>CP022024.1:0-4800000 GCA_002952155.1 Alternaria solani | reverse complement strand
CCGCTGAGAACGTCGGCGAAGAGCGATTGTCAGCATGCGGAGAATGTCTTTGAGGACAGCATTGAATGCAACGTGCCTATCGCGGTTCTCCTTGATCTTCAGGTTGGATTTAACCAGGGGTGCCCTAAGTGCGATCTCGGCGTCTCTCAATGATATGACATCCCTGAGATGGTGTAGGACGCTGTTCGGAATGAGGGCAGCTCGAGGAGGGTCGTTCGCGATGATCTCTCCGCAGCGCAAGAAGACGGAGATCTTCATTTGGTGGGTCGGAGTGTCTGGATCTGCACGGCACTTCTCCATCCAGGATGCTCGTCCGGTCGACTCAATCGATGCTTCCACCAGATACTTCTGAATGCGTCTGGTGCCATCCTTCAGGTGTGCTCTGCCCGACATGTTGCAATATGCAATTGTATGTACAACAGACTGTCGAACTTTTAATGGCTTGTATAAATCAAATCTTACAGGACAGGTGCAAAAGTCGGAAATTGTGCTGCCAGCAATGAGTACTGTTAGTCAGTTATGAAACCGTCTGGTAGGTAGTGCACTGGTAGTTGGAGTTTGGCACGACAATACGTATATACAAAGGTCTGTAGGGCATACCAGGGGACAATGGAGGCGTATTGACCATTGTCCAAAGTCACAGAAAGGGAGAGTGTCTGTGCCCCAGTCCTGGAGGGCGAGCGGTATGTCAGCAGTCAACGTGCCAGCGCCACTGCACAGACAGTGACAGACATGATCCCAGCTCCAAGTTCAACCATGGGTATAGAATATTCCGGATTCACTGTGACCGAACAAAGTCGTCTTGTTGAGCTCAGGTGCTTCGAGCATTGAATCCCAACTCGGGCTTCATTTCGCCCGACCATGCGTGAAGTTTACAGCTCGGAAACGGTATAGTGAGCCCGATAGGCAATTTCTGTATACCCTAATAGGCGTAATATTTATTCGGTCGATCCTGCGACTCATCAACAAAAGAGAGAAAGGAATCGACGCCAGATTGGCCTGCAAGTAGGTCGCTACTAAACTTATACCGATCGAAGCCTCGACTCCTTTGTTGTCTTTGACAGCGGAAACAAGTTGGCGTCAAAGTTGTGCGTTTGCAATGCCTGCACAAACGAGTTGGTCAGAGCTAACCGATAGGCGTGAAGAAAAGACGGGGCTTGATCTGGCCAGCTCTGCAAAGAATCCGTGCATGATAGGATGGCTACTCCAGCTCTTTTTGCCTACTTCTGTATGCTTCTTTCCTGTTGTGCGCCCTTTCATTAGCGGCGCAAAGCGAAATATGAATCAAATTTCTCATCCATTTATATTTACAGGCCCTGTAGTAGCGTGATTGGCAGCTCCGCAGCCAGAGACGCGTGACCTAACGCGTCGTAAAGATCAGCAGGTCCGAATTGCGTACGCGCCCTTTGCGCATGAGTGGTCACATAAAACTGCAAGCCGAGACGATTTCCGATTTCTGGCCATAGTCGCAAATGTTGTTTGGGAAAGGAGGAGTGTGTGAAAGAAATATCGTCAGACCGATAATGAGACGGGACAGTCGCCACCAAACAGCGAGATCCGAGGTGGCTAGGCGACGTCTTAGCGCCCACGTTCTTCCCGCAGACTAACCCAATCTCCACGAGATCGTCAGCAGCTCCGCATCTTCGTCGTTACTTCTGCTCATAAGAACGCAAAGACGCCCTTGAAACAAGTCTTACCACTAATAGATTACATCCGAATCTCGCATGCGAGCATACTAGCTGAGTCTTAACAAACGACTTGTATCAATTTGGCTGAAGCATGTGTCTAGAAAATGTTGAAGAATTGCCGAAGTTCATGTGCGCAGAGATCGCGCGTCGGGCTTGCATTTCAAACTCGAATTCTACTCCCGAATTCGATCCTACGTACCCCGGATACACAGCCCTGGCTTGATGATCAAAACATTTTGAAACTACCTCTACTTCCCGCGTTGTACTAACATCACTCTTTCTGAGCTCATGTGGGGATGGTATTGGAGCTAATGCGTTGGTAACAGCAGCGCGCACAAGGGCTAGAGCATGAAGTTAGATAATGCGAGCGAGCTGCGAGAGAAGCATGCCTTGAGGCTGGCGAAGGATATGAGCGGCAGTGGTGTTGGCGCTGCGGATATTGCGGTTAGAAGTGGCTCAGTTACAGTTGACGTATACGAGAACAAAGTCCGATTATGGGATCATGCTGAAGTGGACAGATATAGGCGAGCGAGAACCATGATGGAGTCATACAGAGCTCAGGCTGAGACCTAAAAAACTTTGAAGGTCGCCGAACTTGGAAAGAGTGATGTGGAAACGTGGGATTCAAAAGGTAGGAGGTCTGGGCAGCGTTCGATTTCCTCCGTGCAGGCAGTCGTTGGCTCGGATTATACCTAACTATGGCTACATAAAGCTTCTGCATATGAGTAGCAAACCTGGAAATGTATGGCTGTTCCTTGTGAGGGCGTATCCGATGCGTGCTAGGTTTCTGTGTTCCTATGGTATGGACGGTGTCCACCCACGGAAAGTCAGCGATCAGAGCAGAGGAAGTGACTGGTGATCTAGCCCGACTTAGCGATTACAACCATGTTTAATGACCAACCTTAACTTTTAGAATTAATTACCAGTAGTATATATATTCAGTTGTTCCAGATGCTGGTTCGTTGAATCCAATCATTCCACATCCGCTTATCTTGTCGCCAAATCACCTGGGCACGATGCCTCCAAAGGAGGATGGACCCAACGAACCCAAGGCCACGAGCAAACACAAAAATGACGACGATGATGATGAAACTCAAAAGCCAGCAAGGTCATACAGACGGATTGCGCCTGCCCCGCCGAAGCGCAGGAGGAATCCTTACAGTGCAACTGCTCAGGTTCAACAGCGTACTCCTGGATATGGTCCGACTTCGAGGCCTTACAGTCTTTCCACTGGTTCTAGTCCAGCGATAAAACAAGAAGTATCTGATTCTCCATCAGTTGCTCGTCCAATGGGGTGCTTCGAAAGACAAAACGAGCAAACGGCACGAGAGCGTATTTCGAGTCTGCGTCGAGCAGGAAATACGAGGCCTGTCATGGTCTCGCCAGGAACGACAGGCCCTCAACCACCACCAATAAACTACAACGGTGGAGGCTCTGGAGTTCCTTTGGTTTGGTATCCTCGGTATGACGGCATGTATCAGAATTCTATGACGCATGTACAAGGACGATCTCAGAGTGGACTTCCAAGTACCCTCTCTGTCGATTCGGATAGTAGTCTCAATGGCGTAGACTCTAGTTGGATGGCTGACATGGCCATGACGAATCTACCACTCTTGCCTACTGCTGGCCCTATTCAAAACACCTATCAGAGCGCTGTGCATGCGCCAAATACAATCTTTTCTCCAGGTAATGCTCCCGTCTCCCTCCCAGGTGGCTACAATGGGGACAATGACCTACATCTCCTGCTCTCGACAGATGAAGTCCTGTGGGACTATAACGTCGCGACGACAGTAGATTCTGCGCATAGAGTTGAAGATACTTGGAAGAATGGCGTGGAATTTGACTTCAAGAACACCCTACCTCACATACCGGAACAATGGCCGCAACCTCTGTCCCAAGCTCAGGGCACCAATCTTCACCAGGAAGCAACATACGGCCCACAGCCACCGGCATATGCCCAACCAGGTGCTTCAGCCTACGTCTATGGCTCCTCTCATCAACAGCAGCAAATCTGGCCGACGCCAGTCCATGCCACTGGCTACTCTTCGGCCCAGCAGCAGTCCTGGCCGTCGTCAAGCTACGCCGTCGACCACTCGCCTGCACCGCAGCAAACATACAACCCTCCACAACCGCGGGCAGTATCATCACTCATGTCGCCCTACAACGCCATGCCTCCGCAACCACAGCAACAGTTCGGATACGCATCTCCCTACGCCAACTACCTACAGCCACAGCATCAACCAGCTGTGCCGAATGCCCATGGGCACCAATTCTCGTTCGCGCCGCCCGTTCAGTTCAATAACGTTGTGGGCAACAATATCATGGTCAACCATGCCCTCTCGTCATCTTCGTTGCCCCAGAATTTCGCAACTCCCAACGGCGGACAACGAATCGCTCAGCAGCAGCTGGACCTGGGCATGGCGGGAGGAGAGATAGGCGAGATGGTAGACACGAGAGGGATAGGAGAGGCAGAAGAGGCGGGAGAGACGGCAGAGACAGTAAAGATGTAAGAGACGTAAGGCGCGTAAAATATACAAGAAACATGAGGAATACATGACACATAAGAGATATGAGACGGAAGCGGCGGAAAAAGACAAGAGAACTTCTTGCGATGCTACAAAGGAGTGACGGCTGGTACGTTATCAACGGGCACACATGCGACGAGGCAGAGAGCGAAAGAGAGAAAGAGAGTGGGAAATGCAAGGCCGGAGGTGGATGGTACCGATGCCGACTTCGGAACGGTTCGGGATGGGAACAACCGCCTCCCGTGGATAGCGTCGACCCACAAGTATAGGGACCGCTAGTCGGCCAATGAAGATGGCTGAAAGTCTCTGGAGATATACAGCTACATACATAGTACAGTGAAGCAAGGTGTTTGGGGGACACACCTCTACCGCGATATAATACAGTACAACTTAACAGCGTTGTAATCAGCAAAAAGTTCTATCCCCTATGCATATGCACATGTCCAACACTGTGATATGATTTTGTTATTGGTATCTATGTCATCTCATCGTCGCTTCTTAGATCTAGGCCTTCCCTAGACATGGCCATGTCAATATCTAGCCTAAGGAGACGCCCAAGTTTTCTGGTCATGGTCGGTCTCCCGATGAAGCCACCTCCTCCAGTACGCCAACGTGGTACGCATGTCATCGGTCGCCTTCTAAGCCCTGGACATGTTCTCGCCCTCCTCGGCCTTCTGGAGACCGTACTTCTTGAGACTATGATTACGTTAGCAAAAAGCCTTACATTTCGGGGGGACGTGGACTGACCGGATGCTCTGGATGGCAATAAAGCCAGTGGTATCCATCGGGCTGAAGTTGTCCAAGGTATCCATGGACGCCTCCTCCTCAGAGTACAGCTTCTCAGTCTGGCTGGACCTGCCAAGAACGTACGCATTACCCTTGTACAGCTTCATCCTGACCTCGCCGTTGACCCTGCGCTGGGAGAACAGCAGACTGTTCTCGATGAACTCGCGTTCAGGAGAGAAGTACATGCCGTTGTAGAGCTGGTAGCTCCAGTTGTGCGAGACGAACTGGTCGCGCAGGTTGCGTACCTGTGCGTCCATGACGAGACCCTCGAGATCGAGATGGGCGAGGCGGAGGATGGTCATGGCGGGAGAGTCGTAGCAGCCGCGGGACTTGAGGCCGATGAAACGGTTCTCGACAATGTCGATGCGACCGATGCCGTGAGTGAAACCAAGCTTGTTGAGCGCAACGAAGAGCTCGACAGAGTCGGTGTAGGTCTTTTCTGGGGTAACGACCTTGACGGGAATACCCTTCTCGAAGTAGACGGTGATGTCGGTGGGTTCGTTGGGTGCGTTGAGAGGGGAGTCGGTCATGGTCCACATGTCGTCTGGGGGAGACATGTTGGGATCCTCAAGGATACCTGACTTGTTAGTCGCATGAACGCAGTTTCTGAGTGTATCGCCATACCAGCTTCGTAGCTGCAGTGAGCCAAGTTGGCATCCATAGACCAGGGCTTCGCCTTGGTGGAGGTAACGGGAATACCATGCTTCTCGGCATAGTCGAGAAGATCTTGCCTGCCCTTGAAGCGGTCGCAGAACTCAGGCAGCCTCCATGGCGCAATGACCTTGATGTTGGGCTGGAGTGTGTAGAAAGCCAGCTCGAAGCGGACTTGGTCGTTGCCCTTGCCGGTGCAGCCGTGCGAGACGAAGCCACAGCCTTCTTGTTGCGCAACTCGGATTTGTGCGCGGGCGATGACTGGGCGGGCCAGCGAGGTGCCGAGGAGGTAGCGGCCTTCGTATGAGGCGTTGCACTGGACAGCGCGGAAGCAGAGCTCCTCAACGAATTCCTTCTGGAGGTCGAGAATGACCATCTTCTTCGCGCCAATCTTGAGCGCCTTCTTCTCTACCTCGTCCCAGGGCTCTTCCTGGCCAACATTGGCGAGGAAGCACACGACCTCATAGCCCTCCTCTTTGTCTGCGCGTTAGCTTGTGCATCGTCTCTGCATGCTGTTCTGACGTACCGATGAGCCATTTCAGGATCGTGGAGGTGTCGAGGCCGCCTAATGACTCAGGTTAGTCTTGTCTGCTCAAATGCGACGAGAGCAATTGGTCATGCAAACACCAATTGCAGAGGAAACCCACCAGAGTAGGCAAGGCAAACGCGTCCCTTTGACATATTTGCAGTTTTGGAGTTATAAAAAGTGAAGGTAAATGAGAAAAAGTGAGTAGGAAGAATCAATTGAAGAGGGGTTGCGGCGTCTGGGGAACGCCGTGCGGAGGTCACTTACTTGCTTATCTTATCGCTCAAAAAAAAGTTCGGCGCTCAGCAATTCTGCGGGCCGATCATCGGTCTGAGTCAAACTCACCATGACGAGGCATTTCAACTTCACGACATCTATTTTGACTCAATCGGATAGCAAATTTGATGAACCGCATCTACCCGCGCCAAATTTGAATGCATGGCGCAAGAGAGGCGTGTTCAGGAATAATATTCAAGTGGTATATATCCCAACGCCAAGTATGCAATGCTCTATCCCAGAACACATAATGTCGTAAGCCTCAACAAGGTATGAATAGAGAGGCCGTCATGAACCCAAATGAGTTTTCGCTATTCAAAACTCAAACACGCATGGTCACCCAAATGACCGGCCATGTCAAGGACATTGTCCTAAAACGCGCCACCGGCAACCCTCTCTCGTTCGTAGAAGACAATATAGGCCTTCTCGTTCTGCAAACGATTGTGTGGCGGGAGATTCCCCGGATCGAAATCCGTAATCTTGTCGTCGTTGAACGACCTCCAGCACCCCCTCGATTTGTCCTTGACGAACGCGATGTAATGTCCACTTCCAAGCGTAGCGCCAATGTGCCAGATTACAGCGTAGGCGTTATACACGTAAGGTCCGTTCATAGTGGGGTCACTCTTGACACCCGCGAGCTGTGCTGGTCCATCTCGGGCTTTCTCTGACACGTAGCGCTCTTGCTCGGGGGTCATGGGTGGTTCGACAAAGGGTCCCATGTCTAGTCGCTGGAGGGGGAAATTAACGGGCGTCCGGACCTTCCGGGCACTCTCAGTACGAGAAGCACTGAAGCGTTTAAAGTGAATGACGAGCGTGTCGGGTGCGCGGGTGATGGTAATCTTCTTCACAGCTTCACGGTCTTTCTTGCAGCGAGGGCAACGCCATAGCTCGTCTCCTGCTAGTCGCTCCGGCGCACAGTACGAGCTTAGGCACTGGCGCAAATCGCATTCTCCGTCCCGAGGAATCTCTACGCTGATGCTCCAGAAGGCTTCGTATGTTGTGCTCGTCACACCGCATGTCTGGCATGTAAGTTGTGAAGCGTGTTGACCGGCGAATAGACCGCCAATGACGGACATGTCCCTATGTTGGTATCTCCGCCACTCAATCATTGCTGAGTACTGACGGGGAAATCTCTCTCGCGTCAGCTCTTCCGCGTCCGAGAGTGGCTTGAGTGGTGGTTTGTTCCACGTTAAATTCAAGTCTTCGTGCATGTAGTCCAGAACGAATTCGAGGAATTCTTTGGCGTCTTGCTGCTCGTCGATGCCCCATTGCGAGTTGAAATGACCACATATACGCTACTCAAAATTAGCCATGCTCATGTTCTACCCCCTTACTCGAAACTTACCCTGAACGTGCTGGGGCGCACGGATCCGACATCGCCTTTGTACAGATTCGACAGTAGGGTCGCGTACGCCTCTGGTAGGATACCCTTGGTTCCTTTCCAATTGTCTCGCTGGAGATCTCTCTGGTATCGTCCGGTGAGGAATAGGTCTGAAAGTAACAAATGTCCACTAAGACACTGCACCACAGAGTTCATGTAGCATGTGACGCCAAAGTTCAGCAGTCCAGTCCGATGCAGTCTCAAATTACTGAATTGGGGCTGTCCGTTGTAGACAACATCGCGATTCTGTTGCTGTCGCTCGTGCACGCCACTATAGCTGACTCGAGGTACAGATGGCGGTGGCCGCGAAGGTGCAACAGGTATGGCAGGCGCAACATATTGATTGGTCGATTGGAATTTTGACGGGTACATCATGGACGACTGCTCGGCTTCGACATCGGGATAACGACGCAGGAACTCTTCCGTTGAGCGATAAAATGGCGACGAAGGCTCTTCTTCTTCCTCGCCTTCTGCTGGAGGTACCTCGACTGCAGCACGCCCTTTTCGAGCTTCCTCCAGCCACTGTTGCTGTTCTTCTTGATCCATGGGAACGTACTCGCGTCTCGATCTTCTCTGCGTACTGTTTCTCGCAATGTGGCTAGCGGCGGGTGATCGTCGAATAGCCCGAGCTCTAGTTGGGCCTGCAGCCATTGCTGCAGCGGTCGAGGACATCTTCAAAGCTTGTGGGCCTACCAGATCTACCCAAGCATCAAGCCCACCTTTGAGAAGGACTGGGGGACGCCTGAGTGGTTTATCGGCGTTGAACTCGTGCAAGGTGTCAAATAACCGCTTCAAAGCAACCTCGCTGTCGGATCGATTGTGTCTATGCATGAAGTCAATGTTCTTGGTTGACTCGTCATAATACACGACTACGTCAAAGTCGGCCCGCCTATCGAACATGTCCTGTTCGTCGTCTGGCGATATGATCAAACGGTCTTGAAGCTGTTCGGCCGAGTCGCCGTCGCGCAGTGTCAGCGGCTCTATGCACATGATGTTGCGCACGAAAACATGTCCAGCGTCGTAGTCTGTCCTATCTCGCACGTCGATGGTGAGTACGTTGTACATGCGGTAGTAGTCGTACAGCATGCTGGCGTCAATCTCAAGTTCCACCGTCTTACTGACAGACTTTGTTCTACCATTGGCATCGCGAAGACTCTGCTGTGCAGGAAAGTACGAGTTCGGTGCGCTGTTGACATTGGGCGCATAGCTCGATGCGCTGGATGATGCAAGTGAGTTTGTACGTCCTCCAGTCCCATTCAAGCTCCTAGGCGTACTCCGCGGGGCGTTGATGCTCGAGGGGCCTGAGATGTTCCGTGCTGGACTATAGGTGGGACTGGGCTCCTTTGGTAGGGAAGCTGCGAATTGTGTATCTAGAGGTAATTTTGGTGGTGGCGGCGGCATCGAGAGAGGTGGAGGAGGCATGCCTCGGGGACCCATGATCCGATTCGGAGAATGGTAGTCTGCAGGCGACGGCATTTTGACAGACAAATCTTGGCTGGAGCGGGCGGACGATGTGTCAATTACGGGGCCAGAACCTCTGAGGTTTGCGAATCGTTGGGCGAGGTCATTGACTCCGTTGACTGACGACAAACTCTGGTGCACAGCCCGGCCATGCAGCGATTGCGGCTTCGGTTGCACAACCGGCTTTCTTCTTGAAGAGTCCAGAGAAGCCGCAGGCGAAGCTCGACCGTTTGGAAGCTCTGTGGGAACTTCAGGAAGCATCAGCTCGTCGTCTTTGCGCAATGCAATCATTCCATTTCGGTTGCTTGGTGTTGTGGCAGGTGGTACAGAGGTAGTCCTATGGTGGGCGCCATTCCGCTTGTTATCGTTCTTGATGATGTCCTTGATGCGCACGAATCGCTCTTCACTCGCCTTGATCTCCTTCAAGAGGTCGTTGAAGTCGCGGTGGAGCTGGTTCCGACCACCGTTGATCTTGTCGTAGTAGTCGCGGTGTGTGGGAATCAGTTCGGCGACGATCTGGTATGCGACGATGTATTCCCAGTAAGCGCCAGCGGGCGAGCGGTTGTTGAGCATCGTCTTGGCCGAGTTGAAATGTCCCCTGGCCCTATCCAGAAGGAGTTTGATCTACGTCTTGTCAGCGGCCGTCGCATACGGGGGCGTGTCTCTGATGTGTACCGAATGGTGTCTCAGCGACTCGGCCGTGTCTGTTGCAGAGGCTATGATTTCAGCAATGGGCGGGAATGGGCCTACAGCGCCTCTGGAGTCGCCAGCGCCATCGCCGCTCCTCCATCCGTCTGCGCCGACGCCGTGGTCGCCATTGGTGTAGCCGTTCATGGTGGTGGTGGTGGTGGTGGTGGTGGTGGTGTTGGCGGGCAGAGGTCCCGAGGGCGGCCGAGGGGCAGCCGCACTCATAAACGCACTGTAGACGGCGGGCAGGCGTGCATGTTCGAGAGGGTCCAAGCAAGGCGCGCCGGGATGTCGTCGTGGTCGCCGTCGTGGGTCGTGGCCGTAATCGAATACGTGTGCGCAGAGAGGCAGTGTCGACCGGGGATGCGGGGCGGGTTGGGTATCAGGTGATTGGGCACGGCGAGGTGTAGTCGGGCAGTCGTTCTGGAGCGGCTGCAGGAACAATTTCCGCGAGAGTTGGGTGCCCTTGAGTGAAAGTGTCGGGCGTGTATGGCATTCCGCTGGAGGCAGGGCTGAAGCATGTGTCGGTCGATGCGGCTCATAGCCGCCGTCCGGCGTCATCGCCAAGACCCTGACCTCGGACAGCTTGCTACCTAACCTCCACTGCTACCATCACTGCGCGCGCCATATCTCGCCGAAACCGCTGCGCTATTCCCAGGTCGAGGCCGGCATCTGATCATACTCCTGTACCTTTGACACTCGAGTAATCCACTCCCAGCTGGGCACGCCTCAACACCATGGCGGGCTGGTTCGGGTCCTCGACCACGAGCGCGCTCGACGAGCAGATCGAGCGCGCCACATCTTCGAGCCTGTACGAGCCTTCTGACGATATGCGCAGCTCCAGTACACATGCTGATATATACCAGAGAGGACATGCCCCTCAATCTCGAGATATCCGATGTTATTCGATCCAAGACAGTGCAGCCTAGAGACGCCATGCGCGCATTGAAGAAGAGGATAGGCAACAAGAACCCAAACGTCCAACTTGCCACTCTGAATGTACGGCATGAATTCTGCAAACATCATAGATTTATGCTAACCCGCCACAGCTTACCGATACGTGCGTCAAGAACGGCGGCGCTCACTTTATCCAAGAGATCGCTTCACGCGAGTTCCTCGACAACATGACGTCCCTCCTGAAGGCCCCTCCGACCGTCGCACCCAACAACGATGTCAAGAACAAGATGCTCGAGCTGATACAATCGTGGGCGACTGCTGCCGAAGGGCGCCACAACCTGAGCTACATCAACGAGGTCTACCACACTCTGCAGCGCGAAGGCTACCACTTTCCTCCAAAGGAGAACATCTCCAGCAGTATGTTGGACAGTAGTGCAGTAAGTCGCCTCCACGCGTCCCAGGCACCTTCGGCAACTAATACTCAGGCAGCCCCCAGAATGGACCGACTCCGACGTTTGCATGCGATGCCGTACGCCCTTTACCTTTACGAACCGAAAGCACCACTGTCGCAACTGCGGAAACGTCTTCTGTGGCGCGTGTTCGAGCAAAAGCATTCCACTACCCCATCTCGGCATCATGGACCCTGTGCGAGTCGACGATGGCTGCCATGCAAAGATCACCGAGAGATCGCGAGGAACACCGCTTCCAAGAGTCTTCGATACGCCCAAACCACAAAGAACGCTGTATCAGGGCTCGATGGAGCCGCGCAGTGCGCGCGTCGAGGACAGCTTCGATGCAGACTTGAAGCGAGCGCTGGAGATGAGTTTGGACGAAGCCAAGGGCAACAGTTCTTCTGGCTTTGTGCCGCAGGCGCAGTTGCAGCAGTCAAAGTCGACCAACGGAACATCGAGGAAGCAGCCCGAGGAGGAGGAAGATGCCGACTTGGCTGCCGCTATCGCAGCTTCTTTGGCAGACATGGAGGAACAAAAGAAGAAATACGCTACGACCTTCCGGGAACAGACTTCCAACGCGAGCGGATCAGCACCTTTTGTTGCACCCAAGAACGACTACGAGTTGACTCCGGTTGAGGCGGAGAATATCAATCTGTTCTCTACACTGGTGGATCGGTTACAACACCAAGCCCCTGGCACTATTCTCAGGGAGCCACAAATACAGGAGCTGTATGAGAGTATTGGAAAACTGAGACCGAAACTTGCGCGCACCTACGGCGAGACTATGAGCAAGCATGGTATGTGGCTTCCCCTGGTTACCTGAGTGTCGCTAACAAGAACAGACACACTGCTCGATCTACACGCCAAGCTATCCACCGTTGTCCGGTATTACGACCGCATGCTCGAGGAAAGACTGTCGAGCACATACAACCAGGCCAACGCCATGTACGGCCTCCCTGCCTCCGCACAACGGCCAGCATCCAATCTATACCCTAGCATACAGCAGTCAGGAGCGCCAGATGGGTCTGGAGAGAACTACTACACAGGAAATGCAGGCCCTTCAAGTGCTTACGGTCAACCCCAATCGCAATACGGTGGCGGCTACCAAGCTCCATATCCCAACTTCGACAAGCGCCCACAGTCGTACGCTCCGCCTCAAGACCAATATCAACAACCATCCCAACCATACCCCAACCTTGCGCAACCGCCGCCAAATACTTCGTATCCAAATCCATCCTCGCCACAGCTGCAGCGCCAAGTATCGAATCAGCAGTACCCCCCACAACAGTCCTCTGGATACCCACCACAAGCACCTCCTTCCGACGCCGAAAGCGCGAGCTTCTACTACGGTGAAAACGCCGCAGCACAACCAACTCAACCTTCGCAGCAACCGCAACCCTCTTCTCCACAAGCATACGCTCGTGCCCCGCCACAACAGACACCTGTTTCGCCACCCGCACAACCCACGACTGCGTGGCAGAACCCGCCGTACCCCAGGCAAGATCAGCCACAGGCTTCCCAGCAGGCGCCGCAACAGGCGCCGCCACAGCAACAACAGCAACAACAGCAACAACAGCAGCAGCAGCAGCAGCAGCAGCAGCAGCAACCACAGGCTCCGCAGCAGGCAGCTCCGCCTCCACAACAGTACTGGCAACAACAGCAACAAGCGCCTCAGCAAGCTCCACAGTCTTCGGCATGGCAAGCGGCGCCTTATGCGACAGGGGGGTATGGACCTGAGAGTTTCCCATCTGCGCCGCAGAATCAGTTACCCGCTCAGCAGCAGAAGGTTGTTGATGAGCCTTTGATCGATCTGTAAATGAGTAAACTGGATCTTTTCCAGGCGCAAAGGTTTGCTTCAAGGACATAACCAGTAGGCCATGGGTTATGCGCTTCGTAATGGGACGGCGCAATTGATTGTCTTCGAAAAGGCCGGCGGTGGGATTGTTCGTTGGAGGTTTATCATCGTTTACAAGGCATTTACATTTTAACATAATCTCAAATGTCACGCTGGTGTAACACCAACCCTGGGCCGGCTTCAGCAACCAATACTCGTGTATCAACGGATATCGTTTAACCATTCATATCTCAAGTACGTTACAGTTGCAGATCCACCTGAATCGATAGATGTTTTGTCGCGTCAGTGTCGCCCATTCAAACTTCCAGCCCACATCTCTTCAACGCCTTCAAAGCGTGATCCTCACAAACACTCCTCACCCACCTGACCTCCATCCCACTCTCTTCCACAGCCCCCAACACAAAGTTGTCCAGCTCCACGTACCCCCAATGCGGTGCTTCAAGCCTCACGATAGCCCAGCTGCTATAACACAACAACGGCGCCCTTGGCATGCGCATGTCCGGTTGCGGCTGACCGTCTTGCCTACCCTCTGCTTTCGGCCCAGGCTTAAGATAATGATCTAGCCCACTGACCCGTGTACCTTTTGCTCGTAACATCTGTCCATCCGGCCAAAAAGGTAGTAGTATCTCACAAGGGGATAGTGCTCCTACCAACAGAGGAAAGCGTGGCCCGGATCTGGGCCGATTCTGCTCATTGCTGGCAGTTGACGTCCGAGACCTTTGCGTGACGGCGTTGTAGGTTCGTGTTGAGATGCCATAGCCCATTCTGTTTTCTGCTAGGATGTTGATGAGACGCGTTACTTCTGGTTGTTCGGGGTGAGGAATCAAGAACTCGGAATACGCTCTGCTTTTTGTTTGTTGGTAGAGCGGAATGGTTAAGTAAGGGAATTCAGCAGTGAGGTCCCAGGTTTGCATACAGGTGGTTGAGACACCACCGTCGTTGATGCGGAGTGGGATGACACCTCGCTCGAGTAGTAGTTTTAGTGCCCACCGCTGCGGAGTTTTGAATCTCGCCTGTATTGTCGAGATGTGCTCGGTGCGGAACGGCGTATGCTGGGGTGCGATCTCAGTTTCCTGGGCCAGGGCGATGAGCCCGTACAATGTAGACCAGTTTTTCGTTAACCAGGGCTCTTGCCATGCTTCTGCTAGTTCTCGTTCTTCTTGTTGTGTTGTTGAAATTTTGAGACGGCGGCCGTGTGTAAAATGACTGATGACAATGATGGAGACGAAGAGGAGAAGAAGGGGGAACGTGCTGGCTTTACTGGAGTTGTAGGGTGTCACGGTGGGTTGGTGATCCAATACGTGATCTGGTCCGATTACCACGGATGTAGTTGCTCTTGTGACAACGGCTGTGATTGTCGAAGTTGTGGGCATCGTTGCTGTGTCATTCGTATGATACCCACTATACAGAACTTGTGTAAAACGTCCAGCCAGTGAAGCCTTCTAGTAAGTTTCAATTTTGTAACAAAGTTTCCGAGTTGATTGCGTAGCCTTTGTACACTAGCAGTCTGGCCCTTTAGTCAATAAAGCATGGGTTTTTTTTGACCGGATCCGGAATGTTGCAACGCTTTGTTCGCTTGGTAAGGGGTATGTTGCCAGTACATCTCGATTCTCTACTTTCAAGATGACAATGAAAATACAAACTCAACTTCCCATGCATTATAGATTGACAGGTCACCTGGTATCGATTCTGACAAAATCTGATAATCTTTCATGATCTAGATGAAGACTGGCTCCAAGCGTTGTTTCATCCATGCCCCTATCTCTTGTAATCGTGTGTTCTTTTCTGCATTCGCATCTGGCTGAGTCCAAAGACCTACCCCTTCGTAAGAATTTACCTCCACACGCCCGTTGGCAATCTCTTCGTATTGCATCTTCTCTGCAAGATCGTGCCATCTCGACCGGCCAGAATGCGATCTCAAAATCTGACGCGCGATGCTGCGTCGTAACATCTTGACTAGCTCGTGTGTGGTATCGGACAATGGACTCTGCAGACCCGCAGTGATGTTCCATACTGGTAGGCTTAGTGGTTTGATACCGGCTGGGGGATAGTTTCGCGCGTATGCACGACATCTGCTCAATACGGGTGTTGCTGGCGGGGCTTTGACTGCGTCTTCGAACGTAGCGTAGTGGTTGAGGGCCATCTGAATCTCGGGGTCGAGCAGTTCATCGGGTTGCAGCGACGCGAAGATGTCGTCTTGTGGTGGAAAGGTCAATTGTGCATGGGGAGAACGGAAGAAGTGGATAGGGGAAGCAAATCGATCGAAATAGTCTTGTGACTTCCTGAAGAGCTTGTCACGCTCTTCCAACAACGTCCAGGCAGGTATTATTGTGTTGTCTCTGTTAGCCTGCCATGACGTCGGGGGTGGTATTTTTGGGTAACGTTTCTTGGGGCGCTTGCGTTCAGTTTGCAGCTTTTCTACAGTCTCACGAATCGCCAACGATCCTGCCAGGTCTTCATCGGCAGGAAGTTGGGTTTCGTCGCCATACTGAGGCTCTGGGAGATCTTCGGGCTGTATGACCGGAAGCTCGTCGGGAAATACCCAGTCTACGATTGGGTTGTTGACGGCTACAGCAGCGATTCGGCTCGCTTTAGAACAGCACTCTGTCAGGGCCAGCATGGTTGCCAAGGAACCCCCTACAAGTTCTCCGCATACACCAAGACGGGCTTCATAGGGTCGCAAGTATTCGTCGATGAGCAAATGTTCGCGGACCCAGTCATAACCGAGCAAGACATCATGACAAGGTACAGGGTATGGGTGCATGGATGATGCCCGGTAGTTGATACGGACAACGGTCGCAGCGCTTGACTCTTGCAGTGTTGTTATTACGCGCTCCTCTTCATGCGAGCTGTTCTTCACTACCGGGCCTGGAGGTAGGTACAGTAGAAATGGAGCTGAAGATTTTGGCGCCCGGAACACGCTGTAGAAGCCTTGTTAGCATGTAAACGATAGGCCAAGATGGTGCCCAGAAGTTACGATGTCAAGCGGCTCGCTTAGAGCGGGGCATGGTGTTGGATTGTGGAGGAATCGGGTGGTGTGAGGTCATCGCACAGCATCGCGGAGGTTTATCCGGGCAAATGCAACGACGAGAACATAAGAAGGAGCGAGCAACAACGTCATGCGGAGGGAGAAATGGGAGGCATACTTACTCGACTGTGATGGAGCCATTCGACCGAGACGGGACCTCGACCCGTTCACATCGTGGTGGAGCGATGACGGCCGAGTAAGGGCGTGCGAGAAGAGCACACGAACCAGAGCGAAGGGCAAGATGTGGCAGTCTGGGTGATGATAGGGCAGTAGAAGCCTTTAACCAGGAGTATCGCAGCATCAACGTCGAGCATGCAAGCGATGGTGGGCACAGTGTAGTCACAAGGCACAATGCGGGCAAGGCGAGCAAGAGGAAGAAAAGACCTCAGTTCGCTTACGAGGATGTCGCTTCCCTATTCGGACGCGGCAGGCGGTAGCCGCCCCAGGGGGAGACGTGCGACAGGCGCATACACAGCGCACTATTAGGTAGCTCTAGCCTTGTACAATAAACAAATCTTTAAAAGTAGGCCACCTTTTTAGTTCTTAAGAGTTATAGTTGGAGATAATAGAAAGGTCAAGCTAAGAGAGCTCTAAAGCTCTAGAAATTAATAGTAAGACTTAGGGTTTATAAGCTATATATAAATAATAAAATTAATAGTAAAAGAATTACTTCTAAGTAGAGTTTCCTATTATAAAGTTAGTTTACAGAATTAGTTCATTATCTACAAATACAAAACCTTTTCTCTAGCCCGCGTTCCTGAGGTCTCTTAAATTGAAATTCAACGATAACGCCGCAACACGGCACGTCCCCGCTACACAATCTCCAATCATCGTAAGCCTTGTCAGCTCATTGGACTACAGCATCAGTCCAGCGCAACGAAATGAGCTCCCAGCAAACCTCAACCTCCGTCTCGCCACTATCGCATTGGCCATTCTAGTACTGCACGACAATGTTGTTGTGAATTCGAGTTTTCTTGTTTGACCTTTGGGGATAGTGACAGTCACTTTGCTGCCGGAGCTGAGCGACCCGGTGAACTCAGTGCTGATACCGAGGCTTAGTATGTCGGCAATTTCAATGCTTGTGGGGGGCGCGAGTGCGTTCTTTGGTTGCTGTGGCAGATGCCGGACCAGTCACCGAGGCTTTTACGACTTGGACATTGTCAGCAGGCTTAGGTAAGAACCTCGCCGCCTTTTCAGCTGTCCTTGGTGCAGCTCCGTTACTGGGGACGCTGTTCTGTCGTCTCACAGGTCTGACGTTTCATCTCCCACATTGACGAGCCGGCTCGATGATACCTAGATAGTGACATTGGCATACTTGAGCAGAAGGCCACCATATCCATCAAGAAATACGAAACGCGCAATTACCATCTACCCAAGACTACGGGTGATCTTGCCTGCAGCGGCGTCGCAATCTTCTTCGCAACAGCTCTGAATCATGAAGCTGCTTTCGATACCTAGGTCTTCAAGAGAGCACAAGCAGGCTGATCAAAGGAGGCAATAGCAGCACCACAGCCTATAAGGTGCGTCGAAGCAGGGGACTTGACGATTGGAGCGCAACCCGGTTCATGCGCCTGCATGACCGCTGAGGGGCGATTTTCGCATCTATTTTGGTGTATATGTAAGATGGTTCCTGTGCAACGGCAATAGATGCGACGCTAGAAAGCACGCTTAGGTACTGTGCACCGACTATTCTGGAGTGTCCGTGAATGTGACACTCACGAGTCAAAGCTCGAAAATGATCTCGTGTGTCTCTTCTTGCAGAGTAGAGTGCACGACTTCATACTTCATAACCAAACGTCTGAGACTCTCGAGCTCAAAACGTTCTTTAGAGGAAGATCAATCCTACTAACAAGGGCCAAGGACTTGGTCTGAGATGACTACGTAGACCTCGTCGCTCCTTCGTTGCGCTTGCAGCTATGGAACCAACTGCGCAGTCGGCACTGCTCTCCAACGGCGCAGCGTAGTTATTTGCAGACCATTACCGTTATAGGGGCATGGATCACTGGTATATAGTATTCCTTTGGACGGATACGGAACGCTAGACTCTGTCGATCGGGTCGGTTTTAGCCAAAATCCCATAGAAATTGGCAAATCAGAGTTGCTCCGCATGGTACTGCTGTTGGCTAGTGCGTCATTTCAATATGATAGGTGCCTACCTAACCGGCACATACACTGGAATACATATAGACGTACTCTTGCAAGTCTAAAGGGATGACTTCCCGAGACTTTACCCTGATGCCAAGTCAATATGTGGATGTCTAACAACCCAGATATGCTGCTCTTTACGGTATCAGGACTCCTCACCACAGCGTTTGTCAATGCGCAAAACTCCTCCTGCCGGGGCTATGGCCAGGAATTCAGAACGGTGAACTCAACCGGCCAGCATGAATTCACTTGGAACTCGTCCTACGCCAGTGACGACCCGTGGTATGTCTCTGTCCTCGTTGGATCTCAAGGGACCGAATGGAATGATAGGCACGACGTCAGAGCAAATACTTACATCTCTGTACCTGGAAACGTGCGCAACGGCACGGAAATCTGCAGCTACCAATACACCAACATCAACGCGACGTTGGAATCCGGAGGGGAGAACAGCTGTAGCGGTGTGATCAGCTCGGACTGCATTGATCACCTGACGAAGGTACTAAGTGCTTCGTCGAACGACTGTCCCGACTCGGATACTTGGGTCCACATCAGAAGTGTTCAAAAAGGCGTGTCCAATGTTGAGGGGCGGTTCACACAGTACGTTCCTTCCGTTGTCCCTGTATAGGCGCCCCTTATGCTCTTTCTTTTTTTTTCCCGGGCAGAACAGATACTTTCGAGTTGCGACTCAGGACCTGCAGCTTTTGTACATCGAGTTAATAAGTTTGCACAGGCTCCAACTTCGTCGACGTGACCAACAGCACATGCGCCTACACCAACATGCCCGAGGTACAGATACCAGACACGTACAGCACGTTTGGGACAGTCGTAGGCGTCGACGCATCCGACACCAGCGACGTCAATACCGATGCGAACGATACGTATGATCTCGTAACGCGCCAGACGATTCCTCTCGTCCTACTGGGACGATTTGTTGACCCAGAATCGAGTTTGGTGCAAAGCAGCGTCGAGTTTGTGTGTATGACTGCGAACAAGACAGTCGAGGGAAGTCGTGTGCCGGAGCAAGAGGCGCCGTGGGAGAGTGTCGGGGCTGATGTTGGTGCTGGGATGGTGGGGTGGGCGGCTGGCGTGGTGACGGCGGTAATGCTTGTGTTGTAACCTTGGAAGACTGCACGGCGTACCGTGTGCACTTGAATCCTATAGAAAATTATTCTAGATTAGTACAGTAGAGCGTTGACATACTAGTACGTTTAGCTACTGTTAAGTAATGCTAGAGTTAGCTAGATATATCTTGCTTATGTTCTATCCAAGGCTAGCTAGGTGCACACTAGAGGGTTGCTAATATACACTGCAGGACTCTCAGAGGCTCAGGGGGGAAGGGTGCGCGGGCCAGGGCGTGGCGCGGCTTGCAGGGAAATTAGTTTAGCTGCTTTCAACCCCGAACGGGAGCTGGTCTGGTGCAGTCCACAACCCGCAGCCCGGATTCCATTTCTACGCCGCCTCCGCTCCTTGGTGCCGACTTTGTCTTTCACTCCTGTCTGTCCTTGACCGTTGCGCTGTGTGCCATTCTCCTTTGCCGCGCTCCAGTCCCGACAGGCCCTGCCTCGACCTATCCCATCTCGCCTATCTACGCCTACCATCCGCTTCACAGCCTCACACAGCCGCGCGGGACCATACTCGGCACCACTCCATGCATGCGCCTGCACACTCCGCCCGATAATTCCTCTTAATATATCCTCGTGTGAGGGTTGGGTTGTGCGACAACAAACTCGCGTTCCCACATAGCAACCCCCGAAGCGCTCGTCGCGAAGAGCCCCGACCACTAAGCCGACACGTGCTCTTCCACACCGCGCATCCACGGCACACCTCAGACACCCACAGATCGGATACGCATACGAGAAACTGGCGCTTGCCGAATAACACCCGCGAGTTCTGCTTCGGGTCTTTGCTCGGTAGCTTATCGATATGGCCGAAGGATCCAAGCTCCGCGCAGTCCTCACGCTGTGCAAAAACCTGGTACTGGCCGCATTGCTCTATGCAGCCCTCTACGGTGTCATCACCTTTATAAACGACCCCTCTGGAGCGGCCAAGGGCAAGATTGGCATCCCTGCCTTCTTGGACAAAGCTGGGCCTACGGAGCTGATCGAGACGACCAAGGCAGGAGTCAAAGTCAAGTTTGCCGGCACCACCAAGACCGTTACCATCAACCCTCACGCCAATGTCTTCAACCGCCCCATTACCGCTGTAAAGAACAAGGACGATTACCTGGGTCCCCGCCCCCACGTCGATACCGAGGCCGACATTGATATGCTGATTGAAGAGTGCCGGGGTACCTATGCTGGCATCGAGAAGATGAGGAGGCCGTTTGACTGTCTCAAGTTCTTTGCCGAGGGCGAGGACCGTTACTACAGCCTTCCAAAGCCCGCCGACCGAGCCAGTGTCCAAGACCCCCGCAAGGCTGACTTCATCGACGCAGACGGACACGGCAAGACTCTCGAGAGCTATACCCCCGTCGAACAGGCAATTCCTGCCAATGTATCCAGCATCGGCACTTGCCCAGGCCCAATTATCCCATACCACACCTACTGGACTGGGCCTGCTACGTGGAGAGTCGAGGCTTTTATCAAGAGTTACCTCTACACCCAGAACCTAGCCTGCTCTCGTCTTTGGTTATGGCTCGACACCGATCACAACCCGAAGGCGGTCGAAAACATGCTCAACAAGGATGCCCTATTCGCTCGCTTTCTCCCCTTGGTCGAAAGAGGTGATATTATCGTCAAGGGCTGGAAGTTCCCCAGCCGCATTCCCTTGGCTACCGACAAGGAGGACAAGAACGGGTTCGACTACTACAGCAAGCCTGGAGCGGTCAACTCCAAGGGAGAAAAGGACGTCGCCGAGAACATCATCGAGGATAAGACTGGCCAACAGTGGCTCGTTCTCACTCAGAAGCAGATGACCTTCCTTCCCGTCGCGGTTTCCGATGCTGTGCGTTTCATCGTGCTGCACATTTACGGAGGCGCCTACTTTGACATGGATGTTCTCATGCTCAGGGACATGCGACCACTTCTCCTGCCGAAAGAGCACGCCTGGGCGGAACGATGGGCTGCACACCCCCACCCTGGCGACTACAACACCGCTATCATGTCACTGTCTGCAAACTCTTCCCTCTCGTCATACTTGCTCTACGGCGGCATCAGAATGGGCGTCAACTTTCACCCCCGTGTGCTTGGCCGCATGGCTTGGAAGGACGGGCGTGATCAAGAATTCAAGATGTTCGAGACTGCTGCTTTCGACCCTATCTGGACCGAGTTCAACTGGGACCGTGAGGGAAGATGCACAGTACCATGCATCCGCGATTACAGCGCAGTCTTCAAGGGAAAAATTGGCGGCGTCAAGGATGAATGGGAGAGCTACGACGGACCCCAGCTAGATCGCATTGACCTCAAGGACGCGCAGCGCAAAGAGCTCAGGGCGGCTGACGACGCATTGTCCAAACGCGGGGACGAAAATGTGCCTGCGTCTGCTGCTTTACCCACGCCTCACAGCGGCGACAAGGAACGTCCCGACTCATTTCAAGCCACGCTCGACGAGGAGGCGGAGCTTCGCAAGGCCGGTGTGATTACTGATTATGTTTTGGCCGAAGACAAATTCCCACCCAACAACCGTACATTAGAAAACTTCTTCCGGGGTGCCTGGACGTACCACATCCACAACCAGGTAAGCTTGTTCCGAAATTCCTCCCTTTGTCGCTCCCTTACATATGTGGTTGCCACCTCAACCCCGCTTTGGCGCTTCTAGTTCGTCTGCTCCTGCAGCAGTTAGCTTGGCGACCGGGAATATCTGGAAACCACAAGCTAGTGCTTTGCAAAAGAAGAAAGAGGTCACGCTAACAATTTGTTGCAGTGGATGAAACATCCTGAACCTTCGTCATGGATCTCGGTCCTCGAACACGCGCATGACGGGTTCATCGCTGGCAAGCGCACGAACCCTTACGGCGAGAAGTGGACGGGTCCTAGCATTATGCCATACAACTACTGGCCGGAGTACGTGTGAGGTTCCGGCTGAGCCGAATCCCAAGCCCCCCTTCCGCGATGTCGAGGCGTCGAACATCAACGAGGTTGCAGTGCCAAGTGTCTCGCTGTAGGGACTGCGAATGGTTCTTACCAATGGCAAGCTACTTATCGCGTCACGCAGTCACCGGTCTGCTCCCAAAGACGTCTCCTATATCACTCATCATCTCATCCGACACCTCTTTATGGATCACGACAATCGCAAGTCATCTTTACCAAAATAAGCGCAGCATAAAGCTAGATCTGGAGCCATCTGCTTTTGGAGTTCTCGGCGTTTGCATCTATCTTCGTAGTCTCGCTCGCTTTGGCGGCATATACCCTTCGCTTCTTGTTAATCATTCATTATCGGTTTGGGATTTTGGTACGTGTCTTTGAGAAGCGCATGCGCTAGCCAAGTTTTTGTTTGTAATTCATCCCATCAGATACACGCAGAGAGATATAACGAGGTGGCGTCATAGTCAGAACGAGAATATAAAAAATTACATCTATAGACTTGTACTTGAGTGTGTTGCTGGTTTCATTCAAGACGTCTCTCATTTGGTAGGTGTTTAGTGTATACGCAATCACTGCCAAGCAGAATGCCTCAATCTCTCGTCGCGACACGTCGGAGCTGCAGGTGCTGCAGCACATGCTAAGTTTCATATGCTACTAACAAGATAGTGGCGTGGACTAGTATGATGCTTTCATAGCCACCGATCGGTATGCACAATGTGTATAGAATAGTAACTTCCCAGCCCAGTGCGTCTCATTGCATGTTATATTGGGAACTACGATACCCGGTTCAGTAAAGTTGGTAGACTCAGTGGATGCTACAAAGTTCGTAGGAAGATTCGCCGCTTCAACGAAGCCATGTGAAGCTGTTGTCACGTTCGAGGTAACTGGGATGCTTAAATAAGAAGCTGTATACAATAATGCCTCGGAGCACTTGCCTACTGTCACGGCTTGAAGAAAAGCACTTCCATGGAACAAAGTGTCTCTGAAATCAGGCATTCGTGGTCATAAGCAGATATGTACAGAGAAAAACCATCCATCTTTCGCAGCCAGCCCACCGCATTACAAGCCTGCCTAATTACTTCTTCACCTTCTCAAAGCCTTCAAAATTTGGCAACTTGGCTCTAATCTCATCTGCATACGCCGGCAAACCTCCAGCATAGTTGACCTGCTCGAAAGCCTTACCTGGCATACTTCCGCCCATGTACGTACTCTTCGTCGTTGGAAACAGACTCTTATCGCTCAGCTCGTTGATGCGCGCCTTCCACTTCTTACTCGCCTCATCCGTTGGATTGATGTATTTCAAGCCTTGTCGTTCAATTTGCTTGATAGCATCCACGATCCAGCGACCTTGCACTTCGACGCTCGTCGGGCCATTGGAAAGAAGTGTCGGGCCATGCGGACCTAGAAGATACGCGTACGAAGTCAGCTTATGTATCAGATGTAGATTATGCTAGCACATGTCTTACCATAGAGATGGAACATGTTCGGATATCCAGCGATAGTAGTACCTAGGTACGTATATGCCGCCTTCTTCCACTGGGATTGTAGAGTTACGCCGTTGATGTCCTTGAGACCCATAGATGTCATGCCGCCGGTAGTGATATCGAAGCCAGTGGCGATGACGACGACATCAAACTCATGGACTGTGCCGTCTTGCAGCTTGATGCCTTTCGGGGTGAAGCCGACGATTGGATTGTTCCTGATGTCAACGACATCTACGTTCGGACGATTGAACTGCTCGTAGTAGGTCTGTTCGAGGCAGGGGCGCTTGACGCCAAAGGGGTGGGGCGGCTCTAGCGGGGCGAGGAGGTCTCGAAGTCTGGGGTCGCCGATGCGGGTGCGCACATTCTTGGCCCAAAAGTCGTAGGCTAGGCGAGTGTCAGTTGCTGATTAGCATGTATGATGCAAGTGGAGCGACTTACCTTTCCTGTTAGCCTTCATGTCGTAGAGGTAGTCCTTGTAATTGGCTAGCCAGAAGCGGAAACCTCCATCGTCCCATAACTTCTGGTAAAACTTCTCTCGCTCTTCTTCGCTGTCTTCAAACGTACCCTTCTCGTGAAGACCGTACAAGAATCCACCAAAGTTCCTCTCGCGGTAACGGAAGAGTTCAGGGTAGAACACTTTGGTATCATTTTGCTCTTTGGCGGTGAGACTTCTCTTTCGCATAGGAACGGCTAGGTTGGGTGTGCGTTGGAAGACCTTCAGCTCGCCGGCAACAGGACCCCAGGCCTGCGTGATTTGTACACCGGACGCACCTGTCCCAATGACTGCACACTTCTTCCCGCGAACGTCGATATTCATGTCAGGCCAGAAAGAAGAGTGATGCACGATACCTTGGAAGTCATCGATTCCTACGAATTCGTCTGGGATGTAGCGCTTGGCCGCGAAGCCCGCCGCGACCACAAAGTACTTGGCCTTTGCAGTGCGGCCATCAGCGGTTTTGATAGTCCATTTACCCTCCTGGGTGTTGAACTGGGCATCAACCACAACACTGTTGAAGGCGGTCTCCTTCTTGATGCCAAGGACCTTGTCGCAATGATCAAAGTATGCGCGCAGGTCTTTGTAGTCGGGATAGTTGCTGGGCCACACCCAGTCCTTGTAAGTCTCTGGGATAGAAAGCTGATATTCAGGAATCTCGGAGTCCACACCAGCACCTGGGTAACAGTTCCACCTCCAAGTGCCGCCAAGGTCCTATGCATGTCAGTACGGGTTTAAAGTCTGTGCTAGAATGAAAGTACATTGCCTGCTTCATAAATGACGGTCTGGAAGCCCGCCTTCTTCAGCTCATACCAGCAGTAAATGCCACCAAATCCGCCACCCACAACAAGAGCGTCGACATCAAGATTGTCGGCGTATGGTCCCGTTGTACCGCGGCGTTGAGCATACTCGTGGAGTTCAGTCTTGATCTTCATGTCGCAATTGGAAGTTGGTAAAGGAAGTTTCTGATCAGTGATTTGGCTCGACAGTGTATGCACTCCTCATGTAAATCCACCAACCTTATATCCTTATGATTTCTCTCCTCCATGTTGTGGAACCAATGTACCTTGACACAGATTGCTCTACCAATAGAGACATAGTCGCCGCCGGCTCCGTTCTTCCGCCTGCGTTTCCGCCTCACATCTCCAAATAGCGAATAGAACTCTGACCCGGCGGACCCGTTGACATCCGCGAGATCATCCGTAATCCCGTAACACGCCTCAGATGACTTTTCAGCCTCTGGAGGAAGCGGTGTTCTTTGTATTGTGATTCGATAGGCTTGGCTCGTTGCAATACTCTTGTTACTGAGGTCCGTACCTCTTGTCGTATGTGTCGTATCTGCCGACACGCCTGGCTGCGCTTCCGCACACGCTTCCGCAATAGTCGACACCGATTGCTTGGCGCGGGCGGGGGCGCGGATCATCGACGTTTTGCATCAGAAAACAACGCCATCGACCTTGCAAGCGTTTAGCGGGGTGCGGGGAGGCAGTGTGACTCTTCCACATCAGCTCACTCTAGCCTTCTTCGCGGAGATTGCGGTGCCGGTGAGGATGGATCGGTGGTCTGTCTCGAATGCTGAGATCGAGATCTGAGGTACTTCCAACATGTATTTACCGTCGGGTAATGTCCAATATCGAACAGCACTACTGCTGCGCATATCCATACTTGATAATCGTCTGTCTCACGTCCAAAGAAAATAGACTTCAGCATGAGCGAATTATCCGCCCAGACACTGTCCCAGCTCTTGCAAGCCGCCGACGCTGCATGTGCAGACCAGATAGCAGGTATCCCCGGTGCAGTGGTTGTAGTTGTGGGTAAGAATGGCAAAGAGCTCTTCTCCCACGCAGCCGGAAAACGTGGAGCAGGCAGCCATGAGCCTATGACCCTCGATAGTGTCTTCTGGATCGCATCGTGTACGAAGATGATAGTGGGTGTCGCTGTGATGCAGCTTGTCGAAAGGGGTGTATTAAGCTTAGACGACTCGGCGCAGGTGGAGTCGCTCTGTCCAGAACTGAAAACGGTTCAGGTCTTGCAGGCTGATGGAACTCTTGTGCCGAAGAAGCGAGGCATCACACTCCGCATGCTACTGTCCCACACTGCCGGATTTGGATATACCTTCTTCAACGAGAAGCTGAGAGACTTCGGTAGACCCGCGGGCTGGGACGAGTTCTCCGGCTTGGAGTACGACATCAACCAGCCGCTCGTGCATCAACCCGGCGAGGGTTGGGAATATGGGCTAGGCATCGACTGGTATGTGAAGTGAACAAGGCGTGCGTAAGACAAGTACTGATCCAGTAATTCTAGGGCTGGGAAGGTATTGGAAAGAGCAACAGGTCGTACGCTGGAAGCATACTGCCAGGAGGAGATTTACGCCCCGCTCGAATTGAAGAATATCTCTATGAAGCCGCACGCCGAGATGTTGAGGGATTTGGCGTACATGAACAGCCGAGATGGAAATGGAAAACTCTCAAGGAGGGTAAGCACTGTAATCAACACTCAGCCACAGGGTATGTACTAACTTGTTTATCCGCGGTAGGATCACCTGCTGAGACGGCCTCTGCTACCAGACGAAAGCCATTCACCGAGCTTCTTCTACAGCGGAGGGGCCGGCTGCTTCGCAAAGCCCCGAGAATATGCCCGTAAGAACAGCTGTCTCACCCCGTGTGGTCAATGGTCCGTGTTTGACATGCATCAGAAATCCTGGCAACGCTCCTCAATGATGGCACGTCGCCTACGACAGGCGAAAAAATCCTCTCTCCGTCAACCGTGGAAGTAATGTTCCAGAATCAGATCACCCAGTTCCCAAATTTCGCACGTCAGGGCATCCCGGCTGCGAAGCCGAATCTGACAAATGCTATCTCGGAGATATACCCCGTACCTGGCAATGGTCCACAGGGATGGGGGTTGACATTTATGTTGAGCGGCGCAGGCGCAACAGGAAGATCTGCAAGCACTGCATTTTGGGCAGGCCTACCCAATCTTTGGTGGTGGTGCGATCGAGAGAAGGGGGTGGCAGGCATTGTCGCCACGCAGCTGTTGCCTTTTGCAGACGGACAGGTTTTAGATCTATGGGGCAAGATCGAGTCGGGGGTCTACCAGGATTTGTGAAATTGAGTTCAAGGTAAGTTTAATGTGTATTTGTGACAGCAAATGCGACGTGGGATGAATGTCGTAATGCGGCATCGGAGTGGTGTGGTTGATACTGGGGACCGATCGGTAGAAGAGAGCCGAAGAGCCGCTAGGCCCAGAGTAGAATGGTGAAGCACAGATATCAATCAAAGTAATGTTTTGTTAATGGCTTAACGTCTCTGAGCGGACCGATCCTCTGACGCTCCTTTTCAGCTCTCCAGTAAAGAGGGCTCTCGATCATGACCATCATATTCCAAATTCACATGCACCTATCGGCATATAGCGGAACTAAAAATCTCTTCCCACCATTTAGTCAGATCGGAACTCGACTATGACGTACCTCAGAGTTTCGAGGCTTCCTACCCTCGCGGATGATCCCCCGCATGGGGAAGAGTGAATGTGAAAAAGCGGGGTCGCTGCAAGAACCTGTAGGCGTCTGTGCCTAGCAGCATTTGTATATCGGCTACCTTGTGCACAGCGTAGTCTCTGAACGACATCAATCACCATCCCAGCCTACTCCATCTCATCCACCGCCATCACCGACGTGACAAGCAACAATGTTGAAGACATTCGATAGCAGTACTATGACCGAAGTACACAGAAAATCTCATGCAGAAAGATCCGACGACCCAACAACAACACCCAATCCACCGTCCGCGAACCCTCAGCTTACACAACTGCCCCTGCCCCCTCGTCGCCAGCAATGGCGTAGCTGCGACTCATGCAGGCGCGGAAAAAGGGCTTGCGATGCAGACAAACGTGCGGTATTTGAAAACCAAACGTGTTCAAACTGCCTTCGGAAGAACCAAGCCTGCACGTTCAACTGGTTGAAGACGGCTTCAGAGAGCCATCAAGAGCGAGAAAAGAAACGGAGACGGTCCTCGTTACAGAGCGGTAGCGATCAGACCGAGGATTCTGTATCCTCTCGCTCTCTCAGCTACCATCTTCGAGCCCCGGTCATTCCTGCCATAAACAGGGCTTACTACGAGATACCAGATCTAGGGACACAATCGCTGTCGTCTCTGGATGAAGACGACGAACAAGAAGATTGCTTTAATATCGCGCAGAAAGACGATCCGGACAACGGCTCGAGCGAATGGATATCTAATGACAACCTCAGTGCGGTGCAGTCAGACAAGATTGCTGAACAAGAACGTTTCGTCTCTCCCCGTCCCCGACGAGACTCGTTCGATGTGCGTCGTTATGGTCGCAATCGAAAGAAAGACGCCGCTTCTCCATTCATGGACATATTACTGGGCGAGAGAACCTCACGAGGTTTCGTAACCAATGGCTTCCTCCGCATCTACAACGACAGCATGGAAAATTCTCTGTCTTGCTGGCTGACAGAACACAACTGTCCGTACACCATGACACGCTATAAGCCTTCCATTCTATCTGCAAGTAAAGCCACACGGGAATGGGGTGGATCCTGGTCTAACAGAATGTACAATCGAGTTATTCAGCTTGACCGAGCCTATGCAGCCCTTCGTATTCGAAAATTTACACTCGATGAGGAGCGTATAGTCTCAAAAGCACTGAACATGACTATCATGTCATTCGCTTCACAATGGGCTCAAGCAGGCGAGAGAGGGACTCGAGGCAGCTCAACAGAACCTCGTTTCACAGCGGACGGATTTCCTCAGTCGAACGAGTTTGAACGGTCCATGCAAGAGACTCTCTGGCACCAAACGTCTGAACTCCTTCATCGGGCTGCTGGCATCGACTCTTTTCGCGTGGTCTTTGCCTTGATCATCTTCTCGCTAACTCAGCGTCCTCTGGATACCACACGCCCATTTTTGCGTACCAACTCCAAGCTGAGAACACATTACGACGAGTTTCAATCTTTGGTGCAGGATGACGACGCCCCACTTTTCCTTGAGATAGCGTTGCGACAGCTGCTCGCGCAACGAAGGAGGCTGGAGCGAGTGGAACAAGAGATGGTAAGCCAAGGAAATGGCGAGACAGACCCGCTGTGTCAAAGTGACCGAGATACTTTCAACTTGTTGTATTGGTTAGGGGTTATGTTTGACACCCTATCCGCAGCAATCTCTCAGCGACCAGTCGTAGTCGACGACGAAGACAGCGAGTTACCACAATCAAGAAAACACGAGTACGGCGGATCGCTCGCGTGGACCAGCCCCTCCAGTAACTACAACGACCGATTCGCAATGCCAAATAACCCAACAAACGCCTCTACCAACGCCCAGACAACACAATCCTCTGGAAGCAACGAGGTCTGGGGTGATCTGTTCACACGCTACGAGAACTTTGAAGTGGATCCTCAAGCAGCAAGGTGGCCATGTAGTTACAAGGTTGCCGCATCAACACTGAGCGCTGCTGCGCCAGTAAAGGTGCTCCTATTCCGTCGTGTTGCACATCTCCAAGCTTTGGTCTCAAGGAAAGCTTCGCCGGACAGAATTGAGGTAAGCTATTGATTTTGTCCCTTCTGAGTATGGCCTATCAACTGACCATGGCATGCGCACAGTCAGGCATAAATGATGCATTCCAAGTATACAACCATTGGCATCGCAACTATGCCCCTTTCTTCTCCGATTGCGTAGAGCATCACTCCACTCTCCCTTCACGCGTGCAATCGTGGTACATACTCTTGGCAGGTCACTGGCATCTCGGAACCTTCCTGCTTTCCGATCTTCTCTCAACGATCGACTCGACGAATCTCTCTTCCCCGAACGAACGAAGCTGTCGACAAGCTTCAAATCTTGTCGCCATGCTGCGCCGACAAAACGCTCTAGCAGTGGCCGACCTAAGTCTAGCAAGCATACACAGTGTCAAGGACACGAAAGCATCCGAAGATTTCCATTTCGCGTTGAACCAAGCTGCGTTATTGACAGAGCCATGGACAGTCGTTTTCGTCCGTTCATTGTGCCGAGCCGGTCACATTCTAGTCCAAATCACAGCTTCAGATCCAAGTGAGGAGGAGCGAGCCCAGGCGAGACGGAGATGTAAGGATTGCATCGAAGGTCTCTGGTATCTTGGTCGTAAATCTGATATGGCATTTCTCGCCGCTCGTTACCTATCGGATATGTTGAAGGAAGCAATACGCGATGCGGGTGCACGAACAGCTTTCGAAGACGAAGGGAGTGATAGTATCCCGACAGAGTCATCACAGTATGACACAGATCCTAGCCCAAGGACTGATCCAACGAGTGCTGGATATCAACAATCGTTCGGTTCGACTAGCACATTTCCACAGTGGTCAGTTGATGATCTGATGGGCAGCTATCAGCCGGATGGAAAGCTAAATGAGAGTGATATGCTGAATATGGAACCTCCGGTAGATGTCGATAGTACTCTGCTCTGGGACTTTAGTCTGTAGTGCTAGCGAGAAATAGGCTGGGAGAGTGGAGAGGGTAGCTATAGGTTAACTGCTCGTGATATCTATGATCAGATGTATTCTTCTTGATAGCTCAAGACCTAGCAAATAGCAAACAAGGAAGACGCTTTACTATATAAACGCAGTGAACACTTTCTCAGGTTGGCAGACACTACTGGCGCTGTTAATTGCCAACCACACCATGCTTCCACCGAAAAGCGATCCCGACTACGAAGAGCGATTGAAGCTCTTTTCCAATGTCCGGGATAAGTGGGATCCTCGGACAAAAGACAGCACCGTCATCCCTGAATCTATGCGGTATAACGGATCCATCAGTACCTGGCCTTTACCGATCCTACGAGGCATCAGCGCACTTGCGAGTGACACGCCAGGCGATGAAGCGTGGAATCAAGTTTATGACCTTCTGGAAGAAGGACAGAAGAAGAGGATGAAGAGGATAACGAAGATGTCAAACATTCTGCCAGCACAGGTACAGCTTAGCGATTTGGAGTATGTTCGACAACACTATGTCCAAGGGAAGCCGATTGAGCACAAGCTGATTGGTAAGGATGAGCGCGAGAATGGTGGGTTCTATTTTTGGTGATTTCTTATACCTTGAAGACTGGCTGACATGCGTAGACGCTGGGAGTTATCGGGCGCCTTATCGGCGACGGGCGGAAATGACGTCATGGGAAACCGACTTCAGGAGCTACACGCGGGCCAGGCGGGCCTTTCCACCTTGGCCAAAACAGCCAGCCATCGACCCTGATAGCCTAACCATGGCATCACGAGAGAATATGAATCAGGTATACACCCCGAGCCCGGACGCCACCGAGCCGGCCAGCACGCAAGCCATCATCTCGGCGCTCAACCTCCAAAAACATGTCGAGGGTGGCTACTATGCAGAGATCGATCGCAACCCACTCACCATCCCTAACCCCTTCCTTTCGAAAAATGGCGGAGACGAAGAAGAGGATGTAAAGAATACAGCCGACAAGCCCATGTCGGGCGACAACGCCGTGAGAAATGCGAGTACAAGCATATACTACATGTTGAGCGCAGTGAACCCGCAGGGACATTTTCACAGGAACAAGGGGAGGACGGTATGTTGCCTTTTGTATTCACTCCTTGCATCCCCATAGTAGATCCGATGGCGGTCGAGGAACTCTTATGCGATACTGATGTTGAATGTTGAATGTTGATTTTGTTGCATAGATACACACCCTGATTTCAGGCCGGGGCCGCTACGTGCTCATCCACGCCGACGAAGCCGGCGCCAAGAAACGCATCGAGACGTTTGTTGTTGGAAACGACGTTGCCAATGGAGAGAAGAGCGTGTGGATTGTTGAAGGCGGCAAGTACAAAGCGAGCTTTCTACTTGATGGGGCGGAGGGAGAAAGGCTGTTGATTAGCGAGGTATGTGTTTGTCGTGGTGTTGGGATGATGAGAAGAGGGAAGCTGACGTGATTGTGATCTTGCAGACGGTGATACCAGGCTTTGAGTTTTCAGATCATGATTTCTTGACAAAGGAGAGGTTTGAGCAGCTTGTTACAACGGAACAGGCGAAGGAGCTGGAGTGGCTGGTGAGGAAGTCTTGACGTTCCTGCCATCTAGAAAGCTCTTACACCTTCTCTGAAGGAATGCAGGATGAACCCAAGAAAAGCAATTCGCAGCGCTAATGCAATTCTGCTGCATCTCCAATGTGGCGCAACGCGACGGCGCGTCCTCACGTGTCATTGTGATGAAATGGCGGGGCCCAAGTTTCCTATCGATAACGGGCAAAATTGTCGACATTTCGTGACGCAAGCCCACGCTCAGCCATTTCGCTCAGTAACACATTCCAACATGTCTTCAGCATTCGGCCCAATCGCAGGTAGGTAGTCGCGCAGAACTGTATGTAATTTTTTGACATTGTCCCCAGAGGAATACCAGAACAAATTCGATCTGGGAATTTGGCACGCGCTCTTCAACTGGGCGAACCTGACCGTCGCTGTCCAAAACCAATGGGGCGGCCCCGACTCTTCAGATAAACGCGACTGGCTCGCAGGCCAAATCTCAGAACTCTTCGCAGCCGAGCCGCTGACAGACGCGGAAGATGTCGAAGTCGTCCTACTACAAGTGCTCGAGGACGAATTCGGCGTGCGAGTCGAAGACGAGACCGAGGTCGCCGTTGCGCGCGAGATTATGACGATACGGAAGGAGATTGGCGAGGGAAACACAGCGACGGTGGATGCGCTGCAGAAGAAGTGGCAAGAGCGCAAAGGAAAAGAGGTTTCGACTGGTAGCGTTAACGTCAAGGAGACAAACCAAGAGGGTGAATGGGACAGTGTGGACGAGGAGAGCGAAGAGGATGAGGATGTCGAGATGGGCGAAGCGCCTGCGCTTGTGCCTGCGAAACCGAAGCCGGAGCCAGAGGTGGACGACGATGGCTTCACCAAGGTGGTCGGCAAGAAGAAGAGGTGAGACGTGGAGGTGGTGTAATACGAGCAGCGATACAAGGCCAGCCGAGGCAAGGGGGAATGCTGGTAGTGATTTGGGCGACGACTGCGCGCGTCTATGATGGGTGCGCAGGACAGCAAGGTCCGCGTAGACAGCGCGTACATCAGCACCGGGCAGCTAAGGCGCTGGATCTAGTGTAGCATGCTCTAAGCAACAAAACAGAGGAGAACTCTCCCACTCGACAAATAGGATTTCGTCATGTCGGCTGCATGGCCATGTCTTTGTGTAACGCGAGCGTGTCGCAGGGCATAGGAAGCTCTGGTCGCCAAACGACTAGCGTGAGTTGCGGAGCATGATGCATGGCCCCGCCCGCGTTTGACTGAACCCTTGGTTGACCGACTGATCGGACGACCACGACAACATCCTTAGCTCTCTCTCTCTCTACACACAACTCTCCTGCACATAGCCTCCCTTCTGGAACATCGTAGCTATGGACTCCGCCTACGACCACATCCAGGAGGAGAGCTACCCGCAGGACCCCACCAAGCAGTCGTCGGCCAGCGGCGATAACACGCACCAGGAGACGGCCAGCAACTTCAACGCCGAGATCCAGGATGCTTACAAAGCCATATCGAGCAGTCCATGGGCGGCGCGTCTCGGAGGCTTCCTGGGCAACGTGAAGAAGCAGGTAAGATGGCCGTGTGTGTGGCTGTGCGCGCCCCTTCTAATTGCGTGTGGCATAGGGCGAGCAATACTACGATAACGCGAGCAAGCAATATGCGCCATTGACCAAGAACGCCACGGCTAGTGTCTCCAACATCATCAGCCACGCGCGCAAGATCTCCCTCCAGCCCACCGACCCTTCGGCCTCCAAATCCGCACCCACCGACAAGGACGCCTCTGCCGACAAGGCAAAGGAAGACACGGAAGCCCACCCCGACCGTCCCGAGTCCCTAGCCGCAGACATTGTCAAGGAAGCAGAGGGCATACTATCGCGCTTCCGCTCCGAAGCGGCCAAACGGCTCAAGGACGTCGAAAAGGCAGAAGACGCAGCCGACGAAGCCCTCCTCAAGTTCGGCAGCAACATCCGCAACTTCCTCCGCGACGCCGTCACCATCGCGCCTCCTGAAGCCGGCTCCGAAGCTGACAAGAACGGTGAAGTGCTCTTCGAATCCAAGGACAGCAGCGGCAAGAAGGTTGTTCACGCGACGCGCTTCGACGCACAGCTCCATGTCATCCACTCGACGCTCGACTCTTTTCTCAAAGACCCCGCAAGCCCGGAATGGGAGAAGTGGAAGGCGGCCTTTGATGTGGATAAGAAGACCGAGGCTATTGCCAAGGATCTTGAGAAGCATGAGGAGCTGAGGAGTGCCATGGAGAAGTGTGTGCCGGAGAAGGTCGAATACAAGGTCTTTTGGTGCAGGTACTATTTCCTGCGTCATGTCATTGAGAGCGAGGAGCAGAGGAGGAGGGAGATGCTCAAGGGTATGTTGGCTTCCTTGTCCTGACGATGCACGTAGCGCTGACTTGTTTCCACAGCTTCCACACCCGCCGCCGACGAAGAAGTAGCCTGGGACGAAGACTCCGAAGAAGAAGACGAGGAGGAAGAGGAATCAGACGACGATGAAGAAGACGACGACGAAGAGGAATCTTCCGAGGAAGAAGACTCTGATGAAGACTCCGACGACGACAACGCTACTGTGACCAAGCCCTCCAGCACAACCCCGTCTGCCGCAAAACCTACCCCGGCTCCAACTACAAGCGCACCCAAGCCAGCAGACCTGACCGCCTCTGTCAAGACCCTCAAACCTACCGACGAGACGAGCAAACCTGCCACCACAACACCTGCAGCTACAGCACAACCCCGTCGATCCAACGATGAAAAGAGCGTGGCAGACAGCGATGCCAGTTACGATGTCGTCTCTGGAACGACAACAAGGACGCCAAGTGTAGGAGACGGAAATGGCAAGAAGAAGGTCGTGGCTGAGGAGAGTGACGAAGAGGAGGACTGGGAATAAGCAGGGATGAGGATAGGAAATGGGCAAGCGAGATGATGGATATGTGAATACGATCTTAGGTGTTTATGGCGTATGGGCATGTCGTGTGTTTGTTCAGTTGATTTTCTTGGGCTCAGAGCGAGCATGTTGACAGGATTTAAATATGATGTGAAATACTCTTACTTTGTCTCGTGTTCATGAAAGAATTGATCATGAGTGCTCGCTCGCTCGCTATGCTATGTTATGCTATGCTATGCTACGCTACATAAGGGTGGAATCTGTGGATAAAGCAAATGGTATCTCGAACGCCGTCATAATGCTATATGTCGCTTATAAAACGCGAAATCACACGAGAACCTCATCCACTGTTCATGATAAGCAAACTCTTCATCATCTGGCCACGCTGCTAGGCGGCGTATCAGGAGATATGCTGCTAGATGGACGAGGTTCCGCTGTACTGCCCGCCCTTTGCGAAAAGCCAGGCTGCCTCAGTGTGCGAAGCTGAGGTGGTTGACGAAGATTTTGACCTGGCTGTGTGGTTGCTCGTCTGAGAAGTGGACTCGGCGAGGAGACGTTACCTAGGCTATGTCTTCCGGTGTGTGGAATATCAACTGAGGATCTCGAGCGACTGGATGTTGGAATGGTCGGCGTACTTGGCAGACCAGGTGTACTACCTCGCGACCGAGAGTACGGAGAGGACGCGCGATGGCCGATGGGGTAGCCGTCGTAATCATACCTCCTACCACCACCACCACCGCCACCATCTCCAGTCAGCGTGTCTCCCTCGTCATATGGAGAACTCTCTTCGTTCCTACCCTCTCGCGCATGTTCCTGCTCATGCAATTCATGCTCCAGATACTCCTCTCCTCTCCTCTTGATTGGACTCTCGTCATACGGATCAAATCCAACTCTCATCCTTGCTTCCCTCCGCACTCTCCGCCTTAGTTCAGCATCGCCACCTGCCCCTACTGTACTACTATCTGAGAGGAAGAAGTTGAGGAACTCATCTGGAATGGCGAGATGGGAGGATTGCTGAAACTGTTGGAGAGCCGTAAGGCGAATTAGCATTTCGAGTAGGGACAAGGACGTCTTAACAGTGGGAAGGGACGTTGGGGCTCGTTGCTGATACTGCGGTGTTGGTGCCGAAGCCTTTTCTGGAGACGGAATGATTTGGTTGTGGGGTGTTGGGTTGGGAGAAGTGGGTGTACTAGGACGAAGGTTGAGGGCAGAGAAGCGACCTAGGAAGTCGGGTGGTGTAGGTGTAACTTCTGGTGACAGCGAAGAGGTCTCTTGGGCCAAATCTTCTGTGTCGTCGATTTCAGAATCGGAGGTCGGGTCTTCAGTGTACACCTCAAATGCCATCCATTCTAGATCCAGCGTGGGAGGTAGTCGCCAGGGGTACGTTGGTCGTTCAGGCTCCGGTGGAGCTTGCTCTTCGAGATGTGGTGTCGATTCACGCCGGAGCTGTTCTTCCAGCTCTGTTTGTTCGGCATCTCCTTCGTCGTCGCCAATGGTGTGTGAGTCATCTGACTCGTAGCCAGGCCCCTCTGTATCACGTTCCATCATACGGCGTGGCGGCGCTGCATCGACGTCTCGCTTCAACAACAAAATAGGGTTGTTAGTCTCGTTGTCGGAACCGATGTTCAGTATCTTGCCCGTATCGGCATAAAATATCTTGGAGACTTCATGGATAGGTATAATCTCACGGACACCGGCTTGCTCTACACCATCGTATAGCCCTGGTTGGGGTTCGCCATCCTCGAACTCGTGCATACGACCGTCATCCAAATCTTCGACGATAAGAAGCTGATAAGCAAACTCCTGCAACACACTATCAGAGGGTATGTGGCGGTGGTTGGCCTCATCGGCCCGCCTGCTGTCTTTTCCGAAAGGTGTAGGGTAGTCGTAGACATTATCAAGCGGAACTCTCATAAGTGTAACACGTGCTTTGTGCATTACCTCCTTCCATGTTGTTTCTCGTATGTCTTCCTCGTGGGCTCGATGAGCATACCCAGCGAACAACATATACATGGAGAGGGTAAAGGTCGGTCCAATCTGCTGGGCTCTAGGCTTTGTCGCGCAATATTGCATGTCACCAGAAGTGAGGAAGGTGCTGGCCTGTAGCAGCCGCGAGGGCGATACAGTAGCCGGGAGAGTGGTGGAGAGACTAGTGCCAGATGTTGTAATAGCCAAATTAATGAGTGGCACGGCGTCTTCGATGCGTTCCAGCAATCTCTTCATCTCTTCAATGATGATCTTGAGCTCGACGTCATTCTGATCTCGTGATTTGGCCTTGGAGCTGCCTCTTTTTGCAAGCTGCTCTTCGGCCACAGCCTTTTCCACACGGCTGCCTAATGTCTGGATGTCCCAGCGAAGAGACTTGGTGAGTCCTACAGCAGACTCCAGCGAGGTGTTTCCGCGCGCTGCAATCAGCTCTATCATGTCGATGGCTGGTGAGATGATTTTGATTTTGGAGTCTAGTCTTATCTGCAGATTGGCGAGCTCTTGCTTTTCACGGCCATCAACCGTCTTCATCAGTCGCCCGCATTGCTTGAGCGCATAGTGGCTGGTAATCGCTATGCCGCTTCTGATGGCATAGCTCATAGCCTGTTTGGTAACCTATCACGCGTCAGCATGAGCAATAGATACGAGAATCATAGCTCCGTGTCTGCCTATGACATGTTGGGAGTCGAGGCATAGTCATACATTTGCTAGGAGCGACTCCATCTTGACCTATCGATTGGGTTTCACCCTTGTATGGCAACGGTTGGGTGGTGAGAAGGTTCGGTTGGATGAAGCATGAGGTCAGAGTGTTGGGTTGCTAGAGAAGGCAACCAGGGATAATTGTGGCAAGGGACAAGGAATGCGAATGTTTGTGTGTAGGTGAGTGTCTTTGTTGCTAGGAGCCCTAACCAATGTTAGGCAGCGAGGCGTTTGGTCAGCCCCACTCAGCCTCCGAAAGCGACCCCGCCAAATCCTGCGTGGGCAGCAACGACGCGGCACATTTTCACTTTTCGCCGACGACACTCGACGCCCATCCACTTATATACCGCCGTAGTCGCTCTTTGGGCGCGGGTCGAATTCACGCACCCTCTCGCCTACTCGTTGACAAGAGCGATACAGTCGCCCCCGCAGCGCCGTTCACGCCCGCCGTCGCTACCCTACCAACCCAACCACACGACTCATCCCTGCGACGACCGACGTCACAATGGCCGACAACTGGGAGCAGGAGGAGGAACGCCTCGCGCAGCAGGCGCAGGGCATGAACCTCAACAGTACGCCCACTTTCACACCGGGAGCGCAGTCCTTCACACCAGGCGCGAGCGCTTTCGTCCCCGGCCAAGCCTACGGTGGCTACGGTGGCTACCAGCAGTACGGCCAGCAGCAATACGGTGGCTACAACCAGTACAACCAACAGCAATATGGCGGCTACCAGCAACAACAGGGCTACCCACAATACGGGCAACAGTACGGTGGGCAGCAGGGAGGTTACCCACAATATGGACAGCAGTACCAGCAAAACTTCCAGGCCCAGCAGCCGCAACAAGGCCAGGCCCCCGTAAGGATAGCAAAGCGAGGCGACGACGTGGCTGCCTCAGACAGTGCTGCGCCTGCTGAGGCCAACAAGGACGCCCCCAAAGCAAAGGTGCTCTCAATTGGCGGCGACAGCGCACCCAAGGCAAAGGTCTTGTCCATTGGAGGCGAGGCCACAGCACCAAAGGTCGAGAAGGCAGGCGGCACAAAGGTCCTCAGTCTGGGCACACCGGCCGCGCCATCGGCCGCGAAAGAAAAGGCCGACAAGGAAAAGGGCGCCCCTGAAGCCGGTACCAAGGTCACCGCTGCGAAGGCCATTGAGAAGACTGGCGAGGCCACCCCAGCATCCGCAGGCTCTGGCAGGACTTCGCCAACCCCGTCCTCTGGGCGCAATAGCCCAACACCCAAGGAAAAGGCTGCTGAGAAGAAGGCGGCACAGGACGTTGAGAAGGAGGTCGAGGAGGTGGTTGACGAGGCCACTCTTGCTGAAATCTACGGCAAGGAACACGTCAACATCATTTTCTTGGGCCACGTCGACGCAGGAAAGTCCACTCTCGGTGGCAGTATCCTGATATCGACCGGCATGGTCGACGAGCGAACCCTCGACAAGTACAAGAAAGAAGCCAAGGATGCTGGTCGTGAAACCTGGTACATCTCGTGGGCGCTCGATTTGAACAAGGAAGAGCGACAGCAGGGTAAGACTATCGAAGTTGGTCGAGGTTTCTTCGAGACGGAGAAGCGCCGATATTCCATTCTGGACGCGCCAGGCCACAAGACATATGTGCCCAACATGATCAGTGGTGCCTCGCAAGCAGATGTCGGTATCCTCGTCATCTCTGGCCGTAAGGGAGAGTACGAAACGGGTTTCGAGAAGGGTGGCCAAACCCGAGAGCACGCTATGCTGGCCAAGACCCAAGGTGTCAACAAGATCCTCATCGTTGTTAACAAGATGGACGACCCGACCGTTGAGTGGTCCGAAGACCGATTCAAGGAGTGCACCACCAAGGTAGTGGCCTTCTTGAAGGGTCTCGGCTACAACCCAAAGACCGACATCAGTATGATGCCGGTCAGCGCACAGACATTCACTGGTATCAAGACCCGTGTACCAAAGGTAAGCAACCGGCCGTTTGTACATAAGACGTGAACTGACTTCAGAAATAGGAACTGGCGCCATGGTATGACGGTCCATCTCTACTTGAGTACCTCGACAACATGCAAGCGCTCGAACGTAAGCTCAACGCGCCATTCATGATGCCCATCGCCGCCAAGTACAAGGACATGGGTACGATGATCGAAGGCAAGATTGAGTCCGGCATCATCAAGAAGGAGCAAAAGTAGGTCACGTCTTGATAAATCAGCATCGGCTGCTTGCTAACCACATCAAGGTACCTCATGATGCCTAACCGACAAACAATCCACATCTCTGCCTTGTACGGTGAACAGGAAGACGAAATCCCTGGCGCGACTTGCGGTGACCAGATTCGCGTCCGACTCCGAGGTATTGAAGAAGAAGATATTCTGCCTGTAAGTACCTTGATCGATGCTTCGCCATAAATCACTGGCTAACTTCTTCTTAGGGTTACGTTCTTTGCTCACCAAAGCGACCTGTCCACTGCGTCTCCCAGTTCGAAGCCCAGGTCGTACTCCTTGACATCAAGTCTATCCTCACAGCCGGATTTAACTGTGTGCTCCACGTTCATGCAGCACAAGAGGAGGTTACCATTACCGCCCTGTTGCACAAGCTAGAGAAGGGCACTGGACGCAAATCGAAGAAAGCACCAGGATTTGCTACCAAGGGCATGAGCATCATCGCACGCCTGCAAGTTACCGGTACCGCTGGAAGCATCTGTGTAGAGCGATTCGAGGATTACCCGCAGCTGGGTAGGTTCACGCTCCGTGATCAAGGTCAGACGATTGCCATTGGCAAGATCACCAAGCTTATCACGGACACCGAGGCTTAAGTTTGAGTAAAATGGAGCATGACGGGACAAACAGATCTGGAAGAAGGGTAATGGCGAAGTCTTTTGCTACCAGAACCACGTAGCCTGTGGATCGACAGCGTTTGGACGCAAGGCCAGCATAGACCAAACATCCAAAACAATATGAGTGCGACTATTCTTTCGATATCATACATGAAGTCTTCCACGTTGTGTGTTACTATACCGTCTCTGTGTACACTGTATGTAAGGTCATCGGAGTTTGTCGTGGCAAAACTACAGCGAGACAAGCCTTTTAGTGCTGTAATCAACAGCAACCTTAATTTACCTTCCAACTCGGGAAAGCTCATGCACAGAGACATGTCCGAAGGGCTAGCTGGATGCGTGTAGATGAATGCATGACGTCATACTGCGTCCTCTTACGAGAAGCCTCTTCGCGGTAGAGTCGCGATCCCAGCTGTCTATGCTTACGTCATCCACTCCCGCGGCCAAACTTCGCGACTGCATCACTCCAGCACCGAACAAAGCCGTCAGCACAACTCAGCGCACGCCGCGCAAATCCCCACACGCACCCGCCCACGATGCAGGGCTTCAACATGGGGCGGTATTACCCGCCCGACGCGTCGAATCCTCCAAGCTTCAACAACTCCTCACACCCACTCGGCAAACGCGCAAACAAAATCTCCCAGGGCATCCTCACCGTCCGCTTCGAACTCCCCTTCGCCGTGTGGTGTGATCACTGCAGCCCGCCCGCCATCATCGGCCAAGGCGTACGTTTCAACGCCGAGAAGAAGAAACTCGGCAACTACCACAGCACGCCCATATGGAGTTTTCGCATGAAACACAGTGCTTGTGGTGGATGGTGGGAAATTAGAACGGATCCGCAGAACAGCGAGTACGTTGTTACGGAAGGGGCGCGACGAAGGGATTATGGGCCTCCTGGAAAGGGCGATGAGGCGTTAGCCGAGGGAGACCTTAAATTCTTGACTGATGAAGAGAAGCAAAAGAGGAGGGAGGATGCTTTTGCGAATCTAGAGGGGAAGTTGGAGGATAAAGGGATTGAAAAGAAGAACAAGGAGAGAGTTGAAGAGTTGTATGATAAGGCGGAGGTCTGGAGGGATCCTTACGAGGTTAACGCGAGACTGAGAAGGGACTTTCGGGAGAAGAGGAGAGTTTGGAAGAAGGAAGATAAACACAAAGAGGGCATGCAAGACAAGTTCAGTCTGGGGCTCGATATCGTGGACGAGACCGAGGCAGACCGTACAAGAGCTAGGTTAGTCGAGTTTGGCGCTACGGCGACAGACGACCGCAGGCTGGGGGAATTGGAGTGGAAACCTCTTTTCGCGGATACAAAGGTGAAGGAGAAGGCTACAAAAGATAAGCCTGGTCATTCTACACCACCGACGAAGAAGCTCAAGGTGGACATAGCCAAGGAGAAGAGCCGATTGGGACTGCAGCAGACACTAGTCGGAAACACGAAAGCCGCGATTGATCCGTTTCTGCACAACAGCAATCGCATGCCAGTGTCCAGAGTCAGCCTAGGCATACTGAAGAGGAAGAGAGATATTGATGGGAGGGGTGCAGGCGCAGTACACGAGAAAGCAGACGTTGAGGCATCAAGCAAGAAACCTGCTCTGCTTGGATCTCTGGTGGAGTACGATTCCGATTGATCTTATGATCATACATGGGCTTACGATTTATCGACCTCTTGGTGATTTTACTATAGCATTGATTGGCGTTTGGGTCAAGGAGCATAAGATACCCCCATTTCCTATCCGTCACGTTGGTAATTTCTAGTGTTTTGAATCGAACGAGATTACGGCAGATGTGCATCCCAAATAATGACAATTCTCAAGTAAATTAGCACTCGTGTAGTCTGCCGCCTTAGAGGCACCTACAAGCACTACCCGTACGCCCAGCCGATCGGGTTATCTTCAGCTGGTTGCGAAGGTATATTTGGATACATAATGGCTTATGCGAGTGGCTTGCAGGTAAATTTGATTAGACAGAAACGAATGTAGTATATCCAAGGCTGAAATAACATCGGTTCCGCGTTCAAGCTCAATTTCATGACCATGTCCTTGATACTACTAATCTGTGAGATGTTAGATACACTAACACTGGCTTTTGTCCCCTTCTAAATCTCGACCTCGAGTTCAGCCGCTATCAACGAAGCTGTTCTCTAGCTGATCCTGCGTGGTTGATACAAAATCGTAGATGGACTCGATCAATATGCACTATACCAGGCTGTCTCTACACCTTCTGCTCCTTCATCCACTTTTCCGCCTCCTCCTTATACTCATCTCTCCACCTAGTCAAAGGTGGCCTCTCATTCACAATGTCTCCCACACTCCACAACATGCGTTTCTTATCCGTCTCTTCTGTAACTTGGTCGTCCGGACAGATGATGTAGAACTTCTTGGCCTGCATCTTGGAGTACATGTAGTCTGCAACTTGGTCTGCTGACCACGCCCCTTCCGGCTTCGCTTTGTCCGAGCCGGGCGCGTTGCCGGACTGTATTACATGTCAGTGATGGAAGAGGGATATATACGTAGAATGGGTAACAAAATATAGCGCCGAATTAGAGAAGGGGTGACTTACGAGACCAGTAAACGTCCACCCCGGAACCAACAAATGAACACCAATACTCGTATCTTTCAGATCATAGCTCAAATGCTCGGCGAGGCTCTTCACAGCTGCTTTACTGGCGTTGTATGCAGGATTACCAGGTGGATTCGTAATACCCTGTTTACTCCCCGTTATCACAATTGCCGATGGGCCTTTCCCATCTCTTTCTTTGAATGACGGAACATAGGCGTTGAGTCCATTCACCACACCGCCTAGATTGGTAGCCAGAATCTTGTCAAAGTAATCTTCATCGCCCCATGTTCCCTTTCCGATTATTCCGGCGTTGAGCATAAGGAAGTCGACGTCTGTGCCGACTTGTTCGCGGATTGATGCCCAGTCTTGGCGAGACGATACATCGGCTTTGATAAGTTTCACCTCGCCTTTGAGGCTCTTGCCCGCAAAGTCGAGGGAAGATTGGTTGAAATCAACAATCGAAACACGCATTGAGTGTTTCAGACAGAGTTGTGCGACGGAGTAGCCGACGCCGGATGCGCCGCCTGTGATGAGGGCGTGGGCCGAGGAGCGGAAGACTGACATTGTGACGTCCAAAACAGTCGATTTGACTTGAAAGAAACGAGGGAGAAGGTATCTTTTGGTTGATCGAGATTGAAGAGCGTTGAAGCGGGGTGATATTATGCGGAGTTACGTTATCTCCGAGAAGAGGTCCACTCGAAGTTAGGTTCACTTCCGGGATGAAGTCATCACAAAATGCGAAGCTTTCCTAGTCACTCCACTACAAAACACAGTGCGATATTAGGCGGGAAGAAGAAACTGAAGGGTTGACCCTATGTGTACGTTTGTATTAGAACTATGGACGAAAGAAAATGGGGGTATCTACAAATGATGTGAGCAAGCTGTCCTCGTCGTCTTAAGCTCCTTTGTTATCTCACTGCTTCTCACGTGCAGCAGCAAGTGTTTCCAGCCCTTCCTGTGCAGTCTCAAACCTCTCAACACCCGGCCTCTCCTCTGTCTCTCCTTCTCCCAGCCTTGCCTCCGGGACACCACTGCTAAAGAGTCCCGCGCCCTGGCCAGCAGTGAAGTACCGCTCAACATGCGGTCTCTCCTCCTTCAAAACCTGTTCATTGACACTCTCAGTCGCCATACCCATACTACCAAGCTGTTTTTCTTCACCCTGCGCGTCCTCTACAGCAGGAGGCGTAGTTATATTCACACTCGCAAGCGTAAGCGTACTGGCATTAACATCTTTCCCATCCAGTCCATTGACCTTGAGACTGAAAGGGTACGCAATACCGCCCGCCGTCGGACGTGTAGTCAGTGTGTCAGTCGCTGGAATTACAGTACTGTCATTTCCAGGATTGTCTGAAACAATGATGTTCGGTGGCAAGCCAGGGCTGCTGAGCTCGCCTGTAGGAGATGCAAGAGGTGAAGCAGAACACTCGGGAGCAAGCGTCGTTGCTTCAGCGAGACCAGTATGCGGGACAATCGATTCGATTTTCGTAAGATCGTCCACAGGTAGTTCGGTTTGGCCTCGGTCTGTGACGGCCGAGTGGCGTGAACGTGAGCGGGATCGTTTTACATCTTCGGCGGCGAGTTTGGTGGTACGGTTTCGTTCGGGGTTGCTGTTTGCGGTGCCGTCCAAGGTGTGGGCTGGGTCTTGTACAGAGGTAGAGGCTTCGGTGTCAGGATTTTGGTCTGCTTTCTTCTCGCGTACGATCTGTGATGTGTTAGCGATATTTCCCTTTGCAGGTCCCCAGGAACAGTGCACTTACGGTGGCTTCGTCGTGTTTACTACCCCAGCCAGACCACATAGACATACCCCAACTCCTCTTTGCAGCTTTCTCGGCCTTCATGCCTTTGATCCTTCTACCAGCCAAGGCCGTGGGCGGTGGTGTCTCACCCTCAAAACCTTCGAAACCTCTCTGCATGTCCTTAATACGCTGTTTCTGAATCTTGATCTTCTGCTTAGAGAACTTCTTGTTCCACTGAGCTTGCGCTTTCATCCATTTGCTGACAGGCCCTGTCTTTGGTACGCCGACATCGATGCTGGGCATGTTCAGAGCTACAAGTTCCTCTTTCGGTGCAAGTGCATAAATACGGCCGTGTCGGTCGATACGTTGGCGAATCATGTGGCTCGAAAATGGCGGAATGGGATCACCAGCTCTGCCCACGCGTGCATCTTGGGTGGCCTTCTTCTCTGTCTTCATACGATTGGCCTGCGCGTTCGAAGACTTGGGATCATCTGACGATGACCCAGAGCCTGCTCTATCCGAATCTGATGAGGTACTTGAGTCCTTGCTCACGACAGATATGTCGTCATCATCAAGGATGTCGATGGACTTCTTCTGAGCTCGTGCAAGTGCCCAGGCACCGAATTGAGCAATACTGCGGTACATGTGCTTTGCTGGTCGAGTAAAGCTGAGTGTAGGTGTAACGTGACACAGATCGTCCCAAACTTGGAGCTGAACATTGGTGGGCTTGTAGCGGGCGACTTGAGCCTGTATGGATTCGGCGGTTTGATTATTGGATGGGGGTGGTATGTATGCCAGTGGTTGAGCAGCCTTGTGAGCGAGGTAGATTTGCTCGTCTCTGAGCAGCTCACCGCCACCCGTCTGTATCAGTAGAGGCGGCAACCCTCCAAGTGTTGGTTGTAGAACTGGCGAGACCAGAGGATGTGTCAACAGGTGGTTTGGCACATACATCTGGATCTGGTCCTTGATCTCCACCCGTACATCCTCAAGCTGCACGGATAGTTGACTCTTTGGTCCAACACTGTATTTGCCATTCGAAGCAATCCAAATGTCTGCATCTTGCCCGGTGGCAGAAGGGTCGACAATGTCTGCAAGAGGGGGGCGATCTCCCGATTGGACTGAGTATCCGCGTACGCGCTCCGCCTTGGCCTTCTTCTTCGCGGCACGATCTTCCTTCTCAGCTGAGTTGCTATCCTTCTCGGTGGTGGTCTTGGATGAATTTTCGATTTCGAGCATATCATCAGCGTTGGGCGGTGCTATAGCGTGTTAGTCGTACGACAGCAAGATGGAGAGAATCAACGTACGCCAGCTCATGCTCGGCTTGTGGATGAAGCCGTGCGAGGGAATATAGTCCATCTTGTCATCACCCCCGAGACTGGGGAAACTGTGTGTCAGATCTACCCAGGGACTAATTAGGATCGCACCTGCGGGAAGTGGTATGCCTTGGTCGCGCATTGTCACCAGCATGCTCAGGACCATGCCGCCACCTGCCGAGTCGCCTGCAAGTATAATCGTCGTAGGGTCGTGTTTTTCTTCGAGAAGGTAGAGGTAGGCCGCCAAACCTGGAGTAGTCAGTATGCATTCTGAGGTGTCGAGGGAGGTACTTACAGTCATGTAGACCGCACGGGAAAGGAAATTGGGGCGCCAGTCTGTACTTGGGCGCCAGCACTCTAGCCTTGAGCTTGCGCGCATGGCGTTGCATCTGATAGCGATGCTCGTCGACACTGCCGAAGAAGTAGGCGCCGCCATGAACGTAGAGCATGATGCGGTCGCCTTTGGCGATGGCTAATTGTTTCCTCGCATCGTAGTCTTTGCGCATTTCGATCCATTCGGCTTTCAGTGTTGTCCCCTCACGTCTCCACTGTTGGAGTGTTAGCTTGAATCGCGTGTGAACATTGACTCTGCCCTGACCTGCCACCAATTCTTTCCTCCTACGGCTTTGATGCCTTCTGGTCCCAATTGCGCATTGAGTAGCTGTGCCGAGCGCTCCAGTAAATTGTTCGGAATCTCTACTACGTTCACGTGTACCCAACGCGGGACTGGGACCCATTGCGACGTGAATGTTTGTAGTTCGTCGACCGTGTGGAAGGAGGCATAGTGGAGAAAACGGCGGATAAGCTCGAGGCCTTCGTGGTAAGAGATGTGCGCAGTGGGCTTCTGCGCAAGCGGGCGACGATTGAGGTAGTGCGAGAGGTATGTCTGAATAACCGTAGGCGTCACTGCGGCGCCCACAGAGATGGTGTTGACAGGCATCGCGACTCGGGTTCAAGGGTGCGGAGCTGCCGGAGATGGCTTACAGACGCGTCCAACTCTTGTCGCGTAGGAATTTGTACAATATGCTGAGGGTTTTCGCACCACTAGAAACAACGACCCGCGTTCTAACAAAGGAAAATGTACAGGCAAGGAGAGTTGAACGGGAAGCTTCGTGAGGCTTAGGGGTTAGGAGAGTGGAGATCCCCGGATTTTCGTTGCTCTTGTGAACCCCTGTATGACCCACCTGCACGACGTCATCGAGACCCTTTTCTATATTATCCGAGCGTATGAACCACGAGATGACAGTTGATCGTTACTACCAGGCATGCAGAACTGCCTCATGCCCAACAAATGGTCACGAATAATCCGACTGCGAGGAGGGTACAGGATGCCGGAACAGAAGCCTTTCGTGGCTTCGTACAATCGGTTAAACCCAAGAAATGATAGCAACCTCGGGACGACTTCGAAGTCAGGAAACGTGAAAAGTACCAGGCCTCCATGAATTACTAAGATGCAGACGGCAAGCAACAGCGGTGGCCAAATACTCTCGGTACCAGATGCACTCTTTGCCAAAGAAGCTGTGACTAGGGTATCGGAGATAGATACAAGGCAGCGCATGACAGCAGGACCCAACGGTGAATTGTAACAAAAGGCAAAAGTGTGCGAAATGCTCAGAGTGCTCGAAGTGCACGTCCCAGATGTGCTTGCTCTGTTCCTATCAGACCAAACGCAACGAGTTTCGCACGATGAACCACACCTTGGAATGTCCATGCAAACTCTAGAGGCATATAGACGTGAACCGTGTACGACGGAGAGGGTGCCGTCTTACGATTGGATGTATGAACAGTCGTCGATCCGATCGATTGGATAGGGCGCCCGTTGCTCGGCCGCTTTTGATGATCGCAATTCAACAGGACTGAACACGCCCGAAGATGACGATGGATTTACACCTACTGCACAACACCATAAAGACATTACAAAGGTTTTGCACAGCATCATTTCCCTCTATTCTCATTGGTCGGAACCCAGAGCTGCAGCATCCAATGATCTGTTCATAGGGGGGTACATTGAGAAAGTTTCTACTTTTTCCTTGAGTTGACGTAATCGGCCGAAGAAGCTTCACGCTACCACGCTAGCGGCCGTCCGAGACACTGAGCATGAAAGACGCGAACCAGAATAGGCATGGAAACGGCCCGATGTCAGGCTCACCCTGTCGCCCTTATGGATATCGTAGTCGCGTTGCCGGGTGCGCCTTCTCAATCTCCCCGAAACCTAGCAGTTTCGTAGCGTGCAGAGGGGTGGGGCTCTTCTCGACACGCTGGCATGACCATGTCCGCTCAATATCACGATGACTGAACGACGAAAGTTAGTAATAGTACGTTCTCGTTCGTTTCCTGGTGGAAGATGGGGTCGCCAAAGTGCTGAAACCATGCATTACTAACTCGATTCCCAGGTTGGAGGTTCTCTGACTGGCCTGACAGTAGCAAATCTGTGCCAATACGAATGCGACGTCATCATATTGGAGCAAAACGACACGCTTTATTCGGAAAAGCATAACGGCGGATTTTCTCTCGGGCGTTGGGGCCGAAAGATATTCGAACAACACATCCCTGCTCCTGATCTGCTCGGACGCTCTATACGCAGTGAACGGCTCTTGATATCTTCTCCGGAAAAAGATGAAACGACGCCTGTGCCAGAAGAGCATCGTGTTGTAACGACTACTTGGCTCGATGTGTACCGGGTTCTACTGCGAGATGTCGTTGTAGAATCCGAGAAAAACTGGAAAGCAGCGAGCAAGGCACGCCCAAGGCTCCGCATAGGCGCAACTGTGCACAACGCACATTACGAAGATGGCAGATGGACCATCACATACCACTCGACAGCCAACAATCGTGTCGAGACAGAGACAGCTGATATGCTCGTTGCCGCAGACGGTGCCCAATCTACCATACGAAGGCTCATGTCACCAGGTGTGGTGCCCAGCTACGAGCAGGTCGTGGCCTGGCGCGGCCAAGTGCCAGCTGATGTCTTTGTCGATGAAGAAAAGGACATTGATAAACAAATCAAGAAAGACCTGCTTGTCTGGTACAAGATGCAAGGGTCCCAGTATATCATCCTGTAGGTTTCCCGTCTCAAGCATCTTGATACTTGTGTTCTGACTGCTATTAGGTATGGTGTGCCAGGCTTTGACGGCTCTGATGCAGTAATCGAATGGTGTTGGTATCATCCGTACGAGCTGGGTACCGACCGAGAGCTTGAAGATGTCATGACTACGTTTGTGGACCGAGGGCGTCTTGTCAAAGGACGTGCAGAGAAATGGAAGGATTATCTTGACGCCGCCAAGAACAAGTTTCCAAAATCTGTCTGGGAGATGCTCTCAAAGTGCGAGACTCCTTGGATCACCAAAGTGATTGCTGCCCCTCTGACCATGAGATCGACCTCCGTTCATGAGCTTGATGAAAACACCGACGACGAAGAGACCGATGACGAAAATTGGGATCAGAGTGGCGACACGTCCACTTCGTCAGCGCTTTCAGAAAGGCTCTGGTTCGCCGGTGAGGCTTATGCTACACTTCCGCCTTTCCTGGGTTCGACCTTTGAGCCTGGTGCCGAGCATGCTGTAGCCATTCTGAACCGCATCCAAGGTAAGAGCGACGAGAGAGAGCTGCAGAGCTGGCAAAGCGGAGGTACAACAAAGAGACTATGGTCGAGCAAAATGGCTGGCTGGGAAGGCATGAGTCTGCCTCACCCCGAGGCTTGACGTCAGGAATTTTGTGCGCAATCCTTGAACGCGCAAACGGGTAGAATATGTCCCTGGATCCAGCAGAGGCTGCACCTCATGACCAATTACAAATCCAGTTCATCTCATTGTCGCATATTTGGTTGCCATTGGCCTTTTCCTCTTCTACCAGAGTGACAAGCTCTGGTATAGTATCTGCGTTCCACAAGTCGTCACTTACGGGAGCGGAAAACTGTAGATTGTGCGACGAAAGCTGATCCAGACACTCGTCGTTACTCGGCATCTGCGTTTCACAATAAATCGTCCACACATGATACAAAGTCAGCGCGAACCGTTTCGCTTCCTCGATACCGATCCAGATGTGGGGAGCAGTGTGAGGAGTTAGAGCTGTTTGCTTGTACTGTTCAAGCATACTTGTATAGCTGAACATGCCTCTCTTTAAGCTGCTGTTCACGAGAGCGACCAAGATTTCGTGATCGGGCGCAGGAAGCTCCAATGCCGTGCTCGACGCTTGTTTATCGGCTGTCAAGGGGAGGATCATATTCAGGAGAATCGCCTGGTAAGTGGCCATGGGCCAAGTGGATGCCTCGCTGGTTATGTCGGAGTAAGAATCATCCCACGTGCACTACAGGACTTCGTGAGCGTTGAGCGGTAGATCCCAGGGTCATTATACATACGCGCTGACGCCGGATCGATACCATCAGCGTTTTGTGCATCTCAATTGCTGCCTCCTTTGCACCTTTCTCGTTACTAAACCACAGGCCTGCCATCACTACGGAATGAACCAGTACTTGCGATTCTCTTTCCGGACGAAAACTTGCTTTGTGAAGGAATGACCATGTTGGATGAAACTTGGTAAATTATGCGGCTAGGTATTTGTCGAGGTTGGTCGTTTCCTGATCCGGGCTGCAGAACGCGATTTGTGCGGGTGTCGAGAGTGACTGTAGCTTAACCTCAGGGTCATCAGATGTTGCGGAAGAGCCATAAGAACACAAAAGCCCTCGTGGTGTCGTGAAATATGGCGAACCAAGGTGTCGCTGCGATCTCTAGACGTCAACGCTACACAAACGACATGAAAATTAAGAGCGCGTACCTTCGACCAAGCACAGCCGTACAGTATGGGCACGCATACTCCTTTGGTTCAAGATGCTTCTTCACGTGACGATTGAGATGTTCTCGCCGCTGGTAACTCGAAGTACATTCAGGCCACGAACACTGGAACAGACCGGTTTCAGGGTTTGCGGCCATGTCGCTGAATTGGGTTCAAAATCTTGATGTTGACAGGTGCAGCGTAATGCGCAAAGGTGCAGAGACGCATCCATGGATAAATCCTATGACTAGATGACAAACACAATGCTAGCTGTATCGAGCCTAGCGTCGGATCGGTCTCGGCTCCCGTGCGCCCGAGTTGTTGTTTCCGAACGGTGCGCGCAAAATCAATACACGAGGTTGCCGTCCAATCTCAGTCCCTTTGGCTCACATTGCAGGTTTCGAGCTACGCGAATCTCCGTTTTTGGTTCAGCATGTATGAGTCGAATAACAGGATCGAGCCATTGCACCTCCTGCAGTGGTCCAACGAGACAAGGCTACCAAAAAGACTAGTGGCACAACCATACGACTCGACTCGTTCTTTGGGTAGGTGGACGCCCTAGTCTAACATACCGTCAACTATCAGAGCGGGGCCTCGAGGCGAGCACGGTGTGATGAGGGGTTCGAGTGCGGCGTTGTGGGCAAGGCGCGGGAACGTTGATGGCGAGGGAACTGCAGGTTGGAGACTGCGCGGCGGTCGTAAGGGAGCGACGGTTTCCAGTAGGCGTCGGTGGCGAGGAAGCTGCTAGTCAGAACTTTACGAGCACTAAGCATAACTTGAGGTTTCATCAAGATCATCGTTTGTCGCACGCATGGGTGAGGGTGTTGTAGACAGAATAGCTAGAAGAGAGTGTATGTTGTTCAACGTGTGCATAGAAGCTGTTGCCTTTTGTCAGCTGCATAGGGCATGCTTGTTGGAGAAAGCTACCCTTGAGGCGACAGTCCAGCGACAATCTGCTTCACTTTGACCTCGTCTAGAAGATGAGCTACGTTCTTGTCGGCAAGGTCGAATTCTCTTTCAATGAGACCTTTGCGCTCCTTTGACCTCGGCTCAAAGACAGCAACGAATGGTTTTGGGCCAGATACAAACCCAGTTGTAAACATTTCTTCTGATACGTTGATCCTTACGCCATCTTTAGAGCGTATGTTGAACGCCCAAAGCAGCCTTGCCATCGCTATTGCTAGAGAGTTTCGTGCGATGAATCGTCCAGGGCAAACTCTTCGGCCGTATCCAAAGTTGCTAGGCTGAGACTTTTGAATCCATCGTTCAGGCCGGAACACTTCTGGTGAGTCAAAAGTGCTAGAGTTCTGGTGCATCGCGGCGAACACAGGAACCACGATCGAGCCCTTAGGTATCAAATAACCTTTGTAAAAGTCCTCCTGAGTCGTAGCATGCGGAATCCCAGCTGGCACAATGTGCCGCCATCTAAAGTTTTCCTCCACCACAGCCTGAAGATAGGGCAGGTTGCTCAGATCGTCGAATCCAGGAAGACGATTAGTACCGACGACTTCGTCGAGCTCTTTCTGAGCGGCGGCAATCCAATCAGGGTAGGCTACGCACGCCAAAATGAAAATCTGCAATTGAACTTGTGTGGTTTCGACGCCAGCATCACACAGGATACCAAGGTCCCACGCTATCTCCGTCGCAGCGAGATCTTTTGCCTCCCTTGACTTGTTGAATTCTTTGGCCCAGTTCCATCCCTTGCGCTTAAGGGCGTCTTCCATGTTGGCCATGTGGAGATTTTCCCACATCTGGTACCACGCCTCAGCGGTTTTCTTCCATGGCGTCAATGGTGCTGGGAGGCTGTTGAGAGACGGGAAGAGATCGACTACCCACGCGCCGACCTGACCGGCAATAGTGAAGTTCTTAAGACACTCGTGACTGGTCTGAAGTTGCCATTCGTCGCCGGTGATGATGCGCATGCCGAAGGTGATGGAATATACGATGCTCGCCGCAAAACGCTCAAACTCCTTGGGGAAGTCGTTTGATTGAAGAAGGTTTTTCAAGAGCTGTTTGCTCTCTAGGTCCTGAATTGCTGTGTAACAGGCTGACGCACGCGGGCTGAGCACAGGAGCTTCTAGTCGTTGGTGCAAGAGAAAGTCACTATCGAATGGCTTGAACATTATGTGCTTGCTCTTGCACGTCAACTCTTGTGCCATAACCTTGGAATATCAGGTCGCTATTACAGCTGTCGGCAGAATGGACTTGGGACTTACCATGCGTGGCCGACTACTGTAGATCATTGCCTTCTTGTCGAGCAGATCTTTGGCCACCTCATTGTCTCCAATCAATATCACATTCGTGCCGCCGAAATTGAGGTACACAAGAGGACCATACTGCTCCACCCATTTCTGGTATGTAACCCAGACTGCTTCTTTAGGAGCCTGGTGTAAGTTGCCGAGAATGGGCAGACGAGGCGGTCCCGGGGGTAAATTCGAGTCTTGCCGTCTACGGAGCCAGAGGTACAATATTGCCAACAGACTGACAACGGATAGAACTGTTGGTGATAATGTGGCCATCGTGACTAGGTTGGAGTGGTTTATATCCAGAGATTTGAGGCATGAGGGAAGACGCTGTTTATCCAAAGATGCGACACAAGGCGATAACGGGGCATTTTTCGAGCTTTCGGTGCCTCATCTCATGCGAGGCTTCGATATGTCCCACTCCCTGAATTTGAGTGGGGCGGGCCACGGCCCGTCCTTTATCACATCCAATGACAGTGCGTGGGGCTACAGGGTTAATACGAGCGTCCCCAGGTAGCGTCGTGTAGGATTGCGGCACAGCTTGAGCCATCAAATCATGAACGCTCATGAGACGCATCTGCAGGACTTTAGGAAGTGCGATGCGACAAAAGTCATACGGCACAAGCTTGGCATACCTGAACAAGCGATAGCACGCTCGAATGACCCTGATAATTGGGTCCCAGTATCTGCAGGAGCAGTAGGTGAACGATGCTCTGCCCTGTGAAGTGTCTGGTGAGTGACATTGTGATGTTTTCGAGGTTTGTCGCTGCTCCTTTCCGCTGACATGAATGATTATCGAAAAATCCTCAATGTTCTGGGGTGGACGCTGGTCTCATTTTCAGCCATCTTCGTCTTAGCGCGATCATATACACGCACACGAGTCGTGACGACGACTCTGGGCTGGGACGACTGGTGTATGATTGCTGGCCTGGTGAGTTCGACTTTAGACCTCAGTCCTACATTCGATTGCCATTGACTTACTGGAACATCAGATCTTCGCTGTAGTGTGTACATCGCTCGTAACAGCCGGCACTGCGCACGGCCTTGGACAACATGTATGGGACATCAGTGATCCAGAAGATCGGGCTGTGGCTACCATGTACGTGCTGTTGGCGCCTTGCTTCTCCATCGTCAGCGCTTTCTTCACGAAAGCCTCCATCATAATCGCACTAATGAGAGTAAGTACACAGGACTATGCAATGGACGTAACTCTCAGCTTACCAGCCTAGATCCGAGGGCACACGGCGCGTCTATCGCACAAGTGTATCGCGTACGCCCCCCTGGTCGTCCTACTGATCTGCTCCACACTCTCATGCTCTGTCATGATTTTCTTTTGTTCGCCCGTACAGAAGTCTTGGAGGCCGCAGATTGAGGGCACATGCTTGAGCGCCGCAATGCTGGATGTTGTCGGAAAGTCGGTCTCAGGTATGTTGGAAGAATGCCAATGTCTCTGCCAGGTGCTGAAGCCTCAGTGTATAACGCGATGATGGACGTCTTTTGCGCTATAATGCCGTACTTCATCATAAGGACCTTGAACATTCCTCGAAAGGACAAGCGAAATCTTGTAATACTGATGGGTGGTAGCATCCTGTAAGGTCACCTCGCCGCATTGTTGGTGCAATTACTGACGTTGGCAGTGGCACATTCGCAACCATCATGAAGATCGTAGCAATGGGCAGCATCTCCAATGTCGCGGACATGACACACGCTTGGTCAGAGATAACGATCTGGTATCTGTGAGTGTAGTGTTATTGATCACAAGGGACTTTGACTCACTCAAGCAGGACTGAGAACAACGTTCTCATCATTGCTGGATGCTTCCCTGCCCTGCGGCCGTTCTGGCGTGTTGTGATTGGCAAATACAGCTCGTACCTCTCGTCGAACGCATCACGCAAAAATCCTCCACGAGGCGAAAACGGACAATCGATCGAAGACAAAGAACTGCAAGTGTACACGGTGGGATCCCAGCCCAAATTTGGGAAGAAGCCCAATCTGTATTCGACAACGATCCACGCCAGTAGTGAAGAAAGGTTGTGTCCCAGGTTAGACGGAACTTCTGCGGAGACCATTGAGAGGATCCTGCACAACCATGGAGACGAGCGCTTCGAGCGTCAGGCCTGCATTGCCAGCACTCGGACAGGTGGAACATCGCCCAGCGATTGCACGAAAATAACAGTTACCAGTGAGGTAGAGATCAAGTGAAAAGCGTGTCCAATTGTTTCATGCCATAGTCCTGTGTTCGTGGCATACCAGTAGCGCCCGGCCCTGCCAACCCCGCCACCCCGACCCCACCAACGGTGTCATCCTGCATCGGCTTTCTTCTTTATCCACCATGGCATCTAGCAGTAGTTAAGCTATAACGCGTTAAATTTATACCTAGGTATTATCATAGTAGTTGGGGTGCTTAACTAGCGCACATGATCTCGCGCACAGACGCGGTAGCGTCAGACCAGTCTTGGCTCTTGTTCGCCCGAGGTATTGCTGCTTCACACTGACGATATAATTTGCATCTTGATGCCATTATTCCACATACGACCATAGGATCCTGAAAATTAGGCTTCCCGTCCGCTCAGCCATATACAAGCAGGATACCGGCGGATTAGTAGTTAGGTGGGTGACCACTAGCGAATCCCCGCTGTTGTATGTTTTTTTTTGCTTTTGCGTCTGGCGGATAGAGATCTGAGCCTTGCAGGAGCCCTACGAACAGGAGAAACTCAGCCCGGAGATAACTATAATACGCAATGTTAGGATAGTGGGGTAGCTCGTCACGCGCACGGGCACTGTGCCTCGGCTAAGGTTGATTCTGGTCTTTCGCAAAACACCCATCGGCGGCCCACGAGAGTGTAAAGGTCGCTTTTTCGGGCTCCTGCGAGGCCTAATGTGTCGCGATAATCATTGGTTTTGAGCTTTGGGGAACGGTTGATTGCCCCGTTATGCCTCCACCAAATCGACTGTCGATACGTAAACGAGTCGCCCTTGCCTGCGCCCCGTGTCGCAGCAGAAAGTCTCGCGTAATTGCGCCTTTCCATTCTACCACGTACGCAGTAATCTGACGAAGTGCAAGTGTGACGGATTGCGACCCTCATGCTCCACCTGCCTAGAATTGTCCTTACAATGCCAATATCAGCGACTACCGTCACCACAGCGAAAGAATCCGTATGAGACACGATCCTCCCGAGAGTACACATGATGCTCATACCAGAGTTAGGACATATGCACAACTCGCGAAAAGAGTCAAAGAATTGGAGGCTCAGTTGCTATTAACTTCCGCTCCTTCCGCTCCTTCTCTTGAGTCTGGGAATGAGCAATTGAATAGCCATGATGAATCTGCTGTAGACCTTTTGGCCACAAATGCTTTTGACGAGCCACCACAACAAGACATCGGCTACTTTGGTAAGTTGTAACATGCTCTGGAAGTATCATCGGGTATTAATGGACCATGAAAGGCCCCACCTCGAATCATGCGCTATTCAGAATACTAACTTCAGCTTTGACGCAAAGATTACCCATCTTGTGCCGCTCACCTAGGCAGAATATTGCGGACCCGCCGTCCAGCTTCCTCGTTCAACAAGAATCAGACGCTTCAAAGCAACCCTTGAAGCCATCCCTACAACACATGCTCACCAACCAGGAGTATAAAGGTCATCTTGTCTCGTCAAGCGATCAAGATGTGCAAAGTTTAGTGAACCACTTCTTCGAAGCACAGGGTTCAGTTTTTCCATACGTCGACAGAACCGTACTCGGCCTCGGAGGAGATCGGTCTTTTCTGGTTCCATTCAAGAACGGTTCCAACGCTAAGAAAGCATTGTTGAATATCATCTGTGCTCACGCGGCACTCAGTAAGTCGTCTCCAGACGCCGAGATATTCTACCGCCGTATACTTGTACTTCTTGATGGATTGCCTCTTCGTGGCTCCGGTTTAGAATTTGGTATGTCGTGTCATCCGGTCGAACACACTCGCCTTCGTGCTCTAATATGACTTACTGCGCATAGTACAAGCGGTTTTACTCCTCTGTACCTTCCAACAGAATACCCAACGCTCCATTGCAAGTTGGACTTACCACGCAATCGCAGTCAAGGCATCTTTCCAAATGGGCCTGCAAGCGCTTACTTTGTATGATGGGAAAGATCCTCGTCACTGTGAGATTCTACAAAGGGTTTGGCTGGGTGTAATCATACAGGATAGCGCCTTGAGTATGGCACTGGGACGACCTCGTCTGATCTTTCCACCCCACGCACGTATACCACACCGCCAAATGAGCCTCTGGGGCCACGCCAATAGCGCAATATACTTTTATCAGCTTGCGTGAGTGGCCTTTGACTACCACAAACAAAGCTAACTTCGGTCCAGGGACTTGACCAAGGTGAGAGCCTCAATCTTGGAAGCGATTGAAGATCATCATTTCGGTTCTTCACAATCCATTACCATTCAAGAGATTCTCCCTCAAAGGCTGCAACATATATGCGCGCTCGAACAGTGGAAAAGAACCCTTCCACCGGCGAGTGCGCTCGCTACTTACGCAGAAGTAGCATTGTGGTCGCCACCATCGTTCAGTAGTAACCGCTTCCGCATCTTGCTCACCATTCATTATCATGTCACCGTTTTGCTTATTAACCGGCCAGTATTTGACGCGATCGCTGGGCGTGAGCTCGGAGATGACCGATTCCGTTGGTGCACCGGCGAGATCTTATTAGCCCTACAAAACGATTTTGCATCAGCAACAGAACTTGTTGATATGATATCCTACATAGCCAAGACATGTCCAGGGTTCTTCGACAATAATACGATTTGGTGGACCTGTAACTACTATGGTGAGTCCTCTTTTAAATCTCTAGACTTTGCGATGCGCTACTAACACTGGATAGTGTTCACTGCCGCGCTGCATTTGTTCGCAATACTTCTAGCGAGCTGCCAGTCTTACTCCACGGTGCTAGACAGATTGCCTGACTCATTAGAAGTTCGCAAAGCCGTCGTGTCAAGCTTGCAAACACTAGAAACTATCGAGAGATGCAGTCTAATGAGTCGGAAAGGTCGACAGTGCTTGCAAAAGTTCTTGCACGTGCTCGAGACGTTTGGTATGTTTCATCTAATCAATTCCTGGGACCGAGATTACTTGCTAACCTACCTTGCCATAAAGTACTACATGCGGCATCTGCACCTAATGACATCTTGTATAATGATCCAATGCTTACGAGTACATTTGATGACATCCTTGCACAGTTTGTCGCCGAGCCCGCCCGCGATTTTGTTCTTCAATCCAACCAACTAGGCTTTTTGGATTCGGATATGGGCTTTCCTGACTCTAGTCTTGGTGGCTAGCAGCCTTTTTGAAGGTGAAGGGATAACTACATATAACTATACAAGGACTTAGTTAACTAGATTTATACAGAAAGCCAAGTGAAGCAAATGTGTTTGGGAACATACCTTTACCGCGATTCATTACAGCGTCATTCAATAGTGTTGTGCTTGCGTCTTTTTCCAGCACTTTTATCCTTCGAATACAGAAAGCTAAGGGCTTTTCTATATAATAGTTTTACATTCGAGGAATCCTCTACAATGTTCATCTAGCCACTTTAAAGTGCTTCTTTACCCTAGTAAGTCACTGAGGGAATCTCTATATTCCCAACATCAATACTGATACTGTAACAGGTTCCCTGTTCAGAACGGCCGTCATGATAACTACCCTCTTCTGCGAACTTTGACCATGAGAGGATGTTCTAGATCACTGATTCCTACAGACACCATGTCCGGTAGCCTTCCTACACTCGCATCTTTTTTTCCCCTTTCGTCACCCGCTTCTTCACCATCTATCCGTGTATATTCGAACGCGAACTCTCGTAGTAAAGTGCTTGTCAGCTTGTAAATGTTTGTCTGGGCGAGTGTCTTCCCGATGCACTGTCTACCACCAAGACCAAAGTGCATCAGGTAGCGTCCGCGCGCTGCAGTCTCAGGCTGATCCCATCGATCCGGATCAAAGGTGTTATGGTCATCGCCCCATACAGCTGGATTATGATGGAATGCATGGTTGCAGACTGCGATCGAGGTCTAGATGCTAGTTAGTACGTCGCTACCTGATGTCACAGCCAAAAGGAAACTCACGCCGAAGGGAACGTGCTCGCCCCCTATTGTGACACCACCCGGAGTCAGAACTCTGCGAGCCAACGGCATCGTGAAGACCGGGGTATTGCGAAAGTTTTCCTTGACGCACTTCCGCAAAAAGGGGAGTGAAGTTTCCACCTCCACAACCGCATATGCTGGTTCATCGTGACCCAACGCCGGGAGCTGGGAATCGATCTCAGCCACGCATTTCGCCATGATTCCAGGCGATTCCAGCAGATGGTAAAGAAGTAGTGAAACGGTAGCACTTGTAGTGTGAGTTCCCGCAATGCTGCGCCATGGTCAGTGTTCAACATCACCAACACGCTATCGATGAACACAACTTACATGAAGCCAAATGCTTCAGCCTCAAGATCATTCTGAGACAATCTCTCTCCAGTATCAGGATCTTTGGCCACGATTAAGCTGGTCAAGAGATCCTTTCGTTCCGGCGCGGCTGCATCATCGTCGAAGCCTTTAGCATCCCGTAAGGCTGCAAGTCGTTGGCGTACGCACGTCGCTGCTAAGTTTGCACAGGCTGCGCGGCCCTCGAATAATCGTCTCAAGGCTCGAGAAGGTACTTTCGGAAGCCATCGCTTCAGCCTGAACGTCATGGCAGGCCAAGCTCCAGTTACCGCAGCGAGCAAGCTATGCTCGACAACTGGTGGTACGCGGGACTCGTCATCAGTTTCTTGAACCGCAAAGGACTGACCGAAAGCTAACTCGCCAAGTACATCAATGGTATAAAATTTAAAAAGCTTCTTGAGGTCAACAGCTTCGCCGCTTTCTGTATATCTGCATAGCTTTTGCTTCAAGATCTTGACATTCCCGTTGAGCAGGTCTTCCATCTTCTTTACAGACGACGCGGAAAAGCTGTAAGACATGTGTCGCCGTCGAACGGAATGTTTCTGGGAGGTCGTGTTAAAGACAAATTCAGCAACAGCATTGTCAAAGACCTTACCGATTCATCACGCATACCAAAAACGTTTGGGGTAGATGATCCATATGCATCGTAGAATTCCGTCTTGGGAAATATCCTGCCGCCCTTCTGGTAGATGATGGGTATAGCATCTTCGGCTGTGGTGCTAATCTTGTCCGGGCCATACCGAACAAACTGGCCGTATTTTTCGTGGAGAGCAGTCAGGTTGTACGGCTGCTTTAAAGAGAGGAACTCTGAGACTTGCCAAAGATCTGTAAGAGATGCGAGAAAAGGGCCTGGAAACTTGGCTAGCGGATGCAGGAATCGCTGATATATGATGTAAGTGATTAAGTATACTATCAACCCCATAAGCACAGCTACAAGCAAGACGGAGAGTGACATGCTGGATGGTCGAGCTAAGACGATGATGAGGGGATCGACTGTTCGAACTTATGTAGAGATGACCTCGGGATGCTCTAATCGTACGGGATAGTGGTTTCAGCCTTTATAGAAACAGGGAGTGTCCTTAGCTTAGATAAGAAGTTGCTCAAGTAGGCATGGATGTCTTGTCATCTGAATGTCGCGGTGGTGCAAATCAGAGTGCAGACGCAAGCTTCATAGGTATTGTAGAAGGACCGATGTCAGCGAATCGGGTTACGCTTACCCGGTGAGATCAAGACGTTGCTCCTTGAAGCGACCAATCGGATGCCGCCTACCCGGAGAAACCTTAGGGTTGAGAACGGCCGCGTTTGCCATAACTGTACCTAGTTAGAGACAGTTGGAGGCGGTTCCGAAAGGTTACTTAGGAGCAGGAACTTCGTGTGAGTTGTGGCCAGCCCAAATGGTCTAGCGGGGCAAAGCTCTTCCATCGAGCAAAACCAAAGGAACAAAGTTCTGATAATTTCCTTGTTCCAATTGATACGTGTCTATTGTCTCTACCCCAACGCGTCAACGATGCGTCGAATGCATTCAGCTACCAGTTCTTCCCGCTGAGTGAAAACCATTCGGAACCAGCCTGGCTCTTCTGCACCTACGGCATCCCCAGGAACCAAATATACCCTTCTCGCCAGCAACCGATCTTGGATTATTTGCGTGCTTTCTGGCCCAGAGTAAACCTGCATCTCTTTCTCCACCAAGTGTATCTTCTCGCGCATGAACTTGCCCAAGTTGATCCAGAGAAAGAAAGCAGCGTTCGCACCCGGCATGTGTTCGATGCCGTGATCTCGAAGAGCAAGGACAGCCCGCGCATATGCAGCTGAGAGACGCGCCTGATTTGTCGCGATGTAGCTTTCGACAAACGATGTATCAGACAAGAGGTGCAAAACTGCGCTTTCTGTGAGAGATGATGGCGATGAGTATATGCTGCATGTTCGCAATGCAGCAAGGAAAGCTGGATTCGACTGTGAGATGATGGCACCCAGTCTGATTCCATTTGCGCCAAATTCTTTGGACACGCCCCAGAGGACATGTATCAGCGAAGGATCGATGATATCCTTGCTGTTGATTGACAAAATGGATTCAAAACCGACTGGGTCGTGAGCAAGGCCATCGGCAGTATTCTTCCATGTGGAGAGTGCGTAGATCTCGTCGCTGATGAGATGAATCTGGTACTTCTGACACAATCTCATGAGCCCAATCAGTGTCTCTCTTGGATAGCATCTCCCGAGAGGATTATGTGGATGGCACAACATGAGTGCGCGAACAGGCACGCCGTGGTCTTTCGATCTCAGCAGCGCTTCTTCGTACTTCTCCACGCAGCCTGGGTTGCAAGGATCGACGTCTCCGAATGCTACTGGAACCACTTGGATCCCTGTTCTCATACACATGTCTGGGAGGAATGCGCGATAGTATGGGCGTCCAAGCAGAATAGCCTCCCCGGGGTTAGCGAGAGTCTAGGCGCAATGTTCAATCGCTGAAGAGACTCCATTCGTGATGAAGATGTTCTCAGGCTTTAGCTCCTTTGTCGAGCGCAAATGGCTGCTCAAGAACGATGCGATTGCACCCTTGGCCCGCTGAGACCCTTGTGGCCCATCCCCGTAGGTGAGTCCCTGAGCCGTGTCTTCAACTAGTCGTTTTGAGTTGAAAAAGTTCAATAGTTCGTTGTGCATAAGGCTGTTCTCCGCAAGACCAAGAGATACGTAGCCATCAGGCTTCGTCTTTGGGTCCCACATATTTGTTATGATGTCCCAGATTTCCTGCACGGGTATCAGACCAAAGATCATATTTCAAGAGTCATGACACGTACGAAGTCCTTGGCTCCTGCTGTACTTGCATGGCTACCGCGTTTGGAGAGTTTGGAGGTCGACATGGCGTTTGCAGATCGTTTTGGAATGTTTGGTCCAGCAAAGATGTATATCGAGAATGACGTTCGAAGGATTGCATCCCAGTTAAGATAATGATGAAACAGTTGTTGTCAAGAGTGATTATCAGGTTATATGCGAGGTCAGCAAACCAGTGTCATAGGTGGTTACCTAAGTAAGGTCCTTCCGTGAATTCAGCCATGTAAATCACGCCCTTCGACACATCTTGGCACGACTGGATCTACGTGCATCGTTCTTACCCGTTGTTATACTATCAACTTGACTTGTACACAGACTTGCGATGGCGCAGTGAGCTCCGATGATCGCGCATCTTACCGCCGCTCACGATGCCAAGCAGCCCTAACTACTTAGGTAGCGTCGGCATCCCACCCCGCCTCATCCGTGGCTTGAATTTTGCTCTCTAGCTTCGGGATCCCATCCAACCTGTTTCGTCGCCTCGAAATCTGCTGGGTTCAGCTTCGGCATCCCACTGGACTTGTTCCACGACTCTGAATGTGACTGGCTTTTCCGAGTATGCACACGACCTTCGCCAAGTGTTGCTCTTTGCGGCTAATTGTGTGCTTCGTCAGTGATTTGAGCAGGGTGGGGACAGTACGGTGCTATGACGAAAGCTTTACGAGTACAGAGACTTTGTACCTCAGAGTGCGAGACTTGAGCACTTCGATAAATTCACTATTGATCGTATCGATGAGAAAGAAATAGAGCACGACAGGCAATGATTCAAACGTGCTGCACTCTAGGACGATGTGTGTACCACGAACACCTCGTAACCATTCAGTAGCTTGCCATCGGGCGGCAGTTCATCGCGCAACACCGGAAACTCGCCTCTGCTCTCGCCCTGCTCAGCCTTCTCAATCATCCTCCTGTACGCCGGCCTGGGGGAGAAATTTTCAAGCCATCTCTTGATACCGCTATAGCCCGAAAGAGAAAAAGGAGTGAACAGGCGCATAGTCGTCACGACAAAGACGGTATACACGTCGGCAACGGTGAACTCCTCCCCTGCAAGCCATGTGCTCTGCATCAGGCGCTGATTCATCATGTCAAGTCCACTCGTTCGTTTCTGGATGAGTACTTGCACAATAGGGTGAGTCTCTTCAACGCCAGCCTTCACAAAATAGACGAGAGTCATTGCCGTGCTCTGGAACGTTCCGATACCCCAGTGGTACCAGAAGACGTAGTCTGAGAAGTTCGGCGCGCTGCTCGAAACCGAGAGGGCACCGTTGCCATGCTTGCCCAAAAGGTAGTCCATGATGGCAGCAGACTCCGACATGGTGATGTCGCCATCTTGGATCACTGGCGCTGTGCCGGTGGGATGACTGAAGATCAGTTAGGGTCTGTAGGATGACTGTGCCTTCAGAAGGCGAGGGAAATAACACGTTACATTGCTTTCAGGTTCGCAGGCGCTCCTAAGCCAACACGCTCCCGCTGATAGACCTTCAGCTCATAGTCGATGCCGAGTTCCTCGCAAAGCCAAACAATCCGTTCAGACTGTGAGTGTTGAAGGTGATGCACCGTTAGGCCCATATTGAGATGTTTGGCGTGGATGGTGATGAAATTGAACTGTTGTGTGACAAGACAATGAAGAACGAAGTTGACAACTGAGAGCGTACATATACTCATAGAGTGGTGGGATGCCGTCTGATCGGCGCCTATGCCTCTTTGGTCCGGGTTACATGCGTTCTCGGAGAAGTGCCGGATACCGGCGAGCCCTTCGCAATGGATAGATGGGCTCCGGACGAACAGTTACTTGGATTATTGAGCAGCGGCATCCCACCAGTCTCTCCACCAAGCACTGACTGGACACGAAGCTCGGTACATCCGGCAAATCGCTTCAATGCGTTACAATCTGTAATCGAGTCCAAGTCGATCCAGCTTTCATAACGACATCAGTACCCACCGATAGCTGCATCTGCAACCAACAAGTTACGAGTGCAAGGGAGTATGGCGACTACAGAAGGTTGAATGTACACACTTGTGCATTAAGTGACGCGCAGTTTCAAGAATTGTACATAGTCTGGCCGTCAAGCATCCATATCTAACGCCGAGTTGATCGAAAAGCTAGCAGTGGGTCACACAAGCTCAATCATAACAATGCGATTATGTCTTTTGGACTATCTCTCCATCATCACCATGCTACCTAGGTGCGTACCCGCAAAACATCCATCACTGCCAGATCAAATGCTTGATCCGGACAGGATCTCCTTGATGTAGTCTTCGAGGGATCTTGTCTTTATGCCTGGATAAAGAATGTTCCCATCAACATAGCCCAAGTACTTGGCGTGATCATCAGTATTCTCGCCGCGAATACCCCATGAGTACCAATACTGGTAAACAGCCTTCTGGAGAAATTCGTCGTCGCTCAAGTTGCGAGAGTCCCGAAACTTGTTTATAGCCTCAAGAAGTTCATCTCCAGAGATCTTGACGCAGATGCATTAGCAAGGTTTTCCATCAGAAGAGAGCATGTTAAAGGGCATAGTGCTTACACAACGGCGGGGAATCTTCTCGTTGCTGATCTTCTCGAGGAGATCATAGATCTTCGTCACAGTAGTCATCTCGGAATACATGAAGATCTGCTGATTCAGAGTTCGAGGATCAGCGGTGATGCGAGCGACGAATTTTCCAATGTCGCGATTGTCCGTAAACGCCGAAAGCACATTGCCGTCTCCAGGGATCTGAACGTCCAAGCCACTGTGAGCGTGATCGCCACGTCCAGAAGGCAACTTTGGTAGAGTGAACTGGAACCACCAGCCTACGTCGATGATGGTGTAAGGCAGATGTAACTTTTTGACGTGGTTGAACACGTCTTCCTTCTGTAGCGGTTCGTTAGTACTTCGGGTTCTTGCGGTACAGGGATGCAGATTGCCTACCTTATCCCTGAGATCCACTAAGCCCTTTGGTGTTGCTACAGGAGCAAAGAAGCAAGGCACGAAACGCTTGACTCCAGCTACCTTGACGGCATTGGCAAGCGAGATTTGCTGCATCGTTGCAGGAATGCTGATAGCGGCGATGACCACATCTTGGCCCCGCAGCTGATGGCCTAGTTCGTCTTCGGAGGCGTTCAAGTCGGCCGCTTGAATGGTAATGCCCTTGTTCTTGAGGTCGACCACATCAGGCTTCTCAAGTGAGGAAGGTCGTACTAGAGCTGTGATCTCCTAAGGAATATTAAGTTAGACCTATGGCATCATGGGCCAACGAGCAAGATTTGTCTGGAGTAGTATAACGTACGAACTTGGTTTCTGTGGAGGACAGTAGACCATCGACGATGGATCTGCCAGTCGTTCCGCTAGCACCGAGAATAGCGACCTTCATGTCCGATACTGAGTATACGAAGACGTGATTGTAGGGATATGTGATGTGGAAATCGCGTAGGCAATGGACGTTATTAAATAAGTAGAAGAAACAAGTTATGAGTTAGCGCTGCTTTGATAATCGAAGTCTTGTATATTATCAAGCTCTGCGAGTGCAGGACACGGGTTCCGGATGGAGAGGATGACTAACAGCCCCTCATGAGTACCGGCATCCCACCAACGCTAGACTTCTCAGATGTGGCAGCGGAGGGAGCTAGCGTTTCGTATGATATCATGCTTCGTGTTCAGGATATATCAAGCAGACGTCGCTGGGGGCCAAACTTTGTTCATGGGTTTTGGCATTGTCTCCTGCTTCATCCAGCGTATTGATTTGCATTACAGTCTCCGAGTTACTTATGCCTCCTTGATCAGCTTTCGGGTCGCGCTCTCCATCCAGAGCTTTGTGTACAACCTGTGCAACCACTGGATGGTGGCGGGCTGCGGTTGCCCGTTCTTCCCCTCGGGCGTTGTGTCTACGAACACAGACTTGAGGTGGAAGGTAGCAATTTGCGCCTCGTCGTCTTTCGAGACCTCCATGGAGAAGAGGCCGTCGGAGGGCCGGCGGTCAGAAACGAGTGGTGAATCTCCGCATCGCACAACGACCTAGAAAACACACCGAGTCAGCCGGAATCCCACGCACGAAAAGAATTGCGCGAACTCACCCTGTCGTCTGTATGCTCCATGACCTCGAAGTGATCCACAATGGCAGTGCCAACCTTGTAATCGTCCTTCTCCAACTGCTTTACATCCCAGAGATGCTTCTCCCTGCCCTCCAACGCACGGTACTTCCTCTCCAAAAATCGTCTCTGCACCCTGAATGCAACACCGCTCCAGATGCCTCTACAGAAATCCGTCGTCAAAGCCGATTGGTCGACAGATATCCTGCCCCCACTGCCCTTGACCCAGTACTTCTCCGGCAGCTTGCCGTACGGAACCTCCTTTATCGCATGATCTATGCACCCCGGTGGGTTGCCGTTGGGGTTGTGCGCGCGAAAGACGCTGGTGGTGAGGTCGGGCGATGACGTGTCGTACGGGACGAATTTCGTGTTGCGCGTGTAGAAGGAGGACACTGAGTAGGCGAGGACGACATTGGCACCTAGACCGCCGGTTATGCCCAAGAGGATGCCGAAGAAGCGTTTTGGGCCTGATAGACGTTTTATCTGCGGAGGAGGCGAGATTGTGTTCATCGTGGCGCTGCGCGGAGGGCCAGATGGTGGGCGAGGAATTGGCCGTCGGGGCCGTGTGTAGGGTGAAGGAAACGCGGACAGCGCAGGCAAGGAGGGGTGTCGCGTGGGATGTGTCAAGGTCGGAGGATTTGGTGTTGAGGAGCTCGGACCCTCGGTTTGCGGCCTGCGTCGAATTGGGAATGCCGAAGCCTCGTCGGCAAATGCTCCATCTCTCAAACACCGACATCGAAATCCCCCGAGGTCACTCCGAAGATACACTCAACTCTGTTCACGACGATATCAATTACTGCTACAGCTCTACTAATGCAAATGCGCAAGTGCGATACCGGAGTACGCGCTATCCGTCTCGTAAACCTTCTTCTTGCCACCTCCGTCCATGTCAAATCTGTACACCGTGCCACCAAGATCCGTCAGATAAACATGTCGATTGACGGCATCAATCTTCAGTCCAATCGGCTCGTGAAAGTGCCTCGCTAACGTCACGACACCTCTCTCCTCCTTCGTACTCGCCTCTCCGCTTGTTTCGCCACCCACATACGCCTTGTTCAACGTGTTACCAAGCGGGTATTCGCCGCGATCTGTCCAGTACAGTGTTTGGCTTTCAGGCTCAAACTCCAGATCAATAGGTTCTGGAAGGCTATCAAAGAGCAACTCGATATCCGAGCGGGAGGATGCTGTCTCGCTGGTCGGCATCTGCATGTTTGCGCGGAAGATGCGGCCTTTGCCGCCCTTTGATGGTCCCTTCTGCGACCAGTAGAACTTTCCTGCCTGAGGGTCGACAGCAATACCAACACACCACTTTGTCTGGTCTTCAGCAGCTGCCGAGTTGAACTCGCCTGTTTGCACGATAACCTCGTGGTTGCTGCCGTCAAAGTCACATCGGTGAACTCGGAGACCCTCACGGTCACAGATGTACAACTTCTTGTTGTCGTGGTCAATCTTGAGCTGTTTGGGTGTGTGTATTTGACCTTCCGGAATGATCGGTCGAACATCAGAGCCGTCGAGGTTCGCGGACATGACACTGCCGTTGTTCTTGGATGGAGAGGCACCCATGTTCGTCCAGAAAATACGGCCAGCGGAGATGGATACATCGATACCATCTGGCATGGCTTGGCCGCCGACAAGCTCGCGCACGTTACTTCCGTCTGCTGAAGCTGTCATGATCTTGCCAGATGTTGCGACCTTTTGCAGATCAGTGACATTGCCTCCAATGCCAATGTCTAAAAAGTATAATCTGGGTGCCGCAAGGTTGTCGTGATGGCCACTCTCGTCCTTGGAGCTGCGGGTAGTCTCGCCTGCCGGGTACAAACCACCTTTTCCAGACTTTGCACCTAGCTTCCCCTTCTCGACAAAGTTCTTTTGAACCCAGTCGCGCGCTGTGGGATCGCCTCCGCGCTCCTGAACATAGTTGTTTTCGATGAAGGCAACCGTGTCCAACCCTACCGCATCCATCATGCCGCAAGGTCCAACCGGGTTGTCTTTGAACATGGTCAGGAACAACCTGTCAATCTCTTCCGGTTCCGAAACACCCTCTGCCATGATAAGTAAACTCTCCCTTTTGATGGCAGCCCACAGTCGGTTGAAGATGAAACCGGTCGATTCCTTGCGGGCAATAGCTGGTTGCATACCCGCGTCTTGGAGCTTGCTCCGCAAGAAAGGTAGAATATCTCCATGTGTCTCGCCGCAGGTCATGAGCTCGACAACAATGTTCCCTGGTGGCATGTAATAGTGCATATTACACAATCGGTGCCGATTACCCACGTCCACCTTATCGAGCATGAATCGCGACTTGTAAGACGACGAGTTGGAAGCCAGAATACAATCTTTCGGTGCTTGGTGTTGAAGCTGGCCCATGATATCAATCTTCAGAGGAAGCTTTTCTGGTAATGCTTCAACCACCAACCACGCGTTCTTGACCGCTTCATTGATATTCTTGACCGTAGTGAAGTCGCTTCGTTTCCGGGAACTCCCTGTAAGTTTCGAGAACTCCGTCATGTGGTGCTCGATGTAGTGTGTCGCAGCGTTTCTCTGCTCGTCGCTAAGATCGCATAAAATGACTTCGTAGCCAGAAGCGATCCATGAAGCAGCAATTCTTCGACCCAAGACTCCTCCGCCCAATACAGCGACCGGTCTCGATGATGTATCTGGTGCCGTCCATTGTGGTTGGGTACTGCTAGATGCAGTTCGAATTTGTGTGTTGGACATCATTGGGTAAGTGACAGGCGAGGTGTGAGTCTGAAAAGATGACTCGCTCGTTGTGAAGCCTGGCCTTCGAGTAGTTATACGCGTCCCCAAACACCGCGACGTCGCATAGCTCACAGGAGGCTCGGCCGAGACTCTCCGAACGCCCCTCCATAGTCGTTGTGCGCATAGAGACATTTTTGCTTAGGGGCTGTTCTAATCTAGATAATGTCTTTTGCTGTTTGGGTGTTACTGGTCCTGTAACTGCGAAGCGTATCGAGATGCATGATGTATATACTTGGAAATCGCTAATGCTTCATGTAGATGTTACGTCACTGCTCAGGAACTATAGACATCCGTGCAGTGCCGATCTAGTCCAGACGTCATCTGTACTGTGGTCTTTTGTTGAGCGATATCCGCTCGGGATTTGAGATTTCACGCAGCTCATCGGGCACGGATGGGTCGGCCGAGGTATTTCTGGCCTTTGGTCAAATTCTGGGATGAGCAAACCTCGCCACAACGCGAGCATCGTGAACATCAGAAACACTACAGACATAGTTCGACAACGGAAACAAATTTCATGTATTAATACAATAGTCAATTTTGGCAGCATCGATGCTCATGAAGAATCATAGAAAGATATCCAAAACAAATCCTGAACAGCGCCCAGTCTACAACTCCACCAGTAATACCACTGCCGCCATCACCGCCGCAGAACCCTAAAATCCATCACCGAATGATTTCCAACCCACCAAACGATCATTGGAAAGTGAAAATCTCATCCTGAGGCTTGGAAATCTTGCCAGGTGCCTTGAAGCCGCGCTCTTGCAGAAACGCCACCATGGAATCCATCATAGGGTCCGGTCCGCAGACAAGAACCTTGGTGTCCATACCAGCTGGCGCAGGCAGACGCTCCTCGATCATCTTCTTACTGATCCGACCCTTGTCTCCTGTCCAACTCTCTGATGGGTTGCTCAGCACATAGTAAACCTTGAATTGGTCGTGCTTCTCCGCAAACTTGTCGAGCTCATCCTTGAGTAATATATCGTCTTCGGTCTTGTTGGCGTACAATAAAGTCGTCTTGGTGTTGTCGCGGGGGTCTTCACAGATGCGGCGTATGAGCTGGAACATGGGTGTGATACCAGTGCCACCAGCGATCATTCCAAGTTCTTTTACAAGATTCTTGTGGTATTTCATCTCGCCCTTTGGTCCTCGAATCTCGACAGTGTCGCCAATGTTCAGTTTGCTCAGCCAGGGTGTCAATTTGCCGCCCTCGTAGATCTTGACGGTCAGTTCCAGGCGGCCGCGGTCTTTGTTGCTGGATGTTGGCGTGTATGACCGTGAGAGCTGCTTTCCGTCTACTTCGTGCCTGATTGCGATGTGTTGGCCAGTCGGCAGACCAAGAACCGAGTTTTCATTGGGGAGGCCGAAGACGAAGCGGATGGTGTCATGCGAAATGTTGAACTTTTCGATCAACGGGAAGGGCTGGTAGACACGAGCGTTGAGAACACCAAGGTTGATGTCCTTCTTCTTCGATGGCTTTGATGAAGTTGACTTGGCTTTGAAATGCGCCGGGTAAGACCTGAAGTCCTTGTGTGCAACGTCAAAACTCTTCGTTGCCCACACACTGGCATATCCAGCGAAAGCCATGCTGGCGAGAGAAGAGACGGCGAATCCCTTCCAGAACCCGGCGCTTTGGAAGCGGTTCAAAAGTGGGGAAAATCTCCGACCAGCTACAATGGAGAGCACAACAGATGCCAGACCAAAGCCGAGTGCTGAAAGTTGGAAGCGATATGACTTTGGTGGAGGCAGGTTGTTCACAACATGAACTCTGCTTGGAATGATCGTGGGCATCTTTGCGGCTTCATGGTCGGTCCAGTCCTCGTCTGCGATCCGTCCAATGCGGTAATTTTCCAAAATTTCTCTGGCGTCTGTAGAGTGACCAATATCCTCGTATGCGGTGGTCGCATCTGTGCCAGCGTTCTCGAGCAAGAACTCCTTACCACCAGGGTGATCTTCTTGGTAGTCTGTTACATCGTAGACGTGATTCCACAAGGTGACCCAAAGGTCAGTCTTGCTGGTATGCTTCGCTACCTCCTGAAGAGTGTATACACCGTCGGCCATGGTGTTGTAAGAATCGAATGAGTTGGGTGCGTTCAGTCGCTAAGGGGGCACCGAGGAGGTCAATGGCCACGGCGGTGAAAGCCTTTGACCAAGACCCTTCATCATCGCCATAGCTTCATGCAGCGAACGTGCAACGGCCATACTGATCCACTACGTAGGCGCGACCGAGGTTTCTGACATGAGCAGTATCAAGGTCTGTTGATGCGCCATGACAAATGACAGCGCTATCAAAGCGACTACCATGAGGTGTCCAGTGTTAGCGGAGCCAAGCCCCCACTTACCTCGGCACTTTGTGAGCTTGAACCAATCAAGTCTCCGCTGACAATCGGAGCTCCGACAAGACGAGCGACTTCTTGCAAGGCTTACGCGCAATGATCTCGCTGAAACGGTACCACAACAAAATTTCGATCAACGCTCGGCCGGGCTTTTCGCACGACGTGGGTTTTTTGCTTCACATTGGTGACGATTGGGCTCCTCGGCATCTTTCGCACGACGACGCCTGCGCCAGTTGCTGGTCAGTGGAGATGCGACATATTAACAGCCTAGGCACAGCGCCTGCAGGTGCTGGGTCGCTGCGAAAAGGGCATACGTAGTTTGATGGGCTTTCATTTAGTTTTGTCTTGTTATAGTCCTGTTGACTGTGCGACATTTCCAAGCTTCACCGTATCGCAATCATGACTATCAAAAGTTTCTACCTTGTTGGGCAAGACAAAGATGTCTTTCGCCAGGACATTCACATCGATCAATATCATGACTTCGAAGCGCTGCAAATTGCTATAGCCGAGCAATACAACATCATCCAATCCACAGGTAGGCACACTTGTCATTGATCTGGACCCAAACTTATATTCCACCAGGCATCGCGCTGCAAGATTCCAAGGGAGATGACCTCACCGACCTGGACGCTGTGTTGGACTGCGATGAAGAGATCGGAATCACTGTTGACGGTCAAGCCATCCGAGATCCTGCAGGCCCAGCGGGTCTTCCTTTCGTTGGAAGCTACTACGAGGTCTTCCCCGACCATCTTGTGAGTCCAGTCTGATAACAAGGCGAGCAGTCGTTAACATCTTTCAGGGGAATCATGCACGTCTTTTCCAAAAGTATGGATCGTTGATCAAGTACGAGACGATGGGCAAGCAGAACTACTTGACAAACGATCCTGCTATCGCGACCGTGGCCTTCCAGGAGTCTGCGTTTTTCAGCAAGCACATTACTCCTGAGCACCCTTTGGCCGCTATCAAAGACAACAGAGCACTGTTCATATGCGATACTGACACCGATGCATGGAGGCAAGCGCACAAGTTCATCCCGCCTTCCATGGCACCAAAGGCAATCAGACATTACACACCCCTGATGGAGGCCTCGGTAAAAGACTCGTTCAAGGTTTTCGACAAGCTTGATGAGGAAGGCGAAGCTTGGAATGTGTACCAATACATGCTGAAGCTTGCGTCTCAGACAGTCTTCAAGTTCGCGCTGGGATACGACGCCCACCATTTTGACAACCCAGACGCACCGCTAAGCGAGCTGGTCATCTTGATCGCCCATTCACTTTCCCTAAACAAAAAGGTCTCTTCAAGAGGTGCTTGGTACGCGAAGCTCAGCGCTATCCCGTTCACAGCTGCGTATGACCTGGACAAGATCCGATACAGGCTATGGACCATCCTCAACCAAGCAATTGACCAAGCACCAAAAGGAAGCAGTGAGGATGATCTACCACTGCATTCGGCAGCTCTAGGTGCCAGCTGTGTAGTTGACTACCTCAAACGCGCCACCGATGACAAGGGCAACAAGCTACCCCGTGAGCTTGTCATTCCCAACCTGCTTCCCATTGCTGGTGCCGGCTTCACCACCACGTCCTCCCTCCTATCATGGCTAATCTATGCCCTTTGTGTTTACGAGGGCAACCAAGACCGCCTTCTCCAAGAACTCGTCGACGCCGGTGTAAATGAAAACACCAAATGGACCCCAGAGCTCTCTGACGGCTTGACCTTCCTCGACAAGTTTGTCAAAGAAACTCAACGCCTCCACAACCCTTCTTTCCAACCTGGACGCACGGCAAAGGTCGATTGTATCGTCCCAGGCGGCTACAAGCTGCCCGCTGGATCCGTCGTGATCTGTGCCCTGCACGCCATCCACAACAACCCACAGATCTGGTCGAACCCCGACCGTTTCGACCCTGACCGATGGGGTACCGAGGAGGTTTCCAACCGACCCAAGAACTCATACATGCCCTTCGCTACTGGTCCACGTAGTTGTATCGGTTTCAACTTTGCGCTTGGAGAGGTCAAGGTGCTGTTGCCAGAGTTGGTGTACAGGTACGAGTTCTTCAAGGAGGGTGAGGAGGCGGTGTCGTATGACCCAGAGTTCCAGCTCATCAGGCCGATGAACTTTTATGTTAGAGCGAAGAGGAGGACAACTTACCCCAAGCCGACACCTGGGGCGAAGAAGATTGCTGTGGATTATGCCGAGGGCGAGGTGAAGCCGCCGATTTAGATAGAACATCTTGTTCCGGATTTGCGCTAGGACGACGTGCGGATAATACTATTAATTTTCGTTCACAACTTTTGGAGATGATGTTTGCATTAGAATGCGGTGATCAACAAAGTGCTATCCGAAAGGTACTAGAAAGAGGATTGTACCCGCGGTGATGGTGCGGTTGATTCGATGTGCAAGATATGTTAATGGCTTCAAGGCCAACTCGATTACTCATATACAAACTATCAACTTCTGAACAACATCAGACCAGCCTCTTCAGCATCCACGCCACCCTCCTCCTCACTCTCCACGTCATCATTCTCCCCAAGCCCCAATCTTTGCCCGAACAAGCTACTGAACAATTCGTCCCTCTGCCTGTCACCCCATTCGCCTCTATCTTCGGGCGCCATGAAGTTCTGCAGCTTCTCCTGCACGGTGTATCGTAACCTTCTACCCTTGCTAGCCTTTGTGTCGACAACCTTCTTCGTCTTGGCTTCGCGAGCAACCTGCCAGGGCGCTTGTACGACGAACTCGGCGGTTCCGTTCGCGTTGAGATCGGCTGAGCGTTGTTCGAGAAGCTCCTTGAGCATGAGACCATAGAAATCGGCGTCGTCGTAGATTGCGGGGTCAGGCTGAACAGCTTTGCCAGAAGACTGAAGGGGCGCGCAGGAACGCGGAGTTTGGGTGCGGGTCACCAGATGGGATGATGTCAGCTGGGAGTCGAGGACTTCGGTCAGAGTCTGTTGCGCGGACGCGTTGAGGCGGGCTTTGTTGTTTGTGACAGTTGTGGCTTTCGTCTTGTTTGACCAGCGTTCGAGGACGGCTTTGCGGTGTGGGAGGTTGGTCTTTTCGCTGTCTTGGATATTGGCCCAGATCTCAGACGACGGCGTACTGGCATCGAATGCTGTGCGCTTCCGCTTCTGGCCTGTCCGCGACTCCTCCAGAGAAAGCCGGAGGTTCGTGAGATTGTTCAGAAGAGTTAGAGCTGCTGCCTCCGCTGCCTCAATGGGCGCGTCCTGCGCAGTCTCCGTCTTGTAAGGCTCTGCGGCCATGGAGTTTGTCGAGATCAACGCCTTTTGTAGTCGAATGCGCGAGTTGAGTAACGTGTCGAATGTCTTCCGCTGGGTCTTGACAGCTTCTCCCTTTGCTACGTCGTTTTGCGCACCAGCGGCAATTGTCGAGGTGAATGACTTGCTCGCAGACATGAGGTCGCGGATGGTGGACGCGTCGGGCTTGGCATCGTCGCCAGATGCATCGTCTTCCGAGTCTTCCGCTTCGTTGGCATCGTCGTCACTTCCGCTCTCTTCTGCGCTTCCCATGTCCTCGTCTTCGTCGCTCATGTCCTCGTCGGAGTCGTCATTTGTGTCTTCCCCGGCGCTGTCGTCTTGGTCGTCGAGCTCTATACCATTCATGCCATCTCCCTCCTCATCGTCGCTCGCTTCACTGTCCTCGTCGTCGAATCCTCTGGCAAACGGATCGTCGCTGTCGCTGTCCTCGAGCGCTTTGCGGTCCACCTTGCGCCCAGTGTACTCCGGGCCAAGTGGAACCTCAACTGGCTTCCTCAGCTTGCTCTTTCCGACAGAGGTGTAATGCTCGCGCCCGGCGTTTTCGTCTTCATTTTCTGAGAGGCTTGCATCGGAGCGCTCGTCTTCGCTGGAGCTCGGCGCCGGGTCGAGAAGCGACTCTGGGTCAAAGTCTGTTGGTCGTGTGAGTGTGGTCCTGAATCGCAGCTATCTTAGACTCTTACCTCTAATCTTGGACTTTCCCATCGCGTACAGGTGATGTGTCGTGCGTGTTGCTGGCAAATAGTGTACGAAGAGAAAGTTCACTTTGCTCCACAAAAAAGTTCAATGCCATCGGCGTTTCATTTCGCCGATGCGCGTCACCTCCGCGACCGACTCCGCAATCCCATCCAAACCACGACAAAATGTTGAAGCCAAGATTGTTTTCAACATGGCGCTATCTTCAGCATGAGAACCCTCTCGTACGACTACCACCTCCACTTCCTACGGCGCAATGGCTGATGTCGTGCGCAGGGTCTTCCGCGCTCAGGCGCGCCTCCGCAGATGCCTCGGATGCAGCGAGGATTGCCACAGAAGAGGAACATCAAAGACGTGAAGAAAGTGATTGCTGTCTCATCGGCAAAGGGTGGCGTTGGCAAGAGTACCATTGCCGGTATGCTTCGCCGTCGGAGACTCGACCAACACAGAAACACTAAGACTATGATGCAGTGAATCTGGCACTGAGCTTCGCACGCCGTGGTTACAGAGCTGGCATACTTGACACCGATATCTTTGGCCCGTCGATACCAACCTTACTCAACCTGTCCGGCGAACCGAGACTTTCAGCCAGTTAGTCCGTAAATCAGTCCATCTTACAAACCACCTCTGACAATTGGCCCAGACAATCAACTATTACCGCTGGCCAACTATGGTCTGAAATCCATGTCCATGGGCTATCTCATCCCAGAGTCATCGCCGGTAGCATGGCGAGGCCTCATGGTAATGAAAGCCCTGCAGCAACTATTACACGAAGTAGAGTGGGGAGGCCTAGATGTCCTGGTCCTTGACATGCCGCCTGGTACAGGCGATGTCCAGCTCACCATCACCCAGCAGCTTATTCTGGATGGCGCTCTCATCGTATCCACACCTCAGGATCTGTCGCTGAAGGATGCCGTGAAAGGCGTCGAGCTCTTCCGCAAAGTCGACGTGAAGCTGTTGGGTCTTGTCTGCAACATGGCGGGCTTCAAGTGCCCTGGTTGCGGCGACGTCCATGAAGTGTTTGGAAATATGGAAAAGATCAGAGCCATGTGCGGGAAATATGACTTGAACATGCTGGGCGAGATTCCGCTACACGCTAGTATCAGCGGCGATGCTGACCGCGGGAAACCGACTGTAGTAGCGGAGCCGGACGGGGAACGAGCGATGACTTTTGGCAAAATTGCACAGGAAGTCGAAGGTCTCATCGGGCTGAAGCGTTAGCCGTGTGCAACCAAGAAGAAGCTGATGTTCGATGACAGTTGTTACTAGCAACGCACTTACTAAACTAGCGACGCGCTGTGAAGCGATCAACATTCGAGCTGCCATAGGAAAGGCCCCGGCTGCGCTTTCCATGGTCTCTGGATTGTACAACGGCGTCTATATGCTGCATATCATTGTAATGACACGGGCCTACAGATTGCTTGAACGGAACCGCTTGGGTGATTCATTATCCAAGTTTCAGCCAAGCTGAGTATCGGCACTGGTTACGTATCCAAGATCTGTATACAACCGGAGAATGCTGAGTAACAAAGTAACGATGATTGCTCGAGGCGCGAAACAGACGACCAGTTTGGTTTAGCAACATTCCAAGGTTACACCACCTGAGATGCTGTACCCCGCAACAACCCCGCGCAGTATCCGACCAAGTCATTGATCGGTTGCCAATGCTAGAGTAGCCGAAATACGCCCCGTTTTATGAGATTTTGCCTATTGGTGCTCCGTGTAGCCTATTTAAGGTCTCACGAGGCTGTCAGTATTGACGACTCGCATACCCGACCTCCGATACCCGACGTGCAATATCGAATGATGTAGGATCACTTCTGGACACAACGCACTGTCATCATTAGCCAAGGTAACCACATAAGCTTGGCACATATGCTTACCGACTTAAAAAGTTTGATATAACTTGCGCTACATTGCATCGCAGAACCCACTCACAGCTCAATACCCATCTCATCACGACTCCTTCGCTCGACAACCTCCGCCATGGCTCCTGACCTCAACGCAATAGGAAGCAGCCAAAGATGGGATTATTCTACCCCAGGATCCGGCGGATACAACATCCCAGATATAGTCTACGATGTACGTCAAGATGACTGGAATGCTTGAGACCTGAACTGATGATCTATCAGGACCCCTCATCTCGGAAGCTTAAGATTTTGACCATCGGAGCCGGCTTGTCGGGTATCCAGATGGCATACCAGATCCAGAAGAACACGCAGAATGTCGAGCATGTTATCTACGAGAAAAATGCCAACTTGGGAGGCACATGGCTGGAAAACAGGTATCCAGGTATGGACGTACAGCAAGGATGGCTGAGTTTAGCTAAAATGCGGCAGGATGTGCTTGCGATATTCCGTCGCATGCCTACACACTCAATTTTGCTCTGAACCCAGACTGGCCTCGTTTCTTCTCCTATGCTCCAGATATACAAAAATACCTCGAAAAGGTCTGCGATGTGTTCGACTTACGCAAGTATATGACATTCAACACCGAGGCTACCAGAGCCGAGTGGCAAGACGACGTGGGTAAGTGGAAGGTCACTCTACGTCAGAAGACCTCATCCGGAGAACAAAAAGAGTTTCAAGAGGAATGTGACCTTCTCCTCTACGCTTCTGGTATTTTGAACAACTACAAATGGCCAGGCATCAGAGGCATCAACAGTTTCAAGGGTCGCATTGTTCACACAGCAACCTGGCCGAAGGATTACCAGAGTGAAGAATGGAAGAACAACCGTGTAGCTGTTATCGGATCTGGCGCCTCGTCCATCCAAACCGTGCCAACCATGCAGCCGCACGTAAAGCACATGGATGTCTTCGTCCGAACCGGAGTGTGGTTCGTCCAGATCGCGAACAACTATGGTCAGAACAAAGAGTACTCCCAAGAAGAACGCGACGACTTTCGGAAAGATCCGAGGAAGCTAGTTGCACATGCTAAAGATATCGAGAACCAGGTCAACGGGCTTTGGGGAACATTCTATTCCGGAAGTCAATCGCAAAAGGACGCTCAAGCATTGTTGAAGGAACGAATGAAGGAGTTCCTCAAAGATCAGCGACTCTTAGAAGGCTTCACCCCAAAGTTTGAAGTTGGCTGTAAGTTTCATCCAATACCTTCTGGAATAAGTTCCTAATCTGCCGCAGGCCGTCGCATTACCCCAGGCGATCCCTACATGAAGGCTATCCAGGAGCCAAATGTCGACGTTCACTTCACTGCTGTCGATGAGATCACCGAGAAAGGTGTTGTCGGCGCGGATGGCATTGAGCGCGAAGTGGACACCATTATCTGCGCCACTGGTTTCGACGTAACCTACCGTCCACGCTTCCCCATCATCGGCAGAAACGGCGTTGACCTCTACAAAAAGTGGAAGAATGAGCCTGAAGGTTACCTCGGTCTCGGGTGTCCGGATATGCCAAACTGGCTGATGTTCATTGGACCAACCTGGCCTGTAGAAAACGGCTCAGTCACTGGTCCTCTACTTGCAGTGGCTGAGTACACAATCCAAATCATCAAGAAAATGCAGCGCGACCACATCAAGTCATGGGTTCCGCGACAAGACATCACAGATCAATTCAACGAGCACGCGCAAGAGTGGATCAAGCATACTGTGTGGAAAGATAACTGCCGATCCTGGTATAAGAACAACGACACTGGACGAGTGAATGCCGTCTGGCCAGGCTCATCAAATCACTATGCTGAGATTATCAAGTCTCCGCGATACGAAGATTTCGATATTGAATATATGCACAAGAATCCCTGGGCACACTTAGGTATGGGCTATGCGATGTGTAACAAGCAGTTCCCAGAGGCCGATGTTAGTCCGTACCTACAGTTGGAAAATATCGATCCGCAGTGGTTGAAGGCTATTGGGTATGAGGGGTCGGCGGACGAGGTACAAAAGGTGAGAGATCAGAAAGAGAAGCCGGGTGTGACAGAACGGGAGACCATGCGGGCTTAGGGGATAGAGATGGAACCACGCTGACATAGTGTTTTCAAATTGCAGCATTTGGTTTTGTTTACACGAGACTATTCCCTAGACGATTACAGTCGCGGATGCAAGGTACGTACCATCTAAGGTTCTTAGCGACGTCCATTGTTTGTTCTTCTGACGGACAAGGTCTGTGAGAAGAAGGCGTAGTCACGCCTATAGCAGAGTAACGTAGTTGTCTCATTCAAACAGAGATCATACATTGTAGATACTCATATTTGGCCCTTCATGTTGGGATGTGCTCTTTGGTAAGTTCAAGCACGTATTGTGGCACACCAGCAGAGATCGCCCCTGCACGCCGTATGCTAATCTTGACGACCCACCCCGGACCTTGGCTATGCCGCAGAGACTTGAGATTCACAGCAGCGCGATCCGACATTTTGTCTGACTCGCTGGGAAACTGGTGAAGTAGCTTTGAGTCGAGCTCTGTCGATGGTACGAGCTTTGCATTGCAGCAAGGTCTAGGGCTGAAACCAATGAGAACTATCAGGTCCACGCCGACACTATCCACAAACTGGAATCGGAACATATCGCGGCCTCCAGGATAGCCAGGAGTGTAAAGCAAGTCCACTCCGCTGATCGTTGCCGGTGGTGCTACGATTTTTGGTTCATAGATGCGTTGTGCTATCCCGTAGATCCGAGGCGAGGTTTGTCCATCAGTGTCATCATTCAACGCCCGAAATTCTTTGGACCTTGCTTGGTTGCCGTGCGCGAGGATTTGCAAGTTAATGAGATTCGCGGCTACGCATGAAAGCTTATGAATCAAGTCCGTATCTAGGACTACACGCACTATTGGGGGATGAAACTGCTTGACTCTGAGATTTTCCTGTCCTTTGAAAATGAGCGATGGCCGATCAACACATATGGATGTGTATCGGAATCCTTCCGCAAGATTTTCAGGCAAAAGTACCAGGGCGCCCGCCTGACCGAAGACCCTCCGATAATGGTTCTTTTCATCATCACTTTGACGCATCTCTACACATAAAAGGTAGGGTTCGAGCTGTGGAAGCTCCAATAGTGCAAGAAACGCGTGATATCTTCCTATACCATGTCGCCGCAGTGGCAAGGTAACATGGAGACCACGGCCTGTCAAATGCGGAGGTAGGTGATGAGGTCGATGGGGAAACAAGGAGAAAAAAGTTTTCGACAGGTTGCTCCGATAGTAGTCCGGGGAGGCAAACACTAGCTCGTCGAGCACAAAGTCGAGACGCGGCGTGAACATGTCGAAATCTGCAGGCGAGCATGCTAGCAGACTTCCCGATGTAGTGTATTTGTCCCACGCGAACAAGGTATAATCCTCATCGACGCGCAATATCTCCTCTTGGAGACGCAGGAATGCGCGTCTGCCTTCACCGTAGAGCATCGGCATGTTTACACCAAACAGGCCAAGCAGGCAATAAGCTTCATCTTCCAAGCGACTTGTCTTTCGACGCGCAGCCCATAATATCCTCACAGCCACCGGATAGATAAGAGGATCCCCACCAAAAAGTATGTCGTTGTTGATGCGCGTGATAGCTGTTAGTCGCTCTTGGAGGCTGCTGCGTGTCCCAAGTTCCGACCAAGATGCATCATAGAACTCGACAATCGCAGGCGCGATAAGCTCTTGTAACGTCCATCCCCGTGTGAACCATCTGGATTTGGCGAATTCTTTGTATTCATCCAGTTTGGGATCTTTGTGAACGTCCTCGAGGTAGACATAGCAGATGCATGAATCTGTGTACCATTGATACATAGAATTAATCGCCTCGGATAGCTCAGCGCTTGGAGTCTTGTCGATGCAACAGGTGTCGATCCAGCAGTACTTGAACCCATCGTCCTTCGCTTTCTTGCAACAGCCGACGAGCTTCGTGAACCCTTGCTTCGATGGCGGTATACCCGACAGAAGATCTTGTGGGGTGATCTCACCATCACTCCAAGTATGCGAAAGAATGGCATACTCTGGCACTTGGCTCTGTGAAAACTCCTCTACCTCTAAGGTAGAAGTGTTGAGTAATCGCATGTCGAACCAGCTCTTGGAAGGGCAGAGAAAGACATTACTAAGTGCAACTTCAACAGCCGGTCCTAGCGGTTTGAACAACGATATTCGCACTATTTGCAGCAGAAGTGAGCCTTGCACAATGAAGACAGTCGAGTCCAGGGGTAGTGTTTGCGATGAAACAGGAATTGGGGGACTGCTTCGAGGAAGATCGAGATTACGAGGATCTCTTGAGAGGAAGGTGGGGGGCGGACGCTAAACCTCTTTTGGCCCACCCTTTATCTCCCCTACTTGAGACCCAGACGGTTGCAGACCCCATCTCAACCATCTATTCTTTGAAGGAGGAAGACCGGATAGCTTCAAGGCTACTCAAATATACATAATGGCGGAACACCGCGTTCCACATGGTAACACCGCGTCGTCTATCAACCCCCGCATTATCATCCACGGCGGCGCGGGCAACATAACGCGCACGTCCATTCCGCGTGACCGTTACGATGAATACCGCACATCGCTTCTCAACATTCTGGACAAGGCTGAGAAGCTTCTGCATAGGCCAGGCTCAACGGCGCTAGACGTAGCAACGTATGCAGTCTCCCTCCTTGAGGATGACCCGTTGTACAACTCCGGTAAGGGCGCAGTCTTCACCCGCGAGGGCAAGAACGAACTCGAATGCAGCATTATGGTTTCGAATGGGTACAGCAAACGAGGCGTCGGGTGCATGCTGCTAAGGCATATCAAAAACCCGATCAAGCTAGCAAGAGAGCTGCTCATCCGTGGCGAGGAAGTGGATGGCGGTGGTGCAGCCGACCATTGCCAATACAGCGGAGAGTTCGTCGAGGGACTTGCGAAGGAGTGGGGACTCGATATTGTCGATTCAAGCTACTTCTTCACGCAAAAGAGATGGGATGAGCATCGGCGCGGACTTGCAGAGGAGAAAAAGAAGGCCGGGATGGATATAAGCAAGAATGAGGTGAGCGACTGGGAAAAAGACAACTACATTCCGCTTGGAACTTGTGGTGCGGTGGTCGTGGATAGCTTTGGTACTGTTTGCACGGCCACTTCAACAGGCGGATTAACGAACAAAGTTCCTGGGCGCATCGGAGATACGCCGACCATTGGAGCGGGGTTCTGGGCTGAAGAGTGGTACGACGAAAAGCCCGCTGGCCCGCACATGGTGTACCAACCTCCTGCTTCTCCTGCCTCGCAAATCGACAAACTGTCGAGAGGCGATATACGTGGTGTAGTAGGCGACTGCATACCATTCCTCGGGTCGCCCGTGGTGCGAGAAACTGTACCGTCATTCACCAAGCCATACGAGAAGCCCATGTCAACGCGTCACGCTATAGGTCTCTCGGGAACCGGCAACGGCGACTCGTTTCTTCGTACGTGCGCAGCTCGCACCACAGCTGCCAGATCAAAATTTTCTGCAACACCACTCTCGGATGCGACAACATGGATGGCGGGACCCGATGGTCAGCTTCAACAATCTGCCGGAAAGCGTTGGGGCGCAACCCATGAAGGCACCGGCGGTATTATTGGTATAGAGCTTGTCAGCGGCAAAGTAAATGTTGTACAAGATTTCAACTGCGGAGGCATGTTCAGGGCATGGACGGACGATGACGGAAGCCCAAGGTGCTTGGTGTTCAGGAAAGAGGGCTGGGAAAATGGACCCAAGAATTGGGATGATCGGCCAAGGTAACGGACGCGATCCTCCACGTAATAACTCTTGCTTCTTCCGTCTCCACTGCGCACCACATCATGAAGCACAAGACCAGGGACTTACCACGACGAGTGTTGACTTACGTAAACAGCAACAACATTGCAACGTCGAAAACGAGAAGAAGCTGAATCCTTCCCAGCAAAACAGTCGGGTCTTCAATGTAACGTTCGGCCGGAGTTACGCGGCACATCGGCGCCACTCCGAGAGGCCGAGCAGCGACCACCACAGACTCAAAGACGCTATACTAAAGACGCTACACTAAAGTCTCTAAAAATACCCAGATCGAGCCTTGCTGCACAGACGTGGATCGTGTATGCGGAGGTGGCTTCGGCCACTTGGGCATCGCCATTCGTGAAGCTGCAATGTAACCGGCGTCATGTGGCGAATCGGGAGGCTGGGTACGAGCGCTAGGTGCTAGCTGAACTATCAGCTCAGAGCTACTCAGGTACCACAGCTTAAACTTCGCATTAACACAAGAATCGCAGGTATATATTCAGCTCACCCTCATTCACAGCAATCTCATCCAGTTCGCAAGAAGATTTTCACAACACTCGTTTTACATACACTCGTGTCTCGACATACCTTAATTACGAATCGATACCCATAACAGCAATCATGCGTTACACCATCTTCACTCTGGCCGCAGCTGCCTCATTCGCTTCAGCAAACACTTCCTCTCCAGCCACTCCAGCCAGCTCATCGCCCGCAGGCGCCCTCATTCCTGTTGGGCAGGTCTGCGATCCCAACGGCACACCATGCGCACTCGGCGCCAACTGCTATGCGACAAACTCTGGACTCCAAACCGTCTGCGGCAACTTCCAGGCCTCATGCAGAAGCGACGAGCAATGCGCATTCAACACTTGCAACCTTGAGCAAGGTCTTTGCAACGGCTTCATCGCTTCCTCCTCGGCCTCATCATCCTCGGCGTCAGCAACGATCAGCACTATACCAACTGCGCTCGGCCCAATGCCTGCTCCTTCACCAACTATCGTCGCGCCTGCTGGATCTTTACCTCTTGGTGCCGAATGCAACCCTTTCGTCGACCCGAGCCAATGTGCCAATGGTGTGGAGTGCTGGGCTAGCAATGCCATGTTGACTGCCCGCTGCGGTAACTTCAACGCGGCGTGCTCCAGCGACGCGCAGTGTGCCTACAATCCTTGCAGCGGCGGACTCTGCAGAGGTTTCCTGCCATCCAGTGCCATGCCCGTTCAACCATCCAGCGTGGCCAGCCCCGTACACCCATCCAGCATGGTGAACAATACCGTACCCATCCTGCCAACTGGTACTGGCGCTGCTACACCTACTGGTAACGCAACTTTTGCGCCTACGGGTAATCCAACTGCAACTTTCACGGGTGCCCCGGAGTTCACGGGTGCTGCGTCTGTCGAAAAAGTAGCCGGTGGTGTCATGGCGATTGTCTTCGGTGCTATTGCCTTGGCTTTGTAGAAAGTAGAATTCGTGGGATCTTGAACCTGTTTTTTGATGTATTTTGCCGCCGGTTATAATTACATAATTAATATAACGCTTAATGCAGAGTGATCGTACTACGTGTCTCGCATATGCCAAGGTGACCACCAAGATTCTTTCCTGTTCAAGATGCTATTAAAACATGCAAGTGAGCCTGAGTAAATCCATCCAGCACACTGACAGATCGCTAGAGATGGTAAATCAATCTGCACAACGACTGTTCATACCTAAAATCAACGTGTTCCATGTGTAATCTTCCACTGAACAGCTCGGTTGGTCGGCAGAATGATCGACTGCAGGGTCTCACGTTGAGTCACCAAATATGTATACAGTCATCAGGCCACCATCCACATATATGAGTAGCGATGCTATGACATTCAGATCTTGAATTCTGTGTCGTTATCATCCCAAGTCGCATTTGCTGACTAGAAACCACAAACAATCCGAAAATTACTACACCACGACTGCAATGACAGACGTAGAGAATGCGCTGTCCGTGGCAGAAAGAGGAAGACTAAGACGCTCCCTGGCAGCTACAAAAGATCCATACATTGACGCAATCCCCAAGGTTGAACTCCACGTTCACATAGAAGGAATTATAAGTGCCGATCTGAAATGGAAGTTTTCGCAACGAAACGGCCAACCAATTGCCAACCCACGAACCAAGCAACCCTTCTCTTCACTTGCTGAGCTTCGAGACTCTCATGACACCTTGAAGCCGCGTACAGGGAATCGCATGGATAACAATGAAGAGACCCTGTCGTTTTTCGAGGCGTACTACGGTGGCTTTGAGGTTCTCAAAACCCAGCAAGATTATTACGATCTTGCCATGGAGTACTACGAACATGCGGCAGCGATGAATGTGCGATATGCCGAGATCTTTTTCGATCCACAAGGCCATACGCGCGTCGGGACGAGTTGGGAAACGATGATGGAAGGTTTCCGAACAGCGCAGCGGAAAGCTGAACAGGACCTCAACGTGAGCTTGTCATCTCCTCCTGGGATCGTTTTGGCTCACAATGTGCTGTAGGTGAAATCTGCTTGGATTATGTGCTTTCTTCGAGATGAAACACCAGAATCCGCAATGGAACACTATGACGCGGCACTCCAGTACCGCGATATGATAGTAGGCATTGGCCTGGACTCGAACGAAGTCGACAGACCACCATTGTTGTTTGATGAAATCTTTACGCGAGCCAGAAACGATGGTTTCCGTATCACGGCGCACTGCGACGTTGGCCAGTCCTATCCTCTCCAACATATACATCAGGTGGCATCGAGTATCGCGGGTACGGGGGCCGATAGAATCGACCACGGACTCAATGCCGCTGGCGATTCAGACCTCATGACTCTTATCAAGGACAAGAATCTCGGCATGACGGTCTGTCCTTGGTCGTATATCCGCCACCAGCCAATGGACGAGGTGTTTCAGCGAATTCGAACTCTCTTCGACGCTGGTATCGTAATCGCTATTGCAAGCGACGATCCGGCGTTTATGGAGGATACATGGGTTCTGGAAAACTTGCTAGTGGTGAAGAGATACTGTGGCTTTACGGATGCAGAGGTACAAAGATTGGCAGAGAATGCGATCAAGATGTGCTGGGCTTCTGCAGATACGAAGGAGGAGATGTTGCGTGAGCTGTACAACATCAAACCGGAAACTTAGATATTTCGCTGACATTGCTGCGCTTGCTTCGAAAGTAGACTTTGTTATAATGGAATCTACGGCTGTATCTGCACGGCACTAAATGCGCCATCACAGCCTCTTCAGCACCTTTGTGTCCAACCGCAGTCGTGCGACAACGATAAGTAGCGTCGCCAGAACACCTGTGCCAGCAGCATAGAAGATAGCAGCCCGATACGGTTCGATCGAGGAAGCATCCGCCGCACCTGTGGCTTCAATCAATAGCCCAGCAAGAGGAGCTCCTAGAAGGTAGCCTGGCGTCCAGAAAAAGACCATCAAAGCGATGGACGCCGCAGCGGAATGCGGAGCTACCACGGCCACGGCAGTAGGTAGGCTGACAAAGAAGCTACCGTTGGCACAGCCGTTGACGAGAGCGAAGACAAAGAGAGGCGGCAATGATGTGCTGACTGGCCAGATGGCTAGCATACTAACAGAGTTGACCAAGCAGGTGATCATCAACGTGTTGAAGGTGCCGATCTTATCGCATGTCCACCCGCCCAGGATGCGACCTACTGCCGTCGCAGCACCGAACCCGCCCACTAAGCCTGCACCGGTCGACGATGACAGACCGATCGAACTCGCAAACAATGGCAAGAAGAATGGCGGTACGAAGAGAGCAAAGACACCAATGGCACCAGCCATGGTCAGCGTAAGGAAGGGAACGTTTTTCAAGAGCGACCAATCGAATCGGGACAGCGTTCCAGTAGTCGCACGCTCCTTCAATGTCAACGTACATGGTATACCAGTGGCCATGATAAGCATACCCAGAACACGGAACGTCCACTCCAGTCCAAACTTGTCGATGAGCGCCTGCGCTGCGAGCGGCAACACCGTGGCACCCACACCGCCACCAGCCTTGACAACACCATTAGCGATGCCAAGTTTCGAGTTGAACCACTGCAGAGGCAGGCTGTTTGTCGCAGTGTACAGCAGCGACGTTCCGAGTCCGACCAACAACCCTGCGATACAGAACAGCCCACCAAGATGGTCCAGCGTGAAACTCGTAGCAATCAGCCCTACACCGAACACGGTTGTAGCAGCAAGACTAGTGTAGCGCACACCAAAGGATCTCATAACTCTTATCGAAGCAATGCCAAAGGCGACCATGCAGGCCATGTACAGGCTGCCGACGAAGGTAATGGTCCGCACATTTGTGTTCAAGTTTGGGGACTTTAGGATCGCTGTTTGGAGGACGCCCCAGGCCGTTGTATAGCCGTTAATCCAGAAGAGAAGGAAAGAACATGAGGCGACCACGGTCCAGCCATAGCCTCCATCGGGGATTGCTTCTGCAGCAGAGGGTGGAGGGTGCGAGTCTGAGAGGGATTCAAGACTGGTTGAGCCATTTCCACTTGCATCAGAACGTGTCTGTAAGTTCTGGTCGGAAGAGAGGCTGTCCAATGGGATGATGGTCTGAGTTGTCGACATGTTGTGTTGGCCCTGCCACGTCGTGCAAAGGATTTCTGTTTACATTAGAGCGAAAACATTGTAGTATTTATGCAGGTTCTTTCGATGAAAGCGAAGGGCGCAGAGACGAACGCCAGGGCGTGAGTATGCAGCGCTGACATTTCTTCGCTTCGAGTTGCTCATTTGTAGCGTAATGCCGGCCAAGCCGGTCTTTTAGGTAAACCGAGGGTGAGCCAGTCATCAACATCGGTTTTTTATATGGAGGATGAAGGCGACATAGTAAGTTGCAGGGCATCTGTGAACACCCCAATATCTGTCGCTTGCGTGTACAGGTGCTGATTGTTTCCATCACCCTTGGAAGGGCTGGGTTGTCTGCAGCAAACCACTGCTTGGAGGAATCTGAGAACGGCCAGCCCGGTCAGCATGCAGAGATGCAGTGGAAGCACCTTTATCAGATGTTGTCCTATGGTATCTGTAAGCAGTGAAAGTGCGCACAACGACGCGCGATGTTTGATGGATCGGTGCGACAGTGGCGCTTGAAGGCGACGAAGCTGCCCTAGCTGCGATATTAGAGGTCATGTGGCGCAGTACGCTGCCACGTTGTGTACGTATGCGCGAGTGATCTACGAATTCGGGCTGTCAACAGGACTTGAGAAGTGGCAACGTGTCGCAATCGCTGTTTTCTGAGTTGGGCTGGGCGTGGACGCGTCTCGCGAAGATGGTGGACTGATGGCCCAATCGCGACACTACACACGACGACGGAGTGACTCGGTGCGCAATCCGATGGCGCTCAGGAGCTATGGCGAAGCTGCGACGTGGGTGAATGTGGTGGAAAGTTCAAGACCATGGCACGCCAAGGGCGGACGCGTCGTGTGCGATGCACAGCCACAGCAAATGACATAATGGCCGCTGAAGGCCGCCCGCCATGCTTCCTTCGATTCGCAGCATAAGCAACTGGCCGCGCTCTTTTCTCCGCAACCCGTTCCCATATACCCCAACTCTCTGCGATTTCTCTCCCCACACACGCGCCAAGATGGGTTTCAGTCTCAACAACCCCCTGCCCTCTTCCATGAGCAGTAAGTTGCCAGCAGCCCACTTTGTTAATGCGCCGCTTGCGGTCCGGTGACGTCGCTGACAAGTGCTCTCCCCTCAGGTGAATGTCGCAAGACGGGAAAGATTCTAGCCTCGTTTGTAGACCCCAGACAGTCGTTTGGACCCGACAAGATTATTCCCCCAAATGTGCTCGCCAATGCAAAGGTACGACTGTTCCCGCGCATCCGGCGTCTGTCGATGCTGCCCAAGCAAACACCGGACGAGCTGCTGACACACGTGTTTAGGGTCTTGCGATTCTCACAGTATTCAAAGCTGGCTTCCTCGGCACAGCGCGATTTGGTTCCGGTGTCGTTGTCGCTCGTCTCGCCGACGGGTCGTGGTCGGCGCCTACAGCCATCGGAACCATCGGCGGCGGCTTCGGCGGACAGATTGGCTTCGAGCTCACCGACTTCGTTTTTATTCTGAATGATGCATCGGCAGTGCGTACGTTTGCGCAGGCAGGCTCTCTGACACTTGGTGGCAACGTCTCTATTGCAGCGGGGCCCGTTGGTCGCAATGCCGAGGCTGCCGGCGCGGCAAGTCTGAAGGGCGTAGCGGGCATCTTCAGCTACAGCAAGACCAAGGGACTTTTCGCGGGTGTCAGTTTGGAGGGCAGCGGCATTATCGAGCGGAGAGACGCCAACGAGAAGCTGTACGGCCGCCGATGGACTGCTCGCGAGATTCTCAGTGGACAAGTACCCCCGCCACCAGCCGCCGCCCCGCTCCTGCAGGTACTCAACTCGAGAGTCTTTGCTGGTGTTGGAGGAGCCCAAAACGTTACCAATGATGCCATGTACAACGACATCCCCGTCTATGACGATTCGCGCGACAACGTAGTATGGCAAGGGCGCCAGGGCTCAGCAATGGGCGAGGGCGTACGTCGGGACCGCACAGGTTCTCTGGGCCAGGGCAACAACGACTACGAGTATAGAGATCGACCCCAGCGCTCATCCGCCTGGGAGGACGACGTTTACGACCGACAACCAGCCTCAGCGCCCCTCGGCCGGTCCTTCTCCACGCGCGCGAACCCCAACGAGACATTCGACCGCATCGACACACGGAACCGCGCCTCCACCTTTGGCGACGACTACTCATATAGCGACCGCAAGCCCGGCCGGCCAACAGCTCCGAAGCCAGTATTTGGACAAACAACGGGCCAGAAGAAGGCGGGCCTACAAGCCGACCAGGCCATTGCCAAGTTCACCTTTGACGCGGATCAACCGGGCGATCTGGGCTTCAAGAAGGGCGAGATCATCACGATTCTGAAGAGGACAGACAACGAGACAGACTGGTGGACAGGCAGAGTCGGAAGCAGAGAAGGCATCTTCCCAAGGTACGTCGCACTCATGGCGAAACGCTGAGTCGTCACTAACTTGTCACAGCAACTATGTCGAGACCGTCTAGGTTCCTCATTCCTAGCGCGCATGCGATATCCATAACGAATCCTCTTGATCGATACAGTTCCGTCGGAAGATACCACAGTTTCCGACCACATAGACTGGTATACCCTGCTTATTTTTATTCTAGCGAACATGTCCGGGTCCTGTTTGAGCGGTCAGCATTCAGCACCTTGCTTGCTTTCACGCATGGGATGGCGTCTTCTCCTTGAACGTTTGTGGGTTTGAAGTTTATTCCTCACTTATCCTTTTTGCCGTTGTTTGCAGACACATATGTAGCAAAGACAAGTCAATGCTTCAAGTTACAAGAGCAAGTGATATGACAAAGTGCGGGATGGGGGCATGTTGGAGTTACCCCAATTCCCGAAAGTGGAGATCAGTCGGCGGGACACCGTATCTGTGACCTCATGCCAGCTCCAACCACGACCCGGCTGTAGCTGCCCCTCCTGTTCATGTCGTTGCGGCATGTGCGCATCGGCAAATAGGTGCCCTGCATCGCTCTTGCCCAGCTTCATGTCGTTCAGTGCGGAGCTACGCTAATATGGAAGGTGCTTAGATCAAATGCTCCAACGCTACCCCACTCACCCACTGCGTAGTCTCAAAGCTATCAACGACCTGCCAGCACTCAACGTCGTCATTCCCGAAGCTGTCTATTTCCAGTCCGGAACCGCTCTTATGCGCAGCGCGCCCTAGAACATCTCTTTGGACATACTAACATTTGCGAAATATCGTCGACCAATTTCACAATCACCCAGTCCAACATTGCACATCATAATGACATCATCTTGGGAGGAAACGGCGACTCAAAAGCGCGAAGCCATCTTGGCTGCTATACCGAGTGAATGGCGACTGGAGAAGTTGCCGTCTGTAGAGGAGCAAGTTGATGTCACCGGATATGTGAAGCAGTACTTTAGCGAGAAAGAACTCGATATTACCGAAAGCAGCGCGGATGTTGTTGCGAGAACAGTGGCGGAGGGAAAGTGGACCGCCGAGGAGGTCACAAGGGCATTTTGTCATCGCGCCGCAGTGGCACATCAGCTGGTACGTCGCATCATCCGTAAGTCGAGTGAAAGCTGCTGACGAGAAAGCTACACTGCCTACATGAGATCTTCTTTGATGCTGCCATTCAAGATGCAAAGGCCCTCGATGCATACTATGCCAAACACAAGAAGACAATCGGGCCTCTCCATGGTCTACCTGTCTCACTCAAAGACCAGTTCCATGTCAAAGACGTCGAAACCAGCATGGGATATGTAGGCTGGATCGGTACTTTTGAAGGCAAGAAAGGTACTGGCAAAGAGAAAGTCTTTGAGAGTGAGATGGTGAAGATGCTACGGAATGCGGGGGCCGTGTTGTACTGCAAGACAAGTGTGCCTCATACTCTTATGAGTGGCGAGACAGTCAACAATATCATCGGATATACACTGAACCCGAAGAATAGGCACTTGACGGCTGGTGGTAGCTCAGGCGGTGAGGGCGCATTGATTGGAATCAGAGGGTGTAAGTTGGCTACCCAAACAGCCCCGAGCCTCCGCTCTTGTCAACGCATAGGGTCAGCTAACACCATACAGCGCCGGTAGGATTTGGTACTGACATCGGCGGCTCCATCCGTATCCCCGCCGCCTTCAACGGGCTATACGGCCTCCGCCCTTCTACTGGCCGCTTACCATACGAAGGCATGGCAAACTCAATGGAAGGCCAAAACACCGTCCTTTCTGTAGTTGGACCACTCGCGACCAATGCAGCTTCCCTACGCCTCGTCACCCAAGCCCTCCTCCAACAAGAACCATGGCTTCACGACCCGTTGGTCCACGAAATTCCCTGGCGGGCCGATCAAGAGTCCGAGATCAAGTCGGCAAAGAAGCTCTGTTTTGGCGTTTTGCGAACAGACGGCGTGGTGAACCCCCATCCACCCGTCAGCCGCGCAATCGAAATGGTTGTCAAAGCTTTGCGCTCCGCTGGACACGAAGTCATTGACTGGCAACCACCCTCCCACCGCACTATCAACGACACCGGTTTCAACTCGTGGATCCACGATGCCGGAAAAGACGTTCGCTCCGCATTTGCGCTCTCAGGCGAACCCATGGCGCCTCAGGTCTCTTTCTACCAATCCCTTGAGAAGGAGTACACCGCCAGCGAGATCGCCGCTACAAATGTCGAGGTTCGCCGCTTGAAGAAGGAGTACATGGAGTACTGGAACAGCACTGTCGACAAGACGGGTACTGGTAGACCCGTCGACGCGATCATATGTCCTCTTGCGCCGTTCCCTGCTGCACGAAGGGAGAAATACAAGTACTATGGCTACTCGACGTGGGTAAATACGCTAGACTACACAAGTATCGTTGTACCGGTCACAAACGCCGATAAGAATATTGACAGGAAGGTGGAGGGGTTCAAGGCGATTGACGAGCAGGATCAGAAAACCCAGGACGACTACGACCCGGATATTTATGATGGTGCGCATGTTAGTGTGCAGCTTGTCGGGCGGAGATTTCAGGAGGAGAAGATGCTTGCGATTGCTGAGTATGTAGGTGGTCTTCTCCATGGGTAGGGACTCAAGCAAGGTAAGCACATAATTTGCAAGGTGTATCCTCCATGCTAACAGATTGACAAAGACTGCACCAGCGCTTCTATGTACCCCGCCGAAAGACTGAACAAATACCATTGGTACTAATGAGTGGAAGTTTTTGTTGCGAGTGTCCCAAGAAGCATGTCGAAAGGACAATCCGTCAAGATGTGAAATCGCTGCGCAACGTTCATAGCGCTACCTGGCATCGGAACCAAAAGATCCACGAATCTGCCAGTAGAACAAAATAGTTTCAAGTCCCAAGTGACGGAGCTTACTATCGCAGCATCGAAGCGTACTCTGAGACCCAGACGATCGACCGTCTTTTGAGAAATGAAGTTGACATCCACTTTTCGAGAGGAAATGACGCAAAGAGTGACAGGTTGTTCTGTCGCTTTGGACAAAACAGTTATATTCCGTTTCGTCTTTTGTAAGGATGAGATCTCTGTTCGGTCAATCTTTCCCACCGTCAGTGACGACCAAAGGCCCATTGTATAATAATGAACTAACAGTATTGAAGTGAGCGGAACGCTTCGCTGGTGCTGAGAGACGAGGCTGTCCAATGACGGCAGCGGGTAGCAGAGAGGCTGATCCTGCGCTCGCCATGGCCTTGACGTTGTCGCAGTGGCATGAGACGATGAGGTATTTACTATCAAGACGTCAGTAGATCTATTGAAGGCGGCGAAGCGTATCCTAACAAAGTGAGGTGGTTGATCTTGTCTGCGACATGTCCGTTAACCTGTAGCGCACTGTCGTGGGCTCTGTTCCCGATAACGGCTGCTATTTGTGTCACTTCTTTGGCATCTGTAAGACGGCCAATCGCAGATGCTGATGACCCAACTCTGTCTTTCGAAGAACGAGTGGAACGACTGACATCGCTTCTGTAGAAGCTACTCATATCTCGAGGCGTACGAGTCCGAAGTGTAAGGAGCGGGTAGAGAAAGGCATTCAACCGGGGGCCGCGCCGTATGTAAAGGCTGTCCGAGCCACCCGGCTCATGTTCGTACCGAGAGCAGCATGTTTGGTTCTGAGGGCTCTTACAGGACGCCCACCGTTGATCAGCTTAATCGCGGGGATGCGCTATCACGTGGCTTGTCCCGCCATGGGGATCGATTTGCCGCGTCGCTACCGGTCAAATGAGAGAGGTATAGCGTCTCACAAGAATGAGCGCCACCCCTGCCAGGCCTCGCTGCGTTGATGATGCTCAGGCTGGAGATCTGCCCCACTAAATCCTTCTGTCGTGCAGTAGGGTTCATGCGAACACTCCAGCGCACAGGCTTCGTCGCAGTTACACGGAACCGGACCTTTACCACATCATCTGCATCGCCGGCGCTTTTGATGATTATGGATTCCAGATAGAGCGCGGCATTGACCCAGTGTTCACCCTCGTGTTACGCCGGAAGCTGAAGGCGCGCGGGTTCCTGGCTGGTTGCGACGAGGCTGCCTCTCACTGCACGACATGGGCGATCGCGTAACATTAGCGCAGAAGCTTGTCGACAAGTATCGTCCAAAGGCCGTTGAGCTTTTGGTGGACTATCTCCAGAACAAGGACATTCGCATGAATGCCGAACAGTACATAGGACAGCACGACCCTTCTCCAGGAGGACTCGATACAGCATTTGAACAGCACCATGGATCCTTGCCGACACGTTCACACCATCGCAATGTCTCTCAACCGCAAACATCGGCCCGGCAGAACATGTCGAATGCCAGACAAAGCGTGTACACTCCACCCACCAGCGCGGGCTCGGTCAAGTCGCATGCCTCGAGCATGGCTGCTGCGGGCGTGGAAAAAATATATTTTCTATCGAGCGATGACGATGGCGCAGACGTTCCAGTGATATCGCGAAGCGCTACCGGGAAACACAATCTGATCAGAGATCAAGTGGCATTATATCGCGGCCTAGGTACGGGTAAATTTGAGGTGAATGAGTCGGTGCCCGTGCATCATCCATCCCGTGGTCTCACATGGGAACATGTGAGGTATGCTGTCGACCTCACCTGGCGTCGTCGCAATGAATATTCGACAAATGTAGATACGTTCTATATCGTCCCAGATAGATCGCTAGACTGCGACGTAGTTCTGGGATCCGATGGGCCCATGGAGCGCCAATTGCCCTCAGGTTAGTGTACTGCGATCTGTTGGAGCTGCGACCAACCGTGCTGACCAGTATATGACGACAAAAGACGTCCAGGAAGCACACTCACCGCAAGCGCGCTATTCAAATGCCTTTGGAAGAGTAGAAGAAATTGACCCACCACCACCGCATGTGCCTACAGCGCCCACGTACGCTTACCAGCAATCCTCTATACCACCACCTGCCGTCCAACAGACATACGAGCGCGTGCAGACCATGCGCGACAACCAACGCACGCACGCGGCCGATCCATCTGCGTCAGCTGCCCGCCCGAAGCATGCGGACTGTGATCAACCAGCTCAAACGATGACTCCCCTTGCACCTCGAGAAGTTCCCAGCGGTCAACTTCTTTTAATGGGCGTGTGGGATAAAACACCGATTAAGATGTCATTTGATCCAAGTGACACGGGGGAAGCCTTTTACCAAGCCTTTCACCAATGGGCCGTAAAACGGGGCCGTATTGATGATCTTGATAGAAAAAGTGTGACGCTGATGCTCAAGGCAAACAAGAACATGCCTGACAAAGAGGCTTACGAACTCGGTCTCGAGGAAAGCGAATTAGAGGTGCTCTGGGAAGAAGCTGTGGATTGGATATTGGAACACAAAAACCCAAAGGCCCCACATCTCTTTGCGACGGTGGAACTCGAAGCAGGATAGAGAGCTTGCATGGACGAACAATCTCATTCCAAATGAAAAAGCGCCTTTAACTCGTAACAGACTTCTCTGAGGATATAGAGATTCTGGTACTTCTGGCACTTTCACACCTCCGTTATTATCATCGATAATGTCCCGCACAAGGACTATATGAGATGCACAAAGCACAACTCGAGTTGCGGACAGGATACAAAGAGCCGATGTAGACCGAGCAGAACCGATACATGCGGTTAAGGAGAAGAACCACATTGCGGACGACATGGCATGAAGCACGGAGCTCGTTCTCACTGTGGACAGCAGCTTTGAGACCTACGGTAAAGAAGAGGAGCATTCTATGGAAGCGATCGCGGCGAGAAAGGGCTTGAGAGACCTTTAACGAGACACTATGATTTACGAGAATCAGCACGTGTACAACTGACCGTCATACCACCACTCAAGAAGAGAAATGGCCGCGAAAGAGTCGTTGCGCATTGCGAGAGAAGATCCCTGAACGCTCCGCATCGGTCACAAACGACGAGGTCTTGATGCCCAACAGAGACGGAGCATACGTGAAGATCGGTGCATACGGAAAGTCCGTACCAAACAAGAGATTTGTCGCCGGTATGTCATACGCGAGAAGGCCGCCGACTTGGTGGAAATACGTTGGACCCGCCGAATCCCAGAAGAAGCGTGTCTGCAAGGCTGCCATCGTGCGGTCGTAGATAGCTGGGTACGACTTCAACAACCGATCTGCAACAGAAGGAAACGCGCCACCGACGTGCGGTATAATGTAGTTGATGTTCGTAAAATTCAGGATCGTCTGCGTGACTGCGAGATCCTGAAGCACGCGTGCGGTTTCGAAGTAGAACTCGATGTTCCCAGTCGGGTATGTAGTAGGGTTTGCTTCTACCAGCGAGCCGTTTACGCGTATGTATGGTGTCGTTGGGTGTATGTAAATGATCTGATCTGCATCGCGCTTGTCCATCGCTTCGAAGAAGGGCGTAAAGGTTCGATCGCCAAGATATCGACCCTCAAAGTTGGAGTACAGCGCGATGCCAGAGGCTCCGAGCGTATCAAGCGCATAAACCGCCTCTGAAATAGCGTCTTGTGTGTATGGCAGCGGAACGATAGCATAGAAGGAGAAGCGGCTTGGGTAGGCTCGCGCGTATGCTGCAGACTGCTCGTTGATCAGACGAGCCAGCGCAGCGGTAGCAGCTTGATTCCCTGGGTAAGCGTTCGCGCCGGGCGACGAGAAAGCCAGGACTGAATGTGAGATGCCTTGGCTTGCCATGAAGTCAAGATGCGCAGTGACATTCCATGAGGGCGTCGGATTTCCTCCGGCCGTGGGAGCGATTGTACGAAACCAGTCAGGTACACAATGCGCTATGGAAGCTCGTTAGAAGTGCACTCAAGGCCTCGGAACAATGCGTACCATGAACGTCGATGATGTTGGTGAGATTGGAAGCATTGCGCTGCGCGAGCTCGGGTGCTTCGACATCCAGATACGTAGCGGCGATGCTTTGGAGAGCAGAGGTCAAAGCGAAGTTAGGAATGGCTTCAAGTTTGATGGAGTCTAGATGGAATCGATCAGTAGTGTTGCGACAATGATTGCGGGTACAAGGCGGGTACCAGCTCTGGCACGCTGGACGATAGACTGAATGATCTCATCCTGCGTAGGTAATCCACTTGCATAGGCTACAAACGCTGTTGTCAATGCGAATGCAAGGGGCAGTCTCCTACATGCCTTCATTCTGATGCAAAAGAAGAGAACCCCAGATATCTGCTCTGTGAGCGATCTCTGGGGAGGATCGTTATGAAGTGTACCTCAAGCGAGTGGGCATGCTAACAAAACATCGGATTGACGAGCATTGTTTCCGGAGCCTATAAAGTTGTTTGGCCAATCAATACTCGATACATGTGATGCGTAAGCAGTGCCACCGGATGTCAGCACGGGAGCGGTTAAGAGGCGGCTTACGCTAGACTGAAACCTGAAAGACTAGTCACGAGCTTGTGTAACAATGACCTGCTGTGTAACCACGATTGCGATCCTTCCGTACCGTATGGGATCCTCGAGAAGCTGGCCCAAGCAACCTTGGAAGACTTGCTGTTGAGGTACACAGGCGCAAGACTGATCGACGACTTGTCTTAATGTCAGGGTAATTACCTGCATGCATTGCATTGTGCATGGTATGCCGAGGAAGCACGTCAGTTCGCTCTGCGCATGTTGGTTGACGTCATCGGTTCCCGTGCCTTTGTCTCTGTCGAATAAAGACGTCCAGTAGAGGGCCATTTGTGCATTCATCGCACTACGTCCCGACCCGCATCCCTACCCACATCCCCTATAACTCTTTCGCTTCGAATCTTCTGTCGTTGGTGCTTCCGAAGGGCACTATTCCAGATAGATGGGCATGCTCCAGCGTTTGTTTGTATGCATCCTTTCGCGTAGGACAGAGCGCGACAAGCTCTCATCTGCCATCACAGCCGGCCGTCGGTGAATAATTCCAATGCACGAAAGTTTCTCTCAGTCAGTGTCGCGTCAAAGTGTTCGATATGGTACTCGCTGGGTCGTGGACGAAGACGCGTCCGTCTCCGCGCGACCCGGACTGGGCGCATGTCAGCGCGCTAATGACACGCTAGGTACTGTGATGACGCGTCGACATCGGCAGCGGAGTTGCGACCTTGACTGCACCTATTCAGTCTCTTCTCTTACCGTAACTAGAACACAGGGCAGGTATTGACTTATCTGGTTACTGAACTGCGGATTGATGCGGCTCTTCGCCAAGAGACGGCAGATTGTATCGGTGGTACTTTCTCCTGCCCTATAAGCACTAACATCCATGGATGTAAACACAGCCGTGGACCTTGAGAATGCAACATCTGTCCGATGCAACGGACAGATTGCGCAGTAATAGACGAACTCACTCAGGAATAACATTCAGAGCCAGGCGAGTAGGCAGCCAAAGAGGCCAGAACACTTTGACACAGCGCAGAGTAGCGCGACGCGTCTCGGTCGGTACTCGACTATGAACAGTGCCTAGGTAGCATGCCAAGATAATTGCGGACCTTGATCGCCTCTCGAGCTTGTGTATAACTGATGCGGCCGTATACCGAGTGCGATGTGAGGAGCGGTCTGCTGGCATGGCATTTATCAGTATATCGTAGTCAGCCTAGCTTGTCCGAGGATGCTATCGATTCTATGGCCATAGAGAAAGAGTATAAAGCTCCGCTCTCCACCTGAAGTCTGACCAGCTACCTTCAGGGAGCCGGAAATCCTCAACCAGATTGAAAGAAGACTCTTCCCAATCATGAAGCTGACTCTTGCCGCCCCTTTCCTCGTTCTCGCAGGCATTGCCCAGGTATGTTCCAGCGCCTAGACCTCCCACAAATCCGCATATTGAGAACGTGGCTAACGATATGTTTAGGCCAATCTTGCTTGCTACTGCACTGGCCCGGATGGGAGCCATCCAGACAGAATCGCCAACGAATGCTGCACTGGAACCACAGGGATAACTTTTCCCGATTGAAGAGATCGAGTTGGTAGTTTTGATGGAGCGAACGGCTGGTGTCTGTTGCAAACGGATGGGTTGGGCTTTACACAGAATCAAATGATTGCTGTTTGGGCTGATTGCTGTAGAGCTTCAGGGGGAAGGGATAATGACAGAAACCCTATCATGTGGGGTGGGAACTGTAGGAATCGCTGAACGGCAATAACAACGACTTGAACGCTCTATATGCGGGTGCACTTCCATGCGATCAGTCTCAACTCCTCGAAGCAATGTGTGTTCGTCGAATAATGTTATGTTCGGTCCGAGTAAATCAATCGTGTGACGATCTGAAGATTGAATATGTGGACTGACTTGTTTCCAGCAAGTCGGAATCGAGCATATGCATATCAGATCGTCCAATAACCCAGAGACCGAACCACGTCCTAGGAGTCGTGCTTGGGTATCCACCATCCTCTCCTCTTGTCGGCCTACCACCAGCGACAGCAGTTGGGATATAGATCGCGCCCTCTGAGCAACGATCTTGCCTTGTATCCGCGAGTATTGAAGAATTGTGGTGCGGGAGTTCACCTACCGTGGTATTTCGGCTCCGAGCTTCTTGACCCGCTTCTCCCTTGGCACTACATCGAATGGCAGTGTCGGGGCATCGTGATTTCGGCACAAGACTGCATTAGTCGTACAGATCTCTATGCATGTACTTCAATCCCGTATCGCACGCGACCGTTACTACTGTCTTGTCGGGTCCCAGTTGCCTTGCTAATGCAATAGCGGCTGTCACGTTGAGACCGGTGGACGTTCCGACAAGGAGTCCTTCCTCCTTCGCAAGGCGACGACACATTGCACGACCTTCGTCCTCTGGAATTGCCCGCGCGTCGTCATAAAGGTCTCTGTCAAGAAGAGGTGGCGTGTATCCAATCCCTACGCCCTCAACGCCATGCACGCCACTCCGCCCCTCGGTGATTGTAGGGGCAGACGTCGGTTCAAGGATCTGAACATGAATTTTTGGCCACTGATGCTTCAAAACTTTCGACACACCCATAACCATACCTGCTGTACCGACAGCAGCGCAGAACCCGTCAATTCCATCCGGAAACTGATCAATTAGCTCCAGCCCAAGTGCTTCGTAGCCAACAAAAGCGTCAGCGTTGTTGAACTGATCGGTGAGATAGTAGGTATCGTCCTGAGCAATTGTCCTCGCACGTTCTATCATCGATGGAATCAAGTCCGCTGTGATGCGACCAGAAGGGCTGTTGACCAGGTCCACATCGGCGCCGAATGCTGCCATCGCTCGTAGCTTGTCGATCGCGTAGGCGTTGGACGACACAACATGGAATTTGTAGCCCTTGACGGCACAAACAAAGGCCAGCGATGAGCCGGTGCTGCCTCCAGTAGCTTCTACAACGGTCATACCGGGGCGCAAATCACCTTTCCGCTCTGCTTCTTCGATCAAGGATCTCGCCATGCGATCTTTGTATGAGCCTGTCGGATTCAGCGATTCAAGCTTTACAAAGATCCGCGCGCATCCATCTGGTACCACTCGTTGCAGCTGTACACATGGGGTGCTGCCGATCGCATCGAGGACATTGCCCACGGGGAGTGAGCTAGTCATAGTCAGGCTGGGGTTGGTGGATTGGCGTGTATCCAGGTGTATCAGGTCGCGGGTGACACTTGGTGGTCGGGTGGCACAGAGCTTGCCCGGTTGGCACTTCGGCTAGCCTCGGCAAGGGCCGCGGCCGCCGCTGCACGTGCATCTACACTAACACCGATCTGTCTTCATGTGCACGGATGACAATACAGAGTTGCTGAATGTATGGGATGATCTACCTCATACCCGGATCTCTATATCCACAACTTCATGGAAAACGAGGTGCACGAGCCTGCTCTTTACATAGCCGTGTCTATGGATCACAATGCCACGATGGACATGCTGTATCACGTGATGAGCGGCCCATCTCGACTACCACTTGCAACACCGCCGATTGCGTATTCTCATTCAGTCTGCCATTGCGCTATCGCGCTGACGCTATGACAGGATTGACGTAGTGCAAGCGTACGACTAGACATAACCCGAATCAAGCCCAAAACCCGGCTGCTTTAAGTCCTTCGATTGTCCCTCTGAACCCAACAACTTCCGTAGGATCGATACCGAGCTCTTCCGGGCTGATAAATTCTTCGGTGACCTCCCATGGGTCGCAAGCCTCTCCATACTTGAATTGTTTCGCTAATTCATTACCTAAATCACCGTACAGCTTCGTCACCGTCTCCATGCTGACTTCAGCAAACACACAGCTCTTGCCAGTCACTTCGGACCATATATCGACCATCTCCTGGAATGTCAACTTCTCCAGCGCAACGTTGGCGTATCTACCGTAAGCTTTGTCACCAGCAGTAAGGGCTTGACGGACCCAGACACCGGGATTGACAGTCATGTCGCCGGCTACGAGCACTTTGGCACTGGCTTTGGTAGGTAAAGTCTGGATGAACTGACCGGTGCCGGGCTGTGTAATGTTAGTAGGATGCGTCGCATGACGAGGGCTGAACTTGACATACGTATTCGATTGGCTTGCACAACGGGAAGAAAGCCATGTTCTGGGGATAATACCCAAAGTACAAGTAAGTAGTGATGGCAGCAAGCTCAGGTAACTCCTCTTTTATGCGCACGTCAACATTAGCCTTATAGTCCATGTGTGGTGCTTCCATCTTGCCCCAGAATCGGCGCTTGGCACTTGGAGTTGTTGACCAGATGTAGTGGCCTACAGTACGAGTGGCGGCAGCAGCTCGTGCGAGATTCATGCCATGTCGCTCTTCGATCTCACCACACTCGTGCTGGCTTTTGCCCTGGAAGAGCGGTTCCCACCAGTTGGTGACAGCAAATACGGCATGCGCACCTTCAAACGCGGCACGTAGGGACGCCTCATCCTCAAAATCGGCCTTCACAACCTCGATACCCTCAGCTGTAAGCTTCTTCGCCGCATCACTATCTGGGTTCCTGGTTATCGCTCTGACCTTCCATCCGGGGGTCTTCTTCATGACATTGACCACTCCACCGCCCTGGCTTCCTGTCGCGCCCGTAACAGCGATGATCTTCTTGCTATGGTCAGGCCAATCTTTGAGCGTACCAGGCAATCCGCTTTCTTCTCCATGTACCAGAGTGAACCAGGGCTCGAATACAGCCTCTGAGCGCTTTGAGAACGCTCCGCTCTTATAGCCTGGATGACCCCAGCCCACAAGTTTGTCGTGCGCCAATTCGATAGTTTCACCTGTCCTACGGTTTTCTTTGTCGTCAAGAAAGAGGTCGTACCCGGCGAAGAGTGTTGATTTCATCATCAAATGTTCCGGATGGAAAGCTTTGCTAAAGCCAGGCATAGCTTCAGTCTCGATTGGGCCCAACATCACAGAGTTGACGGAGATGTTATCCTTGGCCAGCAGAACGGGTCCAGTCGTCTTCGCCCACATGGCCGACGCCGCTTCGGCCGCGCAATACTCCGGAAAGGTCTGGCATGCGTACACACCTAGCATGCTACCTGTGGTTATAATCTTACCGCCCCTCCGTCCTGGGTTGTTGCGCATGTAGTGCGTGGCCAGTGTTGTGCCATATATTCGTCCTTTCACGATCACGTCGGTGCAGCTAGTGTCTGGCTCTGGAGGCAGGGTATTGACGGCTGCGTCACGGTGTTTGAAGTTGAACACGGAACTACGATCGACAAAGCCGGCGTTCGCGATCAAGACGTCCAGACGACCCCACTTGTCCCAGACAGTCTTGAAGAGGTTGACTTGCGATGCGTAGGAGCTTACGTCGCATTGGACGAAGATAGCTGTCTCTTCTGTTGGGTCGATCGATGATGCGACGTTCTGTCCTTCACTCTTCCGCCGACCGCAAACCGCGACGCAGTACCCTTTCGCATGCAGGTGAGCTGCTAGCCAGGAACCAATACCGCTCTATCAAAGTCTGTTAGCAAATTCACCACTTACGTTAATGAGATGTGACTGACCGTGGCACCAGTAATGATTGCGACCTGTCGCTCGTTTTGCGAAATTGAACCCATGCCGTCGAGTCTCGGTGTTCGATGGACAGTCGTGGTACGTTGTTCAAGGACGATCTATCATATTTCAAGGAGCGGAACGGTCGAATCTGGCCGCATCGCTCGCGAAATGCTTGAAGGAAGATGCCTGCTTCTATCCAGCACCGGGGCACAACGCTTCCCGCATTGCATCCGGGGCAGCTAAATCTGATGCTCGAAGAAGGAGTGATTGCTTGGTTTTGCCTTCATCCCGAGCCGTTCCACAAAGCTACAGCGGTTAGCGCGACTGGGGTTTCTTTATCGCCATACCAGGTGTTCAGCATGAATGCTTGCAAGAACCGGTATAGGACTTGCGAAAGCTTTCGGAAGTTGACGCTTCATGATGCAGTCTTGATTACCTCATATCACGAAAGCTTCCACCGCAGATATTTATCTTTTTGGCTGTCGCAGGTGTCAATGGCATGCAGCAAGAAACTGGCGATCCCGGCAACGCGGGTCGTTCGCAACCGCGCCACTTTGGCCTTACGGCGCGGTCCATAACGAGCCTGCCCAAAAGCAGTTAAGGCCACGCGCTACTTGCCGAAGTGTGCTCGATATGACTTCGAAGTGCCGGTAACAGGAACTAGTCCGAGCATCCGAGGGATTGTGATACACATGTACAGGGGAAATGTTCCTACGCTACCTGGGTATAGAGGAGATTGCGTGGCAGACGGGGCGCTTCCTTGCTGCACCTCTTATGGCCGAGCAATTTTGCTTGACGGTCGAAACAACACACGGTACTATAACGTTGGGGACAAACTATCTTACAGTCCTGCACATTTATGCCAATGCGTCGTTGGTGGTGCGAAAGGTTTGTGAGCGCTCAGACTTGCGGATACGATTGGCACCGACTGCGCTTCCGCATCGTGTATGCCGCAGGATCCGAATCACTCCGCGACACTAATCATCTACATCGACATAGCCTGATTATTGATACAACGCTTCCACTCGTTTTGACACTCCGAAGTAGTACCGTATGCCAGTGTTGACTGCCAGTTCAAACCTGACGGGCTCACGCGCCGCCTTCCAGTGTTCCAGATTATGACCGAGAGGACCACCTCTTCCAGGATGCGGCGACCCCGAAGCTGTACGTGCATTTTGAGACGCAATCTTGTAGACGCCTTTTGTCCTCATGTCGTAAGCATTTGAGCCCAGGTCCATCGGCGGAAGTCTTGTTGCTTCTTAAAAATATCCACGCAGCGACTCCAGGAAGCATACATATGCTATGACAGCAGGAATGATACCTATCGAGAACAGCAAGCAGGTCGCAGTTCTAGTGACTTCCTCCATTTCTATTCTGATGGTCGTAGTCGCTGTAGGCCTGCGCATCGTCGCGAAGAAGATGGGGAACAGAATTGACTACAGTGACTATTGTATCCTCGCTGCTGGGGTAAGTCAAACGATGTATAGCAAAGATATGTTTATACTGACACGTACGTCAGCTATGGAATACCGCAATGCACACGTGCTGCATCTCACTGGTCACACATGGCGGTTTTGGATTCCACACAATAGAGGTGTTCCGACGTTTTGGGCTTGAGACGGCAACGTTCTTCTTCAAAGTGAGATCAACAAGTAACTATTCTTGACTTCATGATCTAATTCTCTTTCGATTCTAGGGCATAATGTCGTTTTCGATACTTTGGAATGCTACAGTATGTTTCAGCAAACTGTCGATTCTTGCCATGTATGCCGCACTGATTCCGCTGTTATCTATGTGGCGGTGGGCTCGCATTCTCGGCTTTCTGATTGTGATCTGGAACATTGCCAACATACTCGCCGCTCTCTTGATATGCCGGCCGCTCGCAAGAAATTGGGATTTTACGATATCGGGAACTTGCGGAAGTCAACCATCTTTTTACTTCTCCATGGGGATCGTCAATCTCATCACAGATGCTGTGATGATCGCATTGCCTATGCCATATCTATACAAACTGCGAATATCCTGGCGCAGGAAGCTAGCCGTGATGGCTTTACTCAGCATTGGAGTTGGGTGAGTACGCATTGCCGACGATCTCGTCTTCCTTCATTGATCTTAGCATGCTGATATCTTAGACAGAACCTGGGCCATCACCATATACCGACAGACGTTGTTACCCAACCTATACTTCACGGATATGACGTACGAGGGTGTGCTCGCCACACTACTTTCCGGGCTCGAGCCTGCTGTCGCAATCGTTCTGGCGTGTATACCGCTCATGCGTCCCTTGTTCGGTAGAACCAGAAACGCTGCCCATTCAGGCTATTCTTATGGAAGTAGCACGCATACCAGTATCTTCACGAAGAAAGGAAGCAGGGCGCAGAACCTCGACCCGACTGCCACGTTCTCAGAACTGACGGACGACAACGATACTTCTTCGCAAATCCAGCTACAGCCCATCAAAAATTCGCGGTTAGTCCGTGTCCCATCCGTATATAATCACCAGAACAAGACATCGGCTAGTTTAAACCAAGCTATCGCAGTCGAGAAGGAGTGGGAAGTAAGACGAGACTGACCTAAGGGCTCATGTATGCGATAATGTTGTTTCTTTCGAAGCTGCTGTCTTGGCTGTTACGAGTAAAAGACAGACCAGAAGATAAATAGAAGCGTAATACAATCCGATTGCAACACGCTTACATTGCAATCAGGATTGCCAATCTTAGTGGCTTGTGAGACTGTGTAACTTCATGTGGGGCTGGATATCTAGGCAGCTCGCTATGCACCAGAATCGTTTTTCATGTTCTCGTCTTTAATCCTCCAATGCCCATACCTCAAGTATCCTAACGCTAGAACCTATGTAGATAGAAGTAACACAAGGGTTGCGGTTACACGGTACTCAAGATTGTGTGATCTGCATGCGACGACTCTTCCATGAACGAGACCACAAGGCGCTTCATGATAATGGGTACTGAGAGAACAAGGAGAGCGAAAACGAACGCGACTGTGAAGGAGTTAACGAAGAATCTGGGGCGTCGAGTCAACGGAGTCCAGATGCCTCGCTTATCTAATGACGAGAAACATGAGCCCTCATCTGTGGGGTCGGCACCAAACGGGGCTAGTGACCAGTGCCGATCGCGTATGTCCCGTATCGCAATGCAACTAACGCTAAATGCCGACGGCTAAGCAGTACGCTTGTTCTACCACGGCGTAGACGACAGGACACGTTCCACAATGTCAGCCTGTTTGTTTGTAAAATATTTGATGCTGACTGAAACGGTAGGTGGGTTCAGATCTCGAAGGAAGCTTTGCCGAAAATAGCACTTGTTTGGATGGCTTTGATTTATTCCGAACGACCACCAGAGTATTTTGCAGCACAAGCAAAAAAAAACATACAACAGCGGGGATTCGCCAGTGGTCACCCACCTGACTACTAGTCCGCCGGTATCTTGCTTAACTAGGGCTGAGCGAACGGGAAGCCGTGATCTCAAGATCCTGTGGTCGTATGTGTTTGGTTGGCCATGCGGATGTACCTAAGTAGCAAATGCAGCTGCACCATCTCAATATCTGCTGTCGCTTCCTTACACGACTATCATATCTCATCGGCTGCGACAGTTTCCAGTACACCAGATGGATCTCAACTGGTGCCAGAAGAGATATATCAACATTGGAGGGTTAGTGGGGGAAGAGAGCGAGAGTAGGTACATACCTAGGCACGATAACAGCACGAGCACCAGCGCCAGTGAAGAGTTCCGTGATCACTCAAAGCTTCAAATCTCACATCGGCCTTTTGGCACGGAGAATTTCTCGGCTTCATGCCTCATTGCCTTCGATCCGACGCATAATGCGACTGTTGTGGTGTTTGTTCGCCTCTTACATAAACTATTCGCTGCAGCTGTCATACAATATTGACTGATTGATGGTACAATCAAGTACGTTGCCTTCAAAATGCCCTGCATCCTCTTTCAAGTTTCGAATATGACCACACCGTATGCTTCTCGCACGTGGTTCTTGTAGCGTCTAGTCGGTGTCTTCCAAGGTTCCCCTGACTCGAAAGCTTTCTATTCCAGTTCACCAGACGTAGTAATGGATCCCTAGTAGTGACGCGACACGACAGAGTAAGACGTTTCTTGGCTCGCGGTACCGTGCGCTCTTTGAAAATCCCCCACAAGGTAAGGTCAGCTTATGCCAAGGCCGCGACGGAGTACAACCTTGGAATACACCAACATCGGACAATGAACGCCGAATACACAGATCCGTTCCAACGTCAATTTGAATTGGCACGATTGCCAGAGCCACAGAGCACGTCAGCACGTGCAAAACCACCAAGACATTACAATACGCGTTGCACCGAGATCCGGACCTTCTGCGCAATAGCAGTATGGAGTCGTTGGTTTGGCCGTATCATTGTCGACTGCTTCAGGGAATAGCCATGTCTTTCGAATTAGGGCAGTGACCGACTTGCGTCTGTCAGAGAAGTATACATGCGTCGAATCCCTTCTTACCATGATAGCCATCCACCGCACTCAGTTTTCAAGCCATCGACTCATTCAATCATCCTCTCTTGCCATCAACTCATTCACTCGCTCGCCCAGCCTCACGATCAGAACTGTACGGATTTTCAATATCATCTGAAAATCTCCTGCTAATCTTTGTGCATAGCAACTCTACAACTCTTTCAACGCCACCATGCAGCTCATCACCGTCTTCTCTGTCGCCCTCCTCGCCCTCGGCGTTACCGCCCAAAACGGCGAGCGAATCTGCGTTGGAGGCGCCATCTCTTGCGAGTACCAAAAGGGTCGCTGCGCCGTCATCTGCAACGGCTCCCATGAGAGCGGCGCTGGTAGCCCCGCCTTCGTCGATCCCCTCTGCTCCTGCCCCAATGGTCAGGCTGACAACTTGTACACTGGTGCTGCCTGCATCGATGTCATCCGAGCTCTTGGCCGTCAAAACTGCTAAGCGATATGTCCAAGTCTGCTTCTTTTCCGCATTTGGTCATTGGGGTTCGAGATGAGAGACAACGTGTCTCGTGGAGGAGGGTTGGAAATATGTGATGGGATGTATCGAGCTTCCCTAGGATATAGAAAATAAAAACTCTTGTTTTTACCATTTGCTCGATTTGACTGACGTGTATCGGCCGAACGCTCGCGGTAAGCAGGGTTCTCCATATCGCATGAGTTCAACTTGTTTCAACTGATCCTTTTGCATTGAACAGTAGCGAGCATGCTCACAAAAGACTTACCATAATACATCCTGCATGCTACGTCTGGCTTATAGCAATAAAGTTTGTATGTTTGGCAAAGGGATTGGTAAGAATCGTCCATGGGCAGGGGAAGCGCGATATACAATACTGTACATATATCTACATACCGACTTGGCGCGCAATCATGCTGTGCGATCGCTATGCACTTCCTCCTCCTCCTCCTTCTTGGTGGTCTCGTATCGCTTACCACGGAAAGCGTACACACCCCAGTTGCTGCAGGTAACGTCATGTGGGTCGAGGTCATTCAGGTCCCACCTTAGACTCCTGAACAGATTCTCGCCTGGCTCAAGCAAGATATCCATCTCATTTCCGAACCGCTTGTTCAAAAAGTCGACATCCTGCTGCATATCCCACGGGCTGTATCCAGTCGCGATGATGGGAACCTTGGTCTCGAGGAGGAGGGGCAACGTCTCCTCCCATTCGTGCGCAGAGGCAGGGTTGCCGAAACCAGGGTGGAAGACGACGAAGCAGTCAAAGTAGGGGTCGTAAGGGTAGAAATAGCCCGTCTTGTGGATGTTGTGGTAGTACTCGACGAAGGTGCTGATCTTCATGGAGTTGCTGATGCGGTCCTCAATGACAGCACCGAAGGGATTGAGGGGTGTGCGTTCGGGCAGTGGGAGTTCCTTCTCACGGTTTGCCATACTCTCAGGTCCGATGAAGTTGAGGGAGAACTGTACGCGGTGGAAGAGGTAGGAAAGTTGCATCCATGTTTCGCGGGGTAGGGAGGATTCTGCGCGTGCGCCGAGGACGAAGAGGCGGACGGACGGCGGGGCGAGGCGGGCGTTCTTCCAGGTGTCTCCGCCACCTGTTCGCGGTGGGTGGAGAGTGTGGCGGAGGGCTACCAGTATCAGTATCATCCCAAATGGCCAATCAAAGCCTACGTACCGCTGAAGCTCTTCAAGCCCTCGGGTGTCATGCGCCCGTTCTTCCGGATGTTGTAGGGACTCAACTCATTCAGCACACTCGCAATCGTTATGGGGTATGTCAACAGCTTGGTCGCCTGGCGCATCTCCCGGTCCTCATTGAGCGCATCAAAGTCTCGGGTGTACATGTATGTGTCCCAACTCGTCATGTTGACCAGAATTTCCTCCATCTGGGGCTCGGCAAATTGGAACTCCTTGAAGAAACGCCCACTTCTCAGGTCGTGGTCGTCTTCGTTGATCTGCTTCAAAACGTCGCAGACCTCGAGATGCGCCTCGTAGTCGTCGGCCCAGTGCTCTTCACAGCAGTATACCGGGATACCACAGTCTGGACACTCGAAGTCGACATGGGCGGGCGGAGCGCCTGTCTCGGACGACTTGCGTGCCTCGAGATCCATGGGGTTGTTGGCCGGACGTGTCGGCTGATGCGAAGGGTGTGGACAGTAGGCATGCTGGCGCATAAAGGCAGCCCGTTTCCGTATCTCGGGGATAGGCGAGTTGGAAAAGGAATTGAACAGGTTGTCCTCGGTCAGGACCAGCTTCCGTCGATGGCCCTCTGGATCAATGTACTCAAAGGGCTCGAATGGCTTCTGAAAAGCCCGGTTCGGCGTCGTCGAGAGGCTACGCTTGGGGAGGGCGAGCTTTGGCGGTGCTGGACTTTTGGTCGAGTGACTTCGTTGCGACGACACCTTGGGCGCGAGCTGGCGAAGGCCTTGCGACGGCCGCAGTTGAGACCGTGGCGTCTTCACTAGCGACAAACATTGTCTGCACGTATACGGCGTCCTCATTGTGCAGTGGTGACTCGCAATTGGTGTTTGCGGCAGCTGCGATATCGTGACATGACCTCCCGTCTGCGAATGCTAGCGCGGCCTCGGTCAAAACAATCGCCGATTGGTCAGATCCCCTCCGAAGACATCATCACCCCGCCCCACCCTGGAAGCATCAACTGCAACACCAACACTGTCAGCCATCACCTCATGGGAATACGCGACGCGTCAAATGCAGAGCCCGCACAAAGGCCACCGTCTGGAAACTGACTGCGAGCGCCTGGTGCACAGAACGCTCGGATGGGGCTGATGTCCACACGTCCTAGACGACAGCTTCGCTGCTGCAACATCCGAAAGAGGTCACTTTCCGAAATTGTATTCTAGCAAGCGACAACAACCCTACTCTCGAGACATCGGAATGCCCCTGCATCCAATCTCCTGGCTGACGAATCTCAAACAAACGAAGGCAAGCCAAGATAGACATGCCGAATGCACGCCGCGTCTATACTCTAGTCGATGTGCTCGTGCTTACGTCCGTGACCCTTCATATAACAGTCCGTCCCGCCACAGCAAAATCGCTTCATGATGCCTCTCAGACAGCGGTAATTGCACCGGAACAATTGTTTCAAGAGGCCGTTCGTGGAGAATCTCTACAGCGATCGCCATCTGGTAATATACTTCCCCGCAAGCTAATCCCAGAGTAGCATCGTAGTCGCATCCTTCATAAACTTACATGTAAAACCACAACTCCACGCGCCCCAACATTGGACCCGTTGCATTTTAGAGGAAAGGGCATTACGCTCACAATGTCGCCAATGTTTCGTCTATTACCTGTTCTTTGCACACTGACCCCATTTTCGACAGCGTTGTCATTATGGTCCACCACCCCCGCGCAAAGCAGCGACATCATCCGCACTACGTACCCTCTCGGAAATGGTCGTTTGGGGGCAATGCCCATTGGCCCACCAGGTACTGAGACGCTCACTCTAAACCTAGATACTCTGTGGTCAGGCGGCCCATTTTCAGCATCCGTAAGCCTGACCATATCCCGCTACAAACTCAACTCATGTACTGATGCCACTCACAGAACTACAGCGGTGGAAACCCAGACTCTTCTGTTACTGACGCTCTACCGGGTATTCGGAACTGGATCTTTACTAATGGAACGGGCAACGTGACTGAATTGCTGGGTCTAGATGCCGCATATGGCTCCTATCAAGTTCTCGGCAACTTGAGTGTCATCATCCCTTCGTTGGCAGGTGCCGACGTTGTCAATTATACGCGCACGCTGGACCTGAGCAATGGCATACATACTACCGCGTTCAGCTTGAACAGCAGCCATATCGAGACTGAAGCCTTCTGTTCGTTCCCGGACCAGGTTTGTGTCTACACTGTTCGGTCTTCGAATGAGTTGCCAGTTGTTCAAGTAAAATTAGACAACGAGCTCGTCGCTTCTGAGCAGCGGAATGCTACCTGCATTAGCGGTAACGGTACAGAGTCGGGATACCTGAGACTGAGGGGCGTGACAGAGCTTGGATCACCTGAAGGTATGCAATATGAAGCAATTGCACGCTTGGCATCCGGCAGCAGTGTCAACACGAGGTGTGACAGCAGCACGAATCTGTTGACCATCGCATCTGGCAACGCTACAACTAGCATCACGATAGTCCTAGGCGCTGAAACAAACTACGACGCCAAGAAAGGAACACCAGAATTCAACTACTCGTTCCGCGGTGAAGACCCGGGCCCAGCCGTCGAGGCAACTACTTCCACCGCCTCTGTGAAAAAGCTCCCTGAATTACTAAGCCGCCATATCGAGGACTTCACGTCCCTCACAGGTCGCTTTACACTGTCCCTTCCCGACCCCTTGAAGTCTTCTCAAACCCCAACATCCGAAGTCATCGCACGCTATAACGCAAATAACACAGCCGGCGACCCATACATTGAGAACCTGCTCTTCGACTACGCACAGTACTTGTTCATCTCAAGTTCACGACCAGGCTCTCTTCCACCGAACCTCCAGGGACGGTGGAGCGAAGGCCTCTGGGCTGCATGGTCAGCAGACTATCATGCGAACATTAATCTACAGATGAACCATTGGACAGCTGACCAAACAGGATTGACCGACCTCCAATCACCATTATGGGATTACATGACCGACAATTGGGTTCCGCGCGGCAGTGAGACAGCTGAACTACTTTATGGCGCACCAGGATGGGTAGTGCACAACGAGATGAACATTTTTGGTCATACCGGGATGAAGAGTGGTGCTGAGTGGGCAAACTACCCGGCTTCTGCCGCGTGGATGATGCAGCATGTGTTCGATCATTGGGATTACTCGCGCGACGAGGCGTGGCTGCGGGATCAAGGATACCCACTTATGAAGGGTGTTGCAGAGTTTTGGCTCAGCCAACTTCAAGAAGACGCTTTCAATGACGACGGATCACTGGTCGTTAACCCCTGCAACAGCCCTGAGCATGGTCCGACAACATTTGGATGTGCGCATTATCAGCAACTCGTTCATCAGGTGTTCGAAGCGGTACTCTCCACAGCGACCACAGTGGATGAATCAGACACTGCTTTCCTGGGTGATGTTACTGATTCACTCCAGCGGCTTGATAAAGGCTTTCACGTTGGAACCTGGGGCCAAATCAAAGAATGGAAGCTTCCCGAAGAGCCATATGGTTTTGAGTTCATCAACGATACCCATCGCCATCTGTCTGAGTTAGTCGGCTGGTACCCTGGTTACTCGCTCTCCTCCTTCCTCGGCGGCTACACAAATAGCACCGTGCAAGATGCTATCCGGCAGAAGCTCTACAGCCGCGGTAATGGTAATGGCCTGGATGCGAATGCCGGCTGGGCAAAGGTCTGGCGCTCAGCTTGTTGGGCCAGACTCAATGACACAGATCAAGCCTACTATGAGCTCCGGTATGCGATCGAGCAGAACTTTGCTGGAAATGGATTCAGTATGTACTCTGGTATCCAAACACCATTCCAGATCGACGCAAACTTTGGGTTTGGAGGCGCCGTGCTGAGCATGCTTGTCACGGACATGCCAATGGCTGTGGGTGGTGGAGACGGCGGCAAGACTATTGTGCTGGGCCCTGCAATTCCAACGAGCTGGGGCGGTGGAAGTGTGAAAGGATTGAGACTGAGAGGCGGCGGAGTCGTCGACTTTGGCTGGGATGCGAATGGATTGGTTGGAGACGTGAAGACATACGGTAAACTTGAAGGTGTGACACTCGTGGACAAGGAAGGTACCGTGCTTGGGTAGTAGGAGAAAAAGCAACACGGAACGACCTTCGACTATTATTCGGTGGCTAGTTTTGCGATCAGTCCATCCACGTAATCCTAGCACTTTGGTCCCAGCATCGTAATCACGCGGATATATGCCATGCTTCCGGTGCTTCCCATTTCTTCTTACCTACGACAGAATCTGCGGAGCAGCTTGATACCTGCGATGTGTCCGTTGCAGAAGTAGATTCCACTTTTGCGACACTTACAGGCTTCGAGGACTGCAGCACAACAATTGAGTCGTCCTTGTTGTCGAACCAAGACGGTGGGTAAAGCAATTGCAAATTCCTAGTACCCCTGTGCTTCCTTCCTTTCCCTATCCATCCTCCCTCGATATTCATGTTCGCATTGTAACGACCGTTGGCTGAACTTTCGGTCTCGTTTCTCCTGAATAGGGGGCGCATAAGTGGTATGCAGGCTACAAGGATCATTACCGCGGTCTCGAGCTCGCTCAAGAGCATGGCGAAGATTATGTTCGATGTGTTTGGGATGTCGCCAAAGTCCAACTTCCACAGAAGCTTCTGACGATAGATCGTGATAGCTATCGTCCTGCAATCAAAGTCAGCTCATTGCAGTCGCCGAATATCTGTCGCGTGTACCTACCCAACACCCAGTCCTAACATGACAATTGCAACCACTTTGCGAGACCATGGCAATCGCAAACGGATTATGTACGGCATCGGCAGCATGATGATCATCACATCGATGATGAGGTTCAACATGCCCTGGGAGAAATAGAACGGTCTTTGGCTGGGGCACTGTCCAGGATCCTCCCACGCTTGCGCGAGTGGTTTGCAGATGGACAATGCCGTTATCAGATCCACTGCTATCCAAACAATGATCGTTGCCCCGAAGTAGCGGCATATGATGAGCATGGATGTGTTTGGTATGATGAAAGTGTACATGAGCAGGACGGATAGCTTCGAGAGACAGACGGTGATGTTCCATACGATGTTCATGACCAACACGCCTTTGAAGAGGATGTAGAGCACGTCGATGCCGAAGCGAGCTACTATGGTGTATATGTCAAAACCTAAGCCGCCGTAGTATGTAAGATATATGCAATTGGCGCATAGCGCTGTTTGTGAAATCTAGGCCGAGTCAGCGAATTTTCTTTCCGTACAGATACTAGTTGCCGTGCATATGCTATCAATGCCTCGAGCGAAAAAGAGCGCTGCGTGGTGAAAGGATGCTAAAGTACCAAGGCTGTGACGATGCAATAGTCGCTATAGTCGAGTTTTCTGCGAATATGTTTCGCAGAAAGACGCATTATGACTGCAATCCACGCTATTGCAATGGAGGCGCCAGACAAAGCCAGAACCCAGATCTGCAGGTAGTTTTCGATAGGGATGACCATTGTTGGTGGTCAACGAGAGCTGGGAAAATGAAGATTACTATAGCCAATAACAAAGACGTTGGAGGTGCTTCCTGGAAACATATAGAGAATCGACAGAGAAGACTGCGCGAATCCAGAGATGGCGCGTTTGCGGTGGTAATGCGTCACACGGATTCGCGCGTGTTGTATAGTAACGTTGGTCGTCTGGCTAGCCATACTTCTGTCCCGCCGAGGGGAAAACACATAAGAAGGTCTCATCATTTACATCCTGCACCAAGAAACTCATAAGGGATCTCTGAATATTGCAGAGTATGTGGGAGTGTAGTTCGTAGCGACGGCCTGTGTGAGGGTTGAATAGCTCCCGAAGAGTAGTTGAATAACAGGGATGTAGCCAATCACAGGAACGATTTACTCGGAGATTCGGGTACTGAATCTTAAAACATCCGCTATTTGTCCGGAGGCGCATGGGTAGCATCATTATACCTAGGGATATGATATGACTGAGACGTAGTCACTGTATCTAGTGGCGGTGCTGTGAATTGCGACTACTGTTCTTAATCATTCTCTAAAGCTCTACTTTATTCAAATGATAAACGTGCTGGTAAAAGACGCAAGCACAACACTGTTGAAAGACACTGTGATAAATCGCGGTAAAGGTGTGTTTCCCAAACACCTGAAAGCTCTACTTTAATTTTCGCTAGCTAGTCTACTTTAGGCTATTAACTAGCTACTTTTAGTAATTAGTAAGGTACCTTATTACTTATTTACTTCTAATACTTTATTACTTACCTACTTACTAACCTACTAACTATATTTAATAGTTATTTTTAGTTATATAGTACCTATAAGGTACTTATTATCTTATAGTAGTATAATTTAAGTTTTTAGAGATATTTCTCTTACTTAAATATTATATTTTAAGCCTTAAGAGCTTACTTAAAGGCTATAATTACTACTATTTTTATATATTTTTTAGCCTATTAAGTTAATATAAAGGCTTTTAGTTATTATTAGTAGTAGTAGCTAGCTAAAGTATTACTTTAACTTACTTAGAGTATAGCCTTAGTATAACCTTATATAGTTAATTAATACTAACCTATTATTTATCTTAAGTAGTAGGTCTATAATATCTTAGATCTCTCTTTTTACTTTTTTAGCTTTCTCTCTAAGTAGTACTAGCTAAGGTATAATATTAAGAGTATTAGGCTTACCTATAAGTATTAGTATCTAGAAAGTAACTATTATAGAGTTATATATAAAGAAGTAATTATAGTAATAATAGGTAGCTTTATATACTTAAGTAGTAAAGTATTAATATATAATAACTATAGTACTACGCTAAAAACTATAGTACTAGTAGTAACTTAGATAATAGACTTAATAACTAAAGTAATATAATTAACTATTCTCTAAAGCTTAACTCTAATAATTATTATAGTATAGTAGGCCTCCTAGGAGCCTAAAAAAGCGAACTTCCTCTCTCGTGGTGCTGTGAATTGTGATTACTGACTGGAGAGCACCTGCAAAGATTGTTTCCCTAACTACTGTGGTCGGACGGATGTTGGGCCGACGCGCTTGGTGATCGACTTCAATGCAACCATGAGATAATGTAGCAACAGAGAGAATATTGGGCTGTGTGCCTATCTACAATGCGCCTGGTTGCAGTGGGATCATGCGTGTTTCGGGTTGGCGAAAGTGACGAGGCGCGATGAAGTGTGGCGAGAACAGGCAGTGGGGGCTGGCAAGCCCTGCCCCACTTATGATCATTCTTACATAAGCACTTCTTATTGGTGGGGAGACACTCGATGTTCTACTGGTCCAGCGTCGCCACATACAACACTCATGCATAAAGGCCATTATATATTCGGCACTACGTTTTTCATCTGCAAATTGGATACATCAGCCCACAAATACCACAAGGATTTAACAGTTCTTTTGCTCGGACTTTAATCCAGCATTATGATGTGATGATCGTGTATAGGTACAGTCGCATACGTCACAACACTTATGACATACTCAAGGTTTCAGCCATCCGGTTACCAATACCAATGAGACACTCGGCGACAGCTTGTTTGGATCGGCTGCCAACCTTGGGAGCCAATTTTACAGGGGGGCTGGAAGCGAGCCTTGACCGTCGTTGTCGCCCTAAGCAGCCTAAGGCACCTTTGCCACGAACTTATCTCCCATTGCGATTCCGCACCGAACTATGGCCAAACTCATCGACCTCTCGACTGAGGTTCTGTTTCTTATCGTTGCATACTTCACATCCGGCGATGCATCCGATGTTCAAGCCCTACTGCACTTGTGCCGAACGTCCCGCATGCTAGTAGCCGTCGCGCAACCGGCGCTTTACACTTGTGTGCGATTAGCAGAGCCAGCGTCTGACCTTATGAAAAATCTCAAGCTATTTCTCAAAACTTCTCTCGAATATCCTGAGCTAGCAAAGAAGACGCGGGAGCTGATTTTGTTCAACGACCGAGGAATAGGCTACGAGTGGCCTAGCCTTGGACGCGATGACACATTCATGAGGTTGTCAGCGTTGATAGGAGGGTACGATGGCGAGATTGAACCAGACCTCTGCTACAAGCCTCTTGCATTATACGTTCTTGCTCGAGTGCCAAACGTCCAGCATGTTCGCCTGGGAGCGCAGATCGAACATCCGCGCTCTCTACTGCAACAAATGCATGAGAAGAGGGAAGCTGATACTCCATTCCTGGCTAACTTGAAAACGTTCCACTTGTAAGTATTGCTTGAGAATGCAAACCTCGCTTTGTGGTTCAGCACCTGCTTTCACGCCCAACGTGCAAATATGCTGACTCGATCATCTGCAGGCACAAGCAATATGAAAGTGGACCAATCAATCTACGAGACTACCTTCCCTTGATGCAATACCCGTCTTTCGCAAGATTCTCAACTGAGAGCGATGTATCGGACGTAGCAGGCGAGTGTCCTGCTACTAATACAGTGACACATGCAACAGCTGAACTGTTTTGGAGCATGGGACCACTCTCTATCATAAAGAAACTCTTATGCGCCTGTCCTCGCTTAACCGTCTTCAAACTCGTCATACCGGATTGAAAGTGTCATAGTAACAAGATGTGGGACGTAGCCCATCAACCACTGGTCTGCCCACAAGATCTGGTAAAGGCATTACTGGAGAAACATAGCCAGATTCTAGAGACGCTGCACTTGGACTTCCGTTACTACTACGACCTAAGTGATCCAATGTTTCAGGAAGACCTGTTGCAGACTGGTGTGGGCATAGATCTCTTCATCTACCCCTCGTTGCGCGGCTTTGAGCGTTTGTCGCACATGACAATCGAATTCGAGAAGCTCGACGATCTCTGTAATCTACCAGCATCTCTCAAATTTCTAGAGCTGCAAAACTGCCAATTTCCAGCTCTTGATGCAACGTATCTTCAGAATTTGTCACGACTGAGAGAAACTTGGTGTCCTCTCATTGAACACGTGGAGATAAGTGGCCTCGAATTGACTAAAGAAGTTGCCGCCAGGATTCGGGAACATGCGATTTTCTTGAAATTAGCGCTCGATGCTTCAATTGATGGACGGCGCTTTATGATCCAAAATGCTGGATACCAGCTACAGATCCAGAGCACAGATGTCTGCGGCCAGTTTCCGACGTAATGCAAGAAGCTGGAGTGGGAGTCGACAGAAAGAGGAACGTCAATTACCGGGACGATGCTTCTATTCCATCGAGAGCTCTTCCTTACATAACAGGGCCGAGTTTGGCCTATGAGAAGGACCAAACGACGAGTGGGCACTTCGAAATGGGAAGATCCACGAAGTTGGTAGGGAGGAACGCCATTCAAGCGTCACCATTTGCGAGAAAAGCTCAAGAACTTGGACAACAGTCTCAACTGCTCAGGACAATGGATGAAGTGCTTATGGCGGCATCGGAAAAATTGGGCTTCACAGCTTCCTCAATGGTGGTTGATGGCGGGCCTCGGCGAGGCCATGGCTAATGATGTGGAGCGATAGGTGGTACTTTGGGATCGGAATATTTACATGAGTGTTGACACATAATCAATGTGCGATACAGATAAGGACAACAACCATGAGGAATGTTTGTGGAGCAGTATGGGCAGTGATGGTGCGTGTGGTGGCGGATACGCAACTGCAGGCGGAGACTTTTGCCTAGAGTTTGGAAATCTGCAGATTCAGGTGTAAGGTACTCGCAGCGGAGATAGGATTTAAGAGGGTTAAGGGAGGTAAGAGTTGTTGTTATATGGGGAATGCCCTCTCTTTCTCCAGTGGTACGGAAGCTTTGTTGGGCGTTGGGTCAACGAACCGGAAATCTGGCTTTCTCGCTACCAAACACAACATTCTCTTCACTAAGCCGACCTGCACAACTAGAATTCTCAACAATAAGTTCTTGCTCAAATTGGCTGCCTCGCTGTTGCTGTGTTGTTGAGTCGGGCCCGCAGTGGCCAGAAATCTTCAACCTTTGCTGGTACACCAAATCCCTAGCCCTGACTGACACGTTCATCGCAGTGGAGACAGGATGCCTAATTTAGACTATCCTAGAAGACTACCATGATTGTATGAACTGTGTCGCGTGATTGTAGATACATTCCCAAAAGTGTTTGCCGTGAGTGGGCTGCCGTGCACAACGGCCCATAACGTATCGCCACATCTCCCAGACCCGCATACCCGTCCTCAAGAAGCTGGAAAGACTAACAGCACGTGAGACTAATCTCAACAGGTTCTGCAGTGTATTTGACCGGATATACCTCACCCCGAAGTCTTTATCATCAGCCAGGACTCCCTCCCAGATGTGCTAGCTACTTTTCATCTGAGCTCAGCAACTTATCACCAAAATAAACAACGCGGGTGTTTCACGCATCAATTCCAAAATGCACAACTCAACTGTCCTTGTGGGAGTCACCATGGCCGCTGCTGCCCTGGCCGCCCCCATCGATGCTACCCCTACCTCCGGTATGTGTCTCTGTACAAACTGCATTTGAGATAGATACTAACCCTGGATGCTAAACTTCAGACGTCGTCTCTCATGTTGTCACCAACTCCGCTCCTGGCAACGCAAAGGTAACCTATCACTCCGCAGCCTTGGCTACTACCCCGCCCTATTCGCCTCGATCGAAATTAACTGAGAGGTCTTCCAGGGAGAGACACTACCAGTGTTGGCAACATGGCCGTCATCGCCCCATCCCAAGGGGTAAGTTTTCATTTGCGTGCCATTCTTTGCTTCCATTGACTAACATAACTACCCCAAGGACTGGAGTCTCTGAGTTCGAGCAAGAGATATTCTCCAGGCTAGGAGAGGCTCTGAGGAAGAAGCTCCACGCCGAAGACCTCAATCCTTGCCACAACCCGGGCAAGAGCGATGAAAAAGATCAGGAGCCAGAGTGTCGGGATCCGATTGGTCAGGCAGAGTGCAACAGGTCAGCTGAGAAGAGGGATGGTGCGAGAAAGCATGGCGTCGTTTGCACCATCCTGTAGATCGTGGGTGATCATGCTGCGGGATCACCTCATGGGCCTCCCTGCTAAGTTGCCAAGAAGCTGCCCACGTTGAAGAGACGGAATTTGGCAATAGAACTATCAGGCATCTCTGAGTTCACGGCGCCCCGAGGTGCGATCAATACAACGTTAGGACGTTCAGTCATGAATGATTATAGCTCTTCGTAAACACTACATCTTACAATGGTGCTCCGCCAGCTAGTACTACCCTAAAGCCCCTGCTTGAATGTAATCTCACAACGATGCGCTTTCGGTGCGATCAAGAAGAAGTTCTGTCATCAGAGTCAGTCAGACATCCCGCACATACCGCCCTCACGCCAGACTTACCTCAAACTCCATGCTCTCAGGTGTTGTCCTTTCTCCCAACCGTATACCCCGGCAGTCGCGGAAGAAGAAAGCAACAGCATATCTCAGTTCCATACGCGCCAGATGAATACCAATACACGAACGCGCACCAGCGCCGAAAGGGTGAAACGCGAGTTTAGCGGCGGGTGATTGGGCCTCTGCAACCATGCCCTCTTTGTCGGCGATCCAGCGTTGGGGGTTGAAACTATGAGTATCAGCTGGTGATCCAATATGAGACAGTGGAAGGACCTACGACAAAGGATCACTCCAGATCTTAGGGTCACGATGGAAAGTGTACGCCTGGGTGTCAACCGTCACACCCTGCGGGATGTAGTGTCCAGCGAATTTGGTACCACCCGGAGGTACAACTCTCGGCAGACTGCTCGGCGCAGCACCATACAGCCTGAGCGTCTCCTCAATGACAGCATTCAGCAATGGCAGCTTGATCAAGTCGTTCTCCGTGAATCCCTCTTCCAACGCCGCAGTCTCAGCTTCAAGTGCCGCCTGCAACTCTGGTCGTTGCAGCACCGCCCACGTGAGATATGTAAGAGTGACGCCCGTAGTGTCGGTACCGGCGATGATGACATTCATGGCTTCAATTCTGACGTCCATGTCGTCGATGTGACCTTCACCTTCTTTCTCGCAGTCTTCAATAACCTTGGCGAAGATGTTGTTCTCGCCGGTGCGCGATCGTGCCGTTTCCACGGCTTTGCCTGCACCGGCAAGGATGAACTCGTTGGCATTGAACATCTCTTGTACAGCAGGGATGGGAACGAAGCGCAAGACTCGGAGCAAAGGCATCTCGACCATGATACCCGCGCCCATTGTCAACTTCTTGAGCACACGCATGAATTGGTTTTGCTATGAGCCGTTAGCTGTCGCATCAGGTGTTTGTCATTGTGGTTTCTTACATGTCCCGACTCCAACATGCCAAATGAGTCTCCGAAGGCGAGGTGAGCACTAACATCGGACGCGAGAAGCATCCACCAGTTGTAGACGTCGGCAGTGCTTTGCATCGCATCGGCTTTGATCTTGGTCACAGCCATGAGCGCCTTGTCTCTTACCACCGACTCCCAATGTTCAACAAGATAAGTCCTGCTGAAGGATCTTGACAATAGCTTCCTTCGTGGTCCATGTTCGCGCGGGTCAAGCATGGTAAAAACACCGGCCTTGGGAAAGTTGGCCAGACGGAGATACCACTCGCTCTTCATGTACTTGGTACCAATCTTGTGAATTTCTTTAAAGGCATCGAGGTCGGCAACAGCGACTTCTGTGGGGGAGAGTCGCACGATTGGGCCATATTTCTCGTGAAGGGAGTCAATGTAGAAGATGCGTTGTCCTGTTACTACAGCACGCTTCAGACGGTAATGCGTAAACCGGGTATACCACGGGCCAGGTAGATGCTTCGTTGGGCATGTAAGGCCAACATAGAGGAACTGTCATTGTTATTCGTTATCCTGGAGGACTGACGACTACCCGGCGATTACCTTTGCGAGTAAAAGGCCAATGGCCAACAGGAACGCATAGGCGAACGAAGCCATACTGCGGTGCGGATGTTGCGATCGTATGCTAGAAAGCCGGGTGATGCTGGGATGGGCAGCCAATGCTTCGAAGTGTTTTCGGTGAATAACAGGGATGGTGCGTGCGAATATAGATATCGCGGTCCAGTTCCTGCTACGAACTTATAGAACTCATATTGATTTTCGTAGGCACGAAGACGTTCTCTTATCAATCTTCCTTTCTTCTTTCGCTAGTCCAAATATTGCCAGCATGCATCGTGTACCAGAATTGCTTTTGCCCTCACCGGGCGACGGTCAACTGGGGACCCGGCCACAATAGTTCGCCCTATCTGTATGCCTCCAAACACTGTTGCAGGTCTCTACATGGCTTGGACTAACTGCACGCGTGCGACTGTCAGAGCGGTGCAGGCCAATGAGAAGCATCGGGCAACCACCCACACCAACACACCCAGATGGGCCCTTGCCAAACAAAGTATAAACGAAATTGCCCGCGCCGAAACCGACATTAAGCTCATATGGAGTAAGGCGGATTAGACGTGTAAGATTTTAGGTGCTCATTGGAGGTAGCACGTACGCTTCCCATCAAACTGCTTGCGTACGCTGTCGTGACGATCAAATCCCCAGACAAGGTTTGGCGAACGACACAATCAACACAGGCGCGTTCCGAGGAAGCCGAAACCGACGAATTGTGTGATCCTGGTGGTTCGTGAAGTCTACCACGACATCGAGTCGTTTACCCAGCCCCGCTTGGCGGGGGTAAGAAGATTTGCAGTGTGGCCACTACATGTGGGTTAGCGAAAACGCTAGATGTGCATCACTGCAACGATCGCCGTGAGGTTACCGTATCCCCAAGGTTCTACCCAATTTCCGACCCGAACCCATAGCCGGCCCTAATTTCCACCTTAGTCTCTGCAGTACAGACTGTGTATCTCCTGGCCCGCTAGATGGCGCGCGGGATGGCGCTTGACAGACTCTCAATACTCGCGGGTTCTCCTTGTATTTTGGAACAAGCAAGGCATGTGGCTAGCACGTGGCGGGGACGAAGGTCGCCGGCTGGTTGCGAGCCTTGGAATGGAGTTTGCGACGACGGCAGCCGGTATTCGAAGACGCGAAGCTTAATCATATAAAAGAGCACTGACTGCTATAAACACATGTTAGAGATTTACACAACTGGCTAGTGGTACTAGAGTTGAGACTCACGCACAAGGTAGCTCCACACGTGATTGATCTTACCACTTCGTCGCTCCCCCATCTCAACTTCCTCTGCATCTTGCTTCAGGGTTCCATCGGGACCCATTACTGTCATACGCGACCAGGTTCGGGAGTGGCTCGTGGGACATCACATGGTTGCTCTCGCCGTGTCGCCGTACGCGCAGTCTGTACCATCGTGTTTTGACGCAGGATAGTGGGTAGCATGCGCAAAGAGCTACTTCGGCTCCGAAATATGTACCTGAAGTCGCTTGCGGATGTAACGTTCGCAAACACCTCTGTTGTTGCGCATGAGGGGTAATGCGAGGTTGAAGTGTTAGAGCACATGTGCTGCTATTGGAGAAGGCGATGACGTCATACTAGCCCTGTGACGGTCATGGTCAAGGGTGTCGCTTTTATCGTTTACCTAGACGCCTGCCTGGAATGAAAAAAAAGCCTGGTCTTGGTATCGAATCTTATTGTGTCCTTTAGTGCATATGTGACCTTGTGCAACGGGACTGCATATGGTTCCGTTCCATGCTTTGCAACACAACGAGGCTAAGAATATCAATCGCGTGGCACGCGAGAGCCGGACCCAGACATCCCTTGTCGCAGGATGGGATTACGGTAAGTCGTATCACGCGCACTAGGCATGCTGTGAAGCAATGGCAACCCTCGATTAGCATCCACGCCAGGATCCGGATTTACCATCGGCCCCGCAACACGACACTCAATCACGTGGTGCGTTCAAGTAAGTAGATGATTGAAGATGATTGAACTGAACTACGAGATTCCGAATTCGACAAGTACAGACCTACTCAAGCTCTTTGACACCCCTGATCTTCTCGTATGCAGCCCTAGGACTCATCCTTGTCCTCTTCCCACGCCGCCGCAAATCCAGCGAATCCTGGCGCCTGCACATTCACCTGCTCCCGAGAAGCCTGCCAAATCCCAACTCTACATCTCTTGAAACCGCTTTCCAGCGGAGCATGGCCTTCACCATCCACGTCTGCGTCATTCCCGTGCTTCTGCTTCATAGCCTCGACGATCCCAGGAGGAGGGGAGGGAGAGTTGGTCTCCCCGAATGCAGATGAAGGCGGAGTGTAGACGTCGTTCGGCAGAGTCCTGAGACGCTTGCTTCCAGGAACAAAAGCAAACGGCGAGACATCCTCATCCGAAGAGGAAGTCGACGAACAAGAGCGCTTTGTGCCACGGCTCTCGGGTGTCGTGGGCTCGCGGCGTGTCTCTAGCTTCGTTTTCTGCCTCTTATTGGTGGCTGACAACGCATCTCGCATTTCATCTCCGCCCATAGAGAGGCTATCTCCTGACTGCTTGTCTTCAGCAGCGGAGCCATCCTGCGCAGAATTGGATGCATTGACAGAGAGGTTCATCGCTTCTTCATAGCTCTTACGCTTCTCGTGTGTGTTGAGAGGGTTCTCTCGCGCGATTCTCTCGTGCTGCTTGCGCTCAGTTCGCTCCTGCATGTCTCTCACAATCCACTCAATTGTCTCCATGCCTTCCGGATCCGGGTTCTCTGCACTCTCACATTGACGTCCATAATCTATCAATAGAAGCCCGGCTACGGCCTCGGTGACACCGATCTTGATCTCGGGCACAGCGCGAACAACTTGCTCCACACAACAAGACAGGAAGAGCATGGTATCTCCCTTTTCTTTCGACTTCCTCAACCGCATCGACTCAACTGCTGAAAACGTTGATCCGGTGAGAACATTGCGAATGATGTCTTGACATGTTGGGCAATTGAAGGGTTCTTCGGTATGACTTTGCCTTCGGCAGTTGCTACCACATGGCTCGGAACTAGACACCCAGTGACCACAGAGAAGGAGGTGCTTGGTGTTGTGACTGCAGGGGAGCATGCCGGGATACTCTGGTATAAAATGACGCGAGCCACGAAAGGTGCCAAGGTAGCCGATGGGTAGATCGTTTTCCGGTGTATCTTCTTCGATTTCGATCTCATCGACCCAGCTTTTCTTGGGTTGTGGTGTGTTCAATCTTCGTTGGCGGTCTTGTGGACGCACTGGAATTAGTTGAGGACGGGGACTGTGGTCGACTGGTGCAGATGAATTGTCTGATGCCGGCTCATCCCAAACCTCTGCAGCTGCTCTGCCTTGGTCATCGTGTTGCGGAGATTCGCTTGGTGAAGCATGGGCGTCACTCTCACCAGGGATTGTAGTCGAAGGTGTCGGAGGTGACTGGAAACTCGCATCGGGCATGTCGATATCGACAACTTCGGTAAAGTGGTGGCTGGTTTCCTGAGCAGCGCTGGTCGTAAGATTTGCGCTGAATAGGGGAAGTTGCGGTGGCGGAATGTTGTTGATGTGAGATGCGTCAGTCCCCTTGACGCGCGAGAAGAAATATCCAGACAATGCTGAGTTAGGAGCGATGGGACGCGACGGCGTCTGTGGCACCTTGTTCGCGTATTGCGTTGGAGGGGCGGCAAAGTTGAACGCAGCGCGGTATGCTGGACCAGAATTGCTGTCTGATGTTTGCGGCGAACTACTGACCTGGGAAGGGACAGTCTTGGTCGTTTCGTCGTTAGGCTCGTCGGGGATGCTCGCGCTGGCACCACCGAAATAGCGTACGAGTTTGCGAAAGGTGCTAAACATATTTGCTACTTAGTTTCGATTGTCTGAATGTGTGGAGGTAAGGCGCAATGGTTGGTTGGCCTGTCCGACGAGGTGGTGTTGAGTGAGACAGGGTTACGGACGGAAATTGGATATATATATATTGGAGCAGAGGGTGGAGGCTTCAGCGCCATCACAATGCCAAGCGAAGTGAAAGGCAGTGTTGGTATCAGGCGCGGAGGTTGATGTCACTGACAAACGCTGGGTTTGGTTTGTACTTTCACTGGTTATGTTGCCAAGCGGCACGGTTGTCTCTAGTCGTGATGTAGAATGTGGATGAGCATTGACCAGGGGCGTGGGAATATAGATTGTATAGCTGTCTGCAGTAGCTCCTAACTCGCCATCCTAATGTGAGTCTGTGGCAGCATCGACAGCCTTGGAATGGTGAGCTGTAGCGTTGTTTGGCTCATGGCTCATCATGGCTTCCAGGACTTCGAGGCCCATATCTGCTCGAGGGCCAGTGAAGTTCTTGCGTCCATCCACGAACCATTGGAAGGTGCTGATGAACAAGATTATACCAAAAGCGACGACGCAGTAGTCTACAGTAATTAGCATGATCAATGCAGTATCGAAAGAGAACTTACTCATGCTCGAAGCTGAGACGGGCAGTTCAGGTGGAAACAGGAAGAGAACTGTGGTGACAATGGTGTATGCGATACCGATGAGGTTCGCAATCCAGCCCAAAGGCCCGGGCAGAACGAAGGCTCTGGGTCCGAGCATCTTCCTTCCACGGCAGACGTTGATTGCAACGGGGATCGCATAACTCACACCCAAGGCAACAACTGATGCCGAGATAAGAGCGTTGAAAGCGCTGCTCGATCCAATCAAGATCAATCCAAAGAGAATGGTTAAAGTCGCAGCCAGAATTAGGGCATTGAGCGGCTGACCGAGTCGTGGGTGCACCTTGGCGAAGAACCTGGAAAATGGAAGGCCGCCGTCTCGAGCGAATGCGTATGTCATGCGACTGGATGTAGTCATGATGGCAGTCTCCGCAAAGAGGATGCAGACCAATGGGAACATTAGTAGACATGCTGCTCCAGCTCGGCTGCTCGTGGCATTATACAGGATCTGTAGCAAGGGGCCCGGCGCTGCGGAGATGATGGACTCTGCATCGCCACCGGAAACGAACAGTAAGACCATGAGGAAGATGAAGCCAGTAACTGTTCCGATACAGACGCAATAGATCATGATCTTTGGCCCCTCGACCGCCGCATTCGGTATTTCCTCAATCATATGTGCGACTGCGTCGTAACCAGTGAGTCCAAAGCCGCCTTGGAGCAAGCCTAGAAGCCAAGCGACACCGTCCGGCCAGCCCGTTTCGTTGATGAACTCTGTAAATACGAATTCTGCGGACGCGTATTCCGGGGATGAGCAAGCCAGGACCGTGATGCAGACAATCGCAAACCCGCCAATTGACCAGATAAAAGCGCCACGATTGACATACGGCAGGAGGTTGTTCATGAAGGCGTTAATGATGAAGGCGATAATCGTCCAAGCGACGTAGATCAGCCAGACCTGCCATGGGTGCAGAGTGAACTCGGGATGGTATAGTGCGATAAGGCCAGAGATGAGCTGAGACGCTAGCAAGCCCCCAGAAGTAGTCAATGCAAGCCAGCCAGATACGTTGATCCCTAATGTTGGTGTAGGAAGTCAGTCTGTGTCTCATGTGTAGTTCATACAGGGACACTTACATCCGGTGATGAAAGAGGCTAGAGGTACCCATCTTCGCGGGGTAATGACAGCGACCCAATGATATCTGCAATACTGTGAATTTGGAATCCGAGAGGTGCGCGGAGATGCCTACTGTCCACCGGCAGTGGGATATGCTGATAGAAACTCGGCCAGCGACGCGGCCAGACACAAGTTGCATATACCGGCTGTGACGAGTCCCCAGATCACACTGGTTGAGCCACCTGAGGGCAGAGCCAGTCCGATTGACGATGAAAGCGCCGTCCACGAGTTCAAGATGGCGAAAGCAAGCCCAAGCATGGACAGCAGACTGAAGTTGCGCTTCAACTCGCCCTTGTGGCCGAGAGCCTGCAACTGGGCCTCGTCATCCAGTGTATGTTGGTCCGCGGCCTTCATGGTGGCGTATCCAGGTGGCGATTGAATCAACGACACCGGAACTCAATGTCTACGAAACGAGGAACGGGGAACGGGCTCTATATAAACATTGAACGTGATGGTGTGGCCCAGAAGGCTGCACGGATGCCGTGTCGTTAGCCATCTGCCATTGACGTCGGCTGACACGAAATGGGCATGTCCATCCCGGTAGTTGAAGCTTGTCAAAGCTTACTTGTGGTTCATCCATAGATAAGACGCCCTGGTGATCGTGTCCACTTGGACGACGGAAAACATGGGGTAAAGGCCAATCACAGGCCATGCTCGCGTCTATCTCTAGCTGACCAAACGGCGTTACATCGCATAAGTGCATGCGAGACCGACATGCGCAACCGGCTACGGACGTGACCGGATCTAGCCCATGACTGAGCGTCAAGGGCGTTTTTCGCAATGGCTGTATCGATAGGTGACGCGATTAGATGACAAGGCGATGTGAGTGAAAAGGAGGCAATGCGGAAGTCGACTCTCGCGAAAGCTCCTGTGCTTCGGCTTGGCGTCCTCGGAATATGCCGACAACACCACGATGGACGCCTACGTCACCACAGCTACGCGCAATCCCAGCAGCGACACGTACTCCAGAGGCCTGCCCGGAATTTTGCTTTTCTACTCCCTCAATTCGCGATTCGTGGATACCAATAGCGTCGCTTCTCTAGATGAGTAAGCCTTGGAACAGGATGCGTGGCCCTCGTTCCCAAGACTATGCTCCTCTCCCGCTGAGCGAGAAGGAGCCTCTTGCGTACAAACCTCGACGCGACCAACGACCGCGAGGATTGGGAATCTGGGCTCTGCGAGCGCTGGGCGCATGCATCGTCTTATACGGAGCCTCAACGTATGAAGTCTGAGCTCTTTTGATGGTTCGAAGCTGACGTTCTCCAGCCTCTTCAGCGTCTCGACGAACAAATCCTGCGACAGCGTCAACGAAGGCTACCGCTGTAGCCCCAAGACGAGCCACTTCTGGGGCCAGTATTCGCTCTGGTATTCGGTGCCCTCAGACATCGATGTAGCGCCTCCGAACGGCTGCGAGGTCACCTTTGCGAGCGTCCTGTCCCGCCACGGCGGCCGCGATCCCACGCTGGGGAAGACCATCGCCTACCACATTCTGATCGCAGAGATCCAAAACACGAGCACATCGTATCCAAAGGAGCTGGCATTCTTAAAGGACTACGATTATACGCTGGGTGCGGATGAGCTGACGGACGCTGGGAGGCAGGAGATGGTCAACTCAGGGGCTCACTTCTACCGCCGTTACCAGAAGCTCATCGACGACAACGTACCATTCGTACGCGCGGGTGGACAGCACCGTGTAGTCGAGTCAGCTGAGAGATGGCTCATGGGCGTCGCTCAGTCGCTGAAGGAGGAGCCGCGAAAGATCGATGTGGTGATCCCAGAAGGGCCGTCCTGGAACAATACCCTCTCCCACGACATCTGTCCCGCATTCGAGGGCGGTCCGCACCACGGTCTCGGAGATAGGGCACAGCACGTCTGGGCTGACAAGTTTGTGCCGCCGATCCAAGAGCGCATCAACTCTACTCTTGGAACGAACCTTAGCGCCACGTCCATTGTGTACTTGATGGACATGTGTCCATTCGATACGTTGGCGCATCCGTCAGCGAAGATGTCCGACTTTTGCAAAATCTTTACCGAAAAGGAGTGGCGTGAATACGACTACTTCCAGACACTGGGCAAGTTCTACGGCTACAGCGTTGGCAACCCGCTTGGCCCGACTCAGGGCGTTGGATACGTTAATGAACTGCTGGCGCGGCTAACGAACAAGCCTGTTGATGACAACACCAACACGAATCGCACCCTCGACTCCGATCCCAAGACCTTCCCTCTCGACCGCAAGGTATACGCCGATTTCAGCCACGATAACGACATCAGTGGTGTTTTGGCAGCGCTTGGCCTCTACAACAAAACGAAGCCGTTATCGAATACTACCATCGAGGACACAAAGAAGACACATGGTTACTCGGCGGCATGGAGCGTGCCATTTGCAGCGCGTCTCTACGTGGAGAAGCTGCAGTGCAAGCACGAGAAGGAAGAGTCAGTTCGTGTTATTGTCAACGACCGCGTCCATCCGTTGGACTTTTGTGGCGGTGACAAGCATGGCAAGTGTACGCTCAGTAAGTTTGTGGACAGCCAAAGGTTTGCAAGGGGCGGTGGCCTTTGGGACCAGTGCTACGAGTAGATGTTGTTATCGGGCGCGTCTTTCTTACTGGCATTTAACATTCGGCATCTAGCATGGCATCAGGAGCACTTCTGCAGCATCACAACATGTTCGTCCCAAACACCTGGTTTCACTGTATGCAGCTGTATATGATTCGATAATAGATGGGTTGAAACCAAAGCCCGTCTGTTGTCGAATTTTGGTTTCAACCCATCTATTGTCGAGTCATATACAGCTGCATACAGTGAAACCAGGTGTTTGGGAAACACACCTTTACCGCGATTTATCACAATGTCTTTGAACAGTATTGTGCTTGCGTCTTTACTAGCACATTTATCATCTGAATAACATACTCGTCCATTGACTTGGGCGTACTCTTAGACAAGACACTAGACGAAGTCATACCTACCCGATTATCTATCAAGAAAACTTGTTTCATCTGGAACAACTGTGCTATGGGAGTCATGCTTTCTTCACAGTGTCTCACTTGTCGCACACGTACAGGCTGTCTGTGACCAGCAAATAATCCAACAAACATCTGGCCGGCAAATAGTTGCGATATGACAACGTGAAGAACAGCAAGTATTCTGCCCCTGGACGATCTCTTCACAAGAAGCCCCACATCCGTCCAGTGCCACAGCTTCTTGGACCGAATGGGTCTCAAGATAAGAATCCCAAAGCACATATGGAACGATTATCAGCCCCAACCTCAATCTCAAAACCCAGATAGGCCACCGCCAAAGCCAAGACTGATACTTCGCCTTCCGCCAGCTCCTACGGCTATAAAGCTCGCGAAGTTCGGAGAAGAAAGCGCAACATCTTGCACAGAAAACCTCCGTCCTGCAAAGCAAGGCGGTTCCAATTTCACTACGGCGGACAGCAGCGATGGCGGAAGGGGAAGTGGCAGAATGAGATTACATACGAGCAACCTTGTCTGGAAGGGACATGTCGGAACTGCGCAAAGTGGCATCCGCATCTGGTCCGCAACTTGGCACAATCACCTGCATTCCAGGCGTTTCACGACAGCTCGTTGGCCAAGAGCTCTTCACACCCTCAGAGGCACGATATTCCCTTCAGAGCAAAACATGATGTCAACTTACACAACTCACGAGACAAGGACCACGGTTTTGACAGGCTGACGTGTATAATGTTTCGTACAGAGGAGGGCAAGCGTAAGTTTCGGAAGCTGGTAGAAAAGATAGAGGTGGGAAAGGAGGAACAATGACGACGGAAAGAGGATTGGGGCAATGAAGGTCTGAGGTGGTGGTAGGGCGTGAAGGCGCTGTATATCTACAAAACACGTGGGTCTTGAAGAAGGTGGAAAATGCCCGAGACTCTTATGTGCGGCGAGGATGCCTTTACATGCATGTGCTGTTTTCACCACTGTCGGAACGATCGGAACTGTTCCGTGAATGTGTGAAGAGACATGATATTTAGCATAGCCGCGGAGCACCAGAGGGGAAAATGTGAAAATCACCATCAGGACGAACCAGGCATCGGATCTAGAATCTAGACTGATTCGGAGACACTTGCCTACCCCACCCTTGCTGAGAGCTTCTTACTAAGGTCGCCGCACTTGGCGGCAGACCCCTGTAATCGGCTCGGACAGCCCACCAAAAGCATCTGCCGCATGTCACAACTCAGTCATCTCCGCCCTATCCTTCTCCGGCGTATATAGCGCCCCATGTGCGCCCCTCCTCATGTTGGACGAGGCCTTTTCAATTTCGACTCCCCCTAATGGCGCACATGGCTAGGATACGGGCGGGCCCGGCCGCGCTGCGACGCGCCGCTGGCTGTGGCAACTATCTACGACAACCGTCAATAAGCGCCTTGCGGACCAGAGGCATTGCGACAAACGCCACGACCCAGGAGCCGAATGTCGACTTTCCCGCGGGGGTGCCACCGGTCGCGGTACCGTCACGTTCGAGCGGAGATGCCAGGAGGGAAGCGATCAAGAATGCGAAGCCCTTCTCCGACTTCTTGACGGACACGTTCAACAGGCAGCACGACTATCTCCGCATCAGCATAACAGAGCGATGCAATCTGCGGTGTTTGTACTGCATGCCAGAGGGTGCGCTTGACATGTCCACACAGCGAAGAAGGCTACTGACAGACAGCAGAGGGCATACCGCTATCTCCGTCGGCCAACATGCTTACCACACCCGAGATCTTCTACCTCTCCTCGCTGTTCGTATCCCAAGGCGTCACCAAGATTCGCCTCACTGGCGGCGAGCCCACCGTCCGCCGCGACATCGTCCCGCTCATGCAGCAGATTGGCAGTCTGCGCCCCAAAGGCCTACGCGAACTCGCCCTCACAACCAACGGCATATCACTACATCGGAAGCTGGATGCCATGGTGGAAGCTGGTCTGACTGGCGTCAACCTCAGTCTGGACACACTAGACCCGTTCCAGTTCCAGATCATGACCCGGCGCAAAGGCTTCGATGCCGTCATGAGGTCCATTGATCGCATACTGGAGATGAACAAGCTTGGCGCGAACGTAAAGCTCAAGGTCAACTGCGTAGTCATGCGGGGGCTGAACGAGCGCGAGATTCTCCCCTTTGTCGAGATGGGCCGCGAAAAGGACATTGAAGTACGCTTCATCGAGTACATGCCTTTTGGTGGAAACAAGTGGAGTGAGAACAAAATGATCAGCTTCCAGGAGATGCTGGATATCATCAGGACAAAATATCCGGAACTCAGGCCGGTGCCAGGACACAAGAATGACACCAGCAAGACGTACGAGGTGCCAGGCTTTGTCGGCAAAGTCGGCTTCATCACTAGCATGACAAACGACTTTTGCGGGACGTGTAACCGGCTGCGGATCACGAGCGACGGCAACCTCAAAGTCTGCTTGCACGGCAACGCCGAAGTGTCTTTGCGCGACGTTCTGCGACAGGGCAACAATGGCGAGCCCATTGACCAGGAAGCATTCGAGCGCATCAGGCAGATCGAAATGGACCGCCACGAAGGCCGCTTGAGCGATGAGACAGTTCTTGGCTGGGGTCAACGCGAGCGGGAACTCCTGGACGTCGTTGGTGCGGCCGTCAAGCGCAAAGCGGAAAAGCACGCCGACTTGGATGATCTCGCCAACATGGAGAATCGGCCCATGATCTTAATTGGTGGGTAAATCTGGACTCTTTCTGTTCTCCTTCATGATAGTTCTGGTTGGATGCCTTATGATACCACGGCGGTAACTGCATAGTCGGCGTTTTGAGCGTTCTCCTTGATTGTGAGTCTACACTATCGCTTAGAGATGGACATGTGGCTACATAAACCAATCATATACCCGATTCTACCATTGCGTACGACGCTTCAGTTGTGACCTGTCTTGCTGACCTTGTTCAGATGGAAAGCCTTTATCGAGCCTAGACGCGCAACGGCCTGCACCGCGGACAATGCCTCTTAACAACCCCCATGCCTTGCTGGCACGACATAGCGTACCCAACTCACCACTGCCCTATCTAAGCGTCACGTCTCAGCCGACTACAACCACCGTTCGGGCCTTCTCTACCTCGCCTGTGTCTGCCGCAGAGGGACTATCTCAATTGGAACCACTGCAGACGACTGAGGAGATTCCATCAACTGCCGAGGCTAACAAGACAGCGGCAAAAAAAGATTACAATTTCAACGACATGAAAGAGTTCCTACTTGAAGTCAAGCTATCACAAGGAAGCGACAAAGCACTTCAAATGTTAGAAGCAAATATCCTATCTCTACAAGCTCGCATTGCCCAAATCGTCTACGAAAAGGGCAAGGTTACGAGGGCACAGCCCCTAGAGCACATTGCAGATGCTGGTGATGTTGCCATCACGAATTTGCATTTGAAACGAGCCAAACAGAGTGAGCGAGCGGCAGCGAAAACGACCAAGTATTTGAAACTTCTTGAGAGTATTCTGGAAAGGTATCAAAATCAAGTCGCTGCTATTAAAGAACTATCGAAGAGACGAGCTATGCTGAGGAAACAGAAAGAAGAGGCTTTGCAAAAGAAAAGAGCGCTGCTGAAACAGTTGGAAGAACAAAAAGAAGCTAAACGGAAGGCCCAGATGGTAGTAAGAGTAACACAAGAGAAGAGAAAGAAGGAAGACTATAATTTCGAAAGAGGAAAGGAAAGCTACAAGCTTGATGATATATTGAATGAGGCTCTGGAAAAAGTCAAAAAAGCGAAGAAGGAACCTTCACATCCTCCGAAGCTTGTAAAAGATGCACGGGATCGGGATGTCATGCGCCGGGACCGAGTCATACGGCCAGCTGGTTCAGGTGCTCATTCCGTCTTGGGGCGGAACAGGGCAGGTCCAAATTCTGAGGAAGATGCGCTTGCGGATCCAATTCTGGATGAGGAACAAGTGACAACGGCGCCTGGTGAGAGCAACGAGACCCTGGGCGTAGCTAGAGAGGAAATCGATGGGACAGTGGTCAGCAGGGCGGTACCCAATGAGGCAGTGGTTGACGCCTTCAGTAAACCCCCTGAGAGAGATGCATTTGGGTTACTACCATCATCGCCCTCATCCTCGCTCGCATCCCTACCGAGCGAGCGTCTTCGTACCGTTGTTCCGCCGTCTGGCTTTATCCCTATCGACGAGGATCTCATCGTCTCCTTCGACGCTCCCGTCCCTCAACTCCAGAAGGACGTTTTGGCTCTACGAGACCGACTCAAATCCTCCTATCCACGCATAGACGTACTGCCGTACGATGTCTGGACCTCACAGAATAAACGCACGCTACAAACATGGCTGAAGATTTTGGTTACTAAATGGAACGCGAGGTTCGAGCATGTTGATTCTACGCGTCAGATGGCAAAAGAGACGGTGGATGAAAGAGTGAGGGCCGTGTTGGATCAGATGGTGAGGGATCATGATCTTAGTAACGATGCGGCGGAGAGGATGGCGATGAGGTGGCATGACGTGTTCGACGGGAAATTCTCTTTGGACAGTGATGCGGAAGGCAGGCTGGATCTGCAGGAGATGGAAGCGGAGGGGCTGGGGTTTCTGATTGATGACCCCGGAGATGAGCTGCTGCAGCAACAGAAATTGGACGTGGAAGCAGTGTCGCAGACGCAGCATGGTATACATGAGACCATGAGAGGAGACTTCAGTGGCTCGACGACGTCTAGTCTGGCGGGTCGCAGGATGTACTCGACCTCCTCACGTCGCACGATCTCGTCTGCTTCCGAAACCGAAACCAAGACGGGCTCAATCGACAAGGCAGACGGGACAGACAAGCTACATCGACGACAGCCGCAAGCCTCACAACCCCAACCACACCTCCCCCATCTGACCCCCTCCGGCTCCGCACACATGGTCAGCGTCTCGAACAAGCAACACACAACACGCACCGCCATCGCCGTCGGAACCGTCTACTTTACCAACCCCACTCCCCTCCAACTAATACGCTCCAACAGCCTGAAAAAGGGCGATGTTCTGGGCACATCACGCATAGCAGGCATCATGGCAGCAAAGAAATGCCCCGAGATAATCCCTCTATGCCACCCCATCGCCCTAACGCACGTCGGCGTCGAACTACGTGCTTTTGGATCCAACGCTGGAGACACCTCCCCAGACCATTTACCATCAACACCCACATCCCAGTATACCACGGACTCTGGCTACGGCGGCATTCAGATCGAAGCTAAAGTCCAGTGTACGGGTCCTACGGGTGTCGAGATGGAAGCTTTGACCGCGGTCATGGGTGCGGCGCTTAGCGTGGTGGATATGTGTAAGGCGGTGGATAAGTTTCAGAGGGTGCAGGATGTTAGGGTTGTGTTGAAGGAAGGGGGGAAGAGTGGGGTGTGGAGGGAGGAGGGGTGGGAGAGTTGGCAGGATTGATGTGTATGGATTGACGTGTAGGATATTTGTAGAGTATCGTGGCAAAGTAAGCCGGGTGGCTTGCGCGAATACAGAATTTTCTAGTCAGCGTAATCTTAGTTGTCGTGAGCACCGTGTTCGAAGTACCTGTATTGGAGCGCAAAGCTAGTACGACTCGTCACCCAGCGTCTTTCGATGTCGCTCTTCGTGTCAAGCTGTAAATGTGGGACCTCATCTCAACCGTTTGCACTCAGCTACCATGGTTCTGTCGCATTGGGAAACGATTCTTGTGGGGAGACTATCCACTCAGCGTGGCCCCAACATTCCGAGCTACCCGCAGAAGCGTTGCGTTCGAAAATGGTACGGGTCAGTCGCCATGTGTGAACCGACAAGACCGTCTGGAGCGCGTCATGCATCGGAAGATCAAAATCATCATGACGACACAGCAGCAGCATTGCAATTACGGTCCGTTCGCTACGTATCCTCGCGAGTATGTAGTAATATCCTGGCCCTTACTGCTATCAAGGAACGCGAAAAGATGAATCTAGTACGCTGGCGAGTTTGCATTACTGATGACCTCGGGACCCTGGCGTGGCGCGAGAGAAAAGATTGAGCGGGTGCCTGGCTGGTCGACCCGATATAATCACAAACATGTAGCCGGCTACAAGAATCGTGATATGTTTGGGGTTTGAACGTTGATGCAAGCCCATGATCAGACTGCCCGTACAAATCGCCCTCGGAACATAGTATAGACATGTGAACACCTACACCCACCAGATTCTCAGAACAAATTAATTTGCGTCAAACATGTTGCATTTTCATATCCTGACCGTGACTAGATGTTCCGCTCCTATGTACCCTGGAGCTCTCGTCGGTTCTGATACTATATCGGAGCCATACATCTCCCATCTAAGAAGCTCTCAGCCATACTACTTCCCACTCCCTCCTCGTATACCAGGATAAGGCTTCACACCTCCAAACATCCTAATACAGGCGCCCAAATCCATCTCCTGTCCATCCAGATCAAACTGCTCCTTGACAATATTCTCCAGAAAACACGTGACCGCACGCGTACCTTCCACTGGAGCATTCCCACTTAGTCCGCGGCCCTTGATACCCGTCTTCCCACCTTCCCTCTTCGCCAGCTCTACGACGAGAGGAAGATCCGATGCATCGAAGATGGCCGAGTCGTCAAAGTCAAACTCTGTCGCTGGGCCCGTGAGGTGCGACCACGTCGTTGGCCAGTGGATATCGTGTTCGCGGCGAAAGTCTGCGCGACCAAAGAAGAAGAGGGGTGCGTTTTGCACATCTGAGGATAGCAAGGGTGGCGTGCCGGAGAGATTGATGCTAAACTTTGCGCCGGAGGAGGAGTTGAGACCGAGAGTGGTTGCGACTGTGCCGCCGAGGCCGTGGCCGATGATACCGTAGGTCTCCGTCTTGACTGGTGAGAAACGTTGAAGCGGGAACTGCGTGTTCTTGAGCTGGGAGAGCGTGAAGTGGATGTCGGCCACGCGCGTGTCGACCGCTTTCTGGACGGTGGCGTTCCAGGCTGTAATGGGCGAGTAGTTGGAGAGAAGGACTGTGCCGCTGTTGTAGACAGTCTTTGACTCTTCGGTATCGGACGAGGGGAACTGGACAATAGAAGTGTCGCCGGGGTGATCGATGACCACGACGACAACGCCATTTGCGCTGATGAAACGTGCCATGGTAGAGTAGAGCAGTCTACTCGTGTCGACATGTGGTTCTAGGACTATTACTGGAAATTTGCTGCCGTCGGTGTCGGCAGAACTGCCACAGCAGATTGTATAGACCATTTGTTCGAATACACCTGCATTACGGTTCCCGCCTTCGAGGAACTGCTCATTCGCGATCGCAGCGGTCTGAGGGTTCATGTAGTCGTTTTGACACTCGTTCGAGCATGATGCCTTGGGAATGGGCATGTACAGGCTGACCATAAGTTGGCGGTCCTGTTCCGGCTTGTATGGGTCCTTGCGGGCGGTGTCTGTCAAAGGAAAGTGATTGACGGCGACCTTGTACTTGTGACTGTCATCGGCGCTGGGGAGACTGACAGCGTGGACCTTGCCGTGGAACGTGGCAAGTAAGATAATGACTGTGAGAGTAATAATCGGAATCATGATGATGGGCCGACGCAGTGAGCGGAGAAAATTGAGAGATCGAGTTGTGAGGTTGAGTCGTGGGGTTATGGGCTCAGACATAAGTGATGAAATGGAGGGAGAGCGTTCCCGCGATGACGTGGAGGGAAAAGAAATAGGCAGAGATAAGTGAGAGAGCGAAACTAGCTTTTTGCGACTGAACGTGCTGAAGGCGCCGAGCCAACCTTTCTTGACAGCAGAGAGTGTTCTAGTTTGTGCTATTCGTGTCAGAATTCCCACGTGCTGTGAATGTGAGAGAATTGATGTGTGGTTGGTACGTGGTCGTACTGATAGGAGACGCCTTCCTCAGTACACCCTCCCGAATGGTACCTACACAGTAAGCATCTCAACTTCTAGGGCAAGTTCTAGTACGCGGGTCACTCAGTACAAACGACATTTCGCGTAATGACAGGGCCCAGCTGAACACTTAAGTAGACAGGACGTAAGAAACGTAACTTTTGATGCTAATCTAATACAGAATGCCGCAACGCCATCTATTGCCTTCACTTCCATCCCTCTTATCTATAAGCAGAAAAGGAAGCTTGATGAAGTCCAGCCGTGTCTTCGTGATCGTGAAATGTGGGGTATAAGCAAAGCTAAGTTGTCGCATGCGTGAAGCGAGTGTGAGAGTCGTCATGTGATCCAGGGTCTCAGAGTGACGACGGATCCTCGGCGATTCTGCGCATGGAAGCTTGAAACACACGTGTAAGTAAAACGCCTAATGAAGGGGTTCGTGGAGAAGGAAAGAGTGCTTGCTGGGCCCATAAACGCGAACTGCGTCAAAATGCTGAGCAAAACTGCACGGGTGGAGATGCGAGCAGGCTCAAGAAGAATCCAGGGAGGACAGAGACAACCTCTTTCGTTTCTCGATAGGCAGTCTCTTCCACATGCCTACGTGTTCGATGCCTTCCTCGATCCAATGAGGCTCTGCTGGTATCTCGACGCGACCGTCGTCGCACCTCAGCTCCTCGTGGAAACCGTGCTTCTCCCACATGCTCCGGAGGTTGGCTTGGGCGTGGATCATGACCAGGCCTTGCCAAGTGATCTCGCGCTCCTTGTGGTTGCCCAGGATCTGCGCCATCTCCAGAGCGGTGGGAGAGGGAGGGCGGTAGATGAGGTCGGGGTTCATCATGGCGTAGTCGAGGGCGGTGTTGACGAGCAGCTTCGCAAGGCCGAGACCCCGGTAGGGCGCCCGGACTGCGAGTCTGCCGAGCTTGATGTAGGGCTCGGCTGGGTGCCTGCTCTCCTGCTCCTCGCCAGGCGGGTCTGCGTCGGGGTGTTTGTCCGTCTTGTCCTGGTCGACGTACTTGTTGGGCGCGTGGGGCGGGGGAATGAGGCGGATGGTCGCGACGGGAACGCGGGCGGCCGTGGCAGAGGCGCGTCGCGCGTCGTCGGCGGGTGTGTTGCCAGAGTCGGCGCGGCGCAGTGTCTTGGGCGGGTGGGCTGAGTGGGTGGCAACGGAGGCATAAGCGACCCAGTGCCAGCTGCGGGCATCGTCTTCGTCGAACTCGGCTTCGAGGGGGACGCCTTGCTCGCCAAAGACGTCTTCGCGGATGGCCATGGCATCGCAGAAGTTTTGCGGGACGTGGATCCTCTGTTTGTTGTGGGGCAGTGTGTTGTCATAGCCATCGAGGGCGCCTTTGAGCGGGCAGATGGTGTTGACAAATTCGGTGCCAGAGTTGGTCGCCAGCGTAGGCGCGCTGTTTGGCGAGCCAAAGCCGCCTTTGAGCACGCTGGTCATGGCGACGAGGGTGATGACGTCGCTGTCGTCGAGGTTTGTAGACGTTGCGGTATACTCGGGTGGGGCCGGCGTCGTGGTGGAGGAGTCGTGGAGGCAGTCGGAAGAGAGGACTGCAATGGCGGGCTCGGTGGCAGTGGTCAAGGAATTGCGTGGCAGTCGTCGTCTTCAATTCGCGCAACCGCAGGCAAACCCTGCCTGAGCGAAAAGCGCCATGGGCGCTATAAGAGAGTCACCGACGTCTCTACGAGTAGCATGCAACACGTTGTTTTGGGTCCCGTACTTCAGGCAGCATGCACTCAGGGTCCCGACACAGCCTCTATGCTCACAGCAGTAGCAAGGCTGGAGATCACGCATCGACGAACACTGCGAGCGAGTGAGATTCACAGGCCCTCCCACCGACGTTGCGACGGTGATGTCACAAGCTTGGACCCTTGTTCGGCCCGGATGCACCAACGCGGCACAGGGACCGACAGCGAATCAACTGGCCTTCACCATTCTGCGCTCCCACGGTACATATCGTCTGCTGCCTTGCTGGGTTCGTTTCGCATATCGAGATATTCGCCACGTCACACGGCTTCGGAATACATCTGGGTCCGCCTTCGCTGTACGACCCTCATGCGACAGCTGGTCTTTCGAGCCCATTGACCCTTCGCCATGGCCGTGTCTGGGCGTGATCCCTCGAGTCGAATGACTGCATGGCAGTGCTGATAAGCGAGGGCCGACAAAACCCGCTATGCAGTGCTCTACGGAGAAGGTCCTTCTTTCAAAGGCGTGCCCTGTACATTTCCTTGGTGTATGTAGACTGGGTATAGTTGGGCTCAGCTCACGGAGAAACATGGGAGAGACTTTGGAAGAATAGATGAGACGGCATGATATGAAAGCAGATGCTATCATGGCCACGCCGAAAGTAGCGGCTTGTTCGTCCGTGACATTGTTTGACCAGGAGAACTACCTGAAATGATCTTGTCAAGACTGCAAAACAAGTCAAAGGCCACATACCTTCAAAGGAAGTGCCAGAATGCACTTACTTATGTGGAGATAGGAACCAAATCCAGAGCTGTGTACGACTCGATCAAACGCTCAATACTGGAGCGTTGACTAAGCTTGCGACCCACAAAGACAATGATCCTACCATGCCCAAAGAAGACGAACCAGCACCTTTCGGGGATTTTCCCATGACGGCATGTTGACTCCAAGGCTGGCAAACATTTGACCAGGTATTTCTTTGAGACCAAAGTGAGCTCCGTAAGGGATGTTCTGGAGAAGACTTGGGGAAGCCCTGAAGAAAGCCTTTCGTAGCGAATCCTGCACTAACGGCGGAAACTATTATCTGTTCTCATAGTCCTCAAGTTCTCGAAGCGCTCAATGCTTACTCCCGCCTTCCAAGGTCATTGGTGTTTCCGCCAGAGAGTACATAACTGTCTTGGTACTACCCTCCTTCTACAGCCTCGCCCTCTCCTCCATACCGTCTCTAATCCCCCGACTAATCCAGTCGCTAATGGCCATGTTGGTAACCATGGGATTAACTCCACTAGCACTAGGAAACACACTTGCATCAGCCACATACAGGCCCTCGGTACCCCACACAGCGCCTCGCGGATCAACAACACCGTCCTTCTCCCTCGCACTCATCCGACAAGTACCCATCTGGTGGGCGGACACATACACACTCTCCGGTGATGGCAGACCCATGTTCCTGAGATCCTGGATCCAGGCCTGAAACTCTGGGTCATTAATACCATCGCCCGATGGCATCGTAGGATCTCGAACGAATGGTCGCATATTAGGGATAACGGTAAAGATCTCCTGTGCTCCTTCCACGTACTGAATCTTCGCAAGCGCAATAACACCTTCGAGCACGTGTTGTTGATCAAACTTCGATGTCTGGTACGAAACCCTCACACGGCCGTCGACGGGATCTTGGTACACCCGCCCTGTATCGCGGTCCCTCGCAACGGAAATGTACCCAACCATGTGTTTCAGTTTCGCCGCGTCGAGTTTATATTGCAGAGCGCTCTTCCAGTCCACCCACATAAGGGCGGTCGAAGGAACCATGCCGGTAGCTTCAAGCTTGACACCATGGCCTTTGCCGTCCATGTTTTCAAACTCGCCCACCACCGCGGTGAGGATGCCGCCTTCCCAGGGCTTAATCTCTTCCTTGTGGTACGCACCGAGGAAGGTGACGGGATGAAGGTACAGATTGCGGCCAATTTGCGGGTTCTTGAGTCCGGAGCGCGTGAGGAGGAGCGGCGATTGCATGGCTCCAGCTGATACGACGACACGCTCTGCTTTGATAAGAACGCGGCGGGTTGTTAGGGGAGAGCCAGCAACGCCGCCGTGAGCGTCGCGGGATGTCCATGTGCCGAGTACGCCGGTTGCTACCTTTTGGCCGTTCTTGTTGGAGAAGATGACTCGCTCTGCGTGGAAGCCTTCGATGAACTTTGCTCCTGCGCGGGCGGCGTCGGGCAGGAAGGATACTACCGGGCCTTGCTTTTCGCAGGAGCCGCAGCCAAAGTTGCAATAGCCGCAAAAGTGCTGCTGTCCGCCAGTGTTCTGTGGCACGGGCTTCGCGGTCCAGCCGAGTTTCCTGGCACCTTCAAGTAGCATCTCGTTGGTGCGATTCTGCTTGATGTTCTTGTCCGAGACGCCCATGCGATCACACACACGATCCAAAGACTCCTGGAATTCCGCAGATGTGAAAAATGGGAGGCCTCGTCCTGCCCACTCGCGACGGACATAGCCTTGTGTTTGGAGAGAAGCAGACCAGTTGACGGTTCCTCCGCCGCCCCAGGCCTGCCCTGCTACCACGCTGACAGAACTATCATCAGATGGCAGGAACGATCCACTCATGAAGAGATGGTGCCAGCCGTCCTTTTCAGACATGGGGAAGTGATCGGGGGTCCAGTGATACGCCTTCTCTACAATCAGCACACGATGTCCAGCCTCTGCCAGGTTCTTCGCGGTTACACCACCTCCACACCCGCTGCCCACAATCACCACGTCCGTCTCTATGACTTCAGGCTTGTCACCGGGCGGAATCTGAATGAACTCATAGTCGAAACCCTTTCCAGGTCTCATGCCCACAGGCACGCGCGGGACGCCTACAACGCGTCTCAGCGCAGGCGACGTCTTTATCCAAGCCTGTTTAATGATGATCACCAGTGAGCGACGCAGTCGGCGAAGCGTTCCCAGCCGCGCGGTAGCCCAGCCCTGGATAATCGATTCCCTTACATGAACGGGCTGTTCGCTTATTGGCGTGAGATAGCCCGTCAGAGCTAGCGACCCCGCTCTGGTATCGAGGACATTGAGAACCATACACAGCTCCTTCTTGTGCCTTCGCGACATGTACAGAGCGACGACGCGTTGCAACTCTGCTCGGAACGCTGGATCCCGACTCGCATAGTCGTCCAGATAGTCCTTCACCGCTGTTACCGCATCAGTGTCATTCCCCGGCGTTAAAGCTCTCAGCTTGCTAATCGCAGTCGAGTAGTCGGTGTCGGACACAGCCAGTTCAGTGCGCGTCCTCGCCGTGGACATGGGCTTGATTGCTGGGATGACCGCATCCGTGATAGCAAGAAGCGTCTTCCATTGTTGGGACGTGAGCGGATCCTCACATGGCAGCGGTGGGAGCGGAGTAGCTTTCGGCGAAACGGGCTCAGTTGGGAGTGTTGAAGACATTTTGCCACGTAGATTTGAAGGGGTCCAGGGTTAACCTTGGTGTCGCGCGCGTGCTCCCTCAAGGGTCTTTTGGGTGGAGAAAGTCGCGCATGCTAAAGTAGTGCAAACGCACGTGTCGTCTCTGTTTTTGTATCCACACTCGTCGAGCGTGAAAGCAGTGCTTCCCCGCGTCACAAGCCACTCCATTGTCGACGGCTTCTCGGGGGGCGACAATGGGCGTGGCAAGTCGAGCCTCGGTCCAAAGAACAAACTTGATAAAGCCGTCTCGGCAGCGGGACGCCACCTGAGCAAGGTCGGCGTCGTTCGTGAACGTCGGAAGCCGAAAGCCGGAAGACCAGATTTACCGGAGCCGCGAGGATGTCTGTCTTTGACGATTGATAGTGCTGTGGATGCTGTGGATTGATATCGCAATGTCTTGCATTGATCTGCGCGGTAAAATCCACGGGCAGATCACAGCAGTGGCAGTCGGCTTAGCTCTGGGTGTGGCCACTGCGCCGCCCTGAGAGTTGAGCACCGTGGATCTCCCATCGGCACACTCGAATAGCATAATCCGAAGTTCTGGCGGTATCGTGAGGTTGTGGGCCGCTGGCCGACGGCGCAATCTTAGTGAAGCGAGCGATGCGACCCGTGGGTGATGAGCTTGACGCCACGATGTTTGAGGCTCGGCGAGACTGCCCGGCGTCTAAGCTAGAATCTGCATCTGGTACGCATGCACAGACGAAGCATCATGCGATTTGTCCACGGGAGCAACAAATGAGGTTGCATTCAATTATCACGGAGTACGCACGTTCCCAGCTTCGGGCGTTGTCCACGTTTCTGATACATCAATGGACGACATCTCGGCAACGGATCTTTTCAAAGCCCGATCGTGGTCGTGGTCGATCTTTACTACAAGCCGTGGTTTTCTGAACGTCAAGGAGACGTACTTTGCATCTGCAAGCTCTTGAGGCAGCATGCAACACAAACAAACTTCTGCTGGGCTGTATTCAGAGTTTCTATCATGCTGGCAGTTCTTGTGAGCCAGATGGACGTTATCATCAACGCTGTGAATCAATACCTCTTCATCCATCTACATGAACCATCAGTCCCCGCTGTGTTCCAGACTCGATGCTTCCGAATAACGATCTACGGTGTATGTACTTGGCAATAGGTAGCTAAGCCGTGATTGCATGCTCCAAGCCAGCCTCGCTTGTAGGCCTGTAGCTGCTCTGCAAGATCCAGTGTACTGAATTGACGTACCTATGTATGTCAACGTCGTGCATACTAGGCAAGCCCATAGGATCGACTTGGTTTACGTCAAATTCGAACTCGACACTAAGCCGCTGCTACTGAGATAGTGGCATGTAGTGCTCGGGCGATTTTACCTGTTACTTGTCAAAATCTTTACCTTGCATGTCGAGCCGACACACGCGGAGATTGTATCTATCATCTCAAAGATCGTCCCAGGCTGATAAGAATCTTAGATGGTTGACGTGATGATGATCCACTGTGATTTCACAGTGTGACGCAGGTGCTGCTCAGTATCTTCTGTATTGCAGCCCGCCATGCTATTGTAGGAGACGCCAGGAATTGCTACAAACACGGGATAGGAGGAAGCACTAGATGGTCGGATACACATCGTGGATGGAATCTTCTTGTTCGCGAGGATGAGTGCATCCGACTGTCTTAACGCTGCTGTAAGCCTTCGGAACTTGACCCGTCAATAATTCTCAAAACAGAGTTACAGTCTTGGAGCAACGAGACGTCACGCGGACTTGTCGTCCTTGGAAAGCCGGTTAAGGCTGCAGAAACGGCGTAAAAGGACTGCAGAAACTGCACAAGGTCGTCACTGAGGAGCGGTGAAGGTGCAGAGACGGTAGAAAGACGGGCAAATCGATAGAATCGTGGAAACCAAACAGTTTGCATCGTCGACGCGGCGGGCATACGTCAAAGTTTGGCGGCGAAAGTTGCGGAGTTGGGTGGGTTCTGGTCTGATGGCAGGGCTTCGCGTGACGCTATGGAGGACCGGGGATGGCTGCACGCCATACTGCGCGCCTCCAGGACCGCTCCATGGCCAACGCTCACAAGGCGACACTACCCTACCCATAAGCGGGTATGATTTCATTAAGAGTCCCACCTTTTTCCACGATGGTGAAGTCTGGCCGAATAGCCTCAAGGTGGGATTGAGGTGGAGCATGCTATATTGGCTGAATGAGCGCGCGCGTCGTTGCTACATGAGCTTCGAGCAGGATCCAAGTGGATGAGGTGCATTGAATACCTAGGTAGTGTGGCAATGTGCCCCGCCAGTTGTTGCAGGCTGGCCGCACTTGGGCGGGATTGGAGCGCCTCTCGCGGCTTACTTGCCTGCCGGTTTGGGAGAGAGGTATGCCATCATGTCCATCATGTCTATCAACGGCGGCCGTTGTCAGTTGAGGGCTACGCAATCGAGATGGGACGCTGGGACGACATCATCTCCCCAGGGCAGAGTTCACGCTTGACGCAGCAGTTCCGTCCTCGGAGAAAGTCGAGGGGTTGCTTTTCATCTGGCCGTGCTGTCATTGGCCAGAGATAAGAGACGCCCAAACGGGAACAAAGTGGAGCCCAACGGCTGGCCGCCTCGAAACGGCTAAACGCACAACAGCAAAGGATGGGGAGTTCGTTTTGGGGAGCGGGAAATGGAGGCGTTCGCGTAGATTGTAGCATGTAGCATGTAGCATGTAGAAGGGTAGTTTGTGTTTCTGGAGACATGTTTTTCTGGGGGCGGTGCAGAGAGAGCCAGGTCGAGAGGGCAGAGGGCCGTCCCAAGGCGTTACTCGATGCAATGTTTAAATGGCCGGCCATAGCCCGATGGTACCCTGGTCGTTGGTTCGGTTGCCAAGCTCGACAGGCATCATCCCCATCGGGCTATCGCCGCCCATCCGCCAGTTCGCTGTAGGTAATTATTAGCAGACGCGCTGGCTGGCTACAAGTTAATTCATCCTCCCAGTCCCCAGAGCCTCACCCCAGGTCTCCTCCGCACTCACGCGACACCGCTGTTTCTTATCTCGCCTCACACATTCCTCCCATACCACTACACATATCACCTTGCCCTTCACTCGACCATGTCCTGCTGAACCACGGTCGACTGTGTGGCCCCGGCGTTTGTTGTACCACTGCCCCGACTGTCGTCTTATCGTCTGCACGTCAGCTACCAATCGACGTCCACCCATAACACTGCATACCACTGTTTGCACCAATACCAACCCTCCACTTTCACCGCCTGCCGATACCGACCCAGGACGTGTTATACGCATCCCCATCGACTTCAAGTGCTCCGGCTACACCCCCCCCCTCCTAGTTGCGACGTCCAACATGGCCACGACATTCTCCTCAGCAACTGCGATTCCGCACAACACGCACGCACACGCTCCCTACCAGCACCACGCATACCGCAAGTCGACGCACTCGACACACTCGCAGTACTCGCCCACAAACTCGGGCCTCAACACGCCCGCCAACGTCTCCCCGACCTCTCCGCGCACCACACATCTGCCCCTCGCCCGCCATCAGGGCATCTACCAGCCACGGACTGCCATTGGCATACCCGCAGCACTGCGCAAGACGGAGAAGCCCAGCAGCAGGTCGCCGCCCAAGGTCGACTCTGGCGTCAGCTCTCCCAGCCAGGCATGGTCGGCGGGAGCATATGGGTGGGTCGCCAACGAGGGCAGCGCGACTCCCGGCTCGCAAATTGGCAATGAGGATATGCAGAGCCTCTACAACGCCGAACCACTGTCGCCCGTCGCGAGGCCAATCACACGCAACCACTGGCAGGTATGTATTGGCGCTTTTCCTACTTGTTCGCTATGCCGCGGCTAGCCCGCACGGCCTTCCCTGTCGCGTGCTCATCCTGGGCTCGAGGCTCACATCTTACGTACATGGTCCGAGTGGACCCTCTGCTAGCGTGCCATGGTCTGGCCTCCCGCTGTCTGCAGAGCCGACGTGCCGAGCGCTTCGTGTGCCACACCTCAACAAGACGCTGCTGCCGACCACCTGCCGGGGGCAACGCTGGCCGTCTTGCTTGTCGTCTGGTGCATGTCGGGTTCGTTTTCGGACAATTTCCATCGCCAACGCCGCCACCTCTTGCTTTGTTCAGACAGTCCAGCCCCCACGCTACTCTCTGTCGCATGCAGGGCTGGAGTTCGTGCTAGCGACACTTGTCCACTTTCTTCATCCCTGCCTAGTCTGGTCATGTGCTAACAGTCCCTAGGCCGACAGTTCCACTTCGGTGTGCTCCGCATCGTCCTGTCAGGAGCCCTTCGGCTTCTTCCAGCGCCGCCACCACTGCCGCAAGTGCGGCGGCATCTTCTGCTGGCAACATTCGCGCAACAACGTCCGTCTCGACGAGCTTGCGCGTTTCCATCCAGAGGGCCACTGGCACCGTGCCTGCGACCGTTGCCACAGCTCCTTCCGCGAGTGGGAGCACCTTCGGTCTAGCCGCACCAACAGCGAGAGCTCAGACAGCAGCAATGGGCCGAGTCCAGCGGCAAAAGCCATCGAGGCTCCTGCCATGGCAAAGCGCCCCGAGACTACGCGCGTGGGCAGCATAGCTCAGAGCTTCCAGGGCACGTGGAACTGGAGTACCTTCTAAACAACACCGGCGTCTTCCCTATCGCCTTCATATCTTCATGACTCCTGGACGGATGGACGGTCTTCTGATCCCGGCGTACCTTCTTTTGATGATATCCGGAGACTGGCCAGCATTGCCCTTGTGCACTGGTCCACTCCACCTTTTTCCTTGGCTTCCTCCACGAAGCATTATCCAGCATAAACCAAACTGCATAACATCGGCGTTGTCGTGCTTTTCAACCATGGGACCTTTACAACGACGGGTGGTGTTTGTCCTTCTCTTGCGGTTTAGCGTTTTCTTCTCCTCCTACAACATAGAGAACAGTCTTCTCTTTTTCTCTCCCTCTGCGGAGACGTTATAACGGCCTATGACATGTCCGACTAATGCTAGTCGATGAGGATGCGAGACGGATGGAGGCTTTTTTGACTGGGAACAACTGGCGTTTTCTGCTGTGGGTGGTTATGTAGCTGTATGTTGCGATGAATGTATACGGGTATATTCTGATTGTGTGTCCTCGACAAGCTTTTGGGAGACGCCGAGTTTCGATATATGGAGTGTGCTTGACTCGGGTGTCGTGATGTGGTACCCTGATGGCGTGATGGCGGGAAGGTATGGTCCAAGTCGATAAACAGTGTTTGCGGCAACGACATAGCGCTTGTGGTAATGCGCCTCGGTACCATGATGTTGGGAAGCAATGCCTGCTGCGATCAAGGATGCAGAGTTTGGACAGTTTTGTACATGTCGTCCCTGAACCGGAGCATGTTTGGGAAGGGCGCAGACGAGGGGTGTCCAGGAGGTATTGACGAGCAAGCTGACTGTATGGTCGACACTGAGGAGCAAACAAGTCCAAAGGTAGATGAACCGGGCCAAAAGAAGAGATGCTGAGCTCACCATGATACAAGACGAGTTTTGTTGTACCACGACCGAGTTTCAACAGACGCTTGATGGTGTGATGCGGAGATGGCCCGCACTCCGATTGGTCAATATGCCATGCCGAGTGGAGTGTGGGATGGCGTTTTTTCGCAGAACAAGCACACCACGAATCAAAGCTACCTTGACGTATTTGGTAACTGCGCACGGCTCGTACCTGACTTTGACTCGTTTGCGCTTTCACCACGCGAGACATTCGGCGTCATACGTCCTTTTCTCCTCCACACATTTGGGGGCGCCATTGCCCCCAGGGTAGCCGGCCGATTGCCGAGACGGTATTTCGCGACCACGATGACCACGACCGAGACGAGGATACAAGCGAACGGGGAGATGGCAGGGGTTATACACGGTCAGGGCCACGGAGACGGGTCCGCTCAAGAGAACGGAAAGGGAAGAAAACTCCACGGACGCGCATTCTATGAGAGTATCGGCAGTCCGAAGCTGGTGCTCGCGCCCATGGTTGAACAGTCAGAGTTCGTACGTCTCTTCATCTCGATACGACTCGCCTGCGATTATGGCTACTAACGGGATGGCTTCTACAGGCATGGCGATTACTGTCGCGCTCCTTCCTCCCCGAGTCTCAGCAGAAAAACCTCCTAGCGTATACCCCAATGTTCCACTCCAAGATGTTCGGAGAGAAGAGCAACTACCGCGATGCTCACTTTCAGCCTCTCAAGTCGACCATCCCGTCACCCACCGACGACTATCACCTCTCCCAATTACCCGACTCAGACAGGCATCTCGATGGCAACCCGGCCTTCGACAGACCCCTCACAGTGCAGTTCTGCTCAAACGACCCCGACGATTTTTTGCGAGCCGCGAAACACGTTGCGCCCTTTTGCGATGCCGTAGATCTCAATCTGGGATGTCCACAAGGCATTGCGAAGCGGGGCAAGTACGGCGCTTTTCTACAAGAGGACTGGGACCTGATATCGAGGATGATACGCAAGCTGCACGACGAGTTGGATGTTCCAGTCACTGCAAAGATGAGGGTGCTTGAGACACCGGAAAAGACACTGGCCTACGCAAAAACACTGCTGGACGCCGGCGCAAGCATCATCACCGTACACGGCCGACGGAGAGAACAAAAGGGTCACAACACGGGACTGGCAGATTGGAAGATGATCCGCTATCTACGGGAGAACCTCCCTAAGGAGACTGTCATATTCGCCAATGGAAACATCCTCCAGCACGAGGACATTGCGGCATGTCTGGAGGCGACAGGTGCAGATGGTGTCATGAGCGCAGAAGGAAACCTTTACGATCCGACCATATTCGCCGCACCACCTCCACCTGGCCAGGAAGGTCGGGAATACTGGCGTGGACGCGACGGAAAAGGCGGATACAGGATGGATGCTGTGATGAGACGATACATGGACATCATTCACAAATACGCCCTCGGCCAGGAACCACCTCAACGGAAGCCTCTTTGGATGCCTGGAGACCTCGAAGAGCTGCCGCAAGAAAATACCAACAACGCAGCGGAGAATGGCAAGAGAGCGGGAGACGAACAGGACGGCCCGCCACAGAAAAAGAGAAAGCCAATGTCGAAATCAGAGAAGAAGAAGGAAGCTTCAAATCCCAACCTCACGGCTATGCAAGCACATCTTTTCCATCTCCTCCGTCCCCTTGTCTCGCAGCATCACAATGTGCGCGACGCACTCGCCCGATCACGGACAGGCGACATTGACGCGTTTGAAAATGTGCTGAGCCTTGTAGAGAAGGCTGTCAAAGAGGGCATCCAGAAGTATGAAGAAGAGCATGCCAATGAAACGACTTCCGCGACGCAACCTCCCGCTCCGATTGAGGAGATAGCAGGAGAAAATCTGGATCCTTACGAGTCTTCTCTCGCCACTGTAGCCCGCGTCAAAAGACCATATTGGGTCTGTCAACCGTACGTTAGACCATTGCCTAAGGAAGCGCTGGAGAAGGGCAGTATGACGGTTAGCAAGAAAGAGAAGAAGAGGCTGGAACAAGAGGCAGAGAAGTTGGCTAAGAAGGAAGAAGACGAGGCCAAAGCGGTGGGGCTCGAGCCTGGCGGTAGGGTGGAGGAGAGGGTAGTGGATGATGAGAACGGGAAGAATGAGATTGTCGAGGAGCCTAGGGATGGACTGGTTGCGGGGTAAATAGGAGAACGCCAGTAGGAGAAGAAATGTAGATACCCAACAACGAAATGTTAAACTATAACGATCTAAATCGACTGTACGGCAACCCAGGATTTGTAAGTCACGATGCCGGTGTACCAGATGCCGGTGCCGATCCGCTAAACCCTGCTTGCCTGCACGTCAGCGACACAACCACGTTTACAGATTGTCTTTATCGCTGCATCGGCCGCTGCTGGTTGACTCGTGCGGTAACATCTTTTTACCACAGTTTCCGACGAAAATCCTCACGTCGTATCTTCTGAGCATTCTGATTGGCGGACTGGTATGCAAGATGAGTGCAGTAGCTAGCTTCATACCTGTAACAGCAAAGGCGGCGAATGTATGCATGTACTGCCGGGTGAGGAAGCAAAAGTGTGATAGAGTGCTGCCGCAGTGCCAAAGATGTGCTGTGTGAGTTCTTTTCCACTATCGAATCAAGTACCCTTGGACTGATGGGCCGCTAGGAAGGGGAGGGTGTGTGATTACACGCCGTACAAAGAGCCGCCACGCCTTGGAGACGTGGAGCTAGAGCCATCGGTTATTAGTTTCGAAGGATGCACTCATGTTGATCTCTCGTCGCGGGGTACAATGGAGTTGCTGCATGCGGTATCTGCATATGTCGACTCCGAGGATACTGCTGAGAGGAAGACAAGGCTAGCCGATATAGTGTACGACATACTGGATCAAGCAAACGTGGATGTATCCCTTGCTTTGGAAGAGTTCGGTCCGTCTGTCCAACAATGGTGTCCAATTCTCCCGGGAGACTTTCTGAAAGACCATCGAAAGGACGTTCCTTATCAGCAACCACCACACGACGAGGTAGATCAGCCGCTGCTACTGTTGTGTCTATGGCTTGTGAACCGGCGACCATGCGAGAATTCAGAGCACATAATACGCTGCCAACTCTACCGCGCATCGAAACAATCCCTCGCCATCCTTCAAAGCAGCGCCGACGTCAACACCTCTATCCTTCAAGCTTCCATGCTTCTCGCTATCTACGAAACAAGTCAGGGCATGTCAAGTCAAGCCTTCCAAACCATGTCAGCAAGCGTAGCTATACACCAACTCTTAGAACATTCAACCACAAAAAGCGCAAACCTGACTTCAACACTGGAGTGGATAAAGCCTAGTCTGCTCATGCTAGACCGCGTCATATCTCTCACATCGCCTACGCACCTTCCTCTGATTCTCCACTCCGCACACACAATCACTCAATCTGTCTCGAACAATCTAGCTCCTGAGATACCACCGCACCCACCACGCCACTTGACATCAGCAATCTCTGCGCGGAAACTACACATTCGATCCACCGTCTCTCTCGCTACAGGTCCAGCTTTGGAATACATCTCCTCTCTCACTACTAACTCTCCATCATCACCACCTCCTCCTGGAGCCTACGATACAGCCACAGCAACTCTAACATCCTGTATCCAAACCCTCGTCTCCAAACCCGAACCGCATACGTGGCTACACTGTGACGCCATTGCACTAGCCTTTTGTACAAACATTCTCCTCCAAGAAGCACAGATACGGCACCTGTCGTCTAGCTTGCCAGTGCTAGCAGGACGTCCCCATCCAGAGTACGAAAAGGTACATTTGGCGCTCAAATATGCGCGACGTATGGCTTGGGATATGGTGAAGGTGGCGATTGGGAAAATCAATGGGGGAGGGGAATGGGAGGGCGGGGAGGAAGGGGGTGATGGGGTGGAAAGACTGCCTTTTGCAGGACTGTGTTGTGTTGTTAGAGCGGGAGTGGCGGTTTGGAAGACGGGAGAATTCTATGCAGATGATGATTGTTTGGAGGAGAGGGAGGTGGATGGATTTAAGAGGGTGGTTAGACTGTTCGCTGGGAGATGGAGAGCTGGAGAATTGTACGTGCAAATATTGCAAGCATGAATCAAGTTGTCCCCAATAAACAGCTTTGGGTTGTAGAGGAAAGAGCATGCTACCTAGGTAATATCTTGTCTGATTCTCAAGGCAACGGAATTCTCGCCGCTGCATCGTGACCATCTTCAATACGACACCTAACTGCGGCCTGACTCCGTCCCACTGCATTGGACGAGGCACAATTAGCGTGAAGGGTTGGCCTGTCAAGCTAGTCCCATAGGAGTATCTTCTTTCGCCAGGCCAATGCTACGGTATTAGCTACATCACGAAAAGCGGCCCGACTATGAATGAGCTATTACAAATAAAACGCCTCGCACCATGCGTAGTCGCGAGACTCCGAGACAATGATTAAGCTTGTCGACTCATTTCAAGGTCAGTCGGTCCTGATATACTACCAATGATGTGTACAGTACATCGCCATGAAAGCCAACACTAAATGCGGTTGAGAAATGTTCCAAGTCAATAAACCCAGTGTTGGACATCATTTTACCCTTGTGCAGCTCGCTAGTTAATCGAGAATCTTGTTCCCTGTTGCTGACATTCTCCCATCTTATCAAAACATGCTACCCTAGGCAAGACCTCGGGATGCGCATCTGTACAAGCTTACAAAGCCCCAGACCGACGTCGTGTGCTAACGGACACCGAACGTGCCCTTCAAGCAATCTCCATGCAAATGATGCTTATCAAGCAAACTGAGCTGTGACACTGACAATGGTACCATTTCCATGGCATATAAATGCAGCATGAAAGGACCACATTTCATATCCATAACAGCTTAACATCCATTCAAAATGTTTCACCTTGGCACCTTCTTCACCCTTCTCATCATCTCGATCTTACGAGCTCCTCTTGCTGCTGCTGCTGCAGCTCTACCGACCAACTCTGAAGCCTCCGCCCGAACACTATACCAATTCGACAATGGCACATGGGTAGAGAATATCGCTGTCCGCTCAAACGGAAACCTTCTAGTCACACTTATCGATCGCCCCTCCCTATACGAAATCAACCCTTTCCACAGCAACACTGCAACCCTCATCACAAATCTCGAAGACGAATCGAACACGACCAGCCTGCTTGGAATCACAGAGATGAGCCCCGACGTCTTCGTATTCATCGCAGGCAATTTCTCCATCGCGCGGAGAGGGTCAGATGTAGCGAGCTATTCGGTATGGCAAATTGACTTCAATCGTGGTGACGCGGCAAAATGCGAAAAGGTCTCCGAGATCGAGGCGCTCCCGGAAGCCAGTTTCCTCAACGGAATGACGACGCTAGATCGCGAGCAGGGCACCGTCCTGATTTCAGACTCCGTTCTTGGACTCGTTTGGCGATTGAATGTCTGGACGGGCAAGTACGATGTTGTACTTGAAGATGAGACGATGACACCGGCGGAGGGAGCATTACTTGTACTGGGAATCAACGGGATCAAGATATTTGATGGGTATCTTTACTACATCAACGCGTTGAAAGGATTGTTCTGTCGTGTCGAAATCGATACATCGACTGGTGAGGCGACCGGACCGTATGAAACCCTCCAAACCGATTTACCTGGAGATGATTTCGCCATGTCTGCGGACGGCGTCGCTTTTGTTACGAATAACGGCGGGAATACGTTGACACGAGTGGATCCAGATGGAAGTCGAAGCTTGATCGTTGGAGGACTGAACTCAACGGTGGTTGCTGGTGCGACTTCAGCTGCTTTGGGGAGAACATGGAGAGATCAAGGCATAGTTTATGTTACAACATCGGGAGCTCAGGCCGTTCCAGTGAATGGAACTTACACCGAGGGTGGGAAGGTTGTCGCTGTTAATGTCTAAATAGTCGCTACTTAGTTACCTATACTCTCCCTTGACAGAAATTGGAATATCCTCTCTTACGTTCGACTTTGCAAGTTCATGACTGGTACTAGTGAACTATTCCAGTACTAACATTTGGCTGCCGGCAACGATCAACAATTACAGTTGCGAGTATTCTGCGAAGGGTCTTCGATAAAACCTGAAGTAGGTTATGAATTGGCCAGATCCTGAACTCCAGAGATGGCATGTCTTTCTCCGAAAAGCAGAGGAAGCGGTTTGAGGTGTAGCGTAAAACAGTCGGCTTGATGGTCGATAAAATAGCGGCACGAGCCTTCCTTATTGGGCGCGAATGAGACTGTGAATCTTCTGAAGATCATGGCAACAACCATACGTAGCTGCACCATAGCCAACGGCTTTCCTGCGCAGTTGTATCCCCCAAAACCGAATGGCACGAATGCGTCTCTACGAAGGATGAGGTTAGGCTGGGAGGACCAGCGTTCAGGTATAAAATCGTCGGGCCGGACGAACGCGCGTGAATCTACAAGGGTCAGTGTAAAGTACGCCATGTGGGAGAACTAAATACCTCGATGCAGAGCGTACGTTGGTGTCGTTACGTTCATGTGGCCTGGAATATATTGGCCTGCGATGATCGCACCCTCCGCAGGCGTCACACGCTGAAGGCCGGAGGGTACGGGCGGATGCAGCCTCAATGTTTCGTTGATGATGCCAGTCAGGTAAGGTTTACCTAACAAGTCACGATCATCGATGACTCCATCCAAACTCCGCAAGCCTAAGAACTCTTGGTAAAGTTGAGCTTGATATACGGGGTGCTGGCACAGCAGATAGCAAACATTGGACACTGTAATGGCGTTCGTATCAGCACCAGCAACGATGGCCAACTTCGCCTCGCTCAAAGCATTATTCTTGAAACCATCAGATTGCGACAAGTATGTGTATATGTCCGGCTCATGACTATGCATCTGCGCGTGTGAGCAGATTGGGTACGAGCGGGATAGAGCCTGAATGGCTTACCTTGCTGCGCGCTTGCAAAGCTTCATCGTACCAGCCTTCCCAAGACTTCTGCCTTTTCAGCGAGATGCGGAGGTTCCTGGCGATATGAAGCAGAGGCATATTAAGCAGTGCAAAGCCAACCGCCTTCTGCTTTCTAAGAAACTCTGCCACGATCGGGGTTCGCTGATTCGTAGTTTGCGTATCAAATGATTGACCAAACGTTAGGTCCGATATGACATCGAAGAAGAGATCTAAGAAAGCATCACTAGCATCTATCGGTGTGCTGGAAGCCGCGTGGTGGGAGAGTATATCGGCAATAAGGCGATAGTGCCTCTTGAGTCGTGGCATATAGTCTTGTAATGCTGCGAATGTCAGCAAAGATCATAGGGACAATCCAAACTCACTGACCAGTATTATGAAAAGCCTTGTCCCAATACCAACGTTGCTGTTTGTGAAGATCTGGATCACGAATGAATTGCAAGGTATGGAATGGGTAAGTTTGATCGTAGAATTCGCCTTTCTTGATGTTGCTTCTGGGTCCGTGAACGTCCTTTACGGCATCGGGATGGCAAATCGAGATTTCTCGTGGTCCTAGAGGATGTTAGTGTAACCTTCATACGGCTGTGGTCTCAACTTACGTATCCGCACAAAGTCCCCGTATTGATCATGCAGACTGCGTATCTTGACATAAAATTTCAGGTCTGGTATGTTTTGCCTGATAATCCAAAGACTAGTCACGCGAGCAGCTATTGGTCCGGGGAATGATTTGAGAGGATGCAGGAACAGTCGATAGATGATCATAGAACAGAGGAAGCCACAGAGAGAGCATGTGGCGACAGCGCCGGCCAATACGACTGACAATCCCAACGATACACCCTCACTGATGGCGATGATGATCACTGTAGCTACGAAGGCAGCATAGGCGAAGGCCAAGATGTTGGGTGCGCGTCGATCCCATTCGAAATGTCTGGAGAAGACTGTGGCGTGGAGCAGAATACCCAAAGCGAACTTGATGGCGATATGAAGGTCTAGCATCTTGAATCGAGAGCAACGGATGATTTTGCGGAGAGGCGTAAGTGCTCGCCGTTTATTCAGGGCGCGTAGCAACAGCTATATGGGCCTGCCGTGACGGAGCGCTCGGTCCATGCGGTCGGCATTTTCGGTCATTCCTTCCCACAATGAACGAGCGATTATACTGGGCTCAGTCGATTTAAGAGGGTTCTGTCAAGGAAGGTTCGCGATGGGTATGATTTTGGAGATGTGGGTGTGTGGAAGTACGGCCTGCAAAGGGCGTCATCGACGCAGAAGGCATCAACTCCTTGGACGCTCATTGGCCAATGTATGACGCCACTGTGAGAGCCGTGCGGTCTATCTTGTGAACAAAGCAATTCCTCCCCCTTTGCCCTTCGTTTCGCTGACCTGCACATTCATCCCAGCCTTCCCATAGAAGCCTCTGTTCTTCTCCCCACACAGCACGCTAGCTACGACGTCTTCGCCTTCCTTTTGTGCTTCTAGAACACCCCATCGGGCCAGCAGCTTTCCTACACCCTTACCTTGGTAGTCTGGATGTACACCACAAACATGCAAATCCCAGCACTCGGTACGCTGGCCGGTCCAGTACTTCTCCGAATTTGCAACAGCGGTGTTGAGGAACGAGGCGCGCGTAGGATCGGCGGCGCGATTGGGAAACAGCGCTAGAGACATGGAGTGGTAGGTCTTCAAGAGCGGCGCGACGAGATTGCCTGCGAAAAAGTTGATGTGAGCCGGAAGCCATGCTCATATGTCATGAGAAGTTTCGCGGTGAAACATACGTGGATCTGCTCCGCTCAACTCCTTGCTCTCTCCGCCCTTCCCAAGCCTCCTCCAATCTGCTGCCCCAACCACCTTTCCATCATCCGTCACAACTATGAATTGATGACGCCAGTCCCAGAATCGTTCTCGAATCCCACGCAGTAAGAACCAATAAACGTCGTCAGGGTATTCTTTGCGGTGCGGGTGCATGATCTCTCCAATGATCTCATCGTCAAAGAACGCGGCTGTCCATACTGTCGCTATTGAAGAAAGATCTGAGATGCCTGCAGCGCGAAGCTCGAATTTAGGCATGGTAGCACGCTCTGTTGACGTGTCGAACGCTAGACAGCTTCTTGCACAGCAAGTCCTGTTGCGAAAGTCCCAATAATAGTTCGATAACGAAACAGGTGCGCTCCTGCTGCGGGAATCTGATGTGTGCGACGCGGGAACGTTCAAGTAGATGTGGCTACATCCCGTGCGACAGGCATACTTTTAACCTGTTGTCAGATGCCCCACATGCCGGCTGCATGTCTATCGCTACGCGTGGGTAGTACACATGCATCAGGGCGAACATGTCAGATTCTTTGTTTGGCGTAAACCTAATTGGTGTAGAGGAAGAAGGCACATGTTTTGACCCACCACGACGTATCTTACAGCTCTTCGGCGCTCACAGGGCTTAGGCCAGCAATTGAGCGACACATGACTCAGTTCGCTCACTCGGTGGGAGTTCACGCGCGCTTCGCAAAATCGAGTGCGCATATGTTTGGTGCTCACATTCGACTGGCACCTTGACTTCAATCCACCCGCACGCAGGATGGATAGAACCATCTCGGGGTCAACCAGCGTCATCGCTAACCATACGAGTATCACAGACCAACACCCACCAATCCAATCCTCTTTCACTTTCAAAGCGGCATCGCTAGTCTCTGACTATGTCTCCTATATCATCTCCAGCTGCCCAGCTCTCCACAACCATAATTTCAACCACGATGTCGCGCTCCCTAACACAGAATGTTTCCACTGCCACATACAAGTCAATAAGTGACTTCTCCATCGCGGACCTGTTCATCCGCCAAGCTCAACAAGAGGGTACCACGATCGAATTGGAACGAGGAATACTTGCGCATGAACCAGATGAACAACGGATTGCCAAGAAGCAAAGGCAGAGGAGATGCGTATACATGGCCATCGCCTTACTTACGAGTATCGGAGCGGCATCTTGGGCTGTCGCTTTAATGTATGCCAACGGCCGGCTGTAGATTACCACTGAGGCTGGACCCTAGGTACCCACTGAGCGATTTCTTCATAGGCTAACAAGACGGATGGTTACACATACTTTTACGTGGAATGTCTTGCACAGTTAATCAAGAACGCTTCTCTATTACTCTCCATCACTGGCTGCAGAAGAAAAATCATAATACTTGAGTTGTATTCCATAACTGTCATATTCGCGTTCCGTAGGGCGACCGCCGCTCAACCCAGTCGTATCCAGAAATTACTCCTGGCCATCCCCTCTCCAATCCCGCAAGCTTCCACTTCTGACATACGCAGATTCCATCGTGTCCACCTATGAACGCTTCCCCGTGGGCCTTCCAGTCTTCGGCTTCGTAGCCGGCCTCACAGGCGTGCTAGTTGTGGATTTCAAAGGACGCCCAGGCTTTCTCTTCACGGCCGGCACTGTTGGTGTAGTGGATGTGGACTTTCTAGGCCGCTTTGCCGGTCTTTTGAAGACTTCTGGTTCTTCTTCCGTCATGTCCACATAGTCGTCATCTTCATCAGCGACTGTATGACGTTTCCGCCTTTGCTGCACAGGGACGGGCACGGTGGTATTGGCGTTCAGCTTGATGGAAAGTCTCTTGCCCGCAGGACGTGATGAAGTCTCGCTGGCCGTGTTCAGGACTGGCTCAGACGTCTTTGGTGCCGCGTTTCCTGTTTCTTGTGCGACGGATCGAGCCATCCAGAGGTATTTACGTCCGCCTTCTCCAAGGTTCGCGGGACCGCTGTTGACGTCTGTGCTGCCTGTGATTATGGACGCGGGTGCACTCGCACCACTGTCGCTGGTGGGATTGCGTTCCTCGGTTGGGCTGGTAAGCACGTCTTCGAAGAAGTTGTCGCCTACTTGGGGGATCGTGGTATCGAAAGGGTGATGGTTTTTCCTCGGTGTATATCGACCTTTCACTGTGCCGTCGCTATTGCAGGGCAATGAGGTGGCCTTGAGCGCGATATAGCATTTGCGAAACTTGGTGTTTTTTCCGCGTAGTTCAGCCTCCCTTTGACGCATTTTAAGGCGCATGTTCTCTGTCAAGCAGTCAGTATCGTTGTTATACGCTACTCTTGGTGCACTTGCCAGCCTCTGTCGAGGAAAGGTCACCGGGCACCAGTGCCTCATTGCCTGTCTCTACGCAAGCATCGCAGTAGAAATCCAGTCTATTGCTTCTCTTTGGCGCTTCTTTGTTCCTCGATGAGCTGTTGTTGGCAATATGATAGCAGTTGGGTGCGCACGGCTCGTCGGACCTCAGCGTTGTGATGATGTGTCCGCACGCCAACATGTGTTCGTAAGACATAGATGGGTTGAGACATGAGTCGTTTTCTGGCGTTACTGTAACTCGAGGATAGCTGGCAACCTCGTGTATGGCCTTTGGCTTGGGTGAGGGCGACGCATCTTTTTTGAGCGGCCAGCGCGAGGTGAGCATGTTGCCGAATTGTTGCACGACAGACGGCGGCATCACGCTTGTATAAAGCGAAAGTGTCGAAGATGCTACGTTATGCGGCAGGTGCTGGGCCAGATGTTTGTCAGTCGCTCGTGGTGTTTTGGGTGACCAGCAGTGTGAATCATGGGTGCAAGGCAAGCAAGATTGGGCGAGCCGAAGGATGGACCAAGGTGACTGATGCAACGGCTCCGAGAGGAAAGGTCACGGGAGTATTCATGAGCGAGGAACAATAGACAGTGACTCGGTTGCGTGGTCACTGCGCCTTTGGTGAAGGGTGAGTTGCCCGGCGCGCAATCACGCTCGCCTGCTCTTCACCCTCGACTCGATTAACGGAACCATGTGAGGTTGTCATGGTATTCGCTAGTTGTCTGATAACCTGCTAGAATTATGTTCAACCGAGATACGTCTTGGGGCTGTACCACTGCTTTCCAGTCACGTGCCCTACACGGTCCAGTGATTATTTTTTACATCCGCCGCTATTCATGTCAGCCCACGGTACTACCTAACACGTTCCATAATCGACGATCCCCCATGATCTTGAAGATTCCCTTGCTATATGCGCAAAACAAGGCCTTCAGGTGCGAAGCATCATAGAAAATGTGACCATGCCTTTGTCGCATGGTGACAGCGTGTCAGCGAGCTCGACGATTACTTGATCTCAGAGATGCTCCAACATTCAAAATCGTGGGAAGGTCTGTCGAATTCACCATACCCACAGAATCAGTCCTTCCAAATTATCCACCAGATCTCATTCGCGCAACTAGCATTCGACGAAATGCCTGTCGAACCTCATCCTAAAATGAAAAGTGAAAACCCCGACCGCCTTCTCATGTCAGCAGACGACCCGAAAGCCCAAGAACTGACAGCGATGCTCACTTTACGATAGATTAGACTGGAAAACCTACTGCCAAATCAAAGGATAATTTGTTGAACCAAAAGTTGGAGGTTAGTCTGTTTGCCAAGACAGACACGGGTGAATTGACAGACGAGGAATACCAGACAATCATTCGAACACAATTCGGAGAACGAGGATGGTGAACGGACATGAGATGCGTTTAAAAGTAGTAGCATGCGTCTCAATAGCGATAGTTGGTATAATCGTAGGCGAATGTATCTCCACTCCACGTCGAGGATCCCATGGTAACCATATCCAGCCTTAGATCTCACTCTCGTCTGCCTTTATACACCACCAGCCCCCCTGTCGTAAGTGTTCTTCCCCGTATATCCTCATGTCGTCATCAATGTCCTCACAACTCCTTCTTCAAAAAGTGCTCTGGTCGATGATCCGTCTCATAGTCGACATGAACATACGCCCTCTCTACATCAGGGAGACTCTCCAGTTTCATCTGAAGTTCTTCGGCTACATCATGTGTGGCTCTCAAGGTAGCTTCTGGGTCCATGACGATATCTACTTCGACGATGAGGCGGGGACCGGAGTGGTAGGCACGGACGGTGTCAATCTGGAGGATGGTAGGAGAGTGTGTCATCGCTGTGAAGCCAAGCGTCAGCGCGCAATCCAAGTATATATGGAAGAGAAACTTACAGATGTAGGTAATATGCTGCAACATGGCCGTATCAGCCGTGACGCCAATGAGAAGCTGGAATTCCGAGTACGCCGTTCTCGACCACAAGAAGATGATCAAGACAGACAGTATCATGGCGCCCATAGGGTCCAACCACCATTTCAACTTGGATCCACCAACAGACGTCAACACACCGAACCCGTTGATGAACAGATCGTTTCGGTGGTCTTCCCACAGAATCCTGACTTGACTGTACTTGTTCCTCAACGCCCAGCAATACAAGAACAGGGAGAATTTTGTCGCAAAAGCAATGCTGACGGCGATTACACTGGGCAAGTAGAAGTCGTTGGTCTCGGGACCAGAGTGTTCAGCAACCGTACGGATGGCTTCGACAATGATCACGACAGAAACTGTAATCATGAGTGCACAGAATGAGAGGTTCCCAGCAGTCTCGATCCTCGCTTTCCCTGACGGGAATTTCCTGGCATCGACGCGTGCGACGGCGCGGTTGCACATGATGAGTGTGAGATTGGACAAGGGGTCGAAGAGCGAATCAGCCATTGTCGTAAACAGCGACAGCGAGCCCGAAGATATAGCGGCGTAGAGCTGCAGGACGGCCAGAATGATATTCGCAGCAAAGGAACCAATGACGGCAATCTTGTACTTGACGTGGTTGGCCGTATCCTCGTCTTTCGCGGCCGCCCGGTGTTCAGCGACCGGCTTGAGCAGCCTCTCTATATTCTCGTTCTGCGCCGAGTAAAACTCTTCCAGCTTCTTGGCCGACGTGGCCTTCTTGTTGAGCGTCATGGGCCCGCAGCTATCGCGCTTTCGCGACGTGTTGGCGCGGATCAGGGCCATTTCCGACTCGGGCTTTATGGCAGCGGACAGCGAGTACGGGTCGTTGTCCGGGGTATACGAGGGCGGCGACTGCGATTCAATGTCGTCGTGGACGCTGCTGTGACGCGCCGAGACATGGCGGGCGATGGGGTCGTGGTCGGTCGTAGGAGCTGCTGTTTCGACGGCGGTGCTGCTGGCATCGTGTTTGCGGGCTGTGCTGTCTGCATGGTGGTGGGTGCTGCTGCTACTGCTGGCATTGGCGTGCACGTGGGGGCTTGACGTGCGTTCTATGCGGTCGGGGTGTGTATGGAAGGGGTGGGGTTTCATGGATATGGCGCGGTGGACATCGGGCTCCGACATTGCTGCGGTAGAGTATCAATCCGCCCGTCGATGGGGAGTGAAGAGAAGATGAAGATGCGATTACCGCACTCCTTCTGCGTATATGACCAAGATGGTAGCGGTGAAATAGGTCCGAGGATAGATGGCCAAGCTCCGTGTGTGCGATCGACGGCTGGTGGGCCAAGGTGCACGTGGGGAAGGCGTGCGCGGCGGTGGGGAGGTTAGATGCGTCTTTATTCATCGTCGCGACCTCTTCGCGTAGACTTGCTCTCATCCAGGCGCACAAGACCACAGCGTGAATCCCATCCAAAATCAGCGTCCTGAGTCCATCTATCACATGTCATTTGGCTCAAACGCACTGCGGTTGCCAAACACACCTTCTCCCAGGCGGCTACCGGTAATCGATAACATCTGCGCAACGTTCCGTCATCGGCCTCCCCGCAGGCTGTTTCGCCTCGCCTGCCATGTTCCACATCCTTCACAAACACGTGCGTCACTTCTGTTCATACTCCTTCACAAAGCATCGCAAACCCTGCACATATCATACCACATTTCAACATCTCCCCTTGGACAGAACCTGCGCATACTCACCGATAATGTTACGCGTCGGTTAAGCATTTCCTGTTGCAGGACAAGCAGCCAAGATGGTCTCGTCCCCCGCTGTGGGCTTGGTATTCCGTATCTGTAGCGTGTAGGCAGAAACTGTAGCGTGTAGGCAGAAACTGTAGCGTGTAGGCAGAAACTGTAGCGTGTAGGCAGAAACTGTAGCGTGTAGGCAGAAACTGTAGCGTGTAGGCAGAAACAGTAGCGTGTTTGTGTTGAGCTTTTGAGTCCTTGGTGCCGTGTGACGATACTGTGGACATGTCCCTTCGCTCCCTACTTTCTGAGCAGACAGCATTGGACGCAGCCACGAAACTTGTCTTATTTCCACTCCCATTCCGCGTACGCGACTATGAACTCTACGTGTCGTAGTCGGGTCCACATTCACATGCGCGACGCCCTTAGGCTAAACACACCCTCACCCCGCGAGATGGACATCACTAACCACACAACAAAGTAACAGCAAAGAGGCATATATCTCCTCTGTTAAGCCATCACACCAGTCCTCCTTCGGGGTTAAGCGGACCAAAATAATGTTTGCCTTGGTGTCTATGTCTAACTAGTTCCAACCTTGCATGCATGCGATCAACTTCACGCCTATTTAGCCATCACCAGAATCTGGGGTATCAATAGTGCGCAACCCCATGTCTATAATAACGAGTGAATACAAGAAAATCTAACCACCTATGGCATATATGTATCTCGAGAACGGTAAAAGGATGAAGTAGAAAGCAATGCAGGGTCGGGGTTAAAGAGAGATGGAAAATGCAGGAAAGCAAAAATGGGAAATCCACATGCGGATCCGCCCCCATGGCCTGGACATGCCAGCCAGCCAGCCTTGCTTTCCATCCATGTGACTGTGTAAGGATATGGTCGATCGACAAGAGAAAGACATGGAGCGACTCCGGGAGAACAATGCTAGAAGCCGGTGATCTATCTTTATCCCGTGTAAATCATCCTTTGCTCCGCACACCAGCCTGAACCTTGACTTGCCATGTGTGTGTGTGTATATGAAACCAGGGGGTATAGAGTAGCCCTTGTGCAAAATGCTCCGCTTGTTCTGTGCCACTGCCGGCTATTGCATGTTGCTGCTTCCTTCCAAGAGCTTTCGTATATGCGATCGAGTTGCTAGACAATACCCCGGTGGTTATGCGTCGCCTGGTCGGTTCCGGTATCGTCGGTCGCACAAAGTAGCCTTCGCACATATTCATCAAGACTGACAACGCATATGTGCTGCGCACTCGCGGACCTGCGTCCCAACACTAGGGCTTAGTCTTCAACGTTGTCCATACGGTATGTGCTGTATGTGGGTAAAAGACCGATCAGATCCAGACCAGGGCACCCACTGAAAATTGAAATGATCGACAGGAGTGTCACTGTAACACTCGCTGACGTTCCGTTTAGTTCCCATGCATCCAGCAGGCCCCCTGCGCCCCAGAATCCTGTGCCGCACTTGCAAACTCGTACTCACCACCGAGCCCGAACGGTGTCTCCAGCATATCCGGTAGGTTTGTATCCCACATCATATCATCCCAGAAGTTGTTCAAGATCGTCGGATCGTTCCCAGCATTGGCCCAGGTGGGTGTTGCGGGGTTGTAGTGCCCGAATGCCGAGGGATGATGATGTCCGTAAACGGCGGGGTGGGTGTTGAGCATCGTTGGCGCGGCTGAGGTGCCAGGAACAGCGAAGTGAGTGTGAGCATTTGGGTGAGGTTGCTGATGTTGGTATTGTTGGGGGTGGAGGATGTGTGGCATAGCGGTCTGAGACTGATGGGACAGCGTCGATACATTCGTTTTGTATGCGGCGTAGAGGCGAGTGACTGCATCGCCGCTCCGTTTAGCTGCAATACTCCAGTCCTTGACAGTCTCGAAAAATGCGAGTGCTGTTTCGATACTGGCTTTCCACTTCTCTACTTCTTCCGGCATGCTGGTGTCGCTGAACAAGGAGACCAGAGGTACCATACAGGCTTGGAAGCAAAACCATACTGCGTTCCAACCTGAGATGAGATCTGGCATACATTCTTGACTGATATCTTCAATCGTTTTGGACGCAATAAGTCGACATTTGCCCACTGCGACCTTTTCGTCAGCACTGAGGGCGGCCCAAGGTGAGCGTCGGAGTGCTGCAGTGAGTAGGATTGGTCGATGGAGGATGATGCGAATGTTCTGAAACCGCCACTTCATGACCAGCCTGGTTCGCCGAAGGAACTCCGGACACGGCTCATCAGGATTGGAGAGAATTGAGGGTAGATCATCATGCCACTTCACAATTTGTGCGTCGAAGCTAGCCGTTTCTGTAGAAGCAAGCAGGGGAGATTCGACGAGGCGATCCTGGATCCTAGTAGCGATCTGACAAAATGCTGAAGCGTGCACCAAAGGAAGGATCTTGAGTTGTTCAATGTACTGAGGGCTGTTGGGTGATGGTGTTGCCTGAGACTGTGTTTGACGTTAGTGGGTATCGGTTGTGGCATTTGTCATAGGGTCTTACAGTGGTTGCGGCCGTTCCAGGTCTCATGACAGTGATGGAAGGCCCCATCCTACCCAGCGAAGGCCGGCCCGTTGTGGTTGAAGCCCAAGAATCCAGACAAAATAAACTCCACCAAATGCGACGTCTCATCTCCGGGGAAATAGAGTCCTCCTCACCCGGCGTCATCATTTGCCTGCTTGCGTCGCTACGTTCCGAGTACTCGCGATGTAAACCTAGCGCGGTAGCCATACGAAGCGTACCGCCCATCAGAGAATGCGCTTCGTTTGGGCGGTTGAGATAGTGCATATAGTATCCGCTCATAATAGCTAGAGCCTGGAGGACTTCTAGGTTGCCGCTTCCGAACGATTCCAAAGATAGGTGCTGCCGAGACCGATTGAAGTAGACGTAGTGCGCCTCGTTATCTGCGGCTAGAGAGGCAAGCGACCCCAGTGCGAAGACCATGTTTAGTAACGCCAGCCATGCTGAGTCCCTCCGATTCCCGTACAAGAACGCGGACCAGAACTTTCGCTCATCGATCAGAGGACAAAACGGATGCACGCGGTCGAAATAGCTCTCAATCAGCTCTTGGCCGTGCTCGGGAGATGGTAAGGCATCTGGCCTGCTGTCTGCTAGCTCCGGTCGCGGAGAGCCTGCACGGCTTGGTAGCGCAGTCTCCTGGCTGTTGTGTGCGATGAGCGAACGCGTCTGAGGCGCACATCGTACAATAACCTTCAGTGCTGCTGTGATGGAAGATATGCCAACATAGGAGGACAGTCGGTCGACAGACATTGAAAGTCCGTTTACATCGTCGGAGATGCCTTGGACACGGAGCTGGTGCTTCCGTGCCTCGTCCCAGTAGGGATCTTCCGGTGGAGCCTGCTCGAGCGCCTCTAAGCTTTCGGCTCCATCAGATCCAGCCTGCGCGTCCGATAACGCTTGCGAGTCGGCTGCCGATGGCGACGTCGTGGAGTGGATTGCAGTAGAGGAGAGAGCTAGTTCTAGAAGTTCCTCGCGGGGGAGACTAGCTAGCGACTCCAGATTCTTTACCCCATATAGTTTTGTGAGGATGGTTTTGTACTGTTCGATGTTGTTGGACAGCTTGTCGACTAGTCTACCAAAGTAATTAGCCCGACCCGTCTTGCAAGGTTCTAGAATGCTCACTTTCTACTAGGCACAACTCGTTGCGCCGGCTTCGAGTAGCCGCATGCCTCGGGATGTTGGTACCATTGGCATTGTCCACAGGGTTGAGAACCGTCGCATCGAATCTTGCGTCGCCTGCATTCGACACATGCGTTGCTGGTTGATATGCGTCGTGAGCCTGGTGGTCGTGATGGTTTCCCCGCACTGTCACTGTCTGCTCCAGGTGACCGCATTCCCACGGATGATTGGAAGGTGTGAAACATGTTGCAATGACCGCGGTGGAAAGTCGGCAACGTGCTTCAGAGGCGCAACTCGAAAGAAGGAGGGACAGGAATCTCAGACAAGAAGTGTCAAGCGAACCTGCATCCAGGTGCCAGGCCAAAGAGGAAAGCTGGCCAAATATGTCGTAACGAGAAGGTGATGATTAGAATGATGGTACAAAGTACTGGTGGTACGTCCAGGGACCAATATAACGAGAATCGGAACTAAAAGGTCGACGAACCGGGATCGATATATCAGAGACGTTCGGTAGTGCGGTTTAAGCAATGCATATCACATGCAGCCTGAATCAAATAAGATGCCCAGAGGCAAAACGCAACGTAGGTGCGTCTGGTTCCCAGGCTTGTGCCGTCATAATCCTGCAGAAGCTGATGGTATACTCGGCGCGGAAGCTAACAGCAAGTCGCAGGGCCCGGGCAGCGAAAAGGAATTCCAGAGTGGACATTCGAGAGGGTATAATCCCCGCATTATAGCCACAGTACCCCTGCTTGCATGCAGCAGGGCTGACTGGTCAACCGAGAGGGAGAGGAGAAAAAAAATGGGCAGGCGACCGTTGAGACGGGCGGACGGGAAAGGATTGCGTCTTGGGCGAGGGGAGGGAGGGGCCAAGCGAAATTGGACTCAAAGATGGACATGCCGCTGTCGACGGCTTCGAGAAGGGTTCCAGAAGAGATCGCACACAACATTACCAATTCAGAGCGCTGCGCTATGCGACCTGACATGAAGCAGCCTTTTTTTTTTCCTCTCGCTCTGGCTGCGGCAGCACTACTGCACGTCGTTCCAGTGAGTGCGGATCATCCTTCCCGCCACGATCAAGCAGCGTCGCGCCTCGATCGCATGAGCGCAGATGGGCATGGGTTGCGTGCCTAAGTTAGAGGCGTGATATGTGTGTGTGAGTGTGTGTGGGCCTCTGGAGAGGTGGTGCGATGCCAACCTAAATCGCAAGCCCCAAGGTCGAACACATGCTTTCGGGCGAGTTGCACCCGACCTATGAAGGACGGCCGTTGCAGGCAAGCGGCATCCCAGGCGTACGAGAAGGACGGCCATGCGGCATACTCGCTACCGCCGCCTTCTGCCGACAGGTCACCACCCAAGGAGCCCATACCAGCGTCCGGGTCGCGAGTCCAGTCTGGGCCGAGAAGCGCAGAAACCCACCGAACGCTGCCGCGTGCTCGCTGCGAACCGACTTTGCGTGATGGCACGCGGCTAGGTTGCATTCGCCTGCACCCTCTACCCCATGCAGGACAGCTCCAGCCAATGCTGTAGAGCGCTGGGCGACGCCATTTAATTAACCCTGGGAATTCAGCATGTTCGATAAAGACATTCATATCCAGCGCTTGGCATATACACAACGATTGGACATATAACAGCCTCACATATACCCGTCGGTCCAAACTCTACTCGGCAATGCCTGGTTATTACGCAGTGCAATTCCACTCATCTGGCCCTTGCCTATATTCGCCGTGTTGCAAGCTCCATGTCGCGACATACGAACTCTTACCGACAGGCTAGTTGACGCCGGTGATGATCAAGGACTTTTTGTATTTGCGCGTCAGCATGCGCTGGACGCATCTCCAACTACACGTACTTGCTTGCATTCACACGTTATGCCCCAAAAAAGCGCTCATCCTGCTTCCACTTCATTCAAGCAACTCCACTTTCCCAATCCTGCGAGCTGACACCTAGTCTTTGCCCAAATATGTCCACCTCAACGGTTCATCCTGCTTGCCCAAGCCCCTTACCTTGATGATCTGCTCGTCGCCAGGTACCACGTCTATAGCACTGTCATGTACAAGAACGCCTGAGCGTTCCTCAAAGACCAGGCCTTTAGTCGGTTTCTGAGCCTTGACCACAATAGTCTCGCCCTTTGGTATGACTTCCAAGCCGCGGTCCTTGAACTCCAGATACTTAAGCGGCTGGGGCCAATCGACGTCGCGAGACACAATTTCGCCATCGACCCATATGCGGACAGCTAGGACATGCGGCTCTTCGTTCCGGTTGTCGATCGTACCTGAGAGGACGTCGGTGGTTCCGTTCGGTACGAGCCTGATATCCTTCTTGACGATCTTCGTTTTAATCTCCTTGCCGCTCTCGACGCTAATATACCGTAATTCAACGGTTGCTGTCACTTCTTCCAGTTTCTGACTCGCTACCCACACTTCGTAGTCGCTGGTCTTGGGCACTCTGGCATGCACCACGCTCCAATCAAAGTGCGCCCGTTTGACCGCGACGGCAATCGGGGCAAGGACTCTGCGCATAGCGTAGTAGGCCGGCTTTTTGCGCTGGAAGTAATCGACGATCGACCATGAAGTGACTGGCCAGCAGTCGTTGAGCTGCCAGACGAGTGCACCACCACAATGCCTGTTTTGACCCCATTGGCGTCTCCAACCCCTGTAACCGAACATTAGTGCTTCGGCTTGGGACAGCTGTGTAAGGTGGATGAACGACTGTCGGCTGTCAGTACCTACACCGGCTATATTGCGGTCCATGTCGTCATAGTTCCCGACCATGAACCGGGTAACCGTCGGACGGCACATACCTCTAGATCGGTCTTGGTGCGGAAATTTTCCACCAAATACGTGGCTATCCTCCGCTCATGTCCGTCCGCCTTGTTGTGAAAATCAATCATGTGGCTTTGCGGATACAACTGCGAAGGTTCGGTGCAATAGTATTTGACCGTATCGATGTGTGGAAATGCTTCCATGCCGAATTCGCTGTTGAAGCGGCCGCCGAGCGTATCAAAAATCTGGTATTTTTCCTGCGTGCCATGCCACACTGCATAGATCGTAAGTATAATGTATGTGATGCAATGTGTAGATTATTACCGTTCCATTGATGCATGTCACCCACTGTGGGGTTTGATGTCTTGAGGCCGTCGCCCCATGGTGACCCTGGATGGTATGGCACATGTGGGCTTTCCGCTGCAACAACGTCGGGCAGTAGCTGTAAAGCGTACCGTCAGCGTAATCGTATTTGATAACCACGCGATCCGCACGTACCTTTTCGTATATGTACCGAGCCGGGAAGTCAGTCTTGAGCCAGTTCTCTGGGTTCTTGTCCTCGTAATCATAAGTCAAGCCATACGACTCCTGCACTTGGTAGTCCTCATTGTTTCCTGCATAGATGATGATGGAAGGGTGATGTCGCAGCCTGGTGACGTTCGCGGTGCACTCTTCCTTGATTGATCGCAAGATGTCCGGAAAGGCGGGATAATTGCCGCAGCCAAACATGAAATCTTGCCACACCAAGACTCCGAGTTCATCGCAGATGTCGTAGAAGATGTCTTCCTCCCAGATACCGCCACCCCATATTCTGATCATTATCTGATAGCCATCAACCATCATCTCGAGCCATTTGCGGTACTTTTCCTCGGTTACACGCGGAGTGAAAGAGTCGGCAGGAATCCAGTCCGAACCACCGCAGAACACATCGACGCCGTTGACCCGGAAGTAAAAGCTCTTGCCAATCGCATCTGGCTCCTGTACGAGCTCGCCTTTCCGGAATCCTGTTCGACGTGACGTTTGATGTGTCTCTGTCCCATTCGTGAGAACTGTGGCAGTTACAGTATACAAAGGCTGCTCGCCGTAACCATGAGGGTACCACAACTTTGGACTGCTGACATGGAAATCCACTTTGGCCACACCATTGCTGATTTTTGCAGTCTCCCTAAAGACTTGTTGTTCTCCATCGAAAACATCAAAGGTGACGCTGTCTGCAGACGCTCCTTCGATGATGGCGGAAATGGTTCCCTGGACCGATTTTAGGCTGTCATCGAGCTTGTAGTCGACTCTCAAATCCGTAGCCCTTGCCTGGTAGGTTTCCAATCGTACTTCGCGCCAGGGACCGCACGTGTTCAAGATTGGCCCCCAATCCCAACCCCAATGGTACTGAGCTTTCCTTACTGCAAGCCTTGCCATGTCGCCATTGAATCCAACCCATCTGTGGTCTGGGTATTTTTCCTTGATCTTTATGGCCTCTAGTCGGGCAGATGCAAAGTCGATCTCCAAAGTGTTTGTGCTCTTAGAATTGAGCTTCTTAGTCACATCAAGGCGATGGGGGACGAACATGTTGTCGCTCTCAAGGATAGTCTCTCCGTTGAGCTTAACCGTAGCGAACGTGTCCAGGCCATCGAATGCCAACACGTGTGCAATACCTTCTTTTGCTTCCTGTACCTCGGGCAGCTCGACTTTGTATGTCCATACCTTGTCTGCCACCCACTCTGCGTCAAGCTCGTTGAAGCCTAGGAAAGGATCAGGTATTCTAGTTCATGTATCAGTTTCTGCCTAGCGCTTGCGATTGCTTGTATATCGAGACGTACTTGCCATGCTCCATCAAGTCCAAGTGAACATTCGTCGGGACCCTGTTGACCGACATCCAAGCATCATCAGCAGTATCATCAGCCTGCTTGAAAGTCCAACCCTTCGACAGCACGTGGGCGCTCAGAGCTTGTGCTTTTGCCATGATGGACGAAGTTCAAGATGATGATGACCGCTCGAAACTCCTGCCAGCCTTTAGAAGTCGCTGTCTGAGACTACGAAGTAGCGGGGTAAGCAGCGCCACGAGGGACGCCTTTTCTTCTTGAATGCCGACTGAACATCCCTCTAGTATGCTAAATCAGACCACTGACTTGGCCGGAGCATGTAGTGCCGCGTTGAGCTCCATCGAGCGGTTCGAAACACCGTGATGTGGACTGCAAAGGGTGTGCGGAGAAGCTCGTCCGCGCCCAAAGCGGCTAGCGAGCCGCCTATTGTGGATCTGATGTCGGAAGATATGACCCTGAGCCGCAGTTCAGCCGTCAGAAGGCCACGAGGTGCAGGTACAGAGGGTGAATTGCAAGATGCGATCGGTATCCGTTGTTCCGTTTCATATGGAGAAATTGATAGAGCATTGGAGGAGCGACGGCAGTGTTCCAAGTGGTCAAGCCCCACGCAACGTGGGGTGCTCATACCAGAATAACCTCACCTGGGTTGCTGAGCACGCAGGCTATTATTGCTTTGTACAACATCGTACTTCTTTCCCTACCAACGGAACCCTGAGCAACTTCCGGCTATCCGAGAGACGCAGGCCTTGAATCTGGAGATATGGATCCTGCTGCACCACTAGCCGGTCATGCATCTGGTTGCTCCGCAAGATCCGGATCCCTCTCTGCATGTGATTGTGTTGCAAAGGCAGAAGCGATTCATGGGAGAGTATTGGATTGAGATGCTTAAGGGTCAATCGGAGAAAAGAGGAAGGGGTATAAAACTGGGACCGCCGCAAGACTTCCACCTCACCCCACGTAGGATCTACCAACAACAGCGACATTGGGGCTTCCAAACCCCATGATCGACAAAGCGCACATGTAGTCTTGCTACCAGAAATGTGAAGCCGATATCACAGCCATCACAACCAAAACAAACGCAAATGGATTGCCGTCTAACTTTGAGATGCTCGATGCAGCATTTCTCTTTGCCACTTTACTCCTGGGCCTCATCATCATCGTAGCTTGTTTGTCAACCCTCCCTTGCTGCGCTAACTGAAGCATCTCATCTCGGCTCGTTGAGAGGATCGTCGTCGAACGCGCACCGGGACAGAAGACCACTTCAAACCCAGCCCCAGAGGGGATGATGAAGGTTGAAGTCTGATCATCGAACGCTAGTGTAGTTGTTAGTTTTGCTACGTTTATTGAACATCGAGCGGTCCACGTACCAAAGCTGTATGCGTCGGGACAGACTGCCTTGACATTTTTGGAATACTCGCTCGGCTGACACACACTGGCTGAGTTGTATTCTCCTGTACAGCAATCTTCAGGTCGGTTGTTTTTTGCACATGCAGAGAAGCAAGGATTGAATTGTGGTCGCTGAATGTTGTCGTCAGGATATGGGTATACGCCATCGCCAGGTTTCTCAGGGGGGTTCTGTTGCAGATCCCATGGACACCATTTGGAGATCTGATTCTTATCGACCTTCTGGTCAAAAGGCAATGGGTAGGAGGTATTTGTGCGCAAGAAGTCGGGGTATTCGGGATACGGATCGTAGCCCTGGGGAGCTAGTAGTCCGTCGGTTCCTTCGCAGGATGGGTTGGTGAGGTTCGGAGGAATATCGTCGAGCGTAACGTTTTCGAGCGGCTGAAGCACGATTGCCATGGGGACGTTGTAGCCATCGACAAGCGAGATATCGTAGTATGTATGTCCGTCTCCGGCGTCCAACGTGAACTCGGCAAGCGAAACGGGAACGTCCCCCTACATCCCAGTCAGCCGTGTGTCATCAGTATAGGGTGTGATAACATACCCCGACTTGACAGTTCAACGCGCCATTGCAGTCGCCGGATCCACAAGCCCTTCCACGACCCGATTCAGCAGCGCTGCCGTCACTGTTGAACGTACAATTCGTTCTGCCCCACACGCGACCCTGCCAATCCTCAGACACAGTCTGGTTCTTCGTCTCCCCGGGTTCAAGCTTGAAGCCGTTTTCTCCGGGACCTGTACCAGACTGCGTCGAGATGCCAGGCCAGATGCTCTCAGGACAATGGTTCGTCACCAACAGGGGTGTGATGTCGAGCTTTCTCCGATTGGCTTTCCAGGGTGCCTTTTGTGCCATGTGGTGAAAAGCGTCGGCCATAGGTAACGCGCTTAGGCACAGAAGAGTGCATAGCTGAGCGATAGAAGGGTGGTTTATAGGCCGGGAATAATCCCTGCTGGACCTGAAAGCAGACATGACGGGCTGTGACTGCGCACAGTCGATGCGCGATCACAGGACAATTGCTCGTAGTAGGGAATGATGGCTAGGTATACGAAGAGAGGATATAGAGCTGTTGAGCGCCCGTCGTAGAGGTATGTAGATATGCTCGAGGTTGCAGAGGTACGAAGGTTAAGGCTGGGGATGGGGGTGAGGTCAAGGGCCAAGGCCCTGCACCAAAAGCAAGGCACATATCGAAGGATGGGCTCCTGTTGGATACTGTGAAGGAGTCGCGACTTGATAACGGTCAGTGACGCAATGTCGCGTTGCTGCCCCTGGCAGACAAGGGTCCAGCAAGGCTGACGGGCAGCCTCACAGCCAGTCATGGGCGTCCGCGCGAGAGCTTTCAAAACGGCGGGCCGATGTGTTGGTGGCTTGTTTGACGTTGGAGTCATCGACCTGTGTACACATCTTCCAGGACCTCTTAGGTGACCTGAGGCTGGTCCATGCTGCCGAAGTATCTTTTCGTTTTCCCACTCCAAGGCCGTCTCACCTCACGCAAGGGAACAAACGACCACTTTGTAGACATTCAATCCTTCTATACCCTTTGACTCGGCGGATTAAAAGTGGTGTACTGTATACATTCACATGGCAACGATGCAAAATCGCATGTCATGTATGGGTGCTGCCTGAAGTTGTTCGGACGAAACAAAGTGATGCGACTATGGGCACATGAAGAGCGCTAGAAGAGACGGTGCCCAATCAGAAACTGCGACGGCAATTCCCAGGCCAAGGGAAATTGCGTCTCCTTTCCGCAAACTGAGATTTCGTGGTCGCATCTCGGTCTCGGAGGTGGGAGGGCGAAGATGCCGGTCTCGCCACATTAGCTGCGGGTGGTGAGATCTACGAGGCGAGCGATGCGGCTTGGCTCTCCTGACAATAACTGGGACTCGTACAGACTGCTACATTGTCTTCTGCACACACCCGCGCACTGTGTTGTTATACTCTGCGCATCCGCCCACCCTATACGCTCCTTCTCTCCCTCGGACTGGTGTTTCACTACGCCACAGCTTTCCATCCCTGGATTCTGCGTTCCACTCGCCACGCAATCGCGGCTATCCACTACACCGCTGGTGCTTTGTCTTTGAGAACACACCGCTCCATATAATTACTCGACCTTTACCCGTCTCAGTGCCACGCACCGTAAAGAACCTGCCGCCACTTCCCTGGACTTGATGTCGACAACCACCACAATGCCCGGTCGCACGCTTCCGACGATTCCGACGGCCGAAGTGCGCACGCACAACAACGAGAAGTCGTGCTATGTCACCATTGGCACCAAGGTCTACGATGTTACCGACTTCCTCGAGGGCCATCCCGGTGGTCCCGAGTTCATTTTGGAGTATGCTGGCAAGGACGTAGAGGCCATCCTCAAGGACGAGATTTCACACACACATTCCGATTCGGCCTATGAGATCCTCGAAGAGAGCCTCGTGGGCTTCATGGCTACCGAGCCTGTGCTCAATGGCGCGGTGAAGAGCTCGAACCCCGCGGATATTGTGCCTCTGCCACCGACCGAGGTGGGCACACTCGAGCTCAAGGGCATGTCACAGGACGGCAAACCGCTGTACGCTGCAACCGGCATGTCGTCTGCAGAGGACCTGTCCAAGGAGACCGATCCCACCCTCGACTACAAGCAGCACAAGTTTTTGGACCTCAACAAGCCGCTCTTGATGCAAGTCTTTTTCGGTGGCTTCAGCAAAGACTTTTACCTGGAGCAAGTGCATCGACCGCGCCACTACAGGGGAGGTGACTCTGCGCCATTGTTCGGTAACTTCTTGGAGCCGCTCAGCAAGACGCCATGGTGGATCGTACCAACGCTGTGGTGGCCTTGTGTTGCAGCTGGAACAGCAGTAGCGTTTGGTGGATTGTCGTCTACTATGCAGTTGGCGGGATACTGGGTTTTTGGGCTGGGTTTCTGGACCATTATTGAATACGTTCTGCACAGGTGCTTGTTCCATCTAGATGAGTAAGTTTTGCGCCTCCCCATGCACCGGCCGTGTTCTAACAACAAGCAGCCACCTTCCCGATAACCGCTTCGCTATTACCCTCCACTTTCTCCTCCACGGCATCCACCACTACCTTCCCATGGATAGGTACAGGCTCGTCATGCCTCCTACACTCTTCGTCGTCCTGGCGGCGCCTTTCTGGAAATTCGCACACGCTGTGATCTTCTGGAACTGGTACGCTGCTTTGGCTGCCTACTGTGGTGGCATCTTTGGATACACCTGCTACGACATGACACACTACTTCCTCCACCACCAGAAGTATGTACACGCACAAACGACTTTCAAGAACCCCGCTAACATATCAAAGGCTGCCCCCTTACTACCAACAGCTGAAGAAGTATCACCTTGCGCACCACTTTGCAGACTACCAGAACGGTTTCGGCGTCACGAGCCGCTTCTGGGACCGCATCTTCGGCACTGAGCTGGAGATGGGACCTACCAAGGTTATCAAGTCCACCTAAAGTGGTTACGTTCCCATAGACTTTTGTTATCAGACACCCACCTGTCACTTGGTTGTCAAGACCCGCATTGCGAGAAGGCGTTGAGTGGGTCTGCAAGGCCATTTTGGGTCTACGCAGCTTGATGTTTGCAGATATATTCATGACACACACACTACCCCGTATAATAATAGTAATGCCAATAATCTTACGATTCCTCAGTCACTGCTCCTCGTCAGCAATTTGCCGCGTTTGTTCAGCGCTGCCTGCTGCCTTGCGATTAGTCATGCGAGGGTCTTGCCAAGACCCCTCTCCAACTTTTCAAGTTGCGACGCCCAGGCCTTTCCTCCACTCTCCACCTCACCCACCTACTAACAACAGAGCGGCATCCACAAAGCTTCAATCAAGCACACATTTGTCGAGTGCAATTCACGCAAGAGGTCTTACGGAAGTCGTCGGCAGTGACAGCTACTACGTCCGTTCGATATCGCAATTGAATCAATACTTGAGCCCGTGCTCGCCCTCAACAACAACACATCGCCTTTTGCAGTGACATCGCGCATCACTTCCTACCAGCTACACTTATCGAGAGCTAGGAAACCGCCACCGACATGTCTACCCAGGCCGCAGTCGAAGCCCTCCTCGAGGAGACGGCCCGCGAGGTCGAGATGAAGGACGCCGAGCGCACCACCAGCAGCGAGGCGCGCGACACCGACAGCCGCCGCGACGACCGCCATTCAGACCGCCGAGACCGTCGGGATAGGAGTCGGGATCGTGGGGACCGTCATCGTGAGTCCAATGGAGACCGGCGTCGCAGCCGCGACAGAGACCACCGCCGGAGAGACGGGAGCCGTCCTCGTTCAAGCAAAGGTGCTGACACAGATGAAGACCGTGATAGACCCCGCCGCAGCAGCTCGCGCGACCGCCGTGGAGGCCGTGGAGGCCGTGACCGTGGAGGCGACTTCTATAGTGGTGGAGGTCGTCCGCGTTCCCGCTCCCCTCGCGACCGTGGCAACGACCGGTACCGCGATAGGTCGCGCGACCGCCGTCCCCGCCACGGTGGTGAAGAGCGCCGCAACAGCCGTCGCAACGCCACGCCGCCCGAACCCGAGATCACCGAAGACGACCGCGACAAGCGCACCATCTTCGTCCAGCAGATCTCTCAGCGCGCCGAGACCCGCCACTTGCGCACCTTCTTCGAGAGGGTTGGCCCTGTTGTCGAAGCTCAGATCGTCAAGGACCGAGTCACTGGCCGGTCCAAGGGGTAAGTACTTGCTCCACTACTACCCAGACAAGCATGCTGACAGCCCCTCTAGTGTCGGTTACGTTGAGTTCAAGGATGAAGCGTCTGTTCCTCAAGCACTGGAGCTGACTGGCCAGAAACTGAAGGGTGTTCCCATCATCGCCCAGCTTACTGAAGCAGAGAAGAACCGTGCTGCGCGTCCCTCTGAGGGTGGTGCTGCCCCCGGTGCCAACGGCGCCCCTTTCCATCGTCTCTACGTTGGCAACATCCACTTCAGTGTCACTGAGAAGGATCTCCAGGAGATCTTCGAGCCCTTTGGTGAGCTTGAGCAGGTCATCCTCCAGCGTGATGAGATGAATCCTGGCCGGTCCAAGGGATATGGTTTCGTTCAGTAAGTTGTTCACACGTCTACCCCGCATGCTATCAAGGCTAACACATCTCAGGTTCGTTGATCCTTCGCACGCTAAGAATGCTCTCGCAGAGATGAACGGTTTCGAGCTCGCTGGCCGCCAGATTCGCGTTGGTCTCGGTAACGACAAGTTCACCCCCGAATCGACCGCCAACCTCCTCCGAACCTTTACCCAACAAGCACAGTCCTACCAGGGCTCTGCTTTCAGCGGTGCTGGTGGCCGAGGCGCCTACGCTGGTGGTTCCGGTGGTGTCTTCGACCGCACCCACAGCAAGGACGACCGCGGTGTCAGCGGCGCCTCTGCTCTTGACGACACCGATGTCGCAGGAGTCAACTACAAGACTTATGACCGCAGCAGGCTCATGGACGCTCTGGCTCGCCGTGACGTCCCCGATTCCAAGCAGGGCAGTCAGTCTGCAATGCCTACACCTACCACTCGCAAGCCTGCTGCACCCACTCCCGCCACCCCCATGGCTTCCAAGTGCGTCAAGATCGAGAATGTCTTCGATGCTGACGAGTAAGTTGTTTCTTCTTCTCATGTTTACTCGCTAACACTTTACCAGGGAACAGCGCAACTGGGGCGACAACTGGGTCAAGGACCTTGAGATTGAGATCAAGGCTGAGTGCGACAAGAAGTACGGCAAGGTCGTTCACATTGCTGTCGATGCCAACAGTGAGGGAGACGTCTTCGTCAAGTTTGACTCCGTATCTGGTGGTGAGAAGGCTCTCCAAGGTCTCAACGGCCGTACGTTCAACAGCCGCACCATCCGTGCCTCGTACGTTGTCGACAAGATCTACAACTCCCTGTGGGGTGCTGCCGCAAGCAGGTTTTAAGCGATTGGTACGTTACAACTGGCGTGAGATGTTTGGTAGGTACTGCTGCCGAGCATACCCAATCACTCATGTGTACAGCATACCCATTGGCTCATACAGTCTCTATACGGCACATTCCCTGGATCACTCATGAGGTTTCTACTGCGGCACACTCTTACACCTTTGGTACGTATGCATGGCGTTGACGGTATGATACGGCTCTCTTTTCTTTCTTGTTCTTTTTTGAGTACCGGCCTTTGTGCCGTGCTGGCGAAATGTGCAACATGCGGTGCTTTGAATGGTTGTGGCTGCGTTGTTACCAACGCATGGAGGACAAACAAACGTTCAGAGGTACTATGGGTGGAAGTCTTGGTGGATACTGGAATGATAATGTCTGGGTGGATGATGAACAAGATTGTGTAGGCGGGCGATGAGCGAGGAATTGGGGATCCCTGCTTCCTTCGGTACGTCTGTTGAGGATCACGGCCTTGTTCAGATCTCACGTTGGTCTTCTAGGTTACTCACAGACTGCATACACCATCGGCATGGATCAGGAAGCGGAGGATTCATGGCTGCTAATAGCACATAGGACCAGCTCGTCTCTTCCTTTCCCTGGATGACTTGTCTGTCAATAATCATGTGTTCTAGATTCCCCTTTGCCTTGGCCTTGATGTGGAGCATGGAGTATACCCTGGAGTGATTTGGCTGTGGTTTGACCCTTTCTCCGTTGCTGACCATTGTTTGCCTGACGTCGTGATAGGTTTCGATCACATCATTACCTTGTAGCTAACTGGGACTGTCGGATTACCGTTGTCTTGTTCGCGCGACTGCCAGGCCGTAAACAGTTATCTTGCTTGACATCAGACAGTGAGTTCAGGCTTTCTCAAACTTCAACCTGGCGCATGGCGTCGTGATGAACAGAAGCCAAGGGTATGATCCTCTGAGAGACAGTGAGAGTAGGCAGCTACCACACTAGTCTGCCGAAGCAATTTCCTGGCTCGAGTAGGTGTATGTCATATGTTTATATGACTACTTGTGCTTTGTTCAAGGTCTGCTCTTCTAGCTCAATGGTAAAGCAAGGAAGAACGGAGTCATGTTGCCGAGAACGGCCACAGGTACACAAGTTTTGCGCAAGTAGTCTGTTGAAATTTGCCAGTAGAGCTCGAGGAATACCTTATAGAAGATGGATTTGGTAAGGGCATACTTCTATAGGGGAGCTTCTTGGATGCTGGATCTTTGCGCATAAGTGCGCACTGTAGAACAAGTGTTGGCGAGAGGTGCATCATCTCTGGTCAATAGTGCATAGGAGTCACTGAATCATCGTCTGCCATCTTGCAATACATCTTTCCCTATCGACATACTACGCTTTAGGTGCAAGTAGTGTATACTGTATGTAGTGCAGTAACACATTCTTTACCAGCTACCCAATATTGTTCAGCTACAGTTCCGATAGACCCACCATGAGACTATCTACCACATCATCCTGCCGAACATCAATTCGTGCAACCATAACCCGATCGGTCAGATCTTCCATCTCGACATCTCCAACCCTGACCTCATCGTTGTCCTCCCAATTGATCAGGCTCTCTTCACTCGCATCTTCATCAGGCACAACAACCTGCATCCCCGTTCCACAATCATCCTCGATCATTCTACGTCAGTTCGAGCCGGCCGCAGTCAGTCCTGAGTGCACACTCTCACAGATATTACCGCCTCACAATCACAGCCAAACAACCAAGTCTCGAATATCAAGTCTATACAGCAATAATCATTACAACTATAAACCTAGCATATATCCACAAAACCAATGGAGACCCCTGTAAGGTCAACATGGAATGAACGCCTGTTCCAAATGGTAATGGAAAGAAACCACCGAATGTGAGTGTACAAAAAAAAAGAGGCTGGAAAGGATCTATTCTCCTGGCTAGTAGCTTTGCGCTCTGCCTTACAAGACTTTTTGGTGCTACATGATTTGGTTGGAGAAGGTGCTACGCGATTCGGGTTCGACGGTCGTTTGGGGGGATGCGCATGGGTGTCGGGATTGGGATTGGATCGAATGGGGGTGCCGCGGTGTTTGGATACTGTGGGCTAGATGTTGCTCGTGTGCGACAGCATTCAAGAAGGGTCAGGGAGGGGATCATGGACACGGTAGATCGGATCCACGAATGCTCCATATCCTTCTGTACCATGAAGCCGCTGCCCCCAACTCCTGTAGCCTGTAATATCGTATGGCGGCAAGCTGATTTCGTAGTTTCCAACGAGGCGTGACGCAACTGACAATGTTGCCCTATGAAGAATCTCCGGGGGACTGCGAGGGATGTAGACCGATGATTCCTCATGAGCGACGTTGTATGCGAAACAATAATCTTCGAACGTAAGGGGTCCGAATGGTACTGCGAAGGGCTGGGACAGGCCAGGGGGAGCTAAAATCCATGTTTTAGCAACATGCTAAATGGTACCTCCACAAGGGAAGTTATCCAACATATTGGCCAAGACACAGGTCAAGCAGTGCTGGGGAAGGAAGAGATATCAAGACACTCAGGCCATTACGCCTTGGTTGCCGCCTGGGGGAGCGAGGTTAGTGGGCTGGAATATATATATAATAGGAAGATCGACTCTGCTAGAGAGCACCAGGACGGAGGTAGGGATTGTTGCCGAGCGACGTACCGACTTGACGCTTGATCTGTTCACGTGCCCATCGAGCAGTGTCTCGTGTTCGACCGCTGAAGTCCGCGTTCGCACGTGTCTCCCTTGCCATTGCGGTGAGGAACTCGTGGCGGAAGTACTCCCTGAAATCGCCAGCTGGGAACGCATCTGCAAGATCACTGGGCAATGTCAGTGGAATGTAACCTAAGGAGAAACAGTCTTGCTCACCCAATAACACCGCATGAGGATCGGAGAAGAGCTTCGGTACGGTTGCTGTCCTGTTGGATGGTGCGGAGAAGGTCGAAAATCGAGTCCAAGTAAGGAACGATGAGTTGGGCTACGGTCATTAGTACATGATCAACGTTATAGATTGCAAGACCCACTCTTGTTACTGCTCTTCATGGCAACAATGCATCCGTCCCATGCGTCCATGATGCCTTCCCGGAGCGAGGTGATGTAGTCAATCATCTCGTAGTTGCCCTCGGTGGTCAACGTGACTTGACCGGCTTGTTGTAACACTTGGGCAACGACAGCCAGGTAAGTCTCGAACGCTCCGTGAATAGCATGCGCGATATCGCCGAAGCACTGGAGAATAGCTGGCTTAAGCTGGTTGCCAAGTTGAGGACTGCGGAGGTTGTGAAGAAGAGAGTTCATGAACGCATCACAGAAGGGCTGAACGTTCTCGCCCAGAGATCGGGTGATGTCGGACACGAGTCCAATGGCCATGGAGCATAGCGCGGGCTCCTCTTGGTTGTTCAGAGCGTTGTACAGGAATGGAGAAAACGCCTCCATGTACTTCTGGAAGTCCTCCTCGAGTGCAGTCGCGATCGAACCGATGGCGGCGAAAACGGTGTCTGGAACACTGGACTTGGGAGGCAGAGATGCTAGAAGGCCCAATAGCGCCTGCATGATACGGTCGGCTTGGGGCCTGATGTCGCTCTCCAATCGCTGGATGATGGCCATGATGACACTGGCCAAGCTGGTCTGCATCTCCTCGAGAGTCAGCTTGTCCTCGACGTTGACAACCTGAGATTGGAGGGCCATGGACTTCTCCAGACGCTCCAGAATGACGTTGGAAAGCTCGTTGACTAGAGGGACACTGTCGCCAGCGGCGTTGTTGACGAAGGAGTTGAGTACTTCGTATGCTGCGGTGCGTAGAGTGTTGTCAGCATCAGCCCGCTCGGTGACCTGCAAAAGGCTCTGCACGCTCTGAGCGAAATGGGGCGACAATGGGTTGGTTTGACATCCAGGCTCTCCGGCAAACCTGTCGGCCAGGTTCATCAGCGACCAGCAGCAGGATGCAGCCATCTTGGGGTTGCTGGCCAATCCGTTGAACAAAGCTCCAATTAGAGGAGGCAGATGCTGCTGTGCGTCGAGCGCGCTAGGAACAGCCTCGCAGATGCGGCCCAAAGCGTAAGCGGCGGAGTCCTTGACGTGGATGTTCTGGTCGTCCATCATTCCAATCAAAGTAGGCAGAGCTTGTTTGACAATCGGGTCTAGCACCGACTCCTCGGGACCTTCCATAATGGCACCGAACGCGGAGACGGACGCATCCCGGTAGTGCCAATCTTCGGAGCGGATGTACTTTTCGATGAATGCAAGAACTGGCGGCATGACACCGCTGCCGACACATTGTGCCCAGAGCTGCAGACATTGGTATGCGGCGCGGGAGGTGTTGTACTCGTTGTCGTCGGCATCTTCGTCCTGCTTGGCAAGTAGATCTAGCAACACTGGAACGACCTCTTGTGTGGCAACTCGTGCAAAGTTGAAGTACTCCCTAAGCTCGGTGGAGCCCTCGGCTTGTGCCTGTGTGTTGTCGTCCTCGATGGCGATTTCCTCCTCGCAGACGGTGCACCAAAACTCGACAGCCAGCTTGGCAACATCCTCCTCGTCGCTCTTCATGCCTTGGATAGTAAGGCCAAATAGCGCCTTCTCCATGTAGAAGCGCATCTTGTCATAGTACAGACCCATGATGCGGTTGAGACATCCGTACGAGCCCTGCTGAATGCGGCTGTCTTCCGCTTGTGTGGCTTCGCAGATGACCTGCATGATGTAGTTGCGCTCGCCTTCATTGTCAAAGTTTGAGCGCACAAATTCGATCGAGTCGCTGAGCGCGTTGATGGCCGCCACACGGACGTCGGCGTTGGTCTCCTCCTTGCGGGCACCCTGGACAACGGCCGTCAGGATAGCGTTGGAGTGATGTGCCAGCGCGTCCCTCAGCTCTACGTCGTCTGTGTCACAAACAAAACCAATCGTGGTAAGTGAAGATTGCTTCTGGGCGTCGGTGCCCTGGCCGACGCTCTCGACGAGGGTGGTCATGAGCTCTGGCCATTGATTGCGGGGTATCTCGATAGCGGCGACGGAGGCGATGAACTGAGCGGCAGCAGAGCCGACGTTCTTGTTCGGTGTGGCCAGAGTACGCAGGGCCATGTCCTTGACCTGCTGCTTGATCTGGGTGTCGAGGTTGAGCCATCGTTCTTGGACCTGACGTAACCGGGCGTACTCGCGGGCGGTGAAGGCGTTCTTCAGGGCCAGAGCGGCGGCCTGTCGGATCTGGGGCTGGGCTTGTTCATTTGCGAGTTCGCCGCCGAGGACGGTGAGGTATTGAGGCTGGAGAGAAAGACGTTAGTGCGAGGACTTTGGGCGTGCTTGGGGAAGCACATGCAGCCTTCTGACTGCGGGGGGGCTTACAAAGTTGGAGTCGGCTGCCTGGATGAGCTGCTGCTCGGCGCTGTTACGGATGCTAGCGTCTGCAGGAGAGTCAGTTGGGCGTCTAGAAAGGTGCGGATGGAGAGCATACCGGCAGCATAGGTCCCCTCCAACACCTGGTTGATGTCCATAATTGCTGAAGGGTGCGTTGGAGACTCAGGGCGGGGTATTCAGCGGTGCAAAAGATTAAAGAGCCGCGGTGGCGGAAGAAGCAGAAAGTGGTGCGGCAGGAAGGAAGCGAGAGAGTGTGTGTGTACAAGTTGCGGTGGGCGGCCGTCGTAGGGGAGGGAATTTGAAGCGAAAGAAGGTCGAGCGTAGACAGGCCTAGTTCACGTGTTGTTTTCCTCCTAAAGCGTCTGCCCCACCAACAGAGCGGACTTTTGGTGCGAGAAGACGGGTGTTGAGGCAACCGGTCAAAGAGGCGGCAGACAAGCAAGACGGCAGGCAAACACAGTGTTTGACTAGGCAGAGGCTGGCGGCGCGGTGGAGGTGAGACAGGGCAGAAATTTATTCTTCCACTTGCTTCAGGCACCATCGACGACTTCGCCGGTAGCTGGCGAGGAAAGAACGCCCGCCTGGCAACGCCGCATTGGCTCGCTTGCGCATCGTGCTTTCCCCCCCAGATTCCCAGCTCGCGCTCGCGCTCGCGCTCCCGCATGCAGCCCTGTGGAAGCCATGACACTGGACAACGGGAACGAGGGTCTGCCATGCTGCAACACTGCACAGACACTGCATAGAGTTATGACATCCGCCCGTCTTGTGCATTGCCCTCGCGTCGTCTCGACTGCGCTGCGTGGTAGAGTCGTGTTGAAGCCGAGCCACGACCTGCAGGCCGTCAATCACCTCGAGGCGATTGGACAACGAGCACATCATCATGACGGATAGCATCGACGCGCATTCTTGCAGGTCGTCGGCATTGGCATCGCGACAGCAGCGTGCATGAATGCATGTTTTTGAAAACATGGTAGCCATGACGGCAACGTGCAGTTGAGACATGAATATGCTGCAAAGCATATCGTAGGCACCATGCACAATACAATCCAATGCACTCGCTCCGACTCCGACAAACACCTGTCATGCACTGATGCTCCATTGAGACAAGAGAAACTATTACATCCTCCCAGAAGCCCGAGGGTCCTCCGCCTCCTTCTTCCTCCAGTCCCTCATCTCCTTCGTCCCCAAGCTGCCCAGCCCCCCCTCGCCTCTCCTCTCCCATCCGCCCAATCGAACAACTAGACCGGTCGCGTTGTCAGCGCCCTCACTGCCAGTCGAAGTCTCGGTAGCAAAGCTAACTACATCTCTCGCTGCCTGTTCCGGCGTCTTCGCCTCCTTGACAATGTCCACTATCTCCTGATCGGAAAGGTGCCCAGACACGCCGTCGGAGCACAATACGAGGAACGAGTATTCGGCTGGCGAGAGTTCGATTCTGCGGATCTCGGGCTCGGCAGATACTCCGACGCGCTTGTGTGCCATGTCGCCAAAGGAACGCGTGTTTGCGAGTCCGGACATGCGCTCCTCGCCAAACGAGTCGGTGACAAATGAGGCAGCGAAGCGGCGGAGGCGCGTCGCTTCTTCGGGCAGGGAGGGGTGGTGATTGGACGTCAGAGGGACAGCTAGACCGGTTGCCGTGTTACAGAGTAGTATTCTGGTATCTCCGACGTGGGCGGTGATGAGCGAGGATGGAGAGGAAGGATGCCAGAAGGGGGACGGCGTGGGTGTAGAGATGAGAGCTACACTGCACGTGCTGCCTCCTTTGAAGCGACTCGTGCCTCCGATGTGCTTGGTAGTCGTGCGCGAGGGCTGGCCGAGAATGTCGTCGTCGTTCAGAGCCTTGTCTGCACGAACAGGATCCTCTTCCTTCTTGCCGACCTGCGCAGCCACAAAATCGTAGTCGGCTTTGAGGAAAGCATATTCTAGCACAGTCTCGATCCCGATGCCTTCTTTGGCGTCGTCGGGTATCGCTGGCGAGCTCGTATGGCCCTTCTCCATGGCTTCCTTCTCCGCTGGATGGCCGCGTCCGCCTGCAGACATGGAAAAGTACTCAGGCTTGAAGCGTCTAAAGTATCCGCCCACAAGCTCCTTCCATTGTTTGACCAAGTGCTGCTCTAGCTCCTCGGCCTTCCGCACGCTGTCCGACTGCCGCACTGGTGGGACGCCCTCGATGGGCCCATCCACAGACTTGGAGCCGGCGGTCGGCAGCTGGTCTTTGCTTCCAGGTTGCGGCGGCTTCATAGCTGTTGTGCCCGGTGGTGTATGTGTCTCGATAGCGTCCAGACTCTCCTTGTCTCTCTGTCTCCGGTCGCCAGAAGATGCCTCGCCCTTGGCTTTTGGAGAAGCAGAGTGCGTCTCTGTTCTTTCCCGCGCGAGACTGCTCCTGAGCTCGAATTGCTTGGTCGCCTTTTCGAGGTAGTCGTGCAGCTGCTCCCGCAAGAAGCCAGAGCACTCGGCGCCGCCGTGTCCATCGAAGACGCCAAAGTAGAAGACCTGGGGGTCTCCACTGGCGCCTACGTCGGGCGTGACTTCGTTGCTGTCCGCGCCCTGTCCCTTTCTGCTTAGAGACATGGGTCGCCGCCGTGCAAATGCGGGGAGGTCAATGGTGCCCGCCTGGAAAGCATCTTCGTTGTACGGCCGTGTCCCTCGCGACAAGGAGACGCCAAAATGGTGCTTCGCGCTCTTCAATGGTATGCGTACGACGGTCATCTCGCGCGACGTGCCCACGACGGCAGCCGGCGACCGACCCGGCTTGTCAGCATTGTACGGCGTGCTCTTGTCGCGGGGCAGCTTGTGATGCAGCGCAGGCTGTGCAACTCGCGAGTCGGGGTGCAGCGAGGTCGAGGGCAGGTGTGTGATGAAGTATTCGTGGAAGCAGCGTCGCTGGCGGGGGAGGTGCGTCGTCGTCGTCGAGGGGAGCCTGGCGGCGTGCGCGCAGAGGCAAGCAACCCGGGGCCTTATCGCGCCTCTTTGAAGGTGGAGGTTCGGTTTCCACATGTCGTCTCTTGCTGCGAAGGACGCATGGCGCGGATAGCGAGGTAGTTATGTCATGGTTGGTGACCTTGGGATAGCCAATTCCAAGCTCCAAACTCGCCATGTTCCCGCTGTTCCTGGGGCCGCATTCCCGCCTTTGCCCTTAATCGGGACGTCATCCGCTACACCCTCCTCCACCTCTCCGCCGAGGTAAATCGTAAATCGCCATGGCGCTCATGCTATATTCAGGCTCACTTTTCAAGCTAGAGGTTGAGTTGTTAGAGCTCAACAAGGCCTTTTTTGCTGCGTACCAAAGCGACAACCTAATACAGCGCGACAAGGCATCGCCGACCACAGAGCAGAATGAATTGGAGATCGAGAGTGATTTCGTCAAGGTTTATTTGGATTCTGACACACCATCATGATGAAACTTTTGAACGTTGGTAACAAGGCGAGCTACTCCTGGACCCTCCCTTTTCATGTCGACCGCGTCTTACACACGAAGCTCATGCAGACATATCGGTACATGCACATGTGCGTGCATCAAATCATGCCATCCTCCCTCGCCTTCGTGGTCGCCGTTGGGAAAGGGCTCATTCTCCCTTTTACCATAACCATCCTTTGCACATCCGCCGTCGCGACAATTGTCGGACTCCAGGGATCTACGAGATCCTCGCTCACTCTATACATGCTATGTTTCTTGTTCCTGGTCGCTTGTGCACCAGATTCCTGGCTTGTCAGCGCAATGGTATCATCGGATTGCTGAGACCCCTTGCGTGAGTGCGAGTAGTGAGTCGCTTTTGTTCGGACATCAGAGGCTATCTGGCGGAAAAGAGGGCGAAGAATAGCGATTGACGCTGCAATGATGCCAGTGCCGGGTTCGGCCGTTGCCCAGATTGTTGCTTTTACTGATTCGGCTGCATGGCTGTCAGTACGAGCAATCATTGACTTCGCTTGGGTAGAGCACTTACCTCGTAGACCGCCTGTGTGTATGCCCAGTCCCTTCAAGTAGACCATTCGGAAGATCGAGCTCACACTGCCTACTGCACCTAGCGCCATAACAATACTGACGCTAATCTTGCTTCGTCGGTCGAGGTCGCTGTCCAGCAAAACCGTGATAGGGATCAGGACAAATGTCCAATCCGCAACGACGTTGATGACGCCGTAGAGGTAGCCCGAGGTAAGAAGAAGGGCAGGTGGTAGGCAGTTGGGCGAAGACGGTGATAGCAGGCTGTCAGCGAGGCGTGTTGGGTCGCCGCACTGGAAAAGGGCTATGAAGACGTAGTAGAGGCCGTACGTCGCACTGATGGCAAGGATGACATGGAAGATGAGCTTTTGCCATTGCTTGGTAAGCACCCTCAGGAAGAAAAGCCCCAGTGAGACCTTGAGGAATGTTGTAGTGAGGATGTAGAAGACTTCTGATAGTTGAATAAACTGTCAGAATGTTAGCATCGTCGCAAACACATGGTATCAGCAGGTACGTACAATTAAGGTTACGTGGATGGCCTCCTCGCTGAAGAGACGCCGATCCGAACTTCGAAAGGTAATTGCAAGTATGAACGCACAATAGCTGGTAAACAGCATAAGCGTCGCCACCATCGCGGCATCATCCCAACCTGGAGATCTCGTGATGCGATACCGCACCCACAACCGCAGGCCGACTGTGACGTAGCTGAGAATTAGGAGGGTAATTATGAGGTAGAACATGATTGAACCAAGGAGCACCAGCTCCTGAAGCTTTCCGCTTTCCATCGTCTAGAAGAAAATAAACATTGAAATAGAGGAATAAGTTCCCAGATGAAAGAAGGGGCCAACCAGACACTGGCGGAGAATCGACGATCGAGGAGCAGCACGACGGTAAAAGGTCCGAGGTGCAGATAGAGGTGGCCGTGGCATTATGAACGCATGGTTTTGTACATGATAGCCCCCGGTCGCAAACATCTCGGGTGGACGCGTTGCGTGTATGGTATGGGTCAAGAACTTTGTTATCCTGCGAATGAGCACCGATTGGTTACGGACGGTTGTGGTAACCTGAGTGGTTTGTGATCTACCTGGATGCCGTAGGAGAAACATCCCAGACGTTTAGCATCTAGCGATGTGATCCAGGCGGGTCATCTCCCGCATAACCCGCCATAGTGTTCTCCGAACTTCGTCGAACGTTTGGCGCTTGGTCTCCCCTGTTATCAATATGCCTCGCGAGAATATCCCGGTCTTTGAAACGCGATGCCTACTCCGGCAGATGGAAGTCAGGAGAGAAGAAACGTTTGAGAGGATGGCCTCAAAATTCAAGGTGTTGAAGCAAGGCGGAATATGAGTTTCTGTGGCGTTAGAGCTTGCATATGCCAGCGAAATCAATCCTCGCTACCTCGTTGTGTTTGAGCTGTAACCTCGAATGATCAGGGAAGATGTGCGCTATTCACAGCTTGTTTGGCTCTTGCCGAAAATACAGATTTCGATGCTCATTCAGTTTCCTCACCATTCAGCTTCGATGTGCCGCAAGGGCAAGGCTTGATGATCTGGATTCAACGGCCACGGACATATTCAATTCAGAGCGTCTCGATCTGTTCTCTGGGTGCGATTGATTAGTATCGTCGATAGTCCTCATGTTTGGTTAAACAGTCTGTGTTTGACCATTGCACGCGAGGCGTGTTTCGTGTGGGGCTAACGCAGACAGGATCATCCCCAAACAATACACGTGCAGGTGCGGCACATCTGTTTGATCGCCTAGCAGCGGGACAGAGCCAGACGTGCGGATTCCTGAGGCGGAGATTACTCACAAGGCAAACGGTTGTAGAGGCCAGAGTTGTCGAGGCGCCGGTAAGGCCCGTGTGCTTGGGAATGGTTCGGCCTTTCGGCGGCACTAATTATCCGGCCCTAGCGCCCCGGCGAAAGTTTTCTTCTTTGTCCTCGACCTGCGCGTCTTGACTTTTACACCACAGCTACAGCAGCGCGCGTGCTCTGCAACAGCCTTTGATCAAGGTTCTCAGCAGATGCTATTGCGCGATGCCAGTATGCAGGTCGCGTAGTCTTGTGCTTAGCACAGCACTCTAACACGACTATTCGGTATGTATGGTTCCGTCCTTCCCACCCCTTTCATGATGAAAAAAAGACAAAATTCACAGACCTGTTCGTAAAAATTGTGTCGAAAAATTTGCTTTATATAATCTGATCACCTCCTTTGGTTACCTTCTTCTCCGCACACACATTTGGGAGCTCAACAGCTAACAAAGAATAGATACGTGACTTTGCGGTTCATTTCGAAGTTCTCCTTCCGAGGCAATCGGGCGAGTTGTTTCGAGGCAACGCCTGCATGAAGTAAACCATTGCTACAATGCTCAGTGATAGTGGTGCCCGACAGTGATAGAAGGACTCGAACAATGCTGGTATTTCACCAGTTGGTCACCCTTTGATGACCGCTTTATAGGCTCAGTACAACGATGTGTGCCTACGGTTACCTTTTCCACATTCCTTTGTCTAGTCTAAATCTGTTACTTTACAACACTCGATGAAAGAATATTATAATCTCTCATATATATACGATATGAGCCTTACTATCTGTGCGTCCCGTACGCTTTGAACCTATCAGAAAATCTTCCGACATGTATTCGACTATTGTTTCACAATCACCAACCACTCCAAGGATTGTATCGAAGGATCGACCGGCAAACCCATCTACCCAACCCGATCATCAGGCAGCATTTGTAACCCCTGACGATCCTTGGGATTACTCACTCGTTAACAAGTCGATAGCGGATGCTTATCTGTGGAGTGACGACGCACATCTGCCTAGCACCCACAGCCAAGTTGAATTTCGCAAGTCCAGTGGCTCTGAGAGCGTGCTTGGCCTACCCGGTGCAATTGACCCCTGCCTTCTCGACGACTTCGATCTGAAGCAGTTCGATGTCGATAATGGATTCAATGACAACACCTTCGGCCCAGACGCGTTCGCGTGGGTGGGAACCAATGATACTGCCGTGCCTATGAACGGGATGCCAATGGATGTGTTTGTTGCTAATCCATTCCAACCCAACGACTTCTCTCATGACAACCAGGTTGACCTTGGTTTGTCGTTTTCTTCTGCGAATGCTGACCAGAACAATCAACCAGAACAAAACCTTAACCAGAGTGAGGCTGAACAGGGTAGATTTGACTTGGTTTCTACAGAGCCGTTCGGTAGCCGAACTCTAGACTCCAACATCGATTACACTAAAGACGTCCGTCATTGGGATCCTAGCTTCCAAACACAATCTCCGCTTCTACACACGACACCCGGGTTCTCCGCGCTTCCTTATAGCAATGTCTCTGTGCCAAATATGTCACATTGTCCAGCCATTGGTCAGAATCCGCAGATGTATCCTGATCCTTTTGGCTCAATGTACCCAGATCAACCATATTTTCAACCTATGCAATATCCGTATCCGCAACAGTACACTGGATGTATTGCGATGCTAACGGAACACCATACCGGAACACAACAGCTCGATACCGTACAGTCTTCAAGCTCTCGCCAATTCAGTCGCCCGTCCCAGACAGCCTCTACTTATCAGCTGCCTCACCGAAAGCGTGACCGCTCCGACTCTGGGTCTGACAACGATGTGTCTGTTGTTAAGCGACCTTGCAGGCAACCCACAAAACGTGCTCGGTCATCACAAGATTCTCGCCAACACTCTGATGTTTCTAACACCAGCTCCGTCAGCAAGCCAGTCAAGGTGACTGTGGTTAAAGCTGGAGAGAAGCCAAAGAAGTGCGATGATAAGCCCTGGGTTCGTGTTAACAACACGACCAGGGGCGAAACCACACGCACTGCTCGTATCAATCGACACGCCGAAGAAGGGCGCAAGTACAAGTTCAGGGATCTTCCCCATGGCGACTGGGAAACCTCAAAATATAAGTTTGAGTACAATCAAAACAACGGTATGCATGAGTTCAAGAAGCGTACCATGTCTGCTCGTCAGATCCACGAGTACATTACCCAATTTCCCTTTGGAAATCTCCGCATATGGATCCAGCCAGTGGCTTCAGACGTGGCACGTCGTTATGCTTCTGCCTCTCACAGCCATTGTCGCTTCGAGAAGTGCCCAATGCGTGTGTACACCGGCAAAGGTACCGCCGAAGTTGGCAACTACCGCGTCGCATTCGACGAAAAACATAAGACGTACGGTACTGGCGTAGCTGACCCATACGACTGTGTCGGTTACGCACATCTGTACTGCATGGAGCGCTTTCTAGACTTTGCATACATCTGCCAGGTTGCTGACGTCAAGGTTGATCAACGTGTAGCTATGGAAAAAGAGCCCAGTGGCCGCTTCGGCGGCGCGTTCGGCCCAAAGCATCATTATGAAGCGGCGTTGACTAGCAAGTTTATCGAAGCTGCTACCAAAGGCCGACTAGCTGATACACATGAGTTTTCTGATTACCCTGTTCATGAAGACTACGAGCGCGGTGCCCCCAAACCGCACGAACGGACGCTCATCTACAAACTATATGGTCTGAACATGGAGCATCGTGCAAAATCACAGATGAAACAGTTCATCCTCCAGAGGAAAATCCGTCCCGGCTCATTCCCTGTTCATCGTGGTGACATGGAGGTCAAGCTCGTCGACAAGAAGATAGAGAGGACCGAAGCCTATGCGGAGTACAAGAGGAGTGGGTCTAAGGAGCCCTTTGACTACGCTGCCTACTACGATTTCTTCCATCCTGAGATCAAGCAGCGCATCAAATTCTGTGAAGACCTTCGGGATCGCTTCCTCGCCGAAGAAGCAGCGGGGATTACTACGAAGCGCTCGAAGACACGTCGAACAGTTGCTCGGGCGGGATCCGACGATGACACTCAGGCCCCTGGACGGAAGCGTTCTAGAAGGCGCCAGTTTTCTGATAGCCGCTCATCTAGCGACGAAAGACCTGCTATCAAAAGCTCATACACGACACGTAGAGCCGCTGCCGACGAATCTGAAGACTCGGACGTGTTTGAAGAGATTGGAACTGGTATCGAGCATCGGCAAACCCGCCGTTTGAGTCTTCGTAAGAAGAACCGTATCGACTACTCTGAACTAAATGACATTCCACAGTTCATTCCACAATCTAGCAATTACACCCTGGGCTACACACCCACTCAAGATTTCGGTACCCGAAAACAGAGCCTCAGCAGCCTCTTTCCTGCCAACAACGACCTGACGTGGGAAAACCTAGAGCTTGAGGCCTTCCATGTCGATGGAGACGAATCGTTCATTGATGAAGCTGAAATCGATGCTCTCATAAACGCCAAGTTTCGCCGTCAATCTTCTACTTTGAGTAAAGGTCCGAGGATGTCGGCCCTCATGTCGCCTGTGCTACAGCGTGCGCCTCGTACGGCTAGTTTCAACATGCAGCCAGTGACATGTAGCAAAGAATATCAGCTCGACGACCCGCCTAGTTATGTCGCTTCTTCAGGCAATATTACGTATGGTAGTCAGGATCAGCACCAGCAAACTCGACGCAGTAAGCGTCTAGCCGGCAAAACTACCCCGTCTTCCTCAATTGCTGAATTGATGTAAAAGCAGGAGCAACCTCAGGTCGATTGATCGCTATAGGATGTAGATAGGTATTGTTCAGTATAATGATATTTCCAAGGCCGTCGGCTTACATTGCTTAACTCAAGCCACTCAGTAACCATGGCTTGAACGGTTCTCCTCCCTTCACTGTTGGGTCACACTGCTGTTGTTCCTTTGTCTGACCATTTCGACACTCCGAATAGTATCCACAATTCCCCGTCGCGCACCTCCAGAATCCCCAGCCAGGTATAGTTGTGTTAGTGCCTGCTCGATCCTGACGGCTAGGCACATCGCAGTGGCAACGCGGGTTATCGATGTGCACGCCTTTGCCGTCATCCCAAGTGATCCAATCATCTCCAGGGATCACTATTCCTAGTTTCCTTCTACTTTCACATGAATCACACTTGTAGTAGGGTCGACCTGCGTTGTCATTGGGATTGTGCGGTGAGGCAATCGTGGGGCGTTCGGGTGTCCAGCCGCAGAAACGGCAGCGTGGCTTCGGCGAGAGAGGGAAGTGCGGTAATGCTGAGCTATCCTCCACGGGTAGTCCTGTATTCCAAGGTTGTGCTTAGTTGTTACTGATGAGGCATACATGTGGCAACACTTAGTTACTCACCTTGTCGTATTGGGGTTTCTCGTACTTTTAGGGGTATCTCTATGATTCCGTCGCCGTCACTTATCAGTTCCATCTTTTCAAATATGTTATTCAAAGAAAGCAGTAGAATGAAGAGAGTCTACGTGAGTTCAGGCTGTATACCCCGCAGTCAGCCTGGTTTTGTGTAACCTTGACAACGAGTAGACTACGACTATCATTCCCTTTCTAGGGAACCAACATGGTAGGGTTGTTGGTTCGAGCGGAAGGATAATTCATGATGGAATCGCTTTTGTCATCAGGCCTAATAGTTACCTATATTTCATTATGTGTAAGCTGATCAACATTCAACAGGCCCACATATGGCTATGTTTAGTCGTATCAAGCGGTGGACGGCCTTGACCACTTCAACATTGCCTGGCTAATCCCTTTGGTGCTCCATGTTGTACCTAAGTAATAGATAACTCTTCATGATACTGTTGCTTTGATTGGACAATGACATGTTCTGAATGATAGTAGACTTCCATTGTGAATCGCAGCTTTGGAACGTGCCAGGTGACCAGGCGCCAAGGCCGATTCCAGGCTACATTGGTAGCCTACCTAAGTACCTAGGTACCTGATAAGTGGTACATACCTGGGTATGTGTCAAAGCTAACTCATAATAGGCGACATCGGTACCCTACAATACCTAGCTTCTTCACAACTCGTGAGCACATATTGTAGGCCTGTGACGCCCATTCCCTTCGCCACTACGACGACGACTGAGTCCTTACCTAGGTACCTTACTTTGTCGCTACATCAACAACGAATTAATCAGCCTTCTACGCTTCACGCCTCCTCGTGAGTACCACAAACCTGATTCCGCCATGCTATCGCAAATGCGTGCCCACATCGAATCATGGTGGCAACAGACACCATTGCCAACGACCACAGCAACGCCTAGCTTCCAAAAATGGCACAACTTTGATCAGAAACAGTGGGTGCCATTTGCCAGTAAGAAAATTTCTCGGCCTGGCATCAGGCACCAGTGGGCGGGCTCATTCCGCCTCGTGAGTTGGAACGTAAATGCGGATGCGCCGATACCAAAGACTCGTATGTCTGCACTACTCAGGGTTTCCAAAAATTCGAGAGCTGCAGATGTTGTTTTCCTGCAAGAAGTATCAAGGGAAGCGCTTACAGCACTGCTCGAAGAATCCTGGGTACAGCAAAACTGGTACATGAGCGATGTCGATGCCTCCACCTGTGGGAACCAAAAGTTCATCAACATCACTCTAGTGTCCAAACTTTGGGTATCCACAGATAGTATCCTGCTAGGCGCCATCTGGAGAGTGTCATTACCTAGTCGTTTTGGACGAGACGCACTGTGCTGCGATGTGATTCTGAACTCTTCAAACAAGCACACCTCTGGTAGAGGTACCCTCCGGATCCGACTCATCAACGTCCACTTGGATTCGTTGCCAATCAACCCGTCACTAAGGCCGCATCAACTCTCCATCTGCGCGTCGTATCTCAGTGCGGCTGGCCGCGGGATCATCGCCGGCGACTTCAATCCCGTTCTCCCAGAAGACGACGACCTTGTCCGTACCAACGGTCTTACCGATGCGTGGACACGCCTTCGTCCAAACGACGTAGGCCATACTTGGGGTGTATACGGTGAACAGTCTTTTCCGCCAAACCGGTTGGACAAGATTGCTCTGTTTAACCTTACCCCTTCAGGCGTGGGCATCCTGCAGACGAGTGAAATGGGATCCTGTGGCGTAAAGGTGTCGGCTGGTGTACAGGAGCTGAGTTCAAAAGCGCATTTCAGCGATCATTTTGGTCTTTGGTGTGACGTTGGATGGGAAGAAGACCGACCACAACCGGGACGATAGCTGTTTGACGATAATTTCGAAGCTTAGAGTTTGTCGACATGTATCAGTGGGATTGAACAAAAACGTCTGGGTGATCTTGGCGAGCTGCCGCGTTCCTGCAGTTTGTTCCTAGAGCTAGCACGCTAAATCTGAGCATCCTGAGGCGTGGCGGTGCAGGCTGATCAGAGGGTGAGCCGGGCAATTGTAATAAGATCCAAGCTCGGTTCCCCGCTCCACACCGCACCGCGAAGCAGCCCACGAAACAGCTTGTGAGGAACCGGCGGCAATCTTGGTGACAGTCAGGAAAAGAGAGGCACAGCTGCCTGGGTCGGCAGAGAAAAGACAGTCTAGAAATATCGAAGGCGCATTTACCGCACCGGGAATAGCCGTGTTGGGTTTTGCTGGGAAGTAATTGGGTAGCGCGAACATTGATCGGCATCGGTCTAGCCACGGCCATATTCTCAGCGGTTGGACGATGACGGAAGGACAGCAGTGCACTCGGTGATGAGGTAAAACCGAACCCCCCCTTACATAGCTAAGTGTGGGGTGTTGGATTTTACCACATCACCGGGTGGTGGAGGAACGAGGCACAGGTTGCAGCCGCTCAACACTTTTCCCTCGCTCTTGTTCTGGCCAAGCGTGGATTGTCTCTGACGTTCGCCTTCTCCATCGTTTCGCACATGATAAGAACGTGAAACACGCGTCCCTGCTTTCGCCAGATCGTGCGCAGCACAGTACTACAATACTGCTGCACTGCTACCACCACCACGCCCTACCGTTGCCCTACGTACCGTTGCATCACTTCACAGCCCCACCAGGCTATTTATCAGCAAGCGCTTCCATCCGGAACCAGAAGGGATGGCTTCCCGCACTTCGACACCATCGCGGTCGCGTTCCTCTTCCAACAGCAGCAGTTCTTCTGATACCACTATGATTGACGCGCCGCCGCAATCACCAAGTCGCCCAACGCGCCTCCGCAATCCATCGCATAGCGCCGCCCGCCCCACGCCCACAGGCCTACAAGCGCAAACTCACGGGACTCAAGTCGATCCGTCATTTTGCCTCCTCTTGTCTCTGCCGAGAGAACTCCGCGATCGCGTCTATACGTACGCGTTGGTTTCTAGTAACCCGTTATTATGGCCTGCTCCAGCGTCCGAATCTCCGCCCGACATAGCCCGTAGTGTCAACGTAAACCTTCTCCGGACAAACAAACAAATCTACAATGAAGCGGTGGATATTCTGTACTCGCAGAACAAGTTCCTGTTCACACACCCCAGTGATTGCAACGTCTTTCGTGTTGTCGCGTCGCCCGCCTCTGTCAACATACAGAGCGTGTACCTCCGGATAAAAGACAAGGACCTGGGACTATGGACACGGTACCTGGGGAGCAGGTCTGGCGACAGGGGTCTTAGACAAGATCTGCCAAAGCTGAGGAGTCTCTGGATATTTCTCGGATTGACAATGTGCCCCCATTTCATATCACGCCTACTGACAGATCCGCATGGTGGATTGGTTGGTCCTGCAGGAGGGATCCAAGGAGGGGCTACCCCAAACGGTGGGCACGTTACTCTTCAACAACAAGCCCAGAACGCCGGGAACCAAGTCTTCGTCAGCACACAAATTGTTGGTGGTGCAAGCCATGCTCATACCACTGGTAATGCGAATCAGATTCCTCCACCACCTCCGCCAGCTCCAGCAATGCCGTTTCCACAATTCATGCAAGGAGCATTGGGTCTGGGTGGTCATGCACCCCCAGTACCCCATGCCCATGGCCAGCACAATCATCCACCAAATCCTAGTCCGCTAGCGCAACATCTCCAACAAGGCGAGACCACTATTCCTGTTCAGCAGACTCCGCTTGCTACTGGTGTAACAAACGGACCTGATCCACACAGACTATATTCCTCATTCATCCGTTTCAGCCGCTTCAAACTCGTCGTTGAGTCGCTCTGTCTGCAACTGAGCGACGTACTAAACCGTAAACCCGGAGCAAGAAGTAAAGCCATTGATATTCTGAAACAACAATATTCCTCCGGCAAATCACCCACGAAAATAACGCCGCCAACAACAACAACCAAGTCCACTTCGTCTACCCCCATGACCGAAATCAAGATGGTGTGCATTTTGTCACCGGGGAGGAGACAGGTCGAGCAGTTACTCTCCACATTCCCAGAGGAGTTGGTGCTTGATCCTGTAACGCAGGATGCGAGGACAAGGTTTAGGAAAATATATGGGGTGGAAGTTAGTCTGGAATTTAACGGCTCGAGCGGTACGCACTCGGAAACAGCGGGCGCTGGTGACGTGATACCTTGAGATTGAACATGTATGAGTTAGGTGAAAGAGTCATTTTGGCGGGTATAGCTGGAGTACTTTTCGGATTGCTGGATGGTGAATCTAATACGTGCTCGAATTCCACTGAGGGTACCTGAGTACAATTATGAACTTTCGTGTATCAAGTATCGGGTGTACCACAACAGAATCTACGCATATACGTAGCAAAATGGACCCCCGATAGTACTCATCGCATCCCTGATGGTTATGTTTCCCACTCCAACGTACTCTCCCAATGTCAAAACATCATCCAGTGTTCCCTTCGCCCCTCCGTCCCCAACACCCGATACACCACCGGCAATCGCCTCCTTTCTCTTCGCAAGATCGAGATTCTGCCAAGTCCAGTACACGCGGTCGACCTGCAAATTACGAAGACACGAGGTCAGTATATGTCTCCTATGCATTTCGTGCAGCCACAACTTACCATCGCATGATGCGGGAAGAACGCCGGATCAGCAGGTGAATTGATAAAGTCCGACCCGGCATCTCCACCTATGGTGTTGTGTCCACCGACATGAGCGCCCATCTTCCCTTTTGCGAATTCTCCTCCAAACACAATTTGAAAACTCTCGATATCTTTTTGGTCTCTGATCAGAGCGGCGACGACGTCATCGCGCGTCTCGTTGGCGGATTGCAGGCTGATGTCGCGGCTAAGGCAGCGGGGGTTATAGCCTAGGCCATCGGGTTGAGGGTTGGCTTTTGGAGGGGGCTGGGAGACTGCTGCTAAGGGGCCCATGTTGATCTTCCAGCTTAAGAGAGAATGGATTAGCGACGGTTTCGAATGCAGTGAGGGGAGCTGGGAAAGATAGTGCGTACTCTTTGAATGGTCCTGATGTTACGCATCCGCCCTAAGGTGTGGGTGTAGAAAGTCAGTACATGTCTCATATTCAGTTTGTACGGGGACATTTCTTACCCCACTTCCAGGTTGTAGCTGAATGTAGCACATTTCGGTTGATGGGAAACAGACTGAGGATCTTCCAGCGACATAGGAGCCATCTCCTGACATGCTTGTGTCGCTACCGTCGAAGAAGGGTGAGGCTTTGGGGTTATCCGCCCAGTAGCCCCTAGATATTGGCGTAGGAAGTCAGCATTTGTCTCACATGTGGATTGCATGTGAAATGTACGTACCAGTTGTAATACGGCTGGTAGCCTTTATAGCCGCATTCTTTTCTCAGCATTTGTTCAAACGCCCATGTGTAATAGCGATGCCATGTCAAGAAATTGGCTGTTCCATGGATTGTGAAGGCTTGCTGGATATGGGTCACGACTAGATCATCGTATCGGCTCTTTGCACCTGAAGCGATGGCAGCAGGCGTCTTCGCTGGTAGCTTCGCTAGACACTTGACTGCTTCAATGTAGCTGTGCCTCTCCGACTTGCTCAAGGTTGACCTGAGATATGTGAGCTAAAGTGCCGCAAAGGTGGTGTGAGTTCAGGTACCATTCCCGTCGTACAGCTACATTATCTAGAGTACAGGTTTTTGGGTTCGGCAATGCGTTCTTGGAATAGTAGGCCTCCAGTTTGTGTAGGCCTTGAGCAGTCAGGGTATCCACTTCCTGAGGCTTGGGCTTTGCGCTGGTGGTAGTGGCTAGTGCCGCCACTAGGACGCTGGAGAGCTTCATGGCGTTAAATCACGACTGTATGCGGCTATCAATTGACCATGGAGAAGCGATTCCTTATACTCTACAGCAATTCATCGTACTATCCGTTAAGAAACCCTGGCACCCTTTTCCGCACTGACATAAGTGGCCAGAAGAGTCTAGGTCCTGTCGACTACTCCACGGCAGGATAATTGAAGGATGGTCTCGTATCGGGATGCTTGTAGTGGCGAGTCGTTGCACGTGAAGGCTCCTCAGTTCCCATTCTTGGGGTGGGGCTTGAAGAAGGAATAGGAAAGGTTCATAGGCCTGACAGTGGAAGGAACAGTCGGTCACTGGCAATTTTTCCAGTCAAATCAAAAGCACTGCCTACCCGAGGAGGCGGATTGGGATCGCCGTCGCAGTACGGAATAATCAACACGACTTGTCCAAGGCGGATAGTTCTCGCGTGGCAATTTGGCTCTGCGGGAGGTATATTGATTGGATTGCCGGCAGAGAACCCATGTGCTGACTCGCATACCTTATCCCAACAGGAATCTATCCTGGTTCCAGTACTTACCCGGCCTCTTGAAGCCGTCTCCGAGGACATGTATAAGGCGAGCAGCGAGCATCCTCGCAGGGTGCCGTCAACTGCAGTAGGGTGCCTCGCGTAGTCGGCTGCGGATTTGGAGTAAAGCGCGTTTTCTCAGACTTCATGGGGGCAATTCATTCTTTTCATTCAAGGGAGGGCTTGCAATGCTTTGCCGAGAGTGATGGGCGAATGTATCTCACAAGGAACAGTGTCGGCAATAACAAATGTCGGTACAGTGACATTGGAAGGATTTAATGACCGTTCGGAGCAGCTAGCCGGCCCTGGAAGTCGAGACGCGGTTACGCGCATCACGGCGGGACTGGATTGCGCAAGAGGTTAACTTCGTTCGAGCTTCAAAGCCGCAAGACGACTCCCGCGTCTTGCCAAGGCATACCGCCTTGGCAGTAGGTGTGCACGGTGTCCTCGGATCCATTCTTCCGGTTCCGGTCCCGATTCCGTCCCCACATTTTGCCTAGCTGCGCGTCTTTCCCCCAATAGTGCAACACAGAGAAAGCCTTGTCCTGGATGTCAATCCTCTTATGACAGGACCTCAATCCTACAGTCGGTCGAATTTATGTCGAATCACTCATAGCGACGAGTCAGATCTGCCTCTAAGCCGCAGTGCTGCGTGCCCGAATTCGAGCCTCGAATACCGGTATTCGCTTCATATGTCAGCAAGGCCCCACATTCTGGCAGACCTTGCAACGCTGTAATGAGTCCATCATCGCGCTGACCAGAACACAGATGCCAATCCATCGGCTGATATTCCTACCATACACTACGTAGGTACAATGTCTTATGGTTGGATCTTGTCAGGCTTGGCTTGTGGAGATGTATCCATCGCTGAACAAATGGGAATACGATGCTACTACTCCTGGAGCTAAGCAGAGCACATCTCGTATGCAGAGATGCGTGTAGGTCATATCATGATGACGACTTCTTGAGAATGTCTGTTCTCTGACATATGCAGCTCAAATCAAGTCCTGGAGCAAGAAGCTTCATGGCTTTGGCTATGGTCATGGCAACCTTGTCACTACGGATCCTGTGTAGGATGCATTCACTCCTGGCATTCGCACACTTTGAAACGGCATGCAACCCCCGATCCTACGGTTCCAGCCACTACTTTCTCTGGAGGGTCACAAGCGAAACTTTGTTGAAGCCTTGTCCCGCCTTCCCCCGACCAGCTGCTAATGCAACCCGTATTGAGTCTGCCGCTTCTGAGGAGCTGTAAAAGCACAAGAAGCATGATTCAGCTGAGGTGATCGATTGATATCTTTTTTCTTCGTAACATCTGTCCATCGTCTCATGAAGTCGGGCACTATGACTGATACATCTCCGCCGAAGGTGACCTCAGAGTTCATTGCATACAGTAATGGGCCAACACTTCTAGCACAGGTCACACCCATCTATGCAACAGCGGCATTAGTTGTTTTAGGAAGATGTTATGTACGAGCTCTTGTTGTAAAGTCGTTCCGATGGGACGATTGGACGATGGTCGTGTGTTTGGTCAGTATTCTGATACTGAGCGCTTGTGACGAGAGTAACTTATACGTTAATGTCAGATATTCGCAACAGTGTGCTTTGCAGCGTACGTGACCGAGATTCACTTAGGCGTCGGGAAGCACGTTGCTGTGATCACTTCCGACAAAGCACGATATATACAGCTCCTGAAGTTTCGTCTAGTACATATGACGACCGTCAGTGTCGGAATCGTTCTGGTCAAGGTCTCGGTGTGTCTCTTCCTATTGCGTCTGGTCACGAAAAGAGCACAAGTCTGGTTTCTTTGGGGTGTAATCTGCTTCCTGGTTCCTTTTCTACTGGCAAGCTTGGGAACATTGGTACGTTCTGTTACCTCCATTGGTCAACGGAGTGAAGATGAGTCGCTGACCTACGAAATTCAGATCTTCCAGTGTGACCCGATCGCAGCCGCATGGGACATCGACTTGCAACCACCGCCTATCGGGACAGGTACTGCGAAATGCTTTAGCGGCGACACTTTCGATGCTATCGGACTGTTCAATGGAAGTAAGTTTTTCAAATTCCACATACAATCACTCGCAGTCCTGCATAATGTTAATGCCTTTATAGTTGTGAACATCACCACCGATTTCCTCCTCGCTCTCGCTCCTGTACCATTGGTCGTACGTTCGAGCCTTCGAGGCATTTCTCATCCCAATAACAACGACACTAACAAGAACAGTGGAAGCTCCAGATGCCGCTCCGTACGCGCCTCTCCCTCGTCGCCGTTCTCTCTCTTGGTATATTCGCCGCTGTGGCTGGGATTGTGAGACAGCTTTCCTCTAGTCAGTTCGGAGTCCCGGAGCCATACATCTATGACTCGTATTCTATCTGGAACTTCATCGAGCTCGACATGGGTATTATCGCAGCGTCTCTGCCAGCTCTCAAGCCACTGTTCAGCTGGTTTCACGAAAACGTCCGAGGTTTAACTGGAAAGTCGAAATCGACAACTACGGATGGCTATCATAGACAGGTGCGCCCGGTGACCGACGACGGCTTTGCCTTGATAGAACACGGTTCGAAAGGAGTGGTCAAGGTCACGTCGCGTCCGAAGGAGCGCAGTGACAGATGGGCCTTTGATCGGACGAAGAGCAGTCAGGAAAGCATCCTACCGCGTGATGAGAGGCGGAAGACCGCAGGCATTACGGTCACGAAGAGCGTGCGGGTGGAATGATCAAGCCATGCTTGAGGGACTGTATAAGCGCGAATTTCAGACCACAACCACAGAGTACAAATGAATCTTTGTACAACTGACACCATTTCCAACAGCTGGAACGTCATTTTACATTGCACTGCCATATATTTGGGGCGAACCAGATTTACCGGAGAATTGCTGCTTTATGGGCAACCTGTACAAAAGACTGTTAGTCTCTTGCTGCTTTGGGACAAATGCACACCTGTCTTGGACATGCACATCATGCGTCTAGAGGCTTCGGTGATCAGAACATTCATTCCTGGGTCAGGCATACCGACGATGGTGAGATGCGGGAACTTATGGAGATGGTCAACAGCTTCGTTAGCGAAACCCCTTGTTATCCCCAAGGAACGCTGTTCACGCATCCGTCGCATACTCCTTACCCCCCAAACTGAGTGCATGACAAGAAGCATAATATGTCCCGACAGATAAATTACAGAGGTCCGACACATGGTTTCAGGCGGTTCCGTACTCAAAGATCGTCGCATTTACTCTTGTCTCGTACAAACCATCTCCTGGAAGGAAATGGGATGCATCCAGCTCGAAATCTGCTGATGGAACAGCGGATTGAGCGAGGCAGGAGACCATTCTACAAAAAGGCAACGCTGGCTTCTAAAGGTTCGCGTCTACGACGCGCTTCGCTTCGCTCTCTCATGAAGATGGCGAAAACAGTGCATGCATAATATCCAGAGTGTGTACGACATGAGTACACAACCTTCATACGCGTGTGACGATGGTGCCACAGATGTGGTTGGGCAGAGCAAGCGGAAGAAGACGCGACCTCGACAGGGAAAGTTTTTCACGATTATGTCATGACCGCACTAGACCTGTTTCGTGTTAGCGCCTACACTCCGCGCTCAGTCCATTCCCAACACCCGTCCCCCACGGCATGTTAAGTCTAATGCGCCAATCACGAATGTACGCCAAAGGTGTGCGAGTACTATGCCTAGAAACTTGGATTGGCCTACGGCCCCGCTTGCAGCTGGCAGAGGTTTGGCACGCTGGAATGGTGTGCCGCTAGCTTTGATGCGGCATCCCGTGGATATCCAAGCCGTGTCTGTATAATGAAGATGTGAAATCGCGTAACTTCTCTTCTGTCTCTTTTCATCTAGTCCTTTACATCGTTTCTGTGCGGTCTGGACAACTGGTACTCTCCAGTCATGGCGGCTACTCAGCAACATGAGAAGACGACGGTCTCACCTCCCAGCCCTCGTCATGATCCCGAATCGGGCGCGCATCCAATGTCAACCGACAAGGACATAGCAATCAACCTCGTAGGCGAACATGCCCAAGACATCGATCCAGAAACCGAAGCAAAAGTGCTCCGGAAGATCGATTGGTTCTTGATCCCCGCCATGATCGTGGGTATGTCCACCATCACCCATCAGCCTCATTGATACCGAACATATTCCAACAACTTACAGGATACGGTCTTGTCTATTACGACAAAGCTATTCTCGGTTCCGCCGCCCTCTTCGGCATGACAGCCGATCTTTCCCTAAGCGTCGTTACAAATGCGTCCACAACACCTCCGACGGTCTCTACCACGCGCCTCTCCTGGGCAACATCCCTCTTCTACTTTGGAATGCTAGCAGGCCTCTACCCCCTAACTTTTGCCCTCCAGCGTTTCAACCTGGGCCGAATTCTAGGCGCCGTTGTACTCCTCTGGTCACTGGTCTGTATGCTGACAGCAGCCGTAACGACGCACCAGGGTCTATTCGCGCAGAGATTCTTCCTCGGCTTCGTAGAAAGCATCATACCCACTGGTTTCATGACAATAGTCTCGTCGTACTACACGCAACGCGAACAATCCATTCGTCAATCCTGGTGGTTCAGCTCCACAGGCCTCTTCACCATCATCGGCGGCGCGCTAAACTACGGCTTTGCGCAGATAACGTCGGGCTCCTTGCGACGCTGGCAGTACATTTACCTCCTAGCCGGCTGTCTGACCTTCCTCTTCGGCATCTGGTGTTTCTTTATCCCGAATTCTTGTGCGGAGGCTTGGTTCCTCACACCACACGAGCGCGTCGTCGCCGTGGAGCGGCTACGGAAAGGCGCAACAGGCGTCCGATGTCAAAAGATCAAAATGTATCAACTCCGCGAGGCAGCCACGGATATAAAGTTCTATCTAATCTTTATCCTCATGGCATCAGCATATACCGTCAACGGCGCAGTCTCTGGTTTCGGCCCGCTCATCGTAAACACGTTTGGTTGGTCGACCCTCGCATCTATACTCTGGCAGTTCCCACTTGGTCTCATCTGTCTCATTACCATACTCCTTTGTGGCTACTTGTCCGCGCGGATACCGAATATCCGTCTCATCCTCCTGATCGTGCACTGTCTCCCCGTCATCGCGGGATGCGCCATGATCTGGAAGAGCGAGTGGACGTACCACGCGGCTACACCCGTCGCTGGGTATAGCATTATTGGCACGTTCGGCGCGGTCGTTAGCCAGATCATCGTTGTGGCCATGGCGAATGTGAGCGGGGCAACCAAGAAGAGTGCAATGGCCGGGACGGTATTCGTTGCGTATTGCGTGGGGAATATTGTAGGCCCGTTGTTGATCAGAAGCCAGGAGAAAGGGAGGCACTACCCTAGGCTTTGGACAGGGTTGATCATTTGTTATTGTATCACAATTACCTCTGCTGTGGCGCTCTACGCTGTGCTTGCAAGGGAGAACAAGAAGCGAGATGCTCTGCCTGTGGACGAAGAAGAGAGGGACAAGATTGCTTTTATGGATTTGACGGACAAGGAGAACATGTATTTCAGGTACGTTCTGTAGAGTGTTCCTTCTTCACGTTGGTATCAACAGTATCTCCCTGTATTAGCATCCTGATTCGGCGTCAACTGTATGAACATGGGAATGTGTGTGTATTGATAGGAGTCTGTCCATCTTACTACTACAAACTACTTCAGGCGATCCAGAAGCCTGCTCAATTTAGAACTTCGCTCAAATGTACGTTACTCGCCATACATGAACGCAAATCGCAACCAGTCTGCAAGAAACGCCAGCAACAACTTGTTCGTTTGCTCTCGTTCGTAAAATCCCAGCAGTATAAACAAAGAAAACGTAGCAATGTTCGCTTCCGGAACGCCGTGTGGCTCGGACCCCTCGAAAGGTCAAGCAGCTCCAAAGTATGTGCTTACTTCGTTGCCCCTCGCCATATGGGGTCGTCACATCTCTCGAAACCCAATGCTGACAAAGCAAGAAAAAGATGGAACGATAGGGTATAGTGGAAAGAGATACCATATGAGGCTAGGAAAACAATACAAAGGGGAACAAGGGGAACAATGACTTTGTTCAATCATCTCGGTCCTCTCGGTCGTGGTCGAACGCCAGCTTCAGTCGCGCTGCGTACTCGAATTGTTGGTCGGCTGATCTCTGGTGTATCGGCCATAGCAGCGTCGTAGCTCGGTACCTCGGGACTGGCCGAGCCGGACCGCTGCAGAAGCGGTGCTCGCTCGTCCCAGTTGTATCCGTCTTGGTGATCGGCTGTGTGTCGCAGACTAGGCGAGCCGACGGGGCTGCTGTATTCGGGGGAAGTTCGCCAGGTTGTAGGAGCCCAAGACCTTGACCTTGGTTTATGGGAATGGTTGTAGTATGATCGTCGCTGGGGCCTTCACCGCCAGTATCTTCGTTCGAATCCACAAGACTGAGCGCAGCTAACGAGATATCCGTCGGACTGCGCTGCGGCCCTGGACTTGTCGGCACCTGTCTTCCAAGACGCATCTGCTGGCTGCTAGACCGTCCGTGTCCGTAACCCGCTTGAATGTAACTTCCGGCCATACCTTCACGTATGCCTTCGCGACCAGAGTCCAGCAGAATCGATCCTTGCTCGCTGCCGTATGGTGGTGGAGGAGCCAGGCTACCGGTTTGGGGGGCTAGGCCCCACTTCTTGACGTTGGCTTCGATGAAGACGAAGCCCATCTGGCCAAAGTTGACGTGCACCTGGCAGGGACCGTTTGCGCCGACGGTGGGGAAGAAGTTTTGGGTTTTGAGACCGTGGGCGACGTCGTCGAGTTTCTTGCCGTTTCGCGTGAAGAAGATAGTTCCGGTTCGGGGTCGGTAGCCAACTCCAATGACGTCTCCCTGGACGTAAGCGGGGCCGTAGGCGGATGGGTGGAAGGGCTGGTTGTATCGGCGGTTTCCGTTGGACATGTATGATATCGAGGCTTTGTGGTACCCTGGTGAGTGTTAGCAGGTGGAACAAGTGGTGGCGGTGGTAGTGCACATACCCGGTAATCTGAACAACGGGTAGGGCTTGGTTGTCACGCCTATCGCAATGCTGGTAGTCTCGGGCTTCTCGTAGACCTTGGCTTCCCAGTAGTAGACTTCGTTCTGTTTCGGTATCGGGAGGTTGCTCTGGACGCTGCACTCAGAATCGAAGAACTCAATTTCAGTTCGGCCTTCGACGAAGCAGTTCGCGATTTCGAGTTCGGGCTCAAACTCCCAGGCAGACACGCCCTTTTCTTGAATGGCCAGGAATTGCGAGAGAGAGATGTCGGTTTGGACTGATTCGGGGGGGTTTGCTTGCACAAAAGCTGCGGGGATTAGCCAATACTCTCCCCAACTACAGAAACGCTCTAGCTGACATACCCTTTGCTCTCAAGTACTCTGTTCTTTGCAAGTCGTCCATGTCCTCGAGCGCCTCGGCCTCCTCCTTGGCGAACTGCTGCTCGTCGTCATATTCACCAGGCCGCGTTATCCGGTCGAGGAAGATGCGGCCCTGGTTGGTGTAGCGGAAATAGTAAACAATGACGGCGATGATAAGACAGACTCCTGCAGCGCCCAGCACGGAGAAGATGCCGATCATGATGCCCTTGGCCGTGGAGCCGAGATTGTTGTTGTATCGTGATAACCGCACGTCATCGTGGTGCGTGGCCTGGCGGAAGCCTGTGAAGACGGTAGGGTGTGCGGCGGGCGCATTGGGGCTGGCGTAGTAGGAGCGGGAGAGCGTTGTTGGCGGCGAGGCCGGGTGCAGCGGTTCTTGGGGCAGCATTGTGAAGTGCTGTGTGGAGGCCGTCGTCACTGCGAGGCAGGAGGACGCCTGCGACTTGGCGGATGAGGTTGCGATGGGCGCAGGTGCGCTCGTGCCGGGATCAAGTCGCGCAGTGGAGTGATGATATGGGCCAGTGGGGCGGTGCTAGCGACACAAACAGCGACGCGATGGCGAGGGGTCGTGGTGAGGGTGCGAATTGCCGTGGGCAGCAGCGCGATGTCGCTGGAGAGGGTCAAAGAAATGCGTCGCAGTGTGTGTGTGTGTGTGTGTGTGCACAGCGTGCGGGAGTGTGATGATGTATTGGCGTGAAGGGTGATGAGATCGGCGTGAGACGTCAAGTGCCTGACGCAGCTTGGCTTGGGATCGCGCGGCAGCTTTGCCACCTCCGCCGCCCTGCACACGACACTCTGCGATGCCGGTGCTGCTTTCTGCCGATCTGCCCGTTACACCTCTGCTGCGAAACACGACGCATTCCAAAATCAACATGTTCCCTAGTCTCAACCGCCGCTCCTGAGCAGCATGGCGCTGCTAGCAGTCCCTGGCCCTCTCGGTCCGGCGGCACTCGCAACCACAGATACCGTCGCGCCACAGTCCAGACCGCGACACCAACATGGCCTTGCATGGCCACGACAGCACGCCTATGCGCGCTTCTTCTAGAACCCACTGCAGCTACATGTCGTCCTCTGCCTGACCACCACACTGCAGCATACTCTGCACCGTGCCCGCGGTATTCCGAATTTGACCTGTCCATCACAAGCAAAATACATCGCTAGTCCAGACATGCCAGAAGAGGCATGGCCCAAATTTAGTCCTCGACCGCGATTGCTTTTGTCCCAGGGCGGGGAAACCTGGCATCGCTCTCAGAGGCATTGCCCACTCGTTACCGCAGGTCCTACACACCTGAAACACCAACTTCGCAGAGCCGCCCTCAACGGCGCTTCACCAAATAAGGTCCGTGGCTAACGAGACCAAGTCGTAGAACACGCACCTTAGTCTGGGAACCCCACCAAAGCACCGAATGTTTTCAACCTCAGCGCCATGCAATTGAGTTTCGAAACTCCCTGCTCGTCCCGTCTCGGCGCGGGTCCAGACTAGCAAGTAGTCTCCATGACGTTGACATTCCAAAACCTTCCAGAAATGGATTGCACCCAATAGTCGACTCTCTTGAGTCTCAACATAACATCCTGAGCCCACAGTTAGACGCCAACACTGTCACATCAGGCAGTGTCTTTTATCTAGACCAAATGCGCTTTCGCTAACAGCACATGTCTCTGCTGCTATGCGTTGCGCAGTACTACAGTTCCTGTTCTGTCCAACTCGCGACCTCTCTAATATTATTACAACTTGTTGTCAACCACACTGTTGCATTCTGCTCTGTACCATGGCCAGTAATACTCCGTTGCGACTCTAGGAGGATAGGTAGACAGCTCTACTTGCGTACTGGCGTCTGACGGGGATGCCAAGCAGTCTCCAGGTTCAACCTCAGCCTTGAGCGCTTACCTCGTCTTCCAACTCCATGCATCTTCCTACCTACCATCTTTCCTCGTCTCATTTTGGCTTCTTCACGTGTTCTGTCTCAATCTGTTTTTAATCCGCATTCTTCACCATGCGCCTTCTGCAACGCAACGACGACGACGAGTTCAGCCTTACAGAATTCCTCCCTGGGGAGATTCCGCCTTATGCAATCTTATCCCATACCTGGGGAAACGACACGGACGAAGTGCATTGTTATGACATAAGGGATGGTACGGGGAAAGACAAGATGGGCTACAGAAAACTTATGTTCTGTGCGAACCAGGCTACCGCGGATGGCCTCCGCTACTTCTGGGTAGACACCTGCTGTATCGACAAGACGAGCAGCGCAGAGCTCAACGCGGCTATCAACTCCATGTTTCGTTGGTTCCGCAACGCTGCTCATTGCTATGTCTATCTTTCCGACGTTTCAGGCGTTGATGGGATACGTCAAAGCAGATGGTTCACACGAGGATGGACGCTTCAAGAACTGATTGCCCCTGCTTCAGTCAACTTCTTCTCCAGAGAGGGCCAATTCATCGGCGACAAGTCTTCGTTGTTACGCGAGATTCATATTATCACTGGTATTCCTCTGTTAGCTTTGAGAGGAACACCTTTGTCTGAATTTAGTGTGGCTGAGCGAATGTCATGGGCGAGTCATCGCAGGACAAAACGTCAAGAGGATGCAGCATATTGTCTGATGGGTATATTCGATGTGCATATGCCGATTCTATATGGAGAGTGTGAGGAAGGTGCGCTTCTTCGGCTTCAGAGAGAGATTGCTCGACGTCAAGAGGAGACACGGGCTTCAAGCAATCGTGCTGCCTACCCTGCTCGTACAGGCGATAATAATCCCACGGCTGATGTTTCGTCTCATGCTATTACCTCTCAGCTCATGCGCAACACCTCCACCAGTGCCAGAATGTCAGCAACACGAGACCTGGATTCTGATGATGGAAGCGAGATTGATAGCGTTTTCTCAGATGGCGCATCGTCTGTCTCTTCCGCATCAACTGCTAGCCGAAACCCAGTCCAAACCATTGGAATCCGTGAAGTTTCTCGGGCACTACTGAGCGAAGAAGAATTGAAAGCCGTATATACACTCGCCATCTCTAGTGTGGAGCGAAAGAAGGCACGTTTGCATATTCGAGGCTTTCTCAGGGACTATGGGCGAAACCTACTGGAAGAAGCTTCCGACAGCAGTCTTGCTATCCAGGCTGCCAAGTTCGTACGTGAACTGGCAGGCCGCATAGCCGACGAGATCATTTGGAGCATAACTGGAGCCACCGAACTGCCACACGCTCCAAACAGCAAAGTACAGAAGCAGGACCTGGAGACCTGGCTCTCAACCATTCAGGGCAATAGCATAATCGAAGAACATAATCAACCAGATTTGGGAGCAGATGGCGATGAATCATCTGACGAAGAACTCGACGATGACCTACCATTTCCTCATATTGACAGAGTAAAGGGCTTTCTTATCAAATCTGAAGCCTTCCAGGGACTTTTGTTGGCGATGCAGACTTGGTTGAAGGTCGATGAGGTTGACCGAAAGAATATAGTTGAACCGGCAACTGATACACCAAGACCAACCAATAGCATGGACATGGCTGAAGACATGCCAAGTTACGCAGCAGCTTCTGCTGAAGATCAAGAGCAAACTGACTCAAGAAATGGAGCACCACCCGTGGTTGTTGAACTCCAACAGCAACATGGTGTGGCGGAAGAACGGGTTCGAAGAACTCGGTCTCACCAACGCGGCGGCAGCTTTAGAGACTTGGTTTCGAGTCTCTTGAACTTCTGGGGCATCTCTTTTTACCTATACGATATTGTGGAGCTCTTCGTCCCTCATGTCCCTAGGGGATACAGGAGACTGCGTTGGCGTTGTGTAAGCTCTCGCGGTTTTTTCTCTTCACGTATCATCCTTGCTAACCATCCAAGTCCTGTAACACTATCCTATGGGGTGACTTTCCTGTCGAAGATACAGCTGCTTTCGATCAACTAAAACGGCAGCTGTCCTGCCTGAGCGACCCTCTCAATCAACATGCACCTACATCGACAACTCAAACGACCGGAGCTTCCAGTCCTGGAGCCACTGGATCCGCTCCGTCAACACAAACATCTCCAGGTAGTCCGCCTCCAGCCCTGACTAGTACACCGCTTCCTTGCTCAAGCGCTGGTAACATCCCGAGTATCGTATGTCCTATGCCTTCCAGATCAGATTATGTAGTGGAAATCACCTCACCACTCAAATATTTCGAAGTTTGCGTAAGCACAGGAAACCATGCCATCGACCACCATGAGGTCGATATTTCACGCATAAGTTCAGACAGCGAGCTGTTTGAGATGATATGGGACAAGTACAACATCAGTCGTGGTATCGGTCTACGGAGACTCTTCCTGCGGCCCAGCGATGTGAATTTTGTCATGGTGAGGGCTCACGCATGTACCTTGTGTAGGATATCCATGCTAACACGTTCATAGTTCTCCGTCAGTCAGCGCAACCAGTACGGAGCTGGCATCCACAAGAAGCCCAATGAGTTTCCACCACAAGAAGAACTGGACCAGAAGCGCTACCACTACCTTTGCCCTCAAATCAGAATGCCGGTCAACGTCTTTCTTCACTATCTGCATCGAGCGAGATGGAACATATGGGGTGAGCACATGGAAAACACCTGGCTCCAACGCCTTCCCAAGAAGCTCGACAGGAGTTTGGTCGCCGAGGCAAAGGGCAATGCGCCTGCGAATGAAGAACTTGCGTTTGGATGGGGAGTACACATCATCGAAGGACCAAACCACGCTGTGCTTGGTCTTCTACTAGCTATCGGGGTAGCTATCGCTTTTCTTGTCTCTGGGCTGATTGTGGGGTTTGCAAAAACACAAGAGCAGGGCTTTGGAGTTGGGAATTTTCTCCTCGCGATCCTTGCTAGCACCATGACTGCTGTGTACTTTCAGCTTCAGGATTGACGGATGACATGTACTGTGCGGTTTGTTTGTGTTGTGAGAAGCCTGTCGACTTGCATAGGCAGGAGAGAATCAGCACTGTACTAACCAGATGTTGCTTGTACCCTCAGTTTCTCTACAGGTATCGTCACTTTTCGCGGAAGAGTGATTCTCTGAGAATGTTTCTACCAGCTGCAACGCGTATTTCGCAAGCCCTGTATTAGTTTAACTCAATGTCGATGGCAAGTGGACAGTAGTAGTACACATGGTCGTAAGTGTAACCCGAAGTTGACGGTACCCACGGCGCCGTGCAGTCTTAGACGACGAGTATCAGGCAATGTGTGCGCTCAGTAGACTCGGGAAGGATTTGGATTGTGGATAGTGTCGGAAAGAGGTTCAACTGTGTAGCCATGACCGCACGAGAGCGTAATGTAATAATGTCATGCTACACGCAAAGGACGCAAGCAGGCAGATCAATGGCCAATCCTCTTTATTTTCAACCCGTGCCTCTCTGATAGTGGGTCGAAATACATCACAGCGTGACGTCCGTGATGTTCGTCACCTGACTGCGACAAGTCATTCGCGATTCGACACTGTTTGGGAAGATCCACGGCGATTGATGCCTCTTGGCAAGTAGGAGTACATCCTGCAGATGTCCTTTCTGTTGCATGATTGATAGGAATAACCAGGCGCTAGCTCTTTCAATACCTCTGATGCTTCGCGTTAGTACTGTCTCAACAAGATGTTCTGCGGTGTAGTTCTTCACAAAAGTGGTTTTCCATGCTGGGAAGTGGTGGAGGAGAAGCAAGTGAGACAAAACGGAAAGAGCAACTGCGATGCACGTGTTCACTCCAAACATCTCACATGACTTCTGAACAAAGTATTGAGACGTCATTTCTCGAGTGAAGCGACACCGGACGTCGTCGTTCAAAGGTCGAGCACGATGCAGGTGCTGCAGTACGACGTGTGCGAGAGGCTCCAAGTTGTGCAACGAGCGGCTGATGACAGGTGCCACTTGGAACTCGCATGCTGCCTCGAGCATATAGGCACTGCACGATCGATGAGGCGCCATGATGATGGCGAGTTTGTTTGTTCGTGGGGGAAGAGGCGGAGCATGGCATGCCATCGATTGCACGAGTCTCGCAGTCACTTCATCGCCCCTTTCTAGCGAGCCAACCGGACTGGGGACGTCGCAAACAGGCAGGTCGCCCCAGCAGACGCGCACTCGCAAATACGTCGACCTGGCCTCCTTTATACCGCCGCCGCCGCCGCCGTCGCCTTAGTAGAGGCTGACTGCGCTTCTATCCTCGACTCAGTCGCACGGCAGCAGCTTCTTCCTACCGCAGCTGCTCACCGCCCGCCGCCGCGCATAATTGGGTCGCACGCAGAACCCACTGCAACGACCCGGCCCCCGCGTCGATTACGAGCAAACTGCACCACACGCAAAATATTGCAGCGCAGGAAATCTTTCGCAAAACGCCTCTAAAACATGTTCGTCGCCTTGTAGCCCGCCCTGCTGTCCGCTTCGCACGTGAAAGGCTGGTGAGCGGTGCCCCTCATTGTTAATTCGTCCATGGCTTTCCCCAGCAGAGCTAACCATGGAGCGCACCAGCAGAACCAACTTAAGCCGCCAGGGTCTACTCTTTTTTCTGCCTGCCTTACCTCCGCAGCGCAGCCCTGCTTTTCCATTCATACCCAATCCCAGGGTTGCTAGTCAGCTCCCCTTTGCACCTCCCCCGCACTGCGAAGCAAACCACACTCCAACATGGCGTGGCAACCCCAAGAAGAGCCCCTGCAGCAGCTGGCGCAGTGTCTGAGGGACTCGCTGAGCGGCAATGATCCGAATGCGCGCAAGAATGCCGGCGAGGTGAGTCTGCTCTTGCTACATACTGCACGACCACATTGTACTGACCGCGGCGACTGTGTAGATGCTCAAGTCTGCCCAGACTTCACCTGATATCGACAAGTACCTCGCATACATCTTCTCCAGCAGCCAACCCCCGCCCGTCGTGAACATGGATGCCGCCCAGTATTTTCAGACGCGAGCTGCTGCTGCCGTTATGCTCAAGAACGACGTAAAGACGACGTACAAATCCATGCCCGACTCGACCAAGGACTACATACGATCAGTGATACTCGTGGGACTATCGGACCCCACCTCACAAATACGGGGCTATGCGGGGAATGTCATAACGGAGATTGTGCGACAGGGCTCCATCATGGGATGGCCCCAGATTCTGTCAGAGCTGGTCGGCATGGTCAGCAACGCGGACGGCAACTCCTCGACACAGGCGCAAGAAGGCGCCATGGGCGCCCTGCTGAAGATCTGCGAGGATAACAGGAAGGCCTTGGACCGCGAATACCAGGGACAAAAGCCCCTCAACTTTATATTCCCGAAGCTACTCGAGCTCACAACGAGCCCCCAGCCTCGCGTGCGCGCCGACGCATTGGCCGCTATCAACGTTTTCGTTCCAGAGAAGCCCCAGGCTGTTGTCGCGAACATCGACATGCTGCTGAATCAACTCTTCAAGTTGGCCGCCGATCCTAGTGAAGACGTGCGGAAACACGTCTGTCGCACCTTTGTCCACATTGCCGACATCGCTCCCCAGATGATCATACCACATATGAGCGGTTTGGTCGATTTCATGGTGGCACAGCAGCGCACGGAGAACAACGCCGATCTGGCTCTGGACGCAGCGGAATTCTGGCTGTGTGCAAGTGAAGACGAGAACATGCGGGACCACCTCGGACCATATTTGGCCAAGATAATACCCGTTCTGCTATCGAGCATGGTGTACAGCGAGGACGAGATTCTGCGTTTGGAAGGTGAAGAAGAAGATTATGAAGTCGATGACAGGGAGCAAGACATCAAGCCCACTTTCGCATCAAGCAAGGCCGCAAGACTTACCACCAACGCGAATGGCGAGACAGTCCCAGCATCCAATGGAGCATCCGGACCCTCAGCAGATGACGGCGATTTGAGTGAGGGCGAGATTGATGATTTCGATGACGACGACGACGACGACGACGAATTTGGTGACCCCGAGGAGCAGTGGAACTTGCGAAAGTGCTCCGCTGCGGCCCTCGATGTCCTCGCATCCGTCTTCCACGAAGCTGTGTTCCAGGCCACTCTTCCGTACTTGACCGACAACCTCAACCATGCAGAGTGGCCCAACCGGGAGTCTGCGGTCCTGGCTCTCGGCGCAATCGCGGATGGCTGCATGTCAGTTGTTGAGCCGCATCTTCCCATGCTGACTCCTTTCCTCATAACTCTACTGAATGACCCGAAGCCTGTCGTTCGTCAAATCACCTGCTGGACACTTGGACGCTACTCGGGATGGGCGGCACATCTCGACGCTGCTGGCAAGAAACAATTCTTCGAGCCAGTCATGGAAGGTATCTTGATGAAGATGCTCGACAGAAACAAACGCGTGCAGGAAGCTGCGGCGTCTGCCTTTGCAAACCTCGAAGAGAAGGCCAACACTGAGCTCGAAGATTACTGTGGCGTCATTGTCCAGCAATTCGTGCAGTGCTTTTCCATGTACAAGGACCGGAATATGTTCATCCTTTACGACTGTGTTCAGACACTAGCTGAGCACGTGGGACCTAAGCTATCGGAAGACAAACTTGTCCAAACACTCATGCCTGCACTTCTCCAACGGTGGAACAAGGTGTCCGACCAGTCAAGAGAAATGTTTCCATTGCTGGAGTGTCTCTCATACGTGGCCACAGCACTTGGACACACATTCGCGCCATATGCAGCCGGCATATTCGCTCGATGCATGAAGATCATTCACCGCAACCTCGAAGAAGGCGCCATGGCAGCTGAGATAAACGGTTTCGAGCCTCCAGACAAGGACTTTTTGGTGACAAGCTTGGACTTACTCAGCGCAATCATCCAAGCTCTGAGCTCCCAAGACAGCGCCACACTGGTCACACAAGCATCCAACTTCTTCGAACTACTAGTCATCTGCATGAGGGACCAGAACAACGACGTGCGGCAATCGGCCTACGCGCTCCTCGGCGACTGCGCCATCTATGTCTTTCAACAACTCAAGCCGCATCTACAACCTATCCTCAAGACTCTCATTACACAGCTAGACGTTTCTCAGATAGACGCTTCAAGCCTGGACACTGGATATTCAGTCATTAACAATGCCTGCTGGTCTGTTGGCGAGATTGCCATGTGTGAGGGAGAAGGCATGCAGCCGTACGTTGGGGAATTACTGCAAAAGCTGGGTAGCATTCTATTTGACGAGCGGGTTCCAGAGTCTCTGAACGAGAACGCAGCCATCGCCTTGGGTCGCCTAGGTCTTGGATGTGCGCCCTTACTCGCCCCGCATCTTGCCCAAATCGCTCCTCCTTTCCTCCGTGCCATCAGGAAAGTCCAGTGGACGGACGAGAAATGTCACGCCCTCACTGGCTTTATGTTGGTTGTGTTGGCCAACCCTGGCGCTATGGAGCAATCGCTTCTCGAGTTCTTCAATGACATGTCGATGGCCGATCGAAATGTTGTAAGGGGTCCTACTGCTGGAGTACAGGTTTATGAGACCTTCCAAAAGGTAAAATTACGCCAACTCCTGATTCCAATACGCACATCCAGCTGACGCTTCAAAACAGGTCATTCAAACATACAAGGGCATGATTGGCGATTTTGACGCCTTCCTTGGAGGCCTTCCTACCGAACAACAAGCCCGCTTCCGCGAACTGTACTCCGTTTAAACAAATGGAAAAGTATCGAATTCCCATCATCATTACATATGTGACTACTGCGGGCGTTGAATAAGGATATGTCTGGTTAGAGGAAGAGATGGAAATACCAACAGGCGCGCTCATATTTCTACTTTCAAGTGGAGACATGTGCGACCCTGAGAGGAGGAGGATATGGAACAGTGATAGCATTTTCGGCAATAGGGGCGGCATTTATATAGAACATGTGCTTTTCTCCAGCGAGCGCAGCTTTGAATTTCACCACGAGTAAGAGACGATGATACGTACGAACATTTCAAAGGCGTTTTTTCCCTTCATCAATGAAGCCATAGTATAGTAGGTAGCGTAGGTTAGTCTAGTTAGTTTCAGTTTTCATTCCTCCGTCACTCCCCATCCGTGGAGCAGGTGCGATGAATAGCATTCCAGCGTTTGTTCTCGTGTCAATTATATTGGTACCGTGTTACTGACTGCCTATTGTTTGCTCGACGATGGAATGAACCTGCATTGTGATACTTGGACAATGCTTGAGGATGCACCGAAATGAGCCGTCTGGGCACCAACAAAATATTCCTTGGTTATCATTCTCTCGTAATCTTCACCCCTTGACTGCCACTGTACACCTCGCAATACGTGTCTGACAGTCACGAACACTACAAATCAAAAAATACAGGGAGGGTTGCATAAACTTGCTGCCAATAGCTTCTATAGTCCAGGTATGTGTGCTAATTGTGCAACACCCTGGTCGCCTCTTGGGCCTCAGTCATACGCAATGACTATAAGCACAACCCCTCTTTTCGTTATTTATCCCCTTTTCGCCAACCAGGTACCTCCGGATTGGGTTTCGACAATGCACATTTGGCAAGTGGGTAGGACAAGGTCACCGTAAACGTTAAGTAGCCCTGTCTCAACGTTGCCCAAAGAGTTATCCGATATGATCCGAACGACGATGGGACTTTTGGCACGTTCTATGCGTACATGCATGCAGCTGTTGATCTGTGCAAGGAAATGCCGAAAAGCTTCTTTTCAATGAGGGCGACGAAATAGGCAGGAGATGTACTTGGTTATGACCTTAGGCCCGATTCTCGGTTTGGTACCTACTGCTGGCATTCAGTCGTTCACTTCATTACGGAGACCTCGGATGGTCCCGTGGGGTCGGGTTGCTTCTATTCACAGCGGTAATCATTGGTGTTATGTTCATCACGAGGGTGTATAGTCACCTTTGAGTCTGCTGGTGGAGCCCAATTGTATGGCAATGATCATCGGGTTGGGCTTTGGGGAACGGTTGATTGTAGGTATGGCTTTGGTGTTGATTCGCTGGGTTATGTTCATCACTGTTGGCGAGGTATGATTGAGCAGATACTTGACGCCCTTGGTACCTTGTTTGGGGCGCAACTGCATAGTTACCTTCTTTGTTCTTGTTTATGAGTTTGATTCACTATTACTAAAAGTCCTTTCGTCTCGCAGTCTCGTCTCAAGAGGTTCTTCTCCAAGACTCAACTATATCATGCTATATTAGCTGTAGTATTGCATGAGCACCAGCGCTTACTAGAGCGTATACTTCAAGCCAGTAGGACCAAGCAAAGTATGTCAATGGATACATCCATGCTGCATCGCCCATGCAACCATGTCGTGCACTGTTGCTCGTTCTCATGGAAGAGCTCATGAAAACAAGGACATGATCATCTTGTTGTTGATGTCTCTTTCTCGGTGAGCGAACTGACCGATAATGGAGCCCAGCTGTCAATTGCTCCGAGGAATATAGTTGCGAAGCATCGATGATTCCAAGGTTATGTACCCTCTAAACTTGATGAGAATACGGAAGAGCTAGGATTAACCTCCTGTCAAAGGAGTGCAAATACTAACAAGGTGCTCTTGTTCGAATACTCGGGTCCAGCCACGCCACTCTAGGATCTTGCTTCTAGCAATGATCATGACATGACCGTCCCACCCTATCCATACCCGGCACATCCCGTGTCCGCTCCAAGCGCTCGGTACCGCCGATGAAACCAAGGTCATCAATGGAAACCGAGGTCAGCAACGAACAGAATATCGGCAGCATGTAACGTTGCCGTGACGTGAAACAATGCCGAATACCTCAGCTGCGACCGAGGTGATGAGCTATGGGAGAAATGACAAATTTTCCCATGCTTTACGACTCAGTATACCCAGCGCCGATCGTGTGGAGATCAATCTATTTATTGAGGGATATCTGTCCGAGGACGATGACTTGCCAGATTTGCAATATTACGGCCGCTCCGAACGTTTCATGTTACGGGTCGAATTGCACACCTTGTTGGCACAATGCGATGAAACATAACCTTGGAAGTGTTGTCATGATACGTCAGCGGCTATACATGTGGTATTGACTTGACAATGCCGTAGACTTGTTAGGGTGATTAATAACTGTATGGCTTGGTTAGCCTGCATAGTCGCTTTTGTGCGACAATATATTGGCAATATGAAGGATTGAGGTTGGGATGTAGGATCACCGCTATGCTGTATGTACTGTAGACGATGATGATGATGATGATGTCTGTCGATGTGTGTTCAGCCAGTAGTGGAGAAAGACGTCAACGGTCGGAGCAATTATCACAGTGCACGCAACGGTCCGTGATGAGCGGAGAGTATGTGTGTGTGTTTGCTTGTGTCGCCTGCCACACTTGCCGGTAGAGTCGCTTCCGCACCAATGATAGGACAGGGTGTGACGCTTTTTATAGCTCTTTACCGACGGGTGGAGAAGAATGCATTACAAGGTGGTGCAGACAGAAAGTGTGGCTTGCAGGTGGGTGGAGTAAGTGTATTGCACGCTGAAGATCGGGTTGTTAAACATGCATTTCGGCTGATATGTGTTGCTATCGTGTGACTGACTGTATGGTGTCGCAAAATGAAGGCTCTTCAGATTTCATAAAAAACAAATGTGCATAGAGCACGTTTAGATGTTATGTTGTCGTCACTGAATTAGTTAGCGCACAACCGTCTTAGTGTACGCTGAAAAGGCCGATGGTCGGAAAAGACCGAAAGCACGATGAAGAGATGCGAGTGGAGAGGTGTCTTGTTAACCCTAGTCTCAGAACCCCAGAGAAAACATGGCTGCATGGGTCGCCCTCGATGCAGGTCGGCTGCAGGTTCCCAGGGTAAAAGACCTTAATCCTAAGAATAGCTCTTCTGGATCTATGCCAACCAAACACCTGCTTGACGTAGTCCAGTGGCTTCACTCGGACTAGGCTGCGAATACACATTTTGTCGCATGAACCTGCTTTGGAGCAGTCGGCCATGTCCATCAGCAAAGTTCTAGCCTCGGTGGTTGGAGAGGGGTTGCTGATTGGTGCAGTGGTGTTACTACTGGTTCCTTTCTTAGAACTCGTGTCTTGTGGCAGCTACTTTCTGCTCGACCACGGCAACGAGCGTGGACAGGACGTCATAGCCACCAGTCGGATGCTGGGGATGTCGGCGAGGAAACTCTGAGAGACATTGTTACAGCAGCAGCGATTGATGGCACGCAGCATGCCGTGATTAGGCATGCACCAGCAAGGTTGCGTAATTGCTGCACAGGCAGCTGGCTCCCGCGAACAAGCATTCTCCGCTGCATCACATATTGGCAGACGAGGCGGGGGAGATTTGGCTTTACCCAGTATTGCGATGGTGTTGAGCGTAGGCGACAGACGTCGAGTCGTGGGAGCGGAGGCCCATGGCCTGCTTAATCATCGCGCTGGCGGCTCTTCCGTCGATAGCGGACGGACAAGAATAGAGCAAAGTCCGCCGCCACTGCTCGGCACTACTCAATGCGAAAGTAGCGGTATGATGGATGGGCCAGCGTAGTATCGATAGAAAGTGAAGCCAGCGCAGGCACCATGGTCAGCGCGATGGACAGTGTAGACCCTTTTTGTCTGCGGTCTGGTGACAGGTGACGCACGGAGGGCTATTTTTGACCTGGAGATATTGGAGGGCCCCGGCTTCCGCAGTGTTTAGCGATGTCTGCCATTGTAGCATCAGCAACCTCAGCGTGATTCGCGCATGGCGACTCCATCAATGCGAATTGCGCAGCAGCAGGACCTTTTTTGCTGGCACGCACTCGCGCTCCATTCGACGGCCATGGCGTGGCTCGTCGTGGCGGGCGCCCTGCCCACTCTGACATCTGGAGCAGTGTGCGAAAAAAATTTAGCAGCGCGCGCCCCGAAGCTGACCCGGGCGACCATGGCATGCTGCCTTCCTTCACCCACTATTATTCATGCGGCTTCGAACTACCCGTTACAGCATGGCCAGCGAGCCATCCATGTGCTACTGGTCGATCGTTCTCCACGCACGGCCCGCGAAGGTGTTGGCGTTTCCTCGGTCATCGGACCTGAATGGCTGTTTTTCACGCCTCTTGCGCCCTGAGCCCGAGCTCCCAGCTGGAGCAGCTCGTGCACCTGCACGCTCAAACGTCTCCGTCTCAAGCGGATTGACAGGGGCTTTGACCAGAAGACCACCCTCTGCTGCATCTGATCCATGGCCGTCGGCGAACTAGCACCTTCACACAGCACCCTAGGCCTGGGCTCAGTCCTCGCCAGCCAAGGGGGGGCCTCTTCATTCATCCAAACACGCCTGATCTTCTTTCACGCACAGGGTCGGTGCATGCCAGAACGCGCCCTTGGAGACGGACGCCAGAGGCTTCATGGCTCGCTGGAAGCTTAATCCCCACAGGAGTTACACTGGGGCTATGTCATACGAGCATGAGCCATCCGGTGCCATCTGGCAACCAGTCACTCCATCGACTGGTAGCTCCCGCAAGCTTCTCTGCCCTCCCTGCTAGCCTCTCCCGTCTCGCGGGCTGCCATCCAAGTCCCTCTTCCGCCGCTCGTGGCGTCACTGCTATTTGTGTGGACGCTACTTGGGTGCTAGCCCTACTTGGCCCCGTTTCTTGACGTTTTGTCGTCTTTGGGACCGAGCACATGTCACCCTGCGCTTTGGCTCGCATACCACCCAAGTCCCTTCTTCAGCCTGGCGAGCCTCTAGTCTCGTAGCCTTGTCCTGATCCTGCATGGTCATTGTGCAGGGGGGGCCATGTTGCAGACGAGCTTGACCACTTCCGCTGTCACTTCGTCCTGTCGTACCCTCGTAGCGTGTCCGCCGGAGGTATTGCTGGCCTTGCGTCAATATCTCTCAAGCCCTCGAGCTCTCTAAGCACCTCTCATCTGCACTCTGCACTATATATCACCATAACGCCCATCGCCAGCCTCCAAATCAACACCCTGTCCAATTTAGTCACCGGTTTCGACCCCATTACCCTCGCTTTATCAACCGCCCGCTAGATCTACCGCCTGCATATACACAGCCCCTCGCCTATCCTACCTTCCTGTCCATCTGGTATAGCACACGACGAGAGAAAGCCGTCTACGACTCCACCTGTACCCTGACGATTGCGACGACGACCACGCCGTACGATTCACTTCCCACTTTCGCTAAATTACTCCACCTATCCTCTTGAAAAAGAAAATGGCCGGACCCGGTGGAGGCCCTTCAAGGCGCAGCCATACCAAGTCCCGAAAGGGATGCAAGACGTGCAAGAGGCGGCATATTCGCTGTGATGAAACATTCCCGCAATGGTATGTACCAACATGTCTTCAATTGGCGCCCCATGTTTCTAACTTTGTATCAGCCGCAACTGCACCAAGCACCAGGTTCGCTGCGACTACATGGACAGTCCGACTGCCATGATGCCAGAATCTCCCCAGTCTTCCCAGCAGCCCAACCTGCTCTGGACGCCTGAGATCGAGGCCACCATTGAACTCTGGAGACAGACGGGAGAGTTTCCTTTCCCCGAGCTTCGAGTATACCCACAACCGCAATGGCGCGCCTTAACGACGGTTGATCTCCGTCTGGTACACCATCTTTCGTCTATTTCGAATGAAATGTTCAGGAATAGGACATCGAAATCTACTCTTTGGACCGACATGATGCCCAAGTACGCACCACACACCCCAAGCGACCATGTCCAGAAGCGCCACTAACATGTGTAGATTCTTGAGCATAGCCGCAACCCATCCATTCGTTATGCACAGCATCCTCGCATTCTCTGCCTCGCATTTGGCATGGATCTCTCAGTCTACAGAAACCCGAAACCTTGCATTCCACCACGCAAGTCTTGCGCTGAAGGGTTTGCACGACGGCATCACCAACTTTACTAAGCACAACTCGGACGCAGTGCTAGCGGCGTCTCTCCTGCTTGCATGGCAGGCGACAGATTGGTACGGAAGAGCCGCTCAGAATTGGGACAACCCAGACTAACATGGTCATTTAGGCGAGGCTGGGCCTCTCTGGTCACAGGCACCAAGACCGTCATCCAATCTATGCAGCCCTGGAGGCACGAGTCTCTGTTCGCTGACTACATTGCCGAGCATACCCCTATGCCAAACCGACATTTTATGAACCCCATCAGTACCCCAATATCTCCGGAAGCACGAAGAGAGCACATGAACGCTCTGGTCGACATTCACGCCTCCTTGCAACGATTGCAGCCCTATCTCGTCCGTAACGAACAGGAATCGAAATGGGTCGACCAGCTGAAGGGCTATCTCGACCGCCTGAGATCCTCCAACCAGCCGCAAAGTCCCGAGGAACAATTCAATCAGCTGTACGCATTGCGGAAATGGCTATTCTGGGTTCCCATCTCACTCCTCGCCGCCAAACGGGGGGACGTCAATGTCCTGATAGTTCTCGCGCACTTTTACGCTACCGCACTAGCCTTGGAGCCAATGTTCCCAGATGTTGCGTCTGTCTTTGTCGCGGACCTTTCCCTTCGTCCATTGGAAGAGATCAACAATCTGGTGCAAGGCTTTCAAGACCCACGATATGATTCACGGCTGCAGACCATGTCCTATCTCGTGCAGTTCCCCCTTGATATGGTTTCTTCGTACAAGACTAGGCGGGAATGGTCACGGCAGCAAATGTCATCCATCTCTCCGATGCAGCAGCAGTCTGCATATGCACTGGAGAGTATCAATCTGGATCTGGAGAACCATATCGCGCAGTATAGCTACGGCCAAAGCCTCTCTCCTGCTTTTGCTCCGTCACCGCTTACCTTCCTTCCTCCTGGCATGACTTCTGCGCCGACGTCACCGTATCTTGAAGTTCCCCGATCTGGCACTGTCGACACATATGGCACAGCTAGCAGCTATGCATCTTCGAGTAGCTATGCGTCTCCGCTGGGGTCACCTGCAGCACTGCTACCGCCGTATTCGGCCCCACAAGAACATGCATTCGCATTTGGAATGCAATCTGGTTATCCCAGCGGGTTCGTGGCTACACCTATCTGGACGTGAACGAACGCGCGCTGAACGATCCCCCAGGAACCCAATGACTATCCCGATGCAGATTGTCGCTTCTCAACCTCACCATCATAGTCCCATGTCGGATGCTGGAAACGCACAAGGCCAGACGACGACTGCGGGGTACGTACCAAGCCAGTACAGTCACGCCTGAGAGAGCATCGTCTCGACGGAAATTCTAGGAACCATGCCGGCGCAAGGAATCATCACATCCGTCCGGCCCGTCCTCGTCGTCTCCACCGTTGCGTGAGAGGAACAATTTCCGATCGATTGATCTCTGCCTATCACCAGCCAGAGTCGGACCTATGAGAAGCCACCACTGGCAAGGTGTTGTGGCTTCCGCCGTAAGCCGTTCACGGACTGCGTGCCCCGGCGCTTCGGCGCAATATCCGGAGTGATGCAAGGTGGACGGAACAGCAAGCGGACACGTTTTGCACTACCATGCAATAGGCACATGCTCCCCTGTTGGGTCGGCCGCGGTTGGACCGGAGTTCGCGACAAGGTAGGAAACGGTACTGGAGGTGCGGGACTGGTGCCCGGCATACATGGAGAAGGCTCGTCAGGCACTCGCAGACGCGCGACATGGACATGGGCAACGAGACGAGGGAAGCAACTGCATTGGGCGTGGAGCTGCGGCGATGAGTACTACTTTCTGAGCAGAGTTTCCGCATCGAGAGGAGTCCGCACTTCCCCGAGTACAGCGCAAGGATACTTAGGCACCAGCAGATAGCATGCACAGAAGAATTAAGGTTGTCCAGTATGGTCCTAGTCCCTCAGCCCTAGTCGTAGCCCCTCCATGTGATGGCCAGGGTCTGTCCTGCATGGCTCGCTTCAAGGATGGACACAGGTCAGCTACCAATTTTAGCTCTGCGCAGCCAATGGCACCTCACTACCCCACCATCGCTTCTCAATTACCAACCCGGCAGCGCGGGTTTACGTACAAGCATACTGCCGACTAAGGATTACCATTGCAGGACTCGCGATTCCTTCGTTGCTGCCAGGTCAAACTGCGCTCTTTTCCGGGCTGGGCAACCCGGACGGAACGGGTTTGGGATCGAGACACACAACGTGCGCTAAGGTATGACCTACAGGGAGGGACGAGCTTGATGTCATTCCAGTCCGCTGGATCGCTTTCGGCGGGTAGCGGCTGAGGTTTGCTGGCGGCCAATCCAGCCACGCGTACGTGCATCTTACTATTCAATCAGCGACACCTGAGCCATTCTCCTTTGGTCTGGGATTGCGAGACGTCAGTGGCCTTGCACCGCCACAGAATCCCCCGGCTTGGCAGCCTACCATACTGTGAAGACCGGTCAACGTTTGACTATGTAGGGCTGATCGCGAGACCCGATGCTACTAACGCGTACGTTGTTTTAGTTGCGGTTTTGCAATCAGATGGCCCTTCAGATCGAATGGGCCTTGAAAGGATTGCACCCACAGGATCGGCATCCATGCAAGCCACGGGTGTAATGAGGAAGGTGCAAGCGCACCAGACAAATCAATGTTGGCTTTCTGGCATGTCTTCCGCTTCTCTCTGCCTTTGTCGCTTTACTTGCATCGCAATACTTGCTTGTCAAAACACGTCGCCTTCGGCTTTCGACCCCCAATGTGGTTCACCGACAATTCGAGCAATGTGTTACGTCTTAGCTAATAGCTCGCGCAGGAGCCTTCAAACCTGAAACTGCGAAGAGCATTTCCTCGGCATCTCGGTACTTTGCATGTCCAAGCCTGATCCATGGTCTGCCCGAAAGCACCGCGGTGCCTACTCACGTGCTTCTGTACTTTGCAAAAACTCTGGTGCTTGACATCCCAGATGGCAGATGCACCTAGGGAGCCCTTGTAGGCCTTAGCCGCGTCCCTGGTTTCACTAGCGAAGGCCATGAAAGGACCAGGACAGGCGAGCAGAACCACACTTCCAAGAAACGTGCAATGGGAGCAGAAACGACCCACAAGAAATTTCCGCCGTTCCTGAGATACAAACGGCTCCGCTCTCTTGGGCCTTTCGGGCTCCGCTGTCTCCATCACGCCCTACACGTTTTTCGACTGGCAGTTGTATACACACGCTAACCTGCCTGATGCCGCCGTCTGCGGCATCCGGACGCAGTTGCCGTGTCGCAACGCCGAGACCTTGTCTCGCCTCGTGTCCACATAACAAGCTTCACTGCTCAACTCACCTGCGAACAAAACGTAAACATCGGACCATGTTTCCCGTCACCATGGTTCTTCTATGGTCCACGAAAGATGGCTGAACTGGCAGTTGTAAAGCCAGCAAATGACTCGAGCCCTTCTGCCGCAAAGAGCAAAGCTCACACACCGGCACGGCATTAGCTCGTTTGACCGCCATCCGATGAGGATCATCTGCCAACCTTTTTTGTCGGCCGAACAGCGCGAGCGCCCTACGAAAGAAATCGATCTCTCACGTCCGGAACAGGTTTTTGCTAACACCAAATAGGTCATTGTTAATTCTATTTCCGGGAACAAGCGTACATGGGGGCAAGACCCGACGCGTGCGGCCATGGCGGAAGAGCCGTAAAATGGACATGTCGAGCCGAGAGGGACGGTTCTCCTAGGCGTTATGATGCCGAATGCTGGAGAAAGATCCGAAGGGTTAACGACCTGATCCGCACTCAAGGGGTGGCTGAACAAGTGCCATTAGGCACAGACTCGTAAGCGACCTAATGGGTATGCTCGTGGCGGCGACACATTTGTTTTTAGTCGGCGAAGCTCAATCCGATGGTTCTGGAGCCCTTCTGGTGCACACGCCTCGCACGTTTCTGGCGCCGGCTCTGAGGATGGGCAAAGCCAAAACGAGGGCGAACTGACCAACTAACGAAAATCTCAACAACATCAACCACTCGGAGAATACTCCTGTGCTCAACTCGCCGGCCTCTGCCTGAGCTAACTTAGTTATGATTTGACGTCTCACCACATCATCGCCACGCTACCACAACTCTCCTTTCTCATCCTCTGTTCCGATACCCCCGATCACACGCTAGAGGGAAGCTGAGCCCCACCTTCCGAACCTCCATTTTATCCAAACTCACGCCATTCCAAGTCCAATTCGGCGCGGCAACAATTCACCCGATTCCCGGTCTGCTGCCATGTAACTGCTACTACTGACAGCAAAAATGTTACTGTTGCTAGGTGATCAGCAACATCAGCACAACACCAACCCCTATCATGACCAAGATCGACAAAGGAGTGAAGATACGAAGGCACAAAGTTACAATCTTCTGTAACACGTGGCTCCCCGGATGCGAAACATGCTCTTTGGAGATTGTCCCAAAGATTTTTTTCTTCTTCCCACCCATGCAGAACGTGTAAGCTATGATTCGCTCGTACATTGAACGTCGAACGTCCAACATCGAACATTGAATTTCGAACAAAAGATAAGCGTTGGAGCTGGTAGGAAAGGTAAGATTGCGTGGATGCACGCGTGGAAAGTAGGACCGAGAACGAGAGCGAATGAAGACCGTCGTGGCTGATGATGCGGTAGTGCCAGCCCACGCCCTTAGTACTCGCACTTGTTTACCATCATGGCAGTCACGCTAATGGGACGTGCCGTTTACACGAGGTTGAAGTCCGGTAGTGTATCTAGGTGGATGTGGGCGTTTATTTATCCGAGATACGAGGTCGGCGCGGTTGAGAACCCTGGAGTGTTGATTGGGGGAGCCTGGGATAATGATGACGGTGTTATGGCGTGTCATGTACATGCAGTGGACTTATCTCCGATGTCTTTGTCCAAATGGACTCACTCAGGTACTCTGCTGTTTGCATTGGGCGACGATATTGGAATGTGGAGCCACTTTTGGTGATATTTACTATACTGGTTTTGACTTCCTGTGGGAACTGTCAGCACCTCGCAGACCCTTCCTAGACTTCCCGACAACTCCCATGTGATATACGTTCTTCGTTCCCCAGGGACGTTCCATTCTCCTTTCTTCTTGGCAAGAGAGGCGCCTGGAGAGCTCCCCCTGAAGACTGTAGCACTGATCTTATTGTTCAAGTAGCCCAACTCCAAGCATCCCACTCCTCCTGCCAAACTACTGGCTCTAGAGCGCCCTCCGCAGCCAAGACTTGTCCCAAAGCACACTCTTCGAAAGTAACTTGGTGCTGTTTCTCCAAGTAGAAGACATCGTATCTCCCTTCCATCGCATCGGCCAAGTTCTTCACATCACCCCCTGGATGTAATTTCTCCCAAGGCCTCGTACAAACACGGCCTTGGCAGCGCTTGAGCGTAAGCAACAAAGCATTGAGTCTCGATGTGACCTTATTTATAGGCCATCCGTTTATAGCTGTGCTATTTGTGTTGTAGAGATTGTTGAGCTGGTAGGGATCGTTCTGACGTGCCATCAGTCACTGCTTAATTCGGCCGTGGAGGGTAAAGGATAGCAGAAATAAGATGCATACCGTTATATCGTATAGTTCGTGTTCATTGGTGCACCACACAGTATACGACAAGTCGTACTCTTCTCCCACGACTCTCACAGTCTTGTACGTGTTGTTCAAGAACGAGCTTACTCCGAAGAATGTGTTTCCTTCTACTAGGTAATTGCCCCAAAATTCGATGTTGATATGTTCGCTCTTCTCATTCTGAGCAAGCAGCTCCTCGGTAACGGGGATAGGCTCTCCGTCAAAGTCTTCCCGGAGAGGTATGCCGGCTAGTTGAAACAGCGTAGGAACAATGTCGGTGTGGCTGGAAGGAATTGTCTGGACAGCACCTTTTGCGATGCCAGGCCCGCGGATGAAGAAGGGTATGTTGACATCTTCCTCGATACCGCAACTTTTGCCAGGTGGAAGCCGGTGTTGTGAGATGTGGAAGCCGTTGTCTGTTGTGTAAATCAGGTACGTGTTTTCCAGAACTTCCGGGGTTGCGTTTAGACGGGCGACAATGGAATCGATGAGCTCGTCCACGGCTTGTAGAGTCTGTAGACGCTTTCGGTGCCAATCGTCGTTGTAGTCTATCTCTGATTGGTTGAGTTGGCGGAGGGTCTTGAAGTAGGATGCTGTTCCTGGCTAGAGCGTAGATGTGAGATGATGAATGCGATGAGCTGGTTGGGATGGCTTACTTTGTCTGGATTGAAGCTGGGTGTTCGCGGTACCGTGACGTTCTGGAAGAGATGCTCGTGTCTCTTCGCAGGTACCGGGGGGTTGAATCTGGCAGGCCGTGGTTCAACGACTGTCTCTCCATGAGGAGCTATGGGCGCAACACCGATGAAGAACGGTCGATCAGATGCTGCGATAGCTTCCTCCAAGAAACCAACGGCAGCGTTGGCTACTAGATCGGTCGAGTACTCTCCTGGTTGGTTTCTGTAGGGGTCATGGTTACGAGTCATGGTAGAGTTATAGAAGATGTATGTTCCTGGATCAATCAAGACTTGAAGTGTCAGTAAAGAGAAAACACCATTATCATACCAAGTAGCTTACAGTCGGATCCATTCCAACCACTGGCTCTGGGTGCGTTGTACGTAGTGATGGAATGGCCATTCATAAGCTTCCCAGTGTAGTAGGTGTTGTATCCCGCTTCTTGAAGCCATACGGGAAGGTAGTCATCATTGAACCCTTCCTCAATGAACCTAGGATATCCACCTTTCTGTTTTCAGCGTTCGTTCGTATGATGTCCAATTCATGTCTAACGTACCGTAGGGAGCAGAAACGTCCGTGACATTGGTGTTATGGGCAGCTTTTCCTGTCAAGAGCGACACTCGCGATGGGCAACATAATGCCACAGTACAGAAGTGCTTCTTGAACCAAGTACCTTCTTGAGCAAAATGCTTTTGTACCGAAGGCTGATAGTCGACAGAGTTCAGATGCAAGTCTTGATCGTCGGTGATAATGAAAATGAAGTTGGGTTTGGTAGAACGGCATGTGACAGCAGTTATCCCCAAAGACAGAAACAGTAAGACTTGACTCTTGATCATGGTTGCGAATAGAAGTTGACTTTTCAAGACTCATACGGCCAAAGTCTTATTTTGTATGAAGCTCAATATCGTCATGGCCCCACCCCATGGCGCGATGTTCCTGAGATCGAGCTTCATGGCGTGCTGTGCAACAGAACGGGGTCAACTATGCGTTTACCCACAATCCACACTAGTTATACTAGCTGCTGATAAGAAGATAGCGAAGAAAAAAAAAGCTTTATCAAATGAAGAGACATTTCATCTACAAGAGACAATGGCTACAAGTTGACTGTGCGAGTAATCGCAACCTTGAAAAGTTGATTAATGTGGTGAATGCTCGCATTGTGACGCAATGGTAGAGATTCGTGGCTAGATTACAATATGCCGAGACTTTTACGGTAACACGATCTAGTAACACGAAAAGATGCATCTGAGTGCTACCAGGTAGAGGGGTAGGATATGGGAAGACATGGAAAAACCTTGTTCACTTTTCAGGGTGGGGCATCGGAATCGTTCCGAATCGCGGGCCGAGCAGTTATTCCGGCGGCGCCTTCGATGGCGTAGGGTCAACGCAGCGACAACTCATAGCAAACCACACCGCTCTACCTATACGCGCAACGATGTCGGGAGGCTGGAACACTATCGAGTCTGATGCTGTGAGTGCAGAGCTTCTTTGGAAGGATCGCTTGCTGACCATTGTAGGGTGTGTTCACATACCTCATCGAGAAGCTCGGGGTGAAGGGCGTCGAATTCGAAGAACTCACCACTCTCGACGCTACAGCCCTACAGGCCCTCGGTACCCTCTACGGTGTGATTTTCCTCTTCAAATACCCCACAGGCGAGAAACCCGGCGATACCCCAAAAGACGGCACCTACGACTATGAGGCGGCAAATACCCTCTTCTTCCCCGCGCAAACAATACAAAACGCATGCGGCACACAGGCGATAGTCTCGCTTCTGCTGAACCGAGAAGAGGAGGTGGAAATCGGCAAGGAGCTGAAGGAGTTCAAGGAATTTGCTGGCGACTTTCCACCAGAGGTGCGTCGAGTCAGCGAAGCACCAAGATGAAGTAGCTGATAAGACGAACAGCTACGTGGAGAGACACTCTCAAACTCCGACCTCATCCGCGAAACCCACAACTCCTTTGCGCGATCTTCACCCTTCGTCGACGAAACCCAGCGAACAGCCACCGAGGACGACGATGTATTCCACTTCATCGCGTAAGCCCACCCTCGGCGCCCCAAGCAGCCATGAGAGTCCTGGCTAACATGGCGAACAAACAGGTACACAAGCATAAATGGCAAACTCTATGAACTCGACGGCCTCCAACCGGCCCCCATCCTCCACGGCCCCTGCACGCCTACCGAGTTCCCCAGCAAAATAATCCCCGTCCTCGAACGCCGCATCGCCCGTTATCCCCCCACAGAAATCCGCTTCAACCTCATGGCTTGCTGTCGCGACTTGCGTATCCGCGCACGCGAAATCGGCGACGAGGACGAACTCGAAGAGCAAGAAGACAAGCGCGCCAAGTGGCTATGGGAGAACTCGTTAAGAAGGCATAATTTCGTGGGCTTTGTGGGAGAGTTGCTGAAGGGTGTTGTGAGGGCAAAGTTGGACGCGGGCGAAGGCGAGTATGAGGCGTGGGTTGAGGAGGCCAAGGGCAGGAGCAGCAAGAGGAGGGAAGAGTTGAGGAAACAAGGCATCACTGAGGATTGAGCTGTTGGAGTGTGGTCATGGTGTGTGGTTGGAAGAGACGAGGGATGGGCTTGTGTATAATGATGTTGCATGGGACAATGTGTTGGATACCAATCTGATAATCACGAGGACGTCTATCGACTCGACTACCAGTCTACTCTGTACATCTCGAAGACACATTCTTACCAATCATGGTTACAAGTACACAGAGAAACGAATACGAAGCTTGTTCCACAGTCCAACCCCATTTTTATGACATGACACAGATGAACAGGAGCATAAAATGTAATCGTATCGAATCTCCATTGGTATAGAACTATCTACAACTATGCAATTCCCTGGTCCAGGGTTCCAACATCGCGCCCGCTATGCCCGAACAATGCCGCGACAGAACAAATTAAGAAAAAAAAAAACGTTACAACAGTAGAACGAGAGGGATATCTTCGTTGAAATGCGCTACATTGCGTCATGAAACATGAAACATGATATGAGAGGTGGATGTGGATGCTTGAGGCCGTGAGTGTGTGCGTGGTAAATTGGAATGAAAAGAAAGGAAAGCATGAGGACCCGTCGCTAAGCGGATGCGGCGCAAACGGCAAGCGAGGCTGGGAAGACTGACTCCGGAGCGCAGAAGGAGGCTTCGATGGGTGTTTGGTCGACGACGATGACAATGTTGTCTTCGATGGCAGCGGGAGCGGGCTCTTCCGCGACGAGGAGCTCTGCTACAGAGCTGGTAGACGCCTCCTCAACCGCCTCCTCAACTGCCACCTCGTCGACAACGACTTCAGCCTCAGCCTCAGCTTCAGTCTCGACAACGACCTCGGTCTCAGCCTCCACGGCCTCAATCTCCGGGTCCGCAACAGCAAGGACCGGAACAGCAGTAGCCGTCTGGAACTCGGTGACCGTCAAAGTAGAGTAAGACGTAGCAGTCATAGTCGCCGTAACAGCATTTGGCATCTGGGCGGCAACCTCAGTAGGTAGCTCGAGCATCTGCGACGACGACGGTGATTGTGTTTGAGCAGCCCGCATGCCTATCGCGAGATATGCGACAGCAACAGTCAATAGCAGAATAACGAAATTGCGCTTGTCGCTGAGAAGGAGGATGGCATAGTTCTTCAGCAGCGTGTTGAGAGGGATCTGGTCTGACCGGAGACGGCGAGAGGCCTCGGCCTCAGCGTTCTCTTGTTCCTTGATAGCAGTCTCAAGGGCGCGGAGGCGTTGAGCTACTGCATCAGATTCGGCGGTTGCTTTAGCTTCGAGCTCGAGACGAACAGCTTCCTTGGCTTCGTTGAGCTTGGCCTGGAGGTCTTCTTCAAACTTCTTCCTTTCGGCGGCCTTCTCCTCGATACTTCTTTGCAGGGCGGCGGCGGCCTCTTCAAAGGACTTTTGTAGTTCGGCGTCTTCTTTACGCTTCTTCTCGTTGGCTTCCTCCTCTAAGAGCTTTGTTTTGGCAGCGGCTTCTTGAATTTGGCGTTGTAGTTCCACGGTGTATTGCTGCTTGCGCTTGTCTGCTTCTTGCTCTTCTTGAGCTCTGCGCTCTAGCGTCTTGCGGACTTCCTCGGGGATCCAGGGGTGTATCTCGACGTCGCATCTTTCCATGTCGTTCCAGCATGCTTGCCATGCGGCAGAACGCATCAGACCGTTGGCGGCGTAGATCTTGATGTCCCACTTACGTGTGCCTGCACCGATACCCTTGCCGGGCTTCTTGAGTTCACGGTGGCAGTCTATGCACATGCTGTGGTCACCGTTGGCGGAAGTGTTGCTTCCTTCGGTCAATGTGCCTCCACTCATACGACTGCCCCGGCCGGTGTTCTCATCGCCAACGCTGGCAACGTCGTCTTCGTCATCCCTGTCGTCGTCGTCCTCTGGTGGTACAAAGTGACCACACGGAAGCAGCCGGGGTGTCTTCAGCTCCAAGCTCTCCAGGATGCGTTCCTCAAGCAGGTCGTATTCGTCCCTAGGGTGCGGGATGAGAAGACCACGTCGCATCAGTATGATGTCCTGTAGCTTCTCCTCCAACAGCTTGTAGTTTTCGACTAGCCAATCCGGCATGATCCTAGCCATGATGTCGTGCGAGTAGGGTACCTGCATGGGCAGAATGGTAACATGCAACAATACAAGCGGTGCCTGCTGTGGTGTGGGGGTGGGTCTCGGGCTATGAGGCTCCCGTATGCTCCTCCTCCGTGACCCAGTAGACTGTCTCGTTACGTCGGACTCGGATCTTCCGGTCCTACTAGGTGTAGCCAGCTTGAAGGACCCCTTCAACCGTTCCTGCGAGGTTTGATGCGCGAGCATTGGTGGCGGTGACGACATCTGCATGGCGCGGACAGACTCTGTGTTCCGGAAGCGTGGTCGTTCTTTGCGTGCTCGCGCACCAGCTTCGTTGGCCGGCAAGGCGGGCTTGGAAGCTATCGATGATTCCGATGGAATGGCCGAGACGAAGCTGTAATTTGACATCATCCGTTGTTGTGACCCGGGTCGTGATGTATATGAGCTGCGGTATGGCTGTGGCTCGTCGTCAGGCTCCTGCTGCTGCAGCTCAATGCTATGTACAAGGTCGTGGGCCATTGGGAACGAGCGCTCGGAGTGGTACGAGTCGCTGCCCTCGAACAAGTCCGAAGGTGACATGGGTTCGCGATCCTGTGGGTCTTCGTAAATGGCGAATGAGGTTAGGCCTGGCTGCGGAGAGGGGTGGTGCATAGTAGCAGTAGTAGTCATATCGGACCTTCTTGTCGCTGTGTGCAACAATTCTTACAAACGGGCGAAACTCAAGGTCGTGAATGAACAATCGTGAAATGCGTAGAAGTCGAGTTCAGGGATCCCATCGTCTGAAATTCATCGAGAGCCGAGACGGCACCCGGTGGGGGGTTGGAGGAGCGGTGGTTGGGATGGCTAGTGCGTGCGTTGTCGACGTGTCAAAAGCGTGCTGGCGTTTGTTTACCACACCGACACTTTAGCGCGGCACGGTTGTTGCGAGTAACCCAAAAAGTACAGCAACGGTGGCTAGTCCCCTCCCGCCCCATAACTTTCTGCACACCGCGAACGCTTCAACTGTTAAAGCGCACGGAAAATCATTCACGCGCTCGACTTGTGCCGGTGCAGCCCCGGTAGTGTTCCCGCTTCCATGTCTCTGTCAGCATCCTTCGCCTTTGATAGGATCTGGGTCCTCCTTCATGCAAGTACAGCCTCATTCTGCAACATGTAACATGACTACTCAAAGATAGCTGAACCCCCACCAGGCAAGAAAATCATTGCAGGCGCGCATAGCGACGAGTGAGAGGGAGTAGCAGTCAGACTTCAAGCTGTTGAACTGACAATCTCATCCACCGACTACTGTAGAAAACAAATGTAGCTTCAAAGTCAAACTTGGCGTACCGCGGTCTACAACAAACCTCGTGACGAACAGCAATCCTATCCAAAGTTTCGCCAGACACTTCTTGTCCACGTATCGCGCAGTGGGGCACTACCCCTCTCGTTCGACTCATCTACATGTATCACACGCACACGAACAAAGACGCAAATATTCCCACCGCCGCAGTGGCCAACGCACCCTGCATCGGCTCACGCTTCCGTACATGGCATGGTCTGCGCCTTACATGATGGGATCCATCGCGTAGCCCCTCCTCCGTGAATCTTGAAACAAGTCGTAGTTGCGTGTTGTCCAGCTGCAGCATCATGGGCTTCCTTGCGGACTAGATGCATGTGGGAGAGAAGTAGATTTGATACCAGCTCTTTGAAGGAACAGTAGGAGAGAGCAAATCAACAATGGGCACTAAATGCGTTTACATCGTTTATATTGTAATCCAAATGCATCTTATATAATCGAACTGACGCTACACATCCTTCGTCATTGGTCTACATCCCATCTACAACTCATCTGGTCCCCCCTCTCTTCCCTCCTTCTTCTCCGCATTCTCAGAGTAAATGCCCGCCTTCCTCAATGCTTCCTCAATCTCCTGCTGACTAGGCGCCTCACCCCCATGCGCCTCATGTTTGATATCTCCATTCTCCATTTCCTCGACCTGCTGTTGGGAGTCTGGGTGCGGATGCTCTGCGGCAGCGGGCTTCTCGGTTTCCTTGGTTGCCTTCTTGGTCTTGGTGGCCGATTTCTTGGCCTTGGACTTTGTGGCCTTGGCCTTGGTCGTCTTTGACTTGGAAGATTGCGTCGGAGGCTTGAAGTGCTTCATTTTCTTCATCATCATGTCCATGACGACATCATCTAGCTTCTTCTTCTCGGCAAGAATGTCCTTGACGGTAAAAGCCGGGTCATCAGTGGGTGTGAGCTTGCTCTGCTTAGCCTCGTTCTCCTCAAGCCATGCCTGTGCTTTTGAAGCGTAGTCTTGGACAGTCTTTAGGTCATCTTCCGTGTAGACGGTAGGAACTTCGGTGATTTCAGGCGCGGCGGGTGAATCTGCTTCCTCGTCGAGCTCGTCCATAGGGTCGGTAGATGGCGAGGCGGCGGCCTCAGCAGAAGCCTTAGATGCGGCCTCGCTGCTCTTGGAGCTCTCGGCGGATTGCGTCTTGATCTGGCTGTCTACCAACTGCTCGACTTCCTTGATGTGAGCGATAGTTTCCTTGAGTTCTTTGATGGCATCAGGGCGCTTGGAGGCTTCGTCTTTGCGCTTTAGTACGGGATTGACAATGTCCTCGAGCTCCTTGAGCTTGCTCCTGAGAGTCTTCTCGTCTGCGTCTGCTCCTCCAGAGTACATCCACTCTGAAGCGGCTTCGAGCGTCGTCTCGAGTGTTGAGCGGACAGCAGAGGTGGAAGCACCGATGAACGACTCATCCTCAAGGTAATCACGGGCACGATAAGTGAAGGCTTCAAGGGAGTTCAAGACCTCCTCGCGAACGCGGCGAGACTTGTCTGATGAATCGAAAGCAGCGAGCCTACTCAACATTAGTGTTTGACAAAGTCGAGCAATGTCGACGGACTCACCTGTCTTGCATCCTCTTCAACTCCTTGCGAGGAAACTTCTTGTAGCCCAGCTGCTCAACATCGTACGTGATCGCCGACCGAATGGTCTTGATCTTCTTCTCTCCAGCCTTCGCCGCATCAGTGCTCTCGGCACCCGCCGAGGACGAAGACGAAGATGAAGATTTCGAAGATGGCTTGGAAGCGGAAGAGGAGGAAGAGCTCTCATCCGCCTTCAACGGCTCCTGGTCCTTCTTGCCACCCATTCCAAACAGGTTCTTGACGCCATCAACAATCCCGCCCTTAACCTCCTCGCTCTCAGTCTCGCAGGTAACCCACGCAGACAAGACTTCAGGAGTACCAGTAACAGGGCTAAGTCTGACTTGTACGTAGTTGTTAAAGGTGTCGCGGTCGCACTTGTCGTCATTGATCATGTTTGTAACGACCTGAGTCAGGTTACCGCTCTGGAAGTGAAGGGTAGGCTCCTTGGACACCTCGCCGTTGGCACCAGGGATGGCCTGGTACATGGTGAACTCAAACTCGCCCATCATCTTAAATGGCAGATCCTTGGTCGTCCCAAGCTTGGTGCTAGGGGTGAAGATCTTTTGGTCGCGGTCCTTCATGTTGAACATGTACTGGTAGCCTTGGTTGTAGCCCTGGGTATCCGAGTCGCGAATCTCCTTGACGCGGAAAGACGGGCTGAGACCAGCGGCCTTGAAAGCAGCGCCGAATACGGCGGCCTCATCGGCGTTGACATTCGCCCTGATTTTACTCTTGCCTGCGACGGCCTCGAGACGCGCCTGGACGAAGGGTGTACGGCTTGCGCCACCGTGGACAATGACAGAGTCAATGTCAGCGAATGTGAGGCCAGCGGCTTCCAGAGCTTGGTTGATGGGTCCTTCGATGCGTTGGGCATAGGTAGCGGCGAGCTCTTCAAACCGAGCACGAGGGAGTTTGTATCGGAAGTCAACATCCTCGTAGAAGCTCTCAAAAAAGGACGTGGTCTCCTTGTTGGCGCTGAGCATCTGACGAACCCTCTCAGCCTCCTTGAAGAGCTTTGCAGCGGTGCGTCCATGGGTCTTGACTTTATCGGCGGTGAACGAAGCGCTCTTGGCGGCAGGCAGCTCGACGAAAGTAGCCACCATATCGTCGACGATCAGCGAGTTGAGCGCATCGCCTCCAAGAGTCCTGTCCCATCCAGTGCCCATGACCTGAATCTCTTGAATAGTCTTGTTGCGCCTTCCAACGTCCTTGACGGACCGGCCTTGGAATTTGAGAACAGTAGCGGACAAAGATCCAGCGCCCATATCGAAGACAAGGTTGATCTCCGGCTTTCCATCCTTTGTAACATCGGGGAAAGTCCTGCCTGTAGCGTAATTGATACCAACAGCCAGACCGTCCGATACAACGCTAAGCACCTTGAGACCAGCCAATCTTGCGGCCATCTCAAGTGCACGCCTCTCGTCTACCGTGTAAAAAGCCGGGACGGTAAAGACGACGTCGTGGATATCGTAGCCCTTACCAGCGAGCGCCTTTGCGTTCTCCCTGACGTTCTTCAGCTCCATGGCGAGTAGTTCCTCAACTGTGTATGATTTGTCCTCTGCGAAGACGCCGCTCTGGAAGCTAACCGTGTTACGGCCCTCTGTGCCTGTAACCTCCAGCGCAGGGTATCTCTCCCTGTATGTGCCCACAACATCGCTCTCGCTCGATACACCTAGAAGGTGTTTCAGGTTCGGGTATACATCGCCCGGGAACCGTGCCTGTAGCGCAATGGCATCGCTGCCGTAGAAGCGTTCGGGGAAGGAGCCAGCGGGGAGCGCACCGCCTTTGGATGGCTTGAAGGCGACGGCCGATGTCTCTTTCCGTTTCGAGTCTTTGGTGAGGACGATTTCGAGGGGAATGCCGGGCTTCACTAGCGCGGCTTTGATGTATTCGGTGCCCAGGTCGACACCCAGCACTGCTGAGGCGGCGGATGCAGTGGACGAGAAGAGGAAAACAAGGCCGAGGAGCATTGCCCCGGGTGAGAGGCTGCCTCTCCGGCGTCCGGGTGGCGCCATGATGTGTGATGGGGGTGGGGGTGGTGCGGAAGAGTGCAAGGTGTCGCTAACGTGCAGACAGGCGCGGGAAGGTTGTAGTGGGATGTACGGCGCGGGGAAGGAACAAGGTATGCAGTCGAGTAGCAAGCCTCGATAGAAGAGAAGGGACAGATTGGGAGCCTATCCCAAGAAAGAGCGGTGTGAATCAAGTGTCGGTCGAAACCGTGTTTCTTCCTGTCATGAAATGGGTGGGCGGTTTCGTAGTAAATGTACCCTGTCCCGAACTTATTTGACACCTGGTCTTTGTCGAAAGGCCAGTTTGGCGTAATTTCGACCAACGCACGTCACACGTACAGACTGCTGTTTTATCTGAAGCTTAGTTCACTGCTGCCTAGAGCTGCTTTTGGAACGAGGACATTTGGTCTTATGCAGTTCTTTTGTCGAGTACTGTCTACGGCTTTCGAGATCCTTTGGGTGCTCTAGCCAATCACATCGTCAGGACACCCGTCTTCGCCGCAATGCAGCAGCGCGACCATGTTCTCTGCTTGCAGCCGCGCTTTAGCACACTGTATCCCAGTTGCCGCTGTCCCTATACACTAGCACCGTGAGCTGTTACCCATAGTACCGGTCCATCATATCCCACGGTTAAACTCCACCATTCCATCCTTGCCGCCGCGCTCATGAAACTCGGGCTCAAGCGTCTTGGCACTAACAGCTTGACGTTGCGGGAATGCAGCGAGCGCAAGTGGCAGCGCGAAAATGGATGTCGTGAAAATAAGTCCTGATGCGAGTTAGTCAACCCTGCCACCATCTCACGGATACGTGCACATTGACTCACCCAGGTTAACAGGAGTCACCATCCTAGGCCTCTGCTTAAGCCACTCTGTCTTTTGCAGCCTAACGAGAAGAAGGGGAGGCAGCACCATGATCGGCGTTGCATTGAGCACGCGACTCAGCGCTGTTTCTCCCACTGCGAGCGTGGCCGCCTTCTTGCTCTTGCCCAATGGCTTGACCTCGAGATCACCCGTGTCTACGCGCTGTCGCTCAGCGTCTGAGAGCGCGGGGTACACGTCGATGCCCTGCCTGATTTCCTCGCCGCGCATCAGAAACACATTGAGCGCACCCGCTGTTGCGACAGCTGCGAAAGGCACTAACCGGCCCGCGATGACTTTTGCATTGGGCGAGAGGCTCTTGAGGCGGGGTACCAGTGCGTTGAGACCGAGTGCGACACCGCAGGATGCGCTGACGGCGAGGAGGTATGACTGGACGATGGTTGAGGTAGAGAGCGGGATCGACTTGTTCGCGTTGGAGAAGTTGATTCCGACGTTGACCGACTGGTTGGTGACTTGCCATCCTAGAGTTCCCGCCGTCTGTACACGGTCAGTATTCGTCCTATAGTATAGAACTTCTCGCACATACCCCAAGACCTGGTGTGAGCATCCCAGCCGTGACAACCAAGTTGGTCAAAACGAAGCTCGACATGCGGAAAGGCAGAAAGACTGGCTGGCCCGTGTCTTGCACTCTTGTCAGCGTCCTTGGCCTTCATTGTGCCATTGCGCTGGTTGTGGTACCTGGGTGTATGGTCGAGTCGATGATCTTCTTTGCCTTCCACAGCTCCGGAGTCATCTCTGGGATCTGGCCCGTCTTGTACGCGGTGACGAGCTTCTTTGCATTTTCGAGGCCGGCTGAAGAGGTGAGGAGGGTTCTGTTCGTGCGATTGTCAGTTGTGATCGAAATCAACACAAGAGACAGGGAGAAGCGATTGAAAAGCCCAGAGTCGTGGTACTCACCACACCCAGCATCCGCAAAGAAACATCATGTCCCGCGCGCAGTGTCTCACCTCGGATCTGATATGTTCGCGGAGTGCTGCACGCGACCCCAGTAGGTCCCCAGATCGTACTGCGAGACGGGCAAGTCGCGGTTTCCAGGTAACGACGACGTCATTCTGGCGAATGTGAGGGTGCGAAAACCGCGGTCGAGGCAAACAAAGCTTCCACAGCTCGGAAGGTCGCAATGAGTCGTGGATGAGTCCTCGTGTGGGTAAAGGCAAACAACGATATCGGCGATAATGCGGAGCGCGAACTAGCGACAAGCGCGATAGCGATAGGTATAATTCATCTCTCTTTCTAATTATTATAAGCCTGCCAACACCTGTCTTTCTACGATGCTGACACATCTCATGTTATCAAAAAAAATGCGCGCGTGCATGCAAACAATGCTCTAAAGATGACCAGAAAGCCCACCCACCAATCGCTGTCTCCAGCACATGCCAAATATTAACGCGATATGAACATTGTGAAAACAAGCGCTTTTATGCAACAAATCCAATCCCGCATCCCGTCGTCTAATCTCTGTGACTCATTTCTTCGACTTCTTCTTCGATTTTCCAGTTTCCGGCGCCGTTCCCAGTATGGCGTCAAACGTCTTGCTGGGATCGTGATTCGACGCGGGTCTCAGCGAGGGCGAGCCCATGGGCATTGGCGGGGCGACACCAGGAGGCAGAGGTAACGCCTCCAACCCCAGATTCATGACACTCTCGCGCCGCCGGTCGGGACTCTGAGATCGCTGACGGGCAGCTGCTGAAGGGTCCAGCAGACCAGGAGGTGGGGCTAATGGCGAAGCTTCTGCGTTCAGTTCCTGCATTGCGGCGTTGAGCAGTGTATCGTCGGCTGCCCATTGTTGTGCCTTCTTCCAGCAATGAGATCGTCGGAAGGTGCCTTCGACTCCGTGTTCGACAACATCCGTTGGCAAGCTGACGACCTGTGCTCCTCCTGCTACACCAAACCATGTTCGAGATCGCGTCGTGTCCTCCCGGGCCCACGGTACACCACTTCGAGGCACCTCGCACAGGAAGTATTCTACGCCCTCGGTAAACCGGACGCCGGGTGCATCTATGACCAACATGGGTAATGACTGGATGACGGCGTACAGGAATAGCCACTGCCCGGACCGCATGTCCCACATGTCGTCCATGTTGGAGCCCGTGGCTTGCTTGAATTCGAATTGGCGGAAAGACTCCAAGAATGGCGTTTGTTGCTCGGCGTCTTCATTATGCGATTGTTTGAGCAGTTTTGCTACTTCGTCTTTGTGGAGCTTTTTCCCACGCGCCTTTGCATCCTTCTTGGCGTCGCCTGTCTTTGCGTTTTGCGAAATAGGATAAAGTGGCAGGTCAAAAGGAATTGGTGGCGCGACGGGCGGAGTGCTTCTGTCGTATTCGCTCAAAACCTTTCTCAGCGCACGTGCGACAATTGATTCGATATCCGTCCCCTCGTCTTCCGCGATGAAACCGTCCGCGGTGCGATTCGTCAGGTTCTTCCTGTCTACAAGGAGGTCGTACAAGTTAGACATGTCGTGGTAGATTTCCAGTAGAACCAGTCGGTTGAGGCCACTTGTCGTTAGGTTGTTCTTCTTTGACTTGGCTTTTGGCAGCCATGAGCCGTATTTGTGCCGGTAGTAGTCCATGACGAAAGATTTGATCGTCATGAAGGCTGACCTCCATTTCTTGAAGCTAATGACCTTGCCTTCGCTTGCCATGGCGCTGTTCATGATGCCCGAGAAGATGTGTGGAAACTCAAAGTCCTTGAGCTTTCCGTTGATGGTGGCTTCGCGGTTGTCCAGATCCATAGCAGCGCGGGCCAGTCGTGTAGCGCTCTTGGGGCTGATCATGGTAAACTTGGGCGAGCCTAGCTCTTTGATGCTGTCGTACTTTCCAGCAGCGTGGACAAAGCCTTCCGTGTACAGCGACATGGACCGCATCTTTTCTCCCAGCACGATGGCTTCTATCGTCTTGTCGCGGCTGTGGCGGACGTCTGCCAGGGTGAGTTCGTCGACATAGCAGTCGAAGCTCGAAGCAGCGACTTCGCCAAAAGTCGATCCATCGACGTTGGAGAAGGCATAGTGCGACAATATGTCGCCGATGCGCAGGAATATGTCAAAGATGTCGGAGTGGCGCTCCGTAGCGACGAGCGATTGGCCGATGAGAAAGGCGAAGAAGTTGCGGTACGTGACCAAAGTGTCGGTGTCAGTGGCGTTCAGCCGGGGCTCTTGGGGCGTGATGTTCGAGTCGGAGCTCAGCGCGATGGGCATGTAGAGATGCTTTTCCGTGTACTCGTCCTCGAGGGCGTCGCTTAGCGCTCTGGAGCCCTTGGATATGGACTCATCCGAGCTTCCTATCTGGCTCTGGTCGGGGGATGCAGGCCGTGACTGCTCGCCAAAGGGTTCGCGAGACAGGCGTCGCGACGTTCGGTCCGCCAGGTCTAGCGGAGGCACGTTGGCGTCGCTGTAGAGGCTGCCGTGCACGAGGCGGGTGAGCAGCTGCGACGCGGCGTATACGGACGAGTCGATGCGGAAGGAGGGGCCCTTGTCAGAGGTCCGGGGAAAGAGGTAGACAAACGTGTCACCTGCATCGTCCCACAGCTCGGGCACCTTTTCGCCATTCAGCAAGAAGGTCAGGCTGTATGGGACCTTGCCCTTGTGTCCGACGATCCACGCCAGCGGGCTGGCACTGGCACTGGCTGACGATGTGCGGCTGTGCGAGCCATTGAGGCCCTCGATGCCGCCGGGCGGGCCTCCAAAAAGACCGCTCTTCCGGCGCAGTTTCTTGAGCTTCCCTTCCGAGGCTGCATCCACGCTCGGCGTTGTTGGTCGGCTGCTGCTAGCGGGGGACGATGCGCGCGAAGGGACGTCAAACGGCGGCGGCGGCGGCGGCTCGAGCGGCTCGAGATGGGCAGCGTCGACGGGCTGGATGGTGGGATTGGAGAGCGACACTTGGCGCGGAGACGTGGGCGCCGCCGGGGGAGGGTATTCGGGCGTGAGGTGTGTGGCCGACGAGAGGCGGTTGCGCACTTTGGTCAGGCGGCTGCTGGACTCTGACGACGCCGGCGACGGGCTCAACTTGGTATTCGTGGACCCTGACGACGGCTCCGACGGTGCAGACGATCCGAACAGGCTCGACAGCCGCCGGCTCGACTTCTTCTTGTCTCCCAACATGGCGAGGCCGTCTGGTCTTGGTCGTGGTCGGCGCGGCTCAGGAGGACCAAGAGTCTGGGGATGATGGTGAAGGCGCAAGAAAATACTATGCGCCCGCCAACATGGGGTCGACAAAACACAGCGGATAGCAAACACGAGCACCACACATGCAGGGACCCGGGCCGGTCAAGGTAGTATATAGTCAAAGGCAAGCTGCAGAGCTTAGTGAAAGGACTAGGCTATCTATATTTGAGCTCTTGCAGATCCGCAAGTGTCGCAGCCATGCTAGTTGGTGCACGAGGAACGTCAATGCCAGCCGTGATTGGTTTTTCCCTCGACTCTTGCCAGCTGGGTACGCCCGGCCGGCCACTCAGCGGCCTCTCCAACGTCCCAAAGGACCCTTTGCCAGTGTTGGCTCACGTCTGCGAGCACCTGCGCCTCGTACTGCGGGCAAGGTCCACCTCATCCGCCGAAGCGGCGGACCCTTGCTCAGCCGCGTTGCGTCCACCGTGCTTGTTTCGAGTCCCTCGCAGCCTTCAAGCAAAACGCCGTCAATATAAATCTGTGCGACACTTTCAACGATATGTGTATGCAGCCACAGCCGACATGTTGTGTTTTTTTGTTTTGTGGCTATTTGCAAACATCAATGTTGACTATTACAAGGCACGGCGCGGCGGCTTCACTCTTTAGCGAAGGGATGACGTACCTTCCCTAATCGATAGCGTGCATCCGAGGCCTCGTGGCTGTCGTACACACGTGCAGCGAGTCGCGCCTTACGTGTGAATAGGCGTGGGAATGACAACCCGCATGCATACGTCAGGTTCCATCCACATGTCGCCAACGCTCATCTCCGAATTTTGCATCTGATACAATCTCACAGCCCTCGCGATATTGCTCGCCTGAGTCCACTCTGGCCCCTACCTGCGCACCAGCCACTTCGGTACGCAGCCGTGTTCCGACGCCGTGTCATCCCCAATGCTGAACACGGCTTCATCAGCACTCGATACGGATTTCAATATGGGTGGCGGAGAAACCATCGCGGACCAAATCCTCAAGACATTCGCCCTGCCGGACATGGTCGGCTCAAAGACGAGTTCCAAGAGGCTGATCAACCTTCTAAGAGGGCACGTGCCCCTGCTTTTCATGCAAACCCGCATACCCTTTTGGGACATTACGCGGCCCAATAAGACGCATCACAGCCCCAAGTGAACGCTGACAAGCAACAGGTGGCCGAACCTGTCTTTGTTGCCGACGCAACTGCTCGATAAAGCTGCCCACAATGTCCTCCAGAAGAAGCCTATTGCGTACCCTGCCATGTGCTATGGACCCGATTCGGGTAAGCTGTGCCTGTACGAGATGCGTGTGAGACGTACACTGATTTCGTATGTTCGCGTCTGCAGGCGACCCCAGGCTACGTAGCAACATTGCGCAATGGCTCACCAAGTTCTACAAGCCTGCAGATCCAGTATCCGAAGAGCGCATATGCATTTCTGGCGGGGCTTCCCAGAACCTAGCCTGCCTGCTCCAAGACTTTACAGACCCTGTATATACACGGAATGTCTGGATAGTCGCTCCGGCCTATATGCTTGCGTTCCGCATATTCGAGGATGCTGGGTTTCACAAAAAGCTCCGGGCCGTGCCTGAGGATGAAGAAGGTATCGACATGGCGTATCTGACAAGTCAGATCAAGCAGAGTGAAGAGAGAGCGAGATCTGAAAACAACAACGAGCCCGTAAGTCATTGCCAAGATTGCGTTGAAGAGTCAGGCCGGAGTTGAAGTCTATTACAACCTGACCTCAAGATTGTCTTCATCTGATAACGCAGTCACCGCCGAATAGTCTCACTGACAGCATGATCAGCAATTCAAACCCCCAAGACCGTCGAACAAAATTTACAAACATGTCATCTATGCGGTGCCGGGGTTTTCTAACCCCAGTTCCAAGACCATGAGCCTGAGAAGACGAGAGGAGTTGGTACGTCTGGCGCGAGAGTATGACGCTCTTATCATTACAGACGACGTCTATGACTTTCTGCAATGGCCATCAAGTCTCAAGCCTAGTGCACTTTCTATCGAGCAGGCTGGTTTGCCCCGGATCGTCGATATTGACCGCTATCTGGACGGCGGCGCCGAAAGACATGGCGCTGATGGTTTCGGCAATGCGGTCTCGAATGGATCGTTTTCCAAGATCTTTGGCCCCGGGTTACGAACAGGCTGGTGTGAAGGAACGCCTAAGATGGCACATGGGGTATCACAAACGTAAGCATGCCTTCTGACAAGCTCTCCAACTCCCACCCTTGCTGTGCGCCATCGCTCATGCTGCATCTGGGGTACCCGAGATCGGTACTATGACGGCCAGATCGATTGCAACCGCCGATTCTGCAGCCATGTCTCGCTCAACCCGGCAATGACAGCTAACGTGTTCCAGGGGATCCAGCCGTTCGGGTGGAGCACCCAGCCAGCTGACAGCCTGCTTTGTGGCCGAGACACTGGAGACTGGAGAGCTCCAACGCTACGTGTACGACAGACTTCAGCCAGTATATGGTAATCGGTACCGCCGAATGGTGGAAGCGATCAACAAGCACCTCATCCCACTGGGTGTTAGCATTCCCCAAAGCGATCGCGAGATTGTTGGTGGATACTTCATCTGGCTCACGTTGCCTTCTCCGCTAAAAGGTGCTGTGGTAGCACAACGCGCAAAGGAAGAAGAGAACTTGGTGGTTGCACAAGTGAGTACAGACCGCGGTTTACGTTCCAGAACCAGGCAATGAGCACGGCTAACAGCGACGCTTGGATAGGGCGAGATGTTCGAAGTGAGTATACTTCTCCGCTACCGTGTGCTCACAGCTGACATATGTAGGTACCCGGCGACACAGAACGCGAGGGCACGTCTTTCAGCAATGACATTAGAGTTTGTTTTGCGGTATGTACTCCTAGACTGAACCTTCGAGCCGTTCTAACATGCCGCTAGTGGGAAGAGGAAGATATGCTTGCCGAAGGCATCGAACGACTCGCCACGATCATTAGCCGCATGCTAAATGAAGAGGCCAATGGAGTTCAGACAATCCATCATGCGGCTGCTCAAAGTGAAGACGCGAAGAACTTGTGGTGATTGAGAAGGGGAGAAAGAAAGGCGAATGAAATGGACGATCGGGGAATCTAGGTGAACCGCAACCCGTCAGCCACAATCTAGATGATGCGCAAACTCTCGCAGCAGCGCAAGGCAATCGTTACATAGCATGATCCACGCATCATCATTCGTCGAGGATGCTATAATAAAGCCTTAGGGAGGTTGCATTAAGCACAAGGGATCTGCAAGGCCAGCCTCTGGGTTTCACCAAATCATCCCCCATGCTCCACACCAACACCCTGAAGGAAATGAAAAGCATTATACCCGGGGCCGGCGCGAAACACAGTGACCGTTGGACATGCATCCCCAAGTGGCGACTGGCACAGTATAGCGTGGGCTTTGATGCGTGTGTACCTGCACAAGGAACTTTCAAAGCGCGTCACGTCGAAGGAAGCGATCGAGGTGGTGGTGTTCGGCACGAGCTTGTCCTGTCCGCAAGGCTCGTGCAACGTTGCGCACAACGCTCTAGCAAAGATGTGAAATGTTTCTCCTCTATAAACACAGTGGGGGCAAGGCGCGTCTATAATGTGGAAGACGTATGCCGAGGCTGCGTTGTACTCGACCACGACCTTGCCTGCATCGTCGCATGACTCTCAAGCGCCCTCTTGGATGGAGACGGGCGCATCGCAGTGTATCCACGATTCCCTGCCGGCCCGTCGCGTCGAATTGCACAGAGGTGCGCGCGTGGCGTTGACGCGCTGGCAAATGCTTTTATCGATGCGTCGGGCCAGCGAGGGCCTGTCGATGCCCTGGCGTTTCAAAGCCGTCTCACTTCCGGCCGCCGGTTGTGGCGCGCCAGTCAGACCCCGGTCCCCCTTTGAGGCACAAACGCTCGCCTCGCAGCCTCTGGACTTGCTCATCCACTCACTGGCCATCGTCTCCCACTTGTTTCACGCGGAGAAAGGTATTCAACGGGAACAGTCTTGTGGGCCTTGTTAGTCGAGGCCTTGGGTAATTCTGGACGCACGCGACGGCAACAGGGTCACATTCGCGCAACCACTTCTCGGCACTTGTCTGCGGGCGTGGAATGCGGCTTGCGAGCATGGCCGCAGGTGGTCGCCGTCAGGCGAAAGAGAAGGATGAGCTTCGGTGTGAAGCCGAGGGCGCAGGTGTATATGACCAAGAGGCGACAGAAGAGCGATGGTATCACAGCGATGACGAGGATATAAAATGTCTACTCAATGCCGGGGAACGTGAATCGAGCACAGCACAGCGAACATCACACCCTGGCTACCCGGAACTTGAAACAAGGAGTTTCCAGAACTTTGATTGGCGCCACGAAACTATTGTAAGTTCCTTCCTGAGTGAACCGCTATACTTATACAATGCGTGGCCCCCTCCCTTCACTGCTTTTCTCTTCACGCAGGTTTCCTGTCATCCACTAGCACTCTATTGTGTGTTTTCAGTTCTTATTGTTCTCTGTCATTCATTTCTACTGTGCAGAAGCTTTCTTCTCACAACACCATTCCTACTTTCTCCCACTTTTGTTGCCAGGCAGCCTTACCACTTTGTCTACCACTTCGCAATCCTGCACGTTTTCAACACATCAAACCAACAACACTATCAACGTCTCTTGCAGGTCAACTGACGACGATATTCCCAGCCTTTGAGGTCAATCTTTGCACGCCTAACAACTCCGAACTTCAACGCACGCACTGCCATCATGGTTGCCTTTAGCGCTGGAGCGCTTCTATTGACGCTGCGCGTCCTCCTTTCCGCCACTCCCTCCATAGCCGCGCCTGTTGCGCAAGCACCTGCTCCGTCATCAGCACCGGCAACACCAGCACCAGCACCAGCACCAGTTGCTGGTGCTTCCAGCTACTGGCTTGAGACCATCGAGCGCCAGGGCAAGGCTCCTTTCAACCCCAGCCCGGACACGTACAAGGTCTTCCGCAACGTCAAGGAGCTTGGAGCCAAGGGTGACGGCTCCACCGATGACACTGAAATCATCAACAAGATCATCGCAGATGGCGAGCGTTGCGGCGAGGGATGCGACTCTACCACCACAACACCAGCGCTCATCTACTTCCCTGCCGGTACTTATATGATCAGCAAGCCCATCATTCAATACTACTACACCCAATTCGTCGGTGACCCATTGAACATGCCTATCCTCAAGGCTACTCCGGAGTTTGAGGGTATGGGCTTGATCGATGCCGATCCCTACATCCCAGGCGGTGACGGTGCCAACTGGTACACCAACCAGAACAACTTCTACCGCCAAGTGCGCAACTTTGTCATTGACATCTCTGCCACCAAGGCTGCTGCAGGTATTCACTGGCAGGTGTCCCAAGCAACTAGTCTGCAGAACATCGTTTTCGAGATGGCCAAGGGCGACGCTGGCAAGGACCAGAAGGGTATATTCCAGGACAACGGTTCCGGTGGCTTCATGTCCGACCTGACCTTCAACGGTGGCGCCATTGGTGCCTTTATGGGTTCGCAGCAGTTTACTATCCGCAACATGACCTTCAACGACTGTGGCACCGCCATCTTCCAGAACTGGAACTGGGTCTTCACATACAAGAGCATCTTCATCAACAACTGCCAGGTCGGTCTTGATATGGCCAACAGCCCCGCCAACCAGACTGTCGGCTCTGTTCTCCTACTGGACAGCAAGTTTACCAACACACCCATCGGTATCAACTCGTCTTTCACCGAGAACAGCATTCCCACCACCGGCGGTACCCTCATTCTCGAAAACTGTGACTTTACCGGCTCCGAGAAGGCGATTGTTGGTGCCGCCGGCAACACTATCCTCGAGGGTGGTAAGAAGGTTGAGAACTGGGCTCAGGGTAACGCTCTCGCTGCTGGAGCAACCCTAGGTCGTGTTCAAGGTGACATCAACGGCGCACCCGCGAAGCCTCAGAGCCTCCAAGGCAACAATGGCTGGTTCGAGCGCAGCAAGCCTCAGTACGAGAACGTCGATGTCTCCAAGTTTGTCAGCCTCAAGTCCAAAGGCGCAAAGGGTGATGGTGCAACCGATGACACTGCTGCTATTCAGGCTGCCATCGATGGTCTTCAGGAGGGCGAGATTCTTCACGTCGACCACGGTGCCTACCTTATCACCAAGACTGTCGTCATCCCTGCCGAGAAGAATGTCAAGATGGTTGGTGAAGTCTACAGCACTTTCTTCATCACCGGCGAGTTCTTCTCCAACATGGACGACCCCAAGCCTGGATTCCAAGTTGGTGCCAAGAGCGGTGACAAGGGTTCTTTCGAAGCCTCCGACCTCATTATCGGTACTCAAGGTCCTGCTCCCGGTGGTATCTTGATGGAGTGGAACATCAACGCAGAGAGCGGCGCAGCCGGTCTTTGGGACGTCCACTTCCGTGTTGGTGGCTACGCCGGAACCAAGCTCCAGTCCTCCAACTGCAAGAAGAATCCTGATGCCGCCCACGAGCCCAACCCAGAGTGCATTGGCACCTTTATGCAGCTCCACATCACCAAGAACTCCAACGGTTACTTTGAGAACGTTTGGCTCTGGACCGCGGACCACGAGCTCGACCAGGACGACCACTCTCAGATTGACATCTACAACGGTCGTGGTATGCTTGTAGAATCTCAAGGTCCTGTCTGGCTTTACGGTACCGCATCCGAGCACTCGCAAATGGCGCAGTACCAGTTCTCTGGCGCCAAGGACATCTTCTACGGTGCCATCCAAACCGAGACGCCTTACTACCAGCCCAACCCCACTGCCGCCGTTCCCTTCACCAAGAACGACAAGTACTTCGACCCAGATATGAGCCAAGCCAAGGCTGCCTGGGCTGTGCGTGTCACTGATGGTAGCGAGAGCATCTGGAGCTACGGCGCGGGTACCTACTCGTTCTTCCAGAACTACGACCAGGACTGTGTCGTTGGCCAGAACTGCCAACAGGACATGAACGAGATTGCCAATTCGACAAATGTCAACTGGTTCGGTTTGTCAACCAAGGCTTCGGTCAACATGATCACTATGGGTGGACAGGGTCTTGCCAAGGATGAGGACAACCGCTCCAACTTCTGTGCTACTCTGGCTATCTTCGCTCAGGCGTAGATGGTGTACAGTCCTTTCCGACGCGCGATGCGGACTCCTTGATGGAAGCTACTCGCTATAGACCTCTTCACTTCTTTGCCCTTCTTCACAGGGTCTTTTTTACGAACATGTATACCATTTGTTGTGTTTATTCTGTCTTTGTCCCACAAAAAAGGTGGAACGCTACACTCGCTTAGCAATTACGTTGCGATGAAGTTGAGAGTATATATACCCCTGGGCAGGATTGAGGAGTTTGGGCCGGATCCTTTTTTCTTTTTTCTTGAGCAGATAGATGACATGAATTTGATATATCATGGTTACACAACACTTCTTTTACTTGCTTGTGATGTGTTTCCCAGAGCTCTCTACGAAAAAATCTGATCAGGTGCGCATATCAGATGTTGATGATGGTGACGAGGGCAGCGAGGCTCCTCGCCAAAACTCACCTCCCCGCGTGCACGTCCTCGGGAAAAACTTCCCCGCGCAGAATCTCGTAGCTTGAGTGTCTGCGAAACTTGACTTTCTCACACAACCTCATCACCACAATTCTCCCTTGCGCAAACATGTCTGATCCGTCAGACGAGTCTATGCGACCCGCAAAACGCGCGCGACTTGACGAAGATACCGACACGTCCCTCTCCGCAACCTCGACTGCACCAGCTCAGACAGCTGCAATACTCTCAGCGCCGGCGTCCATTGACGCGGATCTGGAGCGTGAAGTACGCGCTGGTATAACCGAGTATGTCTGCCCCAAAAACCTGGGTTTCATGGGTGTTCTGAAGCAGAGGTATACGGATTTCCTGGTCAATGAGATCGCGCTCGATGGGCAGGTACTGCATCTGAAAAGCACCGAGGTGGAAGAGAAGAAGAAGCCTGTGAAAGAGAATGTCCAGGCGGCCAACGGCACAGGAAAAGACAAGCCAGAGCGCGTATTAGCGACCGACGACAAGGCCGATGCTGTCATGCAGGATGTGGGAGTCGCCGGTGAGACAACCCTTCCAGTACCGGAACCGGCAAAGGTTGAGGATGCGCCGAAAGAATCCGAGAACGACGGCGAGCAGATCATTAGTATAACACCGACAGCCAAGGAAGAGCCCGAAGAAGAGGTGTGTGACTCGCAGGCGTACGCGCTGCGCAGATGCTAATACCGTCTAGTTGCCGGAAGACGATCGCAACATTCTGCATTCGATTTTCGGCGAACAAACTACCGACGACATCGTCAAACTTGTCCGGCAAGTACGGAAACGCGAGTCGAAGAAAGCAAAAGAGTTTAAGGCCGTCACATCATCGCCCATAACGGACAAGGACAAGCGCACCCAGGCTCATCAGAGCTTGCGTCGCATCTTCCCCAACTTGCTCGAGAGTGCCATGGAGGAGAACCAATGTATACGCATAAAGGCGGCTCCCCCAGCGGAGCGCAAAAAGAAGAAGGGCAAGGGCGGTGGTGGGGATCGACAAGACCAGGGACGGCGACGAGGAGGTCAGGACTGGGATGAGCTTGGTGGTGAATACCTGCATTTCAACCTATACAAGGAAAACAAGGACACAATGGAGGTTATTGGATTCCTAGGAAGCAAGCTCAATTGTGGTGCCAAGGGTTTCGGCTTTGCAGGCACAAAAGATAGACGAGCATGCACCGTTCAGAGGGTCTGCGTCAGGCGCCAAACAGCGCAGCGCATGCAAGCCTTCAACAAGACACTGTTCAATGCTGCCGTAGGAGACTTTGAGTACCGCCACAACGACTTGAAGCTTGGGGACCTGATGGGCAATGAGTTTACCATTACCCTCCGAGACTGCCACTTCCAGAGCGAAGAAGGACTAGACTTTGCCCAACGACGACAACTCGCCAACGACGTGGTCAGCAAGGCGATTACTGACTTCTCCGAGAAAGGCTTCATCAACTACTACGGTCTCCAACGCTTCGGTTCCTTCGCCGCAAGCACCGACACCATTGGCCGTAAGATGCTACAAGACGATCTCAAAGGTGCCGTCGAAGACCTTCTTGCGTACAGCGACACCGCCCTCGCTGCCGCAAACAATGAACCTAGCGCTGTCCAAGTTTCCCAAGACGACCGCAACCGCGCCCACGCCCTCCACATCTGGAAAACAAAAGGCAGTGGCGCCGAAGCCCTCGAATTCTTGCCCCGCAAATTCACCGCAGAACGAAACATAATCCAACATCTCAGCTCCCGAAACGGCAAATCCGGTCGCTATGATCGCAAGACGGATTGGCAGGGCGCACTCATGACGATTCCTCGTACACTGCGCCTCATGTACGTTCACGCCTACCAATCTCTCGTCTGGAACACCGTTGCAGGAAAACGCTGGGCTGAGCACGGCGACAAGGTCGTTGAGGGAGACCTCGTTCTTGTCAACGAACACCGTGATAAAGAAGAAAACGCTCCATCCAAGACGACGACATCAACACATGACCAAGACGGCGAACCCATCATAAACCCTTCCGGCACCGACTCTTCACTCGCTCCCGAAGCAGATTTTGAGCGCGCTCGTCCCCTCTCCGCATCAGAAGCCGCGTCCGGGAAATACAGTATCTGGGACGTTGTCCTCCCACAGCCGGGTTTCGACGTCGAGTACCCGCGGAATTCAATTGGTGAGTTTTACAAGGAGTTCATGGGTAGTGAGAAGGGTGGCGGACTGGATCCCAGAGATATGCGGAGGACCTGGAGGGAGGTTAGTTTGAGCGGGGGTTACAGGAAGTTTCTGGCTAGGCCGCTGCAGCCTCTCACTTTCGAGGTGCATGAGTACAAGAAGGTGGATGAGCAGTTTGTTGAGACAGACATGCAGAGATTGGGGCGGGAGAGAGATGTAGGCCATAAAGCCCAAGAAAAAGAGGAAGAGAAGAAGGGAGAGAACGCCGATGCACAGATGGAAGACGGAGAGGAAAAGGAAGAGGTCAAAGAAGAAGAAGATAAGATTGCGGTTGTACTGAAACTGCAATTGGCGAGCAGTCAGTATGCTACCATGGCGCTGAGGGAACTGATGAAGGCTGGTGGTGTCAAGGCATACCAGCCTGCATTCATGGGTGGCAGATGATGTATGGTCCAAGTCTCTCAGGAGGAAGCAATGTGAAAGAAAAGACATTACATTCATGAAACTCGTAGCATTTATGCTCGATGTACTGGAAATATGTATGTATGACTCTGTGTAACACTGTCATCGCGCATTTCGTCAGCGAATGACCGTTTGGCCGTTTGTCGGCTATGGTTCTACCAGATACCACGCCCTCCTTATATCCACCCCAGAAATGTTCTCTCTTTGCTCTTATTCACTCCAATCCCTCCCTCAACCACCTTGTAGACTTAGAAGACCTAAGGGTCCTCATACTATTCGTACCTAATAGACAGGTGTCGTTCGGGTAAAGGCTATGTAGACCTGGTCAGTGACGACAGGTGGGCGTCGCCTTCTTTGACTAGGACGGTGCTACGTTGGCGCCACATTTCAATGAGGACACGATGCTGTCTCCGACTTTTGAACATCTCTTGTTGATCGTTGTCGTGGTCAAGGCGACGGGCGTGCCAGTTGTACTAAGTAGATAAAGTGTATGTATGTTTGTGCCGGTTAGAAACGTATCATTCACACAGCATCGTCCGCTTGTTTGAATCGACCAGGAAGAACAGGTGCCGACTTAGATCTTCCGGATACACTCTCATCACCCGTGTGTCTTCGATGCAGTGTCCAGCTGATACGCGCAGGTTGTTGCAACCTCTGCTCCTTCTCCTTCTCCCACGGAGGGATGTCGGTAGCGTCGGACTCGGTGCGGCCCAGGATCGCGTCGGTGCTCATCCGTCCTCTGAATCCCATCTCGGATGCGAAGGAAGTGACTGCACTGTCCGGTCGCGCGACGGACTCAGCGTTTGAAGACTTGGTTACCAAGTCCGGCAATGAGGCTTTGTGCTCGTTGCTAAAATAGCTCTGGTCGATGTCGGAAAGCGCAACATCTCGTCGCGACGGTTGTGACACAGAATGTGCTTTTGACTGCTCGTCGCTCGTTCGATGGGTTGATCGCAGACTTTTCGATATGTGGTGTGCACAGTTGGAGACAACACTCGACTCGCGTGCCTGACGCAGTACGCATTTCATGAGTGGTCGAAGGGTGGCAAGACAACCGGCGATTATGCATGCGCCGGCTTCGACGGTGCTCCAGATGGAGATATTGATGGCGTTCCAGAAGAAGTCATCGCTCTGCATCAGACCCTCTATGTAACGGAAGCGTATTCCAGAACAGATGCAGCCCCTGTTGTGTGTCAGAAGCATAAATAATGGTAACCTGGAAGGAGACTAACATAGTTGCTAGGCAGAGAACAAAACCGACCGAAATTTTGGATCTCAGGTCCATATTGGCATACCAGAGAATATGGATGGGTAGCATCAAAAAAACAAAGTCGGTGAAAGTACTGAAAGCGGCTGCGATAGGTGATGTTAGTCAATGTATAAACAGTCGGTTCGCAAGACTACGTACCTTGCTGATAGGCGATGAACGAGTCAAGCTCCCGTGGAGCACATTTACCCATCATCTGGTTAATTACGTACTTGTCCAGACTGGGCCCACATCTAAAAAAGCTGTAGAAGAACGCAGCTGCCGATGAGACGATGTTGACGCTAACGGTAACATAGACGAGGATAAGGTGGCAGCGCCTGACAATGATGCGGACGAAGAAGATGGCGAGAGATATCTTGACTATCATGATGGTGATGATGTAGCTGGCTTCGCTAGCAACAACCCACTGCGATGGTGAGCGTGATGATACAAGACGATAATCATAATGAGTACCTTTGTCAACTCCTGCAACTTGTCCACGCTCCTGACATGAGTGCCTCCACCATTGAGTGCGATATACAACATCACTGCACAGTATACAGTGAAGGTCATCTACTAGTATTAGCTGAAAGTTTCTACTGATGAGAAGGACTGGGGACTTACGCCAGCAAGGATCATAATACTATCATCCCAACCAAAGTTCGAGATGACACAGGTGCGAGTCCATATCCTCAGTAAGATGAAGAACCAAGCCAAAGCTAGAAAAGCGAACGTAATCCTTTGTTGCTGTTCGGTGGAATGCGCCAGTTCCGTCGCGCTGTGAATCATGGTTGAGAACGCTACGATGGATCTGATCTCGCACGCCGTGATAGTGGCCTTGAGGGAGAAGACAGTCGAGAGTGTACGCACTTCCTCAGGACAAATGAATGAAGAACGATCGTAGCGCCCAAATAAGTGGCTTGAGGGCTACATATCATATGTAGCTGACTGGGTTATCTGATATGATATCACCCACAGCTCGGTGCAAGCCACGTTCGAAACAATGGTACGCGAATGTGTGAGACCGATCTAGAATGACGTTTTGCTCGAAGATAGCACTGTGGGTGAGTAATCCTTCAAGAGAAAAAGAAAAAAGCAACAAGATCTGGGACCTGCATTTGTGGGAACGAACCAACTTAACGTACTGCCTTGTCATGTTGAGGGGCTTTGGTTGACTATCATGATAGTGCATGCAGGGTGACCCATCCAGGCGGTCGTCTCCTGTTAGACTGTCAATGGCGGCCTTCTCCGCCCTTACGCATGCTTTGGAGTAGTATCGAAACTCTAATTCCGCCAGCTGATGGCGAATCCGATGCTCGCTGGTGCTGTTGACTTTAGGACCGCGGAGCTGGGGACGTTTGCTAGCGTGCCGGAGGTGTTGGGCTCCGCTCCGGAGCCTTCTCCGGTGCCCTTGCATACATCTCACCTTACATGTCGATAAACATGTGCGCACGCGAAACGTTTGATGCCGGGGAGTGTGGGTGGTGGGGGAGGGTTACAGATAGCGCCAGGTACCCAACACGCGTAGACGAAAGGGGAAGTGAAGCAATTTCCCCGACGCTTGGGCCTCTATGTCCCGAACTCCATCACAAATACGACCCTGACACAACGTAGCAAGTACAAACGGCGACGGAAAAAGTAACCGCATCTTCATCGTAGGAGCTGGTTCTCGACGTTACCGTCTTGTGCGACTCACACCAATATTTCGACATCGCGACGCGCATTCGTATCCGAGTGCCTGGCGAGCGATCACCACTCGTCTGCACACTGTACCACATTCGGACAATCAGCTAGTGACGCTACGATCTCATGAACACCGCGGTCCGCCTGGGCAGACTGTAGCTGATCCCCTTGGGCAAAAGACTGCCTATTGCGTCCTACGCTCGACTCAGCCACTCCATCGTACCTGCTCACGGGGCCCTAGCCATCTCGAATCTTGCATCTCCGGGTCTCGTGACATCGACTTGCGATCGCGTCACAAAAAGCAAGCATGCCACCCTCACTTCGTCGCCGAGGTGGCCGGGCCCAGCAGCAACATCACATGCCCCCACCCTCACCCCCAGAAGCAGATGAAACGGACAGCGACGTGGAACGGGAAGGCCAAGGCCAAGAAGAAGAAGAGGATCAAGATCTCGATGGCAACGATGACGACGAAACACTCGGCGACGACCTAACAGGGCTCGCAGGCGAAGAGGAAGATGAAGAGGAGGAAGGCGACGAAGAGCTAGAGGATGAAGAGGGTGACGGTTTTGGTTCACCAAACCACGCCGGCGACATTCCATTGCCCAATCTCGATCCCCCACCACCATACCTCCGCGAGATATCTACCTTGGCTTCCTGGACCGTTTCTTCTTCCAAACCAGGTTGTTCAATACCTCAGCTGCGGCATCCAAACACAAACCTCTTTTGGCAATCTGATGGTCCGCAGCCGCACTACCTCAATATCCACTTCTTCAAGCTCGTGCGTATAGTCGGTCTAAGACTGTACCTGGACTTTGAACAAGATGAGAGTTACACGCCGACTAAGATTATTTTCTTAGCAGGTAGCGGTTTGAATGATCTCCAGGAGTGGGGCGAAATGCGGTTGGAGAGCCCGAGAGGATGGATATGGGCGGATTTCTCCGGCGTAGGAGACCCGGATAGTGATGACAATGGAGATGACGATGGAGAAAATCACGAAGGAGGCACTGCTACTGGCCACCGACCACAACGATTGCTCACAGAAGCCTCCACTCTCAATGGAACGAGAAGGCCTGGGAACGACGCCGCGTCTTCTGACTCGGAGAATGCGGCGCCGACTCAAGAGGCTGATGTAACGGATCTGGATTTGGAGACGCCGATCCATCATCAACAGCAGCAGCAGCAGCAGCAGCGGCAGCATACACCACTCCCTTCTTATCCCGCCACTACACACGGCCATCTGCAAATAACTCCCCAAACTATCCCTCCGTCTCACAACCACAACCTCCGTCATTACACTCACACCGTCACACCAACTCAACACGAACCCTCCACACCTTCGCTCCCCCAAACCATCTCGCGTCCCCACCCCAGAGCACCCTTTGCATCCCTCTCCTCTAACCCCCATCCCCGCCCCATCCCGCCATCTACCCAATCGACCCCCAAGCTGCCCGTTCTACGCGCTCATCTCGTGCAAATCAAGATACTGGAAAACCACCAGAATGGCAAGGATACGCATCTAAGGGGCTTGCAGATATTTGCTAGGAACGACGAGGATGGGTATAAAGGAAGAGGAGGAGGACATGGTGCAGGCGGTAATGTCACAAAGGGGGTCACGAGCGGAGCACAAGGAATGGAGCTGTTGAAGAGGGAAAAGAAGGAAAAGAAAAGGAGGGAGGAGGTGTTGGAGTTGGGTGGTGGGATTATGGGTATGGGTTTGGGGAGTGAGGGGGTTATTCGTTAATGTTTGAGTCGCCCAACCAGCAACTCTGGAGCAAGGATTGGCGAGAAGCACAGAAACAACAAGGCGGCATGTATATGACCGGTATAGTCAACGATGATACCCACCATCGAGGATGCGACAAACTTGAAGTATCATAATCAATAAATTAAACATCCGAGCTGCGCCGTCCTTCCTTTCCATTCATCATCCTTCATCTCATGGGATATATACGTCTGACTTTTAGTGTGTCCTGATACATTTTCCTCCAATCAGACTCGCGCCTGGATATCCCGAGATTCTATACAGAGCGCCCAAGGAAAACTGCTCGAACCCTAAATTGGAAGAGTGCGGCCGAAGACGGCGCACCGCTGATGACCTGCTACTTGTTTGCTGATTACCGCCCTAGAGAAACTCCTTCATCTAGAAGAGACCCTTTCCATCCTTCTCGTCAAGAGTGTTCTTGAGGTCCTTTGGCTCGGGCTCCTGCTCGGGCTTGGCCACTTGTTCGTCCGTCTGACCATTCTTGCCGTTCTTCTTGTTCTGCTTGCGAGGCAGCTTGCTAGGGCTGCGATTCCGGTCAGCGGTCTCCTTGGCCTTGTCCGCCTGCTCCTTGATATCCTCCTCGTTATCTTCATAAGCCTGCTCGACCTTCTCGCCTGCAGCCTCGGCCTTGCCAACCAGGTCCTTGGCAATCTGCCTAGCCTTCTTGGTTGTAGCATCGGCACCCTCGTCGAGTTCCTGGAGCTTTTGGCTGACGCGGCGGTTGACGTTTTCGAGGAACTTTTGGTTGGCCGGGCTCATGCTGCCTTTCCGCTCGTCCTTGATGTGGCCGTTGGTGGGCTTCCTTCCGCGAACAGCGTCCCTAGCCATGTTCACACCTGAGGAGATGGCGTCTTCAGCGGACTTGTCGAGAGAGTCTAGTTCGCGCTCCATGCTGCGGCTCGCGTCACCAGCGGCGTCGGAGATTGTGCGACGCTTGAAGTCCTTCTTGGTGTTGGGCGAGGAGCGGCGGAGGTAGGACTTGAAGAAGAAGCGCATGAAGAGAATGGTGAGGGGTGCGAGGTAGATCAGGTTGACGTAGATGGCAAAAGCTTCGCCGGAGGTGTCGACGCAGGGGACGGTCTGGTACTCGGTGCGGTAGAAGGTCTTCTCGACGGTCTCGTGAGGGTGGAAGAACTCGTGAACGGCGTTGTGAGTAGGAACAGGCTCCCCAGCAATGACTTGCTGCTGCTGCTGCTGCTGTTGGCGAACCGGAATGGGCTGGCCAGGGACGGGAATGTTCTCAGCGAGACCTTCGTCACCAGCTGCGCGGTAGATGAGCTTCCGGAGGAAGGCTACAGCAGCGCCGGTCGCGGTGGGGAGGGCTTCGGCAACCGACTCAGTGGCAGAGGCAACTGCGGACGAGACGGAGGACGAGACAACCTTGGGAGCAACCTTCTCAGCAACCTTGTATGCGATGGAAACAGGGACGGTGTAGGAGACGAAGAGGTGCATGGCGGCAAAGGCGGATCCAACAAGGAATTGGGTGATTTGCAGCGTGGTAAGGGTTCGCTTGACGACGTTGGGAACGCGGTAGCCGAGGGCTGAGACGGTGTAGTAGGTGTACTGAACTTGTTAGTCACGCCTGTGTAGAATTGGAGAAGGAGTGCTTACCATCATGGCGTGGATGCCAGAGTTGACCAGGGCAAACATCCAGATGGGAGGTGACATGAAGCGCATACCAGCCCACATGGACAGCATGGCACCGGCGTGGTGGTACTTCTGGAGAGTAGTGCTGCGCTTGCCCTTGGCCAGGATGATGGCCGTGTCAAGGACCTCGTAGAACTTGGAGAGGTAGAACCACCAGCCCCAGAAAGCCAGACCCTCGTTCCAGATTCTGCCAACATCCGTCTGGTCTGGCACGCCGGTGGGGCCCACGAGAACATTGGGGTTCAGGCTGCTCCAGGCGTCGATGGTGTTGTTGTATGTGACGGCGTCGCCCAGTCCACGAGGACCGTGGATCTTGCAGAGCGCGTCAATGGTGCCGACAACGGCATTGGGCTCGCTGTAGTGGGGGAACGAGTGCTTGAGGCAGCGGATCATGGCGACGCAGGTGACGGCCGAGTAGACGGCGAGGAAGACATTGTGGAAGATGACAAAGGCGTAGAATGGGCGGGTTTTGGCGATGCTCCACGGCTTGTTGCCGTGTTGGCGGTTGTACCAGTTGACGTAAGTGACGGTGACGAAGTAGACCGAGGCAATGGCCAGGGGCACCTTGTAGGACAACGCGCCCTGGTAGATGTCTTGGGGGATCGGGAACGGGTTCGCAAACGTCGACTCGCCAGTCCACGGGGGCGGAATGGGCAGCGGAGCGGAATCGGGAGGGAACTGGAGAACAGCCCTCGACGGCCAGTCGCCGGGGTGGAGAGAGGGGCCTGCACCAGACATGATGGGTTGTGGAGGTGGTTGCGAAGAGGCGCGGTGGTTGGCAGCACTACAGAGAGGGTGAGTGTGCAGTTGGCGAGGCAGGCGCAATCGAGGTGCGGCGGCGGCGGCGTGAAAGGGTCCGGGAACCGCTGGGGGTTTTTCCTGTGCTTGGGTGAGGTCAATGCCCAGCCGTTGTGCCGTACTCGATGACAAAAACTCGGCCCTCGGATTGCTGGGCGTCCCTGTCTTCGGCGCAAATCTGGGACAGCTTGTGTTGTTGTTGTCGTCGCTGGCCAGGCACGCGATGTACAGTCTGACTAGACAATTTTGTCGGCGCACGAACCCAGGGCAAGGCGGACAAGTTATATTTGCAGCACAAGTGCACAGATATGCTCGGAGCGAAGACGTATCCAGCAAAGGCGCGTCGGACAAGGAGCTAGAAGCAGTAGGCAAAGGCTCTAGACAGACCTTGTTGGTTCTGATGAGCATTACTAGCGTTGTGATGCAACCCGGTGGGACTTTTGGACGAATGGCATCGCCACCAGCTGCCGAGGCGAAGTGCCAAAACTCCCACTGGACAGCAACGTCGTCGTGGGTATCATCTAAAGAATACACATTCTCGCAAGTCTAACGCCATCGAGCATCGCAGCACACATGTCCCGTCATTTCTACGAGAGACCCGTCTTTGCGCAGTGTTGGCGAGGGAGTCGACAGCATGCATGCAAAATTTTGCAGGGATGATGTGAACCTGTTGGGGGTCCGTCCCGCTTACGGAAAGGTGACGTGGGTGCCCGAGCAGCCACATCTGGGGGACAGGTTTAGCAGGGGAAATGCACGACGACCTTGTTTGTTGCTGCCAACAGCCGCGCATCATGTCTTTGCATTACAGAAACACTACAGTGCACAAGACTACTCAAAACTTGGGCTTGCTGCTCAGAGGAACCGGCGGCGGCTCAGCCGAACCGCCGCTCAGGTCCTTCCTCTTTGGTGGAGGAGGAGGAGGTGGTGCTTTCTTCCCGAGGCCGCCCGTCTGCGATGGGCCTGGCGACGCGCTTGACGACGCCAAGCCGTTCATCCTCCCAGTAATGCCGTACTTTTGGTTCAGTGAGTTGGCCGACTTCCACCCAGACGCGACCTGATCCCCGTGCCGCTGCTGGAAATTGTTGGCAGTCGAGGCCGCTCCTTTCAGGTCTGAAGCCGATACTTTCGAAGCGTCGTCGCGCAGGTTGCCGGCCGTTCGGAGCGCTGCCTGCTTGTCTGCCCACGATGTGCCCGTGGCTGGCGGCGGGGGTGCTGGCGACTTTGGCCCGGTCAATCGTGCGAATCTGTTCTGCAACTCGTTCATCTGTGAGCCCTGCGCAGCCGCAGCTTGTGGAGTAGTGTCTGAGCTTGGGGCTCGTCGAGGAGGAACAGGCGGAGATGGGTTCGCGCGAGGTGATACTGGAGGAGAGGCCGTCCGCCCGATGCCGAAGCCTGGGACAGACACACCTGCCTGCCCCAGACGACCCAGAGCGCCCTGGTTCAGTATTCCCTGCTCAGGTTTCGCCTGCTGTGTTGCCTCATTGTACGTCGGTGGAGGAGCCGGCGCGAATTCATCGGGATTCGAGTTTTGGCGCGGTGGTAGGGGAGGACGGGGAGGGAGGCTGGGCTTGGGTTTTGCAGGAGCGCCCGTCGTCGTCGTTGGCGAAGCAGCGCCTGGCCGGAAAGCAGGAGGCTTGGGCAGATGTGCTGTGCTCAACCCCGTCGTGTCTGGTCGGTAGGGCCCTGGCGGCGGCCTGTTCGCTTCCTCCTCTGCTCTCTTCCGTGCTTCTTCCTTCTCCAGCAGTCTTTGTTTTGCCGATCCAGCAGGCACAGGCGGCGGCCCGGTCGAAGCAGACGCTGCCGAACCGCCGCTATAGTCGAGTCTCTTGGGCGGCGGAGCAAATTGCGAGGGGTCCTTCAGCGACGATAGTGGCGTCGACTGGTGTTCGCGGGCCGCCTCTGCATGGACGTCTTTACCCTGGACCTTACCAACCCACCCCTTCTGTCCCCGGTTAATCGACAGTCGATGCAAGCAAGAACATGCTGACATACAACTTGCCCGAGCTTCGACTCGCTCTGTCCACCGCCACTGCTCCCGCTGTTAGTGCGACTCTTTTCGGGATGCCAGCCTCCTTTGGCGATGCCCTTGAATTTGTCCATGTCCGTGTTAGCGGTAGAGTCTGGGATCAAGCGTCGTGAATGTGCCAGCAGACAGCCGAGCCAACGCGTGCGGGCCGATGAGATCATCAGCCAAGCGCGCCTATAGCACATGTCAGGTCCAGTCGGCACTTCGGGCGGGCCAATGCGTCTGGCCGACATCCTGGAGAAGAGCTCATGTTGATTGTTCAAGGCAGGCTCTTGGATGTTGTGAATGCTGAACCAGACATGTGAGGTTCAACGTTTGTGCATTCCATGTTGAGTTGTAGAAAGGTTCAAGGCTGCCAGCCAGCGGCCGCCATACCTTTCTTGCAGTACGTGCAAGACACATACACCCAGACTCGGAGAATCTCCCGCACTGCAGCTGCAATGCATGTCTCCGTTTCATGTTTCACCTTTGGCTAGCTGCAGCTGAGGTGGTTTTTTTGTCATGATACCAAACCCAAACGGTATACACTTGCAACGTCCAAGGCGAGCAACTGCAGCTGTGGCCTGTCACAGTCAGCCGTCTTGATCCGGGCCTACTCCCCGGCCCAATCACTCCCCACTACAAAGACTTTCGCAAGAGATCTACATATCCCGCAAGTCGGATGGGCCGGCTGTCATTTGCGAATATGCTTTGGTCATTAACAGACGTTCATTGTAGAGAACTCCAAAGTCACCAGGCCACGACACGCGCATTCCACGCAACAACAAACAAACGCTGCAAGAGTGAGTTCAGCAAGTCGACACGGTTTCCCCATACTAAGCTTTGTTAGATCGACGGCTAGGGCAACTAGCCAAGCCTAAAAATACTCTCATCCCGAGCAGGCGGGGTTTGTTTGTCTTATAGGCGTCGAGGCTGAGCTCCGTCTCTCCACTGCCATCCCAGCATGTAACCAACCGCGCCGATTCTTCCCAGCCCGCACTTCGGACTTTGATTCTGTTGGCTTGAAAGCCTGCAGGACACATGTTGCCAGACAACGAGTAGCATGTCTGCGCCACCCCAGCCCACGGCCAGCTCAAAGGACTACCCTCCCACTTCGTGTCCCTTTGCATTCTCCGCATCGCCTTTGAACTCGTCAACTGCGTGCCACTCCGTCCCTTCTCAGAAATCTTTCCAGCAAAAGAAGCGTTTGTTGTCCAAGGATACATAGTGTGCTTTCTCGCGTCATCGATTGGAGCACCAAGGTCACGCCTAAATCCCGTCTCGGCCCCGCATCTCCTGCTACTGGCTAAGCAAGTGGAGCATCACCACCACAATTCAGCTCCTGCATCGGTCATATCAAGTGTCAGGCGTCCTCGCCAGATTGCCGTCTCCTTACTGGTTTCGAGCTCATCACACCACTGCGGCCTGTCCATACGTAGCTAGGAGCTGCTCTCGTCAGCGCATTGTCCAAGCCGCAATGGCTCCCCCAGAAGACGAGTGGGACACGGATGAAGACGAGATCGAGACGCCACCTTGGGTCACTGAAATTGAAGACGCCGATTCTTCTACCACTGCTCTTCCGGAAATCGTGCTGAGTATCGTTATCGAACCACAACCATACAGTGTGACGGGGTCGACCACACCGACAAACAGTGCGTTTGAATCTGGCATCACGGGCATCATCATGCCCCCCTCAGGGAGACCTCCCATGCCCAGTATACGGCCCGAGGAATATCCGTCCGATCGTCCATGGCCGCCTTACCTACAGCCCAGCTCAACCACCGAAAGCTGGCAGACCCATACGTCAGCAACGACACCATATGCCGACCACATGGGCAGTTCGTCACTGTGGGCTACATCGACCTCGACATCAACATTGAACCCCAATGCGTCGCAATCACTGACCAATCCATATGGAGGAAGGCCCTCAAACTGGAATCTCTCCCAGAAACATGTCAACAACGCACCAATATACGCCGCTGCCGCAGTAATTCCAATTGTCGTCCTCGCAATCATAGGTGGGGTAGCCCTAGTGTGTATGCGGAAGCGCAAGAGACGGAAAGCAGAAGCAATGGCAGCGCAGGACGTCGCTCAAGAAATGAAGATGCAACCACCACCAGATGTGCAACCTTACATGGCACCACCACCATGCTCACCACCACCGCCGGCAGTTTCTGTATCACGTACTCCATCCAACCACCTGCTACCCCCAACGTCAACATCCAGCGCATTCCAGCCCATAATCCTTGGGCCTATCGGCTCGGACTCTTCAAACGGTGCTTACTTGACTGGCATCGATACATCAGATATGGTTTCCATAACCTCCAATACCCACACGCCCATGGTCAACCCGTTCTCAGATAACAGTAGTCTTACTGAGCCGCCGCCGCCACCGTACCGACCGCCTAGCGCTGCGCCGCCTAGCTTCACAACGAACTCGAGGCAAAGCAGTTTGAGGATAGGGGACTCGCAGACAAGGCTCATCGACGGCGATCCGTTTGGTGACCCAGATGATGATTCTGCCTCGGACTTGTCTGGACCGACACAGGGCAGGGATGGGACAAGTGTTGTGTCGGACCTTTCTTATCAACGGTTCATGTAGTTGTCGAAGTGGATAATTGGTTACTTTCCTTGTCCCTGTATATAATGCTTGTGGAATATATGTCTTGTATCACTTTTCCCTTTTCTCATTTCCCAGGCGTTCGGCACGATACACAACCAGGGATTCATTATAGTAGTATAGCGGCCACGGAATATAGGAAGCGAGTTTATAAAAGTCTGAGGATCAGATGCCAAACACCTTGACACGACTACCTCCAGCTATGACGTAGCCCAGCGTCGCTCATCTCGGCTACGCTGGGCCCTAGAGCACAAGAGGCGTCGCGAGCAGTTCCTGAGACGGCCAAACTGCTCAACAATCCCACTCAGGATCCCACCCAATAAACTTACATGCTCAATCACCGGTAGATAGCGCAACGCCACTTCCACATTGTCCATGGCGCTGCGCTTACTCTACGCAGCAGGTGGTAAGGCGATTTTCCTGGGGCGCTCTCCGCTAGCTCGGGGGGTACTGTAGTAAGGGTGCAGTGTTACCAATTACCGACTGAGGACCAAGGCAGCCGGAGCGCCGAGTGAAGGTGGACGGCGAACGGTACCTTGCATGGCGGAGGGGCGGCGGCAGTGCGCTAGGGGTGTGAACGGCTATCGAGATTCCAGCTCACATGTAGCGAGGCAGGAGGGGGGGTTTTACTATCTTAAATCCGGAAAGTGGTGCTGCTATCTATGGGCCTTTTTTTTCTTTTCTCCGCAGGTTAAAATCAAAGCCAGTCTAGCCATGTTCCGGGGCCATGATTCGCCGGGAGCGGGCTACCTTTTCCAGGTTCATGGGATTTGCATGATGACGGCTAGATTAATCATTCGGCGTCGGTTGCCAGCTGGCACTGGCGAGCGAGTGTGGCCTTTGTTGCTTATTTGCGGGGGATGCTTGGAACATTGTAGGGAGACTTGTACGCTTGTCGAGCTTGTCGAGCAGGTTGCAAGAGGATTGTCGCGTGGTTGGACGAGCGATCGACTTTTGACTGGGTCGACGGGGACAGGAAAGTCGGTTTAGCGTGGGTTTGTTTCTAGGCAAGACCTCAGCGCGGGCCTGTCATTTCTACCCATCTCATCCTTACGGCACGCAGCATCCCCCCCCAAGCCATGGTGCAGTTCGTTCCGTGTCCGTTCGCGACTTAGCTCATCGTTATGTACTCCTAGCGGAGCCTATCACCGTATTCGCTGCTCGGCGCATGGGGTGGGTGAAGCTTCGCCTGGCGGGCTGGCCTGGCTGGCTGCGGCGACGACAAAGAGCCTCTCTCGCATGCTTCCTCCCTGCCCTTACCACCCAATTATGACAGCATCGCTATATCGCCCTTCACGGCCCACGCGGCTCGGTACCTGAGCTAGACGCACGCTGCCTAACGCTCAGGAGAGTCTGGCCACGCACACGCTGCTGCTCGTGCCGTGACTGCGTGTTGCTCGTGCTGCGGGTCACGATCGGTACTATCAATTATTCATCTTTGCCGAACTACAACCTTTGCAACTGCAGCTTCAGTTTCCCCGGCCCCACTGCCCTGCCTAGTACGTGAAGAAACCTTTCACCGTCCTTGCTCACTGCAACACGTTGCAGTTTGAGCAGAGCGAAGCACTGCAGGTCCCTCTTCACGACTGCGCCGTGGTTACGCCCCCTCGTTCGGTACCTGCATCTTCAGCGTCCCACCACGCTGCCATAGCCCCTGCTACTGCTACTGCTACTACTGCTGCTACTGCTGCTACTGGTTTGTACTACCCGACAGGTATCACAGCTGCGTCGTCTATCGGGCAGCATTTGCGCTCGGCCGCCCGTCGACAAACAAGTCCAAAGACATCCCAGCCAGGGCGCCTTTGTCTTTCGACCCAACCCCCGCCGAACGCCTCCCGCGAACCCGTCGACGACGTCTTATATTACACGCTGCATGGTCGGTAGGGCAGGACATTGTGTCAGGGCATTGTGTCATTGGGCTTGCTATGAGTTTGGATCAGCACATCTATGGGTACGACTCTCTTCCACGTTCCCATGTTCGGAACATGCATAGTGTACCGGCTCGTGCAACGAGCTTCATCGGGGACAATCCCCATCGTCAGTGGCTTCTCTGCCGGGCCATGTCGGACCAGACACGACTACCAGACAGACTATGTCCAATGGAGGTCTAGGGTAGGCAGAGGGCAGGCAGCACCGCACGGTTGCCATCTGAAGCTCGTTGCATCATCCCTTACCATCCTTGCCATCCTGTGCCAAAGATACTTTTCTTTAGACTCCCTTCCACTCCGTCCACAGATTGCACTTTTGGTTTTCCTCATGTCTCGGCTCGCAGCTGCAAGTGCCCCAGGCTAACGTGGGTCGCGTGCTAGATCGACCGACTGGCATCTACCAAGTCCATCCTCCACACCCAAGTCGCTGACGTTCCCTGACGGAAGTCTCAAGACACCCAAGACGGAGACGTTTCCTCACTCGCACTTCCTCGACGCCTGGGCCACGCCACTCCCTAATGGCCAGCACACCCCTGTGCAAACGCCCTCCTTCACACTATCGACGCCTCTAGGTCGGCCGTCGAGCTCGTACAGCCAGCCCATTCGCACACCCGAAGACCCAGAGTTCCATGTCAACCACTTCGCTCCTCAGAATCTACCTCTTCCGCCGGTCGACGCTTCCCGAAGACTGTCGTCCTCGCCCGACCCTAATCGGTTGAGCAAGGTTGCTTCACAAGGACAGTTTGGGTCGCGTCCTGTCAGTATGGACTTTTCGCACATGCAAACACCGCCTCCAACCAGGGACGCTTCGTCTAGGAGGAGCGTGCAACAGAGCGGTGGAACCGAGGTAGCCACACCAGCTACGGTGGTGCATAGAACGCCCAACCAATTGCCGGCATCATCAGGGGGACTTTTCAGCCAGACTCCCTATGGCTTCGCCGACTTGCAGTACACTCCACACATGATGCAGTTCCCCAGCCATGGGCCAATGTCTGCGCCGCCTATGCCTCAGTCAAAGCTGTTCTGGGACCCAGCTAACGATGGCATGCAAATGGATCTAGATGTACCGCTAGGCGTTGACCCCTTTGGTCCTACCCCGCATAGGCCACAGCACGACATGAACTGGCAGGCGATGAATCAAGCCAATATGATGCAAACACCAGCATTTCAAAGCTTTCAAGCGTCTCCTATGCCGGCGTCGTTTGCAAACACCCCGTCACAGAGACAGAGTTCAAGACCTGACTCGTTTGTGTATACTTCTGTTGGTGTTGACCCCAATATGTTGCTCAGCTTCTCCAATCCTGACATGACTTGTTCTTTTGGGAACATGCCAGACCATCCCATTCTGGACATGCCGCGGCAACCATATGAGACACAACTGCGCGATGCACAAAATGAGAGGGAGATGGCGAAAAAGGCGAGGAGTCAGCATTCGCGCAGCAACACGGCTTCTTCATCCGGTTCGGCAGAAAACGCCAAACCTGTACTGCTACGAAGCAACACAGATGGTGGGCTAAGGACAACCAAGACACTTTCGATGGACCCTCGGACGTCCGTTCCAGCTAATGCCTCCACGATACCCCGGCGTTCATCACCGCTGAAGCGTCAAAGCGGCGGAGCACTCAAATCGATACCGGAGCTTCGAAGACCTCGGACAAGACTCATCATTGACGAGACGGGTCGAGCTCGGACGGAGACCATAAATGTTGGGGATGACGAGGAGACTCCTAGGAATAGGCGGCAGACATCTGAGCAAGATATTAGACGCCAATATCCTGGACTGTATGGGGAGGAGAACAGTGAGTCTGAAGACGACGAGCCGGCTCCGATCATTAGTCGGAATTCTTCCTTTACCGTGCCGCAACCTGAGCGCCGAGCTGTCAAACATGCTCGAGCAGACAGCGGCGGACTAGAAAGATCTATTTCCTTTAAAATGGCACGGTCCGCCTCTGCCTCGAGACTACTACCTGACGCTTTGTCCAAGACTTCATCTGAGACTCTCCGACCCACGCGAAGGTCCGCCGCCGACAACACTACGCGGCGGTTCAGCGCAATGGATCGCCCCATGTCATCCACTCCCCTCGAGGACCACCACATGCCTGACTCCCCCGGCGATGCCCTCGGTGCCTTGAAAAAGGTCGTGGGTGCCCGCCAACAACGCATTGGTAGGATAGCCACGCGCTGATTCTACGCTCTTGTTGCTGATGAGTTCAGAGCGCGCATCTCAGAACACACTTCTCGCTCACAACCAACGCTGGGCGCAGGCCTCGGCTGACATATCCAATCTATCGCATAACCACAACTATGATCCTTACTCAAACGCCTTCAATCACTCTCCATCCACCACCACCACACCATCAACAGAATGTAGTACCCGGTCAAACGACAGCACACGTTGTGTTTGTGAGGGACTGGTGGAGGATGAGGGTAGGCCGATGGTGCAGTGTGAGGCTTGTACCAAGTGGTTGCATCTTGGGTGTGTGGGATTGAGGGAGGAGTGGTTACCCAAAGTTTTTGTTTGTGTGTTCTGTACAGGGACAGATGGGGTGGGTAGGGTAATGAGAGGAAGAGGAGGGAGAGCCGGCGATTCGCCGTTGAAAAACAAGAGGGGTTTTAGATGAGGGTAGTGCGTTGGAACGGAGCAGTGCGCTTGCGATGTTGACGGCTTGGTGTGCGTGGTTGGTATAACTTTGCGTAATGCATTGATGTGGAGTTGGTTCGAAGTGCTTGCTGTGCAAGCTTTTGTCCGAGAATTTGCAAGAGGTTAATGGGATCTACGATGTTAGGATTTTGAATGTTGTTTTAGTATTTGGTATATAGTGACCGCCTTGTATACCGTCCGCTCTTCGCTACAGCGTTGCGAGCCTCGTTACTATTTCAAGTATCTGATGAACTATCCATTCTCGTCTATTATATCCTCCAATACTACGCTTGCACAAACATACACAATAGACCTGCGACCGCCTGCCCCAGACATCGCATATGGCGAGCTCAAGCGTACTGACAACGAGCTCGGGGGACCAGACGCACTCGGACCTTCCATACACAATCAGCTCAAGGCGCCAAGGCAAGCGACCTCGGACGAAAGTCGCAATGCCGTCGATGCCAATGTTGATGGAAGGCAAAAGGATTTGTCGCTTGCAAATGCCGTTCCACAAGCCGTTCAGCAACCCCGGATTTTCGGTTCATCTTCACCCCGCATAACCCTTTCCCCTCCAACACCAACGGGTACTAAACCACACCCAGCCCGTGTCGCATGCACACTGTTGCATCAGCATATTAACACGACCAACAGATACCCCAGTCGACGAATCGCATGTCTTGTCACGTTGTCATGAGATGCCGATCTCTGCTTGCGGTCCGATATTCATGTACGGTTGTCGGCAACCGTCCCTTGGCTGCGCGATGGTGGTGTGCATCGATGTGTCTTCTGAGGTTGGACGACGTACATGGCGCGAGCTACCCCGGTAAAGGCTTGGAAGTACGGCGCGTCTGGTATAAGTGGAAGCTTGGGGCCCCGCGTTGTTGCTTGGTGTCTCTTATCCGTTGCGCCTCCGCCCGTCACTTTGCTTGCGCTTGACTTGACGCCTCGCACCTCATACATCACATCAACAAGCCTACTGGCTCGCCCGTTTGCGCGCTGATACAGCAATCATGGCAGTAGTTACTGGCGACCAAAAACCATCGATGGAGCGGATCTCTGATGACAAGATTGCGCCCACGACACTTGAAGCTGGAATCGAGGTCGTGGATGGACATCGCAAGCTTGTCCCGCCGCCATTGGTCGCTGCCATGAGCGCTGAGGAGAGGAGTGAGGCGGAAAAGAAGATGAGGAGGAAGATTGATACGAGGCTGTTGCCGATGATTATCATCATGTATATCATGAGTATGCCTTGACAGCCGCGACCATGCACGCCATACAAGAGAAAAATCGAACACCTTACTCAGGCAACTACAAGAAGAGCGGTTGATCATCCTTGTATGGCGATACTCTACCTGTGCAACTACAGGAGTGGTGTTCGACTATTTCCTTGTATGGCGCAATGTGAAAATAGTGCTGATGAAATCCAGATTATCTCGACAGAAACAACATCGCGGCTGTTCGCCTAGCAGGTCTTCAAGATGAGTTGGAGCTCACGAGTGTGCAGTATCAAGTGCGTATCGATGGAATCACACGAAGAAAGTAGCTTGCTAATTTTGGTAGACTACAGTTTCCATCCTCTTCGTCGGCTATATCCTCATGTAGGAGACCCACTTTTTCAAATTGCATACGATACATACACTGACTCGGTACACCTAAATCTAGGCAAATCCCCTCGAATTTGTTCCTCAACAAGACTGGCAAACCGGCTCTATACCTGCCTACATGTATGATTGGCTGGGGTATCATATCTGGTGCTACCGGCGCATGCCAGAACTTTGCTGGACTTGTGGTGTGCCGTTTCTTCCTCGGGTTCATCGAAGCCGCATATTTTCCGGGGTGTTTGTTCTATCTCAGTGCCTGGTATACGAGGAAAGAACTGGGTCTGAGGACGGCGGTGCTTTACTCTGGAAGTCTGATCTCGGGAGCGTTTGGCGGTTTGATCACTGCGGGGATCACGAGCAACATGGACGGCACGCAAGGCCTGCGCGCATGGCGTTGGGTGTTCATAATAGAGGTTTGTACAAAAAGCGACATGATTACATAGGTCAAGTGCTGACTCTGTAGGGTATCATTACCGTTGCGATCGCGGTAGGAGCCTTTTGGATTCTGCCCAACTTCCCTCGAACTACGTCCTGGCTCACAGAGGAAGAACGCCAACTGGCCGTATACCGACTTCAGGAAGACGTTGGAGAAGATGATTGGGTGTCTGCAGAGTCACAGACCTTCTTCCACGGCCTGAAGCTCGCATTGATCGATATCAAGACTTGGGTGCTCACAATTCTTCTTCTCGCGATTGTGTCTTCAGCGAGTGTTACCAACTTCTTCCCAACCGTGGTCAAAACCTTGGGATACTCGAACATCCAGACACTGCTGTTGACAGCGCCACCGTATGTGCTGGCGGTGATGACCACCTACCTCAACGCCTGGCATGCCGACCGCACGGGCGAACGATTTCTCCATATTGTTCTCCCACTCTGCGTAGGTGTAGCAGCCTTCATTCTGGCTGCAGCTACAACGTCTACCGCACCCCGCTATGTCGCCATGATGTTGATGGTTCCTGGTGTCTACACTGGCTACGTTGTCGCTTTGGCCTGGATCTCCAACTCTTTACCCCGTCCGCCAGCGAAGAGAGCGGCCGCACTAGCTTTCATCAACGCGGTCAGTAATACTAGTTCGATTTACGCAAGTTATATGTATCCGCAGCCGAAGAGTGGGCAGCCGGACTTGACGGTACCGCTCAGTGTGGATTGCGCAACCGCAGCACTGGCCATCATCATGACGGTCATCATGCGGATCATCCTAGGGAGGCTGAACAAGAAACTTGAGAGGGGAGAACACGTTGAGGGCGCGATCAACGCTGTCCCAGGAGCTGGTGCGGAGCGGGGTTTCAGGTTCTTGGTCTAGAGACTTGGAAGTCGTAGCACGCCATACGAGGGAATAATCGAACATTTTGCCTAGACAACTACAGAGAGCATTAAACTTCCTCTTACATAGTAATACTCTACCTAAGCAACTACAGAGAGTAAATAATCTTCTCTCACAAAGCGATACTCTACCTAGGTAACTACAGAGGTCAGCATTTGATTTTTCCCTCGTCTGACGTGGTAGGTTGTATGGTAGACAAATTGAAAGAGGCGATAAGCAGTGGTGCGCAACCAGTTGGTCCCCCTGTTTTACTTCTTTGCCACCCCCTCCGGCTTCTTCGGGCATCTCGCCGTATGACGAAACACAAGAATGCTGAGACGAAAAGGTCCTTCTTCGTTACTTTTCTTGGGTATCTTGATCAAAACTACTCGTGTTACTTTTATGAAGCTCGATAAGTGAGTGGCTGGATGCTGACTTGGCGAGACTACTGGAAGCTTCCAAGGGTCTACAGCGTCATCGGCCCGTACGAGGCTTAGCCTCCGTCGCGAACCTAGGCCAGCGCGTCGCGACTCACCAGCTTTTATCCGCCTGCGTATCAGCCCCCAGCAGCACATCATTCATCAAGGATTCATTGGCACACTCACACGACCCATTATTATCGGCCCGCATAACTAAAGTTACTGAATACACTCTCACTGTCGACTGACTGTAGACTGAGCGCCTTGCGATAGCTAGCGTCACACCACTTGAGCGCCCTGTGCACATACGATGCACCTCCACGCAGTCAAACAAACAACGCCGATTACTCAACTCGGTCCTTGATCATTGTCGCGTGGTATCGTTCAACCATCAATCACTTTCATTCCCTGGAAACCCGACAGCAACAGTCACTCAAGGCAACGACGCGTAGTCAGCTGACGCCACCCGCATATCACCGGCAATCGCCACTGCGAACTTATCCCACAACCTCAACATGGATTTCTCAAACAGTGCGTTTCGGACTATGCCAAAGTCCACAGTATCCGACGATACCATGTCTCACGCAAATCTGGTGATGGCGTGTAGATGGGGCTGGACTAGCACTCCTGACGATGGTACAAACGCACCTCTCGCCTCCTCGTCGACATTGCAGCAAACGCCTGTTTCTGCGTTCAACAACATTCGGACCAAGCGTTTCGCGCCATGCCAAGGTCGTCTCTATCATCAGCTTCTTTGCTCTCACCGTATTCGGACGGACCTAGTGGAAGATTGTGGCGCAAATTGCGTTGAACCGTATGGTAACGCAGTGGAAACTGCTTTCATTTGCAACGAATGCATCCAAGCCGAAGCAGCAAAAATCTGGGAAGAGCGACAAGCGCAGCACAATGCGGCCTACCCACCTTTGGAGCAAATGAGCAAGGAGCAGTACGAGCAGTGGTATGCTGAGCACCGACAGCTCGAAGCAGACTTCTCACGCGACCAGCGAGTATACGAACTGGATCTCAAATCCAAGACTCGGCCGAGTAACATTTGCTCTGCGCTAGAAGCTAGCAAAGAAGAGATGGAGTTTGCTACTGAACTTGACTCTTTGTCACTTTCATTGATGGCCTCGAACAACTCCAACGTCGAGAAAGCGCCATATCAGCCCCAAGGACGTACACGCACGAGCTTGGCAACGGATCCTGAGGAACAGCTTCACTGGGATCTGAATACGCTTGCCTTGGATCGGGGTGCTTGCGGTATAGAGTACTCGGGCTCGCAGTCGAGCAATAGCGTGTCTTCGGCACGGCAACTGGACTCTGAGGAGTTGTGGAGGAAGCCGCGGAGTTGATGTCTTGAGCGCTTGTTCGTTGAGCACAACACTGGCACATGCATGATGTCTTGTTTGTTAGCGATTGCATAAACCTGGCGTATGGGTAGCTTGCACGTAAGGAAGCCTTTATGAAAGACTTTTGTGTAGGAAATGTACATGTCTATCACCTTGTTTATACCGCCATTTCAGACCGTCGAGGAACAGACCCAAATGTGATCCTCTTCCACTCATGATCACCCCACGTCAAGGGTATGCAGTGGATACATTTGAAAGCCAACTTGCAAAAAGCCCACTTATCGTTCCCTTTCGGAGCAATGGCATGAAGTTTTTGGTTCCATGTGGGGCCCACTGATGTGTCAAAGTCGGAGAAGATTGTAGGTATTGGCACGCTAAACGTCAATGGCTAAGCGACCTCGGCACACATACCAGAAGCACATGAGGTCCAGCTGGAGTCTCACAGTGTGACACTGTTTTCGGCCATTGTAGTAGCTTCAGAAAGCAGGATACAGCTTTTGTCCTGGATAGATAGATTGCATGTGGACAATTTCTTATCAAATCTGTTATTGGAGCCTTGGCGCAATGGTAGCGCGTTGGTTTTCGGTTGAAAACATTAACACCAAAGGTTGTGGGGTAAGTCTTCCTGAGCTCAACAAGCTTCTACAACATACTAACAGCTGAATAGTTCGATCCCCATGGGCTTCGCATGACATCGCCTCAGTGCGACTTTCTTTTTTGCACTTGTGCACACTCGATATCCACATAAGTTCTTTTTTACACTTTTGCCCCATTTGCCTACCCCGCACGAACAACAAACCTTAGAAGCCTTTTCTTTTGCTTCCACTTCCAATGCACGTAACAAACATACGGAAGTAAAAGGTATGAGTTTCTTATGCAGAGACGATAAACCGAAGAGACCCAGGATAATATCCCGCCAATAAGGGGTGCCTAGATCATTAGATGTTGGTGAACGCACGTGACGTGTATCCCCTGCTTAAACGGACCGCTGCTAATGCCCTACATATGTTATGTATACCTGGTACTTTAGTAGTATGCAAGTAGATAAAGGACATCTGTAGTTTATTTCCGCACTTTCGTATACATATGTAACGTCCGCGGGGTATGCAAGGATTACGCGTGCGACTACAGCAAATATATAAGAATGTTCGTAAGGTATCGTACTATGCTATCACTATCTCAGTATCTTGAAGCAGTCCCTTCACGCTCAAGCCGGCGAAAGAAAGGGTATTTTTGCACAACCTTGGAAATTATCGCAAGCACTCCCTTCATCGCAATGCGGCAGAAACCTCTACCTCTTGCTTCAATTCTCCGTCCACAGCCTTGCATCCCCTTATTTTCTTCATCTCTACGCTCCGTTTGTAGTCCTCCTTCACCCATTTCTCAAAACCCTTTTGCCCCAGGAAAACAGTGCACCAGGTACGAGCCTTCTTCATCCACCCCTCCTCGGCTACCGTTCTATACTCAAAATCTTTCTTGAGCTCAGACACATATGTGTCTACATCACTCCCAGCTTCCTTGGCCTTTTTCTTGCAGCACTCCACAAACTCTTGGTATTCGTTGCGGAGGGTAGACTCGTAGCATGTGGGGCAGAGGAATGAAGGTTCAGCGGCGGTGAGGAGGTTAACGGAAGCGCAGTTAGGGGCACATTTTGAGGAGGTTGTTGGATGTAAGAAGGAGGCGTGGACGGTGTGGGTGCAGGTTAGTTTGTGGACTGGAGTACCAGAACATTGCGTGATATGTTTCGTAAGAAATTGAGGAGCCATCAGGCCGATGACGTTGTCCGAAGGTAGTAAGACTAATTGATGTCTTATGGGGCAAGTCATGTACGGTGACGGATTGTTCGGACTGGTTGGATTCTACCTGATACTTAAATTTTCCTCGTCGATTGCATTGTGATGCTGCGCAAGCCGCTGTCAAAGCATACATACAGAGCATCGACTTGAACATATATGAACAATCCAACTTTTTAAAGGATCCATTGTTGGGTTTCACAATGTCTACATAGGAGGCGGGTTCAGATCAAGACCCTCGACGCTAAGCTTAAAGCTGTCCATACGCGAGTAGCTTCCCGCAACGTCCATGTCGAGTCTGCCACGCTCGCAGTCTTCAAAGTCGACTTCTGCGACTAGCAGCTCGTCTTCTACCTCCCATAGCGGTCCAGCAAGCACTTCCCCTAGCGGTGATACGACCATAGAGCCGCCGCGAGAAACGAACTCTTCTCCGTCTGGGGACGATGCTTGGGGTTGCGCGAAGGGTCGCTGCTTGGGACTAAGTGGATCTTCTGTGGGCGATGAAGAGTCGATCGCTGAAGAGTCACCGTTCGTGGCTGATGCTTGGCCTTTCGGTAATGGCAAACAGATCTCGTGGCCCTCTGGTGTCTTTGTGATGGTGCTCCGCCGTCTACCGGCAGCCCCACTGCTCTGCTGTGATATTGTCCTGCCGACCCCAACTGCGTTTCCATTACTCTGCGACTGCGTCTGACCTGAAATCCAATCTGGGAGATGCTTCTTCTTCACGCACTGGTTTGCGCTTACGACGAAGCATCTGCCTTCGCAGCCTACGGTCCGCATCAGCGACGCCCAAGCATCGCGTGCATCCGCTGTCGGTGCAAACCACAGGTTGACGTTTTGGCTGTACAAGCTTTGCCTCAGCAGCGGCATGTAGTTCTCCCAACATATTGCCGCCCCCATACACAGCTTAACACCTTTGATCTCTGCCGTCACTGCCCTCAGCGTACTCGCACTTCCAAAGCCCCAGATCAGCCGCTCGCTGCCGGTCGGCATGACCTTCCTCCTCTTCCCCAGTATGCCCATCTTCGGGTCTACAAACACAGCCCCGCAGTATAGTGTGCCACCCGACTTTTCCACTATTCCGGTAACAATAAAAACACCTGTTTCTTTCGCTATCCTCTCTAGCTCCTCTCTTGTCCCGTCACCCCTGTATTCCTTCCCCCTTGGCAATTCTAGCTTTCGATCTAGCCAATCTTGCCCAGCGCCGCTCGGTGTGTCGCCCATATCGACAGCATCGTGGAAATAGTGAAGGAACTGCTCGCGACCTTCGGGTGCGCGAGCACCAACCGCAGCGCCAAAAGAGCAAGTACGAGGATATCCGCCCAAGTATGCTTCGGGAAAAAGGAGGACATCGATGCCTTGGGAGGCGGCGCGCTTTGTCGTGGCTTCAAGGGCGGCGAGGGTCTCGGCGGTCGTGGATAGGGTGCGTGCTTGCGCGGACGCGATTTTCAGCGTTTGCGGCATTGTGAGGATGGAGATGACGCGTATATTGGCGCGCAGTTGAACATACGACAGGGTTTAAGAAAAAAGAAAGAAAGAAAGAAAAGAGACGCGATACATGTGTCTCTGAAGCTACTCGTGATGACTACGTGCCAGTGAGCTGAGCTCCGAAAGTTACCCCGCCCTGACCCCTACCGCGAATAGCCATGATTAGCCAAACGGCATCTTCAACATCTGCAGAGTCATTCCCACCAGGCATCACGTGTGATGAGGCTGATGAATCCAGGGTCGTAAGTTCAGGGAATAAGTAGGCAGGGCCGAGAGGGCATTAGTTGTCCATGTGGATGCTTGTGGAGCTCTAGAGGGACGGACCACACCACGACGTCACAGTCAGATAAACACTAGCAGACGGAGATTTCTTTTCTTCTAATAGAACTTCACTTGCGGCAATAAGCAACACCCCTCCCATCTGAAAATCCGTATAACCCAAAACACGATAACCGACCAATCATCCAACATGTCGCAATCAACAGATCTACAGACCCATCTCAACTCCCTCGTCCCATCATCCCATCCTCAACTTCGCGACTCTGTCTTACCTCAACTCCTTGCTTCAATCCACACAATAGCAGGCCACCTCCGTACTTCCCCTTCGGTAACCCAAGTCGGTACCGCCAATGCGTTCGGCGACGACCAACTCAATGTGGATGTCCTCGCTGAAGAGGCAATCCGCAAAACCATCTCCTCCTGCCTCTCCATAGTCACAGCATCTAGCGAAGAAGATCCCGTCGAGAAACCATCAGGCTCCACTAGTAGAAGCGAAACCCAAAGGAAAGAAGTCTACACACTAGGTTTCGACCCCTTGGACGGCTCCTCCATCATCGCGCCAAACTGGAGTGTGGGCACCATCATCGGAGTCTGGGAAGGTGCCTCAGCTCTCCACCAATCCCCTAACGATAAACAAATCGCCTCCATACTGGGTGTACTGGGCCCGCGAACAACCGCTGTCGTTGCCATCCGTCTTCCGGGTACCGAGGGATCATGTTTCGAAGTCGGATACGCAGACGATGGAAGCATGCAAGTCATCCGCCCAGAAGTTAAATTGACGCAAGCCTCCGAAGTGAAAACCCGGTATTTTGCTCCTGCAAACATGCGCGCAGCAGCCGAAGACCAACGATATCTGAACCTCATCAACCGTTACATCACACAAAGATACACGCTTCGATACAGCGGTGGGCTTGTTCCGGATGTTGTGCATGCCTTGGTCAAAGGCCATGGTGTGTATGTATCTCCGGTGACAGCGCAAAGTAAAGCTAAGCTAAGGCGACTCTACGAGTTGGCACCCATTGCGCTTATCATAGAGTGTGCGGGCGGTGCGGCGTTGGATTCTGCGACGGGGAAGAGGGTGTTGGAGACGCCGGTGGAGGACACGGATGAAAGGGGTGGCTTGATTTGTGGAAACAAGGAGGAAGTTGAGGCTGTAAGGAAGGCGTTGTTGGAGTAGAATACCAGAGTTGCTTTATCTGAGATGATCGTATGAGAAGACGGGTCAGAGTGGAGTGATTGTAAACAAGGTCTTGGGACTGAGAAAGCTGGAACATGTTTCGATGTCTATATATCAAACGTCTTCTGATAGTCCAATGATTCCGCCAGCGCCGAGAAAACAGGGGTATATGTCTTTTGCGATCCGTACCAAAAAAGGGGGCAATGCAGATGCAAATCGCGTAAATGCAGGAGTCTAGAACGAGACAGACTGTTCACACAAGCCGCAGAGTGTGTGCCACTGTCTTCGTCATCGCGGCGAATGTATGATAGTGGGCAACTTGGCCATGCTCAGAATGCGTTGCCAGCCTCAAGGTCACCCTCACGAGTCAGGCTACGACTCATTGACGAGTCTCTGCTACCTGGACGGTGCGCCGCGCAGACCGTCCTACAACCATCAGCCCAATCTGCCCTTCCTCGCCACCCTGGCTGCGTCGGCATTGGTAAAGCAGTGAGACCTTTCGTACTGGCGAAGCTGGCTTGACTGCAATCATCTCTTCCTTCTATCTTGACATCCAATTTATGATTGATGTGGATGCCGTCCAGCGGGACGTCGTCGCGGATCGAACCAGCAGTGCATTGCGATCGCTGCGTCGAGTGCTGGGAGAACTTCGCATCAAACCCAACGGACCGTGAGTTTGACGACGGGCCCAGGGACTTGTTTCGTGTTCCGGTCTGCGAGTATCCAGCACGTGTAGTGTATGTGCCGAAATAGCGGACGAAGAAGACCTTGAGTGAAGGGACTGAGGCGCAAATGACGGCCAGTTGGGCTTCGAGTGTTGTCCAAACCCAGCCGTAGTATGCTATCCAGGTGATGTCGTAGGTGACTAGCTGACCCGTTAGTTTTTCTTGTATTTGTCTCAGAATGCGGTGGTAGTCCTACAATAGTAAAGCTTTGTGGCGTAGAACGTGCGCAGAATACCACATATGCACGTTATTATCCCCAAGCCAAAAATGGCACACAACCCCATTTTCTGACGTTTGCTGATCTTCAGGTTCCAGATCAAAAGTATCGGTAGCATGCAGATGATAAAATCCTGAACGGACGAGATAGCGGCGCATGCGACGATCAGGGCGCCCTCGTCACGGCATGTCAATTCGTTCTGCAGTCTCCAGGCGACGTCGAAGAGGCGGAAGAATCCCACTACCGGTGTACATGTGAAGACGATGGCGAAGGTAAAGATGATTCCGTAGACGATGCAGAAGACGATGTTGCCATAGACCCCTGTGATGGTATATCAGCGCTTGAGTATATCATGTCGATTGCTTGTGTGTACATACAGTAGATGAACTGGTTTGTAAGTCGATCGCCAATTCGGCGGTAAAAGCAGAGTATCGATACCTTGACCAACGTCGTCGATAACATATAGTTGAGTTCGATTGCCATTGCGATCTGGCACGTCAGCATGCTTTCAACTATAGTAGAAGATACAAGCCTACTTCTCGCGTCGTGACTAGAGTCTCCTTAGTCTGATCCCAGACGTGCCATTGAAAGCCATAGACGCGAATGCCTTTGCTAGTCAGTACTGTTAATGCGGAGACAAGGTAGCGCTTACCGAGCACAGCCGAGATGGTCAACCCGAATAGCGGCAGAATTGCTATGCTCACCAGTATGTCGTCCAGTCCAGTGTTCTTTGATATAGCCAGCCTTGCCCACATGCGCGCACAGTATACGAGGAAAGATATACCCAAGAACACCATGAGCACGATTGGCGTCCCCCAACCTCTTTCTTCTGGATTGACATGATTTGGTTTGGGCCAACTGAGGAGAACTTCTGGTGGAGGATGCAGACCACCTGCTCGAGCGACAAGCCGGCTTGCATGCGATCCCAGAAAGTTGACGTCCATATTAGGGTATACCGCCGTGGTAGCAGGGACTGCTGTCAGGATGAGTGAAGTCGGGAACAACCACCGCAAATAGAGAAAGCCACCGGGATGTGAGTTGCATGTATACGCCAGTCAGAGGGAGGACCAAGACCCGATCGTACAAGTAGTAAGTGGGGTCCAGGTCTTCCCGCACGCCTCTAGTTCAAACACCAGGGGAGTGATTCACGCTACACTGCCGCTGCACCTAAGCATTTATGGAGTACAGGGGCCACTTCGCCGAGTACGGCCATAATTAGGTTCAATTTGTTAAGGCTTTCACGGCAGTTGCGGTGAACATCGGGCGTACTGAAGAGTTGGGTGACATACAGTCAGCTTTGAGGCGCATACAACGTCGTAACACTTCGGTGTATAGCCCTCATAATGGTGTTGTAGAATCCCGAAGAGACACATCAAGGAATATGCTTGGGGCCTGCCTTCGACCTCGGGGCGTCGTGCATCACTCGGCGCTGATCAATGATCTTCGTGAGTGCCGGAAGCTTCGATCGTACACGTGGCATGTGTAACATGAGAGCTTGCTAGTGTCGCGGTTGCAGGTGTTTGGGAATGTACACGGCCCGCTACAACGGTAAATGATCTACGCGAGCGTATGAGGCTTGAGAAGCAACTCTTGGGGTAGGATTGCCGATACCACTCAGTCGAGCTAGAAGCCTTACGTATTTCCCGTGTCTGCCGGTCTGCAACGCCTCCACTGCTCAACGGTTGGAAGTCGTTTGTCGTGGATGCCCCTGGCTTCGGGTTCGCGTTGATGGCAGAGGGCATCTAATGTGCCTGTGTTTCAAAGGCTGCACCAAATTGTTGATGGCCCACCGTGCGTGTTTGAATCTGAAAGCGGTCATGTTCAGCATTGCCGTGTCAAGCGCACGTGGGCTGAACCTGATTGACACCTCAATTTTGAGGCAAGACCCTGGCGATCATGAAGGGATCTGCAACCGTGGGAAGCTCCATCGAGTAGGCAGCATGATACAGAACCACGTTAGGCAAGATTGTCGCAATTGACGAAATTCCGAGGTCGTAATATTTACAATTGGATGGAAAAACCAAAAGATTCAGTCGCCCTTGGTGGGCTCCTTCGCGCGAGTAAGTGGTAGATCCAGGCCAAGGCTACCTGATGCCCTCAATAGCCACACTTCAGACTTACTAAGCCCCACAAAAGGCCCTATTTAAGACCAACGAACGGCTGCTGCTGTGTCGTTTTTATCCGGGAAGTTTTGCACCCTCTCAATAAGGTTGCGCCTCCTGTGGGATTTGCCATGTCAAAACTCAATACTTAGGGATCGACAGCCACGCGACTGGTATGTGCTCGTAACGAGACGCGACCCGCGCAAACTCGGCGAAAGATCATAGTAAAGGGTCAGTACCTGCTGTAAGGTCCGGAAAGATGGATGTACGTGCGTGTTCGTTATGATGGCGCGATGTATTGAAGATTGTGGGAATGGATCGAATTTGTTGACCAAGCTAACGTCATCAGGGCGCACAGGCTCGCCAGGCCGGGTAGGGGCACAGCTTTGACTCTAGATCAACCATGTCTTGCTTGCGTCTCTCGACATATTTTTGTCACACTATCCATGGCGGCTCTCAGTTTCTTCAGCGTTGACGCGTTCTCTAGATGATACACCTCCGGCGACGGCGCGTGACGTCATACGGCAGCGACAACTTTGACATGTCTCGCTCGTATGCGACCTGAGTCACAGCATGGTCGTGGTTGTCTCATTGCTATACTATGAACAATATATATGTGCTGACGATTCATTGGGTCGAAAGTAAGGCAAATGCCTCCATAGCCTTCCCCACAGCCTCGGTTGCTTCTTTCTGCGGAACAAGATCGACAACAGTGTCAGCGGACTGTTCCGAACGTCCTACCCCTATGGCACCGTCTACTGTTCCTTGGGCTATCTCCATATCTGCCTCATCGTCACCTGGAAGTTTGCGCGATATGGCTTTAGAGGCTCCATCACTTGATGTCGGATCACGATAATCCCATCTGCCGGGTTGCTTTCGATATGTCTTATTCACCTTGGCTAGGTTCTTGTGGGTCGCTGTACCGGGACGTTTTCGAGGCTTCGTTGTCTTTTCATCCGAAGGCGCATCTTCTACTCCCCCAAAGCCATCCTGCCGCATGAATTGATCGAAAAATTGCATGCGAGGTTCGTCGATTTTGGAAGCTGCCTTACATCTCCGGTAACCCTTCCTCAACATTGCCGCGACGTACTTGTTGGCGAAGTGCTGTATCCTGTCCTCAATTGGCTCGGTACCCTCCATGGCAGTATCATTACCGGACCCAAGGGTAAGACTGTCCAGGGCTACTTCCGCACGCACTACATCAATCAGACAGCTCGGGCATGCGAACGGCTGGCCTTGCATGGGACGCACACAGGTCACGCCACAGCTTGCAGTGTATTCAGTCTGAACTCGGTGACCACACTGAAGGTCGTGAAAAGTCGACGAAGGGTTACATGGACTGTACGTGTCGTAGAATTCCTGCTCACTCTCCCTGGTCTGGAGCTGGCGCTGTTGTATTTCTGCTTCAGCTACGTTTCTGTGGAAAGTGTCGATTATAGCACGAGCGTGGGCGGCATGAGTATCCATGTCAAAACGCCTATCGGGTTGTGTAGCTGAGTTGTGTATAGAGGACAGTCAAGTGTATAGAGTTGTTTTTGAACAGTTGGGGTGGAAGGACTTCTGAGGCGGTGTTTGGTGTTGTATGCTGACAATGAAAGTTGTTGATATAGACGTTGAGAGTGAAGACCGAGGGAGGCATTCGTCGATAGGACAAATCCTCGCGTGACGACAAGCACTATGCCAAAAACGGATGACTAACTTGATGACAGGGTCTCATCCTTGCATCGACTCGCAGCGATGTGGCCGCAGGACATGTCAGCGAGGCATTCTACTTGTGTATCCTCATCCGACTCACAACAATGTCGAATGGCGGGTAATGCAACTCGACTCCCGCATCCGTTTCAAGTAGAACGACCTTGCTCACAGGCCATCCGTTGTTATCGTGATAGCCATCGAAGTCAAACCAATCGCAAGTCTCTAGCCCTGGAAAGATCATCCTCCACACCTGCGCTCCAGGTCCGAATTCGTGTGTCTCGCCTACGCCTTCAGCCGGTTCCAGAACAACTCCTTGAGAGGTGGAGAAGTAGCGTGGTTGTGCATCGGCGGTCCAGGACAGACGGTCTATAGCTTCAAGTGCTGATGAACCGTTCACAGTCAAGGAGCGGAGGTAAAGGATCTGATCTTGAACCACGAGATCCGCATGCGTTGAGGACGAGTTTGAGAGAGCATTGGAAACTTGATCAGTGATAATTCCAGTGTCTTTGCCAGCGTTGTAAAACCCTGCGTATCGCTCCTTTGTTCTGTCGCTCAAAGCTTGTGCAAACGCAGGCGCAAGGATTTCATGTACAGTTGCCCTGATCATGCTCGTCGATATTCCCGTATATTCCGCTAGACCAGATTGCTGCATCAACACGATAATACCGTACCCAAGATTTGGTATGCTGTCAATCCAGCTATGCCAGCCCCCGCCGTCACCGGACTTTCCGAAGATGCTGTATGTTTTCTCGCTCTCTTCTGCCAGACTGACATTTTCACTGGTTGGTAATGTGAAGATCTCAATTTCCCAGCCTGGGCCGCTTTGCTGTTTGCCATCTGGAAGGATCACACTCGGTTTCATGACTTGGCGACGCTGGAAGGGCGTAATCAGCGTGGGTTCGCGAGTCAGCCATAAGTTATACAGATAACTAGCGAGGTCGTTTGCGGAGCTCCACATGCCGGCTGCTGGATCATAGCCCTCGCCTATGACTAGATCGGCCCAGTTGTCACCGCCTGGGATACCCACGTCTGGACCGTGATCTTGCGGGATGGTTCCAAAAAAGCTGTGTGTCATATTCAGGCTCAACAGCAGTTCTTGGGTCGCAAGCTCGGACCAGGTCAGAGAGGAAGAAGTCACGTTGTTGTAGTGAGCAGCGACAGCGGCACCTAGAAGTCCCAGTCCAGCATTCGAGTAAGCAGCTCTCTGTCCTGGCGCAAACATCAAATTCTTCGTCGCAATCCCGTCGATGACATCCTGCGCACTTTGGCCAGCCCAGGCCGATCCGATAGTAGGCGCATCCGCTTTACCGGTACTGAGAATCATATTGAAGCCAGTACTGTAGCTCTCTCTCGGTATCCCTGCTGTATGGCTCGCAAGCATGCGGAGTGTTATCTCACTACCGCCGGAGTGCCAGTCTTTCTCTGGCAGAGCGAATGAGGGAAGCAGGTGACGAACAGGCGTGTCAATGGTAAGGAGAGATGAGGACGAAGACGAATTTCGTCTGAGTTGATTTTCGATGACTAGAGCGGATGCCATCGCGACGTTCTTCGAAACGGACATCAGGCGGAAGATGGAGTTGCTGGTCACTTTGTTCGTTCCAGCGGGAGCGACATCAGTCTCGTTGAACTTCAGCGTTCCGTTGTTGAACGTGTAGGCTGGCTCTGGGCTTGATGCATGAACCTTTTGAACGTGAGCAACTTATGATGTGGTAGAGCGGGTCTGTTACATACGACAGCGAAGCTGAGTCCATCGCAGGTAGTTTCAACATATAGCGACGAGAGATTCTGCTGCACTTGCTTGAATGCAGCAACCACTGCCGGGTGTTGGAGCACAAGCGGATCAGACAGTATCTTGTCTGCAAAGTCTGGAACACACACACATGTTCCGTGGGCAAGCAGGTACGCCCCAAGCACGAGAACCGTCCTCATCGCAACCAGTCCTGTCTCTGAAGTCGATTCACGGAAGCGAGGCCTTGAGGCAGTGGCGTGTTTGTGGCTACATGGGGTATTTGTACATGCCACGAGTGTAACGTTGATGCGGGCGATCAGGTACCGCCGAGGTGATTCAAGAGATGCACCGTGCGCCGAGATGGCATCGAGGATGCATCAAACCAGTACGATGCTTGTGTTCCACGTTCTCCCTCCGCGATTCAGCTGCCTGGTGACAAACCAGCCAATTAGAAGGGCTTCTTCTAGCTGCGATTAGAGTGTCTCTAAACTCTATTGGACCCGTCGTAAGCTTAGGTACAACCTTGATCGTTTTTTTATGTTGTGTGAGGGGTCCTTAGGTATGCTAAGGCCTAGTTTTCTCTCAGGCAGTTGGACTGGGGGGTGGGGGAAGGTTGTACAAACAACGACACCTGCCTATCGAAGCTAAATCAGTATGCATGTGTTGCAGCTGCAGATAAAGCATGAACTCCTTAGTGTTTTCGCAGCCTCCCACTTTACCGTAGTCCACACGTCGGATCAAGCAATCGCAAAACAGCAGCGGCGGTGTGATGTATTGGAGTTGGAGCATCTGGCCATTGCTCAAATGCCGAAATGAAGACGAGACGAGATGAGACCGACCGAGAACGAATGGATAGGATGAGCCCGGAGGTGCGCAGTGCGAGGGGTCAAGCCAAGAGTGGGGCGGCCGTGCTAATCTGCAGCCCCGGATTAAGCCTATCGCGAAGGATCGTCAGCCCTGTGCCCGTGAATCCCATCACTTGTCTTCCTATGTAACAGCGATAAGGTATGCGGACAATTGATATCATCCCTATCCTGGCTATGTGATTTCATAGGTTTCAGCCTGCCCTACCTCTTTCAGATTCGCAGCGAGGTGACAAAAGGAATGGCATACCGACAGGTCGGAAAGTTGCGGATCATAATTGTTATGGTTCGAGACAACAACTGTGAAGCTGACGTGTCTGGGTCTCACAATTGCGAATAAATCTAAGTTTCAGCGAAAGCACGTCTTTCCCAACAACGATTCGCAGCTGGCTGTTTGGGAATTGCAGTCCACATGGCCGAAAGTGAAAGTGACCTCAGGAGTGTTGACATAACGTTCTTCAATGAAATACAGTGAGGGATAAGTGACGATGATAGAATGCTTGAACCTTATACGCATTGTGTAATTCGATACAGAGAGCTGAACGTTGTTGATCTCATCGTGTGGCTACTTGGTGAGTCTTGCGGCATGATAAACATGTAATAAAACGTATATTGCATATAAACTATCAGAACCAAGAACATAATATTAACGTATATAACTTTCCCACAGCCGGCAATGAGTAGCCAGCTATTGCTCCATCAACACAAGAAGAACGCATCTCTCATCAACGCATCACGCTCGGAACGCCGTTGGTGACCACCCTCCTTGTGGCGTCCCAGCTGGCATCCATCAACGTCATGACCTCCGGTATTAGTTGGCCTTCCGTTAACAGCACTTCTCCCCTCGACGGATTGAGATAGTGTGATGTGTTGCTGCCATGAATCATGTGAAATTAAAATTGGCATGGATGGTCTTGAAGCAAGAAAACGGTCTGAGGGTGCAGCTTTGTCTTGCCACCGTCTCTTCATTCGGGCACCTTCCTCTAGGGAATCGAGTCTCAATTGCAGAGATTCTAACCTTCGTCGTGTAGCCTCCACTTCTAGGGCCTCTGTAGACAGCAAACACTCGGCCAGCCTTCTTGGATTGCAGCCTTTAGGTGATGAGGGGAGGGTGGTAGCTGTGAGAGTTTCATAGCGTGGCGAGATAGGGTTTGTAATGTTTGCTGACTGTTCACGCTGAGAACATGGTCGCGCAACGGGACCACTCGGTACCTGAGGTTGAACCGGGCGTGAGAGCAGAGTGGTGCCACAACGTCGAGCCCATGGAGCCTCTCTTGTCTCGTTGGGTTTGACAAGCATAGATCGAGGTGGAGGGAGTATAAGCCTTTGTCGCTTATCGAGGTCAACAGTGCAAGCCGATGCGCCAACGGACAACTCGTCCAGCTGTGGTGCCACTGACGGGACCTCATCACGTAACAGTGTCGTATCCCCTCTTCCCAACTCGCTCTTTACGATAGGCTTCGTCTCAGGCTCCGTACAGCGCTGATGAGAGGTTGTAAGATTTTGACGCAACCGATCTAGTGTTTGGACGAGTATTGCACAGTTCTTGCACATGGGTGTGCTTTCGGATTGCGGACTTGGCCGCGATGGGCAAGCTAGGCTAGAAGCGTTGCTCATGTAAACATGGTGGACATTGGGGCTTGTCTCGCCGCATACTGGCTGCAGCCTGTTCATGTTCGTTGATGGATACGGCACCGAATCCCTTGGGTGGCTCTTGTGATGCCATTGCTGGATCTTTTCTTTTGTACTCATCGAGTCTGAGAAGTTCGCAAAGAGTGAAGGGCCTGCGAATGGCTCAAAATCCATATCGCGCTGTTGCTTGAAGTCCGCAGGTAGAGTAGTCGCTCTAGCAAGCGGCTTCTGCAGATGCTGCGATGGTGTCTTCTTCGAGATGCCAGGAGCGCGACGCATAGGTCGCTCTGCGTGACCACTAAGTCTTCGATGCGGAGCGAGATTTGGACTTGGCAGATCTACAGTAGTATCCTTCCCGTGTCGGATGATTTCGAGCATCGCGTCGCCCTTTGGAGCCGTTGTCAAGTTTTCGTGACCACAAGAGGTGATGAGGATGTCGTCTTCGATGCGAACACCACCCACGGGCATATACCGCTCCAATACTTCGGCATTGATGAAGTTGCGGTGGATAGGTGATGGAAAGTAGAATTGTTGCAAAGCGTAGACGGAGAAATAAATGCCAGGCTCGACTGTAACAACCATACCCTCTTCCAGGTGGCTGCTTTGGGGGTCAGATGGCGCGCGGCAAGTCTCGGGGTCATATACTGGTATATGGAAGTTCTGTGGGTATAAAGATGGTGCCTAACGTCGTCAGCTATTTATCAACATGCGTATCACCTGCGCTTACCTGCTGGTACACTTGCTTCCCTCTCCTGACACTCATCAGCTGTGCCTGACCCACATCATGCACCTCGAGACCTATGTGATGTCCGAGACCATGAGGAAAGAACGCTCGACTTGTACCCGCCTTGTAAATCTCTTCTTTCGTTCCGTTATGGAGAATGCCCAGCTGCAGTAGTCCATCGATAGCGATCTGGTGCGCCATGATGTGCAGATCCAGATACCTCACGCCAGGCTCTAACCGCTGGATACAAGTCTCTTGCATACGTTGGACCAGCTTATAAATGTTCTCTGCCTCTCTGCTGGGCCAAGAAGCGGACAAGGGGAAACTGCGAGTAATGTCACTTGCATATAGTTCGTACTCGCATCCTGCGTCTAAACACATGAGTTGTCGACCTGCGAGATCTTCATTATTTGCGTCATAGTGGAGAGTTCCGGCGTTTGGCCCCGAAGCAGCGATGGGATCATAAGCCTGTTGCTTCGCTTGATGCGATATGCACACATCCATGAATAGACCCTCAACTTGTGCTTCATTCTTGAACTTTGCGATGTTAGCGAGCACTTCTCGGTGCGCTTGCGAGCTGATGTCATTCGCCTTTCGAATGAGTTTGATCTCGTGATCATCCTTGATCATGCGACATATGTTCATGGCTGGCCGAAGGGCTGTCGAGTCGATGCGAGGCTTCAGGTTCTCACAACCTGGGAATTGTGATGACTGGTGCAGGATGTAAATAGCAGCCTGCCGATTACCGATTGCCCAGCCTTGGACGGCGTATTCAAGCTCATCTGCGTAGAATACTTGATCAACATCGTACTTCACAAGCGCCTCAGCAAGCGTAGAGCCACGGCCATTCCAGATGACGCGTTCAGGCTTGATGCGTGGGATGAACAAAGAGAGTTCGTCGCGTCGCGTGTCGTACGTCAGATGGCAGTCAGGCTCGTTGCATCTTATTCCCATCAGCACGATCCGCACATTACTCCCAAATCAACGCACCCGCTCAAGTAGTAAAAGTATCGACGTTGTCGGAAGGGTGCTGGCATGTCGCTGTCCTCATTGTTCCTCGCTGGCTGGCCTGGGAGGTATATCAAGCCTTCCTCAACACCCAACTTCTCTTGCACTCTCCGCGCATGTTGTTTTGCTGCGCGACATTAGCTCGATGCGCGATGCGCTCTCGTCTCCCCATGCTTACCGGGATATTTCTCGAACGGAGTCTCGGCCTCGAGGTGCAACCAGTAATCGTTGTCTTCCCATCTCAGGCGCTCAGAGAGACCGTTCGCATCGAGAGCATCCATTTTAAACCTCGTACTACCTGGGGGAAGGACTGCAAATGCGAAAAGGTGCAGCTCCGATGGAGATGCGACCGGCGTTTTAGTGTTGTCCAGGAGCTCACCGGTAAAGCCACCGCACAGGTTAGCGCACGTGCCCTCACCTCCGGTCAATCAACCGGGAACGATGCGATCTTGGACAGTATTAACGAAGTTGGCCCCTTCGTACCTATAGACGGACTGGTGCTGATCGGAGGCGGTCTCTAGAAGCGAAGGGGCAAGACAGCAGCATCGCGTCTGCCAGTGTGTAGGCTCAAGCAAGTCGCTCAGGCTGCCCGACGACCCCGCGCCTGCTTTCCACGCCCAACGAGTGTGCAACATCGTGTTCATGCGGCATTCGTGCCCAGGTGCACTTCTGCATATTCTTGCTGCATCTAACAGGTAACACGAAAAGATGAACACCGATTGCGGAGGAAGCCAACAAAGGAATATGGAAATCGCGAGGTGGTCCGTACGAGGCGAGCGTTGATTGGCCGTCAATCCTTGACCGGTGACCGGTCAACGCACCAAGCTACAAGAGGCACGTACGGACTATGTCAGACTGAGTAATGTCGCACAACAAGCCAGCCGATCCTGTAATATTGTCTGATCACTATGTTAGTTTTCTCCTATAGATACAACCAAGACTGACACCGGATATATCTGAACATCAATGCTGACGCTTACACATTCTTTTACTTCTTTTGGGGTTTTCCAAAGGTCGTAAAGAAGAACGATACAGCCTTCATCAGCTAAATAGGAGGTCTCGAACTTCAAATCATATGACGTCCTAGCCGCGATAACCAACCCAAGAAGCCGCCAACGTCGAGACCAAATCACAAAGTAAAGCCGATGACCAACGCTGGAGCTATTCGGTGTAATAAACCTAGATTCGAGAGTTCCGCTCAGTCTTGTTGCTAGAGAAAAGAAAAGGTCAAATCTAGGCTCAGCACGTGCGCCGGTAGAAGCGGAAGTAGTGGTGGTTTTCCAAGTTACGTGCCAGCTTGGTTGGTTCACAGTGACATGGGTTGTTGTACTCGGGGCGCTTGAATTTTTGCCAGGCGCTCAATACGAGCTGTTCACAAGGCTGTGTATGCCGTGCTGAAGCGTGTCTATCAACGGCGTGCTGTGGTCTTTTCTATTGCGCTTGGAACCTGGTGCCTGAACTCGGAGGGATCTATTTGATCACAGCTGTGAACATGTCCAGGGTATGAAGGGCTAATACACCAGAGCAGTTGGGAGAAGACAAGCATTGCAGCAAAGTACGTATGTTACAAACATTGCAACCGAAAGGCGGTGCATTATGACCGTTGCTCAGGAAAGAATCGATAGAAGATCTACATCAGTAAACATGCAGTATCTGAAGTGTCATGATCCTACTCATCGCTCTCTTCTTCGTCACTGTCGTCCTCGTCTTCATCATCGTCATCGTCCATCTCTTCATCTTCATCTTCGTCCGAGGCGTCAATCAGGTGTGTCTCTTCTGGCCACTGCACAGTCACTTCTTCCTCTAACTCCTTCCAAAACCTGCCCATGTCTGTTCCCATATGCTCCTTCACCGTTTTCATCTGTGTCCTTGACTCCTCATCAGTGCCCTCTTGCTTGAACGCCACATGCGTGTGATCTTGCTGCAAGATACCGACTTTCAGATGGTTGAGAGCAAGCTTCTGAATCTTGGATAGCTTGTGAAAGAAGTCTTTCCAGAAATTGAGCTTGTGTCCGAATGGCGCAGGGGCTACAGCGGGAAGATTCATTCTCCAAAGGCTTAGATCTTCTAGCGTCGCTGCAAACTTCGTGATGAGAGCGACAAGGATTTCGGCGCGAGCACTTAGTTGACCAAGTTCGAGCTTCTTCAAGAGTGGTAAAGCGATTGTAGCGGGATCCAGGAAAGTCGCGCTGCTTGCACCAGTAGCAGGCTCTGGAGCACCCAGCCACTGCAGAAAGGCCTCGTTGTTGGCTACCAGATGTTTCTCGAAGTTCAAGCGAAGGTGTACCAGATTTGGGGTGAAGTGGAGAAAGCGTCGAAGTGACCGTCCCGCGTTCGGGTCGGCAGACGTTCCGTTGCTGTGGGTATGCAGGTAGCGAGGCTTGAGATCCACATTCAACAGCAATGTAGTTATATTCTGAAGTAGGGGCTCAACAGTTGGCCGAATGTAATCCGGGAGGAAGAACGCTGTGTCTGGAAGGCCACGCTGGCGGAGTAGGACCTCGAACTCAGTTGGCCTTCGGTTCGCCTTGCCCAGAGCGTACAACACGCCAGAAAAGACGCGAGATGCGAAACGTGCGCCGAGTTCATGCGCAAAAGAGTCGCGGTCGGAGAAACGAAGCTCAATTCCGGTTTCGCGGTGGACGGTAGTAGCACCCCAGGAGCTCCAGCTCTTGCCGTCTCGAACTCGATTACTAGCGTTGAAGTCGCGGATCCCGATCGTGGTGAGATTTTCGAGACGCTCGAATGCCTCTGTGAGCATTTCGCGATCAATCCCTGTACTCAACAACGTCTTTTGATCCTCGTAGCCCTGGATATAGCGCGTAGCGGCGTCTTCATCCTTGAACCGCAGTGGTATCTCACCATAAACATTGGTGGCAATGATGATATGTGATACCTTCTTGGAAAGGCTGACGTGTTTGGATATGTCGATGAGTGCTTGCAAACTCTTGTACGTAAGCATGAACTGCTTCTTGGAAAAGAACTCTTTTGAAAACCACTCATAGAGCGACTTCTCGGTCTGTTTGCACACCAGGCGGAGTGATGCTAGGTCTTCGGTAGGAAGGTACTCCGAAACGGCGACTAGCAGTTCCAGAGGTATCGTGAGAAGCGACGCCATCATGACATGTAAGTGAAGTTGGCAAAATTTAGGGTAGTTATGATGATGGTGATGGTTGTGGTACGATGCCGTCTTATCATGTGTGAACGCGTCGATCTCGCGAAGGCAGAACTGGGCGCTTGTCCGCTTTGGGGGCTGATGCCTAAGGGCGCTCCTGCCAGACCCAGGCCAGCGTCTCACCGGGCGCCTGATTCCGTTTCGACCGGATGCTCAAATAGCCATCTCTCACCTCCAATGGAATCGCATCGCATCTCTCCCAACTCCAATCACACCAATGGCTCGTAAAGCTGCGCAGAAAGCCCCTGCGGCCTCTCCCCTTGATGGATGCACCGTCGCTGCGTCTGGCCGCTTCCCCGGTGGAGTAACTCAAGCGGCACTACAGGCGCGTCTAACGTCACTCGGCGCCGCGTTCGCGTCAGGCGTATCCGCAGACACGACCCATCTCATCGCAACAGAGAAAGACTTTGAGAGCAATTCCACAAAGGTCAAAGCTGCAGCTGCTCACAACGTGCCGGTTGTCACGCTTGAATGGCTCGATGAATGCGAGGCGACAGGTAAGCTCTAGATGACCCATGTTTGCCCGAATCGTCACATACGCCTCGGGATGCTGTGAAGACATCCAAAAGTTGACATTGGAGACAGATTCCAAGGTCGATGAGTCGCAATATCTGCTGTCGTCTGCTGCTGTGGCGCCAGCCCCTGCCCCTGCACAGAATGGGTCGAAGAAGCGCGCAGCGCCATCTGCCTCACCACCTGCAGCTGCGCCCAAGGAGACCAAGAAGCCCAAAATCAAAGAGGACGCGAAAGTCGGCGATGGTCAAAATGCGAAATCCAAGCAGATTGCCATTTCCGTAGATGAATTCTGCCCACTAAGCAACTACCGAGTCTACATCGACAACAGCGATGGCACGATCTACGACGCATCGCTCAATCAAACAAACGCAGGCGCGAACAACAGTAAGCACAAGACTCTGTACAGTTTTTCTGCATACTAACGATACCAGACAAGTTTTACATAGTTCAGGTTCGTATGGGTTTGCAAAAATCTCGGTTCTCTACTAACGTTCCAAGATCCTCACTAATGGCACCACGTATCAAACTTGGACACGCTGGGGCCGTGTCGGTGATCGTGGTCAAATGAAAATGCTTGGAAACGGAAGTCTCAACGACGCCATGAAAGAGTTTGAGAAGAAGTTCAAGGACAAATCTGGTCTCACATGGGCGGACCGTGGCGACGAGCCAAGATCTGGCAAGTATGCTTATGTGGAGCGGTCCTACAACCCTGACTCGGACGACGACGAGGATGATGCTGACGCTGGTGCTGCCGCCGGCGGCATGGGTACGGAGGATAGCGTTCCGTCCGCTGAAAGCACCTTGTCTCGTCCTGTCCAGGATCTCATGAAGCTCATTTTCAATCAGGTAAGGCTACAGCACTCGTCCCACTTTCAGTAATAGGGTGTTCACACAAAGATGTCAAGCTGACAATGACAAGGACTACTTTAACGCAACCATGAGTGCGCTCAACTACGATGCGAACAAGCTCCCACTAGGCAAGCTGAGCAAAGGTACCATTGCTCGTGGTTTCCAAGCACTGAAGGACATTTCGGTCTTGATCGACAACAATGACAGCACGTCCAGAGACGAGGTAGAACGCCTGTCAAACCAGTACTTCTCCATCATCCCCCACGCGTTTGGTCGCAATCGTCCACCGATCATTCGAGACATCACTCTGCTTAAGAAGGAGATTGAGCTACTCGAGAGTCTTTCGGATATGAAGGAGACGGCTGCTATGCTCAAGGATCAATTGAAGGACAAGAGCGATGTCAACAAACTTGACAAGCAATTCCAGGGCTTGGGTATGAACGAGATGTCGCCTCTCGACCACAAGAGCCGCGAGTTTATCGAGATTGACGAGTATCTCAACAACTCAAAGGGCAAGACGCACCACGTCAGCTACAAGGTCCAAGAGATTTTCCGCATTGAGCGTCAAGGAGAATTCGAACGCTTCGACAAGAGCAAGTACTCGAAGATTGCCAGCAATCGTCGTTTACTCTGGCACGGATCCCGTGTTACCAACTTTGGTGGTATTCTGGGCCAAGGTCTCAGGATTGCGCCACCCGAAGCTCCCGCGACCGGATATATGTTTGGTAAGGGTATCTACCTTGCGGACATGTCTTCCAAATCCGCCAACTATTGTGCTTCGTACAATTCTGGGGGTACTGCTTTGCTTCTCCTCTGTGAAGCTGAACTTGGTAACCCCATGCACGAGCTTACCGACGCATCGTACACTGCTGGAGAGGATGCCATCAAGAAGGGCATGTACAGCACGTTCGGTATGGGACAGACGGGTCCGCGCAAGTGGAAGGATGCAAGTTGCATGAACCCGGCCTTGAAGGGTTGCATGATGGTAGGTGCACCTATCTTGAGATATGGATTCACAGCTGACCATTGTACTAGCCGGACGTATCAACACCGCCTGGTCCTACCAATGTACCCAACGCGTACCTGCAGTACAACGAGTACATTACCTACGATGTCGCGCAGGTCAAGCTTCGCTACTTGCTCCGCGTGCAAATGTAGGCCCGCGTTGCGTACAGCTCTGGTGTTGTCGTGTGGTCTGTATTCATGCCGCCACAATCTTCCATTCCGGCGTCTGGTCATTTTGGGGGCGTTATTGGAGCATGGAGCCAGACAAAAGCGGCGTGTTGTCGTGATGTTCAAGTTGTGCAATTCAATCTTTCTCATTCGTTTGGCCTCCATCTTGGGCAGTATCGTGTGATGCTAATGCCACGGTCGTGGAAAGTATCGAAACGTTAACAAAAGCATGGTATATTCGTCGTTAATCAGATACAAGCGTCGCGTAAGGCTGCTGCTATACACATGGGAGCGGAACATCAAACTCCAGGTCAAGACGAAGACGACGGACTCTACTCACGCCCGCCGACCCTCCTCTCATAGTCATCTTCGAGCCTGGAAGCATCGACAACTTCGACACCCTTGCCCAGACCAATCATATCACTGCGAACCTGCCACCACCGGACGGTATGCTCACTTTCCTTGCCCTTGCGCATAGGGCTCTCGTCGTCTGTGTCGACAAGGCCGCCGAGACCCGTACCATCGCCGCCAACAACGACGATGGTCTGCGCAACCCACTTGCGCAGGTCGTCGATGTTCTGACCGTTGACGCCGCTCAGTGCATCGACGACGTAAACGAGTTCGGGCCCGAGGTGTCTGAGCATGTGCACGAATCCTGTGGTGGTGTTGAAGGGCATGACCATGGCTGGGTCCTCGACGAGACGGAGGGCTTGCGAGTGGAGCGTGTTCCAGAGTGTGTTGTCAGACCCCCGCGTGCTTGGTGCTGGCGTGTAGACGACTGGTTCGATGGAGGATAGTTCCTCGCCTGGTGTGCGTGCAGGTGTGCTGATGGCGGAGTAGGAGTCGCCGAGCGAGGACGATCCGGTGCGCGAGTTGGCTCGGGATTGTGGGCGCGAGCGCAGAGACGGGGAGTAGACGAGTACGAAGAGCTTGGTCCTGGAGAAGTCGGTGTCGGGGAGGTGGGAGAGGATGGTCTGCGAGCTGTCAGTTTCTCGACTGCGACAAAGGGTTACGGCACGGGTGAACCTACAGCATTCTCCTCGCGGTACGAGCCCTCGTCGTCGTCTACCCGGTCCATCAGGCTCTCTGCGCTGACGACCAAAACCACCGTCTTCCTCTTTCCGCTGTACTCGCCCCTGCCTTCGGCTTTGCGCACACTTGCCGCAAAGCTCCGGGCCTGGGCGTCCACGGCAGCATTGCTCTCTCGACTCTGGGCCTCGACATTTCTCCTGAGCGTGGCCTCCTCGCTCCACCGCGAATGGTCGCCAAAAGCCTCGTCTTTGTCTTCTTCGCGGATCGAAGCAAGCGCGGCCCCAGCCGCTGCCCAACCCGCTGCCGTCTTCTTGCTCACCGTGTCAAACAGCTGCTGTGGCGATGGCGTGCGGCGGATGACGCCTTGTGCGCGACCGAGCAGCGTGCCGTCACCGCCCCCGAACCCATAGCCTTCACCGCCTCCCTCGCCCAGAGGAAATCCAGATGCATCGCGTGCTGCAGGCGCCCTGCCTTGTCGCTTCTCGAGCGACGAGTCTTCGCCGTACGAGAGGTCGTCGTCGGATGAGTAATCCCGGCTGTCCTCGCGCGCACTCCATACCCAGGCTGCAAGGCCTGCGGTCGCGACGGTGACGGTGAGGATCAGAGGAACGTAGAAGCCGAGGGCGCTGCGGTTGCGCGAGTTGTTCTGGCGGCGGTCGTAGCGGTCGTAGTTGAAGGAAGACATTGTGCAGCTCAGGTCATGGTAAGTCGTCGGTGTGTCGTGGCGGATCAAAACGCTGTCGGGAGCGCGAGACTATTGTTTTGGTAGTCAGCCGCTGCCGCTCGGCTCCAGGGCAGCTTCCCTGTTGTTGACGCCGCCGGTGGCTGGGGGAGCTGATGCGTCTGCCTGACACGTGCCTGCCTGCCGAGGCGGGCGTGTGCGAGTCAGCGCGTCGACTTTTGGCGGCGGCAGGCGGGGTGACTCTTACACCCCACACGCTCCTCTTTGTACCTGCAGCGGCGCCCGCCCGACGCCAATAATACCACCACACACGAGACGAATCACGGCATCGCCTTCACCTCCCCAGGGCCAATCCGGAAGCGTCCATCTCCGCATCCTGCGTGTGCATCGCGGCAACCACGGCCCATCCTCGCAATGCCGCACGCGACGAGTCTGCCCGCGCCAGGCTTCCAGGCCCTCATCCTGTGCGGGCCGGGAGCCTCCTTCAGTACTTTTACCTCTACGCCAAGGGAGATACCAAAGGCCCTGCTGCCCATTGCGAACAGGCCCATGGTCTGGTATCCCCTCGAATGGTGCTACCGCATGGGAGTCACAGGTAGAACATGGCGCACGTGCTCTTCGTCGAATCTCCGCCCTGACATGCTGCAGACATCACAGTCGTGACACCGCCAGAGTCACTCGAGGCCATCGAGGCCGCCATGTCGCAGAACCCACACCTCACAACCCTCCCTTCGCCCAAGCCAGACATCCTTGCGCCAAAGGACCTTTCACACCAGACCAGTACCGGCGACCTCTTCAGGCTACCGGAGCTACAGAGCGCGATCAAGGGCGACTTCATCGTACTGCCGTGCGATCTCGTGTGCGAACTGGACGGCACAGCGCTTGCAGACGCGTGGATGGTCGAGCAGGGCGGCTTTGCAGGAGCCAGTGGTGGGTTGGACCACAACGGCGGCAAAATACCATTCGGTGCCGGTGGTGAGAGGCTCGGACGAAGAGGCGGCATGGGTGTGTGGTATCAGGCCAAGGGAGAGGGAAGCAGGAAGAAGGAAGAAACCGACTTCATTGCGACCACGCCACTGCCCACACCCATCGTCCCAGTTCCAACAGACTCGCTACGCCGCAACATTTCGAAACTGGTGTATTCAGTTCCCACCGACACGCTGAATGACATAACAGAAGAGAACAAAACATTTCCCCTACGCCATTCGCTCATTCGCAAGCACGCGCGGATAAGGATGCTTACGACCCACCGCGATGCACATATATACATCTTCCCATACTGGGTCATGGAGATGATTAAGAAGAACGAGAAGTTCGAGAGCATCAGCGAAGAAGTGCTGGGGTGGTGGGCAAAAGCAGGCTGGCAAGAAGGCTTGGGAGATAAGTTGGGGCTGCGGCAAATCCTGCAAGGCGAAGACGAAGAGTCGGATCACGGCTCGCAAGTCGTCGAAGAAGAAATCGATGTTTCCAAGTTCAGCACCACATACTCCGGCGGCAACACAGAGCCAGAAACGTCGGAACCCACAACACTCGCATCACGAGTCACACAATCCTCCAGCATACCCAGCTCTGCCAAATCACTCACAGCGAATTCTAAACTCACAGTACCACCCATCTTAGCCTACGTCCAACCCTCAGGCCCGAACGAGCCCCTCATCCGCCGTGTAGACGACTCGCACCTGCTCCTCACCGTCTCCCTCCGCCTCGCCAAGCTCCCCTCCATCGAAGAAGTCACCAAGGAACTTGCATCACCATTCGCGCATCAGTCCAAGATCGCCCACAAAGAATCTATACCCCGCAAATGCCGCGTAGAAGCCGAGAACTCGTTGCTTGCAGACAACGTTATTGTAGAAGAGAAGACCAACATCAAGGAAAGCGTCATAGGGCCAAATTGCAAAATCAGCGAAGGCGCGAGGCTGTTACGCTGTTTGTTGATGGATGGCGTGGAAATTGGGCCTAATGTACAGCTCACCGATTGTATTTTGGGAAGAAGGTGTAGGATGGAAGGTGGGGATGCAAAGGATGGCGACAAGACTGTTCTCAAGGACTGCGAGGTTCAGGACGGGCAGGTTGTGGAGTGGGGTAGTAAGTTACACTTGACCTTCTACGCGGAGAGAGCGTTACTAACGGTCGTGCAGCTGAGGCGAAAAACGAAAAGTTTATGCGCTTTGACGTGGGGGATGATGTGGGCAGTGAGGGGTTCGGGGGAGACGAACTGGACGGCATGGATGGTGAAGAGGGTGACGGTATCCCGCTGCGGTAAAACTGCTGCCGAAGTGAGCAGGGGTAACGTGCATGACGATTACGAGCACACGATGTCAAGACACGAGCTTATCTAAATGGAATAGATGTGACTTTGGACAAACGAATGGCATGCCAACGCCATGGGACTGCTTCGAAGATCTCGAACCTTGTTTTTACAGCATTCTTCTTGAGATCCTTCGTCAGTGGTTGTCTCTTCTCGCCTAAATTTCACTCCGGCGACAGGTCATTTCTTCCATGAATATCTTCTATCTGTCATTTCGCCGTGTGTTTTGGGCATATTCTAGTCTCAAGGAAGACATGTGCAGAGCTCACTGAGCGCTCTTGCACGGTTGCGAGAGCGTATTGGAAGAATTCGTACTGTCGTCAATCTTATTGGCGCTCAATGCGCGATTGTTACGTTGATAACACAGGAGCTTGGCGTGACGGATGACTGCATCTTCCAACCTTGTCATTTGCGTTGTCGTGTCATTCTCTTCAATGTATGACTTTCTTCGGTTCCATCCTGTTCTCTTACTCTTCGTCTCTTTTGGCCTCTCTCGTCATCTCCCATACCCTGACACTCTTTCATCATGTCGCGGACCAAGCGCGTACCCGGTAGAGCTACTGTACTTCGGTACCGATGTAGTGACTGTAAGGGCACTGCCTCTTCCCGGATGGATTGCAAGAATCTTGAGAAGCTCATGTGCCTTTTCTGCCCAAAGCGAGACCATTACATGGGCGATTGTGATCTTACGATACGCGATGACAACCCGTCACTGAACAGGACTACCTTAGTACGCAGGGAAGTCGCAATACAAGCCGATGCATGGAAATCTCGCTGCAATTACGGTCTATATCTGCTAAGATCTTGCGGCTTCAAGGAACACGCCGACACCCTTTTAACACAGCACCCTAGCCCAAAGGGAATTAGAGAACCCTGGGAAGGGCAATCCGAGGTCTTGAGGGACCCGCAAGCGAAGGTCTACGATTCGTTTCGTAGATTGAAAAGACTGAAGCATCATCTCAGTGCGTTGAAACGGTATGCCCTGAAAATCTTGGAGAAAATCGAAGAAGAGTGTCTTGCAGAAGCAGGTACGTCAATCTACTCAAAGCACCTCACACTTTTCAAGTTGCCATATACTAATCTTTGGGCATAGCAATGGATCCTCTTGTCCGCTGGCAGATCGACCCGAAATCGCAAGCCATTGAGAAATTCGGCAAAAAACTTCTGTCCAAAATCCCTACGACCATTCCAGCCACGTCTTCATCGGTCAAGACATTTGTGGAGCGCATGTACCGTGACATCAACATCCTGACTGGAATGCCAGGCGAAACTCTCTACTGGAGATACACAATAGCGATGAAGCTTGTCTACACCGCCGTCCGATGGAAAACGGACGATGTCGATGATGAGCCAGAAATCTCACTGGTTGGGTCCGATGACGAAGAGAACGGGAAGTTGAGCAGTTTTGTGCTGCTTGACAAGCAATTTCTGGAGATACTTCAAACGGGGATGATAAAGAAGGAAAGTCTGCCGTATGATCGGACCCTGTGCATCCTAGAGACGCATCAAGTAATGGATTTGTATGCTGTTTCTTGGAGATGGCTCAAGGATTATGCGGTTCCATATGAGAATGGAACAGCATTAGCGCATAGAAAGGGTGAAGAGAATGGAGAAGCTAAAGAGAGGGCCCTGAAGAGAAAAAAACTCAATGAGTAAACAAGAGTTATGAGATCAGTGAAAGCAAAGTACGGGGGAGCCACCAGGGGAGAACATTGCGCGGTGGAGTGGAATGAGATGACGACGGCTCCAGTCCTGCGCTAGCGCCATGTTGTTCCTGCCTACCTACACCACAAAACTAACTACACTGCATGCTATAGATGCTAAATCACTTTCAGATGTCCAGTCTGCTATTACTTCGAGTTGGAAATGAAGTCGTGTCTGACGAGTACAAGGTCAAGTTGTCTATGCTAGGCTGCCCGGCACGACTTACCCAATGCGGACAAATATCACGGCGAGGACAAGAAGGGGTAAGCAGCAATCAGTGCTCAACAGAGCCATAGTAATCGCCAGTCGGTACTTTCTCGTATCGTTGTATACAGTTCCATCATCTTTAAATATCCAACAATTCGTTGCTAAGTTTTCCGAGCACACCTTTTAGTCGAACATCTCACATCACCAACCAGTAAGTCGGCGCAATGCTTTGGAGTTAGTAGCTTGATTTGTGAGACACCTACTTACCAACTGTATAGTGTCTAAGCAATACGTACCTCTTACCATCATCAAGGGCGCAGGCCAAGAATACATCCCCATCCCAGATGGCGAAAGCGCAATGGTCGCAGACTTCCACTCGTACGTCGACCGCATCATATGCTCTTCTACATTTCTCTATCCTCGAATGCCTACCGTAACGCTTCCTAACCTCCACTAGCATCCGAACGCAAACCACCAACTCTCCCACGTACATAACCTCTGGCTTCTACCGTGTCCAAGCGGGCCCCACACGCAACATCCCCCAGTTCGAGTCGGAAGAATCCAAATACGTTCTCAACGGCCAGATCGACGTACTGGACGAGGCAACAGGTGTTACGCATCACCTTGTTGCAGGCGACTTTGCCTTCTTCCATGTAGGATCCAAGGCGCAGTTTTCAAGCAAGTCCGGCGGCACAGCGTTCTTCGTTGTGACTAGGCCGATGGTTACCCAGCACCCTGGGCTGAAGGGTAGGGAGGAGAAGGTGCAGGCGAAGCTATAAGCTGGTTGACCTCTGTTTTGTATACAAGCGATCGAGAGGGAGCGGGAAGCATGACTGTTCAACATGGGTATCGGAACCCAGCGGAACACCACTGATGTAGCTGATGGCCTACACCTAAAGTGTGGATTAGAAAAACAGACTAAGATTCCCAAAGCCATAGCGGCGCCGCTTGGTGAGATGCGTGAACTGAAGAGTGAGATGCTCGGCTCGTATCGTAGCTTGTAGACAAAGTGCGACGATCCCGAGATATCTCCAGAAAACCATCGTCGCGGGGCTGGCGTGCCGCTAACGTCATCTGGACTCTTCGATGTCGGCATTTACATGTGGGCGCTACCATCTCACCCCATGCATCGTTTATCCTCAACACCACGAGGATGGCGCAGTCGCCTCTGTCCGGCGTCATGATGCCGCCACGCTTCAACATCGAGTTGGACCGGACAGATCCGGACGTCCCCTTCCGCGCATCTCAATCCCACATCCACCACACTTGGGCCCGGACGTTCCATTCGCGACCGGAGCTCTACATCCGGCCGCAGAGTCTCCAGGAGGTGCAGAAGGTGGTGAACCTGGCGAGACGCATGCGCAGACGCGTCGTGACGGTGGGATGCGGACATTCACCCTCGGACATCACATGCACGTCGGCATGGATGATCAACCTCGACGACTTCAAGCAGGTGCTGAACGTGGACAAGGAGCGCAAGACGATGACGGTGCAGGCTGGAATACGGCTCCATGATCTCAACTTGCAGGCAAACAGCCACGGCCTGACAATGCCCAACCTCGGTTCCATCGACGACCAGTCGCTCGCCGGAGCGATTGCGACAGCGACACACGGCAGTTCATACAGCCACGGCCTCCTCTCCGACCGCGTTCAGAGCCTCCGCATTGTGCTGGCAAACGGCCAGGCGGTGCGATGCTCACCCCAACAGTCCCCAGACCTCTTCCGAGCGGCGCTGGTGTCGCTGGGCGCATTGGGCATCCTCGTCGAAATCGAGTTCCAGATGATCGAAGCAAACAACGTCGAGTGGGTGCAGACTATACGGCCGATTGAAGACGTTTTGGCAGACTGGAACAACGGGCTTTGGACATCGAACGAGTTTACAAGGGTGTGGTGGCTACCGTACATGAAGCGCGCAGTCGTATGGCAGGCAAACAAGACAAAAAAGGAGCATCGGCAGCCAGAGTACAACTGGTACGGCGGCAGCGTCGGTTTCCACACATATCACATTCTTCTCTGGATATCGCAGTACGTCCCGCGCTTCCTGCCTTGGGTAGAGTGGTTCGTCTTCGGCATGCAGTACGGCTTCAAAGACGGCGCTGTCATCTCTGCGGTCGGCGAGCAGCGTACCGAACTCTTGATGAATTGCCTCTACTCGCAATTTGTCAACGAATGGAGCATCCCTCTCGACAAAGGCCCCGAGGCTCTGACACGACTGACAAACTGGCTTCACGGCGACGAACAATCTTCTGGCATCCCCTTCAGCACAAAAGGCCTCTACGTTCACTCCCCAATCGAAGTCCGTATCGCAAACACCGTCAACCGTGAACCGCGTCCGTTCCTCGATACCTCGTATCCTGATCAGCCCGCCCTGTACCTCAACGCTACCCTGTACCGCCCCTACGGTCAAGATCCACCCTGCCGCGAACGCTACTACCAGGCCTTTGAACACCTGATGAAGGAGTACAACGGCCGACCTCACTGGGCCAAGAACTTCCAATCCGTGGACAATGCCTACCTCTCCTCGGTATACGGTAACGACTTGGACGAATACATGCGCGTGCGCAATGAAGTCGACCCCGAAGGCATGTTCCTTGGTGCCTGGCACCGCCGCACCATCCTCCCACCCAAGACCAATCTTCCCCTGTTGCCCCTCGAAGAAAAGGAAGTCGTACGCCGCGACAGACGCACTGGTGGTGTGGATTGGATTGGAGAACAATGCCGGTTCGATGGCGGTCTTGACGTGTTTGAGAAGTCGGGCACTGAAAGCGAGTCAGGAGAGAGTTTCGACTATATGGCGGGCGCAGAGGCGGAGAATAGTGTGCTCTTGGAGGGGTTGAGTGATGAACTTGTTGTTACCGAGGAAAGCTATGAGAGCATGACTGAGTCGAGACGAAGAGAGGGAACGGAGGAGTATGTTACGGGGACGAATGTCTTCAATAAGATGTAGTTGTACATGTAGATAGATACATGAATGTATATAGGAAGAGGGAAATCACTCGACCTAAACGAGATTTCTAGTTGCTAACATATAGATACATATAACGTAGGTGTATGAAATTGAGCCAAACGTCCACTAGAGTATGTTTGCAGCGCAAGCTGCTTCCCACGAAAAGCACGAATGGGGACAAGCCCTCCGCCAACTTGGACGTAGGTGTATACTTTACAGGCTAGTTACCCTACGTTCTAACACTAGCTCTATTACTAATTAAGGTTATAGTAGTACGGCCGCGTAGTCTGTAGCTCCGCGTATTCTAAAACTCCGCGCAACTTACATACGTATAGTAATCACGGAATAACTCTAAATAAATGTAGAAACTCCACCTTCACCGCCTTGCTAACTATTCGTAGAATACAAATAGCTAACAAGCAACATCAGACATCATTAACCGCAACCACATCTTCATCGTCTTCTACACTTCACTAAACAAACTCTCGAATACGCTCTCATCATCATGTCGGGTGGATACGAATTTCCCGAGACTCCCTTGAACCCTTCGACTGGCAGGATCGCTGTAGCCCCAGTCCACCATGAGCCGCCTCTCCCTGCGACGATCGAACAACTTTCTCGTTTTGGCCCCCGTTGGACCATTAGAGACATTCAGGATCAACTCGCCCAATACACTCTCGAAATGGGCATAGTGGAAGGCACAACAGACGAATGGCAACGAACTCAGGATCCAGAGGCCGACTTCACTTTTCACTGCGCTCTTGATGTCATGGCCGCATCTCTCTTCCGCGCAAAACAGCTCGTCCTACGCCATCGGCTTGGTTTTAGCGAGGCGGAATCTGTTCTGATTGCAAAGGAAATCAAGAATGTCGACTGGGGCATGACGCATTTGCTCCACAGTTTCGTGGCAGTTAGGCATTTGGAAACACCGACTATGGCTTGGAATGTCGGTACCGGAATCGAGAGACACTGGGGGTTGTTCAAAGCATTTGAGCAAGCTCTAGAGGGCAAATTAGTCGGTCCAGGCAAAGAGGAGGCGGGGAAGTGGTTCGCCAAGACGAATGCTTACTTCGAAGAAGTCGTCATTCTGTTCAAGGGGCCGCCCGGAAGCACCAAGCCCGTGGAGGACCCTGAGCTTGGAAATTTCGCGGATATTGTGGCGCCTGTTCCGGCCGTTTCCGCCGAGGTCAAAGGCTAAAAACATCGAAAGCAGTATTAGTGTATTTAGTCAACTATCTGCAATCTGTCTAAACATTCCTGTGCAATCGCATTCGCTGGGCTTAGAGCCTGCAGCACATCGTGCAGTGTTAGCCGCATCTCAAATGTTGGATCGAGGTGACTGTTTGAAACGAAAAACTCCCCACAGAAGTAAAGAAGAATCGGGGTAAAAGGGTGCAACTAGATTGGTTTCGTGTTAGCGATTAGACCAAGAGATAAGAGGAGAGATGTACCTTGAAGTAGCTAAGTTCAATTAGCGCCTTCGATATCACAATCATCTGCTGTGCTGCCGCTATAGCTCTCTTTTCACATTCGGCCAACACCTCGCTACTATTGTTAGTTCCCCACGGTGCTCTCTGACTGGACTTGAACAGCATGGGGTCTAACGCCTTAGCAGCTAGCTCTGTGAAACATGACATTGAATCCTGTAATATCAATGCATATGGATCGTTGGAGAGCATGCCCTCGAAGGCCTCTTCCAGTCTTCCATGGAGTTGTTTTTGCTTGTCCCAGAGATCCAGAGATATTAGGCCATGTGCGTGCTCGGCAATCACTTGCTGCTGGTGCGACAACAACTGCCCGCATATTGCGATGAGTTGAATCGAACCTGTGAAGGTGGAAGGTATCTTGCTTTCGAATACAAGGAGCGGGTTGGGCAGATAGTCCATGACTACTGGCTCGTCTGCTTGGAATTTCTCTTCGGGGCAGGGCAATCGGGTAAGGATCTTTGCTCTTGTATTAGAAACTGTTTTGCTTGCAAAGTACCGAGAGATTCTCTTACGTTATGCTGATCAAACGCCATTGGTAGCCTATCCAATATACTTATGATTCGATCGATCGTGTACGCCATCCAAAACGTCCTCCTTCGCTCTTCGGTCTCGGTCAAGCTTAGGTTTTCTAACATTGTCGCAACGCCGTCGCGTCCATCCACGTTGTGCAGTCCCATTAGTACGGCAAAGCGAATGCACTTCCCTGCACTTATCCATGCCCTTCTGTAACCCACACGCATAAACTCATAGACAGTCAGCAACGCGCGGGCCTGCACCTGCTCTATTTCCATGCAATTAGCGTTGAGAAACTTCATCTCAAGCGTTTCGATCATGAGCTGTGTTTGCGAGTATAGATCGTCTTGGATGTGTTCGAATTGACTGGAAGAGGATACGGCGAGCGTCCACATGGCATATTGGAGACATCGAAAGGCATCTGAATTGTTCTCGTACTGCGATCGCCGAGCTCGCACGTAGTAGTGCCGTTTGTTGAGGATCGGGAAAAAGCTGTGAAACCTGTCAAAATAGAGGTGGTTTCTAAGATTGAACTCTTGTTAGCGAGAGCTTGGCTCTAACGTGAGAAGCTATTGATACGTACAGGTCTGAGCGCATCTCGTCAGAGATGAAATCTACTGAAGTTAGCCCCGTATTGGGTAGTGCCGCTGAGGAATTGAACTGCGACAAGAAAAAGTCGATCTCGCAATGATTTCCTGTGTCACTGCTCGAGACTTCTCTTTCGACGCTATCGTGAGCACCCTGTGGTACGAGGTTTGAGCATGATTGCTGCCCTGAAGTCACGAAGGCGTCCATGTCCGGAAGGCGTATGAATTCAGCCTCGCCAGCATCATCGGAGGTTCCGTCGCTGCTTAAGCGGCGCTCAAGGTCAACTACGAAGATATGTCAGTTAGATGAGACATACAGACGTAGGGTCCGTCCAAACCTACAGATTCGAGACTGTAATGCGTGTAAATGGCCCTTTTTTGGGCCACGAGGCTGGCGCGTCGTTGTTGTAAAACATGTTCTGCCCTCCGACCTTGAGACACTGGCCGTTGACGAGCCTGCAAAACCTTCTTATCTTGCTGGCGTCCCTTTGTAAGTACAGCCAAGCCCCATTCCGCGGGATATGCAGTGCCTTCTTGCAAGGCAATGCAATGAATGGTACCCCGCTTTCTCAGATCGATTGCGGATTTCCGTTGCACCTTGCTGACCTTTTACTTCTAAATATAGATGGGCTTTTCTGATATCATTGACGCTCGTGTATTTCCTGATGATGTTGGACATGTCGATTCTATCTACAGTAGGTCCATCTTTCAATTGGTACAGGTGGAACTATTTCTGACCTCGTGTTCAGGCAATTCCATACATAACCGACGAGTTTCAATCTCTTCTTGATGTTGGTTGGTATGGATCTGCTTACCAGTTATGCGCGTAAGTTCATTTCATCTCAGTGTTGATCATTTTCCTGACTTATGTGTTAGTGCTTCATTCCAGCCTCTTACTGGAAAGATGTACGCCCGGTTCAACTCAAAAGTGCTTTTCCTTGGTTTTTTCACTATTTTCAACATCGGGTCTGCCATCTGTGGTGCAGCACAATCATCGGTTATGTTGATTCTCGGACGATTCGTCGCTGGACTTGGGGGAGCTGGGCTTATGAATGGAGGGTTTACAATGATTCATGCATCTATTCCCCCTGAACGAAGACCTGGCATGCTTGGGTTTTTCATGGCATGTAAGTGATCGCTAAGCTGATTTATAATCGCCTCCGCTGACGCACTTAGTCGGGAATCTTGGTGCTGCTTGTGGACCACTTATCGGAGGAGCCATCACGGAGTTCATATCCTGGCGCTGGTGTATGTATGCCATTTTCTGCATTCTTTTCTATACTCATAGTATCCAGGTTTCTACATCAATCTCCCCGCTGGTGCTGTTGTTTTCGTCGCCCTCCTATATCTGAATATCCCTGAGCACGTTTCCAAGCCCCACTGGAAGGTCGTACTAAGGCATCCTATGCAAGAATTCGACCTGATCGGTTTTGGACTATTTGGCCCCGCAGCAGTCATGCTCTTCATCGTTCTAGACTTTGGTGGGAATCGCTTTGCCTGGAACAGCCCAGAAGTCATCGGCCTGTTCTGCGGAACTGGCGCTATGTTTGCGATTTTCTGTTTTTGGAATTATCGGAAGGGCGTGTCTGCTCTCATACCCTTCTCAATGTTGGGCCAACGGGTTGTTTGGTCAAGTTGCGCTACTATTTTCGTAATTTCGGGCACAGTGTTTGTGACGGCATACTACCTTCCCCTATACTTCCAAGGCGTCAAGGCAGACACGCCGTTTGAGAGTGGCTACAACTTTCTGCCAACAATCTTGACGCAAGTCGTATTCACTATTTTGGGCGGAAGACTTGGTAACGCACCCTGTTCCGGCTGGAAGATAGATTGCTGACAACTGCATAGTCCAGAGGTTCGGTTACTACCTCCCCTTCATTCTTGTAGGCGGAATGCTGAATTCAATCGGATCTGGCCTCTTCACAACGATAACGACTTCGACGACTACAGCCAAACTGGTGGGGTACCAACTGATTTCTGGTACTGGCAGAGGCCTCGCGCTTCCGATGGTAGGTTCACCACAGCTTCTATACTGTATGCCTTTAACACTAACATGTAACAGCCAATGATTGCATTGCAAAGTTCCCTTTTGCCTGCCGAGGTTCCCGTGGCCCTGGCGACCTTCGTCTTCTCTCAACAAATCGGTGGTGCTTTGATGACAGTCATTGGCCAAACCATCTTCACGAATGAGCTCAAGGACAACTTGAACAGCCTCGTCCCTACTGTTGAGGCGCGTAGGATCATTGACGCTGGAGTAACATTAATGAGAACTCTTGTCAATGCAGAAGAGCTTCCGTATCTGTTACGCGCGTATAGCGACAGTATAGGAACTGTATTTTATTTCGGTACTGGCATGTCGGTTTTGGGTGTTATTGTGAGTTACGGAATGGGATGGAAGGATGTAAGACCTAAACCGAAGACACCCTAACCGTTCCTCTGAAATATATAGAGACGATGTTAGAACGGCTGAGGATAACAGCTAGCTAGCTGACGATATATACTATCCCGCACCATGAATAGTAGTTCACTAATTATACGTACCTTTTTAGCTACATAGCGTCGTGTTGCAGGGCTGCCTTATAATAGATAAATAGGTATTATGTTTTCTTAATAAGATAGCCTCTCTCTCTGTATGAAGTAGAGTATGAGATATTAGGTATAACGTAGGTACATGCTTCGTAGTCTCTTGAAATTAAGGTGTTTTTTCAAAATACCCGTTCTAAATTTATTATACTTTTACTATTCAATCACACGAAAAGATTGCAATTTAAGCTACCAACAGAGCCTACGATACCTCTATGCTAAACCTGCAAGTACTGGTGTATCCTTTTCTAGGAATTTGCTTTTCTCTACACCAAGAGACGACTTCAACCTATACATGAAATGATCCCGAACACCAAATTGCTGCCCAGATCCGTTCAGAGGTTGTATTTTCAGCTTGATATTACCGTTCAAGAAGAATGGAGCCGAATAGCGGTGGTTCTCGTCAGAATTGATAACACAGTGTACAGCACTGCGGTAGTAACCCGCAGTCCACTTCTCGATAAGATCACCTATGTTCACAACGTAAGAGTCCGGCGTGACTGGAACAGGCACCCAACTTTCAGTAGGAGGATACCAGACCTCAAGACCCTTTGACCCAGGTTGCTGAAGCAGAAAAGTTAATCCACCGAAGTCTGTATGCGCGCCAACTAGTTCATCGTCAGCCTTTCTAGACCGCTCAGTCACAATCAAGTATGCTCTTACCTCCGAATTGTTTAGGATTGGCTGAAAGCTGAGGCGGATAGTGCAGTAATCTTAAGTTTCCCGATGCGTTGATAAGGAAATCGTCAAAAACGTCTGGTGGGCAGTTCCACGTTTTGGGAAGGCCCAGAGCAAGAATTCCGAGAACCTTTTCAGAAAGCTTCACCAGTTTGCTGCGATACTCCATGACAGGCTTCTCGAATTCCTCTTCTTTCAGGGACTGTGGCCACTGATTTGGACCAGTCAAGAATGTACCGGCATCAGGGTCGTCCCTTGGAACCTCCGCCCCGATAACGAAACCCTATCATATTTTAGCTCAGAGACCAGGAATCAATCGCAGTTTGTTCCTCACCTCTTTCATGTCAGGTAGTGTGCCGGGCTGTAAAGTCTGGCCCTTGTACAATTCATAGCCACGATTCGAAGTTCCTAAGGCATCTTCAATGAAGACTGACATCTTTTCTTCATAAGGAAGATCGAAGAATCGCTTGGCGCATTCCAGGGTGGTATCTTGATCTTCGAGGGGAACACCGTGGCCAATGACGCTGAAGAAACCGTACTTTCTGGAAGCATCGCATATCGCTGTGACGATTTGTTCCTTAGCTTCTGACGTAGCATCTACTGCAAAGTATGGCGCAAGATCGATAATGGGAATTGAAGACGCAGCTGCCATCTTTGGCGATATAGAAGCGAGGTAAGTGAAGGACAACAAGGCAACAGATGTGAGAAATACAGAGGACAATGTAGTTATATGCTTTTCGTCTTTAGCATGAGCTTGCCTACTATGAATATGCCCAAGGCTATTTATATTACTGCAGGATTTTGCTAAGATAGCAGTTGATAATCTGAAGTATTAGAATTCTGGACTGAGAGAAACTCCGTCTGGGGCGATTAATTACTCAAGCAAGGATACTATGTCCGCGGGTATCACGTGTGAACCTTCGCAACAAACAAACATATCGGAGCCAATGAGATAACACCGAGCAATCAGAAAGTGGTACAATGAGTTTCGGAATCTCCGTTACTCCCTCGGAGTATTGTTTGTCTAGTGCGGGGGTCCAGATTATAATGAAGGTCCATCACAACAATAAAATATGATCTTTGCACCATAAGAGTGACACAAGATCGAGAAAAAGCTGATGCAAGTTTGTACTTCTGCCCTTCATTCCAAATACACCCGAAACCCTCTTGTCCGTCAATCATCGACTGAAGATTTCATACCAGCTCTACCTATCCCAGTATGCATGTTCTGCTCACTGGTGGAAACGGCTTCCTAGCCGCTCATATCCTAAACCATCTCCTTGAACGCTGGTAAAATGTTCTGCTCACTCTTTTGTCACAAAGCCGTGCTGATAGCCGTCATGTTAGCCACAACGTAGTCACGACGATTCGTAGCCAAGACAAAGCGAGCCGCATCAAAGCTCTGCATCCAACACTGTCGAAAGATCGACTAGATTTTGCCATTGTTCCAGATATCGCAAAACACGGTTCTTTCGACTTCTTGTTCCAAGGCAACGTTGCTTTCGACGCAGTGATCCACACAGCCAGTCCTAACGTCAGGAGCTGCAAAGATGTTCAGAAGGAATTATTGGACCCTGCCATCATCGGAACGACTAGCTTGTTGTCATCTGTAGCACGTTTGGCCCCTTCTGTCAAGCGTGTGGTTTATGTTTCATCAATAGCTGCTTTGATCGACGCTTCCAAAGGCGACTGGCCTGAGCACACGTACACAGTTTCGGATTGGAATCCAATCACACTCGAAGAAGCACTTGAAAATTCCAGCTGGGTACCTGGATATCGTGGAAGCAAAACGTTTGCTGAACGTGCCGCTTGGACCTTCATGGATCGAGAAAAGCCAAGTTTCGCGCTGACTACTCTCGCTCCTCCTGGTATTTTTGGGCCAATGGTCAGGTATCCTGGGTATCCACTAGACACTCCTAATGCTTCCAACGGGATCTTTGGAAGCCTTCTTGATGGTAAGATTTTACCTAACGGGCTTTACACATGGATTCACGTAAAGGATGCTGCTATTGCACATGTAATGGCTATAGAAGACGAAAACTTTGCCAGTGAACGTATTTTCCTTACATCGTCAGAGCAATTTTGCATCAAAGAGATACTGGAGATCATCTATGAGCATTTTCCGGAATTACGCGACAGGTTGCCGGCGAGAAATACGTGGCATATTGCTGGATATCCTGAGGGCGGTGTATACAAGGTAGATGCGGCGAGGGCAGAAACTCTGATTGGGAAGAGATTTGTCCCCTTGAAGAACGCTGTCATTGAGACAGTCAATATGTACAAGGAATATCTCTAGAAGTCGTTACAACTGTTGGTTCATGGAGAGAGAAAGCATGCAATCAACCGTCCCCCAAAGATCAAAACCAATGGTTATCGCGACACAGTAGGCTTCCCAGGAGCCCGAAAAAGCGACTTCACACACACTCTCGGTGCTGAAGCAAAGCATGTGAGCTAGTGCGACAGCCAATGACTTCACCACTACTACCACGGGTCCGGCAAATCTCCAAAGTCCGGCACATCTTGGAGTTACTCCGAACCAATAGCTGTGCTTGTTTATATACGCTATATCAGTAGATCCCGTACTGATTACGACTAGCGCTGCTTCCGGACCGACTCGTACGCTTATACCGCCTCTCGACATTTCGGTACAAGGAACTATATAGTTACAGCCCCGGATGTTAGTTATTGTACTTCTTGCTCCAACACCCATCGGCTACTACTCTCGCATACGCTTATTTCACAAAGAGAACGATTTCTCCTATCAAAGTCTCAGCAAGGCTGTTTCTTGTCGCCAAATACACTGGCATATTTTGCAATCCCAATACAAACGTTTTCCTAACTGTGTTGCTGCGGACCATAGCGACACATGCTTTTGAACGCAGAGCCTCTCAATTTCGACGTCCGTGGTTTTCAAAGTTCCGAACCCTAGGAATGGCGCCAAACAACAGAGCCGCTTGGCTTACCGGCAAACAAGTCTTTCCATTGGCCATTCGAGATGCACCCTACACACCACCAAGATCAAACGAGATAGTTGTAAAATCAGCAGCTATCGCCATCAACCCAGTCGAGGCCATGAAACAAGCCATGGGCGACAACATGATGCCTTGGATAGAATATCCCTTTGTCCTCGGTCACGACGTAGCAGGCGAAGTAGTCGAGGTTGGGTCTGATGTCACACGCTTTCAACCCGGCGACCGCGTACTCGGTGATGCCGTAAGCATCGACAAACGGAGTAACCGTTCCTGCGAGGGCGCATTCCAGGAATATGTCGTGTTACGCGAGAATCTTGCGTCCCCTATACCGGACAGCCTGAGTTACGAGCGTGCCTGTGTGCTCCCACTCGCTCTATCGACGGCCGCATGCGCATTGTATATGGAAGACTACCTAGCGTTGAATTTGCCCTCGCTCCAGTCACACAAGAATGGCGAGAGCGTGCTTGTTTGGGGCGGATCAACAAGTGTTGGTTGTAATGCTATCCAGCTTGCTGTTGCTTCTGGATACCAGGTCATCACGACCGCGTCACCAAAAAACTTCGAATTGATGAAATCCCTGGGAGCTAGCCACGTTTTCGATTACCACACCCCAAGAACTGTTCCGGAGATAATCGAACTGCTCAAAGGAGCAAGATTAGCTGGCGCTGTTGCCATTGGCGATGGATCTATGGAAGCTTGTATCAAGATTGTGGCTGCTTCATCCGGAGCTAAGTTCATCGCACAAGCCTCTCTTCCTATGCCCGACCAGATTCCGCCTACAGGGCTAAACATGATATCGTTCGTCATGCGCTTCCTCTGGTTCAAGATTTCGACCTGGGCAAAATGTAAAGTCAAGAGTGTTGACTACAAATTCATTTGGGGAGACGATGTTATGGCGAACGACATAGGAAGTGCTATTTATGAGCATTTTTTGCCTAATGCGTTAGCTAAGGAAAAATACATATGTGCTCCTGAACCCTTTGTAGTCGGTACAGGGCTAGAGCATATTCAGGAAGCGTTGGAACGGGTGAAGAGAGGTGTTTCGGCTCAGAAGTTAGTTATCCTAATCTAAGATAACGTCTGACAGACTACACAATTATATTACTAATAGCGTTTTTACTTATTCAAATAATAAATGTGCTGGTAAAAGACGCAAGCATAACACTGTTAGAAGACAATGTAATAAATCGTAGTAAAGTTGTATTTCTTAAACACCTTGCGTTACTGTATACAGCTGTATATATGCACCTATATTATACAAGAAACCCTCGTGCTTTCCAGCTGCTAATATACCTACGCACTGTCGCGTCATCAATACTTGTGACTCTTCTCATCGCATCTGAATCCTTCTGGCTTCTCTCCGTCTCCAGAAGTACACCTCCACAACTCATTCTTAGAAAATCAGCTTCTAAGAAATCTACAAGTCGCTTTGCTGGATTCAGATCGCAGATCCCTAGAGTGGTTTCAGAGGTGAACGACCGAACGCGTCTGATCCACTCTTCGAACGGAATGATGTTCTTCTCTGGTATACCGAGCTCCGAAGCAAGGAGAGATAGCATCCTATTCCAGGGCTGGCGAACAGGATTATCAACGTGGTAGATCCCTCCGACGTTCGAATCGCCAAGCGCAAGGTCCGCACAGACAGCCGCTACCGCATCAACAGGTGTCCAACTCACTGGTCCTTCGAATTTTGGTAACGCTTTCAGTGTATGCGAACTCTTGACCAGAAATGGCAGATGCTCATTCTCATTCCAATAACCTGATGTGGAGGATCCAGCGACCTGGCCAAGTCTCACAGCCATAACCTTGAAGCGAGAATTGTGTTTGTGCAATGTATCATCAGCATACGTTCGAACTCCCTCTCCACAACACCTGGATCCCTCTCCTTAACCGCCTTATTAATGTCTAGGATTTATTAGTGCAGCTACTCCTTAGTCTCTTTACTAACGCCTAAGGCTACTATAGCTAAGTAGCTGTACCTAATAAGCTTAATAAGGTAACGCGTATTAGTATATATAATAAATATTAACTTAACCCCCTTCCTCCTTAGGATTATTATTATAGTCTCCTCTACGTCTGTAAAAGTAGGTTTTTCTAGAGGTACTAAAAGCTACGACTCTTGTGACTTACGCAACTTTAGCAACTAGAAAGTAAATTTTAATTTTTTTATCCTTATTTAAGTTCTTAAAGCTATAACTTACGCTACTAGTACTACTTAGAGAAATAGTACTACTCTCTAGAGTAGTAGTAGTAGACTAACTATATTTTCTTTCCTAATTAGGACTAGTACTTACTAATATAAATAGAATTTTAGAAAAGCTTTAAAAGGAATAATTAAGAATAAAAATAAAATAAAAATATTTTTATCTATATATTAAATACTAAGACTATTACTATAAATAGTAATATAGAAAACCTTTATATTTAGGTAATTATAGTACTAATACTATTATTTACTTAGCTTATCTAGTCCTTTTTTTTAAAATCTTTAGATTAAACTTTAAATAACTAGCTTAGACGCTAAGGTACTAAAGTAAGTAGGAGTCTAAAAAATTAAGAAAAGCTTACTAATCTTTACCTATTTTTACTTAGGCTCTAGCTAGCTAGAATAATAATAAATTTAATTTTTTTTAAATTAAAACTATCTAAAGTTAGTATTTTTACCCTTAGACTTACCTAATTAGGGAATATAATATTATCCTATTATTATTTAGACTATTATCTAGAGGATAGTATACTTAGATTATTAATATCTATTTTATTTTTAGAGTTATATATTTTTTAAATAAAAAGTTTTTCTAATCTAGCTACTCTAGTAACTCTAGCGACTCTAGTAACCTACTAGCTAATTATTATTAAAACTTTTTAAGTAAGGCAACTTTAGCAACTATAGCTAAAGTAGGTATATAGCGTAAATCGCGTAAATCGCTAGTAATTAGCTAGCTACTCTCCTTTCCTACCTCTTATCCTTTTTTCCTAACGTAGTTATAGATAGTGTAAAACTATTTATTATAGTATAGGCTTAGCTTATCGCTAGCGACTTACGCTACCTCTAAGCGTATCCTTAGGAATATAAAGTATATAACTAAGCTTTTCCTAACGTATATATAGTATAAAATAATTATATATAGTATTAAAGCTTATAAGTTAGTATTAGTATAAAAGTTAGAAGTAGCTAGGTTTTATATAATCCCCTCTTAGTTATAGTAAATATACTATATCCTCTCTCCCCTTTATAATATATTATAATTATATTACTAGCTAATACTAGTAATCCCTATTAGGCCTCTTAAGGTTTAATAGGTATCTTTTTAGTTACCTTTAGTAAATTTCTTTAACTTTAGTTTTTATATATAGACGTAAGAGCTTTACTACTATAAAACGCTAATTAGTCTTATATTTAAACTACGTTATTACTTTATCTTTTTTATTAACTTTTATGACTAATAAGTAAAGGGATAGCTATTTTTTATTTTTTTAAAGTTATATTTTAATGATACCCCTACACTTACAGAAAATAGAAAATCGTGTAATGTATTATTAAGTATGCGTTCGCATACGAATTTAGCATCCCCGTAACCGTTGGGTAAGACGTGCTCGATGATAACTCGCTGTTCTGGGACGTGGGGCGACCTAACGTAAAGGGGATAATGCCCCACTGTTGCGATTGAGGATATGAATTGGAAGCCCACTCTGAAATTGGAAGAATGGTGCGCTGATATCAAGGCTGCGAAGTCGATTAGGTTACGGAGAACACGGAACTGCGGAATGAAGGCTGAAAGTGGTTGTTTGGCGTTCATAGGCCACGCATTGTGGATAATATGAGTGACAGATTTTACAAGCCGGTTGTAGGTTTGAGGAGACAAGCCAAAGAAAGCCTTCGTCATGTCGACCTCGAAAGCAGAAAGCTTCGCTAACGCCGTAGGAGATAGTTTGAGATCCTTTGACAAGAGAGAATCGAGCCGGCGGGTAAGGGGATCGAGGCCCGAGGATTTGTTCCGCCGATTGAAAGCTATTATTGATGATACAGCAGGGATGTTGGCGTAATGGGCGACCATGTGCGACCCAAGGCTACCAGTGGCGCCGGTGATGAGGACGCAATGCTCAGGGCGACCAATGCCGTTGGATCCTGGTTCCACTTTGGCAGGTAATGCGAACCCAGTGGTCATTGTGTCAACAAGTTTGTCGGTTGCCGCCCTTCTTTCGTTATGGCGGAAGTCCTACTGATTCGGTTAGCCAGCTATTCAATCGCAATTCAAACCTAACATACCTCGATCTGCACTGACTTTGGAGGGATAGGCAGACGCTCAAGTTGTTTCCCCCCTGCCGTAGCCATTATAAGCCTCTCACATCTAACTTCTTCAACATGTCCATCACTCCAATCAACATGTCCATACCCCACACTATGCAAGACTTTCTCCCATGTTTGGGGCGGGGCCACAGCATGCTGCCTACCATCTTCGAAGAGCCACCATCCTTCGAATACACCAAAGACAATGTCACACCAGTACATGGGCTCTGTCATCTCCAACAGCAGCAGCACACCGTCCAATCGGAGCATCTTGCGGATATTGGCGGTCGATACCGGAAGACTTCGTGTTGCATGAACTGCGTTGCTGGCGATGACAACATCTTGGCTGCGCAGCAGATCGTTTGCAGGCTCTTTTTCTATGTCGTGGACTCTGAATTTCATGAATGAGTACTGCTTGTACTTCTTCCTTGCTGCAGCAACGAAGCTCGGCGCCAGATCCGTAAAGGTATACTCAACATTGACGCCTAGACTGGCTAGCAGCGGTACCAAACTATTCGTTGTGGCTCCCGTCCCGGCTCCCATCTCAAGAATCTTTAATGGGCCTTGTTCAGGCCGTCGAGAGGTAGATGATGCAAGACGACGTAGAAAAATCGCCCATCTGGTCATAGTAGAGCTTGTTGAGAGGAAAATCGGCATAAACACCTCCGACGAGCTCACGATCACGCTCAGTACCGAAGATGAGTTTGATTCCGTCTTCACTGCCTGTTAGAATACCTGCAAGATGCGAGCCTGTCCAGTACGCGAGCTCGTTGCAGCACGCATGCTCTGGATATTTATCAACTAGCTCGCGAAGAAGAGCGCTGCTCGATCTTGTGGGGACCGGAACGTGGGTGCGGGTGATTTTTTTGTCGTCGAGGTCCAAAATTCGAGCTTTTTCGAGTACGGTGTAAAGATAATGTGCAAATTTCTTCTGATCAGCAGCGTGTGGGATGAAGGATAGTTCTTAGCCGGATTTCGCTGCATTGAGATCGCAGCCGAGGTTCAAAAACGCTTCAACAACCAGAGTTACACACAATTGGTCTTGTTCCGGTGCGATTGTTCGCAAATACCCTGGGACATCATGTTTCTCCATGAGCTGATCAGTTTCCCGCTTCGATTCGTTGAAGGCCTTGATCGCTGCGGAGTGAGGTGACTCGAGGTCAAAAAAGGGTGAACTACCCTCATCTATAACTGAGAGCGGCGTAATAGAACCGGCACTGTCTTCATATGCATCAGCTGAAGAAGACGATGACGAAGAATCGTCGGCACTGCCAACCGATACACCCAAGGCAGACTCGATACAATCGAGCAATTCTGGAAAGTTGGTGACGTGCAAAAGTTGATCCGGCGCTAAGACGCATTTGAACTCTTTTTCAATCTCTCTTGCCATTTCCATGCCCATGAGTGAATCGACACCAATATCTGCAAGCTCGACGTTGTTCTTGATCTCATCGACTTCAAGGCCCGAAATATCGGCTAGGATTGCTTTGAGTCTCTTGAAAATGTCACTCGATGAGATCTTCGGGTCTTGGATCACGCTCTTGGGGGTACCGAGGTCCTTGTTAGAGGGCCTAGAGGGGGCGGGATGAACGGTTGATGCCATTAGCACTGGAGGAATGCTTTTGACCGATGGTGCCTGTATCGTTCCAGTTTCATCGCGTGTCAAACGGGAGAGCAGTCTGCCCATGGATACCTTCGATACTTTTGCGTACCGGATGCCCAAAATAGCTTCTGCCAGCTTTCCCGTAGCAGCGTCGAAAATGAATATGTCAGATACTATCGATAGCCCGTCCGACAAGCGCGAATGCTGCCCGAAGACGTGCCATTTTTCGATAGAACGAGTTTCTGCTTCCGTCATTGTAGGTGCGCGTATCAACTTCTCGATGCCGTTGGCAATCCACATGTCTTTCTCGCTCTCTTCTGCCATGCAGTTAACCCAGATACCGGCTACCTGACAGAAGGCGTCAGAGAGGAAAGCATCGAGCCAGCTGCCTCCTGAATGCTTTTTCACAACCCGACCAGCTGACTCCGAGCCGAGGCCAACGAGCTTTTGCAGGCCGAAGTAAAGAGGGGAATAATCGACGATGGGTGAAAAGACGCGATAGATGCTCCTCTGGCCCTGCAGTACTTCGTCCGGATTCTCAGAGTGCAGGATTTGCATACAACGACTGTGGCTGACAAGGCGCTCATACCTAGAGAACTCGGCCTGATAATGAATGTCGTTTGAATTACGGAAGTGTATTTCACCAGAGACATGAGTGGTAGGCATGGCATCTAGCGGGCTACTTGATGTCCATTTCCAGCTCCAGGCCATGCGACTAGTGTCTAAAGCTTCAACATCAAGCGATACGGAGCGCAACACATCAACGCAGAGAGGTACGACATTGGTCATGCTGCGGATTTGTGGTTGGAAGCCATCGACCGCGAGATGTGGCGAGAGGCTCCTGAGTGCTTCGATGACAATGTCAATTTGTACTGTTGCGGGACAAATCGATGCCACACCAGCAATAGTGTGACCTGATACTATATCCTGGTACATGGGAGTCATGGTGTTGATCCGAAATCGAGCCAGGGACTGCTTAGTATCCTGATATCCGGTGAAGGTGTACAGCTTTGTGGGCAACTTGTCCTGGTTTTCGTGTACAGCGACCGTAAACTTCGGTGGCGCTTTAAGCTCCAGCCAGCGTCGTTTTTTCTCGAACTGGTACGGTGGCAGAATAATGGCGTTATAATACTCTGTCTGTGCTCTCGAGTGACCCCAATAAGTAACATGGACCCCGACTTTCCACAGTGCAAGTGTGGTATCGATAAGTCCTTGTAGACCTTGCGACCCCGACAGGTTCACTGCCTGAAAGTGATGGCCTGAGGGCATATCAAGCGCCTTGCTTGCCATAGATGTAATTGTAGCATTTGAGCCAGCCTCAAGCCAGATGGCGGATGGGTATTTCTCTGCGAGGCGACGGGTGGCATGGGAGAAATATACAGGATTCTGTAGATGATCTGCGATAATATCTGCATCGAATAGGTCCGAGGTCTTCGAAGTATCAATCGACCTTTCGATGGGAATCATAGGAGGGTTGAAGGTGAGGTCCCTGCCGATCTGCTGAAGTTTTGGTCGAAGCGGTGCGACCAGAGACGAGTGGAAGGCATTCGAGACGCTCAACCTTTTGAACCACAACCCTGCATGCTTTCCTGAGATGACTTTTACAACGGCTTCGATGCTTTCTACTGATCCGGCAATGGTGTGCCATCGTGGAGCATTGTAGCATGCAATTGATGCATCTAGGCTCGGGTCGACCTCTCCCAGTATCTTCAACACCTCGTCTTCAGTTCCCTCTACAACCACCATGGAGCCTTTCTCATTACCCCAGTCGTCTCTTATAAGCGTAGCCCGGCTGATAATCAGCTTTAGTGCGTCTTTGAGTGTAAGAACCCCAGAAGTGCATAGCGCTGTCAGCTCACCGAAGCTATGTCCGATTACAGCAACAGGTTTCACGCCACAATCGATCCAACACTGAGCAGTACTGTATTGCAGAGCGAATAAGGCGGTCTGAAGAAGAACGATGTCGGTGATGGGCGTAGTCTGGAAAACCGCAGGGTAGATGCTCACAGCACCAAGTGAAATAGCCAGGGCGTTACAACGGTCCATATGTTGGCGTAAGTAAACAGTATCTTCGTAGACAGCACGATCGAGATTGATAACGGTAGAAAGCTGGCCGCCAAAGCACAGGATAACAGGTCGAGGTGGCGGAACGTTGATGAAAGCTGTGGGTGTGCTTTCAACCTCAGTGAGCTTTCTAATAAGACTAGGAACAGATTGGGCACTCAAAAAAAGAGCGCGAGGAAGACTTCGGTTCGACTGTCGAGAAATGTTAAATGATAAATCCGCCATGGATGTATTGGGTTTTTTCTTGAGATGATCGCGGAGCTTGGCCATGTAGGCGCGAATACTCCTATCGTCGAGGCCCGCAAACCAAAAGGGGTATCGGAGATCTGCATCTTCCTGGCCAGTTTGAATAGTGGTGTTCTTCATTCTGGCTTTAGGTGCCTGCGTGACGACCATGGAGGCGTTACTTCCGCTCGCGCCATAGTTGTTTATAAGAGCAGCCTTGAACTTCGCATTCCAGGGCTTTACTTGCATGGAAATTTGAATGCCGTCGCTCTCATTCGCCCCAATCGCTGGATTCATGACTGAATGACTTGCTTGAGGCGGGATAGCAGCTTCATGCAGCATGCAGAGGATTTTAATCAGACTGACCACCCCAGAGGTACCTTCCGTGTGCCCAACCAGGCCCTTTACTGAGCCCAGTTGCAGCGGGACAGATCTCTCTATTCCATTTTCCTTCTCTTGACCAAATATTTGGCGAATCGCTGCGTATTCTGCTGGGTCGCCTACTGGTGTGCCCGTACCATGGGCTTCGACAACTGAGACGTCCTGCGCATCCAACTTGGCTGTTTCAAGCACCGATTTGAAAAGCGTGGACAGAGACGGTGCATTAGGAACTACTATTGGAGTGTCGTTGCTGTTTTGTGCCACGGCAGTACCTGAGATAACCCCAATGATCACGTCCCCATCTTTTCGGGCTTGAGAAAGAGATTTGAGAAAGACTGCGGAGACAGCTTCACCCCGGCAGTACCCGTCTGCGTTCGCGTCGAATGGTTTGCAAGGCCCGGTTGGGCTGAGGAAAGACGCACCGGCAAGGTTCTGAAAAACACCTGGCTCACTGATGGTGTTTGTGCCACCAGCTAGTGCAGCAGTGATCTCTCCAGACAGGATGGCGCGGCACGCTGTGTGGATGGCGACTGCAGAAGCGGAGCAAGCTGTGTCGATGGTCATTGCAGGGCCGAGCCACCCAAAACCATGTGAAAGCTTTCCGGCCACAAAGGAACGAAGAGTTCCGGTTGCTGTGAACGCATTAGGTGCATGGTGCGAAGTGTTCGTCGCGTAATCGTTGCCGCACATGCCGAAGTAACATCCAATATTCTTCGGGTCTTCGCCTTGTGCCTTGAAATTAGCCTTCTTGTCCTCGTTGAAGTACCCTGACATTTCCACGGCTTGGTAGGCACACTGGAGTAGCAGTCTCTGCTGAGGATCCATGCCTGTACTCTCCCTTGGCGTCTTCTTGAAGAACTTGTGGTCGAAGTCTTCTACTCCATCAATGAAGTTCCCATACCACTTCTTGCTCGAGTCATTCTCGCGGAAGGTAGTCTCAAAGGTAAATTTATCTTCCGACACGACTTGATGCTGTGATTTTCCCGACGCGAGGAGATCCCAAAACTCATTCGCAGAGGATGCCCCGGCGACGTTAATCGACATACCAATGACAGCGACATCATTCGGGTTCACTCGTAGTACTGGACTAGTGTTGTCATCAAAGAACGTAGTTCGTCCAGAAAAGTCGCGGAGTAGACTCGATGGGATGCAACGCTCGCCGAAGGAAACGAAGCATGTGTGATCGGAGGGGTAGGAGGATTTGAGTTCTGACATGGTGTTGTACCATTCGCACCTATGCAATAGTATGGACTGGAGCGCAGATCTGTGAAGACTCATTTGGTCCTTGAGCATGATATCGCCGTGAGTTCTTGTTGGGATCCTTAGCGCAGATGTGGGAAATCTGAATGCCGGGTCCTTGTCGCAAAACTCGACAATGGATTCAAAGTCGTCTTGATAGTCCAATTTGCTGTGGAAACGGCCTGACAGACCAAGTTCTGTGAGGACAAAACCAGCATTCTCCAAAGTATGCTGAAGTGGCTCCAAGAGTGAGACAGTTGAGGTGATTGATACACGTGTTGTATCATATACTACAGAGATGTATGCCTTTAAGCAGGAGTTTGTTAGGATTAATACATACAATCGATTTGGGGAGGCGAAATGATGGATGCTAAGGTTCCTTCATATTCTCATTAGGGAGGACTCACATCTTGCATCTTCTCAAGGATACAGTCCAACTCCTTGCGGTTTTCTCTGGAATCAACACGTTTCCACGCAACGGAAAATGCCTTTGAGGGCCCTTAGGATCTCGTAGATTCTGTTGATCAACCATACAGCCAGCCAGCATCGCCAAACGCACCGCCACTGCAGCGTTTTGACCAAAATCTGTAGCAGTGGACTGATGAGAAAGAGAGACAGCCAAAGCAGACAGCAGTCCGATGCAAAACCCTGCTGTCTCTCCAACCACGGGTAGTTCTGGAACAGCATCCTGGGTGTCAAGGAAAGCGCTATACTGCACAAGTTGTGCGATAACAACAAGGGGTGCGAGAAGCGAATTGGGCTTCAGCTCTCTATCCAGAACCAAAGTCCCCGTCTTTAACCACGCTGCTAAGCTAATGATTTGCGCCTCGGTAGCTTTGTTGTATAGACCGGAAACTTCCGTCACTAAGGACTGATAATGCGAAGGTAGTGAGTTGAGGACCTGGTCGACCCAAGCATACTGTGGGGAAGAGAGAATAGTGGCTCGAAGTGTGTTGAGGTTGGACTGCGACAGGGACGGTGAGATGGGCCCAAATAAAGCAACAACTGGTTTACCCATAGCAAGCATCGGAGATGACATGTTTGAGAAGAGGATATCTCGGTCCGCTGAAAATAGTACAGCAATGTCGAGAATGCGTTGATTATCCGGGATGTGTAAGGTGGGTAAACGATGGGAGAAGTAAGGTGCTAGCGAGCTGAATGGCAAAATGGGGCGGCAGGATAACCCAGATATGCAATGTCGGAGATAGGCGAGTATCAGGGCTGGTGTTGACGTAGTGTAGAGACCTTGTAGAGCCACAAGATGTGAAAATTTCGTTTGTGTTCAGTCTGAGAGATATAAACCACTCTCCACCTCAGCAGTATAGTGACCATACGTTTTCTAATCCTTACAAAATCTGGCCTCAGCCGCATGAGTTTCGCCTAGATCATGAACAATTTCTCCGATGCGGACTATTCTGGCTCTTAGAAAGCTCGGAGTAACTCTTCGGACTCTAGCAATCACACTAAAGCCTCACCCCTTGCTTACCACTAACCAAAAAACGCTAGACATAACAGTTGACATAACTCGGTAATTTCCCGGCTCCACCGGTATCATCGCCGCGGAACCTTGCTCGTCCGGCTCGGCAGTCCCAGTGGGTACGACAAGTTACTCCGGGTGGCCACACTACCGGAAGTGTACAGATCTTGTATTAGAAATAGTTTGACTTTTAGTAAGGAACCTCTTTATTTACAAGTCCTTTATTGTCTGGCAGGTTTAAACGCATTCTTCTACTGCCCTACTTCGTTACTCAACTTGACATCACAGTGGGCACGCCTCTAGCTCACTCTTTGACGACGCATCTACACACTATTTTCATCTATTCATCTCCGCCACAGCCTAGGACCACTTGACTTCAATCAAGATGTCCAAACCCGCCGTTCCTATCGCCATCATTGGCATGAGCTGCCATTTCGCAGGCGGCGCCACCGATCCCGAGAAACTTTGGGAACTTTGCGCTGAAGGGCGAACAGGCTGGAGCGAGATTCCAGATGATAGATTTAATATTGACGGTCACTACCATCCTCGTCCCGATAACCTGAACACTACAAACGTAAAAGGAGCATGTTTCCTCGATGAAGACATTGGTAACTTCGACGCTACGTTCTTCAATCTGCCTGCCGAAACAGCTGCGGTCAGTATCAATTTTCACAAAACTCTGCGCCTTGTACTGACAATGGACAGTGTCTGGACCCCCAATTTCGGCTCATGCTTGAGGGTACCTACGAAGCTTTCGAGAATGCAGGGCTTACTATGGACCAAGTGTTTGGTTCCAACACATCCGTCTACGCAGGTTCTTTTTTCAAGGACTACCATGACTCTGAACTTCGTGACGTTACAACATTGCCGAGATTCTTTCTTGTCGGTGTTGGTTCTGCCATGGCATCAAATCGTCTATCGCACTACTTTGATCTACGAGGAGCATCAATGTCCATTGATGCAGGATGCTCAACAACGCTGACTGCGCTACACCAAGCATGCAACGACCTCCGCAACCACGAGTCAGACATGTCCGTAGTGTCAGGCGCGAACCTGATGCTAAATCCAGACATGTTCATTACGATGTCGTCTATCGCGTTGATATCAAAGGATGGTCGGTCTTTCGCATTCGATAGTCGTGCGAACGGGTACGGACGTGGAGAAGGCGCAGCAACAATCGTGTTGAAGCGTCTCGATGACGCCATCCGTGACGGAGATCCTATTCAGTGCGTCATCAAAGAAACGGGCCTAAATCAAGATGGAAAGACAGAGACAATCACCACTCCAAGCCAAGCCGCACAAATTGAGCTCATGCGACGCGTGTACAAGAAAGCTGGGTTAGACCCGAAAGACACGGGTTATTTCGAGGTATTTGCTTTCCTCAACTCCTCAATGTCCTTTACTAAATTCATCCAGGCCCATGGTACTGGAACACCAACGGGAGACCCTCTTGAGGTTGGCGCCATTGGTGCCGTGTTTAAAGATTAAAAATCAGCCGCTAACCCACTACCTATCGGATCAATCAAGCCAAACGTTGGGCATACGGAATGTGCGTCCGGGCTGGCCAGTATTGTCAAGGTGGTCAAAGCTATTGAAAAAGGGCTAATTCCCCCCGCGGCAAACCTGAAGACCATCAACCCGAAGTTGAAGCTTGGAGAATGGAATCTAAAGGTAGGCTTCTTAGTCGTCTTTCTGTAACTACAGAAATGATGTAACACCACTTATTAACATGTATTCTCCCTGCAGATCCCCCGAACCACTGAGCCCTGGAACTCAACTCTCCGCCGCGCCTCAGTCAACAACTTTGGATACGGTGGCGCAAACTCACATGTCATCCTCGAGAACTATACGCCTACTTATTCTACCTCTGTGCCAACCTCCTCGTTACCCTCGAGGGTCTACTTGCTCAGCGCCAAAGATGAGCACGCTGCTGAGACAATGGTTTCAAACTTACGGGACCATCTTATTGATGTCCCTGATAGCTTGTCCTATCAGAACGATCTATCATATACTCTTGGAGAACGCCGTTCAGCGTTCCCTTGGGTAGCAGCGACCTCTGCGTCTTCGATTTCCGAACTAATCCGACTTATCGATGCTGGAAAAATGAAGCCAAAACGCAGAAGCGATCCCCCCAAGCTTGGCTTTGTTTTCACTGGCCAGGGAGCTCAATGGTGGGCTATGGGGCGCGAACTTATCTCTGCTTATCCAGTCTTCCGTGAGACGCTTCATGAAGCGGATGTGTACCTACGCGAGTTCGGCGCAACATGGAGTTTGATCGAAGAGCTGGGCAAAACCGAGGAGACAACACGGGTTAATGAAGCAGCTCTGGGCCAGCCAGTATGTGTTGCTGTACAGATTGCACTGGTTCGCTTGTTGGAATCCTGGGGCGTACGGCCTACTGCAGTGAGCAGTCATTCCAGTGGTGAGATTGCAAGTGCGTACGCTGCAGGTGTCTTTAGTCTCCGTAGTGCCATGGGCGTGGTATATGCTCGTGGTACTCTTGCGGCTGACGTGGCAAAATTCTCCAATCTTGGCCAGGGCGGAATGATGGCTGTTGGTCTTGGTGTCGACAACGTACAGAAGTACGTAGATCGTGTTACTGCCGGCCGTATCGTCGTCGCATGCCAGAACAGTCCTTCGAGCGTAACCATCTCAGGAGACATTTCCGGAATCCAGGAATTGGAGATGATCCTCAAGGCGGAGGGAGTATTTGCACGAAAGCTCCAGGTGCCCGCAGCATATCACTCGCACCATATGGAACCCCTCGCAAAGCCTTACGCAGACTGGCTGAACGCGAACATCAAGCCAGAATCACAGATGAGCGACATCATTTACTCTTCACCCACTACTGGCCAGCGAATGTCAAACGTGGAAGAGATCGGTTCTGCAGAACATTGGATAAAGAGCCTTACGCAGCCAGTACTATTCGTTGAATCCTTCACCAACATGTGCTTTTCTGCGCCAGGGGAGCCTAGTGCCGTCGATATGGTTGTCGAACTCGGCGCCCATCCCGCTCTCTCTGGGCCTATTCAGGACATAACAACACTTGATGCTATCCGCGAAAAGACCGATTATCGGATTCGCGTCAGTCCATCAGACGTGTATGACTCGATGCATCGCGTCGGTATCCAACATGGTCCTATCTTCCAGAATCTGAAAGCAGTCCAAGTCCGTCCGCAAGGCTCTCTCGCGACCATTCAGACTGTCGACACGAGATCTATAATGCCTTATCAGTTTGAGCACTCGCACATCATTCATCCAACAACGCTCGACACCGTCTTCCAAGCAATCTACGCAGCATTGCCTGCTGCTAGAGCAAATTTGCCATCCGCACAAGTCCCACCTTCCATCAAAAACTTGTCGATTTCGGAAGACATCAAGCGAGGCTGTCCTGCCACCCTCAATGCCTTTTCCGAAGTTCAACACCACGACAAACAGGGTTTCAGAGCTGCCGTTACAGTCACCGATGGCGATGAAGGAGATGTAGTCATCACAATCAAAGACTTCCTGTTCCAGTCTATTGGTGACAGTCTTAGCAAGCGCGAGCCGTGCGAAAACGACAAATTCCTTACTCCAAAATGGGTTTCGCATCTAGGAATGATGAAGGCAGACTTACTTCAGCAATTGCTGGCTGGCGAGCCCGATGTCATTCAGTCACAGGCATTAGCCGATACAAATTTAGTATGGTCCTGGCTCCTAAAGGATGCTCTCGCAGCCATGGCTCCGGAAGAGGTCTATGGTATTCGAGGCCAATTCAATCGCTACTATGCGTCCATGAAAGGTCAGGCTGTCGCAAGTCAAATCGCCCTTCTCCCACAAGACGAGAAGGCTGCGCTCATTAAAAAGGTCGCAGCCGGTAGTGCCAACGGAAAACTTATGTGTGCCGTTGCACCACACTTGGTGGATATCTTGTGTAGACGCGTGCCACAGTTAGAATCCATACAGGACAATCAATTGTTGCAACGTTTCTATGACGAATGCGGCAATCTCGACCGTAGCAGGAAGCAAGTGGCAGAGCTGGTTCGACTATATGCGCTACAGCACCCCCGGGCCAAAATTCTGGAGATCAAGGCAGGCAGCGGCGCTACAACTTATCCGATTCTCAACGCGTTGGGCATCGATGATCCTCTTTGCGCTTCGTATGATTTTACCGATAGTTCCGACGACTTCGAAGTTGCTGAAAAGTATCTCGTCATGTGGAAGAATGTTTTGTCGTTCCGAAACCTAGACATTGAGCAAGATCCTTCACTACAGGGCTTCGAAGCGGGAACTTACGATCTCATAATCGCTTCTCAAGCATTCAAGAAAGCAACATCCATGGATACCATTATGGAGAACGTGCAAAAGTTGCTCAAGCCGGGCGGCAACTTCCTTATGATAGAGCGAACCCACGACCGGCCAGATTTCCGGATGATGTTCGGCCTGCTATCTGATCGGTGTCTTAACGATGAAGAAGACGAGTTGTTGACTCCATCTGTGGCCGTCGACGCGTGGAACGATGCACTTCTGAAGAACGGCTTCACTGGAATAGATGTTGTAGCTCCTGACTACAATAGGGACGAAGATCATTCCTACAGCGTCTTGATGTCTTCCAAGGTCACGATGACTCCTTCGTATCATCCAGAAGTGGTAATCGCAGTCTCCACTCTGGCTGCGCCTCAAGATTGGCTGGAGAGTTTGACCAACGCGATCACCGCCATCACTAACTCGAAGCCTATGGTTCAGGCATATGACAACCTTGACTGCGAAGGGAAGATTGTTGTTTTCCTCCCTGAGGTCTCGACCCAGCTTCTGGTTGATCCAGGGAATGTGCAGTTTTCTGCGATAAAGAATGCTTGCACCAGGTCAAAGGGCATGCTCTGGGTTACCCGGGGTGGAGCAATGGAAAGCGATGATCCATTTTCCAGCCTAGCTTCTGGATTCCTTCGTATTCTCCGGCTGGAATATTCAGGGAAACTTCTGGCGACTCTTGACCTCGACTCCAGCATGGACGCCTGGTCAGCTTCTACAGTCTCGACAATCAGTAATTTTTATGCAAACCTCTTTAACGATGCTGCTGAAAAAGGGCCCCGAGATTTTGAGTTCGCAGAGCGTAATGGCGTCATCAACGTTCTGCGGTACTTCAAAGACCACGAGCGAAACAAGGTGTGCTTCCCTGACGCAGCCGAGGCAAACACCACTGTGTTGCAGAAGTTTAACGACAACTCGCTTCAACTCACAGTTGAAAACCCCGGACATCTAGACAGTCTTGTATTCGTACCCAGCCTCGATCAGTCAAACATAGATATGGCGCCAGATGAGCTCGAGATATGTCCCCAGGCTTTCGGCCTAACACCCCGCGACATTGGTGCTGCAACAAACACTCTCCAAGACAGAGCCTTGGGTTTTGAGTGTGCAGGAACGGTAACCCAGGTTGGTGCTCTGGCCTCTCTAGAGGGCTACAAGGTTGGCGACCGTGTCGCAGTATTGATGAACGGCGAATTTGGCAACAGAATTCGTGTCCCTTGGACCGGCGCGGTACAAATACCATCCGCTATGAGCTTCGAGCTCGCTGCTGCCCTTCCTCTGGCTTACGCGACAGCCTGGATCTCGCTCATGGATGTTGCTCGCATCAAAAAAGGAGATACCATACTGGTTCACGACGCTGGCTCAGCTGTTGGTCAAGCTGCGATATCCCTCGCCAAGTTCGCCGGCGCAGAGATCTTTGCGACGGTGAATGATATGGAACATGGCAGCTTCCTAAGGCGCGTCATTGGCATCAAGGCGGACCATATCTTTTCAAGCGCTGATTCTACTTTCGCCGCAGCCATTCGTCAGAAGACCAAAGGCCGCGGTGTAGACATCGTACTTAACACTCTCGAAGCATCCCTTTTGCACGAAACGCTTGAATGTGTCGCCCCTCTTGGCCACTTTTTTGAGCTTGGTAAAAGGGATATGGAGCAGAGCAGTCGTCTTGACATGGGCGCTTTTGCTCGTGGTATCACATTTTCAGCGATCGACATCACTATAATGGCAAAGCACAAGGGACACCAGGTTCATCAGGCCTTGACTTCTGCGCTGGAACTCATGAAGGCAAGAAAGATTGGTGGTGTGTCAGTATCTGTGCATGACATATCGAACGTTGTCCAGGCTTTCCGAAACGCGCAGTCGAGCGGATCATTGGGAACAGTAGTTCTTTCAATCAAGCCCGATAGTATGGTACCGGTACGTATACCTCATTTCGCTATATGAAGTCTGAAGGTCATTCACTAACATGCAAGCAGGTTATTCGCCAGGTGCCCAGAGTGAAGCTGCACTCCAACGCGTCTTATGTCGTCGTCGGTGGCTTTGGAGGCATTGGCCAGAGCATCTGTCTCTGGCTCGCTGAACATGGAGCCAGGAACCTCATTGTACTCTCTCGAAGTGCTAACGCAGCTGACAAGGCAACGCCTCTCATAAATCACTTGCACAGTCTGGACTGCCAAGTCAGGTCTGTCGCATGTGATATTACGAATGAGGATGATGTCTTGCGCGCCGTCGAATCCAGTAAAGACATGGCTCCCGTCCGCGGAGTGATCCAAGGCGCCATGGTGCTCCGAGATTCAATTTTAGAGCAAATGTCCCTTACCGACTACACGACAGGACTACGTCCCAAGGTACAGGGAACCTGGAATCTCCATAAAGCGTTCGAAGCTACACCTCTCGACTTCTTTGTCATTCTCTCTTCCATCGCCGGTATTATTGGCATTGCGTCGCAGTGTAATTATGGTGCAGGTGGTGCATTCCAAGATGCGCTGGCAGCACACCGCACAAGTCGAGGATTACCTTGCGTCTCCATCGATATCGGGGCTGTGAAGAACGTCGGATATGTCGCCGAACATGACGAAATGCACAACTATCTCAAGAAACAGGGTCACATGGTACTATCTGAGGGGGATGTTCTCAAATCTCTCGCATGCGCCATCAATGCGCCATTTGCGACTCAGCTTGTTTTCGGTATCAACACAGCACCCAGCAGTGCACTTTGGGACGAAGGGCCCGCGTCTCGTGATCTCCGCTTCTGGCCTGCCAAATTCCGGTCTACAGGCAACGAAAGTGCGAATACAGGTGCCACCGATACACTCGCGGGCCGCATCGCTATGGCGAAGTCACTCGAGGAAGCTGCTGCCGCGGTAGCAGCAGAGATTACTGCTAAAATTATGGAAATCTTCATGATTCCTGAGGCAGAAGTTTTCCCTAATAAGCCAATGGCTGAGTTTGGAGTAGACTCGTTGACAGCTGTGGAACTGAGGAACACTTTGGCTACGAAAGCTGATGCTGAAGTATCAATCTTTGACATTATGCAAAGCCCTAGTCTTACTGCTATAGCTCTGTCGGTTGCAGGAAGAAGCGCGCATCTAAGTCCCGCCCTAATTGTTGCTGCCTAAGTAGATGTAAATACATATTACTGCCTGCCTAAATCTTACCTAGAAGGTGAATACTCTGCAAGTGGGCGATTGTATTGTACCGTGTAGCAACTACTTATCTTACTACCTGCAAGTGTGTATACCTAGGAGGTCTGCACATAAATCTCGGAGCTTCCAGAAGATTGGTATCCCTCGGTAGCGACAATCTGGTAGTAGTGTTGACCCAAGTTCATGCCATAACGAGACCAGGCGTTGAAGTGGTTCTGCATGTTCACGTTGCCACCAACGCGCTTCTGGGTGCGAACAGACCTGTGTGTTTGTTAGTACATATCACATCTCCGGCTATATTGAATGCTTCCTTACCAGTACTGCTGAAAGGTCCTCGTTCCGTCGATGGAGGGCTGGTTGACACGAGTGGAGGTGGAAATGTCGTAAGTACCACCGTCAGTCTGGAAACTGCCCTTGCGCTGAGACCCGCTGCTGGGGTTGTAGGTGCCGTAAGATTCGATCACGTAGTACTCCACAAGCGGGTTGCGGGTCCAACCGTAGACAGCCAAGTAACCGTTACCCTGGGGGTTGAATGCGCCGCCGTAGTTGATGGTGCTAGGATAGGGATCAGCAAACGATCAATCTCTGATCTTCCGGGGACTTACCGGCCATTTCCAGGATTCCATCCTTTACCACCAACGAAGTTGCCGGTGTTCTTCCAAGTCACGGAGTACTTGCTCCCTTCGCCCATGGTGTACTGAGCAGAACCGCCACCGTCAGTCCACCAGGAGTAGAAGTATCCGTTGTGGTAACCCTCGGAGCTGGGAGTCGACTGACGCTTCTCAAGAAGAGCAGTCACATTGCCATCGTCGCGCTCAGCGAGGAAGTCAAAGGGAGCGGCGAGCACGCTCGTGGTAGCCACAGCGGCGAGAAGGAGAGACTTGAAAGATACCATGATGAACTGCGTAGGCTGATCTGTGCTGGATGCAGTGACGATACTAAGTGCGAATCGCAGCCACCTTATATGTCTCTTTTGAAGTGGAGATGAGCCTGAATCGCTGGAAGAAGTCCCATGTGGTGGTCATGCGATATCATCTCGCATGTGTCTATATCCGTCTTGGTGTCCATGACGGTGGTGCGTTCCAGTCCTCTCCTTTCGAAAAGCACGTCCAAGTGCACTGACTAGAACGGCCTAGAGACCACAAACGGTACCGTTCAGTATCCGCCTCGGTAATCATGGCACGGATACAAAAGGACAAAGATCCCCGTCCCTGCAAACATCCTGCACGATGCTGAAAGACAATATCGCTGATCCGGGCTTTACGCGCTCTCTTGACCCGGTTCACAGGATGTTAATATAAAAGTTGCCACTAAGAAAGGCAGGGTGGCCTTACCCCACACGCCTCAGATGTACACCGAAGCCTGTGAGGAACATTTGTCGAGCTAGATTCGTGTGGGTGCTGGGATTTTAGGGGTAGTGGCGCACGTGATGAAACATTTGGGCGCCGAAGCCGGGAAGCCTCGGCAAGTTCAAGATAACCACCGGATGATGTGGATATGCCAAGAACTATAGCGGCCGGCATCTCTACTAATCCCGGTGATGCACGCCAAGTCTCTGGCGGAGATGAGGTGTGGAGTGCGGGAGGGGCTTTCGAAGTCCACGAGTCTACAGGAGAAGTTGTCGTGCACCACGAGATAGCACAACTGTCGTCTTTCAGCTCAAAACTCTTTTGGGTCACTACGCTGAGAGTTTTCGGAAGTCTTACACGATCAGACCACGCCCGCCTCTGGATCAATTCACCATCACGAACTGCTCTCTTTGGCAGCATTGTAGTATGGTTTGCCATGCTAGTACTCGAACTATAACGATCACTACGAACTCGAATGCTGCAAGGTTACAGTACGAGGAAGTCTTGTGAACTAACAAAAAGCAGCAATGGCTGCGCGTATCGAGTGGTACCAGATACCATACTACAAATGTACTTGTGGCGACTTCTCCAGGCCTCCAGATCTAAGACCCCAGGAATATAGTATCCGCTAGCAAGCCGGCGGCATTTGAATAACCTTCACTTTACCCAGCCCCGTTTAAGGCGACACATCGCTCAGGCTCAGTCCGTCCGATGGTAGTCATGGCATCATCGCGGGAGAAGACGCAATCATTGAGCCTTTGGTCAGAGACCTGGGTTCTTTACTTGTATCATACCACGGCGAAAAGAGTTTTCACATCTGGCGTGTGAACTTACCAAATTCCGCCGCTCTCTAATGGCCGGATAGAGCCGCGTTCTTCCTGCGACGAGTCCGACTACTACTATCCGCGAGACTAACCTTCAACGTGTCACAGTGTCTACCGAATCCTACCCAATCTCATGACTCCGAAAGTCGCCGAAATATCAGCTCAATTACAGGCCTACGAGTCAACTGCCACCTCTCCAGACGCGCCCACCCAGATTCTTACTCGGTGTAACTATAATGCCTATTGAGTCTATCTCTTATTGCGACATATTTTCTCAGCTCAGTCGACCACACGCGAGATATAAGCCAACATACTCATCTTCATCCTCTCTATCAAAGCTCAGCTGTGATACCTAGCGTTGTCGCGTAGTGAGGGATGAAGGCTTCAAGAAAACTGCAGAGCAGAAACGGTTACTTACTCACCTGGAGAACTCGCTAGCTGGGAACCGATCATAGCGTGGTTTCGCTACCGGCCCACCCACGCTTCTACCCCGCTTTTCCGTACGACATCAGCTGCAACGGCACCAATGACATGGAAGATGTACGCGCATGATTTCGAGCAAGGTATCGAGTTGTATTCTTACATGCTCACCCGCTACCCAATCGCTAGGTATAGCTCTGGGGTTCCGACTTGGCCGGCTGACAATAGGTACTCCCACTTTGAGAGCTGGGTATCGTTCGTCGAGTGAATCATCATGGCGTGTGCGTCATTATTTACATTCGATTAGGAGCTCAAATCAAGGGCGTGACAAGTACTTGAGGATATCTAAAGCTATCTCAAGCTGGAAGAATCTGCCTGGAAGGCCTTCAGGCCGCGTTCGATGACTTTGGCAGTGAGATCCGGCTGCGCACGTACGCCGTTGGACACAATGCGGAGATATGATGGAGAGCCGGAAAAAGTTAACATCAGGCCATGGAAGCTCACTCTCAGCCTGCTTCATCGTTCTCGCTCCTCTTCGTACCTTCGCTTTCGTCCCTTTCCGCACCCGCATCTGCGAATCGGTCTCGATCTACATTACTCACGTGACCGTAAACTTCTGCGGATCCGCCTACCAGATCGGTATCCGATACCCGACATTGTCCGATATCTAAGACTGAGCTTAAGATCGCTGAGACTATACCCGCCATCTTTATTTCGCATACCGCATCGCTATCCTTCCTGTTACTTCACAATCATGCCTACTGCTACCCGCTCCCTCGAAACGATGGTCCTACAGGCTCACCGCGCGAAGGGTGTACGCTACCCAACAGCATCTCAGAAAGAATGTTTCAAGACATGGTACTCGTACGCACTTCGTCAAGGCGAAGTTACGAAGACTTGTCCGAAAGCTATCGAGGAGCATGCGAGGCACCTCAAAGAGATCAAGGAGGCCGCGCCTGGTGGGCGAACATATCTCTGATGTATGATACATCTCAGCCATTATTGGACCTTGAAAGTAGCTGAATGAAAAGATAGGTTCGATGTATAGGCGTCTCATTCACGTTCCGCGCAAGGTGTCACGAGCAGCCTTTCTGGCGGGTAGTCCGCAGTTCCAAACCGACAGATTGATGATCGCTCGATCGTCAGTCCCTGGCCTGCACTTTTCAATTTTACCTTCCTCTATTTTCTTTCGTGACTGGAAGATGTCTGATTCATCTCAGCTCTGACGACTTGCTTTAATTTACATATCTATATACTATAGTGACGCAATCCAAGCTTTCCCACCTACTGCTATATTCCTTGGTGTGGCTCATTGTGCATGCACCCGAGTTTGGTGCCCTTATCTTACTGTGATGCGGAACAGATGAATTTCGCTAAGACCGCAGTATAAAACTTTGCGCATACTACCTGGATAGCGACTGGTATAGGAATTGTAGACAATCACGTACCATATTCTCGCTTCACGGCTTCGTCGTCCTGCGCATTTCTTTCTCTTCCTGAATAACAACATATCCAGAGGTATGCATTTCTAGTTATTGCGCGCTCCTGCCGCTGAGACTGTATGTTGTTATCATTGTCTGTAATATTCATAGAATCATGTCTTGTGGGACTATGCAGTAAATCAAAAGAATTACGTATGACCCCTACAGCCAGACGGCCACTGTAGAGGAGAAGCGGACCTGTAATGATTGGTCCACAGAAACCAGCACTTCCTGAGTCTTTCTTCTCACAACCTTTCGGGTTATTATGAACATTTGCAATAGTACTGAAAATCGCTTTTACTGCGGCGAAGTATTCGTGCATCGTGAGCGCATCATTCAACAGGGATGTGTTTGCTACGGACCGAGAACGTGGACAAATCGTAACCAAAGGTGGCAAGAGCGAAGCCTGAAGACACTAGGCTTTGGAGATGTGCTTTCCACGCCACAGCGGCTTGATGCCATTGGGCCGAGTCTCTAATAGCGTCATGCAGGTACCCACCAGAGGTGGGGTACGACTACGCGCCTCATCCCAAAAGAGTGTCGTATCCCGAACGGCATGTATATCGTCTAGAATCAAGTTGACACTGATCATTGCTTACCATATCTACGCTACTACCGTACAATAGATGATCTTCTCTAATGCGGTTACTTAAGACTCCTTTCCGCTCGCATCAGATTGACGACCACAGCATTGCAATAACAACGCACTCAGCATTTACCGCACACATAGATACCATTCATACCTCAAATCATAATGGCGCCCCCATCTTTCCGTGATCTCCTCGGCATGCCCGCTTCTACTGCCTCGACTAGCGACTCTGCTCTTCTTGTCATTGACGCTCAAAACGAATATGTAAGTTTCATCTCCTGACTACATAACAATCTGGTCTTCCGTCCGAGGTACCTGAACATGGCAACTCCGTCACTGCATCGACAGCTTGTTGTGGATAGGATGTTATGATGAATTGCAGGTCGTCCTTCGCCTGTCGCACCTTCGCTGCTTCTTAGTCTACGTCAATGCTAACTTCATTCACTAGGCATCGGGTGCTCTTACCGTAACGAATGCTGCAGCAAGTGGCAAGGTCATTGCCGAACTTCTCGACAAGTACCGGAAAGCCAACGGCAAGATCATCCACATCCTACACCAAACCCCAGAAGGTGCACCTGTTTTCACACCTGGTACCGACCTGGCAGAGGAGTTCAAGGAGGTCAAAGCACAGGTATGTCGACCAGCAGGACATGTCTTCTCATGTCTGTACAAGAAGAACTAATAGTGATCGAACTTTAACACGTGTATCAGGATGGAGAAGAGAAGATATGGAAGAACTTCCCCGGATCCTTTGAGCAAACCTCTCTCCACGAGACACTGGAAAAGATGGGTGTCAAGAAGCTCGTCCTGACTGGCTACATGGCACATGTTTGTGTGTCCACTACTGCCCGCGAGGCCTTCCAGAAGGGATACGAAGTCGTTCTTGTCGAGGACGCTATTGGTGACCGCGATATCCCCGGTGTCAAGGGTGACGAAGTCACCAGGGTAGCGTTGGCAGAGCTGGCAGATGTTTTCGGCACTGTCGTGAGGAGCGCTGACATCAAGTAAACGAATTCGAGTCAAAGAAATAGAACCCGTGGATAATTTGAAACAACTGTAATGCATCAGGTGTAACTCATCATATGCTACCTCAAGCACCAATACCCCTCAGCACGGTCACAGTGTGCACATACCTAACCTTTCCATCCTCAACCCTGATCTCGTGGCTGTCTGGCCAAGGCCCTAAGCTGTCAAACTGACAACTGACCTGCACACTTCCAACAGTCTCATCAATGATGTACCGTCTCATTCCATTCACTTTTTGACTTCCTCCGTGCGGTAGACTGCCTCCGCAAGGACTCGTGTACATGCTTCCTTCCACTCTTTCACACTGTGTACCCCAAGGTATAGTGTCAGCAGCAGTAGCGTTTGTCCACATGTCAAGATATGCATCACCAATAGATCTAAGAAGACCACGAGAAGGCTGCGACAGAGCCGGAAGGGTGGCCCAGGTTTCGGCGCGGATGTAGGATAGGGTCTTCGCAGCATCGAAGAATAGGTCGCCTGTTGTGGCGGCTACAGTATCGATGGAGCTGATTATCGATGTGTCGTTATCTGCATGGCGAATCTGTGCGCCAACGACATGAGGCTCGCTCGCAGATGTGCTGATCCACATTGTGTAGCTGGCGCATGCTGCGGTGTCGACAGTGGAGCGATTGAAGTCGATAACGAAGGGTACCGACAGGAGACCAGTCGCAATGTCGGAAACCCTGTTGTTTTGGAGGTATGTGAAATTGGTGGATGTGAGGCTGAGAGTGCTAGGTTTGCCCGTTGTCTGAGCTGCCAGATATGAGTCTGCGGCTGCGAGCAGGCCTTCGCGCGTACACTCGGCTGATGATGTAGCTGCAGCGAACACTGCGACGGCGGCTGACGTCAGAAGATGGGATCGATTGTGCATTTTGGCAGGATTTGAAACAACTCTCTCCCAGAGAGGCGCATTCGGGAACTGTTGGATTTGAAGACGGCAACATGTTGTAGTTAAATACCAGATTTACAAATGCTACGACTGCCGATGGTCCCGAGACAATGGTAGCATTGTACCGGATAATCGCTTCTCGTTCAGGGTCTCATTCAATTTCATGCTTGTCAGTAGCACGCTCGAAGCGATTCAATATGCGAAGATTCGAATAAAAGAGTAAATTGATCCTGGAAGCAAAGAGCGGCAGTTGTGGTAGGATGCGAGCCGGTCAGAAGCACCGCCGAGCCTGTCATCCCTTGGAGGGGTAGTGGTCAGGGTATACAGCAATAATTTCTGGAGTCCGTTGACGAAGTTGTCCAGTGGTGGGGAAGGGGCGGGGATGAAGAACTGCGTGGCGTGTCGCGAAATTGACGCGTCCGCGGCCCCACCAGGCTCACGTGAGCACGCCAGCCCTATCACCGTCGCCCGAAAGTCATGACATGCCGGCAATTCAACAGCGAAGACATGAGCACGCCTAGAGCAACAGTCTGAGTATGTTTGATATGGCTTGTTCGACCTACGACTAACTCGTTACAGCGCATGGAATCCAAGCCGCTGAAGTGGCTCTACTCGGCCCTGCCTGACGCAATGACATCAGCGCGCGTTACCCCGTCCGCCGCCCCAGCCAGCGAGAGCCCATATGCCTTTGACGACCGCGTCCTCTCCATCGCGACCCCGAAGACTGATCTTCCCCTGTTCTAGTTGATACCTTCGTAATTCGCCGTATACGCCAACCAAAACGTCCTTGAGCTCATTGCCCGGTCGGCCCTCCCAAGCAACTCCTCCACCGCCAATTCTCGTACAACAACGCTCAACCACCAGGTTCATAATCTCATGGCGTTTGGTCGGGTATGGACTTGGGGCCGGATAATGTGCGATACTCTGGCTGATGAGCACGGTGTAGAGGTGCAGCAGCGGGAAGTAAGACGACTCAGTTTGCTGAGAGGCTTCGATGATGTAGCGCCACGATATGTCCGCTTCACCAATGGGTAAGCAGGCATTCGCACGCCAGATCAGCCTGTTTGCGCGCGGATTTGTGGTCAGCCACTTCGGTAGTACAGCACCTGCGCTGGCTATCAAACGCGCAAGTCGAACCAGCGGGATTGCGAGACCAGTCGCTATATCGGGACGGCCTAACGAGTCCCAGGAGGCAGCGACGAGGTTGTAACAATCCAGGACAGAATCGTGTCCCTGGCCGTCCGGCGCATTCGTACCGAGTGCGGTGTTGATGAGGGCCGGGATGATGGCTTGGTCGAGGACGGAAGTTACTGTGAAGGCGCCGGTGGGCTCCTGCTGCCAGAGTACTTGCAGGCCGGACCATAGCTTCATCATGAATGCATTTAGGCGCTCGGGCGGTTGGTCGCATAATGCTTGCCAGCTAGAGGCTACGTCGAAGGATTTGCGTCGGTTCAGTTTGGGGACCACTACGTGACGGCAAGTTGGACAGGCGTTGTTGTTCCCCCTGCCGCTCTTGAGCCATGTCTTGATGCACTCATAGCCGAATATATGCTTGCAGGCAAGTGCCACCGGCGGGTGGGTCGCGCTAAAGTGGTCGGTGCAGATGTTGCAAGTGTCTGCGGGATGCAGTTGCGTGTTGAGGAACTTGTCCATTCCTACTCCATAAGCTTGTGCAAGTTGGTAGAGACTGAGTCGAGCGACTCCATGCTAAAGGTGTATAGTTGACAGAAACGTTGGTGGCGACGCATCAGGTGGGTGAATCTGTTTGCAGTCAACGTGCGATTGTGAAGCAACAATGACCTGTAAGTTTGCGACTTCACTGCTCTCTGTTGTGCTAGTCCAGTGATCAATTGTAGATGTCAACTCGGAATGAAAGTAGTTTACGACCTCGCAACGAAGCTGCATTGCGAAGACGGAAGCTATCTATTTGTACTAGTGATCAACCCGGTCGCATGAGTGCCTCACTCTTTGGCAGCATGATTATGCCCCTTCACGACGGAGGGCTCATGTGTCGAACACTGAACATCCTGCACACTGTCCATGGCCCTAGGGTGATCACGGCTTCCATCGCCAGCCTGGGTGCTTCCACTCAAGGTCGGTCACCTCGCCGTCTGAGGATGAGAGCTCCACCTGCGCTTCTGCTTCCTTTTCGTCCCTCTTCTTGTTGTCATGTGTCATCCACAGCTTAGTACAAATCGCAAGAATGGTCCTAAAGTATCGTGAACGATGTAAGTATATGTCTCACATGCAAATGTATAAGACCATTGCTTACCAAGTCACCGCGCAACCTAAGTTGATACCGTTGCCGATTGCATAACGGGGAGAGTCGCCAGGCAGATAGGTCCAAGTCGCAATCAGAGCGCCAACGTATCCGAAAAAGACGTTTGTACCAATTGCAATGCTTCGTGCGGAGTCCGATAGCACATTTGCGCTAACCTGAGCGTTTGTCATGGCGCCCAACGAGAAACAGGTTGATGCGCAAAGAAAGACGGCCGCATAACGCACACTCGCATTCATGGTTGCGAGGAAGATCGCGTATCCAGCAGCCACGAATACTCCCGTAAGTGCAATCAATGTCTGACGAGAGTTCATTCGCCAGCTCACGGCCGTAATCAGGATAGTGGAAACCACCCCGACAATGTATGGTGGTACCGTCAAGAGCTGTTGTTGGACAACAGACCGGCCCGGGTAGATGGTCCGAATGATGGTTGGCAAGAAGAACGAGATAGCTAACACAGTGATACTGTCGAGCAGAAAGATGAACGATATCGCAAGTGTAACGGGATTAGAGAAGCCGCGCTTGAGCTTTGAGGCGTCGATTCTATCGACCAGCTCAGTTTGATCGAGTCGCTCAGATTTGATCCTGTCAACCACTATCTGCGTTTCTTCCTCAGTCATCCAGCGTGCGGTCTCTGGACTGTCGGTCAGCGTGACGAGAGCGACCAAAGCAACTGCCATGGTGACGATGCCTTCAATGGCAAAAATCCTGTTGCTTGTTACTCGACTACCTGTAGCACTGAAAGGGCTTGCTTACATTTGCCAACCATGGAGTGAGCCGACTGAATCCAGCTTCAGGATCGCCGAAGCGATAAGGCCACCGAAGGCTCCAGAGAGAGGAGCCATGGTTATCCATAATCCCAGACGGAATGTCAGCTCTGATCTTTTGTACCATCGTGAGAGGTAATAAGCGCATCCAGGCATTACGCCGGTCTCAAACAGACCCAGTAAGAATCGAACAGCACATGCTTGGGCGTGGGTTTTTACAAAGGCTGTCGCTAAAGACATGGCACCAAAACCGAGCGAAGTGAGTGGCAAGAACCAACCCGGGCCTGTTTCCACATTAGAGGCGAGCTAAGCAGTGTTGATGTAAAGCTTACCAATTAGCTTACAGCAAAGCGCCGCTGGTATCTCGAAAACAATATAAGATACATAGAACGCCGACAGCAGGACGTTGTAGTCGTAGCCTTTAAGCCCAAGGTCCTTCTCCAAGCCAGCGAGACGGGCATTACCTGGGTTTGTCAGTCAATTCGTAGACACTCGATATACGCAAGAGGAAGTTACCAATGTTTGTGCGGTCGATAAAACACATGAGGTACAACAGAATGACAGTAGGCAGGACAAAGAGATCGATCTTCATGAGCAGCCTCCTTTCACGGCGGCGTGGCGGCTCATTCGGATTCGTGTCACCGTGACCTGCGTCAACTATCCTGGTTACTTCTCCAGCATTTTTCCCGTCCATATTCGCGAAATCTAGAGCAAATTCTGAGGACGAAAGCGATTTGAAAGCAAGAGGGAAGACGCTCGCTATCAGCGCGGGGTATCTGCTTTGAATAAACCAATACTGGCTTGCATGTTATCTGCAGCGGCGACTGCAGATTATAGTGCTACCGTTTGGGGCAGAGTGCTAGCTGCAACGGGACTGGTGTACCTATGAACAACGAGGCATCTTAAAGAGCTGTCGAGCAAGCCTCACCACTATCATCCACCCAAGTTAAAAACAACTCGGCGCAATCGAAAGATGTTAATCGCACAATTTTTCACTCCTAAAGAGACTGAAGGGTATTTGACACAAGCTCCGGCTCAAGGCGCATACGTTTCATCCAGCCTGGTCGCCGGAACGCTCTCTGAGCAACATTACACGACATAGAACATCGCACCACGTCTGCACAATCCTCCTCAATATTCCAGAAGATTTCTTGATGCCAAGGCTTGAAGTTTGCCAGTTTCGTTTTCACCACGAAGTGCGTCTGCACGACACGCACAATGCTTACAACCATGGAAGTCACATGTTCGTTACCAACCAATAATTGGGAAGCTTATTTTCTTTTATTAGAGCAAATATATTCATTGAGAAAAATCCTGGAGCAATCAGCCCGAATTCAACCATAGACTGATCAACTCCAGAACGCGCCACACTCACATTATCTCGACACCCACCCACCGAGCTACGACCCTTTTCCAAACATGGCTCGCAAAGCAATAAAGTCGCACATCTTTGCGACAAAATCCATACCAAAGCAGTCGGGCGCGTCCAAGAAACGCAAGCGCAATTCTCCTTCTACCATGACTCCTACTGTGGAGCCCGCTTGCTGTGTCATCGAGCCGGACAAGAACATGGACAACCATATATCGACAAGCTCATCTTCTAAGTCTTCGAGTGGCCACGAATCGCCTGCTTTATCTACGATCCCTCCTATGTCACTCCCGACTCTGGCAGTCTCTCCGGGTCCGGACTTTGCTTCTACCGTCTATACTGAAGGCTTGCGATCCGATTCCATCGGCTCTTCATCTTCTAAAGGAACCAGCGATACACAAACATCCATTAACAATATGGTAGATATCGAAACTGAGAATTCGTATGAGCAAAGTTTCTTGACAAGCTCAGAAGTATGTATCGGTAGTAGAGAGCAAGGCAACACTCGCTCGCTAAGGTCACACCATACGCAACGCGCCACAAGCGTTTTCAATCCAATCGGCTCAAGCATCATGTTTAACTCGCTGTTCGGCGTCAGCGAGGATAGTCTACCAGCGACTATTCCATTTGTTCAGCAACAACAACATAAACGTACTAGACCTGTAGATTTGGATCAGCCTGAACAGGTGCCAGCATACCTTACAAGCACACATGCTTTATGGTTTAGCAATCCAGCCAACAAGCTCGTACGCGGGGTAGCAATGGGCGTATCGCGAACCGTTGTCGAGCTACAACGTGAAGGCCGCACGGAGACTCATGCTTGAGCGTTGCTTGAGCGAAGGATCTTGCAGACAATTTTCCCGTTGCTTAGGTCGGCGGTCTCGAGGAAGAGATAGCCAATAATGCGAAAATTCCTTAGCGAGATCACCTTGAGTGCACATACTGACATCTTATTGGTCAGACTTCTGCTGATGCACTACGACTGGGGTACTAGGTAATCGCTTACATTTTGTTTTTAGATTATGGAGTGTCCTTTTACAGAAATGGATTGGTGTTGGAAGATATGCAACTGGCTCCAAACCATGGCAGAGACAATGGGACCATGGCAGAGACAATGGGACCATGGCAGAGACAATGGGACCATGGCAGAGACAATGGGACCATGGCAGAGACAATGGGACCATGGCAGAGAGAATAGAACCATGGTTGCCAATTTCAGTGACCTGGAAAAGACGCAACGGGCTTATAACCACGGCAGAAAGAACAGGACCACGGTTGCCAATTCTAGTGAGTCAGTTCATGTTTTCATATAAGAGGAAGGCGTAGCCATTCCGATTTCTCATCAGTCGCATCCCAAGATTGTTCTTTCTAAACTTCTCGCTACAGAAATTGTGTGCATTCCACGACTGCACCTGATCGAAGCTGCATAAAAGCTACATCGAAGCCCTCATCCAAAACGACACAACATCCACCATGTCAAACATCTTCAGCAAGATGCTCGCTCTCCTCTCGTGGAAGAAGTCACCTCCACCCACTTTCCGCATCACCGCGCTCGTTGCACCCGCAACATCAGAACAATACCGCTCCAACTCCAGCTTCACACACGCTGACCTGCTCGCTATCAACGAAACAATCACGTTCGACGTCGACTGCGACAAAATCCCCGAACAAATCCGCTGCAGCTGTCTCGTGTCCGGAAAAGAATGCACCGCAAGATACCTAGAGGAGCATTATGTGATGGAATGGGCTGCTGGCAGCATCATGGAGAACGAAGAGGTGGAGATCAATGGTGAATTAGTGAGGAGGGAGAAAAGAGGACGACCTAGGATTTGGGTGGGATGGTGCAAGAATGGCGAGATGGTTTATCTGGGGCCGACGGAGAGAATGAGGTGTATTGAGGGATACGACAAGTTTCTTAGAGAGCAGGCGAGGAAAGACGGCGCTGAGAAGACGAATAGTTGTAAATGATTCCGCACCTTGGTGTCATTAACCTGTGCATGGGCAAACCAAAATATTCGCGATAGTGTTAGTGCACCGTCATTACCAACCAAGTAGTAATGATCCTCTTACACAACGGCTTCGTTTGTCTCCAATAATCATATTCACACTGCGCGTCACGCGCGAACACCAACGTCACAAAGTCTTTGTTCATCGCACATGGACACGGTCTAGACTACTTCTTTTTCACAATCTCTCGTACTGAGTCTCCTAATACTGCGCCACCCTACTTCGCGCGAAGCCTCAGGTATTTATCGGCTGTTCACATATACTAAAATCAATCGAGCCTAGTCTACTGTGCGAGGCTGAAGATGTCGGCACCTTACTTTGATCCTTTAGGTGAGACAGAACCAAACACCACGCGCTATACGCTGACAGTCGTGGTACCACCTCGACCTCCGCCACGCTGGTTGCCCAGCATATTCACGAATAAGCCGTCTACCCGCCCAAGCAATGCTGCCGCGTCCAAATTGCCCGCATCGAACGACAATCCCAACCTTGACCTTTTTGAACTGCGAGACATGGATACTCTGGCCACGAAGACCGTTACCATGAAGAGTGCATGGTTTCCGGCTGAGATGAGATGTGTGCATGTTCAAAAGGGACACTTGTGTGGAGAACGTTGCTACTTTCTTGAGAAGGGTGGGGCTGTGACAAGATGGTGGTGCAAGAGGGAAGATTGTGAAGGACATGTGTACTGCGGACGAGTCATGGCCGATGATAAAGGGAGGAGTTGTTTTGGCGAGAAGGGAGGGAGAATGGTATGCTTAGAAAAAGGGTCACCTTTGTCGGAGCACCCCAAACTCAGCCCACCCTAAAAAGCTAAGATGAGATGCATGAAGGTTACATGAGACGGGGGATCCGGAGCTGTCTAGATACCCTCATTAGTTGACACCTTCAAATATGACCACCAGTTTTCAAGCGAAACATTGTTTCTATGTGGTCTTCTGGTGGGAGGGAGTATACATTGAGAAGGCTCTATGCGATTAATTACTTCTATCTGACCCTTTCGAGATGTGCTGGATAGCGTTTAGGGTGCTGCGAAAGGTTTTCGCCTAGAAAAATGATTACAGGTCAACTCGTTATTGGGTATCTACAGACAAGAATACAACAAGCAATGATATAATCAAGATGGTATTATGGAAGCGCGTAATAGGCGGCGATGCGCAAGTACGTATGGGGTATTTGCCAGGTCAAAACTTGTCCAAGATGTACGGAAAGAGCCAAAGATTTCGTAGTGAAGCCTTTACAGGAAGAAAGCAGCAACAGCGGCACCAAGACCGGCTAGTGCTGGAACTTGAATCATTTGAGCGGCACCAGTGGCTTGCTCGAGAGAGCTGGAGGTTGGGGAAGGCCCGGAGCTAGCAGCAGACTCTGAGTCGGAAGTGGCGGATCCAGAAGTTACAGAGGCCATGGTAGAGCGAGCTGCTGTTACGGAAGCGCCACCAGCGGACACTGATGCAGCTTCGGTCGCACTCGGAAGCGAATCGTCGCCCTCCGTGATGGTGATGGGGATCATAGCGAAATATCCCTCGGGGAGGATCATGGTGGATTGAAGAGCGGCGTCCACACCGTCGGGACAGAGCTCAGAGGCATAATCGGAATCGGCGCAGACAGAGCTCATAGCCTCATCGAGGCCCTTGGTAGTCATAGTGCAAGACGCTTCTGCCTCGTCGGTGTTCTGACGTGAGCATTCGCCAGAGATCGTCACAGTCACGCCGTAGGCTGAAGCTGCTGCCTCGTAACCGTAATAGGTATTGCCTCCAACAGTAATCGTTGCTGGAACATCGGCCTAGTTGTAACAGATCAGTGAATGTTGTCGATGGCTGAGTCGCTACTACTTACCATTAGCTCCTCCGAACTGGGGGCTTGGATATCCAAAGACAGGGTAGTGCGGCCATTGTCAACGTTGACGACGGCACCTTCGTAAACCATATCGGTATCTTCCAGACCCGGCATCCACATGGCAGTGGTTGTGGTGGCCGCAACGGACGAAGCCAAAAGCGCCAGAGACAAAAGCTTAGACATCGTGATGTGTAGAGATGAATATTAAGTTTAAGTATTTGAAACGTTGGAATGAACGAAAGGCAATAACGAGTGATGCTTGACGATGCAGTGAGAGCTCTTTAGCTGTGGGATATCCAGTCTACTTATTGGGGAGATTAGGAGGCTGATCGCTTAAGTGACAGCGCATGATGCGGGAGGCCTAACCCGTGATGGCCCCTGAAAAGTGAATGAGCCGCCTGTCTAGGCACATCGGTATCTGATGGGGTCTAGTCGCGATCTATTTGCGCGATTGTTGCCTGGAAGAAATTGCTCGTAAATCCTCCGCATTCTTGGGTGGAGCAGAGCATGCTCTGGACTGACGTCGATGAGCGAGAAGGCACGCACAAAGCCAGAGTATCATGGTTACAAACTCTCATGATCATCATACAACGCAGACCTACAGAGTACAGCTAGTTGCGCTCAATTCTTAAATCTTGTGTTTATTGTCTTGATTCGTCTGTGGGAAAGGATGTTAAAATGTCCGCGCGCAAAAATATGACGGACGGCCGAGTTGGTGGCTTGAAGCGGATGGCCCATGCGTGTTTCGGATAGCGCTCTGTGAACCAGTGATGGCCATTTTAGCGAGACGGCAGGCGAGATTCTATCTGCCAGCCCTGTGGGCTTGGGGCGTGTGGGTAGGTCGCAACTTTTGACGGAGTGGAGAGAGATATTCTGTAGATGTGTGAGCACTGGGGACTGCAACAAAGTGGACGTGTCAAGCGCCGCTGACATAGTGAGCCGGGGCCACGCCCTCGCGAGCATGCAAGTTTTCGCCACAACAAGCACGGAGACAAGGTTCGACGAAGCATTGTTCAAATTACAACACAACTAGGGGTATCGCGCTCGAACAAACAATATAACGCAATGCAAACGCCGTCCCTGTGTTTCCCAGCCTTGCCATCCGGGTAAGATAATCTTTTGAACCCGGCACACCAGTACCTTTATTGGCCATCGTTCTCACACCGTTCGTCGTTGATGTTTCGAAGCCAAGCTGCCGTCATTGCTCGATCCATGCGCATGAATATCAGGCTCAAAGTCGTCGGGAAGGCCTTCGTGGTAGCATCGGTCATCTCCTCCATCATCCGCGAGCCGTTTCATGGCGGCCATCTCAGGACTATTCCTTGTAGTACTGGGCGCCACGGCGCATACCACTCGGGAAATTGTACTCGTCGTCGTCGTCGTCCCTTGCGCGAAGGAGGTCCCTTGACCAACCCTGGAAAGGCTTCTTGAGCGCCGCTCTCAATGATGAGGAAGTCGCAATCGCATGGTGTTGGCTTGATGAGGAACTCTCGACTGGCGCTGTCACAGAAGAGCTGCGACTCGATGGCTTGGAGGTTTGCGCGACCATGTTGAGAGTACAGTTGAGGATAAGTTTCGATAATCTGACAGATTGGAGAATTGTAAGTTTCACAGGAAGAGTGACGATTGCTAACTTTTGCTTGGCCGATGAATAGCTCCCTTGAGGCTAGTGGATATCCCTTTACTATATACTCTTCTCGTTGCAAAGTCGAAACCCATCGGTCCCAACAATTGTACCGCCGAGTCATCGCCGAAGAACCTCATTCAAGAAAACTACATTTCTCGACAAAGGGGACCCACTGAAATTGTACATAGTCCAGATTGAAGTCATAACGATTGGCCAAGACTTCGACTTTCTCACTCCAGTCAGAACAGATTACTGAGTCTGTGGCGACTCGGGTACAACTCGGACTTTCGGAGGAGATCGGCGAGGCTGGAATCGGGATACTTCGGAGCTCGTCAAGATATGTTTAAGTAGAGAATTAAGAATTCAAGGAATAATATTCTCTACTCTGCATGGAGTTAGATCTTGTTTAGAAAAGTCGTTGAGTAGATTCCCGTTAACGACCTCTACCCCCAAGCACAACGATCATTCCATGCGACCGCTAAATAGATTCACTTACCTGATGGTAAGTCCTGACTACGATTTTAGCAGGGTCTTCATACTCGATCGTTCATAGTCCTGCCGTTAGGTGCGGGTACCATCTACCTAGGTACCTGTGCCTACTCTAGTCGCGCATTGCGATTCGTGCCGCTACCCGTCTCACGGCACCCGAACACTGGTCTGCGTCTTGCCGCGCCGACTTGTTGTTGGCTACAGCTGAGCTATGCATGAGGATCAGAGCCATTCGCCTTTCTGACAGCTCGAGTTTCTCTGCGTCATCAGCCGAGTGGTCGGCCTCTTCCTGCATTGCTTCCTTGACCTTCTCCGCGATTCGAATCACTTGCAGTGACGACTCCTCGACTACGGCATTAAACCTTACAAGGAGAGATACTAATTGCTGCATATATGCATGCAAATCATTGGAATGTTCACTCAAGATGAACTTGGTGCGACACATGGGGCAGGTTGCGTCTTCATCTTTGAGAAGCTTTGTGTTTAGCCACATGTATAGGCAGAGCTTGTGGAAAACATGGGGCGATGGACATGTCCTGGTCTGGACTACGGCCCTGGACGAAACAGAGGACGCTTGGTTGACAATGTCCGACGGGTCGGCCTTCTTGTCGCAGCCGCAAATATCGCATTCGTTGCCGTGCACAACGTAATGGTCTTCTTCGAGGTTATCGACACTTTCATTGAAGAATTTATTCAGACTCAGAGTGGTTGCAATATCGTTGGGCATGTTGGGTATGATCGAAGATGGTCGAGCTGTGGGGTTGCACACTCGGGGTGTAATTTAAGAAGGAAGGGTTAATGATAGTAATAGCGGAAGTTCACAACGTGTGTATGGATTGTGAAGCATTGCTATGAACAGTTCGTAAGCTCCTGTTTCACCTCTGCCAAAACTTCCAAGATATAGTGGTACAAACAGACAAGAGATGTAGTTATATCGCATACTGCCAGTGCAGTATGACTTCACCGCTCATACATCACCTCTGTACATCCTATTCGACTCTTTAAATGTCCCATGAAATCCAAAGCTCATCGGCCCTGCCATCTCTGCTCTTCCCATCTCCGTCAAATCCTTCGCCCTCAGCACGAGCAAGTAGCTCTTCTCCGCATAGCCATCAAGAACCACACTCAATAACACGCCATCGTCTTCCTCCACACCATCAGGATCAGCGATGAAGATAGCCTCACCAGGCGTGTGGCCCTCTTCCTCCCAGTATTTGACTTCTTGGGTCTTGTTGTCAAACTTGATGAGGCCGTCGAAGAAGGAAGATTTAAGACGGTCAGCACAACCGTATGTGTAGCGGTGTGGTCGCGTTAAGTATGCAGGGTTTAACGTAGGCAACTCCATCGACTTGAACTTCTCAGCCTGAAACAAGAGTTCGGCGGGCATGGGAATAGAAACGCCAGCGTCAATGCTTGGAAGACAGAACTGTGCCTGCATCGGTAAAGCCGACATACGCTTCTCACCCGAGTACGAGGGTGTATCGATAGAAGAGATAAGGTTATCGTAGTAGAAGCGCTTAACAACATCCAGGTTCTCAAACATGCTGAGCTCGGTAATGATATCTGTTTTGGTGGGATCAGAAGGCGATGGTTCTTCCCAAGCGTTGATACTGTGGAAGCAGAAAAAAGCTTTGCTCTCGTATGTTGCTATAAGTCCTTTACCGTGGCGCCGATCGACGACGTACCATGTAGCTTTGGAGTTCGGGTCGAAGGGTGCTATAGCATCGACGATGTTCTTGTGGTACATGAGCGAGAGGCCACTCCATGTGATATGGCTGTTCCAGACACAGAGAATGACGTAATTTTCTGTTAGAAACAGTGAGTGGATGTATGCAGGTGTGCCATGGAAAGTGGCGAGTATGTCCGTCTCGCCAGACGACGCTGAAACGCGAAAGATGCGGTAAGTGCTCTTATAGCCAAACTCAAGGTTGAAGTTGAACATGTCGCCAGTCTTGGGATCGGACTTGGCATGAGCAGCGGAGAAGGGCCCTTTCAATTCTGGATGGAGAGACTGCTGGCAAGCGTAGCCCCGTGGTTCCAAAGTCTCGGGATCAATCTGCTTGATCGAGTGAGAATCTGTTCGAACGTGTAAAGTGTCAATACCGTTGGTGTGACCATTTGTTGTAGGTTTCGTGGCTCCTGGCAGTTTGTGACTTCCTGGCATGTTGATAGAGAGGGTAACGCCGACATTACGTTCGCTTGGTGCTGATACGAACATGCTCATGACTTTGCTAAAGACGCTCTCGCACAGATCTGAGTGCTTTGGACCGAACGTGGTACTGTCGAGTCTGCCGTTTTTGCGAACCATCTCAAGGTATTCATCTACTGTGCGCCGAGAGCGGTATGTGACCTTTGGTGGACTGTCCGCATCGGGAGAGGCGTCTATCTGGAAGCGGTGAACACACGAGAATCCATCAAACCAATGCCTTGCCGCCCAGACCTTTCCGTCGTCTGTCTTCACTTTGTAGCCGAGCGGACCTGTCCGGTAAAGTACACCTGCAGTATACCGAGGGATGGTGCCTTTGATGCTGAGAGCCACGGGCTCGTTCTCTTCGTAGTTCGTGTCGAAGCCCGCCGTGTTAGGCCAGACATCCGTTGTTGCAACGACCATGCTGATGGCGGGTTCCTCTACTGTGACGCGTGTGCGCGGTGATACAGCAACAAAGAATCCTCAGGTAGTCTATGGGAGAACGGTGATGGTTGTAGAGAGTACTGAAGCTTTGCTCAATTGTAGGGCCAAGGTGGTGATGACGACGCGAGTCAAGCTAGCGCGTGGAGAGGACAATATTGCGTCAGATGTAGCTTGGAGCTGTTCCAGATTGGAAGACGTAGCTGCAAAGAACTAATCAACCTTGATGAGCAACTTGGCGAGATATGGGGGAGAGTGTAGATTTGAGCGTCGTCGAACACACCGCAGATAGCCTTATAGGTAAGCGGGGTGGCAAACGGCCCAACCCTTCTGTGCATAGGTATGGTGAACGCAGTGAAATCGCAGTCGCAATCCAGAACGGCGTTGTTGCTAGCCTGGACGGGTGGGGAAACTCACGACCTGATTAGGAAATGTAGATCGGTTACATTTCGCGACTGCCCATCCCTTCACGTGCAAATTCATACGATACCCAGGTGTGGTTGCGACACTATTGAGCTCCCTTTGTCTCGTGTTCATGCGGGGTTCCATGGATCTAGGCCACGGGTTATGGACGGTGATAAGATGAGATCGACTACATGCCCAGGTGAGGATTGCGAGAAGACGATGTGTGTAGAGAGTCAAGTTGTCAATGCGCGGATTCCTCTACCGGTAGGCATCGCTCCTTGATGACTTGTAAGCCTCGTATAACTTATCGATCGGCCCGCTCCTTACATAAAACAAATAATGGGCGTTTCGCAAAATACACCCCATGGAGATGCTCACGCTTAGCAGCTGTGCCGCCTGGGCCTAATTGTCGAGAGATGCCCACTGCTTGTTCAGAGGGATGGCAATTGGCTATTCCCGTGTACTGGTGCAGAAGGAAGAAGGAGGAGTACGGCTCCGCATGCAGAATATAGAGTCCGCAAGCAATCTTACTTCAGCTCATCCAATTGATGATAAGGGTATGTCCTCCAGGCACGGGCGCTCGGCCGCCGTGTCGTCGATTTCCAAGTTTTTTTTTTGTGCTAGAAGATCAGACCGTTCGCGTAAGTTTTACGGAAAAGAGGATAAGCAGAATGGGCACCTTGGTGGCCCTGGAAACGTTGCAGGCATCGTTCCGGGTGGAAAAGTGCTCCCGTCCACTGCCCTAATTGCCAAAGATGTACGCTAGCACCAACGCAGCACTAGCTCTCAGCCCTATGGCGGGCTTTGGCAGTTGCATCATCAGTCTGGGCTCAAGATTGTCTTACGCACAAATCACATCTTCGACACCACAGCCACCATTTTCACTACATGACCCGCGCACAGTCCAGATATCTTAGAAGACACTTCGCCCTTACATGGACCGTTAGCGGCTGTCAATTACTACCGAACGGCCACCGCGTGCGGAAAACCCCACTCCGATCTCTCAACCAAACACTTCCTCAATTCGCAAACCCTTTCTGCGCAAGCACGAACGTCTGCCAACATGGGAGCCATACTATCTCTTCCTTTCACGATTCTCAACCTCCTCCTACCATTCACGCGATCCGGCACACCTTTGTCGCAAGATCTCTTGCACACAGCAATCCTCTGCGGAACATTATATTTCGCCCCACAAATAGGCGAATGGTACAATACGCGACGGCAGGCACCAAAGACAGGGCCAGATCAAAGGGAAGACCATGAAAATACGAATCGCGCAGTCGAACACGCGACTAGAAACCGAGAAGACACACAAGAACAAGAACAGGGCGAACAACTGCCCCTAGACGAACGTCTGGTCCTGCAAGACGACGGCACAGAAGCCGCGCGACCACCTCGAGCGCCTACACCACCGCCCCGCCAAGCCCACGTCGAAGACCTCCCTGAAATACACCATCCTCAACAACACAACCACGACGAACAAGAAGGCCAACTACCCGACGATGCCTTCGCCCCCGGCCCCGCAAACCCCCCACCACAACAGAACGCGAACCGCCCTCCCCCAACCCAACGAGTAGTCGGCACCAAAAAAGCCAAATCGCTCGCCCGAAAAGACCAACAACGCGCCTACAACGAATGGCTGCGTTCCGAAGCCGAAATGCGGCGCCTCCAAGAAGCCGAAGGCCGCGAGGAACGCGAAGCAGCTTCTGCAGCGGAGAAAGCGCGGCGAGCAGCTGTAGAAGAAGAAATTCGGGAAAGGGCGAGACTAGAGCGGGAGGAACGAAAGGCAGAGGAGAAGAGGGAGGCCGAGCTGGAGGCTGCGAGGAGAGAACGAGTGGTTGCATTTGTGGGGGAGAAGATGAGGCAGAAAGGGGCTGTGGATCTCGTGGATGCGGCGTGGAATGAGGGCAAGGACAGGCTCTGGGTTGAAAGATTGATCAAAGCAAGTGGACTTATACAGCAGCTGCAGAAGGAAGGAGGACATGTTATGATTACGGGGCGAGATTGGCTTGTCAGGATCGATGAATATGTCATGGCGAGAGCTTATGCGGAGGCCGAGCAACTTGGGGAGAGGAGCGGCGGCAAAGTCGGCTTCGAAGAGTTTGGCGGCATATTAGAGAGGGCAGTCTTGGGCAGGGCGACCGCTTAGACATGTAACCAACGTTGAGCACGACACACACACAGAAAGTGTAAGCACAAGATACCCATAGACATCATTTTTGAATAGTACACTCGAGTCTATCAACAGGACATGCACGGCGGGCGCCATGGCGTTGCCAATGAACTGGTTGTTTGCTGCTGTCAAATTGCCTGCCAACAGCGAATCTGGTCCCTTCCAGCCAGTCCGTGGCCATCAACATCACCTCGCACGCATCAACGGCTCATCTCAACGTGGTATCGTATTGTCCATTTTTGTCATGCAGCCATGAAAGAGGTCTTATTCGCCTAGGAAAGCCATGCCATGCATAAGATCCCTCATCCCGTCCGATCAAAATGCGACCAGAACAGCCATTCGAAAGAACTCCTCCCAGAGACACCATGCACACCCATACAAAGAACGCACGCCTTTATCGGTTGGACTTGGCGACACGCTCGAGCTCATCCTTCTTCTTGATGGCGTACGAGTTGCTGCTTCCCTTGGCAGCGTTGATCAGCTCCTCAGCAAGGCACTCGGCAATGCTCTTGACGTTGCGGAAAGAGGCCTCACGGGCACCGATGGTGAGGAGGGAGATACCCTGGTTGACACGACGGAGGGGAGAAACATCGACGGCCTGGCGACGGACGGTACCGGCGGAACCGATACGGGTGGAGTCTTCACGGGGACCGCAGTTGACGATGGCGTCGACGGCGACCTGGATGGGGTTCTGGTCGGTCATGATGTGGATCTGCCATTGTCAGCCATCTCCTTGGAGGCATCCCATGCCGCTTTCGCGATTCGAAAGCCTGGCGGTTCATAGACGTACGATCTCGAAAGCGTGAGCAACGATACGGACAGCCATGAGCTTCTTTCCGTTGTTGCGGCCGTTCATCATGAGCGAGTTGGTGAGGCGCTCAATGATGGGGCACTGGGCCTTCCTGAACCGCTTGACGGCATATCGGCCGGCGGAGTGTGAGATGTAGACAGGCGAGCGGATCTGGATGTAGTCGCTGCGGCTTCAGTTAGCCGAAGGTCTCGCAGCGCAATACAAAGTATCCAATGCCACCGTTGTCCCTTTATGCAGGTATGCGGCGCGATATCGTGGGGGAAACGTACGTCAATGAGATGTCGCGGACCTCGACCTCCTCGTAGGACCACTGCGAGCTGTTAGCCGTGTGCGTGTGAGCGGAAATCGCGATGCGCCTGCCTTGTTGAACAGCTTGACGCTGCCCTGCTCGTCGGTGACATCCTTGGGGAGGATGTTGATACCGGTGGGGTTCTCGACCTCGATTTCTCCGTTGTCAGACATGATTGCGGTTGTCGGTGTGGGCGGGAGAGAGAGGGATGGGCGTCAAAGTTCGTAGTCGCTGTTCGACGAATACTGAAGTCAGTCTCTGGGTGGGCATTGAATTTCCAGCTCGCTTGGTCCGCCAATGGTGCGCTAGCGGGGCTTGGCGGCGTTGCGCGCCTGCCGACCATCTCGTTCTCGATGACTGCGGGGGCAAGGAACACCACTCTTTTCATCTATTGTCACATTCGCGGCATACAGGAACACGCTCATGATCAAGTTGGCAGTTCTCGCCGTCACAGCTTCCGCGTGCTTTGCACAACCATTACATTGGGAAGTCTTGAATGGTAAGAGCGGAAGACGGCCATACTCAATTACAATATCATAAAAACTAGCAAAAAGCACAACTGTGGTATATAACGCAGTCGCTGCCCTCCAGGCCAAAAATACATTAAGCCAGACGCCAGGTGAAATCCAAAATGCAGGAAGAGCCTCCAACGCCATTGCAATGCCGCTAAGCGCAAGGTACAGTCGCAACGGGGAAAATCAATGGTATCACGACTCTCGCTGCGCCCTCGTCAGCATGGCAGCCACCAGTTACTCTCTGAAACCTCCACCCTGCATCGCTCATCTCAGCTTCCGCGATACACTTCGGACGCGGGTCACAGGCGCACTGATGTCTCTACGGTCCTTTGCGCCTTCGATCATCTGCTTCATTGGCGTTCCGTGGCCAGCAGCCATGCTTCTAGCACGTCCTCTGCGTTCACGGATGGCTGCGAGGGCGGCTTCGCGGTCGATACCCAGCTTGTTGAGTGACAGTTCACCCAAGACGGGTGTCTGTGCACTAGCCGCAGCATGTGCGACGGTCGAAGGAGTCATAGGCCCTCGGCCGGGCTTGAATGCTGGAGTGGCAGGAGAGAAGTGAAGAGGGATAGTAGTGGTGGTGGTGATTGTGCGAGTGAGGTAGGGTGTTGCAGGACCGGTAGGCTCCCGGTCTGGCGTCGGTGGTGACATGTCCTCGTCTTCGCTGTCATCCACGGCGTCTTCGTGGATGCTGATGTCTACAGCTTTGCTCTCCCTGCGAGTAGGAAGAACAAAGTCAACCCTAGACGCTGGACGAGACTGTGGTAGAGACACCTCAGCGGGAACGACTGAGTTGCGCATGTGTGTCACCTCCATCGGTGCATCGGTCATCTCAACCACAGGCGACGGTTCTACAGGTGTTGCCAAGTTTGCTGATGGGCGCGGCTTCATTGGGGAGGGCACAGAGCGGAAGGTTCCTGTGTCAGGAGAGAAGGCGACAATGGTCTCTGGTTCTTCGGCGTCTGCCTTGTGAGCGACATCCTCTGGCGGTGTGATGGGGCGCTCATTCTCAACAGACTCCTGCTTGATCGCTACATCTTCCATGACTTCGTCTCCGTGGTTGCTAGGCGGAGGTGTGGAGATGGGTAGCGAGACCCTGATGCGCTGCATTTCGTCTTCTAGGGAGTTGTCGTGAACGTAGTGCTTTCCACTGTTCTCAGCAATGCGGCAAGAACAGCACTGGAATTGGCATTCCATCTTCATGAAGTCGATCTGTTCCTCGGCGCGCTCTCGGGCCCGCCTCTCGGCTGCCAGCTCCTGCTCAACAAAGCGCAGATCAATTGCGTTCTTTTTCGGAGACACGTTTTCCTTGTCGTCATCTTCACGCGAGAGGCTGCGTGGCTTGCGTGGTGATCGAACGGGAGATGCGAATTCGTCAATCTCTTCGGGGTCGGCGGATGGCAGTGGTATTTGGCCTTCGGCAGCGATGCGTAAGACTTCCTCCTCTTTCAAACTTGTCTTGAGAGCATCGCGTTCTCCTTCTACCAGGCCCAGCTTTTCCTTCAGTGTTTCCACTTCTTGATTCAGTCTGTTGGAAACAGTCTCGATCTCGAGTTGCAGATTGTACACCTCGTTCTTGTACTTGGCAGCTTCGTCGGTCTTGAACTTGACATCTGACTCGGCCCGCTGCAAGCTACGCTGAAGCCCCTGCATCTTAGACTGGAGCTGTGGTATCATGGCAGAAGTCCGGAGCTTCTCGTTGTTGGCTTCGATGTATTCCTTCTTGGCGTGACGATATTTGCCTTCATAAGCTTGGCTGCGGCGCTCTGCTTCCATCTGGGACTGATTAGTAGCTGAGACGAATACATAGGCACGATGCACTTACCGCCCTCGCTCGATCACCTCTCCACTTCTCTTCGTTTTCCTTAAAAATCTTTTCCCACTTCTTGATGGCAGCCTTGCTCGCCTCACGCTCCTTCTCGTATCGTTCCTTGGTGATGGCCTCGCCGAGTGACCCACTCGCGTGTTCGAGTTCGCTCTTCAGCTCATCGATGCGGATGTCGCGTCGGCTCAGGGCCATTTCCTGTTCCCGTTCCTTCTTGGCGTGTTCCTTTTCGATCTTGTTCAATTTCTCCGCATGCCGTATCCTCTCCTTGTCGAGCAGCTCCTTGAACCGCTTGCATGCTTCTCTTGGATCCTTAACCTCGAGGTTCTCGAACATGCCGGTAAGTGCTGTGACGGAGACATCGGAGTCGGTCCGGCGGTGTGGGTGTCGGAGCGGCGAGTGGGGACGGAGGTTTGGTGTAGATGGCGACAGGACTGGTGACGATCCTCTGGAGCCGCCGTACGGAGATCGTGAGCCTGCAGCGCGGTCGGGGCTGGCAGGGAAGATGGGCATACCAGGCGAGAAGGGCGCCTTGTTGGGCGAGAGAGGGGGAGGCGGATCCATGGGGACCGGGGATTCTTTGAGGCGCGCCAACTTGACGGTTGGGGGAGGGTTATGTAGGCTGTCGAGGGGTAGCACCTGCTGTGAGTTTGATTTGGACTCTGGTAGTCTAAGGAAGTTGTGCAGCACGTCGATGTAATGTGCGATGGTGCGAGCTCAGACGATAGATGTAAATAGCACTAGCCCCCAACGCGACGCTACTTCCTTGCACCATAGCAACCCGCACAGACCATCCGATCCGCCAACCCCACGTCATACCGTTCGATCGTTTCGACAAGCTGGGGCTGACCCTTGTGATGGAAAAACAGTCAAATGTCACATGTGAGGAGGCGCGGTTTACTAGCAACGCAGAACGGTGTCTTGCAGGCAGTCGCTTTACTATCACTTACAACACGTGTGAGACAGAAGGGAGAGCATACGTTGGGACTACTTGCCGCCTCTCACCTACAACTTATACAAAAGAGACCGTCCTTGCGAAACATTATTGGCAAAGCGAATGTATCGAGTAGGCTCCTTGAGACCATAAAAACTCCGTCAACTACAGCATCACCTGAATGCCAACACGAAGAACAAATGAAATGTCAAACGCGCTCTTCTACCACACGTGCTGCCGCTGTCGTCGCTCCCTGTCCCTATGTTAGGCGCTCGTATGAGTAACCCCGTTTGGCGTTGTGGTATATCCTCCTGTTGGCTAAGTAGGTCTAGCAACCACGTCCGAGCATGTAGATGATGGCTTAGCGCTAGTGCTCATGGTACTGGGCGCAGCTGAAAAACCTGAAGTGAAGTCAGCATGTGAGCTACTCGGACGAAGCAACTGCATTATGTACTGGATAGCCCAGCGCTGATTGGAGGTGGTGTCCATTTAGCGCTGGATGAAGCATACTGGGTATGCATGGAACCCAATGTATTGGAAATGTAGATACCGCTTTCCATTTGGGAAGTTGTGACATTGCTGTGCGGCATGTACCCTGTTTTATAAACCGATGATTCAGTACATCCTGTCGAGATTGGCATATAGGCTGTTGGTGTCGTGCCTGCAGGATACGTATTGTGCGATAATTGTGCGCCTTGGAGGGTGAGCGAGGCCGTAGGATAAGGCGCTACTGATACAGTCGCGTAGTTGGAAGGATATGGTACAGGCGTATCTGCGAAGAAGTCAGTCGTTAATACCACCACAGAGCTTGTCGCGAAGATTGAGAAGGGTAATGAACAAGGGGACAGTCGTACTGAAGGCGCTTGAAACAACAGAACTGTCAGGGTACCCTACTGTAGCCGGGGTCTCTGGAGGCGGTACAGAAGGTTCAGCGGAGTGAATCATAGTACTACTCAGCATCATCGGGCTCGTCGAAGGGTTTGTTGGATAACCTGTCATCTTGTTAGCTATTGAGAAAAACGTTGTCTCGTTTCTTCTGACCATATATCGTACTACCATCGCTTGTAGAATAGTAGCCACCGCCAGTTTGCGAGGCAATTGGCACGATGCTCGAGCCAGAAAGTGTCATGTTCGCTGTCGAAGAAGTGGCACACGACGCGCTTGGGGTCTCAAGGCCTATGGCAGATGAGCTATCTGTGATAGTCGGGTGAGGATATCCAGTGCCCTGGCTTCTTGAAGGGTAGTGGTGTTGGTTGCCACCCCAGTAGGCATATGACGGAGGTAGTATATGACCATGGCCTCTGGGGACGACAAGAGCGGATGTGAGAGTGCTGGTGAGCACGACTGCAAGAAGAGCCGTCTTGAAGAAGTAATAACCCATGTCTTAGATCGTGCTGCGGTGACTTTTAAATTGGGCTTAGGCAGTACTGCGAGGATGAAAGACATGTAGGAGCCGTTGGAGAGTAGACTTGGATATCGAGTGCCGTACATATACCTTTGTAGACTGGAAGGTGTCGAGACGCCTCGTTGTACAACTGCGTCGTAATCTGCAAACTTGTAAGACTAGACCCATTCGTTCCTACGCCATGCTTCTGTGTGATTGGCTATCCAGAACTTTGTTTTGTGGCAACGTTCTCTCGCATAGAATCATTAAGGAGGCGTACTCATCACTGTCCCAGATTGGGTCCAATTGGTAACACAGAGATTGAGGCACGGGTTTGAGATTGTATTGGTGGCCCCAAACAAAGACCATGAATGCGACCATGATGGTGGCGTGCTGGAACATGCTCATTATCGGCGTAAGGGGTGTTTCTGGAGTACCTTGGGTATCGATCGGGGTTCTGAATTGAGTCAAAAGCTGTTATGCGTCAGGAAAATTTATGTATCTTAACAATCAATCTGAACTGGTGGAACAAAATGAGTCGGCAGACATGACCTCGCCTGTCTGTTTCACTTAGTAGTTACCTTTCATGGGTTCTGGTGGACTTCTTTGTGTCAAGCCAGCCCTCGTATCCAGCATTTCCCGGTATCCTAGCTCATTTGAAGGCAAACAAAGTTTCTTGAGCATGCCTTGGGTTTTTCTGGGGGCAGAACCTGCCATGACTGGGAGAGTCTCGCCAGAGATAGGTATACTTACCACATACAACCCTCTTCTAGACATTAGCAACGCCCAATGAGATAGTGAGAAAGGCAACCTTGGCTTGATATCAAGACTTCTTCGAACCATTCTCTTTTCAGCCAAGTGGTATACGTGTAATCTGCGGCGCTCCTAGGTACTTTAGATGCTCATGGATCCATGCCTGGCACTCACCGCAGCGCGTCATGACGCAAGCCATCTCGGCCCGTCTAGAGCAAATGATTACGCGTACCTTCTAAGCCGAGAACAGCCATGGCAGAGTCCGTGTCTTTGCTGACAGTAGTGGGCAATTTCGGATGATCTGTAAGGTGTTCGGTCACCGAGAGCTGTAGGAGGGCGGGGCCGCAGAGCCCCACACTGGCGCTAAGACAGATGTACTCTTAGCGGCTATGCCTCGCAAAGGAACAATGTGCAACTTCGCACTCTATTCATCACTTTCTGCACACGCAGTTTGAATAATACGTATTTCCTCGGTTTGAACTAGACACAATTTTGCGACAGAAATGATCCACGAAAACAGGAATATCCCACAATTTCTACAAACTGCAATCTAGTCTGCATAGTTTCGCAGCCCGGCGCTGAACAAAACAACAAGATACATGATAATCCGAGAACTCCATGCACATAACGCTCGCTTGACAATGACTACAAGTGATAATGACGATCGGCTGATGATGACTTGTAGGATATTAGAATAACTTGGAAACGCCGCTTATAGGACATTGGTAACTTTTGAAGATGCTATGGATAAGAAATAGTGATGTGTCATCCGATAATGGCCGTACCCGGGTCGTACTCGTAATAAAGATATCGAAATAATCTAATCGTATTCGGCTAGACAGGCTGGAGAAAACCAGGGGGCCGTGCCGCATGGTTATTAGACCTCCCATGGCTGTCGCTGACGATTGACTGTGCCGTAGGACCTTGGCTCGTCCTCCTCAAGCAGACTCTCCATGATGGATCCCACGTCAGTGTTGGTAACGGTCATGGCATCTTCCTCGTCTAGCCTCTTCCGCATACGGTAAACCTGTACCGTGACATAAATGAAGAGCGCCGTACCAATGACAAACGCCGCACCCGCTAGGAATATGTTTACTGGAATCGGATTACCATGGAAAGTGCCTTTCGTCAAGGCGTCGATTGCGGTCTGCGACAGGTTGACCAACCCAGACGTGCAGATGATGGCTCCATATACACGTCCAAAAGTAGCGAAACCGAAGACCTTGGCCGCGTAGTCCGACATGGCTGAGTAGTAGAGCGGACGCAGGAAGACGAACAGGACGACGTTAACATATCCAGCCCAAAGAGCACAAATTGAACCGATGACGCCGATAGCGGAGGTCATGAAAACGATGATAAGGAGGACGCCGGGCGTGCTGACGTTATCGAGGAGAGCACCAAGGAATGGGGTCGCGATAACTCCAGCGAGGGGCAAAGCAACGTCGAAGAAATCGTTGACTTTCTCAGCTAACTTGACAGACCCAAGCATGTAGGTGTACTGTTCTCGGATAGCTTTTTGCGATGTCAGAATCTGCTCTTCATGATAGTCCAATGGGTCTACTTACTTGCGATTTGGTAATTCATACGCACCATCTGAACGATTGTCAACAGGGTGAGCAGTATGAACCAGGGCGTCAGCATTTGGTCTTTGGCGGACTTGTTGTGCAAGGCACCCCAGACACCGGAGTTTTCCAGTCTTTGCTCCGCCTTCTCTTCTCGAATTTTACGTGCCGTTTCGTTGCCGACCAGCTCGTCGAGTTTGCTCAAACGCTCCTTACGACGCGCACTACGTTCTTTGCGCCGTTTCCAGATCTCGTTTTCGGGGAGTTCGTCGTCGGAAGAATGAACATCCCGCATAGCATCTTCAGCCCTCTGGATCTTCATCTCAAGCTGCGCCTCAGTCTTGTAGTTCTCGGTCGGTAAGAAGGTCAGTTGCGCGATGACGATTGCTGCCGGGACGACGAGGTAGACTAGAAAGAAGGTCTGAGGCTTAAAGGTTCTGTCGCTGGCATCGTAGAGAAGTCGGTAGAAGAGGAATACTGCTGCCGATGCATCGAATGCGCCGGTGACAAGCGCGACGATGCTACCCGCATACTTGGGGAAGGCGTTAGCAATCTGGAAAGAAGGCAGGAAGACAAATGTGCCTCCAAGGGCGAGGAAGAAGTTTCCAATTGTATATCCGTCAAAATGCTCGATCTGAAAAGCGAGACTCATTAGGACACTTCCGACTCCCAGACAGAAAGAACCGATAAGGAAGCAAAGCTTGGGCCCATAGCGATCAAGCAAGGTGCCGACTGGTAAAGCAGAAACATTTGCGGTCGTTGACGCCAGCGAAAAGAAGAAGTTCAATCGGAGATCTTGCTCGAAGCAAACTTCAACATCGGCATCCACCTCTTCGGGTGTGCACAAATTTCTGAAAACGCCCTCCTTGATAAGAATTGGCTTCAAAGCTGCAAATCCGAAGACGATACCGCTAGCGAACCAACACGCGAGAACCGTTGCAATGACCTGTGCTGCAGCCAGGCGTTAGTGGTTAGGAACCGGGTTTCGTAGAGTGCTGCCAAACTTACCAATACGTTTGCCTGTCGGCACCTTGTACGGCGTCAAGCCTCCAGGTTCCTCACCCGCTACGGGCACATCAGGCTTCGGTATTATATCGTAACTGATGACCCTCCTCACACTCTTTCCTGGGGCGCTTAAAAAGCCAGCTCCCGATATCGCGCTCTCTAGAGAAAGCCGACGTTCCGCAGCATCCTGTCGGCTAAGCTGGCGGTCAACAGGCGGTAAGAACAAATCTACCAACGCCTCCTCGCGATCAGTGCCCTCTTGCTGTGTAACATGCTGAATCAGTGACATGGGAAGGCTGCAATGGGGCGCTCGTTGGTAAAACGCAGAGCAGAATACGTGTGCTGGAAAGAGAATCAAAGGGGTTGTGAAGGGTTCGGCTCGTCGAGGGCGACAGAAGCTAGAAAAGCGGGAGGAGCGGAGTTAAATTGATGCACGCCCTGACACGAGACCCACGATCTAGACATAGCGATCGCGGGGATCACATGTCACATGCGACACGCGCCCGGCATCTTGGAGCCGTTGAAGATTTTTGTGTAAACGTCAGGAAACGCTGCTGCGACCACGACCGTCGAGTACACTGCAGAGCGGGTACGTTGCATGCTCGCTTACTAGAGAAACGCCGCGAAACGTCTAAAATGGACGGTGTTGTTGCGGTTGATTGGTTGTGCGGCGGGCCCAAATCGGCAGCGAAATCGCCGATCTCCCCATCCATCTTCGTGCAGGTTCCATGAGATGCAACCTTGGAACCCGGCGCACAGGGTCTCGATAAGACAAAAGCAAGTAATTCGACCTTTCAAAAGTTACACCGCAAGTCCGATAGATGGCTTTTTCATCACTGGCACGTCAGCTCCCTAGGTAGGCTTTGCCTAACGCTCGAGGTTTGCCCTGAGAGCACCCAGGCATGCAATGCACGTCGGTCCATTGCTGTCTCGATGCAAGGGCACATCGTATACTTCTGGGCGCATTACTGGAAGTTCTAAGGTGTCATCTATTCCTTATGATATACATTCGCATCGAAATTTGTCGGAAACCGGTCCCGTCCTTCAGCATCGCTCCGCACCCAGACCGCAACGCTGGTGCCGGGACACTTGAACAACCCGTACCCCTCGCCGTCGATCTCAACCTCGCCTTGCTCCCATCCAAGGATATCAGTCCACTTCTCACCAGCATGCATCTCGCCAACCGCCATCTTAATCTCACCAGGACCTGCGTTACTCATCACGCACGCTAGACCTGCCTTCTTGTCCCATGTTCCACGGCGCACAAATCCGATGCAGTTGGCTTCGTTGAAGTAATCTTCTTGCGTTCCATACGCGAAGAGCTTTCGTGCGAGGATAAGATCGGCGAGCTTTCCGCCGCATGAAGCGGGAGTCTCGTGTGGTTCAGACAGTCCGTAGAGGTCGCCATAGAAAGGGCATGGGTAGCCCTCCTGCCTCAACAGAATGAGGGCATACGCGAGAGGCTCGAAGAAGCCCTCGATCTTGGTCTCCATGACTTGCCCTGGCTGTGTGTCGTGGTTCGTTACAACCGTAACAGCATCTACGGGTCGTATTTTAACCAGTGTGTTGTCGTAGACCTTTCTGAGATCACCTGACTCGGTTGTGGAGATTGACCCAAAGTTGTTCAAGAGAGGCGAGTCGTAAAGAGCAAACTCGTGGTTCATGCCTTCAAGCCAGTCGCTCATCTCTTGGACGTCGCCCGACCAGAATTCACCAACCACGAAAATGTCGTCTCCGCACTGCTCACGCAAGTTCTTGATCCATTCGTTGGTGAACCTCGAGCTGAAATGCTGGACAGCATCTAACCGGAAGCCCTTCAAGCCGAGCTCTTTTGTGATCCATACTCCCCAGTTCTTTACGTCTTCTTGGACTTCGGGGTGTGAGTAGTCGACGTCGGCGAACATCATGTAATCAGCGTTGCCTTGCTCGTCGTCTACAGATTGAGACCAGCCTTTGTTGTCGCCAAGAATCTTGTAGATGGCTTTCTTCTCGCTGGCTTGATCCCAGTCTGTGCCTGAGAAGTGCTCCCAGTGGTACTTCATCTTGGAGTACTGTTCGCCACGGCCAGGAAAATCGAAGCCTAGCCAACCCTCAATCTCATAAGCGTCGGAGATCTCCTTGGTCCTGTCGTTTGGGTCAACTTCCACAACGCGGCACTTCTCCGTCCTGTCAGCACCGGCTTTATGGTTCAGCACAGCGTCCCAGTATAGGCCTACACCGTGCTCCTTGGCGACCTTGGTGAGCTCGAGCAATTCGTCTTTGGTACCCCATTTGGTGCCCTTTGCACCTTTTTGATCAAACTCGCCGAGGTCGTATAGATCGTAGATGTCGTAACCAACACCCTTTGGGTTTGCGGCTTTGCAGCCAGGGGGTAGCCAGATGTTGTCGATACCAATGGCTTTTAGCTTAGGAAGCTGCTCGGCCAGCCGTTTCCAGTGTTTGTGGTCGTCTGGGACGTTCCATTCGAATCCCTGGAAAAGAGTACCATTTTCTGGTGTCGGCTTCTGCTCTGCAACGTTGTCAGACTCAAGCGGCCAAGAATAACGAAAAAGTGGAAAGACTAACCTTCGGAGCTCATGATGGACTACCAAGAGGGGGTTTATGAATTCTTAAATCTTATGTCTTTAGAGATTACTGAGGATATGGAAAGGGAAGTTTAGTTTTCGCAGTTGGTTGAGCAAGCAGAGTCTTCACTGGTACATGACCGAATTTAAGCACAGCATTACTGCTGATAGCGCGTAACGAATCCTGCGTTGGTCGGAACTTAACAGGTTTGTCTATCATATTCCCTGCGTTTGCGTTGGCAAGCGAGCTACGAAGCCAGGGAGCATGGGTGGTGAAAGGGCCTGGAAGCGGGTGGGGGCGGCGCGCAGGGGCGCTGTTCAACAGAGTCCGCCAGTGACGTCAACTGGGCCTCAGCAATCACTCCGCGGCCTTGATACTGCGATGTACGTCGTTCAGATAGTGAACAGAAGAAGATAGACATCCAAATCGCATCACGTGCACTAGAGGCCATGCAGTTGACCACATTAGCGGGATGCGAAGATTTACGGCAAGATCGTCGCTGTTGTGACAGCCGGGCGAATGACGCTAAGCTAACTGGGGTAAGGCGCTCTCCAAATAGTGTATCCCGGCTGCGCGACGTATCTCTTCCATGATTGGTACACCACTTGCAACTCGACATTGTGAAAGCAAATCTCATACTGAAGCACAGTAACTCCACAAGAGTGCTTTCGTTGCTTTCTCCATAACAAGGCGAGACGCTGTGTTGCTGCCTAATCGCGCAGTCGTCATTACCTTCTCACCTGGGCAGTCATTCCCTCACCCTAGCTGACCTCATTCATGGATAGAGCGCTTGACCGCCAAGAAAAAGGGAAAGTGCGCACTGTACACACTGACGTTCACAACTCCCTCAAGCGCAACGTGTTGACTTCACCAACCGCATCAACACCAACAGACCCAACCTCGTTATCAGCAACGAAGCCTCGAAGGACTCGACGGAACTACGAACCATACAATACTCGTCCTATCTTTAATACAATCAAGAAACGCTTTCAAATGGGTCCTACCAAGGCCACAAAGGCCGCACAACCATCCGCTCAAGAGAAGAGCCATTTCATCGTTCGCTTTTACGATCCCGATGTTTATGCTAAGGACGCACTCAATCGCCAGCTCCATCAGATACTAGCGTGGACAGACCAGCGGCTAGAGTCCTCCCACAACTACATCCAGATACTCTTTCCGCTGCCCGAAGGTTCTCCGTTCAACATGGAGGTAAGTTGCTTTCCCCGCAGCATACACTTGTAATATTCCGCAAACATCATAGAGAATGCGCTTTGGGACGTAACCTCCGGCCCCAGAGTACACCCTAAAGACAAAAATCCCCGTTCGTATGCCCACTTGACTTGAGTAGCATGCTGACTATGATACAGGCCCCAGTTATCAATCTTGAAGTGATGCAAGCGTTTCATTCTCGAAGTGAGCTACGACAAGGACTACGACAGAGCTTCCAGCGTATGCTCAGCTTCTACGGTTTCAAAGAGTCTACCAAGCCGGAAGAAGAGTTGCAGGAAGAGCAAGATGAGACGAAAGCTGCCGGATTCAAGGCTGCTGGCCGTGGAGTCGTCGACACACCACTGTCATCGGAACTAGATGCTAAGCTTCAGCCGACAGGGAATGACGGTCATAGCACGCCTGCAACAGGGGGCGCTACAGAAGGCTTGATCACGAATCCGTCCCCAGATCGGTCCGTCGATGCAGACGTTTCCGTATGGAAAGGGAAAGATCGAGCCCCTAGGGCAGATGAATCATTCTCATCCATATCTTCGTCCCACACCAACGTTTCCGCGTCCACGCAGCTCCCGTACCATATCGTTCGCACGCCTGACTCGCGGAAGAAGTTCGCCAAATGGGCCGTCCGCTTCGATCATAACCATCTCCGTATTACGCGTATCCTCCGCTCGCTGCGCGTCTTGGGTCTAGAGAAAGAGTACAAGGCCTTTTTCGCTGCACTCGAGCGCGCATATAACTACCCCACGACCAGCATCAGTGAGAAGAGCATGGGGTTCTGGAGATCAGCTGTTGACAACCCCTTGTATCTGGCGCCTGACGGCAAAAAGTGCAAGTGGCTGATAGACCTAGAGAAGGAGCCAGGGAAGTAAGTCATGGGTGTACATAAAGCGTGTGAGACATACACTGACTCCATACTTTCACTTTCATAGCCTAAAACGGAAGAGTGAAGAGTGACTGAGAAACGAGGGGATGGTGTGCAGGAGATGAAGTCGACCAAGTTACACAACGATCTGGAGAAGTCTGACCACGAGGTAAAAGGCCAAGGTCTATTTCATACGCTACATTGACTAAAACAACTTCGAACTTCTCAAGGGCGCCTTCGAAATGCCTGGCTTGATAGACCTTTTCGTAGTTCTACCAAAGACTAAGCACGTCAGGGTTATCTTCTTGTAAAGCTGTGACCAACGTGTGCAATGGATGTATGTTCGCGTTGAGTGCTTTTTGCCTCAGTTGTTTCACATTGTTCTAAGAAGGATGGCTACAAAGAAACGCATCTCATCTTAGCTTTGTCTAGCGAGCCTCACCCTAACGGTAGTCAGAGAAGTTTGTGTTGATACAGTACCTAGACAGTCAGGTACAAATCAAAGCACGGACGGCGAAGATGTCGAAGTCGAGACGATAGTCTAGCAGGACCACCTTGTTTTGTTTGAGTAAGCGGATCTTGTAGAGTACGCGGTTGGTGGAACTGATCCGCAGGAGGAGGTGAATAAGCACCTTGTGGAGGAGGTTGAGAGGGCAACTGTGTCGGATTCGGAGAATCAAGACAAGATTGCGGATGAATCGAAGCATGAAGAGGATAATGATCGGAAGCGAGTGTGCTGGTCTTGGGTATACATGTCTTCAGGCTGATTGCTCATCTACAACTTTGCGTCGCTGAATGGAACGAACTTCTCTCCACTCGCCTCTTCAACCCTCTTCCCAGCACTCTTGTATGAATCTGTCTCCTGTAACCTCCTCATGTACTCGTACAACTTGGGATAGCTCGTCTCGCTCAGCGGCACTCTCCGCATCGCTGCCTCAAGTCCGAAATGAATCATAATATCCGCAACGGTGAGCTTGTCGCTGCAAAAAAACTCGCCCTTGCTAGGTGACTTGATGAGGTAGTCCTCAAGGAAGTCAAATTGCGTCTTCAACTCTGGGTCGACGAAGCCAGCGTCGACCTTGGCGGCGACACCGTTGGTAATGGGCTTGATGAAGAAGGGCACAGGGGCTCTTTTGATGCCTGGTGTTGCTGATTAGTGAACTGGCGTTGACGACAAAGCAGGGGTGACTTACTTCCAGTGACTAGAGCCAATATCAGGAAGGTAAAGAGACTGCCCTCGGTATAGTCCATCAGGAACTATATTGGCGTCAGTTTCTTAATGTCTCCATGGTTGGCTTCGATTGGAAGAAGTCCATGCCACAGAAGCTGACAAGCTAGTCTTCGCGCCCATGTCGTATACGTTTTCCCTGCTACGCTAAAAATGACGAGACCATGTCTTCTTACCTTGTACCTCATCCACTCTTCAGTCTCGGCACCTAATACACCCTCCTGTCCCTCGGGGTAACGCGCCGGCACCAACTGCTTCCCAAAATGGTCACAGATGTACTCCATTACCGTCGCACTTTCAGTAATGACGATATCCTTGTCGGAGTTCGCTGGCCTAATGGTAATGGTGGGCGATTTGCCCAGAGGGTGGATGGCCTTCAGATCGGCGCCCGCGCGCTTGTTCTCATCGCGCTTGTAGACGGCGATGTCGTACTCGAGACCGAGCTCTTCGAGCAGCCATACAAGGCGCTGGCCACGGGATTTGTTCAGCCTATGCGACGGCTGATTAGTCGTGATTACTGGGATGACGATGGCGCAATGCGGTGGAGTCGCGTGGCTCCCACACGGCCACTTACCAATGAACGGTGATCTTTGCTCCTTGCTGGTTCGACATGTTTACGATGGTTTTTAATAATGTTATAGATGATGTTTACACTCAAAATGTATGTTTTTGTTAACTGAAGATGAAGTCTCAAATACCACCCAGGCCTACTGACGAATTTATCGAACGCCGCCATAAGCTTCGGCGTCCAGCGCGTCGGTGGTTGGCTGGTTGCGGTGCCCGCCCCGGCGTATCGTAGCTTAGTGTCGGCTGACCGACGCTCCGAGTTACCTAGACACCGGTGAGAAGCAGGTATTCAGCTTCCTCCTGATTACCGTAACTAGTACTTTCAGGATTCTTGATGGTGTGTAAGACGTGAGGAACCGGGTAGTGATATGAGCAGATATCGGTCGCAGGATGAGAGAAGTGGCTGCCCTAGTAGCTTGAGCGTCAGGCACGAACTCATGGGACGGCGGCAGAAACCGTTCATTTTCCAAGAGAGGTTTGGGATGTCATGAGCAATTTAGGATATCTGCTCATGTATCCTGCTGTACTCATGGCCATTCTACGTGATGCTATGGGGGAGCGCCAAGACCTGGCGGCACTTGCCGCAGCTCCGACGACCTCATTGCGCGCACCTCGTCAACCTCACGATCACTAACTGCGCAACCCTACCACACGCGCAAGAGTCCACAAACATGCAGCCAACTTTCCGCAGAATGGCGGGCCACAACCACGGCAGTACGTATCGCTGCTGCAAGGAGCATTGGGACGCAATGGCTAACAGCACGCAGTGATCCACGCGGATCCCGCCATCATCAAATGGGCCAGTACGTTCACCACCGACCCGCCGCGCACAGCCCTCCATGACATCGTAGGAATCGGTGCAATCGTTATAGAATTGCAGTTCACTGTGCAGGAGACATAACATAGAAGGCAGAGGAGAGCATACAGGCAATATGGGGTACTGACGAGGAACAGACATGACCGCCAACCGCCACAAGTACTTCCGCTGGACGAAGCGAACAGCCTGGCTCACATTCGCCTACGTGGTCGCAGTACCGGCTATGCTGGGTACGGCTGGATACATGACCGAGGTGAGTCTGAATGAGCACGGATGAGATGAGAGCGATATGCAAGAGACGTGGCACGAGGGAAGCGGGTAAGAGCATCGCTGACAGGTTATTCCAGGGCAAGTGGGACATGCGCGGCAAGCGGAGGGGCGACCTCATCTCCGAATTCTAGACGTGCTGAGCGGAGGACGAAGTAGCGGAGCAAACGAGGCCGTGTACATATGGAAATACCATTGCATCACCAACGTCACATCGCATTTTCCTACTGCTCCAGCGCGAGCGAAGTGAGATGAAGTTCTCCTATGACCTCCTTCGCATATGTCTGGTCATCACCATCTGCTGTGATCTTGGTGTCCCATACAGAACTGTCAACACTTAGGTCTTCCGGGTCCAAGCTAGCTGACTGTTATGCAAAAGTGCAATACTGTGACAGATATTAGCTTACGACGACGCGGGCTTCCTAGGTATTGTGACATGCAAGCATGCGTACTGTGAAGGTATGCCACTTATGATCCTTTGTCAGCAGAACTGTTGAGAGCACAACTGGTAAGCCTACGTTACACCGTCGTTGTAGGTACAGCTCTGAGAAACAGCACGTGTTTTGAAGTGTTTCCAATACCATCATGTCTAATTCGAATGCCATTCTAAAGTCTATCCAACGAGTGTCTATATACAAAGGAAAGCGCAGTCTAAACCCAAACTCTATCGCCTACTCCAAAACGAACGGCCACATCATTCTAATCATCCACAGCATCCAGCCCACATCTAATCTCTCACCTTATACCAGGTGCACTGAGTTCTTCAATCCTAGTACCCACTCGTGGCAGATGGGTAGGCGCTTGAAACGCTCGAAGGAGACTCCCCACCAGCCTGATAAGGAATACCACACTTCTTCGCGCAGCTCTCCACAATTGCGGTAAAGTCACTGGTAAGCTCGGGCCTCAAGCCAGCAACCTGCTCCGGTGTCAGAAACTCACTGTAACCCGCACTCGCTTCGAGAACCTCGTCTGGGGTTCCCGAAAAGAAACCGCGGGCTGCTTCGACACGTCCAGGGTCGTTGATATCGAAGCCTGCAACAAATACAGCTGGCTCGCACTCTGGGTTGAACTGCCAATGGATGAGGCCCTTGGGGAAAAGCATGCCCGTGTAGTTGGACAAAGTGGTTTCGATCTGCTGGTACGGACCACGGACTGGTGGGGCGCCACCCACGACGTTGCCGAATCCGCTGTCGTTTTCGAGAAGGAGGGCGCCGACTAGTGTTCCTTGGACTACTGTCAAGAACTCATTGGCGCGTGGGTGCCAGTGTGGCGTGTTCAGACCACATGCGTTGACGAAGCCCACGGCTGCTGCCAGACCGGTGGAACCAAGCGCAGGGAAGTTGTTGATGGTGGACAGGAAGATGGAACCGGCGGTCGGCGGAAGGACGGTGTTGTTGAGGAACTGGAAGGTGTCGTTGCTGGCGTTGGGAGGATTGGGGAAGAGAATTGCTTCGCGGGCAGATTCAGACTGGGCGAGAAGGAGTGCGTTGCGTTGGGTCGTCAGTTGGGCAGCCGTGAGGGCGTTGACTGTGTTTGGGTTGATCTCCCGTTTGGTGATGGAGACGGGGTTCGCTGTTGCGAGGGTCACCAGGAGGGTCTTGATGAGAAGGGAGTGCATGGTCGCTGATAGATGGCTTGGTAGATGAACTGGTATGTTACTAGAGAAGATGAAGAGCGTGGTGAGAAGTTTCAAGCGGGGAGTTCAGCTGCCTTATATGCTATTACACACAGGTTGACGGCAACAAAACCCAATCTCCCTGGGCCTGTTCACGCTCCTCTCTTCTCGAGTCGCTGTGTTTGCCCACCCCACCCAAGCCACAGCTTATGATGGATCCATCAACACGAGGAGTTCTCATTCATGTGACGCTGAAGAAGATGCTCAACATGGCAACTTTACAGACTCGTTAGACGTGCTCGTGTCCACAATCATGACAGAGACACCATCAGGCCAACCATGTAGGCCCAATTATGTGCGAAACAGACAAAGGGTGTGGGTAGTGGAGATGGTGGGTTGGATCGTGGACGCCTACAGGACAGTGAGGATCAATAAGCGCTGAAGGCTTCGATGAGCTTAACTGTAGCGACTGAAGCTTGCATTCATGGACCTTTGGCCTATGAGCTTGATGCAGTAATTGGAAGGACTCATGGACCTGGTTGCCAATCAATCATACCTAGATAAACTGCCAGCACGTTGTTTGAAATATTTGATAGCGACACTGCCAACAGCGGGCCTTCAGTTCTCATCACCCAAACTCATGGGGTCTTCACAAAGGAATGCATCTCTCGTTGACCTCGTAAAGATTACTTCCTCTAGTCCTATAGAGCGAGTGCACGTTCATTCAAGCCTAAAAGATGGCGTTATACATGACGTTCTTCCGGCCGCAAGCTCGGTCCGATGCCCATGCTCTCATTGTAAGAACTTCGGCTCGGAATATCGATCCTTCAAAGACAAAACTCCATGTCAACATCTAGAAGACCAAGGCTCTGGTCCTACACCAATAGCCATACGCCATGTGACTCACAGTGCAAAAGGGTGTGGTTGAGTAACCAAGAGCTGTCAGTTTCCTCGGCGCCTTCCGGTCGATTATACCCACCTAAGCTCATCTTTTGTGTATAAACTGTCTGTCAACGCGAGTTACGTGCTATGCTCATGATCAAGCCTACTTTGTGGTCCACAAATCACGCAAATATTGTAAGCAAGCCGTATGTCTTGGCCATGACCTCAGGCTTACGCGCCACACCAGCCTAGCCCATATAACAGCGTATCAATGCCACTCTTTGAGGCCACTCTTGTGGGGATGCCCGCCATTAGCGCGTGTTGTTTCTTGTGGCGATGTTGTGTCGACGTTTTGCAACGACTGTGCGCAGTCACGATCTGGATCACGCGAACTGTGCTCGATTATTAAACAGGCAGCAGACTGTGGTACGTATGCTTCTCGGACAAGATTATTGCTCAAGTGCGTCACTGAGCGGCTCGTGAGGACTTGCAGTGGTGCCGTGCGTGAGCCGTTCACAGGCACGTACGTAAGGACTGAGATGATAATCAGCCATACCGTGCTTCGTATGCGAAAGCGTGAATCCTGCTCAGATTAGCAAGAAGGTCAGTTGATCCATGCTAGGTAGGAACAAAAATCAAAAACATACAACAGCGGGGATTCGCCAGTGGTCACCCACCTGACTACTAATCCGCCGGTATCTTGCTTAACTAGGGCTGAGCGAACGGGAAGCCGTGATCTCAAGATCCTATGGTCGTATGTGAAAGAACTGGACGCGTAGTACAATCATATTCGTCAGTCGAGTGTTGGTGCACAAGCTTTTCGACTGCCCCCCTCCTATGACCCTCTACGAACATCTAACTAGCCACTTCCCAAAAAGCCTCTCGATGAGTTTCGTGCTCGTTGGTTTGTGAACACCTCAATCTTTGCTGCGCACAGCACAACTTGCATCCTCTTCCCTTCGACATCGCTCTCCACGGGTTCGACGCGGATGCGCCAGTGCGCGCGTTTGATCGTCCACTCTTCCTCATCATCCTCGTTGGCGCTGTTAGGGCGACCACCCCATATCCAGTCGTCTGCCTTGCCCCTGTGGCGGATGCCGATGTGGTCAGAATCTCCACAGGAGAGCTCCGCTGGTGATCCATCGACTTCTATAGCACAATCTCCATCAAGTCGTACACGGACACGCCGTTCGCTGACGCCCGAGTTTGCGGGACTAACAGGTTGCGCTGCGACTCCACCGCCAGACTGTACGTACATCAGGCCGAGGGGCTGTGTAGCCGGCAAGCCCATCTTGGAAGCTATGACAGAAAATAGCGAGGTCACTCGTGCGAGCGTTGAGTTATGAAATGTTGCTCGGAGTTCGGCTTTGAGCGGAGGCCACGTTGGTGACGCCTTTGGAAGGTAGAGCGTTGTTGACTCGGATGACGCAATTTCTACGACGAGGATGTTGCCGTTCGCATTGTCATCCGTGTATGGTCGTGCATAAGATACATATCCCGGCCTGGAGATTGCACTGCTGCTGGCTGTTGATGGGGCGGGACTCGCGACGTGACTCATGGATAAAGGGTCTGGTGAGACACCTGCTGATTGTGCTCCTGATACCGACCCTGAGTCTGGGTCGCTGAGTCCTCCATCGGGACGGAACGAGATACCAGACTGTCGAATATCTTCGAGACGAATCAAAATCTCCGACTCTTGACGTTGCACGTTGTACGAGATCTCGCAAGGTATGAGCTTTTGCTCCAATCCTTTGAGATGAAAGTATCGCGCATCCCGCAGAAGACGATAGCGATGCGCCTCGCTTCGTATCTCGACGTTGTAGCCTTGCAGTAGTTGCATCAGCTCGCCAAACACCTCTCCGTTCCTATTCGGCACGGATGGAGGCTTGATAGGAGGCGGTCGAAGCAGCGCATCGCGGTCCAGTCCCGGGAACGCCTCGTACGGCGTCGAGAAGAAATGTGCAAAGCCAAGCGAAAAGTAATTGGGGCTGTCTCCAGGAGCAGAGAACAGATCGCGTTGTATCTGGAAAGGCTTTCCTCCGATGTTCACGAAAATGTCGGTCTTGAACAGCTGTTTCGTGAGACGCGGCACTAGTATCATCAGCAATGAATCATGTGGCTACGCACTGCTGAGCTTACGAGAGTAGAACTGCGCGTCCGCATATAGCTTTACAAAGTGCTCGCCATCTCGTGGCGTAATGTGGTAGCCCTGAAGGTGTAGGGCAATGTCGCGAAAGGTATCGGGATCGCGATCGATGTACAACGTCCTCACGTCACCAGCTCGACCGCCATTGTCATGCAGTTGCTGGCTGAAGAAATGGGAAAAGTGCGAGGGTGCTCTAATAGTCTCAGTTACTGGGCTCTCTTCATGCATTCACCGCATGCTTACCATCTGACGCTATAGAGGCTCCCGATAGCCTGAATAGCTCTGATCCTATCTGTATGGGAAACACCTTGCCAGCAGGAAGTATGTCCAGTCGGCCAGGTGACTCAGCTATCCTGCGCGGTGTAGAGACATCGATGACCCTTCCCTGTGGTCCCGTGCCCTTGCTCTGCTCCTTCTGCCTCTCTGGCGCTGTATTCTCTCGCGACACTGATTGGGGTAGAGCTTCGGTTGTGGGCGCATGGGTTGCAGTTCGCGCCGTGGATGGTGTACGCGCATCAGCCGGGGCTGGTAGGACTGGCGAGGTTGCTGAGGCGTCGGATGATTGCCGTGACACGTTCTGGCGCTTCGGTGGGTGTTCGGTTGTGACGCCAACACTTTGCGATCCAACCGCAGTAGGCTCAGAATTGACTTTCCTCTTCATACCTGCATGAACAGCTGGTCTCTGTGGCTGCTGTGGCTGGGCTGGCGGAGGCGGAGGCGGAGGCGGAGGAGACGATTGATTCTGGCTCTGCGCAGCATTCGGCGTCGTAGTAGCGCTCTGGCCCAAGGGGAACGCTTGATGCGCCGGTTCTCGCGCGGCGACAGGATGTGGGATACTGAACTCGGTAGGTTGTACTTGGCTCTGGTATTCTTGGACAAGCTCACCCTGCGGCTCGTACTGGTTTGTGAAGTCTGAGAAGTCGATGGCATCCCAGCCTGCAGGCGCAGATGAATTAAAGCCAAAGCCGTTGAAGTGTCCCGGCATCACCTGGGGCTGTTGCGTGTTAACAGCATAGTCGGGAAACCCGGTGGGAAAGCCATGGCTATGCGTCTGGCTTGTGGGCTTGTCCGCGTTCGCGTTCGCGTTGTGCTCGGCATGGTGGTAGACGCCGTAGAAGTGCTGTTGCGATGCTCCACTTGCTTGGTCAGATGTTTGAAATGCAAAATCGCGAGATGGTGCGCCCGAACGGTCGGACATTGGCTAGCTACAACGAGAATCGCCTCGCATTGAGCGACAAGAAACCTCGGTGGAAGCAGGTTTTGGTCCGCTCAGAGGGAGGAATTCGTGGGTTGCTGATGAGAAGCTGAGTAAGAGCTCTGGCATGGGTAGCTTTCGGAATCGATACTCAATGCGGTTTGGCACTACGAGCGACCAAGTTGGGGTGGCCTGGGCGAGAGTGAGGGGCAGCTGAGCTTCCACTCCAAGCAACGTCGCTGGTTTATGAAGACGTTGTACATGGCGAGTCCATGCATCTGGGAGACTATGCGCGCTGTGAGGCTGAGACTAAGGCTGACATAGCTGGCAGCTGGTAATCGGCCAGTCGACGCGGCATGGCCGATGGAAAATTGAAGCTGACGTGAGGTGCTCTGGTTCCAGCAATCAGATTATCGACAGGCCCCCCTTGAACTGCACGTTATCGAGCCGACGTCCAGGGCGAAGTTGTTGGTCGCTAGTACATGACAGAATCGATGCGATAGCGCTTGTTTGTTGTGCGCAATTGATCCAGGCTGCTACTTCATGGATAACACGACTTTGAGACTTCAATCATGTAAAAGACGTCGATTCCCATCAATTCACCACCATCCTTCCAACAGCAATTCATCTCACACGTGTAATGCAGTTCTTGGACATTATGAGTTGGGTCTATTGCAGCATATTTCCTACTCGATCGTACTGTTACATAAAATCGCCGTCTAAGCGAAGCAAGATCTAACTTGAATGACTGCAGATAAACGCAAAACACACAGAAGAAGAAATGTGATATCGTACCGAACCCATGCCAGCCATTATGCAAGAAAAGACAGACTTTTATGTGACAAGTCCACCTCAAGAGACCTGCTGTCCTGGCTGTCCTGGTATCATCTCCTCCGTCACTCCAACTCCCCGTCGCACCAGACCAGCGCTTAGTTGGTCTTGGCGATTTCGACACCACCGGTAGCACCTGAGGTTGAATGTTAGTAAATATCTCACAAGCAGTTCGCGGGTAGGAGTTACGTACCAAGTGCCTTCTTGATGTCACCGTAGATGGCGAACTGACCAGCGGTCAGGGTACCAACCATGAAAAGACGAGCACCGATACCACCGAATGAACCACGGAGACCAAGCTCCTTGGCGATCTTGATCAAACGGGAGGTGGTTCCCTCTCCAGGAAGACCCTTGGTCTTGTTAATCCTGGAAAGCATGGTGTCGGCGGGCTGGGAGATGATGGCGGCGGCGAAACCGGCAATGATACCAGAGCCCAAGTTGTAGACTGTCTGCATTCCGTTGGAGGTCTTGCTCTTGTCGACGACGGAGTAGACGGCCTCGTTGACCTTCTCGAAGACGGCGAACTTGGCCATGGTGTAGGGAACCCTATGTCATGTTAGTCTGTGCTGCGTGTTCATCCAGACAAGTTTGCTACGTACTGCTTGAACAGGATAGGTCCGAAACCAGAGTAGAAGGCGCCGACACCCTCGTTCTTCAGGATCTTGGAGAATCCACCAACGAGGCCGTTGGCAAAGGTTGGGTCACCAACGAGACGGATACGGGTAGCCTCGAGAGGGCAGAGGGCGACATCGGCGAAGAACTCGGCAATGGCAGCAGAGGCGAGGTAGACGGCAGTGCGGTTGTTGGCGGCAGTCTCGTAACCGACGAGGTTGATGGACTGCTGCTTGAAGAACTCGTAACCTCCAAACTTGAAGGCACCCTGGAGGAAGTAGCCGGCAGCGGTAGGGCCGAAACCGGTCCAGACGGCGCCCACACCCTCATTGGCAATGGTCTTCTTGAAGCCACCGATCAGGCCGGTGTTGTATGTGACGGGGTCAAGCTGTATCCTGGTCTTGACGCTGTTGCACATGTTAGCTTGGCATTCTGTCGTCATTTTTGACATCTGTCAACCGTCGCAAAACGTGTGCGATACGGCCAATTGACGCCTCTCAACGGCATTGGAGCGCGGGGAAACATACACATCGACGGGTGTGAGGGCTCCGTGGGTGACGGAGCAGCAGACGGCACCGGCGAAAGCGAATCGCGCGTACAGGTCGAGGCCAGTGGGCGCGGTGGGGTCAGCGGCCGCGAGCTTAGCCTTTACGGCATCGACCTTGCTGGAGCCGGTGGCGGTGGGAGGGGGGTTGGTGGCCATTTCGCTGGTGTGGATGAGAAGCGAAGCAAGTGGAGTGGAGAGGTTTGGAGGGTGAAGCTGGACAGACGGAGACTACGAGCCCGCGATAGTTGGTGAGAAGTTTTGTGCTTGGCGTTGGACCCGTTCTCTCCCGACTGTAATCCGGATACCCGCCCTGCCGCCAATCCTCCATTCACGTCACCGCGATTTGGGCGTGCCCATCGGCTTCTGCCAATCCCGCGCCCGAATTCCTGTGCCCATATTCTTTTTCGAGGGGGCCGCAAAATTGCGCTTTATTCTAACATCACCCAGGCGAGGCTGCTGGCGCTCAGGAGCCCATACTGTACAGAGACTGGAGGTTGCTTTCTCAAACTCATCGGAATCACATGTCGCTAGCCCTCAACACCCGGATTTAAGATCCTTATATCCGGCGGACCGTCAGTCTTCTTCGTCTTCGCTTCTCTTGGCAGACACATCTTCACCTTCCGTCCCGCTGGCAGCACTCGACTCCTGATCACGATTGATTAAGCAGGCCAATTCCGTCAAGTCGTCGTGTTTCGTTGTCGCAGCCGCCAGCAATCCACTCATCGATTCCTCCATCAGCTCCAAGTGCACGAGCATCTGCGTCGCGACTAGATGCGTGTTCAACATACCTTCCAGCGTCTCCTCCATTATCCTCGCCGTAACCGGATCGCTCAGTCGTGCCGTCATTATACGTTCTCTCTCGGATTCATCGCGATCTTTGAGGTCAGCGCCAGCGAACTTTACCGTCCGAGATAGAACAAGATTGTGAGTCGTCTTCATATCTCGAGCTTTATCGGCAGTTGCTTCCAGAACGGCCTCCAAACTCAGAAAGTGCTCTCCAAGCTTGTCTCTCAGGGCACTATAGTCGTCTGCCTGAGTACATTTGGCCAAGATGTCCTCCCAGGGGGGAGTATATCCGTCTGGATCATCCTCCCTTTCAGCGCGTGGCTGCGCTGATCGGAGCACGGCTAACATCAACAACTCATCAAGTCCGGCCTTTCTCAATCCGTTCCTTGCGCGTTGGATCCTAGTCATCAACTTCTGCCGTGTTCTTTCTGCCAATCTTTTATTGGACACTCTCCATTTAGTCCTGCATCGCCTTACTTCATCTCGATTGTCATCTTGCTCCGCTTCCTCTTTTTGGCTTTGATACGAACGTCTCTGCTTCTCACGATTGAAGCGATTCTTAAGGTGTTCCTGTCCGTTCAATGCCTTAAAAATAAGGTACACGCAATCGTCTTTGTTTGCAACCTCAAATTCATGCTGTCTGATGTGGGCCAATATGATGACAAGCATGTCAAACGGGTTCTGATTTTTAAAGTCTCTGGTCTCCGGTCGATATGCGTGGATGGCTCTCAGTAAACGCCGTCGAGAAGGTTCCAAAATGCCATTTTGGCCAGTCTCGTCGTTTTGGTTGCTATTCGTGTCGTCACCTACAATCGCCATAACCTTGTCAACAACTTCGATCCTCTCCACCAAAGCAGCGATAAAGGCCTGGCGAGCCGTGAGATCGGCATTGTAGCTGTCAGCAATGCGCTTGTTCCAAGCGAGCAATACCCTCAAGATGTCAGCTTCTGACTCTTCAGCTTCTGGTGCCAGTGGCTCCGAGCGTAATGGGGCAAGCAAATCTTCGAATATTTTGTCACGTGGGCCGTTTCCAGCCTTGATGCGCTCGAGGACTGTGGTGTTCACGCATAGCTCATCGGCATGGAGTTCCACCGTTATTTCTCGGTACCGGTCCCAACTCGAGTCCTCGTCAGTATCTAAAAATGACCTACGTTCTTCCCGACATAGCTCATCAAGTCTGGCTAGAACATCTTCGAGCTCGGTATCTTGTACCGGAAGTTCCTCGTCAAAGTGATTCGGCAAGAGTGCGGCTCCTCCTCTTTCCCAAGTAAAGTTCTCATCCAAGTGTTCCTCTTCGAAGTCATCAACAGTATTTTGATTGGTCTGATGCGAACGTTCTCGCAAGCGCAGACTCGCTAAGGCCTTTGACCCACGCGAAGTTCTCGCACTGATTGTTAGTGTTTTTGTACCGCTGATGAGTTTGTCATACGCCTCCTGGCGGTCTAGCATTTTGATAGGGATGATATTTCTTGGAGTCTCGCTTGCGCAATACCATGGTTGCGGACTAGATATTGAGGCTTTTGAAAATCACATTCGTTATATTCAATGCGCTAGGAATATGGAAAGTGGGGGTAGTGAAGAATTGTGCTATTACTTCAGAGCACAGCAGTGATTTCTTGGGTCGCAACCGCGGATCAAAATGTCGTATTACCAAGATGCATCGGACTGGCAAACTCCAGTAATTTTGGTGTTCTATACGGATCATGGATCAACCAAAGAATGACCAAGCCCCATCCACGGTCCATCGTAGAGGTATAGTATATCAGCAAATGTTGCAATGTTCGTTTATTCATCCCAAACCGAGCTCTTCACATCACAGTTCACATTACAACTCACACAGCTTCTCCGCAACACGGCACTTGTCACAAAGCTTTCACACTACCTTTCACGCCGCTCTTCACAGCACCTTTCACAACCCACCACCCAAAGGCTCTTCAGCTGATACTATAATGGCTCTTTCCCTCCTAGTCCGAGCTCACTTCGAAGCCACACGGCCAAGGCAACCAAGGAAAACGCCCAACGAGTTTGAACTCACTACCTTGCCATCGGAAACGCATTTAGTACCAATGCCGTTCCCGGCCGCTCACCCTTCTCGTGCAACCTCAACAACATCGTCCTCGGCCTCCTCGACGGCCTCGACCAACACTGATTCAGCATACTCGGTAGTGGCTAGTCGTAGATCGAACTCTCCCAGCTCAACAAGCTCCAGGTCCACATCATCAACGTCAACGGACTCTGTCTCACCCCTTTCGAACACATCTGCGCCAGCTGTGGCTTATACATCAACGCCAAAGATCAAGAGCATGGATGTAGAATCTAAAAGCTACGATCTCAAAGTACGCAACGTTTTCTTACCACGTACACCCGTTTTGCGACCTCTGGACTACTCTGTGCTCGATTTGGCAGCCATGATTCCAGAGTTGAGGTTGGATCTGATTGCATCCACGGCCATGGCGTTGCCTGAGACGCCGGCGCTGCAACCGTTGAGTGATGGAGATGCGTTGAAGGAGATTCCGGATTTGGATTTGGATGGTTAGAAGAAGCACACTTGCTTGGTCAGTCGGCTCGTCAGATTGGGGTTGGTTTGATATGTCTGTTGAGTGCCGCATATCCTGCATAGAGTATAGTAGAACGAATATAAAAGCGTTAGTACCAAGTCTTCCCATCGCGTGCGTTTCTACTGCGGTACACCACATATCTTACATCAGCTCGTATGAACCCAAGCACAAAATCCTCCGAACCACATGGCAAATTCATCTAGCCTGCTGTTCCGGCATTTCTCTCTCATTTCTATTGTCACCGTTCCCATCCTCACCCCCACTACCTTTGTATAGATGCTTGATATCACCGAGACTCTCAATATATAGAAACGTTCAATCACTGAGAAGCATGGCCAAACATTGGGTCGCGATCTAGTAAGTGATGCCATTGGTAGATGATGTAGCCGGACGTTTTCCGACTACTATAGTCCAAGAATATGCTGTTTTTGATACAAGTCCACTTGAAGACGCCCAACCGTTCATCCTCAGTCGGTGGAAAATTTTACCCCAGCCCTTGGGGAAATCATGCAAGTAAGGTATCGCACAAATTCTGACCCTCATCAGCCCCATAGGTCTCCCGTTGAACGCCAGCGCTGATAATACAAAAATACAAAGCCTAAGCCCGTACTCCCGAAGGAGGCAATGATTTGTTGACTTCGGGCTTCGTGTCCTTTTCCGTGTTCTTGAGACGCGCTAGGATGACGGTAAGCGTCTTCTTTTCTCTTCCATCGTTATCTAGCACGTGAATCAAATCACGGAGCTGGATCCCAGCTCCCGTCTCGGTGTGCTCGATTGCGTCGCCAAACTTGCGCTTCCTGCCCAAGAGAGCCTTTTCAGGGGCTTGGACTGCAGGTGTCGCGGTGCCGCTACCACCTGCTGCAGCTGCTGGTCGCGGTGTCGAGGTACCTGACGCTGGACCACCGCCTCCACCAGTCATCCAGGAGTATTTCTTCTTCTTGCCGCCGAGTGCCATACTGGCAGTTTCGTTGGCTTTGCCGAACACAACAACATCTGACTGACTTTGCTTCTTGGCGAATGCCAGGGCCTTCTTTGTGACAGGTTCTGGTAGGGGTATGGGAGCAACTGGCGTATCTGCAGAGGAAGCCGAGGCACCTGCTTGACGCTTTGCACGCTTGCGAAGCCGCTCCTGCTCCCACTTGTAATAATCCTCAGCGCGCTTTGTGAGCGCTTGAGCAACGTGGTTGACGTTCTGGTATGTTCGCTGGGGGGTTGGCGGTGCTTCGCTGGGAGGCGTTGGCAGCCGTCCTGCATTAGGAACACCTAAGCCAGTTAGCAATCACATGGAAAGAGACCACTGGCGACATACCCTTGCTGGCTGTCGCTGTAGGGCTGACAGCGCTGTCCGGAGCCTCCCATGGCGTCTTCAGGATGTTGACCGGTGGAACCATCTTCTCCCGTGCATTCTCTCCTACAACGGCAAGGTCAAGCATCTGGGGCGGAATGATGCCGTGAGAAGTGTTCTGGCGGCCTTGGCACAAGGCGAAAGAGTCTTCGACCACGGTACGTATGCGCTCCTCGGTAGCCAGGGAAATTAGGGTCAGAATCTCAACAAGCGGCGCGTTCTGGTTCAGTAGACTGGCAGCCTCCAGGCCTACAATTTGTTCGCCATTAGCACCAGTCTGAGTAGTACGTGTGATTTCTTGCTGGCCTTTGTCTGGAATCTTATCAAACAGACCGTCCACATTTATCTGAATACCGTGCTCATACCCACGCTTTGCGATGCGATGCCTGAGCACACTCGCTTGCAGGAAGGGATCGTTGAGTGGCTGTTGGGCAGACTCGTTCAGGATCCTGGCGGCTTGTTCGTGTTTTCTGATGAATTCGGCTTCGTGCTGCTCCTTGGTCATTTCCTGACTGAGCGGACCGGTCCCCTGGAACGCGCCATGGCTTGACTGCTGGCTCCAGTTGTTGAAGCTAGCGTGCGGCGATGCTGTAGACCCTGATGCCTGCGAGTTGAAGCTTCTGTAATTGTGCAGCAAGTTGTCCTCTTCGGCGCGCAGGTCGATACCAGACCCGGTAAGAACATCGCTGATGTTGTTGACGTCCAGATCGCGCGCATTCGCCTTTTCCAGTTCGGAGCTGTCCCCAGTCTTGCTGTACGGGACCTTTGGTGGCGGCATAGAGCCCTGGAGCGCTGGCTGTTGTTGCGCATTCGGATGCTGGTACGGCTGGGGCTGGTGGAATGGCGGAGGCTGCATGGCGGCCGGCGATGTGGGCAGTGAGTGGTAGCCAGGCGTCTGCGGAGATGCGGTATACGGCGAGGGGGGGAAAGAGGGAGCGCCAGGCATGCCGAAAGGTGACTGGTACGGCGCAGGTGAAGGCGGATTCGGGGAGAGGCGCTGGCGTTTATTGGGGGGGATGCCGCTTCCCATGGTTGGGGACAAGGCGGTGGGTGACTGCTGGTAATGCTGAGGCGAAAAGGCGCGCTGCTGTTGGTGGTGGTTCAGGTTCTGCGTCTGCACGGGCGGCGGAGGCTGTTGGCCCGGGGGCGGATACTGGTTGTAGTTTGGGTAGGCCATGATGGGCAGCTCGTCCCCAGCGGGGAGTTGCGCAGGTGATGGCGATTTATCGGCGCGTCATCCGGCGGCGGTGAATTGCGAGCTGACAGCGCTTGCTCTGGCACGTGATTTCCGGCAGTCGCGATGGGTCGAGTGTGCGGGCGCGTGGGCGCGTGGGTAATGTTCATGTCGCGGTCGATGGAGCCCAAGTTGAATCTGGAGTGACGAGCACGGACGGGGTCTTGGCAGTCGCGCGCCAGACAAAGACGGCCGCAATGGTCGTCCATCGTGCACTCCACCCTCACTCGGCGCTGCTGCACACACTCTCTCGCCCTCGCCGTGCCCAACCGAGGCGTAGCATACTCCGGCGATACTAATTCACGACTAACCAGACAGGACCAATCGCTGCTCGTAGCTGCTTTACGCGTTCTTCGTCGGCTCCCATTCACGCACCCGATAGCTTCACCTCCGTCGCCTGTACAACGCGTATTAGACCGTCACATCTCAACTCGCGCAATCATGGCGTCGAAGAGAAAGGCAACGGCCATGGCGCCCGAAGATGAAGACCCAATAGATCCGTCCGACGAGCTCATGTTCCTCTGCCTAGGCGGCGGTAATGAGGTCGGCCGGTCGTGTCACATCATCCAGTACAAGGGCAAGACGGTCATGGTGCGCACACAGAACTTGAACACTCTACGGCGACCATGCTAATGCCCAACAGCTTGATGCCGGTATGCATCCCGCACACGAAGGCTTGTCGGCCATGCCATTCTACGATGACTTCGATCTTAGCACTGTAGACGTGCTATTAATTTCACAGTATGTATACGCACGTCTTGCTTGCCATGGTAGTTGGGGTTCGGCGCATCACTGGAGTCGGACCATGAGCGCGCAAGGGCACTCGCAGTTCAGCGACTTGTATATCACTATGAATGGAATATTATTTGCTTCCTCTCCGCTCGACTTCGATGATGTGCCCCTCCCTGGTTCCCACCACTGTATCTACCACTTTGGGCGCCTCTTCCTGACTCTTCTGCCCGTCGAGTATGCTGACATCCGGCTAGTTTCCACGTCGACCATGCTGCTTCCTTGCCCTACGTGCTTGCGAAGACGAACTTCAAGGGTCGTGTGTTCATGACACATCCGACCAAAGCCATCTACAAATGGCTGATCCAAGACTCCGTCCGTGTCGGAAACATGTCGAGCAACTCGGAGACCAAGATCCAAATGTACACCGAGGCGGACCATCTCAACACCTATCCCATGATCGAGTCGATCGACTTCTACACTACACATACCGTCTCTGGTGTACGGATAACACCATATCCTGCCGGTCACGTACTTGGAGCAGCCATGTTTCTGATGGAGATTGCAGGCTTGAAGATATTGTTCACTGGCGACTACTCGCGAGAGGACGACCGGCATTTAGTCTCAGCGTCGGTACCACCGGGCGTGAAGATTGATGTCCTTATTACGGAGTCAACGTTTGGTATCTCGATGCACACGCCACGTGTTGAGCGCGAAGCACAGCTCATGAAGGCTATTACCGACGTCCTCAATCGCGGCGGCCGAGCTCTTCTCCCAGTCTTCGCTCTGGGGCGAGCCCAGGAACTTCTTCTCATTCTGGACGAATACTGGAGCAAGCATCCAGAGGTCCAGAAGATACCCATCTACTACAACTCCAGCCTAGCACGGAAGTGTATGCAGGTCTACCAAACCTACGTCTCGGCCATGAACGACAACATCAAACGCCTCTTTGCCGAGCGCATGGCCGAGGCGGAAGCCGCTGGAGATACTGGACGACGCGGAGCCTGGGACTTCAAGTTTGTCCGTTCACTCAAAAGTCTTGAGCGTTTCGACGACCTGGGTGGATGTGTCATGCTTGCTTCGCCAGGTATGATGCAGTCTGGAACGTCGCGTGAGCTGCTTGAGCGATGGGCACCTGACCCAAGGAACGGTGTCATCATCACTGGTTACTCTGTTGAGGGCACAATGGCGAAGCAGATTGTCCACGAGCCAGATCAAATTCCCGCCATCATGACCCGCGCCAGTAACTCAGCACGGCGACCAGGTCAAAGAGAGAATGAGCAAACCATGATTCCCCGACGGTGCACAGTCCAAGAGTACAGTTTCGCGGCACATGTCGACGGAAAAGAGAACATGGAGTTTGTGCAGGAAGTTGCTGCTCCTGTCGTTGTAAGTTTAGCTCACCGTCCATATTCACGTGAAGAAACTTGTACTCACCAAAGCCTAGATTCTCGTTCACGGTGAGAAGGGCAACATGACTCGTCTAAAGTCCAAACTTCTCTCCTTCAACGCTCAGAAGGCCGTCCCCACGAAAATATACTCGCCAGCCAACTGCGAGGAACTTCGCATTCCTTTCAAAACCGACAAGATTGCCAAGGTTGTCGGAAAGCTAGCCTCTATCGCTCCACCTCTGCCTCGCTCCCTGAGTCCCAACGGCGACGAGAGCGGAAGTGCTGGAGAAGACCAAGAAGGCGAGAAGGTGGATATGATCAGTGGAGTTCTTGTCCAAAACGACTTCAAGATTTCCCTCATGGCGCCCGAAGATCTAAAGGAATACGCAGGTCTAACGACAACAACCATTCTATGTCGCCAGCATCTCACTTTGTCAGCCGCTGGAATTGATCTGATACGATGGGCGCTCGAAGGAACTTTTGGCGCTATCACAGAGAGCAGTCTCACCGACGCTGCCGTTGACGGCAAGATGAATGGCAACGGCACAACTCACAAAGAAGAGGCAGACGAAGAAGTCAGCCGAACAGAAACAAAGTTCACAGTAATGGACTGCGTGAACGTTCTAATCAAGAACGGAGGAAGAGTAGAAGTAGAATGGGAAGGCAACGTAATCAACGACGGTATCGCCGACGCCGTCCTCGCAGTTCTCTTCACCGTCGAATCTTCTCCAGCAGCTGTTCGGCGTAAGTCGCTCCCCTCATCTCCACCTAGCACCCTAATGAGACCTGACACTAACACACATATATCATCTAGAATCCTCAAAACAACACTCCCACACCCATACATCTTCACCCAAAGAAGAAGGGGAAGACGAAATATCCGCCACAAAACTGACCCATCGCTTCAAAAAGCCTCATCCTCACCGCACAACAGACCCCTCTACCCGTCTTGCCCGCCTCTTCCTCTTTCTAGAAGCTCAATTCGGCGAAGAGGCAGTTCGGCCCATTACCCTCCCCCGCAACAGCACTACAACCGCTACTACAAACGGTACTCCAGCGGCCAACCCCGATTCGATGGATACCTCGACTCCGGACGACGAGAAAGCATCAGAGCCCTTTAGCGTTGCTGCTCTCCCGCCTCCCATCGCACCAGACGACCAGTTGTCGGTAGAAGACAAAGCAGAGCTCAAACGCCTACACAACCTGGGTATACCTGTTCCGGGTGTGGAGATCAAGTTTGACAAGTGGGTGGCGAAGGTTTGGCTAGAGGATTTGGATGTGGAATGCGCGAATAATGCGCTTAGGGCGAGGGTCAAGGCTGTGGTTGAGAGAGGGGTTGAGACGGTCAGTGGGTTATGGCGGTAGACGAATTTGGAGGAGGAAAAAGAAGCTGGCCTAGAGAGTATACAGATGGATTGTGGAAATATTGACTGAGCGAACTCTGCTTCGGGATCCAAGATAGGGAAACGGTCTTTTTCTGTATCTTGCGTTGAGTTGAACAAGTCATGTGCTATGTCTATATGCGATGAAGAAGCTTGAAGATGATATTATTGCTTTTACTTCCAAAGCTTGTGTCCCTGTATTTGTGATGCGACGCTTGAATGCCAGTCTGCCACTGGGAGTCTGGGGAGTTTCTGCCTATAGAGAGAAGAGCGCGACTCCACCGAGAGACGATCTGGATGCACTGTTGGAGGGAATGTGGAGACCCGAAATCGCTTACACTGCCCAAGCTCGGGAAGTTGAGCAAGTTTAAATACCACGCCGGAAAAGTCACATTGCAGGAACGGTACCCGGCTCAGCACCACCTTATCTTATCAAAAAGCATGTGTCGTTTTCTCGCTGGGTCGAAAACAATGTTGCATGAATGCCGCGTGCAGTTCGTTCCCTTTTGAGGGCTAACTCCAAGACTCAACGAAAGCGAACCGATGCCTATCCCTGCAGGACAATCATGGCTGCCGACACTACCGGTAGACATGGAGAAAGGAATTCTTTCACTGGGCCAAACGAAAGCCCTTCAGCGGTTCGTACACAGAGCGCTTGCAAGTCCATCCGCTATTTTAAGCTTTGAAACGCGTCCCTAAAATTCCAGGCACGAGCGCGTCGCGGGTCCAAGTTTCGGAACTGTGGCGGTGCGATGGCCCTTCCTCCCTGTAAGCACTGATCTTGCTGGCAAACCTTGTTGCGTTGAAGGAAAAGCTCCGGCAGGCAAGGTATTTTGCGATGATTTGACCAAAGCGAGCTGCATGCCGCGATGTCTGCCTTGGTTGGACCGGCGGCGTGTCTAAGGGTCAAGCCTCAGCGCTAAACCCCGTATGCCCCTCGCTCCAGCCACAATCGTCACAACGCATGGGTCTCTCAACCTACGCGGATCATGCCGTGGCAGAGAGCTACCCCCCAGCCATCTGATGGGGGGGCCGCGATAGCCTACTGCGCACTTGCTGCAGAAGGCCTTGGGCGCCTGTTGCAGCTGCCTTGTACCCTTTCCCCATCTTGATTCTGTGATTGTGACTGCTCCGACTGCTAATCTTCTTTGTACTGTGCTGTGTGATACGTGACGCAGCCAGCCTCTCACTGATACGGGCAAACAGCTTCTTGATGATATAGATTACGGTAGCTTCTTAGGTTGTGCTCTAGGAAAGTCGGGACGCTCTTTTGGCAACACTGGAGGGATATACGAACAAGGACGGCATCGTGACTTTGGACGCTCGTCATGGAGGTATGCAGGCAGCTCAACCTTCCCATCTCATGTCGAACCAACTGACCTTACTGCAGAACACTACTACTACTACTACTACTGGAATATATAGCGGGTCTCCAACATACACGCGAGACACATCACCCATACAACATGCATCACCAAGCTCCTCCGACTCGTCAGCGACGATAAAACCACTACCCGCGATACCACACATGCCTCCTCCCTACGCATACGAAAGGCCGTACCGCGATGATCCACCAACACCCACCGAAGGCGCACCCTCGACACATGGTCAACTCACTTCACCCACACATGACGTACAATCTCAACACGGTCTGGTGTACCGACCCTACACAGACTCGTCGCCACCTCACACGCCAATCGCCGACGACGTACCTCTCGCACACCTCTTCGCTACGCACACGTACGCGCAACCAACAGAGTTCTCGTACCAGTCTGACGATGCCTTTTACCCGGCCGATGCACCGCCGCCGTATGCAATTGCGGTCCGACAATCGTATCGCGACACGCTCATTCAGTACATACCTAGCAGCCAACACGACTCCCGGGTTGCGGAAGACGAGGAAAGTCAGCTGGGCATAGAGGTGATAAGACCAGATGACGTGCGGTATTCGGTTGAGAAGATTGTTGCCATGTTTGTCGTTGCGCTGCTGTTGTTGGTGGTATCGGGGGTGCTTAGCTGGCTGGCTCTGGGGAACATGAGATGAGAGTGGAAGTGGGACATGCGATAAGAGTGGAAGTGGGAGGGATTGTCTGCGATCGAGGAAACGGACGGCGTTGGATATGGATATGGATATGATACACACGCAAACTATTGTTGCAACTACATTGGATGTGATGGTAGTGCAGATTCGGACATGGGAGTTTTGCGGTGGAAACAAGGACTTTGGATAGCGTGGAGCAATATTTGGCATAGCATCTAGGATAACATTATGTAAAGACCCTTTGACACGACCCCTGCAAACACGTGCAGTGAAGTATAAGAGATGGCTGGTTGACGCATGCATTACTGCAGTACACCCAGTTGCACACTAGCATGACAGCTTACATGGTAGTATTAAAATTCAGTCTGTCCACGGCAATGAACGCTAACATTTCACAGCCAAACAAATCGTGTTCCAATATTAGACACCAGCCTTATGGACCCTGGAGTGGAGCTCCCCAGTTAGGTGGGTCCCGTATGAGCATCGGAACAAAGAAACGCGAAGATGAGAGGGTGAAGATGCAAGCTGCCTAGAGAGAAGAAGCTTTGTGTAGTGGTACAGCTTGCAGTCCATTGCTCGCATGGGGAAGCGTAGGCGAAGGTGCAGCCTGAGGCATCCAGGACGCTGATGTGAGCAGTGTGCAGCAGAGACCCACCCAGGCTCGGGCTTGCAAAGACGGTAGGATTGTTGACGGGACAGTCAGGCCGCCACAGGGAAATGTCGTTCCTTGATGGTGAAGAATTTCCCGGGTCGTCGTGTCCAGCACGTGGTGAGTGCCATGGAGCATCTTCTGGAGCTGGGGTACCGCCGAAGACGCCGAAGACGCTGAAGAGGCCGCATGTTCTGTTCACAGCTCGACGTGGCTGGTCCTGAGCGATTCAATTAGTGTGTGGCGTTGGTGTAGCGGTCCAGGATGTTGACCGGCGGAGCAGGGAGCATGACCCGCTATTGTGTACAATTCACCCCGCCGCGTCAATTTCGCCAGCCAGCGCCGTGGTCAGGAACGAGCAACTCAGTGAGCGCGCGCCTTGTATCTGCCGTGTCAAGGCTCGAGGATACAAAGGCCGTCACCGAAGCACCCGCTCCCAGCCAATTCCCCGGGGGACTGCGCCGCACCCCCAGCCGGCGGGCTTTCCCTCACACAGCCTTGCAGCTTGCTCCGTTTGGACAGTGCCCAGCTTGCTGTCAGCCGCAGCAGCACCTCTCCCAAATATCCTTGATCGCACCCCACCCGCCGACTCTCAGCCCTCTTCCTCTCTCAGGCTCATGAATTCCATGAACACCCGTTTCAAGAACCTAGTGGGTTCGAAACGAAAGAGTTCCTCACACAACCCCTCGCCCACTCCCCAAGGCACTCCCGCCCCCACAGGCGCTCAACGGCCCACGTCGCTGTCCCCGCAGGCCTCGTCGAGCAGCTCCTCGCTCCCCATGAATCCCCAGAATCCCCTGGGCCGCCCGCCCTCGTACACATATGCCCCTCCTGGCGGGCTCGGGGCGCCCCAGCAGCAGCACGGCCGACCCGCGAGCCCTCTACCGCCCATCAACACGGGCGCGCCTGGCTACCCTCCCCAACAGCCGCCCATGGGCTACCCACCGCAGCAGGGCCCGCCTGGCTATCCTCCCCAAGGCCCGCCGCCGCCGGGACAGTACGGCCAGGGCTACGGTGCTCCTCCGCCGGGAGCGCCTGCCCCTCACGGTGCGCCCGCCGCATACAACAGGCCCTCGGGCATGGCAGAAGTAGCCGGCGAAGGTCGTTCCAAGGCCCAGCTCATTGTGGGCATCGACTTTGTGAGTAGCCTCAGGCAACAGCGAGGCGCAGCAGCTAACCACCCAAAACAGGGCACTACCTTCTCCGGTGTCGCATTCGCCTTTGCTACCAACACCGAGGCCAAGGAAGACATCATCACCGAGTGGCCTGGCGCGGGCAACCAGACCAAACAGAAGGTGCGACCCACATGATCACATCAACGCGACAGCACTAATGCGCCGCAGATTCCCACCGTCCTCTACTACGACCAGTACCAGAAAGTAGTAGGATGGGGCCCTGACATCGCCGATGCTTTGGCCCCCACTGGCTACCCCAAGCCTGGCGTGCAAAAGGTTGAGTGGTTCAAGCTGCAGCTCATGCTGTCCGGAAACACATACATTGACCCCATCAACCTCCCACCGCTACCCCCGGGCAAGTCTGAGATCGATGTCGCAGCCGACTATCTCTTCCACCTGCGCCAGGCGATGCGCAACCAGCTGCAAAAGACGCTTGGTGAGGTCTTCAACCGAGAGGAGCGCAACATCAGATACTACCTCACGGTACCCGCCATCTGGAACGATGCCGGAAAGGCTGCGACGCGCGCGGCTGCCATTCAGGCTGGTTTCTTGCGGGACGAAAACGACAACAGATTGACCCTCATCACCGAACCCGAAGCCGCGGCCATGTTCTGTTCAAAGACTGGTCTGCTCAATCTCAAGATACACGACGCCGTTCTTATCGTCGACTGTGGTGGTGGAACCGTCGATTTGATCGCCTACGAAGTCGAAGAAGAGCAGCCCTTCTCCGTCGCCGAGTGCACAGCTGGGTCCGGAGACTCGTGCGGTTCTACTGCACTCAACCGCAACTTCAGCAACATTCTCCGAGCCAAGATCAGGAAGATGAAACTCCCAGATGGTTCCAAGACCGCCGGCAAGGTGTACGCCAAGTGTATCATGGACTTTGAGAACAGGATAAAAGCCGATTTCCGAAACAATGGTCAGAAATGGGCTGTCGACGTTGGTATTGAGGCAGAGTTCCCCGAGGCTGGCATCGAAGAGGGGTACATGACTTTCACCAACGAGGAGATTTTGCAGTGCTTTGAGCCTGTGGTGAACCGTATTCTTGAACTTGTCAGGAATCAGATCATCGCCATCCAGGCACAGAACCGGTCATTGCAGGTAAGCAATACGATATTGAAGCTTTTGGCACCCGGTACTAACTAGCACAGAACGTCTTGGTCGTTGGTGGTTTCGGAGCCTCTGAGTACCTCTTCCAACAGATTAAACTTCACGTACCACCTCAATTCCAATCAAAGGTCGTCCGCCCCATGGACTCCGTCGCCGCCATCGTCAAGGGAGCCGTCACAGCAGGTATCACTGAGCGTATCGTCACACACCGTGTTGCACGTAGGCATTACCTCATGGCAACTCTCCAGCCCTTCAAAGAGGGCCACCACCCCGAACAATACCGCGTCCCATCTCTTGACGGCAAGGATCGCTGCAAGTACACACGCCAAATCTTTGTACAAAAGGGTCAAAGAGTCAAGATCGGCGAGCCAGTCAAAGTCTCATTCTTCAGACAAGTTGCACCTGGTGCTACACTCATGTACGAGGATATACTGTATGCGTGTGACGACGATGTTTGCCCGGAGTACACCAAGGACCCTCGTAAGTTGAGAGATTTCCCAATATAGAAAGCACCCTGCTAACAGCGAAATAGGCATCAAGGAAGTCGTCACACTCACTTCTGATCTCTCACGAAAGAATCTCGAAAAAGATTTTGAACGCATGGACACGCCCCAAGGCACTTTTTACCGTGTCTACTTTGACATTTACCTTACGCTTGATGGCTCGGAGTTCAATGCCGAGCTGGTTTGCCAGGGCGAGGTTATGGGCAGGTGTACTGCGCGGTTTAGGTAGATTGTGGGTTGGTAATGCGTCGAATGCCCGTAAAAGTTTACCCGACTGGTTTGCTAATCTGGTGGAGAGACCATACTTTTGGGCATCTTATCTGAATATCGGCAGGATGTATGGGCTAGACGGGGACACGATTGCGACTCTTTCTTCTGCGCCGATCCTCGTCTTCTTGTTGGCTTTCTTTTACGATCTGGTTCAGAGCGCTGACGATGTTATCTATACAAGCATACCCCCCGAAATGTTTCAATGGCAAAATTCTTTTAATTGTTACACACTAATCTATCCAATATGAGTCCGGCCGCAGCATCTGAAACGTCCTCGCCTGGTCGAATTGCGAAGACTTCCCCGAGTCCTGCCGAAATGAGATTCGCGTACCATCTAGGAAGCTTAGGTGGGTGCCATTGCCATGCCTACTTGCTTAAGAATATGGTGGTGAGGTCACGAGGATGCATTGGGGTCAGAGTGATCTCCATCGAAGTCTGCAAAGAGGGAATTGGTCAATGAAAGAGTCGGAGTCACTATCTGAAAGAGTATCGGCCAAAGGCTTGATGTCAAAGTATAGACCGATGTTATTACCAGGACAGCGCTCAAGAACTTCGTCGTTGTCTTGTGGGTCTGGGGGTACCGAAGATGTCGCATACTCGTAGTATCCAAGGCTTGGAAGGTTTTCTCCAGAGAAAGAACGTACCGGTGAAGTACAGATCGACGCGCCATGGAGTACCGGTGGTTTACCCAAAGATCCACAGTGCTCGTCTCTCTATGATCGATTGACAATTGACGCTTAGCTTCAACAGTCTCGGAATCACTGTCTGATATGGAGAACCGGTGGCTTGCTGGAACGGTCTCTGCGGCGATGCAGTCATCCAACGAGAATCGTCGAGACGCTGGGGCGACTTCTGCGATGCCATCGGAAACGTCGTCTGGCACGCTGACTTCAATTGCTGGGTAGCTTGAAGATTGCGAAACTGGAGTAGCGTTTTCCAGACAGAGTCACCGGGATGTGGGCGCTACTTCTGGCTTGTCATTGGAAACGTGATCTAATGTACTAAACTCAGTGTCTGCGTAGTTCCGACGACTTGACGATGATGACGGCAAAGCGGGACCTGAAGCAATCCTCAAAGTACCGAGATTGGGCCACAGAAGGTACCCGTCACAACGAATCGGGGGTGGCAAACCTGGCATATCAGCCAAGGAAGGTAGTTTCTTTTTTCCACGCAGAGGCGGAGGACGGAGTCCATCTACGGCCTTGTTGGTGTGCATATATCTTGGATGACTGCTCACCGGGAGATCGTCGCGACAGTTGTGCTTGCAGACCTTCCTCACTGGTTCTTCCGGCGGCTTTGTTCGTTGCTGCGGCATGGGAAAGGGAGAGTCTGGACGAGTTGGGTGGAACGATGATCGTTTGGAAAGGTCTTCGAAGATAGTTGTGCCCTCAATACTCTGCTTCTGCGGTAGCTTGGCCGGTTCCGGTTTCTGGATGATCGGAGTTCGGTCAGTCTGTTGCACTGCAACGGGTGCTGATAGATAGTACTTATCAGCTTCACCACCAGGACGATAGCCAAGATGTTTGTCCTTCCGAAGGTGTAACTGCGGTCTCGGTCTCGGTCGACGATCGTTTCGGTACCGGACAGCGTTACAACGCTGAAGTTCTACTGTAACCTGAGTAGAGGGCTGCGGCTTGGAAACACCCCATGGCATGGTATCACTACGTGGCTCAGGCAAGTCATTCTTTACAGGTAGTATGCCATCAAGAGGCGCTGGCAGCGGTGCTGGTTCGAATCGTACGGCTCTAAGAGCCTGAGCAAAGAAGGTAGAGACAACATGCGCTACTTTTGGCACGCAAAACTGCTCGTTATCAGCCTTGTCAGATCCTAGACCACGGCTTCCACTATATCCCTCAGCTGTCACGGGAGCCATGACCATGCTATCGAGTGAAGGCTGGGGCTGCTGCACAGAGTCCTGACGAGACCTCGTCATCTCTACGTCTAATTCCTCGCGGAACATGGAGACGCCAGTAGGGTACTTAGCATGTCTTGGCTGAGGACGAGGATACACACGCACAAACTGTCTCTGTTGCTCTTCAGGAACCAGAGCAAGGGTAGCCTCGATGTCGTGGCAAGCACAGCGACGATTCTCTGTATGCTTGTGCGCACGCATTTGCGCGTATGTCAGCATCGCTATGCCAATGGTATTGGGTTTTGACTCATTTGCCGCACTGTCGGGATTACCCTGTGGCTTGGGTTCGCACGTCTTCGTGAAAGCCAGAAGATCCATTACCATATTTGGCGTTTGAATTTGCTCAAGCTGGGTATTGACTGTTTGACGGAACCGTGGGTTGCGAGTTGATAGCTCAGTATCTTAGTGGTATGTCTTGATCAAAGAGCGTACTGAGCTGCAGTACTACACGGTTGTCTCTGCTTTGGTGGATGTGGATATGTTCTTCAGGAATAGCTGAGCGGTCTTCCTCTTATACGCCGACATGGTTCCAGTAATGTCTACGAACATATTCAGTATAGTCATGTGAATAGACGTGGGGATCAGATTGACTTACGATGTCTGACATTGTGAAATTACTGCAAAAGATCTAGAAACAGTCAGATGAATCCAGTCGAGTTTGTGTTTATACACATGCTGACTGGTATCACGCGAAAGCTAGACAGATAGTAAAAGCGTGCAGACTTCGCTGATAGTAGTGCCATACCACGAAATAAGATGACTATTTCAGTCTATTAGGGGTTGAAAACTCGGTATATAAGGATTGAGAAAAGCGTTCAGAATCATAATGAGGGCAGTTTGTGCCACAATTATCGTGGGTCTAACACTCGGAGATCACACGTTCTCGAGTGGATCCCGGTAATGATATGTAATAGCATATACGTGATATTTAGTACTGTATTTATACTCGCTGCTGGGAGTAGAACTCATCATTCATCGTTCTGCTGTCTCTTAGTCGTCTTGTAGCGATGAGACAAAAGCAAAATCCAGCCCATACACACCGCGATATGTCTTCGATATGAACATAGTAGAGACTTCTCAAGAGTGTAACAGAACGAGTGGTATATGCGAAAAAGGAGCCATCTTTTGTATCGCTTCCGAAAGTGTCATACAAAAAGCAAGGGTATCATGAACTCTTCACCAAAGCTTAGGCCGGTAGGTTATCAGCCTTACTGAGCCGCCTGACGCCCTCGGCCTTCCTATCTTCCGCAAGAATAGAGGCAAATTTACTAGCCTTTCTGATCTGAGGTCCTTTCCAGTAGAAGACATAGATTGGTATTACGACCAAACACGACAAGCATGCCAAGAGAGTGGTGGCATACTGAGACTTCTGGGGACTCGTGGATGCGAGGTTGTTGTATAGAGGTGTGGCGTACATGGCGGAGATACCGGCGAGGAAATCACGGGCGAACGCGTTGCCGCCAGTGGCTGAAGCCGAGTATGGACCGTACGCGGCGATCATGTAATCGACAGAGGAGTAGTAGATTGCGAAGTTTGCGAGTCCGACGAGGAAAGAGAAGATCATTGGTGCTATCCAATGCGTCTGGGGTGGTCCCATACCTATGCAGTGTTAGTCAAAGTTCAGGTGACGGCATCGGCGGTCAACTTACAGGTCCAAGCAAAGCCAAACAGCCCGATTGGCTCAAACAACGCAAGCAACAGAAGCGGTTTCAAACGTCGCTCTGGCGACATCCAATCAGGGCCATTCTTCTTGCGTAGGTGATCATCGCGCCAGAACCAGGGCCAGTACAAGAAGTATGTGAAGAAGTAGGAGGCGTTGATTGGAATGAACGCCCAAGCTACCTGCAGCGTGCCGAAACCAAAGTTGTTCGGGAAGGTGACGTTGAAAGCCTCCAAGAACGTGAAGATCAGAGCGTCCGAGAAACCGGAGAGAAGGGAGAGGAGCAACACGATAGGCTCACGAACGAACATCTCAAACGGCCGAAGCCAGATCTTTCCAGCCTCCTTGAGCGAGATTCGCGGCTTCTTCAGTTCGTTTGGTCCGTAAACGTTGGGGTCTTCGCCCGTCTCGCGACGTCTCTTCGCTTCGCGGTCGATAAGAATGGTAGATCGACTCTCAGGCATGAAGAAATGCACCGCCTGGGCAGCAACACCAAAGATCAACTGGATCCAGAAGTTCCATTGCCATGTGAGGTATTTCTCGATGGGGCCGCCGATAACCCCGCCGATCGACGTTCCGATTGTAGAAGACAATACGATAAAGCATAGTGGCCAGTGCTGAGTGTCTGGTTCATACATATCGGCAATGAGACCAAGAGTAACACTACCTCCAGCCGTGGAGAGACCTCCCTAGAAATCATTAGCGCTGCAGGTATTTGAATTATGGCAAACTTACAAGAGCTCTGCAGACCACAATGGTACCAAAGTTCGGGGCAACAGAACAGGGGATTTCCCAGATGTTGATCAGAAACATACTGAGCTGTAAAATGGGCCACCGACCAAACTCCTCACTCCACGGTGCCCACAACTCGCATCCAAAGGAATAGAAGACCAGATAGATCATCTGTCCAACGCGCGCTGCCTGTGTGCTGATTCCGAAATGTTCAGAAATCGGGTTGACAGCGCTGGGATATACCGACGTGTTGAAGTTCATGGAGATTTGGATTCCAGCAATGGAAGCCAAATACATGGCCTTCTTCCACTTCGGCCAGGTGTATGCGAGCTTATCCCAGCACTCCCATGCCCTCAACTCGCGCTTTCCGTCTGGACCAGGAACCATGGACGGGTGATGGACTCCCTGAGGATCGACAGGAACATTGACATCCCACTTCTCCTCGTCGCTGCCTTCACCTGCGAAGCTAGGTCGGTGCTCAGCATCGTCTTTCTCTGAAACTGGTTTTGAGCCAGCCCGGGCGGGCGAGTGTTGCCTGGACTCGCGTTCCGTCATCGTAAGGGGGAATGAGGAGAGAAAGCTGGAGATGAGACTTGGGGTGCGGGAAAGGATATTAAGGTGCTCTTGAACCCAGTAAAAGTCCACATTTGGCATCCACCTCCAGAATGACGTCTGAGTACAACGCTCGCAACAAAGAGCATTCTCCACTCAGAGAGGGTCCTGTCAGGGTAGGATCCATTGTTGCAAATCCAGGGCATAAAATGTCGGCCTGAATTTCATCGTGGGGATCGGGGTAATAGATGCCATCGACGACAGCAGTGATAGAGTGTGTCTCAGGGTGGGCCTAGCTTGACAGCATCGCGATGCTCTTTGGCGGTTGTATCTTCTGGACCCAACTTTGTGACGACAAGCTTCGTCCATGCAGCGAAAAACTGATAGTTATGTTCTTAATCCACTTCTTGCCGACGTGCGCACACCTCCCGACAGGCGAAACATCCGTAGATCTGCATGCGGCTGAAGATAAGAATGGGTCGGGTGGACCCGAAACCCGCAAGTTCTCAAGCAACTAGGGAAGTCGTCCGGTATTGTTTAGATAGTTTGGCTCCCTTGTCTCCGTATGAAATTAAGCATCCTTGCTAAAAAGCTGCTTCGCTTCGCCTTTAGACGAAAACATGAAGACGTCTTCCAGAAGGCGGCATCCGTGTGGCTAACAGAGTCCCGGTAAGGTAAAGTGAAAAGATCCTCATCGTCTCCAGTTATGACATGTCAGGATGCGGTCTGGCAAGTGATCATCACGCCGTAGTCGCCCGAATGGGGTAAAGATGCAAGAGGCTTTGCGGGCAGGCGGGTAAAAACTCTTAGCTCAACTGCATGACATCACAATGCATGAACGCGAGACCCGCTGCAGTTCGCGACACCAACACCATCCCTCACGATGCGATCGAGACGGTCTCGACCTGACGTTACATATGCTCTCTAGCGTAAGTTGACTGAGATTTTTTTTTGACTCGCAATGTTACCTCAGGTCTGCTCCATTTTTCTATACCCGTCGTATGTACGCGATGAATGACAAGCAAGTAAGGCATAGATGTGTTGTCAAGCAGCAGTACGGTAAGTTTGGTGAAATAAGTTTTTCTCTTGCAGTCGCAACTTGTTACACTTCTCGACAATATTGGCAAAGTTCTCATGAAGACAGCCGCCCAAGCTGGAGCGTGAGGACTAGAAAATGAGATGAAGAGAATCGCCAACCACATGTGAGTTCAACACGATCCCTTTCGTCTGAACATTACTAATTCTCAACTCTCACCAAAGAAGATCAGGATTGAACTACAAGTGTGGTCAATAGCTATCGCATTAATGTTTTTTTAACCTAAAAATAACACGCCCAGATCTGAGTGCAGAACCAGCTCAGTATCATCATCCTAGGATTGGTATCACAACAAAAGAGCACATATTTCTCCTTCCTTCCACCAATTCATCAACAACAGATCCCTTACAAAACACCAACGACAGCAGCAGCAACCGCAACAGCAGCTCCGACAAAGCTCTGCGCGCTGAAACCACCAGCAGCAACATTAGCAGTGGCCTCGGCAGGAGCACCACTAGCAGAACCACTAGCACCCTCGCCAGAAGTGCTATCAGTACCAGAGTTCGCACCGCCGCCGGCTGAAGGCGAGGTAGGTGTGTTGCCAGCCGCGCCGCCTGAGCCGGCTGCTTGGCCGGGGGAGAGGTTCTCTGTAGCTTGAGCGGCGAGAGCGACAAAGGCAGCCATTGTTTTGTTGCCGGATGTAGGACTGTGGTTACAGAGTTAGTCAATGTTGTTTGGGAGTGTGGAGAAGGAGAACTTACGCGTTGATAGCACCGACCATACCGGCTTGGCAGTGCTGGCCCTGGGAGCAGTAGAACCAGACTGGCTTCTCGTCTGCGACACGGATGGTGTATGTGAGGACTTGGCTTGTGGCGGTCAAGGACGCGTTTGTGGGCATGAAGCCGGAGAAGAAGGCATCGGTTTTGTTGGCCATGACGTTTTGGATGGGTGTGCATGGGTTGTCAAAGGTGGACTGAACGACCGAGTGATTCTGTTTGGAAAGTGTTAACTAGGTTCTACTCGATCGAAAAAAAAGGAAGCGGGGTATCAGGATGGGACGTACCTTGGGATGGAATTGGAACTGGACAAGATCTCCTGGTTGTGCGACAACGTTGGATGGAGAGAAGGTAAGACTTCCATTTGGACCTCCTACTTGGACTACGTGTGTCATGACCATGCCTGCCATTGGGGTTGGCTGAGATGTCGCCACGCTGCCCAAGACAGCGGAGGAGAGTGTTGGCTCAGTGGCGGCTATGGATTCTGAAGCGGTCGAGGAAGACTCCTGAGCGCACGCGAGGCCGAAGACGGCGAAGAGAATGGTTGCTCTTGAGAAATACATGTTGACTGTTGTATGGAGTGTTCGTTCGTTCGTTCGTTCGTATAAAAGGTGATCTCAATATTAGGTATGCGATTCGTGTTGCGATCGATGCTCAATGTCTCGTCAAGAGAGTGGATGTGCGACTAGCGCTCTGGTTGGGTATGTGAAAATATAGCAAGCTGGACTAGCTAGTCCTTTATTAAAGATTGTGAAGAGGTAAGTAAAGAAAGATAGATGCAAGGAAAATGCAACACAAAGTGACAAGAAACGTGAGAGATGCGGAGGATGTGGAAAAGAGAAGCCTGAGGTGAGGGCTGTAGGGCCATCTTAAGGCATGACAGATGGGCATGCGTGGCCAGGGCGGTTAGCAGGTATTCCGATACATGGGGTTGGAGTTGCGACATGTTAGAGGCATGGGGTGCCTCAGCTTCCTGGTTCGGCTGGAGACCCTGTATGTGAGGCTTAAAACGGCTATATTTGAGTGCAGCTTAAAGTTGGAACGTCAGCAATGGACGGTGTTAATATTATGTACAAACCGCTTCAGAGATAATTGAGGTGGAATACCATAGCACAAAATACACAGATAGTAGTGTTGTAAAGCAGCGTTGATCATGTCACGATGTTGGTGTTCGTCGTGATGCAGCTGGGTGTTCACGATACGACGCGCTGCACGTTACGGCTGTGTTTGAGCCCCACCCCATCGTGCTTCAAGCCAGCTGTGGCAACGGCAACGGCAAAACCGAACGAGCCAGGCAGCCGGAACATGCGTTTGCGAGATTGGACATTGCATGGCTACCAGGCTGCGCGCGTAAAATTCTTCGACAAGATCTTGGACGCCAGGCAACATTGCGAGATGTTTCAAACGTGTCAGGCGGTTGAGTCCTTCATTTGTCTATGAGTCCTTGTGACCTGATTCCGTATGGCAGTTCGTCCTATAAACGACTGATGTACATGTCCATGTTTCGGCCTCTGCCTTCTCCGCCTCTTGACTGCTGTGAGTCGTGGTATTGCGCCGAACATCCGCCTTCGCCCTGTTTGACTTCTGGTGTTCTTCTGAAAATAGCCTGAAAACACCGGCGTCCAAAGGCAGGCTGTGCAAGGTGCGTGTATGGTGCGGCGCAAATGTCGAACCACCGCCGTAGTCGGTGCAAAGGGCTGCTCGCTGGAGTACAGCGGAATTGTAGCCCAACAGCATATTCAAGTAGGCTTGCATACATCCATATAGCAGCTGGTCTGGCTTCTCCTCTCACCGCTGGTCCGCGCTGAATCGTTACGTCTTGGTGTACATATCGCTTTCAAAAGTCCAACACAAGCTGTGGCGTCATCTTCTCCAGATCCTCCACTTGGAGGAAACCATCAATGGAAGCCCCATCTTTTGCAGCCGCCTTCATCTCATCCTGGCTTCTGAGAAAAGCTTCCGTGACGAAGATGTCAATGTACTTTCCGACCAGCTTCATCGCGCCGGTTTGTATTTGTATGTTCGAGTCCTCAAAGTTTTCGAGAAGCAGACGTGCGAGGAGGGGTCGAGGTACGACGGGCTCGGAAAGGGCAGGCTTGGCTGGTGGTGGTGGTGGTTTGGGAGCGGGCGCGTCCTCGATGATGTCGTCCAAGTCTGAGAGATTTAGGTCTTCAGCAACGTCTTCATCTTGGTCATCATCAGATAGGTCGATTATATCGGCCGCCGGCTGGAAGCCACTCTTTGAGCCTGTCGCATTGCTCTTCTTTGCTGGGCCAGTCGCGCGGGAAGCTGCTGCTGGGGCGCGTTTCGTGGTTGTGGATGCCTGGGAAGCCGCGTTTACAGGTCGTGGTGGGTTGAACGACGGGCCTTTTCTGCGCGCAGCATTCGCTGTCGCATTTTTTGGTGGCATCTGAGATGTAATCGGGTTTGCGTTGCGGGCGGTCACTTGGGGTGCAAAGTGAGGCGACTGCGTTTGGTGATGGTGATGCCCGCGCTGATGCCCACCTGGGCAACACGGTGCGCGTTCTCACGTGAACATCAACTTGACCAGCGCAATGACATTGCTCTGATACGGTAACATTTTCATTAAACATACCAGTGATGCTCATGACACTCGTCCTGACAACCGAATCATGAAGCGCAATGACGGGCTTGCATGTCCGGGGACATGCACACTATGCGCCTTGATACTACGTAGCCAACATGGTGCACGTCTTGTTGTGTCAGTTGTATCTCGCTACACTGCACTGCCACAGGGACGAACGCTTTCTCAACCGAGATGATACCTGAAGACTGCCTCTCATTGCCAAGCCGACCTCATTCAACCGACCGTTGAATAGGTACACGAAAACGCCGTTGTACATACGACCACGGATAAACACAGACCACCCTTCCTTCATGTGCCGCCACAAGCCCACCTTGAAAGCTTGACAACTTGATCGTGAGCCCAAAAGGCGGGCCGCACGGTTGCGCCGTTCAATTCGTATTGACAATTACGGTTACTTGCGTAGTCTCCGCAATCGATCAAGCCTCTACGATGGGGGCTGCAAACTAAAGACACATGTGGACTTGTGTAATGAAGACGCCATAGTGGCGCAACAGGGCGGTTTCTACCAGACAAAGAAACAGACCAGGTGCTGAGCTATTCTTCTGGTTGAGGGGACGTGAGCCATTCGTGGGGAAATGAGATGGAGTTGGTACTATGCAACCAGTAGGGTGTCTCGTTACACGGCGTTGGCAGCAGAAATTTGGAAAAAAGGGTCTTGACATGCAGAAGGCCTGACACATAGTACATGTATGGGACTGTGCCACGAACAAAGAGTATCTCTTTGGGTTCAAGAGGACTTGAGTGCGCTTCATTCCGATTGGGTGCTGGTCGAGTGAGGATTAGGACAGTCATTTCGGAAGAAGTCGAGGCGCAGCGAACATGGCAGGCGGAGCGTTGGGCGGTTGGCTATCTGCTATGGTGCATCTCCTTAGGCAGGCAAGGAGCTATGCTGCTTGTAGTTGTCATCGAGGTTCGATGCATTGAATATCAGTGGAGATTGCTCGATGCCGTGTTATTGGAGTCGAGGATCTGGGACGGAGAGGAACTAGTACCTGCGTCAGCTGTTCATCTCCCGTCCATTTGCACGGAGGATGGTTTGGACGTTCACGTCACGATTCAAGGGTGCACGCTACTGGCTGTTTCAGTGACGGGCTGGTGACTCGTGCAATATTGCGTCTGCCTCGATCTGGGTGGCATACGCACGTCTGGGTAACGTGTGGGCGATGAAGGATGGTGTAGCTCCGCTCGGCTTCGCTCCGGACTGCGGAGGTGGTGCCTAGACATGTGGACACAGCATGTGCCAGTCACGACGCTCATGCCGTGCGAGCAGGGCGGCTCCAGGTAGAGTAGGGCGGGTGCTGCTTCTTCCCGCCCGCGTAACTGTGAAGAAAATTCGGCCAGAAGAGCAGAGACATGGCATGGCATGGCACAAGAGGCCCGCCCGCCAAACAGAGGTCGAGACTCCGGAGCGTCCTCCCAAGGGCAGCGGGTCCAGGCTAGGCTGGGTCTGGCGGGGTAGGAGAGCGGCCGATGATGGGGTTAGTGCGCAGTCTAGGCGTACAGCGTCAAACCTCGATTGAGTGGTGTTGCGTTGTCGCTGAGATTGAAGCCAGCCAACGTCCTGGGCTAGGGGTGGCTAAGCGTCGACTACGGGGTCGCCCTTTCCCCCTGCCCGGTTGAGGGTGCAAGGTGGAAGGTGCTATTTTGGAGTGGCAGCTGGCCGGTACGGGTGGTGGCGTAGATGAGTGAGCGGGCGCGGGCTTGCTGATAGCTGAAGCCATGGTGGACTCACGATGGAGCGGCCGACGCTTGACACGCGTAGCCAGATAAGGATGCAGCGCACAGCCGTCTTGAGCAAGGCCAAACGTCAGATACCCAGTCCGATCGTGTGCGTGCGCCCAAAACTGCATGGCGGGCGGCTGGCCCGCGCCCAGGTAACGCTGCATCTGGAGCCCTGACCCCTGTCGCTCTACCCGAGATGCTTGGTGCTGGGTGCTGGGTGCTGGGTGCTGGGTGCGTGGTGCGAAAGAGGGCACTGTGGCATGCGGCGACCCTCTATGGAAATTATTATATCATATAGTGGTTCGCTGTCGTCTGCCCAGCGCCCAGCGCCTGCCATCCTCTTCGACCAGCGCCTTCCTTTTGCGATTGCGGGGTGTGTTTGCTTCAGTCGTCATCTATTCCTGAACCCCCCCGAACTGCCACCCACCGCTCATCACTACACTATCTTGCCGCACCATCTCCCAGAGTTCCGTGTCCTGATAACCAGACGCCACCACGTCTTAATTCGGACCCCGTCTCACATTGCAAGATAGAGAAGCGCGCCAGGATCTGCGCTCTTGCATGTTGCACCAACGTCTTTATCCATCTCTAGGCGAATAACTCGTTCGCGGCTCCCCAAACAGATATCCCTGGTCGTCGCTCTTATACTCTCTCACTCCCTCCATCTCTTACGCTTCTCCGTCATGCCTCATTCGGTCAACAATTCTACCTCGACCCAAGCAAAAATGTCCCGCCCGTCGTCCACGTCGACGTACTCTGGCACCAATGCATTTCCCAAACAGGCAGGCACCGCCCTCCTGGCACCGGAAAATGCCGGGGAACAGCTCTCGCCCTCGCCCTCGCAGTTCTCCTTTGCATCGTCACCCCAGTCGGTGCAGAACATCGAGGTTGACTCCCGCGACCGCGCCTGTACTCCTGTCGCCGATGGTGTCGGTCCCCTGCGCCCCGTCACCTCCCGTTCCCGTGCTGCCTTTTACGAAGATCAATTCGCATACAAGGACGGTACCGCGTCGTCGGCTCGCGAGCGTGTGACCAAGGATGCACCAATTGTAGCCGAGCTGCGGACTAATGTTATCGTAAGTTGATAAATTCCGCCGAGCTCCACTGTCTGGGCAAATCACTAACCCGACGTAGATCAAGGACGAATATACCCTGGTCACCGACCTGTCGCACCACCTCTCGACGCGCTATCAAAGGCCAGAAGCCTCCGTTATGATAACGGTCAACCACTCCGCCTGTCTGCTGCTGGGTGGATCCTTTGAGCCCACGTACATGCTCACTATCAGCGCTCTGCCCGTGCAATTGCAGCCTACGACCAACAAGCGCAATGCCGCCCTGATCCAAACATTCATGGCCGAGTCCATCGGCGTCTCGCCAGACCGCGGTGTGATCAAGTTCGTCCCTATCCCAGAAGAGAGCCTCGCCATCAATGGTATGACTGTCTTGGGCGAAATCGAGCGCCTCGAACGACAGCATGCCGAGGAGACTGGTAGCAACATCAAGCGTGCCATGACCAAGAGCTCGCGCAAATCCGCTCACAAAGCAAAGAGTAGCAATATGCTCTCTCGTGGTCAGTCCAAAGCTGACCGTGGCGCAAGACCAGCCCTCACCTCTGAGGTTTCTCACGATCCGTCCCGCGACTCCGGAATAGCTGTCAACGAGAAGATTGAAGAGACCAGGATTCCTAGCAAGAAGTCTGAGCCACTACTCTCCAAGTTCAGCAGGAAGCCCTCTACCTCGCACCCAGTGCCACCACCTATTCCTGCCGACAGGCCTGTCACCCCAGCAGTCAACAAGCGCAAGAGCTTCATGAACGTCTTCCGCAGATAACTGTCTAGTAGCATTTCATACATCACTAGCACAATCGTTTCCTCTTCGGCACACAAATACCCTCATCCAGCATTTCTTATTTCGGCGGCATCCAAAAGGGACACATTCCGCTCTAGACTGAGAGTCGGCAACACAGATTCACCTGCCGTACACCCTTATCTCGGTATCTGTCAAATTCTGCATATGGCGCAACACACGAGTATACTCCAAGTCGCAGAGTGCGACAAAATAGCATTGCTGGGCGTTTGGGTTGCATCGCCTTTCATTTGTTCATATGGATATACCCTTTCGTAGTCCTTCACCCTACTAGAGCTTTGCGATGAAGGAAATACATAGAATCATTAATGACACAACAATCATCATTACCCCTTTCATCACTTTACAACCGTGTTCTTGCATCGCCACAGTTGCCGCTGATCAGCGTCTCGCCGAGCTGCGCTTCGCTCGCCACAAGCATGTTCTCTACCGTGCCGTGTCTGAATGCAAGTTTGACTAAAACATTGAGATCTTCAAGTGATCCAGATCTCTGCCCAAACCAGATCGACTTCTCGGGTACACGTACATCAGCCCGACCAAGCTACATGCGCATCTACATTCCGTCCGGTCGGTAGTCAGTACCAAGAAGGGCCGTCGCCGTCCACCTGCCGCGTGGCTAGACTGAAGACTACCAGACCGCCTGCCGATTCTTGACAGCGAAGTACAGCCGGTGAGTTCGCTTACACAGTACTTTCGCAAGCCACTCTGTGAAGTAGGGTTGTGCACGCTTGAAATTGATAGGTTGTTATTCCAGTAGTTCCGCACCGAGCCTCTTGGTTGCTGACCACTACACAGTAAGGCTGAGACACATATGCACTAATGTTTGTAACCGGATCATCGGGGTGCGCGGTGAGGCTGAAATGAGTGGTGAGAGTGTGTCACCGGCATGGCATTTGTTTGATCCCAACCCATGGGCGCATGGTCACGCTGGCGCGGCTAACGTGAGCAGCCAGTACACAGTAGAGCATTTTTTTTTTTGCTTTTCAGCTCTCCACGATTGAACTAGAGAAGTGGATCTAGATGCGCCATGGAAGCTGACTGGAGACGTGTAGCGCGCAGGCTAAGTCGGCGGGAGAGCTACTGTTAGCGACAAGAGAAATGTCACCACTTTCTTTCAGCTTTGACCTTTTTTGGAACGGGGGTCTTTGCATGTAGGGTCGTGAAGATTGTGGATTCGCCCAGCCCTACGGTTTCGGTAAAAGTTTTTTTTTCTTTTTGCCCTTTCCTTGGGCTAACGGCGGCAGTCGAGATTCGCAAATTGCTGTTACAGACTACTGTCGTGGCGTTGCGCCACGCGGTTGTGGCTACCTTGACTCTCTGCTCTGGTGTGGACATGCACTCATAGGAAGGAGAGCCTGGCCAAACGCTGGAATACAAATTTTCCATAGCAAGGACGGGGATCAAGAGGCGACGGCGTCAAGTGAGGACATGAGGCTTGCCATCAGTTTGAGCGGAGGTGATCGGAACAAGGTTTACGGCGATCAACATAGGCTGAATGATCAGCGTCGTCGTCGTTTGCAGCTCGCCATATGCGACATTCCGCCCTTCTCGCCCAACAGCCGGGTGACCACACTAGACGAAGATGACCTGTCGCTTTACGCCTCAATCCGCAACACTCTTCCATGCTGCTGATTTACCCGCAATTCTTCCACTCAACAGGTGTTGATCGCGCGGCCAACTACATGCTAGCAAACACATTCCTTGCTCGTTGGAAGTTTGCGCTTTCTGGCCTTGGCACATGTATGCATGCATGTTGCAAATCATCCAAGCGAGGCTGCAGGTTGGTGAAGCGTGAGTTTGGGTGATGCGCGGCAGTATGATGTAGACGAGACAAGGGAGAATTGGAAGGAATCGTCATGGTTTGCGTAAGCCAAGAGTATGCGATGATTTGGAAATTTCATAAAGTTCATCGTGAGTTATTGAGTTGCGGGAGCCATGGGTTAGGTGGAAGGGCAATCTTGAGTTTGCCATGGATGACGTCATGGGTTGCAACGAAGTTTGGGTCGGTCGGGAAGTTCCATGAGCTTGTTCGGTATACCTGGTTTCACTTTGGATGCTCGACCAAAGTCTTCTCACACCTTTGGGATGTCGAGCAGATAAGTCTTGATTATTTAATGTATTGAAATTCGCTCGTGGTGGGTTGGAGGGTTCCAAGGTTGTCTGGTGTTGAAACTTCGCAGATGATGGCTTTTGGTTCGTTTGCACCAAACTTCTAGTTGTCGCGTCGACATCCATCGGTATTATCCCGAGCAACAGACTTCCTCGCATCTCGCAGTCATCGCCTACATGCTGCTTCGCTCTAGAGAAGGCACCCATAGCTGTCTTGATGCCTCTAGCCTTAACCAGCTCTACTACAGCCGCTTCGTTCTCCCTCATGTTCATCATAGCGATGACTTCTAGCTTCGTCAACAACCTTGGAATGCACCAGATCCTGACCTTGGAACGCATGCGTGACGGCGCGCCCTGCACACTGACATAAAAGAGTACTATTCGTAGGCTGGCGCAACAGGTGAAGAGTATAGATGATCGCTTACGCGTACTGCACATGCCACCCAAGGTGAACAGGCCACCACCCCACATCCCCGCTTCCACCTCGTGGCTTCCTCCCACGCCCAACTCTCCACGTGCAAACACTCAACGAACCAGGACTGCGTGCAACACACCTTTCAATCTCTAGCTGATTTGAGGCGGCTTATGACCAAACGTGACAGATAATGCGGAACGGGATAGTGGGCATCACTTTAAGCCTGCGCGATGGCTCGAGCCCTCCGGCTTCCAAGGTTGCGTTGCGACTACGATCAGGTTACATGATTTATGACTTCCCAGGGCTTTTGGAACAGATTTGGACTGCAACGGGAAGATAGGGAGATATGCTTAAGAGCTGTGCGGAGTCACTATGGAGGATGTGAAGTGGAAGAGTATGAGGAGCAGGGATACTGCAGTTGTACGATTCTTGTTCCGCTATTGAGAAGCGTGTCTACAACCAACGACACTCTTCCTGTGCCTCTCACAGATATGCACCACAAGGAACGACCTGATTTCCTCGTCCAGCTTCGACCGGCACAGCACACCCTTGACCTTGATACCGTACGTGCTGCTAGCAAGACTTATCCAACGCTAGTTCCAACTGTCGAACTTCTCGAACTAGCCTTGCCCAGGGGCATATGCGCCTATGAAATGGAGAAACTTGAAGGCACGCCGTTGCACCGTTTACTGGGACATGAACGTTCACTCGACGCTGGCTCAAGGGTACGATTACAACGCCTCATCGCAAGTTTTGCGGACCTTATCGCGCAAAGCTGGCACTCGCCATCTACAGTCCAGCCTATTTCGAGAGCGACACGAGCAGACTCACCTATGGAGGAGAGTCCATCGCTGCTCTCGCAGTGCCGCGGCAAGGTCGGCTCAACCATTATTCCTAGACTCGAGAAGTTAGCTGCTGAGCTGCCGGACACACATCTACGCAAAAGAGCAAGAACATTAGTGCAGGAGGTGCAGAGGATAAGCGACTACCCAGTGGTACTCAATCACGGAGATCTCATCCCGTCTAATATCCTGGTCGACAAGAATACCTGGAAGATCACAGGCCTGGTGGATTGGGCGGAGGCAGAGTACTTACCTTTCGGAACCTGTCTGTACGGACTCGAGCATCTCCTTGGATATCTCACTCCACCTGCCTCCAACATCGCGCCTATATGGACGTACTTTGACGATGCGCCACAGCTTCGAACGTTGTTTTGGACGCGCTTGATCGATGCCGTACCGGAGTTGGGAGCTCGCATGAAAGACGTAAGCGTAATGAGGGATGTAGGCGTGCTACTCTGGTATGGAATCGCTTGGAATGATGGTGCTATCGATCGCACTGTTAACGTGGTGGATGATGTAGAGGATGTAACCCAACTTCGTGCTTTTCTGACTGCAGGTTGAGATGAGATCGTGCGTAGTATGTACGGAGAATGTATCGGGTATCTCTCCGCTTTCTCGGCTGAGTTCTTTCAATTCGTCTTCTGAATGTTTCGTCTTGACCCTATGAAGCAAGATGCTCATCAATGTTGTTGATTGCGCGCGCATCGAACTTTCCACCCAGATAGTGAGCGCTCCTTCCCACACACGGCGCACCTTCTGTATACGCGTAGGCAACATCTCAGTTTTGTTTACAGTTATTTTCACTCTCCTCTGCTCCAAACTCCGCCACTCTCGTCGCTCTGCTTCACTTTACGATACAAATCAAAGCAAAAGCGTTGCTAAAACTTTCGGCCTCATCTTCATCGTTCCAGATAGGCGCACTAGGCATGAGAGCGAAGCAGATTGGGAGATAAGGAACAGTAAGCAGACTTCTCAAATCTTCCGGCGGTAAAGAACTGACAAACCAGGACACAGGGTAGGCAGTATGGTCACCACTCGGCGGGGCACTGCAAACGCAGAGCCGGCAACGGCTGGCATGGAACAGTCCCAACCTATTCCCAAGGCAAACGATACTGTTCATGTCCTCATTCCCATTACGAAGCGGGTAAAACAAGCTTCGCTGCAGCGACAAATACCTAGCACTCCTCCCAGAATAGCGATCTCCAGCACCAGCAGTGAGTCTGACCTCAGTCTCACATCTCCAAGCACCGGCGAAGTTCCAAAGCGACTCGCAATGAGCACTCCTAGGAAGGAACACGACTCAGTCGATATTGGTGAACGCACCGTTTGCTCTGCTCTCCAACGACTTGCACCAAAGCCTGGTGCAACTATGAGCGGTAGTTGTCAAAACCCGATCATCGTCGAGGAGACTGCGTCACCACCGCGGCCAGCAGTACGAGCTCCAAAGCGCAAACCCAGACACAAAAAGTTAACGAAACCCCACCAATTCGTCGGCAATGGGTACAGAGACCTATATAGCTACCACACCTCTAGATCAGCGTTGCAGGCGATGCCTGCGAACGGCAGCACGTTCACTGGACATCAGAGTCATGACATATACCGCATGATGAACGCGAAGATGACTGCAGTACCAAATTTCAGTCCGAACGCCGCATGGGGCCGCCACACTCTGAACGTACCTTTTGAAGTGCAATACCCGCTCTCCGCGCAGGTTCTTACGCAACAGCAAAACGCGTCACAGCATCAGTCGCCGTATGTGCAGAACCATCAGGCTCAAGATCCTCCAGACACTCGTGTGTATCCAATGGTTCCCTCTCAGAATGAAGACCTGCTCCGTAGGAGGGCCATTCATTATATCCGGGAGTACTCGCGACATTCCACGCAGAAGAGATGGCTGTCTGACGCCGGCCCTGAAGCGACTAGCGACGATGTAATCAAAGGACATCAGGAGTATACTAGACCGCAACCAAACTCTTCAACTCCCCAGTCGCGCTCAATGTCGCCATCCGCGATACGTAACATTCACCGTCATATCAATCACGAGTCAACGACCCATCGAGATCCCGATTTCTTAGTCGGACATCTCATTGAGCACACTTCACTCATCACGTCATTACTACAGCTCTATCCTCACTCAATCGATCCTAACGGTCTACGGAATGACATATCAATGATGGTACAAGTCCAGAATCAATATGTGGCTGATTGGATGAAGGTTGAATCACTTGACTCGCGCAAGCGACGCAAGATTGACAGTAGTAGCAGCGTCAGCCTGGATGATCGCCCACAGCTGATCATGACTCCTACGAGCAGGATTCAGAAGGAGAAAGACAACACGTTACGACAGGTTCTATCTGCCAATGCTGATATGTGGCAAGATGGTACGGGACATGGCGTTGCAGACGCGTTCGCGGCCGTGCCCGCATCGTCGCCAGTGGCGGGCAGTTTCAATGGGGGAATAGCTGGTTCTGTGCCTATGCCTTCGATCTCGACAGCACACAGTCTTCCCATTGTAAGTGTCTGTACGGGTCGCATGTGAGACTTACGCTGACTTCGTACGCCTACATCAAGACCCATGAAAAGAGCGACATTACTAGCAGCGCCACCACAACTCCAATGAGACAGATCCCGATTTCTACCGCAGGATCAGCGCACCAAAGAGGTCTATCCGCCAGTGAGGAAATCCGGGCGAAATCCGGAGGCCCGTTGATTAGCCCAAAGGATCACACTAAAAGTGCGACCGACTCGAATTATTCCTCAAGTCCTTTCAAAGACCCGGAAGCTCAAACCAGTGTCGCCTCACATCCCGTCACTGGTCTCATCGAACACTCTCCTAATCCCATGCACAGCCGTTCTCCAGTCCACAACAATCATAGAAAACGCAGCAAACGCGCAACCACACAGCATCAAGCTCCAAGTTCCGACGACGACGAAATCTATGTTCCCAACAACAACAATGCCTCAAGCAGTGTCTATAGTGAGAGCTCAAATGCCTCCAGGGTCCAGAGACCAGTCTTTCGATTTGAACCACGTGCAAATGCTGTCAGTGGGCAAGCAGAAGCAAATCCTTTATCGAAGGAGTAAGCGAAAAGGATGATATGGATGCGAGTGCTGTGCATCAGACAGTACAGCGATGATGAGTCGAAGAGTGCTTGGAAGGGATGTATGTGTATCAGCCATTAAGTGTTTCGAGTAGGCTGGAAGCGAAAGGCTTTGTAGGTGTTGCAACGAGGCGATGTAAAGCACCATTGCACACAATAGAATTATGCAGAAAAGCGAAATTTCTCATCTCTCATCTCTCATCTCTCATGATTCCATATTCTATTGGGTATCAAGTGACTATTCCCTTTTCATGTCTAGTAAACTAAATCAGCGCCATGCCTAGCACCAAGATCATATCTACAAATCCACTAATTGCCCTTGTTACCCCTCTTGCCACCTCTCTTCTTCCTCTCCACATGGCCCAACAACGTCTTCTTAACATCTCCCAAACTCCTCTTGTTCTTAATCTTGGCCTTGCCGAGTGTCATCAAGAAGTTCTTCTTCCTCGCCTTCTCCTGATTCGTCGTGCTCTTGCCCTCGGCCGCCTTTTGCTCCTTCTTCTTCTTAGCGTGCGAACTGTGGTTTGTCTCGCGGTCTGCGCGTGCGAGAGCAATCTTCTCTTCTTTGGTGTTCTTCTTGCCGATCTTGGCGGCAAGCTCGATGGTATCGGCCGTGATGGCTTCGTCGGCGTGGCGGGCAGCGAGGAGTTGGGCGCGTTTGGAGGAGGCGAGGGACGAGGTTATTGTTGAGGAGGCACGGAGGGCTTGGAGTTGTTTAAGGTCGGCTGGAGTAAGGATAGTAGTGGTGAGGAGTTTAGAGATTGATTTGCTCTCTGGTTCGGCGCTCTTGGAGGGCTCTTTGCTGTCTGGTCCTGGTGTTGGTGTCGTGGTATCGAGCTTGGCCTTCTTTGCTGGCCTGTCTTTCTTTTCCTTTTCGTCTTCAGAGTCGCTGATTTGGATATCCTCGCCATCGCTCTCGACATTGATCCAGCCGCCTGAATCGTCGCTATCACCGTCACTTTCCACCTTCCACTTTTTCCAGTCGTCTTCGTCATCAAGCTCAACGTCGCCATTGTCCGCATCAGGATCCAGACCGGCAGCTTCGAGCTTTTTCCTGCGCTCCTCTTCTTTCCACTTCTCGAGTAGCTCAATGCCCTCAATCTCTCCAATAGCTTCTTCACCGTAGCGGCGTTCTTTGATAGTGCCAGCGCGGATGCCCATTGTTGCGTCCTTACCACGATCGCGTTTCTTGAGGAGGTCGGCGCCGACTTCACGGTAGAGTGAGAGAAGACCTTTCGCAGCCATCATCGTGCCCTTGTCCTTGGATTTACGGTACTGTCTTTTGTCAGTATACATCATGATACCAGGATGAGGTGTCTGAGAGGATGTAGCAGAAACCAGGGGTATCAGAGTTGCGACAAGCGCTTGGGTTTGTATTCAGATAGCGGGGTCTTACGCCGCCTCATTAACACGGACCAAATGTTCTCATCATGAACGACGTAGAGTGCGACGAGATGCGGTCGGGGCTTAGAAAACGCGAATCGACTTACCATGACTAAATCCTGGAGCAGGGTGTCCGTCATCGCCAATGGTTGACGTGCGCAAACCTCGCGAATGGCATTCAGACCTGCTGCCGCGACCTCCGAGGCTGATGCTTCTGAGACGAACTCATTGGCAATTTTCTGCACAAGCGGTTCGAGAACGTCTGGCGGTACATACGAGTGTGTCGCTTGGGCTAAGCATGCCAAGTAACTTGTGACAGACGCTTGCCGAGGAGTGAGATGCTTCAAGAAGTATGAGTATAGCGGGAGGACCGTGAGCTGATGTAATCCGACAAGGCGAGTAACAAGCTGTAGTACCAGTAGCTTCGTTTCAAGGGCAAGCTTGTTCTTGGAATTCTGGACGTGCTTCGAGAAGAGCGTTTCGGCGAAGCCTTGAGGATCGTGGAGGAGGTGTAGCGCACTAAAGTTGAGGGGATGCGGTGCATTCTTCTTCTTTTGCTTCTTCTTCAGAGTGGCAGCTGCAGTCCTCAGTTCGCGAGCCTTCTTCTTGCTCTTCTTGTTGATGCCGGCCGAGTGCTTCAACTTGGCCATGTCGACATCATTGTCGTCGTCGCTGCTCTCTTCTGCAGCGGCTTCTCGTTCCTCGTCACCACCAAGGAAGAACTTGGTGCCACCGAAAACGGTCTTTTCGTTGTCGCTCAGAGCGGCCAAGCGCATGACCTCGACAGCGCGCGCATCGGTCCATATTTGGCGCTTCCAGAGCTCTCTTGTGATCTTGACGGCCCATATACCCTTGGGCGACGAGGAGTCTGATTCTAGGAGGCTTCGACTAGTCAGTCGATGATGATGCTACGTTGACGGAGAATTGCATACTTGTAGAGCGCTGTCTGCATAGACTTGTTGAGCTTGTGGTTTACAGTCTTTGCGTTGGACGACCGTAGGTCTGAGATGATCTTTGTGTAGAGTAGTTGTCGCAGACTCTTGCTGTTGGTCGTCACGAGAATGGGAAACAGGGTGTTGAGGAGCGTGACCGAGTCAATGACTTCTTTCCGCTTGAGCAGGCAGTACGCCCCGACAACCTTGTCCCTCAAGTCGTACTCCAGCACCTCGTGGTGGGTGAGCAGCAGCTCTAGATCGCGGGGAAACTCTGATGCGATGTCGGGGTAGAGGTCTGAGGTATGCGAGACGAATTCGATGAGGTCCTTGAGCGCGACTAGGCCGCTGTCCGAGGTGCTTGGGTCGGCCAGGAAGAGGTCGAGAAGGGTACGGTACTGCTGCCATTGCTGCTCAAAGTCGTCCCTGTACGACTGAGGGTCTCGTTTCAGCTTGAAGCGGAGTGCTGCATGGTCAGACTCGAGCTTCTCGAGGGCACCGACTTTGCGCTTCATCGTGTGGATTTGTACTGGGGTGCTGAGGAAGTTGTCGTGGCAGCCGTCGAGTATGCGCCTGCATAGACTTTGCGACATGAAATTTTAGTGGGGCCCATCCCATTGATTGGCCAGGGCGGACCGACGCTAAGCCGAGAAGCTCTGGCCTCTTTGCGCGTAAATCTTTCATCCTCCACAGCTTGCGCCAGCCACTTTTCAGTCGCGCTGCCCTACAACGGCGCGCATCACATTCAACAAGCTCACACACCACTCTTGATTGACTGATTGAGTGTGATCCATCTCTCATATCTACCCGCGTACCTTTAGACATCGACTCGACAGTAGTCCCTGGGCCAGCGCCCGCCGTTGCCCACCATGACGAGCTTCTCTTCCATGTCCCTGTACGCCTTGACGGTGAAGCAGCCGACAGCGACACAGGAGGCCATTTCCGGCGACTTCCTCGGAAACGGCAAGCAGCAGATCCTCACAGCGAGCGGCTCACGGCTGGCTATTCTCGAGGTCTCGCGGCGACAGAAGGGCTTTCAAGAGCTGTACTCGCAGGATGTGTTTGGCATCATCCGCCGTATAGCCAAGTTCAGGATCGCTGGCGGCACCAAAGGTATGTTCATCCGTCTTCCCCGCTACAAGCAGTATAGTGATTTTCAAAGCACACGACACCCTCGAGCTCCCCGCTCCCTGAGCCCACGGTGGACTGGACTGCACACACTGAGAACCTCTACTGACTCCGTCAGACCATATTGTCATAACCACCGACTCAGGACGGTTAGTCACATATGAGTACATGCCAGACGAGCACACCTTCAAGACTATTCACTTCGAGACGTTCGGCAAGTCTGGAATACGACGCGTAGTGCCGGGCGAGTATCTGGCAGCCGACCCGAAAGGGCGTGCTATCATGATCGCCTCGACGGAGAAGAACAAGCTTGTCTACATTCTCACCCGAAGTGGCCAGACGGACATCGCCATTTCCTCACCGCTAGAAGCACATAAGCCGCAGACGCTGGTCTACTGCCTCATTGGGCTTGATGTTGGATATGACAACCCCATGTTCGCTACATTGGAGGTCGACTACTCCAACTCCGAGACTGACCCTACTGGTGAAGCCTACGACGAGATCAAGAAGGAGCTGGTATACTACGAGCTTGACCTTGGCCTCAACCACATCGTCCGGAAGTGGTCGGAGCCAGTCGATCGTACTGCCAATACCCTTTTCCGGGTACCCGGAGGACCAAACGCTCCGAGCGGTGTTTTATGCTGCGGAGAGGACAGCATTACATACCGACGCATCTTCAACAACAAGTCAAGCGTGCACCGACTGGCCATTCCACGCCGCGAGGGGGCTACTGAAGACCCGAATCGCAAGCGCATGATCGTCGCTGGCACTCTGTACTCTCTCAAAGGCGGTGATTTCTTCTACCTCCTACAAACAGAAGACGGCGATGTCTTCAAGCTTACCGTAGAGGCCACCAACAATATAGTCGACAAGATCAAGATCAAATACTTTGATACCATCCCTGTCGCGACCAGCATTTGCATTCTGAGGGCAGGTTTCGTGTACGCCGCTTGCGAATCTGGAGACCGGATCTTGTACGAACTGGAGTCTTTGGGAGACGAGACGGAAGATCCCGTTTTCGAGAGCGACCAGTTTCCTGTCGACTCTGAGACCTCTTTCGCGTCTCCTTTCTTCAAGCCTCGTGCGCTTGTCAACCTCACTGCAGTTGAGACGATGCCCAGTCTCAATCCGATCATGGGCATGGAAGTTGCCAACCCTGCGTTGGAGGATGCGCCACAAATTTACACCATCAACGGCACCGGCGGTCGGAGTTCATTCCGCACTACCAGGAACGCGCTGGAGGTTCTGGATCTTATCGAGTCGCCGTTACCGCAGAACGCTTCCGACGTCTGGACCACGAAGTTGACCAGTGAAGACGAGACTGATACCCTTATTGTCATGTGCCTTCACAGTAGAACGCTCGTTCTCAAAATTGGCGACGATGTCGAGGAAGCCGCAAATACAGGCTTCCTTCCAGACACCAACACGCTTGGCGTACAACAGTTCGGCGAGGACTGCATCATCCAGATCCACCCCAAGGGTATCCGTCATATCCAGGGCATCCAGTTTCCCAATGACGATGCAAGTGCGACACACGCTAGCTTGACTGACTGGCAACCTCCAGCGCATCGCACCATTGTAGCTTGTGCGACCAACAACCGCCAAGTTGCTATAGCGCTAAGCTCCGGTCAGATCCTCTACTTTGAATGCGACTCGGATGGATCGCTTGCCATGGCCGAGGAGGAGATTGCTTTAGACAGCACCATCAACTGCCTTGCAATGCCTGATGTACCTGAGGGTAGTGTGCGAGCTTTCTTCTTGGCTGTCGGGTGTAGCGATCAGACTGTCAGGATCTTCAACTTGAGTCCTGACATGGAAGGAAACATCCTGCGAAGTATCTCTGTTCAAGCCCTCACATCACCACCCAGTGACTTGACCATCAACCTCATGACGGACAAGTCTCCTCGCGGATACAGCCAGTTCTTGCACATCGGTCTACGAAGTGGTGTGTACATCAGATCGGTACTAGATGAGATGACTGGCGACATCGGTGATACTCGGAGACGCTTCCTTGGACCAGAGCCTATCAAGTTTGCGAAGGTGACTGTTGCCGGCGAACCTGCTATCATTGCAATGACCTCAAGGCCATGGCTGGGCTACACACATCCTCGTACGGGAGTGTTGCAGCTGACACCGCTAAACTACATTCCATTCAAGTCCGCGTGGAACTTTGATGGTTCCCAATTCAAGGGAATCATCTGCGTCAGCGGCAACGAGTTACGGTAAGCACCTCTCTTCTCTATCCCCCAACTGCAATGATGAAACTCTGTACTCCCTAAACACGATGAGGGCAATACCAAATTTCCAATTGTTCCTACTGAAAGCAGTTATCCACTCGGTTTTATTACATACACAACACACAAGACCAGTTGCTGACCACGACAGAATCTTCACCTTCAACGACCTGACGGACAATACGACTTACGAGAACATACCACTCAGGTACACCCCAAGGAAGATGGTCGGATGGCACGACCAGGGTGTGTTCTATGTAATCGAGAGCGACAACAACACCATAAGCGCCGAAAGACGCCAACAGCTCATCGCACACGCTGGTGTCAAGAAGGAGGATGACGGCACCAACGGCTCGATGGAAGTCGAGAACACTAACGGCACCAACGATAGCGACGAGCTTCCAGCAGTTGACTTTGGTTATCCAAGAGCTCAGGGCAGCTGGGCCTCTTGTATCCAAGTAGTCGATCCTGTGACCGAAAAGACTATCACCCACACAGTAGAGCTCAATGGCAACCAGTCACTCGTCAGCGCTGCCTTGGTGTTCTTCGAGAGCCGTGGTGACGAAGCATTCTTGGTTGTTGGCGCTGCCAAAGACTTGAGCTTCACCCCCTTCAAATACACATCTGCATCTATACAGGTGTACAAGATCAATCCCACTGGCCGCGAGCTGGAGTTCTTCCACGAGACTGAGGTCAGCGACCCGCCTCTAGCGCTACTTGCATTCAAGGGAAAGCTCATCGCTGGTGTCGGTCGTCATTTGTGTCTCTATGACTGTGGTATGAAGTCTGTCCTGCGCAAAGCTCAGGCACCCGACTGTGTACCAACACGCATCACCGATCTCAAGACGCAAGGTAGCCGACTGGTTGTTTCCGACCAGGCGCAATCAGTGACGTACGTCGTGCATAAAGATCAGGTTCACCCCAACCGCCTGATTCCCTTTGTCGATGACACCGTTGCCCGCCACACCTCCGCGTCAGAGATGCTGGACTATGACACCACAGTTGGTGGTGACAAGTTCGGCAACATCTGGCTTGTACGCTGCCCACAGAAGGTCTCCGAGTCGTCTGACGAGTCGCCTGATGGTTCCGATCTCCTAGTAGATAAGGGCTACTTGGGTGGTACGCCAAACCGCCTCGACCTCATTGCACACTACTTTACGAACGACATTCCTGTTTCTATACAGAAGACCGTTTTGCTATCAGGTGGTGAACGCATCATCTTCTGGGCTGGTCTCCAGGGTACTCTTGGTGCGCTTATCCCCTTCAACTCTCGCCGACAGCACAAGATGTTCCAGCAGCTGGAGCTACAACTTCGGTCAGACGATAAGCCACTTTCGGGTCGCGATCATCTCGCCTTCCGCAGCTACTTCGCGCCGGTCAAGAGCGTAATCGATGGCGATCTCATTGAGCGCTTCTTGGTACTATCGCGCGACAAACGAGAAAGTATCGCTGGCCAGATGACGGGTGCGGAATGGACACCCAGTATGATTGATGAGGCGATTTGGAACATGAGGGGCCTTTATGCTTTCTAGATGAAGCATGCTCTCTACACAGTATGGCGTTTGGATATTTCGGGCCTTGAAGAGCTCTTGGCGCTCTTGTGCTGCGCTTCCAGCGTGTTTGATGAATAAGTAGCAGTAACTTGTATTTGTAAACAGGAATATGGGTCGCAATAGACTCGAATGATACCCGAGAATCGTCTTCAACTGTCTTCGAGCATGGTAATCTGTACGCGCTTGGCCTCCTTCCCAAGGCCTGGCTTGCGATGTTCCGTACCTTGCATGAGATACCTGGTCGCACACTTCCACGAACAGCAATACAACCGCAGCACCGGCCGAACTCTGCGTCATTACATCGACATACGAGAGTTAAACCTCGCCAATACACTACGGAGAAACTATCTCCATGCAGATCTACAAGTTTGCGGGGAAGAAGTGGGGCAAGTCATATCGATCCTGGTTCGGAGAGCCGCCGGCGGGCAGATTTGCGAGTTTGAATACGAATTGACCTGCTCTTCTCAGAAATACCCCGAAGGAGAAGAACGGCCAAGGAACGGCTAACGATATGTACGACCCATGTTGCAACGAAAAGCCAGGGGACAAGGAGATTAGCATTTAGGACCGGGAGGCTAGCAGCGCTAAGGCAAGAGACTATGTAAACGGACGACATCGCACATGCTCAGGTACTACTAGGTTTGGAGATATCTATTACAGGTTACTCAGCCCATCATGAAGCTGTATAGCTCGCTTGCTCTCGCCCCTCTGATTTACCAGGGCTATGCGCTCGATGTCGAAGCTATAACCAACAAGTACTACGGCAACGATGCAGCATGGTACCGCGACCGGATCCCTCTTTTCGAATCTAGCGATCCAGATATCACAGATGTCTATTACTACCGGTGGTCCATTTTCCGCGCACATCAACGCGACCTAGGCGCCAATGGGTACATTTCGACGGAATTTCTCGACGATGTCGGGTGGCAGACGATGCCTTGGGCGAGTCTGAACGATGCGACTGGCTTCCATCTGCTAGAGGGGCGGTGGTGTCGCGATCGACGGTTCAAAGAAGATTACGCGACATTCATGTATAGCAGCAACAGCAACAGTCGGCAGTTTTCTGAGAGCATGGCTGCGGCAGTTTGGCAAGGCTATCTTGTTGATGGTGTGGTCGAGGATGTGGTCAAGAGGCTCGACGATATGACGAGAGTGTATGAGGCGTGGGATGATTCCTTCGATGACGACAAAGGGCTGTATTACGTTGAGCCCATCCGGGATGCGACGGAGTATACAATCTCCAGTATCGATGCCTCGGGTGGTTATGATGGCTTCTTCGGTGGCCACTCATTCCGCCCCAGCATCAACAGCTACCAGTATGCCAACGCCCTCGCAATCGCCAACATGGCGTCTTTGAAAGGCGGTCTGGAAAGCACCGTCGATACCTACAATTCCCGCGCCGCTGCTCTCAAGTCGCGCGTACAAGACGCCCTCTGGAACTCGACTTTTGCCCACTTCATCGACCGCTACCAAGTCAACAACACAAACGTCACATACTGGGATCCCATCCGCGGGCGCGAACTGGTCGGCATGGTCCCTTGGACCCACAACCTCCCCGACGATACCGCAACCTACGCCCAAGCTTGGTCGCACATTCTCAACAGTAGCGAATTGGCCGGCGAACACGGTCTGCGTACCGTAGAGCCTTCTTTCGAGTATTACATGCGACAGTACCGTTACGAAGGCCCGAACCCGGAATGTCAGTGGAATGGGCCTGTTTGGCCTTTTCAGATGACGCAGGTTCTGTCTGGCCTCGCGAATTTTCTGGACCACTATGCTGAGGGGAGAAAGACAAATGTGGTTAACAACGACGACTATACAAATCTGCTGAGGCAATATGCTCAACTGCATCGGAATCCTGATACTGGCATTCTGGACCTAGAAGAAGACTACTACCCCGACACGGGACTGCCGATTGTAGGACTCAAGCGCAGCCATCATTACTTCCACTCTGGATTCAATGACCTCGTCCTATCAGGTCTCGTCGGCATCCGTCCCTCAGCCAACGACACACTAGAAGTTTCTCCCCTGGCCTCTTCCACGCAGATGAAATACTTCCGCGCTGAGCGTATCATCTACCACGGTCACGAAATCGCCGTTCAATGGGACGCCGACGGCTCGCAATACAACACTGCCGGTCTGCAGATCGAAGTCGATGGCCAGGTCGTCGCTTCGTCCCCAACACTTTCTCGCCTCTCAGTCGACGTGGAGCGAAAAGCTCCACCCGCCATCACCCGCCGCATCGCACAGTCCATCCAACTCAGTGCTACAACGGCGTATCCGCGCGGCACAACATCCGTCGCCAACACTACGCAAGCGGCTACGTATCCCGCCATCGACGGCCGGATCTGGTTCTACCCGGAGGAAGATGCCAAGAACGGGTGGGATACACCGGTCGGTAATGGAACCGCGGTGTGGTTCCAGATTGATTTTGGTAAAACGGTTACCACAAGTGCGGCGGAGCTTGCGTTCTTTGTGAATGAGGAGCAGGGGTTTGCGGAGCCGACAGAGTATAAGATTCAGGCGCCTGGGAGCGGGAGCAGTGGTGAGTGGAGTGATGTGCAGGATGCGATTTATGGCGAGGTTGTCGCGAACGGTATTACGAGTGTAGAGTGGAAGGAGGCTGAGGGGCAGCAAGTTAGAGTTATTTTTACGCCAAAGGAGGGCAGCAAGGTCAGAATTGCGGAATTCAAGGTGTACTGAGTAGGATCATCTTGATGCAGGCAACTACTAAATCTAGATGGCGTCTAAATAACATCGTTTGCAATACATTAAGAATGAGTATATGTAGACTCGGAGATGCGCAATGTTGAGTATGCTTCAAGAAACAAGGGGTATGTACTATTAACGACAACGAGGAGACCACGCATCACCGTGTCTATGCATTCAACTCCTCCCCGGACCCAGTCCACCAGCCCACCAACCAGAGTCAACCCAATATCTATTCTCTGCGTTCGCCGTCTCCACCGACCTCACAAGCTTCCTCCGATCGACGTGCAAATCTGCATGTCCATTCGTCAGCTCACCCGGCGTACGCCTTCCGCTCTTCTCTTTCCGCGGGCTGGCCTGCATGTCTTCGGCAGCAATCTCAGTATCAGAGGTAGACACTGGTGATACAGATCGAGGAGTTGACGAGGTAGGCGAGGGGGTACTGTCAGGAGAGTAGATAGTCGGTATAGTACCCAGGATCCGACCAGCAGCAAAGACACAACCACCGATTGCATGTCTGATGAGAGAATCACCGGTAAGACTGCCGATTATGAAGACGTCTCTAGCTACTTCGAGGGACGTAGCTTCGGCTTTGGCGCGGAATGTTCGGCCTGAAATCAAATGCGCGGAAGGTGAGTCGGGACTCATTTGGTCGGGCAAAGTTAAAATCTCAGCGCATAGTTCTGGGGACAGAAAATCCAAGGTTCCGCGTCGGCCGACAACATAGGCCAGGCCGCCTACTTCACGAGTGATGACTTCTCCTGACGGTAATTGTAGTACCACGGTGGCTACGTTTCCAGACACAGATGCGCGGACGACCTCGGCATTGGGCAGGCCTTCATAGAGTGTCCAGTCGCGTTGTTGAAACGGGTTCGACTTGCGCCGTACAGAAGGAGATTTTGCATTCTTCCTCTTGGATGAAATTGCTGCAAGCTTCATTTGGCGGTAGACGGTCGCATACTCTGGATATGCGGTGTGGTGACAGCCTCGTAACGGGGAAGGCCTCTTTTCGGGGGCCCAATGGAAGACGTGTAGGATCCTACGAGTCGGCGGCGCAGATATAATGACATCAGCTGCGGAGAATCCGGATCCAATGACGAGTAGTGGCGCTTGTTGCGAATCCATCTGTGCAACGGGCGCAAGGTGGAGTGGAGGCGGGATGTTAACTGTAAAGATGCCGGATGCAAGTACGAGATGCTTGCACCGAATCCCAAGGCTCCTGATGGAAAAGCCGCGCACCGTTCGCTGCACATTCTCAACCTTCAGCCCCGTGTATATGCTATCGGCTATGCCCACCGCCTCTGGATATGTCCTTAGGTAGTCGGCAACCTCGACCCTCGAAGGCCGTACGAACTCGGCTTCGTCTTCCCTTCCGCTCCTAGCCAAGTGGTCTGCGTACGAATAGCCGGGGAGGCTCAACTGTTCCGCATAGCTCAACGTGCCAATGTCTGCGCTCGCGGAGACGGGGTTCTCTGCCCACTGTCCGCCTGCGTGGGCTGTTTCTCCGATGGCAACATGTGGAATAGCCTTCTCCGGCTCGTACCGCCATTCGATACAGGACTTGGGGTTCAGCTCGGTATCGGCATTGGGTCGGACGAGTGTGTCGAGTAGTGTGTTCACGGGCAGCGCTTGGGTCGAGTAACGGAGGGAGGACAGGAAATGCGCGTAGAGATCGGGCGTTAGGTGAAGCAGATTAGGTGATTTCTGAAGCTTGGCGTCGAGGATCGCGTCATGATGGCCGCCGACGTAGTATGGAACATGGCCGTGTAGGATGTAGGAGAGGATGAGGGCGGATGGCCCATTGCCTAGAATTTGTAATCAGCGTCGTGCCTGTGCACGCATGTTATTCCCACGGCGTACCAATGATCACCGTGTCGACGCATTTGGGAAGCGGGCGAGCCATGGACTTTTGCAGCAGAATGCCATGAGGAAGTCAAAGTCAGCATGGACAGAAGGAAAGGCGGAACGGGACCGGTCAATAGTCCTTGTCTTCAACATGACGGCCTCTTTGAAATCTTCGGCGCTAGAAGCGGTCCGCCGAGGTGTGGGGGTGTCGGGTCTCGCCTTCCACATTCGAGGGGATGGTTGCGAGGATGGTCGGCTCATCGCTGACCAAGCTAATCGACGTGCCGTGAAATGTCGACGATTCAGGCACCGTGTAGATTGCGTGATCGCTGCAGACGAGAGACGCGTGAGATGCACGAGGTCATGGCATGCCCGCGGGGGGCTGCATGAGGTCACAGCCTTGTGCTCAAGTGCGGGGCAAGACAAGGTAGAAGAGCATTAAACTATACATGCTACTGAAAAGTCAACCGTGGTATCTCTTCCTAACTATTGCGCTCCAAGCCACCCTGTAAATCCAAAGTTTTCATACTCTGCGCAATGAAAAGGACTATTCTGTGATTTCAAAGCATCAAGATTACCCGTCGGGTTTAGAAAGTGAAATCGGTCCTGTTAAACGTTACCCCACATCATCATGTCCGTGTCTGGACCGCCACGCCATCCTCCATCGCAACAGTCGCTAGTATCTGTACGTGACAGTATTACGTTCAGCGACGGGCGAAACGTCGTGGGCCTGTTGCTGAGGCACGTTGTGGTCAGGCGTCTGCGGGCGTTGAATACGCCGTCGCATGTGTTCGTCTTCTTCCTGAATCGGTGGTTGCGCGCCGTGCATGGTCAAGTTGTTTGCAGAGCTCTCTTGTCGACCCAGATACGATGGAGTTGATTGAAAGCCGGGGTGGTAAGGTTCCGGTGAGCCAGCATAGTCGTTGGTCGACGACGAGTTCTGGTGCGCTGGAGGTGTGTATGCAGTCGTATAGTGATCAGCGAACGGGTTCTCTTCCTGTGCGCTCGGCTGTGTACGAGTCGGTGCAGTCTGCAGCGACGGGGGAGGATTGTTTTCGTTGCTTCCGTAGTTGGCAGATGTTGTGCCAGCCGGTTGGCTGGACTGCGTTGTCCCAAAGCTCATGGCGGGTATCGAAGGCGCATCGCTGTGTGTAGGCACACCAGCTGGACTGGTATTACCACTCTGCGGCGGCAGCGGCGGCGGCATAGCGTTTCCATTCTGTACCGGTGGAGATGGCGAGGCACCCATGAGCCGACGGGCCTGGAGGATAGCGCGCTGGTGCTTGGAGGCAGCGAGAGAGAGCTGCTCGTTGGTTTCGATCAGCGTGAGCATAGTATCATCGTCGGGTGCCGGGTTGTCGCATGCGATGTAGCCGTGTATGCTGCGCTGGGCGGCCGTGCAGCGCTCAGAGAACTCCTTGACCAGCTCGTTGCCGAGTAGTTCATTTGCCGGTGTGGACTGCACGAGCTGCAAGAGAAGCTTGGCCGATGTGCGCGCTTCCTCGATGCGACCTGCCAGCTCTGCGGGTGGCGGCAATGTCTTGGACGACGACGACGACCTGTGCCCTGAACTGAAGCCGCCCTGTATGTTCTGCGACGCTGACCAGCCTGGCACGTTGAGCTTTCGGGGGCCAAACTGCTTTGCGGCAACTGCCATGAGACCCTTCTCTTTCCTGTACATGGTGAACAGCGTGTTGAGGTTGGTGTCGTAACCCTTTTCTCGCTCCATGGAATCCAGCGTCTCCTTGACAATCTGCGCTACACTTGGGTCTTGACCATTGCGGAGTAGGTACTTGACGGTATCGGCGAACTGCTTGTCGATGTTCTTGGTAAACGAAGGGCCCGGATTGTCGGCCAGAATTCTGATGAGCATGATGGCATTGTACTGGACATGAGGGCGGGCAAAGTTTTCCTTTGAGAGGAAGATGCGGATCTGTCTGGCGGCGGCTGATGCAGCGCTGGGGCTCGCGACGGCGGACTCGACAATGGTAGGCAGATGAAGGACTTCTTCGCCCTGGAGACGTCAGCAGGGCGCCATGGTTCAGTGGACAAGTGCCCATACCGAGTTTGCAGCCCCCGACTCGCAGAAGAGCATCTGCTCGCGATTAGCTGGCGCGAAGATGCGACGAGGCGGTAGGACCTACCACTCCCTTGGTGACATTGGCCTCGGGCGTGTCGGCATTCGTATCGATGTTGACATCCTGGGCTGCATGCGCTGGCCGCGTTAGAGTGTACCGGGCTCGAGTGCGTCGTGGGCCTCACAGGATCGTTTGCGCATCAAGCTGCCAAAGTTGAGGCGCTTCTTGAGCTCCATGTCTGCTACCCTACTATTACTACTACGGGCGGAGCGGTTCCGCAACGTTGAACGGTCGCAGGAGCGCTGGGGGTGATTGCGCAAAAAGCAAAGCGCAGAACCGCAACGGCGCACGAGTTGGGCCCGAGTCTGTGAGTCTTGGTGGAAAGGAGGAAGATGGGCGGGACTGCTGTGGTATAGATCGAGGCCTCCAGCGCTCCTTCCTCGCTCCGACGGTTACCTAGGTAGGGCTGCGCCTCTTGCTGCCAAGCCACGACAGCTTCGCGAACACACGTACACCCAACGTAAACCACCGCGTACCACCATCTCACTCCCCCACACGGCGCCATCTACGCGTCCTGGATGGCGGAGGCTGTGCCAAGAGATGCCATCGGCCATTTGCTGCAGACCCACGGCCCGGTAGTCTGCTTTTTGTCGGACCCTTTCCGTGCATCCACACGCAGTCCACTGCTGCTGGACACCAGCCGCCTCATGAGCATCCCAGGATACGTCAAGGCAGGACCACATGACCGGGTACCTGCTTACGTTGCGGCCGCGTGACACCATGCTCCCTCTCTACGACCCGTGGCGGCAGTATGCAGACGGCGCTCGAGTACACAACCATAAAAGCCAGTCTGGCACTTGTCGTCTTCTTTGCCGCTGAGAGGTACGACGGTGGCATAGCCTGAGCACAGTACCCATCTATCCGTGCCAACGCTATGCTGCAAGACACGTCAAACGTCACGACCCAGCCTAACGCCTCAGTAGTGCCCCGTCCTCCATCTCAGCATCTCCAAAGTCTGCCACAGCCAAGTGAAGGCTTTTGTCAACAGACGGGGTCAGCGACATGTTATTTGGCTTCGAGGATATCAACCTGTCACGGGCACCTACAGATATCAAAGTCTTACACTGTGGTGGTAGCTTGGCTGTGGTTGCGTGCGTCACTTTGCTCGCATCGGCACCAGCGAGCTGCCATTCGCTGCCAGCAGCTGTGACTGTGCCCCCAAAACCTGCTAGTGTTGGAGACTGCGAGTGTCGCCTCTGAGCTGTCTGTGCCTATTCGAAGCGATACAGCGACAAGGTTCAAGGATCCATGCTTCCTCGGCAAGCCATCATTCCTACACGACGCCGCCGCTACGGCTTGGCTAGACGTCATTCTTCATGCGCACTTGGTCTATTCGTGAGACAGCTCGACAGCCACTCACCCTGCCTTGGTCAAGTGCCAGGCACAAAGTATATGACCTCGAACCATGGCCCTCGCCTCCCACCGTCCCGTGCAATACACCCACCTCCTGACCTCACCATCTCCATAGGCACCCACGCCTTTGTTCGACATCACCTACAAAATGGCGCCTGAATCCGCTTCCGCCCTGGCTGGCCAGGCTCGTATGCGTGTCGAAGAAACTGAACAGGAGCACATTACCAGAGAGAACTCGGGTTTTGCCACATTCGAAGCAGATATGCCCAAACTCGCCAACCGATTCAACTTTTCCCTCAGGGATAACCTTTCCTCCTACCTTGGTCGCAAGAACCCCTTCTTCACCAACGTAAACCCGGATACCGACTATGTATGGATTCTGGATACGACTGCCAACCAGAACCGCCTAGGAAGGTGGAAGGCGGAACTCGTTGCTGCCTACTTTGTGAAGAATAGTGGCAAGGACCTCGCCCAGCTCGTCGCATGGGTCAGCGAGAAGATTGGCCTGGCAGACGACGAACAGGCTAGAGCAACAGTCGCCCAGAGGCTCCAACCCTTTGCCGACGCAATCCTCCCAGCGCACGCTGTGGAGATTGACCTGAATGGTCTCAAAACCAGACTGGGACCCAGTGGCCGCGACGGTATCAGCTCAGACGAGTTGGCCATTCCCGGAGCCGACTACAAGGACGGCCAGATCAACAAGTTCCAGGCCGTCAATGCTGAGGCGACATCATTCAACATTACCTTCGCCAAACCCAAGGGCTGGGCCGTCCTTTCCGATGTCGACGACACAATCAAGAAGACTCTGACATCGTCACCTGTCGGTATTCTGACGACCACCTTCGCCGAAGAACCAGAGCCGATCAAGGGCATGCCAGAGCTGTACAGGCACATCGTGCAAAAGCTTGACAATCCGCCCTTCTGGTACCTCTCCGCATCTCCATACAACCTTTATCCATTTCTGCGCAACTTCCGTGAGCAATACTACCCCAACGGTACCCTGATCCTACGCGATGCTAGCTGGATGAACTTGGCTGGCTTCCTCGCAAACCTCACGCAAGGTACTCAAGCCTACAAGGTTGATCGGATTGAGAAAGTTCACGGCTGGTTTCCTAAGCGGAAGTTCATCCTCATCGGCGACTCGACCCAGACAGACCCTGAATCGTATGGCGAAGCCTACCGCAAGTTTGGCAAGAACTGGATCGGTGCCATCTACATCCGTAAGGTGACTGGCGTTGCGGAAATGGACGAGGGCAAGAAGAACTGCCCGGAACGATTCGAGAAGGCCTTCAAGGGTGTTCCTAAGGAGGTCTGGTACGTCTTCGAGGAAGCGCAGGAACTGTACGCGAAGATTGATGCTTTGCCTAATATTGAGTAAGAGGTGGGTTTTTTCAGTATATGGACAGCGACTTTCAGTTTGAAGGATGATCGAGGAGCTTTTTGCTTCTTTCGTTTTACATGCCCACTGGTCGGCGAACTATTACAACGCATACAGGGACATACTCGGGAGTACGGAGTACAGTTCTACTTTTCCTTTTCTCCGTAGTCAACAACGCGATACCCAATATTCCCGCAACCTCCTTTCTCTTGTCTTTTTGTCTTGCTGCCACTGTCTGTAACATGTGCTAGTACGAACATATTATCGTATGGCCGGTGAATTGGTTGTTCTTCCCATTGCTCTCTTTGGTTTGCATTGAAGTGCGGCGTGTGTGGCAAGATTCACATCCTCGCATCACTATCAAATATGAGCAACATATCACGACAACTGCATTCTACGCCACAAAGCTATTCAGTCACGCATAATCCCAATGCCAGAAATTGGAAGCGTACCTACATCGCAGTTCCTACAGTCCATAGTATCCATACTCCCGCCTGCTAATTGCCAAACATGGTAGCCGGTGAGCTACATGAACACGGATCGACATCTCTATACGTTCTTCTCGTTCTCGTTATTGGTATATGTATCTACTTCTTCTTCTTAGGCACTGCTGCGGTCAGGCTCTGGTTCTACAAGGGCGCTCTTGGTCCCGCGCCAGAGAAGTTCCTCGTCGTCAGGATCGAGCCTGGAGATGCACAGCACCATGTTCCAGTGGTCGACAACCACAGCGGAAATGACACACACAACGACACCGTTAGGCACCGGCGCATGACCATCTTCACGCATGCTTCGTTATCGGCGCCACCCAAAGACACCGCCCGTACTACCGCGCTCGAACCCCATAGTTCCTCCCAAGCAACGACGACGGTGAACCTCCAAGATATCGACGAGGAAGATCTATCCTCATTTAAAGACCCTCGAACCCGCGCCTATATAGCCGAGGAATGCCGCCTCTCCCGCATGCCAGCTTTTGACGCAGATGATTGCGGGAACGGCGACTACTTCCCCGACCTTCCCTACACAAACAAACCTATCGAGTCCACTTCCGCTCGCTCCAATTGCCTCCACCCCTCACAACTCGGGCTTACCACAATGGACCGGCACGACTGGCTCGCTATTGGTGAACACTACATTGAGTACCACGCCGCGCGCACTCACCTCCTGTCGCGTAACCGCTCATCTTGCATACACGTTGCTCCTGACGGCGAATCCGCGTGTCGCGAGCTGCTGCAAGAAGTTGCTTCTTACCTGGTCGAACAGCATCCTAACAAGTTCAGATTCAAGACTAAACACGACAGGAAGCACATTCTAAATGAGCTGACGAGGGAAGATTTCGAGTTAGAAGGTGGACTGGAGGCACATCCGTTGGAGGTTGTGGCGAGACTGTGTGCGGAAGACTTTATGATCTGGGAGAGGAGTGAGAGTACCAGGATGTGGTATCTACAAGCCTGCACAACGCTCTTCCCATCTGGATATGTCATAACGCCCTATATGGGGAAGCCATTCAACGTACTGGTTCATGGTGATGGAAACGGAAGACCGCCAATGTTGCCTTGGTCCAGTAAGTCTCGTATCTTTCCATCATCTACGCTAGACTGACATTCTCAGCTCTGCCATCCATATTATCCCTCGACCTTCCTACACTATCTCACTACTCTCACACTGGCCCTCTATCACTCAGCCAAATCTTCATTCAAACCCGTCCTGCCCGGTGCTCTCTAGCCTCGACCCTCCACATTTCCCGGCCCGTCGATTTCTTCGCCGGAAACATAGCAAACCTCCACCCTTCTCAACTACTCGTACGCACTGAGACGCAGATGTTTGCGCGCTTACCCAAATCTGGTGCTGTGGTAGTAACAACACAAACAAGTACCGAGATATTAAGCGACATGGTTGACAGGATGAACGGGTGGGAGAAAGAAGCCTTTCTGAAGACGGTGGAAGGGTGGGGAGCGGAGGAGGCGAGGTTCAAGGGACGAGAGCTGTGGATTGGGGTTGTGGAACGGTGTTTGAAAGGTTAGTGTCTGGGTTCTTGCTTGTCCTAGTAGAGCTTTAACTTGTATTGCTTGCTGACGGATGTTGATAGGTCAGAGTGCGTTTAGGGATGATGTGACGGTCTATAGTAGGCTGTCGGCGATGTGAACGACGAAGTATGCGATCCAAGAACAGTGCAACGGATTCAAAACTCTGAGATTACAAGTACAAATACTTCGCGGTCGCACTGAAATCCACCCACACGGTGGTTGTGGGTCTTGTAATCCAAGCGTCTAAGTGGTGATGTAGGATACACAGCCACCCGTTCGCTACCATACAACGACGACAACGGAGATCGAAAATAATTTTCGCACACCATTCGACTTCACTATTCTTCCACTCCGTTACATCGCAATGGTAAATACGACCTCACTAAGTATGGTAGCAGCAACGCTCAACGTTGCCAACATATCTACCTTCACACGCATGATGATCACCACCACGAGTACTCCGGTAATCGTGACAGTAACTTCCACCACCTCGTCGCCAACCACCTCTATACCTTCCACCAGCAGCATCCTCACAAGTGTCGGAAGTCTCCAAACTCTCCCATCGAAGCCCATCCAGAACACCCAAGGCGACTGTCGCCCCCAAGCCCCAGGCTACGGTCCTGTTCCAGAAGAAGACAACGCATCGTCCTTTTACACGTCCCCACTAATTCGCACTCCCGCTCTAGAAGCTACCAAACCCCCTGGCTACGCCCTCGCCTTTCGCGCAGCGAATGCATCGTACGTCGGTACCAACTACCTCGGATACCACGAACTGGAAGCATACAGTCCAACCGAGTGCGCGAGTAAATGTCGCATCTGGGGAACATCTTGCCTAGACGTCGAACCAGAGGTTTCCTCGACCACCCTGCTCCCAGATGAATCCGGGTCCGTCGTTGTACCAATCAGGACACCCATGCCACGCGCGCAAATGTGCAACAGCTTCAACATCTATTTCGAGCGCTCTCCGTCGATCAATCTGGGAGAGCGGTGCCAGGACGCGGATAGTCGCACCATCATCAAATGTGCGCTTTGGGGCGAGGACAATATGCGGAAAGACGGTGCGACGAACACGGGGTACAAGAATTGGGATTTTGAAGTTGTTATCGCGGGAAGCAACGGATATGTTCTGGGTGAAGAGAAGCAAAAGGAGTATGAGGAGGACTTCAAGACTTCTGGGGGTGAGAGGAGTGCCAACCTGGGTACGGTTGCAGCGTTGATGGAGAGGTTTGTCGTGGGTGCTGCGCTGACGTTCCCGTTGATAGCGGTGGTTATGGGATTTTGAGTTTAGACCATGCCTACCTGTTCCTATGTAACTTCCCTATAGTGTTCAGAATAGAAAGCATGACAAGGCTCAGCTCACCTCGCCTTGATTCTTTGGTGCATCGTTTCGTGTAGTGTTTTTGGTGTCACGGATGGTGTGAGCGTTCAAAATTTTGTATATCACCTATTTAGGTAGGTATGCTCGGTGATGGGCTAATACAAGGAGATTCACCATACGCAAATTGTTTAGAGTGATTGACATTAGAAAGTTGTCGGTAAACGCGTGCACATTGTTTTGATGTATTGGTCTCCAGTCCTCTGCATGGCTACTAGCCACTACTGTAAATACCTACTATCTCATCCAAACCCTTCTATTGGGCTCTTTGACTTAGGTTTAGTTGCATTGACTACTTTAATTGAAAAAAAAAGAAATGATTCCAGCGAAGCTTTCGCTGGAGCTCTGCTACAGTGTCGAAAAAGGCAAAAAAGAAGGTTGAAGACTGTTGCCAGATCTAACCAGCCTCAAGTTGAGACATGTGCGTGTGCCCATTACCCGAATCGCTTAATTGGGAGTCAGCGCATGTTGTGCATGCGAATCGAACAGAGCAACTTACAACGAGTGATCTTCGCATTACAAGTGCGACGCCTTACCGCTTGCTACAGATCATTAGTAAACATTACTTAGATCTCGGCACGGTAAACTTACGCCAAACGGGCGTTGATACGCTTGATATGATGAGAGCGAGATTTTACGCATTATAAAGCCCGCGGTTACAGCCCCTAAGCCTGTAGCTCGTTCCTGGCACATCTGCGCATCGTTGCCGAGCCTGTAGTTGGTGCGGGGAACCACCCTGGGCAGTTTTCCATGTCAGGAGACTGCAAAGGTACCCATGATATTTGCCGAGCTCATTGTTCTTTCTGGTCGCACTAGCTACTGACCGAAGACGAGCCCATCCGATCAGCGGCCAAGAATGCAGTCATTTCTCTACCCTTCTAGACGCATCGTATGCAATTCGTCCGCCGTCCGCGATGATATCTCTAGATCAGGATGTCACGAATCTTTGACATAGACAACTCTATGTTTTGGTTTATCATTCTATTTTAGAACATCACGTCTTGTCTCGTGCGAGTGCGCCTAGCCATGGGCAAGATACTTTGTAAACATGGTCCCAAGTCTTGCGTCTGATCATCATAGATTTTTAGCCTTCCTCTAAGATTGTTGATCATGCGCGATCCAATGTGTCAGATGCATAGGTAGCGTTGCAAATGTCAAAACGCGATCGGGTGCAAGTCTACGAACATGACTCAGGAACTTGTCCCGTAGCAACAACATCACCAGACGGCAAACTTCGCTGCCCGCAATATTCCTATCAGACTGAACATTTGCCGATCTGTCAACTATGCGGTTCGGTAGTGCTGTGTGGCCACGGCTGAGGATCCCAAGGGTAGCCTCACCCTTGTCCCGCGGTTAGTTCAAGGGAAAGCTCCGACCACCGCTACATCATCGCAGCAAAGGCCAGGCAACACGTACACCAGTACTTTCACCCTACACTACGCCGTCATCTTACAGTCCTTTCCGATGGTATACATCACCCGTACACGTTAAAGATCTCATCTTCCACAACTGAATCCTCCCGCCAAAAACTATATTGGTTGCGGAGCCAAAATGGCGGATACGGATATCGCATCTCTCACAGCCGACCAGCAAGCCGCCCTTCAACAATACACCGCCGTTACCGACCAACCGACGTCTGATGCGATACCGTTGCTCCAACGCGCGCAATGGAACGTCAATATAGCGGTGACGCGCTTCTTCGACGGCGAACCGACCGAAGATCCGGTCGCTGCTGCTGCCGCTCAGCTACCACCGCCCCAAGACAGCCGCCGACAGGAGACACTACTAAATGGTTTTGCCTCACCGCGATCGTCAACAAGTAGTGGGAGGAGAGTGCGGATAGAACCTGCCCCGAGGGTGGTCCCGCAGCCAGAAAGTCAAGTCAGCACACAAGTTCCGCTAGTGCTGGCCATTTTCTTTGCGCCCTTCTCGCTGGTCTACTCGCTATTTGCCAAATCCTTCCGGTTATTGGGATGGATCTTCCCCTTCCTGCCGCGCGCATGGGGGAGGGTTACAGCTAGCAACATCAACACACCCACCTCTCAGCGCAGCGCAAGCGGACGCCGACCTCTGAACCCACGAGACACAGCGGCGCGTTTCATCCGCGAATTCGAGGAGGAATACGGAAGCCACAACCTGCCGTTCTTCGAGAGCGGATACGCACAAGCCTTTGATCTGGCGAAGAAAAACCTACAGTTCTTGATGGTGGTGCTGGTCAGCCCAGAGCATGACGAGACATCATCTTTCATACGGGACACACTCCTCTCACCAGAGGTCGTCGAGTTTGTACGAAACCCCGAGAACAACATTATACTTTGGGCTGGCAATGTGCAAGATTCCGAAGCATACCAAGTTTCCGCTGCCCTATCGTGCACCAAGTTCCCTTTTACGGGTCTGATCGTACACACACCCCAGGTTTCGTCAACAGCTATGGGAATCGCGGCGCGTGTAGCTGGACCGACGCCCCCACAACAGTACGTTGCCAAATTGCGACAGGCAATGCAGCAACACACGGAGCCGCTCAATCGCGTGCGGAGTCAGCGCGCGGAACAACAAGCCACACGAAACATCCGAGAACAACAAAACAGCGCATATGAACGCTCGCTGGCAGCGGACCGAGAGAAGGCCCGCAAGAAGAAGGAGGAAGCAGAGCGCAAAGCCCGAGAAGAAAAGGAAGCACTCGAACGCGAGCAAGCCATCGAACGATACGCACAAAATCTCGCTCAATGGAGGCAATGGCGTGCTGCATCTATACGCTCTGAGCCCGGGCCCGAGGACAAGGACATTGTGCGCATCAGTCTTCGTATGCCAAATGCCGAGCGCGTGGTTCGCAAGTTCGCCGCAGATGCACACATCGAGGAACTCTATGCATTCGTTGAATGCTACGATATCCTGCAATCGGAAGACGGCGTACAGGAGAAAGTGGAGAAACCAACAGATTTCGAGCATGAGTACAAGTTCCAACTGGTCAGCCCTATGCCGCGCGAGGTATATGAGCTCAAGGTTGGTGGTACAATTAAAGAGCGTATCGGACGGAGCGGTAATCTGATTGTCGAGCGGACCGATCTAGAAGAAGAAGAGGAAGACGACGAGCAGTGATCGCATAAAGACGAGCATTGAATTGGCGTCACACTATCTGCTCGACTTAGCGTGGGGCGTGGATATCTACTTGGGTTCTGGACACGATGTCTACGTTGATTATGAATGTAAGAATCTATGTATAGCGTTATACGCGCGTTTTGTTATTCGCAGTGCTTCCCTGATCCACGTAACCTGGTACATGCTTGCCAAGGTTGTCGATAACGCAGCCACAATTCCGTGTTCCGGATGTTTGAGTCGCACAGCCTACGGCTTCTTCGGGAGCACAGGCCATGTATTAGCGTGAATGCAGCCAGCCCGATTTCGTCACCCGTCCTAAGCTTTCGATCGTCCACTGCCATCACGTTCCCTAAAGAAACAACCGATATGACACTCGTAGCGACAAAATAACATGGACAGAGCTAAGACTCGCAAACCACATAAAAAATCGCGAAACGGCTGCTTACCGTGCAAAGGCCGCCATGTCAAAGTGCGCCTTCCCATTCGAGTATTGAAATCTGCATGCGACTGACCATCTTCAAGTGCGACGAGCAAAAGCCCAATTGCGCAAACTGCGTGAAGCAAGGCACCGTGTGTGAATACCGGCCTTCCACGGGCCGACAGAGTCATGAGGCTTCCAACGTGTCGCCTTTACCGGTTGGAACGCCAGCTTTCACGCCATCATCTACAGACGGCACTTCCGGTTTCCTTGATCAGCAACCACTACCAGACTTTGGAACCACTGTTGTGAACGGCGCTTCTGGTCGGCCAGATCTAACGCTGAACATACCCCAATTACGATTGCTCCAGTACGTATTCTCATGTGTGATTGAGTCTCAGTACATGGTTGTACTTCCATGATCTGGTATGACCTCAATGATGATCCGAACTTGTCTATCGTATGTGTAGGAAATACACCTAGAAGTGTAAGCTAATTCCGTGCGTAGTCACTACACGACCGTCACAGCCAAAAGCCTGGCAGCGCATACTGACGCCGAGGAGGTGTTTGCAACTACTCTGATACATATTGCGTTCGACCATCCCTATCTTCTCCAAGCGGTTCTTGCACTCAGTGCGTTACACTTGAGCCGAACTTCAGGACCAGAAGAGGCCCAACAATACTCGTATCAAGCTGAGAAGTACCATGAAACATCTCTGCTTAACTTCCAGACAACGGTTCGCGATATCGAACCTTCGAACTTTAAAGCAGTGCTTTTGTTTGCCGGAACGCTATTCCCACACGCCTGTATCGCCTCACTTACAGCTCATACTAATTTGGATCATGTGTTCGATAGCGTCCTTTCCAATCTCGTCCTGACTCGGAGAATTAGACCCATGGTGGCCGGTGTCTATGAACAAATGAAGGAGAGCGAACTAGGCCGTGTAATTCCAGACGACGTGAAGAATATCGATTGGCAGACCGAAGAGCAACCACCCAATACTGAGCTCGTACAGCTCCGCAAGTTCTCAGAGGTCGTCCATCACGTTTACCCTCCCGACATTGTCGATGCATATGGATATGCCTGTCATATCCTCGAGCTCGTATTCCAGGTTGCAGAGAATTCTCCAAAGCCGCCTTCCGACGCGCTCTTGAAAATCTGGATACATCTCGTCTCCGACCGCTATATCGAGCTCCTATCTGAGAGGCAACCAGGATCTTTGATCATCTTTGCACACTATGCTGTCATCATGCATAGAGCAGCAGAGAGTTACTGGTATCTGGAAGGAGTCGCAGAGCAGATACTTCTCATTGCAGATCATATGGTCCCCAATGAATGGAAGTCGTGGTTGCAGTGGCCGAAGGAGCAGATTCGTGGTGCCTCCGTTCCGCCCACACCGTATTCGGGACATACGACATGAAGCCTGAAATGCAAACAGGCTTTGACAACCTCTCAAAACCGTGTCTCCGAACTGCGGATGCCTTCAGTCTGCTGTATGAAGTTAGCCCTTGGTCCATGGAACAAGCCGTTCGACGCGGCAATGGTATCCATTGCGGAGACACTGGGTTGCAATTTTGCCTGAGCACTGCCAACAGAAGTGAAGCTATTGCATCGAAACAATATCCTTACGTCAAACCGGCATTGTTTGTTCCTCTTGTCAAACTGCTTTGGGAAATGCTTGCGAAGAGTGCTTCGTAGGCTTGATGAAGTCTTAAGTCGTAAGTGAAAGCGGCCTAGCTCAAGTACCCACACATTTACTTACTGTTCAGACCAATTTGATGGAAATAGTTCACCTCCTCGGAAAGGATCATACCCTGATACAGATACATTCAGGAGGAGGCTGTGCGAGACGCGCGGGGCAGACAGCTTTTCTATCTGCACCAACTACGAGAATCGTAACGACGTATCCTGGACGCGACACTCAAAACTTTTGTCCTGCTACCCCGTGTTTGATACTACTTTGTGTGGAGAGCTAATGTATGATTCGAGCCACCACTCAAACAATGATCGAAAAGGAGGGATCCGAGTATTCAGAGAGCAATGCGATTGGCTCATCGTATTTGAGGACGCTAGCCGTATGCACGGACTCCATTCTCTCTTCCCTGAGGCATCTACATATCCCAACGGGCGACGGGAACGGGTTGCTCAGGCAATCTTTGTACAGGTCTAGAGAATCCATGTACGAGATGCGGCTAGGCGGGCTGTGCCCCACAGTTATCTGTTGCGACTTCTATACATAAAGACCACGCCATTTATTCTTCCATCAGCCAACCCCCGTTAAAACACTACTACCTCAACAGTGTACTCCCTCGGACACCGTTCACGTCATCTGGCTCAGTATATTTCTCTCTTACTTGGATTTGCTATATCATACGGGCTCCTACCACTGGCGTCTACCAGATACATCTAATCCCATCCCACGATGTCGAGACCAGCAGACGACTCCTCAGCAGTGCCAGAGTATGTACTCTGGCCGTACACGCCAACCATAGCATCTGGTGCCATTGCCGCCGTCGTTATGTTCATACTGTTCTTCGTTCACACATTCCGCCTCGTCAAGAACAAGACATGGTTTTGTATACCGTTTGTCGTTGGAGCTCTAGTATGTACTTTACTACCCACTACCACCAGCTTCTACACATGGACATACTTGACCAGAGGACAAGAAGCTGACGTCCGCCCTAGTGTGAAGCCATAGGTTACTCCGCTCGCGCCGCAGCCCATAACGACACCGAAGGCAAAACACCTTACATCATCCAATCCACACTCATCCTCCTCGCGCCCATTCTATTCGCGGCTTCCATCTACATGATTCTCGGTCGTCTCATTCGCCGTACAGACTCTGCCGAATACTCTCTGATACGGGTCAACTGGTTGACCAAGATCTTCGTTGGCGGCGATATTCTCTGCTTGTACGTTCATGTCTACCGTTCACAATTTGTATGAATGACTATACTAACCTGATCTCTAGCATGATCCAAGCCGGTGGTGCTGGTATGCTCGTCTCAGCCGATGACAAAGACGGTTTCAAGCGCGGCGAGAACATCATCCTCGGCGGACTGATCCTTCAAATCCTCATCTTCGGCTTCTTCGTTGTTGTAGCGAGCATCTGGCACGTACGACTTCAAAAGGGACCTACAGCTTCGTCCGCGGATATTCCGTGGACTAAGCTGATCTGGTTCTTATATGCGGCTAGTGTCTGCATCACTATCCGTAACCTTTGCAGGGTTATTGAATACGCTATGGGCAAGGTATGCTACACTCCTCTTACTCCTCCTACATTTCGACAGATTACTAACTGAATCTAGGATGGTTACCTACTCTCCCACGAATGGCCCATCTACGTCTACGACTTCCTCCCTATGATGATCACGCTTGTAGTATGCATCTGGTGGTACGACCCCAACATCAAGCCGCGCCGCAAGACGGACATCGAGTTTGCTCGTCGATAGAGTAGTCGAAATATATTTTCACATGAGTGACGGTATATGACAGCAGGAGACGGGTCTAGAGGAAACCTGATAGTAGGAATCGAAGTGTTTCTACAGGTACGGCATATTTGTTTTCTTTGTGTAGCGTTCAGGGTTATGCGTTCAGAAAGCGGGAAGAGCGCTTCGACAACAGTAGCGATGGAGGTGTTATGGGATCGTTGTAGATATTTAGTATAACTGATGCAGAGCTTGTTGGATATAACGCTTTGTTCTCTGCAACCTTCATCACCTTTTTATGACGTTATTGCTTTGACAACAACCTGATTTTGCATATTCGGCTTTGCTCGTATTAGAACTGCTCGAGCAACATTAACTATTCGGTCTTAAACTGGGTCCTAGCAACATCTCTTTCTGTGACACTATCCACATCCTGACTACTTGCGAAACCATATCACGGGTACTCCACGCCTGTCTCCTCGACTGTCCCTTCTTTCCCTCTAGCCCAAACCTCAGAAACTTCGATTCCTCTACTCTTGCCTGTCCCGCGCATCATCAATCGCCTGAGCCCAATTATAGAACTTCATGTAAATACCCTCCGTTATCGTGATGCAGCTCGAGCCAACTGCACATCCAGTCCAAAGTCCCACCAACTTCATATCCTGTTTGAAACAAAGGAAAAGTGCCAACGGCACAGCAATAATATAGTACACAAAAAGGTTACACCACCCTCCGATATTTTGCTTGCCCAAGCCACGGAGCAGTGCATTCACTAATGCGGTAGTGGAGTCGGCGAATTGGAAAGCGGCAAGTAGGGGCAGTACGGTGGCTACTATGCTGACGACTTCCGGATCGCTGGTAAAGGCTTTGGGAAGGATATTTCGACAAGCGGTCAAAAATGCAAAGTCGATGAGACCGATAGCGAGGAAGGTCAGTATGTAGGTTTTTGTGGCGGTGCGGGCTGCGGAGAGGGAACCCGCGCCGATTAGGTTGCCCAAGCGTGTTGAAACAGCCACGCCGACAGAGAAAGGTACGTGGTAAATAGCTACCGCTAGTGTCATGACACTGTGCATGTTAACATTTGCCGAATGTGTCAAGGAGAAGTAGTTCTTACATCGACTGCGCCGCCAAGTGGGCCGTGGAAAGATAGCTTGTGGAGAACGTAAGAATGTCCTGTACAAGAGTTAGTATATACCCGATATTCGTGAATGCACAACGTACAAAAGCCAGCCACTCCGTCTCCACCATGACGATACCCGGGACAGCCAATTTGGCCATGGGCCCCCAGTTCGTAAAAGCAGCTTTGGTGAAGCCACCCCAGCATTCCAGCGAAGATGGATTGACAAAGTACACGTAAATCCAGAGCAACAGCGGTAGGAGATTGTTGGAGATGACAGTCGCAAGTGCAGCTCCCGTCAAATCCCAATCCAGAACAAAGACGAAAACATAGTTCAAAGCTATGTTGATGGGAGTCGCAATAAGCAAGACGAAAAGCGAAGCATTGAAAAGGCCTTGGGCTTGCGTAAACCGCTTGCCGGCCTCAAAGATGGCGTAGCCCGGTGCTCCGGCAAGAAGTAAAGAGAGGTAGTATCCAGCAAGATGCGCGATTGCTTTTTCCGGAACAAGAGCTGCGAGGATCCAGCCAGAACATAGCCAGATCGCTGCAATGGGGATGGTAACAGCCAGCATGAAGAGTATCATGCGCTGGAGATGGAGACCCACCATCGTCTTCTTTCCGGAACCATAGGCTTGCGCGCAGAGAGTATCCAAGGACGTGGCCAGTCCCTCGTAGACTGCTAGTCCGGTGATGTTGGCGGTCATTGTAGCTAGAGATACCGCACCAAGCTCATCCGTCCCGACTACACGAAATATCAGTCAGCTTGCGTCCGAAAGCCTCTCTGTTCGGGTACTCACTGTGTCCGACGACGAATATGGTGACCAGGCTGAATGAGTACTGCAGTAAGTACGTCCCCATAAGCGGAACGCTGTACTTTAGCAGCAACCTGGCTTCCTGTCCCGCCGTCGTTCCCAGCTCTTCTGTCGTCCCCTCTCCTCCCAGCAAACTCTCAATCTCAGAGGGATCTGGGATTGCGCCATATTGACGCTGCTTCGCTGCGTTATCGTGCGACTTGAGTAAGCCGACGCGCTCAGCCGTACTCGTGGAGAACCTGCGCGCTTCCGGAGCGTCCATTGTGTTGTATGTGATGCCACCGCCAGAGGTAAAGGGAAACGGAACAAATCCCAGGGCTAAAGACGAGATGTCATTATCGTATTCCAGGTGCTTGAATTCGTTGTATCTGTCGACTTTGTCTCGCTGCGGCTGCGATCTTACAGTCGTCGGCTCGGGCTGCCAGAGTGGGGCGAGCAGCTGGGCCTCTGCCGTCACTGGCGCATCTCGGCGCATGGCGATATCGGGCAGCTTGCAGCGATGCAGCAAAGCGTCGGAGGACTAACGAGGGGTGGGCATAGTCTTGCTGCGCCGTGTGGAGTTTCTGTGCGACGAATTGCCCTGATGCGGGAATGTTTGTCCAGAGTCTGCAGCTTTTCACGAGGTTTTGTGGTGCAAGAGGGCACTGTCATGGCTCATTTCCCGAGCCAGCATGTTGTCAGGGTCTCCGCTGCTCTCGTTGCCATGTTTACTGCGAACTCTGCCTGCACCTACCATTCGCAACGGCGGGCCGTGGGCGTAGTCTGGTAAGAACGAGGCGGTCGGGCAACTTGGGGTGCGTGGCGATGATCGTACCATTGTAATGCGCATCGGAAGCAATCCCATTGGCAAGGAATGGTTCGTGATTCAGTCATCTCCGACACACCCGCATCGCGACGGTGCGCTACTGTCGAGTATGCATGTGAATTACCTCACTGAGCATATCTAGACATGCGCGAACTATCCAGCTGGAGATGGAGAGGACGATTCGTCTGAATCTTATCGTTCGGAGCGCTCGCGTGCGCGATTGTCCTCGGAGCCTGGCTGATTTGCGTGTAGCTTTCCATCAACAACTACCTCGCACTCGCCGTCGGCGCATCCTCCATCGTCCTTCCGCCCATGGTTGTATTTGCCTTTGTTGGTTGGGGCGTCGTGTATCGCAGATGTTGATTTGTTGTCATGGTCCAGACCTGTGGTGGAGTACACCTAGGTAATGTAGAGCAGCCATGTCTCAAATGCGAGCAGAACAATGGCTCTGAATCGTTTTGTTTTACAGCCGAGAACTTGACAGCACAATAACGTTGGTACAACAGTGCATATGGCGCAGCAAGCCACGGCCATCTTGAGGCGCATTAGCAAAAGTGGTACACCGTGCCCAGGAATTGGAACCTTGGAAGCCATCCTGCGCCCTGGTCTGCAAAGTCATCGACACGTCTTGTATGAATTTAGATCTTGGCTTGCACTCCTCGGATTCCAAATTGTACCTCACACAACCTGCCATTCAGCATTCAAATCCACCTTGTGTACAAGGACAAAGATGGCCTTTTTACTCATTTCCAGTGTCATGTTCATAAACTACCGCTCTGTATGTGCTTAGTGAATAGAACCGCGAAGCATTCTACCATCCTATCTATCTTGGGCCTAAAGGGACCCATCTCGTACCGTCAGATCCACAGCCGCAGTCCCTATCCCGCAGCTCCGCTCCTTAGTCTACACTCCATTTCTTATCGTGCCGGGATGCAATTTCCAGATCTGGAATAGCTAGATGCTTGTATTCTTTGCACATGCATGCCAAACGGATGATAGCAAAGACGGATGTGGTTAAAACACGACACAGAAGGGCGAGATGAGCACCCTGCTCTAGCATGTTCGTAACGATGACAGAAATAGATCTGGCTGTAAAACAACCAATAACATGCAGTCAATAACCTAGACAGCAGAAGGCTTTTACCCTGTTTTCGTACCTGAGCAGGAATAGGTACGAGATGGCAGTGAAACTCTCGAGAATTTACACTTCGTTGTTTTCAGTCCTCGTTAGTGAAAGCTGCACGAGTACCAGAATATCCCAGTTTGTTTTCTGGTCCTCTTGTCACATTGATATCCGATGCAGCGTTTCTTGCCAATTCTAAGGTGCTCAACGAGCTACGAGGATAGGTCCATGTAGTCAACGGCTCTTTGTATATGATCTCGCATAGCTAAGAACGTCTTTCATCTCTCCCTTACACCTATGCTATTGGCAAGAATCTCTATACAACAACGGGTAACTTTACTTCGCACCTAGCGTAGCATTTGCAACTAAGCCCGTACTATTAGTTATATATCAATGCATCCATACTAGGAAATATGCAAAGTCATCTTCATATGTTTCTCGGCTCTTTTCAACCACAGCCACTGCGTATACATGACCAAACAGCCAGGCGTTCCAGCCAATTCTCATGTTACATCCCCGCTTCCTCTCCGTCCTACCCGGGTACCTTGCAGACCAAATACGGTAACCCAAGCCTTCATTCCATCATACGCTACGGGGTAACATTTTCCTAGTGGCATAACCTAGGTAACTATCGACATGTCTTACGTCTTACATCACCTCGTCATCCTTATGCCTCTCTCAACCCTTGTTCACACACCTGCTCATCCCACCCGTTCGACCCAAACTGAGCCCCCAACCAAAAGGATCAGTAATCGCAAACCCGCACGACTCATGCCATATGCAATCCGCCTTTTACATGAATCGCGAGTTCGTCTCGAGCACAGGTAAACAGTACCATGCACAACTCGAAAAAAAAGCAAGTATTCCGCTCGGCGTAGTGGACAAAAGAGCCAAGTCCATCTACGTAATGATGTTCGGGTTCCGCGATGCCGCCGAGCACACTATCCCATGAAGCCATGATCTGCCCAGGCCGCCGAGTCGCGAGCAAAAGCAAAAGCGCGGGGTGGGGGTGGGCAGAAAATAACCGCACCAGCACCAAGAGCGAGGGAGGGAGGGAGGGTGAGACTACCTAAGCACTATACGTAAGTAGTATCCCGCCCTACATACTGACGCGTGCCGGAGTACTCTGTGCTGCCCCCCCTCCATTCTCCCATCCGCCCGCTCGTCACTTGTTTCCGCACTATAGGCGGGATGATGGAATGGGGATGGAAAGTCCCAACCTAACCTAAATGCCCCCGCGAACGGGGATTGCGTCAAGGCGTATCCTGTCCCGTGTGTCTCTAGCAGCGGAAAGTATCGGCAATTGTTTCGATTCCCGACCGCACAAACTGCATTCATGGCGTGATATTCTTTCAGGACAGGCCGGATCGTAGGTTCGCCAGCGGTCAGTTTTCTACTGGTGGTAGAAATCTTCCACAAACCAAGAACCTAAATTGGGGGGGGGGGGGGGGGGAGTGTTGGTCCATGCCACTGGGATCAAGCTGTACTATGCTGTATACTGTACGCATCAAGCATAGTCGTTGGCATAACGTATGCAAAAGCTTTGAACATCCGAACCAACCTCCCAACCCCACGAGGGCGGCGCATGAAAAAGGGCCGAGTGTGCATCGATGCGAAAAGCAAACGGCTGACAGCGCGGGAAAAATCTCACGTGTTGAGCAGCAATGCATATTGTGGAGTACGTGCCTACCATCGTGCTGGGACACAGCGAAAGGGAAAAAAGAACAACGTGCTGATCGACCGCGCACGCGCGGGCGCGCGCGCCATTTGTCGGTAAAGGAGAAGACGCGACGACGCAATGCGACGCGTGTTCTGCAAGGACAGTCGGTTGTATCAGATGGCCACATTGGGGAGTTGTCCTTTTTCCCTCGTATGCTGAGACTGGGGTCGCTAGAGTGAGGCTCAGTGAGTGACACTGCATTGCATATCAATGACAGTTGGTTGGCGGTGATCGCTCGGATGGTGTGGGTGGACGGCTCCGAAGACCGCAGGTGCACTAGACGTTGAACACGTACTACTGCGGCTGCAATCATGACTTGGAGAATTGTTGAACGCGCAGGCATGCAGTGAGCTCGTGAATTATCAATTATTCGAGTATTATGAGTGCGTCCGCAATCACACGTGTACACGAGACGGAGCTCAATAATGATAAGGAAAATGTGACACGACCGAGACGGTAGAAGATTTCGTGATATGATGTGAAGAATGGAAACCATTGACAATGTAGTCTACGAAGTAATCACCCGTGAAGGAAAAGGCCAATCCCTGGCTTGTAGACATGGAACCAATCAGAGGGTTCTTACATGGAGATAACGCCAGAGAAATGCAATGGACAATATGTACAGACGGAATGAATCGAATATCGACAGTGAAATGAACGCTAATGCAGAGAGGAAAATCAATCGGGCCTTGCGAGGATCGCAGCAATGGCGTCACATGGAGCGCAAGGCTGGGGTTTGCGTTTCGGTGCTTCAGCAGCTTGTGGGGGACAGACGCACTCGTCGTCAGCGGGTACGAAGACGGAAGTTTGGCGTGCTTGTGTCAGGCCTGGAGCGTCCATTGGCACGAAAAACGATTCGCGGCGGTCGTACTGCGGTGTGCAGCATCCGTCTTCCGAAGCAAGGAAAACGGATGGCCGTCTCGAGAAATGGCCAGCGGAGAGCGCGTCGTCGCATGAAGGGTATGCAGTGCCCCAGAAAGGCAGCTTCGGAGGCGTACCTTGACCGTTGTACGGTACGTAAATGGATCCACCACGCGGTCTGAGAAAGGGACTTGGGTCGTCAAAGTCGTCGAAAGGACTCTCGTTGGCACCCTTATCCGACTCCTCTTTTGTGGCCTCGAGGTGTGATTTCTGTAGCGCCATCTCCAGTTCTTCAGGTGAAAAAGGTTGCGAGGGGTTGCGAGTGCGGTCGGAGCCAGTGGCAGGTCTCGATGATAGCTGGATGGAGCTGGAGCGGCGAGCGGCTTGTCGTCGAGCGTCACGAGGGTCTTCGGTTGGATTGCGGGAGAGGCCGACTAGGCGCGTCAGTAAAAGATTCGTCACACACAGGAAAAATAAAACACACCATTAAGCACATCGCCCTCGTCGTCGGAGGCCTCCCTGATGTTTGCCGGCCTGTCGTCGCCAGCGATGCTCGCTCCGATGCCGCTGTCTACCCACTCTTCAGCATCGTAGTCCGAGGAGCAGCTTCCTCTCCGACTTCGGTGCATACTACGGCTGCGGCTGCGTCTCCTAAAACTACTCCTACGGCTCGGCAGCCTGCTGCCCATGGGTGAATACAGCGAAGCGTTGCTGTGTCGGCGCCATGCTGTCGAGAAGCTGAAGGCCTCGAGTTTCTTCTTGTGTTCAGGGTCGACGGCACGACGGTATTTTAGCGGGGGCATCTTCTCGCCAGGCTTGTAGAAATCAGACTCTGGCTCCTCTGGTTTTGCATTCCTGTGTGAGCCGGCAGTAAGAACGCGCTTTAAGCGAGTGCGAAGATGGCCAGGCATTGTGGGCGAAGGGTGTAGTTGAACCGGGGCGTGTAAACCAGGGCAGGAGCAGCGAGGAAGATTAAAGTAGGCGTGTGTGGGTAATGGTGTGAATGGTTGCCGAGTGTGGGAGCGTTGTTGGAGAAGAAGGAAGAGGGCACTCGGCAGGATGGTCCGGTATGATGTCGGCAGCAGGGTGAGGCTGATTAGGGAGTGGGTCGGGGGCACAGACGCTGCAGTCAACCTGGCCCTGGTCGAGTGCTGGGCGAAAGATGGAGTATCCGAAACTGCAGTGGGACGGTCCAGTGGTCAGGCACTGTGCACTGGGGAAGATGGTGGGTTGTATATGGGCAGCGAAGCGGCGGATGAAACGCGCAGGCCAGGCTAGAAGAAAACGCGGACAAGTGCAAAGCTTGGTCGCAGCCTGCAGTGCAATAACGCGAGATGTTGGGCGTGCGAGTGACGGAGGCTCGCTACCACGCTGAACCGACGAGCGAGGAAGGGAAGGGGGGGGTCAGCTATTGAGAAACTAGGTTGCTGCATGCATGCATGCCTGGCGGTAGAAGTTTTCTAGAACGGAAGCAGGCGCGAAAAGCGCAGCAGACGGGCGTGAGGCAGCTGGCTTCCGTCGGCCGAGCGCTTCCCAGCCAGAGGTGCAGAGGTGGGCCAGACTGCTCGTCGAGGAGCGCTAGGCTGTGCGAGGGTGAACTGCCGTTGGGAGTGGCATCCATGGCTTGCCACCGTCGTAATTCGCGCAACCTCCGCCCTCATTCGCTGACTGTCGGGAGGTGGTTGGGATGGTGTGTTGAGGGCACTGCACGCCGAGCTTGAGCAACACTGGAACTCTTTGCCGCCAAACCTCCCGTCACCATCTGACGTCCCACTCAGCTTCCGTCCAGTCGCTCGCGTGCCTGCATCCGGCCTACCGCAATGGGCCTTGGTCAGGTGGTCGGAAATTGCGCAACACAGTGTGGGGTAACTTTGTGCGGGACACGATCGGCCAAGTCATCGCTATAATTGTACACGCCGCCAGTCAATGATGATGGAGCGAGTTAGTCTTAGTCATCCTCCCACGGGGCACATCTGCCGAGGATTCCCCGGAACCTCAGCCGGAGGCTCTGGGCTTCATGGCTCGAATCCAAGTGATCGCTTACCAGGATGACGCTGCCCCGCATGCCAAACAACTTGCTTTGGCTACATCAACACCTCTACGCTGCGCTGAATACAGGTTGAACCGCTGCAATGGGCATACGGCGTGGCTGTTCGTGGCTGGAATGCGGCACCTGGCCCTTCTAGTGGACGGCGGCCGTCTAGCTCCTGCCGCTACCCATCTGTATGACCTCATCGGCGGCAAGCTGCGTAGCTACCACAAACGCCATCATGTTGTGTAGTTCACGAGCTGTGCCCTGCTTTCTCCTCCTCTAGCACCGCGCTTGAACTGATCCTTGAATACAACTAGAGCCTTCCAAGCTCATCCTCCCGCTGCATCATCGCAGGTAATCAGCAACAACATGCAGAAGATCAAGAGCGTCCTTCACGGACACAAGAAAGATGACACTGTCGCCCACGATGCGCACACATCTTCGTCTACTGCTGACGGGTTCGTGCTTTGCTCTTTCTGGCTGCGATCCGCACTAATATCAATCCCAGTCAGCAACACCCAATCTACGACCAGATGAGCACCGGAGACGAGGGCCGGAATACAACTGCAGGACACACAGGACAGCCAATGTACGATATCAAGACCACCAGCGGGGCGCCATACACAGAACTCGCCCAGCCAAGCGGTTCAGCAGGCCTCCACGCACACGATGCTCACGGAAGACCTGCACATGTCGGTACCGACGGGCCCATTGGAAGTACCAGTGCAGCTGAAACCGGCGCTCAATTCAACCCCAGCAGTACCCAGGACCATGCTGCTACCTCGCAGCCACTTGGAAGTGCAGGCACAACTACCCAAGACACACATCGCCCCAATGCCTATCCTCACGGCCACACCCAAGAACCGAGTGTTGCGAGCATCAAGAGCGGCGTAATCGGATTTGGCGCGGGCGCAAATCAAGGACATGCTGCCATGCCGACACACAAGCCCTTTCAGGAGTTGAGCCAAGACCAGGTAGTCGGAGGTGGAGATACTGGAACTGCTGGCCTGAACCAAGGAAGCGGCGCAAACCCAGGACAGACACATCCTCGTACGTAGATTGAATCTACTATTTGACGCATATGAATTGACTGTGTGCAGAATCCGGCGTAATTGGCAGTGGGCCATTAGCCTCTAACCCTGCTTATACCACAGAGCGTCAACCTTATGAGAACACTCTGCGACAGGAGAGCTACACCGCGGATACTGATCGATCTTTCCCTCTTGCTGGAGGTGTTATTACAAAACCTCACGAGGATTCTACCTTCACTCGACATCAGACTGAGCACACCTCGTCCATTCACAACAAGGGAATCAATGAGCGTGAGCCAGGCACAAGAGAGAAGCAAGTTGGTATACATAACACCGAGAGTCCTGTTCATGACAGTTATGGACGTGAAGGACTGGCTGGAGCAGCGGCAGCTGCCACTGCCATTGGCGCCTCCAAGACACTTTCGCAGCCAGCAGAAAGAGATGTTCAGGATCAACGTCTCGAAACTCGCCAGGCTACATATGGACATGTTCCACCAGCTACTGCTACAACGACTACCCAGGCAGGCAATGTCCCGAGCCAGTCGACATCTAATTATCATCCGGAGGCTTTGGCTGCCGCGACTGTTGCCGCTTCGAGGTCTTCCGGCATTCCATCGTCTACCCAGGGACACGAGTATGAAGCTCAGGGCATCAGTTCATCTAGACCCACGCATTCTACAATTGCAACTGCTCCCACGACTGGGACGTCAAGCACCGATGAGCGACCACTGAATCCCCGACTTGAATCACACAGACACGTCCCCGGCGAATACATCGCAACACCAAGTGATGAGAAAACGTTCCTCAATTATGCTCCTGTCATCCAACCCACGTCCGCTGGCCCAAGCGGAAACCTATCGAACGTAGAGCCTACGTCTACATTGGACCCGCCTCACGTTCAGTCTTCTGTTGAGCCTACCCCTACAAGCGAGCCTCACGAGCTTAGACATACGGGAACACTCGAGGAGCCCCGACCAAAATCAGCTGATGGCCACAACTACGGCCGCAACGCTGCAATTGCCGGAGGTCTTGGTGCTGGCGCTGTGGGCTTAGGTGCTCATGCAGCTTCAAGGAAGCACGATACCCAGGATGCTGGTAGCACCCAGCCTCTTTATGAGGAATCCAGCCCGTACAGTAGTAAAGTACTTGATCCTCGCGTTTTGGGTGACAAGTCCAGACTGGAGGAGCAAAAGTTCGACGAGCAGAGGTTCGATCCACAGGCCAAGACTGAGGCAGTCCCTAGCAGCGGCTCAACTATCTCTGGACCTCCAGTCACCCATGATCCGTCCCAGACGGCCGGCTCACAGCATCACTATGGCCGTGATGCTGCATTGCTTGGCACGGGTGCCGCAGCAGCTGGTGGGGTGCACCACGCCCTCAACCGAAATGATACCCCTGCGGTTGGTACTGCTGTGCTCCCTGAAGGCCCTTCTTACACTTCCACTACTGGATCTGATGTCGTTGCCCCTCAACCAACTTCAAACTTTTCCAAGCCTCTTACTACCGCAGGCACCTCGGCGTCTCAACCCGTAGGACATGGTGACTTCTATGGCGCGAAGGGAGCTCCTGCGCCAATTCCAGACACAACTACTCAGCAGCTATCGAGTAACCTTGGTCAAACACCTGCCGCCACCACAGTTCCGGAGAAGCGCCCTGAGCACCATTACGGGCGTGATGTGGGCCTGGCTGGAGCTGGAGCCGCAGCCGCTGCTGCTGCTGGCGGTCTCTACGCTGCTAATCGTGATAACACCGACAGTGGACCAGCTTCAAGCACCGTTGGACCGACGTCTGGGGACCCTGCTTCGCGAACGATCGGGCCGCACGACAGCAACATTGCTAATATCATAGATCCTAGAGTCCAGCCTGATCCGTCAAAGCAAAAGGCACACACTACAGTCGGACCGCATCAGTCAGATACACTGAACCGCCTGGATCCCAAGGTTGATGAAAAGACTGGCCAGCAGGGCGGACACCACTATGGCCGTGATGCTGCTGTTGTCGGAGGTGCGGGCGCTGCCGGTTATGGAGCATACCAAGCTACAAATGTTCACGGCAACCAAAGCATGAAACAGCGAGCATTGGAAGCTATCAATGCATATGGTGATCACAGGATGACACAGCCTGAAGCTTCTATGCCAGAACAGAGATACGATCCTGCAGCTGCCGGCGCACGTGCTCCCAACCCTGTTTCATCAAGAACCCAGTACGACTATAATGATCCTGTTACTCAGAGCAATGTTAATCGCACTGATCCCAACCACCACATCAACAGGAATGCTGCTTTCGGTGGAGCAGGTCTTGCTGCCGCTGGATTAGGAGCAGGGGCTTATGCAGGATCCAAGCATAACGGGAACACAACTCAACTCCCTCTTCGACAAAAACAAGACTTGGCGGCATCTGGTCAGTCTGCATATCCAGTCCAAGGCACGACGCAGTCTTCCTATCCCATGCATGAGACAGCCACGAATGCATCATACCCTACCTCAGGTACCATTGCACCGCACAACACGCATGCTCAGGACCCAACACTTCAACCATATGGAGCTAGGGATTCCGCAAACGAGAACCACGATAAACGCAACGCTGCTATTCTAGGTGGCGCTGTGGGTGCAGCAGGGCTGGGCGGTGCAGCCTATGCCAACTCTCAGAACCAAGACGAACGCGAGGCCGAAGAGCGCCTCAAGAAGATTGCCCACGAGAGGGAGAAGGAGCAACATAGGCTTGACAAGGAACAGCACAAGCATGACAAAGAAGTCCACAAGCACGACAAGGCTCTTGCAGCTCACGAGAAGGAGGAGCATCGTCTGGCTAAGGAACATGAGAAGGAGCAGGCCCGTCTGATCAAGGAGCAACATCAGCGTGAGAAAGAGCTTGAGAAGGAGAATGACGGCGAGGAGAAGAAGAAGGGGGGTCTTCTTGGATTCTTGCATCGTGACAAGTCTAAGAGGGAGAAGTCTTCTGCTAGCCCTGAGTCTTCACCACGCCAGTCTCGAGACTACAGCCCTAGGCAATCCAGGGACTACAGCGATGATCATCCAGACTCACCACGCTGGAAGGGAAAGCACCTCTTGCACAAGGACCCACCCAAGGGCCACCCCGCACGTGAAGCTATGGAGCAGCAGCAGTACCAGACTGATCCGTATGGCTCCACAGGAAAGAAGGAACACGTTGGTGTGGATGGTCCAATCGGTGACCCGAACATGATCTCTGGCGACCGGTAAGATCACATGTACAATCCTCGTCGATTAAACAGCCTCTAACAGACATTATAGTGAGACTCGAAAGGGTGTCTACGGCGCACATCCTGTCTCCGACCTGGATCATAACAACACGGTCATTGAGCCACATACCGGCTTACCCATGAACACCGAGCGCTACGGCACCGGTACCGGTAGAACGGATGGTAACCCTACTATTCATGGCTACCATCAACATGGCGTTCCTGGTGCAACATCAGGTCAAACTGCGACGGACTGGGAAGCGATCAAAAAGGCCGACACGCCATACTAGATCGATGATGTTGACGGCATGAAGAGTGGTTAATGATGATTGATAAAGCATACGAAGTTATGATTTACGTAATACATATTTAATGGATGTTCATGTTGCAAGTCTTCGACTCCTGAATACTACTCTCTATATACGATAGTGAGGCCTAGTTAAGTCCTGTTTTATTCGTCAGGACGTTTGTATTGCGATATGTCGCCATGCACGATGCTAGATATCTACGAGGGATAGTGGTTAGAGACGAGGTGTAGGAGACCAAGAACCTAATAGCATTCGAGATGGTACGGATGTGTTCTGCTTGACGTAACCATGCACTTACCCCTAGGCTGAATCGTTGCCGCCCAGCTGTCAGAAGTAGGAGCTTTTGGTATAGGCCTTACCAATACGCAAATAATCATGTTCATATCCAGTCAATCAGAGCTTCAGAAGCTTGAGGTGATGAGACCAGCACTTGTAAAAGCGTCGCGGCATAGCACCAGCAATTTGGTAGGCTTGTTTGTTCATTTATTCTAGCAGCATTAAAGCTGAGGGTATCTATCTCCGGCTGTTGAAAGGCCGGATCATTCTTTTGTCTTACGCCAGAAACACCACCGCGATGCCTCGACGATACCTGTACCTAGCTGAGCACATCCATGACAGCTGCTAGGCATGGTAAGCACAACCCTTCTCGTGGAGGCATGCCCTCGTAGATTGTTGAAATACACGAGCTTCAGCGCTCACTTGATGTGAGGACGCTTAGCTGCTGTAAGTTTGCTTGGGCTGAGGGTATGAAGGGCCAAGCTCCTGGATGCTAAGCTTGGCGAGCCATTGACCCATGTCGATGGCCTTCTCGAGCGGCTTGCCCTGGACGATACCAGCAACGAAACCTCCGGCGAAGGCGTCACCGGCACCGTTGGTGTCGTTGATCTGGTCTGCCTTGATGGCGTGTACGGCGACCTCCTTGACATCGGCGTCACCACCCTCCTTTGCGGTCACCGCAATGGTTGGGTCAGTGCCCTGGGTGATGATAACAGTCCTGGGTCGCTTGGTGTTCTGCTTGGGTGTGCTGGCAATCTTTTTGGCGATCTCCTTTACGTCCTTGGTCTCCCAGCCATGTGCCTCGGCGAAGGCGGCGGCTTCAGTCTCGTTGCCGATGACAATGTCGACGTATGGGAGGACCTCGTCAAGAGGGTCCTTGAAGAACTGTGAGATGAAGGGTGCGGAAAGGTTGAGAATGAATTGCTAGAGTTCAGTCAGCACATTGATCTTCCCTCAATTCATCCGAACTCGTCGTACCTTGTCCTTGGCAGCAGCCTCCTCAGCCAGTGTCTTGATCGCTGGTACGCAGACGGTCAAGTGGAAGCCACCGACGTAGAAGACCTTTGCGTTTTCGACTTGCTTCCAGATGTGGTCCTGCTTCAGATGTTCGATCTTGTAGTTGTTGGCAGCAGCGAGATCGGTGCACATGGAGCGGTTGTGGCCAGTAATGACGACACCACAGCGACCAGTGGGAGTCTTCTCGTCGTAGAGGTACTCAGTCTTGACACCAGCATCGGCAGAGATCTTCTCGAGAGTCTCGCCGTACTTGTCCTTGCCAATGCATCCGATGTAGACGACCGAGTTGGGCTCGAGGATGTAAGCCGCACCACGGGCAGTGTTTTGTGCCGCACCGCCAGCGATGAGGACGGCGTTGTAGTTCTGGAGCAGATCCTCGTACAGGCCCATGTGCTTCTCGGGGTCGGCGAGGATGGCATCGTTGGCCTTCAAGCCATACTTGTCGAGAAGAGCCTGGTCACTACTAGCTGTCAGCAAAGCTCCCGGTGATGCTCGGCAGTTGTTGCGAAGCATTGTGGCCCTAACAAAAAGGAAGATGAACTTACCCAACACCCTGGATGTCCAGAAGCGGGTTCTCAAGGCACAATAGTTCGTAGTTTCCAGGCATTTTGGTTGTAGTAGGTGAAGAGAGGCCCTGATGGTGTCGTAACGGAGAGAAAGTGCAGAATGTGGGGCAGGGTTTCGGACAACGAGGGGCAGCAAGCTTCGCGCTAGAAATTACGCCGACAGGCATCCGCCGAGTCAAACAAGGAAGGTATAGCCGAGTGCAGAATCGTGTCGAGCATGCGAGGTAAGACGACATGTTGGAAGTTCACATACGTGATGCATGAGAAGGAGGGAACGTTTCAGTGCTGCATATATTTTGGACAAGACCTTGCTCTCGAATGAGGCTCACGCCATGTCAGACCACCACCACCATCACCACCTCACTCGAAACATAGCCAGAGTCCGTCGGCAACAGCAGCACAAGAATGTCAAGAATCAGGTATGTTCGTATAACTCCATGTCATAATAATAAAGCAAAAAGAAGCTCCCTAAGCTAGAATTAGAACATTGAGACTCAGCCCATCTTCCATCCAACGACCCAAAGCCTTGGTGTTTTGGAAGACAAGCCATGCATCAAGCCCAACAATAGCCTGGCGAGCGCGCAACCAGGAAAAACCCAAGAAATATTGCAATAATTCCAGTCTGTGAAGCAGAAATTTCCCCATCTAAGTAACTTCCCCTCGATCTTCGACGGACGTCAAGAACGACTTGTGACTTGCAAGCGAAAGCATTATAGGAGCACACATCCAGCATTCGGGACAGTACGTGCGCTCAGTCAGTCAGAAAGCATTCTTAGAAGCCTTCCAACGAGCTCCTCAGCTCGGCATGACAGTCTTGCAGTACCTAGAACGGTAGTCTGGCGAGCGGCATGTCTGATGACAATAACGACTGATGAGAAGACAGCATCAAGCAGCCTGCTACGGCTGCGTTGGGATCAGATCAACCGCCTTGGCCGTTGGGAGGGGTGCGCCCCCAAGCGCTCTCAGCACCATCACGGTACGAGCTGAACAGGAGCGGACTCGCCATGCTTGCATTATTTGCAAAGGCGTATTGGTGGGGGTTGTTCAACTCGCTGCCATATGCCGATCCCCAAGTGGAAGGGCTGCTGACATGAGTTCCCCAAGCAGCACCACTACCAATACCACTGGGAGCTCGAGTTGCAATGGGAGTGCCAGTCTCGACGCTCAGAAGCGAATTTGCCGAGTCACCTCGCACATGGCCAGACATCCTAGGTTTCGTACCATTCATGGGAGATCGTCGGAGATCATTACCGAGGCCGTTGGCGTTCAGCATGGAGGGGGATGCTGGACCAGGCGCACGGTTCCAAATAGAATTCGAGTTCCATTGACCATCAGGCACAGAAGGCAAGTTCGGTGGCTGGCGAATAGAAGAGGTAGAACCGGATCTTCCCATAGGCGTCGAGAGCATCGTAGGCATGGGAGCGGGGGACAAGGGCTTGTAGTTTCTAACCGAGTTGACCAGGTCGTTGATCGACAATGCAGCGGGCACGAATGTGTTGTCGTTAACAACGGCTGTATCTTCAAATGTCTGCTCCGGTGGTGTAGGCGGAATGTTTTCGTCTTCTTCAACTAAAGGGTCAAGTCCGGTCTCGTCACCAACTAGATCGTCCACCATGTTGCGCATCGCATTGTCCTTAGCAAGCGTAGTGGATGCAGATTCCGAAGCTGCCGCAACAGAGTGTGACTTCTGGTCATCTGGAATGTGCGCATGCGTGTGCTCAAATAGAGGCAGATCAGTTGCCTGGACTGCTAGAACAGGAGATCCATCAGCTCGGTTCGTGGGACTCGCCAAAAGTTCCGATGGTAAACCTTCTTCTCGGTAGATAAATCGTGAGCCTGCCAAGTCCAAGTCCAGTGGGGCATCATCATTCTGCGTGAGGAGCAAACCGTCGATGAGCAGATCCTTGACTCGCATGAGCATCTCGACATTCGGGTGGTTGCGCTCCAACTCGGTCCATTTCTGCTTCATGACATCTCCGTTATACCAGAGCTTCATAGTGTCTGGGTGAATCAACGGCTCGAAGCCGATCGTATCCGTGTCTTCCTCCAGCATGTAGTCTTCTTGCGGGAGCTGGTCGACGGGGAAGCTCGAGGCCAAGAGCGACAGCGTCGCGGCATAGGCTTTCCAGAGCTCCTGGACATCTACAGTATTCAAGGTATCAGCGATGTTGGCGTTGAGTACCTTCCAGTAGCGCGTGAACCAGGTGCTATACAAACGAAGACCTGGGAGGATGCGGCGTGCTACAGCTGTGATCTTGTCGGACAAGTGGGCGGGGCGATCGCCGTTCTGGTGCTTCACGTCGTTGCCTTCAGACAGGCGATCCAGCTCGGGCTGCAGAACCTGTAGAAGGATGAAGAAAGTCTTGACATTCAGACGAAGGTAATAGAAATATGTGCGCATAATGTTCGGGGGTGGGTTCTCGCCTGCGGGAGTCAGCATAGTCAGTTTGTGGAGATTTAGGAACATACTCTGCAACTGCACCGTCGCGAAGTATTCGGCGGACATGTTGATGAGGATAATCTTGGTCAAGATGGAGTCCAATGGGCGCTCTTTAAGCTCGATAGCCAAGTGGCTGAGCACTTCGCCCTCTAGCTCATCGTGAGCAGCGAACTCCTCGCCCTTGTAGAGCTTGCTATGCAGTCTGATGAACCAAGCAATCAGAGCCCGACCGGTATTACCGTCGGCTGATTTGTGGTTGTTGATGAGCTGCCCATTATCCCATGCAGTAATAACGCGCTTGAACTCGGTTGCCAGATTTGCCTTGGCCGAAGGGTACGGTTCTTTGCTTGCTAGCGAGCGGTAGAGGTGATATACGCAGCGGAAGTGGTCGCCGTCTTCGCGCGCGATTACCGCAAGCTGGTTTGGCGCGTGCCCAGAATCTGGGTATATCTCTGCGGCGAGGTCGTAGTAACCTTTGGCCGGGCCCCAGTTGCGCTCCTTGTTCTTCTCGACGAGTTCGGTTTCGCGGTAGCGGGAAAGATCGCCGAGTTGGATGAGCGTCTGGTGGCAAGAGATGAGGACCGGTGTCTTGAGTTTGGCGGGGATGCGCTGGCGCGGCGATGACTTGGAGGCTGCCCTACTGTCAGCGGTATCGCGTGGAGCGAGCCGGACGTGCTTACTATCATCCTTCCATTTCTGGGCGATTTTGCGCAGTTCTGGAATGCCGTCGAATTGGGTGTCGAGGTTCAGTATGTACTGGCGGTAGAAGCGCTGGCTGGCTTTGATGAATTGGAGATATGTCTTCTGGAACTTTCGGATCTCGACGACATGGTCCTTGGAGCGCTTGAGCTGCCCGGATGTTAGCGTTGTCCCTTGCCCTTTTTGTCTTGATAACGCACGAGTTTGTGTTCCTGCCGGAATTTGGTGTTGACCTTCAGATGCGCATTCCACAGCGTCGTCTGGAGTTCGCGGGCGGATGCGTACTCGAAGTTGGAGAAGATGAGGGCTTCGCAGGCGGCGCGGTACCTGTCGAGCGTTAGTCGTCGCCTGCCGGAAGTGGCAACATTGCCCTACTCTTGCAGCACCGCAGCTAACTCGGCGCACGAAGAGCCGCCATCAGCGCGCTTATGAAGCTCCCTCTCAATCGCCTTCACCCGCCTAGACACTGTTAGCACACGGCGGGCGTGGGTCGTGGTGACGCCCTGACACACCTGTCGAGTTGTTCAGTGTTCGCGGCCATGCCTTCGGTGTGCAGGAGCCGGCGACGTTCCTATGTGACCCCACGGTCGGCGGGCAGGTCAGACGAAGGCACGGAGCAGGCGGCGGACGTTGTGGCTGGCGTGCTCCATTTATGGTGAAGTTGTATGCCCTGCGTATAGGACAATCAGCGATCGGAAGGGTCTCGGAGGCAAACAGCGCCCAAGACGCAGATGTATGGCGTCAGAGTGCGAGGCGATGGCCGTCGTGTGAGGTGAGAGAAAGTAACGTTGGTTGATGGATGAGTCGCGAACTAGCGGGCAGCAGTCTCGGAGCTAAGGTACCACGGCTCCAACACATCCCTCTACCATGTTCCCTCCCCCCTCTCCCTTCCGCCGCACAGCCAACATCAAAGTGAAACAGCCCTGCGAGACAGCACTCTTGTCGGTAAAAGGTACTGCCCCTCTCATCTACGCCTTCTCACACTCATAATCAATCCCAATCAACATACAATGGGGATCAAGCGCTCACACCGCGATTCCTCGTCATCAGACAGCAAACCCTACTCGCGTGAGACGTCTGTCGACATCAAGATTGTCCACTTAGATACCGAATCTGCCGTCTCTGACGAATCAACCATCATGAAGTGCTCACTGCCTCCACACGAGCCGCTGGCCTTCGCTTCTATTGAAGATCATGATGTGCACTATCGGCAGGTCCACATGAATCGGTGCAGCGAATGCCACAAGAACTTTCCAGACCAGCATTATCTCCATCTGCACATTGCAGAGTATCACGATCCCATCAATGCTGCCAAGCGAGATCAAGGAGAGAAGACGGTAGGTCATTTCCGCCTATAGTGTGTCACATGTTTGCTCCTTCCCCTTATGGGGAGGCACCTTCCTCTTGACATGTCCATCCATCTGTCGAAGCGAGATCGATGAGGTATGCGGGGTCAGAGCGTCTGCGCTTGGATATCGCAGCTAACAGCTTACAGTACGCCTGTCTTGTACCCGAGTGCGATCGCATGTGCAGCACGCCACAAAAGCGCCGCCTGCACTGCATAGACAAACACCAATTCCCCCGCGAGTTCGACTTCATTGTTGTAAAGGATGGCATAGACCGCAGAAGTAGCATGTTGATACCCTCTCATCGACGCAGGAGCTCTACCATGAGCTCAGCGAGCAACGCTACCGGACGACGGAGAGGTGAGTCGAATGCAAGCACAGTAGGTGATAGTATGGACACGGATCACGATGAAGGAGATGCTCGTCGTTATCCTACCAAGCTCCATGGGCGTGGAGGATTTGGCGGTCGCGGGCTCGGACGTGAAGAGGCAGCGACAGTCACTACTACCACCAAGTCGGCTACCGCTGTTCAGCCAACCGACCCCATGGACAGTCTAACTTCCAGCATGTCTTCACTCAAATTCATCCCTCACAGTGTCCGGGTAGCGCGTGGAAGGCGCAGGGGAGGAGGCGCTTGAGTTGACGGGTCCCTAAACGAAGAAACCGAGTTAAACCGCCACCAATGTCTTTGCTCTTACACTCCCATGATACTCATCTCTCTCGCAAATCTTGTTGAGCTATGTTGCCTTGTATTGCTCCTTCTGGATCCGTTAGCCGCCAAATTGTCGGGCCACAATATGTCCCATCAATATTCGACTTGGCGCTGTCCCAATCCACATCCACCAGCTCTCTTGATAACCCGGTATTGTTTTTGCTCGTGACAGCAAGGTGTGTATAGCTGGCCATTTATCTTCAAGCTCGCAGCTAACAGGAAGCTGACCGTGATTCCTTCCCAGGAATGCGCTCACTGACAAGGCGATGGCGCGTATTGTCTGGCTGCATTACGCGCTTCGCATCATCCTATCTCCTTTCGACCGTCTGAAGTCACTCTGGATGGTGAGAGTGGATCATTCACTTGTTTGTTGCCATGTGTTCTCGATACGCATGCTCCTCATTCCGCCACAAAAACCGCCCGACGGCCATCTGCGCGCAGTCGTCATAAGCGTCCGAACACCATCCAGACTCATAGCTGCTATGAACCCATCGACTGTCGCTCGCTGCGCGATTGCAAACGAGTGCTTGCGCCGAAGGAAACAGCCTTATCATAATGCGACCAACCGCGGGCGCCCCGAGCACCACGTCAAGCTTTTGACTGTCGCATTGGAGGGCATGCCGTATGACGAACCACGAACGGAGCAGAATTCGATGGTGACTTCACCGCCGCTCACTCCATCAACCGTGAGAGAGGACCGTTGCACAGAGACGAATGGGATGAGTGTGGCCACTTTGGACAGGACCAGCGCAGCAACAAGTAGGTCAAAGTCGCGTACGGATTTCAGAAAGATCTTGGATCAAAAACTGATATAGAACCACGGCAGTGTATCAACACAAGTTCAGCGTTCGGGCGCCAACCACGAAGCGCAAACGTACTGGCAGCGCTGTTCTGGTGGCTTTACAGCTCAAGGCGGATGAAAGCGCTCCGACTATACCCACAGTTGCGGAGTCAGATGGCCAAGATACATATCCTAAAGAACAAATTCTGGATGAGCGCAAGATTGTAACACAAGCGTCGCAAGATATGGCCAACCGCGAATACCCGGTTTCGACGGCTTTCAACTTCCCTTTCTCTGAAGATAACCATACATCCAAAACTAGTGTTCCGCCACCGCATCCCGAAGTAACGAGTGAGACAGCGTCGCCAACCTCGGATACGACCCTTGTTGAAGACAAGCCCCTATGCTCAGTCAGCCCATCAGGCTGCGGTGAAGACGTTCGGCAAAACACAGATCATGACGACATTCTAAGGAAAGGAATGTCAGCCGAGCGTGCCAGACCAGTCAAAGAGTACGAACCAACTGTAAGTTTGCCTGTACGAACTGCATAAGAGACAAACACTGACTCTGTACATCACTATTTAGACTCCGGTAGCGAAAAGATATATCCGACACCGTCGGTACGTCTCGTCCAACTCAGTCCCTGACGTTGTCCAGGCACCCTCAGCTTCCATACGATCGAGAGCAAAAACGAACGACGGCCTGCATCTGTTCAGGGCAAATTCCTCTAAAGAACCTACGGCCAATGTTCGCCGAGGCAGACACCGCCATAAAATTTCTCTGAATCTCCCAGTCAACTCGCATGTGGATCAGCACAGCGGATCTCAGCAATCTCAACAGTCTAACACCGAGGATTGGACCCAACCGTTGGCTGGCGCTGAGGTCGCCCACTCTGCTACGGGATTGGACACATGGCACGCAGAAGAACGAGATCTGGAGTACAAGCATCGACATACCTTTATAGGGACTGGCTCGCTAGAAGACTTCTTAGAAATCCTGGAAATCTCAACAAAGCACACCACTACTAAAAACGCCGTCTCTCGAGCATTTGTACAGCTAGCTTCAGCTGAGCAGCTTTACGCTCGACAGAGCTCCACCAGAAACAATGGATGGGACCTTGTTGCACGAACACCACTGGCTGCCATGGACGTTACTAGCGTCGATTACGTTATCCAGTTGCGAGTTAAGCTGGGTTCCATCACCCTGAGGCAATTTCTGGATTTGATACTTTTCGACGAAGCTGAGGAGGCAACGGCGATACGTGTCGTTGGAGCCTTCTCGATTGCTAGCCACATGGATATGACGGCGGGCATAGGAACAGGTAGCAAGGCCAAAGCTTTCAGGAGTTGGTTGGTCGAGCAGATGAAGGTCGGCGCAAGCACTTGATGGCTGGCGATGTGTCAAGGGGCGACGTAATTGATGGATTTCCGAAGATATGCCCGTTCTCTTGTATCGACCAAACAAAGCAGGGTTGGAAGGTGGGCGCGCTATTCACTATTGTAGGTACCTAGTCATCCTTCTAGTCTCGATACCTCAGTTTCATTTATATGTTTCTGGCTGTACTCCGGCCTTTTTTCCCTTCAAGGTGGTGTGATCAAAACAGCGACGCACACGGCAAAATGTAATATGGTGTTTCCAGTGACGGTTCTATTACACCTGGTGGTTGCCACGCACTGAATGGCAAAGTGTCGGTCTGTGTGGTTGGTTTTGGCTATTTTTGGGATTTGCTGGCGATAATTTGTTAGTCTGTACACACAGGCACGCACCTGAGATGGGGTTGGGGGACGCAGGAAAAGTAATAGGGTTGCGAAACACCAACGTGCCCACTCCCCAAAGCATGTGTGGGATGATAGGAGATTTGGCAATTCCAGGGACGCTCCCCCGCACTCGCAATGCCACTTGTGCAGGTGGGCACTCTAGACCGTGCACGTGCTTTGCTCTGACCATCAACTGCTAACGTCGCAAACTTGGTGCATACCAAAGAATCATTGCTCATCTTGTCTGCTGGCGCGACTGTCTCGGATACCCGGCTGCACCACAACCCCAGCACGCCTCGCGCCCGATCATCCGGCCCGCGCGACCCCAATGACGCGTAGCGAAGCGCATCTGATCTTCCCGCGTCATCCACGATGCAGCAACAAGTGCAATTTCCTTGATCGCAGAGCAGTCGTCCGGACGTGGCGGAACGATGTGTCGGCGTGTTGTGAGGCGCCTAAGCTCCTCGGCGCCCAAGACAATTCCAAGCAACGCCAATGTCATCTTCAAACTTGGCAACCTGCATTACGCACACCACCCCTTTTGTACCAGGTCAAACGGAAACCGCGCGCAATTATGATAGGAGATGGTATCCAGGGCCCGAATAGATCGCCAAGCCTGTCTGAGTTTCGCAGTCATTTTAACGATCCAACCCTAGCCTCGTACCGGCGCGCAAGGATGACTTCCAAGCATTGCACTGTTGCCCAGCTACTGCGGCGGCTCAGCGCCGTTACTTGGCTGGCGGAAGGGGTTTCATAACATCACCATTCGCAGCCCCAGAGTGTCGCTCTCCTGGACCTCTCACTCTCCTTCACCACCAACCTACCAACCTCAGGCCCCACTACGTCGCTCGCTGTGTAGTGCCTCAGGCACCCTCGTTTGCATACGCATGCCGAGCTCTGAACACCTTGCTTTCTATTGATACCCCGGAGATTCCGCAATGAGACCTTCGAACCTTGTTTTCGCGGCGGTTGGCCTGCTGTCGCCTATCACCACATCCGCGCTGGAGATTAATGTTGACGATCCAGGTGGGCACACTGCGACTGTTTTCGAGCTTGACTAACACAGCCAGCCTCTATTCGGGAAGCTACCAAAGTTGTAGCAGCGGGCCTAAGAGAATGGTACACTGGTGACCGGCCAGGCGATGTACCCGGAAACTTGCCAGATCCCTACTACTGGTGGCTATGCGGAGCCATGTTTAATTCCTTCATCGACTACTGGTACTACACCGGCGACGACACATATAATGCTATTACACGGCAAGCCATGGTGCATCAGATTGGAAACCCCAAGGCCTTCATGCCGGACAACCAAACCAGTACACTGGGAAATGACGATCAAGCTTTTTGGGGCATGACTGCCATGGCCGCAGCGGAGACTAAGCTTCCGGACGTCGAGGGAGAGATGTCGTGGTTGTCACTCGCCATTGCAGTATTCAACACGCAGGTACCGCGTTGGAACACCCAGACATGCGGTGGTGGACTCAACTGGCAGATTTTCCGATTCAACAACGGATTCGACTACAAAAACACAATTTCAAACGGAGCCTTTTTCAACATTGCGGCGAGGCTAGCAAAGTACACAGGCAACACCACATATGTTGAGTGGGCGGAGCGAGCGTGGGACTGGCAATACACTGTCGGACTTATTAGCCCGGATTACCACTTTTTCGGTAAGAGCGCCATTCCAAAAGCCTCAGGCGATGCAGATACTGATCTAACATTTCCTTGCTACAGACGGAACCAGCGAGAGGCAGAACTGCACAGAAAAGAACCACATCCAATGGACCTACAACGCTGGAATCCATATGTCTGGTGTCGCGGCGCTATGGAACATGTCAGAAACGAACGGTGATACTGTGAGCCTCACTTGACATCTCGAAGCAAACACGCATATCTAACGCGGAATAGGAAGCAGCAGGCAGGTGGCGAGAGCGCCTAGGTGGCATCATCAACGGAACAGGCGTCTTCTTCAACGCCGAAGGTGCCCCAGACGTCATGATTGAAATGGCGTGCGAACGCAACGGACTGTGTGACCACGACCAACGTTCCTTCAAGGCCTACCTCAGCCGTTGGATGGGCTACACGATGCTAACCGCACCCTGGACCCGCGACTCAATCATGCCGAAACTTCGTACCTCCGCTGTAGCCGCCGCCAAGCAATGCGGTCCCGGAAAAGGTGGATGCGGCCTCCGATGGTGGCAAGGCGGTGTGAACGATGGAGAAGTAGGCGTTGGAGAGCAGATGTCTGCATTGGAAGTCATGCAGAACTTACTTGTTGATCAAGTCTCTGGGCCTGTGGGACTGGACAATGGTGGAATCAGTGAGAACGATCCTACTGCGGGTAGTGATGGCGGAGATGTGCGGATTGAGCATGACGCTCTCACCACAGGGGATAAAGCAGGTGCCGCGATTCTTACGATACTAGTATTTGCCGTGTTTGTGGGTGGAGGTGGCTGGCTTATTATGAGCGAGTAGGTTCCTTTCCAATCCAAAATCATTTTCTGTTCACTCTGTTGCCTGAATATGCAAGACTGATTCAAGTATTATAGGAAGGGTTCTATCGATTTGTATTAGCGGTACAGCTATGCGTTTTACAATACACGTGGGCAATTCGATGTTCACGCATTCCAAGGCAGATTTCCCCGACTTGTGTTGCGACGCGAAAGTGTTTGGCGATTCCTCTGATTCGCAGCACTACACGCGTGTAAGTTCTGATATGTGTGCATTTGTAATGTTCCGATTAACATGTGCATATGATGTGACCTACGAGCGGACGCATCATGACACAAATCTGCAGATCATATTCCATAAAAGGTTAAATGGTGATTGCCTATGACAGACCTCGCGCATGTCTACTGTACGTAAGCTAGCAAGCATTTGTAAGCTCACCGACTGCAGCTTCGACATCACAACAACATATAATTCTACCGTTACAGCTGTCGCTGACAGAAGATTATCGGATACATTCCTGAAGCCTACAACCACGATTCTTGCTAGCGCCAGAGAGATCGCAGAAATGACGTCAACCAAATCCTTCAGCACCACGCCAGCAGGTGCGCAACAGCAACCCACACCCTTCGACTTGCACGTCGAAGAACAGAAGCTGCACGATTTCAAAACTCTACTCGAATTGAGTCCAGTCGCGAAAGAGACGTACGAGAACAAGCAAAATGAGGGTAGCCATGGCAAGTTTGGAGTTAGCCGGCAGTGGATCATCGACACAAAGAAGGAATGGGTCGAGAAGTTCGATTGGTATGTATACTCTCGCAAAGATCCGAAAGATGGTGTTGTACTAAGATGTTATAGGCGAAAGGAAGAGGACCGGATCAACTCTTTCCCCAACTTCAAGACTACCATCAAGGACGATGACGGCGGCAGCTACGACATCCATTTCGTGGCATTATTCTCGAACAAATCAGATGCCATCCCTATCGCGTTCTTTCATGGCTGGCCAGGTTCATTTCTAGAGTTTCTGCCTCTTATGGACCTCCTGCGCGACAAGTACACGCCAGATACCCTCCCTTACCACATCATTGCGCCGTCTCTCCCTGGCTTTGGTTTGTCATCCGACCCTCCTCTGCAAAAGGACTGGAAAGTTGCAGACACTTCCCGCATCATGCACAAGCTTCTTCTATCCCTTGGATTCGGCCCATCAGGATACCTCGTCCAGGGCGGTGATATCGGCAGTCTCGTTTCGCGAGAGATAGCAGCTACATACGATGAATGCAAAGGCATGCATCTCAACTTCATGCACACCAAGGACATTCGATCCTACTCTTCGCCGGAAGACAACATCACTGAAGCGGAGAAGAAAGGTATCCAGAGGATGACCGAATTCATGGAAGTGGGCCGTGGTTATGCAATCGAACACGGCACCAAATCCTCTACCATCGGTCTTGTACTATCCAGTTCACCCATTGCACAATTGGCATGGATTGGCGAGAAGTTTCTCGCGTGGTCTGATCCTTCCACTACACCTCCACTCAATACCATCTTGTCCGATATCACCCTCTACTGGCTTACCGGTTGCTACCCTACATCAATTTACACATACAGAGAGGCCAGAGAAACAAAGTATGTGGACAAGCCCACGGGGTACAGCTGGTTTCCTTATGAATTGTCGCCTGTCCCAAAAGCATGGGCAGAGAAGACGGCAAAGATTGTCTTTTTCAGGGCGCACGAGGCTGGTGGGCACTTTGCGGCGTTGGAGAGGCCCGAGACGCTTTGGGCGGACGTCGAGGAGTGGGTCAAGCTTGCTTGGAGATGAAGTGGTTGAGGCGGTGAAGCCAAAAGTTGTTATCGCGAGATTGGGATGATGATGTGCACATGGTTCAACATCTTTAGCCCGAAAATCGTGTCAGAAAGTAAACGAATCGACGATAAGCCTGGAATTTTAATCCATTGTGTTGCTCACTTGTGGCCGCCAATGTAGAAACTCGCCTAAGTTTCCAGCGCAATAGAAATCGCATCTAATTGTTAGTCGTAACGTAGACATGTCGTCCGTCAGGAGTCCAGACGCTGATCATGATGTTGATCAGGCAGTCAAGTTTGGGACCGATGAAGGATTTATCGATACGACCGCATACGGCTAGCGTACGTGGCTGTGTCTGGCTGCGTCACTCTGGATGACGCATATCGTACCAATAACACGTCCCTCCTGGCGACAACGGCTGCACGTCTAACCCCTTCGTCGTAAGGTGAAACGTGCCATTGCGGAGCAAAGCCAGCATGCTGCAGTAATCATCACAAAACCTATACTTTTATCTTTGCCCGTCAAACCTCCTTTCCCACGTTCTTTCTTTCCCTCAGCCGGATCTCCTCGCATCACTCGCTTTGCCGGAGACCGGCTAATACGGCATTAACAACGGTAATCGCCGCAATGGCCCCTTTTCAACTGGGAGAGTTGGGCGCAATATGTAATTATGCCAAAGTTAAATACGAAGAAAGGGTCGAGACAAAGAGGCGTCGCAGCTCCCATAGACGCTCGACCGGCGACCCCACAATGATGTGCTCCACTAGTATTCCTAAACGCAAACCGCAGACCTACGGCAAACTACACAAACCACCCAAAGTAGAGTCCCTGCATGAACGACAAGAACGGCCTCGCAACAGGTTGCAGAAGCGCAGTCCGCCGAGCATTGTGAGTGCAATTACGCCGCCGCTTAATTTGTTCGCGCTGGAGTACGACCCTTATCCGTATAACACACAGCCAAGCCAGTTTCTTGGTGTATACTCCAGTATCAATACCGTGACTGCCGGTGCGTTCCGACATGGCGCGTATTCGTTTTCAAGAGAAGGACTGTTGGATGGAAGCGAGTACCTGAGTCCGACGGGTCGCATCAAGATTGTTTCGCACACCATGCAGAGCACAGGTGTTACGGCTGTTGTACCGGGAGATAAGAGCCATAAGTTTGACAACGGGGTCATGAGGCTGGATATCCCGCATCCTAATAGTCAGCCTGTGGCCCGGTTCGATAGCCAGCAGGATCTTAGCAACGAGGTTAGCAAGGATGTGGTTTTTCTGGCGCTTCATGAAGCACCACAAAGCGCTTTTTGCATTGGAATGTTCACGGATAAGGCTTTAGCGTGGGGCGCTTGTCTCAAAGACAAAGCGTGGCTTGAGTGGTCGGATCCGTTGGTTGAGGAAGAGAGGAGTGTTGAAGAGAATGACATGCCGCGGGTCTCGGCGAGACTTGTAGGGAGCGGACGGCATGCGTGGTTCGTAAGGGCTTTTGAGGTTGATGGGAGTTGAGGGGTGCAACGGACGACAAAGCACTACTCGAACGAGCGACAGCCGCCACGGTCAAACACCTTCTCGTCAATGGCGAACACGCATATTGTGTTCATTCGTCAAGGATCAGACGTCCAACTTCCAAACCGCCGGTTTGGATAGAAGAATGCGACAACCACACGTCAAACATCGCATACCCGAAGCCAGGATGTTTGAGAAAATGGATCCATTCAGAGTTCAGGAGACATCACTACCACTCTGGTAAAAATAACGCATGTGCTGGCTATACCTGCAAATGATGTCGTTCGATGAGGGGTATAACCATGTTGGGAACACGAAGTCAAGAAGTTTGCAAGGCACAGTCTATAGGAAGCAGGATTGTTGCATCTGACGCGGTGATACATGAAGCATATAACGATCTGCTAGATGTTCTGGTGGGAATTGGGAGCCGAATGCATGGTTTGAGACCAGTTCCGTGGCATGAACAAGTCATGCTTTACAGAATCTTGAAATACATTCACCTCAGCGGGTTCTTTTATCTCCGCCCATATGCGGGTTATAAATATGCGTCGTTCTATCCTTCTCCACTTCGTTTTCCTTTCCTTCGGCTTTCAACATATAGACCAGCATACTGTATTTCAACACTCTGCACAATTGCCAGCAATAAGCAGCACGACTACGACCACGAATAGAAACCGACGACTGCGACTTTGTGCAAGCGTACCAAGAGAATGGCGAAGCCACATACCAGCCATATTCAAAGTTTTCGAGACCGCAAAACAGGGTACGAGTGTCTTCTCTGACTCTCGCCGTCAATGAGCTCATAAATCTGCTAAGCTAAAAATTTCTTCTGGTGAGTATTGGAGTCAAACAGTGTCGTCTCGCGCTCCTGTTGTGGAGGTATTTATGTACGACTTCGCGATGATAGCGTCTTGTCATGTCAGGTGAAAGCCAAACCAGATTTCCCAGGCTCATACTACGACACAGCACCTCTGTGAGCTGCAAAGAAATCTTCAACATATCCTAGGCGGACAGAAATGTTTTTTCTTTCTTTCGGAAATAACAGAGATCTCATCAAAGCAAGTCAATCACAATTTGGACAGACGAACAGTCGGAATTGAGTTGAGAAGGGAAAAGAAGAACTGTGCGGATGTATGTATATATTTAGCCACACAAGAGCCACAGCGTACAAGGGGGACAAGCGCACGATGTGACAGGGCCAAGTTTCAGAGAGCATATGCGCTGGTTGCTAGAGCGTTCTGAACAGTTTGTCAAGTCACATAGTAGCGAGTACTAGAAGTAACTCACGCTTTTGACAATATACCTGACTGTTTGTTGCCATTTTCAAGGCATAATAGATGCTTCACAATGCCTTGGAGCTCTACGATTGACGCGCTTTGTGAACACGAGCCGTGTAACTGTGACGGAAACACCTCGTTGCCGACAACAAAAATGCCTTTGCAAATGCCGTAATGTGGCTACACGGGTACAACATGTAATCTCCCGACGCACGCCTTGTCTACCCTGCAGCATTGGGTACCACGACAGCTAGGCTATGTGCATGGTGGCTGCCACGCCCATATTTTAGAGCTGGTAGTTTATGAACCTGGAACGCCAGAGGCGCATGCGACTCTGTAGCTGACCGTCGGTCGCATATTCGCCATTTGTGTGCGTATCGTGTAAGGAATACAAGCCTGGTGTTATTGTTCCTCAGAATCCACCAAGGCGTCTAGCGACTACTATGAGGGTGGGACGGGCGAGTCAGAGTAGAACAGTATCATTCAATCGAAGCAATCGTTGCTTCCGTACTAGTCATGCGCAGCATGACAAGAGTGCGGTTTGGTTACCAGTGTGCTGGGTAAGTGTGAGGTGGCATTTCCTGAATGGGTTGATTGCGATGATAGGCCACGATAGGGCAGGGTCCCACTATCCCTTGCGTAGCCATATGCTCGAGAAGCCGCCAAGGTGTGCATATCTCGAGTTTCGTAGTGCCGTTATGCTCATATCAAGAGCCAGACAAGCACAAGTCTATTTCGACAAAAAAAAAGGATGTGCAGCCTGAATGACTGTGCACTTGCAGTACGTGTGATGTGCAGCCTCATACACTCGGCAAAGCGCGTTCTGTTTCTGTCGCGCATGTAGAAAAAAAATGGCGTTTCATACTTGCGCGGAGTTGTGCAGGCCTATGCAGAAAGCTGCATCACGAGATGTCAGTGGTGGCTGCAGAATCGAAGGCGTCCAATGTAGCCACCCTCGCTGCTACTTCGGCGTTCATGTACGATGGAGGAGCTGATGTGCTCCCAGAACCAGGGAGACGAGCCGGTCGTCTCCCGCTATTAGGGTCCTCGGCTGCGCATTCATTGGTGGTGATCTGGTTGCTGGATCAAGGCGTTCCGGTGGCTAAGGAATGCGAAAGTGATGACTTCAGCTTATCGCGAAAGCAGGTGTGTACCCTAGAAACAGCGTCCGCATGATACTAGGGCATATTGATATTACTGGGGCAGAGAATCGAAGTAAGTGGGGCAGTGCTGCGGCAGCGCTACACACGATGTTAGCCACTGCGTGCTCTACATTGCTTGGTTGTAAGGCGAGCGGACGGACTTGTTTGAAGATGATTTGTGAAACTGTGAGCACCATTGGACAAGTGGGGCTAGCGGCGAGTATGGGAGATATGGCAACTATATTCCGGTATGGTATGATCGGCGTCAATGGTCAGTAGCCGGGCGCCATGATGCGCAGCAAGGTCTTAATGTCCTTGTGATAAGATGTGATCAGCTAGACTCGCTTGTTAGCGATGATTGTGGCGCCTGTCGATCCGGTTTTCTGTTCCCGTAGCTCCAGGTCAGATCTTGCTTTTGACAGCCGCGAAGGCCTGGAGCCTTGCATGCGGCGCGGACACTGCGTCGCCAAGTCGCCGCACATGGTCGTCTTTCACTCTGTCGGTCCAAGGCGTCGAATGGCAATCAGCCGCGGGGGATCTTCGCATCTGTCAATGTATGAGGCTGCGATGGCGTCTGCGGGTGGAGTCGAGATCGGTATCGTGAGGCGAGAAGGAACGAATATCCCTGCTGACAAGCATGACAAGGGAGGCACCATTGAACCTTGGAAGAGTGACCGAACAACGCCTGATCCTCCAGAACATCACTTCAGTTTACCCCGGGTACAAGGATGATTGCAATGAAGCATGCGATTCTAGTACAAATCCAATCCCATGATACAGTTGCTGCCCAACCACGTCGATGCAGCACGCCCAGGAACCCGACCACGCATGCCAGCTGGCGTTCGCGCCCTACCCTCTCAGGCCTCACAGAACTATCTCATTGCCGCCCAATACCGAGAGCAGATATTTGGTTTGATCGAGGTTTCTAGTTCCTTCGTTGGGTTTTTCACCGGAAGCTGCGAGGGCGCAAGGGTGATCCGGTGTATCCACATGCATTCGTCTCGGCTCTATCGATTGTGTTCCACCTCATTAACACGTGCGTAATCATATACCCCATGGAAATACCCAAGCGCCCGCGCCGGATCATCTTTTCCTGCACCAAAACCCAACAGCGAAAGCAGGCATGTCAAAATGCTCGTAGATGCATCCATCCATGTCGTGAACATGAACCATGCGTGCCATTGCGTTCATACCATAAGATCTCCCCGCTTTTTTCCGAATGCGGGCATGACAGAAAGAACCAGCAAAGTCAAAACAGGCTACAAAAGAAATGTAACAACATGAAGCGAAGCAGAAATGCTCAACAGCTAGGAGAGAACCGTGGATGCAAGTGTTTGACATAAGGAAAACCGATGCAGATTGACTTCCACAGCAAGCGGCTGATACCTTGACCCTCTCCATGACTGCCAAAAGAAACCAATACAAGAAGACGCCCCGTGAACGATATATTTACAAAAAGAAGCAATTCCGGTCGTAATGACTGCGCTCCAGTGAGCGCACGGTGCGGGCGTAAGCGTGTGCGGGGACGACGTGTAGCAAGCCTCTCGAGATGAGTGCCAATGCGCCGCATCGATGGCGCTCGGGAGCGGCACTGCGATACACCATCAGGCAAATCACCGTAACTTGAGATTGCTAAGATCACCGCCGGCGCGCGGTAGACGTAGGTCGTTGCACAGGACCAGCGCCCACTTCTTCGAGGAGATCCATGCAGGAAGTCAACACTGCGCAACATTAGCAAGGTGCTTGGGGAACAGACGCCATGTGGTACTGACTCGCTACGATTTCCTCTTCCCATACACCCATCTGGTAGTCGACAAGACCGTGCTTCTCCATGGCGTCACAGTTCTTGACGAGTTGGGTGCCCATTTTCTCGAGAAACTCATAGTCGATCAGCGACTTTGGCGGCTGTGGTCGCTGGCCCGTCGTGGTCATTTCCTGCGTCATGGTCTTCTGTTTTTGCAGTGTGGCAAGCCAGCAGGTGTTGAATTCTTCCCACAACTGCAGACGCTGCTGGTAGTAGGTTTCGTCGTCGCGTACTAGGCCTGCTGCGGTCAACTCAGCTGCTCGCTCGATATTGTGCGCACCGGAGGACTTACCCAGCGTCTCGGCCCAGTGCAATAGCCAGTCGGACATTCTAAAGAGCAATGTGCCGGCTTCGCTGAGGCGGCCGTCACGCACATGCTCAAACGTCTTCTTGAGCTCGTTCTGGTAGTTTCTGTAGAAGTCGTCGTACTCATTGCCACTGTTTGGCTGGGGCTCGCTGTAGTTGCCCTGCGAGTAGGCCCCTTGGGAGGGCGCCTGATGGGGGTCTGTCATGCCAGCAGCAGAGTAGGCGGGCGCCAGTGCTTCCCGTCCAACCTGGGCTTGTGGTGCTGAATAAGCTAGTGAAGGATACTGTGAAGGGACGTTTTGCGCCGCGATGGCAGAGGCAGGTGCGCTCGTGGGCCCACTCTCATAGTATTGCGGTTGTGCCACGCCAAAGCCGGTGCTCAGGACCTGTATAGCCGAGTCCCTATTCTGCTGGTACTGTTCCACAGGCTCATACTGCGACGAGGCTTGCGCCGAAGCCTGGGCGCCAGGCACGCTGTACATGATGTTCTGGCCGTAGGGCGAGTACTGCTGGGGTGCACGCTGGGCCTGCTGTTGCTGATCGGCGGCATAGTCCTGGGCGGGATAGGCCACGGGCGATGGTTGAATCGATGAGCCAAACTGTGCACCTTCACCGTAAGCGTAACCGTAACCCTGAGAGCTGGCGCGACTTCCGGAAGAGGGGACGGAGGTAGGTGGGGCAGGCGCTGTCAAGGGCGGCTGCCTGAAGCGATCGGGTGCGCTTACCACTGGATACGACGCCTGTGGTGGAAGGAGCGTGCCTTGCTGGCTTGCGTAACCTGAGGGAGGATGCCGTGGCCGGCGGTCATTGTCCATCCCAACCAGGCCGCCTTTATACTGCAGACTGAAGGGCGGTTCGAGTGCCCGGTACCCCGAGGGCGAGACTGGCGGCGTCGCGTAATTGGCCAGCTTGCAGGCTTGCACGAGGCAGGTGGTAGAGGGCCGGCGCAAGAGGTGGAGAGGCGAGGGCGCAAGTGTCGTCGAGGTGTGCGCGGACTGATGGAGAGATGCGTAAGAGGTGCGTCTTGCGGCGGGATGCGTGAGAGGACGAGAAAGAGTTGATGGTTGATGTGGGCCAATGGTGGTAGATGTATGACGTCCGAAATTGGAAGAAGAGATGCTCCAAGGTCCAGATGGTATGGATATAAACACGGCCCTGACGCGTCGACGAGCGGCCAATGGAGCCCAATGCTGCAGGAAAAGAAGCTCGCGCAAGAGCCTCGGCCGGCCACCAGGATAACCTCGCTCTAGCTGCAGGAGGATGACTGCAATGCAATGCTCTGAGGTCCGGGATTGGTCCTCCCGATGCGGTAATGTTGGAGAAAATGTGTGCGTAGTGTGGATCAGCTAAACACGTAGCCACTAGATGACAGCGAAATTGTCCGGTAACTGCAGGCGTGGAGAACCCTGTGGGCGATGGGCTGGTGGTGAGGCGACGCTTATGCGTGAGATGTTTGAAGGGTAGTCCTTGCAAACAGATCAGTGTTCCAACGAGTCGGACGGAGCAGAGGCCGGGCTAGGAGATGGTCTCAAACAATCTAACGTCTGCGTTGCGGTAGCTCAACGGCCTAAACGTACGCTGGCGTTCTTCACGATACAGTGTCTTGGAGCGCACTGGGCGAGCGGGAGTACATGCAGAGACGAATGAAGCGTTCGGTCCGAGACAAGACAGAAAGTGCGACGGATGGTAAATTTGTAATCGCATGCACTGGGCCCACGGGTTGAGAAGACAGCAAGGCTCTAATATAAGAGTCGAGTCGAGGCGAGACGAGACGAGACGAGACGAGGGGAGCAATGGCGCCCGTGTAAGCTCGACGTCAGTTCACGGCTGCCGAAGATGCTCACCAGGGTGCAAGTGGGGGTGGTGTGGTCGGCGATGCGATGGCAGCCAGGCTGTATGGGGGCAGGACGAGTGGTGGGCGGGAAGTGATGCAGAAACGCTACATTGGGAGAGCATCGGGCAGTGTGGGAAGCAAAAAGGAAGTAGTTCACAAGCCACGCCGGCGAACAGACTGTAAATGCCTGGACCAGGGTGTTGAAGCTAGAGGTGAAAACAATGGTGGGTACCTGAGAAGTGGGTGTGGCTGCAGGTCGGGCGAGCGAGGGCTGGCGAGTAAGACGACTCCATGAGCTCTGGATGACAGCGACCATGTGAAGTCTCCGATTTCCGATATGGCCAGGGCGGAGCTAGCAATACCCTGTCTGCCATGGTAACGGATCGCCCATGGTGGATCTGCAGGCGTCTGGGCAGCCACACTGCAGGGCATCATCGCGTTTGCTGTGCGTGACGACCAGCTGGACGCGGCCGGCACGACGGTGCTGTCAGCAGCACCATGACAAAAGTCAGCAACTCCATCGTGGCCTCTCTGTTCGTCTCTGCTCGGCGCAACCAGATGGCGTTTCCCGCCCCGCGGCTCCACAGCGGCCAAATGTCGCAGGTTGCTGGCCCAGGAACTCCTCTTCTCACCCAGCTGGCCTTGGCAGCAGGACAGTGACCACGCGACGCATGGCATTTGTCCGCCAGTACGCGCGAAGAGCGTGATGACAAAGGAGCCCGGCGCACCGTGGGAAGACTAACCTCGACGAGCGCGTTTCCGACCTGTTTCACGCACCTGGGGCCTCGTTCGGTTCCTGAAGCGCGTCTGCGTCGTCTCCTGTTGCCAAAGCATGGCCAAACCAATGTCGAACCCGGACAGCCTCATGGTCGACAGTGTCTGGTGTAGGTAGGTGCTGACAGGCGTGTGAGAAGGTTTAGGGGCTATCTCGGCCTCCAAACTCGATCTGTCCTTTCATCTCTGCAACGATGCAAGTTCCCGTCCAACGAACAGGGGTCTCTCGCCTGTGGTCGATCTTGCCTTGGGCCACTTCACCCATCCTGCATCAGCCTCACTTGTCGATCCTGATCCTGCGAATAGGGACCTTCCCTTTCGGCATCCATCGACTGGCGCAATCCATCCATACTCAAGCCGCGACCTCGCCATGTCTTCTCCACGCTGCGACTCCTCGAATCTTACGTCTGCGGTCCAGTGGGGCTAGCGCCTTCTCGGTCGCTCCTGCCGGCAAACCTCACTGGCCCTGCCTGTGAACCTTTCGTCATGTCCTCAACACGGCACACTGCAAACACTAACCACCGCCCGTTTATTCCAAGCTAAGAGGACGCCTTACACTGTCACCGACACTAGCATCGCACCCTCTGGCGCGCCACACGCCTCGCGCGCTCCTGTGCCCGGCCTGTCTCACCATGAATGTCCCTTCACGTGCTCTCGGAAGATTGCAGCCTTCTGGAAGCCCAGCAAAGGCGCACAGCATGGCTTCGCAGGACACAGCCGTCGCGTCACGAAACCAACATCGTCCAACTTGCCCGCTTTCGTGCGATCATAGCCCAGACGAGTGCGTCATTCAGCACGGACGGCGATCATCAGGTGGCCCTGGCTGTCGCATCAACCTCCACCACCGTGCTTCGTGAAATGACCAAGGACCACGGCGAACATGCTTCGAGAAGGTTTCACTTTGTTCGACAAACGCTTGACTCGCTCTGAGCTGCAACCACCACGCAAAGTCTCGGGCAAGTACCGTGATGCACCGTTTGCGCGTCGCGCGGGACACGCGACAAGGAGGCCAAACAAGGAGCTCCCATCGCTGATTAAGATCTGAACGGCAGCCGTCTCTCTAGCGTAAATCTCCTCATATATGCTTTCAGCTACCTGACGTTGCTCCGCGACATGATCCGGAGCGACCGAAATGTAAATGCGAGCGGTCGTAGCACAGACGTCGAGGACAAAAGATCATTGGCCGCCCTATGACCATGTCCAAAATAGAACATCTTGAAACGAGTCAGGGAGGATCTTCACACCTCTTCGCTCGCTATCTTCCGGCCATTCCCTCCATTTGGTCCCATGTGCCACCAGCCAGCAATCTATACTGTATGCAGTGGCTTCCTGTCGCTGTTACAGGACTCCGAATGCAAATCCTGACCATCTTGAGCCACTTGTCGAAAAGCAGCCATAAACGCGAGTCCGAGCCCGAGCGCAAACACAAGCAAATCAACAATACCTCAAAGATCGCATCAATACTAAGCGCTGGTGGTGGCGCAGCCCCTTCATGCGATGAATATTCTCTTCATCTTGGCTAGACAGCTGTCAGAAGCTGCCAGGAACGGACCGAGAAAGCAATAACAACCAGCAGCGCGGGCAAGGTTGTGCCTGTATGCTTGCTTGAGATGATCCTGAACCAGGACAGAAGCACTATGAGCAGCGCAGACCAGCACAAGGTTCAAGGCCTTACGCGTCCTGGAGTCAGGGACACAGGTGGTTGAAAGTCATTGCCCTGTACGTACAACGCCGCCAGCGACGAGAATCGCGTGCGCAGATGGCTTTCTAGGTTTGCGAAGTTGACATCCAGGGCAAGATCTGAGCACATTTCCACGTGTTATGCCCGCAGCACCCTGATCCATGTACACCGGTACGCTGCACTAAGAGCGCTTTTAATGCGGACCGTGGAAGACCGACTCCATCGGCCTACACATGGACGACGGGATCGAAGAAAATCCTAGGCGCCTCTTGAAATGTCTCATCATACATTTACCTATGCTAAGACTGCGAATGACTGGTGATACAAGCACAACATATACAAAAGCAGCCAGTTATCGCTTGACCCAGGTAGGCATCTTACGTGCCTTGACGTGGCCTGGCTTCTTCCTCTCCACCTTCCTTGGGTCGCGTGTTATGGTTCCAGCTAAAAAGCAGTCAGCAATTGGGTCCGGCATACGCAGGCGAGACGTGTTTGGGATCGTCCAGGGTTATCTGGCAGCGTTTTGAGGCGTGGGTAGACAAGGGCATGTGTCAGACACAAGGGCCGCATTGACAATGCATACGGAACGACAGAAAAGGCAAAACCGGTTTGGAAGAAAACAGCCCACAGACAGGGAAAAATATTGACTTACCTCGTCGGAGCGCCGGCTTCAGCGCCGGCTCGTGGACCAGCAATGATTTCGCTACGGCCAGAGTCATCGCCTCGGCCTGACCAGTCAGGCCACCGCCCTGCACCAAAGCAAAGACGTTGTACTTGTCAAGACGCTGGGTAGCCTTGAGTGCCCACACAGCGCTCTCGCGGTGGTGCAACCGTCCAAAGAACTCTGAGAGTGACTTGCCGTTGACAAGCACCTCGCCTTCGCCTTCTACCAACCATGCCACAGCAGAAGATGTCTTTCTCCGCCCGACACCTTTAGCACGTCCAAGCTCATCAATCACGCCAGGCTTCGGGACAATGTCACCGGGCTGGTTGGGCTTCTTGTACCGTTGCATTGCCTGGACAACCTCGTCGGGCATGAGGGTGGGGTGAATGCAGTTGAGTCTCCGCAGTATTTGCAACATCCTGTGATAGCGCGCCGTCTTGACTGGTTCGTTGGTCATGATGCGGTACTGCTCGATTGTCTTCCACGCCACTTTGGGTGCTTCGGCCGGCGGTATGACGGGTAGTGTAGCGACCTTTCGGAGGAGAGCAGAGAGGGAGAGGAAGTCGTCAGTAAAGGTCGGCTTTGCGCTGAAGTACGAGGGCGATGCTGGGACGACGCGCAGTGCTCGGAGGTTGTTCTTCTTATCGCCCCTTCCTGCGCTACCGCCGGCGCCCTCAAAGTCGATCTCGGGTGCCGCTGTGAACGGCTCACGTAGCTCTTCCTCTGTGACCTCTGCACGCCGTGCGGCCGTTGTCGAGATGCATCGCCGTGGTGTGGGTTGAAGGCTCCGCTGAGCATGTCGAATCGTCTGTTCGCATTGAGGTCGCGGCCGGCTCCCCAGGGCATCGACCGCCCTCCATAGACTCCGTGATATCTCCCTGCTTGCCATTGCACCTCTGATGAATGGGGAATGCGCCGTGGGAGCGCTCGCAAAGGACTGCCACCTGCCGTAAACTGACAATGAGCGCTGCACGAGCCACTTGCAAATGCTTAGCGCCTAGGCTGAAATTATGGTGGACTGTGCACAGCAGATTTCCTACAGCCCCGCCTCTGCCCAACCAGCCTTTTTTCTTCATCAACACCTCTTCCACACACTGATTGTTCTGCTCAACCACGGTTAACTCTACAATCATGTCTTTCGGAAAGATCTACAGTTACTCGGTACGGTGCCGCTCCTACAAACGCGAAATCGCACTGCAATGAGTCCTAACAGCGAGCCAACAGGGTAACCCACGTACCACCTCTCTCCTGGCCGTCGCGAAGGAGAATGGTCTCGACATCGAGTTTGTCGACACGGAGCCAGCCAAGGGTGTCTCTGAGGACTACCTGAAGCTCAACAAGCTTGGCAAGGTCCCTACATTCGAGGGCGCCGACGGCTTTGTCCTCTCCGAGTCCATCGCCATCGCTGTCTACCGTAAGTGCTACCCCGCCTGTTCGCTCCTTGCTGCATAACATGATGTCGAATGTTATCATTCAGTTATCCCTGTCTGAAAACTATTGTTGAAAACCTACTCTTCTGATTTGCGTCTACCACCATCCCTCCCTCCGTCCAGATTTTGCTGGTGACTCAGAGCTGACGGATTGCAGTTGCCTCGCAGAACGAGAAGACCAGCCTTCTCGGCAAGACCAAGCAGGACTACGCCACCATCCTGCGATGGATGTCCTTCACCAACACCGAGGTCCTCACGCCCCTCGGTGGCTGGTTCCGCCCCATCCTCGGCCGCGACCCTTACAACAAGAAGAGCGTCGAAGAGTCACAGAAGGCCGCTCTCAAGGCTGTCCACGTCATTGAGGAGCACCTTCTTACACACACCTACCTTGTTGGTGAGCGTCTGACTCTTGCCGACATCTTCTCTGCCAGCATCCTTGCCCGCGGCTTCCAATACTTCTTCGACAAGGAGTGGCGCGACTCCAACCCCAACACTACCCGTTGGTACGAGACCGTCTACAACCAGTCCAGCTACTCTGCTGTCGCTCCCAAGCTTGAGTTCATCTCTGAGGCGTTGAAGTACGTTGCACCAAAGAAGGAGGGTGGCGAGAAGAAGAAGGAGCAGCCCAAGGCCGCCCCCAAGCCCAAGCAGGAGGAGCCTGAGGACGAGGACGAGGCGCCACCTGCCCCCAAGCCCAAGCACCCTCTTGAGGCCCTTCCCAAGGCCACATTCGTCCTTGACGACTGGAAGCGCAAGTACTCTAACGAGGAGACTCGTGAGGTTGCTCTCCCCTGGTTCTGGGAGAATGCCAACTTCGAGGAGTACTCCCTCTACAAGGTTGACTACAAGTACAACGATGAGTTGACCATGACCTTCATGACCTCCAACTTGATTGGTGAGTTGAGTTGCCGGTGACACAAACGATCTACTTGCTAATTTATCCAGGTGGTTTCTTCGCCCGTCTCGAGGCTAGCCGCAAGTACCTCTTCGGCTGCTGCTCCGTATACGGCGTAACCAACGACTCCATCGTTACCGGTGCGTTCCTCGTCCGTGGCCAGGAGGCTCTTCCCGCCTTTGATGTCGCTCCCGATGTTGAGAGCTACGAGTTCACCAAGCTCGACCCCACCAAGCCCGAGGACAAGGAGTTCGTCAACGACCAGTGGTCGTGGGACAAGCCCATCGAGGTCAACGGCAAGACCTACGAGTGGGCCGACGGCAAGGTGTTCAAGTAAACGCTTCGCTTTTTTTCTGAAGTGGTTGCTTTGATTTATGATGCGGATGATTTACGAACTGGCATGGGTAGGGATAGGATGACGGACGAGGATTCATGAGATCACGCTAGGCAGCCCTTGGTGGATCAGCGATACTGCCATGGCCCGTTAGAGGCTCAAAATGCTGCACAAGAAGTTCATGATACCCAACACACATTTTCACCTTGATGCTGTGATGCTCTTTGGTGCATTCATCTTGCTATCTTGTATGCTGGACCAACATGCATGTGACGTCCTGTTGTACGCGGGCGCCTTGTTCACCGTGCATTGCTCAACAAGAGCTGGGGAGTTGGTCTACCATGACACTGCGTTGCCTAGAAGCTGTCAGGTGTTTGCCAAACCCCAGATCTGGGCTCGAAGGGGGGCGGGGCCAACAACAGTCGTGGCTTATCGAATCGAGCCTCTCATTGGTTGAGGGGGACAAGGGAAATAGCTCGAGCCAACCGCCGAAGCCGTCCCAAGGAAAGGCTGGACAAGACAGACGGCGCAGGCGGCGCGCATTAGGAGACCTGCATGGCCTCTGCTCCTCGAGTCCTCGATTGCCATCACCTCGATCTCCGCGACCACGAGCGCCGAAAGTTGCGGTGCTGCAGCGGTACTAATACGGTGACATTTCGCATCGCAACGCACAGCCGCGCTGCAGCTGCTACATCCGCTCGGGGCAAATCTCCTACCTTGGAAGGAACAAGTAGCACCTTCGTACTGTCGTCATAGCTGCAACAACAAACCGAGATCGCGTGCACACTTTCTTTTTTCATGTCGCGCAAGGAAAGAAACATCTAGGAACGGGACCCGAGAACTAAGGCGACGCACCCGCTGCTCAGGAAAGCCCGGCTTCCTGCGTCGACTGTTGGTGCATCGGGATCCGGTCGAGCCAAGGAACGGACAGCCACCTCGTCTGTCGTTCACGCTGTGTAACGTAACAACTTGCGCTACGGGAATTCGAGAGTTTCAGTGACAAGAGGAGCGCATTATTGCTGCCTTTAAAGCATTGTTGCTGCTGCGCCGAAAGGAACTAGACCGTGTTGTTTCCTCCAGGCAGCAACGCAAATTGTGAAGCAGGACACGTAAAGTTTGACTGCGGCAGTGGCTTGTTTCGAGAGCGACAAGATTGAGCGTCTTGTATACAATACAAGTCTTCTGCGGTCGTTGCTTTGGAGCCTGCCGGACTACGCACGAGGGTGTAGAGAGACAAGACTGGGCATATCTCACGAGAGAACTGAAAGACAAGAAGAGCAGGAAAGCCAAGGGGATGAAAGAGGATAGTGGGAGAGTGGTGAGGAGGTCTTCTGGAAACTCGGGGGAACCTGCGATTCAGGTGATTTGTTTGGTAAGTGGTGTCGGTGTGTGTGCCTACTGATGTGTCTAGGTGCATGGTCATCTTCTATGCATGGGATATCGCAATACATACAGCCCAACGACCGCCTGCTCATTTCACCGTCAAAGCTAATACTAACAGGGCTCTGGAGGTGGACCAAGCGAAGACAATGTCACAGGCTTCCTCGTCCGATCGACGGCAACAAACTGGGCAAAAAACTCCGTCATAGCTGTAGACGCGGGCTCTCATCTTGCATCAATAACCCGAATACTTGGGAAGGATTTTCCACTTGTCTCCGACCCAGATCCACCATTACCGACCTCACGGGCCAGCAACAGCAGCGGAAATGCAACTGACAAATATACTGAGTCGCCGTCGCCAGGCACCGCACATGTCTCACTCTCTGATGACGACTCTGGGGCTGAGACACCAAGTTCTGAACAGGAGCTACCAGTTACGATCACCACGTTGAAGAACGGTGCATTTGCGGGGTTGCCTTTTCCTCACCAAAGTGCTAGAGCAAATGCCCTTCATGTCGTGAGGGAACATATTTCGACCTACCTCATCACCCATCCACATCTGGATCATGTATCAGGCTTCGTCATCAACACGGCAGCCTTCCACAACACATCGCGACCGAAACGACTAGCGGCGCTGCCGTTCACCGTCAACGCCATAAAGAACCACATTTTCAACAACATCATCTGGCCTAATCTTACAGACGAAGATGGAGGAGTAGGTCTTGTGACATTCCAGCGGCTTGCAGAAGGCGGTAACATTGCTCTGGGCGAAGGAAGCTCAAGAGGGTACATCGAGGTGTGTGATGGTCTGGGAGTGAAAGGCTTCAAAGTAAGTCATGGTCACTGCATGCAAGGACCAGGCCATGTACATCGCGGATCAAACGCCAACCTATTGGAGACGTCGAGTTTACAGCACTCGAATACTTCTCAGCCGTACGGACAAGTAGACGGTCATGAAGGTCGCTCCATGAGTTTCTCTATGGCAACACAAAGCGCACCCGGCACTCCCGGGTTGAATGGCAGCACAGAGGCCGGTCGACAGGCCAGCGGGGTCACAGTCTCCCAGCCTCAACAACCGTCTATCCAAGATCACTGCGTGATTGATTCAACCGCCTACTTTATCCGCGCCGAACCTACCTTCACAACCCCAAAACGCGAAATCCTTATTTTCGGAGACGTTGAACCAGATTCTCTTTCTCTTTCGCCTCGCACCCATTATATCTGGAACGAAGCAGCTCCGAAAATCGCCGCCGGTATACTAAAAGGCATATTCATAGAGGTTTCTTATACGAATGCTCAAGCCGACGCCGTCTTATTTGGGCACCTAGCCCCACGCCACCTTCTCGAAGAACTCGGCAGCCTCGCCGACATGGTAAAGGACAGTAAGAGACAACACGAGCGCGAAAAAGAAGAGACGCGCCTGCGAAAGAAGAGAAAACGGAAGCGAGCCAGTGGTGGTGCAAATGCACTCCAACTCGACAGCCTCACCTCCGGCGAGAACGGCAGGAAAGCGAAAATGGGTGGTTATCTGGGCGGTGTGGGGAAAGGAATTGATTCTCCGATTTCGACGACAAATTACCATTCACAGACTGATGACGACGTCATAAGTGATATTCCGCCTTCGAGAGGAGACACAGGGACGAATACTCCGATTCCTTTTCCTCCTCCACTTCAGCATCATCAGCCTTTACATTACAATCAAGTACAGGAGCAGGGACAAGAACATCGAAATGACACGGCCGAACCACAGCACTCCCACCCTTCAGCCCCGGCGGCACTCGGTCTCTCATCAGTTTCAGCGGATCATAATCGCGCCATGCTGTCTGCGGCTTTTGACGCTCCGCTTAAAGGTGTCAAGGTTGTTATCATTCATGTCAAAGATTCATTCATGGATGGGCCGTTAGTCGGGGAACAGATACTGAGGGAGTTGAAGGAGGGAGAAGAGGTTCTACAGGAGGCTGGGAGGGGCTTGGGGTGTCAATTTGAGGTTAGTGCTGCGGGTGAAAGTTATTGGTTTTAGGGAGTACTGCTCTTGTGCAACGGACGGGTTGGATGGTGGAGTTGAAGCGAACGGGTTTGGCGTTTTGGTTACAGGCCTCGGCTTTCTTTTGGACTTTGAAACGAATCATGGGGTACGGCACGTAAGGTCAGGGTGGCATTCTGAGTACATGGGATCAAACGAGTTGGGTTTCTGCATGGTTGGACAGTGTGAAGGAGTCTGTTCCACTTAAATTGTACCCTTGTGTGGGAACACATACTTTCAAGGTATTTGCTGTACATTTGAATACAACACTCCTAGAAAATTGCAAGAATATATGATCTAGAGGGAGGGTAAGGACTATAAGAGCAGAGCTCCTTCGCATCGTGCGCAACGATATGCCATTGCATTTGACTGATATTAGATCGACCTGTCGCATGCCTTCCCTTCTTCTACTCCACCCACTTTTTCGTCTCCCATGAAGTGACTCACCCGGAGTGGTCAGAAGTCATGTCGCATTAGACTCGGAACAAGGCTCACCTGAAAGGTGCTCGTTGTCTCGGAAAGCTACACGTTGAGAAGACCAAAGGCTGTTGTATGATGGCTTGCGACAATGTGTTCTTTCATTCTTCGTGGACCCTTCAGTTCCCTAACCACCCTAACCTCCGTTCTAAACCATATTCGACAGCTCGATTCACAACCAGAAGCACCCCCTAGCGCATTAAAGTCAGTTTGATGCTCAAAACACTCCGATCTCTCCCCTACAGTCTCTTGAACATACCGGTATACCAACAAACCACCATCCTGCAATCCACATGGCATCGTCCATGATATAAAGCGCTCCCACACATCCTGCCGCCCAGATATCGATTGTCACACAACTCATGATTCCTCTCGTTAGAGGCAAAAAGCGGTTTCGCGCTTGCGGACGGTGCCACAGGAAGTGGGTGAGGGAATGGAGGAGAATGTTTGCCTGTTGCGATTTAGTCAGACGGCTTGCAGCTGTAAGTCGGATAGGCAGTAGCTCACAGGAATGAACACAGTAGTAATGTAGATGATGTTGAGCTCTTGTACGTTGAGTCCCCCGATTGCCATGACGGCACTGAATGAGTAGCCTACCACGACGCCGGTCGCGATCCACCAAGGCAGTAGAGGGTTCTTGTAAGATGGCATCCTCGCCGTCTCTACATTTGTGTTGGGTTGCTCTATGGCAAGTCCTCGACGAGCGGTTATGTGGCGTAGACACGAGGGCATATCGAGGTGGTGCGCAAAGCAAGAAGTATGCGAATGCGAGAACGTTGCATACCCGCCGAAGTTGAGATGAAGATGTGGAGGAATTGCTCGGGAATATGATTACCGCATTACTTCTCTTTTAGGGATAACATCTGCATCTGATTTGTTGTTTGCTGTTTGCTAACCTGCGGGCCTTTCCGTCATTGTCTCGTCCCTGAACCGGGCCGAGTAAGAGGGTACCGTGGTACTTCCACCTGGGGGGCCGAATGTGCATCAAGACCTCTTCCAGTATACACGCAGTGTTGCACCCGACTTTTTATGTGTGTCCCTTCCTCTCGATGAACCGAGAATGTCTCGGTACTTGGGCGTTATGCTGCGTGCCTTTCCATGATAAACATGTAAATTGCGAGCTGTATCTGGTTGTACATAACAAAAACAAGATCGCCTCGAGGATTGCACAGTGGTTTTGCAAACTGTACATAGGTATGCTGGTTCTTTCCTCTACCGTCATACAACTTATCGCCTGGTACGGCAAGGGAACGGAATGGTGGAGAGTAATACGCTTTGCTAACACTGTTTTTGTCGATAGATTGGGTTCCTCGTTTTAAATGAAGTGGTTCATGGGCCACGATCGAATGCAACAAGCAAGAAGAAGAAGAGTTGTCCGCCCCCACGAGATTGCGGGGACGAGTGAGAGAGCTTTCGTATGGGACTTCTGGTAAGAAGGAGATAAGCATGAAGACAAGGAGTTATCAGACACGTCATGGAACATGCACTGCGTGGAAAGAACGCTGTTTGATAGCGACATGAATGTTTTGAATATTGGATTACGTTAATTGTGATCGGCTTTCCTCCAAGGAGTCACTGATAGCTTCAAGCATGACTTCGTTGACTGTGATAGGATTAGCAAAAGAATATAGAGCTGGAATGGCAATCGACATACGCATAATACTCCTTTCCAGCATCATAAGGGCGCGGGGATCCAACATCTACCTCCTTATTCAATGCTGCTTGTCGTGAGATCTTCCTCTTTCTCTCTCCATAGACCGAAGTGGAGGCCCAGAGCAGCCACATGATGCCAGCAATGACCCCGTACGCGATTATCTGACCCTGGCTTGGAGCAAATCCGGTGAATGCGGGCGCGTCCGACGCAAGGAGCAGACCAAGGCCACCGTTAATCATGCCCATAGTGATCAAAATACGTCCTAGCCAGAGATGACCGTACGACCAGATAGTTCGGCGATGGTATTTCTTGAACTTGAGATGGTGTACGAAGCCTAGGATAGGCTGGAAGAAGAGCAGAACGAAGACAATAATGCCAATGATCGGATGGTAGTTGTCGAGCATGTTGACTGGTATGTTTTTGATCATCCAAACGCCGATGCCGAATGCTGCCATGTACACGGCATACGCAAAGAGTTGAAACAAGCCGTGAACAAGCCAAACGCCGCGGAATGATCCTAGTCGTATGAGGATTGATCCAACTGGGAAGAACAACACAAAGGCTAGAGCTGCCAAAACACCATGGGCTATGATGATCTTGCGTCGTGATTCCGATGAGAAGCCGCCGCGGCCGCCGCCAAATGATGAGCTGAAATCGTTGTCATCGTCGTCACTATCGCCTCCGAACCCTCCAGGGCCATATTGACCACCAGGGCCGTATTGCGCAGAAGCTGCGGTTGCTGCCAACCTTCAGTTAGTTGAGTCCTTAATCCACAACTCAGTTCCATACCTAGGCTAAGCAGCATCGCTTGCGTGGTGAAAGTCATGATGAAAGTGTCGAGTGTTCCGAGAGCAACGTTGACTCCACGTGGCAGTGCTACAGCTTGATAGAAGGAATATTGGCTACTTAATCTGTTCTTACCTGCGACCCGTGGGCCGCTGATCTTACAATATCACCTACAATACAAGCCGAAAAGCCCTAATTCGATGGATCATGTCTGGATGTGACACAGATGACGTTGTTTAGACCAAAAAATGGTTGAGCTTACGTGTTTCCGCAGCCTTTTCGGGTGTTTCGAGTGGTGGACATTGTCGACCTAGTCTGACTTGGGGTCGGGGTATGCATTGGAGAGCCGAAAGTAAGATATCGGCGAAACACAAGGTGGAAGCTCCGACTCTCATGATGTGACAAGTGCCTCAGGCAAGAGAATTCGTTGACGTCGATATGAGATTTGTGAGGCTATCCTGGAGGCTGACCACCCAGCCATGCTGAGCACGTGATTGCGCGACAAAGTGTCTGCAGCCTGGCGCAGGTGCACGCGTCTGACTCGAGCAACTTGGCTCGCATTAGCATGATCCTTCGTTCGCGAGTGTAGGCAGCGACTAGGCGACAATTCTGCGAAGCTCTTCTTCCAGGGCGTTGCGAACATGGTCGTTGGTCGGGTGGCCAGACTAATGATTAGTGAGGCAGATGACATGGGTCATGAAGCCTGTGCGGATGCCTCTCATCGAAAACTTCCTTCCATGTTAGCACCCTAGGTATAACGTCCAGGTTCGCGTTCACCGTCTACTTGACATGGCGGTCGGCAACGTGAGGTGGCATCCCCACGCAGCGCATCCCGTCGCCCTCGACCCCATGGCGGTCAGAGCGCGGTCGAGGTTTTCCATCCGCCCTCCGCGATCCTAGGTCGTCGCATGGCCAGGCACATGGCCGTCGTCTAGAAGGTACAAATCCGGCATGCGCTTGTTCGCAGTCATTCGTCCCCGATATTCGCAATGACTCTTGCATAGCCCCAGTATTCAAAAGCCCCGTGGTCGTAAAGAAAGGGCAGAATAGCGTATCGTCACGGCTGTGCTCATCACGCGCGCCCTTTGTGTGTGTGTGAATGTCGTCAGAAGTTGTGAGTCGAAGAAGTAAAGAAGGTGAAACAAGGAAATTGCAATAAATGTTGGGCAAAGAGAGGTGAAGACTCTGCGGGTTCATGAGTTGTGCATGCCCAGCGCGAGGATGACTCCTGCAGGTCCCGAAGTTCGGCTTGGACCGCGATGCCATCTGACCAATCACGCGCGGGCACGGATGCCACTGTGGGTCTGGATTTGCTGTCATCTGGGCTCTGATCTAGCATCTTCCTTCTCCCCGTCACACCATCGCGCGGCTCTGAGTCACTATGCAGCCTACTGACATCCTTGACTTGGCTTGTACCTGCATACGTGATGTAATGCCATCCCATGTATATAAGGCTGGGTAAGTATCTTGCTCGTAAGCTTGACTCTCCTGAGACTATCAGCCGCCTTTGCGGCTTTTCGCCCCACCTCTCTACATCTCCCCTCAAACCTATTATTACTTATTCACGCATCAACAAATACTTGGAATAGACGACATGGGCAAGCGTCACAACAGAAAACGAACAAGAAGCCGTCCTCGGAACCGCAACAACCACAACGACAATTCACCCCCGCAAATCATCAGTCATACTCGAAGCGAATCCGTCAGCACCACCTCTTCAACTCTCTCTGCAACAAGCTCCTGTTTCCATCCTCGAAGCCACCCCATTGCAAATGCCACCGCAAATGACTGGCAGCAAACTTACACTGCATGGCAAACCCGGCTTCGACTTCAGGAGGAACAGGAGCAAGAGTTGGAGACTCAACGACTCCGCATCTTTGGTGGACTACCAGAGGATGAACGAACTTTGATGGAGCCGATGCTGAAGGTGGTCACGGATCTCTTTGACGGTTTCTACGACTACGAAGATCCGTGATAACTGACGGTTGACTTTTACTGTATCTCCACTTTTTGCACATGGGATCCGTTTCAACGGACCACGCATGTATTGACGACGACGAACGACACGAATTAACGACCAAACGAATGATGACTCTGGTAGCCAGCCGGAGGCGTGGGACAACATCTGGGTACGGACTCGTAGCAGACCAGACAGTACCTGGGTCGGCCCAACTGGGTCGGCCCGCAATGCTGTCTGGTTGGTTCATACATTGCTCAGCCCTAGGACTCCGGCTTCACGCATAGGCGGCGGAAGTGAAGAAACAGGTGGAAGAGGAAGCTAGATGCACGCCTTATGCTTGTACTCGCTTGAGTCCCAGACTCGCGGGTACCTGTAACGGGTTTGAGCGTCGCTGTCTCTGGAAACGACGGAAAGGAATAAAGGACGCGCCTGCGTATTGGTGGAGGAGCTGTCTTGTTTGGGAGCATTTGTGCACATTTGCAGTTTTCTGCAGGGCATACGGAAGTCCGAGTAGTTTATCCATTATTTCTTTAATAAATATAACTTCACCTTGAACTACTGCCATCTCCGTTAGTGAATCTCATTCTCTACCGTCAAGACCTACTCATAAGGACATTCCCGTCATGGGCATTCCTCTGTGTCGCCTGAAATCCCACGGACTTCATATCTTACCTGCCGTCATGCGCCGCAGTCGTCCACAGCATCGTCTTCGCAATTTATCACATCAGACTCTATACCCAACACCTTTTCTCTCACAATACAGTACCTGAAAATTCCGCAATGTCAGCGAACTCAAAATCGAACACAACCCGCTACCAACAACACATATGCCATTCCACTGCCGCTCTAGACGCATCATCTCATTCTGCCAGATCGGGTTCTTAGCTTACTATCCTGCATATCACGCTTTGTGTCACTGCGTCGGCCTAGTATGACGACGATGAGAAGAAGTGAGGGATGCTAAGTGGGCGACGTAGGCTGTTCATATATCATCAACTGCATGACCAACGACGTTGAGTTGGGAATGAAGGTGACAGATCGCGTACTCGTAAGGACGCGACTGTCAGCTGTCACTATAGCAGTGTTCATTTGAGGTACATAGGAGACGTGGGATGCATGTGAGATGTATTTGGAATGTGTCAAAGACCTGTTCACTCACAGAATTTGGGCACCTCTCATCGCTGCGAAACCTTGGTCATCATTCGCATACGCGAAAGCGAAGTGATCGCATGGCACCTTGGATCCGCAGAAGTAACATGGTCTGTATGGCGGCGCGACGCGAAAGAGTAGAACAGAGAGGCAGAATTATAGAGCGGCTCCCGACTTTTCTTTTCACCATAAATGCTGGCCTGTCAGCCGTACAGTCTCTGCATTGTCCATGTTTACATCATCTGGAGCAGCAAGACAAGAGGCTGGGAAAAGAGCGATGAGGCATTGCGGATATCATCGAAGATGGCTATGCACTACTTCCAGTCATTTTCTGTCGCGGCTTGAGGGAATTCGAAGTTCGAGAATGTACAATGGTGACACTCAAGCACACGAGTCAACCAAGTTGGTCGCTGCTTGCACGGCACTAACCACGTTCTCTCTACCAGGGCATCTTCCACCATCAAGCCTACCCACAAGTCACTTTAGTCCCGCGATTGTCGTCATTGTAGAAAACTACTCCAAAAAGTTCAATCGGCAACCACCCAAAGCAGGCTTCCCTTCATCCCTGCGCACGGATCCGACTGAGCGGTCGCTCTACCATCGTACGACCCTCGCCAACGGGTCACCCCACACACCATCCCGGCACAGCCCGAACACCGCGTTCTCGCTCCCATGTCTCGCCACCAACGCTCCCTTTGCCATTCTCCGCAGCAACGTATCAGACGATGTAGACGTATATTCAGCGAATCCGACCAATCATCTTGTAGACTTGCTGTTGTGTCTCGCGATCCCAGAATCCCGGCTTATGTTTTTTTTTGGCATGTTGTCACAGGCCGATTCTGGGGTCGTGGGATCACGCAGCTTCGGTAGGTACCGAACTGTATTATCGTTGCGTTCGAGGACTTGTAGCAGGTAGATATAAGGCTGGTGGTCTTCATGAGTTGGTTGTTCGTCATCATCATCCAGCCACAGCAATCTTCAGCTACAGTCACATCTACTACCATCGCATCATATCGCATATACAGCAGTACACCTTGCGACACAAAAACTCACAAACCAACGTTCATCACCAAAGTCAGCAAGCCACCTCACTGTCAAACCCAATTCGACCCGATCCACAAAACCACAATCAACAACCAAAATGCCAGCGGTAGCAAAATCCTTCCTTCCCTCCTTCGCCGCGTTCCTCGGTAAGCCCTCCTATTCTTGGTCTACATGCATCTTATGTCACTCGTATACGCAATAACAAACAACTAACACCTGTTCCAAGCCGTCGGCATAACCTACACAACAATCGTTGCAGCAAAAGAAGGCGCAGCCGTCGACCAGGCACGAACACGTTGGCAACAGCAACATGCACGCGCAAGGAATGCTCTAAGCGGCGGCATGACTCTAGCGGATATAGAGAGGAAGTAGAATAGTCGGAAAAGTACAGAGTGGTGTAGGGGGGATTCTTCAATTCTTGTTTGCTTATCTAGGGATCTGGGGCGTTGAACCGGTTGAGATAGTCTGAGCTCTTGAGGGAGCGAGAGAAAGCTTAGGGATTTCTCATGTGTTTAAATCAATGAAGACGATTATATCATTTACGCTCTTACGGTTACCTTCGCTCTCCACCATCAGTTCTGTTTCATCCACTTCCCACCACCGCCTCCAAGCATCAACGCCATCCCCCCACGAGATCTTCCTTCGCTACCAATCTTCCGTCTGCTATCTGCCATGTACTTCCACATCCCTGCCTTTCACTCATACTTTAGATATTATACCCCCAGGATACATCCCTATAACACTATACATGCTATTGTTCCGGCAGTCAATCATAGTACCCGGTGCATGAATACCGTTGAACAAGAGGGTCGCGTTGGTGAAGATGCGTAAACGGTAGGTATAGAGAGATTGTAGCATGTGGCGAGTATGAAAGCGGAAGATATATAGATTAACGTCGGCGACAATCGGTATGCAGGGAGTACTGATTGGGAATGTTGCAGGTACGGGGGAACGGGTGGTTAATATGGGTAAAGTGTACAGGGCAGAGGACGTGGAGGGCACGATACTTGGTAGATAGGGAGAGGGATATGTCGACGGATGAGCGGAAGACAAGACATGCTCGAACCCTTCTTGAGGGTTGGTGGCTGATGACTTCACATGGAGCAGGCACCGCAGTAGGCGACACGGAACAGAAGATTGACTTCAACACTATATTCAGTCCCACATTTACTCTACATAATGTCGGTTCCACCTTCTCTTCCCTCACCCCAATCGACCTCGGGGTCAAATATATCTACAAGAAAATCCATTGCCGTTAAACGCCGTCGAGAACAAAAAGCAAGGTACGCTTGATACCGCCGCACAGTACCGAGATGACAAAGGAAAAAGAAAGAGAGAAGCCTACTCGCTGTGTGGCTGTATATGATCAAACAAAGGGAATCGTTACAATCATGTAGGGCCAGTCTATCAAATAAAGATGCTGCAGTATACGCACGCGAAGAGAATCAGAAGAGAAGGACATGTTAAGCCTTTAGATTGAGCTATGAGTCGAGCATCGATGTGATGTCGGCTATTCTTTGCATGACGGGGCTCATTGCGGCGATTTTCCTCTCCAGACGCTCTGCTAGAAGAGCCTCGGTGGCGTCATCTGAGATGACGAGCGAGTAGTGTGCAAAGGCCTTCTCGGTGTTGGTGAAGAGCGCCTCTTGTTCTTGAAGCGGTGCAGCTGTGGAGGGAGCAGATGACGAGTAGTAGAGGTCGTATTCAGCATCCTCCTCTTCGGTCTCTTCGATAGCCGCGGCGGGCTCGGACTGAACGGGGCGCTCAATGACGGGGTAGTCAGCCTTGACATGGTCGACAGGTGAGTCGTCCTCGGCATTCAGGATAGCGCTGTATCCCTTGCCAGACATGGCCTCGATGTCAAGGGGGTTGCTAGGGCCCTCGGGCAGCTCAGTGACGGCGAATGCGACTGGCTGCTGGAAGTTGAAGCTGTTGTTGACGCCCCAGTTGTTGCCGTTGTTGTTGTTGTTGTTGTTGTTCAAGTTGAGCATGGCGAAGTCGATTTGGGGCTCGGGGACCATGGTCATACCGACGTGCGTGTTCTCAGCTTGCGACATGCCGTTGAACTGCTGCTGTTGTTGCTGGAACTGAGCCGGGGCAGGAGCAGTGGCGACAGGTGTTGAGGTTGAGGGCATCGAGGTCATGGCCGGCTTAGCCTGGAGCGACTCGTCGCGCGAGAGCTCCTCGAGGAAGGGAGTGAAAGCTTGGTGGCGGAGCAGGCGCTCGATGAAGGCGCGGGAGCGGGCGTTCTCCTCCATGAGGAGGCGGTTCTGGGCGCGGAGTTCGTTGGCCTCGTTGACCTTCATGGCAACCTCGCCTTCGAGCTGGCCAATGTATTCTAGTAAAGTCAGCTGATGTTACGCGGATGGTGATTGTCGTGTTGGCTTACCCTTCCTTCTTGAGCGGAAAGCGCGGGCCGAGACCTTGTTACGGAGCTGGCGGCGCTCCTTGGAGCTCAGCTTCTTGCCCTCCTCGGAAGCAAGCAGCCTCTCGTCCTCGTCCATGTCCTCCTCGTCCTTCTTTGCGCGGATGATGTGAGGCAGGAGGCCTTGGTTGTCGTTCTGCATCGAGGCAGACGCGTTCTGGCTGTCGGCGCGGATCTGGGCGACGACACGGGTGATCATCTCCTCGGTGTGGGCGTCGCTGAGCGGGCTCGATGTCTTGCGGCTGGCGGAGCTGGTGGAGGGCATGCGGTTCTGTTGTTGTTGCTGTTGCTGCTGCTGCTGTTGCTGCATGGCCTGTTGTTGCTTCTGGTGGGCCAACTGTTGTGCTCGCTGCTGCTGGGCCTGCGCCTGCGCCTTGGCCATGGCAGCTTGCTGTTGATGCATGCCGGGCCATACCCGGACGTTGGCGACCTCCTCTTGCGTGATGGCGCTGGGGTCGACGTAGTCGTCGGAAGCATCGTTGAAGGCAAAGCTGTTCTGGCGGTAGTCGACGCCCATGTTGATGCCCACGTCCATGGGCAGGCCGGAGTTCCAGGTGCCGTCCATGAGAGAGTCGCCGCCCATCATGGCCATGTCGTCCAAGCCGGTGGACGAGAACATGGGGAAGCCGGTGTTGTATGCGGCATTCAGGCCGGGGAGGGATCCGGTGGGCAGGCCAGTCTGCTGCTTGAAGCGCTCGTACTCGTGGCTGGGCTTTGCGGGCGTCTGCAGGTCGTCGTCGATGTTTGTGCTGGTGGGACTGGCCATGGCCGACGTCGCACTCGACTCCCTCTTGAGTGTGGCGGGCTGCGTGGGCGAGGGCATCTGGCCAAAGTCGAAGAACTCGTTGGGGTCGACGCATTGATTAGGGTGCTGGTTGAAGGGGGCCATGGTCATGGCAGGCTGGACTGCGGTAGCCATGTCGGTGTTGATTGTTTGAGGTGCTGGGGAGTCGCTGATCGCGTTTGGGCGGTCCTTAGGCAGGCGAGCGGATGTCTTGGGGGTGTTGTGCTGCTGGAACTGGCTGCGTGACAAGAGCGGTTAGCGTGCTGGAAAGTCGTCGTCAGCTCCTCTGCTGGGCCGGTTCTGCCGGAAGTGTGGCTGTGCCGATAGATCCGCGCGTCGTCGTTGGGCCGAAGGTGCGCGCGCGCGTGTGTCCAAGAGAGAAAATGCAGCGAGTGTTTGGGGTGAGTGGGAGAGGTGTCGGTGGGTGAAGACGGCAGACGGTGGGATTGAAGTGTGTAGCGGGTGGGAGAGCAGAGCGAGGGTGTGTCCAAGGGATCATGGCCGAGGAGGCGTTTCACACTGAGGCGGAGTCGCCCTTCTCGAAATAGCAGGAAGCAGGCCAAACCCCGTTGGGCGCGCACTGCCGATCACCGCCCAGCATATGCTCTCCTGAGCGCCGCCGGGGGGACAAGTGGGACAAGTGGGACAAGTCTTCGGCCTTAGCACACTGATACCTACCACCGCACCGGACACGCTGCCAATGCCTGCCATCTGTCGCTACCCCTCCTCGCATCTGCCACGAGATCCAAGGCCTGACGTATTGCTGCTATTTTTTTTATTCTCTGTACAATCACTACTGCTCTGGGTCCGCCACCAGCACCTCCAAGGCAGTGGCATCCAGCTAGGCATTACGCACTCGATGCACTGTCGGCGCATGCTCGCCAACTCCGATGCCTCGACATCATGTACGCCAATCCCGCCCTGCCGTGCTGCACCACCACTGAGGCTGTGCTGTCATTATTCCCTCTCTTAGGGCAAATTTGCGAGCCCTAGCTGCCATTCGCCCATTCACACCTGTTCTGCGCCAATAAACTGCCGTGCCGTTTAGCCCTCGAGCCACAACCCACCGGCTTGGTGGCTTGGGCGCCCATCACGCCTGCATGCCAACTACCAGCAAAGCAGGTGCAGACGAGCCAGAGTCTCGATGCATCGCTCCTCCTCAGCTTCTTACCACAGGCCTCGTATGCGCCTCACCCTCCGTGACACCATTCTGTCAGCAAGTCCCTCGGACAACCTGCCGGCGCCAGTCCATCAACAAGTCCATCTCTGTCGTGCGCCAGTTTTCGCCCACACCTGTCAAGCCTGTCAGCGCCGGATTTCACCAGGCCGCAAATTCCGATCTACACCCTCCCCTCCCTCATCCGAGTCCGACTTGGGTTCGGCAATCTCCGTCCCAGTCCCGTGGAGCAACTCAACACTACCTGCTTCCCCGATTCCCCTGGCCACGATACCTCAATTCTTGAAACACTCGTCTTGAGTCAACAACGTCACAGCTGTCACTTCTCAATGGGCGCGGGGATCCTTCCGTCCAATAGGAAATCGCTGCATATTGCTCATGCTTCTTGCGCAACCAGCCACCCATGGTAAGATGAAGACAGACCCTGCCCATCAGATCCGCATTGCAGGCACAGAGTCAGTCTACCCGATACCGATAATCGGCAAACCTCGATACAAGTTAGACTGCGCATCTCTCACCAGCAGCAGAAATTTCGCGCTCGAGCGAGGCTGTACACAAGACGCGTCACCCACATGCATCTCCACGTCGAGAAATGTATCCAGCCTAGACAATTGCAAAAGACGACTGCAAGCAGTGCCATCTGAGGCGTCGAGGGTAATACTACACGCGGGCTTACACCGGTCTTGATGGCAAGGCCATGCCTACAAGTCTTGGTCAGACACAGCATTGGCAGAGGTTATGCAAGGCAGAAAATCACTTGGCCGGCCTTATACCCTTCATCACAGCCTTTTGAATCTCCAAAGCATCCAGCCTGTGACGATGAGCAATTATTCTTGCCGACATCTCCCAGTGTGCTATCTTTGGCACTTCATCTGCATCTTCCAAGTGCAATTCAAGAGGCCGCGTCAACAAAGGGAATTTTTCTTGCAGCCAAACTGCTCCTAATCTCCTCATGTCTTGAATCGCAAGCCGCAGCACTCTAGTTCACTGCACTCGAGTCTGTTTCTTATTCCCAGTGAGCCGCATGCCGCCCGTCGGCTTGGTCCGCGCGCACGCTCAAAGCGTTAGGCAAGCCATCTCCTATCCGCAACAGCTTCAGCATCGTCCTCGACAAGAGGCCCGACCGCGCATAAAGAAACCAAAGGGAATTGCAACCGCTTATCGGCCCGCCCCAAACCATAAAAGGGGTCTAGTTCTAGACCCGATTGCCAGACCCTGACCCATTCTCTGGCTGAACTCTTACCCATAGAGCTACACAACAGAGTCTGTTTCATAGTGTTCCACACCAAAGACCAGTCGGCCTATGCAGAGCGCTACAGGTAAAATCTTCGAGACGGACCAGCCCATTTCGATGCGACACGCGTCTCGTCCTGCTTGGGCCCAGAACCGGATGCCGGTGCACTACCTGTCAAAGTAGCAGCAAGCCTCAAGTACCCTCCCCAGATTTTCAGTCTTGGTGAGCTTAATGCACTATGTCTGTTTCAGACAAGACAATACCAAAGCGGAATTCTGGGTGAGCACTACGATGGCATCAGGTAGTAGGTTTCGCCTAAGGTGCTGTTCTACTTTACTACCGTCCGCGGATGACTTTGTCAAAGCCTCATTTCTGAACTTAATCGCTGTTCCGAGTCGTGAATCAGACTAGGGATCTTATCAGAGAGCGTCAAGGCTCTGTGAATTGCACTGCCTACCTTGTCCCAGTAAGAAGGTATTTATTTACAGACTGAGCCATTTCCTTGGAAAACAATAAAAGTCAGTCTTACAAATCAATATCGCGATAAGCGGCAGTGATTCAGATCCCTATGGCGGCAATCTGATACTGTGTGGTAGACCTCTAGAGAAGAAAAAAACAAAAACAGGGCTCTTTGTAGACGGAGGGTCAACGGTATCTCACAATACATGGTCATGGACATGTACATAGCATTCAAATTTTACTACTTCCTGTCTCCAACCTCAGACTTATTGGTCGAAAAGCCATGGATGTCCTCACCCACGCTACCAGATTCTCGCCCAATGCCCGTAGTCGTATGGTCGCGACCATACACTGACTGTTGCTGCTGTTGTCCATACTGCGCACTCCCGGATCCCATCTCGTACTGCGAGGTCTCAAACTGCTGCTCCATCATGCTTCCCTCCAACCCCGCGACACCACCCCTCCCTTCGCCACCCATACCATCCCCCATCATCTCCTCCCCGAATCCCAATTCCCAAACTACCCGTGTAAACATATCCTCTCCCCTCCGATCCCCTAGAATACCGCCCTTTGCCACGCCCTGCCCCCTAGCAACATCCCTTATAATCTCCTTTGCCCTATCAAAATCCCCCTCTCTTGCAAGCGCCCTGACGACAGCGATCATAGCGCTCCAACCAGGCAAGTGTTCGCGCTTGCTCATACGCGTGAGTACACTCATCATCTTGCCCACCTCGCCGCAACTCGCGTACCCCTCGAGGAGCCGGTCAAAGAGCACGCCATCGCTGGGCATACGGTGTGCGTTGAAGAGGCGAAGGACGATGTCATCGACGCCGGCTATGTTGGGTGGGTCGGATTGGAAGTAGTGTGTTATAATGGACGTGTACGCATGCACGCTCGGAATCAACTTTCGGCTGGCCATGTGTTCTAGGACCGCGCGCACAGCGGTGTGATTGGCGTACTTCTTCAGCAGACGATCAATGGCTGTGGAGTAGATGTAGTCGTTCATTTTGATCTCGCTGGCTTCTAGGTCGTCGAATATCTTCAGGATGCGCAAGGTTTGTTGAGCTTCGGATAGGTTGTCAAAGATTTCATTGTCAAAGGCGGCGCCGATGAGCATTGCGTGTGTTGCTGCGTCGCCCTGTAGCCCATCCTTTTCCATTTGCGAGAGAATTCTGTAGGCAGTTGGGTTGTCGCCTGCTGTTAGGTAGAGCTTTACGAGCGAGTTGTAGGTTACGGCGTCAGGCTTGATCTCAAAGTTCTTCGACCATGTGAGGAGTTTTTGAACAAACTCTACTTTCTTCTCGTGGCGCATGGCTTCAGGACGGAACTGTACAATGGCAGATATGGCACCGTTGACGACTTCGATAGAGGGTTTTGGGCAAGTGTTGACTGCTTTGCTCGACGGTGACTTTTTCAAGCCTTTTTGTCCTTTGACACGCTTCTGGACGTTGTTGATGGCATTCTCCGCTGCAATCCAGCGTTTGGCCATGTCGTCCAGTGCGACAAAAGCCTTGGTGACCTGCTTCAGAGACATTAAGCCGTTGATTCGTGTCGTCCAGGCATAATTGCTGGGCTCAAGACCGGATTTCAGCATGCGCTCCCACATTGCATTCAAACCATCGAGGTCTCTTGCTGCTGCACAGCCTTCCAGAAGCGCCACCCAGGTATGCATGTTTGGCTTGACGTTGTGGGCGACCATGTGGTTCCAGACCTCGACGGAGCGTTGTGGGCGAAAAAGAGTCATGTAACCGGAAAGAAAGGCGTTGTATATGGAAGGGGGTATGGCATCAGTCTCGTTCTGCATGGTATATAGTTTCCCAACTTCTTCCCAAATACCGTCCAGTGCGACCGCCGAAGACTTGGTCTCGACCGCACGCGCTATTCTCTTCATAAAGAACGCTTCCAAGTTGGAGTACTCGTCACCGGTGTTATCTGGTCCGAGAGTCTGACCACTTTTCCCGATGGCCACCATGGCTTTCCCCGGTACAGCATTAATTTCTCGGATGACCTGGCGTTGTACATCTTCCGGTAGGTTTTGGAATTCCAGGCTTCTTGTTGTATATATGAAAATCGAGTCTACAAACGAGCCAGCGAGTAGTCGTTCAAGGAAGGCTAGAAAAGGCGCGGCTTGCTCGCGTGTCGCTGGATCTAGCGCGTCCGAGATGTTGTAGAAATAGACAGCGCAAAAGGCCAACGCAGGACTCGCGACATAGTTGGGTATATACTCCTGTAAGCGCAAATTGAATTGACCGTCATCATGCATGTCTGCGATTGCCTCAGGTTGTGGTATATTCCAGTCGGTACTAACCGACTCCATTGAATCGTTCTTTGATCCCATGCATTGGAAGAAAAGCCGCCATACGGACACTAGCTCCTGGAGCAGTGCACGAAGGTCTCGTCGCGACCCAGACGGCAAGTTCACGGCCTTTATGATTTCAAGCGTCAAATAAGCCATTGTCGGCTTCACCCAGTATTCATGGCGAGCAATACCAAGCTGCTTGTATTTAAAAAGCACCCTGGTTGGGCTGACGCCTGGTTTCGTTCTGCCGGCACAGAAGGCACGCGTGACGTCTCTGAGGAGGATGGAAAATACCTTATCTTCACTCAGTAAACGCGCATCAAGTTGTGTTGGCTCGACCAAAGCCTTGCAGTCTCTTGCAGTGTAAATGCTCTCAAACAACTGCCAGGCTTCATTCACGTGCCTTTCGCTAAGGGCATCGAGCACAGGGTCAGCATGAGCCCGCTCCACTTTTGATGACTGCTTTTGTTCTTTCTCATCGGATGCACCTTCTTCTTGGCCCCCAGTGTATGTCAGGTTGTTGTCTGTCTCGCCGTATATGAGTCTGGAGTATCGGGGTGGGGGCTGGCCGGCTCGTAGATTCGGGAGGTTCGTATCAGGCCCATTGCGATTCGCTTCTCGTGGAGACACTTCCTCTTCTCTGACTGGTGCCGATGCTTCTTCTCGTAATGGTTCGGCGTTGTCGTTTAGCTTGTGGCCGGCCAGCGAAACGATCGTGGCTCTAGGTTGCCATTGGGGGCTTCGGACGGGAGCAATGCGTCGAGATAGGCGTGCTCGACATTGTCGACATACGTATGCGCCTAGCATAATGCCGCAAGGAGCCTGGGAGTGTTGGAGGTATGGAAGCTGGGGGCGGCGGTTAGCTTGTGAAGTAAGAACTTTTTGTCGCAAGCATCTGTCAAGCGGCTACAGTAAATCAAGCTCTCGACAGCGCAGGCTTGTCAGCTCAGAAGAGGAAGAGCTCCAGTGTACTCAGTAGAACGATTTCCATGGCCTGACTGACCTACACGAGGATGGGTGCTGCTACAAATCGCGCGCAAGTGTCGCGATACTACGCGGAATACCTCCGGCCAATGAGACGCCATGACGTCCGCACGCCGCACGTGACAGAGCGCTTCTCCAGAAACATCTCCGGTCCGATTACGCCTGGCTGTGCTCATCTCTAGAGCAGAAGAGAATCCTAGCATAACTTCTCTCTCAGTTCTTACGTTCAGATCCATTGACCGAGCATACAATGACTACCCTCATACCGCGGCAGTTCTATTCACAGGAAGAGCTCGATAAGCTTTATCCAAAAGAGCTTGAACTACAGCTCGTACAGATTGTAAGCACCAACAATGTGGCATGTCCTTGTGCTATTGCTGACTGGAAAAATAGCTACTTCGTCATGGTGAGGCTCCTCCACGTCTTACTAGCATGTTCGCAAGCCGGGGTATTGACATCTGCATCTAGGCGAAAGAAGTCCTGTATCACCTCGCTTCCAGAATGTAAGTGCCTGCATCAGGTACGACAATACAATTGCTAATATCAAAACTAGACCGGGTTGCCGCCCTACTGGCCGTACTGCAATTCCGCCCGCCAACTTACCAGTATAATTCTGAATACCAAGGACTTTTCGAAATGGGATCAGCTCAAATACCGCCGCCGTCTCGAAACCTTTGGAATGGATGATGGCCCTGTCATTGCTTCTGGCCCCCAGGGCGAGTTTGATGCCATATGCCAGCCCGGTGAACTTACTGACAAGGGCCGTGAGACAACCCTAGCCCTAGGAGAGCGCCTTCGCCATCTCTACGTCAACCAGCTAAAGTTTATGCCTCAGCTCATTTCAGATAGCGACATGATCTACCTGCGTGCGACCCCTATTCCGCGTGCCCTAGAGTCTGTCCAACAAGCCTTCTGGGGCTTCTATCCACCATCAGCACGAACTGCCGACTTTCCCCCGCCAACCATCATTCAAAGAACTCCGGCTGACGAGACACTCTTTCCCAACGATGCCAGCTGCAGGCGCTTCGCTCAACTAAGCCGAGCATTCGCACAACGCGCTGCTAAGCGTTGGAACGACACAGACGACATGCGCTACCTCACCAAGGTCCTCTCTAAGTGGATGCCCGAGCAGCAAAAGGTAGCCGTGGACTCTCACCCCCGACTTTCAGGTATAATGGACACGCTCAATGCCACCGATGCGCATGGGCCACAAACGAAGCTACCAAAAGAGTTTTATGACCCCAAGGCCCGCTCGATCATCGACAAGATTGCGGTTGAAGAATGGTACCAAGGCTACAATGAGTCCTCCGAGTACCGCATGCTAGGCATTGGTGGCCTGATGGGTGACATTACTTCACGAATGGTCGGTAGTGTCGAACGTAATGGCAATTCCGGCATTGTAGAAGTCGGAGGCGTAGATGGCAAGCTGGGCAAAGGACGAGGCGGCGAAACCAACATCCGCTTTGCTGTAAGTTACCCTGTACGGACTGCATGTGAGACATGTACTGATCTCGTACACCCATATTCAGATGTCCGGATGCCACGATACGACGCTAGCCGGCGTCCTCACGTCTCTTGGCGCGTTTGATGGCGAAAAGTGGCCCCCATTCACATCCCACATCGCCGTTGAAATGTTCCGAAAGCGAAGCGCTGCTGGCACCAAGGAAGCACCCGCTCCTGCGGACCAGAGCGGCGCCAACAAGAGTCAAAGCTGGTGGTCCTCCCTCTTCGGCAGCACTATAACTGCGTCCGACTCCAGTCTCGCACCAGAAGGCATAGCACGTAAACCCATCACCGATCTGACCCCCGCCCAACGCGATCAACTAAACGACTACTACGTCCGTCTCCGTTACAACGACAAGATTATGCAGATCCCTGGATGCAAAGCCCCCGGCAAGCATCTAGAAGGCGATACTACTTTCTGCACCCTGGACGCATTCAAGGCTATTGTGGACAAGTATACGCCAAAGAACTGGAAGGCGGCTTGTGCGAGTCGACTTGATGAGCCGGCTTTCCCCACAACGGTCGAGCCCGCTGGGTATGAGTAGAGGGTGCGCGGTGGGTGGAAGTGGTCAATTGAGAGTCGGAAATATAGGGGACGCGAATAGACCCGGTTTTCTGATAGAATATAGACATTCTGAATAGAGAAATAGAGTTTGTCCTGCAGTGTACATAGATACATACCATACAGTGAAGATGTTTGCTGCCCACTCAAATTCCAAACTCTAAACAAGTAGCGTGGTATTACAGTTCATAAGCCCGCATTTTGAAGTTTCGTCATAGTTCAATTCTTTGGAACCGTAAGGAAAGCGCGCAAAGATCTAGAAAACATGTCAGCATACATGCAACAAGATCAGAGTGTCTAAGCGCATTCCACTAACTCGCAGAAGCCTCATCGACAACTCTATCTGACTGCTGTATGATGCCTGTGAAGCGCCCTGTACCACCGGCGAGGATACCATCAAACTCAACAGCCCGCGCAGCTTCAGTATCATCCCAGCCAGTGCTCAAATTCCAGCCGGCATTGAGCGCAGCAAGCTCGGAAGGCTCAATCTCCTGCACAATCTCCCCCAAGTAAGGCCACTTGTTACTCAGCATAGCGGGAGACAGAGCGATTGCTCGTTTGTTGAATATTGGGTTGCGGAACATGGCTGCAATGTTTCGAGGATCGATGTCAGATTGGTCATATGGTGCGTGGGCGAGCTTGGCATAGCCACAAGAGACAAACTCGACCGATTGAAGTGAGGTGGTGCGATCGCTGTCGGCTTTGGAATGGTCTGACTCAAAGTCAGAGAGATTAGTACCGGGTGAGATCTGATCAATAATATCCACCCAAGAGCCTCCACGGGGCTGTGCCTTGAGCACCGACTGTAAGTTCCCAACAGCGTATCCGGTCGCCAGCGCTGCAACAGGTGGAGCCTGAGCCTGGCCTGTAATAATCTGAGTTTGCAATTGATGAATTTGAGTGGCCAAATGGGTAACATTGGCAAACTGCTGAGCAAATGTTCCAAGCTGTTGGTGTTGATGTTGGTGTTGCTGCTGCGGTTGTGTCGGAGCCTGACCCTGACCCTGACCCTGACCCTGACCCTGACCCTGACCCTGGCCATGAACTTGGCCATGAGCCTGATGATGATGGACCGGAATAGGACCCAGAACAGGAGCGTGAGGTTGGTGGTGATGCTGTTGTCCTTGATTGTTTTGTGCTTGGGCCATCTGCTGCTGCAATTGATTCTGCAAGGCGAGAATGTTGTTGTGCTGGGCGCCAGCTGCGTTGGCCTGCAAATGTTGAAGTTGCATTCGAAGCATCTGGAAATAAGCTTGTAAGAACTGTGGTTGGTTTGGCATCAATTGCGGAGGACCGTTGGCACCAACAGCCCCCAACAGTGCGCCCACTCCAGGTGGCGGCATCATGTTCTGAAGTGCTGCTGCCTGATGAGCTAGATTGTTTGGGTTAATGATCGGTGGACGCAGCACGGCCGTAAGCGATACGGAATCCAGTATCAGGTTTTGCAGCTTGTGGTGATCGTGCAATTTGACGAATTGCAGCAGAGCTGACGGTGTGATCCAACAGTTGTTCAGGACTAGCTGTTCGACATGAGGAAACTGTAGCAAACATTCTTTCAAGCAAGCGGCGTCGGTTGACACCAGCCCTGTAGGGTGCAAAGTCGAAGGTTGTGCACGAACTCGCAGATCCACAATGGGAGCAGGGAATAACAACTTGTTCCTTGCGTGGAGCCCTTCGGCATGCTCGCCTCCAGTGACGAAACCGACTTTCAAATGACGAATATTCGACCGGCAACTAATGTGATCATGCAGAAGGTCGAAAAGCACACCCATATCCTGGGTGGGATCGGTCTTTGGTGTGTCGACTAAGCCAGCTTCATCTTTCCGTACTGTTCGCCAGCCTGGTATCAGCATGAGGGTGACATTACGAAGACTGGGTAGTGCGTCCCAGAAGTCTGAGCGATTCAGCATCGGTAGATAACGATCAGAAAGTCCTGAGATGTTGAAGGTATGTACTAGCTGGAACGTCGTTGGATTATCGATGACAGAGAGCAAGTAAGAAGACATGAAGGCCCGCTGTGCCCATTCAGTCTCTAGCAACCATTCCTTTTGTGCTTTGATGAGGTTGGCGGGTATGACAGGGTTCACAAGCAGCGCACCCTCGGATGGCGTTTTGGTCGACGAGAAAAGAATGCCTGTGCCTGAAGGTGGCGGTGTTGTCACAAACTGGTCTAGGACATATGGGTCATCAAAACTAGAAGGAACATGGGTGTTGGCAGCATCAAAAGGAATTGCTGCTTGTAAAAGCTGAGGATCCAAATAGGGCATTTGCGGTTGCACGTCTGCGACCTTGCTGGCTTCTTCCAGCTCGGAAAGAGGGAATTTTCCGTCGATCCTGTACAACATGGCCAGCTTGACTTCACTACCATCTTTCTGATGACATGCTTCAATGTGGTTCCAGAGCTCCTGCTGAGCTTGCGTTCTGCGATCGGGAACAGCTTTGGTTGTGCCAAAGACTCGGGGAGGTCTGTGCAACACGCGTGCACGTATAGATCTGTCGGGCCCGTTCAGCCAGCCCAGGCCACTGTCAATGGACAGTGCCAGTTCCTTGACTTTGGTCAGCTCGGAGAATGCTGTCTTCATTCGCGGCGTCTCGTCAGCGGCAGTTTCAAGGCCAGCGACAGCATCAAAGCGACGATATTCTTCATAAGGCCAATCGTAACTTCCCCAAAAGCTCGTCTTTCTCTCCATGACCAACTTGACGGGCGGCATGGAGAGTGAGTTTTCAGCGACTTCGAAACTCATGCCAAACTTTGTGATGTGTGCACCAAAGCCGCGGAAAACGTCGAGGCCATGGCCATTGTACACTTCGTCTCCGTTTGCATTCTTCCACGAATAGCTGGGTTTATCGATTCTGGCTCGCTTTTTGCCCTTGAGGTCAGGCTTTGTGTCTTGTCCCAGCATACCGTATATCTCGGTGTTGAAGGGAACGACGACTGTCTGGAAGATGACCTGGGAGACATATTGGTTCAGCTCACGGCTCACGAGCCGAAGTGCTTTGATGTCATCACGGTCGAGGTGGTCCGCAATGAGCTCGACCAACTCGACAGGCAGTTTCCATTCGCGGCGAAATGTTGGGGCATCAGGCAACGAGTCGAGCGACTTTGTGTCTGGTTCAGCCTTTGCATCTTTTGCAGTCTTTGCAGCCTTTGCAGCCTTCTTACCCCTCTTTTTGGACGAACGAGGCTTTGGTTTCACGTCTGATGCAGGTGGTTTATTCTGATCTAGCACAGAATACTTGGCGGGCAGTTTTGCGGCGCTGCGGCATTCGGGCCAAATGTCGTTGGCGTGAGGATTTGGGCCCATACTGTTGTACAGCATGATGGCAGCGGCACCCTTGTGTTGCAAGGAGCGTGTGAGATCCATGTCGTCGGCACCCTCGTATCTGGTGAGTGAGCGCTTGCGAGCGGTGGGTTCCGGAAGTCGCGTCAAGTAGCGATAGAATTCGTAGGGCGCGGTGGGATTGTTTGGAGGCCTTGTCCTGACGTAGCGCGTGCCTGATGAAGTGGTGCATGCGTCTTGGTGGCCGTGATGGTGAGTGCACGACGAATGATGGCGGGGATTCGTTGCAGGATGGTGCAAGTCTTCTCCCTGAAACGTGTCGGAATCGTCGTCGCCGAACCAATGGTACTGTAGAGCGAATGCAAGATCTCGTTCGTACGAGTCGGCCGAGTTCAAGTCTGGGCCGTCCTGTGCCGGGCCCCACGCTCCGTGCCGAGAGCTCTCTCCGTGTGTGGGATCGCGTGTCGACGAGGATGCAGATGTCGCCTCGTGAGGGGCAAAGAGGGAGGAATGAGCGGTGGGCTGCAAAGGGGTTGACGAGGAATGAGCGGCTTCTGGGCGTGGGGAGGGCGTGGGACTCGCAAACACGGTTGCAGGCTGGTGCATGTGAGCCTCTGGGTAAGAGCGAGGGGGACGCGTGACGGCAGCGGCAGCGGCTGCAGGTGAAGTTTGACGTACCCGACCGGACGCGTTTGCTTCGTGCAGAGGATTCCCTCCGTTGGCCAAGCGCCTTTGCCTCCTCTCCAGTTCCTTCTGCTGAGAGACATCGCGTGCTCTGCGTTTCTTGGCCATGATGTTGCGATGTTATGCTATCGAGCCTTGATCGATGCAAGATGTGGCCGCAGTTCACGTGGGTGCTGGAGGTGCTGAAGGGTATGCCGAACAGCGACAGCGCAACGCTACACCCATGAAGCTGTCGTCTATCGGCGTGGATGAATGGATACAGATTAGTGAGAAAAGATACAGCGGTCAGTATGCATGACGTTGTCGTTGTCGTCGTTGGTGTTATTGGTGGTGGTGGTGGTGGTGGGCGGTGAGGTCTGGCATGCGATGGTTGTTTGTTGGTTGCATGCTTCCACCACAATGTTTGCGCTGGAGCCGCACAGCAAACGCGCCCCGCCCCGCCCCGCCTTGCACCATGTCATCCATCCCACCCACTCTGCGAACCATGGCCAGAACTCCGCGTTTTCGCCCCAGCCACATGCCATCACTAACCCTACCAGCGACATCGTCTGAGCAAGTCCATCTCCAGCAGCCATATCTCACTTCCACTGCGCATCTCCGTCGGCGTAGATTGGAGCGTACAACAGCATCCATCTGCCCAACACCCAATTGCAAACTACCCATATCTAAGAATGCTCAAGGTAGCGTTGAAACCTAGACTACATCGACGCATTAGGCGTCCTTCCACGCTCTCACAGACCATGTGCGGAGCGCACAGATCCGCTCCACCGCTAGATAGACGAACCTCAGAGTCCCAACACCCAACGCTCTAACCAGCTCTCAAGCACATGATCACAATTCATTCAAACTCCCATGTCTGCCACTACTCAGTCGCCATGGCTGGCTGTCCCGCGTGAGTTGCGCGACCAAATCCTTCGTTGCCTCATACTACCCCGATGTCTTTACACATCACCCCAAAGTACCATTGGATCCCATGTCGACACGGCCAACCATCTACCTTCTTGTCCGCCTGTAAACATCATGGCCACGTGCCGCTAGCTACGAGAAGAGTGCCTGCAACACCGTTCTAATCCAACAGCGCCTGTACCATGCGCAGCCCCAGACAAACAGCCCCTAAGCAACAACCTGGCTGCAAGGATAGGGGCCGAATTTGACGACGAAGCAGAATGTCCCGGCGGTCATGGAACTCTGCGAATCTCGCTCGAGGTTCAGAGACAACTGCGTGGGGTTCACAGTTACTACATGCCGACACAGGAAGAGGTTTCGCCTCGGTTTTTGGCACTGCTTCCCATCATGGAGAGGAACAAGAAGCTTGAGCTGACTGTCTAGCCCAAGTAAGACTGATGGACCGGTGGCCCGCTCGTCTTGATCGACGAGCGTGGCAATGCTCAAATCAACCCTGGTGGGGCAGCCAAGCCCAACGCTGTTTCAGTTGCCATCAGCCGGATGCTTCACATTTCCCCCATCTCGAACAACTCAGTACAGATGTGCTCACAGCACCATCTCACGGCGACAGAGAGCACCTGTCGGACAAGAAACGGGAAAAGGTTCAACCTTGGCTCGATGCACCGATCATGCCAAACATGGGAGAGACACTGACCAAGGTAACCAGAAAGCTCATCTTGTTCTGGGGAGCATCGCTCCTGAAGCCCTTTTACGTACAACAGGAAATCCGTCAGTCGGGCAACACCTGGAAGGTCGATCGGAAGGGCGATATGTTCGCTGTGAGTCACTCAGATTAGGTTTGTTTGTTGGCTCGTCACTAACACTTGCAGCCCGCAATAGCACCGTTCTGCGGTACCGGCGATGAAGATGACATGGAATTCGTCCAATCGCTTGCAGTATACGAGTCTTTCGTGCGTACCAATAAGAATCTACCCGGCTGACGTCAGGTGAAGACTCTACGCATGAACGCCGGAAAATTACTGTTGCCTGATTCCGCTAGTCCCACCGACGTTTATATTGCCTTCATTAAGCATCGGCGAAATGATTCAGACGCACAGGATAACTTGTGGGGAACCCTGATTTGCTGGGTAGCGATCCATCGCCCCGGAACATGACCGTCGCAACGCAGGATCGATGCGCATCACGAGCAACGCCATATGCGAAGATCTTCATAGTTGATCGGTTTCCTGAGGTTCTTCCGCCGGTTACAGTCTCCCCCCGATCGAACTGCCTAGTGGAAAATCATGCTCTTGGCAGACCTATAGCCCTCTTAATACCACAAAAAAAAACTGTGGTTTTCTCCAAGTTACAGGGGGCCTTGTTCAGATTTTAAATCTATCTTAAAGAGGTTAAGAACTTGCGATCTGACTTGGTGGATTTGCCACCAGGTAGTTCAACCAGGGGGAAACTGTATATCACCACTGGTTCGCTGTCAATTCCACCAATGTTCCAAGTAGCCTTCCCACCTGACTTGGGTGATCGACAAGTCCGCAGCCTGACCATGGGACACCCTGAAGAGGAGTAATGACTTGATTCGGAATAGTTGTTGACACGTTCGTTCCTTCGAAGCAACGGAGGTAGACTACCATTACAGATGCTCCGTGGACACGTTTCCCTTTTGGCTCGTATGCACTGTTTGGCGTTGTACTTAAGCTTGATTGAAGCCTACCCAAAAACCCAACATTCAGATCAATCAGTACACTCCTTACTTGTTACTTCTTCTACCACCTTTCAATATGAAACTTAGCGCCCTCCTCATCGCCAGCACGGCGTCTCTCGCCCTCGCCGTACCCACCGCTACCATTGAGAAGCGTGCGGACTACTGCGGTCAATGGGACAGCACCGTAACTGGTGACTACACCGTCTACAACAACCTTTGGGGCCAAGCCCAGGCCAGCGCTGGGGGTTGGCAATGCACCGGCGTTGACGGCCTCAGTGGCAGGTCCCTCAAGTGGCACACCTCGTGGGCTTGGGCCGGCGGGTACGTTCCTCTTCTCACTCTGCTATCAAATCCAATACTGACAAGATAATCTCTAGTGCTGGACACGTCAAGTCCTACGCCAACGTCGTCACGAAGATCACCCAGAAGGCACTCTCTTCCGTCAAGACTCTCCCCTCCGTCTGGAAGTGGTCCTACACCGGCAACAACCTGATCGCAAACGTCGCCTACGACATCTTCACCTCATCAAAGGCCAACGGTCCGCCAGAGTACGAGATCATGATCTGGATTGGCGCCCTCGGTGGCGCTGGTCCCATCTCCTCTACGGGAAGTCCCATTGCCACCGTCAACCTTGCCGGCAACACCTGGAAATTGTACAACGGACAGCATAGTCAGATGAACATCTTCAGCTTTGTCGCGGATCGCCAGGTCCAGAGCTTCAATGGCGACTTGATGGTATTTGTTAAACTCTTGACGAGCAAATATGGTCTGCCCGCCAGCCAAATCTTGACTAGCGTCGGTGCTGGAACTGAGCCTTTCTCTGGTAGCAACGCCAGGTTCACTGTTACCGACTACAGCCTGCGCCAGAGCTAGATGTGTCGCCATCTCTGAACCCAACTGAAATTTAGGTCGTTGCGGGGGGTTTACTTCTTTGTAGATACATTTTGTCCTTTACTTTGCACATACTTTGAATCTTGTACATACTCCATTCAATACATACTTGGGCTTTGGCCCTTCGCGCCATCGCGACTGCGAGACTTGCTCAATCGAAATCGTGGTTCACTCGTCCGTCTCGCATTGAAGGACCGACGTTCCTGCTCCGTGTTACACAAAACAGCCACAACCAACAATGCCTGATCCTAAGCGAATGTCAACCGCATCATTGGAGGCCTAACGGATAAGCTTCACCAAGCTTTAAGCAAGCTCTTTTGGCCAGGCAGCAGGCGGATATAAAGGATGCATTTCAACCCTGACCCTCAGCCCCCTTGCCTGAAACAACAGTGACCCACATAACACGGCGGCGACAAGATGGCACCTAAGATTGCAATCATCGGCGCAGGCCCTGGCGGCTGCATGCTCGCACGGCTGCTACTCACGCAATGCAACTGCCGCGCCATCATCTTCGAAGCCGAAAGCTCGATCGATTACCGTTCGCAAGGCGGTACCCTGGATTTGCGCGCCGACACAGGCCTCGCTGCGATCAGGTTGGCAGGCCTGTGGGATGCGTTCCAGAAGCATGCCCGCTACGATGGCGAGAGTTTGCTCGTCACCGATAAACACCTTACAACGTGGGTGGGAAGAGGTGGCCGGAAGACGGCAGATGTCAAGGGAGGTGCGGGAGATGCACCGGAGATCGATCGTGCGGATCTGAGGAAAATCCTGATGGAGAGTCTACCTCATGACACCGTTCGCTGGGGATACAAGCTTTCGCGTGTTGAAGATTGCAGCACAGGACTAAGGTTGCTGTTTGCGAACGGCGATGTGTTGGATGGTTTCGACCTGATCGTGGGTTGCGACGGCGCATTCAGCAAGACGCGCAGTCTGTTGACATCGGAGAAGCCTTATTACTCCGGTCTAGGTGGCTGGACAATGTTCATCCCAGATGCCGAGCACACAGCACCGGAAGTATACAAACTCGTCAACAGAGGCAGCGTATTCGCATACTCGGATGGCAAGGCCCTATCCATACAGCAGCTCTCCGATGAATCGATCTACGTGTCCCACTACGGCCAGCATCCAGAAGACTTCACTCAAACATGCGATTTCGATGCTCAGAGCGACATGGAATCAGCAAAAACGGTGTTGAGGAAGTTGTTGCATGACTGGCGGCCGGAGCTTCTGGACGCCATCGAGAAGGCGACAACAGGCCTCGCGTGGAGGAATCTGTACCAACTTCCCGTGGGGTTCACCTGGCCGCACAGGCCAGGCGTCACGCTTTTGGGCGATGCAGCGCATGTCATGACGCCGTTTGCAGGTATTGGTGTTAACACGGCATTCCACGATGCCATGGTTCTCACCAAGCAGATCGTGGCATACAGCGCGTCAACTTCGTCCGGTGAGGGAGTCGACCAGGTGGATGCCCTGAGCCAGTACATTGAGAAGTATGAGAAGGAAATGTTCAAGCATGCACACGCGGCGCAGCGACGCACCGAGGGAGCGAAAAACGCGATGCTGTTCACGCCTGGTGCGCCGCGGACAAGTATTGAAACATGGGTTCTATGGCAAGCGGGAGATCAAGTGCCGGCATGGTGTCGACCGTTGTTTGCGGTAGTCGTGTACTTGGGGTTTTGGGTATACAAGCTATTCGTGTAGAGGTCGTTTGGACGAGGTGGAAAATTCTTGGAATTGTTTGCGGTATTGCTTCGGAGTGAGCTAACAGCCAGTTGCAAAAGATAACACGCGGAGTTCTGTACTCCGACATTTGGACACCGCTTTCCGCTTCCGCTTTCAACCATCACTTATCTTGATCACACCTCGGTAGATGCTATTTCCTACCCTTCTCGATCTTCAATGCACCTTCTCAATCCATCCAAGTCAACCCGCGAAATATTGGAAAGCTTTTCTTACTACAGAGCAAGCCTTTCCACTGCGGCCCATATGAGCCAATAGGCGCAGAGCACTCGGGCATGTGCATCCGCGCCGTACTGCATCTCTACTGCGGCCCAGATGCTACAGCAAATCAGAAAAGCTGCAATTCTGCTGATGACGAATGACTACTAGGTCGCGTCCTCAACTTTCCTACACTGCAATGTTCGCCCCGCTACCGCGAATCCCACCATCCCGTGTCAACCCTGCAAACATGGCAGCATGCTGGCTCCACGAGCTGTGATTGGGATGTCGCTTCTCGAGACCTTCTGTTCCTGCAGGCATGACGCAGTGAAGACGTGAAAATACATGGGTATAGCTTACTTCGAGCCGGAGAGATCGAAAATGGCTCAGCATCCTCGAAGCTACAAAAGGCCCAGAGAGCCGGTAGATTTGGGCTGGCAAGTTCGATCGGCGCTCTGCTTAGCCCATTTGTCAATATGAAGCTTCAATACCTTTCGTTGCTGCCATTGGCATCAATCGCCAGCGCTAGCTGGTCGAAGAACCTCAACTACCGTTCGCCTTCAGAACACCGTTAGTAATTTCCCTGTATAAATTGCATGAGGGACATGTACTGATTTCCCACACCTATATTCAGACCCAGCTCTCGGTGTTTCCATTCACAAGGTGGTCAAGAGGAATGACCCAGCAAGCAGCTATGCCGCCTCTAGCCTGAACTTCACCCACGGTGTCGCTTCAGGTGACCCATACCCCAACAGCGTCATCCTCTGGACCCGTGTCGCCCCTCAAAGCGACAATTCACAATCCAACCTTACTGTCACAGGCTACGCACCTCTGTTCGACCATGACAATGAGAAATACGTCAAAATCTCCAAAGCACCGATATGCGTCGAGTACAATGTCTACGACAACAAGAACGGTTCCACGGTTGTCGACTCCGGAAAGGTGTACACTAGCTCGGACGTAGATTTCACCGTCAAGGTCGAAGCCAAGAACTTGAAGGCGTACAGCACGTACTACTACCAGTTTAATGTCTGTGGCTCGGAGAACAAGAGTCCTCTTGGACGTACAAAGACTACACCAAATGCCGACGACGATATCACCAGTGTTAGTCTTGCGGTTTACAGCTGCTCAAACTACCCATTTGGTTTCTTCAACGCTTATGGAAATGCTGTCCGAAAAGTAAGTCGAAACAGCAATGATGCTACATAACTCAAGCTAAGTCCGGAACTAGGACTCTGTCGATTACGTTGTCCATCTTGGTGACTACATCTATGAGTACAAGAATGGAGATTACGGATGGGGTAACTCGATCGGCCGTATCCCTCAGCCAGACCGCGAGATCTTCACTCTTTATGACTACCGAAGGAGACTCGCTACCTACCGCACTGATCTTGACCTGGTTGCCAGCCACGAGCAGTTCCCGTGGATCCCTGTCTGGGATGATCACGAGGTCGCTGATAACACTTACCGCGACGGCATGTCTGAACTCAACAACACCGAAGACTCCTTCCTCCGCGACGGCGGTGTATCTGTTGACCAGCGCAAGATGAACGCAGTCCGAGCCTACTATGAATGGATGCCAATTCGCCAGGTCGACATGGATGACAATCTGCGAATCTGGCGTTCATTCTCCATCGGAAAACTTGTCGATCTAATGATGCTTGACACCCGTCAATACGACCGTTCCATCACTGATCTTTACTGGAACACAGACTACATACACGACATCTCCAACGATGCAGGTCGCTCCCTGATGGGCTCGCGTCAGGAAAACTGGTTTTACCGCAGCCTCTCCGAGTCTGCCGAACGTGGCACAACATGGCGCATCGTAGGCTCACAGATCATCTTCTCGCGGGTCAATCAATCCGCTGCGTATGGAGAAGAGAATCCCTTGAACTATGATGCATGGGACGGGTACCAAGCAAACAAGAACCGTACTCTCAACCACTTGTACAGCAACAACATCAACAACAACGTCTTTCTTGCTGGCGACAGCCACGCATCCTGGGTTAGCGACCTCGTCTGGCTCGACGAGAAGAACTACAGTTCTGCGACCGGCGCAGGTAGCATCGGTGTCGAATTCGCTGGCTCGGCCGTCACGTCTCCTTGCCCTTACGGCGCCAACATCAGTCTCGCAACCGCCAACAACTACTCTTCTATCATCCAGTCTGCCAACTCTGAGCTTCAGTGGCAAGACCTCTACTACCGTGGTTACTTCGAGTTGCATTTCTCCCACGAAGAACTCACGGCGAACTTCTTCGGTATGCCGACTGTCGTGACGAGAAATGGCTGGGAGATTCCCATTGCGAACTTCACGGTCAAGAGCGGCGAGAATAGGCTACAGAGGCCTGTTGGGGGTGGTGTCGTGGAGAGTGGAAGCTTGAAGGGGGGAAAGACTGTGCAGACCAATCTGACAATTGATACTAACAACGGGACATGGTTCGTCAGTCATGCGGACCTGGAGGTTTTGTAAAAGGGGTAAAGAATTGAAAAAAGAGGTGTTGACGTAGCAGAATCGCATAATGATTGAACTGTTTTTCTTGACTGAGAAATTGCTTTATTCTTGGTCGGATGACCCGGCTTATTCGCCTAGCACACCCAAGCCTGAGCTTCCGCAATCCGCATCATGCTCAACGAAAAGATAGCCTCTAATGAGAAATACCGCAAACGCAAAAGGTACCCAATCTTAAGGCATGCTTGGTGTACCGCATAACAGACACACACACATAGTTTGCTCGCCGACATGTTTCGACCTCTGGGGTGCAAGCATTGACCTGGGCAGTCTTGTCGTCTTGTCGCTGGCTCTCAGAACCCTGGGTGAACAACTCGGTAGCGCGCGGAAAGAAGGGTGAAGGGTGAAAAGGCGGAGAAGAAGCCGCCGTTCTGGTGGCTTGGCAGGTGTCAGACTGGTGATGTCATTCCAGGTGCTTGGAACCATCGGGCCTTCTCCATCCTTACCATCGCAGCAAAAGTCTAACAGATCACCAAGCGCTTTCAATAGTGTCGTGAACTTCAATTGTAAGCAGACTCAGATGCTTGACCCTGGGCTGCTCAGGAGATGGGCGGTATCCCTCCGGGATTCCCACGTCAACGCAGCCAAGAATACCTAAGAGGTTCACTGAACTTCTCCGCTGCGGGCAGCATCATGAACATCAATCGAGACTCCGCGATCTATCTCGACGTTACGAGAAACCGATAGTGCCTGATGAGTACCTTGGGCCCGCATCGAGGCCGGCATGAGATGGCGCCTTGGGCACAGCGTCCCTTTGTGTCGTGCACAGCCACGCGGATATGTGCATCATGGCTCCAAAAGGAAGTCTTGGTGAAAGAGTAAGCCTGATTGAGAGCTGGGGTAGGACTACGGATCTCACTCTACCCGCACCAAGATGGCTAGGCGATATCTTGGGGGCGATCATAGGCTTGATCGATGCAAGCTCGCCTTACAAAAGCATGGGAAACTCCGTTACCAAGACAGTGGACGGTGGATTTTACGGCACGACTGAGCGTTGCGATGATTGGCCGCGCATACTAGATTTCCACCTGCCTTCACTCTCGTTGGTCGGACGCACACGTCGGGTAGCTTCCGCATCGGGTCTGACTGGTTTGGTTCAGGCATGTTGTCAGCAAATCGAAAACACCAAGACCACTACCTGTGCTGTCCGTCATGCTTTCCGTACCGTCTCCGAGCTCGGCCATGGCGGAAATTATCTCAAATACATGCTGTTGGCTTGGCAAACCCTACCGTCAGGGCTTCACCAAGACACCAGTATGCATCACCAAGAGTTTACCACCGAGTGAGGGGCACTTTGTGCCGCCCAACGATGTCATCGGACCAGGCTAAAGGGGAAATGAAGCTGCGCTTTGGGTGAGCAGCGCAGAGCCGTAAAAGTATAAAGCCCAGCACGAAATGGCTTCAACTATTCTTCGTCAGCAACCCACACCTTCATCACTCCATCCAAAACCTACAAGTCTACTCTACAGCTCCTCCAACTCAAACGTCACTCACGATGCATTTCACCACTCCCGCACTTCTCGCTCTCATCTCGACCCCCCTTGCCTTTGCCGCCCCCTCAGGCAGCAAACGCGACTATAAGACCGAATGCAAGGATGACTGGGACGCGATCTGGGACTCACACGACGACAGCTGGAAGAAGAACGAGAAGCTCTTCTACTTTGACGCTCAGTATGTCGTCAAGGCGACTCCGGACCAGGTCATCGCAACAACTGGTGCCTCTGCTCCCGGTCAGCCCGGCGCCAAGGGCCTCTTCAAGTACGGCATCAACATTGCTGAGAACACCATTTGCTACAACATCACTCTGAGCGGTGTCACCGGAGAGTATGCGTCACCTGCGCTTACTGCGACGCATATCCACGAGGGTGCCAAGGGCCTGCCTGGCCCACCAAGACTCGTAAGTCTACTTCCTTTCCCTCTCTTAGCTTCAACTTCTTCGCATACTACATCATGATGACCAGGACAACTACTGACACGCAATTACTTAGGCCTTCCCCAACCCCACCGGTCCGGATGACCGCCGCACTTCCGTTGGCTGCTTGAAGGGACCCTTCAAAGTCGGCATCAACAACACCGCAACTGGACTGGATCAGGCTGACGGCTTCCACGTGAGGCAGATTGTTGAGAATCCCAAGGGTTTCTTCACCGATTCGCACACTGCGCAGTTCTCGTCTGGTGCAGTTAGGGGTCAGCTCGGATACTAGTGCCTGTTACGATGCCTTGGTAATGTAGGCTAATAGTAGTCAGTGGTATACTTAGTACGTTAATAGTGTCTAATGTCTAAGAATTGAACAATTTTCTCTGTGGACCTAACACAACATGGCTATTTTGATGGTTATTGCTGGGATGATGTAATCGGACCGTCTCGGTTCCCAGTGGCAGTAAGAGTGTACCATGGTCGGCAAGTCACGTTCGTTAACACAATGTGTAGGCAGCAGCGCATTCAGAGCGACTGAGTGGTATCCAGGAATTCAGTCTGGATATGAGGGCGCTTTGCGCAAACTGTTCACAGTTATAAAAAGCTAGTAACAAGGGTGATTTTCCTGTCCTCTACCTCTTCACCAACAATATCGAATCTTTACTACCATCAACAGAAGAGATACCTCTACGGTCGCTATCAAGTCGTCCGCTGTTCCTCTCTCTGCCTCTACCTTTGCCAGTTCCCCGAGTTCTTACACTGCCCAACACATTAGTGAGCACTCCATTTACCAAACTAGTAAGTACTCTACGTCTTCGGGGCTGCATCTCACTGACTCAAAAGTAAACGGGTCCTCTTAGATTCCAGGCGCAAACAAAGCCTTTCAACGCATTTCGAAACTGACCACCCCTAGATATGAACCTCCTTCTCAACGCTATTTGTGGTGCTCCACTACACCACATCTACTACCCTCTGTGCCCACGATGCCATCGTCAGTACCATCTCTACGTAAATCCCTGTACGAGTACCTACGCGAGTTCCGACACAGCGCCGCAACGAACGGACACGATTGAGAGGCCAGCAGGAAGTTGGGGCATTACCCAGTGGTTCAAAAATTTCTTCTACCCTGGCCCTGAGAACCTCGAGATATCATCCGCAAACTAGAGGAAGATATTAGAAGACTGAACATGGAGGAACGCGGCCTGAGACTCGGATAGACCAACGCAAACGTCAGAGCTGGTTGATATGTCCAAGACCCGTGTTCATATGTCTTTCAAAGCTCACTGGTATGGCTAAGATATTGTGCTTGGCATTGGTACTCGCCGCCTCACCTTGTGTGAAGGGGCGTTTTGCTTATAGCTTCACTCTCCAATCAATTCACTCATCTCTCCATCTCATCCTGTTTCAATAATCTGCGTCTTCTCTTATGGGTGTCGGCCAGAGTGCTGAAGTTCTAATTTGCTTAGGATGGATAGAACCAAAGTACGGCCTTGCGCAAGCGAGTGTGTAAAAGTCCCAAGCGAGCAGATGTTCCGACCTATGCGCATCGCGCTCACGGGTCACGCTAGTGTTGAGCGCTCATTCAGTCCGGTCCCATGCCATTATGTTTGTAGCCTCTAATGTGTCTCACTTGCAGATAAAATTTATTGTTTGACAATAGTGCAGTGGCTGGATTGGGAATGAACAGTTCAACCAGCTACCACGGATCGGATCCGTAGAATGGGGCGTAGTAGATAGTAGAAGATAACCCAGGGTGATTCACTGAAACTCTTGATTGGAGCATTCAACCATATGAGATATCAGGTGCCTTTTAGAGTGCATTTCCTGGGCGTCATAAGAAGCTAAAAGGATGAGCTCATCCACACAAAAACTCAGCCTTGGTTTAGTTGCTTTGTGCATGACCTCGATTTCTGCCGGCATTTCATACCCCAACATAGACATAAATCGTGCGTGCGGAGATGGTAGATGTCTGAAGACGTGTCATTCGTGGATGAGGATGTCGAAGTGGCCGGGGCGGTGCTGAGAGGTTGTTAGCAGCTGCGGCGCAAGGCGATCCGTTTCAGGTTGCCTCCCCAGGTCGTATTCGCAAGGCATCAATATTGGTCAACTTGCCCTCATCTGCCTATTCCTCCTTTGCGCATTCTTCCATCACCTTTCACTTGCACCGACACATACCGACTCACATCGACTCATCGCGCAACCTTGCATCACGCACTCGCGCACGATCCCACTGTACGAGCGAGCGAACAACGCGGACCCCTTCGGACTCGTCCTCTGACCGATCAACGCTCCCCGCAATTAAACATCCTCGTATGCGAAGGCAGGGCTACTGTTTCAGTATCGCGCAGTATCCGTAGACGACGCTCTTTCATTGTGCAAGGGAAGTTGGATAGCACCCTTGGCCTGCTGTTCTCCCTGGGGACAGTTTCCGCTAGCGCGCATCGCACACCCGATTCGACGGAACCCCACAGATCACCACAAGCGTCGTCATGGCGTCCATGTTGACAAAGGCGAGCGCATTGTCGCGATGGCAGGCTGGCCCTCCGGAAAACGCTCTTGCTGGCTTGGATATCAAAGGCTGGATAACCCTGCTGGCACTTTTACTCCCCCTACTATCCCTTGTCGCTCTTAGCATATACCGCAAGATGCAATACCAAAACAAGAAGCCGTTTCCATTCCTCGAGTTACCACAAGAACTTAGAGACATGGTGTATGAACACTTTCTCGATGATCCTGCATACCCGCCACCAGCGCACAACGAACTCCAGCGCTCAACGCTGGACTGGCTGAGACCAGCACGCTGGCCATCTACATCCACGTCTTCAGGAACACGGAAGGAGAGTACAAAAATATTCCTAGCAAACAAGCAAGTCTATGGAGAATATATGGACATGGTCTGCAAGCGCAAAACCTTCCAACTCACCGTCACTCCGCAGACTTACAAGCCAGCTACCACCTCTCCATCTTCATCTCCAACTTCCCCCACAGACTACACCCCAGTATGGGACATTTCGCCCAATACCCTGTCCAAAGTCCAAAACTGCTCCCTCAAACTCGTCACAACATCCTCTATGCTCGGCGTCACCGACCCTCGCTCCATGACCTCCTCATCCTGGACGCTCGGCCGCCGCATGCGCGAGCAACTCAAACACATGTCGTCTGTCCAAACCTTCACTCTCGACGCCAAAGCCCTCGGCGATCCCCTCTGGAACCCACTCTGGATCTGGTACCACGCTTCCCAGTCGCTCAAGCTACTGGGCACAGAATTCTCAGACACGGTACCACGAGGTCCGCAGCTCACACAGATTACGTTTAGTTTGGATACTTGGAGTCCTGGAGAGAACTATCTAAGGAGGGATAAGAAGTCTGGGGGACAGTGGATGTGGTATTGTTTGAAGAATCATCTTGTAGGTGCTGACCTGGGAGCAGAGATGACTGTTAGAGAGTTTTGCGGAAAGTTGTATCAAGAGTGCAGTATCTGTAGAGTAGACGAGGAGGGGGATATGACTGTGATTTGAAGTTTGGTGTATTGACAAGGGGCTGATTTTGGGATTGAAACATTGTGGAGCGGGTTCTCGAAGAGTTTGGTGGGAAAGCGGGCTTTTCTCTTTTTGTACTACCATCCCTAGTTTTGTTTGTGCTAACCTTTTTGCTGCGAATAGTATGCGCTCGATCCCAGTTCTAATGTCATCCTTTCCTCGACTTACTGAGAACGCCTCCCGTCCTCATTTCTGCTCCTCCAGCATTTCTTTCGCAGGTATTGTCGCAAACCGGCTCATGACCTCCATGTTCTTCTCCTTGCTCATCTTGTCATCCGTCTTACTTATCTCAGCCAGGATTTTGAAGTAATCGATGTAAAATGCCGGCGTAAATGTGTTGAAGAATTTGGCTTCTTCATTTGTAGGGTTTGAGAAGGTATGAGGTGCACGGATGGGTACGGTAACGTAGTCTCCGACGTGGGCATCGTGTTGGGCACCGTCGGGGGCATGGAACTGCGTCGAATGTTGGTCGTATGATCTGGGAGAACAGGAAGGGTGTGTTGAGACGTACGCGCACCATTCCCTGTGTGACAAGGAATGTCTCGTCGTGCATCTCGTGCCAGTGCGCTGGTGGGCCAGCCGTGTTTGGAGGTAGCGTGAACTCTGCGGAGCCTATGCGATTGTCTGTTCGTGATCCGTCTTCCATGATCCTGCAAGTAATGTGCCCTAGTTTGAGTATTTCCCCTGACTTCGCAGAGACAAAGTTTATGGGGCGGCGTGGCATCTTCATGCTTGCCATTGCTTGTCGGGCTTCATCATCCATGACGGGCTGGGGAGATTTGCGGCGTGAAGTGGTAGGCTTGAGGTAGGCTGTCTATTTTGCTTATAACCTTGAGAGCTTAGGTCCAAGTATCTGACGTTGGAGACTCTGCTGCAGCTATATAGATACGTGTGGTGGATATAGAGGCGTAAGTACTACCACTGGACTTCACTGCTGCGGAGAGCCGGCGGAAGCCACCAAGGCTTTCAGATTGCTCGGACGTCCGCGACATCAGATGCGTGCGGGGAAGCACCCCTCGCGTAGAACAAGACAGCGTACATGCATAAGACGGGTCTCAATACATCAGCACACGAGACGATGCTGTGTCCTCTGGAGCTCTACGGAATGCTGCTGCTGCCGGGAGTGAATGCCCCGCACTTAGCTCAGGGTTAGCGCAGGGCCATTCCTATTTGAGCGGACCCGAGCCTTGTCCTTTTTCGGCAAGGGTCTGTCTTGCGCGCCCTTCGATCTCTTCTGCAGTGTACCTGCAGTGACTGCCTATCACCAATAAACGACGGGGCTAGTTGTTACGCGTCTCATCGCTGCCTGGTATCCAGCCTGTCCATCAAGACTAACATTTTCACATCTGCCATCAAACACCAGCCAGCTCGTCTCAATCACCTGTGATTTCTCAATTGTCGCAACTACCGCCAACATGACACCAAAGAAGATGTTTACCGTTCTTGAAAATAACCCAGAAGTCATGAACTCCCTGGCCCAAACCCTCGGCCTGGACACGAATGCCCTCTCTTTCTACGATGTCTACTCACTCAATGACCCGGACATGCTGGCTTTCATCCCACGACCAGCCATAGCACTACTCGTCATCATACCTCTAACGCCTACATGGGATGAGGCGCGAACGGTAGAAGACAAGGACAAATCCGAGTATGAGGGCAAGGGCGACACAGAGCCCGTCATCTGGTTCAAGCAAACCATAGGAAACGCGTGCGGTAGCATAGGCTTGATACACTGTCTCCTCAACAGCGAAGCTGCACAGCACATTCAACCATCCTCGACGCTCGCCAAGATCCGCGATGATGCGCTACCAAAACCCATCTGGGAGCGAGCCAAAGTACTCGAAGACTCTGATGAATTCGAAAAGGCTCACGCAGACGCGGCCAAGCTGGGAGATACAGAAGCACCCGTAGCAATAGAGGAGTATCATCTCGGTCAGCATTTCGTGGCGTTTGTCAAAGCAAAAGACGGCCACTTGTGGGAGCTTGAAGGTGGTCGCATGGGTCCGCTCGATCGAGGTAGGCTGAATGAGGATGAGGATGTGCTTAGTCCTGCAGCGCTAGAGAAGGGCATTGGACGTTTGATGAGGATTGAGTCAGAGAAAGGTGGCGATCTGAGGTTCTCTGCAATCGCGCTTGCTCCAGCGATGAAATGAAGAGCGTCACACCTGCCGACGCGCGAATGATGCGCTACACATGGGTTCTTGTCGACAGCACGTCGGGGCTGTTCATAGACAGAGGAACGTCTTCCCGTCTTTGTCTTGATATTTATCAACCGTCAAACAATCTAAACACCCTTAATCTTCATACCCTGCTTCAGACATGAAAGGACTCTTCCCACGTATAGTCTTCCCAAATCTCAACAGTATCAAAGGAATGAAACTCAGTGCTAACGCGATGAAGCCTAGCAAACTACTCGCCCAGTGGAAGCCCAACGTACGGTACATGCTCTGGGTTGCGAGTGGTAAGAACGCTGCCAGGAAGTTCTCCAGAAACGCAATGCCTGCAATGGCACTAGCAGCGTACTTTGCGTACGCATCGACCACGTATGTCGTGACCCCAGCCGTGCTGCAAAACATACCGAAACCAACAAAAGCGAGCGATATACTAGGCACAATCCACGGTATAGAAGCGTACGACGTCCAGGCGAAATAGAACAGTCCACCGCTGAGACCAATAAACGAAGCTGGAATACTGAGATATAGTCGCGCCTCTGGGATCGGTTTTCCTGGTGTATCCGTGTTGCGTTTCGCGGATGCGAAGTAGATGCGATCTTGAATTAGGGATGCGACAAGGCCGACAAGCTCTCCAATCACGACTGCAGACTGCACAAGACCCGTGCCGAAGAAAGACCAGCCGTACAATTCTGCGAAGACTTGTACGATGGACTGCGTGAACATGAATGCTGTACCGATACAGAAAGCGCTCCACATTCCAAAGGATAGGACTACGCCTTCGGTGCAGAGCATGCGCGTGGGTCGGACAAGCGTTTCTTTGAGGATTTCACCAAAACTTGTATGCTCTTTCTCCGCCTGTGCATACACCTCTTTTCCGATCTCTGCGCGAATACGACGTGCGCGCTGAGTAAGGATGACATCAGGTCGAACCTCGGGGAGGAGGAAAAACAGCACCGGTATAAGGGCGGTGTAGAAGATGATCTGACTTAGGAAAACCCTGCAAACAGATTAGTTTGGGAGAGAAGACAGCAGCTAAAACAAGACTTACCACCGCCAGGTCGTGTACTGCACAACCAAACTCCCAAATACAGGCCCCATGTTAAGACCCGCAAGCAGTGCGAAGATGTAGAGCGAGGTACCGAAACTCTTCGCTCTCCCGTCCCTCCATATATCGCTCACAATGCCTGATGTGATATTCGCAAGCACACCCGAGCAAGATCCGGTAATGATCCTCGTTACAACAATCGTCGCAAAGTTTTTGGCCAACGCTTGTGGAACAATGAAGATGATCAACACCGCGTAGATGATGAGATAGCTCCATCGTACTCCAAAGTTCTCCATCAACGGTAGACCTAGAAGTCTACACGTAAACGCACGAAGTCAGTGTATATCTCACATGCAGTTCGTACAGGGAGACTTACGGTGCGGCCGCGCCACCCAGATTCCAACTCAACACTGGCCAGTAGGAGTGTGGGAATGCCTCATCGCTGATATTGAAGCTGGTGTTGATTTGCTCGGCGGCGGATGTGAGCATTGTTCCTGAGACTTGTACGACGAATGTCATGGCACAGGCTAGAAGCGTCGTGCGCCATTTCTTCGAGGGAGAGAAGTTGAAGGGATTTGAAGGGTCGGTCGACGAGTCCCAGGATATGAATGTAGCGGTAGACTTTGGATCTGGTTGTGATGGATGTGTTCCTGCGACATCTGGGCTCAATGAACGATCGCACTTCTCGTCAACAGCTTGCGAACTCAAACTTGTCAGAGACCTCGAAGTTGATCTTAGAGAAGCCATGGTCGTGGACGACGGTAAGCCAAGGCGAGGACGGCACTAGCGTTACCGGGTTGCTTATAAGCTGAGTCGTTGGAGCCACAGATGGCTACTAAGCAACAGTCACCCAATTGCTTACACACCTTCACACTCTTTGCTCCAGTTGCAGTCTCTCTTTGTTGTAGATTGGGTGCGTCTCGTGTGACGAGAAGACGGAATAACGCAGCTATCCGCTGGGCACACGTCGAATATGGTGAAACCGACCCTACCGTCACAACACACCAGGAAACGATATCCCTTGGGTGCAGAGCTTCTCGGACAACAAGCTTTTGACCAACACCAAGCCTTGAGTTCGTCGTAGGTAGTGGCCAAGGTGGTCGAGTGGAGATGGAGCCGACAGAAGCTCGCCCCATCTTCGCTCGGTGGTCACCATGAGGTGCAAATAAAACCTGAACCTCTGACATCACAGTTCATCAGGGACTTGACTAAAAGGTCCATGTTGCTAGGCGGCGTTGCTAACTATAACGTAAGAAAAAGCGGATGGGAGTTAGCGTCGGCTTGGCGGGCATTCTGATCTGCGTGGTAGGATGGGGAATCCTAAGATTGAGGAGTGCGCAATGCTGGGGAAAGATACGCATGTAGACTTGAGGCTGTTCTCGCGACTGTGATGGGTTGTTAACGACATGCTCGTGATGGGCGGGAAGGTATGGTGTAGGTGTCATGCCAGGAGACGCCACAGCCGACGATTTCCACGCTAAACTCAATCCAGTTGTCCTGTCTTCCGAGAGCTACCAGCAATCTTCTACGACCTCATACCCTCTGGACCAGATATGCCTATGATGGCCTACACATAATTCTCCTTTGTTCCCTTCTCCGCGCTCCGGTAAATAGCCTCGATCATCTTATGCCTGACAACAGCATCCTCCCAAGTCGTAACACTGCCCACACCCTTCCCAGCCCATGCATCCCAAGCCCTCCCCACATTGAAAGACAGATCCTCGGCCTTCTCAACTTCTACTTCTTTCAGTTCTTCCTGACCTAGTGCAATCTTGACAGTAGGCTGGAACATTTGCACATGTCCACCCATCTTCGGTCCTTCCAACACAAGCGTACCCTCCGACCCAATAATCTCCCAGTAAAAGTCCCGTCCAGTACGCGAAAGACCCGGAGCATAAGTCACATCTACGTTACCACCGCCGTTGATAAGTTCTGCGGTCATGGAAACAAAGTCGTGGGAAGTTTTGCTCTTCTTTTCACCCAGAGGCTGGTAGGTCTTCTCGTCGATCAACTCAAGTTCTGGGTAGCGGTTCGATAGCACGGCGGAGACTGAGCGAAGTTCACTAGAGAAGACGTAGCAGAGGGCGTCGACGGCGTGGCCAAATGGTATGGTGAGAGGATTTGCGCCTGCTTCGACTGGCAGCATGTATAGGATGGAGGAGAAAATCGTGCCTCCGAATATCATGCCCTGTTGTTCGTCAGCCCAGGTCATTCATGCCACCATATTTCCCTTTCTAATCATGGAACTCGGAAGGATGCGGTTGACGAGATCCTTACATGACCGAACATTGTCGTCCCCAAAATCTTCCCCAGTTTTCCCGACTCAACAATCTCCTTTGCTTTCAGAATCGATGGGTTTTGACGGGCTTGTAAGCCCACCATCGTTCTCACGCCTTTCGCTTGAGCCAGAGCAGTCAACTCCTCTGCTTCTTTCAGGTTCCGCGCCAAGGGCCATTCACAGAAAACGTCTTTCCCTGCTTCGAGAGCTGGACGGATGAGCGAGTAGTGCAGGGGAACATTGACGCTGACGGCGATGATGTCCACATTGGGATCCTGAGCAATTGAATCAGGGGAGTCGTGTGCGGAGGCTGAGTCTAGAGAGTATTGTTTGACGGACGCTTTGGCTGAGTCAAGAGAGCTGTTTTGGAGGGCGGTAATGGCATAGTGAGGGGTATGCTGGAGGTAAGGAAGATGAGAGCGGGATGCCCATGATCTGGAGGTTGAGGTCAATCGAGCTATCGTGTGAAATGGTTTGGATTCATGCTTACCCTTTGGCCGAGAGGCCGATGAGCCCGACTCGTTTCTGTTGACTAGTCATGACGTTTAGTAGGGCGAGCGAGTTCTGTCACTTTTCTTTAACCTGGAATGCAACTTTGGAATAGTTGGATACACGGAAAAAGGTCGTTCAGGTCGAACAAAGCACATTGGCCTGATCTATACATGTAACAACGGATTTACTTGTCACTCCGCATCCCCGAGATCTTGCAGCTAGAGTGGGTACAGCCGAATTCAGGCCGAGGTATTGCATGGATGGTCGCTACCCTACGAATGACGTAACTCAACGGTTCCCCCGTTTTTCGTGCGCGTATACCAGTTTCTACACTTCATCCGGCAGAATATCTGTTTTCCGCAAGCTTGCGGTCTCAGACAGCTTCTAATTCTCATTTTCTGAATGTTGTTTTGACGAAATCTCTCCATTACTATACAACCTTTGTTCATCGTGGTGCTGCTAATTGTAGTCAGAAGGGTAGGGGAAACCCTTGCTACGCCGGAATAAACGTCAAGAATGCAGAATTCCATCATTACTCGGTGACATCTTCGCCGTGCTCATCGCCCTCACCCAACTCCTCATCCCACTCATCAGAATAGCACCCGTACACTTGTGCACTTTCCCAAGCGGCATCAGCAATACGCCGATGCTCCTCCGCTCTGGTATAAGCCTCGGTAACAAAGTAGGGGCGCGACGTCGCCAGCCCAAGAGCAGGTTCAGAGCCCACAGCCAGACAACTCGAATCCGCAGCACCTGTCGCAGCCAAGGTACCTGGAGTGAACGGTTGAGCGAGAGGGGAGAGCGCGTTGCTTGGAGCCGATGTTGCAAGACCATACGGAGTCGCGACAGCCTGGAAATTGCCCGTGTTGCCAAGTGTTTCCACTATCTCTTGCCCAGTAAAAGGCATCCCAATCTCATCTTTTATCAGCTTTTCAGTAGTCCATCCGTTAGTTCGAGATAGTTCCTCAAAGTACTTTTCGCCCTGGCATTGCTCGCAGAGGTAGGTTCCGTGTCTCGCTTGTAACTTGCCGCGCGTGCTCAGACAGTCTTTGTGGTACCAGCGTATTCTACAATCCTTGTTTGCGCATTGTGTAATCAGGACCTCATTCGTGCGGGCGGGCTTGCGGCAGAAGCAGATGAGGTCGGTCTTGAGCGGTACGTGTTCGTTGTACGCTTTAAAGGCCGCTTGAGCGACGCCAAAGGGGGGTGAGCCGTCGGTAGTTGGGTCATGCTTGCGGTAGACGGGTGCATGTAGCTTTTGTGCTTTCCCTGCGGCCTTTGACGGCGGACTAGGTGTTTTCTTCTTCTTCTTCTTCTTTTCCGGCGACACAGACTTTGGCCTGGCTTTTCCCTTGTTCTTAATGGGCGTGTACTCTCCATCAAGTGCGTCTGAATCATCGTCGTCCGTTGCAGTGTCGGGCGCCTCATCGCTCAGATCTAGTTCCTCGTAATTGACATTGTTGGTTTTGGCCGCGCGTTTAGGTGTTGAAGGACCGCATGGATTCACTACTGTGAAGAAGTTGCGGGTATCGGTGTCCTTGGGTTTGGTCATATTTTCGCGCCTTAAGCGGTGATTGGTGAAGAAACGACAGACAGCGTTGGTGTCAATATCACGGCCAAATTCGCTATGACCACCACCAAAATAAGGGACACTATCCTTCAGGAGAGTTGCGCTACCCAGTTTCTCGTATTCGTCCTGTTTTGCGGATGTTGAGTCTCGGTAGACGAAGGCGCAGTTTCTTGATGAGTCCGGAGTTGAGGGCTGAGAAATGTTCGAAGGGAGAGGGTAATGAGGAGAGCTACGAGGCGATGACTGGGATTGGACGCTGTCGACTCTGCTATGAGCGGGTAGTGGGGTGTAGGAAAGTGAAAGGCGCTGTGAACGAGATGATTCTCTGCCGCTCATTGTGTCCCCAACGATGGCTGAATTGTGCTCAACTGCCCAAGAGCTTTGGCGAGTATCCGCCTTGATGGATGTATAATGATGGCGCCCTGCGTAAGGAGTCTGTTCGGCCAGACCAACGAGCCGTACCGAGCCAACAGGTAAAGAAACCAGTTCTTCAGAGCTGAAAGCGTCGTCAAACTCGGGGCCCTCCATACCAGGAGCCCTCATGTTAGCTCGAGAGAGGGAGGCGAGGCGTGGCGTGGGCTGCTTTTATACGCAAGGCACACGGTGCCAAGGCCTGACAGAACCCACCTGCAGCAGAACTGGACGTGACGGTAGAAGCTAGTACGAAACCCTGAACGTCTTTTTGGGGGCTTGAGGACGAATACATGCTCTGATTGGGGATCCCGCAGTGAAATGAATGGTAGCGAAGTCCCAGAGTGGACATCCATGGACCGCATGGGAGGAACCCTGGAACCACCAGGCGCGGTGAAGACACATGTCCTAAGATGTGAGCGAAGAGAGAAGAATCCAAACTAGACAATCTCGCGTCGTATCTGATTCACGGTTGGAAATTTCGGGATCGCTCAGAACATATAACTGCAACGATGCCGCATGAGCACTTTGGTGGTATTTGGTGATTTTGAAGACAACGAAATGGACGGAGGACATATTGACTTGGGACCACGGGCTACCTGTGCGGTCTTCGCAGGATAATCGAAGCTTGAGGCCACAGAGCATAATGATTGATTGCTAACAGAAGTCGACGATTCGTCAGGAGTATGGCCAAACACGATTCCATGGCATGACGCAGATAGTTGCTAGAGCCTTCGGTGGTTGTCGGTACTGCAAGACATGTATCTGTTGGAATAGCTTCAACGTCAGTGACAGAAGTGTAGTGTTAGCAACTCTACTATGTGCCTTGTGGGTGATGCTCTTAGACAATGACGTTTATGTGGTTGCCGCTCACATAGCCCTCGATGGTGTCTTTCAGAATCTCACCGAGGTTCTTGATTGACCTCGTCGAGAACCACGCCAAGTGAGGACTTAAGGTTATGTTGAGATCTTTTACATCTTCCTCGAGCAGCGGTGTATCTTCAGGCCCACCAACAGGTTCCACCTGATAGACGTCGGTGGCATAGCCCGCTATACGCCGTTCCTTCAAGGCTTGCACGACGGCCGCCTCGTGCACTATGCCGCCCCTCGCAATATTGATCAAGACAGTGTATGGATGCATCTTGTCGAGCTCTGCAGTGGAGATGAGGTTGAGCGTCTCTGGGTTCCGCGGCAGAGACAGGACGAGGACGGTGGAGTTGCGGAGCACGTCGTCAAAGGGCATGCGGTGGTCTGAAGCACTTGGTGCTGGTAGTGGTAGTTGGCCGTCAAGGGGAGGCGTCGCCGGGGTCTTTCGACTGGCGATGAGGACGCGCATGCCCAAGGCTTGCCCGAGCGCAGCCACTCGCTTGCCTATCGTTCATGGTCGTCAGCTCAGGATCTCGCATCCCGATTAGGACATGGCGACCTACCTATGCCGCCGTAGCCGATAACGCCCATAACCTCATCTTTGCACGTCAACGGAGGCATGCCATCCGGCAGGCGCATGTACTGATTCACGCTACCCTGGGCCTTCCACTCGCTTGGCTGCGCGCGAGTAACGCGGTCCAGCAGCACTGTGCGCCGTCTGGCGGCAAAGTACAGGCCTATGGCATGTTCCGAAACAGCATCGATATTGGCCCCGGGGCAGTTTGTCACACGAATGTTGCGGGCCCGGCAGGCGTCGAGGTCCACAGCGTCTGCTCCCGTCGCGGAAATGGCAATGTAGCGGAGGTTTGGACTAACACTGGGGCGCAGTGCTTCGGCATCTAGCTTGATAGTCGTCGTGATTACGATAGTGGCACTGCGGATGCGCGTGTGGAGCTCTTCGCGCGTCGACGTCGTCGCGTACGCGGTCAGGTTGTGGGTAGTGTTGGCGGGGAAGCTGAAGCCATGGAGTGGGAGGGGCTGGTGCTGCTCCTCGAGAGCAACAACCTCGTGATGCATGGCGATATTGCTACACGGCATTCAATGCAGGGCTGTCGAACATGACGCTTGTCCATTTTATATCACTAGAGAAAAACCCTCCTTGCAAACGACAGGTCCGGTACCGCTATTGCCGCATCCGACATGATAGGGCGCGTTTCCCTACCAGAAGGAACGCAGGAACGACTCGACTCTTTCCATGTTGTGTTGATATCTCCGTCTCCACGTCTCCCCTATCTACGCACTGCGCGAACCTGTCCAGCGCGTTATGCACACGCGACCACTGCCCCGGACTGTATCCACGAATACGGCTCCTGGGCCGAGACAGACGCCCCCGACGCACGCCAAACGGCAAACGGCAAACGCTCTCGGCGACTCCCATTGGCTGCGCAAAACTCCAAATGTCAATGTCATGCCCAACTTGACCCTCGCACCCCCACGCGTTCACAGCCATTGCCCTGCAAACTCTGCGCACCCGAGTGAGGCTCGGCGTCGCGACAGGCTCCCAGGACCAGCTCAGGGCCCTCGCATCGTCGGGTTTTCATCGGCAGACCGCGGCTCATCTTCTGGCCCACTTCTGAAAAAAAAACCCTCAACACTAAAGCGACGGAACGCGGATGCATTAGCCCACAGTTCCCACACGCCCGGTGATTTCCTCGGCGCAGCAAACCAGCCCTATCCGGTCACCTAGCATCAGCAATTGGCCCGCCAAGCTCGGCGTCTGGTGCCATCTGAAATTCGGGTGGGTAGTCGAAGGCGACTTGCCTCCAAGCTGGCTAGCCGGCCTGGACCATGCGCCCACTGACGTTCCTCTGCAGCCCTTCAAAGCCTGCGCTGATCCGCCGTACTGACCTTTCCCAGAGTCTTGCTTTGCGACAACCATCTCAGTCACTTTCTCTCCCCGGACCCCATACCACGGACGACAGCGACACGCCCCTCATGTCCGACTACAGGTACGGCACGCAGTCAGATGCGTATGCCGCTGAGCACGACCACCCCGTCCTTCGCCCCGGCGCGTCTGACAAGGAGACCAAGCTTGGCAACACCTACTCTGGATCTGGAGACGATGTCTCTCCCGCCGATGCCGACAACCTCCTGGCGGCCATGGGCTACAAGGCCGAGTTGATTCGCTCCCGATCCACTCTCCAGGTCGCCTTCATGTCCTTCGTCTTGGCCTCGGTTCCCTATGGTCTGGCAACTACCCTCTACTACCCAGTAGTCGGTGGAGGTCCCACCAACATCATCTGGGGATGGCTCGCCGTGTCTCTCATCATTCTCGCCGTCGCCGCGTCTCTCGGTGAGATTACCAGCGTCTACCCGACGTCCGGTGGTGTCTACTACCAGACCTTCATGATCACGCCGCCCGCCTATCGGAAAATTGCCTCGTGGATCTGTGGTTGGTGTTTCGTAGTTGGCAACATTACCATTACTCTCTCCGTCAACTTTGCTACCGCGCTCTTCCTTGTGGCATGCGTCAATGTCTACGAAAGCGAACCTGGTGTTGGTATCATGCAAGGATCAGCTTATCAGATCTTCCTCATCTTCCTTGGCATCACGCTCCTTTGCAACGCCGTGTCTGCCTTTGGAAACAAATACCTACCATGGTTGGATGTGAGAAACCCCCCAAGCGACTACTGGATGTGTTACTTACAGACCACTAGACCTTTGCCATTTTCTGGACCTTTGCTGGTGTGATTGCCATTGTCGTGTGCATCCTTGCCATCGCGAAGAATGGACGCCACAGCGCCGAATACGTCTTTACTGAATTCGACCCTTCCAACTCTGGCTGGATCCCCGGATGGTCTTTCATGGTCGGACTACTGCACGCAGCCTACGCGACTTCATCGACTGGAATGATCATCTCGTGAGCCTCCCCTTACTCTGCCCAAGCAACCTGAAGCAGATTTTCCTTTGCCCAATGCAGACTCCCAAGCGACCTTCCCAAGCGACATTTCCTATGCGACCTTCCCAAGCAACATACTCCATTGCGACATTTGACGTGTCTACATGCGGTAATGTCAAATCATGATTGTCCAAACGCTAACAGTATGCAGCATGTGCGAAGAGGTTCGTGAGCCCGCCACCCAGGTCCCCAAGGCCATGGTTGCCACCGTCGCCTTGAACACCATCGCTGGCCTGGTCTTCCTCATTCCCCTCGTCTTCGTACTTCCCGACCAAGCCATGCTTGCAGGACTATTATCCGGCCAGCCTACCCCTGTCATCATCAGGGACGCTGTAGGCTCCCCTGGTGGTGCCATTGGTCTGCTCATCCCCCTGCTGGTCCTCGGTTTCCTCTGTGGTATCGGATGCACCACTGCTGCCTCCCGCGCTACCTGGGCCTTCTCCCGTGACGGTGCGATCCCCGGTTACAAGCTGTGGAGGACTGTCAACCCGAACCTTGATGTCCCGCTCAACGCCATGATGTTGAGCATGGTTGTTCAGATTGCTCTCGGTCTCATCTACTTTGGTGCTGCCGCTGCTTTCAATGCCTTCTCCGGAGTCGGTGTCATTTGCCTGACCCTGAGTTACGCTGCCCCCATCTTCGTCTCGCTCATGACCGGTCGCAAGCAGGTCAAGGAAGGCGATTTCCACCTTGGCATGCTCGGTACCTTCTGCAACGTTGTTGCACTCGGCAAGTCTCGCGATCCATTCTTTTAAGAACCAATTCTAACAAACACAACAGCCTGGTCCGCACTCGCCACTCCTCTCTTCTGCATGCCTACTTTCCGCGAAGTCACACCAGCAACCATGAACTACGCCTCTGTCGTTCTTGCCGCCGTTGTTGTTGTCTCAACCATCTGGTACTTTGTCTGGGGAAAGAAGAACTACGAGGGACCTCCTACCCATGAGGACGCTGTTCTTGAGGCAAGAAGAGCTAGCATGGCGTCTCGTTAAATCAATATCGAACGTCATGTGACATGAGAGAAGGAAGATGTGGACAGGCTGGCTGGCTTTCTTCCGTTCGCTACCCGGCGACGAAAGCGAACAAAGTCGGGTAATTTATTGTACTTTTACATTCCTGCAACAGCAAATACGATACCCCCGTTCACTGAGCAACCCAAAAACATTTCCGTCAACCTTTGTCTCTCTGCACTGTGCGTGAAGCTTTTACTGATTCTGGAATCCTGCATACACCGATCACGGATGCAGCCGTTTCGATGCTTGGCTCAGGCACAACTACGTAAAAGCTCACGATGCGGGAAAATCGGCATGCTAATTTTTCCACAATCCATGCCACGAGATGTCATCGCGCCCACAGCCTCCACAGAGTCCGCAAAGTACACGCGCCGCCCGGTCAACGCTCGGACTCTTGTGGTTTTTTTTTCTCGGCAGAAACCGGGACACGGATGACTGCTAACTAATGCACACGAGCCCCATCCACTAGACAATCATGCAGTTAAATCGTACGCAGGTAGCACACCTATGTGGGACTGCTGACTGCAAGCTTCCCGCTAGTCATATCCCGCGGACCCGGAACCCTTTTTCTTTTCTTGGATGGATCGCTCGGCGAATTCGATAGCTGGGTCCCCTATGACGTATGAGTTTGGAAGAATTTCAAGCATCGTATTTGTGTTAGGTATAGGGCGTTATTGCGTGTGTCTATGTACTGAAGTCAAAGTCCTTCAAAGGGTCGTCCTCGTCGAGACGATCCTTTTTGAAAGGATCTCTAAACACCACGCCACCACCACCACCATCTAGACCTGTCGACCCAATACCACGCCTATTCTTCTTTCTCCTCACATCGACAACTCCATCAAACAGTCTAGCCGAAGAGTGTCTGCCCTTGATCAAAATACTCTTTCGCTTGTTTCCGTCCTTTTTCATCGTACTGTGTGAACTTAGGCTATCTTTGAAATCTCCCTCTTTTCTCCGTTCATGCCGGTGATCAAAAAGATCACTCTCTTCGACAAAGGGGCTTGGCGGATCAGCATATCTCACTGTCCCAGGCTTGCTGCGCAATGTGCCACCCAATGTAATGGACGATCTGGTACCAATTGTCTTGATCGACTCTGTAGCCATGGACTGCGTGATGATGGGTCGTTGACGGACGATAGTGTCTTCTTCTGCTGGCGATGGAACTGTGAGTCCGACGTCATAGTCGATCCAGGGTGCTACCTCGTGGATGTTGATTCCAGGAAATGTGCCGACGGATGTGTGTGCACTTGAACCAGCTAGGCTAGCTTTGCTATACTGTTCGTCCTGGGGATTGTCGGTTTCTCCATGTCCATGATGATGAGAATTTCTGCGGGGTGGTGCGGTGACAGCGAGGGTGTTGCTTTTATCTAATGTCGTTGTTGCTGCTGCGGCGGTAAGGGGATCGGTCTCTAGGATGGATCTTGGGGAGAGAACGACTTCTTTCTCAAGCATATGGACGTGGGATTTCTCGTCGAAGTGGAGATTTTTGAAGAGAGCCTTGCGGCGAGAGTCCAGGGCGGTATCCCCGACAATCGGTAGAGGTTTCGGGAGCACGGGATGAGAACTTTTGATAGGTATTGAGAACTCATCTTTGGTAGACGCTGAGATTGGTTCTTTACGCTTGCCGCCTCGGTTTACCTTGCGAAGGCGCTTGTACTCGGCGTAGTCGTCTACTTCGGTTGCTGTAGGTCGTTTGGCGACTACATCCATGGGCACAGAATCTCTACGTACAAATTTGACGTCGAATAGGATGTCGCCTTGTTTCCATTGCCCGCCAGCAAGATCACTACTCTTTGCTTGTTTTATGGACCAGCCTCTGATGCTGTACAAGCCTTCGTATCTCACACCAGCCTTGGGGCCCCAAACGCTGTTGATACTGTGGCTGCGAAGTACCCTTACGGGGTCACGGCTTTTGGGGGTGGCAGAGGTAAGGCGAAACTTGCCTTTGTCGGATTGTGGTACGCGATAGGTAAAGCACTCTTCGGATGCGGCCTCAATCTCACCCGTGTCCTTGAGTAGTAGAGCGCAGGCGCCGTGCTTGTCGTACGTTGTGCCACCGTTGCAAGCTTCAAGCCCGATGATGCCAGCATGATGTGCGAACAATGGGTTGATCCACCATCTGCAAAGACGATCAGCATGAAAGAATATCCGCATCGTGTGGCAGTAGAATTACTGGCCAGCTACAAAACCCAAGTCACCCAGTCTGTGTGAGCGCGTGGGATGAATCTGCCCAGGACATGTTTCAGCCCATCGCTTGAGCAAACCCTATATTCGACAACCATCAGTTTAGTATCGAACACGATCTAAAGCTCCACTGCGTACCTCCTGGGAGTGTTCATGTATACTCGCAATGCCCTCGAGGCGTCCTCCTCTCCCATATAAAAACGGGTGTATTTCACTGAACGGCCCAAACTTCGCGGTCCAGACATCAATTATCTTGTCGCAGTCATCGCATAATTTGCCGGGCCATCGCGTCGCTACACCGGCAATATCCTGAACGGCTTTGTGTATTCCTGTCGCCCGTAAGATCGACATGGTAATGTTTTGTGCGTGTGGGAGGGCGACGAAGGTCTCGTGTAGAGTCAACACATCGTCTGGATGGAGGACGTTGGGACCATCTCGAGCGACACGCAAGTCTAGCTCATCGCGAATCCATACGGCCAACTGTTTCAATCTCGGGCGGGAGAGGTCGGGTTGCGATGGAGGCGTGTTGGGGATAGTATTAGCAGATACGCTTTGCGGGCTGGACTGGCTGGACTGGCTGCCATGGACGGCTTGCGTCATGGTGGAGCAGCGACGTCAGAGTACAGGATCGTGTTGCATAAACTGCGTCGGGAGAGTTTGGCGAAAGGAAAGATAGGTAAGAATGCTCTATTGAATGGTGCAGTGAGAAGAAGTGGTGTGTGATCGCGCAAGGTCCCAGGCTACTGTCCACTGTCCAGGTGGGAGTCACAGCGCAAGCTGCTCCTGCCCGAGTTCTTAGCGACTGCCTGGATAGGCTGCGTTATCAGATTTCATTCCTCAGTGTTTGCGCTTCTTCTTCTTCCTCTTCTCAGACCCGTCCTCTGTCACTCTCTCTACAGGCTCCACTTTCTCTTCAACCTCTTCGTCACCACTAAACCCATTCCATTCCTCTTCCTCGACAGTCACAGCACTAGTAACTCGTGTCGAGTCCTCACTACCGTCTCGAACAAAGGCAGCAACGAAGAAACCCATCGTGCCTTCTTCAGTGCCCTTATCACATCGAATACATGCTTCTAGCACGTCGCGCTTCGAGGAGTCATCCACGTCGATTTCGAGCTTCTCATCCTCCCAAACACCTCGTCTGTGCCACTTCTTCATTCCCTCGACCTGAGCATCTCGCTTGAGAATTGACCATCCCCGTTCTTTTGCAACGGAAGACGCCAATGCCTGGAAGACGACACCCTCGTTTTCTTCGAAATGAATCGAGCAGGTAGAGTAGGTGATCTTGTGTGCACTCGCAAAACGCATAGCATGGGTAAGGATGTGAAGTTGGAAAGATGATAGGGCTGCCAGCCGCTCAGAAAGCTTGCCCTGCATCGATGTGTCTATCTCTTCCGGGGTTGAGTCGTCCATGTCCAAGTCAAGCGTTGCCGAAGCCTCAGCCATGCTGGTTTCATCACCTCGTTTCCGCTTCTTATCTTTCTTCTCGGGCTTTGGCACCACTGGTTTACTGGTTGGCGCTTCTGGAAGATGCATCTTGATGGCGTCGTCTCGCCCAACGATACCGGTGCCGGAACAGCTGGGATCGAGCAGTATGGCGCCCACACTGGCGTACTCGTCAGACCCAGGCTTCGCAGCGATGAAATCGCTACTGCCTTTGACCTGGACAATGCTGTCCGCTGACGCGAGCTTTACCATCTTCTGCAAAGTGAAGCTTCTGCCCTTGTCGCGCTCGAATGCTATGACCTTTTGTTCTTCGCCGGGTCGTCTCCGATCGGATACGATAGCCGCTAGGTGGGTTGTCTTGTTTCCTGGTGCTGCCGTCGCGTCGATAACATCGCCATCATCCGGCTGCGGATCCAGAAGATAGGCGGGAAAGCACGACGCTTTATCCTGGAATATGATCTGGCCCTTGGTATACGCGATCGACCTGCTCAGGTCGATCTTGGAGGGCAAGGCAAGTAGGTTCGGTATGTTTGGGTCTTCGTAGTATATCTTCGACTTTTTAGGCGCAGACAGCACTTCGCCCAGGTCCTCCGTCTTCACAAACCCGGCAAATGTTGTCGAAAGCTGTTGCTGTAACGTCGTCTTTACGGTGTTGACGCGTACCCAGCGTGGGTGTCGATTTTTGGGCGCATCGCCTTCGTCCTTGTCAAGCTCGCCGTCGTTGACAGCCTGCCTGAAAGCGTCTATAGTCGCGTATCCGTACCGTATGCGGGCTTTGGTAAGTTCGGCGCTTAGGCGGGCCTTGTGTCGAGTTATGGCGAGTTTAAGTACATGGTTGGCGGCGGCAGCAACGCCGTTCTTCGCAAGCAGCAGGTCGTGTGTGAGAAGAAGGGCAAGTATTGGGGTAAGCTGTACAAGACACCATCAGCGAATGAGCGCAATAAAATCTGTTCGACAGTAAGCTACCTTTCTCTCCTCTGCGAGCAACCTCGTCTTTTCAATCACGTCTTTGAGCACGATGGACCATTTTGACGTTTCCGCAATGAGGGCAAACAATTGGCCTGGCGTGCTCTTCAGATCTTTTTTGTTGTATATCCGCGACTTCAGAGACCCGCCGGTATTCTCGGTGTTTGCGAGGACCGCCGCGGCTTCGTAGTAGAGTGACATGGAAGCTGTCGCATGCGACAAGAGAGTCGCGAACTTTTTGGCGTTAAGACCGAGCTCCGACTTTTTGTCCCACGCGAGCGAGCCTGGACCACACGCAACTTGATGTACTTTCTTCTCAATGAAGGATTGCAGGTAACGATTCTTAATTTTTTATGATTTCCAGTGCCATGGAAATCTCTAGATCATCATATAGTGGTACTAATCATATTCTAAATCTGCATCCCAGTGTGATCAATTGGCATTATCATGACTCGTCGACCAGCACTCGCAACGCCAGAGTATGCGTTTCCGTGTTATGTGAAAACATGTCCAACGCCATATGTGACCATCATCTGATAATGTGGTATTCGATTTGTACCAAGCTGCACAAATGCTGCAGGCAGAATATCGTAACCGCGAATCGCAAGGGTATATATCGACTATCGTAGGCCTCATAGACGACTCGTCTATGCCTTCTTGGTCCTCTCCTCGTAGGCTGACCAGGCGGCCTTTCGGTACCGCTCTGCTTCCGACACGCGATCTTGGGCGCGCACAATGCCTCGTCCGACAATGATGATGTCGCATCCTTGCTCGAAGATCAACTTGCGAGGAGTGTTGTATTGCTGGCCCAAGGCGTCTCCCAGCTTCTTGCCTTCCTGACCCGGCGGCGGGAGCTGGCAGCCCGGGGTCATGGTGATGAAGTTGTCCTCTGGCTCCGTGTTCAAGCTGTGTTGGGCGATAAAGCCCATGACGAAATCGCGACGGCTTCGAGCGATCTCAACAGTCCTCTTTTGGTATTCTGGTGTCATGAGGTGGCCCTCGGAGCTCATCTCGGCAAGCAGCAGGAGCGATCGGAGGAAGGGCGGTGGGCCGAGACGAACGAGCTCGGTGGCTACGTCTAGGTTGAAGACTTCTTCGCCGTTGGCGTTGGGCTCTGGACGAGGCGATATGCTCTCTGTCCGCATGGATATCGACGTCGTCACGCTTACAACGCTGTGCTTCCGCTCGGTAGCCTTGATGTTTAGCCGTCTTTCTTCGCCCTCCATCTCGATGGGCGACTCGATTGCGGAATCGCGTGCCACGGGCTCTTCTTCTTCCTCTTCGTCGTCATCGTCGTCAACACCATTGGATTGCCGGGTAGCAGAAATCTCAGTGTTGACGGATGTGTTGTACTTGGCAATGGTCGTTTCGGCGGCTTTCTCGAGCGCGGTGACAATGGCTGGACCGGGGATGACGTGGGCATTGGTGATGTCGGCCCAGAGGGCGATGCGGTGGTGTCCAGAAGTGTACTGCTTCTGTACAGTTTCTACGGGTGCATTAGGGACCATTGCCCAGCAGGCACTGCGAGCTCCAGCATAAACATACCACCAATATCGGCAAACTTTCGGTCTTCGAAGATGAGGAACCACTTGCGCTTTGCGATTTCCCTCAGCGCCTGGGCTGTCCTGTCGGACCAGTCGGTGACAATGTCGCAGTGCGTCTTGAGCAGGCAGATTGAGTCACCGACGTCCTCTGCCAGTTGTATGAGTTCCGCCGACGTCTCGACATCGGCGGAGAGGCAGAGGTTGGTCTGCTTGACGGATATCAGGCTCAGCAGGTACGAGGCCAGGGGTCCGGTCGTGGGCAGGGAGGCGCGCGCGCGGTACGTGCTGGTGAGACTCGGGTGGGAAGACATGACGACGATCGTTAACGATTGAGGAACCAAAGCCGGGTTTTGGCTTGTGTGCTTGCAAAAGGCCCGAGGCGTCTTCAGCGCGTGTGGAGGGGGTGCAGCAGATCGGCAGTGTCGTCTCGTATGGCGGCTGTCTTCGCAGGGGAAGGGGGTGAGGGGGACAGTGAGGGGCAGAGCTGGGGAGGGGGAAGGAGCGAGGGAGGCGTTTGGCAGGTGCGAGGAGGCGTTTGGCAGGTGCGAGGAGGCGTTTGGCAGGTGCGATGAGGCGTGTGTTATACAAGAAAAGAGAGCAGCGCAGGGAGCGAGGGAGATAGCAACCACGCAGGAGCAGATATAGCGACTGGAAAGCTAGTGTCGACGGTCCCGTCGTCGAGTACTGTACGCGAGCGCTGGGAGACACCAAACACAAAAATTGCGCCTGTACCTGGCACGGCCCGCGCAGGCCTGGTCGCAGATCCTGTCCAGACGCCCAGTCGAGCCGAAACTTGCCTCGCAGCGGCCTGCCCGTCTACCACAAGGGCCACAAGGGACATGCACCGCCTGCACACTGACCGCATGCGCCTCGACCTGCTCGACGTCGAGACTCGACCACCGCAGCCTCACCGGCTTTCCAGCTGCTTCATACCGCTCCATCCCCTTCCTGCGCGTCGTCTAGGCCTCGTCTTCCTGCCATTACCCCAGCCACCATCCCGCTGTAAGCTGCAGCATGCAGTGGCCTGCACTACGAGCGCCACTGCAATGTTGCTGCCAGGCACCCCGCAGCAACTCTACCTCCTATCTCCTATCGCGGCTGACCGTGCCTCGTTCTCGCCGACCTGCTCAATCCCAATTGCGCCGCACCGAAATGTATACACGCCGACGCGCTGCCTATTCGTGTGCTGCACCCGAAGGTGGGGCCCCACACGCGAAGTCGTATCATGTCTGCGTCGCGAACCCCAACAATGTGATGAGTAGGTCGGTCCGTAGCTTAAGTGTCCATATTCCTTCCGTCACCCTGTACTACGCCTGGATCGGAAAAACTACCCGTTGCTATTCCAATACGAGCGACCTTCTTACTCCGCTTCGGTACATTTTGTTCCATGCCTCCATGGCCAGCAGCAATGTCCTTCGGGTCATTTCAGAGTACACGCGTTGCATAGGTATTGTACACCGTGCCATTGACTTTATGTCAAGTTTCTGCATTTTCTGGGGCATTCAATGCCGTCTTGTATATTCGCCCCATCTTTCCATAAATCTCAGAATAAGACATTACAACTTTCTTAAAAGCCCAGTCATGGATGTAAACGCCGCATCATCAGCCAGAGTACGAAGAACCTCATTTTCCAATTTGTGCCCTGCTGGAGCATGAGTTCCCTAGAGGTATACGTTGTCATTCTCCTACTAAAGTTATAATGTAGAAGTTCATAAAAACCTTCACTGTAGATTTCAGAGTTCATAGTCCTTCCGTGCAAGCACCCGTTCTGGGCTACTTCTTGGATGAGACTTCCGCATTGGGAAATCACTGTGCGAAGCAAAGCACACATCTCATTCTCACCTCGAATAAGTGAGAGCAAAACAAGAACGATGATTCGGCGAATGAGGGCGCTGGAATCCGAATGTGGCAGCCCAGGTGCAATCTCCCTTTGGAAAGTGTGCACGAATTCCGACTTCACTGCGTCGTCTTCCACACATAACAGCCCCGCTTCTGTTGCCTCACCAACAACTTTCTTTCCCCCTCCTTGTACCCAGAACCATCAGCGTCCTCTGTTTACATTAGCTTTTTCAAAATTCAACCCTTCCTTTCTTCTCCTCTGCACCCAACAAGGACATCTTCGCAATGCCACCCAAAAAGGACGCTGCTGCCGGAGAGGCCGACGGTCTCTTAGTAGGCTTTACAAACAAGGAGACCAAGCTCTTGGCCGCTGCCTTTGTCAGTTCCATCGGTCCGGATAAGTTCGACTATGACCTCATGGCCACACTGACCACCAATACTGCTGGCTCTCTCAAGAAGATGTGTATGTAATCTTCCATCGCTAGCACTAACCGAACAGCTCTCCACTCAAAACAAGCTGTTTAGTTTTAATCTGCAACTCAGAATTACGCTAACATCACTTTCCATCATTTAGGGCCGCCGGTAAAGAAAAAGGCTGCTGAGGGCTATCCTTCCTTCGCCGCCTTCCTTGGACAGTCTGGTCTCGCCGCTACCGCTACTCCTGGTGGTGGAGAGCCCAAGCCCGCCACTCCTGCCAAGGCCGTCAAGAAGCGCAAAGCAGCCGACGAGGTCCCCGACGATGTCGAAGATGGTGCCAAAGACCTTGATCCTGCCACTGCTACCGACAAATCTGAGGGCGATCAACCAGACTCCAAGAAGAAGAAGGCCCCCGCTGCCAAGAAGGAAAAGAAAGCCCCATCCCAGAAGAAGGAGCCGGCCAAGGGTAGAGGACGTCCCAAGAAGGTGGCTAAGAAGGAGGAATCAGCCTCTGAAGAAGAAGTCAAGGACGATTCTGGCGAGAACTCCGCTGATGGTGGTGACGCTCCTGGTGAGTTTTGATTCGAGAGACCATTAATACGTTGCTGGACAAGACTGACTGTGAATTAGGCGACGAGGTTGAAGACGAAAACTGAGGCCTCCTGGTCACTAACCGCATTCACGCCTTGACGGGAGAGGTTGCTTCGTTGCGCGCATGGCAGCATCGTGTGTCCTCTGGGTATATGGTAATCTATCTCTCGGCGCAAGGAGTTCATGGATAGTGTGGCATGGAATGATCTGATACCCCCGGTTTAAGGCCATGATGGCTCTTGAGAAGTTGCATTGGTCATGGCATGCACTTTGTGTCGTCGAATCAACGAGAATACCACCCCTACTTGTGTGCGCCCTCAACGTGCTATGACTGCTACACCATAAACTTGTGAACGAATCCGCGACTGTACCAGCCCCCAAGTGTGCTTCCTGACAAAACGTACTTACAAGCTAGAATACTTCAAGATGCATGGAGAAGATCTTGGGTGCTGAACACGTCGTCGCGCTCCCACGTGATCGGGAAACCGCATGCCGACACGCCGCGAGGCCTCATCGGCACAATTCCGCGCCCTCCAACCACGTCTTACAAACCGTCCAACATGCCAGTCACACACCGGAGCAATACGCTGACAATGCAAATGCCGAACGTCGCGAGACGCTGTTCCTTTCCCAGCATGCATATATACTGCGTCCGGCCTCTACAGCAGCCAAGAACATGAAACTCGGTCGTACTTGGTCGTTCCTCACAACACTCTTCGGCCTTCAACGATCAACTTCCGCGGCGCTCTCGTCTAGCAACACGACCTCCAATCCCCTGCAAGGCATTCAGCAGTTTCCAATATCGTCCTACAGCGGCAACATGACACGCCTCGCGCCCGTCATTTCGCTCTCGCACGGCGGAGGCCCCATGCCCTTACTCGGAGATCCATCGCACGCCGCCATCACCAAGTCGCTCAAGACAAAGGTGCCCAAGATACTCAAGCTGGGAACGTCTGACGCCCCGAAAGCTATCGTTCTGGTCACCGCGCATTGGAGTACAGGCAAGGTCACCGTCTCCAGCGGCTCCAAACATGAGCTGTTGTACGATTACTACGGCTTCCCACCAGAATCGTACAAGATAAAACACGATGCGCCAGGAAGTCCCGAGGTTGCCGAACAGGTAGCGCAAGCCCTGAAAGAAGCTGGTATCGAGTGTGAGAAGGATGCCGAAAGACGTACGTCTTCCCAGATCCCTTCCAGCCTGGCGCATATACTAACATACCCACTGCAGCATGGGACCACGGCGTCTTCGTCCCCATGAAACTCATCGACCCTTCGGCCACGACGCCCATCGTCCAACTCTCAGTCCTCTCCTCCGAATCTCCCACGCAATCCTACGCCATCGGTCGCGCCCTGTCCACCCTCCGCGCCCAGAATATTGCCATCATCGGAAGCGGCTTCGCTACCTTCCACAACCTACGTCTCATGTTCGACGGCACATCGCGGAACCCAGAGTTCAAGGCGTTGAACAAGGAGTGGAGCAAGGCTGTTACTGACGCTGCTATGACGGAAAGCGACCAGGAAAGGGAAGCCAAGTTTGAGCATTGGAGAGAGTGGCCGGGGGCTTACACTATGCATCCTAGGGGTGGCGCGGAACATTTTTTGCCCTTGGTAGTTTGTGCGGGTGCGGCTGGGAAGACAAAGGGCAGGAAGTATGCTGATGAGTTTTCGGGAACGGATATGTGGAGTTATTATTGGGAGGAAGGGCACTCGCTGGGCTGGCTGTGAGTGTTGAGAAAAGCTTGGCTGTATAGAAGCTGCTTGACTCCATAGTGAGTAGTTTTGTGATACCTTATGGGCTATGCTCCATTAGACGGTCAAGCGGGGATACTAGATCTGTGCGACAAGTGCTGCTTTACAAAGACGTGTCGTAGATTTGGCAGAAAAGACCATCGGCCTCTATTCATCTTCTCTATTGGTATCATTACTCCCATACATATCGAGTTCCGCCCACCCTTCTCTCAGCACATCTTCCTTGCTCATTACCCGCTGATAGGCCTAAATCCATACCAGCCAATGACACCCATCCCTCCAAAGGCACTCAAACAACTAAATACCAACGCCACAATTCCCTTCGCCAAGAAACCTTCTGGTAGTCTTCCTGGACTCTTATTCTCACCAGTAAGATCAGAGTAGTCAACTGTATTCCCTGCTGCGTTGCCGCGCGTGGGTACGTTGCCAGTTTCGCATGCGTCCCAGTGTGATTGCGGGATGGTGGTGTTCGATGAGGGAGAGGACAGCTGATCTTGAATGGCAAGTGGTGCCTCGATCATTGTGGCGGTCAAGCCGGAGGCTACATGCCATTCTATGTGACAGTGGAATAGCCATACCCCTACAACCCACGTCAGTCTTCAGTCGTCCGCGAAGCAGACACCTGGCTCATACTGGCACAGGAACGCATGTCTCCATCCTCGAAGGTTGACTTACCAGGATTATCAGATCGAAATCGCAGAACAATATGGCCGTTTGGTCGAACGAGAACCGTATCGCGCCGCATGGGTGTTGGATTTGGATCTGTAGCATTGTCTGGGTCGTAGAACCCTGCATCATCAGGGCTACGGGTTACCACCTGGAAGACGTGGCCATGGAGATGGAATGGGTGTTTCCCAGGGTCATCGTTATTCAGTACAATCTCCACGACTTCGTTCTGAGCAAGCACGAAGGCGTTGGTGTTACTGCCGTAGATGATTGGGTCTGTAGCGTTGGGACCAGTGGACAGGACGGTGTACAACGTGGGTACTTTGGGGCTGACGTAGGTAACGTCGTTGAAGAAAGCGCTGGATTAGATTAGTCCTGTTCTGTCACGAAAGGAAATAGTACGTAAGGCAGATTCAAGAAACTCACTAATTTGCTCCATCATCCAAGTTGTCCATCTTCATATCCAGGGTGATTGATCGATCGACGTGGTCAAACAGTTCCTCCTTGTCATACGGCACCAGAGCAAAATCATCAAAAGGCTCGAAAGTCTCCATCTCCTTTGGTGTTGGTAGCTCTTTCTTATCGTCGTACACAAGCCAGCCTGTAACGTTTGGATTCAGTCCTTCAGGTACTTCATCAAATAGGTCCTGATCCATGCTCCCGACAAACGCAAAGTTGGAGTTGGTGTCATTCTTAGCGGTGACAAGGACGCTATACCGCTGCGCCGCGGTAACATAAATCATGTCCGCGTCCATCGGTTCCGTGTACACACCGTCGACTTCGACAATGCGCATGGTATGGTCTTCGAACCAAACGTACTGCGCAGCGAAAGCGGCCATGTTGATCATCCGGAAGAGATATGTTTTCCCAGGCTCTATGCTAATAGTCAGATTCTGGGTGTCGTTCAACAGTGCTGATTGGGGTACGGGTTCCGCGCCCGAAGGATTGGCGATGCTAATGAACTCGGCAAGAAGGTTATCCATAAGGTCATGATACCAGTCGGAGAGTGTTATAACAACTTCTTCGTCGTAGAGATCTTTGTATGGGTCTTCAGGATCATGCACGATAAGAGGGCCCCGAAGGCCGTCTGGGTACTGGCCGCGTTCATGGCTGTGATACCAATATGTACCTGGTTGGTTGACCTATTCTGATTAGCAACTGCGGCCAGTTGGTCGAAAACTGCAAAACTCACGGTAAAGTTGTAGGTGAAAGAGCTGCCTGGAGTAATCCCACACTGGGTAACTGCAATTGGGCCATCCATGTGCGTGGTACCGTTCATGTACAAGCCGTGGAAATGCAGACTTGTAGACTGGTTTCCCAAGGAGTTGTTGACATTGACAATGACTTGGTCGCCTTTGGTAACGACTATAGGTGGCAAAGGCCATTGTCCGTTGATGCCGATGACTGGGCGTGTTTGCTGGCCGTCGGGATTCGCCTGGACCCAACCTATGTCGAAGTCGTACGTGACAGTCGCACAGGTAATGAATGGGATTAGGAGTGAGAGTGGGAGGAAAAAGTTTGATAGTGAAATTGCCATGATGGCGTGCGAGGAAAGCACTGGAGACTGGAGTTGATCGGATCCTGTCGCGGGTGCTCAAGCTGCTCGAAGCATAACAAAACTCACGAAGCTCTCGTGCTACCCTTCAAGTTAGTGCCGATGCAAGAAGACATTCGTCAAGCGTATCAGGTAAGAAGCGACGTGCGGAGATCAGATAAGACGAGCTGATTGTTCTGGCCCCCGCCTCTTCAAGCCATCGTGTTCGGAGCGAACTTATCAGATCATCAGCTCATGTTCCCGACGGGGTCTGCGGGTAGCCACAAAGTTTTGCGAGGTGGGGCACGTGTATCTTCTCCCCACGAACTAGGCTCAGAAGGGTTTGACGTGCGCAATCGTGCCTGCATCATGTGAGCTTTTCCAGTCTCAGGCAGCGGCAAGCGAGCTCCTCCACCTTGATTTGCTGCGTGGAGTGACATTTACCGGCGATTATCGGACCATCTGATAATCTGGACCATGATCGACCCAGGTATTGGGGTAGGCCGCGGCGGCGCTGAAGGACCAACAAGCCTGCACTAGTCTGCACTACCGAGTCTTACTCTGATTAGGCGTGCTGGGCGTGCGGAGGTGATAATCGCGCATGCAGAAGAGTTGGGCTCTACAGAATATGTTCTGAGAGTCCTTGTGGTTCACGGGGCCGAGTGTGATGGAGTGTAGAATCGTTGCGTTCGTCAAACGACATCAACACCGGAAGGACTCGACTACGTATCTCATGGATGCAGCCGCGGCAGCACGACCAGCCTGAAGCATCATCGGTCCGTCGTGATACCGGGAGGTAAACTCAAATTCAGAAGCAGGGTCGTCGTGCATGCCCAACTTCCGGCTGTTGTCTAGCGCCAGCCATACGAACGGCAGGCACATGTTAGCACGCCCTCAGCTTCGGTAGTCTCTGCATGTCTCTTCATCAGATTAGATCACGTCCTTTGTTCTCCATTTTCCCCCAACGCAAACAGCAGGTTCCGTAGATCTTGCAGTCTGTTCAAGATGCCAAACGTATTTGCTGTGCCAGGTGCGTATGCAAGAACAGTCGCCCTCGACTTCACCTCATGAGTAAAGCCGTCTTTGCCTAACCTCAACCAAGTCTTCTTCATCTGCTTCCGCGAGTGTCTGGAAACGAGCATCATCGTCTCCGTGCTTCTCGCATTCCTCAAGCAAACGCTTGGCCCTGAACATGACGCCACCGTCCACAAGCGACTTGTTCGCCAGGTCTGGTACGGCGTCGCCGCAGGTGTTCTGATCTGTCTAGTCATCTGTGCCGGAGTCATTGGTACTTTCTACACTGCTGGACGCAACACCTTCGAGAAGGCGGAAAACATTTGGGAGGGCGCTTTCGCGATCCTCGCGAGCGTCATCATCACTCTAATGGGAGCTGCCCTGCTCCGGGTTAGCAAGCTGCAGGATAAGTGGCGTGTGAAGATCTCCAAGGTCCTCGAGCAGAAAGACTCGAACCTGCCCATCAAGGGCAGACTGAAGCGATGGACTGAAAAGTACGCCATGTTTATCCTGCCCTTCATTACCGTGCTCCGCGAGGGTATTGAAGCGGTCTTGTAAGTACTTCTGGTCACCTTCTTGAATAACAGGTACTGAGTAGGCTACCAGGTTTATTGCAGGTGTCGGACTGGGCGCGCCGGCCACCAGCTTTCCCCTCGCCGTCCTTTGTGGTCTTGGTGCAGGTGCCCTGGTCGGGTTTCTCATCTACAAGGGCGGCAACAAAACCTCTCTGCAGATCTTCCTCGTCATCTCCACGTGCTTCCTTTACCTCGTAGCGGCCGGTCTATTCTCTAAAGGTGTCTGGAATCTTGAACAGAATGCCTGGGTCAAGCTCGCTGGAGAAGGTGCAGCAGAAGCAGGTGCGGGGCCGGGCAGCTACGACATCAGGAAGAGTGTCTGGCACGTCAACGTAAGTTTTTGTCTTCATCAAATTTCCAGAACCGAGTGCTGACTGCTTCGACAGTGTTGTTCGCCACTAGAGAATGGTGATGGCGGGTAAGTACATGCTCCAGTCGGATTAGGCCTTCACTCGCTGACGGCATCGTTTTAGTTGGGGTATTTTCAACTCGCTCTTCGGCTGGCAGAACAGCGCAACGTACGGGTCCGTCATCTCGTACAATGTGTACTGGCTCGTGGTTATTATTGGCTTCGCTTTTCTAGGCTGGAAAGAGGGCAAGACGGCCCCCTCTGAGCATGCGCAAGTCGCGAGTATTGCTTCCAGCGAGGAACCTGCGACCGCCGGAGAGAAGAACAGCGGTGAAGGCATCATGACCACTACCACTGCTGTAAGAGAAGTGGAGTAGGCGGGGTCGGGAAACCTCGATCGGGACCCATAGGCTGTGCAATTGTGTTACCGGATATTTATGGACATGCTGGCAGCTGGGAGGCCTGGCTGTCAGCAATGAAGCTTGTTCGGGGACAAACAGCCGCTAATGCAATCCACTCTTAACGAGGCTAACGCCGCACACACCCGATGGCCGCCATGGCCCCCAAGACTCCGCCCCTGAATATCATCCGAAACCCCTCAGATTGCCTCTTCGCGGTTTGCGCATCGAACGCGTGTCGCTGATCTTGGATGTGGGTCCCGATTGATGGTTTGCGTGGAAGTGCTGATCATGGAGACCTTGGACAGATGTCGAGATTATTGTACTAGTAAGCCTGTCGCAACGGTCGCGTTGCTTTTAAAAGAAATTCGACCCAAGACTGCGTAACGGCAGGATGACGGGCTGACATGATTACCCATGCTCGGGAACCGAGTTTCGTGGCGGAGCATTCGTGTTCTGGATTGATGCACAATATTGCAGTGTACATATATCCACGCCAGCCGCTCTCCCACGCGCTTGCTTACTCCTACCTGCTCGCTTTTGCCTCGTGTTGGTCATTCGCTTTTTCTGTATTCTTCAGTCCACTTTAGCTCCAGACGTCACTTCTCTATAAGCCTTCCGCTACACGTTTAATTAGTTCACAACACCGTCAAGATGCAGTTCAAAAATCTCGCAATCCTCGCTGCCGCTGGCACTGCCGTGGCTGAGTTCGCCATCATCACCACGCCCATGCCTACCAATCTGGGCGAGCTTCTCACAAACGTACGTTCCGGGATCTACTCGTCCCACGTCGCGACTCTCTAGTACTAACACATTTTATTCAGGCCGATGGCTACGCCTCCTCAGTCCTCAACGAAGTCTCAATGGGCCTCGCATCCCTCACCCAAGGTTCCGCTCTCTCTGCTGCTGCATCTGCCCAACAAGGCCTCGCATCCTTTGTCGCTACAGCCTCATACTCCATTCCCAGCGAAGTCACCCAAATCGGTGCGCTTGAGACTTTCTCCGAGACACCAGCGTGGTACAGCGCGCTCCCGAGCGACGTCAAGAGCTACTACGACCGCTACAACTCCGAAGTCCAGAGACTGGTCAACCAGGCCATTCTAGGCGAAGACGGCACCGTTGCGTCTACCACTCGGTCAGGATCGGGTGGTGCGACGGGTGCGACGGCAAGCACGGGCCCCAGTGAGACTGGTGCAGCTATGGGTAACGTCGTCGGCATGATGGGTGCCGGTGTTGCTGCGGCCTTTGCGGGTGTCATGGCTCTGTAAATGTCGAAATGAATTGCGCAAGGGTGACGTACAAGGAAGAGATTTGCAGTGTACGCCGTTACACCTTCTATTGGCTGCCGTACGCTAGCGATGTAGTTTTGTTAGGAGCAAGTACGATGCCCATGTTTGTAGTTGAGTTTTAGTATGATACCTTTGAACCTTTTCTTCAGATACCTGCATCTCAAAATGAAAGCATTTTCTATCATGAACTCGCATCTATTGTTCGCCGTCTATCTCATGCGTCTATGCCATCAGTACCATGACCTTCTCAAAGACCGTACAAGTCAACGTATGGCAGTCAGGCCTGTACCCTATTACAGTTGACTCTCGCCTTTCGGCTGCGCCAGTTTCGCAACCTCAGGATCCTTGGTAACCTCTTCATAATCCGGTCGCGGCAGCTCAAACGCCTGCGTCACCCTCGCATACGTGATTCCGCCCAGTCTGGAGACTGGCTTAAGCACAGCGGGATCAACAAGCACGCCCTGCTCATCAATGGCATCCTCCCTAACCCAGAAGTTTACCCCTTCCACAAACGCCGTAACACCCGTCCTCTTGTCAGGCGTGGCAGGATTCTTGCTCGTCCATTCCACTGTATCCACCAGCTTACCTTCAATACTGAACACGGCCTCTTTCACCCGGTCAGGCTTGACATACTTGCTCTTCTCTGCATGCAACCCGCTGAACGCCCACTCGCTCACTCCGACCGGCGCATTTATGCTCGTATAATTCGCCGCTTCGATGTACTCTTCAGTGATGATGTTGATGACAGCCTCCTTGGTTTCAACAAGATTCTTCAGCGTATCTTTGGCTTTGTCCATTCCGCCGGCGAATCCCAAGACGAACATTGGCGGATCGTGGTTTACAAGGTTGAAGTAGCTGAATGGAGCAAGGTTTGTGGATTTCCCATCTGCACTGATTGTTGAGACGAAACCGATGGGGCGGGGGACAATCGCAGAGATTAATAGCTTGTAGTTGTGCACTACAGGTCTGCCTTCTTCATAAGGATTGATAGAGCGGTGTGACTTTTCCAAACTGGAAGGCTCATTGGGACCAGATCCAGCTTTCCAGTCGGGCTTTGGGGTTTGCGTAAAATGGAACGAGGATGTTGTGTCAAAGGGCGGGCGGGATGCCTCGACGGCTTTGAAGTCGCCATGGGGATTGCGTTTGATTTCCTTTTCAGCGTCTGCTCGTCCGGATGCCATTGTGGAAGATGAGCGTGGCAAAAACTTGTGATGGGACGCTGGGATGCTTCTGCGGAGTTGGTGGGCGAATTTCGTCCTACTGGTGATCACGGGAACGATGTTCTTAAATGTCGACATCGCAACTGCTGTTTAGTCAAGATGATCAATCACGCACGAAAAGTGCCCAACGGCAAATGGCGGATATAATTCCGAGCCTGCATCGAGACATGAGGGTAGCCGCGGAACGTGTACCGAGACTTCTCCGGCCGCCATTGTACACTTCTTGCGATAACCGCAGGGAATCATTGTCTTCTGTGTGAGTTGAACCATTTAACAGACGTATGTTCTTGGCCCGTACGAGACTTTTAGCCGTTGTCATCTCTACGGTTACACACAGCGATTCTGAGCAATGAACAGAGTTGGCAACGTCATGTACCCCACCATAGCTTCCAGCTACCCCGCTATCCACGATAACGACACCAGTGCCTAGTAGCAGTCCTATCACAGAAGCTGACATTGGTGAGAGCGAAGCTTATAGATATGTCGCGCAACCGTGTACGACAACACGTCTGACATTCAACTTCTGCTGTCCATAGCTGTCTACAATTCCATTCTCTGAACAGATTCCAATATGTCTTCCAGTGACGATTACCAGACGTACAAGCTTGGAAACTTCAAGCTCAAGTCTGGTGGAGAGATACCAGATGCGTTCATTGCCTACAAGACGCTAGGGGACCCATCGCTCCCGGCTGTCATATATCCAACATGGTATTCTGGGAGTATGTGCAGTGCAACTGGAGCTTAATTGAGCGTTGCTGATTCCATGATGTAGTAATTTCCGACAACATGTGGCTGACCGGCTCGGACAAGACGCTCAACCCTTCTCAGTACTACATCATTGTGCCAGCGTTGTTCGGCAACGGCCAGTCATCGTCACCATCAAACATGCCAGATCTTCGCCCATTCCCAGAAGTGCTATTCTACGACAACGTACGAGCGCAGCATGAGCTTGTTACCAAGCACCTGGGTGTGAAGCATGCTCGTGCTGTTCTCGGTTGGTCCATGGGCGCGGGACAGACGTATCAATGGGCTACGCAGTTTCCCGACTTCATGGATCTTGCAGTACCATTCTGTGGAAGTGCAAAAACGAGTCTGCATAATCAGGTCTTCCTGGAAGGTGTCAAGAGCGCCTTGTATGCCGCTATAGGGACAAGCTCCGCAGGTGTTGCCAAACCAGATATCCAAACTGCTCAGGGCAAGAAGGTCACCTTCTCGTCTGAAACTCGAGAAGCTGGATTGAAGGCTCTTGGACGCGTGTACGCTGGTTGGGGCTTCTCTCAAGCATTCTATCGCGAGAAAGTTTACGAGACAGCGCCTACTCTCGGATTCAAGAACCTGGATGACTTTCTGGTCAACTTCTGGGAGGCTTGGGCGCTGGCCAAGGACCCAGAGAACATGCTAGTCATGGCGCATACTTGGCAGGCTGCTGATTGCTCGCAGCAGGAGCCGTACGGTGGCGACTTTGAGAAGGCGATGAAGGGTATCAAGGCGAAGACACTAGTCTTGCCAGCGAAGACCGATCTTTACTTCCCGCCAGAAGATTCTGAGATTGAAGTCCAGAACATGGAGCCGGGTGTTGGGACATTGAAGATATTCCCCTCGATATGGGGTCACTGGTATGTCCTCTTCCCCATGATGAGAGTGTGCCTGGAGCTGATTCTCGACGCAGGGCTGGTGGACCGGGTCAATCTACGGAAGATGCGAAATGGCTTGATGCGGAGATCAAAGACTTCTTTGCCAAGAACTAGGCCTGTGAACTATGCTCGTATCCTGGCAATTCGATAGCCTCAACTACCTTGAAACGTTCTTTCTTGCCATGGCGTTCAATGACACATATACGCTCAACGTTCCAACTCAGAGCTATGGGTATGGCTTCGTCGAGTGGAGTAAAACCTGGTTTTTCTAGCAATCCACTTGTGAGCAATGTGTGGTCCATTATTGTCTTTGTGGTCAATGTTTTGAGCTTCTCCACGCGAGCCTTGCCCTTTGCTTGCCCCACAGAAAGGTGAGGCGTAAAAGGCCGTAGGTCTGCGTTCACTTCAGGGAACTCTTTCTGCAGGGCCGCTTGAAGCTGTTGGACACTGTGGTCAGTAGGGCCCAACCAGACAGTATTGTAGTCATAGTATCCGTGCTGGAAAACCCCTGGAGGATCTGCGTTGAGCGATATTTGGAATTGTTGTATGCCCTGGATAGCACTTGCAATACGCGCACGTATGTCAGGCTTGAGGGTCGAGTGCGAGGCGTTGTCATGCCCGCTAGGCTCAGAAGGCTCTGATAAAAATGGGTATAACAGATTGATATGTGCAGGCCATCGCTCGAAACCTTTCTTGTCGTATTTGCGCCGGAGCCGTTCGATTGGCGCAGCAATGCTAGACGGAGGTAGCAAGACTAGCGCACTCTTGTAGGAGAGGTGTGGCGGTAGATATCTCGACATGGCGGATTGTTGACGATGCGCCGGCTGGCTGGCGACGCGTTGATGGTGTGGTGCCGAGCCACTGTGGCGCATTAGCGGCTTGGCAACGGCGCTGCTCCAAAGACGGATGATGCATCCTCGTCCACTGATGTCGCATTTCACTTTCCAGACTGCAACCCGGGAAACATCGCGTCGCCATGTGGGAGCGCTGAATCTTCCATTACACTCATTCCCCAGCCGCCTCTCACGACAACCCTCCTCGACACGTGCATTGATTGCAACTTCCCTTGCGCCGCTCGCCGCAGCACCCCCGAAGTTGCGCGACTCTGCAGAACCCGACTCTGCAACTTTGACCATGGACGGCCAGAAGAAGCCCACCCGTCAGTTTGGCGTCACCAGCGCCATCTCCGAGGCCGCGCCCACCGAACACGACATCAAGCTGAACGACAAGCTCATCGAAACGCTCAAGGCCGAGAATGTCTTCGAGACTCCCGAAGGCAACCGCAGGAGGTAAACATGGCCCTTCGACACATGATTGCGCCAAGCTAACCTTCGCAGGGAGGAGGTGATTGAGCACATACAGCAGGTCGTCGAAGAGTTCGTCCGTCGCGTCGGCAAACAAAAGGGTGTCCAGCAGTCCGTCCTCGATGCTGCTGGCGGCAAGATCTTCACCTTCGGCAGTTACGCTCTCGGCGTCCACGGTCCCTCGTCGGATATCGATACGCTCGTTGTCGCGCCCAAGTTCGTGACCATCGACGAGTTCTTCAAGAACTTTCCGCCGACCTTCAAAGAGATGTCAAACGCGCAAGACATCACCGAATTCGTGCCCGTCGAAGATGCCTTTGTGCCTATAATCAAGATGGAATATCGCAGTGTGAGCATAGATTTACTGTTCGCGTCTCTGCCGAAGAGGTCGTCGATACCCAGGACGATGGAGACAATCGAGAAGAAGGACCTGGAGGGACTTAGTGAGTCAGCGACACGAAGCGTCAACGGCACACGAGTCACCAACGAGCTTCTGGACGCGGTGCCGCAAAAGGTCAGCTTCCGACATGCGTTGAGGGCCATTAAACTCTGGTCGAACCGCCGCGGCATCTACGGAGCAGTCTTTGGATACCCCGGTGGAGTCGCGTGGGCTATCATGGTTGCGCGCATCTGTCAGCTCTACCCCATGGCCAACGGCGCTACTATTGTTTCCAAGTTCTTTAGCTTGATGTACAAGTGGACCTGGCCGCGACCCGTTATGCTGAAGCACATCGAAGAGGGCGACTTGGGTCTTCGTGTGTGGAACCCCCAGGTCTACGGCGGTGACCGAGCTCACCTCATGCCCATAATTACACCCGCATTCCCTTCCATGTGCGCTACCCACACGGTGATGCCATCGACGCTGCGCATTATGAAGGAAGAGTTCGGACGAGCGGACAAGATATTACAACACATCTTCTCAGGCACAAAGGACTGGGATTCCCTCTTTGAGCGCCATTCCTTCTTTACGAAAGATCACAAATACTACCTTAGTGTCGTGGCCGCCAGCCGCAGCAAGGAGGCCAACTCCACCTTCTCTGGACTGGTGCAATCGAAGATTCGTCACATTGTGAAGGGCATTGACGATGGACAGACTGGCATCGATACAGCGCGCCCTTATATCAAATACTTCGAGCGGTACCATCGCTGCAAAGATGATCAATTCCATGAGGTCACGCAGGGTTCGCTTGATTATATGATACCAGCATCCGAAGTACCTGCTGAGGGAACTGAGCCAGCCAATGGCGACACCCACATCATATACACGACTACTTTCTACATTGGTCTCACACTACCTCCAGATGCTACAAAGTCGCTCGATATCTCCTATCCAGTCAGTCAGTTCAGGAGCTACATTACCGACTCCGACCTCTACGACGACAAGACGATGTCGGTGAAAGTGGTCCATACCCGCAACACCGCGCTTCCCGACGACGTTTTCGAAAAGGGAGAATCTCGACCGAAGAAGCCCAGCAAAGACAAGAAGAAGAAGGACGCGAAAAGTGCTAAGCGCCACTTCGCCGATACAGGCCTTGACGACAGCGAGCATTCAGCAGCAAAGCGTCGACAGTCCGAGCTAGCTACCAATGGAGTACCTACTCCGACGGCAGCATAGGCTCCCTTTCAGCTAAGCTAGCACATGTTCGCTTTTTCTCTACTCTATCATTTACTTGATTTTCCATGGATTTTCTGACATTCTTGTTCATTTCAGTTCTACCTGCGCCGCCAGAGGTACGGCTCGTTAGCAACCTGTCTGCCTGAGCACGCAGGCCTTCATCGACTAGAGACGCCTCCGGACTTGCGACCTGATGCCGCATCAGGTGCGTATCCGTACTTCCGAGGGCCTCTAACAAACCAAAAGCAGAAAAAAAGTAGGAAAAGACTGCATCCAAGCGAGTCACAAAATCACTACAAGAAAGGTTTGATCACGCACACTTTACTTAATGCATCACCCCCATATTCGAGTTGACGTTGGCTGGCGTTCAAAATGCATCATATGGCGTTGTGGATAGCGGGACAGGTGGTATTCGTCCGCGCAATGGAGTCACACCCACCAAGGGGAGCGATCAATTTGCTTTACACCACACAAGGAGAAAGGGATGTTCGTGGCTGCGAACCGGAATTCTGTAACTAATACGCAAACTCTGTACACCAGAAATCTACAACATCTGAAGCCCAGGGGCTTCGACAAAGTCAACAAAGTGTGTTTTGTGCATTGAGAATTTTGGTGTAGTGAATGTTGTGTAAAATATCATTTGGCATGAATACCATAAACTCAAGCCTCATACATCCCATACCGGGGCGCTTTATATGCATGTCGCAATAACAAATCATGTAGCAATATATGTCGCATCATAGCCATATGAAGTAGCCATGCTCGCACAACACTGAGTAATCGTCACGTGGCAGCAACAGCATTAGCCGTGCCACCCAGTCCAAGGATGCCGTCCATCTCGCAAGTAGTGGAACCGAGATTCTGCCAGTAAGGCATATCACGAATGTAAGGCACTTCGGCTCTCTTAGCGCCGGTCAAGGCTGAAGCGGCACTGGCCCAGTTGAAGTACTTGTGGCAGCCCACACAGAACTGATCAGCAGCGTTAGCCAAAGATGACATGAAACGTAAAAGATGACGAGTGGAGATCACTTACCATGCTATCACATCCCCCGTCCTTCTCAATAACCAGCTGGCAATTCGGACACCTCTTTCCATCCAACTTTTGCATATACTTGAGTATATCTTTATCCTCTTCACTCATCTTCTTTTCGACATGCTTGGCCGCATACTCCGCACACGTAACATCTTTGTGCCAAGCAACGAGGCATTGAGCGCAGGACCGGAGCGCACACTCGTGACAAGCAACTTGCGGGTACCCAGCCGCTGTCGTGTCTGGTAGGCCAATCGCGTTGCACGTCGGCGATGGACAAGTAAGTAGTCCTGGGCTTGCAGTTTCTTTCCACACTTCGAGCATTTCCATGTTGAACTTCTCCAGCGGAGCGCCGAGTGGCATGTAACGCATGATGAAGTCGTGGGACCAGGGTACTGAGCAACCAGGCTCTAGACAGCCGGTGCTGACTGCTCGCACGCCTAGCGTATCCATTTTCGCAGAGAGGAAGTGCCCGATGCATGTTCTACAGACGGGGTCGATTTTCCGCTTGCTGGGATTACGGGCTAGGTGGGCGACACATGGGAATGGGACGTCTGTTGGTCGCCAGCGACCACGCCTTGGAGGAACCCATTCTATGAATTGGTCTGTGGGTTGCTCTTCGATGCAAATGCGGCATGTGAATTCGGTTGGCGGTGGTTTGCGTGGCTTGGGATTGGGGTTTGGCTTGCGCTTCTTTGCCCAGGGATCTGCGCGTGGACGGCGTTTCTTAGTGACTTTGATCGGAACGACTTTCGCAACTGCTTGTTTAGTGTGAGAGCGTAGAACTCGGCTGCTCGTCAAGGGTGATTTGACGGCTTTAGGCATTGTGTGATGTTGTGGTCAGTGACGCAGTGTCGTAGTCTTAGTTGATCATCGTGGCTGAAGCGATCGAATAGAGTAAAGAGTGTAACAGTGGAGGTTTATAGATTGAGAGATGGACTGACAAGGCTAGTTATATGAGGCTGGGGCGGCGGCTGACATCAGTATAGCGGTGCCGGAAGGCGGCATGGGTGCCTGATCCCTCACTTGAATGGGAAGGCAGTGACTCACGGGAGGCTGTCCATCCGTTTGTAGGAAGTCAGCAGCCTGAGATCCTGAATGGCAAATTTGTATATGCTGCCGACCTTTTGCATGATTTACCACTCAACCGATAAGTCATTGGATGAAGCTTAGCAGTTACGGTAACCACGTAAGAGTGATTATAGGATCAACTACTATACGACTGACCGATGTCAGGTTATTGAGACATCCGACACCGCAGAGAGGCGTATATTGTCAGCCGTCGTTGCACCACGTTCGTTTGTCGCAAATGTCTCTGATCCATGGATGCCTGATAGGCAGTCAACACGCTAGTCACGACTTGCGAGGCTCCCGAGATTAGACGACCTCTACACGAGAGTGACCGCATACGGGTGTGGTGTTCTTAGCGAATGCGCTAACCAACCAGAAGAGTGCGAGTATCTTCGCAACAACAGCAGGCAGAAGCTTCATATACTTGGGCGGCGAAGAATCGATATACGACAACCACGGTACCACGCCGAGAACCACGGTACCAGCGGTGACTCAGACGAACCCAGCAACCAAAGCAACACAATCAACCGTTCCCCAAAGCTCAACTTCAATGATTATCGCGGCACAGTAGGCCTCCCAGGAGCCCGAAAAAGCGAACTTCCTCTCTCGAGTATCTTCGCAACGCGGTATGGTGTTTGCTACAAGTTCGAGACCCACCTCCTCGTAGTGGTTGCGGCGACCCTGCTTAGCGCGACAGGGGTGCGCTGAGCACAGATCCCCCGAGCCCGAACTTTTTTTGCGACGCTTGCAGATGCTGAACTTTCATAAACGCGACGATCCAAATTGATATCACGCAATTATGGCGCCAAATCTCGACGACGACTTCATCTTCACCATCTCCGACCACGACGATGTGTCCGACGACGGTGGCGCCGACGAGGCCGCTGCGGCGACGGCCAAACTAGCTGGGGCTGGAAAGAAGAGGAAATACACTGAAGATCCAGACCTCAACGTCAAGCCCAAAGAGGTCGCGTCCAAGAAAGCAAAGAAGGATAAGAAGAAGGGAAAGAAAGGGAAGCAAGCCGACCCCGAACCAGAGCTCGAGGAAGACGATGCGATGCCAACACCAGGCGAAGACGTCGAACAGAACGACGACATTGCTAGCGACTTCGAGTTCGCAGTCGGCGACATAGACACTGGCTTCGTCGAGGAGTTTGATGGCTGGGGCAATGACAACGGCACAGTGGCGCAGGAGTCACAGAAGAAGGGCAATGCAGTCGATGTTGACGATATCATTGAGCGGAGACGGAACAAGAAGAGCGCACAAGCAGCTATAGAGGCGGAGTCGCCAGAGTCCTCAGTCAACGGTGACTTTGAGGGTTTTGGCGACGACGATGAGCTCATGGCTGAGGACGGTTTTGGCATGGGCGCAGCTAGCGACTCTGAAGATGAGGAGGATCAGGATGAAGAAGCTTCGGATGACGAGGGCAGTGGAGCCAACTCCCAAGAAGAAGATTCAGACGACGAAGCAGAGGTACCGCACGTACCACATCCCATGGACCTCGAGGGTGCCGAGACAGAAGACGAAGTGGAGAGCGAGCAAGAGGATGCTGCTGAGGCGAAGAAGGCAGCTGCTTTCTTTGCGCCAGAAGACAGCGTACCCATCAAGAAGAAGAAGGGTGCGAAAGCTGGCACAGGGTCCTTCCAAGCAATGTCACTCTCACGACCCATCCTACGAGGTTTGGCATCTGTGGGGTTCACAGAGCCAACGCCTATCCAGAATAAAGCAGTTCCCATTGCGATGCAAGGCAAGGACGTTGTGGGAGGAGCCGAGACTGGTTCCGGTAAAACGGCCGCTTTCCTCATCCCTATCCTCGAACGTCTTCTCTACCGCCCAAAGAAGGTCCCTACAACTCGTGTCGCCATCTTTATGCCTACGCGTGAATTGGCGGTGCAATGTTTCAACGTCGCTACCAAGCTTGCGTCCTTTACCGACATCACTTTCGCACTAATGGCCGGTGGTTTCTCAACGCGCGACCAAGAGGCTGTGCTGAAGACACGACCAGACGTTGTTATTGCCACACCTGGTCGTTTCATCGACCACATGCACAACACAGCTGCTTTCCAGGTTGAGCATCTCGAGATTCTCGTTCTCGATGAGGCTGATCGTATGCTCGAAGAGGGTTTCGAAAGCCAACTGACTGAAATCTTGAAGACAATTCCAAAATCGCGACAGACCATGCTCTTCTCAGCTACGATGACAAGTTCGGTTGACAAGCTGATTCAAATCGGTATGGACAAGCCAGTGCGCCTGATGGTAGATGCCAAGAAGCACACTGTAGCTGGTCTGACGCAAGAGTTTGTGCGTTTGAGGCAAGGCAAAGAGGACAAGAGACTTGCGTATCTCATGTACCTTTGTGAAAAGGTCTACACCGAGAAGGTCATCATCTTTTTCAGACAGAAGAAGGAGGCGCATAGGGTGCGAGTTGTCTTTGCTCTGTGTGGGCTCAAAGCTAGCGAGCTTCACGGCAACATGAGCCAAGAGCAGGTAAGATTCTGTTTAACGCTTGAGATACGACACAATACTAACGAGAACAGCGTATCAAATCCGTAGAAGCCTTCCGTTCGGGCAAGTCCGCTTACCTGCTGGCTACCGACGTTGCCTCGCGTGGTCTTGATATTAAGAACGTCTCGACAGTCATCAACTACGAAGCCCCGCAGAGCCACGAAATCTATCTGCATCGTGTCGGTCGTACCGCTCGTGCTGGTCGAAGTGGTCAGGCCTGTACGCTTGCCGCAGAACCTGATCGCAAGGTTGTCAAGCAAGCTGTCAAGGCTTCTCGCGACCAAGGCGCCAAGGTGGTCAGTAGGCAAGTCCCTGTGGAAGAGACTGACAGGTGGATGAAGAAGATCAAGGACCTCGAGAGTGAGATTGAAGAGGTTCTCGCTGAAGAGAAGGAGGAGCGTGCCATGAGCATCACCGAGCGTGACCTCAAACGAGGCGAGAACTTGATCCAGCACGAAGATGAGATCAAGGCCCGACCAAGACGCACATGGTTCGAGTCTGAAAAGGACAAGATGGCAGAGAGGGAAAGGGGTGCTGCCGCGCTCAACGGGCCCGCCGGAGGATCGGTCAAGGGCAAGGAGAAGAAGAAGAAGCTCAGCGGCAAGGACCGAAAGAAGCTGGAGATGAAGGATGTCCGAACAGAAGGCAAGCTGTTCAAGAAGGGCAAGGCCGACCGAGGGCTGAGCACCGGTAAAGCAAAGGAGAAGCAAGCTCATGCGAAGAGCAAGTCCAAGAAGATTGCGGCGAAAACTGGATCATTCAAGGGCTTCAAAGATTAGATGTGTTCGTTGTTAGTTTCGTGGCTGAAAGTATATCCCAATGATACCACTTTGCACCAATATCCAGTGTGCATTCGCAGCCACGGTGGCTCTTGTTATATTACCTGATGACACCTTGAAGCTATACTCTTTCTGAACGAACTTTATTGACTGAGTGAGGCAAGTAGTCTGACACGTTTGTTGATGGGTCTGATGTCTGATTGATCGCATCTGCCAAGCAAAGCCCCTTTTTGGTCTAGACGGTTAACCGGGAGCTGGCGGACGAACATGGCAGATTTATGGGCTACCTCAATTTCCAGGCACCGCTTACTCTGCTGCCACCTGTTTTCTGACACGCACACTCCTTTCAACAAAACTCGTATCAGCAGCTTCTACCGTTCGGCCTTACTCTTTTACACCCGCACTTCCGTCTTCTGCTTTCGCGCCAGGGTCCGTTATCAGCTCGGCTTATCGGCGGCTTATTCGATAACTTTCTAGTCTGGACCCGCTCAGCTTCAACAGCTATTGCAAGCTCGACCGTGTGTTTGCTGGCCCTCAGCACGCTCGCCTTCAACTACGCTGTAGGCTTACACCCAGCGTCCGAATACATATCATTCCACGTCATCCTCGGACGATTTCCTGCAGCCGAGTACTCCGAGCATAAGCAAAGCGCGCATCCGAGACTCGACTCCTTCGAATAAGCGCAGCGGGGCACACCTGTGTACGAAGACACGTAGTGATAGCGAACTCCGGCATCGCAGACACGTGAGAAGACGGCGGAATAATCACAACCTCTGCAACCATGGCATCCGTACAAACGCGAACCAACGGCAATGGCACCGCAGTGCGGCCTGCACAGGCAGAGAAGGAGGGCGCAAGAGAGAACATCTTCCTCTTCATTCCAAACCTGATTGGTATGCGCGTTCTTTCCACATGAATGCAGCCTGACTAACAAACTCTCAGGTTACTCGCGCGTCTTCCTCGCCTTGATCTCACTCTACTACATGCCCCTCCACCCACGTACATGCACTCTCCTCTACAGCATATCCTGCCTGCTCGACGCGCTCGATGGATACGCCGCCCGATCGTATGAGCAGAGCACCAAGTTTGGTGCGGTGCTAGACATGGTGACGGACAGGTGTACCACAACCTGCTTGCTCGTCTTCCTGGCGCAAGCTTTCCCTCGCTTTAGCATCATCTTCCAGGGCCTTATTTCGCTGGACCTCGCCAGTCACTATATGCACATGTACGCGACCTTGAGCATGGGTGGCAGTGGCCAGAGCCACAAGAACGTGGACGAGAGCAGGAGCTGGTTGATGAAGCAGTACTACTCCAACAACGTACGTCCTACCCGACTAGAGTCTCACGTGTAGCACACGTCGCAAAGCATACACTAACAACCCCGACAGAAAGTTCTCTTCACCCTCTGCTTCATGAACGAAATGTTCTTCATCGCCCTCTACCTTCTCTCTTTCAGCTCCCCGCTCCTCTCACCCACCCTCTTCTCCGACCTCAACAACCCATCTTCCATCCAGCCTGGTTCGCCTGCCGCTCCCAAACCCTCCATGTTCTTCGCTAGCCCTTTCTCTGCGGCAGCCATGGAGATGGCGCGTGCCAACAAGATGGACTCGACGGTCCCGTGGATCTGCATGCTCACCTCGGCCCCCTTCATGGCTATCAAGCAATGGATAAATGTGGTCCAGATGGTCAAGGCGAGCCAGTGGCTTGCCGAGGGTGATAGGGAGGCGCGGAGGAAGGCGGGTTTGCCTAGGAAGGGTGCGAAGAAGAGCCAATAGATGGCTCACCGTATGTGACAGGGCATGAGACTGGCGGATAGCATGTCTGGAGCCGGTAAATGGGCTCACTGGATGAGGAGACGTCTTACGCCGCGCACCAGGTGGTATTTTTTTGGGCGGCTGCATGTGCAGACTTTCTGCATGCACATTCTGCGCATTTCACTTTCACTTTTTTTCCGTCCATCTACTCATATTGTAGTGATCTGCGACTTGGCTTGTTTTGCTTTACTCCTTCTTCATTCGCTTTTAGCTCCAGCTTTTTTTCTTGTACGATTGCATCTTTGCCTCTACAAATGGGCCATGCGGCGCGAGATGGACATGTACTCCATAAAGTTACATAATAATACGTTTGTTTTACTGCATGTGAACCGTCTGAAGTTGGAATTGCGATGTTCATTGCGCTATGGATAATTTGTGGTCCTCTAATTCCTACTCTACCCTTCCTTCTCGTCAATACAACAACAATACGCAACTCATGCAATCATGTCAAATCCACTCCAGCCCGTTCCTGGATCCAAAAATCTCTTTCTCACGAGAGCAACTCCGATGCTCTTGTCACCTGACTTTGTTTTACTATTCTCTGACCTGGGTCGTGCTCGTGCCCTTTTGCTTCGAGTGCTTTTTCTCTTTGCGTACTCATCATGATGCTAGTCGCATGGACTGGAGGAATTTGAGGAATCCTATTTCCCCGAAACGCGTCCTGCCCGTACTAAGTCTTGGAATGCTGACTCCAGAGCCCGCTTCACTTCACGGTAGCTGACGATCAGCACGTTTTGCTCGTCGCGGCTGACGAGAGGTATCTTCTCATCGGTGCCGGCGTCTAGCTTGTTCAAGCAGTCCAAAACATGCGCTAGGTCTGTGACTGGGTGTCCGTTGGCGTCTACCTGGTGGAAGACGTAGTCGCGGAACAACTTGAGGTAGTAGCGCTCCCCCGTTTCTGCCCATACGGAAGATGGGTTTGGCCCGCTGTTGCCTGGCATATTCTGGGACGCGTCTAGTTCTGGTCGCTCGTTGATCATGTTGAGCTTGACAAGCAGACGGACTAGTCTCGAAGATTCCAGCTCTTTCCCAAGATTGACTGTAAGTGTGTCCTGGGCATGGAGCTCACTGTCAAAGACTGATGCGAATTGATCGGCAATGCCACCCAGGAAGGTGTCAATGTCTTTCTGCATCGGCGCTGGCGTAGTGGGAGAAGAGGGTGTCCCTGGTGCTGGTTGAGGGTTGAGCAGCCATTGCACGCATTCTTTGAGGCGGGCTGTATAACTTCTAGTGACATAGTCCATGGACTTTTGCATTTGCAAGTGAGCTGTAGCGTTATTGTTGGCAATACAAAGTATCAGTCGTCCCAGCTGGACGAGGTCGTCTGCTTGAAGTTCGGGCACAGGGCGGGCATTGTCAAATTGGACAATGTCCATGATACTGCATGCATTCAGTCGTACCCGGTTTTTCGAAGTCAATAGTATCTTGGATGGTGTGATGAGGCGCGCCGCCAGACCCGAGCCGTGTATGGCTTTGAGGGCGGACGCGATCTGAACAATGTAGCCCCATAGGACTTGCTCTGGCACATGTGACGATGCTGGCTGCCTGCCGTGGAATCGCTGTACTGGTTTGAAATGCTCATCAGCCAGTGACTTTGAGTTTGGATGGTAATCTGTGACCAAAATCAAAGAGCTATCGCCGAAAGCTCGAGTGGTGAAGGCTTCATGGATTGTAACCACGCTACCATTCAAGACGCGTTTCCACGGCTGAGCAGAGCGAATCGCAGTCTCACTTGTAAGACGGAAGTTTTCGAGACGGCGTAACGCGTAGGTCTTGCCGTCTTTGCTGGAAACAGCCTTGTAGATCCAGCTAGCGTACCCGAAAGGTGCCGTGTTTTTCTGTGGTGACATGTCGAGACAAAACAAAGAATGAAACTGCTCAATGACGGGTAAAGTACTGTTGGGTGCAACCTGGCGTGCAATATCCGCCTTTTTCTGCAACTCTTCCCGGAGTCCGTCAGGGATGAAGAAGTCATGAGCAGTGCGCTGGTACGCGAGTAGTCCTGTTGGCTGGGGTCCTACCGGCCAGTACAGATGGTAGGCTGGGGTCTGGAAGGCATTGGCGTTTTGGAAATACGTCGTCGATGCATCTTGTGCATATGGGTTCATGGCAGCAGCTTGGTGAGACGCACCAGTGAGCGTGGAGATGCTGGACGGAGTACTGAATGGATCGTAGCCGAGATTGGAGTCGACCTAGGGCGTTGTAAGTCGAGAACAAGGTGCGAAGACGTGCTCTCATGTCACAACATGAAGACGAAGATATTCGGGTAGAATAACGTACCATCTGCTGGCCCTCAAAGGATTGCGGGACAAACTCTTGAAAGTCTTGCGAATGCCAATCGATTGCGGGCTCTTTCGCGTGCATATGCGGGGTGGTGACGGCTGAAGTAATCAGCATGTGTAGAGACGGTACTGGCGAATGCTTAGGACTCACTGGAGCGTTGCGATTTGGGGGTGAAGACGGCGGCATTGGCAGCCTTGGGCGAGATGGCGGCGCTGCGAGACGATGGGGTCACGGATCCATTGGTACTTGCCTGCAGCGGGGTAAAGGAGGGCGAGTCGACATTGAACCTCTTTTTGGCGTTTTCATTCTGGCCCAGCTTGAGGACGTCGTGGATGTAGGGGCAGGCTAGACAGGGTCGGTTACCAAAGCATTCGGCAGAGGCAGCAGCCACCAAGACTTACTGTTTTCGTAGCGGCAGTGTCCGTAGATGGTGACGTTGCGACATAGGGTGTTTTTTGCTTCTGGAACGACCAGTCAGACTTGCCAGGTAGCATACATATATATGGGTGTAGCTGCGTCATACCGCGTCCCTTTGGGCGAGGAGAGACTACTCCCCGTCGCGAATCACCCGAAGGACCTCCAAAGGTTGTTGCCATGAATCGCGTCTGGGTGGGCAAAGCGGTGTTGGTAGCAATAGAGGGTTGCGGGCGTGTCTTGGAGGCAGTCTGGGGGGAGCGGGCGGCGCTCTGGGCGGACTCTGTAGGCGTCGAGGCGGGGGGTTTGCGGTCGGAGCCGGTGTCGTCTGAAGACGCGGCTCCCCTACTCCATCTGGCGGCCGACTTGGTCGAGTGCTTGCGGCGGTTGTTGCGCGCGGGCTTCTGGGGCGTGGTAGGGGCGTTGCGCCCTGGGGGGTTGGGGAGGGAATCGCGTGACGACGACGACGACGACGACGTCAGCTCGGACAGCGACTCGGTTGCGGACGAGGCAGAGCTGGCAAGGGCAGTCGCATGCGCATGTGCCTTTGCTGCCGAATGGAAAGCAGGGCGGGTGGGTGTAGGGGAAGCGTGCGGCGCGCCTTTGTTCGGCGGCGATGCAGGCTGAATGATGGGCAACCTGTGGCCGGTGTGGTGAGAAGTAGTCCCTGCGAGCACATTAGAGAGCGAGCCCATGAGCGGCGGAGGGTCGTGGAGCGCAGACGCAGACGGCGCCTGGACATGGACATGGACATGGACATGGCCAGGGCCGCCGGGAGACATGGCGGGCGGGAGGCTTCGCGATAGCGGACGAGTGGCATGCAGCGGGCGGGACAATTGGAGGAGTACCTTTCGGAATTGCGGGCTATGAGCCACCCCCAGCGAGTCCAGCGTCCTGTAGGAGCAGCAGCCGCGTCTCCATGAGCAGGCACAGTCCAAGAGTCGGGGCAGACTAGACGGGCAGGCGCGCTGGATGAGTGCGGTGTGAGATGGCTGAGACCTATCCCATCACCATTCACCCGGCCTGCGTGCACCCGCGCCTGTTTGCCGTGTTTGCAGTCGGCGCCGCTTAGTCATCCTCTGTCCATCTCCACCAACTCTTTCCGCGCATGTGTTGAAGAAGTTCCTTGCTGGCCACCGGAACAAGCCAGAGTACAAATTGCTACTCCCGACTCTTCACCTGTGCTAAGCCGGCCTCGAGAATATCTGGTCCTCCGTCATGGACATCCGCACGGAAAGAGCTCTTGGCGACGGTTGGGGCAACTTTCCTCGCCGAGTGTTTTCACTGGACCTAACATAGTAAGCAATGTCTGTGAAAACGACAGACGTCATCATGTCTCTGCCAGTACATCTTCGCTGCTCGTCGTCGTGCAGGAGCCTTCGCGGACGAACTCATTCTGACCTGCTGCCATTGCGACTTCCGGTCGTGTTGGAAGGTTGTTGCAAGAACAAGACTCCGGGAAATAACAATGTTAGGTGAGTCCAGGTGTGTTGCGCGATTTTCCAATTCACCTTCACCTTCACCGCGGTGTAGACGTCGCCCCACCCGACCAATGAGCGTTTTCGAGCCAGGGTTGCGCCTCCAACAACAACAACAACAGTAGAACTTGGATCAAGAGAACTTTTGGACGCGATTCTCAACAACACCGACTCTCCGCCCATCTACCCTAAACTCCATTTGAGATGGAGTATCAGACTCCTGATCTACCACAAGCCAGCTACGAGGGACCCGCAAGCAACCAGCAGGTCCTATTCACCATTGAGCCTTGTATCAATACATTCCGAGATGATGGTAAATACGGACCTGGCATGTTCCATCTGTAAATTTCCCTTTTCCGACTGCATTCGAGACATACACTGACCTCATAACCCATATTCAGACTCAAATGCGGTCATATCGTCGCTATCGATGGAGGGGATACACGCTGCGGCATCAATTGTCAAGAGACTGTCAACAGCGCCCAAAGCCCCCTCTTGTATGATCTTGATACATCCCACGAGTCGAGTCAAGTCAATCCAACCGCTAACTTGTTCTCTCAGTCGGACGCCCGACGACCTCCAACCTTTGACCGAGGTGCAGCGCCCTGACTTCCTCTACTGCGAGGTTTGCAAAGGTATACCTTTGGACAACTACAGAAGAATGCAACCACCCTCCGACGATCCGTCCTGTAGTCCCGTGGCCATGCCACGACGCTGTCTCGGCCTTACACGCGGCGAGATAGTGGCAGCTATTCGGGTTCCAGACGTTGGCGTTGAAGTCCTGTTGGCCAGCCCGTTCTTCAGTTCAGACCGCTACGCGCACAATTTGTGCTGTGGCCACAGGGTCTGGTCCGCAACTTCATTCAACTGTGTTCGCAACTGCCGCGATGACTGGCCCTGTAACAAAGACGCTGCTTACCCCCGTTTGATGAAGCGGGCTGACGTTATCTTCTGTGAGGAATGCGTCTTCAGAGCAGAACGAGTTCATGCAAAGTGGGAGGCGGAGGCGAATGCAGTGTCGTTGGGTCTCCCACTTGACCTTTAACAGGATGGTTGAGACGACTGGAAAATATATTGACCATCACCATTTTCGATTTTGATACGGAACACTTCCTAGTATACAATTTGCTGTGCCTTCCTAATCCTTTGGTGTGTCCTGCAATACTTACGGTAAAGTATACACTTATCATGTTACCTGCCGGCTATGAACTTTTCAGTTCAGAAATTTCTCCAGATTCAAGGCTTTCTCAAGTGAGAGAATACGCAAGTAAAAGGATGCACGGATACGCATGGCAAATATCCTTGGATGATGTATCTGCCAAGGTGAAGTGCTCACTCTTAATTCAAAAGGCCCAGCCTTTCTTATTGCCGGACTGCTATTCACCACATCCGCAGGGCCATGCTCCTCCTATAACTTCTCCTCTCTTGCCGGCCACGTGCACATTCTACTACTTTCTACCCGCAACCTCACCTTACTATTTACCGTTGCCTAGCGTAACTAGACTTATTAAGCGATCATCGCTCACATTCACTAAGGCTCAGCGCTATGACCAACAAAGAACCCTCTCAAGATCTCATCCATGACAGGAAGCCTTCGACTGTAATACAATTACCACCTCTATCCAAATCACAACCTAGTCTTGATTACGGCGACTCGTCCATCTTCTTGCAGACTGACACCTCTCACTCTGCAGTCAACGACCCGATGGGAAAACAGAAGACCATGACAGGGAAAAAGAGGCCGGGACGTCCTCGCGGCAGCGCGAAAAGTGGCAGCGGTGGACGTGATGGACCTACAGGAAGATCCTCGCAGTCTGCGACACCAACGCCTGGGGCGTTACAGAACGGAGCAACTCCGAAGCTCACGTTCAAGATTAATATGGGACTAGATCGACTGAGTCCACATTCCCATGCGACCCCGCCGTATGGCGGCGACAGCGACCAAGGTGATGAGCTTCCTCAGCGACTAGGACAGCCAGCGCCGGTCACGACTCGTACTGGACGAACGATTCTAAAGCCTCAGCATCACGATGCTATACAGGGTAGCGACTTTGATATGCTCATTGATCAGAGTTCAGCGGATCATAGAGATGATGATAGAGTATCCCTGACAAGCTACCCGCGTAAGTATCAAGCCTTCAGGATTGAATGGAGCGTAGCTCTACTGACACTTACCTAGCGTACGTCTCACACAAAGCACAAGACCATCTTCAGCTACTGCCAAAACCGAGAGGTCGCCCACCCAAGAACAAACCTTCGTTTAGAACTTCCGTGGATAAAGTGGATGAAGAGAACGAAGATTTCCCATCTCTCCAAAACCTACCAGCACCGTCTCTCACCGCATATCCTGCCCAATTCGCAGCCGATGCAGACGTATATGCTATCCTAGACGTCCTCGATAACACCAAAAGAACCTTGGTCGACCTTCCCAGGCTCAGCAAAGCCTCCGATCCTGGTCACGCCCAGCCCTACAGTGCCAAAGCCCTCACACAGCTCTACATCCTCTGCTACCAGAACCAGCGATGGGATCTTTGTGACATGATAGCTGATACCTGGATACGTGCTTTTCATGAAGTGCGTAAGAAAGACCAACAAAAGTCCCAAAACCAGACCTGGCGCCCAAATCCCGCTCTCGACCGGCGCAAGCTTAAAGCGCAGGAGGCCCTAGCGAGGGGTTACTGCATTCCCTCGGAATTCGATGCAAACCCAAAAGAATATAATCTTGTCGTCACAGACCCAGAGCTCGAGAAAGACGTCACATGGATCAACACCGATCTTCTGAATCTTCTCTACAAGTCTACATCTCCAAGATGCGGTGCGAGGTTCCTTTGGGCTGACGCCCTGGCCTTGCATGGCGATAAAGCCGAAGAGGCTATCGGACATATGAAGAGGGAGGGCTTCGATCTACACCCGGACCTGCTGTTCAACATCATGCAGACTGGTCTGCGCATGTGTCGGAGGAACCTTACACTAAAGATTGAAGAGAGTACGGAAGGCGCGTGGTGTAAGCGGTATCATGAGCATGGAAAGAATGGGGAGCGTTGTTACCGGGAGTTGGCGTCGAAGGAAAGGAGAGAAGGAGGAGGAGGAGAGGCGCATGATTTGGTAGATCGGGACTTGCTGGATCAGTCTGATGAAGGATTGATGGACGAGGATTGAGCTCTCTAGAAGAATGACCCTAAAGCAGTGTCATACAGTTCGTTGCCGGGTCAAATTTCTGGATCGAGTTAGTCCAGTCATTTCGCCATCCTACCGAGATGAGGCCATTGCCTGCCCATCTTATCTGGCGATGGATATCTGATGAGGCAGTCCCTGTGACTATATCAACTAGATGGAAACGCGAACTCATCAAAATTGTAAAGAACGATATACTTTGGTTTTACAGCTACAACTTAATGAGTCAGGGATGGCATCGTGAGGTCCTCGCTTGAAGATGGTGCTGATTTCCTTATCTTTGGCTTCGGCTATACATTCTCCAGTGCCTGTGAAGTCTTTGTTTTTCTCATTCGCTCACCTGAGAAATCCTACGGGAAATTTTGCTTTTACCATAGTGCATGCTGCTCCTCAGTGGTGTGTCATCGCCTACACTCTTCCTGTTCCAGGCTGTCCACATGCAATTCGGCATCTCATTCGATGCCAACACACCGACACTTCCAAGGTTCTGTCATCCTACAGATCCTCCATCGACACACCTTTACCTAAGAGGCTAAAGTCCGACAAAGCGTGCAAGACCCTCAGGCGTCCTGTCTGAGTGACACACCCACCTCGTACCCCGGAATCTGTTTCTCCGCATGGCTTGACTCAGTTAACATTTGTCCAAGACGTATAAATGGGGCCATCCCCAACATTGGCGTCTTGGTCAATATCCACTATGAGCTCCACGGTACGTGCTTCTCACTCCAGATACGATTTGACGCCGCTAATCAATTGTGAAGCGTTTGTCAGCGCCCGTACCCGTACCCACCCACTGCTGCGACACTGCCGCCATAGGCACACCCACGCGCGAGATGTCCAAACGTGTTGTACGAAGCAGCATTTGTTGAGCGCGACCTAGCCTTTAGTAGAGCCTGGAAGATAAGATCGCATCAACATGCGCCCTGCTCATGTCGACTTCCGACCCCCTGTTCATTCTGGATTCTCAACAGCATCCATTTTTATACAGCATACCCGAGCTGAAGGATTGGACCCACGGCCATGGCCGACCAGCCGATAAGCCTTGCCCGCTGTGGATCAAGAAGCAGGCCACATGACCCTCGAGAATCTCGCGACGGTCATGCGAAGAGGATACAATTTCCACGAAGTCGACGAAAGATGCAAGGTAGTAAGAGATCGACCTTGCTGACGTCTCAGTCAAGCAATCTACGGTTTTTTTGGCGTAACGGCTTGTGCTGTCTACAAGCCCTTGGTCAAGGCATGGCGTGCTTGGTCTTCACAGACCATTCCACGGACGCAAAATGAGTTCGTGTGTGTGGAGATGACCAATTAAAGCGCCTACATTCGCCCACATTCGCCCCGAGAACACTCGGAGCTCCAGCCGAGGCACGTGAACGTACCATGTCTCTAGGCTTGGGCTTTCTTTTGCATCGCATGATAAGATGCACTACGACTGCATAGCTCTGCGGAGAAGGGAACTCCGGCGGTCTGGGCTCTTGTCAACACAGTCCAGCCAGAGCGCTTGGAGATGTCAGATTTGCCATTGTGGGTTTGTCGAGTCAGTGTGTGCCGCTACCTGCAAGAACTCTCTGTCGGACTCTGGGGTTACGCAGCCAAGAGGTCACATCATCGTGCTACATGTTTATCACAGGCACCGGCAACCAGGACTCGTATTGGCACCAGAGCGACCGAAGAACCAGCGGACTTTACACTTGCGCATCGTTAGCCTTATCAAAACCTGCGTACGCAGTGTATCGACGTCCAAAATTGGGGTCGTTACCTTACGAGCCTTTGCAGGACGGCATACCGTTTGAGGAAGTTGGGAAACAGGCGCTAATAGAAGAGGCTGAAGGAGCTGGACAGGCATCGGCTGTTGACACACCGCCGCGAGACGAGGTCGCATCCATTAGACGTTAGTCGCAAATGCCGAAATCCTGCTCCGACATCTTTGGCCGTCGGGGATAATTATACCGGCGAGCGTCTTCGTTGCGAGGCATCATCAGGAGAGGGTAGCAATCTGTCCTGGTTGAGAGTTTTCCCGCGATGCGCCCAGCCAATCACGCGGCACGTGTTGCCGGCTGTTCTTCGGCCACTACCAGAGCTTGACAAGCTTCTCTGCCTTGACTGTCAGCTAGTACGGGGACACGAGAGCGTTTGGGGGATGATGCGGGGTTCCCAGTGTGTAGTGGCCGGGTTGTTGACTGGTGTGCAGTTCGGCCCCAAGCTCCACAAGACGCACAAACAAGGAAGCTTTCTCCACTCAAGCCTGCCAACCTTCCGCCCATTTGCTGGGCGGCATGCAACCATTGTGCAGATGGCGCTCATGTCGTGGACATGAGACGTGAAGGAGTCGCCGCTTGATCGGTCTTTGATCAGACGATCAGCGGTCCGCTTTCTGCGCAAGGTCTAGGTCCAACGCCTGCAATGCCGAGGACACGGGACGACCTATCCAACGTCGAGGGAAATCACGGTTGGGATTAGGAAGGTCATCCGGCGTCTCTCTATTCGGAAGACCGACGCCGACCGCTACTGGCAATGAACGAACGTGGAGTAAGGCCTCCGGGGTAGGCTCTGGTCTGGGGGGGTGTCATGGATGGCATGCTTTGGCAGTCCTAGCACCTAGGGTCTCCGCATACCATACCCCACCATCGCTTCCAATATTCAGTATAAGAGGCGCCCATACCTTCCTGGATGTTTGGGCTTTACTGCCTTTCCTCCCTGTTCGACAGACGTAGGTGAAGCAGCTCAATCCCATCCCAAACTCGACCAATCACTGCAAACTTTGCCCATCATGGTCGTCTTGAACCCTTGGAAGGAGAACCTGAAAGACACCCCCAAGGAGAGCCTTAACTGGCGTCTCTGGTATGGTGTCTTTGGTAAGTCATTACGTCGTCAAATGCGCTCAAAAAACTAACACTTGTAGTCTTTGGACTCATGGGCGCTGCTCGTGGTATCGACGAGGGTCTCATTGGTACTACATCCGAACTCGACCCTTTCAGGCGCAAGTTCGGACTTGACGACGAAAGCAAGAGCGAGCACGAGATTGCTGAGCTTCTATCAAACATCACATCAATGGTGCAGATGGGCTCCATCTTGGGTTCCCTGATTGCTTTCTTCATCACTGACAAGATCGGCCGCCTTTGGGCTACTCGACAACTATGCCTCATCTGGGTTATCGGCATCGTCATCTTCCTTACCAGCTCTCTCACTGGTTCCGTCGGACAGATCTACGCCGGTCGCTTCATTGCTGGTATTGGCATTGGACAGACCACCGTCGTTGCACCGACATACCTAGCTGAGACAGCACCGAGGGCCATTCGAGGTCTCTGTGTCTGCGCTTTCGCTGGCTCAGTCTACATTGGCATCATGCTTGCCTACTTCGCATCTTGGGGCTCTTCCATTCACATCTCCTCTGCCACTGATGCCCAATGGCTCGTTCCAAACAGCATGCACCTGATGTTCGCTGGCATCATCTTCTCGCTCTCCTGGTTCGCCCGTGAGAGCTCTCGTTGGTTGATCAAAGTCGGCCGCCACGAGGAGGCTCTTGACAACCTTGCGCTTCTCCGCAACCTTCCTGCGGACCACCCCTACGTTACCTCTGAGATTATGGACATCAACGACCAGCTCAACCGTGAGCGCGAAGCTACCATGGGCACTACATGGCTCGGACCAGTCCGCGAGCTTTTCGCCACCAAGGCCAACCTCTACCGCATCCAGCTTTCGGTCATGTCACAGCTGCTATCACAGTGGTCTGGCGCAAACAGTATGTACCTCGACTAGCATAAACACCCAACACACGCTGACTCTGAACGAACAGGCATCACCATCTACGCTCCCCAGTACTTCGCTATGATGGGCACGACCGGTCAGAACGAGAAGCTCTTCGCGACGGCCATCTTCGGTGTCGTCAAGTTCGTCAGTTCCATGATTTGCGCATTCTTCCTCATCGACTTCCTCGGCCGCAAACGCTCTCTCGCTACAGGTATCACACTACAACTTGTATCCATGCTCTACATGGCCATCTTCCTACTCATCGACACCGGTGTCTCTGACGGCGAGCCCCAAACCTCCAGCCAGAAGCACGCAGCGATGGGTGCAATCGTCATGGTATACTTCTCTGGTTTCGGTTGGGCCCTAGGATGGAACTCGATCCAATACCTCATCAACTCTGAGATTTACCCTCTGCGTCTGCGTGCGCTTGGTGGTTCCATCGCCATGACGTTCCACTTTGTCAACCAGTACGGTAACTCAAAGGCTGTACCTCTCATGTTCATCTCCATGACGCACGGCGGTACTATGCTGTTCTTCTCTTGCGTCACTGCTATTGGACTTGTCTGGGTCTACTTCTTCCTTCCCGAGACTTCTGGAAAGTCGCTCGAGTCGCTCGACGAGATGTTCAATCTTCCTTGGTACCTTATCGGTCGCAAGGGTGCAGAACTTACAAAGGGATCGGGTGGCATGGCTGATATGTTGGACAATGAGGGCGAGAAGGCTGTTACCTACGAGATGGAGAATGCTGGTGGTGCTGAGACGCACAACCACCGCGTTGAGCAAAAGGTATAAATCTCACACATGTGGGATGGGACAGTCTATAGCATCGCACACAAGTAGTGTTGCTAAATGAATATGAACGAAATTATGAACGCAAGTAACGCTTTTGGTTTCAACATGCACACAGTAAACTTCGTCTCGCCATAAAACCGACACATGTCTATCACACATGTACCGCTGAGTTCACTTGGAAGTTGGACAAGTAGCTCAAAGTTTTACATTGGATTTATAGCTGATTTCTTTTGTAAATCGATAGCTTCGTCGTCACATGCACCACCACTCACTCAAGATTCCTAAACAAGCACCCACAGTAGGGAGCGAAAAGCCAACTCGAACCTGGCGCCAGGTGAGTCAAAGCCTATAAGCTCGACCGATGTGGAAGACTTGCTTCGATACCGAGCGGTAATGGTAGCAATATGATGACAAGCAATAGCTGTGAAAAAAAAAAGTCCAAAAACAACAACACAATCAAAAAAGCATCCTAGATCGCGTATGCCCAACACTCGAGCCCGATCGTCGATAGCAACCTGAATTATACATTAACATGTCCAAATCCGCTGATTTGAGAAGCCCGCTGCGAAGACAGACTCTGACGACTATCCTCATCTTGAGAGGATTCTGCAAGCCAGAAGGCGACGTCCAATTTGGAAGACGCCAATTCATTCTTGGCCGTCTCGTTGTAGGCGTTTATGACCTTGCCAATGAATGTAACTCCATCGTTGTCAAAGTCGAGCTGATGAAGGAAGCCATAAAGTGAAGTGCCGCCTAACTTGATATTGCGCTGGGTCTTGACTGATTCCAGATTTGCAGTGGGACGACCAGCAAGAGAGGCAAAGGCCTCGCAGATGTCGTCTTTGGTGGTCGTTCCGTCGCATAGCTCAAAGTCAAGCATACTTATGAACATCTCCAAAGAGACTTTCCCAAGGAAGGTTGTGCGCGCTTTCTCGGTCTTGCGACGGACAGAATCGAGAGTAGACGCCACGGGGGAGAGGGAGGAAGTCTTTGTTGAATTATGGTAGTCGGAGCTGGAAGAAGAGAGGTCGGGATCAGACATGGGAGGCGTTACTGGGGTTGTGTCATCAGGAACGACCACAGTCTGCTTCTCGATGGTGTTTGCAACCTGAATGTCGATTTTCTGTAAACCATCCTTGGTCTTGGTGAGAGCGAAAGAGTCCAGTTTGGAGACATCTTCGATGAGAGTCTCCTCTTCGTGGTTGAAATCGTCCACTTTCAACTCAGTAACAGCGGATGTGTGGTCGTCACCGACAGTGAGCTCTTTGTCAGACGCCGACATGTCGACAGCAATGGATCCATGGATAGATTTCGCACCAAAGTGTTCGACAGACTTTGCCTTCTTAGTCTTCTTTTGCTGCTGATGAGACAATGGAAGCTCAAACGGTGCGATGTGCATCCGCACGATATCTTTGTGAAGATCGCGAGCCTCTTTGCTCTCGCCCGGGCCGTTGGGTTTGGAGAGAAGAAAAGCAACGAAATTGGGTTCGTCCGTCTGTTCCAATACAGGTGCCTTTTGATCAGCTTTGGTAGCCTTTCGCTCGGATTTCCAAGTCTTTTGTTGCTTTGGCGCAATGATCAGGGCTGAGAGAGGAGCAACATGCATCGCGATCAGCTTTTCGTGAAGGTCACAGGACTCTTTAGTCATGCCAGGACCATTGGGCATATTCAAGAGTGTCGCAACGTATCCATCGTGCACTGGAGTGATCATGTCGACAACACCAGTAGTGGTCCCTGCGGTGTCGAGCTCGGGCTGCTTCCGACCCGCCTCCTTAGGAATCTCAGGAGCATTGACGACCTTCTTCTCGGTCTTATTAAGCTTCTGCTGTTTGGATACAGTGACCGGAATCTGAACTGGAGCAACGTGCATTGAGACGAGTGCTGCCTCCTCATCGCGAGACAGAAGCAATGGATAGAGAGCCGCATTTGGCATCGATAGTATCGACGAGGGGCAACAAGGAAAAGCTCCGGAGACCGTTTCGATAGACAGGGGCGTCTTATCGGCCACCTCCTTCGCCAAGCTTGGAAGCGGCGGCTCATCGTCCACATCGGTCATCAAGACATCGTCATACTCGTGGAGTAACTCCATGGCGCTGGAAGCCTCAACAAGGTCAATACCGTTGCCAAGTGAGTCAGTACCTTGACTAGCTGTAGAAGATCCGCGTATCAGTTGAGGAACGTCTCCCTCTGAATCTTTATCAGACTCAGCGGCCGGATCAGAGTCAGTGCTGGTATCAGAGGCGGCAGCTTGAGGCGTATCGTGGGACTCGGAGATATCTTCGTAGACAGGAGGTGACTTGCTCACTACAAAGGTGGGCTGAGAGCATACAGGCTCGGTAATGGGCTCAACAGTACCATTGACCACGCGCTGTTCAGTGATTGTGTCGTAGTTGAGGTTCGGACGAGGAACCGATAAGCTGGCGAGCTCCTTTCTCTCCTCATTTACAGCCTTGGCCTTTACCGTAGCTGTCCGGGTGTCGTGATTTTTGTTGCTAGGAGGGGAGAGTGGCTTGCGGTTCTTCTTGGCAGGGCGATGTGTAGGTCGGCTAGGCTTGTCCTTGAGTATCAATCTTCGGCCCTTGGAAGGGAGCTCCTCCTGGCTCAGCACGACAGAAGTGTCGGTGTTGTTGGCGGGGGCGGTAGAGCCGGATGTGGTGGTCGTTGAAGCAGACATCTTGCTTACTACGTGGGCAACTAACTCGAGTTCTGGGACGGTGTTCTTAACGGAAAGTAAAGTTGGGACCGATGTTTCCGTTTAACAGGGTTGTAGAAGGATGTATCTGAGACGAAGTGTCAGTTGTTTCAAAACACATGTCTTCGCGGTAAGACAGACCTGTGAACTACAGAAATAGAAATGGGCGAGGCCTTCAAGTTACTCGTAGGGTTTGCAAGGGTGATTTGGTCTTGAGCGAGGAACTGGAAGTCTGCAGTGATTGGAAGTAGAGAGCCAACCTGATGTGGTGGGAGGTAACCACCAGGAACGGGGTTTTTATATGCAGACAGATGCGCGAAGTTCTTCTGGGAGCTCGAGCCAGGCGTGAGTAAAGCTCGTGCTCGGACTACTGACAAAGCGCTGCCTAGTAATGCAGGCGTGTCTGGTGGCAACGGAATTGTTCAAAGCCCTTAGCTTTCACTTGAAAGGAGATGTGGGGTCTCCGAAATGTTGGATCTGTATACAATTGTTACAAGCATCTAGAGAACACTGAAGAGTCAGAACTACTCCAGTCCACTTGTTATCGGCACGTTTATCAAATTAACAGAACGTAACTGGCAAGATCTGAGAAGTATAGCGAGAATTGACAGTGATACTCATTTGAAAGCAAGATTTGAAATGTCTAACGAAAACTCACGTATAGCCCCTGTGCTGAATGAGAATGTTGGAAAACACAGCAACCGTGAGTATGCAGTCATGGTGCGATGTCGCTAGCTGAAGACCCGTGTGCCTAGATCTAATTCTAGTGCCGAGCAGATTTTCACGAACGGTCTTTCCGAAGCTTTCTAGATGGGTGTGTGAGCTATCATGACATTGGTTCACTGCGATGTCTTCGCCCATGCTTCCGCGTTGTTCACATCTACCAGCTTGGGAGGTAAGGCATGTACGACAGGTTGTCGAGACTGCATGCATTGCACCACACCATACACGATAGATATCGAACGCTCCCCCGGGTAGTCTCTAGGGTAAGGTTTTCAGTCTCTTTCCTTGCATGGCGTGGTCATGGTCGTAGTCCCCCATGTATTGATGCTCTAGCGGCGGTCTGTGTTGCATCTTGATGTCGATTTGCCTGCGCCAAAGTTTCTTACTCTTTCTACTCCATCGTCGATATATCGATGGGATGTCTCAGCAATTCGATGATATTGGTCGTATCCGCTCTCTCGTTGGGGTCGTTGCACTGAGCCTTGATGTTCCGCGCACGGATTGTCAGCACGTGCAAAAAGATACTAGTCCGCAACGGGTGATGACCTCATCGCCTTGGCCAATTAGAGGCCAGCTCTCATCAGCCAATCAGAGCGTGCGCCCATATATATCCTTTCAAGTCCACCACCTTTCGAGGCAGAACAACCAAAAGATGGCAAAAAGACTGCCAAAAGGATACTCTCCAGCGGGGAATTGAACCCCGGTCTCCCGCGCGTTGCCCTGTGAAGGTGACAAGCGGAAATACTGACCACTATACTACTGAAGATTGATCAACCGAGAGGTTGAGTAGCTGGTTTGATGGAAATCATGTGTTTTACTGCAAATATAACCAAAACACTGTACGTATTCGTCGTTAGCAGCGCTGACTGAAGTAAGGGTTCCGAAATTTGCACAGAAAATGTCGGGCTCGGTTGGCGGTGGGGCTTACATCGAACCGGCGGCGCCGGCTTTCCACCCATAAACCCTCGGGGTCTGCGAACACCTAGCGAAGTAACCGACATCAGCACTTGTAGCCACGGTCACAAAGTCGGCGACCACTTCGTTTGCTGTTTGGTTCTCGTATTGGTGAACTATCGGTATACCCGACAAGATACGCTTGTCGTACCCTGGATGGATGGCGCCAACAAGGTTCGTCAAACACACTCTGGAAAAGGCGACGCCGAACTTTCAGTGAGCAAGATGGCAGGATGAATATTGATGGCGGTGGGTGTGTAAAGCAAGATGCGGTGTGGTTGTGTGGATGACACACATGTGCGAGGCACTGGAAACTTTCCCTGCGACGTGAACCAGGCGCGCGGGTCGCACTGGTGACAGACACCGCTATGTCGTTCGTACATGTTCCTGCATGGCGGGAATGTGTGCGATGGATGAATTTGATGATGTTGAAGTTTGAAATGGTAGACGTACTGTCGTAAAATGGCATCCGTGTACGAGCACCAACCTCGACAGTCATGAGCGCGCACAAGATGCTTGCTAAGAATAGCAGTGTTAACGCTCAAGTGCGTAGGTTGGTTGCAGTGGCCTGGAATTCGTATGAGGCTGAAGGGCGGGTTCATACCATACCCTATCGACATGGGATAACGTCTTCGTGGCTTGTGTTGCCGTGCCATGCCACGATGTAGCGCTGAGTCGTACGCATGCAAGGCAGTGCATCGCGCTGGGTTTCCAAGTGTCTAAAGCTGCAACGTCATGTCTGACCGGCAAGTGTGTCTACCGAGAGCACGAAGTCGTTAGCGCTAGGGCGGGAGAGTGAATCATGGACATTGGCAGATGGGATGGGAGCGGTGGCTCTCAGAGTAAGCTGCACCACCCAAGGTGCGGCGCGGTCAGCGAGATTGAGCAGACACGGGCAGAAGACTTGGCGGAGAATTGGTGGTGACGCGTTCTGGAATCCGGGGTCGCCCTAGGCAGACGAGAGAGACAAAGGGATGCGGGACAGCATCATAGATGGGGAGCTTCATGGTCACGGCAGAAGACGTGGGATTATGCACAAAGTGAGACATGGAAGCCCACACTGGCTGATCAGTGTGTGCTGGCCATGGCGATGCTTGACAAGACGCGTTGGAGATGTTGACGGCCATGTTGATGAACAGGGAGAGCATATGTATGGCAGGGGTGGCAGCCATGCTCAGCAGGACGTCGAGTGGCTGAGCGAGTATGCAGGCGTCCTCCGCCTCAGTCAAGTACGAGCACGTTGACGCCCTCTCCTCCCACCGCCCGTTGAGCCCATGTCTCTCGACTCTCGACTTGGTCTGCTTCATATTCCAGCCAAATCTTCCAGTCGCTCGTTGTTGTTGTTACTGCTGTCACCGTTCCCCCTCTTCTGGAAACCATTGCGCCGTGCACCAGCCGCCTCGCCTCGGCTCCATCTGCGATCGACGGGTCGAAGCGATCTGCACCGCGTCAGGCTGAATAGCAGAACAGCCAGCCAGGCGCAAGTGAAGTGAGGCTCATATCGTGATTCGCATCCCGACTCCAGAGGCGCTTGCCATAGTCACTCGTTTGGTCGCGTTCTTCTGCTCTGCATGCCGACGTCTCTCGAGTCGCTCGCTGGCACCACGAGCTGAATCGCGAACAAGGCACCACGACCCCGCTGCGGACGGCGCGAACGACCGACTCAATGCGCTCTAGCAACAAGAGCTATGTCAACATCAACGACGCGGGCAGCGAGGGGAGAGAGGGCACGCCGTGGTACTGGCGTCTGATAGCACTGGCGGCGTCGTGGATGATACTGGGCGGGTGCGTGCTCGCCATGCCTCCGAGGGCAGTCGAGGTGAAAGCAGGCTAACACATGACAGCTACCTGATTCTGCCCGGCCTCTACGCGAACGAGCCCAACCTCAAGTTCAGCCAAGCCGTCCTGTCCGTCTTTGTTGTCGCACTTCTTACGGCCGGCTACTCCTTCACCGCGCTGCTCTGCTTCGCCTGCCGCAATGAGCGCTTCCAAGCCGAAGCCGTCTTTCTGTAAGGCCTCTTCTCCGCCTGCACCACCAGCCCAACACTAACACTGGCACAGCCCCGCACTCACCTCGTCCGCCCTCGGCCTTATTTCAATAGCCTACAACTTCCTCTCCTCCCGCAACTACCACTGGGGCAATGCCGCCATCAGCGGCACCGTCACCAGCGCCGCCGGCACCCTCCTCTACAGCGCTCTCCTCCTCTGGACATACCGTCGGATAATAAAGTCCAAATGCCAGACAGACACGCGCGCAAACCTCTGGTCCGAACAGTCCTACTACCACAATTTCATCCCAAACATGTACCCCACCGCCATACGCTCGCCCTCGAACCCACCGCCCGCCGCCGTCTACTCCGAAGACGACCGTGTGAACCAGCAAATGGCGCTGCTTCTCGCAAAAGGCGACCCACGGCCCAGTCCCGACGCCAACAGCACCTTCCGAATAGACCTGCCCGAAGACCGTGAACAGCAGGAAAGACAGTTGCACAGCCAGGAGTTGGTCGGCACGCCTGCACAAACACACGTCGACTGGAACCGCGAGCGATCCGACAGTAGACCCGACAGCCTGAGTGAACACCAGGCATGGCAACAATGGCAGGGCCGTGGAAGAAGCACCAACCGCCCATCGAGTACGGATGGAAGACCCAGCACCCACTCGAGGAATGTCAGCCGCGAAGAGCGGAGGAGAGAAATCGAGCTTGGCCAGCTGCAGCGCGTGTGACCTCTTCACCAACATTCACGTCTTTACCTTCTTTGCGCAAAAAAATACGCATTCTCTACGCACATGGACAGCGTCGGTGTTCTGGGCCGGGCGTTTTTGGGTGGTTCGCGGTCGATACCTTTGCATTTTTGCTCGTCCCCATCGCTTTGGATTTCAGAGACTGTACTGTAACGATGTATATGTTACCGAGTTGTTTGGCATATCTTGGCAGGCTGAATGCTCATTTTCTGTGTTGTTTACCATTTATCGAGTCCAATACCAAATCACCAATCACATTTGCACTCACTGTCGCTTCCGCATCAGGTCCCTTCCTTCCAAATCCTAGCCGCTGTCGGCAACTACGACCCCACCGATAGGCCCCCTAGGCAGCATCGCCACGCCATTATTATGATCCGATGCCTCGTGGCTTGGTAACACACGGAGATGCATCAACCCGAAACATGACGTCCTTTGTCATTGCCCACACTCAAGCACCGTGGCAGATGGGGCGACCACTCCTGCAACCACGAGGAGAACCTCCATGTACCAACCCCGCCACATTCCTAACGCGGCCGCTCCTGTAGCCATTAGGAGAATACTGCGCCACCTTCCTGCATCCTTCGACTTGCTTCAATATATTGGCCCGGACGGACCCACTTGGCTGCACAAAGCTCGCAACGACAGAATTTGTCCAGAACGCAATCATGTCTTTTTTTCCTTCAATGTGTGAAAAAAAAAATTTGTTCAATGTTCCAGACGCTTCCTGTAAGCATAAGCACGCACACCGTATGCAGGTTGGGCGCGCCAGCTGATGACGCGAGCGTAAGCAAATGAGTATCGCTGTGACATGGGGCGGTTTGATGCTCCAAGCAAAAAGAGATAATCAGAAAAGTCTTATCGGAGATAGGATACACTCACAGTAGTTCCCAATTAAATATGCCCAGAAAATTCGTTATTGCTTCTCTAGCACCCTGCATGCTATCCGTTCTACCATCTACCAACTCTATTTGGTGGTAATCGAACAAATCTACTAGTCGTCCTCGACCCTTTCCCCCCAAAAAAATCTCTACAATTTTATAGCAAACTGCTTGAGGTACTCGTAATGCTCAACATTAGCAGCAACCGTGTCTCGGATCTGTTTCGCACCCTCTTCACCGTACTTTTCCTTCCACTCGGCGAAAAGCTGCTCGTCTGACTTGGGCTCCTTCTTCTAAAAGATTGTCAGTCCACGACTCCGACCACGTGATTGCAATTTTGACTTACATGTGTTCTTGCCCTCAAGCGATCACTGTCCAAAGCATCCTCGTGGAAACCCTTCCATTTCTCAAATGCCTGCTTGGCTATTTCCTGGTCCTTCTCCGTGTCCCATACGAGCATGTCTGGATCCCATTCGATTCCCGTGGTTTTGCAGAATGCTTCAATCATGCCAGATGGGTTGTCCAGCAAATCGTCTGCATCGATGACGCAGATTTCGACACCACCATTGTCGCCGTTGGTCTGCTCATTGGAGTCGTGCTCCTTTTGGCCCGCGAACTTGGGACCAATCTGGCCTTCGGAACGTAGGTAGTCGAACAGGCGACGGAGCTCTTCGTAGCCAGCTTCGTCAGGGCGGAAGTTATAGAAGCCCGTCATCTTGTCTAGTGGAGGGATGGTGCAGCGGTAGTATGACGGAATGGAGAACTTCGGGTGACGGATGAGAAATGTGAAGTGGTAAGTTGCCAACAGATCCGCGGGAATGACCGTAGGGTTGTTGGGTTCGCCTTGGGTGTCGTATGGGTAAGGAGGTCCGGGACGATCGCTACGAGTCGTGACAGGCGAAAGCTGAGTGGTGTCTGTTCCTACGCCACGACGATAGTTGGACAGAGATGGGGCGATCGTGGCGGGCTTGCCGGCTGGGGGGATCCAGTATTGGGCCATGTCCTTGATGAAAGCGCGCTTGCCCTGTGAGAGGTGAGTATATTGTTCGCGTGTAATTCTCCACTGTGTGCTATTGACATTTCCATGCTAGGGGACGTCATAATGCGAGAGTCAATATGGTAGGAAGCTGGGCAGATCGTAATGGTTCGGCGGCCATTCGGGGAAATAGGAGAAGGCGGGTTGACCATGTCCGCTTGTAGAGACCATCAGAGACTTTGGTGGATTCGGTGCGCCCAAGTCGAACCGCTGACATATTGCGCAAGTTGTGCTTGAAAAGTCATGAGATGGTCGTGATTGGAGTGGGGGCGAATAGAGATCTGGCTAGCGGGTGGTTGGCTGAGAGCACCCAACACGCAATCGCGACGAAGTTGACGAGATCGCGGAGACAACATGCTGATTGGATGCAAAGAGACAAAGAAGTGAAGGAGAAACAGCAGAAAAGTGGCAATACTGTAAACACATGGAAAGTCTGAGTGCACGAACCTCTGAGTTTTCTCTCGCGATGCGATCAAAGATGGTCTTGTATGTGCTATCCTCGTAACCAGACGCTTTCCTGGCTTCTGGGTCATTTTCGTAACGCTCAGCAAGGCGCTCGGGACCAAAATAGTAGGCGTCGCCGAAAGGCTCGTGAACACACTGGAGCGTGTCGTGGCGGGTCATGAAGACCTAGATGATGGTAAGAAGGCTGACTTGGGCGAGACACGGCGGAACCAAGCATACCCGCTCAAAGGCCGTCGAGCATGCTCTCGGATGAGTAGCCACAAAGATGGGCTTGCTCGTCATGGTTGCGGCTTGTTGACTCTGGTAGGATCTATATTCCAAGTATCCTGCGAAGGAGTGACTGATAGGTTGAACCGGTAGGGTTGGTGAAGAAGTACAGATATATTTCAAGCTGGACAGCAAGCACCTACTGCGAAAAGTAGACGGGGCACTAGCAGACCCTTATATCTGAGCCCCAAACAGAATCTGCTGCCAATCAATCCGTGCGAGACGGAACCCACAATTGCTGTTCGTTGAGCAGCAATCCCTACCAGCAACACGGGTTAACAGGTACTAGTGGGCCTGACTATACCGCGGTGGCAGCTTCAATCAGAGGAGCCATGCGGTCGGCAACCACAGCCGCAAGCGTAGTGTGAGGGTCATGCAGAGAACGCGGTTGCCCTGATTCGACGCAGGGCTGGAACTGGCCGAGGTGTGTTCGTGAGGTGTCTTCATGCTGCACGTGTGATGTCACTGGCGGGACTTGGTGGGCGGAAGGTGTCTTCCAAGGCTGGTGGGGCGCCATGTGCCCCTCACTAGCACGCCCGAGGTGCCGACGGACCATCGTCCACTCCTTCCCCTTTTCAGCGCTCTTTGGGTCTCACGCGCCATATCGTTGGATGGTATTTTTCAGCAGCCTTAGGTCTGTATTCCGGACGACCCTGGACCACAGACTCCAATGCAGCTAAAAGCACGACATATCGTGGCTGCATTCCGCAATTCTGGAGTGTCTGCGACGAACAAAACCCGTTCAACGACCCCGAGGGAAGCGAGATACGCGCTGATGGACCTGGATTATTCTCTGTACATCGTAATACAGCCCGAAAGCTGTTGCACGACTTAATGCGCACCTGCCTGGTCGTTCAGCGGAAGAGAGCTGCGTGAAACGATGAACTAACGCCTGTTCAGCAGTTCCGTGTCCAGGGCGCCTTGATTGCGTGGGGGATCAGTTCGGATTTCAGACGTTAAACAGAACACTACAACGCTTCAGCTTCAGATTGCTGTCATCGAGTGCCCTTGGGCCATTCTCGTAGTCTACTAATACTTGCCGTCGTAAGCACGCGCGGTACGAAGAGCAGCAGAGCGCTCAGACGAATTCATTCCTACAGTCTAGACGTAAAACGATCCGGCAAAGCACACGACCGAATACACAAATACAACCGCAGTACAATGATCGCTCAATCTTCGCATCCTCGTCCTTACTGGGCGCGAATATTGCTCCTTCGGGTACCGTACACCACGCTTCTCATCCAGTTGCAATGCCTCGTCAGCGGTAACTTCGTTTGGTGGCCAGATCATGTAACTGACCGGGATCCAACAGCTAGCCAGCTGTCCGAGCCACCAAACTGGCGGCCATCCGATCCTGGTGAGCAGAAATGCCCATCGATCATGGCCTGAGAGGACGACCTCAGCCGCCGAGTAGGCAGTGCTGATGCGAGCTGCCGGGTCGAAGCAACGCACGATGTTGAGGACAACACCGAGGATGCAAGCCAACATGAAGCAGACGTGTATCCAGGCCATCTGCTGGACGAGTATTGCACGTAAACGGCTGGAGAAACCCGAAGGCTTCGGTCCACGCTCTTTGATCTTCAGAGATAGACTGCCACTCGGCGTGAACCCAGGCTTTGTCCCACCTAAGCGTGTGGGAAGGATCATACCGCGAACAAGAGAAAGCGTGTAGTACGGAACCAGCCAGAAATCAGCCTGGTCCCAGCGTATTGCGTCCCGATATCCAACAAACAGCGCTAGACTCGTCTTGTGCGCCGTATCAGCAAAGACCCAAATGCAGACGAGTCGTAGGAGCCAAGCGAGTTGCCAGCGCTCATAGTAGACTACGAAGGGATATCCGGCCAGTAGTGCAAGTGGAAGACCGATGTAACCTAGCCAGTTGAGAGCGCTGTTCACTACAGATCCTGCGCCAAACACGTAGCCGGCGAGGCGTTGGCGCGCACTACAGAAGGGCACTGTCGGACCCCAAAGACGGAAGTTGATCTAGAATGCGTCAGCCCCGATTGGAAATTATCGGAAAAGAGACTTACCTTTAGCGCTGTCTGAACGTTGCCGATGGTCCATCTCGTCCGCTGTTTGATATGACCAGACAGGGTATCCGGCATCTCACCACATTGCAAATACTCATCGATATAAGCTACCGACCAGCCTTTCCCAAGAAGCATGGAGCTACAAGCCGTGTCCTCACTAATCGAGTACGTAGGAAAGCCATCAATGTCCTCTATCGCCTCTCTGCGCGCCAGATACCCAGATCCAACGCAATCGCTCGCACCGAGCTCATCGTGGATAAGCTCCGTCATAGCGTAGAAGTAGTCGAGATCTTGTCGCACCGGATCATTCAGTGGGATATTCCAGAAATGCTGTGGCGGGCATGCCATCCCCATCTTGGGCTCCTTGAGGAGATGGGGCATCATGGCGCGTAGCCAATTTGGCTGGACTATCATGTCGACGTCCAAACCTGCGACGAATGGTGAGGGGAAGTTCGTGAGTTTTGCGCTGAACTTCAGTCCGTGATTCAGATTACCAGCTTTCTGGTTCTCACGTCAGTAAAAGTTGACATCGAAGAGAGCAGGCAGCATACATAGTCCGGCACCTCTGGCTTCTCGCGGCTTGTATAATGTGCGTGTGGGTACTTTCGCGACACATGTAACATCTTCTCTTCCAGGTCCCTCGACCGACCATCATCGCATAAAACCACACTGAGGCGATTCGATGGCCAATCTGTCTCGCATGCAGCCCTGACAACATTGAGGATGGTGTCGTTATCCTCTCCACACGCGGTAATGAGTACAGCTACTGCTGGAACATGGTCGCCTTCGAGATGTAGTTTTCGTCTTCTAGGTCGCTGCAGAACAAAAACACGGTTGAGATAAAAGCAGGATGGTAGGAAGGTATTGGAACAATTCAACGACAATGAAGAACCAGGCTAGACCTAGCTGGTATTTTCCAACTACTTGCATGTACGCAAGACAATAGACTCGAAAACAGAAGTAGGCGAGCAGGCACATTGGCGCCAGGAGGCCTGTAGCAGATACAAGGGGCCAGAGGGAATCTGGCGCGACAGCCATGTTGTGAATTGGAATAAAGGGACGATGCCACAAGGGAGATGTGAGTAATATCTTATAGCCTACGATGACACTTTTAGCATCTTCGAGCTTATATTATGTCGGCGATAGCCGCGATATGGCCATTCTTTGCCCCGGTTGGCGGGTATCTTTCCATCGGACATTGCAGTAGAAGAGACGAGAGGATCGCTGCGTCGGCGCGCATCACATCTTGAATCATAGCGGGAAGCAGATACCCCACGTGGTGAGCTTGCATGCAAGGGTAAAACGTGATTGGTGGGTACAGTACGTCCAAGGCCACTGCTAGGGAACAAATTCTTGCATCCATCAGACGTCAGCTATTCACAATTCTTGGGAAGCTGAACGCCAGCATTCGCCATGTACAAATAAGAGGACGTAAACGTGTATCGAGGCTGTGATTGCTTCTTTCGCGGACCATACTTCTCCTACAACTACTTTTGCTTTTGAGCCTGAAACAAAACCTCTGTTGATGTAGCTATATGACGTATCCAGCCAACATTCTACACACAGTTGCCGAAATAGACAGCTACACATCAACTGTTAACCGCATCTTCAACAGATCCCCGTTAACAATCTCCTCTCTCTTCTTTTCCAACTCCTCCATGTCCCAGCACGCACTAACATACCTCCCACTCAGCCAATCTCTTCTCTCGCTTCCCAACCAAGCCAACGTGTCTCCCGCCAACTCTGGAGTATCAACAAGCACCTCATGCATGTATCCCGGCATGCTCAACGCAAGTTCTGTTTGCACACCACCAGGATGCACGGCAATAGCTACCATCCCGTCTTTGCCCTCACCATGATCTTGGGCAATGAACTCTGTAAAGCGCAAGGAAGCCAGTTTTGATGATGCGTAGGATGAGGTTTGCGGAATGACCATGACAGCGCTGATAGAAGTAAGGTTTATGATAACCCTAGAACCAGCGAGCAGCAGAGACCAACATGCGCGGGTCACAAGATAAGGGCCTTTGACACTGACTTCGTAGTCGCCCCACCAGGCGTCGGGGTCCGAGTCTGGGATGCCAGCAAAGGGAGCGAGACTTCCTGCATTGTTGATAAGGACATCGAGTCTGCCTTTGAACTTCTCGGCCACCTCTTCCACCGCAGCATCTACGCTATCTTTACTGGTGACATCGAGTTTCAGGGCCAATACTTGTGGTTCTGGATGACCTGCATGTTTGGCTGCGGATCGAACTTCTGGTATGACGTCGGATAGCGAGGAACGCGCGCCAAGGGCTATGCAGGACGCGCCTGCTTTTGCGTAGCTGATGGCTGTGGCGCGGCCGACACCTTTGGAAGCACCCGTGATGAGGATGTGTTTTCCCGAGAGGTTGGCGTTGGTGGGGGCGATGTAGGAATACGTGTCGTGACGTTCAGTTGGCGTGAAATTTGAGCCTGGTGTTTCTTGGTAAACTTGTCTTCAGAGACAACTATGGCTGGGGTGAAGTACCATTTGAGGCGCGCTTTTCGCCAGAGTTATGAGACATGATGATGCTTTGTTTTTGAGGGACCAACTACAAGTCCTTGCATGTGTCTGGATAACGAGTTCAATCATGGCAGATACTATTTACGAATCGCCAGGAGAGTGGTGACGTAAACGGTATCTACATTTGGCATGGCAAACGTCAGGTACCAGGATCATGGTGGTATACAAAGGGCTCATCGGAAGTATCTTTTCGGCAAATCAACACAATATGAGATTCGTGATTCAAGCATCAGAGAAAAATCGTGAACTGAATTGAAATGATTCCTAAATTCCATGTGCTTACTTGCACAACGCTAGTATCCTCTCCACTGCTCGCTCTGCCGCGATCATGACTCCCATGACCGGGTTGGTAGTAAGAGGCGGCACAATGCTTGCATCGATAACAAACAGATTCTGCATACCAATCACCTTTGTATTCGTGTCAACGCATGATTCCATCCTGCAACTGCTGCTCCAATGCTGCACATTGCCACGTGTGTAAGCACTTGGCGTGGTCAACCAAGTTGAAATCTGCTCGAGCGTCGAGTTTTTGGCAATATTGAGGGGGGTGAGGGTAGGAGGAAGAGCTTGGAAGATGTTGTGGACGAATGTGGCGATTGCTGTTGCATCTCGGGGATCAGAATAGAAATTTGAGTTTGGAAGGGCGATACCCCTGGCATCCAAGTTCACGCGGCCGACAGATCGGAGGCCAGAGGTCCCGTAGACGTTGAGTGTGATGGTTCCGTTATCCATAAAGTCCATCGCACCCGAAGAGTCAATGGTGCCCTGGCAACCCACCACATCATCGCCCTGTTCGATGTAATCCCAGAATGCGCTTGTTTGAGAGGCGAATGTGTAGGGTCCTGAGCGGTTGTTGAGATATAGATCAACGTCAGCTGGCGGAGGGTTTGAGTAGCCATAGTTGTATGACGCGATTTCGTCGGAATAAAGCTCGATAAAAGTGTTTGGGTTGTCGAAGACGCCATTGCCGACCGCGGTGTTGTTGATCCAGTCTTGAGCAGGGACGGTAACGTGACCTTTCGTAGAGAGATTTCGCAAAGTCTCTGCTTCGCCGATACCTGACCACATTAACAGTTGGGGACTGAGAAGTGCGCCGGCTGAAGAGATGACCATTCCGCCCTCTTTGATGCAGATACTGTGTGGGCTGGTTGCACCATTGGTCTGAACGTCGACACCAGTTGCAACATCGCCATCTCTACGGACACGCAACACCTTGGCACCAGTCTGGAATGAGAAGTTCGTTCGGTTCAGTGCAGATTGGAGGTACGTCTTCACTGGCCCACTCCTTTGGCCGTTTTCATAGTACCATATGGGGTGCCCGAACACTTTCGTCTTGTTATGGTTCTCGATACCGTCGTTCAGGCCAACCTCGGTATAGCCTGCGCCATCGACAAGCCATTGCTTCGCAGCCTCGTAGCCGCTCTGCAGATACCGCTTGCCATCCTGCGATGGGCTGTCTGTATTTGGCTGTTTTGTCCTGACTTTGCGAATCGCGGATTGCATGTCGGCGTCCTTCCAGCCATCCGGAAAGTAGCGATTCCAATCGCTCGCGGGCGGCTGGAAGAACAGCCCAGCGTTGATTGCCGAGTTACCACCGACAGTGCATCCTTGGAACGCGTTGACGACGTCTGATGCGCAGGTTAGGTTGCCCTCGCCAGAGTTCGAGAAGATTGACTTGTACAGTCCCGGGACATCAACGCGGCTGAGTTCAGTCTCGCTTAACCATTCCGGACGGGCACGACCGCCGGTTACGTAGTACGATGGGCCGCCTTGCTCTAGGAGTAGAGTCTTCTTGCCAGCTTCGCTCATACGATCTGCTGTGACGATACCCGCTGGACCAGAACCTAGAAATATTAACCTTGGAATCAGGTGGTAGGTGCAAATGCGAACTTACCGACGACAATGACGTCCCATTCACCCCCAGCACAAGTCTCTGCAGCAGCATAGCTGGTGAGTACAGCCACCGGCAGCAAAGTCTTCAACATGTAGGGTGTTACCATGATGCCGTTCTGAATTTGAAGATTAGACTTGCTTTGTTCCCCGTTGGAGAGGCTGTGGCTCCTTACCGCTACCAGGCTGAAGGGCTTGCTTTAAGCATCCCATCTCACCACCACCGTCTAGCATGTACGCTTGCTCTAGTCGCCAGTTCTAAAGCACGGTGATGCACAAGTACCACAATACTAGACAAATTTGCAGCTTGAAGCTGGAAGCCGACATGACCGAACACGAAGAGGTATGACGCTGCTTACGATATGGTACGTGCGCAGAGCTAAACCATCGCTCAGACTCGGGCACTTTCCCTCATCGCACGCGCTACAGGGGCTGAGATGGCACGCCGGTCGGCACCAGTGGAGCATCTGAAAATCGGAACTTTGGTGCGGTGGGTGCGTGGCGGTCGCTGCATGGTTTATTTTGGGATATGATGGCGAGCTGGAGATGTGGCGTGGGTGAGGGGGGTGGAGCCAAACTCAGCGGAAGGCGCGGCTGAAGTTGCGACCTTGCGTCAGTCACCCCGGCCTTGACTAGAGTACTTTGTTTTTAACTTCCTCCTACAACTCACATCGCAGATGACGGCGTTACGTGCGAAAGCTTGAGAAGCTTGTTGCGCGATGTTACGGGACTTGCCCGCTCGGGCCGCCTGGAAGCATTGGTGGTGGGTTGTTCGTATGAGGCAAGGGCTGTAAAGTGGTACGTGCACCGTGTCACTTCATAAACTGGGACACTGAAGGCTCAAGAATCGTACTGGCAGATTACCAGTGCCGTTTTTCTCTCCGGCTTGATCAATGAGAGGATCAATCACTATGGAGTCGTGGGAGTCATGCGACTGATCTTCACACAGTTCCAAGGTTGTCTACCCACACCGCCATCTCTGGTCTATGGTATTCCAGATCGACATTTTCCTGCTTCGCCAATGCAATCAAGCAGAGAATACCGTATTGACATGAGGCAATTGCAAAGGGAAAATGCTGTACCACCGTGTTGAAATAGACAAACTCAGCAAGGAATCAGAGAACCGAAGTCCAACCGTACGCCGCTCGCAGAGTTGAATGGAAGTCCGACCTTGGCAGCAGCAGACACTCTTACTACACGGAGTTTTGACATAACACCATAGCGCATCCAAACACCACCCACTGCATTCCCATCCAGCGTCTGACCGCGTGCTGAGACCTGTGATGAAAGCTCAAAGAATTCCGCCTTGAAAAGGTCTACCAGGGTACCTTGGCAGTCTATTACATGCAGGCTCGAGGGGAGAAAATCTGCAGGAGGATATGGACATTTCATATACTTCTGGGCCGATGACCGGAGTGCGAGTTTGAGAAATGATTGCTTCGTGGATAGAATGGACTTTGATGAACCTTTTCCACTTCTTGGTGATGCTCAAACGAGCAAGAGAAGGACTATAGGCGAGAACTCAGAGAGTATAGAGTGGCGGTAAAGTCTGTCAAGTTCTGGGCATCTTTTACTCGAAGTGTTGGTATCTTCCGCAAGTACATGTATCCTTTCCTTCCCTTCCCTTCCCTTCCCTTCCCTTCCCTTCCCTTCTACTAGCCTAACAAAGCCGACCGGTATAGTGAACGAGCGGTCGTTCACAGGCTTTCCCGTTTTTCTTTTGAGAATCCGAGTCTCATGCAGTCGAGCAGATTGCGGCTCATAATTCAAATGAGTCTGCGCGAAAGCACTTCGCGCAGTCGCGGACACAGTAAACAGAGATTCACCATGAATGTGGTCTAATCGGGTTAGTGTCGATTGTAGCTTGATTTGTTGCCTCGGGCGTCTTGCGCCTGCCCATCTGCGACTACGCTAGGAAATCGATCACGAACAAGCGAAGGCGAGACGTAAGCTCAATAACCACTACACAGAGCCGTTTTCAAGACGCTGTATCCTTGCGGTGATAGCCCAGAAACTGTGTAAGCCGCGTCCTCTACTCTCGAACGCGTAACAACACCCGAAAAGTCCGGATGCTCTAGAACCACACTCACTGGCAGCAATATGAGCATCGCTTCTACGACGATTGCTGACAATTTACGCAGGGTAGTTTCTTGCATGGCGCCTGCTACTGATGCGGTTCGTACACTGGCATAATGCCACCTCAAAGGACAACTGTAGAAGCTAACGAATACAGCTGCCTACGAAACATGTTCGCATAGATGCGGCGTTTCTCTCGGAGCAGCAGAGGAGATATCCGCTGGTGCTAGCGAAAATCCGCGACGCCATCCCACCCGAGCTTTACCCTACAGCGGAAGCATCACCACAAGATATATACTACGGACATCCGTTCTACCCCGGTCGGGTGCTCCTAGGAACCAACGAGAGCTCTCGAGTATGGAGTCATTTGCGCAGAGTAAGGAAGAACCACAAAACTCTGATGGAGATACACTACGATGACAACAGAGGCGGCGAGGAGGGTCACACTCCTTTTGCGCAGTCGGATTTCTTGCCGTGGTGTCGCCTTCTTGCAGACGACACGTGTCGCGTCGGAGCCCATGAATGGGAGGAGCGGGTAAAGAGAGTCGTCAAGATCGTTATGTTGGAAGCTGGGTATTCCGAGAGCGTAGTGTCCCAGATACCGTCGTCATTACTGACAGCCATACGAATGAATCTTGAGAAAGGCCCGGATGGTCTGCCGCAAACAACTGGACTGGATCCTGGGTGGTCGACGGAACAGGTTGCAACTTCTCTCGCATCGTCATCCGCCCTTGACCTTGGCGGGGAACTAGTGGACAGTGTACAACAGCCTGGTGTGCCCCAACCGAAGCCGCGCAAGGATCCGGCAGCATACTATATCAAGATGCTGAGGGACGTCATTCCAGTCGAACATTGGTTTCAAACGTCGCCGATCCCAACCTATGAAGAGCAGGGGATCGTCCTGCTGGAACCCGACAGCAAAGAGTATTTTGCCTTGTTTCCTGGTAAAGTTCTCCTAGGCCACCTCCGCAGCGAAGATGAGACACAAGTCTGGGCAGCCTTCCGTCGTCCCAAGCCAGTTGCAAAAGTACAGACATTGTCTGGATCTTGGCGGATGTGCTTGTTCGATGACAACTTACTTGAGGTAGAGCTGCCTGGAACATTGAACGGCACTGTAAACTTTGCGCCTGCGTTCCAACTCCTAACTGAGGGCAAGGATGTTGTCGGCACATCGAAGCTGTGGTTTGCCAGACTCAGTACGTGCGTGCGTCTCGCGCTCATTGACGCCAGGCTGCAGGACGACGGAGGTTTCGTCACTCGACAGGACGCGCGACCCAGAGAGCTAGCGGCACTCATCAAGAGCAATTGGATGCGACTTCGACGAACATTCCAAGGGCCTGGACGTGGCATTGAGCAGGAAACGAGCCAACCGCCGTTGACGCAGGAGTCACGAAAGACGCATACCGCGGGCGCATCTGTCATGGTTGCTACCACGCGTGATCAAGTCCACGTGCCTGAAGATGACAAGAGTAGCAAGCACCGACAGCAGACACAGCCTCCAACGACTGTTTCCACAAACTCCATCATATCTCAAGACGGAGACGACATTATGGAGACAGCCTACCCGCTTGCCAGACCTGACAAGCAGTTCGCCATTTCTAAGCGCACGGCGGCACTACCGCCGCCCAACTCTCCAATGACAACGAACAAGAAACAGAAGACGATGAGCCCAGACCCTACAGCCTTGCTTGATTTCATCGATTTCACCACCGCAAAGGACACCCCGGACACTGCCGCGCTCAGAGAACAGGTTCAAGTGCTCACCGAGGCCAAAACTGCGCTGAAGGTGGAAAACAGCAAGAAGAATGAATACATTGTCCAACTGAAACTCACTATTAGTGATATGAAAGACGATATGAACGATTACAAGAGGAGGGTACAGGAGTTGGAGACATTCAAGGCCAAGCACGTTGAGCATTGTCAGGCAGTGATGCTGAAGCTGCTGACGCAGAGGAACTTGCGAAACGGCAGCAGCGAGACTGTTGCTGAGAGGGATGCAAGAAGGGAATACACAGAGGTCTATGGGCTTGAGATTGTGGGTCGGGATACAATGGAGTGAGAGAGATCACCCTATCTGCACAAGCATCTGAAATTAAGCCAACAGATTTGCATTGACATATCTTTGACGAGAAAACTTGATCAGAATCCACCGAGACCATCGTCGCTCTCTTCGTAGTCATAAGACCAATCATGATTCGCACCTCTCTCCTCCCGCTTCTGTGACACTCCCGCCAAAGCCTTCCATTCACGTTCCTCTATCGCTTTCCCTAGGCCAATAGAAAGCTGCAAGTCATCCGCCTCATCGTCGTCAATCAAATGGTAGCTCCAGATGTAGTCCACATCCGAGACACAATGTGGCTCGTTGATAGCACCCACACGGCACCTTACTTTCTGCAGCTGTATCGCGAGGACTGTCTCTGCAGGTTCTGTTTCGGTAGGCGAAGAAGGGGAGTTCATGTTAGATGCCGAGTCTACCCGTCGAAAGGGGAGGGGGAGTTGTGGTTGCGGGGTTGAAGCTGCCTCGGTTATGGGTTCGTGTGACACAACCGCATGCTTATGAAACGGAGCTTTGGATGTCTGGAGTCCGGTGACAAAGTATATTGGTTTCTTCTGTTGTGCCATCTTGCGGAGGAAGGCTTGTGTTGTGGGCTCATGGCGCAGGTTGTCGAAAACCTGCGATGGTTCGTCGATAGTGACATGGGATGTGGCGTGAGGGTCTTCGTCTTTGGACTGATTTGGTAATTGCCGTGAAGCGGGAGATTTAGGGGGCTTGATGGAGTTGGAAGATGGATTCAGAGGATTGGTAAGGAGTTGCCCGAGCGTGACAGACTCTGATGGCAAAGGTGCTGGGAGACTGAGTAGGGGAGACATGTTCGATATTGATCTGCGTTTAGATGTGAAGCAGACTCTACGATGATATAAAGCTCCAGGAAATGATACTCGGGACCAAAGTGAGGGAATAAAAATGGTCAAAGATGACGATCTGGTCGGCCCGGCTCTGAAGATATATCTTCAAGTTGTGGACTTGGCTCACTGTTCACTAATTACGCAATAGCAAGTGTGGTGATGCTCGTGCGTTGGCCTGCCATGTCTCTGTTTGAAACTATGATTTTGTGACGACTGTCATTCGTTGTCAAACTGTCGGTCGTACGGGATGTGACAACCGGTCTCGTTGCGAGCATGTCTATAGCTCGGCTACCACAGGGAGACGAGACCTGGAGCTCGCTCCACAACGGGATTTGTTACTTGATTGGCTGATAAAGCCCGCAAACTCGCAAACGCGTTACTAACGGTACGACTGGATTTGTGGTCTGATGGAGATCGGCTGACTTGTTCCTGAGCTGTTTGCAAACCCTGATCCGACCTCGGGGAGTTAGGCGATATGCATCAACGGGAAGACGCGGAGCCGCATGACGGCTTCTTGTGTACATGTTGCAGAGTCGCTGCGCAAGAAGAGCAAATCGGTCAGACGCCTTGGATGAAGAGCGACGTGTTGAGAAGAGCTAGATGCACCGTGGACGTCGGATCGAGCGCTGAACTGTTGCCGATGCGACGTGGAGTTGGCCAGCACCGGACAAAGGGATGCTAGCTGTCACGCTGACAGCTCGTTATCAAGACGCAAAAGATAGCATACCGACTGAGCTTGAGATTGCGATTGCAGGCACGGTACCGTGTGAGCCGCTGCCTCGGGACGACGCACACGACCAAGAGGGGTAGCTTGTCATGTGAAGGCGTGGCGCGTGGCGGTGTGGCGGTATGGCTGGTGGCTGGTGGCTGGGCGGACGGGATCGACGCATCTCGATCTCGACGTGACGCTTGTCACTGTGATTAAATACATGGCGCTTGCCGTCATTGTACCGTTGCGACTACAGCTGACCGTCGCTCGTCCGTCGACGGGGATCGAGAATGAAGCTGGGCCGCGTCGCTGGGATGGATAGCCATGGCTGTCGCTGCTTCCGGCACTGGGCGGAAAGCTGACACTGCCACACTACGGAGGAGCAAGTACCGTAAACATGGCAGGCCAACTTCGGGGCCACTTTTGCAGCCCAGACACCTATCCTCTATTCTTCCAGCCAGACTGCCATGGCCGAGACATCTGCGGCCTCGGCGACGCATGCACGTCGCCAGAGCGCCCTTGCCGACATTCAATTCGCGTCCATTGTCGACGATGACCTCACACCGTCCGAAGACGAATCGCCGGAAGAACGGGCCTTTGAGCTCGAGACGGCACAGTCAGCCATCGGAGTCAGCATAGGAAAGCAGCAGACGCGTCTGACGTCGCCCAAAACGCCGGCAGCGGAAAAGGCTGCGGCCCTGGACGAAACAGAAGACGGGGCCTTTTTCGATGGCTGGCAAGAGGCCACCGATTCGACACCGGAACTGACAAAGGCGACACGCAGCACTGAGCCGACGAAACATGTGCAGCACAAGGCTGACGTGAGGCCGAAACCGACGCAGACATCGAGCAACGACGACCGCGAGCGACAATGCGGCGCCCGAACGAGACTTCCCTCGCCGTGGCGAGCAGGTCCGAAGACGTTCCAGAAGGATAAGGCAGGCGACCACCGATCCATGCTCCGCGACACCCTACAGAGCGGGCGGCGGCGGGCCTCGTCGAGCGGCTCCATGGGGGACACGATGCGCAAATACATGCCCTTTAGCCTCCCCACGTCCATCACCAAGACCTACAAGGACCTCCACTTTTCCCTCCCGAGTCTGTCGGCATTGTCGCTCGATACGGAGAAGCCACGCACCTTGGACCGACGGAGGAGAGATACCTTTGCTAGCGGCGCTCCGCCTCGCGAGATACCGCAGCGAGACGGCGCCCACCACTCCACGCCGGCAGAGTCCAATGGCACATCAAGAAGCCTCGTTCGGATACCACAACAGCCCAGTACCGCCCCAATCCCTCAGCGCGAGTTCAGCGACGACAGCAGCTCCACCATCGCCCCATCACTCCAGGTGCCGAGCGACCGACCGACGCCCAAGCTGCGGCGGTCCAACTCCGAGGGCTCCTTGCTCGTCTACCGCACCCGATCTTTTGCATCTTCTCTCGGCGACGACACGCGCTTCGAAAGTGTCCAAGAGCAGGTCAACAGTAGGCTGAAGGCCCTGCGAGACAGCTGGGCAGACTCCAACTTCAAGCTGCCCAGCCCTTCTTTTCCAAACTTCAACTTGACATCTAGTGCCGAGATGTTCAGGAGCCGCAACGCCAGCACCGCGTCCAAACCACGCGAAACCGACGATGTTGCCTCGCACATGGCCAACCCCCGCACAAGCGTGCCTGCGTCGGCATCGCGTCGCGACTCGATAAGGAGGAAGCGTCTGCCGTCAAAGGGCGGAGACGCCGACAACGAGTCGCATCCATACTTCACACAAGCTCTGCAGGAGCTCGAGGGTGACCTGGTCATCCTGGGAGGTTATCGGGGGTCTATCCTGCGCTCAGCAGAGCCACCCCACCGGCAGCTCTGGGTGCCTATCAAAGTCGGACTGAATCTGCGTAAAGTAGACTTGGAAGTGCCTCTAGACCCCGATGCCGACGAGCGCATGGAGGAGAGCATCATACCAAGTGGCATGCTGACCCACATTGGCCCTGTCGACATCGCCAAGCGTCTTTTCAAGCGTCTGAATGCCTGTGACAACGTAAGAGACGGTAAGCTTAGGGTCCACAACTACGGCTATGACTGGCGACTCTCGCCGCACTTCCTGAGCCGGCGGATGATACAGTTTCTAGAGTCACTACCCTGCAACCAGCCAGGTGTTCCTCCTGAGAAGCGAGGTGCAATTGTTGTGGCACACTCGCTGGGGGGCTTGATCACGCGTCATGCTATCAATCAGCGTCCGGATCTAGTAGCTGGTGTCGTATATGCTGGTGTGCCTCAACGCTGCGTGAATATCCTTGGTCCATTCCGCAATGGCGACGATGTTCTCTTCTCCTCACGCGTGCTCACAGCACAAGTGAACTTCAGCATCAGAACATCGTTCGCTCTTCTGCCCCTAGACGGCAAGTGCTTCATTAACAAGCGCACCAAGGAAGAGTACCCTGTAGACTTTTTTGACGTTAATACATGGAAAGAACACCGCCTTTCTCCGTGCATAGCAGCGCCTTTGCCTCGTCCTGAGCAACCCAAAGATAGCAACTTCAGCGTTAGTGGTCTGATGAACGCCGTCTCTTCGGCACTGCCCACCTTTCCCGCTCGGAAAAGTAGTAATGCGAGGGACGCCGCGGATGTGGCTCGTAACGTCGCCAACAACGTCACAGAAGGAAGCGCGGAGCAAGCAGGCATGGGCCCGCAAATGGGCCATGAACATAATACCGAAACATCCAAAGATCCAAATCCCGCAACCGACGTCACGATTCCTTATGACAAAGCGATAGAGTATCTCACACGAACGCTCGCCGAAGTCAAGGCTTTCAAACAAGAACTCGACCACCGACCCGAACACGAAATGTCAAACTCATACCCGCCCATCGCGCTCATTTATGGCAAGTCCACACCCACAGTCTACGGCGCCAAGGTAGAAAGCCGGGAAGCTATAAAACGCGCGGATGTGTACGATGAGCTTGCATTTGCGAGTGGTGACGGTGTTGTGCTCGCTCGCGCAGCCATGGTGCCTAAGGGGTACAGTGTCGTTAGAGGTGGAGTCGTGTCTAGCGATCGTGGACACGTTACACTTTTGGGTGACTTGGAAGCTGTAGGGCGGTGTCTTCATGCTGTCATCCAGGCGAGGCGGAGCGGGGTTGGACTAGGACCTGGAGCGCGATGAGGATTTGTGGAGGTTTTTACGTTGTACCTAGATATTTCACGAGATCCAATCAATCAATCCGATTGTGCGCTATTCATTCGTCTTCTCTGGGCTACGAAGCTTTACAATCTCCGACTGTTCGATTATTTTGGGCGTCATCAGACCGATCAACCTAAACTTTAAAGCGGATCAGCCCCAACATGGCAGTTCCGGTATTGTAGCCACAAAGCGTTCCTGGGCAAAGGCGCAATCGGAATCGCGACAGCCCTCGCTAAGCTATCCGTCTTTCCCACCGGGCGCTTTCCGTTGTGCTTCCGCCGGCCCTTTTCTCGGTGCTATCCACTCGGTCGTAACGGTTCGCGTTGTGATCGGTAAGCGTAGGTACGTGAGGGCGGATCGGCTGCAGGCGACGCAGCGGTACGGGCCATGGTGGCATTCCGAAGTTGAGTTCGGATCGAATTCGTATTTCGATGATAGGCGTGTGCCACCATATGGGCGCCTATCCGTATCTGGTCATCGCTTTCTAGAACCTTATCTCGTGTCTTTCGCACTTGAGCGCTGGTTGAACTATTTCAACACTGAATCTCTGTGATGGTGCCAAGGTTGCGAAGACTTGCGATGATCTTGCTCTGCTTTTGGCTGCCAGAAGAGTTTGAAGTGACCGTTTAACGCTTCTATAGATTAGTGCTGGATATGACTGCTTCGATCCTGTGTGGGAAGAAGGAAATGTAGTTTGTAAAATCCAGAAGTTCTTGATGTTGGGTCCATTCCATTGTGGGATATATTTCATGAGAACGTTGACCGGTGATGAGCGTGGGATCAAGTCTGGAATAACGGATGTAGAGTGAAGGTATTGGTGCGGTCACTCCAGGCGAGGAGGTCATCTCGCACTACTCCTCCAACAATGTCCGTGAAACTGCAAGTCTACGAGATGGCAAAGACCTCTCGTTGACAACCTTGGAAGCAGCTGTCCTCCTACAAGAGGGTGCAAACGACATGTCGTTTCACCGTGCCCTTTCGTGCGAAATCACACAGTTTGGTGCGAAAATCATCACATATGCATGGAACGCTACGGAGTTCCGTAGCGTTCTAGGGCGTAAATGATGTGTGACGAAACGTGATCAGAGACGCACATCAGCCGGTGGGATTGACTGACTTTCCATGGGGTGCAGCTGGCTTGTGGCGTCGAAAGAAGACCTTTCTGTTACCGGTTAGTAGGCTTGGCGTGATCAGCTCCACTGGTACCGTACCCCCGTACTCCGCTAATCTCGTTTGACATCTCCGTCTTCTCCCTCATCTTCGATCATGTCGCCAATCGCTCCGTCTACTCCATCTGGATCCAGGAAGTAGCAGCAGCCCTAACTGAGATCATTTCCATCCAAGTCAGGTTTGCTGCAGCGAAGCGAGATTTCGGGCTCAGATTCTTGACAAAGTCGCGATCCTCCATCTAAGCGCGCGTATGCAGCTCTGACCATCACATCACATCACCACCTCATTCAACTGGGCGGCCAAGCGATGACACGCAGCGGGGATAAGAATATTGTATCGGGAATGCGGCACCAAGAAACACGTTTCTCTATTCCGTTAATCCCGGCAAGTCCGACCGCGCGGGGGTGTGCAAGGTCATGGCTTCGGCTACAGCTCAGGACTCGCAACCCTGTACTCAAAGGTTGTGACGCCTTACCGGCGAATCGTGGCTGTTCGCTGAAAGCCAGTGACTGAGTATTCTGGCACAAAACTTGGACACTTTCTCCACTCCATAGGGCATGTATACACGCCAGGATTCAGCGCTATTCCGAAAGGGCCTCTCACTTTTTTGACCACAGTACCAAGCATTCTTTTCTTCGGTACCGATTTTGAACTAGCATTCAATATCCAGCCATTACTCGAGATTCACAGCGCCATATGCTCTTCAAAAATTTGAAATCGCTACCACAGCGGAACCCTGTCTTATCGACAGACAGCCCGACCACGCTTACCTCCAAAGACACGCCATATGATGATTTACAGTTGAGGCATGCTCTAATTAGCAAGACGCCCCTTGGAAGGTATAGCCGAACATGGTCTTACCGCAACCAGATCCCAGCTGCATCATACTATTCAGTCCTTCAGCGTCTTTACCTCGAGTAATTCCCGTTAGCGTCAAACAGCAATACCGTCTTGTCACGTCTACTGGGCACGCGATGATTGACAGCTCAGTTGCAATCTTCTGTTCATGCATGATGAGTCTCACGAAAACTTTTCATACGCACAGATCAGATCCAACGTATCATACACACGTGATGCGCTGGTTCATGCGTGGCGTTAGGTGACCAATCGAGCGGTTGCCGCTTCTTGCGAAAGCCAGTCCAAGAGCCGCGCCTCTGTGAATACCCTGTGCCCGCGCGGCTGTGAATGGCTGACAACGCATGGTCTTCTCGAAAACAGGCCATTCAAGCCATTCGACAATCTTCTTCCGTCAGAAATGCGGGCTTTTCACAACCCATCCTGCGGCCCCCTATTGGAGAGCCTGCCGGAGGTCTCCATACTCGCGGCACGCGCTTCCCCCACAGACCAACCTTTCGAGTTCGCTCGATATTACCATCTTGGTATTGGCCCCTCGACACGACTACTAGCATCAATCGTCATGCCCAAGCGTCTAGTCCTCCCGCACTCACAGTCCATGTAGTTTGAATAGCTGGTCACACTCTAGTATCTTTCGATGACCATGATCTAGAAGGACCACATCCATGACCTAAATGCCCTCGGTCAGTCCGATACTCCTATAACATACGCCACGAGTCTTGATCCCATGTCGTAGCTCAAGGGAAAGCGGCCAGTAGGTCGCTTGATTGGCTTCAACAGCTTGAGATGCAACCAAGGTCGGCTTGCAACATGTTGATCGACCACTGACTCGTAACGATCTTCGCCACGATGGGGAACCCTCCAAAACCGTGCCACATTACCACTCGCATCGTACCGTCACCTTATGCGAGATAGCGATGATTCCAACCAGATTAGCAGAGTGGTGGAGATGTTCGAGCTCACGCAACATCCCGCCGCCACATCAGGTCAGGATCACAGTCATTCAAACTGTATAACGTTTTCTATGAATTGTCTCCACATTCATACCCCATGCCACCAGAGCACTTGTGGCTCCGCGGCTACCCTTCTGGTTAGAATCACGAGGTCCACATATTTTGGAAACCCAACATGCTTCTCATCGCAATCACCAACTACCATTCGAGCTAAAGTAAGGCATTAGAAATCTGCTAGCACTGCAACATGAATGGCTAGTCATTGATACGACGACCACGGATGTCAATCATCACAATGGTTATTGGTTTCTGACATCATCTAGAATTGTTGGAGTTGCAAATAGTACGTGTGGCTGTAGTAGGGGCCTTTGAAACGAGTTCAGCGCAGCATCAAAGAGCTTGGGTTGGGCACGGCCTTCGATATGCACGAAGTCAAGGTTCATCTTCCTTGGTGCTTAAGCGACAACGGCGCATCCTGCTGCAGCCGTTAGGTGGCTGCCAGACCCAAAACTACTATCTTAGTCACAGATCTTCTTCATTCCTCAGTGCCTAGTACGGTTAGCCGTACACAACATCCACGCTCTGGCGGTCGAACCATCTTTGCCACACGTCAAAGCACAGAGCCGACTAGGTTAGTAGCTGTCCCACGTAACGTCGGTTGAGCAGACGCCATCAAGCAGACGCACCATATCCACATCGAGACCCTGACCAGGCGGATCGTCGTGCTCCACAGAAGGATTAGGTCCCTACCGCTTGTTGGAGAGAATTTACAAGACGCTGATCAGAAACTACGTAGGTTGCAAGTAGCTGCTAGAGAGACGGCCGAAATAACGGCATTGCACTTGGAAGTCATGCATCAGCAGCGTCAATAGGGACTTGGAGACCAGGGTACATGCCTGCAAAACTCCCATCGCCTAACAAAGCCAGATCTGTGCATGACCCCAGTATTTGGCTGCGCTGCATATTAACAGGTCATTCATGTCAGTTCGAGCCGCCCGTTGTTTGTTCGCAGTCAGGCTGTGCATGCCGCTTTGGCTGCATGCATGCTGGCACGCCAAGTCGCTCAGGTACCAAGGTGCCGGATCCTTCTAATCGTTAGCATTCTTTCGTATGCTGACGGGACCCACTGACATGATCCTCGGAGGATGTGGCATGGTCTCTGGCTCACTATTGCATCTGATCTATATTACGTTGGTGTGTTCCTGTCAGTGCAACGATCAACTCCAGATCTCAGATCGGCCAAGTCTTGTGCTATAGAACATTGTCTTATTCCTACGCTCCTTTCAAAGTGTGTATATCATACACATAGTATGTGCGCCTAGTCGACGCTTACAATCACCGCCGACTGAAATCCAGCATCACTTCACCATGATGGAACAACGACGAGTCCAATCTTTCACCTCAAGCCCCCACCAATACGTGGTGGGCTATCCTGGCTCACACCATCTTTCGAGATGTGACTCACATGAACCCATCACGTCAAAGCCTGGTCACAGATCGTTCGACGAACAATCATACACCCATCCCTACTCTCAGGAACCCGCAACTACACGATCATTGAGCGCCTCGGTGGATGCATTTGATCCTTGGATACTTGTCGAACCGCCTTGCGCCAGCCCAATGTCGACGAGCTCGTCGATCAGCCACGCTGAGAGCGTGCCTACGCCGCCTTATACCGGCATGGCAATGTACAACCAAGCGGACGCGCCAGCTTTTCGACACGTCCGTTCTTCATCCAGCCATGAAGCTTGGTCTGGAGAGCCAGAGCCTGTCTGGAGGCCTAGCTACCCTGATATCAACACATGGGGCTCGCAGCAATTCTCGTTGCCCTACCACGAAGGTCCGATCTGCAATCAACTGCAGATGCAGCCGGTCCAAAGTTACATTCCACAAGCTGCCCCTTCAGTGGCAGCGCCTTACATCTCATACCCTGCATCGATTCAATACTCAGCTCCTGAGAATGTCGAGTTAGCACCATTGAAGCAGGACTTGGTCAAGCAATCCGAGGACAGTGACATGGACAGTGACTCAGAGTCTGAGGAATCTGAAAGCGATGATGATGACTCATCCCACAAATCCTCGAGCTCCAACTCCCGGGGTTCTGGAGCGAAATCCAGTGTTATGAAGCTGGGGAAGTGGAGTAATATGGCATGCTCGTTCTCAACTGCTTCGGAACCCAGGCCCTACGTATGTCCCTTGGAGGACAAGAATCATTCTGGTAACCCATGCTCGGGTAGATTCGTGCGCCCGGAACATCTTCGACGCCACGTCAGAACTGTCCATGGCGATGTGAGAAACCACTTTTGCAAAGTGTGTCTCAGGCCTTTCTCGAGGGGCGATAATCTTCGGGACCATTACTGGACACATTTAGACCGAGGCGGAAGAAGCGGCAAGAACGAAAAGATGACCCTTCTACAGCTGAAGGCCATCCTCGGTCCCAAGGAGAAGCTGCTTGTGAAGCGTCTCAAGATGAAGCTACAGAACACTCGTACAAAGCAGATCAAGTCGAAGCATTGAGTACAAATGGTACCACTGAGCACGATGCGGACATGATTCTTTGCTCGAATGTTGTATATCGATTTCTTGGGTTATCTGGCGCTGGGGAGGCAAGTCATCACTGTGCTTTGGCATGTTTCTGTACCATCTCCTTTCGTGAAGTGTTGTTCATAGAGTTACTTTTGTACGTACACGTCCTTGAATGACAGTAGAATTTTAAAGAACATCATACCACCGCCACAAATACAGTGACTTTGACATATATCGCGCCTATGAAAAACGAAGCCAAAAGTCTGTTGCGAAAGTTTGGCTGTGTCTATCTGCTAACCGGAGGAACTTGCATACCGCCGCTAACTCCTCACTACCCGCTGCTCGGTCTCTAATACCGAGGTGGAGTACTTGTCGCATGGCGATCCACAAAGGGCCATGGCAATTTGACCCGACTACACGCTAATGCACGAAGGTAAGCACAACTTTCTAGATCGAACATGCATGGAAGGCACGTACATCGGTCAGAAGATCAGATACCGCCAATCACTTGTCTTCGTAGAAAAAATATTGGGGCTACCCACACCAATCACACACAGCCTCGAGGGCAAGGCATAGCGAACGCCCAGCTCGCTAAACATTGGGAGGGGCAGGTTGGCGTCGGCCGGCTCTTGCAGGTCATCAGTGGGTGTACCAAAGCGTACAAGGCATGGTAGCCAAGATAATATCATGTAGAGAACAATGCTTCAAAGCGTCAAGGGGAGCCAAAGTGGACTGCCTAGAATCTGGTATTGTGCGCACTGACCATGACCAAAGGATGGCTTTCCAACGAGGGTGCCCTAGATGCAAACGTCAGTGTCGTAACATTGAACGATTGCAGATGCTGAGATGTAATCTGACCACGGAGGGATGACCATCGAGACTGCAGACTCTACACCGATATTCTTTTGTTCCGCATCCGGCAAAGCGAGATTGTGATCGATTCGGATCTGTAGTTCACCACCACCTAGGTAGCCTCAACCTTGAGACTGCGTTGGAGCGGCACGTCCACCAGAATAACATCATGGGGTCCAAGAGCATAGTCGTAGCCAAAGAAAGATGCCGCTTTGTAATTCGTAGGTTGGATGCCGTTCTGTGTTGACGTATAGGAAGCCATAACAACTTTCCGCGCGCCTCAGCGCTTGAACAAGCCAACGAGAGAGTGGCACGGTAAGCCAGTTTCCGGCGCAGCAACCTTTTTCAGATTAGGATCCGAGGATTCACCCGCATCAATGCCTATTCTGATTGCGGCTTGGGTTTTTACGCCAGCTATTTTGGTCCTAGAATAGTTGGATGCGCTTTGCCTTGTCCTTCTAGAATGCGCTTGTAGGAATGGAAACCATGTATCCAGGTCAACGAAGATATCAGCGTCTTCATAGCGTGGGGCATGCAGGCATGGAGATCTCGAGCCAGGGAGGCTTTTCGAGAACGAAATGCACAAATTTGAGTCGGTGAAAGCGATTAGGTAAGAGCAAGAAAAAGGTCTCGATGCCGCACCTCAACCCATAGAGAAACTGCTCTCTACGCGCAGACAAGCAATGCGAGTCTACGACGCCTTACCTACTAGAGATGCAAAAAGTGAAATGCGGAAACAAGGTAAGCGAACATGTCTGTCGATTGTTTGAAAAGATACCCCCCACAAGCACACTCGCTTTTGCGGTAGACGTGCAGGGTCCTCTCAGACCCCTCTACAACGCGTCAAAGAGAAGACCTGCACAGCCATCGATCTTTCCCAATCTGAACTGACCGCATTTCTGCGCTCCCTGCTGGCAGATGATCCACTTCCCCACCGTCAATCCCTCCATGATGCAATCGGAACAACGTCTGGTGATAATTGGCCAGCCTCCATCCGATAAACTACCCGTTCACCATTTAGCCCGGGTCCAGACAGGGAGGATGCCGGCCATGCGGGATTAGGCAGGTACCGACCGTAGCCAGAAGTCATTCATGCCCTTGCAGACAACGGCTTCACTCAGTATGCAAGCCTTCTCGATGAGTCTCGAACAACATGAGGGTGACGATTGGGTACGCGCACATCTTCCAATATAGACTGAGCCTCAAGCATGCGCTGGGGTTGATGCGGCAAGGTCTAAGCTCTTGCATGGCCGAGTTGGATCGAGATTCAATCGAATCGGATCTGTCAACCCAATCTTCATTACCAGAGTCTGTCTGTGCCCCAGCCCAAGCCCAAGGCCCTTTTTTGTTAGGATTGAGAGTCTGCATCTGAAGCATCTGCCCATGTCTGTACATGGGTCATACACACCACTAGCTTGTACCGACTGGCAGTCAGCGTTTTGCGCGACATGCGGTGTAACATCCATGTCCCTCTTTCATCGAACCACCATCTCTTCTTTGACGCACTCTGCATGCTAGCCAAGCTCCCGCTAACGATAGCTTCCGCTGTGAATGCCGGGTCTGCCGCAGGACTGTGTCGACAGGCCGTCGTGTACGGCGTCTAATCTCTAGCGAGCCAACGATCCTGCATGCTTCCTTCACACATCTGGCGTACAGGGCGGATCGCCTGATCAACATCTCCCGCTTGCAGAAGAGCGGTCGATAGATAGACGCATCTCTGACGACAGAACAAAGGCCTTGTGTGGACGCTTGCAGAACCCTGCATGCGACGCATGCAGGTGGGCGGTCAAACATTCAGCGGCCCGAGCAAACTTGTTGGTGGAATGTCGGTAGTGCCTGCCAATCGACACCAACTGTTTAGTCATGTGATCTTCCAGACTTTTATCTTGCGCCAAAAGTTGCCCAGGTGAACTGTGCAACTTGGAATTTCTGGCCTCTAGAACGGAAATGTCTGGCAAGCCATTTATTCCAGCTTGACAATGCAGCTAAGTCTTTCCCTTGATGTGGGATGACGTTCGTTGTCATGTTGGGGCCGAAAGACGTTGTGTGAGTGGTGCGCAAGGACCAGACGCATGTCTATTTACGGGATGCATATTCAAGGTCTTCTCGCGGTATCGGCCTTGGGTCGTCTCCACATTCACCAGCCGAGAAAGATTATCCAAGGCGCGACTGCCCTGCTACCCTGGCGTGATTTTTGTAATGGAAGTATGTCGAGAGATTTGGCTTGAAATGAGAATGCACCGGAGCGATTCAGAGTAAGAAGTAAGAAGGTAAGGAGGCGCTCGAAGTCTGGCGGTAGCCCAAGGATTTGGAGTCTTGAGATCTGGATGGATTTGCACTCCCTTCCTCGGGATCAGTATTAGCTCCGAGTCTTGAGAGCATTTACAGCCACTCACGCGTTTCAAAGGATATCCCCACGTCTCGCATAGCCGTCGGGCCATGCAGCTCCAATATTTTCTTTCGAGTCGCGTTCAGGATGCTGTGAAGTCATGACTGAGATTGTTTCCTACCACCGTCCTCTGCCTCTGCCTCTGCCTCGATCGTGCCAGTCATCTTCCCCTCGCCCCCTTCCTCTTCCGAAGCCTGGCTCTCGCTCTGGTGGCGCTTCGCCCCTCCTCCATTCACCAAATGGTACACCTCTACCTAGTCTGCCGTCATCGAATCTACCTCCACCTCCTCTGCCCCCTCTGCCAAAGCCGCCATAGTCGCCCCGTCCACCAAAGCCATTCTCGCGCCCCCGCCCATATGGTCCTGAGGGTCCCCTGCCCGGTCCAGATAGTGGCGGAGGAGCAGCCGGTACACTGCCGTCGGGTAGTGGTGGGAGTATAGCGCATGCTACATAGTCGCCTATCATGAACCTGACGTCCGCCAATGTCTTGTCTGGGTCACCGTCGAGCTGCTTGAGTGCCTCTGCGGCACTTTCGCCGTCGGCGCTGTCCATGTCCGTGTCCTCATTCCGTGATGGCGCGCCTACAATGACGGAGCCTATGTCTCGTGATATGAAGCGTCCTGGTGAGTCTGGCCGGCTGGAGCCTTGAATGTCTGGGTATACGAGTCGAAATGCGATACGCGATCCAACATACGGTTGTGGCAGTAGTGTTGGTACTGCGCTGAGGAGTAGCGTGCATAGTTCGCGCAGACTACAGCTCTGCCATGTGTAGATTTGAACGTTCCTTGGAAGACGTGGTAGTGCTGGGTCGAACTCGTCTAGCCTTTGGTTTGTCAGGGCATTGGTCGCTTCATATGACCGAATGAGCACAGAAAGACCTACCTGTGGAATGAGCCCTGTTTGAAGAAAAGACGCAAGAGAAAGGGCGTTGTTGTTTGACGGTCAATCTTCGCGGGAGCAGCCATGGCGAGCTACACAGCCTTGTAGGCAGCCAAAATAGCCGATATAATAGGATATTCGTAGGAAGACTGCGACAATGTCCTGGAAGTTTCGCGACAGTGTGACGTCAGGCGCGGGATGCGGAAGTATTGTTGGAGAGTTTGGGTGAAGGAGCGCGACGTGGAGAGCTCCGACTAGCGCCATTCTTCGGCAAGTACCCTGCAGCCCAGGTGAATGCCCGTGTCGCAACCATCACTCACCCATCCTCGACACGTCAACCCACATCAGACACCGGTCATCGCAGTCGCAAACATGGACTTTGCAAAGTTGATGTCCGCTCACATCAAGAAGGGCAAAGACACAGCCCCGCCCGCCGAGTCAAACGAGAAAAAGTACCTTAAGCGCAGCGAGATCGAAGCCCAGCGGCAGGCCGCATACATCGCCGAGCAAGAGGCTGCGGAAAAGGCGCGCCGAGAACGGCTAGAGAAGAAGCGCAAAGCTGAAGAGGACGAGGCCGAAAGAGAAGCTGAGCGCCAGGAAAAGCGAATGCGCATGGCCGAAGAATCAAGACGCATAAGAGAAGAAGAGGAAGAGGCGGAAGAAAGGCAGCGGCGAAGGCGGCTGGGACTCCCTGATCTTCCGCCCAAGAAGAAGGAAGGCGAGGGAGACGGCACACCAGTTCCCGAAGAGGAAGACATCAACGACGAAGAGCTGGTCGCGAAGCTGAGAGCCCTTGAGGAACCAGCGCGGCTATTCGGCGAGACACACAAACAACGTCTAAAGCGGTACAAGAAGCGCGTAGGCGCAGACAGCCTGGCAGCCATCATGACGGACGGTCCGATACCCACAACACTACAACTAGTACCCGAGAAGGACATGAAGGTCAATCCCCAGGTGCCCAAGGACAAGCAAGGCCGTGAATTCCTCTTCAGGCAACTAGCGAGCTACTTTACCATGGTGCTGAAAGAATGGGACCTCACGCTCCTACGCCGAGATCCCGAAGTCAAAGAGAGTTATCAAGGCAAACAGGCCTACGCAGCCATGGTACAAGCGCGTGAGAACATGCGACCCCTGTTCAAGAAGCTGGAAAAGTTCGATCTTCCAGACAGCATCGTCGAACCCGTTGTAGAGATTGTGCACGCTGCCCAGGAGCGAAGATACGTCGACGCCAACGATGGATATCTACGTCTCAGTATTGGCAAGGCGGCATGGCCCATCGGTGTCACCATGGTGGGCATTCACGAAAGAAGTGCGCGAGAGAAGCTGCATGAAAGCGACAAGAATGCGGCGCATATCATGAGTGACGAGATGACAAGGAAGTATCTGCAGAGCATCAAGCGATGTTTGAGCTTTGCGCAGACCAGATGGCCGCCAACTGATCAGCTGCAGCTTATGGGTTAAGATGATCTATGCCATCACCAAGTGTTTGTAGGCTAATCGAATTAACCACTACATTTTTTACGCCGTACGCGAACGTTTACTTGGATTTTGTCATCTCGGGCCTGTGTAAGCAGCAATGGAGCGTCACTGCTGTAGTGGAGGCGCTCTCTCCTTGTCGCGTGTCCACGTGCGGGGCAGAAGCAGAACTTGACCTCACCAATCACCTTTTGTCTCCATCTACACCATCGACATTTATCTCATCTCGCTCGTTCGCTCACACCAACACCGACTCATCTTTTATCTACGCGACTGTGTAAATTCGTTCATGCGCTTTCCGCCACCATGCACGAAATCGTGACTTTACAGTTCGGCAAGCAAAGCAACTACCTAGGCACTCACTTCTGGAATACACAGGTAAGTCGCAAAGTCTTGGCATCCCATCGATCGTCAGTTGCGCACTGGCTTCTAGCGCTGCAACTATCGAGCTCGCACTCTCTTCCACATATGTTGTCCTCTTCCGCCCACTGTTCTGGTCGCCATACATTTCCGTCTCTTGACCCATCGTACCAAGCTGCTTGTGACGCTCAACCTGACATCGTCATAGGAGTCCTACTTCACATATCCACCTGAGCCCGAGTCGCCCGTCAACCATGATATACTTTTCAGGCCAGGTGTTGCCCCAGATGGATCCGACACTTTCACACCAAGAACCCTCATATACGACCTCAAAGGTGCTTTTGGCAGTATGAGAAAAATCAATGCGCTGTACGAGGCCGAAGACGACAGAAGCATATTAGACCAGAACGGAGTTTGGCCGTCCAAGCCTATTGTCCAGCGTGCAGCCGAGACTATTCCACAGTCCGCCTACCAGGAGCACCTTGATGCCGGTCTGGATCCTCCTCTACTCAGTACATCATCCGTCCGGTACTGGTCAGACTATAGCCGTGTCTACTATCATCCAAAATCGATCGTACAATTGTCCGAGTTTGACGTCAACGACAAGCTCATGCCTTTTGAGAGCTGGGACGTTGGCATGGAACTTTTCGATAAGCTTGAGAGGGAAGTCGATCTAGTCGACAGAGACCTGCGGCCGTTCGTCGAAGAATGCGATGGTATCCAGGGACTGCAAATCTTCACCGGTGTTGACGATGCTTGGGGAGGTTGGGCGTCAGGTTGGCTCGAAAGATTGAGGGACGAGTACGGAAAGATGAGCATCTGGACTTGGGGTTTGGGTGATCACGGCGCTAATACTACGACTCCTCGGGTAGGCTACCACTCAACATCTTGAAACAGCGAATAACTAAAATTTCCTAGGAAAAACGTTTACAACAAATCGCGAATTCCGCACGATCGCTCCAAGTGCTTGGCGAGCAATCATCAGTATATGTGCCAATGTCAAATAGTCCCGCCAAACTACCAGGTTATTTGTCATTGGACACGACATCGCCCTGGCACATTGCAGCTTTGCAAGTCGTCGGTCTGGAGAGCATGACCATCTCCTCACGATTGAGAGCATCTTTGGGCGGACGAGGCACGCTCCAGGACCTGGAAAACACTATCAACAGTACAGGAAAACGACGCATAGCGAAACTCGAGATGAGCTTTGCAGATCCAGACTTTCTGTCAGACAAAGCTTTGGATGCAGCTGAACAAGCAGAGAAAGTTGGTTCCATGACGTCCAGGCAGACTAGTGAGAACGACGATCATCTAAGTAATTTCGACATCGATACCTTCAGTCGCGACTATAGGACGGCTACCAGGAAAGGAAAGAAAGAGCATGTTTTTGGACGGGCGGAGGCTTCTCGTGGGGAGTGGATACTGTCTCAAGATAACGAACGTGATCCTCATGACAGATTCGACAGTGGTCCAGCATTGCAGAGGTGAGTGTCTGCATTTTGTACCATACCACACTTTGTCGGATCTGGACAGGCCTGCAACTGGTTGACCCCTTCTCGCGGCTGCGATGCTAGTCTCAAGTCCATCACAGAGTCAGGGTAAGACGTCAGAGATTATACATATGCTAATACGGCCCAGGTTTGCCGCACCGTTACTATTCCCTCTACTTGACAGCTTTCCTCAGTCAATACTGAACATAGGATCCGGTCATTCCACTAAACTCGCTGTACACACTGGACTCACGACGAGTACCGCTGTTGCTGATCAGATCCGAGCAGTCGAGCAGATCGTCAAGCGAATGATGGGTATCGAAGAAAAGGAAGCGCTTTGTAACGGCTTACAAGTTCTTGCAGAGGAGTACGACGAAGGCTGGGATAGCGGCTCAGAAAGCGATGACGATGACTAGTCAAGCTGTACTAGACTTGGCGTGCTTTTGCAAATCTGATGCACAGCGGCTTCGTGGGAGTTACAGCGGGTCTGCCACCAGCCTCAATATACACATTGTGTATGATCAGTCAGCCACACCCGTTCAATCTACGATGTCGGATTTCAGTAACACCACTGCTACACAAACAGCGTGTGATACCGCCTGCACTACTCGCACGGGGCTCGTCAAAGTTGGACCCAGGGCTTTGGGAAGACTATCAATCATCGAGCGACTCTGAGATCTCACGGATGTTGAGGTACGGCTAGCGGTAGTTGGAGGAACCTAGTGAGGGGGAAGCATCTTCGATTAGTCCCAGAGAGTCCTCCGAAAATATTGCTGTACTCTCTCAGGTGTATCGATCGTCATACACCGTGTTTCGTTACCTCGAGGACTTCAGGCAAGGGAAGATCGCCAGGGCAACGGATAGCAGGCCCCGCACTTCTAGTATCCAATTCGTGATCACAATCTAGAATAGGGATATGCTCGGAGCGAGGTCATGATCAGCTGGTAGGCCAAGAGAAGATCTGGTGATATTGGGAAGATTTGTTTTGACCACGCTTGTGCAGAATGGTGGAGCATGCCGTTTAACCGTTGTGCGCACGTGGGTATTGCGGCCGCTTGCGCGAAGCGCCAATGAGCAGCGATGCCGGAGTTCGCGGCAGCTCTTGTTCGTCCTACCAGCAAAACCGATTCCAGGTCCGCCGCGATCACTTCTCAGCCCACTGCAAAATAACGGCGGCAGCTGCAGCAGGAACCATCGACGACTTTTAAGTTGACGCGCAATCGAATCCTCACGACAACGTGAAAAAGAACTCTGGGCTACAACGGTATCACAATCGTGCACTGTGAGACTGCAGGTACTAGCTGGAGCAATGCGGGTTAGTAGAGGGAAGCGGACGTTACGAAGGCCTGCCGGGACACTACCAGCCTCCAGGGAGTCCGCCAACCACGTTGTGCTGGAGAATTCACGACATAGGGACTCACTGGTTGTCAATACATGTATCTGCAGCCACTCTTAGCTACTCGCAATGGCCGGTTCAACAGCCAGAGCTATTGAGACCGGCCACACGGCTCCCACGGGTGGCATGAGCATGGGAAACGGTTCACGCAATGCACAAAGATATTCTTCCCATGCCTGAGCCCTTCTCATGTATGAAGAAGCGCACATTTTAGTTTGCGCAGTTCCAGTCTCAGTAGAGGTTGGGAAATTGTGTATTGAATCCTTCCGACAACGCGCAAATTCCTACTTTACAGTGTCTGAAGAATAACAGAAAGGAACTCTATCATTTGCTAAAATGCTAAACAACAATGTCAGCAACACCCAGAATTTCGATTATTGGCGCTATCATATCGAGCCTGCCCATGCATGCACAGCTCGCAGCTCGTAAGGGACAAATCCACAATGCCTCAGCGGCACTTACTCCGCGCAACGCAGGTCGATTGTCAAATCTAGACCCATATCATGAGCTTTGTCTTACCGAATGGTACCAGAAGATACGGAGACACGGTTTGGAGACCAGTATCACAGGGCTTGAATTTGTAGCCGGCGAGCTATCCTATTTCCAGTCTGCGTGATGTCACTGCTAGTTAATCTTTGTTATGGTGGCTGGGGTACAACTGTGAGTTCCAACCTCTAATACTGCCAACCCCATATTGGACGCCACGTTCTTCCAAACGTTACTGCACGAATCATTCTGGTAAGCTTCATGCATCCTGAAAAATTGCAGTGTAGCCATAGGCTGATTCCAGAGACTGTTGGCCGGTTCCTAGGGCAAACTCGGATAGGGACCGTTTCCGGACATGTCTTTCACTCTAGAGGGGCCTCGTTCCGCGGTATGATCGACGTTACAATCGCGATAGACTCGTGGAGATTCGGAACTAAATCACACTCGCATGATTGTGGAGAACGACTTCGGGGCCCCTCTACCGTCGCGCGTGGATGTGACCTTGCCGTGGCTTTCTATGGGTATGGCGAAGCAGAAGGCTGGTAGGTCGCGGAGATTCCGCCTCTCCTAATGGGTATATTAAGCTGCTTTCTCCCTAAGTCTCATCTATCTTCCCATCCAAGTTCTAGCAAGTCTTCAGTCGCTTCTACAGCAGCTCTTTCGCTACGGTTGCTTTGTCACTTCTATTTCGTACCTCCGACTTCAACATCCTCGATACATACAAGAACTCCCCATTCAAAGCAAAATGAGATACTCTTTTGCGATGATGGCTCTTGCGGGCGCTGTCTTCGCTGCTCCCCATCGTGGAGGTGGCTACGGTGGGCCCAAGTTCCATGTTGGATCCTGGGGCGGAGAGTCCAAGGGCGTAAAGCCTAGTGGATATGGAGAACACGGAGGACACGGAGGACACGGAGGACACGGAGGACACCCTCACGAGGCGACTAGCACTCCCTGTGATGATGATAGCAGCACTATCCCGGAGTTCTCAAGCACTGTCCCTCCAGTCCCGTCTTCATCGGCTTACACTCCCCCGGTTGTTACTTCGACCTATACGCCTCCTGTCGAGTCTTCAAGCACTCCTTATGAGATAAGCACCCCTCCAAGTGTTACATCCACCTATACCCCTCCAGTCTTCACTTCAACCTATACTCCCCCGGTTGTTACCTCGACTTATACTCCTCCGGTCGAATCCTCCAGCACGCCATGTGAAGAGACAAGCACACCTCCAGCTGTCACTTCCACCTACACCCCTCCTGTTGAGTCCTCCAGCACACCCTGCGAGGAGACTAGCACACCCCCGAGTGTTACATCCACATATACTCCTCCGGTTTTCACCTCAACCTACACTCCCCCGGTTTTTACATCCACCTACACTCCTCCGGACGTCGAGTCTTCCAGCACCCCATGCCCTGATACCGAGACTATCACCGTACCGCCCCCCAGCCCGACCCCTGAGGTCTCTACTACCACCACCGTGGTCCCTCCACCAAGTTACACACCTGAAGAACCTGAATCGTCATCCACTCCTTGCCCTGAAACCGAGACCGTCATTGTGCCGCCTCCAAGCTCAACCCCCTACGCGCCAGACGAGACGACCATCTACTCTACCATTGTAGTCCCACCACCAAGCTACACGCCTGAAGTGCCGGAGGAGTCGTCTACTCCGTACCCCGAGTCCAGCACAACCATCGTAGTCCCGCCACCAAGCTACACATACGAAGTGCCAGAGGAGTCATCGACACCTTGCACTTGGGCTTCTACAGGCGATTATGTACATGAGACCTCCACCTACCCTGCCGTTCCTCCTGTTACCACCGAATCTGTCCCTATTCCCGAGGCATCTACCAGCGTCATTGTTCCCGGTCCTTCATCCTCTTACAAGGCCACACCTCCTGCCTCTTCAGCCACTAAACACGTTCATTCGGCTACCACCCCCAGCTACCCGGAGTACACTGGCGCCGCTGGCTCCACCAAGCCCCTGGCTGCCTTCATGGCTGGTGTCGCTGCCCTCGCTTACTTCGTCTAAGCAGTTGATTATTATCAGCCCCAACATCCAACTTCTTAGTACCAGACGTACAAAAGCATACTTGTCACCCTTCTTACGCTCTTTCATTGCAAGACTTTACCTAAACCCCCTTTTAATCCTTTACACAACGACACGACACGGCAGCGGTACACGAAGATGGACAGATTGAACGCTTCCCTCTGTGAGTTTTAACGGCCTCCTTCTCTTCTTTTCGGTGGCGTGGCCCGGATGCGGCGAATGAGTTGCATATCCTGGCCATGAGCGTTTTCATTGCGCCGTATCGGCCAGCTCTTATTACAGTGTCCTGCGATACGCGTTGCGCGGTATGGTTTGGGGTAATGCGAGTGATGAAGTAATGAAGGTGGCCTTTTGCTTGAGTAGCCTAGATAGCTCTTGCAGTCATCGTAGTAATCTATGATGTGGTCCACCAACTTCTGGGCGAATGTACTTGAGTGAGTGATTTGTACAGCATACTGTTCTGTAGTACTAGCACAGTGTGATATATCAGACCTCTACAAGCAAGTACGCATATCGAGTGCACAAACACCCATCTGCCATTTCTTTCCACACCTCCCATTCAAAAACAGCAATCAGAGCAAAAGAAAGGCTGTAGTGATCACAACGAGGGTCGAACGCGCGACCGGGGCAAGGTGGAGTCGTGCCACTAAGGGAGAGGGAAAAAAAAACTTCTCATTTGGGAAAAACCGTCTTCACACATTCGAAGTGAAAAAAAAAGAACTGACTACAATGGTCACTAAGGGGGTCGAACCTAATTGCGAATGTTAGAATGTATCTTGTGCAGACTGTACAAGACGACTGCTTACCCTCGACCTTGGCGTTATTAGCACCACGCTCTAACCAACTGAGCTAAGCGACCTGGTTGTTGGAGTTGTGCGAAAAAAGTTTTGATTATGTTCATACGTGGAGTCTGCTGCACCAGCTGCTCATCGGACCCATGGAACTAGTTTGTAAAATCCTGCTTTGGCGCGTCTCCTTCTTCCTTTCCACTTGCATATGTCCGAACATGTTCCTTGCTGGCCCCCTTGTCTTGCTCGAATTCTTTCAACTCTGGCGCGTCCATGTGCTTGACCACGTTGTCTGCCTGCCACTTCTTGAAGCTGAACCCCACTCCTTTGTGACTGTAATCCTTGTCATTCGCCTGGTCTTTGTGGTACTTGATCTGCATAAACTCGCTGTCCTTGGTCGCAGGATCCAGACTAAGTGAAACCAAGCCGGTGATGGTGGCTGTCTTGGGAATGAGACGGAATGTCCAGGATTGTTTGTTTTTGAATTGGATGACTTCGTCGTCGGAACGGATTACTTGGTAGGATTCGTTGACTGAAGCATTGAAGAGTTTGGGCAGAGCGAACCATTGGCCGGCCATTTTGTAGCGGTCGTTTGCGTAGACGAACTGGTCGTCGTACACGCAGTCTGGTGTGTAACGCTTTACCCGTTGGACAGTGGGCTGGCAGGAGTAGAGGGCGATGATCTGCGGAAATTGTTAGCTCTGTCCTCTAGTTGAGCGTGACGACGTGAAGGATGTGCTCATACATCATCAACTAATGCTTGCCGCTGTGGGCTCAACTTGATGCTCTTGCTCGGGTCTGGCTCATAATCTTCACTCGTGGCTGTTTGCCTGGGCTCAAACTGCTCGCCTGGCGCATCGCTCGTCTTTGGGAAACCCGAGTTCGCGTTGCTCACGATATCTCCCGTCGCCTGTCCACTGGCTGAAGTCGACATGTCTGCTCTTTGCTGTCCGGCTACTAGTCGTGGAGGTGGGTTGTTGCCAGTAGGGTTGGCCTTTTGTTCCGCGTTCCAGAGTTGTACAGTGAATGCTTTTTGTGGATGCTTGAGCGCGGGTTTGCTGAGAAAGTCCTTGAGACCTGTTGAGAGAAGTTTGGAGCGAGAGCCACTGGTTGCTGCAGGCATGGAGTTTGGGTTGACGGGAGTGGAATCCATAGATGCGGTTGTGTACTATATATGCGTATCCTTGACTTGACGCGTGCGTACGTGAAGGTAAGATGACGACAGTGTAAATTGATGGTGCTAGATGCGGAGTCGATGATTCATGGACTTGGAGATCGGAGATGCAGATGTTCACGCGGGCAGGTTGTTGTTAGATAAGAGGTGACCTCCATGTTGCAAAAGTTCGAGGTCATGGGTTTGGGGCAGATTTGTGGAGAAGAGTTGCGTATGCCATGGGATTTGGTTGTTTCGAGGGGTGCGGGTAGGGCTGATCAGCATCATTCGGGTGTTACGGCATGACGTATTTCAGGTTTGCTTCTTTGGGCAACCCTTGAGAGCGTGGATTGCCGTTAGCGTGTATACGGCTTTGGGCCCCAGTGATTGGTCTGTTTGAACTGCGAACACTTGGAACACATTCAGATGAATAGTGTGCTTACATTACTGAGTACAGGCTTCCCGCTTGGTAGGCATGTGAAAGTGGATATCCTCGAACAAGTATACAAAGGCCGACAAGGTAGGCCGGAAGAAATAGAATGAGAAATGGTACAAGTCCGCTGCAGTGTAACTGGAAATCAATAAAACATGTAAATCTATACAAGTGGATAAGCGAAAACATGAATCTCGAAAACTATGACTACGTTCTCACAGCTTGCTGTCGTTCTGCTTGAGCCGGATAAGGCCCTGGTCAAGTTAGCATGGCTGAGTGCATGTGTAGGGAGCAAAGGTATTACCTCTTGTACACAGCTCGCTATGAGTGTGCCGTCTTGGGTGTACATTCTCTGGAAGACAAGGCCACGGCCATCACCAGCCCAGGGTGTCTCCATCTCGGTGAAGATCCACTCGTCAGCGCGGAAGCTACGGGGGTTGTGGAAGTAGATGGTATGGTCGAGACTGACTACCATGCCAATCTCGGGCGGCGCGTCGGCGGCGTTTGAAAGATGTTCGCCATTCTTTATGCGCTGGATGCGCTGGATATCTGCCTCATCAACAAACTTCTGACGCCTCAGCTCGGCATCGTCCATCTCCAGCAGTGCCTTGAGCACGTCCTCGTCAATGCTAGACTTTTCTTCACTCTTGCGTTGTGTGGAATAGCGCCACAACTTGTGGGTGCGGGCGACAGTGCCGATGAAGTAGCTGTCGGACATGTAGGCGATGGCGGAGAGGTGGGCTTCGTGGCCGCCGGCGGGGGAGATGCGGCCACGTGCTTTGACCCACTGTCGGCATCTCTTGGTGTGAGGCTGATGGGAGTCGTCTGCAAGGGGGTTAGAGTGGGGTGGCAGGCTGGGAGTGACATGTGAAGGGACTTGCCGTTCTTGATTGGCATTCGCTGACTCTGGAAAGGGCCATGGCCGCCGGGGTGTTCCAAGTCGTCCGTGCCCTCGACCGGACCTGGGACGTCTGGCATGGGCGTGATGTGCTCGACCTTTCTAGCGCCTCCGCTGTTCTGGCGCACGAAGCTCATGGTAGTCGTGAAGATGACCTTTCCCCGCTGGCGCGCCTGGACGGTCCTCGTCGCAAACGACTTTCCCGACCGCACCCTCTCGACATGGTAGATGACGGGAATGTCTGCGTTGCCGGCAAGCACAAAGTAGCAGTGCATGGAGTGCACAGTGAAGTCGGGGTCAACCGTCTTCTGGGCGGCACTCAGCGTCTGGGCAATGGCAGCGCCTCCGAAGATGCCGCGCGCACCGGGGGGATGCCATAGAGGGCGTGTGTTGGTGAAGAGATCAGGGTCGATGTCAGACAGCTGCGTCAGTTCGAGGACATTCTCAATGTCCGACTGCGAGTGGTTCACGGGCGGCGGGCGGATGAGGGTAGCCATGGTGTGGAGGATGTCAGTAGCAGAAGAGAGAGTGCAGACGTGTCAGCATGTAGTAGATGGGAGTGAATGTATGTGAAGGGCGGTGTGTTTAGTTGGTTGAATACTCGGTCGCGACATGCTCGAGCCGAGGCACAACGCGCACGCCCATAGATGGATGCTCAAGGGGCGCCGCCGGCTGACTAAGACGGCGACTTGGGCGCTCCGGGGTAAAACGTCATACTGGGGGGAATACGGCGGCAGTGGGTGGTGGTGGTCTGCGCGTACCTGACTTGTCTCAAGCCAACGTGGGATTATTGCAGGCACTCGACGACAGGCTCTGTTGCACCCATTGGTCCCGTTCCTTTTGGCCATTCTTCACGCGCCCATTGCCCTCGACTCCCTTCCGCGTCGCCGCCACGCGCCCCATATCTCTATCTTGACATGTCGCGGACTGCCACGCCCTAATCGACTCGATCCGCTCCATCTCTCCTGCCGCCGGAAAAGAGAGGGAGACACCCCGGGCGAGACACCATGGCGGAGACGAATCCGGAGTTGCAGGCCAAGCTGCAGGAGCTCGACCACGAACTCGACGAGGGCGACATTACACAGAAGGGGTGGGTACTCTCCTTCCGCACCTGACTTGTGCCTGTCGCTGTTGTCGCCGTCGCTATCGCCGTCGCTGTCGCTGTCGCTGTCGCTGTCGCATCCGTCTCCACGTGCGCTAACCAGTCGCAGTTACGAGAAACGCAAGACAGTTCTGCTGTCACAGTACCTGGGCCCTGAATTCGCAGCGCAATTTCAAAACGACGTCCGCCAGCAGAGCCTCACCCACAGCGAGGCCTCAGGCTCCCGCAGCGCATCGCTCGCCGCCCTCTCTGCGCCCAACCCACTCCAACCGCCCCATATCGAACTCCCACGCCCCGACTCGTACCATGACAGCTCCGCCCCGGGCACCATGGGCTCGTCCATGGGGCACTACGCCAGCTCCTCGACGAGCACCGCCGGCAATTCCCAGTACATGGCATATCCGCCCAGCCAGGTAGGCCGTTTCCAAGAGAAGCAGCTCGGCCTACGCACCACATCACTGCAGCGCAACGCCTCCCAGATATCCCAAGGGAGTGAGACCTTCATACCGCGCCCGCAGACGCCCGAGTACACGTACTCGCGCGAGCCGACCATGATGGGCAACTATGCCTTCAACCCGGACACGCAGCAAGGTTTCGAGAACGGATATGGCTCACCGGGCGAGGCGAGCAGGAGGAGCACGATGCTGGATGTGAACCAGGGCTACTTCTCCGATTTTACAGGACAGCAGATGCAGGACCAGCGCGACTCGTACGGCGGACCGAACCGCTACTCCACAGGCGACGCCTTCTCTCCAACCGCTGCGATACCGCCGCCCATGATGAACCCGAGCGATCTCCCCATCGGCGCTGCAGACACAATGATGCCACTAGAACCTCGAGACCTGCCATTCGACGTCTACGACCCTCACAACCACAACATCAAAATGTCAAAGTTCGACAACATCGGCGCTGTGCTGCGCTATCGCGCCCGCACACAGCCGAGGACCACTGCCTTCTGGGTCTTGGATGCAAAGGGCAAGGAAACGGCTTCCATCACCTGGGAGAAAGTGGCCAGTCGCGCCGAAAAGGTGGCCAAAGTCATTAGGGACAAAAGCAACCTGTATCGTGGCGACCGTGTAGCGCTCGTGTACAGAGACACGGAGATTATCGAGTTCGTCGTGGCTTTGATGGGATGCTTCATCGCAGGCGTTGTAGCGGTGCCCATCAATAGCGTCGATGACTATCAGAAACTCATCCTCCTCTTGACCACAACTCAGGCACATCTCGCACTGACCACGGACAACAACCTCAAGGCCTTCCATCGTGACATCAGCCAGAACCGTCTCAAGTGGCCGAGCGGAGTCGAGTGGTGGAAAACAAACGAGTTTGGAAGTTACCATCCCAAGAAGAATGACGACACGCCGGCCTTGCAAGTCCCCGAAGTAGCATACATTGAATTCTCGCGCGCGCCAACCGGCGACTTGCGCGGTGTCGTACTCAGCCACCGCACCATCATGCACCAGATGGCTTGCATCAGCGCCATGATCAGCACAATACCCGCCAACCACCAAAGTCAGGATACTTTCAATGGCAATCTGCGAGATTCATCCGGCAAATTCGTCGCACCAGTGCAGAGCAGAACACCGACTGAAGTCATTCTTTCCTACCTCGACCCACGCGAAAGCGCTGGTCTCATCCTGAGTGTCCTGTTCGCTGTCTACGGCGGTCACACTACAGTTTGGCTCGAGACACCGACAATGGAGACGCCAGGTTTATACGCACATCTCATCACCAAATACAAGTCCAACATCCTAATTGCCGACTATCCGGGCCTCAAACGCGCAGCCTACAACTACCAGCAGGATCCCATGGCTACACGCAACTTCAAGAAGAACACCGAGCCCAACTTTGGCTCAGTCAAGATCTGCCTGATTGACACACTCACTGTCGACTGCGAATTTCACGAGATTCTTGGCGACCGTTACTTTAGACCTCTGAGGAATCCCAGAGCACGAGAGCTCATTGCACCTATGCTATGCTTGCCCGAGCACGGCGGTATGATAATTTCCGTACGCGACTGGCTGGGCGGTGAAGAACGTATGGGATGTCCGCTGAGCATAGCACCAGAAGAATCGGATGGTGAAGATGAGACCGAGGACAAGGGCGCGGCAGCCAACGGTTACTCAAGTCTTATTGGAGGCGGCACCACGAACAACACCAAGGCAAAGAAGAAGAAGAGCCCAACCGAGCTGACCGAGATACTGCTAGACAAGGAAGCACTGAAGCTGAACGAAGTTGTTGTTTTGGCCATAGGAGAAGAAGTGAGCAAGCGTGTCAACGAACCCGGCACTATGAGAGTCGGTGCTTTTGGCTACCCAATACCAGACGCGACGCTGGCCATTGTAGATCCCGAGACTAACCTTTTGTGTTCGCCCTACTCGATAGGAGAGATCTGGGTAGACTCACCATCATTGTCCGGAGGTTTTTGGCAGCTGCAGAAGCACACTGAGACCATATTCCACGCTCGGCCATATCGTTTTGTAGAAGGCAGCCCAACCCCGCAACTGCTCGAACTCGAGTTCCTGCGTACTGGACTGCTGGGATGTGTGGTAGAAGGCAAAATCTTCGTATTGGGCCTGTACGAGGACCGGATTAGGCAGCGCGTCGAATGGGTAGAACATGGCCAGCTGGAAGCCGAACATAGGTATTTCTTCGTACAGCATCTTGTTACCAGTATTATGAAGGCTGTTCCGAAGATTTACGACTGGTAAGTGCCATCCAATCTCTAAATGATTGATCTAACATTGCGTAGCTCGTCTTTCGATTCCTACGTCAACGGCGAATACTTACCAATCATCCTTATCGAGACACAAGCCGCATCCACTGCTCCCACAAATCCAGGCGGACCACCACAACAGCTTGATATTCCTTTCCTGGACTCTCTTTCTGAGCGATGTATGGAGGTATTGTATCAGGAACATCACCTCCGGGTGTATTGCGTGATGATCACTGCACCGAATACACTTCCGCGAGTCATCAAAAACGGCCGACGAGAAATTGGAAATATGCTTTGCCGAAGAGAGTTTGACAATGGCTCGCTGCCCTGCGTTCACGTCAAGTTCGGCGTCGAGAGGTCGGTCCAGAATATTGCGCTAGGTGACGACCCTGCTGGCGGCATGTGGTCTTACGAAGCATCGATGGCACGTCAGCAGTTTCTGATGCTTGGAGACAAGCAGTACTCCGGAGTGGATCACAGAGAAGTCGTTATTGACGATAGAACGTCGACGCCGCTCAACCAGTTCTCCAACATTCATGACCTTATGCAATGGCGCGTACAACGACAAGCTGAAGAGCTCGCCTACTGCACTGTAGATGGTCGGGGCAAAGAGGGCAAAGGGGTCAACTGGAAAAAGTTTGACCAGAAAGTCGCAGGAGTCGCCATGTACCTGAAGAACAAGGTCAAGGTTCAGCCTGGTGACCATCTACTCTTGATGTACACCCACTCGGAAGACTTTGTCTATGCCGTACACGCGTGTTTTGTCCTTGGAGCCGTATGTATACCAATGGCGCCAATCGACCAGAACAGGCTCAACGAAGATGCGCCCGCACTGCTACATATCATTGCCGACTTCAAGGTCAAGGCTATCCTTGTCAATGCCGACGTAGACCACCTGATGAAGGTCAAGCAAGTATCGCAGCACATCAAACAGTCGGCAGTTATCCTCAAGATCAACGTACCGAACACTTACAACACCACCAAGCCACCCAAGCAGTCTAGCGGTTGCCGCGATCTTAAACTCACGATACGACCCGCCTGGATACAATCTGGCTTTCCTGTTCTAGTATGGACATACTGGACACCTGACCAAAGACGCATAGCTGTGCAGCTAGGCCACAGCCAAATCATGGCGCTGTGCAAAGTCCAAAAAGAAACGTGCCAGATGACAAGCACACGGCCCGTCCTTGGATGTGTTCGTAGTACGATTGGTCTTGGTTTCATACACACCTGCGTTATGGGCATCTTCCTCGCAGCGCCAACGTACCTTGTTTCACCTGTCGATTTTGCACAAAACCCAAACATACTCTTCCAAACGTTGTCGAGATACAAGATCAAGGATGCGTACGCGACGAGTCAAATGCTGGATCACGCCATTGCACGAGGTGCTGGCAAAAACATGGCCTTGCACGAGCTCAAGAACCTCATGATCGCGACTGATGGCCGGCCACGTGTAGACGTTTGTAAGTGTCGCAATTCTGGGTATGCATCTGACTGCTGACACGTATTAGACCAGCGAGTGCGAGTACACTTCTCACCAGCAAGTTTAGACCGGACAGCAATTAACACTGTCTATTCGCACGTACTGAATCCCATGGTCGCATCGCGTTCATACATGTGCATCGAACCCATAGAACTACATCTCGACGTCGGTGCCCTTCGAAGAGGTCTCATCATGCCTGTCGACCCAGATACCGAACCCGGTGCTCTGTTAGTTCAGGACTCGGGTATGGTCCCAGTTAGTACACAAATTTCAATCGTGAACCCAGAGACCAACCAGCTTTGTCTGGTCGGCGAGTATGGCGAGATTTGGGTGCAGTCCGAAGCGAATGCGCATAGCTTCTATGGGTCGAAAGAACGTTTGGATGCAGAACGCTTCAATGGCAGGACCGTTGACGGAGACCCGAACGTACGATACGTCCGCACTGGAGACCTAGGATTCTTACATAATGTTACGCGACCGATTGGCCCCAACGGCGCGCCAGTGGACATGCAGGTTCTGTTTGTTCTGGGCAGCATTGGCGATACCTTCGAAGTCAACGGCCTCAATCATTTTTCAATGGATATTGAGCAATCTGTAGAGCGCTGCCATCGGAACATTGTTCCTGGAGGATGGTACGTATTCTCCACCTACTTTTACCTGATCACACTACTAACATTCTGCAGTGCCGTTTTCCAAGCAGGCGGCCTTGTCGTCATCGTGGTGGAGATTTTCCGTCGCAACTTCCTCGCAAGCATGGTGCCTGTCATCGTGAATGCCATCTTGAACGAACACCAACTCGTTATCGATATCGTATCTTTTGTGCAGAAAGGCGATTTCCACAGGTCTCGTCTCGGTGAAAAACAAAGAGGAAAGATTCTAGCGGGCTGGGTGACGAGAAAGATGCGCACAATTGCGCAATACAGTATCCGCGATCCAAACGGCTCAGACGCGCACATGATTAGCGAAGAACCCGGCGCAGGACGTGTCAGTATGAGCGGAAGCATGCTTGGCATGGGCAGAATGGGACCAGCGAGTTTGAAAGCAAGCTCGACTCGAGCACCAAGTTTGCTCGGTATGACAGCGACAATGAGCAATCTCTCGTTATCGCAGCAGCAGCAGCAGCAGCAGCAGCAGCAGCAGCAACAGCAGCAACAACAGCAACAGTTGCAACCAGGACAACAGCACTATCAAAGCATTCCTGAAAACCCACCACCAAGCCAGAGTCAAGGCGTCGAGCTCCACGACCCTAGCGATCGCACACCAACAGACAACCGCATGTCGTTCCTCCCCAATCTAGAAGCGCAACAAGGTGGCGCAATGGATTATTCGCCCGTTGATCAACTCGGCCACTTCAACGAAGAAGGGCACCAACACCAACCTGGTAACTATCAAAACGCATACCATCCACAACAACAGCAGTACCAATCTAGTGGTAGCGGTCTTAGTGGCCAGGTCCCTGATGTTCTCCGTCCTGGTCCCGCCGATGAGGGAAGTCAGGGCGGGACGTGGAATGGACGAGACTTTTACAGTGATAGCACGCCTTATCACTCTTACGACAACACGTCACCAGATCCGAATATGCAGCAGCAGCAGCAGCAGCAGCAAAACCAACAAACATGGACAATGGACTCGCAACAACATAGCCAGGGATACGATCCTGGATACAATGAAGAGGTAACGAGATATGTTAGTCACGGCTCGTATGATAGTAGAGCAGGCGGTGCAGGAGGAGGCGGTGGTGGTGGGTTGAGAGTAGCGAATCGCGATTCTACAGCGAGTGAGAGTGAGGACGACAGTTGGAAGAGGGACGTTCTGGCTCAGATGAATTTTGCTGGCGGGCCTGGCGGGCCTGGCGGTGCGGGCGGGGCGAGTCATGCGCAATAGCTGGAAATAGAGATTTATTATCATGTCGGCGGTAACTTGGGTAAATGAGTGGCATGTAGTTAGTTCATCTTGTTGCAGTTGTAGCTCATGTGGGAATGATACTGGTTCTGAGAGAGTAAACACAATGTGGAACAAGTCATCCAAAGTGTCGTCTCCGTCGCCTGACAGGGACAAAGATAATATGGTTTTTAATACACTACAGGGTTAAAGGCGAATATGCCAAATGGGTGCCTTCTTCAGTACCTCCTCATTGCTCCCATCCTCTAAATAAACACCAAAGCACCATTCTGGTTGCTAATCCGCTCATCCAGGTTAATCTCCCTCTTATGCCACTGACCATGATGTTCCAGCTCACCCTCCAGCTTTTGCCCACCATTTCTCAACGTCATGTTGCGCGCAGAGCTTCCAAAGCCGCCACCCCCACGACTACTGTCTCCGCCTGGGATACGTAGATTCTGGCCGGGCCAGATCTGATCCGCATTGACAATGTTGTTGTGGCGGGCGAGGTCTTCGTAGGAGCAGTGTGAGAAACGCGAGGCAATGGCACGCAGAGTATCGCCTTGCTGGACGGTGTAAGTGTTTTCGCCACCGCCGCCGCTGCCGTTGGAGCCTGACCATCGGAAGCTGCCGCCGTCGTTTTCCAAGATGCGGTTCAGCGAGATGGAAGAGGATTGGTAGGAGCCGTCTGCACGGCGGCATTGGGCGTGCAGTGTGTAGTCGCCATGCGCATCGAGCCTGATATCGCGCGACGAGTCGGAAAAGTTTCCGCCAAAGTCTCCTGCGATGCGCTGGTCGTGCGAGCGGTTGCTGGAATCTTGGTGGTGCTGGACTGGGGGCGGACCGCCATGTTGCTGTCCGTACTTTCGGCGGCGCTCTTCCTCTTCTTCGTATCGCTTACGCTCTTCCTCTTCCTTCTTCTTATCCTTGTGCTCGTCCCACTTGTCTTCTACCGCGTCTTGGCCCTTGTGTCCGGCGAATGCTCCGGCCAGAGCCCCGATGACGGTGCCTGCTACGCCGTGGCCAGCTTTACCACCGAGAGCGTGGCCTCCATATCCTCCTGCTGCTGCACCAGCGATACCGCCCATGACACCGCGGTCACCCTCGGGGTCACCTTCGCCGCCGTATTGGTTCTGACTGCAGGTAGGCGTCCAACGTCAGCATATGTCTCACATGGAATCCGTGCGGGGACACTTACTGGCCTTGGTTCAGCGAGTTGCGACCAGAGTTGGAGGAGTGGGCTGCAGCAGAAGGAAGCTGTTGGTACTGGGGAGGTGCCGCATCGTAACCTCCTTGCTGTCCGTAACCCTGGGGGCCTCCTTGACTGCCGTAGTATTGGCCGGCTGCACCATGGTGAGGTGGTTGTTGGTGGTGAGGAGGCTGTTGATATCCACCGCCGCCACTGTAGTCGTTTTGTCCATAACCACCCTGTTGTTGATGGCCTCCTTGCTGTCCGTATCCGCCGCCCTGGTTGTAGCCAGAGCCAGAGTCAGAGCCGTTGTAGCTACCGTAGCCTGACATGATGTTTCCGTATGTAGGGATGCCTTTAAATTTCGTCGATTAGGTTACTGTAGGTGGAGACGTGTATGTTGCAATTTGAGTTGAGCTGTAGTTGGAGGTCTGGTGGGAGAGTATAAATATTAAAAGTAGTAGCCAAGGTTCCTGACAGCCCTTGTGATGTACTTCGGGAGGAACAACCCCGTCGGCGCCGAAGTAGCACCTTCTTATTTATACACCCTGCCATGATACAAGGTGTGTCGCAGTCGCACCTGTACAGCCACATGTCGTCACCGCCACTTTAAACGTTGCGGCACCATTGTGGGGATCTCGAGTTGGCCGACTCCACTTCACGCACGCGTGTCGACCAATCGCCGACGCGACACGGATAAGTCGGCGGTCTGAACCTGGTCGACTAAGCCACGAACACCGGAAGGAAGACAGCGATTACGTGGACCCTCAAACGATCCAAGTGGGGAAGTGACGACTGGGTGGGCTTAGCGATGATGTAGAGGTGTCTAGAACGACAGCTGTTGTTCTGACCTACGGGCTAAGACCTGGAAGGAGCGTATACAAAGTCAGTATGTGTCTCATTCGCAGTTGGCACAGGGATACTCCTACCATGACCCAAGGACATCTGCTTTACAACATCAGTGAGCGCAGAGTAAAGTCGCACACGCAGAGCCGAAGCAACCAGAGAAAATGGTACAAGATGATGAACTTTCTAGTAGATGGATACTATACACAAAGCTACGCTCGAATATCTACAAAAACCAAGACAACGCTAACAAATGCATCGCTCATAAAACGCCCAATCAGAGATTCAAAGAGAGACATGACAAGTATGAGACGAGGACATGTGGGACAAGAAGTAAATGATTATGAACAAGTAGTTACAAGAAGTGAACAAGGATGGAGGATAAGAAAGATAGTGCTTTAGTATAGTTATGTGAGTGTTGCCGATGATGTACAATGAACCTGGGTGCGGCAAGCCCAGTATAGTCGAGCGTAGCGTCGTGCATGATGCGGTGCGATGGATGGCAGGTGGTTCTGACCAAGCAAGAAATGAATAAAGCGGAACGTTGCCAACAATATCGTACAAGACTTGACTTGTCGACAGAGACCCTCTTTAGTATGTGAAGGCCTCCTCGATAAAGTCCACGCTACCTTGCGTAAGGAACGGTCTCACCGCATGCCTTACTCCATCTGCCATACCGCCCGACGCGCAAACTGTGACGGCCATGGCACCGACACGGTTCTTGACCTCATCTTCGATCAAGCTCGACACTTGCGGGCGGCCACTGTACATCTTGACCGTCTCACTGCTGCTCTCGACGCGACCCTTGGGTCTTGAGATGAAGAGCTTGATGCGGAGACATTGCTTGCGACCCTTCATGCGGAGGACCTCGTCCATCCAGGGCCGTACCCACTCTAGACAGTCGGATGTGGGCACTGTCCAGATGAGGACTATTCTTTGTGTGGCGGTGGTGCCGTTGTTGTAGCCGTTGACGAGGTGCTTGAGGTACATGACCTGATGGGTAATGCCTACACCACCGGCGAAGAGCACGGCGGTGCCGTACGAGTCCAGGCTGTGGTGGCCACCGTACGGACCTTCGATGAAACCAAAGGTGGTGAATTGCTCGTTGGGGCTCTTGCACGCCTTTTCGTACATGTGGCGCGTAAGGCCGGTACGGGCACGGCAGACAAGGCTGATTTGCTTCGACTTTTGAGGTCGGCCATGCATGGCGAGAACATCGCCTTCAAGCATGGGCAGTGTCATTTCTTTGGAGTCGGGGGTGAGGGTGGCAGCCCAGGCAACCGAAAAGGGATGCGAAGACCACAAGGAGAGGGCTGGCATCCACATGTGCACGTGGCATCCTGGGCGGGGAGTCCATTCGCGGACCATGTTGATGGTCAGACGAACAGCTTCTCCAGGCATGGCCTCGACGGTGATTGAAGATCGTTGCTTGACACCGAAGCCGTAGTAGATGATCGAGGCCCATCGGCAAAACCACTCGGCACCCCAGAAGAAGAAGATGAGTTGCATCCACGGGACTTGGGGGAGGTGGTGCAGCTCCAAGTGCTTGTAGAGACCGAGGAGGGCGGCAATGACACAGAGACGGTGGATGTTGAGGAACGTCTCGTAGAAGGCGTGGCGGAACGGCGACCATGCTTGGATACCAAGGAAGGTAAAGGCTACGGTTCCGACCATGCCCCAGCCGTACGAGCCCTCAGTGTGGAGAGCGGCTGTAACGGCAGGCCATCCTGCTGCAAGCTTGGTGTTGTACAACCAGGCAATGGTGTGAACGATGGCCTCGAGGATGGTGATGCGCGCAGCCCAGCGGTGGAACAGGTTGAAGTCGTCGTACGAGACTTGGAGAAGAGTGATGAGCGGGTTGTTGCGGAGGGCAAAGAGGACGGTGGGAATGAGGTTGAGTGCGGCCAGTGTTCCCGAGCGTCCACGGAGCGCGGCGAGGGTCTCCTTGTGGTCGAGCACATCGTAGGGGAGCGCGACACACCAGGCGACGTTGAGGCCAACATAAATGAACAACATGATGGTGTGCCATCTGCCAGGGAGGGTTCCGTTGTCGATGGCGCTGCTGATCTGGAATTGGGCGTTGTGCTTCTTCTTCCAGAGGGGTGCCATGAGGACATGCCTATTGAGCCACGGCCACCAGCCTGTCCGGTTGACCTCCCAGTACTTTTGTTTTGGGTTCCCCATTGCGCTCAGGTGACGACTGTGTTTCCACCACATGTTTGATATGCGCAGAATGATGAGAAGTCCAGAGATGCCTATAAGGAGGTAGAGAAATGTGTCTACCCATAGGTAGTTGCCGACTTGGTCCACACCCTCCAGGCCGTACGAGTATTTGAGATCATCGAATTCGGCAGCATCCCAATTCGACAGAAAGTGGCGCTTGGCGATTGGTGTGGCTGGTTGGGCGCCACGGAGGCGGAGAAGTCTGGTGAGAGACATGTCTCGGTAGTTGTGATTCGGTTGTGGAGAGGTACAGGTCGCTTGTGAGTAGGTGCTCACAAAGGGATGCTAGCTGCAGGTTCTCGAGGATGCGAGGCTACGTGATGCGACGTGATGCGATCAGTGAAGTGTTGCGCACTACCAGGTGCTGTGGATGACGGGGTTCTTGAAGCAGGAGAAATAGCGCGACGTCGTTGTCAATGGACCTATATCCCACGGGCGCTTTGCGAAGCGGCTGGCGTTGACAGTGTGGGGCGGAACAGGCCGGGGTCACAGAAAATACATCACAATGTGTCGTGAAGTAGCCGGTGTGTGTGCACAAGGATTGAGGAGAACCGACAGTGCGCTGCACGTCGCGATGGTGAATTGGGGGCAGTTGGGGTGTTGTTGGAAACGAGGCTCGGACCAGTCCTCGGGTGGAATTGGCAGACAATAGTGCGTAAGCGGCGAATTGGCGATGCTCGGTATCGATAGTAGCGACGGTGAAGGCGAATAGGGCCGACGAGGGTATTGAGCGGCGACGTCAATAGACTTTGTCTTCACCGGGGGCGGAGGGGGCACTAGGGCGTGGAAATAGGGGACGTGGAAAACGGGCTCGTGACAAGTATGAGAAGCGAAAGTGTATGTACTGTGTTGCCGTAGCGAGTGAGCAACAAGTGGACAAGAAACGAAGGTATGGAATCGACACGACAAGGGACGGCGGAGCGTGAGGTCAGAGGGGGAGCGAGGGAAACAGTGGATATGAGGTTCGCAACTTGCGAGGGTTGCTGAGGCCGACGCAGGGGTTGAGGCAACGGAACAGGCGGCTGATTGGCTCCGCAGCGCCCGGCCAGTCTAGGCGCTGAAACGACACGAAGGAAGCTGTCCACTCACAATGCCGTGCCTGGATGCGCCATGAAACCAAGCCTCAGCTCACCGTCTGGCCACGGCCAACGGGAATGGCCGAGAGAGGGCGACACTGGCAAGCAAGCATGTGACGAGGTGCCGGCTGCCGTGCTGCTCTACGCTGTATGATACGCTCCAGGATGCCCGCCGTAACTTGGTGATGCCGTGTCCCATCTCTTGCGCACCAGGCACCAGGTACAGTACAGCTGCACCATGGTCCCTCTCCTGCCATGATGCCGCCTCTCCTGCTAGACTCTGGCCATCGTCACCCTCCGCCACACCCGCTCAAGGCCCAAACCAGCCGCCCAGTCTATTCCTGCCAATACGGTTGCGCGCGCAAGGTCCGGTCCAAGACGTGTGCGGCTCCAGAACTCCGGCGCCTAAACAGCAGGCCGCCCAAAAGAGAAGACCAAGCGAGTCAATCTCATCAACAACCTGGGGAAGATCACTCTCATCGGTATTGGCCAAACGGCTCTGGCACGCCTCGAATGCATCCTGTCGAGTCTGGCAGCCCGCCGAGGCAAAAACCCATTCCTTGGGCCCGCCACGCGCTGTCCTGGTGAAATCTCCACCTGCACCGTTGCGCGAACCGGACGAGGAGGAAGGCATCCTGGGAGCCGAATCAGGCTTTGTCGCCATCCCTGAGTCTGGGGGTCGAGCACTCGATTAACCGTCTCTTCATCAGTCGTTGGGTACGTCTGGCAGGAAAAGCCATGTCGACTTCATGCAATGGCAATGGCAATGGCAATGCCGTGCTGCGCCACACGCACAAAGAAAACACGTGCACTGCCGCGGCTGCAGCAATGGCCGTCATTGGACCAGGCGGTCCGCTGTCGCGACTTCCCAACTCCTAATCATACCACTGACAATGCCACGTCTTGCTATCATCGCATCGCTCTGTTCCACTCTTGCAAACTCATCAATCCGCATTGCCACGATCCACCAAGCCCGCAGGTTGTACTCGGAAATGACCTGCACCAATCCTCCCCCACGGCGACTCGCGACTCCCGTCCCTGCCACGACTCAATCTCACCCCAAGGGAGACCCTACTGTCTTGAGATAAGATTGAAACACCAAGGCTCCAAGACATCGGGTACCCGGATCTCGGTATCGCGCCCTTGACGGCGAACCTGCGTTTGCCCATTATTTTTCTAGGCAATAAAACAGAAAACTGGGCTAATCATCCACACAATCCACCTTACCTTGTGGTCATGCCACCCTCAGAACATCGCTCACCACCCTACTGCTAATCTGCCATGTGCATCTCCGGCTTGGTGTTGCTTGCATGAGCCCCCGCCCGTCATGTTACCCCTCCGCTGCTGTCGTGTTTCAAACAAGCGATAGCTTCGGGACACAATCCTCCTTCCGTCATCGCTCACGGCATCTCGCGATAACGTCGAAACAATGCTTTTACGCCGCGCAGCAATATCCCGCCCCGCCTGCTGTCAAACAATAGCGCTTGGTAAACGGCGTAACGCCCTTCCGTCCAATCCTTCGCCTGCGCATAAACACTACACTATACCCACAACGCACGACAAGAAAACCAGTCGCATGTTCGAGCAAGGGCGGAAATTTCCTCAGCCTAATCGAGGCCATCCACAGTAATTTGCAATGACCCAAACCGCCGAAGCTTCCATCTGCGTCGATGGCTGCGCGCTTCCGCCTTGGTGCGTATAGCGTTCGCGCTTCGCCTTCGCATCTGCAGTTTTCAAAGTCCGCGTCCACGCCGTCGCGACTCGAGAAAAGCTGAAAAGCAAAAGTGTAAACTAGTGCCTAGATCCACCTACCGCCAGCCCGACGATATTACTCGAGTCGCCGCACGGTCGTCTCTCATCTCGCACCCATGTGGTACCAAGCAGGCATTCTTCACGATCCGATCAGCACTACAATGGCACGTACTGTGTGTTGCGATGTAAGTATATCTCTGCCCTATCTACACGTTCGACCGTCAGATCTCTCCGATCACGCGAGGCCCTTGCCACATTACTTTTCCAAACCGCCGTTCCTACAAGCGTACCAATCTCTCGTACTCCTCCACCCACATGCATGAAGACCGAAAAACCGAAGTACCGATCGATGCACACCGGGTCTTCGTGAGACCCGAATGCGAACCCACCTTTCAGTCCCCCTTACACAATTGACGCTCCTCAAAAGGACCGATAACACCTACCAACACATCACAACATCGCCAGCGACGCTTCCAGAACGCATGAACGTGTACCCTGCTACCTGTTTCTTGTCAGTTCCCGTGTCAGAAAAGCTTGTGTTTGAAACGCTTTGATATTTTCCAGACATTATGTCATTTCGCTAAAATAGTTTACCTTGGGTTAGGACGCCACAGGCCGCACCTATGGGTTGGGTCGGAGCGTCTTAACATGAAACACAATAGCGACAAAGCTCATCACATCGATGCGGTGAAGGGCTTGTTGGTTGTTGGTAGACCAGCCCAGACTATAGAGTAACCGTCTTGACTTTTTTCGTGGAAAAATCTTCTCATGTTTTCCCTCGTGTCGCGATGGCGCGACTGTCATTTCGTGGTAAGAAGGATTTGAGAAGATTTTGCGTGGATAATTTCATGCTCTGAACGCAGATTATCCCTACACATTATTATCAGGTCACCAGAGTATCCCCCTCCTACGGCCGTATAGTGCTTCTCAGGCCGAACCACTCTCATCCGTCTACACAGTTCCCATACTGTTTGAGAAAACCATGCAAATCCACGAGCGAGTCCGTGGGGCTAACTGCCATGTAGCGACTCTGTGAGTCACCAACCTGTGCCAGCTCAAGGACTTTACATGCAACCCACCACATCTCCAAACCATGTCTGACGAAACCCAACGACTTCTTATGCTCCGCCTCACGTTTTGCGTGCAGAGTATCCCAAAGGTCTTTCCAGCGCTTCGTTGCGCGAAGTAGGTCGTTGTGTGACGACTGTGTGAGAAGCGCAGCTCGCGATACGAAGATGATTGAATGCAGTGCTACCATTTGCGTTAGCCCATGCTCATGGTGCGGGAAATGAGGAACAGATGACATGACATACCGAATATGCAGATCATGAGGTGCCTGAGCTCGAGTATGTTGAGGAGCGGATTTCTCTGCTCATCCAGCCAGTTCTCGCTCATCAACAAAGCAACCAGTTGCTTAATACTGGGTATCTGTTTCGTTGGGCGCGACGATTCGATGCACAATTGCTCGTATTCTTCTGGCGTACAAGCGTCATAAAGCGCATCGTTGCACGGAAGCCGTTGGTGTATTTCCCCTATAGCCAGATTCGGGAGCAGGTTGAAGAAGAAGGTATTCATGTAATCCATGACGCACATGAAATGTACGATCCTAGGACGGTTAGTGCTGCTATTGGTTTGAAGTTCTGCGGATAGACTGGCGGCTGATTTACCTCACTCTAGACTCTTCTGCGATGAAGGCGTTCCATCTGGGTACCTCGTTGTGAGGACTCGTATCGCTCATCGGATCAAGTAACTTGAGAGATCGTATGGCAACGGCCAGCTCTGGGTGCCTTGATACCCGAACCCTTCGCCGAACTGCCTCACTATTGAAGCTGCTCTGTAAAGCCACAATGAGCAAACCGGCTTGCACGTGTTCCAATGCGCGAGGATCGCTAGATAGATTGGGTCTTGCTAGCACTACATGGCGCAGTTGCTCGAATATGAACTCTTCGCCTAGATCAAAGAAGGCACGACAGGATAACGCGCCGTCCGTTGGAGAACAGTGAACCGATCCGCCAAAAACAACGGCAAGCAACAAAGATAGCGAGACATTATGCATATCAAACGTTGGCCAATGTAGAAGAGGCTGTTGGGGGTGGAAGACCGTAAAGTAAGCCCACGCACATGCCTCGAAGTTTTCTGCAGTGAAAACCGCTCGCGCAGCGTTTACTGGAAACGTATCATCGCAATCAAGGACAGCATTCCGACGAGACTTACTGTACGAGAAGAGCTTAGAACAAAGCTCATCAACCCTAGACTGAAAAATGGGTATTGGCTGAGATCTTCCTGGTGCTGTTGACGCCGAAGCACAAGTATCTGCGTCCATGTCCATGAAGAGGTCTGAGAAGATGCCGAAGAGTGCCATGTCCCCTTCGAATACTTGGTTGCCCGCATTGGAAACTATTTCGTTGTTGATAGGTTGTGCAAGTGTTCGTTCACCAGCGAAAGCATTGAGAATTGAATCGCGGCGAGGGTCCGTATAACGATATAGGAACGTGATCGGATAGGGAAGGAGCGTCTGCGCGTCTTCTGCCCTCATCGTGGTGTGACGATTAGTATTACTCGTATGGATACCAGAAGCGAAGAGCCCTGACATCTGCGCCTGACCATCAGTCTTTCCAGACCGAGGTGGTCGTCCTGGTCTAGCTGAGGCTATCGCATCATGTTCTCCTCTTTGTTGACACGACTTTGAATGCCTTCTCAGGACATCACTACGCAGAGGTTGACGTCAGTCTGCTGGGGGCTCATAATGCTACACAAGAGACGTACTGACGGATAAAGGTACGATTACAAAAGGCGCAAGTGTTTGACCGACTGCGTGTATCTCACTGGTGTTAGCCATCAGATGGCTGACTCCATGATACTGGACCTACGGCTGGCTTCGTGTCGCCGCAAGTGACTATTACTCGAGAAGAATTTGCTGCACGTGGGACATTGATAGGAGGCGCCCCCAGCTCTTGGCTCGGTGTGATCTGACATTGATTAGCTCTTCGTCATTGGTGTCGCCCAAAGTGTGGGCTTTTCAGGGTTGGATGTGGGTTTTTGGTACCAAAAAGGATGTGGGCTTTCCTTTCATGTGGGCTTTAACTGCGCCCACCTTACCCTAAAGAGTAAGGCACGTGATCTACGACATGTTCTCCATCCATACCATCTTCTATTCGCGATTGTGCTGCAGAAGTTAAACTATCTCCTTCTGATACTCTTTGTAGCGATGTCGAAGTTCCGAGACTTCATAAGTTGCAAAACCTACCATGTGTTCTGTACGTTCTCACTTCGTGATTTTGGGTGTACTGTACTGACAATGCCTAGCATGTATCACAAGACCTCGTATCTCGCGTTACATATACGAAGTCGCAGAGTATCGCGGGCTCTCTAGCTGCTCTTCTCTTTCTGGAGACCTAAAAATCGACCGAAAGCGCAGCGAAACTCTGCTTCCATCCGCCACTGTCAAGCCCAGAGGCGTTGTCGAACACATCTTGTAAGCTATGCTCTCCAAACAACTATAGTTTACCCGCTCACAGTTTCAGGACATCCGCAGATCAGATACTCAACTGGGCGCGACAAAGCTCACTCCACCCATTAAGCTTCGGCCTCGCCTGCTGCGCCCTCGAAATGATGCACTGCTCGATGCCTCGCTACGACCAGGACCGACTAGGAATTATCTTTCGCGCGTCCCCTCGTCAGGCAGATGTAATGATTGTTGCCGGCACAGTCACCAACAAAATGGCGCCTGCTCTTCGGCAATGCTATGATCAAATGCCCGAGCCAAGATGGGTGATCAGCATGGGAAGTTGCGCGAATGGTGGCGGCTACTACCACTACAGCTATAGTGTGGTAAGGGGCGTGGATAGAATTGTTCCTGTGGACATATATGTTCCGGGTTGTCCACCGACAGCGGAAGCATTGTTATATGGTATCTTCCAGCTGCAGAAAAAGATCCGTCATACGAAGGTGACGAGAATGTGGTACCGAAAATAGCCGACCTACTGTAGGATTGGGGACGGTGAACATCTGCAATCCACGGTAATCATCGTACTAGATTATCCTCTCACTTCGGTGTAGGGCACATAATATCGCTCTTTTCTTGTTGTTCGTTGCTCGTTCCCAGTACGTCTGCACTTTGGTCGACCTCATCACTCACGAAGCGTTTGAGATTCATTTTCACCTTTATGCGATTGTCTCTACTACATAATTCGTCAACGCGTCTCATTCCAATTGCAGTAATTGCAGCATTCTAAAACACGTAAAGCATTGAGATCACGCACATCCGATAGCAACACTAGAAGTGAGCGCAGACTCTCTTGAAGATGCGTATCTGCAAGCCTACAGAGCCCGAGATACCCGATCATTACTTCGACTTGGGCGTGGATCAGTACGCTACAGCAGCAGATTTGAAGAAGGCTTTCCGTGTGCTAGCCCTACTACATCATCCGGATAAGAAAGCGCCAGGCAGGACGATAGACGCTGTCGAGTTCAGACGGGTCCGTTTAATCACCAAGAAAGCTTTGTGAAGATTAACTGACGAACGATAGGTACACGAAGCGTTCGACGTACTGAGAAATCCCACAAAACGCGGCGAGTATGACACACAGTACGAGGAAGTACAGGAGGAATGGGAAGAGTACCGCAGCAATCTTGCAGAATATGCGAAACAAGAAGAACAAGAACGTCTCGAGGCAGCATATGAGCGAGCACGTATACTAGAGGAAGAGCGAAGACTTGCAGAACAGAAAAAGCGTCAAGCAGAGGAAGAAGCGCGTGCCGAAGCAGAACGAGCTGCTCGAAAAGAAAAGGAGAGAATTGCAGAGGAGCGATCCCGGCAAGCAGCGGAGCGAGCGCAAACAGAACGAGCAAAGGCAGCCGAAGAACGCCTCCGCCAATGGAAAGAAGATGAGGAAGTCAAAGCGAAGCAGCATCGCGAACAGCGCCAAAGGGAGGTTGAAGAACGGGAAGCACAAGTCTGGGAGCGGCATCGCGCTGAGCAAGAAAGAAAAGCTCAAGCATATCTTGCTGCGGCGAAAGCGCGAGAGGAAATGGTAGCACAGAAAACGCGGATAAAGGAGGAGATTATGGTTCAAGACTACTTGGAGCAGTTCTTCAGTGGTGCCGCAAACGTAGAAGTATCACGCCAACAACATCGTGTCCGCGTAGCCCACATGTGGGTTCGCCAGCTACACGCAGATGCCAAGTCTACTTCGGACTCTATACCCAGTGTTCAGGTCGAGGCCGTGAAGTTGGGTTGGCATCGAATCGACGGTACTGCAATATGCGACTTTTGCGTTAAGCCGGTCAAGCTCTATTTCTTCTCCTGTCCGTTGGGAGGTGCCGCGGCATGTGGAGACTGTTCATACAAGATGGCTCATGGGTACAAGATGTCTCATGGCGAGGTTGATGGAAAGCATCATGGGGAGGAACAGGACGCAGAAAAGAAACAGACAGAGATGAGGCAGGCGGAGAAGAAGCTGACAGAAAAGAAGCTGGCGGAGAAGAAGCTAGCAGAAAAGAAGGCTAGAAAGGCTGGAATGAAGAAGGGAAAGGGCAAGGGCAAGGGAAAAGCGAACAAGTGAGTGTTGCAAGAGGCACGAGATGACCGAGGGTGTACGGCATGCAGATCCTACGCATAGTCACAAGACACACAGTCGGAGATGATGGTCCCAGAGTTTAGTAACAATATAGGGTGTCTGACAAGGGCCCTACACTTACAATAATAGCAAGTCAACAAGCCACCCAGTCATGCTATTCAAAAACCCTAGTGTGCCGTGACTGTCGTAAATAAGATATAAAGTCCCATCCCAACACCGGGGGTATCTTTGAAGAATGAACTTTTCCCCATGCCCAAAAACACCTTTTATGCCGTGTCGCCGTCCAGAAGTTCCTAATAAAACAGCTTGAAAGAAGAGAAAGAGGGTGAAGTTGAATGAGTGGTGGAGTGGACTCTAACCAGTCCACCCCATATCCCCACCTTGCTGTCCACCTTGCTGTCCCATCCTTTGGGCCTGCTGCTGCGCTTGCCGCATCATCATCATCTGGTTCATCGCCTGCGGATTCATGCCCTGCATTCCTTGCATACCCTGCATGCCGCCATTCATCTGGCCGCCCTGCATACCTCCCATGCCTCCGTTCATCTGTCCCATCTGCGCCATGTTCATGCCCTGGCCCATGTTGCCCATGTTACCCATGTTCATGCCCTGCATACCGCCGCCTTGCATGCCGTTCATGGCATTTATATTGCCCATCATGCCCTGAGGCAGTTGGCCGCCGCTCGCCATGGCTTGCTGGCGCATTTGCAGGAGTCGCGACTGATTGGCCGCTTGTTGACGTTGTTGTTGGAGCATCTGCTGGTACTGTTGCATTTGCATTGGGTTGGCCGGGTTATTGTTCTGCATGCCGTTCTGCATGCCGTTCATTTGTCCACCGTTCATTTGGTTACCCATGCCATTTTGCATGTTTTGGGCCATGGCGAGTTGCTGTTGTTCACGCGCTTCTCGTTGCTTGATTTGCATTTCCATCTGATGGATCTGTTGCATGATTTGCTGAGGGATGTTCTGACCGTAGTTCTGCATGACCGTCTGCTTCTGCTGCTGATACCGCTGTCGCATCTGCTGCAGGCTCAAATTAGCAAAGGTCATGCCTTGTGGAGGCATACCGTTTTGCTGCATGCCTCCCTGAGGGGACATGTTTTGCAAGGCCAACTGCTGTTGATTTTGCTGCTGCTGTTTCAGTTGGTTGAAATATTGCTGCGCAAGGTGGTTGCGATATGCTTGCGGATTTTGGCCTGGAGGCACTCCTTGTGTCTGGATGTGCTGGGCGGCCTTTTGGAATGCAATTTGCTGCATTTGCTGTTGTGGATTACCTGGTGATCCTCCCTGTTGCTGCATCTGCTGCATGCGAATTTGCTGCTGCAAGCGCTGCTGTTGCATCTGCTGCATCTGTTCAGGCGTCATATTCTGGTTGGGCTGAGGAGTCTGCATCATCATTGGGGTCTGCCCTTGCATTGCCATGGATGGGCTGCCCTGGTTCATGCGGCTAGGAGTAGGCGTCATGTTGCGATTCGGCATCGAGGCGTTCATTACGGGTGTGCCCTGTACGATGTGCGGCGTGCCGGTGCGGCTCAGGTTCTGCTGCTGACTGACGGAGCGAATCATATTTTGATGGTTAGAGACAGCAGACGGTGGGCGAGCCGGGCTGTTGATGGCTTGGTTCGAGGCTGTTGGGACCATGGGAGTGCCGCCCAAATGTTGCGCAGACTGCCCTCCAACCAACGGCGAAGCTGCAGAGGCGGCCATGGGCGTCTGCTGGCGTATGGTAGGTGAGAACTGAGACTGCGTAGCCGATTGGGGTGTCTGTGTAACCTGTATCGCTGCCGCGTTTGACATCTGGTGCTGTGCTGCCGCAGCGGCTCGCGCGGCCTCGTTCTGCTGCTGGCTTTGCTGTAGTTGCGCCTGGTGCGCTTGCTGACGAAGGGCTTGTTGCTGTTGTTGACGCTCCGCAAGTTCGGCCTGCTGTCTGCTTTCCAGCTCCCTCTTTCTCTGAATCTCGGCCTCCATCTGCGCCGCGCGCTTGGCCTGGGCGATTCGGGCGTCTTCTTCCTTCTTCCTGCGGTCGGCCTCCTCGTGATTTGCGCGGATGTTTGCAATAGTCTTGAAGCGGGCAAAGGTCTGAGAATTCGCAGCGGCGCGCACAGCGTTGTCGTCGTTGCCCGTAGCGGTGGCCGTCATAATGCTCTGGAACTCGTCGCCTGCCAGCATGAAGCGCTGCATGTTCTGCGCCTCGGCCTCGTCGGCAGCCAACTCGGCGGTCGTTCTCTTGCGCGTCTTGCGTGGAGGGGCGGGGTTCTTGTTGTTCGGATGTGTGATGGCGTCCATGAGGGCGAGGGATTGGCCAAAGTTCTTGGTAGGCTCCAGGTAGAGGGGCGGGCATGTGGCATTCAGGAACTCGGCCTCGAACTCGTGCACGTTGCTGTCGTCGAGGACCATCTTCTGGCGCTTCGGACTGGGCCCGTTGGGAAAGGTGGGCGTCGAGGGTACTGCCGTCATGGGAGTGGGCGGCATGCCGCCAGCTCTGCCCTGGGCTTGCATTCTCTTGAGCGTGGCCATGTCAGGGACGGGTGTGGTGGCCAGAAGCTGCATGTCGGCCAGCTGCGACTGCGGAGTTGGAAACAGCACCACTGTCCTGACCTTGCCAATGCCCGGCTGCTTGGACAGGGCGCCGTTGTGGCCAGGAGCGGGCATGTTCTCCTTGTCCTCCTTGGCCTCGTCGTCTTTGCTCTGTGCATTGGGCTGGCCGGGCTTCGCGTCGGGCTTGGTGGCTGGGAACGGGGCAAAGGGCGAGGGGGTGATGAAGCTGTTGTAGTTGTGGATGGAGAAGGCGGGGTTTCCGGCCTCGCCCGTGGTGTTGGTGTCGTCCTTGGGCTTGACGCCAGCGGAGCGGTAGTCGTGGACCTCGACGATGAGGCAGTTGTCGTACCAGGGCGTGTTGAACTCGTACAGCTCCTCGACCATGTTGTGGGGCACCTCCTTGTCCTTGATGGCCTGGAGCAGCTCGCGCATGGGCGAGGCATACGACAGCGTCTCCTGCGAGTCGTTCAAGCGGAAGTGCTTGGGGTGCAGGTACACGCGGAGCGACGGCGGCTTGCCCTTGTGCCTGGCGAGCATGTCCTGCTGCGTGTAGACTGCGGCGCGTGTTAGCAACTGCGCCGTGTGCGCCGTCTCAGGCAACGGCAACGTACATGTAGACGACGTAGACGTACCATATTTCCTGGCCTCGTCGTGCTTGGCGCCCTCGTCCTCGACGTTGGACTGGCGCGTCATGGTGCGCGCGACTCCCGGCCGCTGAGACTCGCGGCGCAGGCGGGGGGGCTGCGACGGGCGGGCGACGGCGACTGGGCCGGACATGGTCGAGGAGGTGGTGGTGGTGAGGTGAGGGAGCTCGAGGTGGTGAATTCGCAGTGGGGCGGGCGTGGGACGGCCTATCCGCCTGGGCAACCACAGCCGACAGTCGTCGCTGATGGGCGGCAGGTGCGGGCGAGTGGTGGGCAGGCGCAGAGGGTGCGCACAATGCCCGGCGTGGTTGCTGGCGGTGCGCGACGGGCAGGAGACTCGGGGGCGGTCGGGCGTCTGGTGGCAGTCGTCTCGACGCGTGGAGATGGGCGACGTGATGTTTGCTGATCCGAGCTGATGCGCCGCTGCCTCCCCGTACTTGCGCCAAGGAACCCTGTCCTGTTTCATCCCCCGCCACGTGACCTCGAGGAACGATACAACGTCATGTGAGCGAGGCCATCCAAAGGGACATGTATGGTAGAGGAATTACTCTGGATAGTTTGCTGGCTAGCTCTCGATTCCTCAGCTTCCGAATATCAACCATCTTGCAACACACTGTACAAGCCTCGGTGTGTCTAGTCGTCTGCATTGACACCCCTCGAATGCTGCTGATATGTTACCGTGTGCAACTCTCACTAGATGGACCGAAGCCCGCCGTGTGCATACACACAGCCAAAACTCGTGATACAAATCCATGGCCTTCTTTCCAATTATTCTGTCCCTTCACCCTCAGCCTCCTCTACGACACAGAACACAGTCACTTCACCTACACATCTCAATATGGCCTGGTACTGCTGCACCTGTGGAACCGCAAACTCCGGCGATGGCGCATACCCGGACAACCCTCAATGTACCAGCTGCCCCCATCACTGTTGCTATAGTTGCGGTCTGGGCGCCTGTGCCCGAAAGACGTCTCTGCGACCTACTACACCACCGGCTTGCGAGCCAGTAAAGAAATGTGGGAAAAATGGTGAGAACAATAATCAGAATCATGGCTGATGTATTTTGCAATACAAATTTAAAGGGCAAAGAAGAGTCCACAGTAAACGAAACGGTAGTGCGAGGTAGAGCGGTAAGAGCTGCAGACGAGACATGTGTCTTGAGATACAGACTTACGACTGATACTTCATCAATCATTAATTTCACAATGACCTGACATACTCCCTGCTTCGTCTGGTCATGTTGGGTGGTGACGATATTGCAAAATGTGACTTAGGGGAGTGTGGAGTGTTGGTTGATTCCAGCGATCGAACTCAGAACGCGCAATCTACAGCTGAGTCATGCTAGCGCGTTCTTCACTTCGACAGACCTCGGGAACATCACGTCTCTTCCTGACCACACATGCGCAACCTCACAACGCATACGCGGACTCTTAGAAAGAGCCTCGAATATCAGCTGCTCCAATAATCATGATAATGCACCTAACCTCAGGATCCCCGTTCCCGCTATGAGCACGGCAACGCATATAGACAACACACGAAACCACCGACCCAAGAGCACAACTCTGCAACCCAATTAGCCTATATCAGCTCCATCCATCCTCTCGCAAACTAGGCATCCCACTACACGACGACCGAAATCCGGGTTCTTGGCAATTGGCCCTTCGACGCATCCCAACAGAACAACCTGCGACGTTCCGCGCCCCAGGACGCGAAACCACAGCGTCGGTACGTCGACCCTTCCGAGCACGCACGCCCTCGATGCATAACCGCATGTGCCGAGACTAGCACCCGAGCCGTTTTTATGCTACGGAGAGAAAGGCAGCCCAAAGGCAGGGGAAGGCGCTGTTGGTGGCTTGCTGTGCCGTATAATGGGATTGCGGCGTAGGTCGCACAGGTGCATTAGCAGCGCGGTGTAATGTCGTATACGGAGTCGCCGAACGGCGTTCCTCAAACTCGAAAAGTGAACAGAGAGGAAGGAGGCATGTGAGTGAGTTCAACAAGTGGTACACTGACTGACCATGGCGTCGCGAGTCGTGAGTCACAATCTACAATCTATAGTGTGCTCTTAGATTTCCATGTTTGCCCCACACAGCTGTCAAAACACGTCGAAACCTCACTGTAGGCTAACAATCCTACCGGGGTTTTGCCAAACACGCCTCCCACTCCGCAGCACGTACTCTCAACGTACAGCGTGTCAGGACTCGGGATCATTTTCCTTCCGGGAGGTCAGTGTGTAGCTCATCGCATGAACGGAAGAAGTGAAGCAGTGGCAAGCCTCCAAGGCTTTCTAGATCACCTGGCCTTTTACGCGCCCAGTGTTCTGGCTGTTTTGGGTGCCATGACAAGTGAACATCAGATGGGAAATTATGTGACATTGTTAAAATAGCAGATGGAAAAAAAGGGACGCCGTATAATTGAGGGTATTTCCAATCCGAAAGCGATCAAATCAAACTATGTAACAACATGGACAAACCACAAATGAGAGAGTTAATGGCAGTCATTACCGTGACGAAGCCTTGTATGGCAGTGTAAAAAATATTGGTCTGTATTCCGATCAATATTAATGAGCGCACTAACAAAGTGAAGGATCTAGCTCTGCCAGACCATCAAATTACATCGACACTGATGTTTCGCAGTCATTAGTTTATGGTGATGGAAGCTTGCCAGCGAGCTCCACATAGCGCGGCCAGGTGTTGGTGAAGACAAGGTACTTGATGCTTTCGAAAGCGGCATCGAAGATGTCGTCTGTAAATTCACTCGGGACTAGAGTTCGTGTGCTCGCCGTAGACGAGGATGTGATGCTGGAGTCGATGCTCGCTGGTCGGCTCAAGGTATCCTCCCATGGGCAGACAACGTTCTCCCGAATGACTGGTGACTTGATGTCGTCAGGCGTCCGACTGCGTGGCATGTATGGATCGAATTCCACGTCTGCGAACATGACCTGCAGTGTCTTGAAGATCTTGTATTCGATGTTGATTGGTGCCTCTGCCGTGAAGGGGTTGACGAGCGTGTAGAAAAGCAACGACGCTTCGTTGAACATCTGCCGCCGTTGAGCAGTGTTGACAACACTCAAGCTACCCCACTTCTTCTTGAAGTTGCGCACTTCGCGGAGGAAGATGCAGTTCTCGGCTGTAAATTCGTGAGCAGCAGCCCAGGCGATGAGAGGCTCGATACTATGCTCGATAGCAGACTCTAGCGACTGCATCGATGTCTTGGATCTCATCTCTTTCGTAAAGACTACAGTAGTCGATTTTTCAGACATGACCGAATGGTTGGAGTGGAGCGAGTCTGTTTCAGAAATGGATGATCGTCGGTTGGGGCGGGCCCTCAATGCGTCTCGGAGTGGTATGATGATCAGAACCTGTTGACAGACGACTAGTGACGGTATGAACCTACATGGTAGTATTAGAATTGACAATGAAGTTTTCAAATCGACTGCACTTACCACCCAGCTGGTGCGAAGAACTTGTTGATATTTTGGACCTTGGACATTTCCGAGTATGTAAAGGCGATCCAGAGCGGCGTTCCCGGGAGGCTGATATCCAAGTCAGTTATGTGAATGATACGTAGTGTAGGCGTACGTACCCGGCCATGATTGCGAGTCTCGTTTGCCAGGCCCAAGAGTGGACATCCTTGATGTTGCGGATCTTCCACAGTATCCAAGGTCCAACCATCATCGTCCAGAATAGCTGCACAAATATTGAAGGGATCCTGCTTTGAGGTCAATGGAATAATTCGAGAACCACGTCCGCTCAACATACCACTCGCCTCCCCTGCGACACTCGAGGTAATTAGCTGGAACACCAAAGAAACCATAGGCATCATGGAAACGGCGGGAGCCGAAATACAGCATGATGGCTGGTAGAAACTGTGGCCGTTAACTGCCTGTAATTTGAGCCACCACGAATCATCACCTACCGAAAGCACTAGTCCGACCAAAGTTCCAAAATACACTTGCTTTGCCGCATCAAGATCGCACCATGCTTCATATAGGCCACGAGGGGTGTAAGATATCCGCTTCCTGCGCGCACCCTCCAGAAAGTTGCGAGTCATCCGATGCTGGCTCTCGTATGCTGTAAGCACTTTGGCATTGCAGGCTAAGAAGAATTAGTACGCAGTCAACACTACATTGGGCCACCAGACTTACCTTGGAAGAATGCCATACCAGACGGGAGAAATACTGACATGATCCAGAATTCGGCCGAGCACGGGAAGAGGCCATTCCAAGGGTAAACAAGCAGGACGAGGATGAGATATATGTGCAGCATAAGCACTGCTGCGAAGACGACCTTGAGGTTCCTGATTTGCAAGCAAAAGGCTTCTCTGCGTCGGTGGAGGAAGAACAACTCCACCCCCAGTACCAGTGTGTACAATATAGCAACGACGACATAAAGGATACCAAGAGCGTCAGTGTTGGGTCTTGTCGTGCCATCGAGTCTTCGTGGGCGCAAGAGAGGCGCCATGCTGATCATGCTGTGTGGATACCAAACGGATGTGACAGTTTCGATTAACAGTCGATAAGGTATAAGGATTCGAGTATCAGGCTCTGCCTCTTACTTAACAAAACGAAGGTGGGTACGTGGAGCGGAAGGAATGGAGGCAGCTGGTACCGACAAGACGGGACAGGTCATGCAAAGAGCACATATGCGAAAGGGGCGGCACGCGACTACCATGAAGGACGGGAAGACGTAAGAAGTATTAAGACTACCTCGCCCTTGGGCCGGGTTCAGCACAGAATACGACCGGGAGGGCTTAGCTGCGGCTCCGGTGGCCTAAGCGGCAAGGGATTGCTCGACGTTAGATGGGTCGAATGGCATTTAGCCACCAGAGGCTAGTGATTGTTCCTGGTGTGTAACGGGGAGGGAGCGCATCATCGGCATGGAGGGATGCGTGAACGCTATGGCGGAGAGATGTGTCACGACGGCTACCATGGGAGCACAAGCTGCTACCTTGCCAAACTGCGACCGCGGAGAGCAATCTGACGGCCGCCTTCAAACCATGCTGGTCGATATACAGTGCACGGATATGTGAACGGTAAGAAGACGGTTGGGGACATTGTGTGGTTGATCGTGTTCTGGTTCGTGCTGGATCGTCGCATCCGAGATCAGACATCGGAGGTTTCGGCACGCCAGAGCCTTGGAATCTCCTGGGATCCCCCAGGAACCGCCCTTCATCACCACATCACCACAACACCAAATTTACACTCTCTCGTCCGGATGCGAGTTCAGAGTCACTCACATCGGGTAGCGCTGCATGCAGGCTCCCTTTCACCGTAGCTCAGGTCCAGACCGCGTCGCCCTGAACCCAATGGATGCCACTGTTGCGGGTACAGCGCTGAGCTCGATATGCACAGGGCGCGTTCCAACGCTGCACGCGCTGAACTCTGCGGTTATAGCAGTTGGCATATTAATGCAACTTGATCCCGTGTGTACAGGAATCCATGTGGTACTGTGGTTTCAGTGTCTTCTCGCACCTCTTTCCATTGACCGGCAGAAGTCTGACGTTCATGCGTGCTCTTATCCTGCGCAACTTTGAAAACACCGCCCTACGTCAGATCAGGCCCAAACTCCCTGTCAGCCCGAAAGGTTTCATGTCAGTCTTCTAGAAGATCACTTGCACTCCTGTCGTCGATGCAACACACTGGTTGCCAGCACCCAGGTAGCTGTGGACCAGACACAACTTCCTTTGGCCATGTGTTAGTCCGCGGAAACACCCCCGGGCCGAGAGCACTGCAAAAATGACCCGCCAGAGGCACTTGGTAAGAGGAAACATGTGGTGATACAGGCTGCCCAGTGTGGCTGCACCGTTGCGGCAGGGTGTTGATGCCTTCCGGCCGTGGACGTGTCGCGCCCCCACAATGGGGTCGTGTTTCAATGGAGTCGAAGACCATCATCTCAACCGCATACCGAAAAATGCATTCGCGACTACCTGGATACTGCAACACCTGACCGGGTAATGATCAGCGTCTCCACTCTCGATCCTGCGAACATGATTGACTGTAGTACTGCGATAATCTACAAACAACGACGAGCTAGTTACAGCTTCTAGAATCTACGTACTATCTGTGCAAAAAGAGCTGACCGTTGATGCTATCGGCTATTAGAAGATGTGCATTGGTCAGGATATATCAGCCTGCAGATATAACGAACTATTTGGTGTTGCACTGTCTTTTGTAAGAACGCAAGGGTCGCTGCCTAGGTAGAGGTGACTGTTCGCACCACGTTTTTGCTTAGTTATCTTTTTGCAATTCCTGTCAGATACAAATATTGAGAAGGGCAAGAAAGATGCACTAACGAAGAATCCCATAGATGAGTCAGCTGTATAATGGGAAGCGTATAGCTATCGAATTCGGTAAGCATGGAGCGGAAGTGTGAGTGGACATCATGATGTCATAAGCAACGCATCTCGACTGCCGAGGCCTCCGATTGTCCTGAATACCTTTAGCATGTCATCGCACGTAATGCAAGACCGGATCCTGGAGCAGATCACTGTCGTCTCAAAGCTTAACATGCAGCGTCAACATGTCGAGCCAGGAGCTCCGTCTTAACGCTTCTTTCCGCTGCATATATACATTCGCAACACGTCACAATGGCACTAACAAAGCCCAAGGACATTGTGATCGTAGGGGGGTCGTTAGGTGGCCTTTTGACTGGTGTTGCATTGAAACGCCTTCGCAAAGACCTCAATATTCGCATCTTTGAGCGTAACCCAACACCTCTTCTCCAGGATCAGGGTGCTGGCGTAGTGGCTGGACAAGACGTGCAGAAGTTCTTCAAGACGCACGACCGGAGCCAAACTACATTGACAGTCCCAAGTCACCAAAGGTTATATCTTGACAAGGGCGGCAAGGTTATAGACCGTCACGACCAGGAGCAGCGTATGACGAGCTGGGATTTGCTGTATCACCTTCTACGAACCAATTACGATGGTACCGAAACCGACTACGCGAAGAAACCAACAACGAAGGAAGGCGAAGGGAACACATCGTATGGTTACGGGTGTACAGTAACGAGTGTTACGGCGCCGAATCCTTCGTCGTCCTCGCCACTGGATTTCTCAGGGCCCGTCAAGATTACTGTTCAGCACAAATCTGGGGAAATATCCACGACCGACGCAGACCTTGTTATCGCAGCTGATGGACCCAGTTCCAAGATACGTGCCGAATACTTTCCTGATGTGAAGCGAAAGTATGCTGGATACGTAGCATGGCGCGGTACGGTACCCGAAACGCAGGTTTCTCAGGCTGCCACTGATGTCTTCGTCGAGAAGTTCGCATTCTACCACACCGAGGGTATTCAGATATTAGCGTATACAATCCCAGGCAAGAACGGAACGACCAAACCCGGCGAACGACTGTTGAACTGGGTCTGGTATGTAAACTACAAGGAAGAGTCACCAGAGCACATCGAGCTCATGACAGACAAGGAGGGGAAGAGACACCACATCACGCTACCTCCAGGTGGAATCAAGGAAGATATATGGAGACGACAAAAGAACCTAGCGAATGAGAGTCTTCCGCCACAGTTCTCTGAGCTCGTCAACAAGACCAATGTGCCGTTCATACAGACCATTACAGATGTCATCGCACCCTCTGCTTTGCTAGCGAATGGCAAGATACTGTTGCTGGGCGATGCGCTGGCAGGATTTAGACCGCACACTGCTGCGAGTACGAACCAGGCCGCTCTTGATGCCATGAAACTTGCTGGTGCTGTTGAGAAGATCATCGAAGGAGGGGGGGTAAAAGAACTACAGAAATGGGAAGAGGAGGTGATGGAATACGGTAAACAGATGCAAGCTCATGGCGTGCAGATGGGCAACCGGAGCCAGTTCGGCGAACATCCAATGCAAAGGTAAAGATGACTTGCGGCAAAGACCGAATATTCTGCGGAAGAGTAGCTAGTACCTAATATCGTTCGCCTCTTTAACTGATCGACAAATGCCATCAACGGCATAGGCAACTATGGTTATCTTGCTCTCCTTCGATGTCCTTGTGTTTGTCTTTCTATATGTATATTATCTTCTACTAACGCACGTTTTGGTCTTCTTCCAGCACGTCTTATTCTCTCACTCTCGCAGACACATTTATCTAGAAGCTTTTACTTAACCCCCTAATCCTAACCACTAAATAGCTGTTCTTGTTTCATTTACCTTTAGCTTTTTCTTACATTGGTACATGTACTACTCCAAACTATGCTCACGTATGCAGCAACAATGCATCAAGCACCTTCAGACTGCACGATGATCTGAAATACAAGACAGTATGATTGTAAAATGCTATGTACACTCCACCAATGCTCTAATACACTGTCTCGAAGGCCTCAATGGGGGAACAAAGGAAAAAATGCTATGGATAAGAAGTCAAGCCTGAACTAAACCATTTACAAGCTACCTGATTCTAAAATGTGTACCACAAACTAATACGCAAGGTCCTTAGCATGACGCTTGGAAAGCTTGTTAAGCGCAGGTCCAGGAGTGGGGTAGCTGGTGAAAGACCTGAAGACATTGAACAGGATACCCGGGTCGTTCGCCTGTAGTATCTTATTAGCAGATATTCCACGATACATGTATAGCTTGCACAGCGTATCTTACCGTGTAGAAGCTAGTAGCCGGAACACCGCCGCTCAGCTTTGTAGTTCCAGAGCCCTCAACCTTGACTAGATGCAGGTGTACGAAGTCAGCCCATGTCTCACATGCAGTTCGTACAGGGGCACTTACGGTTGATGCACTGAGGGTAAGACTGGGCGCCATTGGCTTGACCACCAGCATGCAGCGCGATGATCTCGTGGCGAACAACGTAGTTACCAGGTGCAAGGTTGGGAATGGTCAGGTCCCAAGAGAAGTTGTTCTTGATGAGGTCGTCAGTGGCCCAGGTGCCAGGGTTGCTTCCTGACTTCCAGGCGCTGGATTGAATCTTCGTCCACTGGAGGCTTGTGGCACTGACAGAGCCGCAGTCGCCATTACAAGGCGCGATATATTCTTGGATTGGGCCGACATGGCTGGCTGGCCAGGTGTCCCACTTGAAGGTGACCTTGCTGCCGGGCTTGACAGAGACGTAGGCGCCGTTGCTCTTGCCTTGCTTGTGGCATACGATGGCTGCAGTACCGAAACTGTCAGGAGAGACGAAGCCGTTGTCGAGGTTGTCCGCTTGCCAGCCGACCGTGGCGGGGATGGGGTTCTGGTACTTGAGTGCAGCATTCCAGCCTAATCCGGTGTATGAAGTCAGTGCATGTATCGCAAGCATCTCGCGCATGAGACTCTTTACCCTGGTATTCCTTGCCGTCTGCAATGACCTTGTCGACGTGGCCGTGGGCTGCCACAAGGGGCGCAAGGAGAAGAAGAAGAAGGGAGAGCATCTCGATGACCGTAGAGTGAATGGCTTGTAGTAAGCGACCGTGGAAGATCTGTAGTGATGACTTGCTGTCGTGAGGGACCCTGAAGCCGGATGTATTGTCCCTTCATATACTCTTCTCGTTCTTCTAGCGGCCTTCTCCAAACGCCACAAACTCCCCTCTACCAGGTGCTCGCAACGCCTTGCAATCAAATTTTCATCTCCAAGCACAAGTCGACCCGGTTTCTGAGTTGTACGCCATCAGATCATGGAACCCACCCTTGTCGCTGCGCTCTTCGATCATTGGAAGCCCAGAGGTGTTTCCAGTCTGGTGACGGCGTGAAACCAATGCAATAGGCTGCTGGCGCTGGAATGACACGGAATTCAATATACAAGACGCAGCCTTGCCCTAAAGCTGGTGATGGGTAATCTATTGTCGGTTATGGCCATTGCCGCTATGCAGGCAGTCACCAACCACGTGCTGGTTTCAGCTACGAAGTTGTAGCACTCTGTATGCTTAGACTCTGGGCAATGTGGATCGCTCAGTGCATTGATGAGTTTCGCCATGTAGACCCTCGTCTTGTAAGAAATCCGCGTGCTCAAGCATGGGCCGTTGTGTCGCAATTACATGCGGTTATCTAGTGGTTAACAAGATACAATGCCCATGCGCGGCAATCACTGGAGCCCTACAGCTACCGACATGCAGTGTAACTATTACCCCATGGGGAGGTGAACGTACTCGCAGCACAGCTGCATGTGTTGCTTGTTTGAGTCGATTATATCCGGTGGCGTAAGACACCTTGATCCGGTTAATCAAGATAGATTGAATACGGTCCGCAAAACCGAGATTTTACCTGGTAGCGATGACACATTGACACAAGGCTGGAAGTGCGTGCAGCTGTAACATCTTGGCACGTACAAGAGCACTTGTTATCCAAAGAGGAGCTGGTGCATCTTTGCAGTGCAGCCGCGATCTCCTGCACTTTCGATTCTAGGCTTCTCTGCTTTTTATTGTTGCCCGAAGATTTTGGATTTTTGCTCGACGTACGCCTAGGTGGAAGCAAGCCTGGGAGCTAGCAAGACACAAGGTGACAGCAACCCTCATTGATCAGAGCGTACTTTATCCGTCTCTTTATTCGACAGGACATGGAACGGAATGGACATCGCTGCTGCACTTGGCGAATTTCGAACGAGACTGCGCCCTTCACGAGAATGTTTATCTTTGAAATGTCGCATAGCATGGCGGGTTGTTGTCGTTGTTGAAGCCTATGGGTTTGCGTCAGAGTCGGCTTCTGGCTCAGGAGGATCGCGGGAGCCCGGGATGCTGAGACGACGTGCTAAATTTGTCGCTCTGCTGGACCTGACGATCGGCGAACGATGCGCATCGTCCAGACACAGATATTTGCGTCATTGAATGTCGCATCTTCATATAACAGTCTGGCGTCCTCGCTGTTGGCCCAAGGAGGTGGGGAATTTCGTGCTCGGCAAGCCTGGAGGGTGCGGGTGACGCGTCATCCAAGCTGAGTAAGACCGCAGCAACACCACAGGTCCCCCCAGCGAACATCGACCTCTACAGCCCTAGACGCATAGAAATAATCGCGACAAGATTGCGCCCAGGGAAAAGGAAATGTCGGAGGTCGCACCGCACGCATGCCTGAGGAATTCGAAGAGTCCAAGGGCTGGGCCAAGTCAGGAGGTCCGAAACTTCTAGCTAACATAGCCCCTCCGGACCGTCCGGGAACAACACTTCCACGCGTGTCTACGCAACAGATAGGCTGGGGCCTTACGCGTTTCTGAGCTGTGATGGCCAACAAGACCTTGGATTTGGTCCGTAGGTGGGGTAACTGTCTGCCCGAGCACGTGAAACTGTCATACAACCAATAGCATGGTGAAAGGGTCGTATTCTCCTGGCAACCGATTGGGTCGAGGTTCGCAGCAAATGCACGATCTGGCTGACTTGCGGTTCCCGAGAGGCATACCTGCAACGGTATATAGGTTAGTGATCGTGGCACGCAGGGTCTCGCAACTCGGCCCTCGTGGAACGCGGTCGCATCACACCATACAGTTTTGTCATCGTCAGCACACCAACACCCGTTCGCTCGGTCTTTTTCTTGTCACTCTCTCAGCTTCCGGAACCTCCGCGCCTTAGGGTCACCCTTTGCTTTAACTTTATTGATCGTGAGCCTGTCACAACAGTACACACACACATTACTCTTCCCCCCTTCGTCACTCGCTTTCGTCACACAAACATCTGTACCACAAAGTATACCCTCTCTTCTCGCAACCAAGATGTATCTCCAGAAAAGGGACGGCAACATGGGCTTCAGCATTGCCCCAGCCCTCATCATCTTCCTAGTCATTCTCGGAGCAGGCGCGCTCGTATGCTGTGGCTTTGCCATCCATAGATTTTATGGTGGAGAGCCTGAGGATGAGTCGAGCCGTTTCCATCGGAGTCCAGAGCAAGATTCGTACATGAGAGAAGTACGAGAACGAAGCTGGCGCAAGCTTCCGCAGCTTGGGCTGCCACAACCCCACTACCACTCGAATGGTGGTAACATGGCTCACGCCCCGATGAGCCCAAGGTAAGATAGAACCATTGTACTTACAAGACTATCCTGAAGCTGACTCGAACAGTGCCAGCAATACCACCTACGGATGAGCAAAGGACCGATCCTCCAAGCTCGCTAAGGCGAACAACAGAATAAGCCGCATTATCCGAGGGTCCTCCCGAAGCCCCTCACGGCGCAGCGGCCAATGACACGACACGATGTAATGACTGAGAGGCATATCATGCAAGCACATGGGGTCAAATCTCACAAGAGATGGTCGAGTTTCGGAGTGAAAGACGTGGAACGTTGATCGAAATATCTCTTCCTTCCGGGCGAGCGGAATCTGTTCGTCGAACTACTCTTGCCTCACATTCTACAGCCTACAACCGAAGCTGTATGAATGTGGGGCTTTCGATCGACAAGCGCTGATGTTCAATTCACGATCAAGATGCTTTCAAGATCTACAAAGGCGGATCGATCCGGGATAGGCAGCGATAGGTCCAGGGTGGAGTTCTGGTGTACGGCCTATACAAGGATGGCTAATGAGTTCTGCAGGATTTCCTAATCCACTCCACTTTGGTGTAGCATATCAAGCAATTCAGCGCAAACATTTTTCTATGTGTTAAATGCTGCTGTCGCTTTTGTATTTGTATGTAGTAGTCAAACCATGGATCACATTGTGGTCTCAGCAACTAGGATCACGAAATTTGAAATGAGTAACCCTGAAGCCTCACGCTGTTCAAGAGTCAAAACATCACCAAAGAGTGAGCATGACGCGCCATCGATCCACAAAATCTAGAAGAGGTCTCGTGTTTTTCTCTATGCGACCGAGCAATATTCAATTAGTCTCGCGGCAATTGCAAGTAGCTACTGCAAGCCAATGGTTAAGACATGCGAAGGAGGAGAAGATGCCGACACCAAGCTAGATCCAGCCCACACCTCATTAAGAAACCAGCACTTGTAGTTACTTTGAGGTTTTATATCTGCACCTAAAGCAAAACTAGCCACCAACTGCGTTGAATAACAATTCGCAAGGGTCCGTCATGCAGATGATCCCAGCAAGAGGACAAGCACCCCACGTGTAGAACGGGACATCCTGCCGTACGGACGGTTTAGTCCCACAGCGTTTGCGGCAGGGTAATGAACACGTCGTATCTGAAGAAAGGCTTCTTCCTCGAACAGAAATTTCTTTTGTAACCTTTGCCAAAGGCCGAATCTCGGAGCTGGACTGGTCAGAAGATACTACAGAAGCCACACACGGCATTGCGTTCCCGGCAGTCTCCGCAATGCGGCCGACCTTCTAAATACACACTGGTTGGGGCGGTCAGCACACATCCACCCGGTCCAGCCACAAACACAGGTTTTCGCATCGCTGTGGACTCTAAGGCGATGACCATGATGGATGATATATGGGGAAGCGGAGAGTTTTAACGAGGCTCGTGACAGAAAGCGTTATTCGTTTAATGCCGGGGCCGACGCCGCTAACCCGTTGTAGCCTGTAGTTATAATGCTCCTTCCATGGGTCTACGCTATCAAGATTCATTAATCGTCATCTGGACTGACGGAAACAGGTTCTTGTATATCTGTGTTGGTTAGACTCAGGTACACACAATGATGCTGTGCGTCTCTGTTCGGCGCCTTAGTGCCTGCTGCTTGGGTGAGGTGCGTACCGCGTGCCATCCTGCAGATCATCAAAGCTTGACGCTCAACCACAGTCGTGACAGCGCAAAATGTCGGCACTTTCTCACATTCGAGTCGTTGGATAGACTCTATTCATGACTGCCCGCAGAGTGGGTAACTGCCTTCTTCTTCCGAGTACTATTTTCCAGACCGCTGACCGTTCGGCCCGGCTCACGAGGAAAATGACGTCGACGTGCTTTCTACCCCATGGGTCCATCGAATAGCTTCAGTGAACGTTACATCCGTCGCCAAGCTATTCTGTTTGCTCGTGAGATCCACAAGCGGGGTACATTAATTCGGGACAGAAAGCAGCGAATGGAGCAAAGGCTGCCAGAGTGACCATGACGATCCAAGCGTGCCGTTATAGCCCTGGGGATAAACTCTAGGGTTTTCCTCGCGATACCTCGTGTCTTCAGCACCTCCTTTGGACATCCCAAAATTGACTTGCTATCTTGTATCATGATGCGCGGCCTCATGGTTTTGGGCGCACTCACAAACATACCGTTGCTCGTCTCAGCGCAATGTCCAGAATACATCGATTACGCACGCGAGGTTCATGAGCCTTTGAGCTCCGGCAAATACCAGCTTGCCTACCAACGACCGTCTGAAGAATGTCGAACTTTCAAGTCGCAGGGCCTCGAGGATACTATCACACGCATGGAAGGTGTCATCAAAGATCCGGACCTGTACCGTCTTTTCCAGAACGCGTACCCCAACACGCTCGATACAGCAATCGCATGGAAGGGCTATGCTGCCAACAACACCGATGAAGAGTTGACGTTCATCATCACAGGAGACATCAATGCGATGTGGCTACGAGACTCGTCGAATCAGCTGCAAAGTTACCTACCACTCTTGAACGCCAGTAGCGATCCAAACTCGATCGCCAGCTTGTACCGGGGAGTTATCAACCTCCAGGCGCGATACCTACTCACAGCACCGTACTGCAACTCGTTCCAGCCGCCTGCTGAGAGCGGTATCCCTCCAGCCGAAAACGAGTCTGGAAACCAGGACATTGTTTTCCCTGAATATTCCAACAGCAGCGTTTTCGAATGCAAATATGAGCTCGACTCGCTTGCGGCTTTTCTACAGATATCTTCCGACTACTACGAAGCAACGGGTGACGTCGAGTTCTTTGGGAAGTTCCAGTGGGCTAAAGCTGTCGAAGCGGTCCTGGATGTGGCCGATGACATGATGCTCCCCACCTATGGTCCGGATGGAGCGGTTTTACAGAGTCCGTACACGTGGGAGCGAACCACGACCAGAGCAACTGAAACCCTTGCCAACGATGGACTCGGCAATCCAGTTGCCAACGGAACTGGCTTGATTAGAAGTGCTTTCCGACCTAGCGACGACTCCACCATCTTCCAGCTCTACATCCCAGCCAATATGATGTTTAGCTCGTACCTGGCTCCAACGGCGGAGATCATGAGCAAACTCAATAGCGCAAATTCTGCGGCGCTTGCGAAAAGAATGTCGGACCTCTCAGAATCGTTACGCAACGCCATTGAGACGCACGGAACAGTCGATCACCCAATATATGGCAAGATCTATGCATTCGAGATCGATGGCTTCGGTGGGCGCGTTGTCATGGACGATGCCAACATTCCGGGTCTCCTCTCAGCACCATTCTTCAAGTATCCAGTCAATGAGGAGACGTATGCAAACACGCGCCATCTGGTGCTTAGTCCCACAAACCCGTACTTCATGAGGGGTCCTGTCATCAATGCTATTGGCGGCCCGCATCTGGGACCAGGCATGGCTTGGCCAATGGCTTCCGTTGTGCGCATCTTCACAAGCGATGACGAAGGTGAGATTGTGAACGAGCTGGCCCAGATTGTGAGCAGTACAGACGGCTTGGGTCTGATTCACGAGAGTATCAACAGCTTCAACGAAAGTGATTGGACCAGACAGTGGTTTTCCTGGGCGAACGGGCTTTTCGGGCAGATGATCTTGGATCTGGAGGAGCGCAAGCCAGAGGTATTAAAGACAAGTTTCCAGTAGGCTGGCGGCTTCGGTGGAAGGCCTGGATATTGGATGTGCATGCAGCGTGCATGCGTTGGAAAGCGCAAGGCTTTGGACGCCTGTCCATAGATGTTACAATGCAATGCTAGTCATCAATGTTGAAGCACGTTGCTGGTTCCTGCTCAAACCTTACCCTGCGCTCTGCATGCGGCAGAGCCTGGTCCAGACGCGGCGCAACTTTCTGGCGCCCAGCCGCCGTGAGGTAAAAAGCAAAGCCTGCGATGACTGCATAACTCGTCTTTGAAACATGTATACTTTTCGATCGCGTCCTGCAAGCTGTCAGCCGATCGTCCGTTCGCCGTCATGGCGGCATTGCTGGTGCCGCTAGCAACTTGGTTTCCAAGGCATGCAGCGTTGCTCATTCTGACGACGATGGTTGGCAGTGGCTCCTCCATGGGCAAGGCTGTGCCGCAACCGGCGCTAGGAGCAGGTTTGGAAGATGTGACGCTTTGAACAAAACCCGGTTCGAGTGAAGACGTCGGGACCCGTTCGGGGGTGGGTCGCACCAAGTGCCGGTTTCGCAGAGGCCGACAGTTTGCCCTCGACGCAGCCTCTGACCACCAAACACGCGTGGTGGAGGATGGAAAAGGAATTTGCACGACGAAGCTTCCCCGGCAACGACGGGCCATGCAGCAACGCTGCATGCACCAAAGCCAAAGAAGATGGAGCAACTTAGTGCAGAACCCTCGTGGAACATGTCAGTGCTGTGAGTGGGTCGCTTCATCTTCTCTGGCGATCGTGTCAGGGGCCTGCGGTTTAAGCGGCCGTGTGGCGGTCGCGAGAGTAACCGCGCGCGCATTTCGAGTCGTGTCTGGGATGCCGTTGGCTGCCTGCGACAGGGGAAACTGAAGCAGGCGTGCCATCTGCTTCCTGTCCACCATCGCAACATGCTGTTCCTTCGCAAGACTTGCAACCCGGCATGATGCCGGTCCACCGGTCTTGACAGGTGAGGAGAACAGCAGCTAGTGCTTCGGTCCCTTAGTATGCATCGGTCCCCAGCTGACTCCAAATCTTCGCAGTCATGGAGTGGACGGCTGAGGAAATGAAGGAGCTGAAGTGTCTCCTCTTCGGCCAGCCTCTGCGGCCAACGAGAGCCCATGACATAAGCCCAATCATGCGCCTCGAATTTGGCGTGTTTGGGATCAACAAAGTCCTCTGCTGCATCTCCGAGTCTTCGCTTCCGACTACCCTTTCCCTACCATCGCGACAAGGCGCCCGTCGTGGCTGTCACCCGCTTGGTTCTTGCCCGGCTAGCACCAAACTACATCTCCAACTGGCGACCCATCTTTTGCCCTCTTCTCTTCTCGTACGCCCATTACACAGCATTCACTCGCTTTTGGACCCTTCCTGATACCGTGTTTCACCTAGACGACATTTCGGCGATTTGGACGTCGATACTAAGCGCTGAGGCTGCATCCTCCTTACTATATGCCAACACCAACCACAGGCGCTAACTCAGCCAATCTGGGACCGCTTCGACTGAGGCTCTGTCTCCACAATCCAACATTTGCTGTTTGCCGGTGACAGCCTGCATAAAACATCCAGCCTCTGTATGCTTCAGGATTTCTCCGACTTGATCTGATTCCTCGGATTGCATCATCCCTGGTCAACCTCGCCATAATCATACATACGCGCAGGACGCCTAGTTTCAACATTTCACCAAACGCTTGCTATTGCGCACCAATCAGCAAATCGCTTGCTGGCCTATTCTGCGGCTGGACCATACAGAAAGAGCAGGCTAAAACATCCAACTCACCGTTCTGCATGCATTTCTAAATCTGGCACCTGCGATTGTATGCGACACCTCAGAAGTGACCAGGGCTTAGACGCATACGCGCTTCAACGCCTTAGTCTTTGCTGTTATCAGCTTAGGTTATCCCGACATCATGGCCATGGACAACACCACGCTCCACACCTTCCTCTTGTATGTCTACCCCCTCTGTGCCACTCACCCTAAGGCAGTCACTTATTCTTGCATCAAGTCACTGCCCGGCTGCACTGCGCAGTGTAGTTCTACTTGGATCCTGGGACAACTTTTCGCGACCCTATCCATTAGAACTTGACGTACGCGGGGGCCGGAATCTCTGGAAAGGCTGCTTTACCTTTTCTGATATCATCTGCGACGGCGATCTGGACCAGCAAGCACCGAAACGAGACGGACCTCTGAAGATGGGTGGCACCTATTGGTACTACGTAAGTCTGTTGCTTTGTTAGATAGGCTCACTGGCTGACTCTTTCCAGTACAAAGTAGACGAAGATGAAGAATGCCACAACCCGTCTGAGGAGTCAACGACCTTTTGTCCTCTACTGCCTGGACAGCGCCTCAACGTCTTGGATGTACCTCGCGAGGGGCACAGCCGTAGCATCTCTGATACCTCTTCCGCGTTCACCCGGGACCCCAAAGATAGGTATCTTACGCCAGTGCCCCCTGCAAGCCTAAGACCTTTACCATCCCCAAGAACCAGGTCTAGCGAAGAGTCACATGTTATGCCCCTTCCGTCACCTTGGACTCCAAAATCGGCGACGCATCCCCCTGCGGACGGCTTCCTGTCCCCGCATGTAGTGCGCCATGCTCGAAGTGCATCAGCATCGCCTTACCTGCCGTCGACACCTATCTTTCCCGACTTCAAGCTCTTGAAAGAGAAGCTTGCATCGAAACGATCCGCATCGAGAAATCGCAGTGCATCGAAGACCAGAGAGCTAGACATCAGTGCGCCGGTGCTCGTCAGTGGGGGAGAGGAACTCAACCTCATTCCATTATCAGTCTACCGGCCCTCGTTTGAATCCATCAGAGAAGGGGAGACTGCGGCACCGCGCTCAGTGCCAAACCTTCGAAAAGAATTCTCCCCACTGACATCGCATCCTGTGGATCCTGTCCATGATTCACCCTTTGGGCCTGCCGAACTACCCACTGTCGATGAGCGCCCTGTTAGGCGACGTCGCTCACATGTACCTTCAACGGTCATCACAAGCGAATTCAAGGTCGAGCAAAGCCGTGTCCGTGCTAACTCCGCCGATACGAGACGAACCCAACATTACCTGTTTTCTAATGCTCCTTGGCTATCCTCGCCGAAGCTCCAGCAAGGGTTTGAAGTTGAGGATCGAGTAGTGGAAGACGATACCCCTTCAGCTCCTACACTGTCACGACCGTCGACCTTATTCGGTGCATCTGCTTCGGATGAGCGACCTACATCGAGCCATGGCGGCGTTCATAGCACGAACCTTCGGCAGTCACCGTTCGACAAAGAGCTCCCAGCACTTCCTCGTTACCTGATACCCGCACCACTCTATGCATGCAACGAAGCGTCAATCAGCGAAACGCCAGCCAACGAACTGGAAGATGAATTCGAAGAAGCCGACGACGACGAACGCCTCGACCACTTCAGCGTGCAGTTCCAAGAAAAGGCTCGCAGTCACTTCTCTACATGGAGTAACGACTCCATCGGCTACAACTCCCCAACGTCTTCCAACGAAGACGACGAAGCCGTCCTCTCGCCAACATTCAGCTCTCTCACCAGCAATGACAGCGACATGGAACCTCCTCAAGGCCTCTTGATTCGCTACTCCTATGCCTCACCCCGACAAGTACAATCTGAGGCCTCGAAACACATGTCCACTGTCCCCGAAATCCACAACATCGACAACAACTACAATGATACTTCTTCCAATGACGATGATGATGAAGAAGACGACCATCAATCCTCGTACCGTCTCTCAACCCCACCGCAACTAAACGAACTCCGCATCTCAACCTTTGGGTCCGATCTCTTCAAAATCGAGACTACGGGGCAGCATTCGGATACGGTCTCGTCGCGCCGGTCGTCGCGGCGCCAAGCTGCTTGTTTCGGACTTGGCTTCCAGTACAGTCTGCCCGAGCAGAATGTTGGAAGTAAGACTACCATTGAAGAGTCTATCGGAGGTGGTGAGCGTCTTGAGCCGACGGTCAGCGTGCGGAGAAATAGGGAGACGAGTGGTGTGCATGCGCTCATGGAAGATTTCGCGTTCTTGGGTGATGCCGTTATCTGAGGATACACTTGCTTCGATTTCCCCATCCATGCCTTTCAGTACGCTGGCCCCAATTGTTTACTGTCGCATATTTCGCTTCATCGCCTTCTTACGTTTTACGGCCGCATAGATCTCTTCCGGTTTTCAATTGCCTTTCGATGTACAGCATTTGACTTTTTTTTTCTTTCGCCCTTACCGCTTCAGATACCAACGGCGCGATATTTAGCGACATAGCAGCGCAGAACAGGAGGGAGATTGACTTGGTCTACTATATACCACATACTAATGCACATACATGTTCGTGTAGCATTTACCCTATGAGGATGCAGGAGATATGGGGACAAGGTGAATATGTAGATTCAAAGTCAGGTTTTTCTGGAAATGAAATGATAGGCAGCTTTCCTAGCATGTTGCTTTTCAGGTGGTAGTTTTACAGAGTTAGCGAGAACATGTAACAGTATTCGACCTGATTCGCTGCAATGTCTCGTCCATGGTAAAGTTCAAGTCAAAGTTGGTAGGTGAGCATAAAGATAAACGCATGACGTGAAGAGCACAAAGGGGTGTAATCTGTCTCATTCAGTTTGTCTATCTGAACAAACCTTGCCAGGAGTAGGCCTCCGTGTTAAGGTGGCCTGAACGTCTTGGGCAAACGACTGCATCTGAACGTCTGGACTGCTCTCTAGGCACAACGATTGTGTTTATGAGATGGTGTAGTTCTCGGCAACGGACTTGACATCTTTGGAGAAGCTGATATCTTGGCCCATGACAAGCAGGGTTACAGAAGACACCTGTGACGTTGATTAGCTTCGGATGTTTCGTGGAGCAGGATTGAAAATAACTTACGTCAACATCTACAAATGGTGTAGTCTTGCTGAATCGTACGTTCATAGGGAAGAACTCTGAGTCACTGCCGGCTTGTGCCTCGAATTCGAAGCTGCCCGAGCTGTTCGCATCGTCTACGGCACCAATGTTCCACTCGATGCTATCGCCGCTGACCTCGTATACAGCGTCGAAACTTGAAACGTTGGGCTCGTCGGTCTGGTATGGAATAGTGACAGTGACATCCTTCAGTGAGTCGCCACCAGTAAGCTCATACTCGACAGTGATGTTGTACATGTTGCCCGAGTCTTCGACCCAAACGCGAAAGGTAATGGGCGGATCAGAAATGTCGTCAGGCCGTGGTGCCAGCTTCCACTTCATGACGCCAATACCCATGTTGGAGGGGAAACCCTTGCTTGTGTCGGCCAGCTGAATGACCTTGTCGTTTCTGAAGACGGTCTTGTCGACCTTGGGATGTGTCATCAACTGTGCGCCGCGGGTATCGCCGGTAGCCAAATCGAGCTTGACTTGCGTGAAAGACGGATCGGTAATCTTGAGTTGCATCTCGCCCTTGACTTCGAAGGACTTGAGGAGACCCTCGCGGTCCAGCCGGGCGGAGATGGTCTCATTGGTGGTGATGTGTACGGCCTCGCGGTCGGTCGAGGTAGACTGGCGAGCGCTTGCTGGAGCGACGGCGGCAGGGGCAGAGGGCTTGGGTGCGACGAGGGGTTCCTCTTCCGCCGGCGCCAGTTCGCCAGTGACTTGCTCGTACATGTTGTTGGTCTTGTTCTTCTTGCCGAGCTGCATGCCCTTCTTGCCCAGCGCCAATGGCTTGCTGGTGGCCTTCTTCTTCTCCGCTTCGTAACTGTCATACGTATCCGCAACATTGGTCGTGGGTGCGCTGGGCGTGAATGCTGGATACGAAGGCGAGCGACCGCCCATGCCGCCGCCCATGCCACTGCCCATGCCGCCTCCCATGCCACCACCTGCTCGCTGCGATCTCGACATCTCCTTCCTCTGCATCTCGAGCTGCTTGGCCCTGCGCTTGCGCTCTTCCGAAGCCTCGAGCTCCTTATTCCGTGCAATGATCTCTTGGATGCGTTCCTCGTGCGATTCCATGTCCAAGAAGGTCTTGATCTGGCTCATTGTCAAGTTCTCCCGGTATCCCAGGGTGACAATCTCGTCAAAGGCTGTCAGAAGCTCAAAGGCATTCTTCTGGATCTCGCGCTCGTCGAGAGACTTGCATATCGACGAGACGACCTGGGCGAAGAGGTGCAGCGAGTTGATGTCTTGCAGGATGTTGGACTGCAAGTTGGTGATCAAGACCATGTAGAGTTCGTCGAGGGGCTGGTATACGTAGCGCACATTGTCCTGTTCGCACGTCGTGTGTTGGGTTCCGCTGTCGGCGAGCTTGGGGAAGGATGCGAGGAGGGCTTCGATGCGGGAGCGCTGCATCTCACGGAATTGGCGGGAGACGACCGCCTTGCCGCCTCTTGTGCATATTGAAGCTGCGAGGACCACCTGGCTTCGTCAGCTTGGTGTCGGTGGAGGGACAGGCGAGCAATTGTCTCTCGTGCAGGCTCATACCATGGTTTCTAGGTTTCACTGGCGTGGCTAGTGGGGTCGGCAGTGCTGTTCAGAGTGTCGTGACTTGGTGTACAATGTCCTGGGCGTGATCGAGGCCGCGTTGTCGAGCGTGGAGGGGAATATTATCCGACAGGGAGTTTCTCAGTAACACCAATGCGCCTTTGTTTGGAGTGGAGCAAAGGGCAGAAGCGGAGATGCGATGGCAGAAACAAAAAGGCGCGGTCAGGTAAGTGCATGCAACAGGAAACCCAAGCTGGACAAGGAACAACTGTTCCCAGCCCGACTGCTCCAGTCGCAACACCTGGAGGTTCCAAAGTGGACACCTGTAGTCACGTGCAGCTTGCGTCTGCCTAGCGTCCATCCCCCAGTGAAGCAGCCAGCACCTTCCCCTCTTAGCGCCAACACCACCGTGCTTCCTTTGTCCAATTTCCAGACAAACTGCCTCATCCTCACCCTCACCGTCCACAGGCTCCCGCCATAGCAGACTCGCCCAAAAACACACGGCCATGCGCTTCTAGCTCCTCTGCAACGTTGTGCACCGATTGCAAACAATAGTTCGCTGCAACGCCACTCTGTGATTCGCGCCAACGTGTGACGCGCTTCTCTCCCTCCTTTGTTTTACGCGTCTTGCCCACGAAACCAGCGCCCTCCAACGCTTCATTTGCACCAGATCGCGTACTATGGCGGCCGCAGCGCATACCGCACCGGGCCTAGAGCTGTCGACTGTCGATGACATGGATCTACATTCCGACGACGACGGCGGCCTCGACTTCAACGACGGTGACATCGAGTTGGATCTCGACCCCCCGCCTTCTCACGCGCAGGATGACGAGATGTCGATGAACGATGCAGCCTCGGCCAATGGACTAGAGGCAGAAGCTGGACCCGGCGAGCAAGACGACTTCATGGTTGACCAAGAGGATGTGATTGAAGAGGATTACAGCTACCACGAGGACGACGGCGTCATAGTCGTCGATCAGCCTGAGCCACCCACCTCACAGCCTGTACCCGTCAATCCAGTCAACCTCCCACCGATTCAGACCAATGAGTCGAATCAGGATGACGACCTTATCGACTATTCCGAAGAAGAGGGCGATGACTACCACAACCCAGAGCTTCGCTCACCGTGGCTACGACAAGAAAGCTACCATTCGGAAGCTCAAGATGAACAGACTAAGGACATGACTGAACAACAAGACGAGATACCCGCTGACTTGCAAGCTTTACTCTCGATGCCTGCAAACACCAAGTCGCCCAGCCCACCCGTGGAAGCTGGGAGCCTGGCTGATCACAGCTCACATGACCTAGCGGCAGACGAACGCGCACACTCGCCCCTTCCACAAGTTGTCGGTGACGGTGACGAAAGTGGCCAGAACGATGACGGCGACGGCGACGGCGGTGTCATGCTGCCAGGTCAGGGAGAACACGCAGACGACGAGACACAGAACCATGATTCGGCGCATCCAAGCTATGACCAAGAAGCCAGTTTCGAGGGCAACAAGGACCAAGACGTAGAGTCGTTTGAGTTCCCATCTGTTACCGTCAACTACCAGGGCCAAGAGATATGGCTGTTTAAACAACACGACTACGATAACAGTGGAGAGTGGCTCATCCAAGACATCTCGCTTGCAAAGGCTAGCTTATCAGATCTTTTCCAAGCATGCCGTCTATCTCTTGGTGAAGATGTGTCGGGTGAAACAGAAATTGGCTTCAAGTTTGAGCATCTACAGAACCTGGAGATCTTCGAGGACAACACAGCATGCGTGGCTGTTTCACTTGAACGTCTCGTAGGATACTACCATGCATTACACGCACAAGATGGTAATGATGCACCAGACTCGTTCTATATCTCCTTGACGTTTCGACCTCGTTTCGCTACTTTACTCTCAGACATTGCAAAATATGCCGATCAAGGAAGCGGTTATACCGCTTTCGAAGCTGCTGTGATCGCTGGCGAGACACACTTCGCTGGCATGATTGGTGGGGCTTCGAGTGATGAGCCCACTGAATGGGGCGCCCAGGAACAAGAGCAAGAATTCGATGAGCAGCAAGTAGAGCAAGAGAATGCCGAGGCGCCAGAGTTTGCGAATGGAGAAGCGCAGCCACAAGAATATAATGACGACGGTGGTCGGAGCGAAGAAGCGAGCAACCAAGAGACCCGAGAGGATGAGGGAGTGGAGGTGCATGAGGACGAACACACTCCAGCCGAGCATGATTCTTACCACTCACCCAATCACAGTGAAGAGAAACGTGAGCCAAGCACTTACGAGGAAGAGAGTGTCAAGGACACAAAAGAGGAAGAGGTCGAAGTGGAGCATTCATCTCATGAGGAGCAGGAGCCGACTGCTGAGGAAGACCGCAATTCGCAAGCTGCTAATTCTATTGACATTTTCGCAAACCCTCAGGGAGTAGTAGACCAACCCAACCAGGAAAGTCCAAAACCAAGTGAGGAGACCGATGCTGAAGCAGAGGCTCGCCGCTTGCAAGAGCAGGAAGACTTCGTTGACTACAGCGACGACGAAGATGAGCCTGTCGCAAACACCAAGGCAGCTGAAGGAGTACCCGCTACTGAGCTCTCACCCTCGTCTGCGACGGTCCAAGGCGACGAGTCTGTCAACGCAGATGAACACGAATCCGTCGCGGGCTCTACCGGCCACAGTGATAAGGCCAGCGATAAAGCCAGCGAGAACGACGAGGCACTTGATGAGGAACCTCGCGTCGAAGTGGAAAATGATGAGCCCGAAAGCAATGACAACAATGATGCATCGTTCCAGGACGATGTTCAAATCGTCGACGAACATGAATCATTCCAGGATCTTCACGCGGCTGCAACAGATGAACATGCTACAGACGCATATGATGGCGACATTAACCAAGACTTCGCCAACTACGAGTACCAAGACTTTGATGGACAGCCAGAGTTGGACTTCATGAACGGAGAAGAATTCAACGTTGCCGATGCCGAAACAACGGACGGTAACGATTTGGCTGGTACAAACGACTTCCTGGATCTAGAAAATAATCCCGAGTGGGATGCCGACCAGGAACTGGCCCAAGAAGATCCGGAGGAGACAGCAAATGCACATGATCACGCCGATACCCAAGATGAAGAGGACGGTGTGGCTGGACAAACTTCGTACGCAACGTCTTCGGTTGCAGATCCTGCGACGGCCTCGTCTAGCAATGCCCAGGAAGTATCCCCCCAGGGACAAAAGCGATCTATCGACGAGGCTGGACATGGAGAGGATATTGCACCTGACTCGATAGGTATGCTCCTCTCTTCAACACGCAAGCGAGACTACGGCGCTGACTATTTTGTTCCAGACGTCAAGCGCACCAGAGTGTGAAGGCCCACCGTCCTCTGAGTTTACGGGCTCTTCGACCCTACTAACAAGCAGTTTCTCATGCGCCTTTTGTTCGATTCATTACGCCTTTGAACTAATATGATGTATACTAACCACAGGTCCGACCATGCAGCGCGCGCCACCGGATACCGAATCTTGCTAAGCAACATGGCCCCAAAAAGGTAAGGGAGTGTATCCGTACGCGGTTTCTTTTTGTTACACCCTGCCACTACAGCGGTTGCTACTTTCAGCATTGCTTTCTTCTTCTGGGCAAACGTTTGGAGTACGCGGAGATTAGGATAATACGTCTTGGAGTGGACTGAGGATTGGGTGGTGTGGAAGGTGTAATTTTAACGGATTCCGAGCCATATACCCAGTGCTTTGAGTTCGATTTCAGCCTACACTGAAGGGACTTGAAGCACGATCAACTCTGGAGGGAAGGGTCAATCGAAAAGTTTGTCGTAAACAACGATCTTGGGGTATACCTCGGACAGGGAAGACTCGCCAGCCTTACGTGACGATGATTAAGTACGACGACGTAACAGTAGCTCGTTTGAGACCAATAGCAGAGGGACGGCGATGGAGCTTGGATTTGACGTTGTGGGGAAGAGGTTACGAAGCATGCTATTTCGGTTGCACTAAGCAGATGGGTACGAGGCGCAGCTGGAGAAGAAAGTATTGGGCAAACCTTGACACGGAATAGGGCTGTTCCTGATTCGACTAGCTTGTAAAAGTCAGGACGGGCAGGGCCAAGGCCTGATGGAGAGAGACATCTGCAGTGGGATATTGCACGATGGAATGCCGCGTCTTTGTCTGACGACGTGATCGGCAGGCTCTAACCCTAGCGGCTGCGAGCATCGACGACGGGGACAGGGGAAGCTAAAATAGGTGTCGTGCGCCCCTGCGTAAGCCGCAAGCCGCAGCCCGGCCGTGAAACCTTGAGATGTGGCCTGGCACTGGCGAGACGGACGCGGCACGCCACCCTGTTGGGAAAAACCAAGAGTTTATCGATAGGTGAGGGCGCATGTAGTTGAAGTAACTTGCCGTCTTTGTTGAATGACCACACTCGCCATCGCTAGTATCTTGTCTGACTGAATCGTGCTGTCGTCACGAGGTTCCCCGCGCTCGCTTGCTCTCCTCGTCTTCGGTCTACCCACCTTTGGCTGCAGTCACTCGATCCTTGGCCCGGCACAGGAACAGCGTTTGGTGAAACGCGCATCGCTTCTTGCGCAAGCATCCCCAACCTACGACCTATCCCGTCGCGTCTTCCATCGCACCTGCATTCTATATCCTTATCTGTCCTCCATCGCAGTCGGTCGTTGAGTCAACACGGCGCTTGCGCATCGTCGTTCCTTCCTCGTGTATCATCATCCATCGCTCCTTCCTTGTGCAGGCCACGCTATCGATAACCCCCAGTCCACGCAAGCCATCGCCATCGCCAACGTCAACAGGCACGCACTAGCTTCACCCCCCCCCCCCCCCCCCCACGACTGTCGCCGCCGCCTGCCCACATTCACATTCACAGCGACACGTATATTGTCATCACCTGGCCGCAAACAACCACGACGGGTCGCATAGACCTACACACACCGGCAACATGGTCGAAGACAAGTACGTAGCGCCAAGAGACGGCATGCTGCACGCTGCATGCGAAACCCGACGACTGACGATAAGGACAGATATATTGGTCTCATGCTGGCCGTGAGCTCGTCACTGGCGATTGGAGCGAGTTTTGTCATCACAAAAAAGGGCCTCAATGCCTCAATGGAGAAGCAGGGCTTCAACGGAGACGGCTTTGGATACCTACAGAACCCCGTGTGGTGGGCTGGTATAACGACGAGTAGGTGCACATGCAAGAATCTGCGGTGCGCGTAACTGACAGCATGCAGTGGTACTCGGCGAGATATTCAACTTCGCAGCGTATGCCTTTGCGCCTGCCATTCTGGTGACGCCCCTCGGAGCGCTCTCAGTCCTCATCGGCGCTGTCCTCGGCTCATACTTCCTCGACGAACAATTAGGACCCCTAGGCAAGATTGGCTGCGCGATCTGTCTCATCGGATCCGTCATCATCGTACTACATGCGCCGCCAGACAAAGAGGTCGAGTCTGTTGAAGAGATCTTGAACCTTGCGCTCCAGCCAGGTACGTCCTACATGAGCTTCCAGAGTTCAAGTCATGACCGAGACTGACACAGCCACTCTAGGCTTCCTTTTCTACTGCGCCTTCTGTGTCGTCTTCTGCATCTTCATGATCTACAAGATTGCGCCCAAATACGGTCGCAAGAACCCGCTCATTTACCTTTCCATTTGTTCGACAGCCGGCTCCGTTTCCATCATGTTTATCAAGGCCTTTGGCATTGCTCTGAAGATGACCTTTGCCGGAAACAACCAGTTCACACACCCTTCGACATACGTCTTCGTAATCCTCGTCGTTGGCTGCATTCTCACGCAGATGAACTACTTCAACAAGGCCCTGAGCCAATTCTCGACAAACATGTACGTTTAGGACGCCTAGGCACCCACCAGCTACTGCTAACTTCTGCTTTCAGTGTCAATCCCCTCTACTACGTCATGTTCACAACTTGTACCCTCGTCGCTTCCTGCCTCCTGTTCCAAGGCTTCAACACTACCTCTGCAGTCAACACCATCTCCCTCCTCTGCGGCTTCCTCATCATCTTCTCCGGCGTATACCTCTTGAATCTCTCGCGCGAGGACCCCAACGGCAGCAGAGCATTCGGCTCGCGTTTCACCGACGGCCCGCCTTCAGATGCCATCTCCGGCTTTCCTACAAGACGCAGTATGCAGGCGCGACGCAGCGAGGAGCTGTTCGAGCGACAATCCGTTGGTGTCAATCGTGACGGCAGATCCAACTATGCTGATGCAGGCGATCGAGGCGCGCTTATGCACGACTACGACGTGGAGAATCAGTTCGAGCTTGGCGATCTGGCTGACAGCGACGACGAGCTGGAAAGTGGCCAGAACACCAAGCGGACGAGCTTCGATGAGGAAGCACGGTTAAATGGAAGACTAAGTGGTGCCGGCCGAGGCCGAGTCCACAAAGAGTCAGTACAGCCGAAGAGGAATTCGTCAGTCCGATAGACCAGGTTGTCAGATGATGACCATCGATTTGTACAGGCTTTTGCCTGTCTGACTCCTCTTGGGACCAACGTCGGTCCTTGTATCGAGGAAACAACTGGTTTGTGCAATTGCGTTGTTTCGCACCGCGGCGTTTGTGGCATGGGGGCTTAAGGTAGTGGAATTGGCGCCTAGGATCAGGGTGCCGGCCACTTGTACTTGTACTATGATAGGATGATATGTATACCCAGAAGGCACGGAAGAAGGACTGGTATTCTTTCTAGAGCACTCGAATTGCAAATTTTCTTTGTCAACGACATTGACATGCTGAACATGTGACATGCAGTTTATGAGATCGCATTGTATTGCTGATTTGAGCGCACCATGCTAGCACTTGCACGCGGCTTCCGTAACTGCGTGTGATGTTGAGCAACGTGATAGCGCGTGAGCGCGCTAGGCAAATCTGGCTTAGAACGCGACTTCTCCATGTGCACAAACAACCCACTCTCTTCAAACACATAAACTGACATCCGCAACAGCGGCCTTTTGGGGTCAAGGAACGGCAATTATGGCGACAACAGACCCAGGCCATGGCCGACAATTGCTGCAGCAAGCAGAGAAAATCCTGCTGCATCCAATACACCCACATCTCATTTCGTACTGTCCAACCATGGACCTCATAGCTTTGGTTACCGATGAGGAGAATCTCGATGTCTACCGGATCAACGGTCAAAGAGCATTTGGGTTGAAAAGAAAGAACGAGGATTTGCGCGTCCAAGCGCTACAGTGGGAGTTCAATGGCAAGAGCATCGCTGTCAGTTGGAGTGACGGGAGCACAGACTTGGTTAGTGCCGAGACGGGCAAGATGACGCACAAAGACGTCATGCTGCCGGAGGTTGGGGGAGCTGGTGGTGGTATGATAGATGACGAGGCTCCGGTCAGGGTGACGTGTATTGGTTGGGGTCTAAATTTCATCAATGTCGAGACTGTGAAGAAGCGGACAGGGTTGAAACCAAAGAAGGCCAACAACAAAACGTCTGCAAAGACTGACGTCTTTGGCCATCCTACAACCGAGGAATGGGATGCATTCAAGGACGATACCACGTTGGAGGACTTCCTGCAGCGCCAGCCAGACTTTCAGACGTTGGATATTGCGCCCGATCTACCAGACCAGCTTGCTATGATGGATATTGAAGCGCTGCTACCCAAACTTCCTGCAATACCTTTGCCACCAGCGTTACCATTTATGCGCATCTCGCAAGCGGATTCTGGAGCGTTCAGCTCGCAGGCGGAGGCAGACTCACTCCTGCACTCGCATCACCTGAAAGATCACAATTCCGTCGACATGTTCATTCGACTTACTGACCGCGGAACGGTCCATCCTTCTATCTACGATTCGCTGGAAACAGTAAACGTCCAGCTACCCGGAGCTTGGAACATTTCGAGCACACCCTTACTTCATACAAGCCACCCGTACAGTTGCACGCATAGCCTCCTCATGCAAACAACATCGGCTGCCTCGCCCCAAAAGAAGAGCATCGCCTACATTCCGCTAACATTGAACTTCATCCCCTTGGCTGGTGTCTACCTTCATCTCATCGCAGCAAAGACATCACAGCTCCAAAATCTCCTGCTGTACATCACACAGACCCTCCAACGCATCCGCGCCTTCTTCAAGCACGCTCAAGATCTCCCCCGCAAATTCATGATGAATATCAGCGAAACGCTCGAGGAGAAGGAACTAGGCGACCTCGTCACGAACCTGTTTCACACAGCATGCACGGGAAACTGCAACCCAGTCCTCAAAGAATGGCTCGTTGATGAACTCGCAGAGGCAGGACATAAACGCTGGGATAATACTGTTACGACATCCTTCACGACGCTTCTAGCGCTTCTGCATGAGAATCTCATCCCGGCACTCGATCGCTGTTCCATTGTGATCTCGCGCCTGCGCGGTCTTGCACAATTCCACGATCAAGAATGGATATTCAGTGGGCCCATGGGCGAATTCTCCGCGCTGTTGGAGACGTTGAAGAACATGCGGTTGCTCGCTCATACGGCTATGTTGTATGCATCAGAGGAGAAGAGGCAATTCTACCACTTCAGTAAATGGCTGAGATTCACCATCGACTATGAAGCTACGGAGCCGGACTCGCAGTCTCGAGCTGAGATGGAACAGCGAGATCCGGGCGTTGACGTTTCGCAGGTGTTGGCGTACATCCAGTATGGACTTACCAAGTCTGATGTTGCGCCATTCTTTAGGCCGGAGGCGCAACTGGATCCAAAGGCCAAGGGAAGAGAGGCAGCGAGCTACGAAGATACGAAAAAGGCTGTCGAGTTGCTGAAGGAGGGTGCGACATTCAAAGAGGAGGCACTGTGTTTAGAACATGTACTTGGGCATCTGAGTACAGGGGTCGTGGGCTTGTTGAAGCAGGTTAGTAAATGGCAGGAAGCGAACATACAGATGAACTCTGGTGTTGTTCTCGAAGATCTTGGGGAGACGGATGAAATGAGTATACTGCACATGAGGATGGTGTTTGAGGTAGGCCCTTGTTTCCATTTCGAAGAACAATGATGATTCACATATGCTAACGTGTCACTATACAGCCATCAACGTCCTCAGACAGCATGAGCACATACATTGCACTCTCACCCCTGTCGTCACCCACCACGCTGCATATCCACCGCTTGTCAAACACACAAAGTGCATCCCATGTACGCAAGGACATACAAGCCTACGCCATCTCGACTCTCGACTTCTCACCCGCTTCCATGCCTACCAAATACGTCAAGATCCTAGACGCTAAATTCGCAGACGACTCTTCCCTTCTTGTCCTCCTACAAGTCCCATTGGAAGACAAAACGATGTCCAACGTTATCATTTCTCTACCATATACGCCCAACACCAATGACAAGTCTCACGAACACCCTATCATCACTTACACTCTACTTCCACACGCATCGGTACAACAACATCTCCTTCCACAGGGCACGCCGCCATCTTCATTATCACGTAACAACATAGCCATAACGCGTGAGATGATCGAGAAACACACGAGACATGTCTTTGAAGGCCGGTTCACACCACTGAGGTTAGAGGTCAATGGCAGGAAAGGCAGGAGGGTGATTGTGGTGTTGGGAAGCGATAAGAAACATTACAGAGTGCTGGATATGGACTTTAGGATGAAAAAGGACAAGGACGGCAGAGACGATGGTAGGTGGATTGGTAGTGAAAGTGAAGCCGAAGACAGAGATGGCGATGTCAGTATGGGTGGAGCATAGGTGCTTTCAACACGTAATAGCAGAATGCAATCGCAGCACGGGAATCATAGAGGACAAGCGTCAGAAGTTCAGATCAGATACATTTTTCGGAATCACATTCCCTAAAGGACCTATCATGCATGCAAGCCATAGTAGAAGAAAGCCTAGCTTGCTGAGAAGTTTCCATTTCGTTATAACGCCCGGCCACCCGCATGTAGAGGTATGGAGAGAATAACCGACCGCATCTTTGTCGTTCCTATCGTAGACCAACGCCACCAGATCACAAAGCACCACTCTAGTCCTTTGTCTTCTGGGTACCACGGAGCAGACCTGTCCTCCGCGCGGCGATGAGACCGGCCTTTTGACCCTGGGTGGCGTACCGGGAGATGGTCGAGGCTTTACCGATATGCTGGTGGTTACCACCACCGTGAGGATGGTCGACGGGGTTCATGGCAACACCACGAGTCCTGGGCCAGCTGTTGCGCTTGGCAGCGAACTGTCGTGTGTTAGCGATGCTCTTCTGAGCACATGGTGGTTGTGCATACCTTGTGCTTGGCACGCGACGCCTTCATGAGAGGCTTGTCTGTGCGGCCACCACCAGCGACGATACCGACCATACCACGGCACGAGCTGGGGAGGACCTTCTTGGCACCAGATGGGAGCTTGACACGGGTCTTGCCCTCATCGGGGTTGTGGCCAATGACGGTAACGTAGTTACCAGAGGTACGGCCGAGCGCACCACGGTCACCGTTCTTGTCTTCGACGTTGGTGAGAACGGTACCTTCGGGGACGGAAGCGAGGGGGAGGACGTTGCCGATGGTGAGCGCAGCGTTCTTTCCGGCGTAGATGAACTTTGCCATGTTAGATCTTGTGCCATGTCCAGCAGCCCGGAATGCGCCAACTAACCTGGCCAGTGTACATGCCCTCGTTGGCGATGAAGGTCTCGGTGTTGAGCTTGAACTTGTAGGGGTTGCGGAAGGTGACCCTGGCGAGGGGAGCGCCTGTGGACAGAATGGTTAGAAAATGGCGCCAGAGCCCAATTCTCGCACTGGGTACTCACCACGACCAGAGTCGTGGACAATCTCCTTTACGACACCCCGGATGTATCCATTGCGCTCAGCCTGCACCCATTAGCCCTCTGTTCCCAGTGTGTGTGTGTGTCCAATTTCGCGGATTGCGCGGGCGGCGAACGTACGAAGTCGAGCGTGCGGAACTGGGCGGGGTTCTTGTTCAGGCGGGTGTTGGCCGTGAAGATAGAGCCGCGACCCTTACGTTGGTTGCGAATGACCCTACCCATGACGACGGTGTTGATGTGAGTTGGATGTCGGTCGTTGGAGTTCGCAGGACAGAGGAATATGGTCAGTCGCTTAGCGAGACACAATTTCGAACGTGTGAGGCGCTAGCCGTTTGCGGTCTAGCGCACGAGCCCCAACTCGAGACGGCAGTCGGGGAAGGACAACCACGCCGTCATCAGCACGATCAAAAACTGCAGGTGTGTCTCGGCACTCTGCGCCAGATTTCGCGTCTTTTGTTCTTTCCTACATTCGCTTTCACTTAGACTTGCCCTGCGACAGATGGCCACTTTGTTGTAGATCACACCGTCCTCAAACTCCTCGTTTGAAATTCAGTTTCCTCGACCCCGTCCCCAGCTGGACTCAAGCCCCCTCGTCTCGCAGTGGTTAGAAACTCTCTCGTTTGGCTCGTCGGAGCAGACACCGAGTCACATGTAGCAATCAGACGTTATTTCGCTGTCTGTCCTCAGGACAGCAGAACCAGGAAAGTTGTTTCTATGTAAAAGTGCAATATTTACATGCGAGGGACATGTCAAGACCCTCCAAAGAGGACTGAAATCCAAAGAAATGAAGAAAACAAAGTATCTACACCAAGAAGCCATCAACAACCACACACCTCCCTCCTCAAGTCGACCACTACATCACGCCAGCAGACAATCCCCTTGTCATCGGCACCCAGTGCCTCATCTCATAGTGGAGAATCTATGAGCCAGTGATGGTGTACTGAGACTTTCCAGCGGCGTTGCCCCAGCCCTCAGTAGCAAGAGTCTGGTAGTTGTGCTGACCCAAGTTCATGCCGAGCTTGGCCCAAGCGTCAAAGTGGCACTTGGTGGTGACAGTGCCGCTGCCGGGCCTCTTGTTGACACGGTTGCTGATGTACTGGGTGAATGTGGTTGTTCCCTGAATAGAAGGCTGGTTGACCTGCATGTGCTTCCAGATGTCGTAGACGGAGCCGTCGCAAGTCACCTGGCCCATCTTGGTACCCTGGGCCGAGCCGGCGCCGTTAGAGGTGTACTCCTGGATATAGTACTCGATCAAGGGACCGGTCGTCCAGCCGTAAACGGAGACGAGGACAGTTCCTGCCGAAGGAGAGGTAGAACCTTGGAAGTTGATTTTGCGGGTGGTGCCCTTGGTCCAGCCCTTTCCTACGACGAAATCGCCGGCGTTGGAGAAGTTGACTGAGTAGCCGTTGTTGGTGGGAGAGAACTGAACGTTGCCGGAAGTCTTGTAGTTCTGGTTGTAGTCCTGGCGGGCGGCAAGAGCCTTGCCTCCAAGCTCGAAGTCAGGGACATCGGCAGTGGGTGCAGCGTAGGCAGAGCCAGCGATGGCGCTGAGGCCGAGGAAGAGAGAGCTGAAGGCAACCATGTTGAAGAAAGTAGGGTATTTGAAAAGAATGTCAATTGATAAGAGAAGAGAGTGGAAGTGAACGATGCTCGAATAGATGAGATGAGCAGCTTGGTGGTGAGCTTATTCGTCCTTCCAAGTCCTTGGTCTATATACAACGGAACGGTTAAAAGGCTCTTCGCACATGGCACCAAACATATTGCGATTGTTTCAAGGTCCATCGCCGAAGCCTCGCCACTGCTTCCATGTGCCCTATCCAGATGTGAACGATGCACCCGCGCCCCGGGGATGAGCGGTCCCTCATTCAGGCAGACCCTAGACACCTTGGATCCTTGGACGGATTCCACCAGTAGCGCAAATGAGCAGTGCCCCCAATTAATTAAGCTCCGTCAAGCTACGGTAGATGAGTAAAGTGTTCTGTGGGGAAGCCTACCAGTCGTGCACCGCGGTGCATGGATCGTCATGCTTGTTTCCCTCGACAAAAGCTTGGATAGGCTTGGACACCCAGGACCCTCCTGCCATGCGAGCCAACATACCGCCGGCTATTATGGCAAGTATTGACGCGTTCTATTATCACAGCGTTGCTGTGGTTGTTTCTTCCATCACACATGCGGTGTAGAGGAAGGGGCAAATGGGTCATGTGTACCCGTGCTGACCCCTTCGAGGTAAATCTTCATGTGGCGTCTTCCGATAACCCTTTGGGCAAGGCGCATCAGTGCGGCCACTAGAGAAGCCGAAGAAGGTGCCGGCGGGAGGATGCGAAAGGTTGATGAGAGGAAGGTTTAGGTGACACGAACGATGTTCAGGTAGTACCTAAATAGGTCCCACTGAAGTATCTCGTTTGCGCGTTGGTTGGTGCCTCTCTAGATCCGTTGTTGTATCTACATGGCCCGAACGTCGTCCATTGCGACGCTGACACCTAAATAGAAAGTGGCTATGCGAACCACTTTGAAACAAGCCCAAGGCATGAGTCGTCTATTCCGTCTCGTTTCTCAGGCACAGTCTTGTGTATGAAACAGCGCCACAGATCGTGACGTTATACACATGTGTCGCGCCTGCTTTTCTTCCGATAATAACGTCAAGGTGGAAGGTGTGGAACGACTACACAGATCATCTCGACAACGGCAGAAGAACCCAGAAAGTAGCCCGCGGAGCGAAACCAAGGGGATTGCTGGTCAGAGAGCGAAATGGATGCAGTGGTACGGGTGAATACATCGGCACCACTGAAACATCACGTATCCGCCTCAGAAGCATCCCCTCATCTCCGATAATGTTCTGGACCTAATACTCGCCCGAAATGGTCTAGCATGACGAAATCGTTTGTAGACAACGCTACTGTCAGCGAACTGATGAGCGCATGACGACAAGGTACAAGTTTAAGCAGTGTGATCATAGCAACTCCGCATAAGCGGAAATCTGAATTCCATGGCCTTACTCTTGAGGCCGGTGCGTAATGGCGCCGTGACGCCGATGTGCAAGCCCGATGCATCCGCCGCCAGATATAATGCAGGTATAAGATATGTACAGCGAACAGAAAGCGCAAGTAAGTCGCTTGTCCCCAAGGACCCTCATGTCAGTATAATCGAACAACCCGACTCATGCCTCTATCCTCTATCTCCGCGTAGCCTCGATTGCTTTCTCCAAGCCAACGATCCTCAAACTCTTGCCTCGGCCAAGTTTACCGCTCATCAAGCCAGCTGCAGGAATGAGCTTGTCATCCCAGTGTCGGAAAAGGACCTTCATGTCGCGGGGTACACCTTCTAGTACAACCGTGGTAACGGGCATGAATGGACGGTCTTCCTCTGACACAGCGAGCATGCCATAGGCTTGCGCGAACATGAGGGCAGTGGAGAATGCAGGCGCTTGTGTGCGAGACAAAGGACCAACGATGATGTACATCTCAAAAAACGCGTCAAGTACATATACGTTCTCCGGCTCCAGATCCCTCTGAGAGAAAGGCATGATCTCTTTGACTTCGGTCTTGACAACACCTTGCGGCGTCTTGGGTGTAAGCGGCGTCTGTGGCCTCTGTTCAGCAGCGTTCCAAGATGGTCTTCGTAGCAGCGGTGCGAAAAAGGAGCTGCTCACCTGGAGTGCTTGGCCCCATCCTGCCGGCTGGCCAGTCGTTTGTTCAATCTTGTAGAGGCGTACGCGGTACTTGTCGGACGTGGCTTTGTAGCGCCAATGGTCTGCTGAGCGGGGAATGGCGGGGCCCTTTGCTGGGACTTGAGACGGAGGAAATGTGTTGTTGAGGAAGTTTGGAGGTTCGGCGCCTTCATCAATCTCGTTGTAGTCGCCAGTAGGCGCGAGGTCCATGCCCATAAGACGTGCACCAGATAGCTCCTCAGCAGAACAGCCGCGACCCTTCCAAAGAAAAACTTTACCAGCCGAGGTGGAGACGAGATAGGGGAAGGCGGAGCATAGACTCTTGAGTGAGAAATCGACTTCATCAAAAGCAAGGTGCCCTAGATGGCGACGGCCGCAAAGCATAAATTCCTTCGCCGCTGGCTTTGCACCACGTCTTGTGATGACGATCCCGCCCAGGGCTTCGAAGAAGTTGGGCGTCTCTTGACCTTGGCGGATGACTAGAAGCGTACCCTGATGTTGACGTGCATGGTTCTTTGCAAAGAGTTGTACATCTTCTAGTGTAGGCTCTGCCACACCATTACCAGCCCACAAGTAGACGCTATTGTGCCTGCCACCCCTTGCGTCATCATAAACATGCGTGCACAGGTACATCGAGTCCTGGAACAGGATATGCTCTTCTTGCGCAGGCACAGGGGTGAGTCTCCCATCACCAGTTACTTCTTGGATCTGCTTGCGCAATGTACGAATCTTCCCCGATGGACCGAGGTCAAGCGGCGGAGATTTTAGTATGTACATGGTATCGATGTTGTCGGGCAGCTGGCCTTCAGTCACAGGGGCTTCATCGAAGAAGTCTGCAAACATCCCTTCATGCTTTGGGAGAGTCGGTGACACAATGGAAGGCTCAGAGAATGGTCTGTTTGCGCTTCCTGGCGGCGACATGGGTGCGTTTTTGGGCACTTGGGGACTAGATTCTCGTGATCGAGACGCGACGAACCCACTCAGGCTTCCTAAGCTGAAGCCTAGCCCGACAGGTTTTGGCTTCGGTGGCAGAGGCTTAGATTCAGTCGGCGATTGCGAGTTTGACTGCGGTGGATTGGGCAGAGCCTTGGTTTCCGACTCCGATGAGCGAATCAAGCCCGCGTCCTTCATCGCAGCCTGTTCATCTGCTTGCGTAGGGAGTTTGATCGGCGCCTTGGCTCTTACTGGAGCGGGCGATGAAGAAGCTGAGGATCTGCCCCATAGTGTGGTGGCGCTCTTGACCGACGAGAACGTAGTCTTCTCAGGCGAAGGCTCCTCCTTTGCTGGCGAGATCTCGACATTGGGTGTCGAGATCTCCCGAAGTGGTGTCGACCGGGGACTCTCTGCTGCTGGCTTGGTAGGTAACGTTGGCAAAGGGCGCGAGAATCGAGAATGAGGTGTGGCTGGGGAAGACGTGGGTGAGGCCGACTTTGGTGATTCGATTTGTTTGGGCAACGATGTCTTCTGCGGCGTGTTGTGCGACCCAGAAACTCGTCTTTCGAACTCCAGAGACGTCGGCTTCTTGGGTATTCCAGGCGAGGACGGCTTCGGTGAGCTGATGGACTCTGGTCGTGGCGAATGCTTGGGCAAGACCTGCGAGTCAGGAACCGTTCGATCTAGTTCCGTGGACTCTGGCTTCTTGGGAGGCTCTGGGGGGGAGGCTTTCGCGAAGGCTCCCGACGAGATGCGCGCTGATTTGGCTGGGGTGGCAGGCTTATCAGTCGACGACTGTCTGGCTGGCGTCCTGGCTACTGGTCGCTCCTCTGGTGTTCCGTTAGTCTTGGAAGGCTCAGAGCTAGGATAGACATGCTCTAGTTTGGCCAAGGGAGCAACGGTAGCAGTATGTACCTTCTCTTGAGCCTTTTCTTGAGTCTTCTCCGGTTCGGTAGTCGTAGGTTTCGAGGCCGGTGCCCTTCGCTTCGGTCCGCGCGCACGACCTTTCGTCATGTGTTGCAGCTCCGGGGCGGGTCCGGACTTTTCTTCCTGCGCAGGCCTGGTAGGAGACACGTCTACCTCAGCACTTGATGTAGACTTGTTCATCGCAAGAGGAGGTGGGCCTCGGGCGAGCATACCAGCTAGTGCAGGATTGAATCGACCCGCGAGCTTGCCAGATATCGCTGGCTCTTTTGTCGTGGAGGCGGGTGCGGGCTGTGCTGGCTTGTCGTTAATGACAGGTCTATTCGCCGCTAAACTCTTCCTCCTCATCAGAGCTTCCGGTATGGGCTCTGGTTCTTTCGGTGCAGCAGCTTTCGGATCACTGTCTGCTCGGTTCAAGACCTTCTTCTTTGCAATAGCCTCTGGCGTCGGAGGTGATGGCTTCGACACGCTGTCCGATCTCTTCAACGCTGAGCCCTCTTCTTGAGCCTTGTCGAAGATGGTAGATTTCCTCTTGATGAGGCTCTCCCTGAACTCATCTTTTCGAACTGTAGGCTTGGGCCCACCGGTTATGTTCAGAGCGCCTTTGCCTCGTGTAATGTTGTCCTTGAGCACGTCCGGCGCAACGTAGTTCTTGGTTTCAGCCTTTCTTAGTCTCCCAAACACGTTCTGCAATTCATTGATCTCTCCTTCCTTCTTTGAACTATCAGGAGGCGGTCGGCGCGGCTTCAGTCCAGCGCGGAAATCTTTCTTGGGTGGCGTTTTCGGCTTCGACACGGGGAGACCACGTCCAGTGTCCTGATTGAATCGTGACGCTACTGGTTTGGACTCTACTGGTGTCGTTGGTTGTTCAGCAGCCGGCGGCGGTGATGCCGATTTGGTAGGGACGGGAGCGGTTGCTTCGGTGGTAGCCGGCTCGGGAGCGTCCTTTGTAACTTCCGACTCGGTCGCCGTTGGTGATGCTTCGGCTGCGGGCTTGTGTTCTTCTTTCTTGGTGAACAAGGGCTTTGGTGTGAACGCAGGTGTAGGACTCGGCGACGCTTCTTTGAGGGTCTCCATCTTCTTGGGTTCGGCAGACTCTTCCTTCTTGGGAGACTCGGGCCTGCGGAGGCCTACAGGTTTCAACTGTATATCTTTTATAGGTGACGTGCGACCCGACCCAGACGGCTCTCCGAACGGGCTGCCCTTGCCCAGGTCCACACTGCTACGCTGTTGCTTGATGCGGTTGATTTCTGCCATCCACGCGGGTTGCGCTGGAGCGGACTGCTTCGGCTTCGGCGACTCTGGCCTGCTCAGCGCGCTCTCCAGCCAGGTCGACTTTGTAGGGCTCCACCGCTTCGAGGGGCTCGGGGGTGAGAAATCGTCCTGCAGTGCGTCCTTGTCGCTGAAGGTCGATGCAACCGACTTGGCTCTGCTGTGACGGTGGGGCAGGGCAGGCTTGACGAACTCGTCTTTGGATGCGCTGTCCTTGTCGGCTCCGGTTACGGTCGCATTGCTGTAGCTCGAGGCAGGACGCGAGGACGAGGGCTCGACGGAGTTGTCTCTAGTCAGGGCGGGTCGCTCAAGGCCGGAGATGGAGCCATAGACGCTCCCGCGGTTGCTCAAGGTTGAGTTTTGCCTGCTCAGAACTGGCGGTGTCTGCGTGCTCCACCTCTTGCTTACGCTATCGCTTCGCTTGAGCATGGCACTTTGCACGAAGCCGCCCATGCCCTTGGTGGGCGACGCTGATCGCTCCCGTTCGGGCGAGATTCTCCCTTGGGTGGGTGACATGGCGAGGGCGCGTGCGGCACGCTCGCCGTCTCCACCGTCGACGGACGAGTCTGGTTCGGAAGGCGGGGCAAACTTTTGGGAGTCGAGCGTTGGAAGGTGCGACCGTCCCTTGGTGAGAGACTCTGCATCGCCACCCGAGACGGACGTGTTGGAGGAGAAGCGGTTGCTCATCACGGCGCTGCCTCGCACGGAGCCAGCCCGGGAGCCGGGCGAGCTGGAGCGTATGCTTTCTGCCGGCGGACTGCTCACCTCGGGCTCTACTGTCGACTCGCGCGACATGCCTGGCAGCTGCCGTCTGCCCGACACGGACCCTGTCTCGGAAGCGGCATCGTCCTGGGTTTTCCTGAATGCCGCCGACCCCCTTCCGCCCTCTGCTGATTGCCGGAAGAAGTTTGGATCCTTGGCGCCCAAAGACGCTGCAATGGAGCTTCTGGAAGGGTTTGCCTCGGGCGAGGACGGTGGTTCGGGTGTGTTGCCGGCAGAGGCTCGCTCGGGCGAGCGTGAGGCTACTGACAGCGGCCGGCGTACGCTGCCCGACTTGGGCCTCTGGTTCCACGACAGCGTGCCTGAGCGCCCCAGTGCTGCGGCGCTGGTAGCAGGCTTCTTGGGCTCCGTGTCCTCGAGAGTCGCCGTCGTGGGAGAGCTCGTGAGGCGCTGCAGCGATTCGTCGCGTCCTGTGTCTTGGGCGGGAGGGCTCATGGTCGGTGTGGGCGTGCTGGCAGCCTTGTCCTGTACCGCTCGGGGGGTGGCGGTGGCAGAGCGCGGCGACTGGGGAGTATATGGCTTGTCGGGGGAGATGGATCGGGCTCGCTCTGTTTGGGGGAGGGGAAGACATCAGCGTCGTGGACGAGTCCAACGGATAGGCAAAAACAAACCTGCTCGCCGCGCTAGTCGCTCGCTGCGTCCCTGTATCAGCTCCTCCTCGAGCTTCTTGACGCGCTCGGCATCCTCGCGGTCCCGTTGGTCGCCTAGTCGTTGGATGCGCTGCACAAACTCGGAAGGATCGATTTCCTTGGTGTCGTCCGACGACATGGTGGTGTGGGCGATGAGAAGGCGAGGCAATCACAGGCCAATGTGCGCTACGGGAGTTATGCGCAAGGGTTGAAGATGCTCGGCAGTGAAATGAATCCCAGGCGGATCCTGAGCTAGACAGTCGTTAATTTGCTTCGACTCGGTTATGTCATGCTTGGCTGCAAATGCTCCCGTGTGTCTCAGACGCAAGGCGGACGAGCAGACGGCATCCAACGAGCGAATGGGCCAAGAGAGTGGCAGAGAGAAAGTAGAGTGCAGGTCGTGAAGACGGCCTCGACGGCTGTTTGTTTATACTATGAGCGTTCCAGCTGCGGCCACTTGACGCCAGCTCCACAATTGGGCGGTTGGAGCCTGTCATTCGACTACCGCTGCACTACCCGCACCGAGCCTTTGGGCTCCTCCTTGCCCCTTGCAGCCCCGATGCGTGCCGACACGCTTCAGTACAGGAAGAGTCGAGCCTTTGCATCCTGTACCACCCACTCAAGACCTTGGTGCAAGTTGCTTCCCGTCATAGCACTGCAGCTCATAATGTGCCACTTGTGTGTCTTGACGGCGTCGAGTCGCAGTCCCTGTGCGCCACCGTTAGCATTGGCCCGCCAACCAGGCTCAACATGTTTTGTAGGCCGTCGTCAACCCACCTCGCGAATCTCGCCTTCCGTCATGGATCCGGGAACGTCGCTCTTGTTTTTGAAAACCAGCAGGCTTGCTCCGGACAGGCGCTGCTCTCGTTAGCTGCTGGTGGCCGTCGGGAGGCATCATGCTTGTTCAGACCTCTTCCAGCAGCAACCCCGCCAACTCGTTCCGACAGTCGTCTATCCGCTCGCGGTCGGTTGCATCAACGACCCAGATGAGCGTGTCTGTCTTCTCAAAGTAGTTCTTCCAGTACGTCCGCAACGTTTTCTGGCCGCCGACATCCCCTGTCTTGTCAGTACGGCATTCCCCGGGCGCATGCGGGTGCATTACATATGTTTAGTTTGTATCTTTTCCATCAGTTTCGTTGCGCAGGCCGGGCTATAGTACATACCCATCGTACTCGATCGTCTTGATGATGAAGCCGAGTGTAGGACTGACGCTGTTGACATCCTCGTTCATGATCTTCTTCACTATCGTCGTCTTTCCTGCGTTGTCAAGGCCACTGGCGCGGTGAGCTTCTGGTTCGTCCAGCAATCTCGGAATACGCACAGCATCAGAATTCGCATCTCCTTGTCCTTGAGACGCGCTTTTCGCAAGATAGACAGCATTTTGCGCTTTTCACTTTTCAAGTTCTGTCTTGTTCGTTAGGCAGACAATGGGATGAGCTCCACTCATCCGTCAAGCGGCTAAACTGTTTACGGACGCCTGCACACGACGGCAAGTCATGCTGCAGCAACAACGTCGTGATAACGTCGCTCTTTGGGAAGCCTGGCCATAAATCTATCAGACGCTATAGGCTGTATAGAATGGGCGGGGAAAGGGGTGTGTGAACGGAGCAGTGCACTGAAGAACCGGTTCCCTTTTCTTCTTCATCGAAGACGTGTGTTTATTGTCTCGAGGATACCGGGCATGTCTCATTTTCTGTCAGTGACCGCACTTGTACTGATTGCAGATACTGCCTGCCTCCATTGGCGTGTGCTCGTACCAGCCACGTGGGATCTGTCACAATCAGGCAAACCTCTGTAATGAGGAAGGAGGTGAGAGAGAATCGGCTACTCCCACCGAACCCGCTAGGCAGCTCCGTCGAAGAGGCTATAACACACTGGCCCGAGGGGTTTAAACGTCAGTTTCCTTTCTCCCACTCTTCTTTTGTCACTCCTGTTATTCTGTGTATACTCTAGGGCCCTTGTTTGTCTCTTCCCCGCCGGGCATATCGGAAACGTGCAGTATGAGCCGAACGGCACACAGCTGGTGTCCGCGCAGCACCATGCCGCCGCTGCCGGTACTGATCGAAGTGGATGACTCCTCGGTCAAGGAATCTCACTCCAATACACAGCTGAAGAATGAAGCCATGACTTGGCAACAAGAGCAGGACTTCAAGCATTCGGTGGTAAGTGAAGGCGCTATTAGCTCCCCGTACCGACCTCGGACCGCTTCGAAGAGGCTGCACATAAAATCCGTCTTTTCTTCGACCTTGTCACCTCACTTGTAACTCACACACGACAGGGTCTCAGTAAGCCTCAGTTTGGACGTCCTCGCTGGAAGCCATTGCCTCTCGAGGAACGTCCTACAGTACAGATCGATGCCGACGATAACTGGCTAGCTCAGCAAGCCGAATTGTCCCTCACAAGCAAGCAGCCGCGCAGAAACGCACGTGGTAAGGCAGCTGCTCGCCGCGCTAGTGCCGTCGAACCTTCCCAATCGCCTCACCCACCTGAAGTACACACCAATCACGCGACCCAGGAACATAAGCCCGCATACAAGCAGCGCTTCCGCAACAAGAAGAAGGCAGTTGGAGACGGCAGAATGGCTCGACCGCCCAAAGGCATAGCAAGCGTCTACGTCCCCCCTCATCTGCGCAATCGCTGCGTTGCCGACGCTGCAAAGGCAGACTCTGCGCATAGTAGTGGTGTTGCTGTCAACACATCACCTGCTACCTCCAATCAGTCCCAGGCAGCCACCGTCAGCAACGCCGATCCTGTCCTGTAAGTCTCCTAAAATGCGCCTCGCTGTCGTGTTCTGGTTTTACTAACACACTCATAGTAACGGCGCAATTGATCACCGCTATTCCTCGCACTCGTCACCAAAGACTACGAATGATTCCATACAAGACACGAAGCGCGAATCTGCGACACTTGAGCCTGTCGTTTACGAGGGCTGGGACGAGCCCAAGGCTGACCTTCCCGTCGCGAAGAACAAGTCCGGAAACCCACGATGGCCTTCACGCACGCAGCCATACAAGAAGACAGCTTGGCCGAAATCGAGAGACATGAAGTACATACCTTCCAGCAGCAACATTGATGGCGGCGTCGACTTCAAGTCTAACAGCGATGGAGACCCGTACTACGACATCAAGAAATTGACCGACTGGAATGGCGACTGGCTGCCTCCTGACGTAACGTGGTCTGCTCGCAAAGGCTATACAGACCGTCATTTTGGTACGCACATAGAGGAATGGGTAAACAATCATCCTCTTGACTGGAAGAACGGAGTCACTCCCTACTTCCCACCCGACACATTTACCAAAGGCAAAGAGTTGGCTCCTCGTTACTGGCTCGAGGTAAAGGTTGGCGGTGAGAGCCTCAGAGAGTTCTGGAAAGGCCTCGTAAATCCAGAGAAAGAGCCGAAACCTCTGGATGCGAACGACCTTGTTGACTACTTGCCCTGGTGGGAGCTGTATGAAGATGTGGTTTACACAGAAACCATCGACGATGACGAGGGCGGGAGCCCGAGGGTAGTAACACATCCCACGTGCTACCTTCGCGCCCTAGACGTTCCAGATGCCCGAGTCGACTTTGACGATCCCGAGTACCCGTCGGCAGCTTGGATGCTAGCTTCTGTGGACGAAAAGGTTCAAGAGAAGAACAAGCGTGCAGCGGAGAAACACCGCAAGTTGATGGCGAAGCGGAGTCGACCCGTTCCAGAGTCAAAGTTCTCTGCCCTGGAAACGGTAGATCGTCGGCTGCATCCCGAAGCAAACATATACATTCGACCTGTAAAGGCGGCTGATGTTGGAGGCATTTCTGTAAGTTGAATCTGTGGCCCCCAGACGTATCTGTGAACCTTCGAGATTTACGAAACGATGAATCTAAACTAACATTGCCTATAGGAGATATACAACTACTACATCAACAACACCATCTTCGCTACTGAGTTTGACTCACGTACTACGGATCAGATGGCTCGCCGGATCGCTGATATTGTGAACGCCGGTCTTCCATACTTGGTAGCAGTCTCCAAGAGCAACCGGTCTAGGGTTAATCCAGGATTTGCCAGTGAGAAGATAGCCGGATTCGTCAATCTGGACGATTATTGCGGTCAGTCGAGCTCATACCGCTATACGTTTGAGATGGAGCTGTTCGTCCACCCGGGGTTCGTTTCTAAGGGCATCGGCAAATGCCTTGTAGATCAATTACTCGCCATGGTTGATACGAGTTACCGCGCTCGTGGCGGATATGACTATGTCAACGACGACGATTATCTCAAGACCGGACCTTCGAGGGTCATCAAGACGATTCTGCTCAATGTCCACCACGAGAATGGTGAAGACTTGGAAGCTGATTGGCGCGGCAAATTCCTGAGTGCCTGCAAGTTCTTCCGCGTCGGTCGATTGCCGAAAGTCGGCTACAAGAACGACAAGGTCCTGGATACTTCGATCTTCGCGCATCAGACCAAGGAGGATGTTGATCCAAGCGCTCGGCCCACTGTCGCCGGCTGAGCATGATTGTGCATCCTGCCGACACCAAGTAAGTCACGCATGACAAACAAAGAGGAACTCTTACTAATGTGTAAGGTACCAGGCGCTAGCGGTAGAATGAATTTACCATAGCCTCAACCGTTCAGAGTCCAACACCACCACATGGATGCAGATCCTTCGAGCGCGTCTCCCCTCAAACAAACCAAAAGTGTTTCACGAACTGTCTTTCTTGCTTTGCGGTACTGCGAACTTACGGTGGAAAAAGTCCCATCATGATGAATCAGGGTCTCTATCTTTCTTCAAGTTTTTCTATTGTGTATAGTGTCATGATAAACAGTTGCATCTGGCGGAGTCCTTCGTATATGGGCATGGAAGGATGACGCAAGTTGCAACCTCCTCTCGGGATTCAATCATGTTTGAGCCATACCAGAAGTCTTTTTCTGATACGAATGTTTGCTTTTACAAATGCTCCAATCTCCTGCGTAGTGCGACGTCAATGGCGATGTCGTCAACCCCTTGTTGCATGCCCCGCCAAAAGGAAGGGGAGCGCGCCAAAGCGTCCCCACCCATGGCGTGTGACGTCACAACCCTCCCTAAAGCTTGGAAACGCGCCGCGTAACCTCGCGCAACGAACATAAAGACCCTTCTCTCCAGACCCCTAGACGACTAACTCTATAAATTCGTTAGCTTCTATCGCATCCCCCAGTAACCGAAGTAGATAAACAACAAACCATATATTTTCAAGTCTTGTACGCGCAGACCAAGAGTCATCCAGCATGTCAGACCAGAAGCAAGAAGAGCAGTCTCAGCAACAGCACATCCAGACTGAACCTCAGAACGATGAACAAGAGGAGAAGAAAGCATCTGGAGGCCTCTTGAGCACAATTGGAGATCCCATCGGTACGTAGTCTTCTCGTTCTTGTCAACCTCTTGTCGAGCTCTCTTTCTCTCTGTCCACAGACAACTCTCCCCTTGCATGGCCGTCCTAATATGCGTCAAAGGAAATGTTCTAGGCACAGCCCTCCGTCCCATTGGCGCGCCCCTAGAAAAAGGACTAACAGGTCCGCTCGGCAACGCCCTCGGCGGCACCACACGACCCGCTCTCGGTCCTTTACTAGGCCACGAAGACGAGAGGTCCGAGTTACTCGGCGGCAAGAACAAAGACAGTTACGAGAGTACGCCAGAAAAGATTGCAGGCAAGGAGCAGACAGGACAGAACCCTCTAGGGCTGGATCAAACGGGACGATGGGGATTTGAAGACGAGAAGAAATAGACGGAGGGAACAACAAGTGTAGGATAGGTTTTTGTCAGAGTTGTCAGTTCTGTGTTATTAGAGAAATAAAGGGCGGTGAGGGTATATCCCTTGAAGAACTCCCAAACTCCAAATGATCCAGTGACCAAAGATGATCAAAACATCTCACTCATACCACTTTCACCCAAAACTCCCTCTTCGTAAGGACTCGGCTCCCTGTCGTCCCTATCCTCACCATCATTCGTATATTCCTGCCTCTTCTTCCCTCTAAATGTATCATCCAACCCCTGCACTGTCCCCACACTATCTCCATACCCAAGACCATCCTCTTCCACTTGCTCCTCCTCCATCTCCTCGTCCGTCCCTGCCTCAAGTCTACTCACACTCAGCTCAGGTATTGGTGTTCGCCCTGTAAGTATATCGAACAGGCTGTCATCTGAATCCCCTTGCTCATCTTCGTCATCACGCTCAAAGCGCAGAATTTTGTCTTTACCCTCTGGCCACACCAGCACGTGTGCTTGTTGATGGGCAAGTATGAACGCTGGTTTCTTATCCGATGGGGTTAAGAGCCAAGATATTGTCCAATGGGGTGGTGCTAAACCAGCTGGTTTGGTGATTTGTGGGGATAGGGCGAGTATGGCGGGTGGATATTGGGTATTCGAAGATGCGTGAGCGGTTGAGGAGGACGAGGTGGAAGAGGGGGGTATGTGAAATGATGCAACAGTGTATAGGTATACGACAGGTTCGTCTTGAGCAGTTTGTATGAGCAGACGATGCGGATCGGTGGGGTGCCAGAGCAGGTTCTTGATGGGATTGTATTGGATTAATATACACCGCGGTCGGAGAACTGTAAGATCCCAAATCCACGCGGTACACGGCGTGCTGTCGTCGCGGGTCGCGCATAATGTTCCGTCTGCATTGAAAGTTAACATGCCGATGCCTTGCTTCATGAGCCCTGTTTCGTTCTTATCCAAGGCAGCTTTGGGAGGGGTCACGGGCTGTTCAGTGGTCGTATAGCTGCGGTTGCCTTGGCTGTCGACATGTTCGCTGTATACAGGCGCGCTAGGTACATCGATGACATGTGTGTGGTCGAGGAAGACGATGGGTGCAAAGGTACGCGTAGAAAGGATGCGAACGCGACGGTCCCAGCCACCAATTGCTAGACGCTGGTTCCCGGGTACCCATTCGAGTGTCTTGATACCCAAGCCCTCAACACTCCACTCGCTAACGTCGTCCGAGGGTTCGCGCGCTATGGTACGATACAAATGTCCGTCGGCAGTGTAGATGTGTAGTTTGTAGCCGGCAGAGGCCGTGTCCCAGACGGCCAACCAGCGGCCATCACGGCTCCATTTTAGGCCTGCTGCATCGGATGTTGTCAGCTCAACACGATTGAGAAGCTTGTATGTACCTGGCGCCAAGAGCAGCAGAATATCAGTGCCTGCCGCGCGACATAGCAAAGCCAAAACACCACTTCTCCTTCCCGCGCTTGCCTCTGTATCCACAGAAGGGCGATATCCCCACCCTTTGGCGTCTTTACCAGAAAACTTTGGGTCGCGTATCTCCACGGCCCTCCCAGTCTTCAGACACCATATCTTGACGCATGCGGTGAAGTCACTCCAGACAAGTACTTCATCCTCATTGGAACCGAACTCGGCGTGTACATTCTTGCCCATGCCGCCTGAGCCATTGCTGATGACAGCGCTCCACCGCTCGTCTCCAAGGTCGTATACGCGTGTTGTGTCATGATCGGACAGCAGCACACGGTTCGAGCAGGGGCGTGGTGTACGCGACGATGGGCGGGGAGGTGTCGAGTTGATTGAGCGGCTTGATATCGAGGTCGTCAATGGCGGTGCAGCAGGAGGCGACCAGGCGATCTTTGAGCTTCTGAGATCCTGACTAGAGGGTATCGCTATGCTCTGCACGACTTCCAGCGTGGTGAGACATCGTATCTGCAAGCGAGCGCCGTTGAGGCAAGCAACGTGTGTTGCCGTCGGTGACGGGACGGAGACATTGGTCGCTGGCACTGGTCAGTAGCGAGCGGACAGCATGGCTCCGCATCAAGGCTCACATTTGAATTGTGTCGTTACGAATATGTCTTCCATCTTGTCAGTAACTGTGTTGGATGAGATGAGAATGTTTAGGCTCGGTAAACAAAGGGCAGGCGCGGATGCTGACCAATAGGAGTTCAGAGTGGCCGCAGTTAGCGTGCTTTGTCGTGTGAGTGGAGTGCGAGCATGCCCGCCAAGGACCGATGGAAACTCGACGTATGTCTACTCAGGCAAACAACCACCAGAGTTGTGTAAATTTTGTTCCACAATACTTGGAAATATGTCCTTATCCGAATCCTGACCGTAACAGTAGCGAGGGTATCGGCGTGCACTTTCAATTCAACCAACGAAACGCTCCCAAAACATGCCATCAGTCGTCCATGGGTATATCTTAGATACAGATCCAATCTGAAAAGCCCAATCTTGATGTAGAGAAGTGAAGAAGGAAATTATCCAAAAAGTCTGCTTGCTAGATCGCTCAATTCAAATCGTCCATGCCATCGTCGTCGTCATCAATCAAGTGCTGTACACGGGAGCCTTGATCAGGATGCTCTTTCCACGAATCTGTACCGCGACACCAACGGCCATACGCACACGTGGTGGTGGGGACTCGTCTTTTGATCCCCCAGAGCTGCCCGGTGGATGTTGCGTAAGACTTTGCTGGCTGCCACCTTTACCGAGCGACGATTCCCGCTTGCCCAGGGCAGCAGGAGAAGCCGTCGCCTTCTTTGATGCACCAAACCCGAACATACCGCGCTTCTTGTCTTCTTTTTGCGACTGGCTACCTTGTAGTTGTGCTTGCTCTTGTTCGGCAATTGACATGCTGTCATCAGGTCTGGATGCCATGCTTCTGATCGAAGCTCTGTCCGCGTCGTCCAACTCTACAATGGGTGCTGTCAATGCGGGGATGCCGGATTCCAGCTTCATGAAGTCGGCAACGATGCCGTGACCCGGAGGAAAGTACTCGATATGTACTTCGCGGCTCTCGAGCGGTAGGTGTTGCGCAATGCTTATGGCCAGTTCGATGATCATGGGCACGCCTCCGTTGAGGTCTGCCGGCGCGGGCTCGTTCAGGTGCATCTGGAGAGAGGCAATGAGTTTCTCGTTGAGTGTTGCAGTCAGCGCCTCGCGATTAGCCGTAGCTTGTGGTGCTCTCAACGTATCCGCCAGACCTTCTAGTGTCGCCAGCCGCCAGTTTATGATTTTCGCAGCAAGTGTGTCTTCATCCTCGGTGCTGTGGCAAGGCGGCGAGAACTTGCGGATGTTGGAAACAATGGATTGCAGCTGTGTCGAGAAGCCCGGCTCTAGGTCTGGATGGAAGTACTTGTCAAATATGTTCTCCACTAACCAGTGCGAGATGAAGGCACGGCCAACAGCCGTCATTTCCTGCTTGCCCGTCTCGACGGCCGTCTTGTTGACCACGACATGCAGCCACTGCGGTATGGTTTTCCAATCCTTGCGGATGGAGAAGGATAGTTGTGCAATCAAGCCATCCAGCCGATTGAAGCGCGTTGCGTATTCGCTGTCGTCCCAAGATGTGCGCGAGAGCGACAGGCGCTGGTTGGCGAGCGTGTTTTGCAGCTGATGCACCTGTGACTGTTGCTCGAAGAAGTATCGCTTGACCTTTTGGTACTTTTCGCCTGTACATGGTTAGACGAGCCGGCCCGTTGGACGGGAACCCACTTACGCAAAACATCGTGCTCCTTTTGCAGCTTCTCGACGTCCTCCTCTGTCATGTCGGCGACGGAGGTTCTTGGCGGAGGCGTTGCCCGTCCCATTTCCGAAACCTGTTGGCTCTGCTTCTCGCCGCGATATGGCTGCCCCTGTGAAGCTATTGGCACGACGTTAGCGTCGAATGTTGCGAGGCCCGGCGAGACAGGCGGCTGACCGAGTGGCTGACCTTGAGCGGGCGGCTGTGAGAGCAGGGACGACTCTCGGGACGATTGGCCGGGCTGCTGTTGGCTGCCGTCGACCACTTTTCTCAGCGTGTTCCTCGCATTGCTCTGAGCACTGGGTGCCATGCTGTCCTGCGACTGGCGTGGGGGTGTTGTGTTTGCCGGTGGGGGGTCGGACGGTTGCGTGTGCTGGGCGTCGTATGTCTGGTACGACGGCGGCTGGAGGGGAGAGGGCGGGGCCAGCTGGTGCTGCGAGGGTGGTCGCACCGACTGAGGCTGCTGGTGTGGATCTTGGTCCTGGTGCGGCTGGAGCTGCGACGCAAACTGCTGCTGGGGGTAGAGAGTGTTTTGGTGCGCGCCCTCTAGCGACTGCTGGTACAGGTGGTAAGTTTGCTGGATGTCCTGTGGTCCCTGCCCACCCTGGCCATGCGGCTGAGCGTTCTGGAGGAGGGGACTTGGCACGTTTTGCGGGGCGAAGGCCTGGTAGTCGGCCGCGGGCTGCGGGGGTGGAGCGGCAGGCTGGTAGGTTTGGTATTGGTGTGGATGTTGTTGCTGTTGTTGTTGTTGTTGTTGTTGTTGTTGTTGTTGTTGTTGTTGTTGTTGTTGTTGTTGTACCTGTTGTTGTAATTGTTGTTGCTGTTGTTGTTTCTGCTGTTGTTTCTGCTGCTGTTGCTCAGGGCTGTACTGATCTACCCCGCCTTGGGTCGAATAGCTGTCCTCGGTGCTTGCCCTGCCAAGTGGGGGCCGATTGTACTGTTCCTGATGCGACGGCGGTGGCGGCGGCGGCACAAATGGTTGTTGAGGCTGCTGCAGCTTCGGCTGATACTGAAAGTCCTTGGGGGGCACCTGGGGCGTCTCGTTGCTGTCCTTTTGGAGAAAGGGGTCGAGGTTGTCCTCGTCCTGCTCGTTGGAGGCGGGCAGGTGGGCCGTCGACCCTTGGTGTTGATGCCACTGCTGCTGCTGCACGCGGGCGTCTTCGTGCGCTTGATATTCGTGCACGCGGGGGTCGCTCTTCCGGACGGACTGGCGTCTGCCCAGGCCGTTCTTCTGTGCTTTGGCCTCCTGGTCCTTGTGGCCCTTGACGCCGGCTGCGATGCGACTGCGCAGCGACTGCTTCTTGGGCTCGGGCGAGGGCTGAGCCGGGTAGACGCCGCGGTGAGGCGGCTCGACAGCAGACGCGGGCGGAGGGCCGGCTTGCTGCTGGTAATTCTGCTGCGGCGACGACGGCGACAACAATGACGACGACGACGACGGCTGCGGGCCCAGGGAGAGATGGGCGCTCAGCCTGTGGCTCGTGGCGCGCTGGGGAAACTGCTCTCTATATGGGGGCTGCAGTGGTTGCACAGGCGCTGGCTGGCTGCCGTCTGGAGTCTGGTATCGCTGCTGCTGGCCTGCAACCTGCTCGTTCACTGCCAGCGCTTGACCGTCAGCGCCGCCGACGATTGGCCGGCCAAATGCTTCCTTACCAGAGGGCACGGGCGAATGCTGCCCTGACGAGGAAATGTCGACAGAGTGGTGCGACCGGTTCGACTTGGTCCATGGAAAGTTAGGCATCGCAGTGATGGCAGCTTCAGAGCTCCGCCAGCAAGCAGGTGGTCGATGGCGGGGCGGAGACAGACGCGCTCAGCTAATAATAAAACAAGACTGAACAGCCTGCGCGCGGTTGGACAGCCTCAACTCGAGCACAGTGCATCCAGCTCCCTACGTACATGCACGCCGTAGGCTGATGCGCCCAAGCCCTGCCGCACGTGCAGCCCGCTCCCGCCAACACCGGAACAACTTTGCTGATATGGCGACATGTGCTGCCTGTGGGAGGCCGTCAATGTGCTTCCGCCTGTGTATTCGCCCTTGGATCCCTCCCGTCCTGTGACACCTCGACACCACAACAAACATGTCTGAATCTACGTAGCAACACCAAGCGGGGATTACACGTGCTAGTCCAGGCGGCATTGCAAGCCTTGTTGCATCAACCTGCCTGGAGCTGCAGGCGCCCCTGCGTACCAGCTGGGGTGTGCATACATCGCTTTCCCAAGATGATGCCAGAATGCCAGTCTTCTTCTCAAACCCTCGCCTCGTACCTGTCTCGTGGTGCGGAACATGACTGTGTACTGGTAGCAATGACACAGTTCCGAGCGAACGAATGTCGACAGCACACACTAGATTGCATTGAAACCATCAAGAACTACCGGAGCCAGCAGTCTTGCATACAGGCCATAACTGCATGCTGCTTCCTCAGCTCTGTCAAACATCTTACAGCTATTTTTGGCGTCTTACACGCCCTAACCTCCTTGGACTAGCGCCATATCGCTTCGGTCGTGACTCTTCGTACAACCGTCGAAAAGCTGACTGTCAGCCGTTCCTGCAAGCAATATATTCAAACTCATACTCAGTACCTGCGGGATCCACCGGCACTGTTTGGCCGTATTCAATCTGTGGCCGGACAGCAAGGTCGACGCAAAAGTACCCAAGGATGTCAGTCAGTCAGAACGGTTATGCGCCCCGTTGATTGACGACCCACCACAGGTCTGACGAGCTACATCAGCCAACCCTCTACTACGTCATCGGACCTCTCAAGGCATCCACACAAATTTTGATTCAAATGCGCTCTTCACCACAAAAGCTTCGACCCAGTTGGCACAATACACCATCTTCTTCCGTCATTGTGGTCAATGACCACTTGTTCCAACTTCCCGGCCTACTAAGCGACCTGCGTTCCATCATCTATGAGTGTTCTTGGTGAAGATGGCGCACCACAAAGTTCAAATCCTCGATAGTACTTTCTGACCCAGAAGCCAGCACTATTCTGGATTCAAAGTTGCGAGCCGTCAGCGAGGCCTCTCTGCAGGTCGTTGTCAACAGTATATTCCTGAATTGTTTCGACGTGAAGACAGCGTCACTCGCTTCTCACGTGCCAACACTGCCTCATGGAGAGATAAAAGGCTACTTGTGAACTGTCGCACGGTTGGAGTTGGGTTGATACCATCTTTAAAGACCGAAACCAAGTCTCGACCCATTCGTGTAGCCATACGCAACTCTTTCCTCATTCCAGATACAGCAGATGCACGGTGCTGCGAAGTGGAATGGTTGCGCGCTCGCCTGGGCCGTTAACAGTGAGTAAGCCATTGGCTATCAGGAGTGGACAATGAACGGGTGAAAAGCGAGTTATCAAGGATCTTTTCGGTGGAAATACAGAATAGGGAAGACATCGTCTCATGTGCCGTGAAGCTAAGCTGGATGGCGCTCTCCAAGTCTGGCGAAGAGGTTATTGATCGTGGTCAACGAATGTCCAGAATGAGACTGCAAAAAGCCCGAGTTTTTGGCAAGTGCGCCTCCGCAGATGTGTATTTGGTGCAAATTTCAATTCCACCTTCACTACAGTCTCGAGCCTGGACGCTCATTGGCGAGTACGCGTTTGTTGGTTGGGCCATTGGCCATTGTTTATTTCTACAGACTCCACACCGCGTTGCGACTCAACACTACGGGTGCCGTTGAACTTGTTCATAAAGCCGTCTCTTGGAGGAAATGCTTCAAGAGTTCACACGTCATGGTATCAACTACCGATTCAACCGACGCATCAGAGTGGTCAAAAGTGCCGCTGTCACCAACCGCACGCCAGCCATTATCCTCGCTTCTATACCCAAAAATCGCCAAAGCATCGCCATCATATGAAAGTCCGCTCCTTTCGCCGACCGTCCCCCACCCGGGTAAGCGGCTACCATCCCCGCCCGAATCATCATCCATCACGCATCCAGAATGGCCATCATCGCCGACTTCAACACGATGCATACCACTCATTGTCTTGTCCCCCGCTCCAGAACTCACATCACCCATGTTGCCGACATCACCATTTCCACCAGATCTGCCACCCCGGCCCCAACCTGTGCGGACCGGCAATTTCATATCTCGCCTCTTCATGCGCGCACCTGCTCACCCTTACGACATGGAGCTCGGCACGCTTCCACAACGGCGCATACAGGAGACTCACGTCACGAGTATGCAAGAGGAGCAGAGGAAGAGGAACGAAAGGGTGGTGAGGATCAAGATTGCAGGGGTGGTGTTGGTCATTATCGGATTTTGGGGACTGGTGGGCATGGAGATTTGGATGAGACAAAGAGGTAAAGGTCTAAATGAGATTGGAGGTGTGGAGAGACGGCGATGGATGTGTTGAGATAACGAACGTAGGGCACCGAGTTGTCCCTTTGTTATACATTGTGATGAATGCAAGTAAAAAAAGTATTCCGCAAAGCTTGATCAATTACCGGACCCTATGCTCGAGACCACGAAATGTATGCGGTATTTGATGCGACCTCGACCAATGTTCAAGCTTACTTTCACTTTCACTTTTGAAGTCACCTTTCGCGCAGGATTTGACCTAGACAACCGAGTTCAACGCTGTCAGATTCTCTGCTCCTTCTATTTCCCCAAACAAGGCTCTCGACAGCGGCGCAAAGGTTTCGAGGTTTTGTCTTGCAGCAGTATGTCTTCGTTATCCCAGCGGAGCATATCGACTGAACCATATGATCCAGAGCAAATGAGTCTCCAATTTGCAGATACAGAGCGCGAGCCTGCTGTCTTCGGTGAGAATCCACCTAATAAGAAGTTTTCTGAGATATCTATCCACTCTGCAACACCATACCATCACCTAGACCACTCAAATAACCACTACGCTCCCAGCAATACTACCACCGCTATTACTGCAGCGGAATTAATCGCCCCAAAACCGGTCCTGCTCAAGGGTACGACGCGCATGTGGCCTCGACTCCTGTCTGAGCGACACATGAATCCCGACAACAGGACCACCGTCAACACCAATATCGACGACGTTGAACTTGGCCCAATACTGAACTCTTCGATTACAACACGGTGTTACTACTCGCCATCGTCTTCACCAGTAACAGGTGCTCTTCGACGCCAACGTACTCGGAGCATCTTCCGCTGTTTTATGGTGGCTCTTGCTGGAACGGTGGTGAGTGTAGTTGTGGCTTCCGGGGTCATCTATGTGGTCGCTTCACTGAGGTTCTCGGGGGGATATTGACGCGACGGTAGGCGTGAGTGGATGACATGAGAGACTTTTGAGAAAAGAGGATGGAATCGAGGACTGGACAAAAACTATCAGGAGAAGGAACTAGACAAGATGTTGTCGCGACGAGGATTTGAGCATATGCAAGACTCGAATACTTGCCCTCAAAAAAGTAAGGATGGCGTTGCTAGACTGTATCATTTGCCGCACTTGGATGAAATCGTGCGTCGGCTATTATTGTACCTCTTCTACATATCCCAGGGCCTCTCCAACCTTGACCTTCATTCCCTGTTCGATATTCCACTTGAACCCGCCTCTCCTCTCCGTGCCAGTGAAGCCCTCGTCAAGACTGGGTCTTATGCCCTTTGGCGCCTCGAAGACGAGTACGATGGTACTTCCCAGCTGGAAGCCGCCCATCTCTTCGCCGCGCTTGAGAGAGTAACCACCCAATACGCGGCTAGCAGAAGTGTACGAGGCCTCTGCGAATCCGGAGTAGGGTTCACCTCGGGCTGCAGCTTCTTCGGCAGCACGGTCGGCGGCAGTGTCAGTGGTGAGGCTGTTGGTGCGCAGTTCGCGATCGAAGTTGATCTTGATGGAGCCGACATTGGTTGCGCCGACAGGTGTGTAGGAGAAGAAGCCCCATCGCCAGCGGCCGAGCAGCACGACGCGCTCGTTCAACGTGAACAGGCCGGGCATGGTACGCTGCAGGTATGGGGAGACGCTGTACAGTTCACCGGCGAAGTGGCGACGCGATTCGACGACCCAGGAGACGGGAGAGTGGAAACGGTGGTAGTCGCCTGGGGCGAGGTACACAACACAGTAGTAGAGGGCTGTCGGTGTCTTGCGAGACGCGGGCGCCCACCATGGGCGCTCGGCTTCACTCAGGGCCATTTCGGCGCGGACCTCGGCTTCTGAAGAGGCGGCCGGTGGCGTGGATTGGTCGGTAGGCATCTCTGCTGGCTTTCCGCCTTTGGGCCATGGTCCCGAGAAGAGGTTGGGGAGAGTGTAGGAGATGCCGTTGACATTGGCGAATTCCTCGTCGGCACGGACCGTGTCCTCTTCGTCCTCGGCCGTCTTGATGTGCTCGCTGGCAATGACCTGCGAGTCTGCGACGTTTTGGGCGGGCGCACTGGGCTTGGTGGAGCCGAGGAGAGCGTCCAGGCTATACGTCACGCCCTTGACCTGTTCGACTTCGCCGTGCTCGATGGTGCCGAACTGGATGACCTTGCCGTCTGCGGGAGACAGGACGGCGTTGGGATTGGGGTCTAGGGGGCGGACTCCGGGCTTGAGGGTGCGGTAGAAGAAGGCGGCGAGGTTGGGGTAGACATGGAGATCGGGCTCCGAGACCTCGGAAAGACTGTGGCTGGTCAGCACGGGGGGCGTTTGTGTGGGCAGGGCAGCACGGCTGCTACTCACTTGACGCCGAAGATCCACGAGTAGAGCTTGAAGCCGGGCACGCGCAGGTAGTACGGGATGTCGACTTCGTTGAAGCGCCCCCACACGCGCGAGAGGGCCTTGAGCGGCAGCGTCGACATGACCTGGACTGTCCACGGCCCGCTCGGCCGTATCCTCTCGCGCTTCTTGGGCCGGCCCTGGCTGTCTGTCGCGCCGTCGTCGCCATTGTGCCGCTCGGCCGCCGTGTGCTTTTCACGGCGTTGGATGCGATACAGCTGGAATGCGCCGAGGAAGCCGATGCCCAGGGCGATCGGGATGGGCTCCCACTTGATCTTGGTCTTGCTGAGCGCGGCGCTGAGCCGCGACCGGAACGACTCTTTGCGGTGGAAGTTGTGCTTGTCACATGCTGCGCGGGTCGTGGAGAAGGGGCGTGGTGGACATGGGCGGGGATAGGGTGCGAGGCGCGGGTGCCGAGGAGCTCGCATGAGCTGGCGTGAACAGGAAGACGCCATGGCTGTGTTTCAGTGCATCGCCAACGAGCAATTCACCCGGCAACGATGGCAGCGTCGTCGAGGTGGGAAAATCGGCGTGCTCGGTGGGTTTGGCCAATGACGTATCCACCTGCAGCGGCTCTGTTTCTAGCGCACAGCGGCCATGGCTCCGCACGCCCGCCCGCCATGCTCGACCTGCCACTGTCAACTGCTGCATCGCGTGCGCAAAGGCTGCGAAGATAGCGCACACGTTGGGACCGACGCCCGCGTTCGACGTGCGAACTGCCCCGACAAGAGAATACCCATCTGCACCGTAAATGGCAGGCGTGACGGTGGCTCCCCCCAAATACGGTTGTTGATTCGGACACGTCGTCACTTCTCTCCTCTACACCCCCGGCGACCATGGCGGAAGATGCGCAGACCATCAACCTCAAGATCCTCTCCCCCTCGGCAGAGGTCGAAGGCGGCGTGAATCTCGCAGACGTGCCCGCGTCGACGACTGTCAAGGAGCTGCGCAGCCGCATCCAGGATGCGGCGCCCTCGAAGCCGGCACCTGAGCGCATGCGCCTCATCTACCGCGGCAGAGTCGTAGCCAACGATGCCGACACTCTGGGCAATGTCTTTGGCCTTGACAACGTACGCCGGCCGACCGCGAGCAGCAAACGCAGGCTAACGGTGAATGTAGATTCGCGAGAGCAAGGACCAGAGCCTCCATCTGGTCCTACGAGAGCTCCCTCCTGCTGCTGCTGCTGCTGCTGCTGCTGCTGCTGCTGCAATCTCTCCAGCAGCACCTGCCCCGCCGTCTTCAGCCCTCCGTCCCCAAGCTGCAGCGCTACCCGCAAACCCGCTCCAAACAAACCCCTTCAGGGCGCTGCCACAGGCTCGGCCAAATTCACTACCGACCCCACCACAACCGCATCAGCACCGTCTCCCGGGCGGCCAAGCACACGTGATAGCCATTCCTCTTCCCCCACAAGTACACCCACAACTTGCTCAGCCCATGGCACAACCGGGAGAAGAGGACGGCGAGCGCGCTCCAAACACGACGTCTGAGCAGCCTGGGCAAGAGCCACGGAGACCTGCTGATGCCGCCCACGCACCACTTCCGGGTCCACCAATGGGACTGCCCAATCTTCCCGGCCATGGCGACCAGGCACTGCGGCGGGAAGGTCTTGGGCCCAATGGGGCGAGGTGGACCGTCACGTACAACCACGTCAACTTACCCGCCCGAGTTCAGCAGCCTGTTCCTGCATTTGCTCTTCCACACCCACTAGCCTTTGCTCGTCCACCAATCCCACCAGGCCTTCTTCCCTCAATGGGCCACGACAGTGCCCAGCGCCTGCTGCCCCGCATCCAGACCATCTTCCAGGAAACACAACGGGAGATGGAAAATGTCCGTACGCTACTACTGCCCTCTCGCGAGCCAGGTACGCACATCGATCGACCTTCAGCATCAAACTTGGCCCCCTTGCAGCTGCCCATTTGGCGAATCGACCACATACGCCAACACCTGAACACGATCAACCAAAACTTGAACGTTGTCGAGCGAGCCCTTGCCCTTCTTCCTGCCGAACCCGAAGTAGTAGCGCTGAGACGTTCCTTTACCGAAATCAGGGTAGATGCGTTGGAACTGAACATCATACTTGATCGGCAACAAAGCGTTCCTGTTTCCAGTCAACCAAGTACCTTGGCCACGTCCACAGATCCGCCAACTACATCACAACCACGGGCACAACATGCTGCGCAGACGGTGTCTACAGATGCACCAGCCGAATTGTTCCTCTTATCCAGCCCACAAGGACCTGTTGGTCTTCTTTTTGACCAGCAAGGCACATACACTACGGCTCCCATGGTATCCACATTGCCATTCCAGAGCTTCACAACCCAGTTTGCCCAGAACAGACAGCTTATTGCTGGGCTAGGGCAGCAGATGGCACAGGGACCGACTCAGCTGCACAACCAACTGGCCAACCTCCAACCGACACCAACACAGCAGCCAGAGGCTGGCGGTCAGGCTTACCCTCAGAACCAAGCGCACAACCAAGTACAGAACCAAAACCAGGACCCAATGGCAAATGCAAACGCGAATGCGAACCAACCGGAAGAAAACGATCGGATGCTCAACGTCTTTGGGCACTTGTGGCTCATCTTCAAGCTGGCTGCATTTGTCTACTTCTTTGCAGGGGGTGGTGGTCTCTACAGACCCATTATGCTCGGCATTGTTGCTGGTGTGGTTTACCTGGCACAGATAGGTGCGTTCCAAGAGCAGTTCAATCTTGTACGTCGTCACTTTGAGGCCCTGCTCCCCATAGGAGCCCTGGCCGACCGTGTGGCTCAGCCCAACAACCAACGCCAAAACCAACAGCGAGGCAATCTGTCGCCAGAGGAAGCGGCGAGGAGGTTGTTGCAGCAGAGGAGAGACCAAAGATTTGGGTGGATCAGAGACAGCATGCGTACAGTCGAACGCGCTTTTGCTCTGTTCGTTGCCAGTCTGTTCCCTGGTGTTGGAGAGCGGATGGTACACGCGCAGGAGGAAAGGGAGAGGCTTGAACGGGTGGCAGCTCAAGAAGAGAGGGAACGCCAGGAGGAAGAGACAAGAAGAAGGGAAGAGGAGGCGCAGGCGCAGGCACAACGCGAAGAGAGAGATGCAAGCAAGTCCGAGAACCATGTCGCGACGCATGAGGGAATGGATGCAAGTGCGAGCACCAAAGGCAAAGAGAGGGCGACAACAGCCGAGGACGAGTCCTCGGGCTGAGATTCTTGATATTGGAGTGCAGTTTCATCACACTCATGTAGCAGTTTCCAAACAGATACCCAATGCGTAGACGTCAATACATGAATGCCATCCTAGCTGCACCTTGCTGCAATGCGTGACTGGGTCTGGACGAACTGCCGGTCAGCGGAAGTTGTTCCGAAGTCTGCATCTGAGGGCGCCTGCCATGTGCAATACCAGGGTCCATGCTAGCGCACAATCAGCTAGCACACCTCCGCACGCACGCCCATGCACCGAGCAGCTCCTCGGCGCGTTTCGTCTTCCTTTGTTCCGCCTTGCGTCGCATACCCTGACTGTTGGGTTTGCTGTAGACGTCAATTCTGAGATTCCGTGAACGGAAAGGGGCCTGACTTGAATCCCCAACTTTGGAGACTTCGTGCGGCCAGCCAAGCTATGCCGGAGACGCCCAATTCAGACTACGGAACGGTCATACAGCATCGCGGAACAACATAAAAGCCAAGGTTAGAGGAATGAACGTCAAACAGGCGGCATGTCTCAACTGCCGCAAAAGCAAAATCAAATGTCGGCGCAAAGAGGGGGCGCCGATATGCGAGCGATGCCAGAACGTCGGCATCGAATGCATCATTCCGTAAGTGGGCTTGTACGAACTGCGTACGAGACATACGCTGACTTTGTATGTCCACGTCCAGCGAATTCCATATCGGCAGACAGAAGGGTGTTAAAAAGTAAGCGATCAATTTTGACAACATCATCAAGGCTGACAACATGGAAGCAAACGATCAGGCCTAGAGAAAGCGATATACCAAGTCGAGGAAGCCATCAAGAAGAGGAAGTCAGATGCAGCTGCGAGTCAGAGTACGCTGCAACAGCTGCAACGACTCTTGAACGAGGCACAAGGGGACGATGACTCCCACCAGAACCCATACCCGGACACGTCTCCGGCCTCAGAAGCGTATCCCCAAGCATCGGCAAACACTCTCGTTGGCACATCAAGCGACGACCAGCTCGCTGTTGAAGATGTCGAGAATCCGCTCCAGCTTCTCGCTCGGGCATCGGACCTACGAATTGCAACACCACAATCGTACAATCCGAGCACCGCCAGCCCAGAAGGCAGGTTCAATGGCAGCGAACAGAGCGCATTTTTGGACGTCCATCATTTCTTCCTCCCCATGAAGGCAAACCTTGATCAGGGTTCAGGGCTGGATCCGATCGATGTCGGTCTCGTGACCAAAGATGAAGCTGAGATGCTTCTACAGTAGTAAGTTCGGCACCGATATCCCTATCGCAGGTACACACAAGTGACTTGTACCATCTAGTTTCCACAGAAAACTAGCGCACACACGCTGGGGACTCGATCCGTTGGTACACACGTTGCCATTTGTTCGGAACCGCTCAGCCTTCCTGTTCACTACGTTACTAGCCATGACAGCCATTTTCCTACCAGAAACCTCTGCCCTGGCCAAGAGACTACTACTGCATCGCAGATTCCTGGCCGAACAGGTCATCACTCGAAAGTACAGATCTGTTGAAATCGTGCTGGCTTTCATGGTTAGTATACCTTGGATGCCTCCAGGATCGCATGCGAGCGATGACGATACCAGTCTCTATCTGGCTACAGCATTATCTATCGCGCTGGATCTGATGTTAGATAAAGTAATCACACCGTCTACCTCATTCGATCAGGAGCTTGTCAGACAGATACCCAAGGCTGAATGTCTCCATGCTAGAAAAGCACTGGCTATGGATGGCTTCGAAGATGTTGACCCAGACTCGGAATGGGGCCAGCGACTTCTGCGTCGCAGAGAGAGGGTATGGATTTCTCTGTTCGTATTGGAACGCGGAGTCTGCCTAGCCCGCGGCCGCAGCTACTGCGTCCCCAAAACGTCTTTGATTCAGTACTGCGACAAATGGCACTTCAATCAGTACGCCGATGCCCAGGATGGACCGCTCATATCTATGGCAGTGCTCCGCCGCGATCTCGATTGCCTCTTCGCTGAGGTGCGCACGCGCTGTGACAACTATCGCCTGGTAGAAGTGGGCTCCAAGATTGCTCAGGAAATCGACGGGTCTGTCGAAAGCTTCTTCGATACCTGGTCTCGAGCCTGGCCTTCTGTGATTGCCGATCCAGAGAGTAAGAGTCTACCTCCCTATGTCGAGATTCTTGTCACACACACACGACTTTCGACCTACTCGATGCTCCTTAATCACCCAAGCGCACCCCCAGAAGTCAAGCGGTCATTCCGCAAGTCTGCACTATCTTCTGCACTCAACGTTATGCGCGCGGCAATCCAAGGCGAGTCTCGTCTCAAGTCGATGCCCAACAACACAGTCACGATGATCTGTTTTGCTGCAAGCGTAGCTCTCGCTCTAAGTGCACCCGTACCAGAGGGTAGCGGAAACAAGAAGAGCCTTGCGCCAAGTGTACGACATCTCATCGAAGACACGGCAACGGTTCTTGAGCGTATAGGCAGCACACCGGTTCATCGAAACGGTGCCTCCGTCGTTTACGGTCGCTTCTTGCGCGTTCTTGTCAAGCAGGCGCCGGACATTGAAAGAATGGTCCGATTGCCGTCGCACGATCCTGTACCGCCATCCATGGCCATACCAGCCCTTCTGTCGCCGTCATATAAAGTGCACGAAGCATTGCCCGAAAACCATACAATGGGCCCAGATCCGATTTCGAGCTACTGGCCGGATACGCTTGACTTCTCAGCCATGTCGTACCACGAAGTCAATGAGACCGTGACCAACTCAGACCTGTTTTCTACGGCGCTGTTGGATCTGCCTTGGAACGATAGCAACCCGTTATGGACGGACTGGATGAATCTGCCGGACTTCAACTTCCCGTAACGCATCGAAAGGACCTGCTTGTCAGCCTGTGCTAGTCGCGGGGCAGAGTGGATGGCACATGACGGGTCGCGCCAAGTGGGAGGGAACTTGGAAGGATGGCACAACCTCGGAATTCGCCAGAGGCTAAACCCCATGTGATTTCGCCGCAAATGAAGCCCCGCTTCGAGCTGCAGAGTCGCTCCATCGTCGGCAGTTGAAATGATGCCGACGGCCGCCAGATGCATGACGTTACGCTACTGCGCGGTTGACGCACGCGTCTGATGGCTTTCGTTCGGACGTGAATTGCAAAGCTTCAGCCCGTATCTTGACAAGCCGGAGCTTCTTGAGTCTCCTGCGCCCTTGATTTAATTTGAATTCTCCTGCTGCTATTATTGCTGTTACTGTTGTTCACGCGCCTCACGATGGACTCGCTACCTGCGTCATATCGGCTGCTTGCCGCTCTGCCATCGCGGTTATGTTCTCGACGTCCTCTCCCCGCACAATTACGAGCCGCGCGACTCCCACCGCGATGGCGATTTACGGGTCAGCTGCGCGGCATTAATCAAAGCGCCCCGACAATCGACCGCTCGAAATCGAAAGTATTCAAAGATGCAGACGAAGCAGTTGCAGACGTGCAATCAGGATCAACAGTCCTGAGCGCTGGCTTCGGGCTGTGTGGTGTAGCAGACACACTCATCGGAGCGATGAAGAAACGCGGCCCACAATCCTTGCACTCCCTGACAGCTGTCTCCAACAATGCTGGCATTGAGGATACAGGAGGCCTAGCGCATCTTACCAAGAACGGACAAGTCAAGAAACTCATCATCAGCTTCCTAGGGAACAACAAGGCATTGGAAAAGCAATATTTGAGCGGCGGTATAGAGATTGAGCTATGCCCACAAGGTACTCTTGCGGAGAGGATAAGAGCTGGTGGGGCAGGCATTCCAGCATTCTACACACCCACGGCTGTCAACACGTTACTGCAAGACGGACAGATCCCCGCCAAGTTTGACAAGGAGGGAAAAGCTGTCGGTTTTGGCCAGAAGAGGGAGGTCAGAGAGTTCAATGGCAAGAAGTTCCTCATGGAGACTGCCCTGACTGGCGATGTGGCGATAATCCGAGCACACAAGGCAGATGAGGCTGGCAACTGTGTCTTTAGGTAACAACTGCGCTATCCAATGCCATGAATGTTGTAGCTGACATTTCTGGAAGGTACACCACCAAAGCGTTTGGCCCAATCATGGCCAAAGCTGCCCGCCTAACCATTGTCGAAGCCGAAGAAATCGTCCCAATCGGCACCTTTGACGCAAACGACATCGACCTCCCTGGTATCTTTGTCGACCGCATCGTTCCCTCTACTGCGCCTAAAATGATCGAGATCAAGAAGCTTCGAAAGTCGGCTGCTTCGACAGACACGTCCTCCAAGAACGAGGCCGCAGAACGTCGCGACCGAATCGCTCGCCGAGCGGCGAAAGAGCTGAAGCAAGGATACTATGTCAATTTGGGTGTCGGAATCCCGACGGCAGCGGCGTCTTTCGTGCCCGACGGTGTCAAGGTGTGGCTGCAATCCGAGAACGGTATCCTAGGCATGGGCCCTTATCCTACCGAGGACGAGCTCGACCCCGACATTATCAACGCCGGCAAGGAGACGGTCACGCTTTTACCTGGCGCCTCGACATTTGACTCTGCAGAGTCATTCGGCATGATCCGCGGTGGCCACGTTGATGTCTCTATTCTAGGCGCGCTTCAAGTCAGCGCATCTGGCGACCTAGCAAACTACATGGTGCCCGGAAAGGTTTTCAAGGGCATGGGCGGCGCTATGGATCTCGTCAGCAACCCAGAGGCTACCAAGGTGGTAGTCGCTACTGAGCATGTTGCCAAGGATGGATCGAGCAAGATTGTCCAGGAATGCAAGCTGCCGTTGACCGGAGCCAAGTGCGTTAGTACCATTATTACGGACATGTGTGTGTTTGAGGTGAACAGAAAGCGGGGTACTTTGACCCTTACGGAGACTGCGCCTGGTGTTAGTGTTGAGGACGTCAAGGCGAAGACGGATGCGAAGTTTGAGGTTGCGCCAGATCTCAAGACTATGGAATAGGCGTCTTTCCGTGGCTTGCTTGCGTATGCAGCATGCCTTGGCAATCAATACCATTCACATTAGTTTGCAAATCAAATGCGCGAGATCAGGGTGCGCTCCAGGACCGCGGAGCGATGTGCACGTAAACGTCGGGTGTTGCAAGTGATGATGCCATACGTCAAGGCAGCCATTGCGATGTGCTCAATCATGTGATGGATGTCGCACAACCTCCCTGGAAGAACAAAAAAGCATCGCGACGGCGACTGCCGGGTTATCGGTTAGACCACCTGGCAGGATCAACTTTGGTGCTTCTGTGTGTTGCGTCTCGAAAGAATTTGGAAATTAGCTCTAATCGCAATCTGCGACGCCGTTGACGATGTCCCCACGCAGCGGGTTGCTTGTCGCGGTAGCCATGCGACATTCGGGGGCAGCCAAGTCGTCCAAGCGGGGCTTAAAGGCTTCGCACTGCTTGACGGGCCCCTCTGTTCTGTCCACCCAAAGCTTGGCTATGCTGGCCAACCAACAACTCTATCCACACCCGCAACCCCACCAAAAGAAAGATGGGTATACCACTGCGGTGACCATGCGATGCATCCTCTGCCCTTGTTCGTCTCTCTACATGACGAGGAACACTCGGCCACAGAACAACTCCCGCTTGCACGCGCCGGATCACTAACGCTGATGTCAAGCCTGCCGATCGCCAGTCTGCCAACGAGCGCTATGCTTGTTTCCAGCATAAGCTCGCGGGCGTTGGGGCACGCTCACTTGACGGCCGAGCAACTCCGCCAATAGCATGTCCGACAAAGCCGATTGCGCCGCATCCCGTGCGCCCGCCCCATGGGGTCGGAGAGGATAGCCCTTGTCGCTTTTTGGCAGGTTGGTGTGCGCTACGACTTGCTGTTGAGAGGATAAGAGAGCTGTCCTCTTCTTCTTCCTTTGGGCTGGGAGCTCACCCTGTCCTCCAATCCTCGGTGCACTTCTACTTTCGGTACCCTGGCCTGCTGCGAACATGAGCCTTGATAAGATGCACGACGATAAACTTGAGAATCGGAGCGAAAGTGAGCACTTGGAAGCGGGGTTCGGTGATGGCGGCCAGGTCACCAACAAGTTGCTGTTCAAAATGGATGTTCGGTATGTTGATTCTTTCCTCTCCCCTCAAGATCAAAGTGCTGACGACGATAGCATCCTACCCGTTCTGGCTCTCCTCTTCTTGTGCTCATTCATCGACCGCACCAATGTCGGCAACGCAAAGATCTTGGGCCTCGAACGAGACATCAAGATCAACGACCACCAGTACTCCATCGGCTTGTGCGTCTTCTACGCTACATATATCGCCAGTGAGCTGCCGTCGAATCTGGTGCTCAAGAAGGTGTCACCAAAAATATGGCTTCCCCTTCTGACATCAGTATGGGGCATCTTGACCATGTGTCTTGGTTTCGTCACCAATTTCGCTTCCTTTGTTACCGTCCGCGCGTTGCTTGGCTGCGCGGAGGGGGGTTTGCTGCCGGGTATGGTACTCTACCTTTCCGGCTTCTACCGGAGGCAAGAGCTGGCTCTACGCATTGGCATCTTCTACACTGCAGCATCACTATCTGGAGCATTTGGCGGTCTGCTAGCCAGGGGACTCAACGCGATTGGTCCTGCTGGAGGGCTTGAAGGGTAAGTGATACACTTGCCACCGTCCATTGCAAACATCTAACCTACTTGGCAGTTGGCGTTGGATCTTCATTGTTGAGGGACTTTTGACCGTCTTTGTCGGTGTATGCTCCGCCCTCTTCTTACCCAACTCGATCGAATCCGCCAAGTTCCTTAGTTCAAACGAGAAAGAGCATGCGCGATTTCGACTCGGTGAGCAGAGCGCGTCTCACGAACGCTTCGATTGGGCAGAAGTCAAGCGCGGAGTGTTCAACGTCCAAGTCTGGCTCACTGCAACGGCGTACTTCGCAATCCTCAGCGGCCTTTACAGCTTTGGTCTATTTCTCCCGACCATCATCAACAACGGATTCGCCAAAGACCCCAATGAAACACAGCTTTGGACTGTCATCCCCTACGCTGTAGCATCCGTCTTTACAGTGGCAGTTGCTCTACTATCGGATCGTCTACACCTACGCGGCCCGGTCATGCTATGCACCCTGCCCGTTGCTATCATTGGCTACGGCATTATAAGTCAGACTACCAACCCCAAGGTACAATACGGAATGACCTTCCTCATGGCAACTGGCATGTATGCCACTGTACCTTGCGTCTTATCCTGGAACAGCAACAACTCTGCTGGACACTACAAACGCGCCACTACTTCTGCACTCCAACTCGGGATTGCAAATGCGGGAGGTTTCGTCGCAAGTTTCGTGTACCCGAAGAGTGAAGGGCCACACTTTCACAAGAGTCATGGTATTATGCTGGGATTGCTATGCGCAGCCTGGGTTTTGTAAGTTGACCTGATTCGAGATATCACTAGTGTGTGAACATGTACTGATCCATGTTTTGCAGGGTTGCTGCCAATGTCGCGTGGGTGTGGAAAATCAACAGAGATAAGACGACTGGAAAGTATGCCGAGTTTGAGGGTAAAGGCGATGACCGCGATCCGGACTTTATCATGGTCATGTAGATCAGGGATGATATGTGTACCTATCTGTGATCAGAGAAAAACATCCAAAGGGCTACTCTCCGTCAGTTGAAATGGAATCTACCCTCCTAATGTTCTCCTAGCCAGCGCGATGGCACCGACTTGTACGTCCAGACATTCATTCTCGTCACGAACATTGAAGTTCGCTTGTGTCACAAGTATTTAGCCTCTGCAACTATTGTACTTCCCGAGAATTTGTAGAGGTGAATTAAATCCTGGGAAAATCAATCGAGCTTCTGCATACGTCATCTACCTGGGCACCGCCCTAGTCCAGCCTCCACCAGCCTCTCTTCCTTGAGGTACCGCATACTTATCTCTCAACAGGACGTTGATTCGATGATCGACCTTGCATGCATCTATTGGAACTACATGTTCTCGCGATGCGTGACCGGCGCCTACCGCACATGATGACATTTTTTTGTTGCTCAGGGGACTACGGCCGCTTATTTCGGCTGTACCTAGGTACATTGTCGACGAAAGCGTTCATGCAAGGCGGCTTCCGGAGATGCGTAAAGTCTATTTTCACATGCGCCACGTGTTCCCGATCTTCAGAAAAACGAGGAGGATATGACGCAAGGATACCTAGGTACGCCCTGGATGTCGCAAGTCGTGCCTGATTACCGCATGGCGTTGAGAATTCTGTAGTAGCACCTTATCGGTGGAACCTCGTTGCTAACGGCGCCTAACAGCTGTCGGAGCAACGTTTGTAGTACGTTGTCAGGGGCAGAGCTGTGACACGACGTTCAAAAATCAACGTGGCTAGATCAAAGCCTCGTACTCTATACCCACGCAACGTTACATGTTGCTGCTTTACCAACACATCTCAGATTACAGGCCACCCCGGAATTAAGTCTGTGGTTTGCAGACAGCATATGTCACAGTGCCGCGCATAGATGTGCTGAGGCGTTCGTGCGTCCAGAATCCATGTAGACGCATGCACTTGTTCATATACCCTGTTGTTGATCTGTATAGTGGAACTTCTCTGTTGCCACAAAGCCTCCCGGGGAAGGATTGAGATGCAGGAACGGACTTGAGATCATCTCAAAGGCGATCGCTCAATTTCCGAAAGATTATAGGTGAAGTTTGCCATGGTCACGGCTGTCGACAATCGCCTATACGCCTCAAGACACAGATAGCTACAAACTGACCTACAGGATCACACAAAACAGCTCGAGAAATTACGGGTTGTGACGACAGCTTAATGGCAGGGTTGTGATTGCTCCGCGCGATTCATGTTGCCCTGTGCTGCGGATGGTAGATGAAGGACGTCATACGGCTTTTGAATGCATGCATGTCGGAAAATTAAATCCCTGTCCAAAATTATGAGAATCGACATAGCGGATCAGATTAAGTGGTTCTTTGCAGACCCTGGCTCTGATTATCCGATCCTAAATGAGAGTGACCATCGAAATACCGACAGTACCTTCTGTTGTACATCGCAACCGGAACTCGGCATGGTAGTGCAGAGCGCAACCGTGGGCGAGTGGGCATCGATCACGAATTCTCCATGGATGATGTATTATGACTGAGATGTCCGCCGCAAAACATTGCTTCTTCCGCGCGGATGAAGCGCCTCATGTACCGCATTGACCTAGGCGACGCCGAACGACCGGTTCGCATGCAAGGCATAGCAAGCAATGAATTGCCGCTTACGATCCGTAGATTCGCATAACTCTGCTTGAAACCAAACACCGAAATTATGACGGCACAATAAAATGAGGAAGACGCATCCAAGAAGCTTGCCCAGAGATCAATGCACAAGAATAAGCACTTGCTGTGCTATGGCCGATACTACGGTGAACAGAGCCATAAGGCTGACTCCTCACCTGAGGAAAATAATACGAGGTATTGTGTGCTGCGCGAAGGATTCTCTGCAAGATGCAAGTAAGCAGACGCACATTGAACCTTCAATATTGTGGCGCTCTTCGCTGTCAGCGTTGTCACCACTGATATGGAAGGAACTGCCCCAGATCTGACACAAGACCGTTGGAAGTTCGCTTTCTGTCAAAAGCTCTGGGTTGCTAGGGGTAAGCATGCGGATAATGACCGGCAGGCGCTGCTGGCAAGGATGACGTGGGAATGGCCATGTAGCAGCCTGGATTGCATCCAATCGACCTGCTTTCAGCTTTTGAGCAGGAATACTTTGACATTGCCGAATTGCCGCCAGTATGGAGGACGTGTAGCCATGAGCCTGATCTGGCGATGCCTTCATCGCCTGGAACCAAGCATGCGGAGATGCATCCGCTCCAGCCGTATCGTCAAAGTGGCAACGTTGAAGCATCAAGATCTTGTTCGAGATATGAGGCCTCCGGCGACACTATTGCAGCGCCCGTGGCTGCCTTAGACGGCCAATGCAGCTCTGATGCATATCAATAGTCTGGCTTTAGTCCTGAACGTCATGAGAGCGGCACGGCGGGCTGGAGAAGCGGCGATGATAGCCGAGTCGAGGCGCCAATCCATTTCTAACCCATACATGTTTTTCTCAGGACGTCTTCTCAGTGGTCAATATTGTGATGTGGTGATGTTGTGGTCGGACGAGGATGTCCGGCCCCCCTCACAGATGTCCGACACAGCAGATACGCTAGCCCGAGCAAAGCTTAGCGCTGGTAAGAAATAGCACAGATCATCGCCAACTGTTGACTCGCTTGCGCTTCCGGGACCCTTCGTTGTCTCGCTTGACCTTTATCAAGCTTTACACGCCCTGGAGGCGGCTCTCGACTCCACGGCTAGCCCTGGCGACGGCTCTGCATAGTATCCATACCGGCATCTACTGCATGTTTCTACACGTCAAGCTATGCTTCACATGCCCCACTTCCTGCGCGACCCAAGGCACATCACCGCTTGATGCAGCATCACAGCCTGCTAGAGCTACCGCCTCCTTGCACGACTCAGCACTCGCTGCGTCTCTGCCGAGTGCCTAGCTCGCCATGTTCAGTCAATGTCTATCGCCGAGGCTCGGTACGTCTAGCTGCATTCAGTCGTGCAACGCGAGCGATGCCAACCTTTGCGGCAGAAGAGACCACTTAGAAATCTCCGTTCATATACTTAGGGCTGATATGCATCCGTATCTTACGCTCACAGCTCTGGGCAAGGCGCCCATACTCAGCCAGCACCCTTACCGTTCATGTGCCGTAGGCCGTACTCATGACGATCTTGGAAACTCTCGCGGCCATACTCTGTACATGGAATGATCATACCACTAGCTAGTGGTGGGAAGTCTGCACTGCTGGCGCTGGTAGCCTCTCGGGGCTATCTCTCGGCCCACTAGAGCAGCAGGGCAAGTTGCCATAGTGAAGATATAATCACTCGTACCATCCTTTGTCTACCCGATCAGCCAGCCTTTCGCTTTCCGTTTTATATCAGCTGATCTGGCCTACCTGTCTGCTCTTGTGCGTACAGGCTGTGGCAGCTGCCTTCTTCATTCAAGTTCCTTCGTTCCTTCTTGCTTCATCCAAAATGGTTGCCTTCTTGTTCAAAGCGGCCACGGCCTTGGGACTTATCCTGCCATCCGTTACTTCGTCGACAGTACCCTCTGTGGAAACCCTTACACCTAGACATCTTGAGGTTCCATGGAAAGAAACAGGTTTATGGAGTGGCCATCAAAAACGAGAGGGCTACAAGACAAACTGCAACCACGGTCCAACATCACGCGGATGCTGGAATGGCGACTTCAATATCGATACGGACATGGATCTCCACTGGCCAAATACTGGAAAGACCGTCAAGTACCATTTGACGATCACAAATGGCACGGGAGCCCCGGACGGTTTTGAGAGACCAGTCTTGCTGATCAACGGCCAAACGCCTGGACCCGTAAGCACATCAACCGCAACGTTGTCGTGTGTCTACTAACATACTATAGACCATCCTGGCAGACTGGGGCGATGACCTTGAGATAACCGTCACTAATGACCTCCAAACTAACGGGACTGGCTTGCATTGGCATGGTCTAAGGCAACTTGGATCAAATGAGCAAGATGGAGTCAATGGCATTACCGAATGCCCAATTGCGCCTGGTGGCTCCAAAGTCTACAAATTCAAGGCGACACAGTACGGCACGACGGTAAGCTTCCCACCTAGCCCAACATGTGATCAAAATATATCTGACAACCACAGTGGTATCACTCGCACTATTCTGTACAGTACGGAGATGGTCTTGTAGGCCCCATGATTATACGGGGACCAGCAACGGCGAACTATGACATCGATCTTGGTGTGTTGCCGATGACAGACTGGTTCCACGCGACCACATTCACAGTGAATGCCGCAGCTGTTCATGCCAACGGTCCTCCAGTTGCAGACAACGTTCTCATCAACGGCACGATGACGTCCGCTGCAGGAGGGAAATACGCAGAGACGATCCTTACCCCCGGCAAGACGCATCTGTTGCGACTCGTCAACACCGGTATCAACAACTACCTGCATGTCGGCCTTGATGGACACTCTTTTCAGGTCATATCTGCCGATTTCACACCAATTGAGCCTTTCTGGACCGACAACCTTGTTCTTTCAGTTGGTAAGTTGAGCTGGGTCGTTCACTATCTACCCGCCCGTTGCGGTTCTCACAACATGGGCCTGTGCGACACGCCCCCGCACACGAGAATACCGCCACGATAGCTACTGCTGGAGAACGTTTCACTAACATGGTCACCAGGTCAACGTTATGAGATCATCATTAACGCAACCGAGCCTATTGGCAATTACTGGTGGCGTGTAGGTACCGGTGGCAGATGCGACGGTCCCAATGCAAATGCGGCAAATGTCAAGAGCATCTTCCGCTATGCTGGCGCACCAGCTGGGGAGCCCAATTCGACTGCCCGTGTTCTCCCAGTGGGCTGTTATGACGAACAAAACATCGTCCCGTATGCCAAGACGAATGTTCCCCAAGAGATGCCCGAATCATTGACTTTCGGTTTCAACGACAACTACACTAGCGATGTAACACAGAGCCAGGGACTGGTACAGTGGCTAGTAAATGGTAATCCAATGGGAATCGACCTCGACCGACCCACACTACAGGATGTGTTGGATGGAAACGTCACGTATGGAAACAACCGACATGTTTTCGAAGTCGATGAAAAGCACCAGGTGGGTCCACAGCGTTGAACATTGAATCTTCCACGACTAACAGTGACTGTAGTGGCAATACTGGGTCATCCAACAAGACACCACCAACAACACTGCGCCACCACTGCCCCATCCCATCCATCTTCATGGTCACGACTTCTACGTTCTGGATCAGCAAGAGAATGCGGTCTGGAATGGTGACATTTCCCGGCTCAAGACCAACAACCCCATCCGCCGAGACACAGCCAACCTGCCCGCTAGAGGGTACCTCGTCCTCGCCTTTGAGTCTGACAACCCAGGAGCATGGCTGATGCACTGCCATATCCCCTTCCATGTAGCGGCAGGTCTTGGCGTACAGTTCCTTGAGCGCTCGTCTGAGATCAAGGCCAAGGACGGATTTGCCGAAATGAAGAGGACGTGCAAGAACTGGCAAACGTATCACAGTTTGTTTCATCCTGGTGGTATACTCTTCCCCGGAGATTCTGGGCTATAGGCAGCTTCGGCAGCGATATTTCTTTTCTTCCATTTACATATACCACTTTTTTTTTTAATAATAATGGTCTACAGTCATGAATGCCGTGGTAAGCTGGCATCATATTACGGTTTCATCGGCGCGCTGTGCTTAGTACCAGGCGTTTTACCTGTGGTAAGAACTTATCATAAAATCAACGACCTCTTTGATCGATCTGTCCTCTGACCTACATTCACAGTTGGGTACGGCCATGAACGTAATTACACATTGTGACCCTGCATCGAGAAAGTGTTTTCACTTCCCGGGCATCATCAGTTTATCCCGATGGCAATCCTCAACATCTTTTGGCGATCAGCATCCCGTCATCGTACTTCAGGTTTCTATAGCAATGGTGCTGACGATGTCGATGTTCTGTCTGCTACCCATTTGCTTTTCCTTGGTACAGCCTCGGCCTCAAGCACACCTGGGGACCATGCAGAACCCAACAAACGGTAGGATGGTAGGCTATTCGAGCGCGCAGCATTAGTCAGAGTGGCCGCATGCTGAAGCCTCGCCGCTGGGAAAAGAAAGAAAAAAGAAAGGGCCAAGCGCGATAGCGGGCAGTTGGCGGCACCTCTAGCCTTTGTACTAGATGGGGCCGGGGCTGGCGTCGTTTTGATCAACCTCCCAGGAAAGGAGTCTAGAGGATTATTCCACCTATCGTTGGTTTCTAGGTTCTTGTATGTTTCAATTGAGGCATCGCTATTGTATCTTGCGTCTAGGGCTCCTGACCCTGCTCTCTCGACGTCATTTTTCCCACGTTGCGTTCTGTAATGAGGTCCATGCAGGTGGTTTAACGTTCACGACTCTTCTTCCAGAGGAGAGTTTTTACAAGTCGAGATGCATTTAGTCTTGCCATCAATCATGGGCATGCTCGCTGACTTTGAGGCTGAGCTGTTCATGCAACAGTACCACAGGCATGTCTCCTCAGTGCATGCAGCGCTCTACGTGTTCTACTCATCCTGATCAGGAGCTCTGTACTTGGGTTGTACAACGCCTTCCTTGTAGCAACACATGTTTGCCAGTCGTCTCGCGACTTGACCTTTAGCCAGCAAGACTTGACATTGCATAATTGATCCATCGATTCACTCTGCCCTTCTTTCTCCTGTCCTCACCCTCTTTCAGCTCTTCTTTATTCTTGGTTGGATCGATCTTCTCGTCGACCTTTCTTTGTTCTTCAAGCTTTAATTGTTTCTTTACTACGACAAGTTAGCGTGCAACCTATTACGAGAGTCACAAGTCACCACACATTCTGCTTTACTGAATGAACTTGCTCCAATTCCTGCGCCGTCCATGGTGATGTGTCGGCGATCGTAGGCAGCGCAGTGCTGGTTCCTCCAATGGTAAATCAATACGTAGAGATAATCTTTTATGGTAATGGTGTCGACACGCAGCTATGAGGGTGCTGATGTTGGATGCTTCAGTTATGGTAGCAGTCCGCGGTGTTGCCATAAATAGGCGATTTTGCAAGCCGAAGGATTCGCTTCGGTGCAGGCGGAGTGGCTGAGCACTCCCTTGGCCGTGCGAAGTATCATAGACGAGGGGTGGTCAGCAAACCCGATGCGGAGGTCCTTGTGCCGTCATGAAAAAGGCAATGGGTATCTGGGGCGAGCTAGAAGAGTTCTTGAACGTTATATTTTGATCGGTGTTGCTATGCTAACCCACAAAACTTGAGTCCATTGATGCATGATTCTCAGATCGTCCTCATCAGCATTATCGTTGCGAACCATTGCACAAGGCGGGTCACCACAACATGTCTTCTATCGCATGAAGCTTTCAACTTGGGACAAAGTCAGGCCCCCATGGCCCGAAACCTATTTCTTGGAAGCAACTTTGGCGAGATCGGCAAGAGCTTCGCGGCGCTTGAACTTGGCATCCTGAATCACACCTAACTGTGTCAGATGAACTTCATGGTAGAGATGTTGTGTTTACGTACTAGCATCGGCATCACTGCTGAAGTTGCCAGACCATGTGATGAAGGTCTTGCCCTCGTGGGTGCCGGAAGTGACGGGGTATACGCGGATAGTTGAGACGACGGAAGAGTATGAGAGCTCGGGCTTGGAGGTAATGACCGAGTAAGTGATGAAGTGGTCGATTGACTAGACACACAAGTCAGTAGCTGCAGGGTTTGCTGGTATGCCTGCATCACGTACAGAGTGCTCCTCTTGCTTGACCTCGAGCTCGGTGCCGTCCTTGAAGGTCCACTTGACAATGTCCGTCTCCTCTGAAGTTCCCTTGACGAATTCGCTCTTGTCGAGCTTGGACCAGAACTTGCTGAAGTCCTGGAGTTTGATCAGGTGCCAGACGTCGCTGAAGGACGCGTCGATGACAGCTGACTCGCTGACTGATGTGGACGTGGGGATGCTTCCGGACATGTTTAACTCGGCAGGTGGTACAATTGAGGGTGTGTTGATTGGTTCTGGGGAGGACTGCGGTTGAGTGAATGGAGATTGGTGGTGATGGTTGTAGGGCGGATGAGAAGTTTGGTGGGGCACACACTTTGTTGCAGACTGGGTAGTAACGTCATAGCAAAGCTGCGACACTGCACTGCACGCTGCAGCTACCCCTCCTCTACATACAGCCACCCCTCCTCGACACCTCCCGACCCAGTGCGGACGTGGCAACAAGCAGGAAAGCGACGCATCCCCACTGGCCCTCCTGACCTATGTGGAGAGATGAGAGCACACCCTCAAAATATGCCCGACGCCAATCCTTCTCGCGCCACCACAGCCACCGCCACAACGGAGGAACCCATGCCCCGAGCTGCCCCAACGTTTGGACGCGCAACACCTGTTTGCCTACCCACCACCTGGCTAGCCAATGCTCTAGAGGCGCCCCTAGAAGCCTATCGTCCACGCTCTCTTCTGCTGAGTTCTAACGCCTTCTTCAAGAGTCACAGAATGGCGAGCTATTGGTTTCTGGCCGTCAAAGGCACGCTTGGTCACCAACAAGGCTGCGTGGCGAGTAAGTTGAAGAGGGGATGCACATACGTACGCTTGCACGTGCAACTTGATGCCTAGAGTCGTGTGCTTTGTATAAGACACCCGAAAAGGTAGGTCATTGCATCCAAACATCACTTCGCTCCATCACTACCACACAACTCCAATTACTAAAATGCCATCCGTTACTTACATGAATAATTCTGCTCCCTTCTGGGACTTTATCGCTGGTCTCGAGCAGCAAGGCTCGCGACACCCCGTCTTTCGCCAGGACCTCAATGATGAGACCGACGACGATCGCGAGGTACCTCCTCACGGCTCCCAAGACCCTTTTGCTCCATTCAGATGGAGTGGACAATTTCTTGGTGGCGGCAGGGGAATGCCCTATCGAGGAGGGCCTCCGCATAGACGCCATGAGCACCGTGACGACGGAGCTACGCATGAGAAGAACCAGGAAGCCGCTGAACAGCCGGATGCCGAGAAGAATGATGGGATAAACACCGAGAATGGCAATGGCGAAGGTCCTTCAGGTGCCTCTGGGCCGGACCGTGACGCACATCACGGTGGCCCCCCACAAGGTCGCTGCGGCGGGGGACGTCGAGGACGCTGTAGTCCCGGTGGCCAAGGTGGTGCTGGACCACACCATGCCTACCATCCCTATGGCAGCTCACCCCGCCACGGACCCCATCACGGTGGTCATCGCGGAGGCTGGGGCCCCTGGCCACGCAGAGGGCCTGCTTCAGGTAGGCAATACATGAGCGGCGGGCCCTTTGGTGCTGGTGATAACCCCTGGAACTCCTTTGATCCCTCTGCATTCGCTGCACAGTTCTTCAACCAATTCACCGACACCAACCCTTTCAATACCACCAACACTACCAAAGCCAATGAGTCCGAGGACTACACACCCGACGCCGATATCTTCGACACCGAGTCCGCATACGTCGTTCACGTCTCGCTCCCTGGTGCCAAGAAAGAAGACGTTGGTGTGAACTGGGACGCTGAGAAGAGCGAGCTAAGCCTCGCCGGTGTCATATATCGCCCTGGCGACGAAGACTTCTTGAAGACACTTGCTCTGGATGAGCGCAAGGTCGGGGCCTTTGAGAGGAAGATTCGTCTTGGGACGAGGGCGAACCCAGCGAACGTTGATACCGACGGTATCACAGCGAAGCTGGAGGACGGTGTCTTGAGGGTCGAGGTGCCGAAGCTAGACTCTGGTTACGTTGAGATCCACAAGGTGGATATTGTATAATCGGTGGTTGTCACCACTGTAGGTAGTCGTGGATACGGTGGAATGCGCAATGCCTTGCTGGATTGATGTCAGTCATCTTCAATAATGGAAACTCTATATTGATTTATTTAATTGTCACTCTTCGCCCTTGCGCATCTATACATTGACAGCTTGTTCATCCTTTTCGAGTTCGATCGAAAAAACCAAAGTTTTGAAGAGAAACATCACAAGTTTCAGATCTCCTTCGCAATAAGTTCAGCACACAGCTCCGCTAACGCGTAAATCGTACAACTCGGCATCGCAGCAATCGGTTCTGGAAACACACTAGCATCGCAAACCCTCAGTCCCTTCATTCGCTTGACCCTAAATTCATCATCTAACACTGTTCCTAGAGCGCAAGTCCCCATTGGATGGGCTATAGTGACTGCAAAAGCCTTGATTCTTGCATCGATTGCCTCGTCGCTGCTCGCAGATGTCAGCGCTGGGAATCTCGGATTTGTAGGTGGCACTTCGCCCTCGATCTCCGAGGCAAGTGGTTCTGTTTCGACAAGGCGAAGGTTTTCACGTATGGCCCGTCTAAGGATAAAGCAATCTGTCTTGGTGGATAGGTAACGTGGATTGCAGACCGGGTTGTCGCCGGGATCGGCAGATCGAAGTTTTATGGTACCACGGGACAGGGGAAGCATATGGAAAGCGGATAATGAAATGTGAGCACCATCTTCTTGAACTGTCGGAAATGCGGTGGCGTGGGTAAGAAGTGGGTAGTACCACGCTATACTGAGATAGTGGCTCCGATGTGGTCTTAGTAGCAGGTTCTGCTCGCTCCAGTCATTAGTAGTGATACCGTCTTCTCTAAGATGTGTCTCTATTTCTGCTGCTGGGAGGTTTGCAAAGAGGGCGAAATCGAACGGAAGCCCTTGACCATACTCAGGCTTCATGGTACCGTTGAAAGGACGAGCGAGACCTTTCGAAGAGTCTTTCAGTTTGTAGTATTGCGTAACCACATTGTGGTCGCTGAGGTTCTGGCCAACGGCGGGCAAATCTACAATTTGGCGTATCCCGTGTTGGATGAGCTGATCCGAAGGGCCGATCCCGGATAGCATCAGAAGCTGCGGTGTTCTGTGAGCGCCACATGCGATGACGATTTCCTTGGTTGCAATAATTCGACGACCGGAAATTAACTGGACCGCTGTAGCACGCTTCGACTCGTCAAGTAAAATACGAGCTACTGGGGCATTGCAAAAGACCTCGACACCTTCGAGATTGTACACTTTCGCACTGTGTTGCCGCGTAGCCGTCGTGTCAGAAGTGGCAAGCCAGCACTGCGTGATATCCCCTAGACCAACTGGATCACCCTTTTTTGGATTGTACTTATGACCTAAAGTCTCGGCACTTTTTTGTAGTACATTCCTGAGCGGATACCTTCGCCCTCCAACTGTATGTATTGGTCCATCGAAGCCGTACTGATCCTTATCCGCAGTCTTATCAAAGTGGGTTTCCACACGCTGGTAGTACCTGAGCAGATTCTCATACCTGAATCTCTCATTGCCTGCTCTTTCTGCAAGCACGTCCAAATCAGCAGTGGATGCGCGCATCCACATGCCAACATTGACGCCACTTGACCCGGATAGTAGACGTCCAACAGGGTTTGGTATTTTTCTATCGTCAAGATGCTCTTGCGATGTCGTTGTATAGTCGACCATTAAGCCTTCCCGAAAGTGTGTCGTCCAATCCAGTGGGTCAGTGACATCATTGACACTGGGATGGTGCACTGCATTTGCTCCAGCTTCCAACAACGCGATGCTCGCATCAGGAAGGTATTCCCTGACTCGTGATGCGACTACCACTCCAGCAGTACCTCCTCCCACCACGACGTAATCGAACGAATCAATCATGAGTATTTGGAAAAGAGGGTGTGTATGAAGGACGTAATGGTCTGGCGGCCTAGAGGGTGAAGACTAACGACGGAACCGCCGATCGCTCTCATATTATACTCATCGTAGTCCAGATTGCTTTGTAAGAAGTCTTGGTGTTGACAGACCCGATGTGGTGCTACCGGAAGCATTGTGTGGGGTAGGAACCACGTGGGGCACAATAACCTGTGAGGGTGCAACACGAGAAAGGTTTCACAACACAACCCCTCTGTGGATCTTTGGTAACACTATGATCTGTAGATATCAAACCATATACATGCAGCTCTTGCCTCCTTGGTGATGAAAGACCCAATGGACTACGGAAGTCGACCAACGTACATTCAATAAGCACCACCTACCTAGGTAGGTAGGTAACGTGCACAGCTACGAGATATCCAGGCTTCACACATATAAAACCCACATCTCGTTCTTTAGACATCCTTTCACTGAACTGACGGATGAGCAAACTTGCAGCAGGCTATAGACGCAATGTCATCCGACCCCGACACCACCCAAGGCTCTCAGTCATATTGAATCCATATCGCCTCAAAGTGCAGGCAACAGTGGAGATATTTTTGGCGGTTGAAGACATTTTCCCCGGTAAAAGTAGTGGCGTGGGGAAATTCATGGAGTAGAGTTCGAGGCCTAAGACTTTGAAATGAGACTCGCAACATTTCACAAATGTCTTCGTTATTTCACGCCTTCAACAAGAAATTCAAGATTAGATCTGTCACATCTAGGCACTCACTACCGCTGCCCTAGTATCTCCGCCTACACTAATTGATTGGTTTTAGTTTATTCTGCTCATGAACAGACTGTTACAATCACTAGATGTTAAGGTGCTTTAAAAAAGAAGCGAAGCGCTTTCTTTCGTTTCCAAGGTTCCCTCCGCAAGCAAACCATTACCTGGGTACCATGCCTACGATAACTCAGCGTACCTCCCAGGTGGGTATGATCTTACTGCGTTGTCAGCGCCCATTCTACACCTGTAATTATGGAGAGTTCATGTCTTGTTGTACCGAGACCGAGATGAGATTGGGTAGAGTTAACATGTGTACGAGCTCTCGTGATAAGTGAGAGGGAGGTTGAGAAACGGAAGTGAAGTCGTCTACGGGTAGCACGCGCTAGCGCTTCCTTGCCACTCTAACTGCTTCCATGGCGTACCGACAAACAAACAGCAGTTCGTCTCTCGTTCAGTTCCACACTGGCCTCAGTAAATCCACAAGACTGTCACGCAACCGATCGTTAACACATGGCGAACCAAGTTGACACAAGCGTTGCGTACCACGAGAACAAACTCATCGAAACAAACCCGAGCGACGGTGTCCAAAGGAACTCTACCGACGACTCTGCAATGCAGGTTTCGGATACGATTGCTGGAAATGCAGCTATGGCGGCCCCAGCAGCCAACCCGATTAAGCCGGGGAGCAGCGCAACATGTGAGCCGACTACGTTCAAGCCCAGCAGTCTCAACAGGAAAGATACTCAAACAGCAGCAGACTCTGCCTACGGGGCCCTACCTCGAAGCACAAAGCTGCAACCTCCTGGCTCTAGCGGTGAGGTTACAGGAACAGAGCCGCTCAGCGCCAATCACACCGATGCAAGCAATTCGTGGACTACTCGTGACTCTTCCTTGCCGCCAGCGCTTAGTTACACGCAGTTCAAGCGTCCGTCACCAGAGCAAGTCTCCTCAATCTTCCCTTCCGAGCTCCCGCCGCGCCCTTTACCCAAAGGCTCATTTTTTCGGCGACTGGTCGATCCATCTGCATGTCCCGCACGCCCTGCTCATCTCGACGGGACCGAGTCTCATCGGCATATGTTCCGCACTCCAGACATCGAATTGCATGTATTCGGCGAAGATAGAGGCCTCCATGAGACAGATCGACTGCGTCGACTCAAGTTCTGGGGCTTGATGTTGATCGGGGCGGTATTGAGCATGGCTATCGGTATGCTCATTTATCATCTTGTCCGCCGCTCTGAGGAGAATGACTTGGGATAGGAAACGGAAAGAATAGAAGCTCGGGAAAAGCGTTGAAGTCTGCGCAGCGGCAATGGTGGAGATGAATATAGCTGCTCACACTTAATCCGAAGCCATTCAGATCCTTAGGAGTACAAAGTTGGGGGCAGTGTGGCAGAACATGTGGAAAGCACGTGTTTTAGCAAGCAAGGGATGTATATAGTCACTTACACAGTGCTCCAATATCCCAGAACATAGCGGAACGATGTCAAGAGCCAAGACTGCCGGCCGTTACACCAATCTCACCATAGCTCAGTCCGTTCGCGACCAGTACCTTGCACCGTCTCTCCCAGTCAACTCACAACTAACTTTTCAACAGTATTGCAACCGATCTTGCCTCCAAGATAACATGTCTCAAACTCAAGGAGTTGCAGAACCTAAGGCTATACAAGAGCCATAGGAAGAAATCCCCACGCAGAAGTTGCACATGGCGAAACAAGAACTGCAGTAGGGAGGATGAAATTGAGGAAAGAAAAGTAATGAAGATTAGTTTGACAAAAATAAGAGATGAATTGCAGATTGGTTGAATGACGACAGCTGCAATAGGAGTTGTATGATATGCCACGGGTTGGGTTCGTTTCAGACTCTGTCAGATCTGATGTTGTCCGTAATAGTTCCAAGATTACATTGCTGTAGGGCCAGGGCTCCAAACTTCTTGCCCGAGATATTCGGCTTGGAAAATTAACATTGATTGCTGACTTCCGCCTCGGCCAGAAGGAGAAGCGTTCTGACAGCTCCAAGTCAAATGAACCCGGATGCGCCGAGATTGATGACAAGTCTGAGGAAGCTCAATGTGACCATGGTTTATCTAGACCAACAAATGCGCTTATCGATATCGGCTATGTATGAGTCGCGGGAGCTACCGGTAGCTCGAACCCTCAAACGCCTCACGACTTTAGAAGCTACTCGACCACCTTCTCAAAGCCATGGAATTTTTCCACAGCGGCATGCTGATCGCCAGGGGACCGGCCAAACTCTGACCATAAGTAATACCGCGGTCCAACAACCTGGGTTCGGCCTTTGTAAGACGCCGAGCATTGGCATGCAGTTTTTCCTGGGCATCGTCACTTATGTGGACAAAGCCCATGTTGACCTTCCTGTTTGCGCAAAGAGCGTGAGCTAGATGGTCCACGGAACTGAAATGGCTGGGCTCTTATCGGGGCATGACAAAACTATAAAGCACCTGGGCAGAGTGGGTGAGCCGAACACCAACGTTCGGGTGTCCGTAAGCTAACGCGACGATGCAACTCATTTCAATCGCAGTCGCCGCTACCGTAGTCCTCACGGGCAGCGTGTCTGCCGTGAACTTTACTGGCGATGTCGTGAACGGTGTCCCGGTCATCAGCGGCCTTGACCTCGCTGATGTGCCTCCACAGACTGTCTCGAAATACTACATGCGAGCTGGTGAGCTCAATGGCGGTCACCCTGTTCACATACCGATCATGGTTGCACGTGGAACCCCAGAAAGTTTGGAAACGGGCAAGAAGTTGTCGCTCTCAGCTTCCATCCATGGCGACGAGCTAAACCCGGTTCGAGTGGTGCAACGCATCTTCGAGCAGCTTCAGGACCAAGTCGCAACGCTCAATGGCACAGGTACGCTGCATGAATATCTGTGGAGATGATTGCTAACTTTGCGGTAGTCATTGGTATTCCGACTGTGAATCCTATGGGTATCTATTTGAACCAGCGAAACTACTTCACCTCGGGCGCATCAGGATCGCTCACAAACGTCAACCGCATCTTCCCTGGTACTGCAGCGACGGACGGGGGTAGCGGCCCTCAGATTCTAGCTTACAACATATGGAACCAAATTTGGGCGAATACATCCAACGTGGATGTAGGCATTGATCTCCGTAAGCCCACTGAATCCGGTCTCAACAACACTGAACTAATTCCAGTGCAGATACGCCCAGCTCTGGCGGAGAGACTTCGCTGTGGTGCTACTCCGACTTCCGCCTCCCCTACGTCGAGCGTCTTGCCAAGCTCCTCCAGCCCGATACTCTCAAGATTGATCCTGGTGAGCCAGGATCCATTGAGACAACTTTTGTCGATTACGGTATTCCTTCACTCACTGTGGAGATGGGCCAGGCAAAGGTCTGGAACAACAGCCTGATCGACCGCGTAGTCGATTACGTGAACCGCGTCATGGTCGACCTCAAGATCACACCTACCAACGAAACCGTGGAGCCCGACCTAAGCAACACATACATGATCACTACTTTCCACGATACATGGTCACAATACGGAGGATTCGTCGAGAGGCTCGTGGCTGTCGATGAGCCAGTTACCAAAGGCCAGCCCATTGCTCACATCCGAAACCCGTTTGGTGATATTATCGAGACACTACTCTCGCCAGAGACTGGACGTATGTTCCAGAGCCCACGCGACCCTAGCATCGAGCCTGGCGGCAGTGTTGGACAAATTGCTTACAACAGCACGGATCCAGAGTGTGCTGACGGGTGCATTTTGTCTGGTCCCCAAGGAAGGAGATGAACGTAGTGTTGTTGCTAGCATTACAAAATCAAATCCCGACACTTGGGTTGAACTTGTCACCTGATTGACAGTGTATTGTTACAGCCCGAATTATCACACAAATGTATGCTGTGAAGAAAGTATCTATGCTGATGAAGGCTCTCTCTCCTCGGCAGCAGCTCCACCAGTGTTACCCCTCTGACCAGTAGGCACGTCGTTGAGATTCCTCTGAGCAGCATGTGTAGGGTCATCCTTTAGTGTCTCGATAGCACCACCAGTTTGCTGGTCCTTGACGTTACCGGCAAGACCGGACAGGCCTTGACCCTTACTTGATCCATTGTGAAGCTCTTGTGAAGTCTGACCTTGACCTGGGTGGCCGAGACCGGTGTGAACGTCACCCGAAGTGGCGCCTTGGAGCGTGTCGGACGCTTGATGGTACATTTTTTGGTTGTTGAGGTCGGGATTGGGTTGGAAAGTCTTGGAAGCTGGGGCGGTGCCGGCGGGGAGGGTTTGTGCGTTGAATTCGGGGACGGCATCGTTACCAACCAGCTTTCCGGGTTGATGCTGAGACGCGTTAGTCAAGTACAACCGTGTCAAACGAGGAGACAAGCATTGTCTGACGCCGGCTTGTGTTTCGTCCCAGAGAGGACGATGCCTATGACGTTTGGGATGAACACGAGGAGATTGACATGATATACTTACACCACCGCTCATAAGGGGCTCACTGGGCTTGATGTGTCCAGCGAACTCGCGTCCATCGCTGACGGCATCGGGGTTCTGGTTTTGGCTCATGTTTGCAATATGCGTTCGATGTGCGATTTGAAGTATTTGAGCTGATGTTGTATTTCAAACAAGAGTGATCCAATTTGGGGCATTCTCTACTTCTATATGATAGCGTCACCATTTGACGTCGAGCTGATGTCATGCCAACTCCCACTAGGACAGCCATCGTTGGTGTAGGGCATTGCCGAGCTGAGCGGATACCTGACGTCGGTTGTGAATTCCGTGGCTTTGCATTCGAGGAAAGTCCTGCTAGTGATCGCCGATGAGGAAGACTAGATACTGGGTTGCTCCAAGTGAAGGGATCGGAATGATGTTCCGATGGTTCCGACTCTTTCATCAATGTGCACCCGGTTATTTCACCATGACGTTCATTACCCAACAAAGGGAACATCATTCAGAAACCATGCAGGTCTTTGATTGCTCGGTCTTTTGCGATAGCCGAGAAGACAATAGCCCTCGATGTCTACGTAGACATACCGTAGATCTGATGGTCGTAACTCACAGCAGCCTGATTTTACGGCTGTGCAATTGTTCTACACAAGTGAGCGTATCGTGGTTGGCGCTCTAGGTCCTTTGAATAGCTACAACCGGTCCCAGGTTTGTACGTCCTGAGGCATATAGGTGACCTACTGGAATCATCCTACCTGAAGGAGCTGCCTGAGAGCTACGACGGCAGTCCTCACTGCATCAATAGCAGTGTTTTCGCCTGGCCAAGGACTGACAATGTCCCTTAGCAGGCACTTGGCGTGAGGTGATTAGCGTCAGGTGTAGTCGTGCAGGAGTATAGTTTATCTTTGCAATGAGCGTATGCACTGTGTTGTCTTGCGACTGTTACGCGCGTGCCACAAGAAGGAGCAGAGCTAAGACGGTGATTTTACGGTAGTATCGCAGCTTTTGGAAGTGCTTCATATTGCTGTCTGTGATGGTAGCAAGAGCGCGAAAGCCCTCAGACGCTGTGTATCTCTGGGTAGAACTTTTGTGTCGTGTCTGTGTGTTGAATCTGCGTCGTGGGTATCGTAATCGGTCTCATTCCCATGCAACATGCCCGATCCTCACCCGCTGTCCTGCCGGAGGCTTCGCGCCGTAGGTCTAGAAGAAGGGCACGAGGCCCCATACTAGTCTGTGGCTCACTCCTCCTCCTGTATGAATGGGTTCGGGATCTCTTCGCTTCCGTCCACGGGCGAGATGACGACCAGGAGGGTGCCGCGTGCGACGATGAGGCCGAGCTTGCGATAGCGGATGTTACCGTCCTCGTCTACACAATGTCAGATGTACTCGCGTGGAAGCGGTGGAGAGGTGCATACCAGTCAATGCTTCCTTGACCTCATCTAGGACGAGGTTCATGAGCTGGTCGTAGCCTTTGAGGGTGCCAATGACTGCAGCAAGTTAACTTTGCGGCGCTCCTTGCCTGTACATCATGGCCAGGATGCATACCTTCTCGTCCGCCGCTGAACTTGACGGTGATTTGCTTGTCCATGTACTTGCTCAGGTCAAGAATGTTCTCCTTCTTGGGGCGCTCCGTCTGCCCCCCAGCACCGCCCGCCTGTGCACCGCCACGGCCACCGCCTCTTCCGCCGCGGTCGCCTCCTCGACCTCCACCGCGGCCCCGGAATGCGCCTCGCTCAGACATGGTGTGGGCGTGGAGAAAAAAGGACGCGATTTGGATGTGGAAGCGGAGGGTGTGGTGCAGCTCGGGCGGCCCAGTAAGACTTGGTCGTCTGTGGCCGGTTTGGGAAAGGCGCCGTGCTGGAGCCGGACGGCGGCCGCCACCCCACATGCCGGTCACGTGCGCGTGCGCGTGCTGTGGTCGCCGGCGTCGCAGGGGTGGAAAGAGGATTTCCGCCATTGCGTCCAGACCTCCGCCGTGCTGTGGCGCTTGGTTCTTAGCAGCTAGAGCCACCCAGGCCGCGTGCCCACGCGGCCTGCGGCATTTTTTCGTCATGCCTCCAGACGGCGGCGGCGGCGGCGGCGACGACCATGACAGCCACTGCGACGACATGCGACGATGACGACGACGATGCCGCCGGCCGTTGGGTCTCGGCGGCTGTGTGGTGCTCGCAGACGGCAGCATGAAGCACCACCTCACCCGTTTCAGCGTGGACATGGCGACGCCTGGGCCGCGTTGAGTTGCAGGCGGCGGGTGATTGGCTGGGAGGGCGGCGCTGGCAAAGGGCTTTGTTATTTCCGGTGCGATGCGTGCTTCCTTGTCCGCCCCTCTGCTTTCCGTTCGGGGCTCTTCAGCCACCGAGCAGCCGTTTGGCCTTTGACCCTCGCTCGTGCAACTCTCCCATCCATTCCCCTCGTGCGTTATGTATCTTGTCCTGTAGCTTCGGGCCTTCGCGACCACGCGCGAGCGCCCCGTAGTGTGCTGAGCTGTTCTCGCCTAGCGCCCTCCGCTCCACCCTCGACTCCTGCCATCCGTTGATTCCGCCCTGGTAGTAATCACCCACCCGCCATCCCTCCAGGCCAAGGTCATGGCCAGCTCGGAATCGCACGCTGCTGCGCCTGAGCGCGCCATGCCCTCGCACGCCACACAGCACCATGCGCCCGCGCTGCCCAGCGACCTCAAGCGCAAACGCAGCCCCTCTCACGAGCTGCACCTGGCCTCGCCCGCGCCCGTCCCCAAGGCCGCTAAGACGCACAACCACCTCCAGATCAACTACCTGGCCCGCCACCTCGAAAAGGACCTGCCCCTCATCACCAACGATGACACGCTGCCCAACATCCTCGCCGTCCTCAGCGACTACCAGGGCGTCCTCGACCGCCACGAGAGCATGGCCTGCAATCTCGGCGCAAGGCCGCTCGGCCCCATCTTGATCAAGCGATTCGAGCGCCTGTTCGACGGGCCGCCGCGAGTGCTCAAGAGCCATGGAAAGGACGGGACGACGGTGACGTGGCTCGACGTGGTCGAGTTTGCGCGCAACAAGCCGGAGCAGTTCCAGCTCGACCAGATGAGCGAAGGGGTGCGCGTCTGCCAGTTCTACACCAAGCAGTGCCGCGTGCAGATCTCGGAAGAGGACTTTGTCTTGATATCGTCTGGCATTCCCCAGAAGATGATTCCTCCGCAGCCCATCATCGAAGACGAGGAGAAGGAGCTGGGCACCATGGAGATTCTCGAGAAGAACCTGAGCCAGATATGCTCACTGGCCGACCAGGGTGAGTCTGACCACACACCACAACTAACGTCAAATTGGCTGATCTTGACCAGTCGCTGCGCGCACTCGGCAGCTCAATCACCGGCTCAAGGGCCGCAAGCAGGCCATCCTCGATCGACGGGCAACCGCAAGTCCCGCTCCTGCCATTCCACGGCCCATCAGCCCCTCCAACGTCGCACTCATGAACGGCGGCAGCTCGAGCGCCCCTAGCTTGGGATACAGCCAGGGACACGCCCAAGCCCACGCCCAACCCTCACAGACATCACCCGGTGGCAGTGGCTTCGTCGCCGTCAATGCGCGTCCACACCATGAAGCCAATGGCCACGGCCATGGCCACAGCCATAGCCGCGGCCACGGTACTTCGTCGTCTACCCGTCATGAACTGCTAGCCAAGTTCCACACGACAAACGGTCGAAGCTCATCCTCGCAGCCACCGAATAGCACCGCCGATGCGCGCAGACCCTCCATGGGCAGCCATGCAGTCTCTCACCCATCCACCCCTGCTACCATCCCCACTCGGGCTATCCCAAAACCTGCAGATGGCCCCCAGGCCTCCGTGCAACACATTGCACGGCCACCGCAACCCCTCAATGAGTCTGAGCTGCACTCGATGATGAATTCGCCTGTGCCGATACCAAACACTCCCTCGAACCTCCTGCCCGCCTCGAGTCAACGCGCCAGTCAACAACCGGAAAAGGACGACGGAGGCCCTTTCAAGGTTGAGATGGTACACAGGATGGAAGGTCTGGCCAAGGGTGAACGCATAATTCCACCCTGTGATCGCTGTCGCAGGTTACACATGGACTGCTTGAAGAACCTCACGGCGTGTGTGGGCTGCACGAAGAAGCACGCAAAGTGCTCGTGGAAAGAAGTCAAAGAGGGTGAGCTACGCGGTGGATACACGTACCCACCCGGCACCACCAGCAATGGTCAGAGTGAGACTAGTGACCATGAGAGCGGTGATGGCGCGAGTACAGCAAGTCCCGCTGCGATGATGAGTCCTTCGCATCATGGGCCGACGCCGTCACACATGTCACACGGCAACGGCCAGCACACTCCCCAGCATCAACAGGCCCATCACCAACCCTCGGAACCACACGCACAGCCACATCCACCGCAGCGCGATGGCTCACACGATGCACGCATACCATCGGGCCGCAATACCCCACATGAGCGGGAGCGGGAGCGGAATGTAGAGACTCAGCTCCAAGAAGCTGCACAATCTAGCCTTGCGCACGCGAACGCTCGACTGGGTAGGTCCGAAAGCAAAGGGCCCGACTACCCCAATCAGACCATGGTTGCTTGAGCCACATCACACCACAAACACTGTCAGCCGGAGCCTTGTGGGGGATGTGTCCAGGGTTCTATTTCTTTGTACATTTGTTGCATGATACCATATTCGCCCTCGCTTTGGTTTCGAGGATTGGGCAGCCGGACATCTTCTTCTCTACCATCCAACCTGCTGTTTATCATGAACCATAAATCTACAATTTCATCACTGTCAGGCCTATTTTGTGCATGCATCCTGTCGGAGAATTGTGTCAAAGAAACTTGATCATAGAAAGAAGAGCATATGTGAAAGAATATCCAAGGCTCACCACCATCAGTAGATGTAGGCGTCTTCTTATCGTTTCCTCGCTATCCAGAATGAAGGTCGGTATGTATTTTGCAGCATACTCCGCGTGTTAGAGATGTACCCTGTCTCGATTGTACCATGCTCTTGTCGCTCTATCGCAAACCCTAGATGCGCTACCAATGCTACGATTTCATCGTGCGTGAGTTCTACTGAACCTGGATCCCCAATCCCTGCGTCCGCATCGGCTCTCCTTCTTTCTTCCTCTGCCATTCCGTCTTGGTTATCTCCTCTTTGTGGTGGTGGATGCCATAACAGTGGACCGAGATTGATCCAAAGACCACCGGGTTTTAGACAATTGCGAACAGCTTCAATATAGCGAATAATGTTTGGCGCAGTGTCAATGAAGAAGACGGTGGCTACTGCGTCGAATTCGTCTGCGTAGTCTTGTCGAGCGTAGACAACGCAAAAGTCGCCTGTAGATATGCTCATCCGCTCACCTGCTGGAACTTTCGAAGAAGCCTCTACTGCTAGTTCCGTTGCCGGATGCACGTCCGGTACTCTGACGGTTCTCAACTGGTCTTCCCTCGAGACGTGGTTTGAGCTGTTCAGTGCCCAGGGAGCAATCTTGAACTGTCCACCACCTTTTACGTCATTCAAAACCAACGCGCTTGCCATGAGCATGTGGTAAGAAATCTCATTTCCCTCGACGCTGAAGCCAGCACGGCACATGTCAAAGACCAAACGACCCAGTCCAACGCCCGGAACCAGAACTTTAACATTTGCCCGATCCGCGTCTGCCATGGTGCTGCTTCTTGATTCAAATTCTTGTTCCACTGCCGCCACAACAGGATCGAAGCATTTGGCCCTCTCCACATGTCCTGCTTGGCTCCACTCCCTCCAAAACTGGTTTATACAACTCCGTGCCTTGTCCACGTCGCCCTGGCTTGTCTTGGCTCCTAGCGCATTCATGATCGTGTCAAAGACCTTGTATTCGTCGCGCGCATCTTTCTCAGGCACAATTGAGGCTACCCAGTCACTGTCGAGCGTGGGAGCTAGGAAGGCTTTGAAACCTGTCACGAAGATGGCTTCTGCTAGCTCGGCATTGCTATCAATGAGATCGTCTACTTGAGAGAGTGTAGATAGGATAGAAAAGGGCGGTCGAGATAGCAGTGTCCAATCCGATTGTGGGAGTGAGTAGAAGGCTTGGCGGCGCAGGTGTGTTCCATTGTAGTGAGCAAGCCGACGGTATGAGCTGCGGATATGTTAGCATCTTTGATACTAGTCTGATCTTGGTGAGGCACGCGCGAGTGTACCGGAAAGATTCTAGAACTGAGAGGATGAGACTCTGTTCCTCGGCGTCTGTGGTAGGGTCGTAGGTGTCTCGAGGTTCTGCTTTCATCTTTCACTCAGCTAACCCTAACGATGCCTTGAGTTTTGAAGTTGGCTTTGTAGCTCTGTTTGGCTGTTGCGGTTGTTGTTCGTCTCCACTCGGTCCCTTGGGTCGCTGTTGCCTCGCGACTGTCTTTTAGGATGAGTGAGGTTCGCGATTTTTGCCCCACCTGCCTCGGTACTCCGTTGTCACGATCATCATCATCATCACAGTTATCACCATCATTGTGACTTGACTCTCCGCAATTACGCTCAGCACGCAATGATGCATGCTGCTGCCGTGGACGGCAGCACGCCGCACACACCCACTGAAGTCTCGTTCCCTCTCCCCAAGGCACCGCACACAAACATACATCTCCAGCTCACAAACAACGGCCCGAACCTGCTGCTCTTGCTCACTACTGCAACGGCCGAGTCTGCAACTTCTGCACCCCTCGGGTCCTTTGTATACGCGATGCCTAACGTAAATAACACATTCAATAAGTCTGATCTGTAAGTATGCAAGCTAACAATATACCCAGAAGGCCAAACCTGCCGAGGCACTTAGTACACCACTCTTCACCCACGGCGGCACACTAGATTTCACGACTCGCCTATCTAAGGTCCTCGCACGTAGAACGGGAAAGCCTGTATATGTCGGAAACTCATCCAGTTTCGCCAGTGCAGGTATGGGCGGAACCGTTGAAGAAGAGATGGAAGCATTTCGTAGAGTAGTTGAAGTTGTCATTGGCTTGCTCAAGCTGGAAAAAGAGTAGGCAGAACAAGCAAGCAAGTTTCGAGCCAGTTACAGACATGCCCTTCGCGGGGTGGAGTCGCAGCTGTCACAATGTGCCATGGTTTGACGTCACATGATGCAAGGGCGGAACATGTTTGTTGACGGCTTAATTTATTGATTAAGCCACACGACGGTAGTCGCGCGCCATGGCTCGATACCTCACTCGTCTTCGATCCACTGGCCAGCATCGAAGCATTACTTAATCGCAACTGTCGCTTACACCTGACCAAGCCTCTCCATGGCGCTCCGCTTTGCATCGTCAGAAACTCTGGGATCATAGAGTGAAGCCTTAAGGCCACCAGCGACGTTCTTGGAATTCTTCTTTCCGTCCGAACAAGATACGGCGCTGGCGTCACCACTGTTCTCGATCTCCAGGAGGATATCTCCGGAGTGCTGCTTGGACTTGTCGGGTGTGTCTGGATAGTGCAATGTGGAAGGCTGGCGGAACTAGAGTAACAAACTTGGGTTGTTGAGGTTTACCTTGTGGCCTCCGACAATGTTCCCGGTTGGCAGCCATGATGTCTGGTGGTAGGAAGGCTGCAGTGACGGTCGGGAGAGTTGTAAGAATTGTCAAGATTGTCAAATTGATGGATTCATTGATGAGTATGCAAGAGACGAACACACTGTATTTTTATACGCCTTCAGACCGCTCAAGGTAGCGTCGTTTCTCTGTCCTTCAAGATGGCGATCCAATATATCGCGCGATCGATTGTAAACCCCTTACGTTTGCTACGTCAACGATCCGGTGTCTGCTCATCTTCGTTGTATCTGGGATTAGAAGATCTACCGCACACACCCTGTTCTTTGCTGCCGCGCAGGCCGGAAGGTATGAGCTTCAGGCGCGATGTGTGTGTCTCTGGCCGTTTGAGTGGGTTAACGAAGGCATCGTCTAGTAAATATTCCAGGTACTTCGCTCAATCTAGGATTGTCCCAGCTGAGCTGTCGCCGGGATAACCGCCAAGTGGGTCAGAATGTAGACAAGTCTCAGGTACGACGAGCTACATCATGGACCACAGTCATTATCATGTCTCCTGGATCGTGGACAATCCAGTTTCTGGGCGATCGATCTAAGACCTGGCATGCTACGACGCACTGTCACTAATGAGCTGATGTGACTGAAAAGTTTGGGCGACGTCGTTGACGCGCGCATGTGATCTGGCGTCAGCACGAGCGCGATACTCGTGTGCGGTTTGAAATGCAGTCATCTCAGGTCTTGACCGCTCGATGATCGCGATAACCATCCCCTATGGCTTCTCGCATCCTCGTCGGCATTGTACATGGGCCTCCAATCTCTAGTTGCATATTTCCATAGGCCCAATATTGCTCTTGAGTGTCCGTCATCCCGTTCGTCATACCGCCGCTCTGACCAACATCTGTGCGTTTAAGCTGACATTCACTGCACACCGACAAGAATTGACTCAGCCGCAGACCTTTCTTTTGCGATTACAGTAAAGTTGCTATATGGTTTCATGGACTTGAACCTGAAGCTCTTGTGTAATTACGGTGCTGTAGCCCACATAGTAGAGGGATAGGACTCGAGTCTTACGAACTCATGCCACCTGAGCTCTGAAGTTCCCCTATGTGGGTAGCTTGATCGTTAAGTAGTCCTGACTGCAACGCTGCTCAGGCACTTCTCAACCCAAGTGAGACTTCCCAGCCTGGTAAAGATCTCACGGAGAGTTCGAGTGACATCAATACCTCCACTCGCTGCATTCTTGATGTCGAAGGATCAAAGCACGTTCAGACCTTGGGGCGACGGGTATGCTTGAGAGGAAGCCGCGTGGAAAGTGAGAAACATCTCTTTTGGGAGAGATAGAAACCTGTTGATCACATTTGAAGATCCGTAGTGCACTGCTTCACGGTTTGGCCGAAGCCGTCACGTTTGCTTTTTGCCCAAATCAGCCACTGTCGGTTCTGGTATATTTCAAATAGGTGTCTCCGCTCCACACTGTTAATGCAATTTTTGACTCTCCAACAACATTCGTCATTCCAGATATGTTCAATCAACGTTGTCAGCCTTGAGTTGCGCATTCGTGACGAATATACCTTTGTGAAGCAGGATTCGGAAACTTCCAAGGTTGTCACCTTGCCTGGTTCAGCCTCATTCATCAGTCCACCAGCACTCAGCACGATGATTGATATTTCCTTTAGACTCTACTACTATGGAGATGTGTCGTGAGGGTCATTAGAATCGTGCTGACGCTGGTACCGGTAGTGATTGGACCGATATGTAGCCCAGCTAGTCACTTGAGACATCTTGATGGCTAGCCACTGGCATCTTTTTTTTTGCCAATCTTTGGCTAGAATGGGAACGACGTAGTTCCTGACCAGAATACTATCTCGTCTGGTGCGCACTTGTCAACAATAGCCACTGAGGAGGTGTGCAATCGATTTCCAAGTACTGCTGAGGAGTCGGAACTCTGAAGATGAGATAGGAATCGTGGCGTCACAACTCTTTCGGTGTGGTCGATCTTGGGGAGCTTCAACACTGGCTTAACTTTGCAATTTGCGCTCGAAATTGCATGTACGCTGTGTTTCGTTGAACGATGACTCACTTGCTTGCAAAATTCTACCTTGGTATCTTCCGCCAATCGTGGCACATGATGAGATAAGCCATCGAACAGAGTGCGTAAGCGGGAAAGCCTACCTACGTACAATGACCGAAAAAGCTGCTTAAGTTATGCTTACACACTCTGCCTCGCAGGATAACACGTTGCTGTTGCGTTTGTCGCAAAGTCCGCTAATCAGGATAGCTATGTAGCAGCCGATGCGAGCTAGGTAAGTAAGGGATCTAAAGTTCCAAATCGCCTTTAGCCAGCCAGACACACCTGCGCGTTGACTGATCTCAGTCCACGTGCAGTCGGATCTTTCGGCTCTTGTTACCGCAGACCAGATGAAATGATTATAGATAAACGTGAGGATTCTACCATCCGCATGGTTTGTTAAGCCACCCTTTGAGTTTACAGCGTTGACTGATTCAGCTCTGCAATAGACTCCACAGCACGGCGCTGTAACAGTATCTACACCGCTACACGTATGCCTAGGAAGATGTAGTAATCCAATCGTTAAGCCGGTTTAGGGATCGTCTGCGGGCCAAATGGCGTTCCGCCTTCAGTAATCTTCTAGAATTCTGGAAAGAGATTTGGAAGGATGAGTCTACCAACCGGTATCCCTGCCATTCTTACACCCTGACTCGACAAGCGAGCACAGCCCTATCGCTGACAAACTCTCCGAACACTTAGGCCCAACGCGCATCATTGGAGACCACTTCGTCGCAGCTCCCCTTGCTGCAACAGCGATGACTTCATGGTATGCAGATCGGGTCATGACTTCCTGCATGACAGGATGTAGTGCACGGGCTAAAGCTCGAGCTTGGCGATAGCTGAGTAACAATCTCTCACAGCTACTACACCTCGTGTTAAGTCGTGTTAACACAGCTAATATTAGCGACCATTGGGGCCTCTGACTCGTCAGCGAATTCGACACGAGCGTTGCAAGTCTGACTCTATTGAATCTGTGGCCAACCATCCAATGAACCTCGTCGTTGCGTCAAAATGATCATCTCAAATCCAAACAGTCGGTCGGCTATACCGAGCATGGTGGACACCAACTGGGGGCGAGCTAGATGCGCAACGGCAAAGTCGCGTGAGCGCTTCAAGTCCCGAATACGATCCGTCTCAAAGTTTCGGCCGGTCTTTCAATGTTCCTGACGATTTGGCATGCTTATCAGAGTGAGGACAAATGGTGATTTTCTGGGAGCTACCCGATACGAGAAGAAACCAGAATCTGTTCCGGCCATGTATATCATCGGCGAAGTGGAAATAGCTGCTGGAGTAAAGCAAGAAACAAGCCGGCTACAATATGCACGGCGGTGAAGAAATGTCTACACGAATGATCCGGTCGTGACCTATCTCACCAGACAGAGCGGGTCTTGACGTTCGCATACGGGTTGTCGTGCGTGCGGCTCAAATAAGCATCTTACGACAGCAGCCCTACACTATCCCGCTGCACATTCGTCAACGGTGCATACAAATTTCCTCACGAAGAGCATGATCGGACGCCACACATCCACCAAGGCTCTCCCCGTGCACGCTGGATACCCACTCACCGGTCCCGCTGCAGTCTCACCACCTTCTCCAACTGGTCGGGTACAGCCTTATGACACAATACCGCGATTCCAGTACCGACGCTACGGTCGCTTGGTCACCCGTGTAGAAGAAACGACCCTGACTCCAGAGCGTGCAGAAAAAAGCCACATACTGGATTATGCAACACGAGACTGGCTTAGATCTCCGAAGAATCTCTCTGTTCAGACATCAGTCTTGCTATTTTCGACCTTTGGTGACCGTAAAGTCGGGGATCCAAAGCTTCGGGACCTGGGGCCAGCGACGTGGTTTTGAGGATATAAAATCTGGGAACCTTCAGCCTGGTGCATCATCACTAGCTATCACGACAAACCAATCTACACCGCTACCAACACTCTCTCAGGCCTCTTGGAACGACTTTTGTAACTACGACTGGTCAGCAGCGACGTCGCACTCGAACCAGATTACTTCCTAGGTCTAAGCATAAGCACATCTGTATCCTCTCTTGGTATATGAGCGACCGTTCGTCCGGACCTTCTAGCCCGCCAAGGAACGACCCAACAGTAGTCGTACTGCATCAAGATTAACTTGTACGATCGTCACTTCTGAATCACATCGGGGCCTGGAGAGAATATCCAAATCGACCCTCGAGACATCCTTCCCAACGCCCATACTTATTATTATAAGGTCGCCTGCTTTACGGACACACAATCCGGAGTCAGGTGCTCAACAGGGTCACCCTCTTGCTATCTATCATCGCCCAAGAACTGTTTCGCCTCTACAACTTTAGAGCCAGGAACATTCTCCTTTGCCTTACGAACGCCGACAGCGATCTCAGTCACAGCCGCCCGAAGCCTCAACTACCATAGCGAAACACCACCATGTCTTCTTCAGGATCTTCCCCTTCAAGCACGTCTGGTTCTGGCAATAACTCTGGATCTGGCCAACTTCCATACGCCCCATTTCCATATCCAATGCCTGCCAATCCCCGGGGTGGTTCGAGCCAGGGAGGCCAAGGCAAGTAGATGTCTTCACCCCGATTGCTTTTCAAGTCGGCTTTCTTCTTCTGTCTGTCTGGTTTGGTTTTGCATGGCATAGTTGTACTGCAACCCTGGCGTCGGAGATACCCTTCTCTTCTTTATACTTGTATCGTCGATTTCTCTACACGGTCCACTCTTGTCTTCTCTACAGTTGCCTGTACGTTGAATCCATTGTATTGTCTGGCGTCAGCACTTTTTTCCTACACCCCCATAGACACTCTGACTCGCGTTCACTTGGTTGCGCTCAGTACCTCTAGCGAGTAGGCTCGCACGATTGGCGTCCTCTTTTTTTTTTCCCTTACACTGCGTTTGTCTCTTCTCGGTTCGGATTTATTCCAAGGATTGTTCCCATTCGGGCCGTTGCCTCTCTAACTAGTCGGTTGGCTATTGACGACGGCGGCTCGATACGAAAGCTCTTCGGGAAGGAATGTCGCTCATTCTTGTCGATCCTGTTTTTGATCATGGTAAACTCTATTCCTGCATGGTCTGAAGCGCACAATGTGGGGAAAATTTCATAGACTAGACATTAAGTTACGTTAGCTCAATAGAATGTACATACTACGAAGCTATTGTCCGTAATGGTCTATTTTTAGGGCCGTCCGTGTACCGCAACTCGTATTGGAAAGATGGCCCCGTGGAATAACAAGGTACGGTACCAACAGCCACCAATGCTGTAGATACGATACAACTATCGAAGATGACAGCCGGGAGTTGGACCGGGTCGATGGCGTGAGGGCCCGACAGCTGGATGGCGAGGGTACCGTGCACGAATGTAAGGCGGAGAATAGTCCGGTGCGTGCGAGGAGCAAGCCCGAGCTGGACGCATATATAGAAATATACACATGTGTACGACTGTGTGCGAGTTTGCAACGGCGCGTGGGCGCACTGTGCTGGAATGCGAGGTCGACGGTCGATGGAAGCTCTGGCGGAGCGGGCGGGCTTCCAATGCCCGTGTCGCTGACTAAGCAGCAGCAGCGTCCCGTTGCGGCTGGGCAGCGTCGCTGATACCAACTTTCTCCTCCAATTTGGTCGGCGCGATATCGCGACATTGCTGCCCTGCCCTGCTCTGCTAAAGTGACGCTACAGTCTGCACCCGACCCTTTGTCTTGCCTGGCCATCGTGACGTTGCGACAGTTTCGACAGCTGCTTTGTCGTCACCCACGCGCGCGCGTCATCTCCGCAACGCCGTATCCGATCCCCCAGAGCTCCGCTGTCATCTCTCCATCAACCACGACCTTCGCGTCACTCCACAAACGCTACCATGGCGCCATCACGATCCCGATCGCCACTGCTCTCCTTGCTCGCCCTCGGGTCCATTCTCCCGTACTCGGCAAATGCCTTCGACTGCAAAGACATACTCGCTGACGGCGCGCACTTCAACTTCAAGGAGCTCGGCGGGCCGCACGTGGTCCACTACCAGGAGTCCGATCTCACCAAGGAACTCGAATGGAAATACAACTTCACAATCGACATCTGCAACAATCTCAAATGGCACAAAGGCGGCAGTCTGGCCACTGAGTGCCATCACGGAACCAGGGTGTGTGGCATCCGAGAGAACATCGACCTTAGCAACGATGACAACTCGACCATTACCCCGATCGAAATTGCTGGTACATACACGACGCACAACGGGAGGAACATCGATGCCAAATTTGAGAATCTTGGCCACTCCAAGAGTAACAAGGACGCCGGGCTGGAGGGTGTCAGGGCGACGCTGAACGGCGGCAGATTTCCCTTTGACAGCAAGAGGGAGGGTGTGAACCAGCGCGCCATCATCGAATTCGTTTGCGACAAGGAGAGGACGGGCCTAGAAGGTGACGAGATGGACAAGAGCCCCCATGAAGACGGCGACCAGGATGACAAGGACGACAAAGACGGCAAGGATGACAAAGATGACAAGGACGGAAACAAGCAGGATAACGACGACAAGCAGGACAAGTTGCGGCCGAGAGAGGAGCCCAGCAAGAGAAAATGTGAGGACAACGACAACAGTCTACGCTTCTGTGGATATGATTTGGAGACGGAAGAAAAAGACAAGAAAGTCCAAACACTTCGATTGGAGTGGCGCACCAAGTATGCGTGCGCCGATGCACCTTCGCCCGACGGTGGCTCACACTGGGGCTTCTTCGGCTGGTTCTTCATCATGTAAGTCACCCGTCTCAAAGCTCCAACGTCTAATCATCGCTAACGTACTTCTAGTCTCTTCCTTGTCATCGCCGCCTATCTCATCTTCGGCTCATGGTTAAACTACAACCGCTATGGCGCTCGTGGCTGGGACCTGATTCCCTTTGGCCACGGAGACACGATACGTGATATCCCATACATTGCAAAAGATTTTGCGAGGAAGGTGATAGGAACTGTTCAAGGAAGTGGTAGCAGAGGAGGCTATGCCGCCGTCTAGACTTCGCGATCATGCGAAGGTCTGTGAGAACATGACGGGGACGATCATTTGGGTTGCATGGATGGATTGAGCATAGAAGAACATACTCGGCGCTAGTGTTTACCGAATTTGGCCTTCGATAGGCCCCTAGGATACTCGATTAGAACTTGCTATAAAAGAAAGAGTTATATCTATTCATCTATCATCCTAATAAGCGTACTTCTCTTCTCTGAATCTAAGATATAAAGCCTATAATATTATATTCTATAAGAATACTATAAAGATTTTACTTTATATAATAACCTACTTAGCTTAGTATACTTTATGAGATAAATAAGTGTTTACGTAGCTAAGAATCCTCTACTAAGTAAGACTAGTTTACTTTCTATATTAAAAACTTATAATCTACTAGCTACTTAAGCTAAATAACTTATATAATATATTTTATAAGTAAGTTACTAACTTAAGTAAGTTACTAATAAGTAAGTTACTAACTTAAGTAAAGTACTAATACTTAACTTATATCTTACTTACGTATACTTATTATATATTTATAATATAGTATTTTTAAATTTATAGTAAGCTAATCTATTCTTTAAACTTATAACTATCTTTAGTATAGCTTATTTCTACTTTATAAGTATAAGAGTTATATCTTTTTTTACTATAATATTTATAATACTTTATACTATATAGCTTATATATAAGCTTATAACTAGTATTAAACTTTTTACTTACTTTATTAGTAATTATATTTTATATTTTCTTTACTATTAAGGTCTCTTCTATTTTAATATACTTTTATTTTCTTAACTAATACTTTATAAGCTTATTAGTTATACTTTATTTAAATATTAAATATACTAGTAAGAGATATAAGTATAATACTATTAAAAGATATTATAATAGATTATAGTAAAGGTATATTTCTTAAATCCTAAGTTTTACTATAAGTAGCTATATAGATTTAGTAATAGTTAAGTTAATACTTATAAAGTAAATATTATATATAAAAGAGTAAGCTAGTTAAGTAAGTAACTTATATTTAAAGTAAGTAAGTATTTATTTTTAGTTATATTTAGTAAATTATTTTAACTTTAGTTTCTATATATATAGATAAAAGAGCTTTTCTACTATAAAATACTAGTTAGTTTAATATTTAAACTATATTAGTACTTTATCTTTTAACTAACTTTTATAACTAATAAGTATAAAGATAGTTAATTTTAATTTTTTTAAACGTATAATTAATTAAAACCCTTATATTTATAGAAAATAGAAATTTATAAATTCTTATTTAAAAAATAAGCTTTAAGCTATTTTTATATAAACTTAACTATATAATATTTAAAATAAACTATAAGTAGTATTTAGATTCTAATAATAAGTATTTAATATAAAAGTTAAACCTTAATTATACTAAGTATTATTAAGGTTTAGTAAGTAGTAAGTAGTAGTAATTATAAATAATTTAAGTATATTATAGTTATAAAGAAGTAGTTTATAGTATTTCTTATACTATTTCTACTAGTATATATATAAGCCTATTTAGATTTTTATATTATAACTTTATTATTACTAAAGTATTTATCTTAGTAGTCTTTAATATCTTTAGGTAATAGTTTCTATCCTATAAGTATAGCTAAGCTAAGAGGTTTAGGCTTATTAAAGATTTTTCTTATAAAATAGTTTAGTATTATTATAATTAAGATAAGTACTAGCTTTATACTATATTAGCTTAGGGAAATTTATTTACTTAATTTTATATACTTATTACTTTCTAGTTTTACTTATCTTAAAAGTAGCTATATTAATAAATTTATTTACTAGCTATTTAGTATAACTATCTTTATTACTATTAATAACTTCTAGAAGTAGTTATTATATAAGTACTTAGTTAGAGAGGGCTTTAATAGCTACTAGCTAAAGGGGTTTAGAGTAAAAGATAAGAAAAGTACTATTCTTAGTTAATTTATTAGAAAGATTTAGTTTATAGGTATAATTAGTATAAATAATATACTTAATCTTATATAGGCTAGCCTAGTAGTTTATAAGTTAATTTAAGTAATATAAAGTACTTTAGTTAATAGTAGAGATTTAGACTTTATTACTAAGGCTATAAAATAGAATACTATATTATTTAGTATTTAATTAGTTTAATTACTCTTAACTTACTAAGTAAATCTATTATTTAAAGTAAGTTACTAAAGCTAAATATAAGATTATTATTTCTTTAGTATAAATTATTTACCCCTTTATTTAAATAATAAACGTACTAGTAAAAGATATAAGTATAATACTATTAAAAGATACTATAATAAACTATAGTAAAGGTATATTCCCTAAATACCTATTTATACTATATATAGCTTTATATAGTTTAATAATAGATAGGTTAGAACTAAAGCCCTAAACTTTAAGTAGTTCTAAATAGTTATAATAATATTAAGGAGAAGTAAAGTTAAGGTAGAAAAGAAGTTTATTAGTTAATAACTATAGTTTATAGCTTAACTCTAGGCTTATAACTATAGTACTTAAGGCTATAGAGATATTTAAGTACCTACTCTTTAAATTTCTATCTCTTAACTTCTATACTTTAATACTTTATCTTAAGGCTTACTACTAGTATCTCTAGTATCTCTAATATCTTTAATACTATATCTACTATAATATATAACTACGTTAAGGGCGTTAAGTAGCTATTCTTAGAGTAGATAATACTTAATATTAATACTAATACTAATACTAATACTAATACTAATATAGACGTAGATATAAAGTACTAGTAAACTAAGAGTTAAATCTACTTAAATAATAATTATCTCTAGCCTAATAGTATATTAAGCCCTTACTTATATAAATATATCTTATCCCTTAACTTAGTAGAAGAGCTTACTAAAGAGAATAGAAAGAAGTATAAAGAGATCTTCTAGAAAGATAGCTAGTTTATTATAACTCTTCTCCTTATAGGTAGCTTTACTTAGCTAGCTAGTACTAAAATTATAATAGGATTAAGGTTATCTATTACTAGAGAGTTAAATATCTATATCTAGAAGCTAAGTAATATAATAGTAGCTAAGGGCTTACTTATAATAAAGTAAGAGGTATATCTTAAGATAGTTATAGATAGATACTATAATAAATAACTATAGTAGATCCTTAGTAAGCTTATCCTAACTTTTAGTTAGACTAAGTAGGACTAATAATTATTTATATATAGTAGGTATTAATAAGGTAGTAGATAATTAATTTAATAATAATAATAATAATAATATAGGAGGTATAAGGTATAGTGTAATAGGATTTATTAGGTACGTAATAGTAGTAGGTATAGTATAATAGCTATAATAGTTATAATAGCTTTAATAGTTATAGTAGCTATAGTAGTAATATATAAGGATACTATTACTACTACTACTACTACTACTATTAATATATAGGCTTCGTAGCCGCTTAAAGGGAATTAAAATTATAATTATAACTATAACTATAATTACTATAATATAATAAAGCTTAATCTCTAGGTAGTATTAGTAGTAATTATAATAGTAAGGACGTTAAGGTAGTATAGCTAAGTATAATATAAGTAGAGTAGATAGAAAGGTGTTATAGGTAAAAAGAGACTTCTAGATATACTAAGATAGTTTAGGCTTAGTTTTAAAATCTCTTAGTAATATAATATAAGATAATACTATAGGCCTTATTCCTAAGGCTTAGGGGGGGAAGTTAGAAGGTTATATCTTATCTCTAGTAAGTATATAATACTATTATATATCTTTAGTATTTAGTATTTATAATATACTATATATATACTAATAGTTACTTAATATAAGTATAAGCTTATAGTTACCTAGTTAGTACTTTATCTTAGAAAAAGTCTCTAAATATACTATAATAATAAAAAAAGTCTATAAAGGCTAAGGCTAAAGATAACTTTTATAGTTAATTTAAGAAGTAGAGCTAGTACTTAAGCTTATATAAGAAAGCTAAGTTAAGAGGCTTTTACCCTAAAGCTCTCTTTTAATAAGAAATAAAAGCTAAAGTATTATAAGAAGAACTTATATATTAACTCTTAAAGGAAGAATACTTACTATTTTAAAAAAAGTTTAATAATATAGTAGCTTATATTAAGTACTAATAATAGAATAAGAATAAAACTCTTATTATTTCTAAAAGTAAGACTTAGGCTTAGAGTTATAATAGAAGTATAATAATAATAAAAGGAAGTATAAAACTAATATATACTATTAGCTTAACCTAAGGAACCCCTTTTATAATAAGATAAGCTAGATAGTATATTTATATAACTTATATATAAAATATTACTTAGATAAGGTTAGTTAAAAATTCTTTCTATAAAAGTTCTTAAGACTACTAATATATAATTACTAATAGTATAATTATCTAAAGGATATATATATATAATATACTTATAAGATAAAAGATATAGCTTATACTTTTATAAGAATAAAGGTTATAAGAGACTATATAAATATATATAATATAATAGATAACTATAAAGGATATAACTAGTATATAAGAGTATAAGTAGCCCTTATAGTATACGTACCTTAAGATAAAATATAAATAATATATTATTATAAATAGTTTCTATAGTTATAGCTAGTAGTTATTTTTAGATAGGCGCCTAATATACTTAGAATAACTTAGGAGATTAATAGTATAAACTTCTTAATACTCCTTAAGCTTACTATATAGCTTAAAAAATACTAAATATAAGTACTAGTAGATTTAAGATCTTAAGTAAGCTATATTACTATATTAGTAGCCTCTTTAGCTAGACTAAAGCTATTAAGAGAAGATAAAAGCTATATATTATATATTACTAATAGTTAGCTTATATTAGGTAAGACTAAGATTATATATAAGGTTACTAAAGTAATACTTAGTATTTAAGATTACTAAGAGAAGATAGACTTAGATATCTTTAGACTAGCTAGTTATAATATTATATTAAGACTTCCTTAGTTATAAGAATATAACTTATATACTAATTAAAAATAAAAGACGTTCTTATTAAAGTACTATAGATAAACGTAACTATAAGCTAGCTTATATATTTAATAACTATAATAGTAGATAAGAGTAAGATTAATAATATTACTAAAGAATAATAAACCTTACTTAAAAATAGCTTTAAGTAATAAGGGTTTAACTTAATAGATACTAGTAAAGTATTTTTAGATTACTAAATTATAGTTTTAAAAGAAATATATAACTCTAAATTTTATAAAAGAATATAAAGAATTTTAGTACCTCTTTATAGAAGTAGTAGATAGTAAAGCCTTCCTAAAGTATTAACCTTAAGACTATAAGATTATCTTAGAAGAAGGGAAGACTTTACCCTTTAGGCTAATATAATAACTATTAGAGATAGAACTTAAGATACTAAGAGAAAAGCTAGACTAAGACTTTTTATATTACTAGTAGAATTCCTAGTATACTTTATACTAAAGAAGAAAGGACTACGTAAGATATATATTAACTATTATAAGTTTAATAATATTATAGTAAAGATATAATACCTACTACTAAATATTATAAAACTTTAAGATTAATAATATTAAGCTAAGGTTTTTATAGTATTAGACTTATAAAATAGATACTACCTTATTAGGATTAATAAAGGTAAAGAGTAGAAGATAGTATTCTATATAAGATATAGATACTAAAGATATACTAGTATAGTATTTAGGCTTTTAAACGCCCTAGTAATATTCTAAGAACTTATTAATAGTATATTATAAGTATACTTAGATAATATTCTTATCTACTTTAGAAATATATAAGACTATATTAAATATATCTATATAGTACTAAGGTACTTAGAGAAGTTTAACCTTTAACTAAAAGTAAAGAAGTATAAGTTTTATAAAAATAAGATTACTTTCTAAAAGTATATATAAGGAGCTAATAGAGTATAGATAAGTAAAGATAAGATTAATATAGTTAGGGAATAGCTATAACCTAAAATAGTTTAAGATATATAGTCCTTTTTAAGATTTCTAAACTTTAATTAATAGCTTATAAAAACTTTTTAAAAATTACTATCTCTTTTACTAGACTTATAAAGAAAGATATACCTTTTAAGTAAAGTAAAGGAGCTAAAAATACTCCTTAAATACTTAAGAAAGTAAGTTTTAAACTACTTTACTTTTATATATTTATAGTAAGATATAAGCTACGCTTTAAGATAAATATATTAGACCTTATACTAAGAGGATATACTAGTATATATATTAATAAGAAATAGTACCCTATTACTAATAACTCTTATACGTTTACTATAGCTTAATAAGGATACTTTTAAAGAGGTTAATCTTAATAATAACTTTATACTTACTATACTACTTACTAGTTACTACTATAGTTACTAAGATAGTTACTAGGCTATCTAAAACTAGGCGCTTTATACTTATAATAAGATTAGAGTTACTAGATATACTAGATATACTAGATATACTAGATATACTAGATATACTAGATATACTAGATATACTAAATATATTAGAGATATTAGAGATATTAGAGATATTAAAGATATTATAAATATTAAAGTATAAGAGTTAAGAGAAGGAAATTTAAGTTACTTAAATATTTCTTTATCTTTAAGTACTATAGTTATAAACCTAAAGGTAAGCTATAGACTATAATTTAAAAACTCCTTTTCTTTTTAAATTTCTCTTCTCCTTAATATTACTATAACTTTCTAAAACTATAGTTTAGGGCTTTAGTTTTAACCTAACTATTATTAAACTTATATAGCTATAGATAGTAAAACTAAGTATTTAGGAAATATACCTTTACTATAATTTATTATAGTATCTCTTAGTAATATTATACTTTTATTATTTACTAGTATATTTATAAACTAAATAAGAAGGCTAGATATTAAGATTAAACTTCTAATATTAGTACTTTATAAGGTTACTATTATTTTTCTAAGTAATTACCTACTTTATATAAATAGTATTATAGTTAAAGTTTATTATAGTTAGTAATAATATAGGAAATACTAAGTATAGTATCTTACTTTTTAAACACTTAACTAGAAATACCTTAATACTCTCTTAAATAGCTTATAAGATAGATTTTTTTAAAGTAAATATCTTAATTTATAATATTAATACTAGTAAGTATATAGTAGAGTTTATTAAATAAGGTCTCTAGGAGAAGAAGCTTTATACTCTTCTAATATATCCTAATTTTATAGAGAGTAATAGCTAGGTTTTAATTAACTTAATTTTATTATAAATAAATATAATAACTTATTCCTTAGCTTAAAGTAATATACTTTATAGTTAAAGGTAAGAGTAGTTTTAGAAAAGGCTAAACTATTAGTAGCTTTAGGTGTATATATAGCTTAGTCTACTATAGTATTCTAAGTCTATACTACAACTATAATAAGATAGTATAATAATAGTTAAGTTAGTATTACTATTACTATTAGAGATATTAAAAGTTATAAAAAAATAGTAATATTATTACTTAGAAATAATAGTAAACTAGCTAGGGTATAAGGTACTTATAATATAAATTACCTTATACTTAGCTAATATTCTTAATATTTATAATAATAATAACTCTAACCTTAATACTAATAGCTAGAATTAATTACTATACTATAGTAGTAATTAAGAAAAGATTTAGCTAAATAACTACTTTACTCTTTATTTACTAGTTTAGGAAGCTTTAGTTAGCTTTATACTAAAAGAGTAGACTACTATAACTAAAGTATTAATTATAAATAACTATTATAGTATATAATAACTTAAGTAAGGCTAGCTATCTAATAAGAGTAGGATTAACTTAATCCTAGCTTAACGTAGTAGTAGTAGTATATAAAAGAGCTACTAAATTAGATTCTTAGCTTTTATAAAAAGTAATATACTTAGTATAACTTTATATTTAATTCTTAAGTATAAGAAGAAAGTAACTTCAAATAATAAGTAAGAAGTAATTTATATAGTAAAGAATATAGACTATAGTACTAAGTCCTATTTTAAGAAAAAGCTTAAGAAGGAAGGTAAAGATAGTAATACTTTATATATAAATAATAACTATAAGTAGCTTATAAAAGTATAGTTTTATACCTTTAAGAGCTATAAGTTAATATAACTATTAAATATAAATTTATACTAATAGTTAGTAGAGAAGTTACTAGAGACTACCCTAGATAAGGTATATAAGAAGTAAGATAATATATACTATAAAGTTAACTACTATTAGATTTAACCTTTATTTAATTAGGAGTTTAAGTTAAGGCCTAAGTATAATAATATCTAAGTTAATAAGCTTATAAGGAGACTACTTATACTAAGTAGTTTTCTAAAAAAAATTATATATATAACTTATTTTAAAAGTCTACTAAAGTTCTAAAAGAAAAAGATTATTAATAAAAATAAGAAAAAAGAGTAAGTAAACTAGATAGAGATGTTAACTCTTAGGAAGTTAGTAATAGTTAAGTCTAAGTATTAAGTATAGATTTCTTATATCTTTTTATTATATATATATTATTAACTTTCTATAAGAAATATAATATACTTATTATTAGGGGTAATTTTAAGCCTAAAGATAGTAGTAAAAGGTATATATATAGTAAAGAAAGAGAGTATAAAGTAAAGCTAAAGGAGTTAGATAAGGACGTAGATTTACTAAAGGTTAAATTAAGTAATTTCTATAAGTTTAGTAATAATAATTAAGTAAAGGAGATCAAGAATAAAGGTAAAGATAAAGTAAAGGATAAAGATAAGAGTAATAATAATAGCTAAGAGGAGGATAAAGATAGTAATATTTATTAATATTAATATTAACTACTATATATAACTATAAGAATAGCTACTTAACACTTATAACGTAATTAGATATTATAAGGCGTATAGTATTAAAGAAAGTATTAAAGTAGGTATTTCTCTTTAGTAGTAAGCTTTAGGATAGAGTATTAAAGTATAAAAGTTAAGGGATAGAAATTTAAAGAGTAGTTACTTAATTATTTCCTTATCCTTACGTACTATAGTTATTTAAATAATAAACGTACTAGTAAAAGACGTAAGTATAATATAATTAAGAGATACTATAATAAATTATAGTAAAGGTATATTTCCTTAATACTTAGTTTTACTATATATAACTATATAAAAGTACTATTATTATAAGCTTAGAAGTAAGCTATAGACTATAGTTTAAAAACTCCTCTTTTTTCTAAACTTTTCTTCTCCCTAAAGTTACTATAACTTTTTAAAACTATAGTTTAGGGCTTTTATTTTAACCTAACTATTATTAAACCTATATAGCTATATATAATAAAACTAAGTATAAATAAGCTATACCTATACTATAATTTATTATAGTATCTCTAAATAATATTATACTTACGTCTTTTACTACTATATATATTATTTTAAATTAGATAGTAGTATTAATATAGATAAGTAAATAAGTCTAATCTATATATTAGTACTAATATTACTAGTATTCTTAGTATACTATATAGCTAATTTTAAAATTACTTAGTATTTTAAACTTTAGTCTAACTATATAAATCTTATTTTTATTTATATAAATACTAAGATTTCTTCTATTAGTTATTACACTATTATATTATATATATTTTATCTTACTAGCTCTTATTTAAACTATAGTATTTAAGAAATTAATTACTTATATTTACTTTTATAGTAAGACTATTATAACTTATCTTTTACTATAATCTTTTATTATATTCTAAATACTATCTTTATACTATATAGATAATATACTTATTAACTAATTACTTAATATCACCTTATTACTCTAAAATATCTATATTACTAGTAACTACGTTATAGCTAAGGGAAAATATTAAGTTATATATATAATTTAATATATTTAATAGTATATAGTTAATAAAGAGGAGTAAATAGTAGTAGTAAATATATAAAAAGCTTAGTAGTAGTTTATAGTATATACTAAAGATTCTCTAATACTAAATTTATACTATAATTCTTTAGTCTAAACTAATTCTAAATAAACTTATATAAGAGAAGAAGTAAACTATATATCTAGGAAGCTTTATATTTTCTACCCTAAGTATAGTTAGATTCTTTAGTATTTAAATAGTAGATTAGCTATTAGTACTAAGTATATTATAAGTTACTAATAAACTTAAGTATATAAAGTAGTTAAAACCTTAATATATAGCTAGCTAACTACTCTACTTACTCTATAAACCCTAAATACTTCTATTATAGTACTACTCTTCACTATAAAAGCCTTAAAGAGTAGACTAGTATAAGTAGTTATTAATAGTAATAAGTTATTTAGATTTATTAAGTAGCTATTATTTAAATACTTTATTAAGTTTCTATAACCTATAACTATAATAGCTACGTATTATAAATTTTATTAAATACTTAATAAGTAGTACTTAAAGGCTAAGTTTTCTCTACTTAATAATTTTAGCTTATATACTAGTTTATCTATTACTATAAATAAATAGTTAGAAGCTAATTACCTTAGCTTTCTTACTATTTAAGAATACTATATTAATAGTAAATAGAAGCTTTAAGAATAGTTATTAAGCTTTATACTATTATATAGAAGGTATACTAGTATTTCTATAATTTTTTATTTTCTGCGTAAGTGTAGGGGTATTATTAAAAAAGAACTTTAAAGAAAATAAAAAGTAGCTATCCCTCTACTTATTTATTATAAAAGTTAATAACTAGTATTTCTATAGTAACTAATATTATTAAACTACTTATAAAGATTAATACTACGTTATACCTTATTACTATAATATATAATAATATAAGTAATAATACTACTATAGTAATATCTATAAAATAAGAACATATATATATTAATATTATTTAGTATTTAAATAAGAATATAATTCCTTACCTAGCTTATATTTTTAATCTTATAGTCTAGGATCTTATATAATACCTTAGACTATTTCTTTTAAACTTTTTTAGAGTTTATAGATACCTTATAAAAGGATTATATTTTTAATATATAAACTTTATTATTTATACTTAACTTACTTTATAAGCTATAATAATATTTATAATATTTATCTATTATAAACTAAGTAAATAATAGTTTTAAGCTATTTCTATTATAATTAATATATTTTTAAAATAATATAAACACTTTATTACGCTTTAATCCTGTCTACGCTTATATAACTAAACCTTAGTTATTTAAAATATTAAAACTTAAAAGAACTTACCTTATAATATATATACTAGAGTAATAAAGCTTTAGGTATATATTAATAAGTAGCTTATTATAAAGATTATATATAAGTTAAGTACTTAGCTAATAGGTTAAGTAGATAATATATTTACTAAAATTAACTTTTATAATCTTAAATACCTATAACTACTTATAACTAAGTAGTAGTATCTTATTAAGATTATAAAAATACTTAAAAACTTTAAGGAAGCTATAAGCTTCCTAAGTTAATAATAAGGACTATAGAGTTAGGATATTTTATAGATATATAATTCCCTATTTAACTTTTTAAATAGTATATTTAAGCTAGATAATAAGTCTAGGGAGTATTTAAGTAGTAATTAGTTTCCTATTATATAAGTAGAAGCTAATAAAGGTAGAGATACCCCTTTAAGCTTTAGGGATAAGGCCTATAGTATTATTTTATATTATATTACCTAGAAATTTTAATACTAGGCCTAAACTATCCTAGTATATTTAAAAGTTCTATTTTACCTATAATAGCTTTTTATTTATCTTTTATACTATACCTTATCTAAATAATAAACGTACTAGTAAAAGACGTAAGTATAATACTATTATAAGATATAATAATAAATTATAGTAAAGGTATATTTCCTAAATACCTATTTATACTATATATAGATTTATATAGTTTAATAATAGATAGGTTAGAACTAAAGCCCTAAACTTTAAGTAGTTCTAGATAGTTATAGTAAAAACAGACTTCTACATACGCTAAGATAGTTTAGGCTTAGTTTTAAAATTTCTTAGTAATATAATATAAGATAATACTATAGGCCCTATCCCTAAGGCCTAGGGGGGGCTAGTAGATATTATAAGTACTATATAGTATATAAGTATATAGAAAGTAAGATAATACACTACTAAGAGTATTAGTATAGTATTAAGTAATAGTAAATAGATATTAGATAAAGAGGATAGTAAATAAAGAGGACTAAAGTATAATTTTTTATTTTCTATATAAGTGTAAGGGTATTATTAAAAAAGAACTTTAAAAAAAATAAAAAGTAGCTATCCCTCTACTTATTAGTTATAAAAGTTAATATAAAGATAAAGTAATAATATAGTTTAAATATAGGACTAATTAGCGTTTTATAGTAGTAAAGCTCTAATATCTATATATAGAAACTAAAGTTAGAAAAATTTACTAAAGGTAACTAAAAAGATACCTATAAAACCTTAAGAGGCCTAATAGGGATTACTAGCTATTAGCTAGTAATATAATTATAATATATTATAAAAGGGAGAGAGGATATAGTATATTTACTATAACTAAGAGGGGGTTATATAAAACTTAGCTACCTCTAACCTTTATACTAATACTAACTTATAAGCTTTAATATAATATATAATTATTTTATACTATATATAACTATACTATATATAATCTACTTCCTCTTTATCCTTATTTAGGAGATCTTCTAGCCTAGCCTAAAAACCCTAGCTAGATAAGTGTTAATTAATATATTTATAAATATATAATATACTTACCTTATATATACTTAGTAGCTACCTAGAGTAGTCCTTAATAAGTTAGATAAGTAATTACCTAAGTTCTACTACCTCTTATAGACTAAGATAGTAGAAAATATTAATATTATTTAAACCTCTAATATTAGTAATATTTAAGTAGAGGAGATAGTAAAGAAGAGTAGAATATAGTTACTAAAAGATATAGTAAAGGTAGTCTATAAGGCCTAGATTAATAATCCTAGTAGTAGTAAGGTCTTTATAGTTAACTATCTTACTATTTTAGTACTAACAAAGGGGTTAAGCTAAGAGACTAAGGCCTAGCTATAATAGTAAATAGGTAACGTTAGGAGAGTAATAGAGGATTAATATCCTAAGCTTAAGGAGAGGGAATTTAAAGGGTTACTATAGGGATAAGAGAATAAGGCGTAGATAGTACTAGTACTAATATTCCTCTAACTAAAGCTAATTATTTAATAGTAGTAGCTATACTATAAGTAGCTAGTTAGTTATTCTTAAGAATAGGTAGTAGTAGAGGTAGTAGTAGTAGTAAAGGTAGTATTAGAGGTAGTAGCTATAAAGGGTAGAAATAGTAAAGGATAGTATATAAGTTAAAATGTTACGTCTTATCTCTAGTAGGCGTATAATACTATATATCCCTAGTGTCTAGTGTTAATAATATACTACGTACGTACTAGTAGTACTAAATATAAGCTTATATAAGCTTATAGTTACCTAGTTAGCACTTTATCTTAAAAAAAGTCTCTAAACGTACTATAATAATATTAAAAAAGTCTATAAAGGCTAAAGCTAAGAGGACTAAAGTATAAAGAGAAATTATATATTTAAACTTTACTATTACCTTTACCTTTACCTTTACTACTAATCCTACTAGTATAGGCTATAGTAAGACTATAGCTAATTAGTAATATTAATTTAGAATTTAAAGTAAGGTACTAAATATAATAAGTCTATACTAATATTAATTATACTAATTATATTTCCTCTACTCTCTCCTTACCTCTTATACCTTACTTACGCTCTATAAACCTATATAGCCTAACACTAGCTACGTTAGACTAATACCCCTATAACTACTTATTATAGTAGACTTATCTAAGGCTATATACTCTACTAACCTATATAAAGTTAAGAATAGGTAGTAATATAAGAAGGCTATAAGTATTAAGCTTAAAGAGATCCTATTAAATAATACTACTAATAAGGTAATTATATAATATTCCTTAACTAATATAAGCTTATATTAGTTAGGTCTTATTAATATTCTAGTTAAAAAAGTTTAAGCTAGCTATCTAAAACGCCTTAGAAATAGAAAAAGATAAAACTATAAAAATACGCCTTAAAGATAGCTTCTACTATTAGAGTAATAATATAGTAATAGAGATTAGGTATATTAGTATTAGGTAAGTATTAGGCCTTACTAAGAGGTTATAAATTTAGCTTAAATAAATATCTAAGCTAAGAGGGTAAGGCGTAAACTAAGAATACTAATATATAGAAAGAAAAGAATAAGTACTTTATAAAATAAGAGACTATTTATTAATTAAAGGATAGTTTAATAGTTCCTAATTAGATTATATACGTAGTATTAAAGATAGTTTATATAGAAGCTAATAGTACCCTTATAGAGCTAGAGTAAGAACTAGATATAGAAGGAGATATAGATAATACTAAGTATAAGTATAGTATTAGGTAGGTATTAGCTTATACTAATACTACGTAATAGTTATACCTAAGTATAAGGCTAGAGCGTACCTTAACTATATTAATAGCTAGTATAATAAGGACTATAACCTTAAGTACTAGTTATATATTAAGGAATTCTAGATAGAAATAGCTAAGAACGCCACCGCTAAGATTAATATACTATATAATATAGACTTTAAAGTATATATTAAGTAGATAATAGGCGCTAAGTTTAAAGTATATTAATAACTACCTACTATAATATAAGTTATACTATCTTATACTCCTTAGGCTTATTTATAATTACTAAATAGCTATTTATTTAATAAGCTACCTACTTACTATAATAAGGTACGTAATATACTAGTCTTAGTCTAGTATTAGCTAATACTAATAATATTAGGTTAATATTATTAAAGAAGTTTATAAGACCTATATTTAACGCTATAAGCTCCTAAATAGAATTAATAATAACTTTAGCCTACTAATCCCCCTATTTATACTACTTTTCTAATATTAGAAGAAGATTATTATAGCTATAGTTATTACTATATAACTAAAAGGATACTTCTAAGAAAATAGCTACCTTTACCTTACTACTTAGTATAGCTTATACTACTTACCTCTACTCTTTAAAGAATAAGTCTTTTCTAGTAAAAAGTTTCTATATAAGTAGATTAATAGTAAGGAAGCTAAACGCTTACTACTAGAACTAAGAGAGCCTAAAGGGGGGCTACCTAAGGATATAATCTAGTAGATTAATTTAGAGTAACTAGGACTAGAATTTAAGTAAGGATATAGTAAAGGTATAGTAGTATTAGCTAAGTATTAGCCTATAAACTAATATAAAGGTAATAGATTATAAAGATAATAATATACTAATTAAGGATAAGCCTAAGCCTAATTATAGTTAGATTATATAGAAAGTACAGTCTAATAATTACTAATAAGAGATAAATAACTTATAGCTTAGAGTAAAGTCTAGCTATAATACTAACTAGAACTTAGAAGATAAAGAAGAGGAAATTAATATTAATAATATAACTATACTAGAGTAATAAATTATAAATTACTTAAGTAAGTAGAGTATTAGCTAAGTATTAAGTTAAACTAACTAGGATTCTAGAGGATATAGATATTAATAAAGATAATATAGAGGGTAACTTTAGGGACTAAGAATTCTAATAAGACCCTAAGGATAATACTAATAAAGAGAGAGAAGACTAAATAAAAGGTGTTTAGAACTACTATAATAAGTAAGTAGACGTAGGGGATATAATAAAGGATTAATATAGCTAGTATTAGGCCTACTATAAAGGATAAGCTTAAAAGAAGCTTATCTCCTATAAAGAAATAATCTCTTTAGTTTACTACTCTTTATCCTTCTTCTACTACTATACTACCTTATCCTCCTTTCTACATAAATAATTAAAGGATATAGGCTCTTTAAATACTAGACCCTCTAAGCTTTTAACCTAAGAGATAGGAATATATAGTAAACTTAGAATAAAGTCTTTTTTATACTCTACTACTACTTAGCTAAAACTTATACCCTAAGACTTATAAATAATAATAGCCTAAGTAAGTAATAATAAAAATTATAGCTAAGACTAAGATATTTTATTTTAATAAAACTTATAATAACTTAACTATTAGTACACGTTTAAAGGCTTAGACTAGTATAGTCTAGTAGAGTAATAGAATAAGCTTTAAGTATCTCCTCTTATAGATTAGCTATACTAGTATCTTATAAAGTATTAATAATATTACTAGTAGTACTATTAACTAGTTATTATTTAATCTAAAGGTTAGTTATTAATATAACTCTTAGATTAATATATAAAGGGAGTTAGTTTAGTAGATTACTAGCTTTATCTATAGATATAGAGGCCTATATAACTTAGTTATATTAGGCTAATATAACTAATACTAGACTACTATAATCTTATATACTTTTGTAGTTTTAATAAGATTTATTAATATAGTAGCGATATAAGTAAATAGCGTCCTAGAATAAGGTATAGTTAGAATATAAGAGGTTAACCTTATATTATATTATAAATAATACCTAATTATTCTAAGTAGGATAGCTAAGAAAAAGTTACTATAAAGTATTATAAAATTAGGCTAACGCTATACCTTATTAATATATAATAGTATCTAAGATAACAGTCCTCTTAAATATATAATATAAGTATTAGCTATAAACTTTAATAAGATCCTTTTCTAATAAGTACTTATATAGCACCTAACCTCTAATAGGTAGGAGCTAGTAGTAATTACTAAGAAGAATAATATTAAGACTAGTAAAGTAGATATACACCTAGCTAGGCTAAATCTAACTATAATAGATTTAGGTAAAGCTAAGTATAAGTAGACTAACTACTAACTTCTTATTAATAATAAGGTAGTAAATATATTCTAATACTACTTAGATATACTATTACTTAGTAGTATTAAGTAGATCTAACTACTTATATATAGATATTATAGGTATTTAGAAGAGCGTATTAATAGTATACCTAGAGATAAAGAAGGTAGTAATACTAGTAGGAGCGTAGTATATAATAAAGGACTCTAGCTTAGCTAATAATACTAGCTACTCTAAAGTATAAGAGATATACTTAATTAAGTATATCTTCTTAGTACCCCTCTACCTATCTAATTAAACTAATAACTACGCTAGTAAATAGCTATTAAGAATAGCCTAGAAGTAATTAATAACTTAATTATATAGTATATACTACTTCTCCTATAGGGTACTAGCTAAGGTATTAAGTCTAGTATTAAGTCTAGTATTAGGTCTAGTATTAGGTCTAGTATTAAGCTTAGTATTAGGCCTAGTATTAGCCTCTATAATAAGGTTATCTTACTTTATATTTAGCTAAAAAGTCTATATACTAAGCCTAAAGGAGTCTATATATTTAGGAGTACCTTAGTCCTTTACCCTATAACTAGGCTACTTACTATTCTTATCTATATCTACTATTTCCCTTACTAAGCCTAATCTCCTACCTACTAGCTTATTAAAAGAGGACTTATTTAGGGGTTATATAGACTTTAAATTAGGATCCTCTTCCTTAAGCTTAAGATTAGGATTAGTATATAAGTTCTTTACCTTATATTTCTATTCTTCCTAGTAAGCCTAATAGGTAGCTATATAAGAGTTAAATACCTAGCTATAATTTTCTATTTTCTATAAGTATAGGGGTATTATTAAAATATAACTTTAAAAAAATAAAAAGTAGCTATCCCTCTACTTATTAGTTATAAAAGTTAATAAAGAATATAAAGTAATAACGTAGTTTAAATATAAGACTAATTAGCGTTTTATAGTAGTAAAGCTCTAACGTTTATACGTAAAAACTAAAGTTAAAAGAATTTACTAAAGGTAACTAAAAACATACCTATTAAACCTTAGGAGGCCTAATAGGGATTACTAGTATTAGCTAGTAATATAATTATAATATATAATAAAAGGGGGAGAGGATATAGTATATTTACTATAACTAGGAGGGGGTTATATAAAACCTAGCTACTTCTAACCTTTATACTTATACTAACTTATAAGCTTTAATACTATATATAATTATTTTACACTGTATATAACCGCCTTATATATAAATACTATAATCCTTAATATACTATACTATAAGAATAATTATACCCTAGTAGGGGAAGTCCTACTTATACTATTTAATAATATAAAAGATCTAAGTATTATATATATTAGCGAGTTACCCCTAAAGGTCTTCTAGGAGTTAGAGGAGCGTAAACCTAAGGTCCTTTAGCACTTTTACTATACTAAACCTAAAAAGGACCTTATAAGAGAGACTAGCGTTAGCTATATTATAATAAAGGAGAGGGTAGAGGGGACTATAATAATAATCCTAAGGAGGAAAGGGGTTGAGTTAATATTTATTATATATACTAATACGCGTTACCTTATTAAGCTTATTAGGTATAGCTACTTAGCTATAGTAGCCTTAGGCGTTAGTAAAGAGACTAAAAAGTAGCTATACTAATAAATCCTAGACGTTAATAAGGCGGTTAAGGAGAGGGATCTAGGTATTATAAAGAGGGAGTTTAAATATATACTATAGGGTAAGTAAAATAAGGCGTAGATAACTATACTACTAGTATTCCTTTAGCTAAAGTTAATTATTTAGTAGTAATAGTATTATAGATAGCTACGTTTAAATAAGGCTACGACTATAACTATTAGGGTAGTAAAAGGAGGTTATAGTTAGTAGTAATATAGATATTATAAGGAAGGAATATAGTAAGAGTAGAGGTAGGAGTAGCTATAAAGGGTAGAAATAGTAAAGGATAGCGTATAAGTTAGAAGGTTACGTCTAATCTTTAGTAGTTGTATAATACTATTATATATCTTTAGTATCTAGTATTTATAATATACTACGTACGTACTAGTAGTTACTAAATATAGGCTTACATAAGCTTATAGTTACTTAGTTAGCGCTTTATCTTAAAAAAAGTCTTTAAACGTACTATAATAATAAAAAAAATCTATAAAGGCTAAAGCTAACTAAAAAGTAGTATAAACCTATCTTTACTAGAGTAGTTTATATAATCGTCTAAAAAGGCTAAATATTTATAGTTAAAAATATCTAATCTAAACTATATATAGTTATAAGTATTATATATCTTAAGATAGATCTTTATAATCTTATAATAAAACTTAGTAAGTAAGACCTTCTATAAGTCTATAAGAGTTTTAGTTTCTAGGAATACTAGGTTTTCTAAGTTTATAGGTAGTAGTATTTAAGGTATATTATATATAAGGCGCTCTACTAATTTAAATATAGTAAGACTAATATTTTAGCTAATACCTTTACTAATACTACTCTTATTATTACGCTCTTATATTTCTAAATCTAGCTAAGATATAAAGATAGAAGTAGTACTATAAGATAAGTTTATATTACTAGGAATAGACCTTATAGGCGTAGATATTATAGGTATATATCTTATACTACTTATACTAGCTACTATAGAGTTAACTAATAGTAAAGATTTTATACTTCTAAATATACTATTAAGCTATAGTATTAAATAAGGATAAGATATAAACGTAGTTATAGTAAATAAATATGACGAAGGTATAAGTAAAGGCGATTAAGTATAAAGTAATAATAATAGAGGGTTTAAGTAGATAGGCGTAAGTAATATAATTTCTAGGGTTACTATTATAAGTAGAGGTAGAATAGAGGTAGAGGCTAAGGCGTATATTATAAGGCTCTAAGGCTTTAAAGTTGTATATATATTATTATATTAGTATATACGCGTAGGTAGAAAGTAAGTAGTATAGTTTTACTTCTATTTCCTAGACTAAAACGTATCTATTATAGCGCTTAGTACTTTACTACACTTATAGTACTTAGGTAGTAGTATTCTAGGAAGTATAATAGGTAGAATAGGTATATAAATAGTTATAGTTTAGAATAAGAAGGTAATATTATTTAAATAATAAACGTGCTAGTAAAAGACGTAAGCATAACACTATTTAAAAATATAATAATAAATTATAGTAAAGGTGTATTTCCTAAATACTTAGTTTTACTATAGGTAGCTATATAAGAAGGTGACGTTATAACTAGGCTAGAAATAGGATATGTAGGTATTAGTTAGTATTAGCCTAGTATATAGGCTAAAAAAAAAATTAATCTTTAGTAGAATATTAGGACGCTAGAAGGGGAAATATATACTAGACTAAACTAAGGACCTGTATTTATAGTTCTAATTTTTATACTATATATATATTACTTTACTTATAAGCTTGCTTTATAATAAACTACTTAGCTAGATCCTATCTAGCTAAGCCTTTAAATTCTATAAAAAACTCTAATACTCTTAAATTAAAGACTAATTAATAGTAGTTTTATATATAACCTAGTAAAAATTATAATACTATACTATATAAAAAGTATAATCCTAAAGATACTAAATCTAATAAAGGATTAGAAAACTAAATACTCTAAAGGACTATCTACCTCTTAGAGTAGATAGATAACCTTAGCTAAAAGTACTTATAGACTCTTATATAGGAATTACTTTATAAGAATCTACTTAGCTTTTAAGAAAAGTCTTAGCCTAAGAATTATAGGCCTTACTAATAGCTCTTAATAAGTTAATAAATTTTATATTCTACTCTTTTATTAACTACTCTTATATAGTTCCTTATATCTATTATATAATAGCTAATAATAGTACTAATTTTAACTTTATTTTATAAAGGTTTTTTAATTAGGTATAGGCTTTCTACTTTGTTCTACTTATTAAACCTTTCTAATATTAAGGCTACAATAGTAAATCTTTAGAGTTTATTACTTACTAAGTTAGATTTATTTTAAATATAGAGAACTACGTTAAGTGTACTATAGATTATATTATATAAAGCTATAGTTTATTTAACTTAGTTCTTAGGTTTTAATAATATAAGCTTTACTATCTCTAACTTAACTACTATAATAGTATAGTTAAATTTATAAATAAGTATTCTAAGCCTAACTACCTACTTAAGGATAACCTACTAGTTACTTATTATAGAAGTTATATAATAACCTTTAATAATATATAAGAAGTAAAAACTCCTTTTAGTACCTCTTATAGTAAGGATATAAAGTAAAATCTTAGTATAAGTTTACTAAATTCTAATAAGTAAACTAATCTACTCTTTAAAGATTTAGTTTAAACGAAGGTACTACTTAATATAGTTTTACTAATAGACTTAGATCTACCCCCTAAACCTAAAGTAGAAGTTAAGAAAGTCTTAGTTTATATTTTCTAACTACTAGCTAAGAAGTATAGAATAGATCCTTATTTACTAACTTAATAACTAAGTAAACTAGCTTAATTTTAATAAATTATGGTAGAAGATAACTATAAAAAGTTCCTTACTAAGCTTCTAGAAACTACTTTAAAGGAAGTAGCCTTAAGATATCCTTAAATAATCCTAATAACCTACGCTACGCTAAAAGGACTATTATTCTAGGCCTAAAGATACTCTTACTTAGAATTAAACTTATAATAATAATAGTACTTTAAGTATTAACTCCAGCTTCTAGTTACTTTCTAGATTATATCTATCTTAAGTACGAATACGTCCTTATATTAATCTTTATAGATAGAGATAAAAATAATAACTAGGCTAAGGAGATAGAAGACTTACCCCTACTTAATAGAGTTACTAATCCTATACTTCTACTCTATAAGGAAGATGTAAGACCTATAAAAGAACTACTAGATACTACCTACGCTATAGATAAGATAGCTATAAGAGCCTTTTAAGCTATTAATATATACTAATTAAACTTTCTAAATAGTTTTATAAGTATAGCTTTTATTTTAACGTAGCTGACCTATCCTCTACTAGTAATAGCCTTAGTTACTAGCTATTTATTAATAAAACTAAGCTTTATATCCTAATAAACGTACGTCTTTCTTACTATATCTTTAATTTATACTAAAACTATAAAATTACTAGCTATAAAGGACCTTACTCTCTACTTTATCTAATATATAATAAATACTACTAGCTAAGAATAAGCTAGTCTATTACTAAAGACTACATAGTATACGTAGTCTACTTATAAACTAAGTCCTCTTAGTATAAGAAATATAGTTACTAATAAATACTACTTCTACTTTACTAATAATAGCTAGACCTTTAAATTACCCCCCCTAGGCCTTAGGGATTAGGCCTATAGTATTATCTTATATTATATTACTAAGAAATCTACTTATCTATTATTAAACTATCTAAAGCTATATATAGTATAAATACGTATTTAGGAAATAAACCTTTGCTATAATTTATTATAGTGTCTTCTACTAGTATTATACTTACGTCTTTTACTAGGAGGTTTATTATTAAAATAGACCTTTAAGTTAATTTCTTAAAGACTTACCCCCCTCTTACTAAGATAGTAAAGAGTCTTAAAGTATTATAGTAGTAGTTAAATACTTTATAAAGTACTAATACTTTTACTTTACCTAAAGTAAGATAGTACTTAAAGCTTTTTACTACTTTATAAATACTTTCTAGTACTATAAACTACCTTTTAGTAATGTTTTAGATTAAAGAACTAACTTTATTACTTTATTTTAGAAGTATATATATATAAAAGGCTATAGATTAAATATATCTTATCTATAACCTACTACTTAGAAGCTAATAAATAATGAAAATAAGTAAACTAGTCTTTAAAAACTTATTAAATATTAATTTTCTAACTATACTTAAGATAGCTAAACTATTTAGCTATATATTACTAAATTTTAAGCTAGTAATATAGTTATTACTAGTAGCTGTATAACTATATTTCTTACTAATCTAGGATATTACTTTTTAAGTAGTATATACCTTTTTAAGGATAGGAATACTAGTTTACTTAAGCTTATAAGAGATAAAATAATTTATATTAAAGAGATAATAAGCTAATATTTAGCTTTAGTTACCTACCTTTAAATAATAGCTTTACTAAGCTAGTTAGGAGTAATTAAACTAAGTAAATTTAGCCTTAGCCTTTATAGACTTTTTGTTATTATTATAGTACGTTTAGAGACTTTTTTTAAGATAAAGTATAAACTAGGTAACTATAGGCTTATATAAGCCTACGTTTAGTAACTACTAGTACGTATATAGTATATTATAAACTCTAGATACTAAAGATATATAGTATTTACGTATATAGGATACTATAATATAATCTTCTAACTTATACTATCTTTTGCTATTTCTATACTTTACAGCTACTACCTTTACTACTACCCCTTCTTAAGAATAATTAACTAGCTACCTATAGTATAGCTACTACTATCTAATAATTAGCTTTAGTAGTAGGAATATTAGTACTAGCGCTATCTACGGCTAATTCTTATATCCTTGTAGTATTTATTTAAATTCCCTCTTTTTAAGCTTAGGATACTACTCCTCTACTACCTATTTAATGTCCTTTATCTACTAGTGTAGCTAGTTCTTAGTTACCTAGCTAAAGGCACCTTATTTAAGGAGAATAAGGTAACTAAATATAAAGAGCCTATAGCTATAGTAGCTGTCTATATAGGCTATATATACTAACTCCTCTACCTTCCTCCTTATCCTTATCTACGTCCTCTTCTACCTAATAGCTACCTTTATAATAATATTACTAATACTTAAGATATTAACCTAAGAGTCCTTTCTATCCTAGAATAGGAAGTGGAACTTAGGTTTATACTTCTCTAGCTTATTAAGGACTACCCTAAGTAGCTGTTAGGTATATATAAATCTTATATATTATATTTCTATACCTAAGTAGATTAGTATTACTTAAGCTAAGGTTTATAGGTTAGGCTAGAGGAAATCCTAAATAATATTAGAGAGGGTAGTTATTATATATAATTATATATAGTATAGCGCAGTAATTTATTTATTTATATATAATATTAAAGGTAAGCTTATAAGTTAGTATTAGTATAAAGGTTAGAAGTAGTTAGGCTTTATAGAAATATATAAAATTCTAGGTAAGCTTAATTATAGTAAAGATACTATATCTTCTCGCCCTACCTTTATAATATATTAAAATTATATTACTAGCTAATACTAGTAAGCCCTATTAAGCCTACTAAGGTTTAATAGGTATCTTTTTTTAGTTACTTTAAGTAAATTATTTAACTTAGTTTGTATATATAAACATTAAAGCTTTACTACTATAAAACGCTAATTAGTTTTATATTTAAACTACGTTATTACTCTATCTTTTTATTAACATCTATAACTAATAAGTAGAGTAATAGTGACTTTTTATTTTTTTAAAGTTCTTTTTTAATAATACCCCTACACTTACGTAGAAAATAAAAAATTAAACTAAGTATATACTAAATAATATACTATTCTATTTTATAGCCTTAGTAATAAAATCTAAATCTTTACTAATAACTAAAGTACTTTATATTACTTAAATTTACTTATAAACTACTAGGCTAGCCTATATAAAATTAAGTATATTATTTATACTAATTATACCTATAAACTAAATCTTTCTAATAAATTAACTAAGAATAGTACTTTTCTTATCTTTTATTCTAAACTACTTTAGCTAGTAGCTATTAAATCCCTCTCTAACTAAGTATATATATAATAACTACTTATAGAAGCTCTTAATAGTAATAAAGATAGTTATACTAAATAGCTAGTAAATAAATTTATTAAGATAGCTACTTTTAGGATAAGTAAAACTAAAAGGTGATAAGTATATAAAATTAAGTAAATATATTTCCCTAAGTAAATATACTATAAAGCTAGTAACTATCTTAACTACTATAATACTAAACTATTCTACTAGAAAAATCCTAATAAGCCTAGACCTATTAGCCTAGCTATACTTATTTAATAGAAAGTATTACCTAAAGATACTAGGGACTACTAAGATAAATACCTTAGTAATAATAAAGCTATAGTGTAAAAACCTAAATAGGCCTACGTATATACTAGTAGAGATAGCGTAAGAAATACTATTAACTACTCCCTTATAACTATAATATACCTAAGTTACTAATAGTTACTACTATTAACTACTTCCTAGACTTAAATAGTACTAAGTATAATTAAGGTTTAGCTTTTATATTAAATACCTCTTTATAGGACTAAGATACTACCCTTAGCTTAATTGTTATATTATATAATTAAGTTAGTATAAAAATAGCTTAAAGCTTATTTTTTAAATAGGAATTTAACAGTTTCTATTTTCTATAAATAAAGGGGTTTTATTTAATTATAAGTTTAAAAAATTAAAATTAACTATCTTTATACTTATTAGTTATAAAAGTTAGTAAAAAGATAAAGTACTAATATAGTTTAGATATTAAACTAATTAGTATTTTGAAGTAGTAAAGCTCTAGTATCTACATATATAAGAACTAAAGTTTCTTCCTTTAACCGCTTAATAATATCTATAATAAGTAGTAGCTATTAATTAAAGTACCTATTATAGACCTTCTCTAAGTACTTATTCTACTTATTAGTTATTTTAGTGCTAGTAACTTATATATTATATATACGCTAGACCTCTCTATCCTAAAGAAGAGTAAAGGACTTATTAGCTTTATTTATACCTTTATTAGCTAGTATAAGGATAGTACCTAAAAGGAGGAACTTAGTAATAAACGCTAGGTCCCTAAGCCTATACTTAAATTCTTTTCTAGTAAGCTAATATAATAGGCTAAGGAATTAAATATATATCTATAAATTAGGCTTAAAGTTACTTTTAAAGAGATTAATCTTAATAATAACTTTATATTTACTATACTACTTAATAGTTACTAGGCTATCTAAAACTAAGCGCTTTATACCTATAATAATTTTAGAGTTACTAGATATACTAGATATACTAGATAAATTAGAGATATTAGAGATATTAGAGATATTAAAAATATTAAAGTATAGGAGTTAATAGAAGGAAATTTAAATTACTTAAATATTTCTTTATCTTTAAGTACTATAGTTATAAGCCTAAAGGTTAGCTATAGACTATAGTTTAAAAACTCCTCTTCTTTTTAAATTTCTCTTCTCCCTAATATTACTATAACTTTCTAGAACTATAGTTTAGGGTATTAGTTTTAATCTAACTATTATTATATCTATATAGGTACCTATAGTAAAACTAAGTGTTTAGGAAATATACCTTTACTATAATTTATTATAGAGTCTTCTAATAGTATTATACTTACGTCTTTTACTAGCACGTTTATTCTTTAAATAAGGACTAAAGTTTTAAAGATTTACTAAAGGTAGCTAAAAAAAGATATTATTTAAACCTTAAAAAGCCTAATAGGGATTACTAGTATTAGCTAGTAATATAATTACTATATATTATAAAGGTAGAGAGAGGAGGATATAGTATCTTTGCTATAATTAAGCTTACTTAGAATTTTTATACGTTTTTATAAAGCTTAGCTACCTCTAACCTTCTTACTAATACTAACTTATAAGCTTTAATCCCTTCTCTATAACTTATATTATATGTAAATACTATATATATAATATACTCCCTCTTTACTATTATATAGGAGATCTCTTAGGCTAGCTTAGAAACTTAAACTAAATAAGTACTAATTAATATATTTATAAGTATATAATATACTTACTTTATATATACTTATAAGCTACTTAGAGTAGTTTTAAATAAGTTAGATTTGTAATTACCTAGGTTTTACTACCTCTTATAAACGAAGATAGTTAGCCTTAGCCTTTACAGGCTTTTTATTATTATAATAGTTTATTTTAAGACTTTTTCTAATATAAAGTACTAACTAAGTAACTATAAGCTTATATAAGCTTATATCTAGTAACTACTAATACGTATATAGTATATTATAAATACTAAATACTATAGGTATATAATAGTATTTATAAAAATAAAAAACTATAAGATATAAGTACTTAACTTATATACTATCTCTTACTATCTTTTACTATCCTCTACTATCTTTTATTATTTCTACTCTTTATAGCTACTACTTTTACTATAGCTACTACTACTACTACTTCTACTACCTTTACTAAAGAATAACTAAGTAACTACTTATAGTCTTACTACTACTACTTAATAATTAGCTTTAGTTAGAGGAATATTAATAGTAGTATAACTTATACCTTATTCTTTTTTTTTATAGTTTTTTTTTAATTCCTTTTTCTTAAGGCTAAGATACTAGTTCTTAAGTACTCTTTTACTATTAATAGCTTAGTAGTATAACTAGTTTTTAGTTTCCTTACTTTACTTAAGAAAGTAAAGTAAGTAAGGTAGTTAAATACTAGAAGATAAATAAAATAGTAAGTACTAATATAAATAAGCTCTTTATACTTTATAACTCTCTCTAAAAGTACTATATTCTAGTCTCTTTATAAGTTACTTTTATAATAATATTACTAACTCTAAACTTCTTAATAAGGTCCTAGCTAACGGATTAGCTATTATAAAGGATTTAGAGTATTATAAGTATTTATACTTCTAACTCTTTACTAAATACTAGGTTTAGCTCCTAAGTATATTTAAGGATTATATTATTTATATTTAATAAGTTAAGGGACTCCTTACTAAAGAAGGTATACTAGCTTAGCTAAATAGCTATAAGAAGTTACTTTTTAAGGATATATAGCATTCATATATAATATAATTTAATTATAAATAGTAGGATACTTAAAGTAAGATAGTATTAGTATAAACGTTAGAAGTAGCTAAGTTTTTATATAACCTCTTCTTAGTTATAGTAAATATACTATATCCTTTTTTTTATCTATAATATATAATAATTTTATTACTAACTAATATAAGTAATCCTTTCTAAGCTTACTAAGGTTTAAAAGAGATCTTTTTCTCGTTACCTTTAGTAATTTTTTTTAACTTAGTTTCTAGATATAAATACTAGTAGTTAACTACTATAATATACTAATTAGTTTAGTATTTAAATTATATTACTATTTATCTTTGTTATTAACTTTTAGAATTATTAAGTACAAGGATAGCTTTTTATTTATTATCTTAGAGTTTTATTTTAATGCTACCCTACGACTTATAGAAAATAAAATATTAGACTAAGATAGTAAATAATATTAATATTATTAATACCTCTAATATTAGCAATATTTAAGTAAAGAAGAAAGTAAAGAAAAGTAAAATATAATTAGTAAGAAATAAAAAAAAAGTGGTTTTTAAAGCTTAAATAAATAATCTTAGTAGTAGTAAAGTCTTTATAGTTAACTATTTTACTATCTTAGTACTTAGAAAGAGGTTAAGCTAAGAGGCTAAGGCTTAGCTATAATAGTATATAAGTAATATTAAAAAAGTAATAAAGAAATAATACCTTAGGCTTAGAGGTAAGAAATTTAATAAGATACTATAAAGATAAAAAAATAAAGTAGAAATAATAGTAATACTAATATCTATCTAATTAAAGCTAATTATTAGATAGTTATAGGTATACTTTACGTAGCTAGTTAGTTATTTATAAGAAAATACAGTAGTAAAGGTAGTATTAAAAGTAGTAGTTATAAAGAGTAAAAATAGTAAAGGAGAGTAAATAAGTTAAAAGGTTATATTATAGTCTACTAGTTATATAAGTATTATGTATATATCTTTAGTACTTAGTATTTGTAGTTTATTATATATATAGGAGTATTTACTTAATATAAGTATAAGCTTATAGTTACTTAGTTAGTACTTTATTTTTAAAAAAGTCTCTTAATATCTTATAATAATAATAGTAAAGTTTTTTGAGACTTTACCTAAAAGAATAATAATATTACTTACTTTATAGTTATACTATCCCTAAGTCTTATTACTAAGTATATACTTATAAGAAACTTTTACACTAAGGCTAAACTAGTAAAAAAAGTAATTAGTAAGCTTTATAATACCTTTAAATTTACTAGTAGTAATCCTACTAAGGATTTTCTTAATTATTTACTAATTAGCTTTTTAAAATATATTAGATATTATCTTATTTATAAAAGTAATAATAGTTTATAGTTATATAAAGTTATTCTTATCTTTTATATCTACTATAAGTAGTACTATAGTTAAGTTATATACTTTTATACTTAATTATAATATAAGGGGAATAGTAAAGGTAGAAAGTTATATATACTTTAATAGAGTTACTTCTTATAGTAGCGTTACACGTTACCTATCTACTCTTAACCTATATAACGCGTATTAAGAGATAAGTAAGAACTATTATTATTACTTCTTATACTATATTATAGTAATATAGAGTTATCCCCTACTATTCTCTTAAAGTATAAAGTAAATACTATTACTTATTAATACCTTTTTATATTATAATTTACTCCCTCTTATAGAGTAAATAGTCTAAGGATAGCCCCTTTAATAAGATCTACTACCTAATCTAAAGTAAAGACCTAAAATTCTAGTCTCTTAAGCCTAACCTAATAATACTATATAGTAAATATATACTACTATTAAAGGGCCTAGTTATAGCGCTTAAGGAGCGTATTATAGTAGTTAAGAAATAATATAATAAACTACTTACCCTCTAATAGCTATATAAGCTAGAAGAGGAAGTTATATACCTAAAGTAAGTAGGATAAGATATACTCTAAGTAGAAGTAAGTTACTTAGCCCCTAATATAGTAGAGGCTATTATACGCCCTTAATATGTACGTAAACTTATAGCTACTATATACTTAAAATATACTCTAAAACTAAAAGACCTTATAAAGTATTAAAGTAAAATAAATAATAAGTACTATAAGTCTATTTATTCTTATACGATAATTTTTTAACTACTACTATAAGAGTTCTTTATAAATTATAATAAAGTCCTATAGCTAATATAGTATATAAGAGGAGAGCTAAAAGAGCTTTAGTATATATACTTTAAGTATATGTTTAAAGTATAAAGAGAAGATCCTACTAAAGAATATTATAAGTAGTACTTACTTAACTTACTCTTTAATCTTATTGATTATAGCCTTAAAGTAGCTATAGTATATAATTATACTATATAATAGAAGGATTAGATAGTCTACTCTTTTCTAACCTACCTTAAAGTCCTAGAGGATTAACTTCCTACTTATATTAAAGAGTAAAAGGTATTATACTTATTTATAAAATTATACCCTAAGTTATAGTAAGCTATTACTAATTACTACTAAGTTCTTACTACTAAGAAGAACTATATTATATTAGTATTTATACTAAAGAGAAACTTACGTAAAGTACTTTTAGCGTAAAAGTAGTAGTCCTAAAGTATATATAAAGGTAAGTATAAGGAATCCTCTCCTTTATCCTAATAATATAAATTACTAAAAAAGCTTAAGGATAATAGCTTAATTATATATTTTAAGCACTAGAAGAGAAAATACCATACTAATAAGTACTAAAGTAGTAACCCTAACTAATTATTATTTAATATTAATTAAGTAAGAAAAGGCTAAGCCTCTCTAAGAACTTAGGATTAGTAGAGTAATTATTAATAAATATCTTACTAAGTATAAAATATATATATAGCGTATAAGTAGATTCTAGTTAAGAAAGAAAACTTAGAGTTATTCTTATTCCTTAAGTAGATATTAGTCTAATACGTTAAAAAAATACTATTAAGATAAGTATAAAGCTTATAAAGAATATAAAACTCCTAAGACTAAGATAAATTAGTTTATAATACTAAAGTACTTATATAGTATACGCGTTTTAGGTATACTATAGTGTAGTAAATAGTTACGTACTAAAGGTAAGGTAGAAATATACTCTAATCCCTTCTTAGGGAGAAGGGTAGCTTCTTTAAATAATTTAATTAAGCTAATACTCTTTTAACTCTCTCTTTCTTCTACTTTCCCCTCTAATTATAGGTTAGACTCCTCTTACCCTCTTCTTAATACTCTATTATACTATATTTTTAGTAACTTAACTAAGGGGACTTAATAGTCTTTTAGAGAGAGGTACTAAAAGAAAAGGAGCTATTAATACTTTTTAAAAAGGATTAGAGGCTATAGTAAAGATAGTTTAGAGCTAAGTACTAATATAACTACTAAGAAAGACTTAAGAGTATACGTATTATTTTTAGTATTTTCTAAAAGATAGCTATTAGAGTAGAAGGACTATAGTAAAGCTAGATTATAGAGCTAAAGATATACTAAAGTAAGTATAACCTAGTTACTAAGGAGATAATATTATAGTAAAAGAACTAGGTCTAAAGGTAGATTAGACTTAGTATTAGTAATTAATATATAATAGCTAAGGGAATAGCCTAAAAGGCTTTTAGATATATACTAAACTAGAAATTAACCTATACTTATATATATAATATAATATAACTTATATTAAGTACTTATTCCTAAAAGAGCTTTAGATATAAAACTCTCTACTATACATAGTAACTAATTATAACTTAACTATATAACCTTTTAGCCTTAGGAAGGTTTTATACTACTTTATAAATAGGTATATAAATATATTTAATTAAGCTTTATATAACACTGTATTCTATAGCCCTTATATAGTGATAAATTATAATAATTAAAATAAATAGGTAAGAATAACTATTATAAGAGATAATAAAGAAATAGTAGACTAAAGAGCTTTTAGAAGTAAGAAAATTAATAAGAACTAGAGTAATATAATAAGTAATAAGAGATTTATTAAGAATAAAGGGGAGTATACAAGACTTCTAAAAAGAGAACTATAGTTAAACTAAAAGGATACTAAGATACCTACTAAAGATAATAGCTAAGTTATAACTACGTAGACACCTAAGAGGGGTATAGACTAAAAGGATTAAGATAATAAGCTAGCTAAAGAATAGTAGTTAAGAGAATATAAATATTACTAAAGTTATATAGGAGATTTTAGAGCATATAAAAGAAAGAGTAAAGTCTCTCTTACTAAAGAACTATTAGTTATAGGAAGAAGTAATAATTTAACCTTAAAAACTACTATACTCTATTATAATACTCTTTATAGTACTACTTACTATACTTATTATATATATTACGTAGCTAAGTAAGAACTAATAAGTAAAGAATAAGATAAGTAAAAGAACCTAATCTATTATAAAACTACTAACTAAAAGCTAGAATATAAATTAGCCTACTCTTACTACTAGAGTAGAGAAACTAGAAGTTCTAGCTAATAGTATAATAACTCTAGTAAATTAACTAAGTATACTAGTAAACAGGCTAGAAAGTTCTATTTCCTTAGATATCTTACTTACGTAACCTACTAGTAGTAATATAATAAAAGTCCTTTAGATAATTATAGCTTTACTCTAGTAGCTAAGAAGCTAAGACCTAATAGTAGCTACGTAACTCTTACTATACTTAGCTAAAATAGTACTAGCCTTTAATAGTACTAATATTACTATATTCTTAGAACACTTTAAAGATATACCTAAGTATTATAAGTTTAGTAATAAAGCTATAGTTAATAGGCTTTTAGCTTACTATAAACTAAGGTACTTAACTATTATTTAATCTTCTATTACTTATAATATAGTACTAATTAATAAGTTATAAAAAGACTTTAGAGAAGCGCTTAGGAAGTTATTTAGGAGTAATAATAAGAGTTAGTAAGAAGTGTAAGCTAAATACTTTAAATATTAGCTTCTTTAGTATTAAGTAAGGTCTAATCTAAATATTTAGGAATACTTAAAAGAGTTTTAGATTTATAGTAAGTATTATATTAAAGCTATAACTATTAATAAGGAACGCTAAAATTTTTACCTAGTAAAGGGATTACTACTTAAATAGGTAATTAAAGTACTTAAGAGATTTAGCCTTAGAACTAATACCTACTAGGAGTTTAGCTATAAGAAGATTAGTAACTACCTAACTACTTACCTTAAGGTAGAAGAAGAAGTATATATACTTAATTTATTAGAAGTAATTAAGGAAATTACTCTTAAAGTAAACTTTACCCTACCTAAGCTAATAGCTATTTAGCACTTACTTCTAGTAAGCTATAACTTATCTAATATCCTTATATAAGTATTCTAAGCCCTAAAGTTAGTAATCCCTATTAGAGAAGATAATTAGTACTATTAACTAACTTAGTTACCCCCTAGAAAGGCCCCTACTAATATAGAAGTAGATAAGTTAATTAATAAAATATAAAACTTAAAGATTAAATAGGCTAGCCTAGAGCTTAAGCTATAGAAAGTATAGTAAATATACTAAGAGATTAAACTTATAAGTAACTTAGGGGTTTATATAGAAGTAAAATATAGAGTTAATAATAGAATAAACTAGAACTACTTAATAGGTAGTTAGGAAACTAAGAGATTATAGCTAGTAGGTTAGTATTAACTCTAATAGTATAGTAGGTATTAATAGTAAGGTAATTAAACTTATAGGAACTAATCTTATAATATTTAATCTTACAGTAATAACTCCTAAAGCTACTAAAGCTAAGCGCCTTAGTATAACTAAGCTTAAGCCTTTAATATAGTAATAAATTATTAGGTATATAATAAACCTAACTACTAGAAGAATAACTACCTTACCCTTAGAGCTTTTATTAATAAGGGCTAAGTCTATATAGATAATAGATCTACTCTATACTAGGGTACTAAGAAAAACTTATAAGGTAGAGTTATATAGTTAGGATAGCGTCTTTAAGCTAAAGTTATCTTAGTATAAATTAAGTAAAGATTACTTAAATAAGATATTAACTTACTAATAGTTACTACGCCTTTTAAGGAGACACTAGTACTAGTAGTAGTAGAAAATAATACTTTATTAGTATAGCTAGTCCTAGACTTAGCTAAAGAGCTCTAAGAATATAAAGTTAATTAGTTTTAGTAGTTCTCTAATATTTTTACTAAAAATAAATTAGACTCTAAACCTAAAATAAGTTTAGGTAGTAAGTATAATAATACTATAATAGTACTTACTACTATAGTAAGAACTTCCTTAGAAAAGAGAAACTATATAAGCTATAGCTAGTCTAAAGTCTAGAAGCCTTAGTAGAAGACTATCTTATAAAGGTTAAGTAATATTTATATTTTATATTTAAAAGGATATAAGAATAAATCTAAAAGCCTTTTAGAAGTTATTAAGCTAGAAAAGATAGTTTAATTTAATAATAATAATCTTATAAACTAGGATATAGATACTACTAGGTTATAATAAATAAGTATAGGCTTAGAAGACTATCTAGGTAATAAGTTAGCCCTAAGGAAGTATAAGATTATTAATAAACTAAAGCCTAATACGTGTTTAGTTACTAAGAGTATCTTTACTATAATAATACTACTCTAGATTAGTACTCTCCTTAGTAATATACTAGAAGTTTATAAAAGAGTCTTTAGTATAAACTATACTATAGAGGAACTAGAGAAGTTTGATATTAGTATAGTTATAATAAATAATAAAGAGGCCCCTAATAAAGAAGACTAGTAAGGAGGCTATACTAAAGGGAGTATTAGTATAATTATGTTAAGTACTTTACTAGACTATATCTTAGTAGAAGTATAAGAGAGATAAGTAACTAACTACTAAGGACTTAAGGTAAAATATTAGACTAACCTAAAAATTAGTTATATCTAGTAAAACGTTATTAATAACGCTAATAATAACTATAATATAGAGGAAGAGGAGGATAATAACCTAAAGACTATTTAGAAGTCTTATAACTATCTAATAAGTATAAAGTATCTTTAATAAGACTACCTAAAGGTCCTTATTAATATTTATAGTAGCTTATTCTTAGCCTTACTTAACTCTAAGGTAGAGTTTAAAACTATAAAAAAGAAAGTAGTAGAATATACTATGCTACTAATAACCTCTTTACTAAGTAGTATAAAGAGCGTATATATAGTTATAGTTAATAGTAGTATAGCGTACTTTATTAGTATTATATAAGGAGTACCTTTAGTTATTAGTTAAATTAAAGTTAGAACTAGCTTCTTTATAGTAGAGACTTATACTAACCTAATTATACTAAGTAACCTATTTCTAATAGACTCTTAGGTATATATTAAGTATATAATAAATAGTCTAATATACTATTATATCTTTAGTAAAGATAGCTAATATAATACTTAGTTTTTAGCTTTAGCCTTTATAGACTTTTTTTATTTATTATTATAGTATATTTAGAGACTTTTTTTAGATAAAGCGCTAACTAAGTAACTATAGGCTTATACCTACGTTAAGTAACTACTAGTACGTACGTAGTATATTATAAATACTAGATACTAAAGATATATAATAGTATTATATACCTATTAGGGATAAGCTATAACCTTCTAACTTATATACTATCCTTTACTATATCTACCCTTTATAGCTACTACCTCTAATACTACCTCTACTACTACCTCTTCTTAAGAATTAACTAACTAGCTACTAATAGTATAGCTACTACTATCTAATAATTAGCTCTAGTTAGTAAAATATTAGTACTAGTACTATCTACGCCTTATACTCTTATCCTTATAGTATCCTTTTAAATTCCCTTTCTTTAAGCCTAGGATATTAATCCTCTATTACCCTCCTAACGTTATTTATTTACTATTATAGCTAGGCCTTAGTCTTCTAGCTTAACCCCTTTCCTAGTACTAAGATAGTAATATAGCTAACTATAAGGACCTTACTACTACTAGGATTATTAATCTAAGCCTTATAGACTACCTCCTCTACGTCTTTTAGTAACTATATTCTACTCTTCTTTACTATCTCCTTTACTTAAACATTACTAATATTAGAGGTATTAATAATATTAATATTATCTATTATCTTAGTTTATAAAAGGTAGTAGAACTTAGGTAATTACTTATCTAACTTATTAAGGACTACTCTAAGTAGTTCCTAAGTATATATAAGGTAGGTATATAATATACTTATAGATATATTAATTAGCACTTATCTAGCTAGGGTATTTAGGCTAGGCTAAAAGATCTCCTAGATAAGGATAATAAGGAAGTAGATTATATATATAGCGTTTATATATAGTATAAGTCTTAGAGAAGGTATTAAAGCTTATAAGTTAGTATTAGTATAAAAGTTAGAAGTAGCTAGGTTTTATATACCTCTCTTAGTTATAGTAAATATACTATATCCTCTACCCTTTATAATATATTATAATTATATTACTAGCTAATACTAGTAATTCCTATTAGATCTACTAAGGTTTAATAGGTGTCTTTTTATAGTTACCTTTAGTAAATCTTTTTAACTTTAGTTTTTACGCGTATAAACGTTAGAGCTTTATTACTATAAAACGCTAATTAGTCCTATGTTTAACCTATATTATTACTTTATCTTTTTATTAACTTTTATAACTAATAAGTAGAGGGATAGCTACTTTTTTTTTTTAAAGTTCTTCTTTAATAATACCCCTATACTTATATAGAAATTAAAAAATTATAATACTTAGTTTATATATATATAAAGTAATAAGCTGTCTAAGCTTAGTTTCTATATAAGACTTATAGTAAGAAAAGCTATAAGAGTATAGTTACTAATACACTACTCTAAGGATTAACTAAAGAGCTAGTAAAGGATATAGTATCTAAAGTAATTAAATTAGTTAAATTAGTTAAGGTATAAATAGTAGATAAAGAGGAGGGGATAGGTATTTAGATAAGGATATAGCTAGTAAGTAAGTATAAGCTAAAGAAGAGGTGTAGAATATAAAGGAGGAATTATTTATTATACGTAAATAGTAATTCTATTAAAAAAAGAGCTAATAGTAGTATTAAAATAAGAGATAAAGAAGGTATCTATATAGTAGTAATAAAGGGGTATAAATAGCTATTAGATAACGTCCTAAATATACTAGTATAGTAAGTAGAAGCTAAAGATATAATAAAGAAGATAGAAAGAGTATTCTAAGAAGAAACCTTACTATAAGTGAATTAAGGATAGCTACTACTAATAGAAGTAATAATAGTAGTACTTACCTTACTTAATTAGCTTATTTTAGAACTAAGACTAAATAATATTTAGATTTATAAAGTATATAAATAAAAAGGTGTTAAAGTAGAACTTATTAATAACTTAGGCCAACTAGTATAAGATATTAAAGGTAGGCTAGACTAGAAAGAAAAAGCTATTATAAAATAAATCCTTAATACTATTAGTAAAATAGCTTCCTTTACGAAATACTTTAAACTATAGTATACTATATTCTCTAGAGGGACTAGAATTACGCCTAAATATATTTTAGAAATAAAAATATCACTTAAGCTTTAGCTAAGGGAATAAGAAATACTTATAAAGGTACTATATTACGATAAAGGTAGTTTAGTATAAGACTTTAAGAAATTAAGATAAACTAGTAAGGATATTATCCTACTAGTTAGTATTAATATAGTACTATACTAAGCATAAAGAGTAGACTAATTCCTAGTCTTAAGGAAGCTTTAGTAAGTTATTATTAATATAAACTAAGATTATATTAATTAAAGAACCCTAGAGCTTTATATAAGCTAGTACTATAATCCTTAGTTCCTTATAGCTAAGAAAGATAAAAGATACTAGTTAATATATAACGCTTAGAAACTTAATAAAGTAATAATTTAAGATATACACTCTTTACCTAATCTTAATAAGTTTTTAGAAGAGTTTATAAGGTATATTATTATAAGTCTATAAGTCTTCTTCTTAGAATATAACTAAGTTAAACTATATAAGGACTTAAGGGATATAATAGCCTTCTTTACTCTATTTAAGTTAGTAAGGTAATATACCTTCTTTATAAGAATAATAAACTTACCTATAGAATTTATTTAAGTTAAAATAAAGATTTATAAAGACTATATACCTTATTACTATATACTATACTTAGATAACGTTATTATTAAGGGACTAAAGACTAAGTATAATAATAAAGAAGTAGAGTTAAGTATTTAATAGTTTATAGCTAAACACATTTTAGATGTTTATAAAGTATTAGTAAATATAGAGTATTTATATATAACTATATTAGGCTATAAATCTAACTTCTACTACCTATCTATAATTATAGTAGGCTACTATATTTACAAGAATAAATAATACCTAAATAAGAAGAAAGATAATAAGATCCTTAAGTAGCTAGATTACTATAATACTAAAGAGGTCTAAATACTTATTAGTATATACGTATACTATTAGGTATAAGAACTTAGATTTATAATTATTACTACCTTATTATTTATATTACTATATAAGAATATACTATTTATATAAATAACTATTAAAAAGTAAGCTATAGAATTTCTTAAGTAAGACCTTATAAGCGCCCTAGTATTAGTCTTAATAGACTATAGTAAACTTCTATACTAAATTATACTTACCTATAATAGTAGTAAGAAATAATAAGGAGTAGTACTTATATAAGTTAATTTTAATAGTTATTAGTACCCTATAAAATTTAAGAGTAGGGTATAGTTAGTAAAAGAGTAAAACTAGGATTTAAGTAAATATAAATATAAGGCGCTATTACTAGTACTAGAGTAGTTTTACTTATGCCTTTATAGAGTATACTTTATTATAGAAATAGACGTAAAGATATTAGATACCTAGTTATAATAAAGTATAACTAACTTTTCTAGAGTACTTATCACTTACTAGGTAGTACTCCTTAATATATAAGAGTTTAATGTTATCTATATTATAAGGAAGAAGAATATAGTTACTAATATACTATTAAGGAAACTAGAACTTAATAGTTAGGAGCTACTAGAGGAACTAGAGGAGGATATAGAGGATTTTATTTACGCTAAACTAAATATAATTTAGCTCCTAATTAATAAGGTACCTATACTTTAGTATAGTATATATAGAGCTAAATTATTATTTAATAATAAGCTATTAAAAGATAACTATAATAAGGAGTCTTAAATAATAGATACTTAAATCTAATTTTATAAGAGGCCTAATTACCTTTTAGCTACTAAATTCTAAAAATTTAAAAAGAAGGCTTTAGGTATAGTAGTATAAGAACACTACCTATATATACTCTTAATAAGTAAAACGCTACTTAGAAGGGTATTTAATAACTTAGTCTAATAAATAGAAATAATTAGATTATTATATAATAAGGCTAGGTACTATAGTAAGGAGAGTACTTAGTAGAAAGTTTAAGCGTACTACTAAAAGAAAGGATAGTATAAATAAGTTAAGAAGTATATTTAGTGCTATCCTAAGTACTAATTATATATATTAGCTATAGTATAAGAAGAGCTTTAGCTTATAAAACTACTAAATCTCTTATTTAGATAGTTTATAATTAACGTAGTATATATAGTACTAAGGTGTAATAGTAAGAAGTTTTTAGTAGTAGTTTATAATTATATATCTTAATAAGTTAAAGCTAAAGCGCTAGTAAAGAATAACTTTAGTAGTATACTAAAGTTCTTTTAGTATAATATATTCTAGAGATAGAAGCTACTAATAAAGATAATAGTAGATTAAGGATTAGGAGATAAAGGACTAGTTAAGGATATTAAAGTATAATAAGGAATTAATAAAGTTATATCTAGTATATATTATCCCTAAAGTTAGGGATATATTAAATAAAAGTATATACTAATTATTATAGCCTTAAAGAAGCTTTAGGGTAACTAGGTAAATAACTTATAAAATATCCTCTTAGTAGATTATATAACTATTATACACTTAATAGGTAGAACCCTAGTATACTTAGTATTAAGATAGTAGTATATACTCCTTATTAAGATATTAATTCCTATATAGTAGTCTTTACTAAAGAAGTATATTAATAATATATTTATACTACTTATATTAAGAGCTAGATAATTTAATTAGAGTAATAAAAAACTTAAGGAAGTTATTAATTAAATAGTTTAGCTACGCTATAAGAATAAGGACTACTTTAATAATATAAAAGTACTTTAGCTTACTAAGTTCCTCCCTAAGTAGAAAGGACTATTTTAAATTTATAGTACTTATAATAAAGGTTAGTATTAGTTAGAGGAGCTAGATAGTATAGTATTCTAGAGCTATACCTTAAGTAACTACCTAAAGGTCTTTTACTAGTAAATAATAGTAGACCTAAATAAGATTAAGAATACTAGTAGCTAATAAGAACTTTAGTAAGTAGAGATACTAACTAAAGAGGAAAAGAATAACTCTTTAAGTATAGAGTATAATAACCTAAGTATAGACTTAATCTATAAGTAAGATATACTAAGTAGTAGAAAGGATCTAATTACTAGTTAGTAATAAAGTACGTAGCTATAATAACTATAAGAAGTAATAAAGAATAACCTTATAGAATAGTAAGATATAGAATAAGTAAAATTAAAAGTAGGGTAAGTAGTTATAGTAAAGCTAAGGAGGCTACCTAAGTTTAACCTAAAGAACTATTTATTAATCCTCTTAGAATAGCCTACCCCTAATAGTAGTAGAAATATAGCCTTAGTAATAAAGGTAAGGACTATTACTATTTTATAAGTAGAAAAGGTAAAAGAGTTTACAGAGGAAGGTAAGTAGGTATAAAAATATATAAGGGAGGGAGAATACTAAGAGGAGAAAGTAAATTTTATAAAAAGGCTATTAGATAAGTATTAGACACTAAAACGCCTAATAATAAAGTAATCCCTAATATAAAATATAAAAGGTAATATAGATAACTTCTTATAACTTATACTAAGGCTTCTTAGAAAGTAACTTATTAAAATCTTTATCTTTATTACTTTTATTAATACTAGAATCTATATAAACGTTACTCTTAAAGTTACTTATAAAAAAAATATTATTAATAAGGTCCTACGTTTCTTAAATAAGGGTAAGAATACTATACTTATAATTTATATAGTATTTAGTTATTAAGGAAGCCTTAGGAAGAGGTATAACCTTATAAGTTACTTTCTTTTTCTAAGAGGAGAGTGTTTTATACTTCTTATAGGAAGATATCTTATAAGGTAATAGTATCTTGAATATAGACTTAGTTAGTAACTTAAAGCTAAACTTAAGTAGAATCTTTTTAATCTTAGCTTTAGCTTCTTAAAAACGCTTTTATAATTTTTTTTTTATTTTCCACGTAAGTGTAGGAGTATTATTAAAAAAGAACTTTAAAAAAATAAAAAGTAGCTATCCCTCTACTTATTAGTTATAAAAGTTAATAAAAAGATAAAGTAATAACGTAGTTTAAATATAGGACTAATTAGTGTTTTATAGTAGTAAAGCTCTAACGTCTATACGCGAAAACTAAAGTTAAAAAAATTTACTAAAGGTAACTAAAAACATACCTATTAAACCTTAGGAGGCCTAATAGGGATTACTAGCTATTAGCTAGTAATATAATTATAATATATTATAAAGGGGAGAGAGGATATAGTACGTTTACTATAACTAAGAGGGGGTTATATAAAACCTAGCTACTTCTAACCTTTATACTAATACTAACTTATAAGCTTTAATACTATATATAATTATTGTACACTACATATAACTATACTATATATAATATACTTCCTCTTTATCTTTATCTAGAAGATCTTTTAGCCTAGGCTAAAAACCCTAGCTAGATAAGTACTAATTAATATATCTATAAGTACATAATATACTTACCTTATATACACTTAGGAGCTACCTAGAGTAGTCTTTAATAAGTTAGATAAGTAATTACTAAAGCTCTACTACCTCTTATAGACTAAGATAGTAGATAATATTAATATTATTAATACCTCTAATATTAGCGATATTTAAGTAGAGGAGATAGTAAAGAAGAGTAGAACGTAGTTACTAAAGAACGTAGAGGAGGTAGTCTATAAAGCTTAGATTAATAATCCTAGTAGTAGTAAGGTCCTTATAGTTAGCTATCTTACTATCTTAGTACTAGGAAAGAGGTTAAGCTAGAAGACTAAGGCCTAGCTATAATAGTAAATAGGTAACGTTAGGAGGGTAATAGAGGATTAATATCTTAGGCCTAAAGAGAGGGAATTTAAAAGGATACTATAGGGATAAGAGAATAAGGCGTAGATAGCGCTAGTACTAATACTCCTCTAACTAAAGCTAATTATTAGATAGTAGTAGCTATAGTATAGGTAGCTAGTTAGTTATTTTTAAGAAAGGGTGGCGGCTGTAAAGGGTAGCTATAATAGAGAACCTAAGTTAGTATTAGCACTAATAAAAGCGCTAATACTAAGGAGCGTAGTTACCTTATCCTAGTACTTATAAATAGTAAAGGATAGCGGAGGATAGTAGGAGATAGTATATAAGTTAGAAGGTTACGTCTTATAGTCTCTAGTTTACGTAAATACTATATATCTTTAGTATCTAATATTTATAACATACTACGTGTGTACTAGTAGTTACTAAATATAGGTATAAGCCTATAGTTACCTAGTTAGCGCTTTATCTTAAAAAAAGTCTCTAAACGTGCTATAATAATAAAACAAAAGTCTGTAAAGGCTAAAGCTAAAAAAACGCTTTTATATAGTGTTATAAGTATTATAAGTAATACTCTTTAAAGTATTACTTAGATTAATAAACTAGAAGTACTTCTTAAGATTATACTTAGGATTACTAAAGGCTATATCCTTAGAACTAAACTTACCTTAGATAGTACTAGTATTAATATATAACTATAGAGTATTAAGGGGGTTTAGAATAAGGGTAGTTAAGTGTATAGTATAAGAAGAGAGCTAAAAGGGAGGAGAAGGAACTAAGAGGTTAGTAAGTATAATAAGTAGTAGGATAAGACTATATATCTTAAACTAGCCTAAAAGATTATTAAGTACTAGATTTAGCTATAAGGAACCCTATATCTAAATATTAATTAGTAACTTATATATTATAAAATTAGTTACCTTAGTACTAGTTATATAGTAGTTAGTATAAGTACTATATAAAAAGATAAACTTATTAAGTATAGTACTATTATAAGTATTAAATAAGAAGGTTAGACCTTTTTTATAATTACTATATATCTTATTAATACTATTAAATAACGCGTTATTACTAAAAGTAGAGTTATAGTTAAAAATACTATAAGCTAAATAGTAGTATAGGATAGTAGTAAGAAGAAAGTTAAAAATAAAGTACTTTTAATTCCTAGCTAGTATAAAAAAATTAGTAATAGTAAGGCCCTCTTCTTAAAAATTAAGCTAATTAGCTATTTAGTAAAGAGTTAAGGAGTTAGAGTTAAAGGTATTAAGAATAGTATAAGTAAGAACTAATTTAAGAAACATCTTATAGTAATAAAGCTATAAAACCTTAACTAGTAAGTTATTAAGCTAAGAGTATATTATAAGTAGGTTTTATAAATCTATAACTATAATAATTAAATATTAAAAGAATATTTATTAAGAATAAACTAAAGAAAGGTATTAACTTACTAAATACTTCTATTATAAAGGAAAATAAAAGATAAGGAGGCTTTACTTAGAGGTTAGTAATATAGTTACTAAGGTAGCTAGATACTACTTAGTATAAGTAGCTTTATCTATAACTTTAATAATATTACTATTATTTAAGCTAGCTATCTAATTAGCTATTACTATAGTCTTAGACTTAGAACTAGTAGTATTTTTAGCTTCTAAATTATTATTATCTAGTAGAGTAGAGATTATAGTAGTATTAGTAGTATTAATATTAGGTAGTATAGGAGTAGTAGAGTTATCTATAAGCTAAAAGAAGATATAGTAAGAGTAAGAATATATAGCTTTATAGTAGTTAACTTTAGAATCTAAGTAATTTTTAAACTTAGTAAAGATAGCCTTAGGCGTAGTAGTAAGACGTTTAGTAATAAGAGCTAGAAGTAAATATAAAGTACTAGAGAGTAAAGGAGTTACTTCTTAATAGTAAGTAGATATAAGGTTATAATAAATAATACTAGTACTATAGATAAGTAGACCTAAGTATAAATAGGCTTTAGATAGCTTCTTACTACTAGTAAAAGAAGTAGGGGGGGATATCTTAAAGGAAGTATATAAAATAGTATAGTAAGAGTAAAAAGAGGTAAGTAAATAACTAATAGAGAATAGAGGGTATAAATTAGAAGAAGAAAAGTATAGTAAGATAAAGAAGTAAAGATAAAAAAGTATTATAAGAAAATTTAGTATTATAAAACTACCTAAGAGCCTATTAGCTATAGTAATAAACTTATACTATAAATATAACTAGCTAGTAATATAAAATATAGAAAAAAGCTTACTATACTAAAGGAATAGTAAGTTTATAAATACTAACTATATACTAAAAAAGAAATAGTAGAGTATCCTAAAAAAGAATATATATAGTAAGAGAATAGGGAGAGAATCTAAAACTTTATTAGTATAAGTAAAGACTAAGGACTAGAAGATAAAAGAAAGAATAGCTATTAGTTAAGAATTAAAGCTTATTAATAGACTTAGAGAAGTAATAGAATTAAGAGAATTACACTTAAATAACTTAAGAAGGACCTAAGAATATAAAGGAATAGAATAAGAATATAAGGCCTAAGGTAAGAATATAGGAAAACTTTACTTTAATATATTTAATAAAGAGATATAACCCTAAACTATAAGTAGCTCTTAGGTAAGTAAAAGTAAATAGAAAGAAGAATAAGAAGGCTAAATCCTAGTATATATAGAATTAGGAATAGATACTAAATACTCTTTAGATAAGTAAACTAAAAAAGAGGGGTCCTTCTTCTTAAGTAAAGGAAGTATAGGAGGCTAAAAGTAGAAAAGAGTTATAAGAGTAAGTTATAAAGATAAGAAGAATAAAGCTAGATATATATTAGATAGCCTAAAATACTAAGACACTATAACTATAAAGCTAAATAATAATTAGTAATATTTATAATTTCTATATAGTAGTAATAGAAGTTAGTATTAAGAGATAAAATACTAACGCTAACTTTAGAACTAAGAGTAAAAGAAGAATCTAGAATATAATAAAGACTTAGTAATATTAAAAAAGATTAAAATATTAATACTATAAACTAAATAGTACTTATTTATAGCTAGCGCTAAACTAACCTACTAGAACTTATAGCTAATCTTTTATCTCTTAGTAAATAAAGTTAGATATAATATATAAGAGGATATATAGTAAAGGATAAAAGTCTAGTAGTAAGATAATATAAGTAATAAAAAGCTTAAGTAGAAGGAATATCTTCCTTAGTAGTACTCTCTAATTCTTCCTTAGACTTATTATTAGTATTACTAAAGGAAGGGTTAAAGTTACTAGCCTTACCCTTAGTACTCTAAATAAGGTAGAGACTAAACTTATTAATAACCTTCTTATTAGCCTAAGTAATAGATAACTTAGTATAAAAAGGCCTTATAGTAGTATTTAGAGCCTTACTAGCTTTAGTATAAGTAAGTAGAATAAGAGAATTAGAATTAAGGATATTAAAAGTCTTAAGAAAGTAAGCTATACTATTAAAGGTAAAACTATAATAAATAGGGTTAGTTCTTATAAAGTAAAGATTAACTATAAGCTTAAAAATAAGGAAGCGTGTATCTAAATAACTATTAGTAACTTATAATAAAAGGAATAAGTTAATATCTCCTAAGCTTAAAGATAGTTATTATAGATATTATCTTTATATAGCTTAGAATTAATATATATAATAATCTAATAAGGATAAACTTTAGTATAAAACTTAAGATTATACTAACTATAGTTAGAAGTAGAAGGTTCCTTAGAATTAATTACCTCTAGCTAGTAAGTACCTTAAAAATAGTATAATAGAAGCGCTTTAATATTTAAGTTAATAATAATATAAGCTATTTTCTTATAAAGTTAGAAATATATACTAATAGTTTCATTAGTAGGCTAAAGACGAATTACTATAGTTTAGTTAATAGTAAATAAGGAAATAAAGTAGTTAGGATTAATAGTAAGGATAAAAAGTATAGGCTTAAGGCTTTCCCTAGCTACCTTAAGCTTCTATAAGAGTATCTAGAACTTAAGTAAGAATTTAAGGTTAATAAAGTAGTAGCTATACTCTTAAACTATAAGAAAGGTATATTAAAAGGATATTTAGTAGGATAAAGGAAAGAAAAGGTAGGACTTATAGAACTTAATAATAAAGGTATATCTTAAATTAGTATTAAGATAGTTAAAGAGTATAACACCTACTAGACTTTAGCTACCTAGAACTAGTTACCTAGTAGGTAATACCTTAGTAGCTTCACTAAAGTCTAGCTATACTAAAGCTAGTATCTAAGGAGTAATTAGCTTAGTCTTAGATATAGAATAAATTATATCTACTATCTCCTTATTACTATCTTAAAGAAGAGTATTAATAGTAGAATTACTAAGAGAGCTAAGAGGTAATTATAAAAAAAGTAGTAGATAGGGAAGTAGGTATAAAATAAAAGTAATAAGAGTAATAGAATATAAAGTTAAAAGAGTTAGATTCTAAGAGTAAGTAACCTTTAGACTAGGCGTAAACTACTTAAGGCGTAGATAGTAGAAGTAAAAGAAAAAGATTAAAAAGTAAAAGCTTAATACTAAGATACCTATAAGCCTTAGTAAGACTACTAGGCGCTAGGGGCGCTAGTAGAAATACAGTTAAGAAAAGTTATTTAACTAAGACTAAAATACCCTTAAATATAAGAGTACTAGGATTAATAGTCTTATTAGTAGTATTACTAGTAGGTAAAGGAGGTAAAGACTTATAAGTAGGTATAGTAGGCGTAGTAAGCTTATTAATAAAAGTAAAGCTAGATATAATAAAGAAGATAATAGTATAATAAGAGATAAAGGAGAGTAAAGATAGTTAGTAATAGTAGTAGAAAAGTAAAGTAATAAGGAAAAAATTAGTACTTATATTAATATAGGTAAAAGTATTACTAAAGACCTAAAGAACCTTTAGGTAAGTAGATATAGTACCTAATAACTAAGGTTTAGTAAAAAGTAAGGTAGTATAATAAGTTTACTAAGAAGTTAGAAAATATAGTATAAGTATTATAAAGAGTATAAATAAGATAACTAAATATTTAATTAGAATATAAGAAGTAGAATATAAACGCTACTCTTAAATAGTACTAAAGGGTCTTTAGATAAAGGTTAGAATATAAACTCTTACCTTATTTATAAGTTTTAATAACTTATAAGAGGATAGAGAAGAGAAAGAACTCTAAGAAAAGGATAGAGGAATAAGTAGCGCTAGGAAGGAACTAGTAAAGAATAAAGAGCTAAGATATAAAAGTTATAAGAGCTAAGTAAGATAATAAATTATAAGAACCTAAAAGATAATTATATAAAGAAATCTAGAGGAGGGATAAGATTAGGGAAGTAAAGAACTTAGAGGAGAATAGGTAGATATATTAGCTTATATATAAATTCTTATTAGAGGTATAAGAAGAAGAAGAGGCCTTCTTCTTAAGTAAGAGAAGGATATAGTAGAGGAACTAAGTCTAAAAGTAGATTAGACCTAGTATTAGTAATAGATATATAATAGCTAAAGGAATAGCCTAAAAAGCTATTAAATATATACTAAACTAAAAAAGAACTTATACCTAAATATACCTAGATATATAATAGAATATAACTTATATTAAGTACTTATTCCTAATAGAGCTTTAGATATAAAACTCTATACTATAATAATACTAATATTCTAAGCTCTTAACTATTATAAGTAATTCTTAATTATAGGTATTATAGTTATACTCTACTATAATAAGCTTACGTAAGTAGAAGTTAATTAGTCTCTAATTACCTTTTCTAGGTTATTCTTATATATACTAGGGTAGAATACCTAAAATAGCTCTACCTAATATATTTAACTTAACTCTTATTTTTTAGTTTATATTAAAGTAAGTAAGGATAAGGCACTCTAAAAAGGAATTCCTTAATTCCTAAAAGGCTTTCCTTACCTTTTCTTTAATATTTAATAACTATCTCTCTTCTTTTTATATTATATAGCTACCCCTAGCCACGCCTAGGCTTTTCTATATTAGAATAGTTAAGAATAGTACTAGCTTAGAGAAAGTAGCTATAAACTAATAATAATTATTTATAAAGCTAATAAAGATCTTAATATTACGTACTATACGTAGCTTAGGCTACTCTTAGATTATCTTAACTTAATTTTTATTAATCTTAATCCTTTATAGTATAATAATATAACCTAAGTACTTTATATTTTAAGTATACTATTTATACTTACTAAGCTTTAAGTATAGCTTAGCCTTCCGTAGTCTATCTAAAACCTCTTTAATATAAATAATATATTTTTCCTTAGTCTTAGAGAAGATTAGGACATTATCTAAGTATACTATATAGAATATATTAACTAACCTTACTAGGTCTAGTTAATATAGGCTTAGAATTATATAAGTACATTTATAAAGCTAAAAAGTATTATAGTATACTTAAAATAGCTATATTAAGTATAGAAGGTAGTTTTCTATTTATTACCTTCCTATATTTAGATCTTATAGTACGCCTCTATTATATCTAACTTAGTATAGAAGTTAGCTTATGATAAGTAGTTTAAAGACTTTATAATAAGAAGTAAAAGGTATTTATTCTTTATTATAATCTTATTTAAGCTATAATATATAATATAAAGCTTTATAGTACTATCCTTCTTTTTTAAAAAGAAGATAAGAGCGCTAGCTAAGGATTTAGATCTTCTAATCTATTCTCTTACTATATAATCCTCTAAGTATTTCTAGAGAAGTTCTAAGTTTAGCTTTAATAAGTTATATAATAGCTTATATAGTAGAGTAGAACTTAGTTCTAGATTAATAGCTAAGTCCTATAGACTATAGTTAGTAATTACTATAGAATCTTCTTCTAAATATATATTTACATATTTAGCGTATTATAGGGGTAACTAGTTTATTCTAATTAATTCTAAGTTATTCTAAATTACTAAACTTATAAAGTATATATACATATCTACTAAAGGGTTATATATACTCTTTTTAAATAATTCTAAGTCTTTTATAATATTCTTTTAAAAAGAGCTTTATCTTTTACTTTATCTCCTTAAAAGAGTATACGCTACTTAGTGTACTTAAGTTTTAGGTTATAATTATTAATTTATAATAATCTTAAGTATAGTAAGTACTTATTTAGGTCTACTACTATAAATAAGATATACTATATTTTTACGTATCCTTATAAGTCTATTATAGTTATATTTATTTTAGTTATATTATAAACTATAAGTTTTTTACTATTAACCTCTTAAGCTAAAATATTAAAAAGTAAGTTTATTAAAAAGTCTAACTCTTTAGTAAGAATTACTAATATTAGGTTTAATTATAAACCTAAGTCTATTATAGCCTCCTATAGCTATAATTACTTAATTATATATTATATAGTTAAGAACTTTATAAGTACTAGCTAAAGTAGTTCTTAAAGTATACTAAAGTCCTTATCCTTCTTATTTAAAGAAATATAGGTAGTATAGTAAGAGATTAACTCTTTTACTCTTAGTCTTTTCTTAACTTAGGTATACTAGTAGGTTTAGATAACTTATTAGACTTATTTAACTTTAAGTAGTTTATTTTATAATATCTAACTTCCTTATACTTATAATAGGTTACTAACTTATTAGTAGCGTTATACTAACTTCTTCTATCTTACTCTAGGTTAGAATCGCTTAGGTAGGCTTACTTAGTATTTTTTAAAGTTTTACTAGCCCTCCTTAACTTTTACTAATTAAGGTTAGGTTAGAAACCTTCTTTCTTAGGTAGTTATTACTTATACTCTATACCCTAATTCTTTTAGTAAAAAATTAAGTTAGCGTATTCTTTTACCTAAGGTAAAGTAGATCTTTAGTTTATTAGAAGTAATAAGAGGCTTTTCTTAATATCTTTATAAAGTACTAATATATACTTAAGTACTTAGACTTTTAAAGTTTTATCTAAGCTTAGTTCTTCTTTAAGTAGCCTTATATAGTTAAGGAAGTCTATAAGATTTTAGGAAGGGTATTACTATACGCGTTTTAAGTAGTTATAAGTATATTACTTATACTTTTATAGTAATCCTAATATATCTAGTATTATTAAGTTTAGATTAACTTATAAGGATATTTAAGATAGCTATTTATACTTTTTAGTAGCTTAATATACTTACTAAAGTATCTTTAGTAGCTTTAAAATATATATTACTCTAAAATTAACTCTTTATATCTCTATAGTAAAGCTTTATAGTATATAAAGGAAGTAAGACTTATAATTCCTCTCCTATTAGTTATATTACGTATAGTTAGCCTTTAAAAAACTTATAGTAGCTATAGTTATAGTAGACTAGCTATAGTAGAAGGTTATATTAGTTAGGGTAAAGTGCTAGATTCTAGCTCCTTTATAAGTACTTATAGGTCTTTAGCTACTACCTTATTATATAAGCTTTATAAATTAGCTAGCTTAATATATTTAAGCTAATTAACTTTCTATTTATATAGCCTTACTAGCTCTACGTCTTAAATAGCCTCTTCTTAGTTAGAATAAACTTCGTTAGGTGTTAATATATTTCTTTATAGTAGTAAGGAAATAGATATATTTAATTAACCTTTATCTAGTTATTCTAATATAGATAGTAATTACTAATAGCCTTTATTACTAGTCTATAGCTATTAGGCCTATTTAGCTTTATAGGTAAGCTCTCCTACTAACTATTTAAATAATAAACGTACTAGTAAAAGATATAAGTATAATACTATTAAAAGACACTATAATAAATTATAGTAAACGTATATTTCCTAAACATCTATTTATACTATATATAGCTTTATATAGTTTAATAATAGATAGGTTAGAACTAAAGCCCTAAACTTTAAGCAGTTTTAGACAGTTATAGCAACGTTAGGGAGAAGTAGAGTTAAGGTAGAAGAGAAGTTTCTTAGTTAATAACTATCTCCTACTAGCTGTATATTATAGTAGGTTTATTACGTTACTATTATATTATACTATAATATTATAAGGTAATTTATTTTAATATTAAATAGTATACTACTAGATAACATAAAGTATATAAGATAGGAAAGTAATAGTATATTATTTAGTGAAGATAAATAAATTAATAACTACTAGCTATTAATCCTAAAAAGTTTCTTATACTTATACTAATTAAGGTTACGTAAGGTATTAAACCTTATATTAACTTATATTCTTAATATTAGAATAATAAGAAAACTACCCTAAAACTACTATAGGAAGGGGAGCTAGTACTAATATAGAATATAATTAAGAATATAGATAAGAGCTAAAATTAGAAGCTAAAGGATTAATAGTTAGGACTTTACTAAGTATAGTATATATAGCTTAAGAAAAGGTACTATTAGCTAGAAGACCTAAATAGAGTTACTTTTATAAGTACTATAAAAGTAGATTAGCTAAAGCGCTTTAAGGTACTACTTACTACTACTAAAGATAATATCTTAAGGGGCTAACTAAGCTTATATCCTAAAGTAGAGTACTTTTACTAAGTAAGACTAGTACCCTAAAGAGTAATTAGAGGTAGAGGTTAAGGATTTAAAGATTCTAAGTAGGTGTTTAACTAAGTTATAAGTATAAAGGGGAGGTATTAAGAAGATTAAGTTCTATTAACTATACTACTAAGTTTATCTTTATAAAGGCTTAAGACTTAATTTAGCTCCTTATTTAAATAATAAATATACTTATAAAAGACGTAAGTATAACACTATTAAAAGACACTATAATAAATTATAGTAAAGGTATATTTCCTAAATATATAGTTTTACTAGAAGTAGCTATATAGATTTAATAATAATTAGTTTAAAACTAAAGCCCTAAACTTTACACAGTTCTAGAAAGTTATAGTAATATTAGGGAGAAGAGAAATCTATAAAGAAGAAGAGTTTTTAAACTATAGTTTATAGCTTACCTCTAGGATTATAACTATAGTACTTAAGGATAAGGAAATATTTAAGTAACTTAAATTCCTTTCTATTAACTCCTATACTTTAATATCTCTAATATCTCTAATACCTTTAATATCTCTAATACCTTTAATATCTCTAATATCTCTAATATATCTAGTATATCTAGTATATCTAGTAACTCTAAATTTATTATAGGTATAAAGCGCTTAGTTTTAGATAGCCTAGTAACTATTAAGTAGTATAGTAAGTATAAAGTTATTATTAAGATTAACCTCCTTAAAAGTAACCTTAAGCTTAAGTTCTTACCTTATATTTAATCCCTTAGCTTATTATTTTAGCTTACTAGAAAAGATTTTAAGTATAGGCTTAGGGACTTAGCGTTTATTACTAAATTCCTCTTTATAAGCACTATCCTTATACTAGCTAGTAAAAGTATAAATATAGCTAATAAGTCCTTTACTCTTCTTTAGGATAGTTAGGTCTAGCGTATATATAATATATAAGTTACTAGTACTAAGATAACTTATAAGTAGAATAAGTACTTAGAGGAGGTCTATAATAAGTACTTTAATTAATAGCTATTACTTATTATAGATATTATTAAGCAGCGAAGGGAGGAATAAGTAGTAGATTATTAATTTTATAATATAAAAGGCTTAGGATATAATATAATAGGATCTATTAGGTATATAATAGTAGTAGGTATAGTATAATAGCTATAATAGCTTTAATAGTTGTAGTAGGTATAGTAGTAATATATAAGGGTACTACTACTACTACTACTACTACTAATATATAGGCTTTATAGCTACTTAAAAGGAATTATAATTATAACTATAACTATAACTATAACTATAACTATAACTATAACTGTAACTATAACTATAATTAAAATTATAACTATAATTATATTAAGTTCCTTATATAAGCTACTAAAGTAAGTAATTAATAGCTAGTTATTTTAATTATTATAGGTTAAAGGCTTCTTATAAAGAGTACTCTAAAGGGTAGCTAGTATAGGGGGCTAACTTAAGTAAGGTAAGTATTACTATTAGTATAACAGATATTATTAAAGGAAGGGGAGGTGTTAGAGATAATTTAGTTATAAAGAGAGTAGTTTAGAGAAGAGAAAGAAGTTAGATATTAATTAGGTTAAAGAGAGGGGGGGAAGGCTAGTACTTACTATAAAAGCTATAGTAAATATATTTACTATTTAGAATATACTTATTATAAGCGGTAAAATTAAGAATATAACCTTAGTAAAAAGACTAGTAGTACTTAAAGAAGTAAAAGGAAGCGCTAGTATAGCCCTAGTAGTAGTTATAGTATTTATTACTATAGAAGGTCTTACTACTAGCTAAGGCTTACTAAATAACTATTAGAAAGTAAGTAAAAGAAGAAAAAGTATATAAGAGGAAGAGGGAGTAAAAATAGGCCTTAGGGTTAGTATTATAGTAGCTATAATTATTTTTATATTTCCTATTTTCTATAAGTGTAGGGGTATTATTAAAATATAACTTTAAAAAAATAAAGAGGAGCTATCCCTCTACTTATTAGTTATAAAAGTTAATAAACCCCCCTAGGCCTTAAGGATAGGGCCTATAGTATTATCTTATATTATATTACTAAGAAATTTTAAAACTAAGCCTTAACTATCCTAGTATCTCTAGAAGTCTCTTTTTACCTTTGATACCTATTTATCTATTCTACTTATATTATACCTAGCTATACTACCTTAACGTCCCTACTATTATAATTACTACTAACACTACCTAGAGATTAGGCTCTATTATATTATAGCTATTATAGTTATAGTTATAATTATAATTTTAATTCCCTCTAAGTAGCTACGAAGCCTATATATTAGTAGTAGTATTAGTAGTAGTAGTAGTAGTAGTATCCTTATATATTACTACTATAGCTACTATAACTATTAAAGCTACTTTAACTATTATAGCTATTATACTATACCTACTACTATTACGCACCTAAGTCCTATTATGCTATACCTTATACCTCCTACGTTATTATTATAATTATTATTAAATTAATTATCTACTACCCTATTAATACCTATTACGTATACGTAATTATTAGTCCTACTTAATCTAACTATAAGTTAGGATAAGCTTACTAAAGATCTACTATAGCTATCTATTATAGCGTCTATTTATAACTATCTTAAGATATACTTCCTACTCTATAATAAGTAAGCCCCTAGCTACTATTATATTACTTAGCTTCTAGATATAAATATTTAACTCTCTAGTAATAGATAACCTTAATCCTATTATAATTTTAGTACTAGCTAGCTAAGTAAAGCTACCTATAAGGAGAAGAGTTATAATAAACTAGCTATCTTTCTAAAAGATCTCTTTATACTTCTTTCTATTCTCTTTAGTAAGCTCTTCTACTAAGTTAAGGATTAAGATATATTTATATAAGTAGGGGCTTAATATACTATTAGGCTAGAGATAACTATTATTTAAGTAGATTTAACTCTTAGTATACTAGTACTTTACGTTTACGTCTGTATTAGTATTAGTGTTAGTATTAGTATTAATATTAAGTATTATTTACTCTAAGAATAGCTACTTAACGCCCTTAATATAATTATATATTATAGTAGATATAGTATTAAAGATATTAGAGATACTAGAGATACTAGTAGTAAGCCTTAGGATAAAATGTTAAAGTGTAGAAGTTAAGAGATAGAAATTTAAAGAGTAGTTACTTAAATATCTCTAAAGCCTTAAGTACTATAGTTATAAGCTTAGAGTTAAGCTATAAACTATAGTTATTAATTAAGAAACTTCTCTTTTACCTTAACTTTACTTCTCCTTAAGGTTACTATAATTATCTAGAACTACTTAAAGTTTAGGGCTTTAGTTCTAACCTATCTATTATTAAACTATATAAAGCTATATATAGTATAAATAGGTATTTAGGAAATACACTTTTACTATAATTTATTATAGTATCTTTTAAGAGTATTATACTTACGTCTTTTACTAGTAAGTTTATTATTTAAATAAAAGTTAATATAAAAGATAAAGTTATAATATAGTTTAAATATAAGACTAATTAGCGTTTTATAGTAGTAAAGCTCTAACATCTATACGCGTAAAAACTAAAGTTAAAAAAATTTACTAAAGGTAACTAAAAAAAGATACCTATTTAACCTTAGGAGGCCTAATAGGGATTACTAGTATTAGCTAGTAATATAATTATAATATATTATAAAGGGGAGAGAGGATATAGTATATTTACTATAACTAAGAGGGGGTTATATAAAACCTAGCTACTTCTAACCTTTATATAAATACTAACTTATAAGCTTTAATACTATATATAATTATTTTATACTATATATAACTACCTTATATAAAAATACTATAATCTTTAATATACTATACTATAAGAATAATTATACACTAGTAGGGAAGGTCCTACTTATACTAGTAATTATTTTATATACTAGAGAAGCTAGAGATAAAGGGAACTAAGTCTTAGAAGTAAATAAATACTACTACTATAGTAAAGTCCTAGTTATCCTAATAGATAGTAAGGATATACTAATAAGTACTAAAAGAGATACCTTAAGCTTATAGCTACTAGATTATATAGCTAAGGTCCTAAGTTAACTATACTAAGAGAGGCTAGCCCTTATTCTACTCTACTAATAGTAAGTTAGTAAAGTAAGGATAAAAAAGAAAAAAGAAGTAATAAATATATATATATTACTAAAGATTATAAGATTTAGCTAAGTTAATATTATAAAAGTAAAATAAGCGCTTAGTATTACTACTAGAGGTATATTAGCCTTATAGACTATTACTATTAATATTACTATCTAGCTTCTTACTACTACCTCCTTTACTACTATAACCTAAGCTAATAGTAGTACTACCTAAAGTATTATTAATAGTAGCTATAGTAACTAAGAAGTAAATAAAGTAGTTTAGAAAGTATAAAGTATATTAAGAGTACTAGATAAGTTAGGTAATTAGCTAGTAGTTATATAGGAAGTAGAGAGTAAAAAGTAAAAGAGTTAGACCTTAAGAGTAGTTTATATACTAAGAGGGTTAAGACTTAAATTATAAGTAAATAAGAGATACTTAAGCTAAAGTTAAGGTAAGAGAGTTATAGTAAGAGTAGTAAGATATTACTATAAGGTTAGCTTACTTAGCCTAAGGTAATAAATAAATAAAAGTAAAAAAGATTTAGTAAAGTAAGATTAAATATAGACTAAAAGTTATTTATCTAAGGTATATAGGGAGTAAGGTCTAATTACTTAATAGGACTAAGTAAAAAGGGCTAAGAAGGAAAATATAGTATAGTAATTAGTTATATACTAAAGGTAAAGTAGATATATACTTTAATCCCTTCTTAAGGAGAAAGGTAGCTTCTTTAAATAATTTAATTAAGCTAATACTTTATTATCTTTTTCTTTCTTCTACTTTCCCCTTTAATTATAGGTTAGACTCTTCTTACTCTCTTCTTAATACTCTTTTATACTATAATACCTATTAGATAATAATAGTATAGAATACCTTACCTAAGTAACTATATATAAAGTAAATAAGGATAGACTTCCTCTTCTCTTAAAAAATCCTTTTCTAAAATAAAAAGATATCTCTATTAACTATAGGTATTAGAAATAGTACTAAAGATTAACTAGAGTTAATATCTAATTAGTAAGTATAGAGGCTTTTATAGAAAGGAAAAAAACTTTAGTTTTACTTATCTTTTAAGAGCTCTTTACTCTACTAGAACTAACTTAGAGTATAAGGTATATATATATAATATATATATTAGGAAAAAAGGATAAGAGGTAGGAAGGGAAAGTAGCTAGCTAATCGCTAGTAATTCGCGTAATTCACGCTATATACCTACTTTAGCCGTAGTTACTAAAGTCGCCTTACGTGAAAAGTTTTTATAATAATTAGCTAGTAGGTCGCTAGAGTCGCTAGAGTCGCTAGAGTAGCTAGATTAGAAAATCTTTTTATTTAAAAAATATATAACTCTAAAAATAAAATAGATATTAATAATCTAAGTACGCTATCCTCTAGATAATAGTCTAAATAATAATAGGATAATATTTTATTCCCTAATTAGGTAAGTGTAAGGGTAAAAATACTAACTTAAGATAGTTTTAATTTAAAAAAAATTAAATTCGTTGTTATTCTAGCTAGCTAGAGCCTAAGCGAAAATAGGCGAGGATTAGTAAGCTTTTCTTAATTTTTTAGACCCCTACTTACTTTAGTACCTTAGCGTCTAAGATAGTTATTTAAAGCTTAATCTAAAGATTTTAAAAAAAAGGATTAGATAGGCTAAGTAAATAATAGTATTAGTACTATAATTACCGAAATATAAAGGTTTTCTATATTACTATTCATAGTAATAGTCTTAGCGTTTAATATATAGATAAAAATATTTTTATTTTATTTTTATTCTTAATTTTTCCTTTTAAAGCTTTTTTAAAATTCTATTTATATTAGTAAGCACTAGTCCTAATTAGGAAAGAAAAAATAGTTAGTCTACTACTACTACTCTAGAGAGTAGTACTATTTCTCTAAGTAGTACTAGTAGCGCGAGACGCAGCTTTAAGAACTTAAATAAGGATAAAAAAATTAAAATTTACTTTCTAGTTACTAAAGTCACGGAAGTCGTAAGAGTTACAGCTTTTAGTACCTCTAGAAAAACCTACTTTTATAAACGTATATAGTATAAGAGCTACGTATTCCTAACACTTTATCTAAATATATAAATATATTTAGTAATATAAAAGCTATAACTCTTTTAAGTTATAAGAGTTTTAATTATTATTATAAACCTAAGAAGGTAAGGACGCTAACTATATAGGAAGGATAGTAGTAGGAAGAGACCTTAAATAACTTAGATAAAGGGTAAGCCTTTATATACTAATAGATAATGCTACCTTATAGTAAGTACGTAATCCTATAGTCTTAGTAGAAAGCCTTTATAGGATAAGTTATATACGTTTTATAATATCCTACTAAGTCCTAAAGTATACTACGTATAAGATAATATAGGACTTATAAGATAATTATAATACTTATTAAGTATATAGCTAAGATACTAAACCTCTCTAGCTTAGTATATTTAACTTTATATAAGACTCTAGTATTTAATCTAAGGATTATACTTTATTCTTATATAACTTTATAATATTATATTAATCTTCTAATTATACTATTATAACCCCCTTATCTATTATACTTACTTATTCTTAAGAACTTACTTTTAAGACTACTAAAGTAAACCTTTATAATTATATAATCTTTATCTAACTAAGTAAGGAGCTACTATATATACTACTTTATATACTTTATTTTTAGAAGCTTTAGCTACTTTATAAATATATATTAAAGGCTTTTTATAAAAGATAAATTTATTATAGTACTAGTATTATAAGCTTACTAATTATCTTTATACTAAAGAAAGATAGTATACTATACCTTTATATAAACTATAAAGGTCTAAATATAGATATTATAAAAGATTATTACTTACTCTAATATATTAGGGAGATACTAGACTACTTATTAAGTATATAATACTATATAATATTAAATCTTAAGGACACCTACTATTATATATATATAAAATTAAGAGATAAATAGAAAATAGCTTTTTATACTTACTATAGTTACTTTAAGAACTTAGTTATACCTTTTAGGCTTACTAATACTTTAGTAAGCTTTTAAGCCTATATTAATAAGGCGTTAAGTAGATATTAAAACTATATTTATATAGTCTACTTTAATAATATTTATATTTATACTTATAATAATAATACTAGGCTATACTAGTATATAGTATATACTATACTTTAGTTACTTAAGGAAGCTAAATTATACTATAACTTTAGGAAATGTACTTTTATATTTACTAAAATTTATTTCTTAGGATTTATTATATTAAAGAGTAGTATATATATTAATTATATATATATTAAGATAGTACTTTAATAGCTAGCCCTAAATAGTATTAAAGAGCTATAATCCTTTTTAGGATTTATAAATTTATATTAATACTTTATTAAGTATTATAATTAAGAAATAACTTCCCTTACTAATATTCTAAAAGGGAGTTAGGTTTTCTACTAGAATAAAGTTATAAAAGCTACCTTTATATAGCTAAAAAGTGCTTTATATATATACTTATCTTATACTACTTTAATAAATTACTATAAATTTATATTAAATTAAATATATTAACTTTTATAATCTTAGGTACGTTAGGAAAAAAGGATAAGAAGGAGGAAAGGAGAGTAGCTAGCTAATTACTAGTAATTCTTATAATTTACACTATATACTTACTTTAGCTAAAGTTACTAAAGTTACCTTACTTAAAAGGGTTTTAATAATAATTTACTAGTAGGTTACTAGAGTTACTAAAGTTATAAGAGTAGCTAGATTAGAAAAATATTTTACTTAAAAAAGATATAACTCTAAAAATAAAATATATATTAGTAATATAAGTACGCTATTCTCTAGATAATAGTCTAAGTAATAATAAGATAATATATTACTCCTAAATTAGGTAAGTCTAAGGGTAAAAGAAGTAAGAAAAACCTTTTAAAGTTTTAATATAAAAATAAATTATATTTATTATTATTCTAGCTAGCTAGAGCCTAAGCGAGAATAGGTAAGAATTAGTAAGCTTTTTACTATTTTTAAGACCCCTACTTACTTTAGTACCTTAGCGTATAAGCTAGTTATTTAAAGTTTAATCTATAGATATTAAAAGAAAAGAATAGATAAGCTAGAAGAATAATCCTAAAAGTACTACTATAACTTTAATATAATAACTTTTAATATTACTATTACGATTCGTATATAGTCTAAGTCTTAGAGAAGGTATTAAAGCTTATAAGTTAGTATTAATATAAAGGTTAGAAGTAGCTAAGTTCTATATACCCCTCTTAGTTATAGTAAATATACTATATCCTCTCTCCTTTATTATATATTATAATTATATTACTAGCTAATACTAGTAATCCCTATTAGGCCTACTAAGGTTTAGTAGTTATCTTTTTTTAGTTACCTTTAGTAAATCTTTTTAACTTTAGTTTTTATATATAGAGAGGTTAGAGCTTTACTACTATAAAACGCTAATTAGTCTTATATTTAAACTACGTTATTACTTTATCTTTATATTAACTTTTATAACTAATAAGTAGAGGGATAGCTACTTTTTATTTTTTTAAAGTTCCTTTTTAATAATATCCCTACACTTATAAAGAAAATATAAAATTATAATATTACTATTTATAGAAATAGTCTTAGTAAAAGATATAGGATAAAACCTTTTTTACTTAATTTTTTTTTATAATTTTTAATTTTAAACTTATTATAAAAATAGATATCTTATTAGTAAGTACTTATCCTAATAAGGAAATTATATACTTTTACCCTAGTAAGGCTACCTTAGCTAATAGTTTAATTCTCTCTAGTAGTATAAGTAGTATAAGTTACGTAAGTTATAGCTTATAATACTTAAATAAAGATAAAAAAAAAAATTTTTTACTCTTTAGTTATAGAAGTCGCGTAAGTTATAAGAGTTATAGCTTTTAGTACCTTTAGAAAAACTAACTTTTATAAATATATACTTTTATAGCTATTAAAAGATAAGAAATAGTACTTAATAGTATTTATTTTAAAAAAGCTTTAAGCTATAGAACTAAACTATAAAGTATATAATATTAAACTTCTAGCTATTATATATAGCTTTAAATAATAGTAATATAACTTAAAAAGTACTTATTATACTATCTAAGTATAAATAGATTATAATAACTTATACTTAATATACTTTATATAAAGGCTTAACTTATATTAAGTATATTAAGTAACTTATTTAAAAGTATTAAATCTTAAAGTAAAATATTATCTAAGAAATATAAACTTAGTAGATAAACCTTTAAGAAGAGTAAATTATAATTAAATATATCTTTAACTTAGTTATTACTTACCTTATAGAATAAACTTCTAGTAAGGAATAAGCTTAGTTAAGTAAAAGGATTTATACTTAAGCTTAGTCTAGTAAGTATATATAAGATATATATTACTAATATTTATAAAACTAGTTAAGTCTCTACTACTAGTACTAAAGAGTATATACTATATATACTATACTTACTATCTAAGGTACTAGTTAGTAGTAAAGTATTATTAATAAAGTTTAAAACCTTATTAAATATTCTACTTTAGTTATAGTAAAGAGATACTTTTACTTAATAGTAAGTTATAGACTTTAAGTAAGTTTTATATACTTAAAGCTATAAAAGAGTATAAGTTTAGTATACTAACTATAAAGAAGTCCTAAGATATAATAGTAGAATTTATATTCTAAAAGAAATAGCTATTAGGTAAGAAATCTTATCCTAATACTATAATATATAGATAGTAGGCTACTATAGTATATATAAGATACTTAAACTTATTAGTAAGTACTACTATTAGCTATTACTTAGCTAAGATATCTAAGAATATATAAAGACTTATACTATATATTAAATAAGTAAAGCTATATAATATATTAACTATAGTAAGCTAGTAATATTACTAATCTTAGAGGATATCTTTAAAGAAGTTTCTTTAAATCTTATTCTAAAGCTACTACTATAAAAAGATAGCTTAGGTTATATCTTTAATATAATACTTATAATTATAAACTACTTCTTTAAGATAGTTACTTATATACTTACTTTAAAAACTTAAGATATAGAATAGTTTACTAAATCCTACCTTAAATAAGTTATTCTAAAGAATAAAGTATAAAAAAGTATTATATTAAATTAAGGTTTAATCTTTACTTTTATATTTTAGTTAGAAATTTACTACTAACTATAAATAAAGTGTAAGCTTAGTATAACTTTCTATCTATAAATAAATAAGTAAACTAAGCGCTAGAATTAAACTATAAAGTAATACTTAAGACTATTCTTATTTAAAAAATAAGATAACTAAGTCTAACTATTATTAATAGTATAACTTACTTATAATAATTTAGATTATAAATTAATAAAAATTACTCTCTTTTACTTTATTTATAGTAAGTACCCTTTACTTCTAATACCTCTTAAGGATAGTAAGTAAGAGAAAGAAATACTAAATATAGTAGAAAGAATCTAGTATATATATAGTATATATATAATAGTAATAAACTACTTACTTAAAGTATAAGAGTATTAGAGCTACTACTATAATAAGAAATAAAAACTAAAAGTATTTTATAAAAAAGTCTTTATACTCTTTAGTATAAAGTATATTAACTTAGTTAGTTAACTTAGTAATAAGCTTTTTAGGAAGTTTATTTAACTATTTAAAGTTTAGAATATAGTTAGATTATAAGTATATTACTTACTTCTACTACTATATTATTATATTTATAATATCTTCTATATATTTCTTCTTAAAACATAGAATTCTAAAGAAAATAATAATAATTATATATAACTACTAAAAGTTACCCTAAAAGGTTAAGAAGTTTAGGAAGTTAAAAAAATCTTTAAAAAATATATAAGAAAAGGCTAATTATAGTACTAACTAAGATAAAAAGAATATAATAAACTTTAAGATACTTAGACCTTAGCCTTTAACTTTAAAGATATAAAAGAACTACTTTAAGACTTTAAAGTATTATAAAGTATATATTATATAAAATAGTAAAAATAAGTAGTATAAAAGGATTTATAGTATATTTAAGGTATAAATCCTATTATATAGAATTTTAAGTATTTATATATATAAAAAAGTAAAATTATAAAAAGAATAAAAGAAGAATTAAGTACTATTACTACTACTACTACTAGTACTATTACTAGTACTATTACTATCTTCTATCTTATAATTAAAAGGTATACCTTTAGGTTACTCCCTTAGCTTACTATTTATACTTAAGATATTTATAGTATCTTTAAAATTATCTAAAAGATTATCTTTAGGATTATCTTTAAGAGTATCCTTAGTATTATTATTATTATTATTATTATTACCTTTAGTATTATTCTAAGAATAAAGTTAGCTAAAAGAGTAAAGGTATAAAAAGAAATAAAGTATATACTATAAGTACTATATAACTAACTAACTACTTTAAAGTAGTAGTAATTATATACTACTTAACTAAGATTAAGTTAAAGAAACTAAAAGTAATTATAAAAACTTAGGTAAGAACTCTTATTAGGGTTTTTAAGTAAGTAGTAATATAATAGTAGTTAGTAAGCTTTAAGTTAAATTAATACTATATATATATAAGCTTAATACTTATATAAATTACTATAAGATTAGTTCTAAAGGTAGTAGTAGCTTAGATAGTAGTATTATACTTTATATATAAGTAGTATAAATAATTAATATAAGTATTTATCTTAGTAAGAACTTATAAAGATTAGCTAAAGTATAATATACTTAAGAAACTATAAAGTACTTACTAAAGTATTACTACTATAGTTACTATTACTATAGTATTTATTATAATACTCTTTAGGTTTCTTTTATAACTTCCTTATACTATACTTAAAGTAACTATTAATAAAAGTAGCTTTATAAGTAGTAATAATATTAATATACTTATCTACTATACTTTAGGTAAAGGTTATAGTATTATAAAGCTAAGACTTCTTAATATACTTTAAATTAAGGTAGTAAACTATATTAAAAAGCTAGTTATATATATAAAAGGTATAGTAAATATATATATAAGTATTATTATAATATAGTTAAGTAATAGTATTAAGAAATTTCTATTATAATAAATAGTAAATAAATAACTATATATAAGAGAAATCTATACTTACTATACTAAATAAACTCTATATTCCTAATAAGGAAGTAAATAAAGTTATATTTATTATAATAAAGCTAATAATACTTATTACTAGTTCTAACTCCTATTTACCTCTAAATTACTTTTAAAGTAAAAGATAAAAATAATAAACTTTATACTAATACTATAACTATATAATATATATAAGATATATAGTTAGAAGTTATATACTAAATACTCTTTTTTATATTTTTCTTATAAGGTTTTAGGTTTTTATTAAAGCTAGCGCTAATAAAGATATTAGCCTAGAGAGGGGGGTTCTAGAATATAAGAGAAATAGCTAGAGTAGAAAGTTATATATACCTTAATAGAATTACTTCTTATAGTAGTATAATATACTAGCTACTTACTCTTAACTTATATAATATATATAAAGAGATATATAAGAATTATTATTATTACTTCCTATACTATATTATAGTAATATAGAGTTATCCCTTCCTATTCCCTTATAGTATAAAGTAAATACTATTATTTATAACTACTCCTTTATATTAATCTTTTATTATACTTATATATTCTTTTATAATTTATAAATATTAAGATTTATTAACTAATTAGCTTTACTTAATACTAAGGAAGAAAAACCTTACTATAAACTTAACTTATATTAGGATATTATAATATAAGATACTAGATAATTTACTATTTAAGTAGTTTTTTATCTTTAACTATTTATAGTAGTATAAAAGTTTTTTTATATATATATACTATAATAATACTAATAAGTAATTAAAGTAATATATTATTAACTTAGTACTTAAGTTTTATTTATTATAACTTTAGTTCTAGCTTATAATATCTTCCTTTTTTATACTTAGTATATAAGATAACCTTTCCTAAAGTTAATATAAAAGTAATAAAATAGTTAAAAGTTATAAATATTCTCCTAAATAGTTTTAAGTAGAAGTAAAGGTAGTAATAAGAGTAATAATAGAATAAGTACTATACTAAAAAAGAATAAGAATAAAGATAATAAGAATTAAAAAACTATATATTTTCTTACTACTACTATAATAGTATATAGTAATAAGCTTATATCTTTATCTAAATAATATAGCTAGATAGTTATAGTATACTTAGGTAGGTAGTAATATAATACTTATATAAGTAGAAGACTTAAGAAAGTTTTATAAGTAAGCTATCTTAAGCTTAAAGCTACTTATAAACTTACTTTATATAGTATTATAGAAAGTAAAGAGTTTAAAGTAAGTTTATATAGATTAGTTATAATAGTCTAAGATCTAAAATATTTATAAAGTTAATAGTTTTGGTAACGCTATAAGTATTATATATACTAGTAGCTATATTCTAGTTCTACCCAAGTGTTATAGGTGACTATAGTCGGGCGCGGCGTTTAGTATTATACTAGCTAGTGCCCCTTGATGCGCTAGACTCTAATCACGTCTTTCTCTTCGCGTCCGACCAGCGAAAACATCACTCAGTCTGACACTGGTGCGCCTATTCCCCCTATCGCGTGACATCGTGACATCTTCAGCGCTCGCGTTGACAGTGCCCGCTGTCACATCACTGCTCTGGTTTCTACCCTGCTCTCTTAAGCGCCGAAGAGCGCCTATACGTTCTTCAGGTGACGCATTAGGTCGATGGCGAAGAGAGAGGATGTCGAAAAGCGCATTTCGACGGCGATGTGACGACTCGGCTTCAGGGTCGAGAGGCGGGGCAAGCGCATTTGGATCCTGTGAGGTGGACGAATCGTGTGATGTCACAGGGCGAAGGTCAACTCGGCTGACGGGAGTTAGCACAGTAGGCACCTTATGTCAAAAAGGATACTCACCACAATGGACATGTGCCAGACACATTGAGCAACCAAGGGTCTACGCATTCTGGGTGAAACTTGTGATTGCACGGAAGCACGCGGAGATCCTGGCCTTTTTCAAAATCATCGGTACAAATTGAGCATCCCAGTCCCTCGTCAGGCTCCGCATTGTCTGTAGCCACCCTCGCACCTGTTGCAGCAGGTTGTGCCGGTGCGATGCCCGATTGATGTTCCTCTGAAAGTATTGGTGTGGCAGCCTGTGTCGTGTTGGTTGAGTGGGTCATTGTGTTTGGGGTGTTGCCCTCGTGGTTCGTAGTTGTGGGTACGCTGTTGGGTACTTCAGTATCTTCGTTTGCGCGATGTACATCTCTCGTCTCTGCCGTCGATCCCAACTCAACATCAGTTGGTTTCGCAGACTCCTTATCCCCGAATTTAACGATGGGTATTGTATCCAGGATAGCTCGCCCCAACCCCCTCGCCCTGCTTTGCCTTGGTCGGCCAAGGACATTTCGAGGACCATATCGCTCCGGATGTCTGTGTGCGCGCACCGCGCCAGTGATGATGATGACGAGGAATAAAGCTGTTATGATTCCTGTGATGCTGTACAGGATAATCATGGCAACAGCAGTGGATGGCGAGGGACCCAGGGGGTTTTGCTGGTATTGATTGCCACTGCCACTGCCACTGTTGCCACCCTCATCCCTTCCCTCGACCTGCACGAAGTACTTCATGTGAGCCGGGAGATCGATGATGGCGCCAAGTACCTCGGCTGAAGCGTCTCTGCTCGTCATGGAGTAGACGGCGAACTCTTCAATCATACTTTGCGCGCTGTCCTGCGTGTAGTTGCAGTAGTTGGATGCTGTGCTGTACAGTATGACGGCCGAGATGTTGGCTTGGGTATAAGCCCGTTCGAAGACGCCCTGTGGAGTGTCGAAGCCGTTGTAGTCGTTTGTGTTGCAGCTGATGTAGGCAATTTCGTCATTGGAGATTCGGGCAGCGCTGGAGTAATTTGTGTTGTATAGGTTGCCCTCGACCTGGTCCTTGTTAGCGCATGAAGAGCGATGCGACAGCCAGTGTTTGACGAACTGATTTGACGGCCTCTTGTGTCAATGGGACCACCTGGGCAATCGTTCTTCCGTCGCCTTGCGCGTCCGCAAGTGGAAGAGTGCCATCGTAGAGATTTGGACGTGCGGTAGAAGTGTTGGTGGATGAGATGGTAGCCGTGCAGACGGTTGCAAACAAGACACACATCAACTGCCACGAGAGGCGGCAAGGTGGCGCGAACAGCATCGCGACGAGTACCGTGTCTGCGGCCCAAGTGGTGTAGGAAATATCGCGCGCTCCAGCAGCGAACGGGCTGGGGGACCTTCTTATCAATGACGAGCACACCAGGTTCGACGCCCCATGGAGAGTTGGTCGCGAGCGCGGGGGTGCTGCGGCTTCACCTGTGTCGACTTGGTCGAAGCCCCAGGCATGCAGTGCGGTTAGACGAGGTGACAGATGCCGCGCTGTCTTGGTGGCATGTCGCGCGCAAAGGCCAAACGGCGACGGCGATGTTCAAATAGCAAAAAGAGGGTCGATGCAAGCCTCGGCGGAGAGGCGCGGAGTGCCATGGCGTATCGATTGATCTTCTCATGCCTACCCGCTGACGCTGGCGACCCACTAAAGCGTGCTACTCCGAGACTGCCGCACCATCTGCGCGCTGCCGCTTATCCCACCCACCCACCTCGAGTCGCAGCACCGCCCCACTTGACTCGCTGCTACTTGCTGCCCTCGTCGCATCGTGACCTGTAAGACAAAGCCGCCGCACGCCGCCGTCCATCTGCATTCCTCGCACCCATTCTGTGCTGCTGCGATGCCGTCGTCAGCACCATGGCTGAGCACGCCTCCCGGGCCGACTTGATGCATCTTGAGGCTATAAACTTCACCGGCATCTTCCCTCCATCATCCCACACGTCCACTTGATCTCTACGAGGGATACTCTGCCTTTCCAGCAGGCTTGTCCATTGACAAACTTGGACATTTGCGCCTCATCATATATAATTCATTACTATCTAAACCCAGCGTGCCAATTTTCCCTTTACGCCTGCGCTATGTACCCCGTGTGTACTCTCCCACCTGATACAGAGAGTCATTCATGTTCTCGATACTTCCACCAGTATATATAAATACCACAAGACGGCGTCTCAATATGCCACACCACTGCGTCCCCTTGAAGGTGTTCTGAATGTCATGGATTGCACCTGCTGCTCGACCAAGCCCCCCAACGCCAGCGTATCCATCGGATCGACTCCCATCTTCTGGAAGTCGTTGAAGCCAGATAGGTAGAACCCAGCAATGACCACAAGATACGACAAGATGAGTATAGACCCCTTGAAGTAATTGCTTTTGCCTTCGCCGTACATGTATGACAGAAGGAACACACAAAGAATGACAGTGATCATGTCCCACTGCGGGAAAATCAGGGTAAAGGTCTGGCTGGCAGCGTCCTGAGCGGGAATATAGCCCGTGTGTATAGCACTGTAGAATACCAGAGCAGGAATCTGGAGGAGACAAACTTGCAAAGCGTATGCAGAGCCAATCTCCATTGACAGAGCAATGTTGCCATTCATGGCAAAAGAAATGGCGTTGAGAAACTCGGTCGTATTGGGCACCAGCGCGAACAGCGTGATACCCAAGAACTTCTCGTCAATGTCGGACCCCTCCAGCACGCCATCCACTGTGTTGACAAGAATCTCAGCAATGATTGCATATGCCAGAGTCGCCGTCAGAAGGATAGCCGCACTCTTCTGTCGGCTCCAATTTGGTGCATCGTGCCCCCCAGAAGCGTGTCCGGTGGCGGTATCGACCTCTTCAGGCGGAGCCTCCGTGTTTGTTCTTGTATGAACGGGGCGATCGACGTGGGCTTTACTCGGTGTATGAGCAAGTTGAGCGGCTTTGCGTGGAGCTCTGGTAACATCGCGCGTTGCTAGAGCAGTTGTAGTTGCCGCAATTTCTGTAATCTGTCGTGCAAGTGACTGAGCAGCATCGTCTGTAAGACCCTCGACGTGGAAAGAGTGGTGTGAGTGCGCATCACTGTCTTTCGGTGGTACCAAATGCGGAGTATGGCTGTCCGATTTGGAGGCCGGCCGTCTGTCGTCCGAGCCGTTTTGCTCTGGCCCGAGCCCAACCTCCTGTAGAGTTTGGCTGACCATACGCTTGTACAACTGGCTGTCACGAATATGCGCACGGGAGACAGACTGCCCAGTCGCTTGTCTGACAAACGATGAATGTGGGTAATCCAGATGACCACTTTGGCTAAGGCTGCTTGCGCTCATTTCAAGAATCTTCCTCTCCTGGGCATCTGGTTCGGTCCAGATGGTAGCGGCATGGGTTCGGAGAGTGAACAAAAGACCAATAATGTAGGAGAAGAAGAGCATAGTAGCCGCAAACCAAGTATAAGGCTTGACAGCTTCGTTGTAGAAGCGGTCGTTGAGTGCAGGTGTCTGTGAGTAGTAGCATCTACGGCAGTCTCGTTCGAGGGGCACATGCCGGTTAGGGTGCACACATTGGTGACAATTGAGCTCGTGCTGATTGTTTTTAGCGGGGCGATGCAGGGTGATGGGGCAAGACTTACGCTTCCATAGATCTGATAGAACAGTGTTGGACCAAAGGCGCCGATGACGGCGAAGAGGAGCATAGTCGAGGTGACACCGGCAGAGCGCACGTTGAACCGCTGTGTCTTACGCTTTAGAGCACCAAAGCACATAGATAGGCCTGGTAAGAAGAGGATACCGGCGAAGATGCTGCCAATGACACTCCCTTCGACAAGCTGGGCCTTGCCCTGTTTGAGCGCCACACAGTAGAGAAACACTTCGACCACGGTGGAAAAGAAGGCATTGATAGTGGCACCGACGCCCATTGAGGACTGAGCTGAGATGGAGGCCACGGCTTGACCAATGAAGTATGCCAGCGGGATAATGGACAACAAGGCAAGGGTAAACAGCAGAAACTGGTCGGTCAACCAAAACTTCATCTCCATAGCCTCTGCTAAGACGAAGTAGTCGAAAATGGTAAAGGCCACCAAGCCAAGGAGATTGATCAGGAAGATGTTTGTTCCGTCAATGGTGTACTTCCAGTATTTGATACCGACTGCGCGGTAGGTGCAGAGGAGTATTGACGACGACTCTCCAGGACGGCGCACGTTGCCGTTGTCAGAATGGAACGAAAGCGCTAGGGGATGACGCCGTAGATGATCGAACAGCAGCAGTGTGGTCTTGCCCATGGGTATCGTAAAGACGAGGAACCAACACAGGGCTGAGACGAAGAACAGCGAGGGTGTAAGGAAACCGTAGAAGAAGAGGAAGAAGACAACCCGACCAAGATTCCACTTGCCACGACCAAAAAGCCTCCTTTTGGTGTTGGCAGTGTCGGTATGAATGACATTGGCACGCCCGTCTCTGCCAAGCAAGCTCGTCGTCTCTCCGCCGGCAGAGTCAACGCTGTTGCGTCTCCGGCCGATTAGAGAACTTGTGCCCGTTGTTGGTCCAAAGAACAGGCGTCCTTCTTCAATATCACCGCTCTGCCACTGCTCGTACTCACTAATGCTGCGACCCTCCCCTTCATCCTCTTGTATGTAAGCCTCATCCTGCATGAGCTTGACGTACTTGCCAAACGGGTAGAAGAGATAGCCGGCAAGGTGGAACAGCAGGTGGGAGTATTCCTTGCAACTCTCGTTGAAGCCTAGCAGGGCGCACAGTAGACCGCCGGCCGTGGCGACAACAGCGAGCCACCAACCAAAGATGAGTGTCCAGGCGATGTTGAAGAGCAGCAGCCATCTACTGACGTAGAGACCCGGCGACGAGTGAATGTCTGCTTCAGCATTCCGCTGCACCGAACGGCCCTTTTTATAGAGGGCAGGCTTCCAGATCCTGATACCGAAGGGATGTGTGACATTGATAGCATCCTGGCGATCACGGAGGGTGAAGCTCTCTGCGTCGCTCAAGTCGTCTTCTTCATTGCCGCCTCCGCTTTCGTCTTCGTCTTCTTCCTCTTCATCTTGTACTGTCTCCTCACTGGACGAGGGTGTGACGTCGGCGTCGGCACCTGTTGGCGGACCAGCATTTGCTTGTCCCACTTCGTCATCTTCGGTCGAGTCGATGGTGGCTAGGTTGGGCGGCGGTGCGGCGGTGCGGCGTCGTACTGTCGATGGCTTGCGACGCAGCGGTGTCTGTCGCTGTTTCTTCTGCTGGTCCTGCTGGGCCTGGTCTAGCTCCACTTCTTCTTCGGCGTCGTCGACACTGAACTCCTGGCCCTTCTGTGGCCATTTGGACGATGTCGCGCGACGGCTCATGGGCGGCTTCTTGGATTTGGTCGAGCCTTCGGCTGTCGTCGCGTTCTGCTGGCGGCGCTCGATTGCAGACGTGATGGAGCCTTTAGTCGCGTCAGCCTCATCCACTCTGTGTTTTCAATTCTTTTTCTTTCTTTCTTTTTGAGGGGGGGGAGGGGGGGCATGCTATGCAGATGTAGCTCTTACCGTAGCCAGAGGGTTGCATGGCAGCTTGCGGGCGTCTGCGCGCCGAATCCGTGCCTGACGCGCTCTGTGTAGGCGTGTCGCTGCCGGTGCCATGGGTGCTGCTCCGACGCGACGTTTCGGGCGACAGCTTCGTCTTGCCTCCGGTGGGCGTGCGATCTTCCATGGTGGTGTCGCTGTGCAAAGAGCTGCAAATGTTTCGGCGAGTGCAAGGGCAGCCAGTCAGACCATGTGTAGCTCAACCTTGTTTCGGGTGAGCGTGTATGGTCACAGCTCAAACTGTCGACTGCGAGGCTATCTGTCCACGTCACAAATCTGCCGCCGTACAATGGCAACTGTTAAGCGCACGAGCAAAGGCACCTCCCCGTGCTGGTCGTGCCCCTCTGATGTGTGCATGTGTGTGGGTGGGTGGGAGCAAGCTGCAGATGACCTTGTCAAACATCCGATTTCCCGTCGATCAACTGCACTGGTCGGGCATTTAGCGCCGAACCTCTCACTGTACTCTAGATAAGACGCATCGCCGGCAAGCGCTGCACGTAATCTACGGCATCCGCGGCAACACAATGTACGCGTCTAGACGCTACTGAGGCCCTTTCTGGTGTGTGGTCAAGGTACCACTCTGCGAAGCGTGGCGGTGCCATGGTGATGTCATGCCGTGGCTAGAGCTCTCGTAGTTTCACTCTAGCATGTCACATGCCCACATGTTTGGTGTGCAGGCTCAAGAGTGACGACTGCAAGCAGTGAAAGCAGAGGATAGTCAGACGACGGAGCTCGCGAGATGGTGGTGCCAGGTTCAGCATTTTGGCGTGTGTTCACCCGCGACAATCTATTCACTTCCATCTTGTACCGTGGAGAAAATGCGTCACATGACACACAGAGTGCTGTTGGGGGCTAGCTGCTCGGAGCTTATCGATACGTGACAACACGTCCCAGATGAACCGCGCGCCGTACACGACCGTCAGCCGTCCGCCATGTGAAGCGCGCGCGCCGACTGACCGCGTCGCGTAAAGTATGTATCACCTGTTCAAGTCGATATATCTCCATGCGACGAGTAAGGAAGGTGCGCATCCAAGTCTCCGCCGCAGCGGCCACGACTAGTCTAACCGCCCCTAGAGTATTCTGTTCTCCTCCTCGGCCTTGACAATGCCGGCAAGACAACGCTTCTCGAGCAGATCAAGGGCACCTACACGCCCTCCCACCCCAACCTTAAAACAGTCCCGACAGTCGGACAGAATGTCGCTACCATTGCACTCCCTCCACCAAATCCACCCATATACCTCAAGATATGGGACGTGGGGGGCCAGCACAGCCTGCGCGGGCTCTGGCAGTCCTACTACAGCAGCTGCCACGCTATTGTCTTCGTCATAGACAGCAGCGATGTGGGCAACGCCACTCTCGCCGACATGGGCGCGAATAATGCAGCAAGCATAGACGATATCGGGCGGCTAGATGAGTGCAAGTTGGTTCTAGAGAGCGTCTTGGCCAACGAAGATGCCAGCGGCGTTCCCATTTTGATACTCGCAAACAAACAAGATCGGGAAGATTGTGTCGAAGTCGTACGGATAAAAGAAGGCTTTGTGAGGAGAGTGTTCGAGGGAGAAAAGGGGGGCAATGTGAGGGACAGCAGAGTACTCCCGTGCAGTGCTCTCACGGGAACTGGTGTACAGGAAGCGGTCGAATGGATGTGCAGTAGGATGGCTTTCAACAAGGAAGCAAGACCACCGGTTATGAGGTAGTTGCAGACGTCAATGTTGGCACCGTGTCACAAACCTACCCGAATCCCTACTCCTAGGTCAGATCTGGTTGCAAGGGTACGAAATCGAATCGAGAGGCTTTCAGCGTGAATTCCAGAAAGAAACTCCAAGCAGCCAGTGTCGGGCCTGTGCTTGGCATGACACGTTTGCAATCTCAACGACTCAAACTGTGCTATGACTCGTAGGGCGTCTGCGAGTCCCAACATCTCTACGTTCACAGTTGACTGACTCTGGCTATCAGTCTTGAGCTTTACACTCAGAATGACTGTCGCCATTACACAAAAAGTTTTGAATTTCGATGAATGCTGCTCTAGATACTTGGGGGCCTCCAGCAAATACTATGGCCTTTGCGCCCTCGTGAATGCGTGCTACGCATGCCGATCTCATGGTACAGTGGTCATGCCTGTTCTCACCGTTTTGATCGGGTTGCTTCTCGGAGTTCAGGCCGGAGTACATCGAGGCCAGACGCTTGTGGTGATTTCCTAAGTTAACCTTGTTACTGTGGGAGGTGGCATCTTCGAGATTCGCGTCAACCTTCTGGTCAAGTGCGAGTGGGCCGCTGCTTCGCCAATAGCGATGGACTTTCCGCCGCGCTGATCAGATCCATGCTGCAACCACTCAGAAGCGCACTTCTTTCACTTCGTATTAGCAATTGTTATGATGAGTAGCAACCTCTTTAACTTGTATTCCATCGGTACCTCAATGCAATTGTTCGGAACTTCACCAGAATGACTATCGAGGTCCATCTACTCGTTTTTACCGTAGTCATCATTATATAGGTCTTCTAACGCTGGCTTCATTTGTTAGGATTTCCAATTCATGTGTTTTATAGTCTACCTACGTAGTTTCGTGTTGAGTACACAAGTCCTACAACGACACCTTCTCCAACCTGGGTGCTGCTATTAGATACTTGTCTATTGTCTACTTCGTCCTCGCTATTGAGGAGTCGGTTAGATTTCGACAAGAATATGAGTACAATCTTATTAGCTCGCACGTGGCGACAAGTATATCAGTGAAGATTGGAGTTATGTTATTATTTTTTTGTTGGCGCTGTGGGCGCTCTAGATAAGGTGGGAGAGCCGTGGTATATCAGGCGGACTAAAGCGATGGTCAGTGATAATGTGCGACATTGACGCCTGGCTTGCAGTCTCTTTTCCTGCTATTTCTTATTCTAGTTGACGTATTTCAGTTCAAGAACATCTGGCTGTAGATTTGCTTGCCTGCATGATATTTTTTGATTCCTGTCACGTTCTAATATGTGAAAATGGGAGAAATTTTCTAGCTGATGTTAACCGGTCTTCTGTATGCAGGATATAGATCTCGTAGTGCTATAGGTCTGTCCTGTACGGTTGTGTAATAAGCTAACACCTGAAAGCTGGAGCAGCTATGTGATGTGTGATTTCTAGCATAAAGACAGGGCTGTCTACAGCCCAGTTTTATGACCTCGCTGTTTGCGGCATGAAACATGCAGCGCCACCATCTAGTAATAGTCTACACATCTTCCTTGACAGTAGTTTCATTTGCCTCGGCCCTGAGCTGATTAACATTCAATTTCTCCTTCTCTCTCTCCTTCTCTCTCCTTCTCTCTCTCCTTCTCTCTCTCCTTCTCTCTCTCCCTACCCCTTTCTGTCTCCTCTTCCATCTTCTTCTGCCTCAGGTACTGACAAAATCTACTTTGATCCCTCATCGTACCGCCCCACTGTAGATTTAGAGACGTGGAGTTAGTTCATGTCTCATGCTCATTTCGTACGGTTGTAACTTACCTTTACAAACACAAATGGCACAACGCAAAGCGCCAAGCTAAAGAAGCCTAGTAAACTTGTTGCCCAAGCCACACCCATGGCCCTATACATCGGTTTTGCAGCAAATGGCAAAACAGCACCAAAGGAAGACCGAGATAGTGAGGCGGCGGCCATGGCGCTGCAGATGCGAACATACGAAGTCAGTGTATGTCTCATACGCATTTTTTACAGGCCCAGCTTACCTTGCAGCGAAAATTTCGTATGCGTCAACGAGGTAGTTGAGTAGAGCCATGAATAGACACAGGTAACCCATGCCAAACAAAATGCCAGCGAGAGTCGGTACAATCCAGTGTATGCCCTCTCTACTTGTCCAGCCAAGCCAAAACGCACTGATAACGAAGAATGGGCCTGCTATACATGCTAGGGGTAGACGGCGCATCTCTTCATCTTGTGACCAAAGCCGGTTCAGACGTTGAGAGCGAGCCAGGTACCCTAAGTTCAATTGATAATGTCAGTAAGTTTTTCACACGCAGTTGGTATTTGGAGATACGCACAGTCCCAAGATAGATAGATACCAGCGGAGATGACTGCACCGACGCCAATGGGAAGAAAAGCGATGCCGGTCTCTCCGGCGTTGAAGTGATAAATACCCTGAAAAATGATTGGATAGGATTGCAAAAATATGTAGAATATGGCATCTGGGAGAGAGGCATTAGTATACCGCTGTCTCTGCTTGTCAGCGAAGACAATTGGCTTACAGGCATAGCTCAGATATAAGCAGGTGAAGAGTACCAAAGGTTCGAAGCAGATCATGCGCAACGGTCTAGTCAGAATGACAGTGAAGATGTGGTTCAAGTCTGTCTTCTCTAGTTCCAGCGGTGCTGCGATCCTCTCATCGCCCGTTTCTTTGCGTAGTCTTTGAGCCCGCCGCTTTAAGATTGTTGGTCCGTATGTTTCATCAAAGAAGTAGAATAAAGGCCATGTTGCACCAGCAAATATAGCACCAATCCAGAAGGCCCAGCTCCAAGACAAGACGGCAATGTAGCCAGATACCAGAGGACCTAGGATCGGGCCAAAGGTTGTCGCAGCCTGTTCCTCAAGGTCAGCATACGAGATGCGTTACTAGCTAGAGGAACTTACCATAAATATAGCCATACTTCTACCACGATGCTTAGGGTTGTGATATATGTCCGCGCATATGCCACCAACAACGCTGATGGCACAGCTACCTCCCACACCCACCAGCAACCTAAAGATTACAAGCGCTGCGAAGTTTGGTGCAAGAGCGGAAGCAATAGAGAACACTGTGAAGATGCCGAAAGATATTACCATTGTTCCCTTGCGACCGTACGTTTCCGATAGCGGCCCCCAAAGCATGGGACCACATGCGTAGCCGACAAGATAAATTGAAGTTGGCAAAATGAGCTTATACTCATCGTACTCTTCAAAATGACGAGACACAGGGACTGCAGCACCGGCTGCTAGGCTCGAGGTCATGGTACTGTTCATGACTATGTACATGTTAGCTCTTTTAACCACAGAATGTGGATGGGGTTTACTCGCCGCTCATAATGGCGACGAAAAGGGCGTAGATCTTCTTCCACTGCATTTCGTATTAGCCTTGTAACGTTACCCGTACCACGCATCGACCCACACGGCCCCAGTTGTTAGGGTTCTCAGGATCTCCGTCCTCAAAGCGAATAACACGTCGGCCGCTGGCGTGGCCATCCTGAAGGCTCGACGTTACGGAAAACGCATTCGACTTTTCGAGCGAACTGAGGATTGATGGTGTTCGTGACGTAACCCTTTCGATCTCGTCTTCCTTTTCCGCATCAGAAGACTCGTCGACATCCTTCCCGAGTTCCCTAAACCGCGCAGCACGCGAGCTTTCTACGCCGGCTATGTTGATCAGTTAGTGGAACACAATCCCAACGTTACGCTTAATAGAACAAACGTACGGTTATTCCTCGAGCTCTTCTGGCTCTTCGATGTAAAACTCCGGACAAGAGCGACCGGCGACGTGATAGCCTCATGCCCCGGACCTAAGCCTTGCTGTTCCCGGGAATAACTTTTCTCTAGATCGCCGCTGTCCATGGTAATCAGCCGGATGGCATACTTGTCGAACAGCAATGGAGCCTCGGACAGATATCATTTATTCTCAAAGAAACTATGGGAGTTGAAGAATTAGTGGAATGAGATGTACTTTGGCAACAAATGGATACAACTGACCCCGCGCACTTGAGTCAGCTATCCGAGGTGCTTTAATATGTGCCACACTCCCCTTGATCGATAATGATGTGGCTGCACGTTAACCTGTCGATCACAGCGTTGTCCAATCTAGATGTAGGCGGCGCTTGACCTACGAATGGATGACGATTACCGTTTATTTGCCCACGGGAAACTAGGCACCGTAGGGCGTCGCTAAGCATCGGCCAGTCTGCCGATGCGCGGCTCCAAGGGAAATCGGGGATTGTTGCGGAGCTTGTCCTGAATCAGTCATGTACATGTGTTTTTCTGCGCATCTGCCTATTCCGACGGCATGCGTTGGGAACGCCGATTCCGAAATTGACCTTGTCTCAGAAAGGAACCTTCGAGTTGAATGTGTATTCAATTCTGATATTGACATTTTTTTTCCTTTGGCAAGCACAAGGTGAAAGCTTGTGGCTTCTACGTTGCTTATGTTTCAAGGTTGATGCTGCGTCCAAAGCGTCCATAAAGGGCCTTCTTCAATTCTCCCATCTCTTCTTGTATGCTTTCTAGCTTGGCCTTTAGCGCCTCCACCTCACCATCAATCGTCTCTGTGGAAGAACCAAGGAGTTCGAGAACCTGCGGCTGTGGTAAGGAGACAAAACAGTCGCCCACCTTGTATCTGTGGCTGTGATTAGCTTTATTACAGCTAGACCACCTCTGATGAGGAGCCACCTTGCAGTGAATCACAAAGAACTTACGGTACTTTTTCCTCTTCATCGACGAGCTCCAATTCGCCAGAGATCTCTTCCAAGTCTTCTTTTTCCTTCTGCAGACACGTTAGACCATTTGCCGACCAGAGGCAGCAGATCGCAGTATACGATTTTGGCTCTCAGCTCCTCCTCGAGAATCTCCTCTTTCTGGTGCAGCGAACTGAACTTGTTGATCTTCTCCTGGTCCTCACGACGCACCTCCAGGTCCTCAGTCTGAGCTGAGGCCTCTTCGTCTTTGGTGAGCTGCCGCCGTTAGCGCGAACTTGCAGAACACGATGCAAAAACCGTCGACACTTACCATGCGGCGCTGCATCGTGGTGCCGGGCGGACGGCGAATAATTTAGTGCGAATCGAGCTGGATTGAAGTGGAGATGAATCAAAGAGCGAAGTGAGTGGTGATGGTGGAACAACCCGGCGTTGCTTGTGCCTTCGGGTAAGGAAAACGCCAAGACTCCCATGAGGCAGGCGCGAGCGCCATGTGCAACGGGCTTTCAAAATCGTTTGTGACATCGAGGAATACAATGGATCAGGTTTATTATGTGTGCTTCAGCCCTATATTTGCCACGATGATATAGATATGTGTCCTACTAAGCTACCCTCTCAAATGTAGCCCCACATTCGTCTCTCTTCTCTACAAGTTCGCTGCTCGTCTGACTATTCTGCGCATCGCTGAGAGCCCTCACAATATCACTCTCTGCCTTGTCTCTCACCAGCTTCCGTAATGTCTGTATCAGGAACCCAGAAAACACATCTACCGACCAATCGTCTGGCACAACTGCCAACACATCAGCCACATCGAGCCAGCCTCCAAAGCGTTCCAAAAGTTCACTCGTGCGCTCAACACGCTGTGAAAGGTCTTCTATGGTCAAAAATTCTTTTAGAAGGTGTCCAAACATGCGTGACTGCTCGGGCCGAGTGGGTATCTGGTTGTGTGAAACAGGTGGTGCGCCAGGCGTAGCACGTCGATGTATCGAGGCGTAGCCATACAAGCAGTAGCTTATAGCAGTGTTGTAGTCACCAAGACCATGGGTAAGTAATTTCAGCGCCTCCTCGTGTCGTTCTTGTCGACCGTTCAAGATGATCATTTCAGAGACCAGCTCTTGCTCATACGGCTGTAGGCGTGACTGAACTGTGTTCACATCATAGGACGATGTCTCGCCAAGTAATTGGAGCAGACGTATACGCGCACTCCACCAATCTGCATCGAGAGCATTGTCGCTTATAAAGGAGAAATACGTTGGTTTGGGCGGCTCCAAGATACGGTATGTTTCGTAGCTTTGCGATAGCGTGGCCCGCGATTCGGCGTTGCTTTCCAGCTCGTTGATGACGCTGTCGAGATAGAAAGCGATAAGTTCATTTACGTACTGAGGGTGCTGGGAGCCATGTCAGCAAAAACCACCCAATCATAGTCATAGGCTTACCTGTTTCTGGCCGAAGACGAGATACTCCAGGTAATCTTTGACCGCGCCTGGTGCTTTGTCTCTGAGCAAAGCAACAGCTCGGGTCGGATCAAACTTGACTCTACTCTGATCATCGGCGAACACTTGAACACCCAGTTTGGGGTTCCGGTTAGCTAGCCACGCGCCGTATTCTTCTACAAGGCCCTGGTCCCGAATCTTTCGTAGATAGTCGCGCACTTTCTGCTCGCCATCTACAAGTTCCCCTCCTTTGTCCTCTTCGCCCTCTAGGATGCGTTTCCAGGTTGCCAGCACGTGTGACGCCTTGACGGAAGCCTTACAATTGCCCTGGTACAAGCGACTGAGTAGGAAGAGACGCTTGAACTGCTCTAGCAATTGTACAGCACGGTCAAAGCACTCTACCTCCTTATCCACTAGGTCATAGAGTTCTACTCGTTGGGCGCCTGGGCTGGACGTACCTCTCGAGCTGCCTTGGTCCAACAGTAAAAGGATATGAAGCAGCGCCGCGTCGACACTCCTAAATACTGAAGGATCGTTGGTCACACTGGCCATTCCTTTCCGCCGTCTCCAAAACTGAAGATAACGCTTGACAAAGTGCAACAGATTATCACCAAAGGGACCATTGACGTTTGTTGACATGGCAGATACGTCGTTCTCTTGCAAGAAGTGTTCTACCAGGGTCGTGATGCCGCCGTAAATTTGTATGCCATCAGTCCCTTGAACGACCTCTCGGCAGAGGATCGGCATCAGGCTCAAGACAACTCGTGGATCCATCTCGCCCTCGATGAGTGCTTGTTCTGTGATGCGCTTCTCATTTTCGAAGATGATGATGTTGGTCTTTGTACGTAGGATTACGTCCATGAAGAGCATGAGCGAGGCCTTTTGACGAATGTAGATGAGACTAAGATACTCAGACTCATTGCGTGGTTCTTGCCCTCGAATATCGCCCAATATCGTTTCTATGGCCCCTCTATCCGGCTGGATGCGTGTGACGTCTCCCATCTGTGTGTACTGCGCAGCTTCGATGCGCGAATCCAAACGGGTCACTAGTGGGTTGCGTACCGTCCACCATATCTGGTCACCAGCCCAGACGACAATCTGGGACTGTAGCTTAGACAGACGCTCCGCAAACTCGCGATCGGCCGTCGTTTGGCTATGCGCAACTTGTGTGGCCTCTTCTGCTGCTTCTCCGGTCGGAGTAAGTTGTAGCTTTCGAACGGTCAGTTTTGCACCTACTTCTGGTATCACGAGATCGTAAGGCTGCACCACCGTGCGCATACCTATAGGTGTCGATATGTGTGAATGATTGCTGTGAAGTGGCAGACCGAGAGCACTGAAGTTGAGCCAGTACTTGTCGACTTCCCCAGCGCTCGGATCTACATCCCATCGCTGTACCTCGACACCATAGGTAGTGTTGCCTTGTATTTCTCGATGAACGACAGCCAACACATAGCCTTCTTCAGCGTTCATGTCGGGACTGATGGATGCTGAAAAGTCCATGCCCGAGCCGTCGACAGCGATGGCATCAGGGTAACTACTGAATTGGATACTACCCCTGCACATATCCCCGTCGAGATTCACGAACATGCCGACACCCTGATCAGAAGGTGTTGTGCCGACGGTTAATAAGAACTCGTTCGGATTTGGTGATGCAACGTGAGGTTTCAATGCAACGAATGGCGGCGGTTGTGGCAGCGGGGGCTCCTCAGCCTGTGGCCCATCTTCTTCTGCAGGAGGTGGTGGCAGAGGTTTGTCGGGCGAGGTTGCGCCGCCACGAGGACGACTTGATGTTCTCTCGGATTGCTCACCTCTCAAAGGCACCCGCGCAGGGGAACGGGCAGGGGCTGGTGACATATCCCGAGACAGCGACTCTGGCACGTCGAAGCCATATCGCTGCGCCGGAGGATGTGGACTCGCTGTCCTTGAAGGACCGCCGAGCCCAAGCACATTGAGACTAGTACTTCGAGCATGGCCACGCGTCTCGTCAGGACCTTGTGGATGTCGACCTGCAGAAGAGACGCTTCGAGAGGGTGCGCTAGGTACGGTGGCCAGATGCTCAGCAGCTCCGCCGACGTCACCAGCATTGGGGTCCAAGGATGAGATGGGGAATAGGCCTATCTTTTGCTGGTGTGCAATGTCCAGGAGGGCATACGAGTGCGCATCAGCAGCGCATGAGAAGGTATCTCGGCGCACGGAGACCAAGCAACCTCCGTACTCGATTGCCTTGATGGCTTTCGGAGGGGCGTTCTCGGATATCTGCACCAGTCGCAAGCGCTTCTTCAGGCCAATGACGACGACGACGCCATCCTCAGAAGACGCGTCGATGTCCTCGTTCAAATCCACACCACCGACCCAAAGGCATCCAATCGGCTTGAAGGTCGAGTCGGGGCTCAGCTCGGGGAGCGAGTATATGGAGAGCGTGTTGTTGCACAGTACGCACGCCTTGCTGATCTTGGGAAGCAACAGGATCTGCTGCACGCCGGGCCCGTTGGTGTCGTTGTGCGGCGGTTCCAGTCGGGAGGCGATAATGGCCGTGGGTTCTTCGGAAGGGTCGTCGGTCTCTGGTGGGAGGAGGACAAAGTGGATAATCTCCGAGGCAGAGGTGCCAACATAGAGATTGCCGTCTAGAGACATCAGTACCTGGCAGGGCGCACGCACACCAGGGGCCACACATACTCCATACTTCTACACATGTGATGCGCACGTCAGTCGAGGGGCCGTCGGCGGACAGCGGTAGGTTTGCGACGAGCTTGCGGATGATGTAGGGGCCGTCGAGCGGAGGCGGCCGCTGGGGGTGGAAAGATGCTTCTGCCATGATTGTCAGCCCTCACACGCGCCATGACCGGCTACGGCAGCGATGTGTACGAGGCGCGCATGGTGGATGTGGGAATGCGCTCGTGCTGCCTGGCGAAGCTATCTTGTGCCCGCAGCCCACCAATTAGGGCCGCCCAACGCCGCACCTTTCCGCGCTTTCATGGGGAAGCTGTATGCATACGTAACCAACTCCAGTCCGCCATTTCCCACGCGCCATAGGAGCCCACCTGGAGCACGCCTGGCCGAAGCCGCACGAGGTGCCCGTCTTTTTATTTTATTTATTTTAATTTCTTGCATCCCAACTACGCGTCGCCCCTACCCACAGGCGGCGACCGACGCGCACCAATGGAGGGCGGAGTCGACATGGACGAGAGAGTCGAGACTCGAACCAGCGTCGAGAGGCAGGAGCGCGGCGCAGAAGACGAGCACGACGAGGAAAACAAGTTCCAAAAGGCTATTGGCGCGTGGCGGAGTAGGAGCAGGCACGGCCAACCCGGCAGGCAATGGCTAACGATGCGCCAGACATTGATCTCACGACGCTCATTCCCCAGCTCGACACGGTAGCCTCGGACCTCGTCGTGCACCAGAGAGACACGCTCACGCAGCGGAAAGACCTCGCGCAAAAGACCAAAGACTTCCGCAAGCTCGACGATGCCAGCAAGCTCAGCGACATCAAAGGCCTCTTGAAGTGTAAGCCTTGCCGACTCGCGCAGCGCATGGTGCCCGGCTAAGTCAGATGCACAGCATACCAAAACTTCATTGATCTTATTTCCAACCAGTCAAAGACGGTGCAGGCCGCCTTCTTCCAGGTCTACTCGCCCCTCTCCGAAGCACCCGACCCGTACCCGCTCCTCGAAGCCTCCGTCGACTCGCTGGTAACCTCTGAAGAGCTTGTGCCCAAGCTCACGTCCGAGAACGAGCGCCTGCAGAAGACGGTGGCGAGACTGACCACGCAACTTGACGAGTCTGACAAGAAGCTCGAACAGGAGCGCATAGCGCGGAAAGCACTCGAGGACAGCCGGGACAGCAAGATCAAGGATGTCGAGGCATCGTGGTCGGCCGTCCTGAAGGAGAAGCAAGACAACTGGGAGTCCAAGGAGAAGGGTCTGGAAGAGAAGGTCGAGAACCAGGACCGGCTGCTGAAGGAACTCAAGGCCAGCTACGAAGTCTCACAGCGGCTTGGCCAGGGAGAAGCGCCCGAGGAGGAAGGTGGTCGGGGTGCCACTGCTGCGGAGCTCGAGATTGTCAGCTCAGAGCTCGAGCGAACCAGCCACCGATTGGCCCAAGTCACAGCACGAAACGAGCAGTTGCGCCTCGAACTGGCCCAGTCGGCGTCTGCACCCACGCAGCAGCTTGCTGCGGAAGACGACCCTGCGTTCCTGCGACTACGTTCCGAGAACTCGTCACTCCTGCGAAAGCTTGAGAATGCCCGCTTCGAAAAGGATTCCGAGCGAACACGCCTCGAAACTGAGACGAGAAGCCTGGAACGCGAAATCAAGTCACTTCGGAGTGAGAAGGAAGCACTTCGCGAGAAAGTACTAAAGTGGAGCGATTACGAGAATGTGAAGCAGGAACTCGAAGTGTTGAAGGTATGCTTCTCAACCGGTGCTTTCGAGCCCAAGCTGACTTGTAGCTAGTCGATCGAGTTCGCGACAGGCGACGACGACGACGAGGCCACCGAGGTCGCACTCTCGCAAAACAATTCGTCTGGCAAAGGCAAAGGCGAAACACTTGAACAGCTGCTACTTGCTCGCAACAAGAAACTCAGCAATGAACTCACCGTCATGCGCGTCTCACATCAAGATCTCCAGACTCGGCTTGAAGCTCTGCAAGAAGAGCTCTCCAATACAAACATGGACTTGGAAAAGTCTCGACAACTCAACGAAACCCTGGAAGCCGATCTCGAAAAGGTCCAGCAAGAAGCGACCAATGCCTTTGACCCGTCTGGCATGTCAGTCGCAGGAACCTACGTATCTCGCCATCCACAATCTTCCTTTGCCGGAGGCCGAAGAGGCCGCTCATCACCCACCTCGTCCATCATCTCCGGCTTCGACAACTCGTCGCAAGCCCCAACATTGGCCTCTCTGCGCGCTGGAGGCGGCGGTGGTGGCGAGCCCGCGGGAGGCGGGTCTGGCATTCTCCCCATGATCACCGCCCAACGCGACCGCTTCAAGAAGCGCAACTCTGAGCTCGAGGCCGAGCTTCAAAAGTCTTACCAGACCGTCTCGTCACTGCGAAGTGAGATTGGCGCGCTACAAAAGGACAATCTGGACTTGTATGAGAAGACGAGGTACGTGAGTAGTTACAACGCGGTCAACCGAGGGCCAGCATCCAGCGCCTCTAGTTACGCCGCAAACCCTAATCCCTCCGCCATTAACATGGGCGACGGTGGGGGTTCAGCGGTCGATACCAAGTACCGATCAGCCTATGAGTCTAATATCAGCCCCTTTGCCGCGTTCCGAGGCCGCGAAAGCGCAAGGGCTATGAAGCGCATGCATCTCTTCGAACGCATGATCCTGCGCGTCACCAAGTTTGTACTCCAAACACGGACAAGCCGCAACATCTTTGCAGGCTATCTGCTGGTATTGCATTTCATGGTATTCTATTTCTTGTTTAGTTACGAGACAAGTGCAGGCGCAGCGGCCGTTGTTGGACCAAGTGTGCCTGGCGGGCCTGTTCCTGGGCCAGAAGATCCAGCGGCGTGGCATAACGAAGAGGAAGGAGCATCGTGATGGGCTGAGCGATGACTGCCGAAGGATCAGCGTCTCCAGACGTGTGTATTATTATAGTGGTCTTCAGCATGTGAGCGATTCTCTTCCGGGCTAGCTGTAGCGCGTTGGCAGTGTCATATGTCCTGGTATTCTCAATGCAATTGAAAGACTTTTTCAGTGTGCTTGGCCATCAGCAACATCCTGGGTATGATTTCTTGGTATTGGTACTGACACTTACATGACCAGAAGATGAAGCACAGAGAGCCAGCAAGGAAGCGGGCCACTCGACCCCAGACTGCCAACTTCTTTTGCAAGCGCGAAGGACGTTGCACGGTTATGTGTGGCGTATTGCGATGTCAGTGTTTCTGTATGAGCAACTACTGATCTGGAAGGCGACGCGCCCATCCTCCTCTTCCTTCCTTATCTCTTCGTAGCCAATTATCCCCTACCGACAATCATCAACCAACGAACTCGATGCGGAAGCAGGGTTGCGGCATGCAAGTGCGGAACATCAAACAAAGTTGACATACATGCACGACATTGACATGCCCAGCCAGCCAGTGGGTCCACAGGCTAAAGCAAGGAAATCATCCCAGGAACCAGTTCTGCGCCCTCCGCTACCAATAGCGAAGCGCTGGCAGAAGGAACGTTCGAGGCGCCCTCCCTGCACCCGCACACCATTGGTTGATTGCTGTGGATACTCGGGTGGATGATATTAGCTGGCATTTCTCCGCTCGATGTAAGTTGTATTAATAGTCTTTGAGATGAATTAGTGGTCTTTTTCTGGGGAACGTACCTTCTACTTTGGGCATGGTAGAGGGCAAGGCTTGCAAGGTAGGTTCACCGGGTACACAGGTACTTTAGCAGCCGACATTGTGTGTAGGACGGGCGGCTCTGCGGGTGGTGGGGATGCAGAACGAAGGGAAGGAAATTGGAAGGACCGGGTGCGGACGTCGCTGGGTCACGCGCCGTGGTAGGGAATCTTGGAGGTATGCTATTTGCGATGCACATCTATGGCTGAGAAAGAAATCGAGCATCTGGGTGAGGAGTGCTTTGCTAGGTTCGCTCGCACTGGAGGGCGCCGTCCGGCTGACTTGGTTGAACAACCATCAGCAGGTATCTATCTTCACATCTATACAGCCTCAATAACATGTTCCCATCAGCAGCCTCGCATGTTGACATGTCACTTCGCATCAGCAGCTTAGTAGGCACTATTTCGCTCTCGAACTCTTACCAACCTCCTCTCCAACCAGCCCCCAAAATAGCCATCTCGCCAGCGATCCCCACGGGCGTCTGCGCCAGGGACAAGATGGGTATAGTGGCTGCCGGGCGCCTCGGCAGATGAGCAAATCACAGCGCCCGAGCCTACCCTTCCTTCCCCTTCGTTTCTTGTCAGCCAATCGTACCCCGGCTGATTATATTTGGGGTCTTTTTCTACGCTAGCGAGCGACACGGGCAAGTGGGACTGGCGGTAACGGTTGATCGGCTTCATGTACATGGAAACGTAGTAGGATCTGTGTGGAGCTGACTAGGCGCTGGGGAAAGAAAAGATGGCTGTCGTGTACTTGCGACTTGTGGCTGCAGATTCTATATAGGAACATGGCATAGACGGCCTCGTTCACGGTTTCCTCACTCCAAACGCGCCTTCTTACACTCCCCTTTACCAAATCAGCAGTTCCACTTTCGCGCTTTCCTTGACTCTGGGGCTCTTTCCGTGAATAGATTTCGCGGTTTACGTTCGTCTCACCAGGTTTTCATCCCGCTTCGACGCGTTACTTTCTTACCTCACGGATCTCATTGTTTCCGACAAGGTCTTGTAATAGATCGTCATCCTTGCCGATATTCTATTCCGAGAAAAGATTGCACGCATCCCAGCAACACCGGCAAGGCTTACATCTGCTCTTCTCATTCGCAAATTCGTGATATAACATCATCGACGTCTCGCCAACTGGGTCGACATCACACAACATCGAAACACTCGGTAACCAATACCAACCACTCGGTCCACATCACAGCCAAGACAGCGGAAAACAATAATCGAACATGATCTTCACCACGGCTCTCAGCCTCATCTTGGCCCTTGCCCCCTCTCTCCTCTTCGCTGCTCCAACACAGACTGCCAACTCGGTAGCAGCACTCATCCCGAGACAGCAGCTGGCGGAGCTGCCAGCGGCTGTATACGATGATTTGAGGAAGACAGACTCACTATGTGATTTGTCAAACGTCGCTCTCCCTGCTGGTATGTATCTTGTTCCTTCCAAAGGACACACTACCAACAGATGCTAACAACCAGCAGCACCCACACCCCTCGCTGCCCCAGCACAAGGCACCACCCTCCGCCACATCGCTATTGGTCGCGGCACCCAAAACTACACCTGCGCTTCATCTTCTTCTTCCGATGTGCCCAAAGCTGTGGGCGCTGTAGCCACGCTCTTCAATGCAACCTGCGATGCCGCCCGTCTCAACGTCAACACACTCGCCGAGGTTACCACGCTCGCACTCGATTACGCCATTCCCAGTTCGACCGAAGCAGAGCAGCGACTGTCAGGTCACCACCAGTTTACCGCCGCCGGTGTGCCTCTCTTCATGTTGGAAACCGACAAGGTCAACTACGGCCGTGTAGAGTGCGCAGTCGACGGCAAGAGCGCAGCACCCCAGGCCGCAACCAAGGGTACCAACGGACTGGGTAGCGTCCCATGGTTGAAGCTGAACGCCACCGTCATCAGCGAAGGCGCTGAGCCCTGGGCTTACAACGAGGTCTACCGGATACATACCGCGGGAGGCGTGGCACCCAAGGACTGCAGTGGCATCGAGGGAAGCTTTACTGTCGAGTACAGCGCACAGTACTGGTTCTACGCATAAGCAACGATAGCATAGCTCTGGTCGTCGGCTTTCCTTCTTCTCTTTCTTCTTCTTCTCCTTCTTCTTTCCCTTGTACAGAGCATTTTCATCGGCGTTTAGGACACAGAGTACCGGTTCAGCGTTCCGGTGTAGCATACAAGCCTGCGGGCTTTGGTAAATAGCACTATTTTCCTCACGATCTCTGTCAAGCCTTTGGACAGGCGACAGTAATCGTAATATTCAATCGCAAAAACCTATCCTCATCATGCTGGCTCTCCATGACCAAATGCTTCCCTTAGCTGTCCTCCAGCTGTTCCCTTTTCGGCTTTCGATATCTAGAGCTTCTCTTCCTGAGCAAAGTTCCTTTGTCGGCGTCAATGTCAACCATAAGCCTTTTATTTGCCTCTTGTTTTGCCTGCAACATCTTCTTGGGCCAATCCTTACAAATGTCAATCCGTGATCTGGGTGCAAAGATTTCCAAGACGAGATAGATCAGGTAGTCGACGATGACGCAAATACAGAAGAGCTTGCCCGCCCAAATCCCGCAGCCGAAATATCTCTTCAGCCTCTCGATAAGCGCGAAGCTTTGCACACCCGCGCGGCCACGGGTTGCACTCCAGGCGCCGGCTGCGCCTGCACCCTGGTAAAACTCACTGTGACTGATTACACCACTGATGCCATCGTACACCCTCTCCGTTCGCTGCGCTATATCGGTCCACGAGTACATCTGCTTTACTTGATTATGGAACAATTCCGTTCGGACTTTGCCAGCTCTCAACTTGGCAATAGCACGACCAGTAGCTTCAACCAGCTCGTCCTCTTCAGGCGCCGCAAACTCTACCATGTGCGTAGGCAGCACCTCGGGAATACCACCGACACGAGTTGCCACAACATATAGCCCGCAGGAGGCAGCTTCTACTATGACCGTTCCAAACGCCTCCGTCAGTGAAGGGCATAGATATATGTGGCCACGAACCATGACGTCTCGGACTTCCTCATGACGGACTGGGCCGATCATGAGAACCTTGTCTTGCAAGACGTTGCGCTCGATCATCTGTTCGAGATCGATGGCTTTAGGTCCATTGCCGGCGATGATGAAGCGAACGTTCGGGTTTGCGGCCACGATATGGGGGATAGCGGCGACTAAAAGGTCTGTACCCTTGTTGTAATAGAGTCGCTGAATGACGATGACGGTTATGGTCTCATCCGGATCCATGGGCTGCCGCGGCCCCGGCGCTTTCGTGTGGGTAGCATCGGCCAAATCGTGCGATAGAGGACGAAAGTTCTCCGCGACGACCGCGTTAGGGATGACAGAAACCATGAGGGGATCCAGAGAGGCTCGAAGTACGGTATTTTCTTTGCTACAGGCAATCAGCATCTTTCAGACGATACGAATGGGACACGCACCAAGTGTGACTAACGCATATGACATGGTCGACGTCGCTCAATGTGAACTTGAGGAGCTTGTTGGTAAGGATACTCCCAGCATCCGCAAAGCCAAACAGGCTATGGTCTGTGAAGACGGTTCGCAAACCCATGGTCCGCGCGTGCAATATGGCCTCATGGCACAGACTACTCAGGCTGGCATGTCCATGCACAATTCCAATGCGCTCGCGAATGACGATGTTGCGGAAGATGGGAAAGAAGGAGAAGACGGTAGGGAAGGTGGTCTCGCGGTAGATGACCCAGAATGGGACATAGTAGACCTTGAGACCGTTGGTTAGGTACCGAACGCCTTTTCGGCCATTGTACGCGTGTGTGATGACGACGACCTTGTGTCCACGATCTATGAGTTTCTGGTTGTGTTAGGGATGTACAGGTGGGGGGACTCTGAGCAGACTTGCACTTGACAATTGGTACATATGACTCTCCACTCCTCCTGCAACATATGAGTACTACACTGTTTGAAACCTCGAGATATGTTCCGTACCGGGTTGGGGATAGAAGTTGTCGCTAACCATGCTGTTGCGCGTGAGCTTTTGATATCATGCAGGGCCTGGATGCAGAACATACGCAATGTTGTAGGGCATGTTGGCAGATTATTAGAACCGGCTCCTCGAGTCTGCTCATAGGGAACATGCATGGCAGCTCAGGACATGAGTGCGACGATGACGCTGCACGAATGCGTTGCTGTGATCCAGGCGCCGTCGCGAATGGATGCAGGGCATGGCGCGTCACTGGTCGGCGTTTAGCGTGTTGGAAACTCCGACCGAATTTCGAGGGTCCAGAATAATTTGTAGCCAAACCTTCTTCACCATCCTGCAGTCGCAAATCGTCGCGGCACCCATCCCGCGATTTCCTAAACTACCGCCGTCCGGGAGTTGCCAGAGTTCGATCCGCGATGCCAGCTCCTCTATTCAAACGTTTCGCGCCGCCTGCGCCTGTCACCAAGAAGCAGCCTTCACCTGCTCCACCGCGCGATCAGGTCACAAAAGCCTCGAGTCCTATCTATGCTGCCACTGAGGTGGTCGCCGACTCAGATCCTGCATCTGTACACGATGGCGTGGCAGCAGCTGCCACCAAGACTGTCAAGAAGCCAAAGAAGAGGAAACGCGATGCTGAAGCCGCCAATCCCCAGGATGATGAGGTTTCCAAGAAGCATAAGAACATCCTCTCGAAATTCGAGAAAGCTTCCAAGCTTGCTGAAGCGATAGGGCTAAAGGGCGAGGAGCAAGGCTCAGATGAAGCTCAAGAACCAGAAGAACTTCACGATCTCGAACCTATGCCGCAACCCGTACCGATTCCTGAGCCAGTTTACGAACCCACCTTCTCCACCCTGCCCACGTGGCTCGCTCAACCCACCACTGTCGAAGCATCGACGACAACTCCGTTTGCCGAACTCGGTGTTGATCCTTCATATGTAAAGAAATTGGAGAAGCAAGGCTTCAAGGACGCGTTGGCTGTGCAAACAGCGTTACTTCCTATGCTGCATCCTGGTTTTGACCAGCACCTGGGCGACATATGCGTCTCGGCCAAGACGGGCTCTGGAAAGACGTTGGCTTATCTACTCCCTATCATCGAAGCTCTCAAAGATCGCGCTGTACCCGTACTGTCAGCCATTGTGGTAGTACCAAGCCGACAACTCGTCAATCAGGCTCTACAAGTTGCCGAGGAGCTATGTGCTGGAACAAAGATCAAAGTAGGGACGGCTTTGGGCAGCGTCGCGCTTGCGGCGGAGCAGAGGCAGCTTGTCAAGATGAGACCACAATACGATCCCAGGAGAGCACGGGAACTTCAGGAAAAGGCTACACGACAGCACCAGACTGGCTTCATGGAGAGAGGAGGGCTTTACGACGACCTGAGAGCCATGCCCCTAGACCACGTTCCACAATACGACTCGAGCGTGGACATTCTCATATGTACCCCGGGCCGATTGGTCGAGCATATCGAGCACACGACGGGCTTCCTGCTCAACAGCGTGCGCTGGCTCGTCATCGATGAAGCTGACCAGCTGCTGAATCAGAACTTCCAGGGTTGGGCAACTGTGCTGATGGACGCCCTTCATGGTGAGACCCCAGTTGAGTTCATGAACGCCCAGGACCGGATACGAAAGCGGGAGCACGATGCAAACTCCATCTGGTCTATGGCACTGCCTGCTCGTAGACAGCTCACAAAGGTTGTGCTTTCTGCAACGATGGAAAAAGATCTCACGAAGCTCGGCACGTTGAAACTCAAGCGACCAAAATTGATCGTCGTGCAAGATGCAATTACAGAGCCTCGACCTCTCGACAATGAAGACAACGTCTTTGAGCTGCCGTCGACCCTGGACGAGTTTGCAGTGCATGTTGGCGATGGTTCAAACAAGCCCCTACACCTGTTGTATGTGCTCACCAACTACGTGTTTCCCGGGACTCAGGCAGCGTCCAACTCTTCGTCGGTTTCGTCAGCCTCTGATTCATCATCAGACGAGGACTCTGACTCGGGCCAAAATGAAGGCGCATCTGTATCTAAACAGAGTGGACGCGTCCTGATCTTTACTAAAAGCACAGAGAGTGCATCTCGCTTGTCGCATCTGCTCAGTGCGCTCATGCCAGGGTTCAAGAATCACATGAAGACAATGACACGAGCGTTGACAGCTGATGCGTCTCGAAGATTGCTCAAATCATTTAGCTCTGGAGCCGTCAAAATCTTGATTGCGTCTGACGCCGCGTCCCGTGGGCTGGATATCCCTGATATCACGCACGTCGTCAACTACGATCTTCCGACAAGCATCACCAGCTATGTCCACCGCGTAGGTCGGACTGCTCGCGCAGGCAAGACAGGAGAAGCATGGACGCTGTTTGCGAAAAACGAGGCCGCATGGTTTCTGAAGCAGGTAGCCAAGGGCGAAAGTATAAGACGTGGCAGTAAGAAGGTCAAGCGTATGGAGTGGAAAGAGAGCACTGTGACTGCGGACGGAAGGAAGAAGGCGTATCGCACGGCACTGAAGCAGCTGGAGAGCGCTGTTACAGGCAATGCCGAGGCTGAATAGATTTGCGGCGAACCCGTTCACTTTTGACCGCACAGTAGTCCAAAGATGGCCAGCCCTGGCTATCACGAAGATACCCAATCCATGCCCCACAAGTTGTTGCGGACAGTTTCTGTGCTGCATGTACCAAGCCTGCTCAATAGCCTTGGCTTTGCTTGATACCATCCCCCACGATCGACGCCAACAACAACGAGCCCACTTCGCATTTGGCAGGTGATAAGGAAGCTTGACTGTCCGAGCGCCGGCATATCAGTAAACTTGCAAGCAGACAGTGAAGCTTTACCGTTTGATAGGGCGTGAGAAACATTGCATAGTCCAGCCTGGAACAGCGCCATTCCAAGAGTGCAGTGCTAAGCATTCTCTTCGGCATGCGTGACCATGCTTGATCATGCTTGGTACCCTCCCGTCCGGAAAGGGCAGGTTGGAAGTGCAAGCGGGCGTTTGACGTGCAATTGGCCGAAGACGAGATTCGCGACTTGGTGAGCAACAGTCGTCCATGGCCGTGATTGGCTCCGACACGTGTGAATGTGACATGTCAGGGTTAGTCTCCACGGGAAGGCCCACTAGGCCCGGGGCGGCTGCGCTGGACCTCCTACATGTCGCCATTCACTCCACCACACCTCACGTCGCCACCTCCCTAATGCAGTCGCTGCCACCCTTATCGCTTCGTCTGCTACGGTATTAATCTATCACGCTTCAACGCTTCCCAGTCGTGGGGACGCATTCGGCGAGTTCTGCATCCCTGGCATCGACGCACAAGTGACTGCGCTGCTGGCCGGCAGTTGAGCCGCTTGCTTGTCGCTTTCCATGGTCCAACCGTGTGCTGGCGTCCGACTATTGACATTCAAACCACGTGTCACGAAGCGAACGACAGCAGCCACGAGGATGAAGCATAATCGCAATCGACCTAGTCCCGCGACTGCATGACCATCACATCTCCGGGCCGTGTTTCAAACGGCTGTGGCTGGTCCACACCCTGCAGCATCATAGCGCCAAGAGTGAAGGTCCCAGGCTTGGTAGCGCCTCGAAGCTTGACTGGCGGGCGCATGCACTACCCAACATTGTAAAAGCACTACCCGGCCCTTAGCGAACAAGGCACGCTTTACTGTTGCAGCCTTCATTCCGGAATGTCACCAGTGACGATCAATGTTTGGTACAGTACCGTTTGCTTGCTGCAAGAAACGGAACATGGCCCAGTCAAGCCCGATGCTACGAATGCGGACCCTCACAGCGTTCAATCCGCCTTGGAACCAATGCACTCTTACGATGGCCCCGCCACGCATTCGGTCCTAAAGTTGCACAAGATGGTCACTTTTGTCGCAATGTCCGACCTACAAGGAGTGTAAGCCCTCCATGCGTTGCCGGTCAACGTACCTGCTCCACATACACCCTCCTGACCGACGCCAAGTCTGAATGCAGCAGGTAAATGTATGAAACGCGGCGCCACTCAATCGCAAGCATGATCTACCTGCCAAGATAGGACTCGTTACCATGACTGGTCGCGGCATCTAATTTCAATGTTGATCGCTTACCCCACTATGACCCTACACTACTACAGCCATGCCAATGGCGCACTGCGTAGACCTATGGACAGGGTAAGGAGCACATCATCGTCATTGACACAAGACAATGCCGAGCTTCGTGGTAATGCTTGGTATAAAGCCAAGGCAAATCCTCCTTGGGTTTCTGTACCGGCTTCATCTGCTCAAGCCTCTCCAACGGGCTTTACCTGTCCCTTCGCTATATCGTCTTCTTCTGTACAATCAATAGGCCTTCGTTATCATGCCTTCTTTCGCCAAACTCACGGCGGCGTTTGCCTTTGCTAGCACAGTCGTTGCGACCCCAGTCCAACTGAGTACGTTGTCCCGTCGCACCACAGTGCCTCAGCGCAAGATATGTGACTGACGCATTTCACAGACAAGGGTACTTCCTTCTCAGTCGAGCAGGTTCCTCGCTCGACATACCTGAAGAACGGACCCGAGCAGAAGATCAAGGCACTGCGCAAGCACGGCAAGGCTGTGCCTCAAAGCCTTGTAGAGGCTGCTCAGAACAGGGCAAGCAACACAGTCGCCGCCGCCGCTGCTGCTGCGAGCGGGTCAGTTCCTGCCGCTCCGAATGACGAGTACGACTCTGCATACTTGAGCCCGGTGACCGTTGGAACTACCACTGTCCATCTTGATTTTGATACCGGAAGTTCAGACCTGTAAGTGACCTTCCAGGGCGTCCTGTTATTTTATGGTGTCCGGACCTTCAAAGAACTCGCTAACCAAACTCAGCTGGGTATTCTCATCTCTCCAAGCCAGCACTCAGCTCAGTGGTCATGACTACTACAAGACCGATGCCTCCAAGGTTAAGAGCGGCTACTCTTGGAGGATCTCCTACGGAGATGGCTCAGGTGCTTCTGGCAAGGTCTATGCCGACAAAGTCACGGTTGGTGGCGTGACAGCTACCTCCCAAGCTGTTGAGGCTGCTACCTCCGTCTCCGCAACCTTCTCTCAAGACACCGACACTGATGGTCTTCTTGGCCTTGCTATGAGTTCCATCAATACCGTGCAGCCCGTTCAACAGAAGACATTCTTCGATACCGTAAAGTCGCAGCTTGCCCAGCCGTTGTTCGCCGTCACTCTCAAGTACCACGCCGCCGGCACCTACGACTTCGGATACATTGACAACAGCAAGTACACTGGCCCCATCACCTACATCAACGCGGATGACAGCCAGGGATTCTGGGGATTTAGCGCGTCTGCTTACAGCGTCGGCACCACCACCACTCAGGCAACTGTTTCTGGTATTCTCGACACTGGAACCACTCTCATCTACACCGACACTGCTATTGTCCGTGCCTACTACGCCAAAGTCAGCGGTGCGAAGAACGACAATACTCAGGGTGGTTACATTTTCCCTTGCACTGCTTCTCTTCCCGACTTTTCCATCACTGTTGGTGGCGTCAAGCAGACCGTTCCCGGCAAGTACATCAACTACGCACCCATTGGCGACGGTACCTGCTTCGGTGGCATCCAGACCGATGACGGTATTGGTTTCAGTATCTTTGGTGATATTTTCCTCAAGAGCAAGTACATTGTTCACGAGATGGGCAGCAATGGCCCAAGGCTTGGATTCGCTCAACAGGCCGGCATCTAAGCAGATACCGGAGCCCATGGCATGATTCCAAAATTGGGGCGATACAGCGGTCTGAGAGGTGATTGGAATATATCCCAGCCGATGGCGAGAATGCGGCGGCTTTGTCTAGGCATTTGCATGGCCTGCTAGTCTAGTCTTTTCTGTGCAAGTAAATATGATTGCTGCTTGACCTTTTGACACATGATTTCCTGGCGCATACATTGTGACATGCAATAGTTGGCACTTCGCTGAGATCACTGCCTACACCAATGTTAAGATGGTGATGCGAGAGCACCGGACTATTCTGCATTGCATTTTGGGACAGAGTTATTGTCTACAACCCTCATATTATTTGTCTATGGAGGACCGTCGGTGCTTTTGACCGTGACCATGTTAATTCAGACACTAAAAGCTTACATGGCATGTCCTAGTAGGTTACGGTCGAGTGCGCAGCAACTGATGTGAGTTTCGGAAAAGCTTTCAATTCCGAGCCCCATGACAAGTTCTGTGTCACCCACGCTAATGTCGAGAGGTCAGAATCGCTTTCTATGAGTTGTAAGATGTTGATAGGCTCTCCGTATATAGTAGCGTAAATCAACATCTGTTCGTTACCTTCCTCGTGTCATAGGAGTTTGATACAAAAATCGTCGACCTAACAAGTATACGAATATAACTTTATAGGCTGTCATGCAGACCGCGGGTAGCGTGAAGGGCCCTTTACTCTAGCCATTTGGGCGCTTCTATCTGCACAACTTATAGTGAGACTCCGCGACGCGAATCCAGCAGGTGTTCAATGCTAGTACGAGGAGCTAACACACTCCTTGTCAATTTCGGGAGTTTTGTCAAAAGACGGCTGAAGAATGGAACCCAGTGTGAAGGTAAGTATCCATCAAGTGATTCCATCAAGTGATTCCATCACAAGTGGAAAAGTTTGAACTCGGCGACACAGAGCAAATCTGCAATCACGTCTATCGACATGCCCCACAGATACACCGGGAGAGGTGTCCTTAAAGTCGTACATGAGTGTGGGGAGTCTTGGACTTGGTGCTAGCGGAAAAGCCGCCGTTTCCCAAGTAGTAAGGTGTGACGGGGCGCTTGGAGCCCCGTATCACGTCATGCGCCGTTGAAACAGGGTAGCAATAAAAGTTCTAGATTAACAGAGGAATCTCTACTCTTTCGAATGAGCTTCGGCAGCTCCATAATCCCACTTGAGCAAATCATTCGCAAGCAGAGCGGCATTTTCTGCCTATGACTATTCAATGAGCCAGCAGCAGTGCATGATTTTCGTTCGATGGGCATTTAGAACTCGGTCGAATTTGGCTGCTCATGCGACATGCGTAACGAGTATTGATAAAAGGACAGCTCCTATCCTTACAGATGTCAGACTGGTCGGTATCAGGTAGTGGCTGCGGCTATCTCACCGCAACTTTCACGAAACTAGTTTTCACTGAAAGTTGTTCGCGAAGAGCTTATGTTGTATCACTCCTACCGGAATACCTGTCGGGCTACGAATCGCCAGTGGTGGTGACACAATTTCTCGAAAAGCCAGGCGATTGGTGGCGCCGCACGCATGGGAGCAGGCTAATGTGATGGAAACACCGAACGATGATCTTATCTTCCAGGATAATGCCTCATTGTACAGGATCGAGTGTTTCCAATTGCCCAGCTGTGTGTAATGCCGCCCCATCACAAGCAGTTGGCTATGTGAATGACATGATCAGCAAGCGTTTATCCATCCGGCTTGACTATGTGAAATGTGAGTTCCATAGGATGCTTGTATCCGCTCGTTGTTGCCCACTAACCTGATAGTTCTCGATGAGTCGCTACTGTTCAATGAGTACGCATGTACATCAAGCTAAAGTGGAAATGCTGGCCGAGAACACGTGATAGCGGAATGTAACATCGGTCGCCTTCGCACAAGTAGTACCAGGCCAACTTGATGGCGGCATGAGTGGGACTTGGTAACTATGACCAGTCATCCCGTAGAGACCAACGCAACCCTCTTGGCCCAAGATTCCCTGGTCTAAAGTCTGACGCGCGGCACGTAAAGTGAGCAGTATTATGGGAGCAGTGGACAAGCGAGTGGGGCATGGCAATAGAGAATTAACGGACGAATGGGAGGCGTTCATGGCCATAGATATCGCGTGGGGATCAGGATCAATACTACTGAGTGAATATGACGGTCGGCCCGCGGAGCTGTCGAGGACTCCGGAGGCTGAAAGCTTGCATGCCGAGTTGGCAGGGGCATGGGATTTAGGTCGCTGAGCACTCACGTGAAGCAAGATGCATAGATGCATGCAACTGCATACTTGACGCACGAGTGTCATGTAGCATCGTTGGTCTTCGTCTGCGCCTTCGGGTATTACAGTATAGTGACGATGCTATGTAACGAAGGGCACTCGGACGCAGGGTATCATGCAGTACGATGCGGTCCAATCGGCGTGACAAGCGGGAGTGCATGCCGGTCGGAGTATTTGATGCAGGAAAGATGCAGGCGACTAGTGGCACTTTGGAATGCAAGGATATGTCCATCCACGGCAGGTGCAGAGCATTCGAAGCAGCGGTGTGAAGCTCGATAACGTGTCCAATTAGATTAGATGACACAATCATGGGCTGTTTGGAGGTTGTGACGGAGGCTCAAAGAAAGACGGGAGTTTGTAGATGGGAAACGTAAGTGCAGCGAAGAGGCCGTAGACTACGCAGGCATTAGTGACACAGATGAGTGATTCGAAGGCAGCATCGTTGCATGGCTGTGGAAGGAGTTGATGAGGTAGTTTTTGCGACAAGAGACATTTATTGCTCCTATCGTGAGATGTATCTAAGCGCGTGCACTGTAGTGGCAGATGGCGCATTCTGTGAGCGCACGCGGCTGTCCTGATGGCGCGTGATTGCGGCGCGGATTGATGTGACGGTCGCCAGGCCACTGACGCTGGGATCTAGATGATGGAAGCGCCGACGGGGAGACAACGCAGAGACATCGAGTCACGTTACTTCTTCTTCTTGTCCTTGATTTTCTTCTTGGACTCTGTGCCGCTGTTTGCGCCGCTGCCTCCGTCACCGCCCATCATTTCCGCCATCATGTCTTGCATGAAGTTTTCACTGACGCCACCGCCTGTCAAGGCAGGCGAGTGCAGGGGCAGGATCTTGCTCATCTTCCATCCCTTTGGTATTGCTGGCTCCGGCATCTCCTTTGGCATGGGTAGGCCGGCGATGGGCAACCTGAAGGGCGTGTTCTTCTGTGTTGGGTTGGCTTTGAGATGCTGGGCGATGAGGATGTAGAGGTGGTGCTTGTTCTTGACGTCGTCGTCGACGAGCTTGCCTTGGTGCTTGAGCAGGACGCGCACTCGTCCAGGATTGGCCCAGTCCTTGGGGTGAGTTTTGTCGGGCTCGAAGACGGTGCGGAGGCCCAGGTCGGCTGCGGCGTCGGCCATCTCTCGTGCTAGAGGATTGTCTACTGCGAGCTCCCTGCCTACGCGACGGCCCTCAGCCCGCGTGCGTGACTTGTCAAAGTATACGGGGTATAGACATTGGTAGTGCTTGGACTGCTCGCGGTCCGTCGATGTCTTGATGGCCGGTGACTGCGGGTACAGCATCTGCGACTGCGGCGGCATGGGCGAGGCGCCGGTGCCGGTGCCGGTGCCGGTGCTGGGTATGCTGGTCGCATTGATGAGAGCGGGCACGTCGTCAATGCCCATCTCTGACGGGTCGCTGTCGGAATCGCTGACTTCTTCGACGCGGGGATTCATCGTGGCTGCGCGTCGGACCTGCCGCGGGAAGTCAGCCTGGCCGTGCCCTCGCCCTGGGCCTTGGTATCTGGAGGGAGGCGTTGCCCCAGCCACTCACCTCGCCGTTGCCCGTGTGGTCGAATTCTCGTGATATCGTTCTCTCTCTCTCTCTCTCTCTCCAGGGTGTGGGGGCAGCTAAACGCGGGGCTTGGCTGTGCAGAGAGGGCAAGCGCTACCGACCCGCTTCGGCGCTTCGGCGCTTCCCTGGCTGTGTGCGCCTGCCGTGCCTGCTACGGCCCGGTCGAGTGCCCTCTCGTGCCGACCTGACCACAACGACCGTGTAGCACCAGCACCAGCACCACCACCTCCCAACACTGACCTAGCCCTTTTCCTCCTGTCCACCGCACCTTGCCGCTCCTAGCATCCTCAGGTCATGTTCTGATCGCTAGTCAACGGCTAGTGCAGCTCTACGCAGGGGTCTGACCGTTATCACGCCGCGCCACCACGTCGAGCCCCTTCTGCCGGAAACGCGTCGTGCCCAGTCGCAACCATCCTAATATACACCTTCACCTCCGTCTAGGCATTGTACGAAGCCATGCCAGGGCCATGTCATGCTTCTGCAAGAGCACTAGCACCCCGCCAAACTCCAACATGTTTGGCCCGTCCAATGCACTGCTACTCGCCACGGTAAGCACGCAGAGCCCTGTCCTTCAGCTTCCGATAGAACCCAAGAGGCTTCCGTCGTGTCCACTGCCGTCACTGGACAGCAGACAAGACGCCGACATGATACGCTAGGCTCGGTCGCACGAGATTTACGGTTAAAACCCGATCCGATCTTCATGGCACTGGGTTGCATGCGGTCGTAGCGGACCTTGTCGATCCCACAAACCGCCGGCATGTGTTTGAATCTCCACTTTCACCATGTGGCAATGGTGCAGCTGTCGCAGTCGTTCGCGAGCCGCCAAGGCAAGGCGTTTTCGCTACATGCACACGTGCATGTAGCGTGCTGAAGTGAGACTCGATTGAAAATCTGACGACATGAACGGATTATGCACGCAGGATCCGCGTTGGTCCTGTCAAACACCGTTCCTGTCTCTCGGATATTCCCTTGACCGGCATTATACCCAAGGATGCCTATGTAGGGGCCTTCCTGCTCTCTTGCCCTGACATTGAGACGATCATGGCCCCTGCTCTTACATAGACTATCTTCCTATCATACTAGGCTTACCGTCCCGTTATCACATTGATATCAAGCAGAGTCCGGTAAAACAGCCACAGTCTGTCCTGATTGGCTAATTGAGTAAGCGATTGACCGTTAGTTCTTCACAAGAATGAATAAGCTCACGTTTCCTCACCGCATCCAGCCTACATATTCGTAAACCTGAGAACTAGGCATGACCCAAGTGCTTTCATGTTTTGGTCCTCTCAACGTTAGGCTACCCGGCCGGCCCGAAATCTAGGGCTGAAGATGGCCTGCCGAGAGTTTAAAGCGTGGTTCACTGACCCTGAGCCTGATTGCACCGCAAACGTTCCGTTCCAAAAAAGACGCCTCACCGATCGGATCGCAATACGCTTCGTGGTTAGCCTACGCGACTATCAAGCGACTATAAAGGCACCGGCCATTCACCTGCAGCTTCGCTCTTTTTGTTCACCTCCCTTCAGCCGTTGTGCGTACTTGTTCCATCATTGTACGCTCCTTTTCACAACTTGCATCAACGTATTTAACTCGACTCTGCACGTTCTTCTTCCCTGACCCGTTTGACTTCGACCTCCCATTCTTTCAAACAACAACAATGGCGCCGGCTCTGTTATTCGATGAAAGCGGTATTCCCAGTCCAGCATCCGAGGGCAGCATCTCACTATCAACCATGGACGAGGCCCCTGCACTGGCTATTTCTCAACATCGCCGGAGCCGTCGAAAGCGTAATAGTCTTCGCGGCCCTTTACTCAAACGCAGTGCAAGAGGTCCTCCGCTATTTCTCGAAGAGGCCCGGGGTAGCTGGCTGTCAGTCTCGGATAAGAGCAAGGCCTGGAGGATTTTTGACGCTTCTGGGGGTGCTGCCGTATCGAACATTGGTCACAAGGACCAAAGAGTATATGATGCTATAAGACAGCAAGAAGAAACTGGTGTTGGATACGCCGCGTCAATGAGCTTCCAGACTGAGATAGCAGAGGATTTTGCAGATTTCCTTCTGGAATCAACCGACGATAAGATGACTGAGGTAGTTTTCTATGGATCTGGTAAGTATGGCTTACCCTCCCATGGCCGAACTGAAGCTTACAGTCATCAGGTTCCGAGGCCAACGAGGCAGCTCAAAAGCTAGCCTACCAATATCACTCCAAATTGAAAGACAACCCGCAACCTCAGCGTCGTTGGTTCATTGCCCGCGATCGGTCGTATCACGGAGCGACGCTTGGGGCTCTTGAGGGCAGTGGACACAAAGGCCGCAAGGACATGTACGAGCCTATTCTGTCTGAGAAGACTCAGTTCATATCGCCTTGCTATCCTAGCCGTGATATGGCCAAGGGAGAAACGACAGCTCACTATGTCAAACGGCTCGAAGATGAACTGGAGCACAAGATCCTTGATCTTGGCCCTGAAACAGTGGCCGGCTTCGTCATGGAGCCTGTCGTTGGCGCAGTAAGTGGCACCATGGAGATTACGCCATGTTTTCGAATTTGCAGTTTTCTGACATGTTGATGCAGGCACTTGGATGCGTTCCCGCATTACCCGGCTATCTTTCGGCCATGAGGAGGGTATGCAACAAGTACGGGGTACTTTTTATTCTGGATGAGGTCATGAGTGGCATGGGCCGCACCGGCTATATGCATGCCTGGCAAGATGAGGACGTCGCCCCAGACATCCAATTGGTAGGCAAGGGCCTTGCAGGCGGCTACGCAGCCATTTCGGCCATGCTCGTGGGACCAGTGATAACGAATGCTCTTGGAGAAGCTGCCTTTGCTCACGGCCATACCTTTCAGAACTTTCCCGCAGCATGCGCTGCTGGTCTCGCAGTGCAGCAGATTGTTCGAGATGACAACCTCCTGGACAATGTCAGGGACAAAGGGGAGAAGCTTATGAAGAAGTTGATGGCTCGTCTGAGTGACCACCCCAATGTGTTTGACATCCGAGGCAAAGGCCTGTTTCTAGGGGTGAGTATGAGAAGCAGCCTTGAATCGTGTCGCAGCTTCTAACCAAGACAGATTGAGTTTGTGCAAGATAAGAAGACCAAGGCGCCGTTCGATCCCGAAGTGGCAGTGGCCTGGCGGGTCCACGAGCTAGGTAAGTTTGTCCTCGTTATGCGAGTAGTGCAGCGACTAACTATCAAACCAGGGCTGAAGGACGGTTACAACGTCTATGTGTATCCAGGGTCCGGTACAGTTGACGGCAATCGTGGAGATCATGTCATCATTGCCCCTGCATACAACATCACCGACAGCGACGTCGAATTCATCGTCGACCGTGTCAGCAAGACAATCTTTGACTTTTTCGAAGAACTCAGTATCGCCCCGAAATTGTAATCACGCCATCTTCACCCACACCGAATGTGAAGATTGGACAGACGACCATGTCTCACTTGACACACGATTCATGACGATTCACGAAGTTTTGTTTTTGGCCTCTCTCCGGCCAACCTTTATGACGAGCATATGCGCGGCGGCTTTGTGATGACTTTGGGGGCCAGATTGTTGGAGGTTGCATTTTGAAAAGCGGCAATCACTGCCATGAGGAAAAATGCATTGGAGCGGCTGTTTGAATAGTATTATTGCGCTGAGAAGGGATGCCTGGCCTCGGACAAAAAGCTCCCCCATTTGCATGGGTAGAAGCTGTCGGTTCTATCAAAATGAATAGAGCTGTATGAAATATGTAACTTGACTGGGGGCTCTGGATTCATCCACGAAAGCTCATACAATGTTGTTTGTCATAAGCTGCGCTCGACACCATGTATGCAATGGACAACAGACGGTAGCTTTTCAACAATTGTATACAATGGAGCGTTGTGCAATATCAATATCCTGTGATTGTCTTGATTGTGGACTCTGATTACTTGGCGTCGACCTCGTGCAGGAGCAATTCTACCATGGTATAATAGTGGAAAGAAAGCCCATTTCCTTCGCGGCCAAGGGAGGCATAGGATGTAGGCGTGCGCAATGCGAGCGGGTGGTAAATCGGGCACAGTACCCACATATATCGGCAAGACCAGGGTTGAGAGGACCTGCTACGCCGCTACGGTAACATACGCCCGTGCCGCGCACGACTACAGGCGATTCAGCCTTGGCGGCTATCCAAAGGCAAACTCGTCGCTGTAGGAGCGCGAAACCAGGACTTTGGTGAAGAGGGTGCAGTTGATTGTCTATGTGACAGACTGCTGCCGACTATCAAGTGTGGTGTAGATGTGAAGATGCTGAGGCTATGACGTTATCAGTGGAGCGGAGTGCAGCAAACCTTTCGTCAGCCCAGGCTTGGTGAGATGGATAACAGCAAGCACAGACGGGCGGGGCCAACAGCAGAAGAATCTGGCATGAGCGTGCGTGGCGCGTACCTGAAGGGCAAGAGGGTTGGAGGTATGTATAATTGCGTCATAGCTGGGAAAAGCAGTCAGCAAGTGATGAGCTCCACGTGCGGAAGGGACCGCGCCTCGTATCTTCCAAGACAGGCGAAGACGCAGCATGTGGAGGGAAGATGGAGTGCAGCGACGTTCGAGGTAGAGTGTGCAGAGACGGGTTGGCATTGTATTGTGCATCGAGGGCGCGCTCGTCACTGAGGCTGGTGGTTGCTCGAACTACCACAGTAACCAGATGCCACTAGACGCAGATCTCCGTCTTCTCGTGACCACAGCAGGCTGCTTCACTTTGTAGCGGCCACCCAAGACGCCGACGTGGAAAGGGCTCCGATGCTTGTAGAGCGGCACATGCTGTAGATTGGGGTTACAGAGGTGGTTTCTCTCTCTTTGCGCGGCATGCATTTCACGTGCAGCAGTTTCACTGTCCTCAGCCTGCGACAAAGTGGTGGTCAGGGCGTTTTTTTTTGTTGGCGGAAGCGACTAGCTGCTGGCCAAAGGCGCAGCGCAGGCACATGACACGGCCGTGTTGCAGTGCTGGACCACTGCCGCGACGTAGAGCCGGACAGGGCATGGTGTGGTGTGGTGTAGTAATAGCAGTAGGAGTGGTGTTGTAGGGCCAAGCTCGAGGTTGGGCGCGAGACGCGAAAGAGAGACGGTCGACTGGCGTGCCGCGAGAAGATTGAACGAATGACGCTCCACGCTGGACCGCACAGGCCCCGGCTTCTCACCACAGACTCCGCAACAAGTGTGATCTCAACTCGGCTGCCTCGACCCGGCGACCACGACGCCTTCACAACCTCTCTGGCATGTTTGACGCCCGTCATTCTTCCCAGCGTCCTCGCCCATCGCCCACCCGTCAGCTCTAGCCCGTCCCCCGGCGCTGCATCCGCCCGCGGCACCACAGCACCCCGGGCTGCCCCATTGTCCACTGGCCACGGCGTGCGATAACCTTCTCTGCTCTCCTCCCTCCCCCAGCCCAGCAGCCCTCGTCGCAGCACCCACGACAGCGCGGCAACGGTGCGTGGATAGCCACGACGCTGCCCCCCCTTGGACTCGGCGCCCCCGAGCGCCGTTTGCTCGTCTCCCCCCAGCGGGCGTGTCTGGTCGGCTTGTCTGCGCAGTGCGGTAGACGAGTAGCGTCACCACGTCGGCCCTCGCATCCCCCCCCAGACACAAGCCAGCCATGTCGACGCCCTCGACCGCCACGGCCACACTCCCGCCCCATCGCCAGTTTTATTCTCACCACCAGACATACCAGCCCAGCATGTCCAATGCCCAGATCGCCAACGGCTCTGCGCGGATAGGCAACTCGCTCTACAACGGCTACACTAGCGCTTCGTCGACTGCAGACCTGCGCCGAAACGCGACTGCCCACGCCAGACACCCGCCTCAGCTGCCGCCCATCACCCACGCCCCGCCCGTCGACATGACGGCCAACGACCCGGGCTCGGCCCAGCGGCGGCGAAACCCCGATTGGGCAGACTTCTACAGGAACGGCATCCCCAAAGAGGTCATTGTTATTGACGACGACGACGACGACGACGACGACGAAGACGACGACAACGACCACGACCACGACGACGTCCAGCTGCCGCCGCCGCGCCAGCAACCGCCCGCCTCTCGAGCCACGGCCACCAACACGAACCCAGCTGCGCGCCACACCGACAAGAAGCGCAAGACGACCGCGTCCACGACATACGACCCCGTCTACAACCAGCACACCTCGTACTCGACTACCCAGACTCCCTACTACGACTCGCCCAACCACTCACTGTCCACCGACAGGACCACGTCCGCGCTCAACACCACTGCGCCCACCTCGCTGGGCTCGCAGGTCAGCAACGGCCATCACATCTCGCCTCTCGACAACAGTGCAGCCGGCCAGAAGCGCAAGCGCACGCGCGCCGTAGTACAGGACGAAGCAAAGCAGGCCAAGAGACGCGAGCTGGACAACGACGACCCCTTCAGCCTGTACCAGCCGCCCCCCAACCCCGTCATCAAGGCCAAGGATGTCTACGTCCAGGTTGTCCAAGACGTAAGAAAACCGACTCCCTCTCAGCTGCTCCATACTGACAGGTCGCAGAAATCCTACACAAAGGACCAAAAGGTCGACGACGAAGACGGCCACTACATCGTGGTACCAGAAGCCGACCTCACAGAGCGGTGTACGTGACCATGACCACCGGCGTTGAAGAAGCATGCTAACACCCGCCATCAGATCAAATCACAAAACTGCTCGGCCAGGGCACCTTTGGCAAAGTCGTGCAAGCCTACGACCGACGGAAAGGCACAAACTGTGCCATCAAGGTCATCCGATCCGTGCCCAAATACCGAGATGCCAGTCGCATCGAGCTGAGGGTACTCTCAACCCTGGCATCCAACGACAAGCACAACGTCAACCGATGCATCCATCTACGTGACTGCTTCGACTTCCGGAACCACATTTGCATCGTCACCGACCTCTACGGACAAAGCGTCTTTGATTTCCTCAAGTCCAACGGCTTTGTCCCGTTCCCCAGCTCCCACATCCAGAAGTTTGCCAAGCAGCTCTTCACCAGTGTGGCCTTCCTCCACGACCTCAACCTCATCCACACTGATTTGAAACCGGAAAACATCCTGCTTGTGAACAACAACTACCAAACGTTTACATACAATAGAACTGTACCGTCATCGTCAACAACAGTCAACCGAACAGCGCGGCATCGCAAGGTTCTCCTTGACCCCGAGATCCGCCTCATCGACTTTGGATCAGCAACATTCAACGACGAGTACCACTCGTCGGTCGTATCAACTCGCCACTACCGAGCACCGGAGATCATCCTGAACCTCGGTTGGAGTTTCCCTTGCGACATCTGGAGCATAGGATGCATTCTGGTCGAATTCTTCACTGGCGACGCCTTGTTCCAGACGCACGACAATCTCGAGCATCTCGCAATGATGGAGGCCGTCTGCAGTGGCAAGATCGACCGGGACATTGTGCGAGCCGTTTACAAGCAGGACCGTGGCTCGTCACGCAATTCGTCCAGCTCGTAAGTGCACACAGAATGTCACATACGACATGGCTAACAGATTCAGTGCGGCAAGATATTTCAAGAACTACAAGCTAGACTATCCCAATGCGGAAACCAACAAGGCATCCAAGAAATATGTCAAGGCGATGAAGAAGCTGCCTGTACGTCCATCTACTTCATGTCACTTGATTGCCACCTAACTTTGACAGGAAACAATACCAGCACACACCGATTTCAACCGTCAATTTCTCGACCTGTTGCGGCGAATATTCGTGTACGATCCCAAGAAGCGGATAACGGCCAAGGAGGCACTGCAACACCCTTGGTTCAAGGAGTCACTCATGGACGACGGGACCGAAGCACACAAGATCCGATTGGAGCGAGAAAAGAAGGCCCGCCGAGCGGAAGAAGAGCGCCGATTCCGCGAACAAACCCAGCGAGCGTACTGAGCAATGTGCAACTTGGCATTGTCCATGGAGGGCGTCTTGTATAGCTACCTAGCTCCGCCGCGTAGGTTACGGGTACGATACTGGTAGTGGTTGTGGTATTGTTCTTTGCTTCACATCTACTGCATTTACGACAGCGACATGACGCATGGAGGAGGGTCACTCTAGGTCTTATTCTGGACTTGATGGCGTTATTTGTGTGGCAGTGTTATCTTGGATTACCAATCATTCTTGTCTTCTCTCTGCCCTACAGCGACCGCGAAAAAGTATCCTTGCGTCGAGCAATCTGGCAGGCGATGGAAAAGACTAAACATGAACCATTCTCTGCGTGTGCAGCCTTGGGAGGGATGGTAGAGGATTAGCTGTACTGAAGGTGGTCTTGGATGTTATGATCTATCTTCACGGAAAGCACCAGCTTTGAGTAATGACGACAAGAGTCTTACTGTACAGCTAGGTAGCATTGTATAATTTAGTATTACAAGCACATGTGCTTGGGGACACTGTATTTAGTAGCGTGACGGTTAAATAGGCCGTACACAATGTGAAGGATTATAATCCGTTCCAGACTACATGTCGGCCTTGTTGTGGTGTACATGTTGGGCCAGTGATGTAGCGACGAACCTGCAGTATCAGCACTAACAGCCTCGCATGTTCGAGATCAAGTTCTCGAACCTCAAACAACAGCAAACCGTACGAGACTGTGCGACTCCGCGGAGAGCTCACTGCAAGGCATCCCGAATAGGTAGGGTTAGCGAAGACACTAGCGCGTGCCTTGAACCCTGGTCCTCCGTCCAGTAACATGCCGGCCCGCTGTAAACACGTCCCCCTCGGCGCGTCGCAAACATCGAGTTGAGCATTGCGACAACAGCAACCACACCACGACGACTGACAATATGGCGAGCGCGAAGCAGCAGGAGAACATGCTCCTCACCGAGCACTTTACCTGGCCTCCTATAGTATGTATCATCTCCGAGTCATAGCGGAGCAATGCAGAGTGTCGCAGGTGCAGGTGCCCGCCATACACGCCGGTCATGTGGATGCATCCGTCCTGCACCCGAGACAAGGCTACTCGACATGCTGCTCAAAACTTGGTAGTCGCTTCAAATCTAACACCTCGGCCTCGTAGTCTCTCATCGACGACATCATCAACGCCGTAAACGAAGTCCTCTACCGCTGCACCGACTCGTTCGAAACCGGTCTCTCTTCCGCCGACCCCTCCCTACTCGGCTTTGCCGACTTGTACGCCTCGCAAGGGCGTACGCCCGACAAGGACGAACATGGCAACCCTCTGTTTCCCGAAGCTAGGCTGGAGATTGAAGAGGGTGTGCTGAAGCTCGAGACGCTCATGGAGAATGCCGTGGACAAGAACTTTGACAAACTGGAAATCTGGACACTGAGAAACGTATTTGCGCTAGGGAGGGGGAAGGGCGGGGATGAAGGCTTGGGAGAGTGGGTCAGATTAGGGCATTATGAGGTATGTGTGCTGACGGCGACACTGTTACTTCGAGGCGCGAAGAGGGCGTTGGGCTGGGTGGATTGGGCTAGGAGCGTACTAACAAGAAGAACAGAATCTGGAAGCTCCACCCAAAGACTCGAAACTCACTCCCGAGGCCCTCTACGCCCTTCGCCGTAAACTCATCGAAACCCAAAAGTTGAACGCCGCGCTGGTTGCAGAGAAGACACGCAACGAGGCACAAATAGCACGGCTAAGAGCCATCCTCCAACCTTCTAGTGCACCCAAGCATGAACAAAGAACACCTACGACACCGTCGGGTGCGACGCCAGAAACGAGCCGACAGAGCGAGGGGAGCGCACCCTTCGCATTCCTCACACACACATCAGCCGCCCAGTCCCTAGGTATACAAGCTCTACCACAACAGTCCAACATCAACCCCGCCTCCATCGGAGAGAACAAGAACAACGACAAGAAACCCGCTCCTTTGACTACTCACACCACATTTACAACCTCCCAACTCCCATACCTCCGCCAACTCCTCGCGTCCCTGAAGCCCCATCTCACCAATACTGCTCTACCCAGCAACACCACTTCATCGCCTCATACTACAACCCCCCAATCACAGTCCAAGGACAAGGAGGAACTGAGTCGTGAACGCAAGGTGTACGTTGAGAGTCAGAGCAAGAGGATATTAGAGAGACGGGGTGTAGACACAAGGGATGGCGTTGAGGGTGTCTGGGAGGGTCGAAGTAGGGTAGGAGCCGAAGAGGTCAGGGGACTGGAGGGGCTCGTTGAAGGCTTCAATAGGAGAGGCAAGACAGCAGAGAATGGGGACGATGGCGAGGCCATGGACACAAGTTGAACTCGACATTTCATCGTGACGGCAACAGGAATGATTGTACGATAATTTTCATACGAGGTTGTCTTTTCGGGCGTTGGGTTCATGTTATGGTCTCGGAGTGTGTCCCATTGTAAGTAAATACATGGATCAGCGTTGTGCTTAAACGACCATAGTTTTTCTAAAGGATGATTAGCCTTACATCAATGTCAAGCTTTTCAAATTGTAGTTCTCGATATTCTTCGCGCGCTAGAGTGGTATAGTCCAACTTCAGTCGAACAAGAAGATAGAAGTCTGGTACAAGTGATACTGAGTACCATTTCAAGTATATTTCCAACTCGCACACTAAGTTCAGGGATGCGTCCCTCTGTACTACACATCCCGATTTGAAGTCGCAGGGTGCTTCCCAGACTCGATTGATCCATGCCCTTTGTCTCAAGATGGTGCGGGCATGAATGCTCTTAATGCGTCTCGATGGTGACATCCTTCTTCCGTACACCCTTCAGTATTCCACCAGCTTTACTCTCTTCCGCAACTCCTCAGGCACCTCCTCTGCCTTCACTATGCCCATACGGATAGCGTCACCCCACACAAACATTGCGCGGTCGTTAGCATAGGCCAAGTAGTCAAACTCTTCCTCGTCCTGCGGTTTGAAAAGGTCAGCATCGATCTCCGCTTGTGTTTTGTCCTCTTGTGCCTGTTCCGCCATTTTTTCACTCACTATCCCAGCCCCCTTCTCCTCGGCCTCAGCTTCAGCCCTAATCTCTGCTGTTGCACTATCCAACTCAGCTGCTCCTTCATTAGGGTTACAATTCGTCTTCTTGTTCTCGGCATCAAAGTCGGGAAGGCCTGGGACATGAGCTTGGACGATACCCCATGCTACCCACATAGCGGAGTTGGCCAAACGCCAGAGCTTTGTTTCCGCTAGTAGGCGGCGAGTTTCTTCTTCGATATGACGCTCGGCTTGCGCTTCCTGCTCTTGGTACTTCTCACCAGGTGGAGCACGCGAGTCCAGCATGAATGCTGAGATATTGCTAGGGGCAGCAGTTGCTGCCAGTGCGGTCGTGCTGCCAGAGGATGGAAGAGGACCTAGGTGCGGAGTGGCGGGGTTGGAAGTGTAGCCTCCAGCAGCTTTGTAAGAGGGGTTGTGCATCAGATACGCCCGGACAAAGCGATGCTGCTCTTCGATGGTTGGATAGTACTTGGTGTTGCAACGCCACGGAACCTCCGCGTCGTGGTAGTTGTATGTCCATTCGGTCTATTGCATTGTCAGCTCGAATATATATCATATGATGATCAAGACAGTTGGGGAACTATAAGACTAATATGAAATAATATGCTTACGAAGTGGTTGGCAAATTCCAAACCGGGAAGGTTTGCGTTAGCGTACTCGAAATCGATGACCACGAGCTGCTTGTGCTGGTTTGCTGGAAGCAGTAGAGGCGACTCGCCTTCTGGCACCATTCGTAGAATATTACCATACTGGGTCTACGCAGGAGTTAGCTCGTGGATGATATAACGAGAGGTCAGACTCACGTCGTTGTGAGCGAAGATCATCCGCTCATTAATCTTGTCTGCGCCACCATACTGCTCCTCTAACCACCTTCGGTACTTTTCAACTACCTGCCTGAACGCTGGCCACTCCGTGCCGCATACATATCCACGTTTCTTCCATTTGTCACCAGAGGCTTGCGTGGAATCTTGATTGCTCTCTCGAACCTGTTGATCGAGCCAGGTGACGATCTGCTCACAGCGATCAACCCACTTGTCCCAATTTTGCCAAACGAACGGACCAGCGTCCCGCTCTGCTTTCAAGAGATCGATACCTTCATGAAGCTCTCGCATACGCTTAGCGATTTGCTTGGACGTCTCTGCGTTGCGCAGCTCCTTCGCAGTCAAGGGCTTTGCATGCAGAAACTCCTCGAATCGTCCGTTGGTGAAGGTGCCGAGCAGACGTGGACCGATTTGCTTTCGAGCAAGGCGTGTAAGAATCTGCAATTCAGACTCTCGGTCGATCAGATGTTCTACTTGTGGGCCGTAGATACGTAGCAAAAGTTTGCTGAAACGTGTTAAACTTGGCTTGCCTAGATTGAAAGTGACTTACGGAGGAGGATTCTTGGGCTTCGGCTGGCCGTCGTCGCCCTGCTCTTGAAGGGACAGATTCTTGGGAGGCGAGACAACGTAAACGGCATTTGTTAAAGCGCCACTCAGCCTCTGTACGTCAATTTCGTTGCTCTGCTCCATGGATACCTTCCGCCAGCCTTTGAGCTTAAGCGTATGGGCTAGACGAAGGATTTCGGCTCGGAACTTGGCCCACGCCTCCCTCTCATTGCGTGCGTCTTTCTCGGATACTTGAGGAGCAGACTCGCTGTGTGACTCATCTACGTTGTAGGCCATAGTCTTCGAGTTGTCCAGGATAGCCTCGCAACTCGGGACTAGCTGGTCTACAGATTCAAAGTAATCGGTGTCTAGAGAAATGGCAGAGTGTCGCTTCAAGCCTGTTGAGGATCTGCGGAAGTGTTGCATCCTCTTCTTAGCGTCGGCCGGCTTCATGGATAGGGTCTTCTCAAGGATTTGCGCCAGTTGGTCGAGGGAATCCTCACCGTGAGACGATTCGGAGCTACTCCTAGCTAGAGCATTGGGCTCGTCGACTGTATCATCAGACACAGCTTTTGTCTGTTCTTGGGCAGCACCCTCCTTGGCAGCTTTGCGCCTTGCTCTGCGTGCATGACGTCTGCTTCGCTCATGCTTGAGCCATGTACCCACCTGTTTCAAGAGACTCTCGTGTGCATGCTGTCCATCAGCAGGGACTTCTGTTGAGCTATTGGAGAGCAAGGAAGATACGGACGGATTTCCCTCAGCTGGCGCTGCCTTGTTTGATCCCAGCCGCTCGACTGAAGGCCGTCCAGATAGTTTCTTCTTGCTGATGCTTGCGGGGTAGTGTCTTGTGGGCCTGTCGAGATCGAGGTAGTCTTTTTGGTCAAGTTCCTTGTTCTTGCCAATCATCAAGGGGGAAATGGTGCTATCGTCGGGAAAAGACACAACTATGGGCACATGGTTAGCAGATGTTTGGCACATGCTGGTATGTCAGTCAGATATTGGGATCACTGCTTCCGAGCGTTGCATTCGCGCAAATTGTCAAATGAAGCACATCAGCTCCATGATGGCTGCAGAAGTTGGCCAGCCGTCAAGGATCAGCTCGACAGCTAAGCATGGATTATGGTCAATTATCTGGACAGTCACATTGCTACAGCTAGGTCGACAATTGGATATAATTTCCGGACGGCAGCGTCGAAGCGATTGGGAGAGGGTTGCGAGCGCCTACACACGGCAGTGGAAGCATGGACTGACCTTTGTTAGAGGGCGACGAGGTGCCATCAGCCGAAGCAGTGTTTTGCGGGAGGGCGAATGAGGCGCTTGGGTGAGGGCCAGTGGGCTGCGACTGCTCATTGGAGGAAGTCGTCATGGCAGTTGCACAGGGCTCGCAGTGAGGCGGGCGGGGGAATAAGACAAGCGAGATAGGGCTCGTGGTCGAGGAGAGCTCGACTGGCGGGTCGGTATGGTAATGAGGCCTGCTAACAGGCGTGCCCGCGTCGGTAGGTAGGTAGGAAGGTCGGTTTGTTTGGTGGGCAGGTGGTGTTATCGATACCTAGTGCGGCAGGAACGCCAGGAAGCATACGCGAGATCAGGGTCCACGTGCCAAGCTGATTGGCGGTCAGGATAGCTTGCGAGGAGCAGAGATTGGCAACAAGAGAATGAGAGAGAGAGAGAGAGAGAGAATGAGATAAGGGGAGCGAGAGAGAGGTAGCATGAAGGATCCTACATCCAGATCTTGCGTGATGTAAACTATCCAGACGCAGAGCATCATAGCTGGATCAGACGGCAAGCTGCTGTGTCGACTGTCTCCCTGCCTATCAATTGGGCAGCTATCGGCCTTGTTCCAGTATTCCCAGCCTTGGCAATGTACGTCAGTGTTCGAGGAAAAAAGAAACCTGCCGTCCAACCTGAACGTCGTGTGCAAGCGCAACGTGGCAAACCATGCCCACGTGCTCTGTCAGAACTATGCAAAGTACAAAAATATACTTTCTGAGCACTACATTGTATGTACAAGCTGATTTCGGCGTAGTCCCCCAGCCCTGATATCCTCAAAACCCCAACACAACAAGGGAAACGACCCATACAAAATACCATGACGCCTCGCTTGCAAACCAATTACATATCTACGACAGATAACATGCTGTGCATTGCCTCCTGCATCAAGACAATCATTTGGCCCACTCGACCGTTTCCAGCGCAAGCATGACCAGCAACAGAGTCGATGGCAAGATCCAAACAACATAGCTCTGGAAAAGAATCCTCGACATGGCCCCCATGTACACGTTGTTGATCTGGCATATTTGCGCCAACTGCAGCGCACTTGGTGCACCGCTGAGCAAGAAACAGACAATGATGAAGATGGGATCGTCGAGAATGCTAACAGGAACATACTTGGCCGTCAAGGCTAGCATGGGTGCCATGAGCAGCGTCGGGACAAGCATGCGGCTGACAAGCGAGGCAATCACAAGCTTCTTCTCCACACTCGGGTCTTCCATCGAGTGCTGGTCTTCCTTGGGCAGTGTATTACGAGCAAGGTTGGCGCCCAAGACGACCAAGATGAGCGGAACGGCGACTTGTCCGCTTTGGTTGACGGCGCGCGTGACCGAGTTACTGATAAATGTCCCTGGGTCGAAGAAGAGGTGCTGTAGTGGCGGAATGGAGGCGACGAGGATAGCGATCAGCATGGCCCAGAGAGGAGGGTTCATAAAGTCCCATACGCCCTTGAAAAACCGTGACAAGACAGAGCCAACCTTGGCAAGAGGTCGCTGTAGCCATGTAGGTAGTGCCTGGAAAACTCGATTTCCAGCGCGTGAGGTCGAGACGGAGACGGTACTTGCAGAGCGCTTTAGTGCCATGCCAGCTCGCTTTGGCATTCCTTTGATGCCTTTGGGGACAGTCTGCTTCTTCTTGTGAGCCTCGAGAACACCGTTGACATGTCCGTTGGCAAGACCATTGCCATGTCCGTTCATGTTGCCGGCTCCAGGAACAGTAGCGTTACCGTTGGTAGGTGTGATGAAATCGGTCGTGGCTTGGGCCTCTCGGCGGTTGAACAGAGAGTCCGAGTCGGAATCGTCCGAGTCTGCAGAAGTAGCGTAGCTGGTAACGTTCCCAGATTCGTAGTCGGAGTGCGAGTCATCAAGGAGGCGTTGCGCCTCGTCATCCGTGTACTCTCCGTTTTCAATGGCGCTGTTCTTGCCGCCGTCATCGTCTTTGTACGCACTGGCGGGTGCAAGAAGCACATTGAAGCCCCATGTCCATCGCACGAGCTGGCCAAGTTGTTGGAAGATCAGGAGGTAGAGAATGCCACGCGCGCCGACGTCGTTGTCGTTATCGCCGGGGACCTTGTCCCAATGGAGGCCGGAAAGCGTTTTGGAGAGCGAGATAACGAGCGAGATGGGGAGCGAGTTTGAGTTTCCGAATACCTGGGAACGTCAGTTTGTGTCGCTTGTCTGGACAAAAACAAAGACGTACCGCCATGGCAACGACAAAGTTGGACGCTCTCTTGTTGAACTTGCATATGCGCGACACGAGCAGCGCGGCTATGTAGGAGATGAGTGTTTGGACGATGAAGATGACAGGAATAACAGCGAGATCAGCCAGCTTCTCCGCCGTCAATTGCGATGCGAGCTTGGTAAAGACTGGTCCACGGTTAGCCTGGGTCGGCGCTTTTGATCGGGGGCGTTGCACGCACTAAGGCACGGCGTAAACAGCTGCGTGTTGAGGTTGGCGAGGAACTTCTGGCTCTCTGCGTCGAATTGCCCCATGCGCGCGACAACGTAGCCAGGCGCGCTCACGCAGACGACTTCCATGACGGCCTCGAAGACGAGAAGGGTAAGGTTGGCAAAGTCGGGGTGCGCGCTGTGCTTGCCGCTCTTGAAGACGGTGAATAGGCCATTGTTGCCGTACTCGTACGAGTTGGAGGCCATGGCAACAAAATCCGGGGACGGGGTTGGTAGGCTGCGCAGGCGAAAGGCCTGAGGAGCCGAGAAGAAAGGCATATCAGATGCCGGTGGTGTTGTTGGGAAGGCGCGAAGGCGCGATAGAGCTGGAGACACCACCCTAGTTATCTTGAGGCGCAAGGCGTCTTGGCTGAAAACGCGCTATAGGCGGAGATCGACGTCACAGCCCGCGCCAGGTATAGCGGAAGGGCAGGTTAGGCCGCGGGCCCTGCAGGAACTCTGATAGGGGATGGAGTGAACCCGCGTGGATCGGAGGGCGGGCGAGAAGCAGAAGAAGAAGAAGAAGAAGAAGAAGAAGAAGAAGAAGCAAACACAGCTGCTGGCTGGACGCTGCACATGGTTGCATGGTTACACATTCATCGTGTCCATTGCGCCGTGGTACTCATGGCCCTGACAGCCTCTTTGTACCGTGTCGTGTCGTGTCGTGTCGTGTCGTGTCGTGTCGTGTCGTGTCGTGTCCCTGCGCCACATCCCACACATCGAGACATCGAGCATCGGCGGCCACATCGGCCACTGCAAATGCTGTCTTGACGGATGGGCAACGCACATGGATAGGCGGGGCTGCCACTAGGTTCCCCATGGATCCGCCATCACCGCATACTGCTTCAAGCCTGCTGTCGTCTCTCGGTTGGGCGAGTTCAGGTGCTGCTTGGCCGCATCCAGATTCCAGTCCATGCTCACTTGCGCATTCCGACGCTGCAAATCAGGCTTACTGGCACAGCGTACATGGGCAAAGCAACAAGTGCTCACTCCCCTACCGACGACCCCTTTCTGCCGTCCGTCTCTACACAGTACGCCTGCGCTATGGGTGCGGTGCGGCCTGGTCGACCATTGTGAAATCATTCAAGATTGCAGACGCGCGCTATTCCCCGTCGCTGCAGCATCACGTCACAGCTCCAACTTGCACGCTACATGCAGCCCACAACCACCACACCTCCACCATACTGCCAGATCCGCTGAGGTCGCCGCCACATCTCCCTACGCGGTGTACTCGCAGCTCGTGATACTCGCTCTCTATCCACGCCTTCTTATTGCTATCTCCCCCACTCTCCCTTTTCCTTTGCTCGCCCCAGTACCCCGCCCATTGCAGGCCGCGACTTTTCCCACCCTCTCGCCATGGCCTCCAATCCCGCAACACCCGACGCAGATGTCGACTCCGACACCGTCTTCGACAGTCCCTCGCCTTCCCCCGCGCCCTCGAGTCCCACCGAGAATGCCTCTTCGCCTGACCTGCTGTCCGCCGAGCGCCCCCCTCCTCGAACGGCATCCACGACCTCGGGCGCAACACCCAGCATGACATCCTCGTCAACACCGTTGGGAAACATCAACGCTGCTAGGAATCCCCGTCCTTCGAATCCCCCTACCATCTCCAGCAGAGGCAGTGGACTGAACGTCTCCCAGGACATTCTCGCAAGAATACAGGCCGTGCATCTCGGGCGGAAGGGCGCTCCACCAACGGGCTTGCCTGGGAGAGGGCCTGCGCCACAAAGTCCTGGCCCTTCGCCCGACAGTCGCAATCCCATGTCTCCCGGTGGTAACCCTGGAGGCATACCTGGAAACTTTCGAATGCCTGTCAGGCCGCCCGCGACTAACTTTCAATCGGCGCCTGCAGTTCCTGGTCGCGCAGGTGGCCCCAAGCCCTCCCTCGCTGAAAAGCGCGGCATGAGGTTCCAAGGCGCGTTGCCAGGCGGATTACCAGGCTCGTCTCCAACTGCTGGCGGACCCGCTCCTCCTGCTGGCAGGAAGAAGCCCGGGTTGACTCTCTCGCAGATGAACGGCGACAAGCCCGCTGAAGAAGGTGCCGAGCCGAAGAAACAAGAAACCCATTTCGATAAATTTTCACAATTCGTCGATACCAAGACTGGCAGCCTAAAATTTGCCGGCAAAGCCATACTCAACTCGGACGGCGTGCAGTTTGCTAGCGGCTCCTCTTTCAACATTTCCTTGGACGAAGTCGACACACTGGACGAACTCGGCAAGGGAAACTATGGCACAGTGTACAAGGTCAGACATAGCAGGCCGCGAATGAGGAAACCAGGACAGGGCCTGGCAGGTAACAAGGCTGCGCCAGGCTCGCCATCGCGAAAGAACTTTGACGAAGAAGCAAGCCCGACCAGCGCAAAGCCTGCTGTGGGCACCGGCATAGTCATGGCAATGAAAGAAGTCAGGCTTGAGCTGGATGACTCAAAGTTTGCTGCTATCATCATGGAACTCGACGTCCTTCACCGCTGTATATCACCCTTTATTGTCGACTTTTATGGCGCTTTCTTCCAAGAAGGCGCCGTATACATCTGCATGGAGTTCATGGACGGAGGCTCCATAGACAAGCTTTACGCTGATGGCGTGCCTGAGGGTGTCTTGCGCAAGATCACCATGGCCACGACTATGGGTCTGAAGTCACTGAAGGACGAGCACAACATCATTCACCGAGATGTGAAACCTACCAATATCCTCATGAACACCAAGGGCGCAATCAAGATCTGTGATTTTGGCGTTAGTGGAAACCTGGTCGCCAGTATTGCCAAGACCAACATTGGATGCCAAAGCTACATGGCCCCGGAGAGGATATCTTCCGGCGGCATTGCACAGGCAGGCGCTAACCCTGGAGGCGGCACATACAGCGTACAAAGCGACATCTGGAGTTTGGGACTGACCATCATCGAGTGTGCTCTTGGACGATACCCGTATCCGCCAGAGACGTACAACAACATCTTCAGTCAGCTCAGTGTAAGTATGTCAAATAGCTTTGCGCATCAGCGACTAACCATTCCTAGGCTATCGTCGACGGTGAGCCACCAGATCTGCCCGCCGAAGGATACTCGGACGCGGCACGAAACTTTGTACGTGGCTGCTTGAACAAAATCCCCAACCTCCGGCCAACGTATGCCATGTTGCTTCAACATGCATGGCTTGCACCTCTTGCTAAGCCGGACACGATCGCCGAAGAGGAAGAGGAGGAAGTCAAGGCAGCAAGCGAAGCTACTGGTGGTGAAGCTGCCGGTGACCAGGGGCCCGCCGAGGCAATTGAACCAGTGGAAGATCAAGAGGTCGCGGACTGGGTCAAGGCCGCCATTGAAAAGCGGAGGAGCGGCAAGATGAAGGGTGTCGAGAAGCCTGCACTCCACGCCGCACCTCTGGATGCAGCGACGCAGAGTCCTTCGCCTAACGGTACGAATGGCTTGGAGCAAGCGGGATCAGTAGAAGCCGCAGCCTAAGATGCTCCAACAATTTTGAATCAACATGGCTACTTGGCTCATTCGCGAGAACACTAGGCTGCATCGGCTGCAGCCTTCTGGGTTTTCGGCGTTGCATGGGCGTATTGCGGAGAATGATTGCCATGAAGCATTGAAATCGGGGCATTGAGCGCAGAGGACACATGTACCTAGCATAGCATACACCTTGTCCAGGTGAACTGATATTCTCACTCGCGAGTCACAAACGTTGCAGCTGCTCTATTTCGTGCAACAGTTGGGTTTTCTCTACCTTGTACTTTAACGACGACATGGCATGCCGACAGTATGCATGCCGCTGTTATTCTGTGGTGCGCGGTGACGTAAGCGGGAGAGCTTACTGACACGTGACGGGTACCCCTGCTTAGCCAAGATTGCTCGCGGCGGCCTTGTGTCGTGGTGCGGGAAAGAACACAGTGGTCGGAACAACTTCAAATAAGTAGCCACGACTTTCTTTCGTACGCCCCCACCTTCTTTGTAATGCCACCGGCGTAGAACCAGTTTTACTTGCTTTCCTCTGGAGCCCTTTTCGACCACAATCCCCAACCACTTTTAGTCATTCTCTCGCATATCTCGCCTCGTCCACAGGGACACGTTCGACATGTCCGGGACAGATTACAACTACGATGAACAGGTACATCTTGGACACGCGCCATGTGTCGAGCCTTGCTAACAACTCGCAGGGCCAGTTCTTCCCCTACTTCATCCTCACTGTCACAACTCTCGTCACCGTCCCGACCACAATCTCCTTCCTAAGGCCAAGCAAAGGTGCGCGCGCTTCCCGCCACTACCGCTTACCATTATGCTGATGCACAGCCAGAACTCGAGAACACTGGAGCGCGGATAGAGTCCGACTTCACCCCCGAACATGCCGACCTTATCCAGGGACAGCGTAAGAAGCAGAAGCGGCTTGAGAGGAGAATAAAGCGGGGTCTTGTCATGGTGGGAGGATGGGCGCTCAATGCTGCTATGGTCTACCTCATTCTGGTTACCGCGCGGACTACACCAGACATATGGGATCCCTACGAGGTGCTCGGTGTCTCCAGGGTACGATGGCTGCCCCCTCACAGCGCGCACTTTGGACAACGATGCTAACTCGCAGACTAGAACGCGGACGAGAAGGCCATCAAGAAGCACTACCGACGTCTGTCTCTTACCCTGCATCCCGACAAGGCCCGTGAGAACCCGGCAAAGAACATTACGATACAATCCATCAACGATCACTGGGTAGACGTCACAAAGGCGTTCAAAGCCCTCACTGACGAGGAGATTCGCAACAACTTCCTTCAATACGGTCACCCCGATGGTAAACAGAGCTTCAGTATCGGCATCGCGCTGCCTCAGTGGCTGGTGACTGATGGAGCTGGCAAATATGTTCTGCTCATCTACGCGCTCGCGCTCGGTGTCATTCTGCCTTACACCGTCGGAAAATGGTGGTACGGGACACAGAGGCTGACCAAGGATAAAGTGCTTGTCGCCAGCGCGGGTAAGGTCTTCCGCGATTACGACAACGAGCAAGGCGAGGTGGGCGTCATTCATGCGCTGAGCAGTGGAGAAGAGTTCAACGAAGTCCTCGCTGGACACAAAGCGGAAAACGGCCTCTCGAAGCTCGAACAAAAGGTCCTTTCTGAGAGTTCCGGATCTCCCGTCTCGCAAATCCTTACCAAGAAAGACCGCCAAAAGCTCGACGACCTGGAAGACAGCCGGAGACGCAAGGTTCTGACCTTGCTGTGGGCATACCTTGGTCGTGTCGAACTGGATGACGAGACATTGAATGACGAGAAGTTTGAAGTTGCACCCATTGCACTCCGACTTAATGAAGCCTATACCGCCATCGCACTTGCGTATGGCACAACCAAAGCAGTACTATCGGCATACAGGACTTCTCAAAATCTCATCCAAGCTCTACGACCGGGCGCGTCGCCTTTGGAGCAGCTGCCGTATTTCACACCTACTGTCGCTAGCGCGGCTGAGGCCGAGCGAGCAAGATCACATTTGACTATCCAAGAGTTTATGGACATTCCTGACGACCAGCGCAAAGCTCGTGTTGTCAAGTCTGGTCTTTTGTCTGAGGACCAATACAACACAGCTATGACCGTAGCTTCGCGGATTCCATTGTTCCATCTCGAGAAGGCCTTCTTCAAGGTCGTTGGAGAACGTTTCGTTACCCCTAGCAGCTTGGTCCAGTTCGTACTGAAAGGTCGTTTCATTCCATGTGGGGCCACTAATGTACCTGATGTCAACCCGAAGGACTTGCTAGACATTGATCCCGCCGAGGGCGATGTTGCGGCAATCACTGGACGCAAGAATGATCGCTCTGGAGAGAAACCTATCCAGCCACCTCTGGCATTCGCTCCTTACTACGCTCGCGACCACGCGCCAAGGTGGCACGTGTTTCTTGCGGACAGCAAGCAGGGGCGTATCGCAGTACCACCCTTCACCTTCTCAACCTTCGACAAGCCTATCCTTGATGAGAGCGGTAATCCCACCTTCAACGTACAGACCTTGAAGATGCAGTTTGGTGCACCACCACAAGCTGGCAGCTATACTTTTGTCATGCATATGATCTGTGACAGCTACGTCGGCATGGATACCAAGATGGAGGTCACCCTTGTCGTCGAGGACGCCAGCAAAGCGGAAGAGGTAGAAGAGGAAGATGAAATCAGCGAGCCAGAAGAAGGTACGTTCCACTAATTTGAGCCATACCCATGACCACCATAGCTAACATGTCTACAGATTCGCTGGCAGGTCAAATGCACCAAATGAAGACTGGTGCCCCACCAAAGAAGCGGAGACAAGCAAACGACGACTCCAGCGGGAGCGATACCGAAGGCGACGTTGAGTCTGAGAGCGAGACAGACACCGATACCGACTCAGACGACGAGTAAAGTACTTCATCTTCTTTGTGAAGGCAATGCTCGATCTCTTCGAGTATGGGATACGCAGCTTGTATTACAGATGCTAGGAGCCAACGCCGATGGCTGGCGTTGATTCTTCATATCATTTGGGCCATGGCTGCCATAGGCATTTCCAGGCGTTCGGGGACAAGGTGCTTTGCGATTACGGACTCGATTCGTCCTTGTTAGACGAGATGTCAATATTGGATAGGGTTTTTGGAGTATGTGTAGATATCCACGTCAGATCACATTGAGCAATTTTCGATTCAACCTTTTTTCTGGCCAACTTTTTGCTCACAATTTGGGGACTTGACAAATAAATAAAGGATCAAAAACCAAGACCAGACCCCACCGATCAACCTTTGCTGTTATGCGAGTGCCTCAGGAACATATGGCATCCGAAACTAAAAGCACAGACTTAACGCATAGACGTATGACACCGCTGTGGAGATCTGTAACTTGGGTGGTTCGTCAAAGTTCGGTTCCACAACCTGCGGGGTTTCAGCCACGTCTCGCTTCGTCTTCACCTCCACCCTAATATCCTGAACATGACTGTTCCACCAACTCCGTTTGCCGGTATCATCATAGTAATCACGATCCTACAGTGAGCTGTTGTTTGTGTTCCAGGAGTGCAAGTATGGCTAGTGGTGCGGTGATGGAGAGACTGATTGTTGCTGTGGCATTGAGGAAGACATTGATATGGCGATTACGACTCAAAAGCAATCACCAAAGAGACGTCAGTGGTAATACACGACTCCCACGTACAGAGGTTCGCATGGTGTTGTGTCGCTGCTCTGCAGAAATGGTGAACAAAGCATCGCGTGAGCGATCTACCTCCATGCATTCGCCTCCACGTTCAGCATTGTCTCAACGAAGATCGACTTGTACCCATGTTCACTCCGCCTAAATCACCGAAAATACTGCCTGAGGGCTCGCCAAGGCATAACACAGCCGTCCCGAACGAGTACCATACCTTGGCTACCGATCGGATACTACGGCTCCGCTATCCTGAGGCTCATACAATAGGCCTCAGTCTGCAAGGCAAAACCGTCAAGCAAATCTTGGCAAACTTTTAGTTGCACATCTTGTCCTTGGCAAGCTGCGGGTGCGTTCACCGCCGGTAACAAAGTGACAAGTCCTCAAGGTTTGCGCTACATGTGTCACATCCAACGGCCATACAGGGGGCAAAGTAGCAACATATGGGCTTTTTTCCTTGGGCATCGACGAGTCGTTATACGGATGAGGTGTTGGATAAAAGCTGATAGAGGGTCGCACATAGTTTACTTTCTCATCCCACACTCACTCTTCCGGTCTTCAATCCTTTCTTCTCACCCTCCTTAATCTCTTTTCAATTCTTTAGCGACTTTGATAGTCTACCCATCCACATTCTTTCAATCATTAATACGTCTGTGACGTTTAATCTTACCTTTTTCTAATCTATTGATTCGCTTCAAGAAGACTACCGCCTTCATCCACTTCGCCACTATCGTCAACATGTCTATCAAAGCTATTGCTACCATTGTGCTTGCAGCCGGCCTCGCTGGTAAGTTCATTCCACAAGCCAAGAACTTGAAGTATAAAATGTGATGTATTAACTCAAGACAGCCGCAAAGCCCATCAACGCTCCTCGATCTCTTCCTGGCTCTTCCAAGCGCCAGATCGGCTACAACTCCGTTGTCAACGGATTCAACGGCAACGATGGCGACTTCAACTTCATCGACGGATTCAACGACTTCAACCAGCAACAGCAGGTCATTCAGATCCAAGAGCAGAACCTCCAGATTGTCGACAACGGCCGCCAACAAGCCATCGTTCAGCAAGTGCAGGAGATTCTCATTGTCGACCAAGTCAACAACGGATTCAACAACGACTTGAACAACCTCTTCCGCAAGAGCAACTTCCAGAACCAATTCCGCGATGTCTCCACCGTCACGCTCGTCGTACAGGAGATTCAAATTGCCATTGACGATGGCAGAGGCAACCAAGTCCAGCAAAACATCTTCGCGCAGTCTGCCGTTGTCGCCAACCGTGGTGCTCGCGAGACCCAGACCGTCATGGTCTTCGATAGCCGCACCCTTGTTGCCCAGGATATCCTCGGCAACGACGCCTTCGCCAACCTGGGTGGATTCGACGGCATCGCTGGCGCCACTGCTGCTTTGGACGATAAGATGCCCACCAAGACCGCTGGTATCCAGTTGTTTGGTGCTAAGCCCACATGGACAGCCATTGCTGAGGATCCTGCTGCGACCCTTGGTGCTATTTGGCAGGGTGCTCTCCAGGATCTTCAGAACGCCGACAACGATGAGGAAGACAACAAGCTCAACGAGCTGATTGCCGCTGAAGAGTTGAAAGCTATCCAGGAGGCACTTGGACAACAAGATGGCGCTGATGAGCAGGCCGACGAGGAGCAGAAGAAGGCCGAAGAAGAGGCAGCTAAGCAGGAAGAGGAACAGCAGAAGGCTGAGGAAGAAGCCGCAAAGCAGGAGGCTGAGGAACAGCAGAAGGCTGAGGAAGAAGCTGCAAAGCAGGAAGCTGCAAAGCAGGAAGCTGAGGAGCAGCAGAAGGCTGAAGAAGAAGCTGCTAAACAGGACGCCGAGGAGCAAAAGAAGGCTGAAGAAGAGGCCAAGAAGGCTGCTGAGGAAGAGCAGAAGAAGGCCGATCAAGAGGCAAAGGCACAGGCTGAGCAGGGCAAGAAGGCGGCTGAGGAGCAGAAGAAGAAGGCAGAGGCCTAGAGCTCAGCTACACTTCCTTTTTCTACTATAGAGCGTAGAGGCTCGAAAAGAGTACCTGGGGAACTCGGCAGCAACCCAAGCGGTGTGTCATCACTGAATAGTAGTAAGACTCGGCGCTGGAGTCGCCGACAGACGGCACCACAGCCTTGATGAGAAACATTGGTATCAGCGAGACTGATCCATGTAGAATTTAGTTACGACACGAAATGACTGATTTGTCTCTTTCACTTATCGTCCTCGGTGACCAACTTACATTCACCAACTATACCTAGGTAGCAAGTAAATTTCTTCTCATCGGACTCATTCCCATTCAATATCGATGACGCAGAGCTTTTTGTCTCTCGAACATGTTCTGTTTGCGCGAACCATGAGAATTATTCCACAACACAGCTTAGGTGTTACTTTTCTTCCTCCTGCCCAGCCCTCAATCACGAAGACTGTAACGATGGCATCGCCCACCCGCTCACTGCGCCGCTACCGCCCTACGGCTAGGCTGGTTTTCGGTATCTTAATGCTCATTGCCGGCTTTTGCGTATTTTTCGGCTGCACAACATCCAATCTCATTCCATCTAGTGTGCTTAAGGCTACCAGTTCCGCGGATGTTGCGTTCGATTCTTCGCTCTGGATGCCTGCAAGAGAACAAGAAGACTGGAGGATTGTAAAGGCGACGATATTTTACGAGTCTAGCGATAAGACACAGAGCGCGCGCTCCCTTACCCTCCACGAACTCCACAATGAGTACTTCGGATACAAGACACGTACACTGCGTATGCCGATTGTGCGAGGTGCTCTCAACAAATTCCTTCACCTCCAATCGCTCATCATCAGCGAGCTTCAGAAGCCAGTTGAGCAGCGTATGGAGTGGATACTCTACTTCAATGCAGCCATCATCCTCGCGAACCCTCACATACCCTTACACCATTTTCTACCACCTATCACTGATGTTGAAACCTTCAGGAGGGTTTGCTTCATTGCCACAAAGTCCGAAAACAATAGCCTCAATACTTCAGTCTTCTTCATACGGGTCAGTAGCGGCTCATTACGGATCCTGACTCAAGCCATGGAGACAATATATAATGCGCCGCATATCGAAGGATATGAGAATGAAGACAATGATGGGGGTCTCTCATCGGCAGCCCTACAAGATGTTCTTTATCTGGAGCAACATAGAGATAAGGTGATTTTCCAGCCACGACAATGGTATAACAGTACAACTTCGTTGTTCTATCAACCCTACTTTCCCACACCAGCTCATCGTCTGCTCTCCGCCTCCAGGACATTAACTGTCGACCGTGAGGAACGCCATATGTTCCCAGAAACAATAGATGTACATCGCTTCTGGCACACAGCGAGTGAAGCTAGACGTGTTTTGAATGAAGCAAAAGAGAAGGGTTATATGGATGAACGAGGTGCTTTGTGGGAGATGGTCGAGGATGTGAAAGAGTGCGTTGAGCTGCGGGCTTGGGATATGAACGAGCTCGAACGGAGGATCACGGTGTTGAAAGTCAGCTTGAACGACGATTGATTTGATTTTCCAGATATGCAGTCGGTGAAAGGACGATTTATTGCATCTTACATATCGTGATTCACCGGATAAATGATCATCTTCAGCCAAGTATACAGGGTCATGAATGGTAGTACTGTATCATCGGAACGAGTCCGCGACCGGATGATATGATGCTGCATTGACATCGCCAGCTTTACCTGCTCCCTACCACATTTCAACCAGGTGGCATGGACGATCTGGGAATCTTGTACAGCACGGCTTGATGTCGAGTAAGCGCTTACTTACTCGTCCAAGCTATGAACTCCTCTTCTCTTCATATTGTAGCATGTAGTATTCTTCATGCGTTGGTGGCAGCGATATTGGATGACCGTATCGCTGGTATGGTACTTCAGGGTCGTGACGCAGGCTGTTATCTGTAGACAAAGAACATTAAATGCACCTACCGTGCATGTCTGAAGTCATGTAGACTGTAAATGGACTGATGGCGATGTTCACGCGGCATGGAGAAGAAGTGTCCACACGATACGCTGGGTAAAAGGCAGGCGTGAGGCGTAGGTGATTCCGGTGAGAATGACTTTGGATACGATGGTTCAGCGCTATCTTCAGTAAATGACAACAAACGTGGAGAGGGTCTTCAATGTCTGACGTGGCTCCGATGCCTTAGGCAATGAGCTTTGCACCGAAGGTCGAGCGTCCTAGGACGGGGAGTCATATCCCGCCACGCTGTTCGTAGACCCGCCCATGTTTCTGGTGAGTCGTCTTAAACCATAATGATTGTAGGCCGAACAACGTTGGGTATACATCTCGTAGTGATGTGATGTGTACCGGTTGGGCCGACGCGGCCGACCAGGCCAGATCGGGTAAGGCGTGCTTAGAGTGACGTAACCTTGATTGGCGGGCAGCTTTGCCTGACCGGAAACCTGTACGAAGATCCAGAAGCTTCTACCGACAGGGCAGAAACCACGACTAGCTTCGAGACATGACGAGAAATCACACGATGCCACAAGCTGTTTCCTGACTCTTCCGGAACAACAGGGTGCAATTGTCTTCAGCCTATATAAATCCCTCGAGTCTTTTGTACAACGCTACTCTTGCTCTCCAGAGATACCCAACACTACAACATCACACACACGAATCCTGAGTACGAACTCACCGCATACAACATTACCTTTGGCTTTGGGCCATTTCCAAGGCAATAATCACGAATCAAGATGACTTCATTCGACGCATACACCGACCGCGCCGCGAAAGCTCTAGCAGACAGCTTCGACCTAGCTAAGAGCTATGCGCACTCACAACTCACACCCCTCCACCTTGCTGTATCGCTCATAGACCCACCCAAGGATCTGGCGAACCAGGTCGACGTACCACCACCGCCGCTGTTCAAGCAAGTCCTCGAACGCGCGAATGGCGACCCGCAACTTTTCGAGCGCAACCTGAAGAAGGCTATGGTACGGTTACCAAGCCAAGATCCTCCACCAGAGCGCACCTCGCCTTCACCTGCTATGGCCAAGGTGCTTCGCGCTGCAGAAGACTTGAGCAAGACACAAAAGGACAGCTTCATTGCCGTCGACCACCTCATCCAGTCTCTCTGCCAGGATGCTCAACTACAACGAATCCTTGCCGAGTCGAACGTTCCGAATGTTAAGCAGATCGACAATGCCATCCAGGCACTTCGAGGCACAAAGCGGGTGGACTCCAAGACGGCAGATGCCGAGGAGGAGAACGAGAACTTGAAGAAGTTCACCATCGACATGACAGCAATGGCACGAGAGGGCAAGATCGACCCAGTCATTGGCCGAGAAGACGAGACGCGCAGAGTCATCCGCATCCTGACTCGACGAACCAAGAACAATCCAGTCCTCATCGGAGAGCCTGGTGTTGGTAAGACTACAGTTGTCGAGGGTCTTGCCCGCCGCATTGTCGATGCGGATGTACCGGCCAATCTCGCAGCCTGCAAACTGCTCTCTCTCGATGTCGGTGCATTGGTTGCTGGCAGCAAGTACCGCGGAGAGTTTGAAGACCGCATGAAGGGCGTTCTGAAGGAGATCGAGGAGTCCAAGGAGATGATAGTACTGTTCGTGGACGAAATCCATCTTCTCATGGGCGCTGGCTCTTCCGGAGAGGGCGGCATGGACGCTGCCAACTTGCTGAAACCCATGCTTGCTCGTGGACAGCTTCACTGCATTGGTGCCACTACCCTGGGCGAGTACCGAAAGTATATTGAAAAGGACGCTGCGTTCGAGCGTCGTTTCCAACAGGTCCTCGTCAAAGAGCCATCGATCCCAGAGACCATTTCCATTCTTCGTGGTCTCAAGGAGCGCTACGAAACTCACCACGGTGTTACCATCATGGATGGCGCCATTGTTGCATCCGCTACTCTCGCTGCCCGCTACCTCACTCAACGTCGGCTGCCCGATTCTGCCGTCGACCTCATCGACGAGGCCGCGGCAGCCGTCCGCGTCACACGAGAATCGCAACCCGAAGCGCTTGATAACCTTGAGCGACGCCTCCGACAACTACAAATCGAGATTCACGCGCTTTCCCGGGAGAAAGACGAGGCATCCCAGGTCCGTCTGAAGGAGGCGCGAGCGGAGGCTGCCAACATTGAAGAAGAGCTCAAGCCGCTCCGTGAGATGTACGAGCGCGAGAAGGGTCGCAGCAAGGACATCCAAGAGCAGAAGCTCAAACTCGAAGGCCTCAAGACGAAGCTTGCTGAAGCCGAGCGTATGCGCGACATCCAGACTGCTTCTGACCTCAAGTACTACGCCATTCCTGATGTCGAGCAGCGCATCAGCGAGCTGGAGCGGGACAAGGCTCGCGCCGATGCAGAGATGTGGGCCCACCAGGCAAGCGGAGGTGGTGAGGCTCTCATGAGCGACTCTGTCGGTCCAGATCAGATCAACGAGATTGTCGCTCGCTGGACTGGTATCCCCGTCACTCGGCTCAAGACCACCGAGAAGGACAAGCTACTCAACATGGAGCGTCATCTCCAAGAAGTTGTCGTTGGTCAGAGGGAGGCTGTCGTTTCCGTCTCCAACGCTATCCGACTACAGCGCTCCGGTCTGGCCAACCCCAACCAACCGCCCAGCTTCTTGTTCTGTGGTCCTTCTGGTACTGGTAAGACGCTCCTTACAAAGGCTCTTGCAGAGTTCTTGTTCGACGACCCGAAGGCCATGATTCGATTCGATATGTCCGAGTACCAAGAGCGGCATTCTCTTAGCAGGATGATCGGTGCACCACCTGGCTACGTCGGTCATGATGCAGGAGGTCAACTCACTGAGGCTCTTCGCCGCAAGCCCTTCTCTATCCTTTTGTTTGATGAGGTTGAGAAGGCTGCCAAGGAAGTACTCACTGTCCTTCTTCAACTCATGGACGACGGTCGTATTACCGATGGCCAAGGCAGAGTCGTCGATGCAAAGAACTGCATCGTCGTCATGACCTCCAACTTGGGTGCTGAGCACTTGTCTCGCCCCAACGCACCCGACGGCAAGATTGACCCCACCACCAAGGAGATGGTCATGGGTGCGTTGCGCAACTGGTTCCTGCCCGAGTTCCTGAACCGCATTTCCTCCATTGTCATCTTCAACCGTCTCACCAAGCGTGAAATCCGGAAGATTGTCGATGTGAGGTTGGGCGAGATTCAGAAGCGACTCAACCAGAACGGCCGCAATGTACGCATCGAGATGACGCCAGAAGTACGGGATTACCTTGGCTCGGCAGGTTACTCGCCAGCCTACGGTGCCAGACCACTCGCACGACTCATCGAGAAGGAGGTTCTCAACCGTCTTGCCGTGCTCATCCTTCGCGGTTCCATCAAGGACGGTGAGACAGCCAGAGTTGTGCTGGATGACGGGCACATCGTGGTACTGCCCAACCACACCGACAGCGAGGATGACTCGGAAATGTACGACGAGTCCGATGCTGTCGCCGAACTGGACGACGCTGATGGTGACATGGACCTTTACGACTAAAGGAACTGGGTGAAACTGGAGGAGGATGCTAAATGAATTTCAGCATAGGCGTTTAGGACTGGGTTTTTTCTTAGGGAACATATGAATGCTCTGATAGAGGCATTATGATGGGCTTACGAGTTACGGCTGATGATTGCTTGTAAAAAGTAGAAGCACAGGCTGGCGTTTCCTGGGTAGCATACTGGATATGATTTCCTTGTACATGGTTAATGAGAGCAATAGTTTGATTATTCCAAACTGACATGCGAAACGATTGTGACGATGAGTACAATACGAGCAGTTCACAGTATGTGAGAGATTTTCGTCTTGCAAATGTTTTGTTCTTAGTCCCGACTGTGAGTAAGAGAACAACAGCAAGCAATGCATAACATGTTTCACAATAACAGCTCACATCGCGTGCACCATGGTCAAAACTATAACAATCCCAGTCATGAACTTTTGTCATTTCTTCGTCGAACGTTCCATGATGGACTACTTGGACAGACATATGCTTGCCCAAGTCCGGGTATATTGTATCCCACTCCACCACAATCCCGAGTAATCTAGTAGAAGAAACCAAGGATCTTTCCGGCAACGTGCTTCCTTCGGGCCTCCTCGTGGTCCATGATACCGGCAGAGGTGGTGAGGACGATGTAACCGAATTGACGCGAGGGAAGTAGCTTGACAACCCACTTCTCCATGTCGCGGAGCTGGACGTTGTAGCGGGGAGAGATGACACCGGTCTTGTTGATGCGGCCGTTGAGCTGGATGACGATCTTGCCGTTGCGGTGGTCATCGACCTCCTCGAACTCGCCAATGTAGCCTGAAAAACGATATCAGTGTATGTTGCGGCGAAATAAACATCAGACGTCATGAAAGGGATCCGAAGACGTGTAAGTCCTCCGCAGTTAATATATCGGACACTTAAAGCTCATTGATCGTGGGAAGTCGAGATCAGTGAGTAGTTATCAGCCCGAAGAGGTGAGGTAGGTTTACTAGCGGAGGACATTGGGCGGCATTGTACACGTCTTCGGGTGGGGTAGGATGCGCGTGGGATGAGTGCAAGTACGGAGATGGACATACCGTGACGCTGCATGACAGTGAGGAACTTGACGATGACCTTGGAAGAAGGACGGATCATGACTTGGCGCTTGCCAGCCTTCTCGGCGTTGTTGATGGCGTTGAGCGCATCGTTGAGGACGGAAGTCTTGACCATTTTGACGGTGTTGTCGGGAGATTCTCTGTGGCGGAGGCGACTGAGGTATCTGCGCGTACGTGGTTAGCCTCCAGATGCCAGAGCATGGAGAGTGCCCTTGCGCGAGGGTTCTTCAGCTCTTGTCGAAGAGGAGAGGCAGTGTCGCCTTCATCCTTGCGGACGGCGGCGAGTGCATCCCCTGGCTCTGAAGGGCACTCGGGTCAAAGACATACCTCGTGTGGTTGCGGTGGGCGGTAAGGAGGGTTGGAGTCTGCGAAAAGTTCGACTTGAGCGAAAATCGGTGTCGTGGTCCGTGTGCTCGCTAAGGGACATGGACTTGGCAGCAGCGACGGACCCTTGAACACCTGGGCACGCTCCACGCTGCACGCTCCCAGGCTGCCAAACTTCAACATCTGCTTGTTCTGGCATCACCTTTGCCGTCGCGATATAGGCCGACGATGTCTTCTGCACCAGGAGACCCACATGTCTCGCGCGCATGGCTTGATCTTAGCTAACATCCCAGCACTATCGCGCCTTCACGTGCGCTCGCGATCGCTAACCGTCTTAGTCATGACGTAGCGGCAGTCACTTTGCCTCCGGCCATCTCCCACGAGCCGCAGTCTGGAATCCCTCTGTACACACCAAAGCCAGCGATACTGAATCATCATGTCTGAGGCATGCTGTACCTGCGCTGCCCTCCTATCGTCGATACCCCCAACGTACGACGAGAAGACCGAGAAACCGTCACAGTTCGAGCGTAGACTTGACTGCTGTGACCGTGCTATATGCGCCAGATGCTTGACGGACAATCCAAGGTTCCAGAACTACTGCCCATACTGCCAGATATCGACAGGCCCATCGGCACTACCAACCCATGGTCTGCGCGACCCTCCCACGTATTCGCCACCAGACGAGCAGCAAGCCGACGACGAACTGCCGCCATACTCAGCACACAGCGTGCTACAACCGCCACCTGAGAAGCCAAACCCAGATGCCGACAACGCGCCTGATGTCCTCCACTTTGTCGATCAGAACAACGACTCGATCTTATCACTTTCGCTTCGATACGGTGTACCCGCCGATGCTTTACGCCGAACGAACAACTTGTATGCAGACCATTTGCTAGCAGCGCGTAGAACTGTGCTTATACCTGGAGAGTTTTATAAAGGCGGAGTTAGTCTCAGTCCAAGACCATTAGAGGGCGAGGAGGAAGAGATTAAGAAGACAAAACTACGGAAGTTCATGGTCAGGTGCAAGGTCGCCGAGTAAGCGCCACAACCATTCGATTCATACTGGAGACACAGAAACTGACCTTCCGTGGCAGATACGATGTTGCGCTGCTCTACCTTGAACAAGCCGATTATAACCTCGAGCACGCGATCACTGCGTACAAGGCCGACGAAGAGTGGGAGAAGGGACATTCTCTAGAGGCTGCGAAAAAGGGCAAGGCGAAGGACACACAAAGTTCGGGGCGGCGGAAGTGGGGCTTTGGAGGTCTCACTGGTCAACTATGAAAGCGCGTACGAGCTACTCCTCCGGTCATGGCGTTTTGCAACGCTGCAACATACTTTGATCCGGTCAGACTTGCCCAGCGGCTGTGTATATATTGTATCGCATTCGATGGTGGCAGGATTGCTGGGAAGTGCAGTTTGTAAATTACTCTCCTCCAACAGTGCTGTCAAGGTCTACATAACAAAGCACGCTTCTCATCTATCATCGCCGTGCTCAAATGTCACTGAGCCATCTATCCCGCCCATCAGCCTCTCCGAATATTCACCATGCTTACCGTCTAAAGTCAAGCTCTATTTTTGTTGGTTGTGGAATCTCATGTTCTTACCTGCTCGAGAATCCACAGCCAATGATAGCGCAGAAGCACCAGAAAGGCATAAGCGCCTATACCTTTGGCGAATCAAGACCTGCACCTGAACTCTCGAAGCGCCCGCACTGCATTCGCGTTTCACACTTTAGTGACCCTGCATTCAGGTCATTCCGTACCCTCATTCGATGGCATGAAAGCGCACTACAGCCGCTCGTGCTCTAACTTTGCCATGTCTCGGCATCAGTGGAACCACAGGCAAGCCACAGAGTTCGACACACGGTACGATCGGCAACCTGGTTGATTTAGTGGAGATGCCACAGACCACGGTGAACGGTATGGGCTGCTATATGTACATATGCGGTAACGCGGCAACACAATATGCTGGTTAATATCGCTATTCTAAGACTGGTGTGCAGCTTACGCGCTGCGAACAACGATGCACCACCACCAACCTAGCAGTCCGGCGCTGCTAACCCAGGTCCCACCGATGGTCGCAGCGGCAAGACAGATTACCGTTCTTTCTTTGCTCTTGTTCGTCTATTTCGAGAGGCGAACTGAAGATGGCTGCAGGGGGGTTGCACCATGTGTTCTGTAGGCATGAAACCCGAATTGCGACCAAGTCGTTTTAAAGGCATGTGCCACCCCCAGAGTTGTTTCCCATCATCCCAGGCAAAAGTTCTCTCGACGCCTCAGGTTATATCAGGCCTTCTGTGCTTGCTTGTTCTTTCGTTATCTCGTTAATCGTCCTTCATTTCAAGAAAGAGAGGTGCTCCTGGTTGACACCAATCTAACGACCCGATTCGTATACCCTCCTACCTTACGCTTTGCGTTTGTATAATACAACAAGGAACATCTTCAAAACAAGACTTCAATCAAGATGAAGATCAACCCCGCTCCTTTCCATCTGGCACAGGCCATCATCACCAGTCTCGTCGTCGTCTTCAGCATATGTATCCTTGGCACTTCGGCACACACTCTGGATGTCTTCAATAAGCAACATCTCACCAACCCTTGGTGGGCACCCATGTGGCCTCAACATTTCGACGTCCAAGGCACAAAAGCGCTCATCGCATCGTCCGTTGTGACGCTGGTACTCTGTGGTGCTTTCTTGGTTGCATCATTTGTGCCTCAGGTGAGCAATAGTCCTGACATGATTGTGAGTAGAGCTGCGTACTAACAAGCATCAGCTTGCCCTTCGCCAGAAATACACTCTCCGCGCCCTCCTCTCCCTCGCCACCCTCCTTCCTACTCTTCTTCTTACTCTGATTACGACAATCTGGGCACACATGCTCAACAACAACGCCCCAGAAGTGGATACCATCCAGACGTGGACTTGCAAGATGCAGGATTCGCAACCGCTTGCTCAGGATCTGCCTGGTGATATCGCCATGCCGGCTGGTATGGGAAACGGAGATTTCAAGACGCTTTGCGGGGCAAGCAAGTTCGCGCTTGTCGGGACGCTCATTGTGTTCTTGCTTGTAGGCGCAAGCATGGCTGTTACGATTGTTACTTGGATGGCGGACAAGTGGGCAGCTAGGCAACAGAGGAAGGAAGTTGAGATGGGCAACGTGCCTGTGCCTACCTCGTAAAGGCGAGGCCAAGGTGCGACAGGATGATCAAAGAAGCAAGCAAGCGCTTGACGGGACGTGGCAAGTCGAGAGATTTGATGCATTTGGGTTATGGGTCTCCATCAGCAAGCGTGTCCTAACAGGGAAGGCGTACCGGTATAATGGTGTTTATACGTGACTATGAACAAGGGTGTTCCTTTCCATATATTATTAGGCAAATAAAGGCATCTTCTGCGTGTAATTCGCACCTTCGTCATAGTTCGGATTGGAAAGATGCATTGTGCACTGGTATTGCGGGGATTTGGGTCCAGATCAGGATCGGCAGGTCCAATAGACGATCACCCTGGAGTTGAGTAGAGGGTGCGTAAGCCTGCGTGAACGGGAACAAGGCATGCCGGCGTCGAGAGCGTAATCATGCTGAGCGGTATGCATGGCGCTGTTTGGACCTGGGAAGATGGCAATGCTTGCTGAAAAAGGTTGTCTGGAAAGTTGATCGAGACAGCAAGCAGGTGGTGTTGTTGTGGTTGTTGCAGAGCAACGAGGGCAAGCGCGACAAGCAAATGTCTTTGTACCACCCAGACATTGATCATGAGACACTGCATGTAGCGGTTTCAGCGCAAGGTTGGAGACGGCGCTGCGTCTCCGACAATCGACAGCTTACATAGTGAGCGAAGCGCAGTGGGGGAACGCGTGAATAAGCCGGTCAACGATCATTGTGTGGCTCTCTCTTGGTTCGGCCTGTCGCGTCACGACTCCTCATCTGCATCAACTGCCGTCGTCCGCCCAGGCCCCTCGAGCATTTCCCTCTTTTTTTGCTTATTCCCGCTTTCTGTTTTCCCATCGGCTCTGATCCAGAAAACGAAACCTACCCGCCGTTCCTCGTCAAGCACCTAAACTGATCACCCGTCCTGTCATCCCGGATCCTGGTCCGTCCTCAGCCCCCAAGGGCTCGAGCGTGCATTGAAGCGGCATCAGAAAGATCCCCCTCTCCACCGCAGCGAGACTGCATAACTCTGCCTTGATCTGCCTGCCGACCTCGCCCCCTCCCCTCCCCCCTCTCTCGCGCACTCACCCATTTCACACCCGCTATGCAAGCTCGCCACGCGCCGACAGAAGAACACCGCAGCAAGAGGAAGTTCCAACCCAGCATCACAAGCTATTTCGAGGTGCGGGACGACTTGGAGGATAACGACGATCTGCGGGGCCTAGATCCGACTACCCGACCGCGACGCCAAAACACGCGAGGCGCTGCACAACAACAACAGCAGCAGCGGCATAGGGAGAGACTCGCTCCCGACGTTCCAGGACCAGTGCAGGCAGGCTTGCTGAGCGTCGGCATGAGAGTCAGAAAGAGTGTGCCCGAAGGCTACAAGACGCACAAGGTCTCCGACATGCCCTCGGTCCAGAACACCATGCCGAGACCCACATTGGCCGTCAAGCCGCCGCGAGGAGCCGTGCCAGACCAAGTTCAACACCAGCGAGAACTGCTGCCGTTTTGCGGTCTGCACAAGATTGGAGGTTTTGCTGAACAACCGACAACAAACTCGCATCTCTACAACGCAAACACCACACCCTCACCACCCAACTACTTCCCTCTTCCTGCCGAAACCTTCACCCAGCCATTCTCTTCGACAGCCTCCACCGATAGTGGCTGCTCCACCACGTCGCAACGCCCACACAACCCCTCGAAACGCTCATGGCAAGATGAAGACGAGGTTAGGCCGTTGGAAACTAGCTTCTTCTTCGGCTCATCCTCGTCAAAGGGCATGGGCATGGGCGTTGAGGTCGACGAAGTGCCTGTCAGCCCGCTGAGCGAGACTCCGCCTCCTGGACTGGGCATGCTGCCGCCGGTGAGGCAGTTTGCGCAACCCAAGTCGAGAAGAGCAGTACAAAGGACAGTTAGTGATGATGACATTGACATGAATTTTGGGGTTGCATCGCACATCGAGGCTAGGCTTAGCGCAGGCTGCGGAAGCGATTTTGAAGAGGCGGATTTTCTGTCCAACGAGGTGGATATGGGTGGCATTTGAACTCTAGCGGTCATTCCCTACCGTCGTTATTCTAACGTTAGTTAGCCCTTTTGGTTTTCGTTTCTTGTTGATACTCTCCTGTTGGTTGGTTATCGTTGTGCTCAACACTCTTGTTATGGATGGCGTGGAATAGTGTTTACGGGAAAAGGTTGTAAATGTCGGCGCGTATACCCGGTTCTCATTTGTCTTCCAAAGGTCGCTAATCTGCTCTTCCTTCATGGTGTACTGCATAATCTTCAATTGACCTTGTTGTCACATGTTACCATATGATCGCTCGGCCTAGGTTTTCCTCGTCTATAACATCCACCCGTCCGCGTTCGTCCTCGTCTACTCATTACCATCAATCTAGCCGCCCACAGTATAGTCACACCGGTCCACTTGTGTAAGCACAGGGAAAACACTCTATTATGCCTTTCAGCTTTATGTATACAATACTCGGAAGGGCTCCAGGCTTGGGTGGCAGCTTTTCAATCATTACGATACGAAAGCTTCTGGAGTCTGGAGATGCTGAGCTTGCTATTTAGAACCACAACTCCGACGCTATGCATGTAAAAACTTGGCCCCCTTTTTCTATCATACCCCATGCATGTGATGCACTCAAGACGTCGACTTCGTAAGCAGGAAGCCGACGTTGCACTCCGATTCTTTTAGAACATCAAGGAACACGTCATCATCCACCGCCACCGCCATGTCGTCAACGACCCCTTCCTCTTCATTCTCGCCCCCCTCATTCTTTGCCATTCCCTTGAGTATCTTGGTGTCAATGTGTCGGTATTCCATCAACATTTTGAGCTTAGGAAGTTTCGACACGCGCCGGGCTTTGATCTTCGCTTCCTGTTCCTCAATATTGACTTGGCTTGCTTTTGTAAGGGAGGGGTAGGAATCTTCCTCCGAGTCATCGATGTTGTCTTCGGAAGCCACGTCCTGCTCCTCGGCTTTGGTTTCCGGTGAGCCCTTGCAGTCACACGTACAACCGAGTATGTCATGTGTCTGACAGCCTTCACGCTCATCGAGCCGGAAGAGGTCGCGAAGTTCTTCCTGCGAGAAGGAAGATGCAGAGGCTTTATTGTCCACAACAGCATTTGCAAGGCCCATCTTCATGACTTGGCGCTGGTAGATTTTTTCGTCCAGACCACCTTGAATGAGGAGTCTATATACCTTGCAAGGTCGTTTTTGGCCGTCACGATGGATACGCGCCATAGCTTGCAGATCTGTAGCGGGGTTCCAGTCGATATCAAAGAGCACGATGCGCGATGCACCAATAAGATTGAGACCCACGCCACCAGATTTGGCAGATAGAAGGAAGGCGAAGGAAGCAGTCTTTGGGGTTTTGTTAAACTTCTCCACAAGAGCTTGGCGTTTGGAAGCTGGGGTACTGCCGTCCAGGCGGAGGTAAGTGTACGACAACGACACGAGAAGTCGTTCAATCATGTCCAGTGTGGTAGTATAGTTCGAAACGATGACAATCTTCTCTTCTGTAGTGGTATAGATTCGATGAACCAGGCTGTCGAGCAGACGCAGCTTCGCACTCGAAGCACTTGAGCTGAGGATCTTACTCGGAATAAGAGGCAGAAGCGACTGTAGCATTTCCGATGGCGTGTCATCATTATCCTTTGACGACTTGAGCAAGGAAGGGCTGTTGCAGACCTTCTTTAGCACATTGATGAGCTGCAGTGCAATATCGGTACTTCCTAGTGCAAGTCTGAATGCTGGAGAGCCCAGTATTGCGAGATATGCCTCTGCCTGACCTTTGGTCGGCCTGCAGAAGACAATGTGTTCAGTCTTGGGTGGAAGGTACTTGGAAAGCACCTCTGCTGTCCGTCGGATCATGAATTGACTAGTGAGAGATACGAGCTCCTTCCATCGTGCCTCTCCTTTTTCGAGCTCTGCTTCACTCGCCCCTGGCTGGCGGCTGCGCATGATGGGCATTTCGAATGAACGCTTGAAAGCCGTTCGTTGCCCCAGCAGTCCAGGGTTGACAAAGTCAATAGCGGTGTAGAACTCACCCAGGTCGTTTTGTAAAGGCGTGCCTGATAGTATGATCCGCCGCTCAGTATTGAGGGACTGTATTGCAAGCATCGCCTTGTTGTTGGCGGTTTTCAACCTATGGCCCTCATCTGCAATCACGATATCAACACCACTGCCTTTCTTCAGCTCATCTTGTACGATGCGCAACATCTCGTATCCGACGATCATGATGTTGTAAGCTTTGCCCATTGTGAAGTTGGTGATCTTCTTGTTCTTTCCGTCTAGCACAAACACACCAATTCTCTCGTTGCCCAGCCACTTTCGAAACTCGCGCTTCCAATTGTCGACCAGACCAGCAGGGCATACAATGAGGGCCTTGGTGATGACTGGTGAGGTATCGTATATCGGATTTTGTTTCATCAGCGTCCAGAGCAAGGTGATGGTCTGCAGTGTCTTGCCTAAACCCATCTCGTCAGCCATGATGGCTCCTTCACCCTCACATCGCATGCCCATTACACATTCGTATAGAAACTGCACACCCTCGCGTTGATGTTCACGAAGATGCTTGCTGAGGACCGGATCGACGACAACGTCGACAATTTGCTTTCCGGTTGGACAGGACTTGGGCCGCTTCATCACGAGGGCATTGGGCGCATGGGGGTCGTGACGTGGCTGTGGAATCGACGGATTTCGTTGAGGCATGACAGTGTTTGACAATAGAGGGGCCTTGAATTGTTGCTTGCGCTGGACCGATGGCTTGTAGTCTGGTACGTCCTCCCCGTCACCAGTAACGTTGTTCTTCTTGCTTGCTTTCGTCTTGGCTGATGAGAGAGGCTTGTATCCTGGTTCTGTGCGCTTCGACTGGTCTGAAGACGCAGCTGCAGCAGTCCCGAGGAACATGCGCCCAGCGAGGTAGTCGGCCTTGTCGATGGAGCCTTCAATCTCGATCTCTTTCCCACCAACGGATAGCGCCGAGCCTGGAAGCAGCGGCCGGTTGCATGCTCCCTTGCCCAGCTCTTTTCCCGTATCGCTATCCGTGAGCGTGGCAAAACCACCCGTCACAGCGAGCACTCCATCACCGTCCCACGTTTTGTTCTTCTTGGTTGTGTATTTCCGCCACAAGACCGTGTAGTAGTTTCCATCGAGACCCGGGGGTAGGAATTGTGCTGGCGCGGGGTTGTTCAGCGTGTTGAGAGGCTGTCGATTGCCAGAGGAAAGCGCGTTGGACGAGATTCTCCGTTTCTTGCTCGGTGGCTCGCCAGTCTCTGATCGAGGGCGAGCGAGGGTAAGCGGTCTGAAAGGCTTCATTTGTTCGCTTCTTGGACGCGGAGTAGCATGTCGTCAAGCCAGGTGACGAGACTTGACAGTGGAGACTTTGGAAGCGACGCGCCACAGCGCTAAGGCGCGTGGTCACGTGCTTACCTATAGTGCACGCTTTGTGACAACGAATTCATCAACACTAGAGCTTTTTTGTAGAGGTTGTTCCTTCAATCCGAAAACGACGCATTGAATGAGAGGCATATGCTATAAGATCGAAATACCCATTGTGCTTATTCCAAAATCTTCTGATACTACTGTAATCACTCTCCGAGAATGCTCATTTCAACATCCAGTCCAGGCACTCCCAAATATTTTCACTGTCGATAGTTCTATGGTCTAGGCCAGCATGTCCCCTAAAGTCAATATTGCGCCTATGACGATTAGCAGCCTCGGCAGTCTTTTTTGCAGCGTCGAACGACACATTGGTGTCTATGGTCCCATGATACCATCTTATAAGGTTGGCGTCCATGTTTTCCAAATCGAACCTAGTTGTTGGTATGCAAAGTCAGTACAGAAGATTCCTATACGGTTCTTATGGTGACAGTACTAACCCCCATGGGCGTAATTCGAGCTTCCAATCATTGTTGTATCCCTTAAGGCCTTGCCTTGCCGCCTCTTGCCAGTTTGCCCTAGCTCGCAGAATTCTTCTCTCATTGCCTTTGGCGCTCACAATGTCTCTCTGGAGAAAGAAATTAAAATTGCCGCCAGGCGGATACAGGAAAGGCGCTTTGGCCCTGAGCCAAATAATCAGCCTCGATTTCAAGGCCACTTCTGTGCTTGCAAAGTCGGGATGACTGACGCCGCACATGATGGATGTCTTGCATAACCTGCTCTTCGGGAAATGGAATGCTGCCGCTAACGCATATAGTCCTCCACCGCTCGCACCAAACACCTTGAAATCTTGGATACCATGGTAATCGAGCAGATGCTCGACGTCTTGCATAAAGCCTAAGACCCCTCTATCATGTAGCGTAGAGTGGCCATAGCCCGGACGGTCAATAGAAATGATGCGGACGCCATGGCTTTCAGCAAAAGAATGCACGTCCGCCCATCCTAGTCGACTACCAGGAGTGCCATGAAATAGGACCCAGCATTGTCCTACTTCTTTCAGACGACCAAGTCTTGCGTAACTCAGCTGAGCTCCCGAGGGTAAAGTGATTATTTGGCTATCTCCGGGCCGAAGCAAGTCGTCTAGGACCATGTTCTGGGAACCGCGCTGACAACGTTCCTTTGTGCTTCTCTGACCAGAGTGGCTGGAAACGGATGACTGAACGACAGGGCCGACTTTCTTGGCTACGGGCGGTTTAATGCGAAGGTGTGCTGCTTTGATAGGCGATTTGTCTGTATCCTTCGTACGCACCTTGGGCTTCGAGATTGGTGCTGGTAGGCGAGAAGCGCTTGTTTCGCGTGTTAGACTTGTCTGAGGTTTCTTCCCCACGACGGATGCTTGTCGAAGCTGTACATAGCATCCCCGGACAATGTTGTAATTGGGACTGGATCGAGGTCGGGTCGACATCGTCACTCTCACGCAGGCGGGATCCTTTCCGAAACTTGTCCTCATTATTGTAGTAGGTCGACCACCCCGCGCCCTAGCCGATAGACGTTAGCCAAGGGAGATATCAGAACGACTAGGTTAGAAAGCTTGCGAAAGCCAGACCTAAATAGAGGTTGTTGTCGAATTACGTGGATGCAAGGGGAGCTGTGCCACATATACGTCTAGTCCTGATGCGGCAAGCGCATAAACACAGACATGGTCAGTTTCCGCGGAGCAGTGTTATTGATCGATCGCATCCCTAAACGTAGCAAGTATTGGCAATCATGGTAGGCATATCGTGCGACGGTATGAGCTGAAGTCAGGGTATCTGACAGACGTCACGATCGTCAAAGGGTCTGCTCTACTGTGTGGCATTCAGGCGCAGATATGGGCAAATCAGATGCTACGAATCATCGTGTTCAATCTTGAGCCGCACTCGAGAATTCTGCCTCATAGTACTAAGCGACTGTCAGCGTATAGTCGACATTTCAAAGTGCATTCGGCGCCAGACTTTCAAGAAGGCCACACTTACCTCCGTTACGTTCTTTGCCAACTTGGTGTCCCTCAACTTTGACTTTGCGTTTGGTATCGACCAGTTGTTGACTCCCCACCACCATCGCCGTATCCGCGCACCAACGCCGTGTCCACTGAACTTGGCCGATCGGTTCCAATGCCGCCAGCCATTGAGTACAAGGGTCCACAGCACGCCTTGGGCAAAGCACATGATGACCTGTGCTGTTGGTTAGCTAGAGGTTCGCCAGTCTCGGGTCTCGTTGCAGGCGCACCTGATCCCGCAGTGTGATCCATAACACGCCCTGCCACCCCTCTGCTTGCTCGATGCTCTTGAGATAGCTTTGCTCAAACCGCAGGTCTGGCAGCGGCGGCATCGTCTTCTGTCGCGGGACGGGGTCTAGCACGCTGAGGGGAATCTCATCTTCGCCGACTTCGGAGCTGTCGGGGTCTGGGTGGTGATTGAGGGTAACGGGCTGCTTCTTGGATGCGGCCGTCGACGGGTTCGCGTCGTGCCGTATCGAAGGGTGTCGGTTGATGGACGCGCCTTGGAGGACGGAGCCAATCTCGGTGGGGATATCTGGCTCCATGGTGGCTGCTATCTTGCTATGTCGCAGCCCTCGACACGAGTGTTGGAGGCAGATGCGCCGGGGTGAATGCACAGCCTTGGCGATTGACGTCGGGGGGGGGGGGGGGGGGGGGGGGGGGGGGGGGGGGGGGGGGGGGGGGGGGGGGAAGCGGTGCCTGCCTTTAGCGCAGCTGGACCCTACCTAGCGGCGGCGGCGACCAAGCAGCAGCCCCACGACCTTGAGCCACAGCCAACATCCTCCTCCACCACGACGCAATTCTTAGCCCAGACCAACCGCCAACATGGGTAACCAACAGTCCGGGCTGCTCGACAACATAGCCTCCGGGTCCAACTGTACGTAGGCGGCCAGGGCCATGGCGTGCTCGCCAGTGCGCCGGCGGGGCTGAGAAATGCTTGCTAACAGCTCACAGTCGACCGCGAGGAGGTTGACCGCCTACGGAAGCGGTTTATGAAGCTGGACAAGGTGCGCGACCCAGACTGTCTCGCCGCCCCGGCACGCTTGGCTAATTCCAGCCCAGGACAACTCTGGCACCATTGAGCGCGACGAATTCCTGGCCCTCCCCCAGATCTCTTCCAACCCCCTCGCAACACGCATGATTGCCATCTTCGACGAGGACGGTGGCGGCGACGTCGACTTCCAAGAATTCGTGTCCGGCCTCTCGGCGTTCAGCAGCAAGGGCAACAAGGAGGAGAAGCTGCGCTTTGCCTTCCGCGTATACGACATTGACCGCGACGGCTACATCAGCAACGGCGAGCTCTTTATAGTACTGAAGATGATGGTTGGAAGCAACCTAAAGGACCAGCAGCTGCAACAGGTACGTACAGTGGGGAGCGTTGGCAGCTACGCGGCGCACGAGTCTAACATGCACGCAGATTGTCGACAAGACCATCATGGAGGCCGACCTAGACCGCGACGGCAAGATCAGCTTCGAGGAGTTCACCAAGATGGTGGAGAACACCGACGTCTCCATGAGCATGACCCTCGACCAATTCTAGGCGCTTTCTCTATTACACACGCAACGGCATCTCCAGACACGAGGGTTTCCTTGGCGAGGCGTTCATGGTGTTGCGGGCACACTCAGGAACAGGCTCGACAGTATTTGATATTCTTCAATTCAACCCCCGGAATCTTCCGTCACACCTGTTGCACAAATTGGATATTGACGCGACTTACGAACCCATGTACTGCTGATTGCATGCACAGGACACCAATGTGGCAATCACAGCACACTTCTCCTTACATCCCCACAGAGGGACGTCTCTTGTTCAGTTCTACAAATACCTCTTTCCAATGTACCCTGTACCAAAACTCAGACCAAGACCGGGCATTCCACATGCTGCATATATCACAATGAAAAAGTGGATGCCAGCCGCAACACAGAGTCCAGCCCCCTCCCAGCTTCCGGCTTGAATCGTCACCTCGCCCTCTCCACCACCAACCGCATGATGTCCTAGCAGAATTCCTATCTCGTGCAACGCTTTCGCACTAGACATGGCACACAATGCTCCAGCAACCCCAAGCGCTGCACTGACTCCTAAAAGGAACTTGGAAATCTTTTCGTTACGGCCACCTCGTTCCCGGAAGACGAAGTAATATATCAGAGACACAAGGTAGAGGGATGACGCGAGTGCAGGGAGAGGGTACAGAGCGGATCTCTGGAGGGCCAGAGCCGAGGAAAGGACGGGATGCGTCATCGGTATACTAGAAAGACCCGGTGGTGTATCACCTGGGAAGCATTCCAACGGCGCAGGAGTCGGTTTGTCGTTGGGCGTTGTGACATTTGGTGGGAAGGACGCGCAAAGGCCTGCGGTGTGTCAGCCACTCTCTGGTCAATTTTGGCAGCAGTGTCTACACTCAGAGTGCCAAACCAAGGCAAAGACGTACCAAAATACCCTATTCTCACTTCAACTGGTTGCTGTCCAGCAGTTCCATTCTGCGAAATCATGACCCAATATAGATTTTCGATCCCCACGCCCTTGCTTATGCAGCCGAGGAGGACGAAGAGGTAAATGATGAGAGATACAAAGGTAAAGAGGCAGACAAAGAAGGTCTTGTTGAGGATCCTGTCCTTCAAGAAGGCGGTCAAGAGAAAGGGCAGCATGTTAACTGTGGTAGAGACTCGTGTTTGCTCAATTGAGGTATGAAGACGCAATGGCCTTCAGGGTTTAGATGCTAAACTGTGAGAGTTGACTGGTACGAGTAAGTGGAAGATGACCTGGTTAGTTGGTATTTATGGGTAACGCGCATACAGGTTTCTCGGTGACAATTCAACTTCAAGAGATCAACGTGAATTTCTGGTTGTGACATGGTCGCTTTGAATGACATGGAGAAAGTGACTCTGGAGCAACATTTGGCTCCCGCACGTCGGCGATTTACCTGTTCCTCGAAACCAATTGACGGTCATGGCGCGCGGCAGATGTACTTAATCACGCGATCAAGCACATGAATGGGAATCCTCTCTTCCATTTCCAATATCGCGTGCGCGCGCTCTAGGTCTTCTTCTTAAGTTTGTCTGTTGCATACATTGTGTTGGGTATATTCTGATCAGATGTTTTTCGGCTTAACACGCGCAGCCTGTGAGGCATAATCGATCAAGTTTTTCAGCAACTTCAGGGTATTGGTAGGGTCTCCGCAACATAGATATGACAAATCTGATTATCTTGAAGAAACTTGGATGCATCACGAGCAGCGTGGGCGTGAAGGATTGCGCTGCAGGAAGCATGGCAGTTTGTCATCAATACCCAAGGCCAGGACATAATGGAAAAAACTACTTGGCTGAATGCCTGAAGCGCACTGGTCGATCCGAAAGTTGACGGTACAAACATGGGCGACCCGCGGACTCCGGCCACAGACTATATCCGCATACAGCTAGGTAGTAAGATGCACCAAGCGCCTCCTTGAAACTGACACCCCTACTTTACGCACTTTCGGAATGTTCGTATGTCCGCCCTGTCACACGCGATCTAACTACCAGTACTCGTCTCAACCATTTCATAGTCTGTGGATCTGATGTCATGCATTTCAGCTGATGCGCCAAGTTCTTAGGCCCCGCTTCCAACCCCATGCTGACGAAGGGCGCAGCTTCCATCAACGTCTACGAGCAACTTCGTGCTGCTATGCCAAGATACTTGGAGATTAATCTGCAATACTCGTGGATACAGCGACGAAGCTTTCAACCGGATTTCGTCCACCAACTGATCATATAAGTCTAGCTGTGATGTGCTCAGACGGCCAGAAATTACTTCACGCTTGTTCAAGTATTATCGTCAACCACTGCCTCTTCTATTAGCCTACAACAAGCCATCTCTATTACAAACATTCTATCAATAACCAGAAATGGTCACTGTAGCAGTTGCTGGAGGTACCGGTGGCGTGGGCCGCACGATTGTTGAAGAACTTGTTCATCAGGGAAAACACCAAGTTTTGATCTTGAGCCGAAAGGTACAAACACGGAAATGTACCTCTCTCATGGAAGAGTTACTAAGGAATTTTATAGGCCAACAAGATACCAGGACTTGAGTCAGTAGGAGTAATCGAAGCAGACTACGGGGATGTAGCGTCTATCAAAGAGTCTCTCAAGAAACACAACGTCGAAGTTGTCATATCTGCACTGGCACTTTTCACTGAAGAGAGCGCGAAAGCTCAGATGAATCTCATCCAAGCCGCCATCGATTCTGGCTCAGTGAAGCGCTTTATGCCCAGCGAGTACGGGATCAACTACTCACACCCAGGACTGCTCGAGTTCCACCCAGCAGGGAAGTGGTGGTTGGATGCTGCCGATCTACTCCGCAGCTCTCATCTCGATTTCACGCGTGTCATGTTCGGCTGGTTCTCAGACTACTTTGGCATGCCGCATTGCAAAAGTAATATGAAGCCCTTTAAATATGCCTTGGACTTTGACAATCGGAAAGCGGCACTGCCAGGCGACGGCGAGGCGTCAGTCACGTTCTTGCATTCGACAGATGTTGCAAAGTACATTGCTGCTTTACTGGACGAGGAGAAGAGGTGGCCCGAGTTCAGCGCTTTTGCTAGCGACAAGTTGACGTGGAACAAACTCGTAGGAATCGCGGAGAGGGTTACAGGTAAGTCGGCAACCATCTCATGGATGTTGAGCGCAATGCTGATAGTTGGAATCGTAGGCGTGAAATGGGAAGTCATCTATGATCCCATTGACAAACTACAGCAGGGTCAAGCGACGCTGCTCGAGCAACCGGAGGGCTCTTATGAACTTCCTGAAGATGCTATTCGGAACATGGTGGCTGAGTATGGTGTCATGGCTGTCAAGGGATTTATGGATGTCACAGGAGAGGGATTGAGGAACGATGTCTTCCCAGAGGTACATCCGATCACGGTAGAGGCTTTGATGCAAAAGGCCTGGGGAAGCAAACGATCGTAGCATTGTGGTACGAGCTGAGGCGTGGTTAACATGACTTTGGAAAAAATGGACGCGTAAAAGAACACTCGTTCTACTTGGTGCCTGAATCGAAATCCAAGCTTCAAGAAGAACTGTGACGAAGCTTGCGACGACTTGTACACGCACATCTTCGTGACCACTGTAGCAGCAGCCAATAGGATAGTTTTGATTACAGCTAGTTCAAGGCTCTTCCGACGCTAACTTCGGCGCTTCCCGCCTGAGCGCGGTCCTTGCGCCAAATTGTCCGCTCGCTCGTTTCAACGCTGCTAGGCCTACGTACGCCGCCAGACCAACTTCACAGGGGTAAAACCGCGGTGTACGCGATGACGAATGCCACTAGTATGATTGGATCTAGAGTGCGATGGTCCAGGCCTATCAGCCTGGTGGCGAAGCTACACTAGGGTCAAGTCTTTCTACACATCCACGCTGGGAAACCTCGAAAAGTCTTTTTAGGCCATAGCGAGGCTTAGGGTCTTTGAACGCCGCGTCATGTATCGTGACGAAGCCTTCCCACCCGTGCCAATACGTTCGTGGCAAGTATCTCCAACTGGAAATGACAGCATCGTTTATGGCAAGTGCCTCCAGAAGGAAACGATAGGAGAACGGGAGAAAGGAATGTATAAAGGCTGGAGTTCGAAGAGATATGATGTTTTCCATAACGATTATTTGACATCTTCTACCGACTGCAAGATCCTTGTACTTCGCATTGCTCACTTTACTCCATCTAACTGATCTTTTTCTGGAAGTGACATTCCAACATGGTCAATCTCGCCTCCATCTTCGCCAGTGCTGCTGCAGCCACATCTCTCATTAGCACTGTAGCTGCTCATCCTGGCGAAAAGCATGATCACGTCAAGATCAAGCGTGAGATCGATGCTCGTGGTCTCCGCGCAGCAGCAGCAAAACGCTCCTTGGCCGAATGTCAAGACACTCTCAAGCACCGTAGCTTGATGCGCCGTGCAGAGGCACGTCGTGCAAACACCTTGGATGCTCTTCGCGAGAGGCGTGGTATTACTGCGAGTACGTCCTCCGTCAACATCTCCCTCACGTACTTATAGACTGTGCTGGCATTAACCCATAGAGTCCAAGAAGTACCGTCGCGACCTGGCCCTCCTCCAGGAGTTCGAAAACGTCAATCATAATATGACGGGCGTGATGGAGTACACACCCAATACTCTCGCCAGTGAGATATTTGCTGCAAACACCTCCTGCATCCTCTCTCCCGAAGTCACCGACGGCCCCTACTATGTCACTGGCGAGATGATCCGCAAGAACGTTGTCGAGAACCAAAAGGGCATCGATCTCTACCTCGAAGTCCAGTACGTCGACGTAAGCACCTGTGAGCCCGTCCCACAGCTATACGTCGACGTGTGGAACTGCAACTCCACCGGCTACTACAGCGGTGTCGAGTCCGGCCAAGGCGGCCTTAACACTACTTTCCTCCGCGGAGTCCAGGAGACTGATGCGGATGGCGTCGTAGCCTTTGAAACCCTGTTTCCAGGTCACTACGAAGGTCGCGCAACACATACCCACCTCCTCGTCAAGACCAACGTGACCGTTCGCTCGAATGGCACCACGGGCTCGGATGGTGCTGTAACACATATTTGCCAGCTCTTTTGGCCTGAAGACCTCAAGTCTGCTGTCGAAGCTACGGAGCCCTATGCTTCCAACACCCAGGCATATACTACCAACGATGAGGATATGTGGTCCATCGTCCAGACTGACAATGACTTCGACCCCTTCCCAGAGTACGTGTATCTTGGGGATGATGTGGAAGATGGCTTGATGGCTTGGGTTCAGATTGGTATAAACTCTACAGCTGATTATACCGACGACGAGTACTATGCTGTTGCTGCGGACTACCAGGCCGGTGGTGGAGTTGCGAATGAGAACGCTATGGGTGTGGGTGGTGAAGGCGGTGCGGGAGGTAATGGAACTATGCCGAGCGGAGCTATGCCTTCAGGTGCTGTTCCCTCTGGCGCAGCTCCAACAGGCGTGTAAGCCTTCTTGTACGATAGATCGTGGTTGATGAGACTTTCGCTTTTATGGTAGGCAGTATCTTTTGGCAGTCAATATGGCATCTAACAAGCTGTTTTATCAACTCAACTCTATTAACTTCATTACTCGTCCTCCCTGATTGCTTCTTGAACACTATACATCCCAGCGAGACCTTCCTTGTGGACGTGGCGTCTGTTGTTACTTTCGCCAAAAGGCCAGCCTTATACCTAAAAAGATTGAACTTCTGGACCAAATGTCTAGAGGAAAGGGTAAGTGCTTACTCCTCTTGCATCTCTATCACCCCATAGATATGAGGCAATTTATCCCTCCTATTCGCCTCCAGTCATTCAATTGTCATCTCCCAGTCTGCTTCCAAGTCGTCTACAGCGAGCGAGAGGGCACAAACCCCATCGTCTAGCATGTTCTTGTCATTTTAAAGTTGTATTGTGATCGTAGCAGGTCAAGTATACTCTCGTGCGCTTTTTCTCGGCTTGTTGTTGAAAGGCCTTGCAGAAAGCCTCGCAATGCGCGTTCAATCCACGTTTTCAAAGTGGTCAAGCCCAACAAAAGACTCAATCTTATTCTACCAGCATTTCGTTCGGGATCGGCGTCTTGATAGGATTTGCCGCAGCGATGCCTGGTCGGAGAGGCTGCGGATGCTCAATGTGCGAGCCCAGGAGCGTCATGGCTGCTGAGAGCAGCGCTAGTCCAGGCGCACTCGAGCAACATAGCTCATAATGGCTGTGCGTGAATGGGTAAGGAACTGATGATCTTACAGAGCGCATTGCGTGTGGTACGAGCCTGGCAGCAAGGCAGAAGACGATGGGGCGCAGACCAGATGCGCGCTCAAGAGCCAAGGAGCGTTCATCGATCCTTGATATTCATAGCAATCGTTCGCTTGAATCTGCGCTTTGCCGTTCCAAGTTGACCGGAACTGCACGGCAACACAGGCCGTGAAACACCATCCAGCAAACCTTGGGTAATTATATGCAGCCTTCAGCACACCGGTCACGGCGTTCTCGTACCCCGCCCGGCTGACAAGAGGCCTGTCCCAATCACATCTTCACAGCCTCCCTCGATAGTAAGAGCCGAGCCTACGAGTACATTCAATAACATTGCCAAAGCCGATGTTATTCAGAGGGTGTTGTTCGCAGGCGATCAGATAATGTCGTCGATATCCATTCCTAGCTGTACTCCTAGAGATATACAAGCTATAGCAGTAGCGACGTCTGTCAGCCGAAACACCTCCAGCGAAATGCTGTCCAAACCAACGGACCTGTGGCGGATAAGGCCTATAATCTTAATGTGTAAGTTGAACCCCCACTCCAACTGACAGAGCACGCCCCTAACAGATACAAGCAAGACACGGGTTGTGTCTACAGACCGCGAATGCGGCTGGCGTACACAGATAGTGTCATCTGGGAACCAATCAGCACTACCGAGTAGATGCATAGCGAAGACGCCGAACAAGAGCAAAGTACTCAAGATTCCATCTTCATTAAAGTGTCCGGGAAATTTGCTGCACAATCCCCTGTAAGCAGCATCCAGCGTGACTTGATACAGAGTGGTGTCTGATGGTTAGCAGAAAAGGGCTTCGGGTGCGTCTTTTCTCCAAGGTCAAAACTTGACTCTCAACCCCAACACGAGTGAGACTCATCATATGGCTCGAGCCATATTCCGACCCACCTTTTGAGTAAGTTTATCACTCAGAATATTGTACACCGACTAGACCTTGTAGTGTACAGCAGTTCTTCGTTTACAACGGGGCTACGTCAAATCGAATTCACCTTCCGCCCACCAATGATTATGTCGATCTCGCTCGCTACTCGCAAGAAGGAAAAGAAGACTTCGCCGTATGTCGCTTCTACGCTGTTCGGGATAGTCGGTTCGATCTTCTATTTGGTGCTGGCGCAATCAACGCCTAGCTGAACGGACAAAGGGAGAATCAAGACACGGCAATCCGATCTGCGTGCGACGCATACCTTCTTACCGCTGCAGACCCCAGTAGGCTGTGGCATTGAGCGTATGTGCTGTCAGCTTAGGATCGCACCCTTCAGAAAGTCTTTTGTCGTTATTGGACGCCAGTAGCAGCGCGAACTTGAGTTTCTTTTGGGATGCATTTACGGCTGCAGGTCGCTTCGGGATGGCGAATCAGTGATTGCGATGTTGCATGCATTGCTGCGAACCTGTCACCGGACCAACCGCAATTACGGTCGACTCGTAATGGACACTGTGCCCCAGAGACGCTTTGGTTGGGCTCAGTTGGATATAAGTGCTTGGTCGCGCCCTTTAAGCTGTCAGCACCATTTCTAATATTTGCTCTCTTTGGACATAATTGCAATCCACATACTAGACGCCATGGTAATTCTTCCTCTTCTTCCTCTATTCGATGAGTGACCAAGCTTAAGTGTAATACAGGCTGAAGCAGTAGCTGTTGTCGCCGCGATCCAAGCTACCACTCAACTCATAGAGCAAGCCTTCCGAATCTTCGATCGTCTTCGCAAGGCAGACGCGCGTCAGAAAGGTCTTGCTAACGTCCTGGCTCGACACCGTAGCGAGCTCGAAAGCATCAAGGCAATCATCGGCGTTATAGACGATGAGGAAGATCTGAAGATTCCCACCATTGCCGCAGAGCTGCGGCGAATGGAGACGGTTCAGAACAAGCTAGCCAAATTGCTCGAGACTCTGGATCCTAAGAAGACGAGCACAATCAATCAATTTGCACGCCAGCTGGTGGATGGCTCGGCAAACGAGAAGAAGCTGAGTGTCGTAATGGACGAGTTGCTCCAAGTGAAAGCCATGCTTGTCTTGCAGATTCAAGTCGCCCACGTCGAAGTGATACGCACGATGGTAAGAAGTCGGATGTGCCAGTTGGATGTGAGACGTATGTTGACCACACTACAGGGGAAAGAAGCTGTGGTCAATGCGGAAGCTATACGGCGAATCGATGAGTTTCTAAGGGAACACGTAGATGACTGCAAGGGCCTCCCAATTGCACGGTTGCTGAAAGGCCGACGTCCATCAAGTGAGTTCTCCCATGGCCCCGCTGTGCTGTGCCCAACTGACGAGGGTAGATGACGGCTTTGTGCCATTGACTCTTGCGGACCTTAAGGCTCTCAATAAGGATGGTGATGGTGACGGCGAAGACAGTGGAGACGAAACGCTCGTTGACGAGTCGGAAACACGACGACGAGAAGTTGGCGTCAGAAGCGAGCGCACCATTATAAACAACACGGCGCGCAACCAGGCACTTCAGATCAATGCTGCGCTTCAAGAGGACATGTGGAAAGATGTCGGCCGTCTCAGGATCCAGGACAATTTGGCCGAGGACCAGAGTCTGCAAGTCAACTACGCCATGTCCAAAGACATGCTGGCCATGTTCCTTGCGCGACAGGACCGGATCATAGCAGCGCCGCGACAGGAACAAGCAAGGGCGCGCCAAGAACGCGTCGTCAGGGCGTAGAGGGAGCAGAAGCCCAACTCGTTGGTAGAATGCAGCTTGTTGATAATGAATGAGTTTGTTCCCGTGGTGTTCTCTGAATGTGAAGAATCGATGCGTGCGTGAAAGAAGTGAAAGAAGCTGGAGGTATGAAATGGCAGCGGCCCAGGCCGTGATGCGACTTGTAGGCGCGTGGGGCTTCCGTTGCTCTTGCTCCGTCCGGCGCATCGGTCCAACGTTGATCCGAGAAGCTTCCAGCGGCGGCCGTGACGGCGTCAACATACAAGCCAAAGCCGCCCAACGCCTACGCCATCGCCATCTCACCCACACCCTTTGGCCCGACCCTCTCTGTCGCCCTTCACTCCACAGCAGTCAGCAGATTCCACTTCTGCTCCAGTCAACCACAGCAGCCCACAGACGCCCGCCGGCGCCCGCCACAGCCATGGCGCTCGACACCTTCTTCCACAACAAGATCGAGACGATGAAGCTCGAGATTATACAGGGACAGGCCAAGCTACGGCGACTCGAAGCCCAGCGCAACGACTACAACTCAAGAGTGCGGTTACTGCGAGAAGAGCTCGGCCTGCTGCAGCAGCCGGGGTCCTATGTCGGCGAGGTGGTAAAGGTCATGGGCACCAAGAAGGTGCTTGTCAAGGTCCACCCAGAAGGCAAATACGGTATGTCTTTTCTTGGTCAGGGATAGAGCCACGACTCCAACTAACCGGGCCAGTCGTCGATGTCGCCGACAGCGTCGACATCAGCAAACTCACCGCCGGCAAGCGCGTCACCCTGCTCAGCGACTCGTACAAGCTTGAGAAGCTGCTGCCCTCGTCCGTCGATCCCCTCGTCTCCCTCATGATGGTCGAGAAGGTGCCCGACAGCACGTACGACATGATTGGTGGCCTGGACCAGCAGATCAAGGAGATCAAGGAAGTCATTGAGCTGGGTCTGCAACATCCCGAACTCTTCGAATCCCTCGGTATCGCTCAGCCAAAGGGTGTTCTGCTATACGGCCCACCCGGTACAGGAAAGACACTGCTTGCGCGTGCCGTCGCCCACCACGCCGACTGCAAGTTCATCCGCGTGTCTGGTAGCGAGCTGGTGCAAAAGTACATTGGTGAAGGCAGTCGCATGGTCCGAGAGCTCTTCGTCATGGCACGAGAACACGCACCCAGCATCATCTTCATGGACGAAATCGACAGCATTGGGTCAAGTCGAGTCGAGGGAAGCTCGGGCGGTGATTCCGAGGTGCAGCGCACCATGTTGGAGCTGCTGAACCAGCTCGACGGTTTCGAGCCGACCAAGAACATCAAGATCATCATGGCAACCAACCGATTGGATATTCTAGACCCTGCCCTTCTCCGACCCGGACGTATCGACCGAAAGATCGAGTTCCCACCGCCAACTGTCGAAGCGCGTGCAGACATTCTGCGCATTCACTCTAGAAGCATGAATCTGACGCGTGGCATCAACCTGACAAAGGTTGCAGAGAAGATGAACGGATGCTCAGGAGCCGAGTTGAAGGGTGTGTGCACCGAGGCGGGCATGTACGCCCTGAGGGAGCGAAGAGTGCACGTAACGCAAGAGGACTTTGACCTGGCCACTGCAAAGGTGCTGAACAAGCACGATGACAAGGCGACCAGTTTGAGCAAGCTGTGGAAGTAGACCACATCCCGCCGAACTGCTCTGCGCTGGTTTGCATTACGCATTGCTGGTGCTTACATCAAGATTATGCACACCAAACATAACGTCTCAGACTCTTGGTATAAATAAATAATGACTACCAAACTCCAGCCTTGTTCCTCTCGGTTCACGTGGATCCCGTGTTGTCAGCTTGGGCGTGCCGGCGCGTCATACTAGCGCGGAGTTCCTCCGCTGCCGGATCTACGTTTCCCTTTCCCACTCCCACACCACCTTGCATGCACCGCAGATCTTGACCCTCCACCCGTAGTTCATCCCACAGCATAACACACCCGCCTCTTGTGCAGATCTAGACTACGGCCTGTCTTCTCGAATCATCCGCAGAATCTGATAACAGGCATGTACCTAGGTAGTCCAACCACGGCGTTCCCCAGAAAATACCCCGCGCGTGGTGATGCTACTTGCCCCCATGCGTGGAATTGCGTAAACGGGAAGGCTGATTGCGCGAGAAGGAACACTGAGAGTCGTCACACTAAACATGCAGTCTCCCAACCACTGTTCAATTATACACCATTCCCGTTGCAGATGTTGCATTCACTAGGTCTCCTAGCGTCCCTCATGCTCACTGCACTCGCCACCAATTCGCTTGTATTAACCTAGCCGTCTGCGTTTGATCTGATTTACTTTGACCTCTCTTCTCGCTCACTTGTTGCGCTCACGATCGGCTCCAGAGAACAAACAGAAACAATGGCCTCCTCATCTGGCAAGGTCGACGAAACTTATAGTACCAAGGAGCCTTCGGCACAAACTGTCGCAAGAGATGGAGAAGCGCCCGTATCCGTCTTGGAAGGGTCGCTTGATCCGGTGTACGAAGCGAAGGCGAAGATGCTGAACAAAGCAATCCAGGACATAGGTATGGGAAGGTATCAGTGGCAGGTAAGTGTTGATTCCGGCGGCGCTCGCTTGTGTCGCATCAACATGCCATACATCAAAAGGCTCTGTGAATCATCACACGTTGTTTGAAATTGTCAACTTCTGACCGTCTAACGAGCTGCAGCTCTTCATCGTCATCGGTTTCGGATGGGCCATGGACAATCTATGGCCTATCGTAACTTCACTAATCTTCACACCTGTGAGCAACGAGTTCAGCCCTACAAGGCCACCTCTCCTGTCTCTATCTCAAAACATTGGACTCCTCTTCGGTGCAGTGTTTTGGGGTTTCGGATGTGACATCTTCGGTAGGAGATGGGCTTTCAATCTCACCATCGGTATCACAGCTGTATTTGGTATGATAGCAGCATGCAGTCCAAACTTTGCTGCCATTGGCACTTTCGCTGCTTTGTGGTCTGTTGGCGTAGGTGGAAATCTGCCTGTAGACTCTGCAATCTTCCTAGAGTTTCTCCCCGGATCACACCAGTACTTGTTGACAATCCTGTCGATATACTGGGCGCTCGCGCAAGTCTTTGCTACCCTTGTAGCATGGCCGTTGCTCGGAAACCTTACATGCCAACAGACGGACACGAATTGCACGAGAGGAGAAAACATGGGGTGGCGATACTTTATGATTGTTAGTACTATGCCACATGGTCTTGGACGTAATCGCTAATCTATCTTCAAGGTAATGGGAGGTGTTGCTCTTATAATGTTCGTTGGACGCTTTGTCTTCTTCACAATCTTCGAGTCGCCCAAATTCCTCATGGGCAAAGGCAACGACTCGGAAGCTGTCCGCATTGTTCATGAGGTTGCTCGTCGCAACGGCAAAACGTCGTCTCTGACTGTCGAGGAACTGATGGCTTGCAACAACCATGCGCTGCCTGATATCGCTCAGCAATCCAGTGCTGCCACCACAGCGATCAGGCGCAACCTCCAGAAGCTGGACAGCTCCCACGTCAAGGCTCTCTTCGCCACAAAGAAACTAGCCTTTTCAACTAGTACAATCACCTTGGTCTGGGCGTTTATCGGACTCGGTTACCCGCTTTATAACGCATACCTGCCCTACATTCAAGCCACACGTGGCGCCGACTTTGGCGATGGCTCAACCTATATAACCTATCGCAACAGTCTCATCATCGCTGTCCTAGGAGTCCCAGGCTGTATCATTGGCGGTCTGCTCATTGAGGCGCCTTATGTAGGCCGCAAAGGTACACTGGCCTTGTCTACAGTACTTACTGGTGTGTTCCTGCTATGTTCTACAACGGCACTCGACTCCAACAGCCTCCTCGGATGGAACTGTGCCTACAACTTCATGAGCAACATCATGTACGCAGTCTTGTACGCATACACGCCTGAAATCTTCCCAACCAAGGATCGCGGCACAGGTAACGCCATCACAGCGAGCGCGAACAGAGTTTTTGGAATCATGGCACCCATTGTTGCCATGTTTGCGGATTTGGAGACTAGCGCCCCGGTTTACGTGAGTGGGGCATTGTTCATTGCTGCGGGGCTGTTGGTGTTGCTGATGCCTTTTGAGAGTAGAGGAAAGGCGAGTATGTAGACGTCAGCTCATGAAGAGAGTTTAGTATACGGGACGTGCATCGAACAAAAATGTTCCTGGAGTTTGTATAAATCTAGAAGCTATGATTGGGTGTCATCTTGCGGTACCGTGAGACTCCAGATATACATTAGACCAAAAAGCCGATGCTTCAGGCTTTGAATTGCTCGAATGTATTCTGGTTATCATTTGAATGAATTACAGTATGCTTACTTCAAATGCTCATGCCGTTCAAGTTGCCCTATAGTTATCTACGATCTGCTCAAATGATAAGGAGATGACTAATATGACGTATGCCCCTCCAACACGAGCATAACTTTTCCAGTGTCCAGCTCGTAGCTCCAAACACCCAACCAATAGTCGAAATGAGCCAATCAAAGGAAATGGTTGTTATACTCACCGGTGCATCGAGAGGTACGTGCGTGCGTCTAACATGCCCATAGCATCTGTTTCCAACCCCGCCAAAGCATTCACAGTTGATATCCCTTTTCGTCTTTTAAGTCATAGTAGCAGTGCAAGAGTTAGCGCGTTTCAACTAGTTTTCCGCATACATTGAAAAGAAGCTATCATGACAGACAGTGAGGTTCATCTTTTACTAACACCTCTAAATAGGAATCGGTCAAGCGATCGCCCATCACCTCCTCTCCCGCAACCACAAGCTGGTTCTCGTATCACGAACCCAGTCGTCTCTCGACGCTCTGCAATCTCAATATGGTTCTGACAAAGTTGCTGTGCTTGCTGGAGACATGTCTGATGCCTCGCTACCCGGGCAAGCTGTAGCTTTGGCACACGAGAAATGGGGACGTCTCGACTCGCTGATCATCAACCACGGGTCTTTGGATCCAGTGAAGAAGGTGGCTGATGCTAGTGTCGAGGAGTGGAAGAAGGGATTCGATGTCAACGTTTTCAGTGCTCTTAGCTTGGTAAGTACCTATTTCGTCTTGGTTTCGTTTAGTTGTCCCGTTAGTTGTTCATCGCCCAGTTCAAGGATAACAACACATATGCCTGCCACGAGAATGCACCATCTCCTCTGATTGATTCGAAGCCCCATCTGACCACCTCAACCTCTACTAGATTCAAGCCTCCCTCCCTAGCCTGCGCAAGACCCAGGGCCGTATCATCCTAACCTCTAGCGGCGCTGCAACCTCCGCTTACCAAGGCTGGGGCTGCTATGGCGCCGGCAAAGCGGTCTTGAACCACCTAGCCCTTACCCTCTCAGTCGAGGAACCTTCTGTCACAACAATCTCTATCAGACCAGGCGTCGTGGACACGGAGATGCAGCGTGAGATTCGAGAAGTGCATCATGAGCGAATGAGCGAAAAGGACAGAGAGAAGTTTAGTGGACTGAAGAGCGGTGGAGGGCTTTTGAAGCCGGAGCAACCGGGCCATGTCATTGCGAGACTGGCCGTTGGAGGCAGCGAGGTCAAGAGTTTCAACGGCAAATTCTTGAGCTGGAACGATGAGAGCCTGGAAAAGTTTCAAGAGGATTGAGATATGATGATTATTAAGTCAGATCATTTCATGGTCGTCATCATAAGGAAGCATCTATCTACATGTACGCCGTGATCATAGTGGCCAAGGGTCGTCTCTAGCAAGTATCTCAAACTCAAACCTACGCCTGTACACCTCATAAGCTCAAAAGCCGTGTATCCGTTCATTTAGCTGGGCGTCCAGCCAGTGTGTCGATGTCGATCGGCTTAGCCGGGGCCTGAGGCCTACCGGAAAGCGTGTCGACCGTCTCCTTGAGAGCCATCCAGAACTCATGCTTGGGGCGGCGACGGTGCCACTCAGTCTCCCTCTTCTCTACAGTCTCCATCGGAGAGAAGAGTAGCTTGCTGCCCTTGATGCCGATAACGCTGATTGACATGGAGTCGTCCTCGATCTCCTCCGGGCTTAGACCAGCAAAGCTCTCCAGATGTTGCATAGCCTTGATAGCGAATCTGACAGCCCTGACACGGTCCATGGGTGATGGGATAGTACCTTGCTGGAAGTGGCCAGGCACACCGTGACGAGATTCAAATTTGCCTTTGCCGGCCTCGGCAATCATTTGAGCAATCATCTGCACGGAGTAGGTCTTGGACGCCTTCTCGTTGACCAAAATCACCTTACCAGACCTGCTGATACCCTTGTCCTTGGTAAAGACGTCGCGGAGGTGGTCGATATCACGGTCGAGCATTTTGAGGCTAATACCATCTTCGGGAGTGTATACAGCCAAAGCTCCGATACTGAGACCGGCGACTGTTGCGATGTAGCCCGACTCACCACCTTGGGTCTCGATGACGAAGACGCGGCGACGCGACGCGGACGCTGATTGGCGGCAGGCATCGGAGTATTGGATAAGCGCGTTCAAACAAGTATCTGAGCCGATAGAATACTCTGTTCCTGGGACGTTGTTTGAAATGGTGGCAGGGATGATGACCATGGGAATCTTGAACGATTTGTAGTACTCCCGTGCTTTCCTCAGTTCCGAAACAGCTGTGAATGCTTCGAAGCCACCAACGACTAACAAGGATTGGATATTGAACTTCTTGAAGACGAACGCAACTGTCTCGAGATCCTCACTAGGGAGCCCGCGGTTCGTTCCAATCTCAGATCCACCCTTGGATGCCCAGGTCTCAGCATCAATCCACTTGATGTCTCGCACCGCACCCACGGGCTCATCAGAGTGGTGACGGATTATGCCAGGGAAACCGTTGTGGAGCGCAACTGGTGTGTGGCCGCGAGCAAGGCAGTGCGCAACAGCAGCTCGTGTCGCTGCGTTCATGCCTCCGGCTGGAGCACCTACGTGGATGATACCGACGCGCATGCGCTTGTTCTCTGGTAGTAGAAGGTCTGGCTGACCTTGCGCTGTGGTAATTTGGTAGGCTTGATACTGTTGCTCGAACTCAGTATCGCGGAGCTGCATGGCTTTGTGGAAGTCCTTCTTCTCGATAGCTACAGCAACCTCCTTGGTCTGAGCGACAGCTTCAAGGAGTGGCCGTCGGACGATCTTGTTCTCTTGCATGCAGATGACTGGGCTGGGGGTATCAGGGGTAGCTTCCAACACTGCCTTGACAGCTTCAGCGCCCTGGAGTGTCGCAAGCATACGGTCGTAGCCGCATGGTGTACCTCCACGCTGGACGTGTCCAAGCGTAGTCACTCGTGTGTCGAGCTTGGCTTCGTTTGCAAGAATGTCCTTGACCTGCTGGGATGTGATTTTGTTGAGGTTGCGATCAATGGCTCCCTCGGCAACGACAACAATGGTCTTTCGCTTGCCCATTTCTCTCTGCTTCTTGATTTGTTTGCACATCTGTTCCGGCCAGCCTTCGCTGGGTGGGTTTTCTGGTATGAAGACAAAGTCGGCGCCTGTTGCAACACCTGCGCTGAGCGCGAGCCAGCCACAGTGCCGGCCCATGACTTCGATGACGAAAGCACGCTGGTGACTGACGGCAGTGGTGTCGACCGAGTCGATGGCTTCGCAGATACGGCCGAGAGAGGTGTAGCAGCCGATGGTAGCGTCGGTCATGGAAAGGTCGTTGTCGATCGAACCGACCAGTCCGACAATGTTCAGGTGCTTGAAGGGCTCGACCTGCTCCTGTGTGAGCTGCTTCTCTTGCACCAGCTCGGTCAGCAGCTCCGGCCACTCAGCACGGAACTTGTCGGCACCTGTGAGGGAACCGTCACCGCCGCAGATGATCAGCGCGTCGATACCCTTGACGATCATGTTCTTTGCAGCCGTCCGGCGGCCTTCTCGTTGCATGAACTCCATGCATCGTGCTGTGCCAATGAGCGTGCCGCCCTCGGACAGGAAGCCTCTGACGTCGTCCCAGTGCATCTCCTTGATCATGTCTCCGCCCTTGACCAGACCGTCGTAGCCCTCGTATATGGCGAATGCCTCGCAGTTGTTGTGGATGGCCATGCGTACTACAGCGCGCACTGCTCCGTTCATGCCAGGCGCATCTCCTCCGCTCGTCATGACTCCGATACGCCTCTTCTTGCCCTCGAGGGGCGGTGGGATCTCGGTGGGGGCCATTGTGTGAGATCGGGTGGTGTTGGATAGGGTATTGGGCGGAGTAGAAGGTGCAGGTTAAGGTTGGGGGTGGTGGAAGTTGAGGCGCGAGGTGTTGGCAGCTGAAAGTGAAGGTCCGAAAAGATATTTGGCCGTGGGTCAATATGAGGTCAATGTGGATTCACCTGTCTAGTTGAAAAGTTAAGACGCCGAGAGAAGCGGGTCCCTGTGTGTTGGGAAGTTTCAATGGTTGACGGCGGAGGGAGGGGTAGCTCTGCCGAATCCTGAGTGTTGATTCGCGAGGGTCGGAATTAGTACGACTAGCTAACTATTAGGTGGAGTGATGGTGAGATTTCTGTATCAAAGGCGCCGGGTGTATGCGTTACTCAAACTGGTGATAAGGTAATGGGGCTCCGAGCAAGGGTGTTTGCCCATATGACGTGGGAGCTCCAAAAGAAAAGAGCTCCCCAGTCCGCCAAGTGGGGTCACACCACTCGCCGATCCTCAGCCCGAGCCTGGACGCATCGCCAACCACAGCCGTCGGCACGTTCCCAGAATCGGACGACTTGATTGTTGCCCTGATCTGCAAGACTTGCATGCCAACAAATGACAACGAAGGGAGACATCGTCTGTGTCACCGGGGCCGTGCCGTCGTTGTACCATCTTCGTCTTGGCCATCACATCACCCCACGCGGCCTCTCGCGGCGAGAGCATTCTGATCATCATCACTGAGATACGGATGGCCCGGAAGTATAATGATTTGTTGGCATCGCTCAGAGTCAAACCAACCATGTCCAGCGACTGCGCGCATGTCCAATCGACCTTTGCTCCCAGATCCAAGCATTTCCCAGCCCATTCTTGAGACTACAATGTCAATTCCAGAGACTCCAACATGCGAACATCTATCGTTATTACCCCAATTCTAGAAGGCACCAACTTCCTGACCTTCCCTAGCCAGCGTCTCAAACACTCTTGGTGGCAGCTTGTACTTGATAAGCCCGGCAAAGACCATGAGGTCCTTGGCTTTCTGCAGCAGCTGATCCGCAAGCACCTTGCGCATCCTGTCTTCGAACTGTCCAGACAGCAGACGCTCACGGTGTCGCGAGCAGCAGCCGATGCACCAGAGAAGCACGTTACCAATATTGCGTGAGATCTCTGGTGGGTATGAGTTGAAGCTGTTGGCAGTAGCGCGAATGTCGCTGACATTGCCTCCAGCAGACAGGGGGAGGATACGGAGGTTTTCGATTTGCTGTATGACTTGTTAGTGACTGATCGTGCAAGACAGAGATGAAACAACTTACGCCGAGTGCTGCCATGTAGTCGCCAGCCTCGATGACCTTCTTTGCGTTGTTGAGCTGGAATAGTATTCCAACCGTATCACGGTTCATCTGTGACACCTTCCTCCACCATAGACTGTTTGCATCGTACAATGCAATAACCTTTTGGGCGAGTTCGACAGGATCATCTGTTCCAAGCATGCTCAAGCTCGACGAGGTCAGGTCACTTCGTTGCTGCTGCTGCTGCTGCTGTGACTCCGCGGGTGTCAGTCGTGGCTTCAACGGCTCCAGACGAAGTGGCTCTTGACCGAGCTCTACAGAGAGTGCTTCAGCAAGGGCGCGGTTCAAAATTGTCACAACGCTGTCATACTCGCCAGCAAGGTGGCAGAGTAAGATGGCATCATTGATGCGTCCATTGTCGTCCGCCATCCTCGCGGCTTCGCTGGTGATGGTGTTCAATAGGCCCATCTCGCCGTCGAGCTTAAGCAACGGCACACGTTCCTGAATGAGACCAGGTGTCGTCTCGCCGTTTGACTTGACATCACCCAGCAACGTAGAGAACTCACGCGTCTCAAGGACAAGCTCACGAAGCGCTTCATGGCAGAGCTCTGCCTGTTGACGTCCTGCTTCACCTGGTAGATCCGCATTCATGCAGATCAGCACCAAGTAGTCAGCTGCAGCATCAGCTCGTGCGGCACGGAAGTCACTAGTGTAGTGGCCGATTATGCGCCCAAAGTTGAGCTGTGGCTGCTGTCGTGTAGTGAAGGTCATGATCTCTCCACCTGCAGTCGTCCAGTCCGACACACGCAGTAGGCCGTAGTAGTCCAGAGCGACGGCGAAATGAACCGCAGAGACGTAGTTGTGAGTGTAGAGGTAGTTGATCGCTGGCTCAAACAGACCAGCAAGGGTGGCGAGATAGAAGTAGATTCCATAACCACCCGCAGACTCGGCTTCGTCGTTCATGAAGTGACGCTGACCGATATCCTTGATGGTTGTCCGCAGTTCTTCCAAGCCGAAGATCTCGCCAGCATTCTCTTCAGCGCGGTTGCCTTCACGGGCCAGATTGAATTGCAGCCATACCCAGTCGTCCATGTTCTCTTTGATCGGCGCCAGATTGCGTTGGCTCATGTCACACCGGCCGACGATCTTGTAGCAGGCCATCCGGTAGGGGTCTTCCGGCGTCTTCAAGCGAGTCCTCTGGGCATGCGTATGCGCAACCTTTTGTTGCGTATCTGGGTTCAACCTTCGCTCGGGATCGGTGGCGTACTGAGTTATTGCCGCCTGAAAGTTTCTATCCGTGTTTTGGAAGAAGTTTCTCTTCTCTCGTACATATTCAGCAGCCTCGGTAAGAAGACCACCCCTGAGGAGGAAGAATATTATAATCCAAGGAAACTCATCGCCAGCTTCGCCTATCCTCTGGAACAGATCACTATCTGCACCGAGCTCCTTGAATGCAGCTTTCGCTCGTACAAAGCCTCGGATCTTGTTGAGCATGGAAGGAACTCCACCAACAAGCGCCTCTGCAGGGTTCCTCCGCAACACATCTTCCACTTGCTCCAAGAACTTGCTTTCCAAAAACTTCCGAGAGCCATCGAGTATGCATTTGCGCATGCGCACGCTAGCAGCAGAGTTTGGTTGTTCGTCCAAGTAGTCTTTGGCGAAACTTCGCTCTTTTGGCTGGTTGGAGCCAGGGTTGGAGGCCTCCAGTTCGGTCTTCTCGCCGGTGATTGATATAAGCGCCCCGTACGCGTTTGTAAAGTGCTCTGAGTACTCGGTGCCCGCAGCTTTCTCTACATCCGAGAATGCATGGAGTACTGAGAAGGAGCTCTCGCGTAGCCTGGACTCGTTGAGCTTCTTGACCTCGTCCATGTACTTTTCCTGTTTGTCGCGCACGTATCGGTCCTGAGAAGCAGGTTGCCCACCCATGACAGATTTATCGGTAGATTCGCGCCCACCAAGCACACTTTGAGAGGCACCAAGGACAGGCGGGCCGGCAGCAGACGCGCCAAAAGTCGATCTTCCGTTGACAGACGCACCGCTGTTAGGGCCCATAGAACGACCCTTGCGCCCTGTTGCGCGTCCAAAAGCCCCGCGGGCCGTGCTGCCGAATGCGCCGCTTTGGGATGCGGCCATATCTTCACTCTGTCGACCAAGTCCGAAATGCTCGTATATCCTCTGTCTCTGCTTGTCCCATTCGATCTGAACGTTGTCCTCGAGGAAGGTGTCGAAGTCGCGTTTAGATTGCTCTAATCCTTCTTGAATGAGTGCTAGAGTTGATTGCGAGTGCAGGTTCGAGATGTAGCCGTCTACGTCGTTATCGAAGAGGTTCTGGGCCTGGCCGGGTGCAGCCAGACCGGCTTGAGAAGAGAATTGGTTGAGGTCGCGAAGGGTGCTGCCCATCTTCACGCCAGAGGCGGAAAGCAGGTAGTGTCTACAAGCAGTTAGCACAAAGCAACACACGACCATCAGGTCCAACCTACGCAGCGCGATCCTGGGAGCGATCCTGGACCTGGTCTGCTGAGGGACCTCCAGCACCCAGATTGCGCACCTTGCGTGCGATGTCTCCCAGTCCCAACTGTAGGGACGGCAGTTCGTCAAAGTTGCTGCCGCCATTTTCACCAGCATTGCGCTTCCGTCCTCGCTCGAGCAGATGGTCAAAGTGGGCAGAGCGACCGGTACCAGCGTTTGCCTGGGATAGCGACGCGCCCTGTTGCTGCTGCTGCTGCTGCTGTTGGGGCTGCTGCTGTGTGGAGGTAGCGCCAAAGAGGGAGGATTGGCCAAGGCCGCTCGTTTGTTGCGTGTTGTTGGTCGTTGTCGCTTGCGATGCCGGTTTGTTGAAGAGTCCGCCGAAGCTGCTGGGTTGCGCTTGCGTTTGCGGCTGTGAGGTCGATGCGGCGCCAGCGAACAGCGAGGAGGATGTCGTGGTTGCTGCCGGCTTTGCTCCGCCCAAGCCACTGAAAAGTCCGCCTCCAGTGCTGGGTGCTTGTGTCGTACCGGATTGCGCATTCGAAGTGCCTCCGCCCAGATTGCCAAACAAGCTTGGTGTAGTACCGCCTGATGCGCCCGTTGTTGCCCCAAACAGTCCTCCGCCTGATGCGCCAGAAGAGGCGGGCTGGGAGCCTCCAAGATTGCCGAAAAGCGACATGGTGGTTGTACGGGGCGGTGTTGTTGATGGTGCCGAAAACAAACCTGGAGAAACGAGATCGCGTTGTTCAAGCTTGAGAGCTCGGACCCCTGTGATCCCTGTCTTTCAGGTACGCGTGTGAAAGAACCAGTACTATCAAAAGTCTACTGAGGCACAGATCAAGTGTGAGTCGAGAATAGTATTCTTTCTTGATCGTCGGCTTACTAGTCTTTCCGGAAACAAGGACTTGAAGCTGAATTTGGACGTTTGATAAGAGAGTCGTACGACCGCCGCGTCTAGCTGTTCGTCAATGAGCCAAATGAGAACGGAAGCCTGGCCAGATGATATGAAACTTTGCATGCGAAGCGATGGGGACACGACAAACGATTATACATATGTTCAGTCTCCGTCATGTTGTGCAAGCCCAACTCATCTTCGCGACCTATTCTAGCAAACGAGTGACAGTGTTGACCCTTCAAAAGCGAACGTCTATCGCAGTGGTTTCGAGATGCGGTATCCATAGCCTAGTGCAATCCCACTCCGACACCTCCTAGGTATGGCTGATTTCTTGCCTTTCCCACAAATCTTTTTCCCTGTCCCAGGGCCTTGGACACACAGTCCAGCCCAATATATTCGCGGCCACCCCTGGAAACCTAACGGGTGGTATCAAGATGGCCGAAAATTGCGAAACGCGAAATCATCGAAAGCTTTCATCTGGCCGAAAGACGGCAGGAATGGCTCCAAGTTGGGTCGAATGAAAGACATTCTTGGCGGCAAAGGCCCGGACATCTTCGTCGGCTGCGCGGCTGATACAAGAGATTTTGTGGCCAAACGCCCATCGCGATCCCAATGGTCCAAACATGTCAATCTCGACGAGGGTGACTTGGAGTACGCCTTCAATCCTTCCAAGTTCGCCCCTTGGACAGAGGGAGGTATACTGTCAGGTGGACGTTCTCGCGCAACGGCCTACGACTTCCGCACGCGAAAATATGTAAATCGGCATCCTCGCATGTGGACAGACGCGAAATGGCAGCCAGATTCTTATAAGAACATATTCCCCGAAGCTGTGCGCGATGTGCATGGTAACTGGTGGCAAGATGCACAACACCTACCGTTTCAATTGGGTGGTCCATTGGTGAACCAGGGGGGCACACACGTGTTTTAATGCCTTGTTCCTTGGAAAAGAGTCTTTTCAGATGCAACCTTCGTGGGTCGCCTCCCATATCGTTTCGAGATTCTCAGTCGTGCTAGCGACCTGTTTACTTCGTCTTGCGATAGGTGTCAGTGCCGACTTATCAAGGAGGTTTCCGCATCGAGCACACGAAGCTCCTTTCACAGTCTTGTATGCAGCAACCATATCCTGTTATGGTGAGCATATAGTCAAATCATGCCCATAGCACAAAGGTTCATGTACCTACCAACAGATACTTCAAATCATCGGCGTTTGGCCGAGATGCAATGCATCTTGTGATGGCCAAAAAAGGCTCCGTTGTACCCAAGCACTCGGCGTTGAGTTTGTGTCGTCCGTTCGCTTCGCGCTCGATGCCAATGCGAAATTTCAGCATAAGAGAACCGGAAACAAACCGCGTCTGTTAAATGTGTGAGCAGATAGTATTCTTCAGGCGTTTGCATGTCATACATGGATGGTCCGATCGTCATCTTGTGCCTCCACTTTCAGATTCGGGTGTGCCTTGCGGAAATCCACCACAATTCGAGATATATCCGCGTCAGTGAGTGTGGCACCGGCATTATCTACGCTTTCACGTCCCTTGCTCTTTGCCGACGCCTTTTCCTTCCGCGCTCTTTCTACCCATCCGTGGGAGGGTACTGAGACACATTCTGATAGATCTGCATTTGCGCTGAAGCTTTGCTTGACGTGATCGAATGTGCCCTGCATATCGGGATCCTTCCATCGTTTTGTGAGCGCATCTAGGTTGTCCTGGGCACCCTTGACGCCCTCGACATATAGTTTATAAGTCGTGGAACTCCGAGGACGATGGAAAGGCTCGATGATGCGCGGAATAGCTAAACGCATGTCGTTTATCTGTCGCATATCAGTATAAGTCCAGGGAAGGTGTTGCGAAATACTCACCTGCGCCTGAAGCTGCTCCAACTGTGCGAGTGCTGCGGTACAATGCGCTTCGTCCCAGCCAGCGCCGGATTGCACTGCCGCTTCGGTGGCACCCATAGGATAATGTCAATAGAGGCAAGAAATAAGACAAGCAATAACGCGAAGACGATGCGAGAACAAAAGGTGTAGAGGTAGTAATAGGATGTGACAATGTGAATCTTCGAGGCCGACCGTGAGTGAAGTGAGAAGAGCGACCCACAGACGCTTGACGATCGGCGGGTCCACCCAGCGCTCCTTCCCCACTGACCCAACGCGCTTTCGCGTGATCACGATCTGAACAAAGCCATCCACACTTCACCGCGCAAAACTGTGAATAACGGCACGCGGGAACGTAGTCAGGAGCGCTAGATAAGCTGAAGGAATATATATTTGAAGGGAAAACTGCATGCTGTGAAGATATGTAATACTTGACGATTCTCAAACAAATCCCTTGCGCCTGGGGTTGATATACAATACACGCACAAGCTCTTCACAGCTTGGCCTTCGCTTTGGGAACACTCTCTTGAGGGCCGATGAGCGGATCGTAGACATTCATTCCCAACGTGTCATGGGGTACAGTGGCAGTGTGCATGCTAAGTCCTCTTGTGTCAAGCATAGAAGGATTCAGGTCCGCAATGCTTGAGGCACCAATAAGGCGCATGTTCATCTCCATCTCATCCTTTAGAAGCTGCATAGCCCGGTCGACTCCTGGGAGACCGTATGCGGACATGGCGTAGAGGAAAGGTCTGCCAATACCTACACCCTTGGCGCCCAGTGCGACGGCCTTGATGATGTCTGTGGCACGTCGGACACCGCCATCGATGTAGACTTCAATGCGGTCTTGCCAGCCGCGTGCGCGAAGGACGGGCATAACCTCTGCGAGAACTTCGACACCCGAGCGAGCGAAATCGAGCTGACGACCACCATGGTTCGAAAGAACCACACCTTCGACACCAACCTCGACGGCGCGGATAACATCCTCAACACACTGCACGCCCTTGAGAATAATGGGCATTTTGGTGATGCTCCTGAACCACGGGATATCTTTCCAGCTGAGGCTCGGGTCAATAAAGGACGAGATGGCACGTGCGGCGCCTTGACTACGGTCAACATTCTCTCCGCCGGTGCTCTGCACGTTGCTCCCGACATCGTCGAACTTGCTCCGCATGTCTTTCTCGCGACGACCGAGCTGCGGTGCATCGACGGTAATGAAGAGACCCTTGCAGCCGCGTTTCTCGGCGTGCTGCACGATTCGCTTGGTGACCTCCCGATCCTTGTTGACGTACAGCTGCAGCCATTGAACCTGACCGTCTTTTGCTTCGTCCATGATCTCGTCGAACGAGCAAGATGCCAGTGTCGGTATCATCTGAATGACGTTGTGCTTGTGTGCGCCGCGCGTGAGCACAACCTCTCCCTCTGGATTGCCGAGCTTGCCTAGCGCTGTCGCAGTGACATAGAAGGGAATATCGCATTTGGTGCCGAGCATGGTGGTGGACATGTCGACCTTCTCGACATCGATGAGTACGCGTGGCCGGAACCAGATCTTGTGAAATGCGTTGTGGTTTTCTCGTAGCGTCTGGAAAGAGTCAGCACTGCCTAGAGACATGGTGTTTGGGATCAGCCTACGATTTCGTCGTCTGCGCCGCTGGAGTAGTATGCCCAGGCAGTCTTCTTCATGACCTTGCGCGCGACAGCCTCAAAGTCCATCAAGTTGTAGCATTGCTCCAGGATGGGCATGCGCTCAATGCGCTTCTGTCGCTCTTCCTCATCAGGGTCGACCTCTTTCGCCTCTTCCTTGACCGTGTTCATGTCCACCTCGCCCAAGTGCTTGGATTTGTCGAGATACTTGTCGAGTGTGTCGGGCGGGTGGATGGGCTCGAATGCCTCGGTACTGTCCTTGCCGGCATACTTGAGGATAATCTTTTGGCCTCCAGGATGCTCGGGCAGGAACTCGGTGACATCGTAGGCGCGGCCGTGGACAATGACCCAGCAGGATTCGGCGTTGTTGTGCTCAGCAACCTGCTCGCCGGTGAGCTTTACCTTTTGGGTGTCATTGCTGTCGTGGTTCATGGTCGCGGTGTTGTGGTAGGCGCAGTATATTGGAGGGCAGGTAATCAAGTCGCGAAGATAGGCCAGAAAATATATGGAGCCGATCTAGGTCATTTCCAGCCACTAGAAGCTTGGGCGGGCGGAAGGGCCAGGTTAGTGACGGCAGCATGTTTGGGGGTGGCAGCTCGGTACATTCATCCCCGCGGGCATCGGATGCTGGTCGCGGAGAGAGAAAGGAAGCTAGTCCCGTAGTGCTCGGGGCGAGCAGCATGTCGGGCTTGTCGCATCTGGTATCCCGTCTTGATCATCGAGCGTCGGCCGCCGAGCATTTCCCCTAGAGATATATCGTCCGTCTGGGGAACGTTGGCGTTTTTGTTTCAGGGTAAGTGATGGCATAGCGTTTCTCAGTTGCTCCCTATCGGTCGCGTGGAAGCAGCGGCGCTGCTCCGAAACGCGGGGTAAGCAGCGACAGCTAGCTGGGTGGACATGACGTGCATAGTTGACCGACTGCCCAACCCACGAGAATCAACATGGCGCGTCATCCCCAGCATGGTAATCAGTCTCAGAATGCGATCACGATGGGCGCCCATCCTTCCATCTTCGAGGCGTCCCTCGCCCATCTGATTCACATTGGCTCGAGGCGTCTGTCACATGGGCTCCCCTAGCCAAGAGAATCGGTGCAAGCGCCAAACACGGTGGACTGTCATTCGGTCACTCACCTCCTGCCTAATATTCCCACACTGGCTCTACGCCGATTCTCTGCCTCTTCCCACAGTGGCCGGCGACACGTCTTCACTGCACGCCATGCAACTTGTCCTGCGCCCGCCTCCCACGCATTTCCTTTCCTCCTGGCTCCGGGGCACCGCGCATACCTGAGTCGACCCCACAACATCCGCCTGCCGCCCCACCCCTGCACCGCCGACCGTCGACGTATACACACACCTTTGGCGAGTGACGACAATCGGTGCCGCCATGTCCAACAGCCTCGAAGCAAAGATTGTGGTCCTCGGCAGCCAGGGCGTTGGGAAGACTTCCCTCGTCCACCGATACGTTAAGAACGCCTTTACGCCCCCGACAACACAGTCGACCGTCGGCGCATCATTCCTGACCAAGAGGGTCGTGGACATCGACACGTCCACCGTGGTCCGGTTACAGATATGGGATACAGCAGGCCAAGAGCGCTTCCGGTCCATCTCCAAGCTATACTACAGAGGTACACTATGAATTTCCTTACTTCGAAAACGTCTTCGCAGCCTACCGTGTTGGTTTTTGAAACATCCCCTTTCAAAGGCCGACATCAGGTCCCTCCACTCTTGGCGATAACTCTGACACCCCATCGAAAAGCTAACCAACTCTTCCACAGGTGCAAACGCTGCAGTACTATGCTACGACATCACCGATCCCTATTCCTTCGACGAGATGGGCCGCTGGTTCAAAGAACTCAAAGCCAACCTTGGTGAAGACGTGATTCTGCACGTCGTAGGCACAAAGTCGGACGTCGTGGCCGAAGACCCTGCCAAGCGAAAAGTGCCCTTTGAGCGCTGCATTGAATACGTCGCCGAAAATCTCTACCCTACGCAGAACGGACCGCCACACAGCGCTCAGACGAGCGGCTGGGGCTCTGTACCGGCAGCCTTCCACACCGGTGGTATGGCGTCACCACAGAGTAACCGATCGAGTGGCTTCTGGGGACAAGATTTAGGCTGGGATTGTTGCCATGAGATCAGCGCCAAAGACGGTGAAGGTGTAGACGAGGTCTTCCGTGTCATCACCCGCAAGTTGGTCGAACAGCAGCAGAAGAAGCTCGAGGAAGAGCAACGCCAGTACGCCATGGCCGGCGTGACTCCGGCCATGGACAACAACGGCAATGTGGCTGGATATTTCGATTACCCTGGGAACGGCCATGGCAGTTTCCGCTTGGGCACAGGCGACAAAAGACGGAGTTGGCTGGGCTTTCCTACCACACCTGGCGTCGCTATACATCAACAAGATCGGGAAGAAGACATCAACCGGGTGCAGAAGAGCAAGAGTGGTAGGTGTTGTTAACATCAAGTCTCGACTCTTGTCACCTACTCTGTGCCTGCACTCCTGTCTGTGCTTCCAATTCTCATACGCTACACATTTGGCGAGTATCACCACTAGAATCATCCCGGGATACCCACGCATGTTCGCCTTTTCTTCCTTTCGTCACCTGTATTTTGCACCAGTGCGTGCTCAAAGTACTTTCATTGCCTCTCTTTGGTCTACCTTACTATCTCCTGTCTGTCTCTTGTAGCGAAGCGTTCGAGCGTGGCCTTATTCCGTTCATGTCTTGCATTTGGAGCGGTTCTGAGCATGTAATTTGCGTATGGTTTTCTCATTGTTCGCTTCATGACAGACTCAATTCAAACCACACGAGCGTGGTCCATATAATTTGCACGAATAATAACGCGTCACGCCGAGGCTATAGCCATGCGTACATAGAAGTCAAATTCTCCATTTCAGATATAATTCCGAGTCGAGTTGCTACCAAAATTTCCACTGAATGTAATGGAATTAGCGCACTTTGCTGCTGTCCCTGCACGGCTCTCTCGCCAGAGAGGATGCAGGACTGAGAAGACTCCGTGAAACCATGTAAACATCGTATGGCAAACATGTCATGACATAATTTCAGTCATTATGGCTCCACGCAAGCTAATCTAGGCACGCGTTGTCGTGTGTGGTATGCGCCCATTGTAGAAAGTTCGAGAGGTGTGTATCATTAGTGTCGAATCCACTATGCTAACCATTTTCCATAACGCCGTGTGAGATGCTGTGAAAATTTGTACCGCCCCTACACAAGTGTGCCGTCTGGCTCGCCCGGCAACCTCTTGACACGCCTCTGCTCCCAGTCCTCAAGGTCTTTAGCCTGTAATCTCTGTGCAGTTGTCAGCCCACGCCCTTCCTGCAACTATGTTGCCTGTTATACGCACGTAGTATTCATCCTTCATATTCACCTTCCTCCGCTCTCCTCTCAGGCCCATAGCCTGCTCGTGTGTTATTTGTTGGTTCTTGCGATCGTACCGCTCATATCGCAGCGCCGTGGCGGGCGTCAACATGAAAGACCCCAGAACAATGGTGGAGAGGAATGGTAGGCCGAAGAGTAGAAAGGGATGTTTCTGGAGCGACTTTCTGTATCGGGCGGCGAGCGAGTTGGGTAGTGTGGCGCTGAAAGATTTCGAAGTGAATGGGCCAGGCATGGCTGCGGCTTAGAGGATGCCAGATCCTGCGGACGTGCACAGTAGGCGTCGATATGCGTATAATCCGTGCTCGATGTATATGGCCTTCGAGGTTGCGATCTCAGGGCTTCCGATGCTGGGGAAGGGTGGTTCGATGCTTCGAGGTAGAATGCGGAGCAGCGCTCTTTCCCGAGATGGAACTTAGCGGGGTCTCGTGACTACGCGACTTCGCGTCGACGTAATCCCATGCACTTTCTTTGTGGACCTTACCCACCCGACATGCATCTGCCTACATCGCGCAATTTGTGACGACAGCCAAATCAGCGTATCAATACCACGAAAAAACACTCGTTGAACGCCCGACTACCGGTACCGCACAGCAAACTGCAGAGGACCCCACCCGCGTCCAATCAGACGCCACTCCATCATCAATACCATCTTGAATCACTCGACAGTCGTACGGACATTCGCCTGAGGTCAGACCTAGCATCATTGCCAACAACCAGGGGTCAGGCCATCTTCCAAGGCCACACAGTTTCTTACCCTACGCGACATGCCACGTCGGTAACGTGCATCATGGCCCGCAAAGGCGGGAGCTCGACTCAGCGGATGGCACCGCCACCAGTGACTAACGGCAATTCGAATGGCGCTCCACCCCCTTCGACCATCGCGGCTCAAATTGTGCATAACGCTTCAAATGTCAATGCGCGGCATGGCGAAGTAACCAAAGTCAGCTTTGGTGAACTAGTAAAGGAGTTTCTCCAACATCCAAACACCGACGAGCCCGATCAACAACTCGTAGCGCTCGTATGCGTCATCGCGGAAGCGGGTCTCGAGGGACTGTTCAAACATGATCCGTTTGCCCAGGACCAACAGAGGCAACAAGGCGTTGACAGTATCGCCGCGCTTACCTTCATCCTGGAACAAAAGCCGCATCTGCTGCTGAGCACCCGGGACAACGAAGATGACGGTATACCTCGGCCCCCACTCATTCTCTGGTTATACCCAAAGCTACTGGGCCTGTTGACGCATACAACGCTCAGTCACGTGCACGAACATGTACAGCAACTGCTCCATCTGTGCCTCAGCGTGCTTGCTCGAACATCTGCCCTTTGGCGCCCAGCTGCGACAGTCTCACAACTTTACAGGTCGTGTGTGCAATGTGAGTACTAATCCAGGACCCTTCCTGCATCTGCTTACCTCTCTCCAGCTATCTTGACAAAATTGCAATCCGTGGACGATCCGGTTTCGGCACCTGCCCCGTCTTTCAGTGTCGCCCTGCCATCATCAAGCATCATTAGCGTGTTCTGGCCAGAAAGTCAGCAAATTATTGCTTTACCACACGATTTGCAGCGAACCATCACTTCACAACTTGGTGCTATCCATGTTGGCTTTTGTCTGCTCCTTTCGTTGGCCAATGCCATCCAGCCTCAAGGCAGGACATCCGTAACGCCTGGTGCCCTAGATCATCATGTTCCCTGGATCACGGATAGTGCTCAAACTTTGTGGAAACATTTCAGGCGATGGACAACAAGTTCAGTGAAGCGGGTTTTCTCCGACGAGATTACGCTCGTATATCTGCAGCTGCTAGAAATACTGTTTCTTCCTGCGATGGCGCCTGGAGATCGCTCTTGCACTTCGTTGAAGAACGCGCAGGCACTAATCATCAGTCTCGGTGAGTTTCTTGATGGCCTGTCATCATCGCCGGCACCAGAAAGCAGTCAAGTGCGACTAGCCATCGTTTTTACCCACATACGCAATGCACTTGTCTCGTCAACCACAAAGGTCTCGTCTATCCGGCGTCGGCAGGCAGCGAGCAGATCAATCGTTCTACACGACCTTGAAGAGATCATAGCCAGAGTCTGTCAGGACGTAGATCAATTTTCTAAGCTCCACAAAGACTTACAAGTATGAAACGAGCACTGCAGTGTCGATCTGTGCTAACATAGGCCAGCTCGCCCTTTGTCTCTGGACCGCACCGGGTAATTGGCCTATGCCCGTCGCAGATATACGTAAGGAGCTCTGCGAGAGTGACACTGGCAATTTTTCGAACGCTCAACTTACTGAAGAATCGACGCCAATCCTAAAGGCATTTCGCGTATTGAATCTAGGAAACGAAGAGAGACCAATCAAGCGGCGGAAGACACAACCAAATACGTCCGACATCAATCACACCATATATCAGCGGCTCATGATGGTGCTGAATGGCAGCAGTCAGGACTCACCTATTTTGAGCCTGTCTAATCTTCATAACATCATGGAGTTAGTCGTCTCAATTGATTCTGATATCCCTTGCTGACTTCAACAGAGCAAGGTACTCGTCCATGATGGATGACGAACGACAGAATGAACGTGTACAAGCGGATATCATGACAGCGTTCACAAAGATTGCATGTGCTGGCTCTCGGTGTCTGGAGTCATCACAATCCGCCTCGCAGCCACTACAGTCACTTGCTTGTATGTTGTGTGATGCCAGCTCTCCATGTGGACGAAATGCCGCGATGTATTGGAATGAGCAGGACGATACGGAGAGCTGGAAGGACGCTATTGCTGCCATGCTTGTGATCACGAAAGAGCCAGCGTTTGAAGCGTCATCGCAATCCCGGGTGCTTATGGCCGTGGCCATTGGCCGTATCTACAACCATATCTCTGACCCTGAGTACCTGTCTCTCGAGGTGTGTGAGCTAGGACAATGGCTGCTTGCGTCTATGAGTAGATCCCTACGGGAGCTTAAGCTTGCGGCAACAAGTTCCTTGATGGTATTTCTACGAGACGACATATCAAAGAACGTTCGTGAGAAGAACCGGCGGTCTTTCATAGAGTTTCTGGATGCTCTGGCGAAGCGCAACATTTTGTCTGACCAGGAAACATTGATCCTCGCATATGGTCGAACCGCGCTGACATGCGGCGAGCTAGAGCTACCCATAATATTACACCACCTTATCGAATACCTGGGTCATCCAAACGCACTGGTATGCGGCATGGCTTACCGCGAACTTGAGTCGATTGCTAAGGGATATTCCATGGATACAACGCAGCTTTTAAGTCCCTACTGGAGGGTCATTGGCTTCTCAGTCATAAAGGACATTGTCAACCAGCCTCAGAAGGCGCAACAGCTGGCTGACCTGACTGAGCAAAGCGTCCGTCAACTATTGGTGCAGACCCAAGCGGATACTCTTCCTCACCTTGTACTGAGCAAACGAAGAGATATCATCGAGAAGATCGCCCAGGCACGGAAAGCGTCTGTTATTGACGTCTTGACGCATCCAAGAGCCAATCTCGCAAGGATACTCGCCTTGCTCTTATCACAGCCCGTTGCTGAAGTCGAGGAGACAGCGATGGAAACTTTAGCGGCTATTGAACCTGCTATCCGGAATGGCAGTAATAACAAGCTTGAATCTTGGGTCGCCCTGGATATAACCGGCATCGCTATCGAAATACTGAAATTAGCGGCGGATCAAGAGATCGCTAGGAAAAAGCCCTATTACAAAGGATTCAGTACCCTTGCATCTCTCGCGCCGGATACGAAATCAGGTCAGCGCAAATCTACGTCAAAGACCAAGAACCTAGACGCATTCTGTGAGACACATATCCTAGGCATAATAGCATATTTCTCGAACGTCATCGAAGCCCCCAACGCCCAGGGAAAGGCAGCACCACATACAATGCCCGAGAGGAAGAGATGCATTGCTGCTATAGGCGATCTCATCCATCTTGCACGATTCAGCGTCAATGGAGCGTTGCCACAGATCCGCGCCTGTCTCCAGTCGGCCATGGGAGATCCAAATCTATGCGACGATACATTCACCGTCTGGTCTGCGTTCCTGGCAGCTCTCGACGAAGAGGAAACAATGCTAGTTGTTGATCAAACGTTCGCATTGATCGTACAACACTGGTCAATTTTCTCCGAAGATACACAGCTCAAAGCTCATAGAACCATTGAGGGCATAATACAGCAGTATAATCTACTGCTTCGAGATAGGGTTGTATACCTTCCTTCACTAGCGGGCATACCAATGCTCTCCAAGATTGAGGGAGAACTGGTAAAGTTCAAAGATATGGTTGAGACTATCAAGGTCTTTCATGCATTTAGCAATCGATGCAAAGATCAAAACTCTGTCGTAGTGCGTCAGGCACTGGTAGAGCTTGTGCCGTTTCTAGATGCCAACCAGCGGGAGCTGCACCGGTCGGTAGTTGGTCAAAAGCCTCTCCCAATATTGGCGGCATTGACGCGGTCCCTTCTTGATGCCAGCGTACGGTTTTCCGAAGACTATTCTGATATCACCATTCTTTGCGCTCAATGCCTTGGGATCATCGGCGGGCTTGATCCATATCGGGTGGAAACAGTTCGTGAAAAGAAGCGTGTCTTGATGCTATCAAACTTCTCACGGAGGGACGAGGACATCGATTTTGTGGCATTGCTCCTCGAGCAAGTTCTGGTCAAAGTCTTTCTGTCTACCACGAATGCCAAAGCACAGGGCTGGATTGCCTATGCCATGCAGGAGATGCTTAAGCATTGCGGATTCAGCGCTCTCCGCGGAGCAAAGCCTCGGTCTTCACAGACTAGCACAGAGGCACAACGCTGGAATGATATTCCAGAGGCTGTCAGAACTGTATTGACCCCCTTCCTGGATTCTAAATATTCTGTCAACATGAACCCATCAATACAATACGAGGGTCCGACATATCCCATCTTCAACTCGAAGCTCAGCCATGGAACCTGGCTCCAGACCTTTGTTTACGATCTGTTGCGAAAGGGGCAGGGTGTCAATGTCGAAATGGTCTTCCCTGTTCTAGCTAGAATCATCAGAGGCTACGATTTGTCCATAGCTACCTTTATCCTTCCGTTCGCAGCTCTGAACGTCATTGTGTCTGACAACGATGAGAACATGGCGAATGTTGGCCGAGAGCTCTTACAGGTGCTGCAGGCCGACTTGCGTACGGCGGAGCAACATGAAGCTTCTATCATCAAGCAATGCAGCGAGGCAAGGCCCTATATCTACTCAAATAAACTTCGTTCGCTAACCTGTCACAGAATGTGTTCCAGACGCTTGACTACCTGTCATTATGGTTACAAGAGAAGAGAAAGTCTCTAACTGACGCAAGAACAATGGCGGGAAAAACGGGACGCGGTGTTTCTGAGGACGAGGAGATGAGCTCCATCAAGCAAGTCAGCCGGGTTGAAGGGATACTCCAGCTTATCCCTGCGGAGATTATATCTCGTCGAGCTGTCGAATGCGGTTCATATTCTCGGGCCTTGTTTCATTGGGAACAATACTTTCGCCAACAGCGAGACAAGAAAGCGACGTCGAAACAGCCTTTTCCAGAGAAAGATAACCTACTACAACATCTACAGATGATCTATGCGCATATCGACGAGCCGGACAGCATCGAAGGGATATCGGCCCATCTCAAGGTCCTCAATCCTGAGCAGCAAATTATCGAAGATCGTAAAGCTGGACGGTGGACAGCTGCTCAGAGTTGGTATGAGATTGCACTTGCTGAAAAACCAAACGATGTTGAGACTCAGATCAACCTTCTCACCTGCCTAAAGGAGTCCGGCCAATATGGTGAGTATGAATCAATGAATTGCAAAAAGACTAGCTAATGCATATTCAAGACTCGATTCTCAATTACGTGGACGGCTTCCACGCGACTAACTCGCTTGCAAGTAGCACATTGCCTTTCGCAGCGGAAGCAGCTTGGTCTGCTGGCAAATGGGAACAACTCGATCGACTTCTTGGTAATGTCAGTGTCGCAGACTCGAATCTGTTTGTGGATTTCAACGTTGGACTAGGCCGAGCGTTATTAGCACTTCGCCACCGGAACCGCGACGAGTTCCAGGCTGTCATCACAAAGCTGCGAGAAGTTTTAGCGAAGAGCATGTCTCCATCAACCACAGCTTCTGTACAGGCATCGCATGAACACCTTGTAAAGTTGCATGCACTATACGAGATAGAAGCTATAAGTGGTATGAGTGATAGGACTGCAACAGACCGCGAGGTCATCCTTGAGAACTTGGATCGCCGGCTGGATGTCATCGGAGCGTACACATCAGACAAACAGTATCTTTTGGGTCTGCGACGTGCCGCCATGACATTGTCCCAGTAAGCAACCTAGTTTGACTTACATTGAGTATGCTGACAAAGAAAAGCATCGAATTCACGAAGCTCGATATAGCTTCGGCATGGCTTACAACAGGACGGCTGGCTCGCAAGGGAGGTTTCATGACAACTGCCTTCAATTCAGTACTGCACGCCGAGCGACTTGGAGACAACGCATCTAAGATTGAATACTCAAAGCTCCTTTGGAAAGAAGGTCACCATCGCAAGGCCATTCAAAACCTCCGTGGTGCAATCGACAGCAACGCGTTTCAGCAAGAGGACACTGTGCCCATCAACATCTCTGTGACTACAGCCGGTCGAGGCGAGGGGCACTCGATGAACAAGGTTAAGTGCCATGCTCAACTATTGCTCGCCAAGTGGCTAGACCGCGCAGGTCAGACACAGTCAATGTCTCTGAAAGAGGAGTATGTAATTGGTGTCCAAACGTATCCCCGGTGGGACAAAGGTCACTACTACCTGGGTCGATGGTATCTGAAGCTTCTCGAGTCTGAGAAGCAGCAGCCGATAACGAAACAGAGCTCCGAGTATCTCTCAGGCAGCTTGATCAAGCTGGTCGTTGAGAACTTTGTCCGCTCTACGGTATACGGGACCAAGTACTACTATCAGACCCTGCCCAAGATACTTACTCTGTGGTTGGACATGGGTATGGAAGTCATGAACAACGTGCCCAGAACGACCAAAGATAAGGAGTTCCATGGGCATCGGCTCAATTACCTGGAACATATCAACAAATATGTTACGCGCTACGCCGGAGAGCGTATGCCTGCATTTGCATGGTATACCGCTTTCCCGCAGATCATCACACGCATCAGCCATCCGAATAGGAGCGTTTGGGATTCTCTGCAGGCCATTATCATGAGAGTCGCTTCATCGTACCCACAGCAGGCTCTTTGGGCTCTATTTGCTGTCCTTCACTCCACACAGGATGACCGCAGAGCTCGAGGCACTGCCGTTCTGCAGAAATTACGCGTAAGTTCTCGACCTGGTCAAGGTCAGAAATCGGCTAACAAGGGAAAGGATGCACCAAAGCGCAAAGGAACGTTCATCGACCTAAAGAATCTCATCGGTCAAGGGCAGCGACTTACTGACGCACTCCTGGCAGCTTGTGATGCTCCCATAGAGTCACGAATAGCACACGTGAGCCTAGCAAAGGAGCTGGGATTCAATCACAAACTTGCCCCTACGCTTCTAGTGGTGCCTATCGAAGCCAATCTGCTTCCCAACCTGCCTGCTGGCAACGACAGTCAGACTCTCCGTCGTCATAACCCATTCCCGATCGACCCCATCACGATACAGTCATTCGATGATGATGTACTGGTCTTGTCGTCTCTACAGCGTCCACGGAAGCTGAACGTGCGCGGTTCAGACGGACGCTCGTACGGCCTGCTCTGCAAACCAAAAGACGACCTACGTAAGGATCAGCGGCTCATGGAATTCAACGCCATGATCAATCGGGCCCTCCAAAAGGATATTGAGTCGAGCAAACGCCGCCTATACATCAAAACATACGCTGTGACGCCTCTCAACGAAGAGTGCGGAGCCATTGAATGGGTCGAAGGCCTCAAACCTATGCGCGACATCATCATTCGTTTCTACCGCCAACGCAACATTGCAATCGACTATACCGAGATTCGTCTGCTGTTAAACGAAGCCTGCTCATCACCCTCCAAAATCACAATCTTCACTGAACGCATCCTCGGTAAGTTCGTGCCTGTGTTACATGAATGGTTCGTAGAGACGTTCCCGGAGCCAGAAGCGTGGTTCGCAGCGCGTCTCCGGTACACACGGTCTTGCGCGGTGATGAGCATCGTCGGGCACGTACTAGGTCTAGGAGACCGGCACGGCGAAAACGTTCTTCTTGAGCAAGGCGACGGCGGTACCTTCCACGTAGACTTCAACTGCCTCTTCGACAAGGGCCTCACGTTTGAGAAGCCGGAACTCGTGCCCTTCCGCCTGACGCACAACATGGTCGATGCCATGGGCCCCCAGGGCGTTGAAGGCCCGTTCCGCAAGGCCGCTGAGCTCACGTACAAGCTACTTCGACAGCACGAAGACACGCTCATCACGATCTTGGAGACATTTGTGCATGATCCCACGGCGGATTTTCTGGGCGGTAAACGGAGGAAGAAGATTGTGGGTGTACCGGATACACCACAGGAGGTCCTTGATGTCACGCGTACAAAGGTGAACGGGTATTTGAAGGGGGAGAGTGTGCCGCTGAGTGTAGAGGGGTACGTCGAGGCGCTCATCGCCATGGCAAGAGACCCGCACAACTTGGCGGCCATGTACATTGGGTGGTGTGCTTTCTTCTAGGTCTTCAATATAAGCAAGCGCGGGGGAAGACATGTCGAGGGCGTTGTGCAAATCACACTGAAAGACAGTGTTAGCAATCAAAGTATTCTTCTTCATCTCGTCCACTACTACTGCAGTACGAGCAAAACTATTAGTAGCCCATCTACGTGCCGCGTGAAGACTGATTCTTGCATATACAAGATTGGCATTACAATACGTAATTGTAAAAAGTAGGTACTCCCATTCTGTTGAAAACGCCGTAACAAAGACTCGTAAGAAAAGGTGATGCTACCCAAAAGACACGCTCGAGCGGATATTCGTCGTGTAATCTCGTTGTGTAATGGTTCCGCTTTGGAACTCTCGGGCCAAGCTCTCTCGTATTCCCATGGCAATCTCAGCCCAACGCATCCGCTGCTAGTTCTGCACCTATCTCTCAGCAGCACTTGCCACCCATGCCAGCATTTCCACCGTCTTGCCCGCCAACGTCCACCTTTGGCGCCGCAGTCTGATCCGTCCTTGCGGTGTCGATTAGCCTCTTCTTGATATCTCCAGCCAGGCTGTAAAAGGCCTGGTCGACGTTGATGTTGCTCTTAGCCGAGACCTCGAGGAAGGGGATGCCGAGTTCGTCAGCGAGGGCCTGGCCCTGTTCTGTAGAGACGGCGCGCTTCTCTTCCCAGTCGCACTTGTTGCCAATGAGAATCTTGTTGACGCCCTCGGTGGCGTGTTGCTCGACGTTGGAGAACCATGTGCGAATGTCTGTTGCCCAGTATTAGCTCCTAGTACCAAAAAAAAGCCAACTTGTCGCTGTCCGAAGCAGGACACCCAGCGGAGACGTACTATTGAAGCTCCTTTCATCTGTAACGTCGTAGACCAGCAGAATACCCATGGCGCCTCTGTAGTAGGCCGTGGTGATGGTCCGGAAACGCTCCTGGCCAGCGGTGTCCCATATCTGCAGCTTCACGCGCTTGCCGTCGAGCTCGATGGTGCGGATCTTGAAGTCGATGCCGATGGTGGTGATGAACGAGGGCGTGAACGAGTCTTCGCTGAAGCGCAGCAGACAGCACGATTTGCCTACACCCGAGTCGCCTATAAGGAGCAGTTTGATCTACGTGGTGGGGGGGAGGTGTTAGTGCGGGTCTTGGTATACAAGCGGTGGAGGAGGGGCGCTCAGGGTCCCTCAAGTACGGGACGGGGCGGGCTTACGAGAAAGTCGTAATTCCTGGATCCAGCCATGTTGGTGTAGGGCCGCGATGTGCGTTATCGGTCGGAAGTTGGTGTGTGGAGTTGGCGCCCGCCGGTTTGGGGTATACGGTGAGCTGGCTTCCTTGGACGGTGGCACGAGGATGCCCGTGTGGTAGGCTCGACTCGACAGCTGAGGGGGATAGGCGAAAGGCAGCAGTCTCTGGGTATACGTCTGTCGCTGTGTGGTCAACAACAGGCGGCGAAGTGAATGGCGTGGGAGTTCACAGGTGCCAGCCAACGTTGGACGTTAGCGCCAAAGTCCGCACGGGCTCACCACCTTCGTCACTGTCGTCCGTAGCAAGTGATGAGAGGCGGATTGGTGGCAACTGCGCATTGGACCTGACTCGGCTATCACTACCGGCGTCACGGCGCGAGCCACCAGACATGGTCATGCTGCTGTGCTGCCTCTGTCTAGAAAACATTTGTTCTTTCGTGTCGCCCCGTCTGCACCGCATCCTAGGTAGTCCGGACGGCAAACCTCAACTTTCACATGCTTGGCTTAGGCCTGTTGGAGAGGATACGCTTCTCAACTCACAGACTTGTCCGTATATTTGTATTCATGGGTATGTACGTGGATCGTAAAGACGCTTTTACTGGGTCATCCCAGTTGCACAAGACATGCTTGCTCAAGTAAACCATTTCGAGTATGCCCACCTGATGCGCTCAACTACTTTTTGCTGTCGCTGCAGCCCACTCCTCACGTCAACAAGCTCATCTATCTCCACCAGCAGGTCGTGGAAGATGCGTCGCGGCAGGATGCCACTCGCAGCTTGTCGCAGTAGATGCACCTCGCAAACAAGGAGACCGTGGTCCTTGTAGGAAATTTCGCCGTCCTCGGTCGCTGTCGCGTTGCTGAGGATGCGATCAATGTTGCGCAGGATGAGCAGCATGCGACCCTGCCTCGCCCACATCTGCACGCCTTTGCGGCTGCTAAACACACCCCGAAGGTATCGATAGACACCAATAGTGACGAGTACACCAGGCGTCAGACCAATAAAGCCAAAAAGCAACTCTTGGCTCTTGAGGATGCTGTCAATGCCACTCATGGCAACTTCCACATCGACCTTGGTCTTCTGCACCTGGATAAGGAGTGCGCTAGCGAGGTTCCCGACTATGGCTCCTTTGACCGGGCTCTGAATGTCCTTCTCGTATGATCTCAACACCGTTGTCAGGTCACCCTCGCGAACTTTTGCTCTAATGTCGGCGATCTGTGTCTCGTTCAGCGCTGGGCCTTCGGGGTTCTTCACGGCAAAGTCAATAACCATGCGCTCAAGGCTTGCGCGGTCAGATTCCAAACTTCGTTTGCTCATGATGGAAACCTCGCTGTCTTCGTTGTGGCGGATGGTGCCAATGATTCTCATTGCGGGCTCCACGACCCAGTTTGTCCAGAAGTCGATTACAGTCTGCCCTAATTCGCGTACCCAGGTCAAGATTTCCTCTTTCCGGTTGACGAATATGCGCAGGATGGTGGTCGAAGATACAAGCAGCATAGTGGCGGGGAGCCAGTACCGGATGATGGCGGATGGACGTCCGTTTTCCTTGACGACAGCATTGAAGTTTGAGGTGTAGGTGGGCAATGCGTCCCGGAGTAGGTACTGGAGCCGCTCCGCAACGTCTGCAGGCTTGAGCGTGCTTGCCGTTCGCTGTCCAGTGGGTTCGTGCAGGGAGTAGAATTGATCGTCCTGAGTGATGCTAGCCACCGAGTCGTCGAACTTGTCGACGGAAAGCTCTGCCGTGTTGACGCTCTGGATGACGGCATCTATGAGGGCGATGTTCTTGGACATGACGCTCTTCCATCCATGTCCGCTTTGTGTTGCGAGCAGCGGGGGCGACTGGGTGCCGTCGTCGTGTACACTGGCAAGATTAGCATTGGCCCTGTTCCGCAACGAGCTGACCTGATGGCATACCCCTCGTTACCCAGGCCTTCGCCCAGCAGCACGCCGAGCGCATTCGCATTGATGAGGCGTATCTTCCTCAGGGCGGCCCGCTTCCTCCTGCCTTCATTTCTCACGAGCGCCAGTGGGCTCACGACCCTTTGCTGGATGTTGGCGATGCTCCGCTCCTGCACTGCGTCTTTGACAAGGCCGTAGAACTGGCTCCAGCCATCCGCCACCTGGCCGCCGCGCGACAAGACATGGTGGTATATCTCCTGCGACCATTTCCATACGCGGACTGGCGACGTTTGGATCGAGTACAGGCCAGCGAATCGGTAGGTGGAGAGGATGTCGTCCCAGTACCACAGGTCGTCTTCGAGCGGGATGGTCTGTTCGAGTATCGTGTTCAGGACCTGGCCGTATACCTGTGCCGTCGCCTTGCTGACTAGCAGCCACTCCAGCTCGTGCTCGTAGCTCGCATCCTCGAAACTGCTGGCAATATTGGCACGTTGCAGCGCCTCGGATATGCGCGCGACGGGCACCAGGCTGTGTTTGGACGACGCGGTTGTCGAGAGGGACTTGATGAGGTTCTGCAGATGTGCGATTCGCGATGTCTTGGTGGGGTCGTGGGCTTCCTCGGCGGTGATGGAAAAGCTGCCTGCTCGCGTGGCTGACAGCTGGAGCCGGTCGAGCTGGCTGTCAATTCGTCGCACCTGGCTGCCGTGCTGTTAGCCAGACTCCCAATGCCCCGCCAAGATTCTTCGACTTACTCAACCACGAACGACATGGTTACCCGCGCGTCGACGTTCACATGGAGGATGCGGCGGGATGCTTCTGGCACGAGGCGATCTGGACCAGGATAACGCGCGCCCGCCCGCCGCCAATGACGTTCTAGAGCCTCGCATGCCACCAAGCACAACAACGCTCGCCGCGTATTTACGACGTAATATTTTGATATGCACGACGACGAACAAGGATACCAGCCGACCTCTGATGCCTCTGTTCTATGTAGTACTTGGTATCATCTCTCCTTGTTCAGTTCCCACCGCGCCTTCTAACAGAACATGCTTCCGAAAACATCGCATTCAACTATCCACTTCAGACTCACAGACCAGTCTGTTTAAACACTCCCCAGAAGCAAACACGGCAAACGTTTCCAACGGCTGCCTGACAATCTCCCATGTCCGTACGCTCGAAACATGCTGTGGCATGCTGAGGCTAGCTGGTGACGCGAGCGCTCATTCGGACCGAGGGTTGATCTGCGACCTCATCCATATCCACGTCTACGGGACGCAATGCACTTGCTTCCTCGTCGGTGATGCGCGCGCTCATTGGTTCCAGGATTGGACTTGGTGATCGGGAGAGATCAAGTTGCGGCACAGTCAACCTGATACCGTCCTCCTGGTCAGGGGCTAGCAAGGTACCCTCGTCCACAAGCGAGTCGCGCTTCCTGGGGAGCTTCTGGCGCATTCCCAGTTCACTTCCTACCATCTCGATGCTCTTGAAGTACTATCAATGTGTCAGCCTCGCGTCGCATCAGCTAACATGTGTCTTGACGCAAGTACCTTGACTGTCTTGACCTGCAGCTCCAGGGTAGCGTCCTCGTCAACCACAATCATTGGGTGCGGGTGCATCTGCAGACTGGATAAAGTCCACATGTGATTTACACCACCTTCAATGCATCTCTGCAGGGCTAGCGCCTTGTGCGCACCCGTTATTATAATGACGACTTCGCGTGCCTAACCTCTGTGAGACTTTGCCAGGGTATACGGCGACGTGACGTGTGTGACTTACATCCAGCACCGTCTGAACTCCAACTGTCAATGCCATTTTCGGTACTTGATCCAGGTTATTCCCGAAGAACCTTGAGTTGGCCAGAATAGTGTCGTATGCCAGTGTCTTCACACGAGTGCGAGACTTTAGGCTGGAGCCAGGCTCATTGAAGGCAATGTGCCCATCTGGTCCGATGCCGCCTAGGAACAGCTCGATACCGCCCACCCGCTGTATCTTCTCTTCATACGCATTGCATTCAGCTTCTAGGTCGTGCGCGTTGCCGTCGAGGATGTTGATGTTGGCAGGCTTCACATCAACATGCGAGAAGAAGTGCTTGTACATGAAGCTGTGATAGCTTTCGGCATGGTCTCGTGGAATGCCAACATACTCGTCCTGATTGGGTCAGCACTGCTCAACGTTGTGCTGCCGTGCTACATTGGGAACTAGGGTACTACGGCACATGCAGGGCGGCCCTTCATACCATGTTAAATGTGACCACATTGCGGAACGAGACTTGGCCCGCTTTGTGGCGCTGGACAAGACGTTCGTAGATCAAGACGGGGCTGCTGCCAGTGGGCAATCCCAAGACAAAAGGCTTCTCTGGCGTAGGGTTGAAGGCCTTGATGCGCTCTATGCTGAGGCGTTAGCTGGTAGTGAAACATGACCAGGGAGCAAGGGATGCACCAATGACATAGTCGGCGATGTATTGGGATGCAGCTTTCGGGTCGTCTCTGATGATTAGCCGCCTACAAGCGGTAAGCCAAAGAGTTCGATTTCAAAGGATTGCATGCTCGTACATGATGTCTGTCTGTGCAACTGCGAGCCTTGCGTGCCAAGTGAGGGGTTAGAGTTCACTTCTACAATGGGCTGGCGATGATTGTTATGAGAGTTTCAGCAGCTTCACGTCACTCTGGGTCAAGGTAGTATCGCAAGCTCCATCGTCGTCCCAGGTCTCTTGGTCAACATGGACAACGGTCAGACTTGGCGCATCTGAACACGTTCTCCAAAGACTTTTCTCTAGATCGGCCCGCCTGCTCGTGGTGCGTCATGCGATGGACAGTTGGAGGTGAACGTGGTGATACAACGCGCCTATCTGCACCATGCTGAGGGGCCAGATACCATGTGCAATGTTACAGGAGCATGGCGGCAGCATGGTCATGCTCATCGGCCGCGATAGCAGTGGAAACCTGCCCGAGCATGGGTCGCATACTAGCCGTCACGGGCAGCCAGCGACGAACATGACGATAGCGAGGCGTATCTGATAAGGCCGACGTGCTGATGGAGCCGCAGGAAGACGATGTTACATTTCTGACTCGGAATGGCGGGCGGAGAGCGTTGCACTTGTGGCTGCAGTCCGGCGTCTTCTAGCTCGCAGCCCTGTGCCGGGGGGTTGGAGGGGGGGCGGCGATTCATCAACCAACAGTGTGGTCGCAGACGCATGCAGATCCATGCATCGTCGATAAGCAGGCTTCCAGGGCCCCGCTTTGCCTCCCCGATGGCTGTCCCGAGAACCACTGACAGACGCGTTCCGGACACCTGTAGCCGTTGCGCTGCTGCTGCTTACTGCATCGTGGTACAGCCTCGAGGAGCGGATACGGCTGATTGCTGGCGTTCGCCTAGCCATGGCCAACGACGCCAGTGAATCCTTCGCCGACGGCTGTCACTTGTGCGCTTGTAGTCGTCTGTCTCTAGAGGCCAGTGGGTGTCGCGTGCTGTTGCCCGTCTCGCTACCCTGATGCAGGCTGGCTGGGGGAGATTTGGTCGTGAATGGACCGTGTGAAGACCCTAGCTGACAAGATGCTTAAAACCAAGTGCCCCTCGCCTTCACCCCATCCAAACCCTCGTTTAATTATAGCTTGCCATTATCGTATCTTGCCTGGTCTGAGCGCGAGAATCGACCATCTTTATTGTGTCCTGTCTGCTCGCATCTTCCACACCATCGACGACGTGCTTTTACCGTCTGTCGACTCCGATTCACGCGCCAGACGCCGACAACCCATCATCGCGTGGATATCATCATGGCGACCACCGAGGAAAAGCAGCCTCCACACGATGTCAACTCTGCGGACAACTCGTTGTCGGACACCAACACGCTTCATCTCCCACCTTCATGGAAATACAAGCGCTTCACCGTCGCCGGGTTCAAGTTGCCATGGTTTGCATCACCACCCGTCCAGCTCGTCATTGTTTCCGTCGTTTGCTTCATGTGTCCCGGCATGTTCAATGCCCTGAATGGCATGGGTGGTGGTGGCCAGCTTGACGCAACTGCCAACAACCGGGCCAACACGGCACTGTACTCGACCTTTGCGGTTGTCGGCTTCTTTGCCGGCACCTTTACCAACAAGCTTGGCATCCGCACCGCTCTGTCTTTTGGCGGCGTGGGATATTCCGTCTATGTTGCATCCTACCTGTCCTACAACCACACACAGAACCTGGGCTTCACCACATTCGCCGGCGCACTGCTTGGTGTATGCGCCGGTCTGCTTTGGTGTGCCCAGGGCGCTATCATGATGTCCTTTCCCCCTGAGGGCTCCAAGGGCCGTTACATCTCGTGGTTCTGGATGATCTTCAACCTGGGTGCTGTCATTGGTAGTCTGGTATGCTATCCTCCCCCTTGAGAACCTTATACTTTGAAACGCCTGTATACAGATACTGACTCTCCTAGATTCCCTTGGGTCAGAACATCCACACCAAGACTGCCGGTACAGTCAATGACGGTACCTACATCGGCTTCCTCGTCCTCACCATCATCGGTGCCTGTCTCGCCTGGCTTTTGGTCGACGCAAAGGACGTCATCCGTGACGATGGATCAAAGGTCATTGTCATGAAGCACCCCTCCTGGAAGTCGGAGATTGTTGGTCTTTACGAGACCTTCTTCACCGACCCTTATATTATTCTCCTGTTCCCCATGTTCCTCGCATCCAACTGGTTCTACGCCTACCACTTCACCGAGATCAATGCTGCATACTTCAATGTCCGCACCCGAGCGCTCAATGGCGTCGTATACTACATTATGCAGATTGTCGGTGCCTACGTCTTTGGATATGCGCTTGACATGAAGCGTTTCCGTCGAACAACCCGTGCTAAGGCTTTATGGGTCGTGCTTTTCGCGACCATCATGATTATCTGGGGGTTCGGTTACATGTTCCAGAAGACCTACGACCGTGCCTGGGCAGAGGACCTGACAAACGAGAAGAAGGACTGGTCTGACTCAGGCTACGCCGGTCCCTTTGTTCTCTACATGTTCTATGGCTTCTCCGATGCCGCTTGGCAGACCGCAGTCTACTGGTAAGTTTGAAACAAGAGTCAATCCGTCTAGATCAGATTGCTAATGAAACCAGGTTCATGGGCGCCTTGACAAACAACAGCCGCAAGCTCGCCAACTTTGCTGGTTTCTACAAGGGCATTCAGTCTGCTGGAGGCGCCATTACATGGCGTATGGATGACACCAAGGTCGCCTACATGACAATGTTTGCCAGCAACTGGGGATTGCTTGCAGGCAGTCTGGTCGTTGCTCTTCCTGTGATACTCTGGAAAGTCGAAGACACTGTCGCCATCGAGAAGGACGTCGCCTTCACCGACGAGACTGTTGAGGAGGTTGCTCCCAAGGCGATTGTCCACACAGCGCATAGCGATGCTGAGAAGGTCTAGTCCAATGTTGAAGACCAGTCGTGATTGGAACTTCAGAAGTAATGACGGGGATTGGTTTACTTGTATTTGCTTGTTTATGATACCTCAAGTGGAGTTGCGTTAGCGGGTCAGAGTTACAGAGCTTGATTTCCTGGCATTTAAACCTTAGGCGGTCATTTGCAGGTCTCTACATGACACCGCGGGTCACATATTTCGTGGCACAGCATGCGGGTTAATCTGACGCAGCCAGCGGTGCCACGGCACGGCAGCTTAGCAACATCTTAATGAAAGAACGTCCTTGTAATCACTGCCTGTGTGCTGCAAGGGTATGCAATATAGTACCGCAAAGTTACTGTCTGGTGCACAACAGCTGTTTTGCCCTGTCAGTATCCAACCGGAACTGATAGGCCTGATAGCATATCACCGGGGAAATCCGAGCACCAGTGCCATGTGCAGAATATTGTCAGCATCCAACGGCCCGTCTAGGCAGCTTGAATCGCCACGTATTGATTCCAAGAGACCAAGAGCTCCGAGGAGCACACCTTTTGCCCTACATGTTGCATGGAAGCAATATGAGATAGCATTCCTGACAAGTAATCGCCCCTTGCAGACTACCAGATCTCACGATGATCTGCGACCGGACCAGACCGAGGTCAGCAAAAGCGGACGTTGCCACACATTCCTTGTCGACCCACAGTCGGCTGGATACGATGTTCCAATGAATTCTAGGACGTACTCCAGTCCGCATTCGGGTCGACGTCTGGACCAAAGCTACGAGGAATGTGGTGGTTACATCAGGTAGTGCAGCAGGGCACCTTGCGAGGTCCCTAGGTACCTGGGTATTATCAGCTATTTCCGCGATACTCGAGTCCACCCGAGGTAGTTATGCAACAAGCCTAGAAGTCCGCTAGGCTAGTACCATATGCTGACACGGCCTACAAAAAATCATGAATATCCACAAGTGAAGTTGGATGTGATTGGACATTGCCACGCGCAAGCTTGCCTGCTTGGATCTGATTTGATTGAGACTTGGCGGCAGACAACGGGAGGCACGTGCTTCCCGCTCAACCCAAACATCCAAGGCCTCGTCAGCTTGACGCTGCGTCGGGCCCTGCTTTGCTGCTCACACCCAAACACGTGCGAAGGAATGTGCGATGATCGCCACTACCGCATAACGCGTACAATCTGGTTGAATCGTGCCGCGGCAGATTGTCCACCGAAGTCCCATTATGAACGCTTACGGCAAGATTTGCGGTCCCAATACGGGCTAGTCGACTGTAACGGTAGCAATGCGCCCACCAACGCTCGCCATGACAGTAACGCCATATTCCGAATATCCATCCAGCGTGCCTGGCGCCAGCGACACGCCGCCGACTGCTGTTCACACCTGGCCTCCCCCGACTTCCTCCCCTGCTTCCATTATTCCTTTGGCCCCCGCGTTCACTCTTGCGTGCTCGTCTGCCCTGCCTCAGCAGCGGGTCTCGCACGCCAATCGTCGGAGCAATACCTCTACGTCTGCTAGCGGATACAACCTCTTTACTGTTCTGACAAGCCATTCGACTATGCTTAAGAGTCGTCTGCGACATCGCTTTACTAATGCTACCGGCCCGTGTCTAGCCCCCGTTCACTACGACTTTCGCAGACTTTGACATTCTTGCTACTGTTTGCATTTTGATACAACGCCTACAACCAACGTTCGTTATACATTTGAGCATCAGCCGTCGTTGTCGTCAGTCATACACATCGTGTCCCCTCCATGCCACCTCTCCGACTGAAACGCTTCAAGAGTGGCCGCGTCACCGTCGTCCCAGAGTCCAGCAGTCCCCGTGACTTTCGGCAAACAGCAAACGACGATAACAATCATTGCTGGTACAAACAGCTTATGCACGATTTCTGGGAGGGACTTCTTGCAACTTTGGAGAGAATCGCCATGCTACCATCACTCTTACACTCTGTGCTTCCGTCGTCCACCTCGCGACGTCGCGCACGGGATGGACTTCGAACGTACGACCGGACAATGGACGACCTACTTCACGAGATCCAGTGCCTACTAGAGGCGCCATTGGGACCCGACAAGATGCTAGACATGTCTGTAAAGTTGCAGGATCAGTTTACCCCAAGGATGCAGTCGAGCGACATATGCATGCTGCCATCGTACAACCACAAGCTCCCTTCTGGGCTCGAAAGAGGAACTTATCTCGCTCTCGATGTCGGTGGCTCCACATTCCGCATCGCACTCGTGGAATTGAATGGCAGGCAACCTGGGGCCAAGAACATGCGCATTGTCGTCATGAAAACTTACAAGATTGACGAAACGGTCAGGCAAAAAAGAGGCAACGAGTTTTTTGAGTGGATGGCCGAGAAAATACAGGATGCGCTTGCAGATCCTCAACTGAGATCCTCGACGGATACTGAGACTCTTCCCATGGGCTTGGCATGGTCTTTCCCTGTTGAGTTCGTATGCCCTGTACACTCTACTTTACAATGACTGACTGTTGCCAGGCAAACTTCTAGTCGAAGTGCGAATCTATTAGACATGGGAAAGGGATTTCGTGCTACAGAGGGAGTTCTCGGCCAGGATTTGAGCGAGCTGATCATGGCACCGTGCAGAAAGAGGGTAAGTCTTGGCCGCTAGCAAAGCGTCCTACAACTTCTAACGTCTTCAAGGGCCTACCAGTACACATGGACTCCATCGTCAACGACTCGTCAGCGACCTTATTATCACGTGCTTACGAAGATCCTTCGACGCGTTTTGCCGTCATTCTGGGAACCGGGTTCAACATATCGGTACACTTGCCCGTATCGTCACTCGCGTCTACCAAGTACAAGGGATACCCCCAGAAGTGGCTCGATGATGCTACTCACGTACTCGTGAACACCGAGTGTAGCATGTTTGGCAAACACGTCTTTCCCACAACCAGATGGGACGAACAGCTGAACGACGCACACATGCGACCCGATTTCCAGCCTTTCGAGCACATGATCAGTGGTCGGTATATTGGTGAGATCGTTCGGCTGATCTTGGTGGAAGCCGTGCAGACAGCAGGCTTGTTCAGCGGAGAGATACCACATCAATTAGCTGAACCTTACACTCTCGACACCGGAACCATTGCCGCCATGGAGATGGACGACTCTAAGCATTTGACCACCGCCACAGCCCTTTTCCAATCCAAGCACCCTCTGAGCAAGCCACCCACCTACAACGACATTCAATTCGTCCGTCAGGTCTCTCAGCTAGTCTCCCATCGTGCAGCAGCTTTTCTCGCAACAGGCATCCATGCGTTGTGGGCACTTAGAACGAAAGCAGAAGGCCTGACTCCTGCGTCCGCTGGTCGGATGAGCATCGGTTGCAACGGCTCCGTCATCGAAAAGTATCCCTTTTTCAGAGAACTATGCCAGTCGCATCTCCATGAGATGATTACTGCTTCGGGAGCGGAAGCAAACTCTGTCACTTTGGAGATTGCGGTAGAGTCGGCAATTTACGGCGCAGCTGTTGCCGTCTGCTGTCTCGAAGGACAGTAATTATTGTGCGATGAACGCATACCACGCGTCTCGCAACGTCTCTTTATACCCTCTTCGCGACGTTATTGTACATATTTTTCAGCGATATTCATTCCTTCTTCGTTCGTCATAGAAGGACTTTTACAGCACAGCATGAAAGAATTTACGAGAGCATACGGGAGCCTTACTACATTGTTCCCTTTTGGCGTTTCTGGTACATTACATCGCAATTCTCTTGGGCAACTCGAGGATCTAATGAATCATGTTCTGACTCGCGCTTTCTCTGCTTTATACCTGTCACGTGATGAACAGCATTCCCAACGATATCGCATATTGGCGTATAGCGGTGGGACAGCGAAGTGGTTGCAAGGACCATGTTCAGACAGAACGAATGAATCAAGTTGACCCTTTGTAAACACGCAGTACGTAATGCGAGCTCCACCACTATCTCCCAACATTACCATGGCACACAACTAACAAACGCAACGCCTGCTATCCACTTGCCAATACAAGCCCCATGTCAAGCAACGGAGCATACCAACCCAAAAGCGGCACACGTCCGTCCACCGGTAGCGAAAGAAAAAACTAAATGGACGGGAGATACGATCACGATAAACTCGTGTGTGTCCACGTGGGTCCCCCAGATGGGGAACATGCTGCAAACCGCGAAATTGCGCCATTCTTTCCCATTTTCCTTCTTGGACCCACATCCCGAGGTTGTGTCTAATCTTGCAGATGGATGGGTTAACCCACTATTTACCCAATTTACAACGCAACAAGCCCACTTTGAGACTACCTACGGCGCGTAGCTCATGTCACCGGAATGCTACGTTGTGATAGATGATCCTTTTCTTTTCCGATTGCCTTTCGGGACGTCTGAGAAAGCGGTTGTTGCTCGGCATTTTTTTTAGTGGCGGATAGTGATGGTGGTGGTGGTGGTGGTGGTGGTGTTGGTGGTGATTGACGATGCAATGTAATGCTAATGTTACACTCACTCTCCACACTCCGCACTTCAACTCCAACTCCAACTCCAACTTCGGTCAGAAGCACGCCCGCATATCACTATGCAGCACGACACCGCGACGCCGAGTCTACGCGCATAGAGGATGTTACGTTGTATGTAGAGTTGCACTGCGGGGTGATTATGATGACGACGACGCCGCCGCCTCCGTGCCTACCTTGGCGAGATGGGTGAATATGGGGTTGTGAGTGCCATATGATCGCGGTGGTTCTTCGAAAGGAAGGTCGCAGTCGTCCATCTCGGCGGTGGTCTTGGGAAGACGCCGGCTGCGTTTCGGTTACATCTGCGTGTAGTTTGCGTCAGCCACGTTGACATCAAGTGATTTGTCGACTATAGGTCGGGTGCCGGTGCCGCATCTCGACAGTGTCTGGATGTTGTATGTGAGCGGCGAATGCGACAAGGTTGAATACGACATGTACGAAACGCTACAACGTCAAACATGCAACGACAGTTGATGAACACGCAAACATTGACATGGTACGAGCTAGCGCAATGTAAGAATAAAGTGGTATAATAATATCTTGCCGAGAAGGGAAAGCATAGCAATCGTATATAGTTGACAAAGGGTCCGCAGTAGATTGAAGAAAACCTTGCTGTCATAAGGTAAGGAAAACACCAAATCCGTGCTGCCTACTCAAACTTGAAATGTTCAAGCCCAAGACTCTTCTGTGCTTTGACCTAGCTCTTTTATCCGAGTGTAGGAACAGCATGGAGGTGGAATGCGGCTAGGCCAAAGTAAACTCCGACCCAGGGCTCAGTATTCTCTTTCGTCATAACAGTATTACAAGGGGGAATCATGTGACTCAACACAAAGGGTATCATAACAAAACGCAAATCAGCTTGGCTCCCCCTTACCAAGCATCTGAAAAATACCGTTTCGACCGACTCTTGCCAGCATCCGCCTTTGCGTCTTGGGGGAAAGGCGTAATATGATGGACAACATGTGGTCGATAGACGGCATCAACAGGCGGCATCCAGTCGTCCAGGCCAAGCGGGAAATACTCGTAAAGCATGTCGGCACCTTCATCGGGACTGTTGATGATGCCTATTGAGAAGGAAGGAGGTCGTATTGGTGTTGCGCGTTTTCGGTGTTGTTCACTAGGCGAGGGTGCTTTTGGCGGCTCGTCATCGGTAAGAGATAGGGTCACTGGGGCTATAGATGGCCGTTGTGAGGGAACGCTTCTTGAGATCTCCGGAGTGGATTGTGCATACGGAGTAGCATGCTGTAACTGAGACGAGGGCGGATCTGGCGGTATGGCAGTCATGGCGCCTGCTGGCATCTTCCAAGCAAAGTCTGGAGACGGCGGCATCTCACTCGCGCTGAAGTCAAACGGCATCTGCAGTAGGTCCATGGGCTTCGAAGCAGCTGCAGGTGGATTTGGTGTTTGCTTGGGCGTGGTCTGGGTTGTATCGCCCGTTGGAGTTCTACTGGGCTGCTGGGGAGGTTGCACTTTGCGTGCAGTCGTGCCGCCGCCAATAGGCAGATCCTTGCGGGCCTGGAAGTTGCGAGGACTCCTTCCTCGTACGATGATTGCACCCGAGTGAACTTCGCAGATGGGCACTTTGACACCACTAGCGAGGGTTGCCATGACCTTTAGTCGCACGACAAAGTGTTGCTGGAGCTCCTTCCTTCGCCCGTTGTTCGCAGTCGCTATCCGGAACTGTAGTCGCTTCCAGCTGATGGGAAAGCTGACGTACTCGGAGTCGATGTCTTGGCCGGTCGAGAGATCGAGCGGGTATGTCGGAGGCTCCTTTTCGGTCTTGTCTTCGACGGCCGCGCTGCCCGTCGCAGGTGTCTTCCACGGGACTGATATTATCTTTACCGCATTGCCCTCGAGCGACTCGGTTGCGGAAATGGCGAGTTCTTGGGCAAGGATGGGTATCTGCTCGCCTTGGTCGGTCATGAGAAACTGCAGGCTGCGAGGAAGCGTGATGGTGCCGGTGATCTGGAAGAGGTTCCTCCTGTAGCAGGTCAACTCGGACGGCGCCTGGACATCGGCAGCCGTTGCCCAGGGCGACTCTGCGAGAAAGAACATGCCGTGGAGCTGGGCGGACATGGAAATGGAGACTCGCTGCATGGTGTAGGTGAGGAGGGTGTAGGGCACGACGGGCAGGGAGAAGCTGAGGAGCTTGTTGTTGCTCTCGATGCTTGGACTCTCGGGCATGCCATTGTGGTCGTGTGGGTGGATCGACTGCTCGTAGGCGCTCTGGACGTCGGAGAAGGGGTCTTCGAAGGTGCTTGGGTAGCGCTTGAGCTGGGGCGGCAGCTGCTGGAGATGGTATGTCGAGTAGGCGTCCTCACTGCTGCGCAAGACGGGTTAGCTGGTGCCGGGCGTGGCTGCCGCGCACTGGACCTACCCGATGAACGTCTCGGCGTCGAAGTTGGAGCGCTGGTCATACTGCAGCGGCGGCACGGCCATGGACAGGTGCTGGTCGGGGCCCGTGACGGCCTGGAGGGGTATGTATGACATTGTGTTTGTGTTGAAGTGCTCCATGGCTCGGTGCAGCCGGGCTGGGGTCGAGGGAGACGTCGGCTTGGAAGCGGCGCATGCGCGCAACGGTAGCTGGGGCGCGGCGACGACGACGACGACGACGACGAGGAAGGCGCGACCGACTCTACAATGGCAGGCACGTGTGAGTGTGCGTTGGCGGGTCGTGGTTGTGCCTCAGGGAACGAACGAACGCTTGGGGCCGGCTCTGGGGTTGGAGGTGCCCAGGTGGAGAGATGCGGCAGGCGAGCCAGCGGAGAAGATGGAGAGACTACTACTGCTCCGACTATCACGCAGCCTGGACGCTTGCACTGTGCGCGGCAGAGCGACACGCGGGCGACTACAAGGCACTGGCAGAGAGAGACTCGCAGCTGTGCCTCACACAGAGGGCACCACGCAAGGAGAAGGCGTCGGCGCTGTGTCTTGCTCAGCTTGTGCGACGAGACGACGCATCACATGCGCTTCTGGCCAAGGTCGGATAGGCAGAGGGTCCCGCCTGCTGTGGGGCTCGGCAGGGGAATTTATCAACCAACGGGAATCTCGACGGGAAGGATAGCCTTGGCCTGGCCTCGACACACGGCGATCTATCAAGTCTGCCATGTCAAACTATTCAGCTGCTGCACGGAGACGCCGACAGGGAACCAGGCGATCCAAGTACATCAGTCCACGACCGCACGGCTCTATACATAAACTAACGTCACATTATGGTACAAGCCGTGAGAACAACCAATGGGACGCCTGTCCGTACCGGAAAGCAAAAAGAGCAAATTAGAACACGAGCCTAGAATATCTCCAGACGCCCCGACCGAACAAGCTTTGAACAAAGCAGCCAGCACCGTCCGCCCACGACGCGACAGTCAGCCCAATCATGCCGGCGGGATCATAGTCCACGTCGCAGCATCGCAGCTAACTTCCTCAAAGTTGTGCATGACATCGAATCCCATGGCCGAAAAGCCGTCAAAGTTGCCGTCTCCGTCCATCTGTTCGTGTCAGTACGCTGTCGTGGCTACACAATAGACGGCTACTCACATAGTCGAGCAGGCATGCGTTGCACCCCAGCTGCTTAATCTGTCGCATGCCGAGAAGGATCAGCCCCTGCAGTAGTGTCGAATACTCTCCTACTCCAGGTGATATGACGGGTGACGAAATACCTCCAGCCGCCTCGTTGAGGTCCTTGAGTGGAGGTATGTACTCGGCAAGTCGCGAGTGGCTGTTGTAGAGCACAACAGTGCCCACCAACGCCCCGTCCTCGGGTCGCTTTGCCCGGATAATACCACACGCTGTCGGGTCGGTGAGGGCAAGCTTGTACACCTCCGCTAAGCCTTGGCGATTGCTCGTCTTGATATGGTCGAGAATAGGTCCTGCATAATCCCATCCGTACACAAGATCGAACTGTGCCCCTGCGCTTGCTAGACTCTTCGCCATGCCAGTCGGCGGACTCCATGTCTGCAAATTGCGCGCAACCATGTTACAGACTGGACGAGAAAGTGCTGCACCCCAGCCGAGCTGAGCAAACCATGATCGAAGTCGTTTGCGCTCATTCCCATGTCCGGTAGGAATTCCAAGATACATGCTTGGGAGGCGTGATCCAAGCTGGAATCTCTTGACACCCTCCTTCTGCAAAAGTGTACGAATAGCTCGGTTGTGCAGGGAATGACCAATCGAGAGCTTCCTCCTCGCCGGATCCACAAACAGGGCCCCAATCACACCGGTGCCAGTAGCCTTGAAGAAGTAGGTTGAGCAGAACCCGTAGAGTGCTTGTGTGCTGCTGTTTCTAACAACAAAATGCGATTCCTCGACTTCCGGGTGGTGCAAGATGAACGAATTTGACGTCGCGCTTGACAACTCCGACCGCTGGCCGGGAGCTGTGCTTTCGACAACAGCTGCAACCAGTGTGTCCAAAGCGTTTCCGTCCCTCTCTTCGTTGAAGACTGCAGACGTGAAGATACGACGTTAGTATATGTCTTGTATAGATTACGTACAGCCACAACTTACTCTCAACAAGCCAATGCTGCTTCGATGGGTGTAATTTCTGGCTCTTACTGATAGTGCCCGGTAGTGTTCCGGAAGGAGTCAATTCGCCATACAGCACTCTGACGAGGGAATTGAGTGCTGTCTCCGTGAAATCGTAGGTGCCTATAAAATTTGGTGTACCAAGTCAGTAATCGTCTCACATACAGTTCGTGCATGGGTGTTACTTGCATATATATGTCCCGATCGATGTATCAATCGCAAAATCGTACGGGCTCGAAACTGCCACGACGACCAAGGGTTTTTCACGCCTCTCGCCACCAGTCGTATATTGCATGTTGCATATCATCGAGACATGCTTGGTGAAGCCATGCTGGTACAGATTCCGATTGGCGTCAGCCGTGAGTACGATGATCGCACTCGCCCGGTTGATGAGATTTTCATGAACTGGGCGAACACCGTTTGCAGTGTAGGATGTGTGGAGAAGTCTCCCGTTGCGTTGTCTGGCAAGAGAACGGCCTAATTCCCTAAAGACTCGTTCCCCACTCATGACTGACGAGCTCCGGTCCCATACAGCAGGCTCTGGTGAGTGGGCTGTCGCGCCGTTAGCAGCGTCGGATATTGCTCGTGACGCCGCTGATGCTGCCAAAGGCTTTACCAGCGGTGTCAGCAGAAGAAGCTCTTCCTCGCTCTCAAGTATGTTCGTTAGCGGCAAAAGTCTATTCTTGTCTCGTACGACGGTGATGGAGCTGTTGTATGCTTTGGTCGATAGTGCAGTATGCGAAGGTTGCAGCTTTTCCAGGTAGTTGATGCCCAGCGGGTTCAGGGCTTTTTCCCATGATGTGCACTTCTTCTTCATGGCTAGCACGCGTCTCAGTGAGTTGAAGATGCGCTCTTTGGAAACCGTGTCGCTCTCGATGCCAGTCTTGAGCCCTTTCAGCCCTTCTTGTTGAAGCGAGAAGGAGCGACACAAAAGTACCACATCGCAGCCAGCATTGACCGCCATCACTGTGCCGCCGCCTACGCCAATGTTGTGACTAAGAGCGTCCATCTCCAGACACTCCGAAACGACGACACCATCAAACTTTAGGTCCGTTCGAAGAAGCTCGTCAACAACTCGCTCAGACAAACAAGCGTGCATCGCATTTAGTCCAGCCGATGACATGGCGCAACCACCAACCATCATGGAGTCAAGGCCCTTCTCAATGGCCTTCTTGAATGGTATCAAAGCGCTTAAGCTCAGTTGCTCCAAGGATTCTGTGATGATGGGCACGTCAAGTGTTGAGCCTAGAAACTCTATATTACCGTAGGAAGGAAAGTGTTTACCCAGAGTCACCACTCCGGCGTCCTTGTAGCCTGCCATGAAGGCGCAGCCAAAGGCAGACACTTCCTGAGGATCGTCACCAGCTGTCCTTACCCCCAACGGCTGGTTGCGTGCATTGGTGAGTACGTCCAGACATGGACCGAAGATCCAGTTGATGCCGCACGCAACAATCTCCTGCGCAGTCGCCTTGGCTACTTCGAAAGCCAACTCGGTCGAGCCTGTTGCTGCCATTCCCATATTACTCGGATATTGACGGATGTAAATGTCATCGAAGAGACTATTGACGCCGCCATTTTCCTGATCGATTGCAATGGCCAGCGGGACAGGGTGGCCAGCATCGTGAGCAATCTTCTGTAGCTCGTAGATAAGCTGCGTAGTATCCTCGGCCGCTGTAGTAAGTTAGTCAGTTCACGACGGCGAATAACCAGAATCCGGGTAAGCTGCTGACATTTCAAATTCTTGGCAGTAAGTAGTAGGCTGCCAACATGATGTTCCTCGATCAGCGTCCGAATGTGAGGAGTGACCGAGGTGCCATCGAAGCCCATCATAAACAGTTGGCCCTACAAAGCCTCTGTCAGCGAATCCTGCGCAGCATGGGCGGATGCGACCCACCATAGTCCTGCATTACGGGCAAGTTAGCCTGGCCCTCGGTCACATTGCGCATTCTCAGGATGCGAGTGGGTACCATGCTCACCTATCGAGGTCGTCCCAGACAGGATCCATGCTCTCGACCTTGCTCATGATGACAGCGCAGCCGTGTCGCAATAAAGTCTTGAATGCGACGTGGATTTGCGGGTGGGCACCAAGACCCGAACGTGACTCGCAGATTGGTACCTAGGTAGTGGATGAGCGATGAGGAGGATGGCACGGTAGCATTCACGCCATTCCAAGCTGGGGTACGTGATTAGCGAGCCGCTAGCTATCGCAAGCCTGTTCATCGTTACACCATCAACTTCCTCCACTATCAACGACATCCACTCCGATGCCACCTCACATGCAACCGTGATACACCCGTATCGTTCGGCCAAATGTGATGATCATTGTGTTACCTCGATCCCACTCTCCACTCTCCACTCACCCTAAGCAACAGGACAGCGTGCCTTATGGCGACGATACAGGCCGTGCAAGGCAAGTCTACCCGCCATCGATGACTCAATAGCGTCATCGCATGAAGATGGCTTAGGGATGTAATCGCGATAGAAGTAGTAGACGGCTGCGGGTCCCTTTGCAGAGGTCGTTGAGCTTGCTCGCCCAGACACAGCCTACCACTCCTTCCACTTACAGTCGGTTCTCAACTCAAGACACACCTGTCTTAACCCAACAAGTGTCTACTGCCTAGCAGGAATCTAGGCTCACGCGAACAGCCATGCCATCGGTTGCATCTGTCCATCCCGAGAGTTCCTCGGGCGTCATAAAGTTCACCAACTGCCTGTTGGTACGAGGCAATGCTTTGGTCAACCAGGACCTATGGATAAGCTGCAAGAGCGGCAAGATTTTGAATGGACAAGAGATCCTGTACGAGTACCGTACTGCACCGGAACAAATCGTCGATCTGGGTGGACGCATCCTCTCACCAGGTCTCATTGACACCCAACTCAATGGCGCGTACGGTTTCGACTTCTCCGTGCTCCCAGATGAAGGCATGTCGGCCTACGCCAAGGGAGTGCATCGAGTCAATCGAAGCTTGGTAGCGACGGGTGTCACATCATACCTGCCAACCTTGACTTCACAACTACCAGAGGTATACCAAAAGGCCCTGCCATTCCTAGGGCCCTCAGGCGCCGCTCGCGATGCATCATATGGATCAGAGTCTCTCGGTGCCCACTGTGAAGGACCATTCTTGAGCCCTACCAAGAATGGGATTCACAACGCATCCGTCCTACGCGAACCAACAAACAACGCCTCCGACCTGGAAGCCTGTTACGGCACCGACAACGTGCAAGCGCCCTCGACCATCAAGCTCATCACCCTTGCACCCGAACTCCCCGGTGCACTCTCCTCCATCTCCCACCTCAACTCGCTCGGCATACACGTTTCAATAGGGCACTCGGAAGCAACCTACGAGGAAGCAAAGTCAAGCATAAAAGCAGGTGCACGAATGATAACCCACCTCTTCAACGCTATGCGCCCCCTTCACCATCGCAACCCCGGTATCTTTGGCCTCCTCGGCACACCGTCGTCCTCGATCCAGAAACCGTATTTTGGTATCATCGCCGACGGGATCCATCTCCACCCAACATCCATAAAGATTGCATGGAATGCTCACCCCGATGGTCTGATTCTCGTTACCGATGCCATGGGGCTGGCAGGCATGCCAGATGGGACATATGATTGGACAAACGGGTCGCGCATCATCAAACAGGGCCCATTGCTAACGCTCGAGGGGAATGGCAAGATTGCGGGAAGCAGCATTCAACTTGTGGACTGCGTTAGCAACTTTTTGAATTGGACTGGGGCCAGTGTGCCCGAGGCGCTCAAGGCGGTTACTGAGACACCGGCGAAGATGCTGGGACTACAGGGCGTCAAGGGCACGTTGGACGAGGGCGCAGATGCGGATTTGGTGGTATTGGATCTGCAGGGAGACGAGGGCGGGGAGAAGAAATTTGTGGTGGATGAGGTGTGGAAGTTTGGGGTTAGGGTTTTTGACCGGACGCAGGACGAGTGATCAAAACACCTTCCCACAATTGGTATCCTCGTCGCGTTGTATGCATAGTCAGCTTGTTGTGTAGCAATGGGGGTATTTCTACGGATATCACAACGATAGTGTAACTCCCGATCCGACCAAAGTAGGAAGCCGTACCCACCCAAATACGTCAACTCTCATAATGTAAATAATGTTGTTGTTCTTCTATCTATCTGTTCTCAAGATGAACTCACGCGACACTTGTACTCGCGGTTCTAAACTCCCACCAGCGCAATATGTACAAGGTAGCATAGCAACGATAAGCGCCAGATGTAGCCCTACAAGGCCTGCTTCCCGTCTCCAGAGATGATGCAAGAAAAAAGTGGAAAGCTATGAACATAGCATACAGACGTGTTGACTGGAAAGGAAATAAGACTGAAACACCGAAATATGCCAGGTATGCATCGAGACTCGAAGGTCCGTGTTAACAAAACGCCGTGGAACACCAAACACATGTAATATACCCAATGCCCATGAGGAAACGAGTATCCAAAAATCGTGCTCAAGAATCATTGCGAAAAGAAAAAAGCGCTTTAAATCATGCCAGTCATTCACTTAAACATCCACTGACAGTGACATGCGTCCGAAGGATCCATACGACGCTGTATATCGACCGGACTTTCACGCTTGTCCTTTCTGTCAAACGTGATTGTCTCAGAGGGCTGGGCGGCGAAGTACTCTTCGTAGCTAGGGTCTGACTCTTGCAGCCATATTCTGATGGGACTGTCGTTCGGGCTGGGTGCTGTTGTTATCTCGCCATTGTCGAGCAGAAGCATTTGTTGACAGTACGGCTGCGGTGAATCGGGGAGGCGGCGTTCTTCAATCTTGACGATCCGGGGATAGGGTGGCATACGAGGGGCGGAAGAAGCGTCTGAAGCGGAATCTCGTTTCGCGGCCGGGGCTGGGGCTGGCACTGCCAAATCGACAGGCGAAGGCGTTGCAGACGGTTCGGGAGCCTGTGTGGGGCTTGCAGAACTACTGATTGACGTTGCCACGGCAATATTTGCAGCACGATCGTCGGTTGGCTCAGACGTGGGCGTAGGCCATTGTGTAGGAAACGATGTGAATGAAGCAGCTGTCGAGTTGTCATCAGAGTAAATGTAACCCTCGATATAAGTGCGATTCCAGTAGCAGTACCAGGGGTAGTCACCAGGCTTGACCTCGAAACGCTGCCGGTACTTGTCGCCCTGTCGCTTTGTGAGGCCTGATCCGAAATTGAGCTCATCGGGTGGCAAGATGACTATTTTGTCGTATCGAGCAGAAAAGTGGTAGGCTGGACCATAAGCTTTATAGTCGAGATCGAGCACTAGGTCCATCGGCTGAGTATCAAGCACAGGAGTCTGAAGGCCGTATAGTATGGAACCTTGGGGCACAGACGGACCAACACCTATAGACGCAACTTGCTGGCTTTCACCACCAATGAGCGTATCGTTGATCGATACGACAAGAGGGGCGAAGGTCATCTTGCATGACCATGCGGAGTACTGGTTTGCCTGTGTTAAGCATCCGGGGTTGCTCTCTTGTGGTATACCGAGAGGAAGTGCGAAAGCGCCGGTTGGCAGGGGTAACAGTCCAGCAGGGGTCGAGATGGGAACTGCATCAAAGAGCGACCCGTTTTGGCCTGTGACTTGGGGTTGACTGGCAAATGTTAGTTGAGAAGATTGTCGAACAGCGATGAACACTTACGCGTCCTCATGAGGGTCTTCGCCCTCATTTTGATCGTCATTGTCGCCATGTTTCTTAGCAGCAAAGGTACCGATAGCTGCTCCGAGAGCGACAGCAAAGACTAGGATAAGAATGAGAACGACAAGGGCCACACCCATAGGCACCTTGCCCCAGAGCTTCCTCTTCCGCCAACTGACCTTGCTCTCGACTGGCTCCGCTTTCTCTGAGAAGTGATTCTCTGTCGTCAACAGAGATGCGGAAGACGAGTCGGAAGCCTCGGCCGGAATGGTCCCGCTTTGCGCGGAGGTGGAGTTGGCAGGGGCCAGATTACCGGTCTGGGTTTCGGGCCTCTGAGGTGGCAGGCGGGCGGGTGTAACGGCAGGTAGCAGAGGGGCGGCAGGCAGAGGAGGCGGCGAGAATGAGGTAGTGCTCAGCGGCGAGACGGGCGATGCGGGCGTGTTGAAAGGATCCTCTGCGTCGACCTGGACAGGTGCAGGGATCACACGTGACGATGCGCTTGCCTCGGCTGCCAAAGACGCCTTGGTCGGACCTTCCTCTGGATATCTCGAGTAGGGTGGAAGCTGCTCTGTGTGTCCGTCGGGCCCGATGATGTCCTGCTCCTCGCCATCAGGCCCAAGGACTCTGCGATAGCCGTTGTTTAGGCCTGGAAACCCCACGGGGATAGTCGATTGGACCTGGGGCACAGGCGGCTGGGCTGGCTCGTCTGGCTCCTCTTGGTCGACGATGCCGCTTTGCGAGTACATGGCGTATGGGTGTGTCGGCCGTTGCAGTGACATTGACCGATGTGGCTGGCGTTCGGTAGAGCTTGTTGCTACGCTAAGTGGCCGGGCCATTGATAGCTGAGGATACATGCCATATGGGTGGCTGGGGCCCGTCTCAAAGGGGTTTTCGGAGTTGCTCGTCGTCGCAAAGGAGCCGGCAGAGCTCACCGAGTCGCGATGCGCAAGGGGCGAGTGGTGGCTGGGCCTGCGGTGGAGGGGCGATCGGCCGTCCTGTGTCATAGAGTCCCGCACCTTGGCGGTGCTGTTGCGCGTTGCCGTCCTGCGCAGGTCGCTCTCGGGGTGTTTCGACGTCGACGCTTGTCGCTGCGGCGCGTCGCCTATCCGGTCGTGGTTCTGGCGGCCGCCCTGCCATGGCTCGCTTGTGCTGACTGGGCGGAAGCCATCCGAGACCGAGGGCATGAAGTCGTCCTCGTCCGGGTCGACTTCGTAGTCGTCGCCAAAGACATCGGGGTTGCTCGGCCGCCGCGATGGCTCCTCGTCGTTGGTGTTGCGTCGGTCCATGGCGCCGAAGTGTCCCTGAGCCACAAAGGCCCCGTTCCTCTCCCCTGTCCTGTCGGCCCTCCCAGAAAGCGATGCCGGCGTCTCGTCGAGTTGTTGCTCAATGTGGCGTGCGCGCTCGGCAGCGGTGAATGGCGCGCGTGTAGCGAGTGTGGTGCGAACTGGCGTGTGTCGTGTCGTGTCGTGTCGTTGGTAGTGGAGAGACGGTGCATCACGTTTGGCAGAGGTTGTCCTGAGACGCTGGCGCCACTAGAAGACGCACGGGCGAACACCAGCCTTGGAACTGGGAACCGTGGAAGCCCTCGATAAGAGCAGCCAACACCAATACCAACACCAATACCAACACCAACTCATCACCCTCCCACCTTGGATCTCTTCCGGCCCATCGTCTCTTCGCACTGCATCCTTGTCAACGCTGTCTGGGTGACTGCAAGCACAGTTTTGCCCCTCTCGCGCCAATATACGGCCACCTTGGGACTGCCCGGCCTTGTTCGTCTCTAATATTGGAACGGCTACTTTCATTCCTGTCAGACAGAACACGGTCAACACAACTGTCGACGACTGTTTCTTCTGCTGTCTAAGCAGTATCCAAAGTGCATTTGGTATCCAGCATGGACTTGTTTGGCAAGACGAGACATGCGGTACTTTTATATACTCGCGTACTGTGCACGTAATGCACGTGTTGGACATGTCACCTGTAGCGTCATCTGCCCAGGATGTCCCAGTCAATCTGCTTAGTTGGATATTCAGTGGTGGCACATTTTCCACGATACAAAGCGGACAATTACCATGCGTTCCGAAAGACATAGCTGACGCTGCGGCATTTGCTTCCAAGGTTCCTATGCCATGCTTATCCGCTGTGTGAATCTCGGGCATCTTAATGTCGGGCATAGCTTTGGCAGAAAGGAGTCGACTTCGGCAGTCCCAACCAGCTGACTACTACTGAGCACATCCGGGCCCATGGACATAAATCGCAACTCGGGTCCACAGGCAACAGTACTGTCGTCCTGTTCTGACTGTGCCAGATGCCTTGCAGTCCCCCCGAGTTGCACATCTCGCAGCCATCGTGACGCGGCATTACGCATACCGTCGCGGCTGTGTCGTGAGCACACGGCAGGTACTCTCATCCTTCGGCGGGTATGAGGATGCTAGTTAGGGGTGACTTGTTGCAATGGGCTGATGGTTCCTGAGTGCCTGACTAGCTGGTAAATCCCTGCATGCCAAGAGCGACGGCGATAGGCGGTCGAGCGAGCAACTTCTCCCGCTCGGATCAAAAGGGCCAACTGGCCATGATAGCAGCATGGTCGTGTGAACTCGGGACAAAGGCCCCAGCAGCATGCGCGTCGTGTCCGACAGAGCAAGGCGGCATGCACACTTTTCTTTTGGTGGCATCATGGGCCCCGCTATCGATACCCACGCCGGTCTTCGCAGCGAGACCCTGAATGCACCGAGAAGAATGTACCGAAAATCTCAGGGACTAGCAGACACAACAATCAAGCGCGTGGGCCGCTGCTGGCATTGTTGAGGCCTAAACCTGTGCACAAAAACCCGTTAATTCTCCCTTTTCGAGCCCTGTCCCCACGCCCTACTAGCATTGCCACGAAACTGAACTGATTGCCGCTACTAAACTGCACCTTGCCATTGTTGCGTAGGATTTACTCGTCAAACTACTTAAGGCGGTGAACTCCCCTCCCCTTGCCAGCACACTCCCATTCTGCTCCCCTTCACAACACTCTATACTCTTGCAAACATGGCTGCTCGTCCTTCCAACATTGGCATCAAAGCCATTGAGATTTACTTCCCCAGCCAGGTATGTCGTCCATGCTCACGCGCCGCTTTGCAACAATGCATGCTAACCAGCCGTCCACAGTGCGTTGACCAGGCTGAACTCGAAAAGTTCGATGGCGTCTCCCAGGGCAAATACACCATTGGTCTCGGCCAGACCAAGATGTCCTTCTGCGACGACCGTGAGGGTGCGTTGAACCTTTTCTGACTGCGCAACTACACCACCCCAGAGGCGAGAGACTGACACCTTCTCCACACAGACATCTACTCCCTCGCCCTGACGACCGTCACCTCGCTGTTCAAAAAGTACAACGTCGACCCCAAGAGCATTGGCCGTCTCGAAGTCGGTACCGAGACTCTGCTCGACAAGTCCAAGTCGGTCAAGTCTGTGCTCATGCAGCTTTTCGACGAGTCTGGCAACTACAACATTGAGGGTGTTGACACGGTCAACGCATGCTACGGCGGAACCAACGCTCTCTTCAACTCGGTAAACTGGATGGAGTCGTCAGCCTGGGACGGCCGTGATGCCGTCGTGGTTGCTGGAGACATTGCGCTGTACAAGAAGGGCAACGCCCGCCCGACGGGTGGCGCTGGCTGTGTTGCCATGCTCATTGGCCCCAACGCGCCCATTGTCATGGATGCTGGCCAGCGTGGCTCCTACATCAGGCATGCGTACGACTTCTACAAGCCCGACTTCACCAGCGAGTACCCCGTCGTCGACGGCCACTTCTCTGTTCGCTGCTACACCGAGGCTGTCGACGCCTGCTACAAGGCTTACAACGAGCGCGAGAAGACTCTCAAGTCGCAACAAAACGGAAACAGCGTCAACGGCAGCCAGGAGCTCGAGACGGCTCTCGACCGCTTCGACTACATGGCTTTCCACGCCCCCACGTGCAAGCTTGTAGCCAAGTCGTACGCGCGTCTGCTCTACAACGACTTCCTTGCCAACCCTTCCAACCCCATCTTCGCCGAGGTTCCCCCTGAGCTCCGCGACCTCGACTATGCCACCTCTGTGTCGGACAAGACTGTAGAGAAGACCTTCATGGGTCTCGCTAAGAAGCGCTACGCGGCTCGCGTCCAGCCCAGCATCCAAGTCCCCACCCAGTGCGGTAACATGTACTGTGGTAGTGTCTACGGTAGCTTGTGCAGCTTGCTCGCCAACATCAGCAGCCAGGACCTCGAGGGCAAGCGCATCGGCATGTTCAGCTACGGAAGTGGTCTGGCCTCCTCCCTGTTCTCCTTTACTGTCAAGGGCAGCACCGAGAACATTGCGAAGCAGCTTGACATTCAGAACCGTCTCGAGAAGAGGCGTGTGGTCGCCCCGGAGGTCTATGACGAGGTAAGTCTCTTGAATTCTTGTTTATTGTTGAAGCACCCTACTAACACTTCCTCTCAGATGTGCAACCTCCGTGAGCAGGCTCACCTCCAGAAGGACTTCACTCCCAAGGGAAGCGTTGACACCATTGTTCCCGGCACCTACTACCTTACCGGCATCGACAGCATGTTCCGCCGTTCCTACGAGGTCAAGCAGTAGACGACATGTCTGCCACATTATACCCCCACAACTTCATTTCTTCCTTTGCTTGCATTCTGAGCATTTGCGGGAGTCATCATCATGATTCAGCTTAGACTCGGAAGGTTGCATCATTTCACACTAGGTGTGTGGGCTTGTGGTCCCACTTTGTTGACCGTAGGGTAGTGTGAGGACGTGGTATTACGATATTACGATGGATGACAGGGATGGGAAGGACTATACAGGTATATTGTCACGATCTGCATGGATGCATGACAAGAGTTTTGCCGCCTTAATATTGGCTTCTGATCGAAGCATCGACACTGTAGATAGACTAATACGATGTTCAAACTTGTAGCATGGTCCCACAGCAAGGCAAAAGACTTATCCCAACCGACATCGGCATTGGCATTAGCATTGGCATTGGTATCCAAGCGGCAGCTTATTAATCCTGGATCACGGTGTATAATGCTAATTCTATTGTGGTATTACTCACCGTGACCAATTTGGTCCGAATCGAACCTCGGCTCAAGCTCGAGCTCCACGTCGCGATTGCCGCCCCGCTGCGAACCTGGAAGCATACAACTCCGACTGAGCTCCCACTTCCTTCTCAACCCGATCTGTCGTCCTCGTAGTCGCGCACTTCTGTCAGCGTACATCATCGCATCCACTTTCAACATGGGTAAAGAATTGGGTCCTGGCGTCGGCTTTGAATACCCCTCGTATGAGGTGAAATGGCTGAAGCGCGACCTGCTGCTTTTTGCAAACAGCATTGGCGCTACCTACCCAGATGAGCTGCACTTCCTCTACGTAAGTCTATCTGATGGGACTAAGATGCATCGCCAGTCTTCGGGCCCGCATGCGACGAGCTACGTGATGAAACTAACACGTCATGCAGGAGCTCCATCCCTCGTTTGCCGCCTTCCCGACTTATCCCATCATCCTCACCTTCAAGCACGCGGACCAAGAAGTCATTGACTTTTACGCGCGCAGCAATGCAGAGCCTATTGAAGGTGTTCCCAAGTTCGACACCAGGGGCGTCCTCGATGGCGAGCGCAAGATTCAGATTCTCAAACCGCTTCCCGTAACGAGCGACGGACGCAAGTTTGAGATCAGGAGCAAGGTACTCGGTGTTTATGACAAGGGCAAGGCTACCGTCGTAGAGTCGGAGCAACGCCTTGTTGACGCTGAAACTGGAGAGACCTATACCAGAGCTGTGAGCAGTGGCTTCTACGTTGGTCAGGGCGGATGGGGCGGACCGAAGGGTATGTCTTTCTCTTGAAGCCATTGCAGTGCTAGCAGTCTATCAAACGCGGACAACATTGAACTAACCCATCCACAGGACCCAAACAGCCCAACTACCCCCCGCCTTCGCGTAACCCCGACCACACGCACGTCCACCAGACCACAATGGAGACAGCCCACCTGTACCGTCTGAACGGCGACTACAACCCTCTCCATGCCGACCCCGAGCCAGGCAAGAAGATGGGTTTCGGTGGCCCTATCATCCACGGCCTGTTTTCCTGGAACATGTCTGCACATGCCATCTTGAAAGCGTTTGGTGGCTCGAAACCTGAGAACTTGAAGGAGTTCCAGGCGAGATTTGCGGCACCTGTCAAGCCAGGAGATAAGTTGATTACGGACATGTGGAGGACCGGCGACAAAGATGCTGACGGGTTTGAGGAGATTAGGTTCATCGTAAAAGTCGAGGGAGGGAAGACCGTTCTCAGCAATGGACGCGCGCTTGTCAAGTGCGAGGGGCAGGGCAAGGCGAAGTTGTAGTTTGATCTATATTTACTGCGTCGCATTCTCAAGCATGTACAAAGGCCATGTAGGTTGTGCTACGTATCAATCTTACTAGATCCAACTTCAAATCTGCACGCATACAAATATATACTTTATCTGCACAGCGCCTCGGCAGCATGTCCAACGTGCATCACATGCGCCGAGAGAGGCTAGATCTTCCGTCATCACACAGCATTCCGCAGAGAGATCAATCTGATAAGATGAACTTGCAGCTCACGTGGGTAACAGGGATGCTGTGCTGCCGTGTCAGGGACCCAACTGAAGCACGAAACGCAAGACCATTTCGAGGCCGGTAAGCACGGCAGAAATGGCTTTTCATATTCGCCTGATCAAGTAGGCCAAACTCGCACAAAGTTTCAAAATCAGTTGCGATGAAACACGCTCTCCGAATTGAGAAGGTGAGTTGTGAAAGAGGCCATTCCATTCACCTCTTCTTCCAAGCCTTGTATATTACTACTTAGTCTTGCTGGGCATCAACTCTGCTTCCCCTGTGTGTGTGAGACGACGCTCCTTTTCCCTCTTGCTCGGGTACTCGCCCGTAGTTCAGTACATCGACCCAGCACGCAGGCGCAGCTCTCTGCCAATTGCGCATCTTCGCAATCCAACATTGCGATGATGCTCTTTACCCTCCCATCCACACTCCTCCCATCGCTCGTCCTCGTCCTCTCCACCACCACCCCAACAACCGCCTACAAACCCCTATCAGATGCCTTTCTCCGCGCAATCCCCTCGCCAGACACGGCCATCGACCACAAAACGGGCCCTCTGCTCGCCCCTCTCCTCATCCCCCGCGTCCCCGGCACCCCAGGCCAAACCCTCGCCCAGCAACACCTAGCCTCGTACTTCCGCACCGAACTACCAGCCTGGAATGTATCCTGGCAAAACAGCACATCTACGACGCCAACGTCGCAGGGCGCAGAGCTGCCGTTTGCGAATCTGGTCGTGAAACGCGAACCGCCATGGGTCAGCAAAGGACAAGCCAACCTCCTCACGCTGGTCGCGCATTACGATAGTAAGCTCCAACCGAGCGGGTTTATCGGCGCGACGGATAGTGCGGCGCCGTGCGCCATGTTGATGCACATTGCCAAGGTGGTTGATCCGTATATCCAGCGCATGTACGATGAGATGTCTGCGTTACAGGAGGGCGGGACGGTGGATATGGACATGGGGATCCAGATTTTGTTTCTGGACGGCGAAGAAGCGTTTGAGAGATGGACTGATACGGATTCCTTGTACGGATCGAGGTACGTTCATTGTCCTTGTTTTTTATTATCAATCTACCTCGAATATACCTACGTGTATACTAACACAAACCCCTTCTAGATCTTTAGCACAAGAATGGGCCTCTACATTCAACCCCCCCTCTGCAGCCTCGAAATTCTACCAAAACCGCACCCCGCTATCTCAAATATCACTCTTCATGCTCCTCGATCTCCTGGGCAGCGCATCACCCACCGTACCGTCCTATTTCCCCACAACGCACTGGGCATACCGCCACCTCTCGACCATAGAATCACGACTCAGAGACTTAAAACTCCTCGAATCGCAGCCCAGCTCGCCATTCCTACCCGATGTTGACGGAACCATGGGTGGTGGTGGTATATCAGATGATCATTTGCCGTTTATGAGCAAAGGGGTGGAAATATTACATATTATCCCAAGCCCCTTTCCGAGGGTGTGGCATACCATGGAGGATGATGGCGAGCACTTGGACGCAGAGACTGTTAGAGATTGGTGTAAGATTGTCGGAGCTTTTGTATTGGAGTGGTTGGATATGATGGAGGTGTGGGATGAGCCCGGCGAGGGAGCAGGTCAGAGAAGGCGGCTAGGATAGATCAAGTGCATAGACGATATAAAGAGAATGATCATTTTAGAGCCGAATCGTGGCGACATACATGAACAAGTGAACTTGCTGTCTCATATAGTTATGTACAGAAACGCTCGCCCAAACCCATTGAACCATCCGACCCGTATCTCCTTGATGACGATGCGTATGAATTCATGTCGTTAATATGCTGAACGCGCAGAAAGACGTGCAAACCACACGCGCATAATGCACAAAGAATGATAAATAAGCAGCCTCGACTTGGCAAAGTACCATTAGAACTCCGACATGGAAAAAAAAGCGAAAGCAATGCACCAGCGCAATGCAACCCCATAGCCCAGCAAAGAAACATCGTATCTACTGTAGTGTGGGGAACTGCAGCAATTTGAACTCATTCTGTGAAATCTTGTAATCGTAATCAGTCGCGCGCTATGTCGGGTCCCGGCGTTGTCGTCGAAAGACATGTGGCGCACGCCCCGTGTCATCGTGACCATGCCTAAGGTCGGTGACAGCGGCGACTGATGGGGCAAATTAGTGAAGGACTAGAACGCAGTTCAGGTCCTGTGTGGTAGGCTCCGGGTATCCAAGAAAAGACTCATATCAACAGTACCGTCATGTACTAGTAAGATAGGGCAAAGCAGAAACTTTTGTCGGGTCGTGGAGGAGCCTAGGATAGAGAAGAGCAGGCCGGGTGTATGAGTGTCTGCTCATCAGACATCGAATTGGCCATGGTTGAAGACGTCGTGTTCGTTACTGGGAACGACGCCAGACATCCTATCTCCGCGCCCTGCAGGTCGATCCCAGTTGACGTCATCTCCTTCGTCTTCATCCATTCGTTCCAGAGCATCGTTTCTGTGCCTGTCGTTGCCAAATTGTTGCTCCATTGTACTCTGATCGGTAAAGGTGAAGCCAGCAAAGTTGGCTTGCATAGTTGGCGACAGCGGCGTGGATGCGGGGTTGACACCTGATGCCAGAGCAGCTGCGCGTGCGTTGAGAGAACCGGCGCCGTTGAGAGCGTTGGTAAACTCTGGGTCGAAGTTGGAAACGTCCAGCTCTCCCTTGAGCTTGGGCTTGAATGGTGGTACCACGTTCTTCTTACCCAGCGCCTCCCAGTCGATGTCGGCAAAGAAGGGGTGCGCCTTGAGCTCCTCGGCATCGCGTGTAGCGCCAAGCCTGTGCTTGGGGTTCCTATTGAGAAGTCCCTTGACGAAATTCCTACCTTCAGTGCTGAGGGCGTCCCGAGGGAACCTGACCTTTCCAAACGCAATGTTCTTGTACATTTGCTGGGTGTCTTCTGCGTAGAAAGGACTCCAGCCGCAGCACATCTCAAACACTAGGACACCGAGCGACCAGAAATCGACCATCTTGGTGTAACCGTGTTCATCCAGGAGGACCTCAGGTGCGAGGTACTCTGTGGTTCCACAGAATGTGTTGGTCGTTGCGTTCTCGGTAAGGTTAGCCTTGGACAGACCAAAGTCGCAGAGGGCGATGTGACCGTTGGCGTCCAAAAGGATGTTCTCGGGCTTAAGGTCTCGGTACACAATGTTGTGTTCGTGTAAATGTTGCAGGGCGAGGATGAGCTCGGCAATGTAGAACTTGGCACGGCCTTCCTGGAAACGGCCTTCTCTTTGGAGATGCCAGAAGAGTTCGCCTCCGGACATGTAATCGGTGACAAAGTATAGATCTGAGGGCGTCTGGAAGGAGAACTTGAGTCCGACAATGAATGCCGAGTCGGCCATGGCCGTCCGGACGAGGATGTTGCGTTCTCCAAGTGTGTGGGCAACTTCCTTCTTCTGCACGATGACCTTCTTGGACAGGACCTTCATAGCGTAGATGCGGCGAGTGTCGCGCTTACGTACTTGGAACACTTGGCCGAATGTGCCCTTTCCGATGAGCTTGAGGATTTCAAAATCTTCGGGACCATAGTGCTTCTTCTCCACCTTTTGGAAGTTCAGCTTGAGGTGGATCTCCCCAGTGACAACGCCTCCCTCGCCCTCGCGAGGCTCCAGCGGGAACCAGCCGTCGTATGGCTCGCTGTATTCGACCAGATTTGGGCAGAAGCGGACGTGGCCGAGGAAGGCCTCACCGTTGGCCCGGTCGTATACGGAGACGTCGATTTCGGCATGGTCGCCCACAACATCACTACAGCTGTCAGCATGGGCGCAGATGGGGGTGGGGGTAGGTAGCCACTCACAATATGGCCTCGTGCTCCCACTTTGGGTTTGTCACTTCCTCCAGGGAGCCATTCTCCCTGGGATCTGAGCTGTGTCCGCTGTTGCTGCTCTGCCGGCTCTTCATGGGAATGGCCATTGGGGTACCCATCTGGCTCTCGGTCCGCTTCATCTGCATGGGCGGTCGCTTTGAATCATCGTGCCTAGGACCGTCTGAGATGTACTCGGCCCATTGGAACTGGCAGACAACATAGGGGTCTGTGCTGGGGCGCAGACCGCGTCCTTCAGAGATTGTGACTGCAAGCTTGCCCTTGGGGGCCACGACGGGAGCCGTCTTGCTCTCCTTGGACTCGTCGGAAGCGTTTGAGGCGCGGGACAGGTTCGAGGGCTTTGGCTTTGATTCTTGTGAGCGGGTGCGCGGTGTCTGAGGAGGTGTAGCCTGTTGCACCGGCGCAAAGTCGCCTTGCGTTAGCTTCTCCGATTCACCAGTCAACTGCGAGGTCGAGGGAGTTCGGGAAGAGGCACTGGGGGTGGGGCTGGGCAGCATCTTGGGGTGGGTGGGTGACTCTTGGTCCTTTTCTCGGGGGTCCGACACTTGGGAAGCAGTGACGGGTGCGGGGGAGGGGTTGACCGTGGATGAGGACTTCCGCGAGGGCATAAGAGAATCACGAACCTGGCCAAAGTAACTGTGCAGAATACCCGGCAGTCGCTTGTCCGTCGGGTCAGGCTTGGGTGTCGTGGCACCCGGCGGCGTGGAGCTAGTGGAGCCGATCTGGTCGTGTCCGTCTTCGTTGTTGTCGTTGGTTGCGCTGTGGGGCGTTAGCAGTGATGAGGGCATGGAATCGAGCGACAGGGGGGGAAAACGACGATGAAGTGGCGGTGAGGGTGGTGGTAGTGGTGGTGTAAAAGTAGGAGCCGTGGGTGCAACGTCTGAGGACTGAACAGCGATGACCAAGCGAAGCGATGTGAATGGTGGGCTGGGCAGTGGTGGTGGTGATGCGTGGTGTGATGCGTGGCAGCAGGCAGGCAGGCAGGCAGGCAGGCATTCATGGTTCTTACCGTGTCATTGCTTGCCGCAGCAGGTCGGCAGCGCCAGACGAGGCGTTGCCAGTCGGGTGCTGGGCCATGGTGTTGGGCTGGCGGGTCGAGGGCGCAGTGCCGACGTTGAGCGTGGAGAGGGTGGGCACGACGCTGCTCGACTTGTTGCGTAAATGGTGGCGGGGTCGGATCGTCTTGGTCGAGCTCTCCGAGGCACGAGAGACTAGTCCGGGACGTTGGTGGTGGAGGGCATCGACCGCGGGGCCGTGTTTGGGAGGAATCTTGGTGGTTTCCCGGAGACTGCGGCGAGACGGGCTGCTCGAGTACGTGTCGCTGGTGGGAGATGTCGAAAGCGAGCTGTCTGCCGGGTCCGCAGTTGGGCGTGAAGTCATAATAATGCCTTGGGTCCTGGCTGGCCTGCTCCGAGCGGCCTTAGCCCTAAACAAGCGCGTTGCAACGACTGTGCGAAAACTCTGCTCTAGCACTTTAACGGGGCGGGCTGTCCGAGTCCTGCCAGCCTGGAGACGCGCGCGGGCGGTGTACAGCGGTGCTGGGGACTGGGTCCTGGGGCTCTGCGTAGACGTGTTACTTTGGGACCGTGGGAAGGGCGTCGGGGGGGTCTCTCGGGAAGTGTTGGATGCTCGCCCTCTCACACACTGGGATAGCAGCGTCACCGACAAACGAGTTAGGCAGGCGCCGTGTAGCTCACTCGCTGAGCATGGGCATGAGCACTCGGATTCACGCACCGCAGCCGGGCCCTGACTGCTTGATATCAACCTACCCTTCTACCAACGTGATTGCATTTGCACCATGGCCTTGGTCTAGCAGCGCCGCCGCCGGTCATGTCCCCCCCCCCTCGATAGCCCGCCGCCAGCCCGTCCACTCGTCCTCCGGTTTTCACCGCCACTGTCATCTGTCTCGGCGAGCAGCATCCCCAAGTCTCCCAAAAGCACACGGGAACAGGCCATGCAGGCTGCGTGTGCCAAGCAGGTGCAACCCGCTGACGTAGTTACCCACTGCCTCTGCTTTCTGCCGAAATGTCACTGGGCCGGCATCGCCCAAACCGGCCGGGAACAGATACAGTCCCTGGCTAAGATCTCGGAGCTGCTCCCCTTTGCTGCCAATCATCGCCTCCCCTGCGCCGTAGCCGGTGGAGCACGAATACCCTCACATCAATGCTCAAGCCATGGCCTGCATCAAGCTCCAAGACTGTCGTTTGAAGAAAAGCCTCAACGCTCCACCCGTGATGCCACTGGCACATTAGCGACATGTGGCCCGATAGCACCAGATAGCGTCCGTGGCGCTAGCCATGCCATTACCTATCTGTCCACCACTAACCCTCGCCTTGACTCGATTATTACAAACTGCCCATGCATGCCGCTATACGAGCAACATGGTCTTCTCTCGCCTCTGCACCCTGGCTAACTTGACTTGTCGGAAGCCAGACACCCATGGTCCGAAAAGGCTGCGAATCCTCAACAACACGGTTTGGTGCTGCACATACCTTGGTGACACGAATTTAAAAAAAAAATGACCTTCACAACTCGATGCTTGACAGGGCCGTCACGCCGTGTTTGCTGCCTGCTGTCGTTACACAATGAATGGTCCTGCCTAGGCAAAGGGTCCTCATGATGCCCCAGCTCGGTCAAACAGCCGGCCCGTGCGGCCCATTTGCATTTCTTACTTAGCAGCGCTGCAACCACGCGCAATACCGAAGCTCAAAGCCAACACCCTTACCGCTGCTGCGCATCCAACCACCATGTCTGACCGCGAGTTTGGCGGCAACGACGATCTGTCGCTGCCCAAAGGTCGGCAATTTCAGACTCGATCCGCCCTGTAAATGCTAATGCGCCCCCAGCGACCGTCCAAAAGATTGTGCAAGATATCCTCGCCAGTGAGCCTGGCATGACGTTTGCAAAAGATTCGCGCGACCTGTTGATCGAATGCTGTGTCGAGTTCATCACCCTCATCTCGTCCGAAGCCAACGAAATTGCCGAAAAGGACGCCAAGAAGACGATAGCCTGCGAGCACGTCAAGGCTGCCCTGGAAGAGCTGGATTTTGGCGACTATGTCCCAGCCATCCTCGAAGTGGCCCAAGACTACAAGAAGCAACAACAGGTAGGCCGACCAAGGTGCAGGTCACGCGACGACTGGCTAACGCGGGGCAGAATCGCGAGAAGAAGCAGACCAAGATCGAGCAGAGCGGCATGACCGAGGAACAGCTCATCGCTGCGCAGGAAGAGCTCTTCAAGAACGCTACGAGCAAGTTCAACGCGCCGCCCGCGCAATAGTGTTGCTCCCCGTGAACGACTTGTACGAATAATGGCTTCGGTTGCGCGGCGTTTGATGGGCATTGCAAAGGCGCGAGGCAGGCGTTTGGCTTACATTAGGGATACATCAAGGGCATTCAGGGTGTACGGGCCGGCATGTTTCAAGCATATAAATAGGCGTTATCCAAGGGACATGCAAGTCCGGAAGGCTACAACACGGTACTCGTGGTTGTCGCGACAGTAGATATTCTATTCCATCTGCATGCATTCACACACACTCGCTTCCTGCTGCTTCGTGACGGCGCGCCCAGAGCAAGAGGCGCATTGGTGTCACTGCCAATGACGTCGCGGTTGGGTTGGGCCCACTCCCCGCGTGGCCAGTAGCCGCATCCCACCTACAGCGCTGCCCACTACTGCCTATCTCCCGAACCACTACCCATAGCACAACTCCACCAACCCCTACCTCCACCAACTGTGCATCATGTCGGGTCTCGAGAATGCGCTTTTTAACCTAAAGGTAAGCTAGCTTGCTTGTTTCGACGCCAACAAACACTAAGCTCACACTCATCAGTTCACAGCCAAGTCGCTGAACAGGCAGGCGCTCAAAGCCGGCAAGGAGGAACAGGCCGAGAAGACCAAGCTGGAGAAGGTGAATATCGTGCGTTTCGCGCCACATATGTTGTACTGACGAATGTGCCAGGCTATGAAGCAAGGCCACAATGACATTGCACGCATATACGCCGGAAACGCGATCCGCAAGCAGAACGAGAAGCTCAACCTGCTGCAACTTGCCTCACGCGTCGACGCCGTTGCAGGTCGCGTGCAAACAGCAGTCACCATGCGACAGATCACAGGCAACATGATGAAGGTCAACCGGAGTTTGGACGTGGCTATGAAGTCTATGAGTCCAGAGAGGGTACGCGGCACTCACAGCTTCCTGCTTCACCGTCGCTGACAACATACAGATTGCCTCCGTCATGGTCGACTTTGAGAAGCAGTTCGAGAACGTAGACTCGGCCACAGAACTCTACCAGGACATCACCTCCTCCGCGACCGCCGTTGGTACACCACAAGAAGACGTCGACCGTCTGATGGCACAGGCAGCAGACAAGGCAGGTGTGGATCTACAGCAAGATCTCCAGGAAGCCACACCAGTCAAGACCAAAGTTGGACCTACCGAACAGGAAGAAGAAGCGTTCACTGAGAGGCTGCGTGCGCTAAGGAATTGAGATACAGACGGGATGTCCAGGGTGTATTGGAGTTTAGGCGCATCACATGCAAGTGAATCGTTGGGAAGACTAAGGTAGTTTCGAAGCGGAATCATTTGCCCGTGATTACAAAAGTAGTCAAGAATCAAATCAGCCTTCGTTAACTGGTTGTGGTGGCAATATATGTCACACCGCCTCCACATCATCGTCTCATCTCTGCATCTTCGGTTTCTCACCGGTCGCTAGAGGACGCCGTCAGCTAAGCACTCGCAAGACCGGTTTCTTTCGGAACTTTGGCAGATGGCTTCGGCTAAGTTGCTCATTGCTCAGCCGCGTTTACCGGTTGATATGGACATCATGAGTCGTGAACTGCCCGCTCTTGTGGGCATATCCTGGCTGCGAACTTGCAGTTTATCGCATCCTAAGCGATAAGCCTATGCACAGCTAGATGTGGTGTTGTTCCAACCTATGGGTTGATGGAGTAGTTTGCTATCGTTGTAGCAAGACTATGACAAGAGAGGGGTGCAGTGTCCTAGCTCGAGGTGCCCCGGATCGCCAACTTTGGTCGGTTTCCCCACGATGGACCCTGCATTTACACAGACATGCCATGCAGTACACATGATCATACCTCAGCCGATGCTACCCACAGCCAACTTGCCTGCGAACGTCCGATGATGCAGGTTTCAAAGACATGGGCCAATCAACGGACGCAGCGCTCGACTCGGCTGCTCTTGCTCCGACGTCGGTGTTCATCCCGGAGAACTTTCAGCTAAACTCCGATATCTTTCGTCAGTGGCTGGTGAATCAAATCCCTCAACAACAATAACAGGTGCTCCTGTGTCGTGAATCTTCACGGCGCATCGGTCGCACTCGAGACACACGACGAGAGACAGTCTACCAGAGACTGCAAGCGTAAAGCGCCCGCGCAAAGAGCAGGATTGAAGAGCTGAAGTTTTCACATGCAGCACAGAAAGAGAGAGTTTATCAGTCACCGGAGGAAGCTGCAATGGGGGAAGAACAAGCCAGCGGTGTAAACACACCTTCTCTTGCGATTACCAAACCCAAGCTGCCACTGCCTGCAATGCGCACACCTACTACCTCGACCGACACACCTCGCGAATGGAATACCTCCAAGCTCGGCCTACGCATCGGCGTCGACGCCCTCTCAGCAGGCGCCGCAGGGATACTCGTCGCGCCCATCATCACCATGATCGATAAAGGCATCATCGAAAACGCAAGCGGCAGGAACACACTAGGCGCCAGTCTGAAGAAGAGCGCTGTGGAGTTACTAGCGAAACCCCACCGCTTTGTGGCCAGCAAGCCCTTTGTTCTCATCTTCAGTCTGTACTTCGGAACGTACTTTACGGCGAACAGCATCGATACTGCTTCTGCGACTGTGAAGCCTACACAAGGGTTACAGGAACAGACAAGCGGAACAAGCAAGTTCCTAGCTACGAGCACAGCAAATCTGGCTTTGTGTCTGTACAAGGACAACCAGTTTACGCGGCTCTTTGCTGCGCCGGGATCCTCTCCACGGCCTGTTCCGTTGCCAACTTTTGCGCTCTTTACAGTGCGCGACTGTCTTACCATTTTTGCTTCGTTCAACTTGCCGCCTCTTCTTGCGCCCAAGGTGGATGAGCGTATGGGTGACGAAGTGAAGAAGTATGTTGGCGCGCTGAGCGTTGCGCAGTTTATTACGCCGGCTGCGGTTCAGCTTGTGAGCACGCCGTTGCATTTGCTGGGTCTTGATTTGTATAACAGACCGGATGCTGCGGTGGGTGGTGCTGATGGGAGGGCGGGTCGCGTTGTAAGAGATTGGGCCAAGAGTGCTGCGGCAAGAATATGTCGTATTGTACCTGCGTTTGGTGTTGGCGGTGTGGTCAACACCAAGGTACGAAAGAATATGATGGGAAGGCTCGAAGAGTAGAGGGTTATTGGGTTATACAATCGAGGACGATGAAGGCCTGTGTAAGCGGCTTTGGTGACAGAGGCGACTACAACCTACGCAACCACTCTCAAGACAAACCCCTTCCGAAGGTGAAGAAGATACGACTTTCATACCGCGATTTTCTACAGTCGCGTTCCGCTGGCTCGATGTATACGATGCGTGGATTTTGGATGAATATACGGCAGCAACCTTTCTCGGGCATCATATGGCGTTAATGTTTTCTTAGAACACTCTCATCTCACATCACCAGCTTGGCATGGCATTATAGGCGTTCTAGAGGTGGTTATCTACAAGCAACAATGAAGCACCACAGACATTTCCTGTTCTGACATGATACTTTCCTCGACCGCGAATATTCTTTTATTGTCTGTGCTCACTCATCGTCGCTTTGTCTCGCTCAATCTTCCATTTTCCTGTTCAGACATGCTACTTTTGGAAGCAGTATCCCATTAAAATTAAGCGGGATTCTCCGTTTCATGGATCTGAGCATGAAAGATACATTAGTGCTAGGATGTTCGAGGTGTCCCTCGTTTACGTTTTGTAATTCCTTGCGCCCCTCAGGCAACTACAGGAAGAGCAATTAATCGTCCTTGTATGGTGATACTCTACCTGGGCAACTACAGGGGTGGCGTTCGATTTCTCCCTTGTATGGCGTGGGTGGGTGCGCACTGGAAGGATGCCGCTCCTACCAACGGTGACGCCATCGTCGATTCGATAAATGGAGCAGTCCCGACCGTTACGACTATTCTGGCGTGTGGCTGCATGCCGAATCTCGGTTCGCACGTCTCCCATGCTCGCACGGATGTTCATGCGAAACCACCATGCGCTCGTCCAAGGCAGATTAGCCGTTCACCATCAACTTGCCGAATCTGGCAGCCAGGGAGTGATTTGTGCAATTGCGGAAGGTGCATGACACAAGAAGGGAATATATGTAGACGCTCCTTGTGCGTAAGACTGATCACGTTGGGCGTCTAGAGAAGGAAATAGTGTATAGATTTCAACCATTTCATTCATTGGTAAAATCTCTATACGAGCGTGATGAATCTACGCCTTCTCGTTCCCAATACTGGCGCTTCCACCCCCTCTAGCCTCTGCAAGAAGTTGCGTGCCGACAACCTCTCCCGTACTCTTACTCTTGAACACACCTGAAATGGAGTATAGCCCCATAAAAGGCTCATAAACATACTCCTCTTCCCACACCTCCTCACCCTTGTACGTCACGCTCTCGTTGAAACCATTGAATCGCATATTCTTGAGGTAATCACCCACAACATTACTCGCAGAAATGGTGCCAGAATTGTCGAGGGTTTGCTCCACGATATCGCCGTTTTGGGCAAGGACACGGCGCTTGTTTGTGTTGCCTTCAAAGTTGTTGACAGAGTAGAGGATGTTGTTGCGAAGATCCCACTGGTGAAAGTCAATGTCGCGCTTTGCCTTGGCTTGCGCAGTCTCGTTGCTTCCTCCTCCTCCTGTAAGTCCGCCGGCGACGTCGCCAACAAGACCAGCAGTGTCGTTGATGACGGATCCGAGGCCGTTTCCTAGCTCCGCAATGACAGGGTTGAGATCGATGCTGTCCAGTACGTCGCTGACCATGGAAACGAGGTTGCCGAGACGTGCTTCGAGATAGACTTTGGCGGTGACGTTTTGGATAAGGAGCGAGACTTTGTCGACGGAAAGATCGACTCCGGCGTTGAACTGCAGCAACTGGAGTACCTGAGTGTCGAGGTTGATCTTCGCAGTGAGGTTGTCGACACCAATGAAGATTTCGCCGACATGAACCGATGCGTTGAGCAGGACGTCTGGGATAGGATTCAAGGCGGAGATGTTGGACGAAGATGTGTTTTCTGTCTCGTAGAGCACGGCAGTTGGGTCACCGTCGTCTCGGACATCGAGCTTGTAGCCACTGTAGCCATCAGACGCAGATTGGCACACAGCGAGGAATGGCAGCGAAAGGAGTGTAATGGTCGGGAGTATCGACAACATCTTGACCGGTGGTGAATGAGAGACTGGCTGGAAGTCGACGTGCTGCTGAGGGAGCAAAGGGAAGGAAGCGACAGCTCGAAGGATGTCGTCAATCGACAAGAGACGGGCGAGCAACAGTTAACAGTACCATCGGGTGTAGTAGTGAGCTGCCTGGAAGGATCATTGCGTAGCACGATTACCCGGCATCCACCATCCAAGCAAAAAAAGGAAATTAAGGAGATCATTTCTGCACATGCCATTCGACAAGAAAATCTAGAGAACCGGTAGTTCGTATGGGAATCAGGATTTGTGGGCGTTCATGCCTTGGGATTGCCCCAGATGGCGCGGTCCAGCCTTGAATGAATCCCTGTTCTGGCTACATAGGGGGCTTTACCCGAGATTACCGTTATGGGAATCCTGGTCATACTCCATGTGCGTTTCGGCTGATTTGCAACGGGATTCCTTCGCTCTTTAAACATTACTTGGGCCGTGGTTTGTCTGATACTTGTACGGCTGTCTCGCTCGTTACTGTTGCTGTTCGTTGCTGTCGCTGTCGCCGTCCACACCAACATGTCGTTCTCTATCCGCCTACTGCTCATCAGCATTTTCTTCGCCTTTGCAACACTCATTTCTGCGCAAACGGCATCGGAGGCAGCATCAACTGCACCATCAACCCCACCGCCTACTAGCAGCACTCCGCCGCGAGGCAATGGGACTTCGACAACACCGCCAGAGGTTGCGCCTACAGGATCGTCACCCCCGGATGTGCTTCTCCGTATCCCTGAACTCCACGTAGGCAGAATCGAACTAGGTGTTGATAGGCTTCAGGCAGACCTCAACCTGAATGCCAGGGTTGCCGGTCTCGTCCAGATCAATGCTGGTGTTCAAGTCTCTGTAGAAAAGGTCAACATCACTATTGCTGATGTGGATGTTGAGCTCGAGTTGATCGTACGATTGGGCAACCTTGTCTCGATTGTTGAGCGCGTTTTCGATTCTTTGGACCTAAATCCTCTTTTGATCGGCTTGATTGGAAACGTCACGAACCTGGTTGGAGAAGTGATTGGCGCTGTGGATGGTCTTGTAAGTGTCCGATAGTTGCAAGGATTTGAAGAAACTAACAACGTGTAGTTGGGATCGATTACGCAAAATGGAAAGACGCTCAACTTCTTGGTTGACAACCTTGGTAACATTGTCCAAGAGGTCGTGGGAAGCGGCGGAGATGCCCTTCAGCAGATTGTCGGAAACTTCAAGGTGAGCATACTTGCACTTTGCTAGGTTACAACCACTAACTGCATTCACAGCTCAACATGACCGAGGTTGCTGGTAGCGCAAAGCAGGTCGGCCAGGGACTTACACAGAAGACCTTCTCATACGAGCCTCTCAATGCTCTTGTCGACATTGTGACAAACACTGCCGGTCAAGTCGTTTCGGCCGTAGTTCAGAAGAAGAACGGCGGTGGTAGTGGTGGCGGCGCATCTTCTACCGCTTCTGCATCCGGCACCCCGATGCCAGTGAGTCTGCCTGTCAGCTCAGCCACCAGCACTTCATAGGCATATAGCGGTGCGATAATGGCATAATCAACTGCATTCTCAATGACATTCCTGCAACGCTGAGTGTGTGACGCATAGTTGTGCCAAAACATTAGCAAGGTGAAAGGATGGCTTTTACTTCATTAGCATGATAAGTTCAAGCAGTCAATCCATGGAGCATACCTAATCGAGTCTCCACAATATGGCATCTCACTGCACATTTCGTAATCAGCTCTAGACCTGAACTATGCAGATTGAGATATAATGCGACTTGGAAGATTATTGCGAAACTAAACTATCTAAACTCTTTGCTCAAAGCTTCGACTTGGACACAATGAACGAGTTGCCAATGTTCAGCCACTTGACAGCATCTGTGACGAGCTCATCCACGATTTCCCTCGCAGTCTTCTTTTCGTTGACAACAGCGGCGACCTTGCCCATGAGGAATGGCCGGGCATTGTCCATGGTCTCGTCGTCGAGGTCGTCGCCCATCTTCTCGAGATCGTGTTCGACGGGTATTATGCCCTTGCTGGTGAGTTCCTTGATCTCGGATTGTCTGTTCTCCTCCCAGTTGGCGACATATGGGTTGTTGCGGATACGAAGTGGTCGACCAGTGAAGATGATGGTGCGGATGTTGTCGTCCCAGCCAGCTGTTTGGACGGCTTCCTGGTGTGCCTTGGGCGCGCCAGCCTCCTCGGAGAGGATGAAACGTGTTCCTACCCAGACGCCGGTAGCACCGAATGTGAGCATTGCAGCGAGCGACTGGCCGTTGAAGATACCGCCAGCAGCCACGATTTGCACCTGCTCGCCGGTCAAGGGAGACTTGTAGCCCTCTACCATCTTGACAGCCGCTGGGATGAAGACGGACGTGGGAACGTCTCCAGTGTGTCCACCACCCTCGCCTCCTTGTGCGCAGATGATGTCAACACCAACGTCAAGGCACTTCTTGATGTGCTTGGGGTGCCCGATCATGTTCATGTATAGAACGCCGTGCTTGTGCAGCTTCTCGACGACAGCCTTGGGTGGGACGCCGACGGCGGAGACGAAGAGCTTGGCGCCAGATTCGATGATGATGTCGACGAGCTCGTTCAGCTTGCCCTTGGTGTAGTCGTAGCTGCATCTTGTTAGCGTCGTGCCTTTCCGGTGGCAGTCTCGCCCATGGTACGTACTTGGTCTTGCGCGCGCTGCCTCCGACCTGGGGGATGAGCAGGTCGATGCCAAAGGGCGCGTTCTGGTCGTTGAGGTATCCCTTGAGCTCAGCGATCTGTTCACGGAGCATGTCTGGCGTGTATCCGACACCGCCGATGACACCGAGACCGCCAGCGTTGGTGACGGCGGCCGCGAGCTTTGGTCCAGCAGCCACGTTCATGCCGGCAAGCATGACGGGGTGCTGGATCTTCAGCAGGTCGGTCAGCTTGGTGCGAAGTTGCTCTGAGATTCGTCAGCCGAGGAACTCGTGGACATGTGAGTGCCCTGTGGATGCCATACGTGGTGAAGCCATGGTGGTTTGGGATCTGGGGTTGAAATTCTGCTCTATGTCTAAAGAATACGAATGCGACGCAAATCAGTAGCCAAGTGGAAGGAGGAGTAGACGGCTTTCTTATGGCGTGAGCAGCGAGGGGAGTCTTGGTCGCCTCTCCTCGAGCCGTAAGCCGAGGCACGACGCATCTGTCACGCGGAGAAGACTAACTGTATGCGTTTTAGCCTTTTCCGGGGAAGCCCACCGGCTGCTGGCACCACATGCCAGTCAGTCTCTGCCCCATCCCGTCACATGCAATCATGTTCACTAATGCGACCAAGCGTCTAGCTACGCCACGGGCTGCACGCTCAGCCTGTCCACGTCCGAGCGCGCGTGCGGTCAGCACCATCAACAGCAAGTTGCCCAAGTCTACAAATTTTCCTTCGCTGCCCGCCCATCGCCGACCATGTGTTTCTCGACGTGACACCCATGCTCTGCGCTTCCCATGCGGGTTCCCGAGCTCGTCGCAGCCATCGCGGCGACATGTGTCCAGTGCACGGGATGCCACGGATCCGAAAAAGTTTCGCGCCTTCATCGCCTTGGGAAGCAACATGGGTGACAGAGTGGCCATGATTGAACGTGCTTGCCGAGAGCTGGAATCTGGTGGGAAGGTCAAGATCATGCAAACTAGTAGCCTGTGGGAGAGTAAGGCCATGTACGTAGTCGATCAAGACAACTTCGTAAACGGTGCCTGTGAAGTATGCCATGTCTTTGCCCTCAATCTGAACACTAAACTGACGCACGCAGATAGAGACCCCACTGTCACCAATTGAACTCTTAGACGAGCTTCAGAGGGTTGAAAAGAAAATGGATCGCGTCAAGATTATCGACAAGGGACCAAGGAATATTGATCTGGACATCTTACTCTGGGACTATACAGTGTATTCCGACGAGAGACTACAAATACCCCATGCCTTGATGTTCGAGAGAGAATTTGTCCTTCGCCCACTTCTCGAGTAAGTCTGTGTTGAGTGTTTTCAACCCAACAGTTCTGACATTTCCTAGACTTCTGCTGAGAGACCCCAGGAGTTTCCCATTCAAAGGTCAGATAAGGGGTCATCTTAAAAAATTACCCACACCAGATGTACCCCTAGTACCCATGACGCCCCTTGCACCGGATCTATCACCTATTTCCTCTGCTCAGCTGGCAAACAACACGCGGATCATGTCTATCCTGAACGTCACACCTGATTCCTTCTCAGATGGTGGTCAGAATTATGGTATCGACGAAGCGCAGTTAGCGAATACCATCCGATCACACATTGCCGATGGAGCTACGATCATCGATGTAGGCGGGCAATCAACCCGGCCTGGTGCCGTCCAGGTTTCTGCCGAAGAAGAGCTAGCGCGAGTCTTACCCGCTGTAAAGCTGACCCGCTCGCTGCCAGAGGCTGAAAATGTGGCAATCAGCGTCGACACATATCGTGGTAGCGTCGCTGAGGAGGCCATTACAGCCGGCGCAAACATGATCAACGATGTCAGTGCAGGAGCAATGGACGATACGATGCTTTCAACCATGGGCAGACTTGGCTGCACAGTGTGTCTTATGCATATGCGCGGCACCCCAGAAACTATGACCAGTCCTGAGATGACATCCTATCCTGACGGCATCGTGGAGACTGTAGGACGGGAACTCCTCGAGCGCGTCTACGCAGCAGAGAAGGCTGGCGTTAGACGCTGGCGCATCATTCTCGATCCTGGTATCGGTTTCGCAAAGACACAGGCACACAACCTCGAGCTGCTCCGCCGACAAGACGAGCTGATGAGATATCCGGGCCTAGAAGGCATGCCCTGGCTTGTGGGAACGAGTCGGAAGGCCTTTATTGGGAAGATTACGGGAGCGAAGGAGGCAAAAGATAGGGGCTGGGGAACTGCCGTTGCCGTTGCGGCCGCTGTCAAAGGTGGTGCGCAGATCGTAAGGGTACACGACGTCAAGGAGATGACGCAGGCTGTGAAGATGGCCGATGCACTCTGGCGAGCATGAAGATGACCACGCACGTGTCATTTTTGTTCTGCCCAACCATCTGTGTCTTTGAATCATGTATTTATTCAACACTTGGTCACTAGCAACTATACAGACCTCGAGAGGATCCAAAACATCATCTCGCATAATGCCCGTACACACTAGACCTTTTCCTCTCATCTTTAATGCACTGATATGATCATTACCCGCACAGAGCGGCCAGCTCCGCAACCGCCACAAGCACGATCAGATCAAAAACGAACCAGATCACGATCCCAATGAAAAGTCATCCCATGATCACGCTCGACAACAGGTAACAAGGACTGATGGGGAAAAGCATCAAGCAGCTGTTCAGAAAGGTAAACTCGATAATATAGACAGCATATATACAACAAGGCATCAGGATCCCTCAATGCCCATGAATAGCTAAATTTCACGCAAAGTCCGCAAATCTACAACTTGCTAGCACCGCCCATCAACTCAGCACCAGCCCCACTGATGGCCAGCTTACCCGTCTCCTTGACCTTGGTCTGGAACAGGACTGTGTTCCCTACCTTCCACATCTCGGTGATCAATGTCTGACCTGGCAGCACAACACCTGCAAACCTGACCTTGATGTTCTTGAAGGGACCGTAGGTTTGTAGAATGTGCTTACCCGAGATACCAAAGCTGCACAGACCGTGCAGAATCGGTGTTGGGAAACCACCAGCTTTGCTGAACGCTGGGTCAATGTGGAGTGGGTTCAGGTCGCCAGAGAGACGGTAGATGGCCGCCTGCTCCTCGGATGTACGCTCCTCAACAACAGTGTCTGGTGCGCGTTTTGGTGGCTGGTGAACCTTTGTAGCGGCACCACGGTCAGCGCCCTTCTTCTGGCCACCAAAGTTGCCAGAGCCACGGATGAATACTGTGCTCTCGTTGTAGAAGATCTCCTCGCCAGTCTTTGCATCCTTGGTGGTGCTACCGTATACAACCAGTCCAGCGGCACCCTTGTCTACAACCTCGACGAGCTTGGGCACAGCGACAAGCTTGGCTTCAGTAGGGATAGGGAACTTTCGGATTTCGAGGAACTGCTCGCCGTGGAGAAGCATACGAGGGTCGAAGCTGGGGACGATCTCATCAAAGGAGAAGGGGGGCTCAGCGTTGAAAGGTGGTACAACACCGAATGTGGGGATTACTTGGAAGTCCTCGTGGCCTTCGTAGACGAAAGGAAGGTCGGTGCGCTTGGCGCCAATTCCGAGGTCTGGCATGTGTTAATTACGAGGCTGATCTCACGGTCTGAACAATACTTACTGTAGAGAATGACGTCCCTCTCAGTGTACTCGAAAGGCGTGCCCTGGGATTGAGTAGCCATAGCCTTCTTCTGAGCCTCAAGAACCTCCTCGTTACTCTTTGTGGGCTTCTTCTCCTTCTTGTTCTTCTTGCTAGTGTTCTCCATGTTGGCCATGATGGACTTGAGACCGCTGGCGTTGTCGAAGGGGTGGTCAGCACGGCCATCATCGAAGTTGGTGATGCGCTCCCATTGGGAAAGAACAGCCTCAGGAGTGAGCTTAACGTCCACAGGGAAGCCGTGACCGCCAGTACGTTGCCACCTGGTGGCCGCGAACCATCCGGAACCCATCTCATATAGGCCGCCAGTTGGCTCAGGGGCTTTGTCAGAGACAAGCAGAATGACCAGAGGAGCGTTGTAGTCGGGCTTTAGTGCCTGGACAACCTCCTCGGGCAGGATGCTGCGGGTCATCTGCGTGCCGGCATTGGGAGCAACAGTGTTGACAAAGATGTTGTTCTTCTTGCCCTCAAGCGCGAGGGACTTTGAGAAACCGAGGATACCGCACTTGGCTGAGGCGTAGTTTGCCTGGCCAAAGTTACCGTAGATACCGCTGGTAGAGGTGGTGTTGAGAATACGGCCGTACTTCTGCTTGAGCATGTAGGGCCATGCAGCCTTTGTGCAGGAGTAGGTACCGAACAAGTGGACCTTGTGAATGATGTCCCACTGCTCGTCGGTCATGTTGGCGAATGCCTTGTCGCGGAGAATTCCGGCGTTGTTAATCAGGATATCGATGCGACCGTACGTCTCAATCGCGGTCTTGACAACAGACTCGCCGTCCTGGACATCGCCCTTGTTGCCAACAGCCTCTCCACCAAGTTTCTGGATCTCCTGAACAGTGTCGTCGGGGTTTACGAGGTCGTTGACAACGACCTTGGCACCGCGCTTGGCCAGCTGCAAGCAGTAGATGCGACCCAAGCCAGCACCTCCACCAGTGACAAGAGCAACCTTGCCCTTGAAGTCGATTGGCTCGCCCTGGGGGTTGGAAGGCAGTTGGTTGGCCTTCTCAAGCAGTTCGAGGGCGTTGGCTGGACCTTGCGGGTGCTCAGGCTTGGAGAAATCGACAACATCCTTCCACTTGGCAGCGACAGCTTCGGGTGTAAGAGTGTCGTCGGCCCTGAGCAGAGCACCAGTGGCTCGTTCCCATCGCAGCTTAGCTACGTGGCCTGCACCCGCCTCGAAGATGGAGCCCGTCTCGGTAGAGGATTTGTGTGTGAGGACGGCAACGAGCGGAACGATCCACTCGGGCTTCATCTTCTCGAGGACGTCAGGAGGCATGACGGTTTCAGTCATTCGGCTAGCGGCGATTGGGGCGACGACATTGCAGAGGATGTTGTACTTCAGACCCTCCTTGGCAAGCGTCTCGGTGAAGCCAACAAGAGCGAGTTTGGCGGCTGTCGGGGTCAGCAAACGCCCATGTTCTCGTACAAGATGCATACATACCAGAGTAATTTGTCTGTCCGAAAGATCCGAAAAGACCCGCGGCAGATGCGGTGCTGATCAACCTTCCGTACTTTTGTTTCCTGAAGTAGGGCCATGCGGCATGTGCGCACTTGTAGGCTCCGTAGACGTGGACACGGTAGATCAGATCCCAATCCGCCTGCTTCATGTTCTTGAAGCTGACATCGCGCAAGATGCCGGCGTTGTTGATGAGGATGTCAATACGTCCAAATGTGTCGATGGCTGTCTTGATGATGGCCTCTCCGTTCTCGACCGAGTCGTAGTTGGCGATCGCCTTGCCGCCGGCGGATCGAATCTCATCGACGACCTTGTCTGCAGCCTGTCATGGAGTTAGCAACAGAGAAATGATATGCAGGCTGAAAACGCCTACTGCCGAGCCCTGTCCTTCGCCCTTGAAGCTTGCGCCCAGGTCGTTTACAACGACGTTCGCGCCGCGGCTGCCATAGAAGATGGCATATTCGCGGCCCAGACCGCCGCCAGCACCCGTTACCACAACGGTCTGGCCATCGTATCGCAGCTCCTGCGCAGCCATGATGTGTATGGTTCGCTTTTGTGATGAGGTTGCCCCTTGGTTTGTTGGGGGGGAGAAGTTGCGCTTGCGGAATGTCCAATACAAGTAAGCAACAAGAGTGTTAAATGTCAAATGGGTATCAGCAAAGATCCCACGATGGTAAAGTGCAGGATGTGAAGAGTGAGGAAGAGAGAATAGGTGGCTTGCAGTGTAAGAGATGTTCAGACTAAGGTCATTCGCGATCTGACCCGGACGTGTCTCATGAAAGCAGCCGAGCTGTTGACAATGACGATTTACCTCGGCCCCGACGGCAGTTGGTCATGTGTGGGGATCTGCGCACCGTGCACCGTGCACCGCACCCTTTCACATGTCTTCAGCACCCCATCTTCTCCTCCTCGTGGGAAAGTCTGGGGTATCATGTGACAGTGACCAAATTGTGCGCAACCTTATGCGCTGTTGCCCGGCTCGTTTAGCCTTGGCTATGGAGAGGCTATGGAGCGGCTATAGAGAGGTGGTGGATGAACAGGTGCTGAGCTGATGTGGGGCTGTCAATACCACCGCCCCAGGCCCGAAACACGTACCGTACGCGTCCTGGCCATCATCGCCGTGTGGAGGCGCAACAGAGGAAGAGCAAGTGCTCTGTTGATTTTTGGCCATTTGCTACAGCCAAAAAGTGCAGTGCAGGGGACTGTTTGTGTGATTGATACTTATCACCAGCAAGCTGGCCGACATGTGGACGCCAAATCACGCCTTTGGAGGAAACGGCGTGCTCCGATTACTATTATATCGGAGCCTCTACCTCTAGGCGCTCGCCAGTCTGCGTCACGAGATTCAGCAGACTTACAATTTGCCAAGTTTACTGGACTCTGTGGCTGAGAGCAGCCACACCTAGGCTTGGAGTTTTTCCAACACCAACATGTTTCAGTGCACCAAGCCAGCAATGTTAAATATGCCCTGCCCGAAATTCACTGCCCATCCATGCATGGTTGATGGCATCATCGATCCTTTGCAAACACGATACTGCACCAGGATAATTCTAGCTCTATCACTATCTGCGCCATGCCGAGGACAACGCCGACCCAGACCCTCATCGTCACCGCTTCTTGTCCGCCAATTTGCTTGCCCATAGCCAATGACTTCACAGCGCTTTCGTCCGGAGCGGACAGGAAACCAGTTCTGCACGCTGCATACGCTCATCATGCGCGGTTCGGCCCGTTGACGGCTTTGACCGTTTTCAACATTCGCGTACCTACCTTACCGAGCCTCAAAGTCCTCTACAATGCGCCTATCGAAGACTGTATCCTATTCCTGCCGTGGATCAAAGAGGAGAAGACATGGAGTTAGGGTATGGGGAGAGAGGGAAGGTATCGGGATAGGCATAGTGTGCCGGGAGCTATCATGGCCGATGTTATGCCGGTTACCATATGATAGGTGTCCTAGGGTGAAGCAGAGGTCAGAGTTTTCCTATGCTGTAGTAGACTGTAGAGCTTGGGTGTACTAGATGACGATCCTTCTGGCAGGAACAGTTGCTCTAGGGTCCCTTTAGCGGGCACGAGCAATGATCTGTTGGTGCGGACCATCAGAGAACAAAAGCTTTTGCTGTGTGGTTCCTGGAAATCGTTCCGCTCTTTGGCTGATCATAGTAGGTGTTATTTCGTAATTCTGCTTCCCACAAGGGTGAGAAAAATCCGCGAGGCGGCTTGGGGTGATTGGAATCGTGATACCAGTACGAATGATTGTGGGAGTGGGTTCGTGGATGCACGATTGCGGGTACCGAACACTTACAAATGCAAGTCGATATAACCCACACGTACTGTCATCTCATGTCCTTGAACCGGCGCAAATGTGATATCCTTTTTCTTGTTCAGAGTCGATTGCGTCTTGAGAGGCTTGATAAAACTTGCAGCCCAAAGACCGTCGCTGGGTTTGTTTGCAACGCTCTGCAGTGGACGACGCTGCTTAGTCTGACACCGAATGTAATGCCAACAACCTACATATCCCTCATCGGAGTACAACCCGCATGTGTGGCGTTGGCCCAAACACCCAACCTGCGCATCTTCGCCTATCTTGCACATATTTTCCCTTAGGTCCGTCGAGTACGCAGGGGAAGTGATGCAAGAGCACTAATTGGCCGTGTTGCTCGCAGGAGTCTCGGCGACGAGTGTGAAGTTGTCGACCTTACGTCAAAAGCTCGGAGAATAATGGGCCGCATCCTTCCTGGCTATATGTAGCAGGCCAAGCGCAAGCTACACTAAGCGCGTCTTTGTTAGCCGGCAGTTCTGGTGTTAAGATTCATGGATCAACGACGCACAGGGCAGCGCAGTCACAGCACCAATTTTCGTAACCGTGAAGTAGTCTGAATGCTGAGGCGATGACAGGTGCCTCTTAGGTGCCACATCCGAGTACATTGCATATTCCCAGCAACCACAGGAATGACGTCGTGACGTGGCTATTCATGGGCCTGCCCTCATCCCGAGGCCATGTCAGCGGTGTCGTTTTCGAGGAGACTGTCAGCGGGGCTATCCGCCCGCCTGATGTATACCATGCACCACGTGCTCATTAACGACCGGATTTGTACACTAGCGCAAGTAACACCTGTTTTCATGGCAAATTGCAGACTGTGCGGCGGGCGGAAATTCTTCCGATGAGAGGTCCGCCCAAAATGAGAGGTTGGAGAAGCTGACCTAGACCCGCAGAGCTACTGTGTGTGTCCTATCTTGTTTCGACCTACTGCAGGGTACGTACCTTAGATGCCGGTGTGTCAGGGATTGTGGTCTGTGGGATGCGAGTTTGCAACGATGGCTCACGGCCGTATGATCGTGGACGGGTCTTTGAACAAGCCCTACTTTTGGAAGCGATAGACCCCCGATTGCTTGTCCTTGGTGGCAGCACGCCTCATTCTGATCCGACTACTAGCGTCCAGGAGGTTGGAATGGAAGCGGTAAAACGATCTGCTCATCATCCTGCGTCCCACAACGGACCTGGTCCTCCCTGGCCAGTAGCCTTCTGAGCTACACATGTCACCGGATTCTGGGGACCGTCCTAATGTCTAACAGCAAGCTGAAGAGATAGCGCTTGACTCCGTGGGGATGGAAGACGTCCAGCCTTTGATATCTGTGTTCCAAAACTCGCGGCGACTTCGTCAGCATGCTTTAGTGACGTTTCTCTTCGCCACGATATCGGATAATTTTGCGCCTTTGCCGAGCCGTCGTCAGCTAGCAGTAATTCTCAGATCGCGAGGTTTACAGCGCCTTGCTGTCCTTTGTGATCATTTTGAGGTTTGAGCCATCCCTGTCACTTGCCATATCCAATCTAGCGTAGTCGTTTTTCGTCGGTGGTGTTGACTGCAAGCTGTTGTCAGGTGCTCCGAAGTCACGAGCTTCTTTTCAGAGACCCAAATCGCAATGAGTGACGATTCAGAGAGAGTCTGCGTCCACGGCCGAGTTTTCCAAAGGATTTCCCTTGACGAGAGAATCTACTTCGCACCTGTAGCCATCGACGACCGCGAAGAGAGCAGGTTGACCGCTCAACATCGCCTTGTAGCTAGAATCTTCGACGACGGATTGTTCTCCTCCAGAGTACCAGTGGAAAATCCCTCTGCAGTTTTGGAATGCGGCTACGGCAACGGGGAATGGGCTGTCCAATGCGCTGAAGAATTTGAGGACTGCGAGGTGTGTACTTGATCATACCATATGCACAAGTCAAGAGACTGGCGCTGGCAATGGCCTCGTACTACTGTGGAGATGTTAACGTTCCCAGGTAACTGCCATCGACATATTTCCTATGTGAGTAGAGGCCATGTCTGGAGTCCACCCATGAACGAAAACTGAGCCGAGCTCCTATTTCTAGGGATCTCCCGGATCAGCCCGAAAACTTAGATCTGGTTAGTGACATCAACGTACGAATTGTGTGCGAGACATACTCTGACTTCGAACACGCAAATTCAGATCTGCCATAACCTCAACGACCCTCTTCGCGATCCCGAACTATTCCAATCGAACCATTACGACCTCATTCACTCGCAATTCGTGTTTCCGGGTATAAAGACAGAAAGATGGTCCCGGTATATCAGAGACATGAAATTGCTGCTGAAGCCATCAGGTTGGGTCCAAATGATGGAGTTCCTGCCCATTGTTCAATCTCATAATGGAAGTCTCACGGAACAGTCTGCCGTACGAAGATGGTGGCAGTCATACCAGAGTACGATGGCAAGCATGAATCGTGACCCAAGGATAGGTCGTCGGTTGAAGCAGCTGTTGCTCGATAATAGCTACCGAGATGTTGACGTAGATGTGGTGCAGCTACACATTGGTGGTTGGTCCCCAGGTAAAGCCTCTTTAATGTGTCCCGCATCTTGTCTTTCACTGTGGCCAGTCGTGTTCCGCCATTCCCAGACCTATGCTCTACTCCACAACAGTGCTGAGAAGTCTTGTATAGATCCTACCCAAGCCAGCCTCGGTCGAGATTCTGTCGCAGTACGTACATCCTTGTTGTAGTAGATGGAGTTCTGCTGGCCGCACGCTCACGCGTCCAGATGATCGGTGACCTGCTTGAGTCTCTCGGGTTATGGCCGTTTACATCGACTCTTCATTTTACAGCCACAGAATTTGACTCCCTGATGGAAGAAGTCCGTAAAGAGCTCCAGGACGTGAACCTGAAACTATATATCGAGATGTAAATGACGACTTGTCCTAATTGGTGGCGTATAGCTAATCTGCTTCCAGATATGTCGTCACGGGTCGAAAAAGCACTCGGTAATGCGGCATACATGTGTTGACGTCGATGTAGGCGTTGCATTGCGCTATGGATCCTTCAAGATGCACGGGTGCACAGGTCGTGGTTGCGTGAGGTGGAGTGGCATGGTTAATATGGTCGGGAGTGAGGGCGTCTTCCTGTAGCTGTCAGAACTCTGTAATGAAAGCAGGGCAGTCTGCGCGGCTTCATCGTGTCCAGCAGATATTAACAAGCCATTTCCAAATGCTCGGAACCCGGCCAGGCAGATAAGGAATTCAGAGGTCCTCCTAACCCTCGCATATGCACTTACGAAGGTCCATGGTAAGGGGCCTGAAAGCAGCCTTCCTGTCTTCTGAGCTTGCCAGTTTTAAGCAGACTAAGCTCATACTTGCAACAACCGCCGGGTAAGCAGGTTAAACTGACCACAACAGGCCTCGCTTCAACGAGAGTGGAGGCATTACTGTATCATGTAAGCAGCAGACCGGTAACGGTAGCTCCTCGAAGGCGAGCGCGTGTTTGTGGCATGCTCAAGTATGTCGTCAGGCTGGCGTATCACCTGGTTCGAGCGCGATAAGGGTTTGCAGGAGAGGCTGTAGTGGGTGAAAGCCGATAAGTGATATACACAATGTCGGTGAAGCGATGACACTGGAGTGCTGCTGTGCGCATACAAAGACGGTGCCGAGGATGAGAACTTCAGAGGCAGAGAGGGTCAAACAGATGACAAGGGAAGGTGGGGCGACAAGGCACAGGTTATGGAACGCTAGTGGCCCTGAAGAGTGTTTGTTCGATTTTAAGGAAGGAGCCATGGTCAAGACCACCTACGTCAACCTTCGACATGGCGTCTTCACTCCACAAATCGGGGCCCATGAGCCACAAACACAATCTCCCCAATGGGGCCGGGATCTATTCGGTAGGTTTACTTGGCCTCAGGTCAATTTCCCCGACAGTCTGGTACCGAAATATGCGCTGTGATGGGGCGCTTCTCTGGCTAGATGTGAACGCCTTTGAGACTGAACAACAGCATACCACTCCTTCGGCATTAGTTCATCTCTATCCGGTCAAAACTCGGCATGCCGAAGCCTTCACTGCAGGCAGCCTTTGTCCCCTCTGACTACTAACTCAGCCTGCCGTTGTTTTCTGAAGCACTACCGCAGATTGACGTTGGACTATCGAGTGCCTTGGTCCAATCCAGTTAGCAGTATCCACCAGCGTTGACCTACCCAAGACGCGTGCACCGGGGAAGCGGATATCGTCAGGGAGCCTACGTTGAACTAACGGCTTCGTAACGAGACACTTCGGTATTGGCGTGCACAACATTGTCCTGTCAAAGTGTTCGATTTGCGTCCGGTCTGCGATTTCAACATCCTGGCGATAAGCTTCATCGGTCACCGAAAAAGAAATCTACAACGCCTCATCCTTAGAGGAAGCATATAGAGAGAACAGCATCCGATCGGTTACCGTCTACAGAGCGTAGAATAAGTCTTCTCTTCGTTGCCCCCTGGATACTTTTTCCCGTGGGGTTGAACCAGGAATTTTGAGATTGGATAGCGCTTACAGTACCGCCGCAAGCCGTCCGAAGTAGTTCAACGGCAGGCAGCATAACAGCCTTGCGTGTGCGGGTTGATACTCTGATGCATGGCTGCGATCCCGGGATACGCGCCCAGGTTTCTGTTGGATTCCAGACCTCGGTTGGGAGCCACAGTCAGCACATCTCGGTAGTTTCCCGATACCATCACCCACTCCAGAACGTTGCCAACCTCCGAAGCAACGACGACGTCATCGTACCTCTTCACATTAGCTTTGCGCCCGACCCACAAGCCGAGTGTTGGATCTATGCATCACGCAATGCTGCAGCAGTCCCCCGAACCACCATCATCAGCTGCGTAAACCGAAAATGTCAACTCGGCATGGCAAGCCCTGAGCTCTGAGTTGCAATAGCTACAGCACAAGAACAACACTGAACGCGAGTTTTTGATGTTGATGTGTAGAAGTGCTTACTATTGGTGCAGCTTTCAATCTCCGGTTCATCGACCGCAGCAGTCGATCGAGCTGCGCAACGCGCAGTCCTTTTAGGCTGATTCCCGGCCAACCACACCCACAAAGCGTATAGCTCCCGCGACCGACATCATTTCCCATGTGCAATCGGGCTGACGTCCCCAATTTCCCCGCGTACCAGCTTCAATTGAACATGGAATATCTGCCGTCCTGGATGAGCCTTATGTATCGGCGGAAAGGAATGGCTAGTGCTCTGGATACGTCCCGCCGGCCTCTGCAAACTTAACGGTATAAGTACACGCGTAACTCTCGGCGCACATGTAATTGCCAGCAACTGGGCAGTATCACCATGATGTCTTCTTGGTCAATTCGATTGCTTGTCGCCAATCTAGCAATTACTGGTGGAGCTGCAGGGGGTTGGCGCGACGGGAAGTTCAAGACTTTGGTGACGTTGGGTGACAGCTACACAGACGAGAATCGACTTGGATACTTCATCAACAACAATGGTTCCGCGCCTCCTACGGCATGGCAGCAGCCGGTGGTAAGCCGGACATCAGCACAACTCTCTACCTCTTGCTAAGAATACCTAGGGTCTAGCCACTGCTTCGGGTGGCCTCTCTTGGGCTCGTTACGCTAGCATCTACTCTAAGACGAATCTCTACAACTACGCCGTTTCAGGAGCTGTGTGCTCCAACGAAGTATCCCCACGCTACTTCTCTGCTATAAATGCACCCTTCCCGGATATTGCTGGATACGAAGTGCCTGCCTTTATCGCAGATTCCAAAGCCAGCAACGCAAATGGCACCAAATTCTTCACCGGAAAAGCCTCCACCACCGTGTATGCCATCTGGATTGGAACAAATGACCTTGGAAACGGTGCATTTCTGACGGACAGTCAAATCCCGGGCAAGACTGTCGCAGACTACATAGACTGTGTTTACGACCAAATCACACGCCTCTACGAGAACGGAGGCCGCAACTTCGTCATCATGAACCTCGCTCCACTCGAGCTCCTCCCTCAGTATCAGCAGCCTCAAGACGGGAGCCTGCAAGCAACACAATACTATCCCGATCTCCCTGGCAAGAACCTCACCGAAGTCCACGGCCGCATGCAAAACACTGTCGCTGCACTCAACCAAGTCTACAAGTACCGCACACCCTTTGAAGCCCAAGTCAACGAACTCTGGGAAGATGCGAATGTCGCTAATTTCGACGTGAACGCGCTTATGACGGATATATACAACAACCCTGCGAGCTATCTGAACGGGACGGGGGCGCCGCTTAATGTCAAGGGTGTGGAGCGTCTGTGCGATGCGCAGGGAAGTAATTGTACGAGTACGGATAGCCCGGATAGCTTCATGTGGTACGATCCGCTGCATCCTAGTGAGCAAACGAGCAGGATCGTGGCGAGGGAGTTTGTGGGAGTGCTTGGAGGAAAGAGTAAGTGGGCCGAGTACTGGGGCTGTTAGTATATGATGTGATGGGGGGTGTAAGGAGATGAAAATCTGATGTTGATACGAGGATATGATACGTCTATGTTACGAAAATCATACAACGTCATGTTCTGTCTCTCTTCCGAATAATGTCGCACCATTTCCCAGTGGTAGTCATGCAATTCCTTGCTATTTCCTAGTCTTTGCACCTGCAAGAAAGCAAATCCACTGTATCATTCGAGTGGTCAACGCGCCCTGAAATGAGACGATCTTCGCGTCATATACTTGCCAATGAGGAGATGAGTGCTGCCGTAAGTGAGTACTTGTCACAACGCTATGTTATGCTATGCTGTGCTATGCCATGTTATGCTAACAACAATCCAACTAGAGCCGGAACCGCTCCTCATATCCAATAACAACATCCCAACCAACTCATATACTCCGACACCACCTCTCCAAGCCCTTATCACCACCCTTGATCCCCTTCAACACCTCGCCCACCTCTTCCAAAGCAACATCGCACCTCACCATGCCGAACGCGCCAACCTGACCCTGTATAACCGGCATAATCAGACCCAGATCCACAAGACCCTCCCATTCCCGTCTCGCGACATCTTTGCCCCAGACTTTGCTTGCGCCGCTGCTCGAGCTCAGTCCGCCGGCGGCTGACTGGATTCGAGCTCGTGATGCGAGAGTGACATATTCGTCGTAGGCCATGTTGAAGTTGCACGTGTCGGAGTCGTGGATGATGTCCAATCTTGCGGCGGCGATGAGAAGGGAGAGAGATAGCTGTGAAAGTGAGGGAATGAGGGATAATTTGGAGTCTGGAGAGTTGAGTAGGTTGGTGGGCTGGAAGGGTGTGTTGGGAGAAAGTGTCGCGGTGGGAAGGAGGAAAGAGGTTAGGATTTGTGGGACGGATTTTGTGAGATAGAAGGACGGCGCAAGGTGCTGGGTCAGAAACGCGCGCGATGAGAAGAGTTCCTAGTAGATTATCAGCTTGGTCGTGACATGGCAGCGGAGAACTGTTGATGCACTTACGGAGATGTTGGCGTTCCACTGTGACAATGCATCTTGTTTTGCATCGCTCTTCTTTCCCTTCTTTGCCGGTGCACTTTTGGTACCACCTTCTAGAATACCTCTCTCCTCGACGCTCAGCTGCTCTGGCTGTATTGACAAACAGGCCTCGCATGTTTCCTGGAACGCAGTAAAAGTCGTTGCTAGCCTCAGATGCACATAGCGATGGCTGAAGCGACTCTTGACTCGCTTCTCAAGACTATTAGTTACGTCAATGCGTGTCGTTAATCCCAACACCGCAATAGGCGCTTTTCGTGATTGTGCAATGTCGAAGAGATTGTAGAGCAATGTCTGGCGGGGATGCTGAGCAAAGAGATCAAACTCGTCCATGACGAAGACGACAGCTTTGGCGACCTCGTCAGTCACTTCGCCAGTCTGTTCCGAAGGATGCGAAAGTAGAGCGAGCAGCGTCGCCAAGGTGTCCGCGTAGTTTTTTCCTGGCCCACTCCCATCCTCTTCGATATCCATCTCCTTGCCCAACTGACGCCAGATTTCCCGCAGTGCGATCTTATCGTCTGTATGGACGAAGCCGTTGAGCCGGACGACATGGTATTGGCCACCGTTATCTTTCGAGACCTCGGACAGGACTTTGTTCACGAGCGCCGTCTTTCCACTGCCCCGAGCTCCAATGACAAGCATTGAGTTGCCTTCACCAGCGGTGATGGTCTGTTCGACGAGTTGGTACACGGAGTTGTACTCGTCGTCCAACCCAACCAGAGGCGAAGGACGTTTGCCGGTAATACGGTCCATGACGATTGTCTTGAGTAGATCAAGCTCACAACCCGGCGCAAGGTTGCTGTAGATGACCGACGGCGTTAACTTCTCTTTCTGAGCTGAAGTAGGCTTATTGAAGGGACTCGGCTCTGTTGGGTCCAGTACACTACCCAGGAGACTGTTCCCATCTACGTCCATTTCGTCCTCTTCGTGTCCATTAGCCTGGTCTTCTGCGTCCGACAAGCGCTCTTCGTTATTGTTTGCGATGTGATCGGTGCGGTTAAAGCGTCTTCGTTCACTAGCAGTCAGCTTTCTGTTGGTTGTGGGAGAGCCGTCGCCGAGTTCGTCGGCGCTCTCTGGTATGGTTGTGTGCTCTCCTACAGGCTTTCTTCGCTTGACCGACTTGGAGGGCGTCGCTGCAACTGCCTCTTCTGATTCTGATTCCAGTACTGCAGCCTTTTTCCTTGTACTGGTCGCTGGCTTCCGTATTAAGCGTGGCTTCGAGATCTTAGCGGCCTTGGTATTGTTCTGCAGCTCATCTGTCTTCTCCTGCTCCTCCTCCTCCTCTTCGGCAATAGGGCTAGGCTCCCTCTTCTTCCGAGCATTTGCTCGTGGAGCTGCTGGTTTGCGCGCGGACGCAGCTGGTTTTCGGACAGCCTTCGCAGGTGCGACAGCATCTTTGGACTCGCCTTTGGCAGCGCCGGCCTCTTTCAAAGCATTCCGACTTGCGGTTTCCGCTTTGGTAGGTCGCCCCTTTCCTCGCTTGGGCGGAGTGGCTGTTTGTGTTTCCTCCTTGCTCTGCGCAGCAATTGGAGTGTTCTCTTTGGATGCTTTGTGTGTCGGTTTGCGGGCTCGGACTGGTCGCGAGGATGTTGCAACGTTCAATGCGCCTTCGATGTCATCGTAGACATCAATCTCTTGTTCTGCTGCACGCTTCACTGCTGTGCCGTTTGTTGCGCCCTTGGCCAACCGACCCTTGCGCACTGGTGCTGGCTTCTTCACCTCATCCTGTACAGTGTCGCCATTCGTCTTTGCGGCGGACCGGGTCGCAAGTCTGCCAGAGGCTTTCCGTGTCGACGGCTTTGTTGACGGGCTCGGTCCGGTGCCCTCTGAGGTATCGAGCTTTCTCCGCTTAGAAGATCGGGGCGAGTCATCCATGGTGGCGATGGGGGATGATTATAAATTACAGGTGTGTAGTTGGTCGGTGTCTGTTACTGAGAATGCATCATAGTCGTGTTGTGGGTGCACTGTTTCGAGGTCGCGGATGCCCTGGTCAAGGCGGCGCGTCAATCTCAGAGTCGCGTCGCGCTAGAATTCCGCTCCCGGGCGCCCCTGCATCATGCCAACAGCCCTCCAGCCTGGCTTCTCCATACACAACACCAACGCCATCAAACACCACACCAGACTATGACTCAACACTGCCCGTGAGACATATCAGATGGCGCTAGTGCGATCCCTAGTCTCACCGTTTGTACAACCGTACCGCTACCATGCATGACTGTTGCGCTTTTCCGACGGCTTCAGGGCTCAGGGCTCCCGAGCCCCACTGAACTACGCATCCAACACGCCCTACATGTACAATCAGGGACTAGGTCAACATCACCACTACTAACTCCAATGTACTAGAAAACATGTACATAAGCATGAATCTGCTGCTGGGGGAACTGAGGAAAGGCACTCAATGGCTTCAACTCAGAGTACCCAGGTCGACTTGACCACTTACCCCCAGCAGCCCTCCTCGGCTGCAACCACAGACATTGAACTACTACAAGAGAACGACCATTCTCAACCAATTAGCGACAATGCATTCTCTCTTCCGCCCACAGACGGTGGCAGAGATGCATGGCTCTGCCTGTTTTCCTGCTTCATGGTCAGTTGTACCCGTACGAAATGCATGTGAGACATACACTGACTTCAGCTCTCCACCTCTGCAGCTCGAGGCCATGATCTGGGGCTTTCCTTCCTCTTACGGCGTCTTCCAAGAATACTATGCTACTAGTGACGAGTTCTCTGGCCAAAGCAACGTTGCCGTTGTGGGTACTTGTGCAATGGTATGTCCTAGTGATTTCGCAGAGACAAAGACTAAGACCTACCAGGGTATCATGTACATGGATATTGCCCTCTGGTTCGCCGTACTCAAGTACTTTCCAAAGTTTCGCGTCTGGGCAACACCAGTTGGTCTGGTAGTCGTCTGCCTTGCCTTGGGCCTTGGATCTCTTTCAACGAGCATAACGCACCTCATAATCACTCAAGGCATCTTGTACGCACTAGGCGGTGGTCTCGCGTGGACGCCAATTCTCTTCAACATCGAAGAGTGGTGGGTACGCAGGAGGGGATTCGCCTATGGGGTTGCCATGGCCGGCTTGGGATTGAGTGGCGCCATTCTTCCTCTCATACTCGAGTGGCTTCTACACACTTACGGGTTCCGGACGACTCTCCGAGTATGCGCACTCAGCTTCGTGGCTCTCAACTTCCCCATAGTCTTCTTCTTCAAACCTCGCCTTCCGTTATCCCAGACATCGCAGAAAAGGGGCTTTGACCTGTCGTTCTGGACCTGTTCCAACTACCTGATTCTCCAGTCCGGCAACATCATCCAAAGCCTTGGATTCTTTCTACCAGCAATCTATCTACCCACTTTCGCTCGGTCGATCGGTGCAGGTAGCATCGAGAGCACTGTTACAATCATTCTCGTCAATGCTGCTGCATTCGTCGGCTGTCTGTGCATGGGAATTGCGACCGACAAGTACCATGTTACCACCTGCATCATGGTCTCAGCCCTGGGCTCAACAGTCGGCATCTTTCTCCTCTGGGGATTCTCCACTTCACTGGCGCCATTATACATCTTCTGCGTAGTCTACGGCGCTTTCGCTGGCTGCCAATCGAGTGCTTGGAGCGCCATGGTCGCAGAAACCCAGAAGAAGCGCAGAGGCGCAGACTCTGGCTTTGTATGGGCGTGCCTGTCTGCTGGAAAAGGCGTCGGCAACTTGTGCAGTGGCCCGCTCTCAGAAGCTCTGCTACATGCTGGAGACTGGAGTGCGGGATTTGCCTACGGCAGCGGATATGGGGCACTGATTGCGTTCACAGGCGTGACCGCATTCCTGAGTGGCTGGGGTTATGCGGCAAGGAGGATCGGGTGGATATGAACTGAGGCTCTGGATGCCTGAAGATGCCTGACGTATTCTGGATCCCAATTCTTGTGTACCGCTGGACATACGTCACGCATCATGCCTTTACCACATGCCAAACACCGGGCAGGTCGCCCGATGCTCGAGTAAACACTGTGACTGTTACAGAGCATACATGGTCTGGTGGTCCATGCGCCAATCAGCTGGCGATGTTTGGTTGTTGGCGTCGAGTTACGCGTACGCCTGAAACGGACCCACCAGTACCATTGTACGCCATGGACCCTTCGGCGCCTGGCACCAGCATCTCGACCTTTTTCTCGAAACATGTTGGTCTCCCCGTGCAATCTATCCATGGCCATCGCAGCCTTGCTTTTATGCAGATTAACGGCTTGGCCAATGCTACTCACCTGTTCACTTGCTGCCTATGGCTTTGCACACTAAAATTATTGGAGCACGAACGCAACTAAACAGAAGTGATCGACATGAATTCCCCGTGCTATACCCTCCGTCTCATGCTGCCCAGATGGGGCGTGTGTCGCTAACCTGCAGAGATTACCTCTAACCCTTCGGCGCGTCTTCGCAAAGGCTTGATCGATCTTATCTGTAACTAGCAGGTCGCACGGGCGTTGTTCTCCAGCAACGTCAAACGACTGGGCTTTCTGGGGCTTGCGGGAACCAGGTTTTAGATGAACGAGTTTGTTGATCGTGGCTGGAAATCTCCGGGCGAGGATATATACCTTGGATCTGGCATCGTGCTGAACGGCCATCAACCAGTTCTTCACAGACAGTTGTCTCTCTCACACTCTCTTTAGGCAGGCCTTTTCTTCGCTCTTGCTGTCACTCTCTAGATATCCTAGCGGTATACGTACATTCTTTTTGGCTGTGCCATCACCATCTTTGTTGTCACACATCACCCATCTCGCTCTGTCTCAAACACCACTTCCACATTCCACATCACAGACATCACCATCAAGATGAGAAACACCATCATCCTCGCTGCTCTTGCGAGCACCGCAGTCGCCCACCCATTCAGCGACTACCTCGACGCCATCTTCGGCACCAAGGAGTCTCGTCACGCTCCTCCTCCCGAGCTGATGCCCGGCTTCGCCCCAATCGGCACCGGCACGGCATCTGGCATTCCTTTCCCCACAGAAACAGGAGTACTCCCTACTGGTCTTGTGCAGCCTGCCCGCCACCGCGTCCGCAACCTAGCCATCGACTACCAGCTCGCCCCAAGACAGGACGCTGGACCCGGACCCGGAGCGGATCCTTCGCTACCCAGCTTCTCGTTGGCGGAGCCCACAGACGGTACTCCTGCTCTGCCCACAGAAACAGAGGGAGGCTTCCCTGGACTCCCCACCGGCGAGCCTGGAGTGCCTTTCCCCACCGGCGGCTTTCCCAGCCCCCCTGGTGATGGCCCTGCTCCCACCGATGTTCCTTTCCCCATGCCCACCGGTGGCTCTCCGTTCCCCGGCACCGGCGTGCCTGGTCTGCCTACTACGATGCAGACTCTGACTCGCGGTCCTCAACCCACGGGCATGCCTGAGCAGCCTGGCTCCGAGAACGGCGAGGAGGAATCTGGCGATGGCGCACCAGGAGGCTTCTTCGATTGGCTCAGCAGCCTGTTTGGCGGCGGCAAGAGTGAGATGAGCGCTTAGAGTCTGGGCTTTCATCACGGTCTACTCCGGAAAAGGGGTATGTGGTGGAAAAGGCATGGAGCAGTGTGTACGAGTAAGACGTCTTGATGGCGCGACATTTCAATTCTTTCCACATAACTTTTATACTCACATTTGATACCAAAACATAGAGAAACAACAATGCATGCCATATGCTTGCCTCACAGCCTTGCACATACAGTGAAGCTGTAAAGTCTCAGAAACAGTAGTACGTCTTGTTCTATTTCAAAGGCATCTACTCAACGTTAAAGATAAAGATTGTATCGAAAAAAATTGACCGCTGCCGTTGAGGGCAGTGACCGGGTATCTTAGAAAGCCATATCCTACACTATGCTATTGAACTTTTTAGGTTCCCGCACCATATCTTTCGTGACGGTCGTCGGGTTGAATAGACGCCTCCCAGATGCTTGTGCATGATTGCTGTGCAAATCGTAACCTTTTTCTTTCGATGCCGACCATAACCGATATACGCCAAAGAACAAAAAACCCCAGAGATTCGCGCTTGTTGAAATGCAAGAGTTGTGTTGAAAGTAGGAGCTCTGTCGCGTAACTTGTTGAACACCAGACTAGGAGTGGAGATTTCCTGGAAGAAGACTCATCTCAAGTTGGTCTTGGCGTGTTGAATGCAGTAAGACCTGGAGGCATGCAAGCCTAGTTGGACATTGCTAGGCTTTTCACACCGTTGGTGACCTCGACAGCGGCTGCTTTGGCAGTATCGATTAGGCTTGGGTTTTCCTCCTTGTGAGACTTGGCTTGCTCGCCGTTGGTACCGTTGGTACCGTTGGTTCCATTCGTGTGGCTGCCACCGTTGACTACCTTTGTCGCTTCTTCCCCATTCGCGCCAGGAAGATCAATGTTAGGGTCAACGAGCGGCTTGTCCATGTCCTTGACTTCTAAGCCATCGAAGATGGGGAAAATGCCGCGGGTTGCGTGGAAGTCGTTGTGTACTACACGCAAAGTGTTAGTAAAAGAAGCGTAAGCATAAGCGAATTTACTTGCCGATGTTCAGGAGATACCACGTATCTACGACATCCTGGATCACATAACGCGATGGGCTGACACCTGCATGGCAGTTTGCCCATTGTTGCCCAAGGCGGTAAAACTCGTCCTTCCAGGCGAGGAAGCTGACTGTTTCAACAATGGTTGGCTGTACAATCTCCTTGCCCGGGAAGACACCCCATGTAACAGCATTTGGTCCTTCGTTGGGAGCATTCGTCTTCAAGTCGCCATCCTTGTTCACAGCATAGTAGGTGAATTCGGGATCGCGCTCGAGACGCGTGATGATCTCAGAAATGTATTCCGGAGACACAAAGACTTCCAGGTATGCCTTTTGGTAGACATAACCATTACGTGGACCCCAACCAAATACCGGATCCGAAGACTTGGCTCCATTGACAGCAGGCTGAGAGTTGATAGTCAGGAATCCACGGCGGTTCAGATCGATCAGATCGTCCTGGATAGACCCAGCTTCAGTCGTGATGGGTTGTTCGCTCCACGGCAAAGAGTCGAGCTTTCCTTGCATGTAGCGTACGAAGAGGTCGGACAGATCTCTGATGGACATTGGTGTGCCCCATAACTTGATGTTCTGCTCGTTGGTACCCTTCAGACCGATGCCGTAAGAGTCCAACTCGCCAAAGGCGGGTGAACGTGAATCTCCCCAGCGACCGTTGGGGAACTCGTCCCAGTCTTGTGTGCGTGCAATGTAGGATCGGTTGCGGTTGCGCCAGAAGATTGGTCGTACGTTCTCGTCTCGTCGGTTGAGGGCCAGCGAAGGCCGCCATGGAAGAGGCTTCTCTAGCGGTGACTCGGGGTCGGGTAGGAGGTCTAGCTCTTCGAGGACCATGCGGGTGGCTTGTGCGAGATTCATGGTGTAGCTATATGGGTATTAGAAAGGTGATCTTTTTTTTGAACGAGAAAACAACTCACAAGTGCAGGTGCGTGATGCCAGCGTCGATCAGCTTCCGGCACATTTCTGCGACTAGGTGTTTACCGACTTCACGCACTTCGACGTCATCATTCTTGACAGGCTCTAGAGCCTCAGTCCAATGCTTCGGGATGTTGCATCTCGTCCATTGGGCTCTCCGCAGGAAGGCGGCATGGGTGTGAATGGGCATAATGCCGGGAATGATGGGAACGTCGATGCCCTTGGCACGAACTTTTCTCACCCACTCGAGGAAAAGGTCGGTATCGTAAAACATCTGTGTGACGATGAATGTTCCTCCGGCATCAACCTTCTCCTTGAGATGGTCGATGAGCTCGTCGACGTTGTCATTGTCGTCGCTGCCCTCGGAGTATCCCGCCACACCGATATCGAAATGGTTTCCGTACTTTTCCTTGATGTAGACGACGAGATCTTTTGCATAGCGGAAGCCGCCTGCCGTTGCCTCCCACTTTTCTCGCTCACGTGGCGGGTCTCCCCTCAAGGCGAGAATGTTGGTGCAGCCGGCATTGTATGCGTCTCGGAGGGCGTCGTCGAGCTTGGACTTTTCCATGTCGGTGCATGTGAGATGCATGCAGGTTTCGAGGCCGTAGACGGATTGTGCAACCTTGACCATTTCGCAGGTCAGCTTGGAGTGGCGGCCACCAGCGCCCCAGGTCAGGTCGATGAATTGCGGACCGAAGCTATGCATGCGGTCCATGCGGTCGTAGAGGTTTTGGACACCCTAGATCGAGTCAGCGCTGGGCTCCTCGTGTCGGGATACGAGGGCATTGTTACCTGGGCTGTCTTGGGCGGAAAGAATTCGAAGGAGAAGGTCGGCTTCCCCTCCTCTCTCGCCTGGGCGAGCTTCTGAGAGATGTGCATGGCGGAAAGTAATGAGACAAACTAAAGGAAGAGAAAAAGGATAAAGAGAATCTGCGGAAATTGTTGGCGATGTCAGGGAGAAGCCGGTATGAGGAATGAGCACCCCGCGGTGAGCTCAGGGTAGGGCGTGCAAGGATGCTGGCTGCGTACTACGGTGTGTTGGTCCCCCACGAGCTATCCAAAGTATCGTTTGCGAGCCCAGCGATCTGCGAGTGTCCGCGACATGTACCACTGTTCGCTCTTTGCTGTCCGTCAGTCCGTGAGCACGAGGGTTAGTGATGAGTTGATGTGCAGTTTTCCTTAGCGGAACGTCGACGGTAAAGCGGTTAGCGCCGTACGGAGGCACAATCGGAGCCTCGCTCGCCAAGTAGGGCGCATTTTCGGCGGTCAATGGCATGACTACGCTGCAGGTGAGACCAATTGAACAACGCGAGGCGACGCGTGACATGTCGCAGACGCGCATCCTTTCTCAGCGGACGGTGAGAGTGTGCAGCTGCAGCAAGTCGCGAGTCGCGCATAATATAATGTGGCATTGCATGTGGTGAGAACATGTGGCATGAGAGCCCCACAAACGTCCCTCGTCCCACACCTGTCCCCTCCACCGATGACGGGACGGCAGACAGGTTTGCTTTCCCTTCCCCGGGTTTACCCTTTACGGCAACCCCGCATCGTCGTTGTTGCGCAGCTCCAAGACAGCTTCTGTTACAGAGTACGTGTCGAGTGAGTGCTGGCAGCTTTCACTCCCTCTCTATATGCACATACACAGACCGCCTTCGCCTCCGCCGCCATGCCGCCCATCGCTCGACCCCGCCGCCTCGTCGGCGTCTCGCTGAAGATGTACTTCGACCTGCCCAGCACCCTCTCCTACATTCGCGGCGTCTTGCAACTCGACGGCGACGCCTGGAACGCGCGCATCGATCTCTTCGTCATCCCCGATTTCGTCTCCCTCACCGAATCTGCCCGCATCCTCGAGCCCTCGTCCATCATCCTGGGCGCCCAAGATGCCTTTTGGGAAGACAAGGGCGCATACACCGGCGAGGTCAGCCCACTGGTGCTGCGCCAGGCAGGAGCGCGGATAGTAGAAATTGGCCATGCAGAGCGCAGAGCCGTGTTTGGCGAGACGGACGAGACGGTGGCGAAAAAGGCTGGTGCAGCAGCGAGAAACGGGCTGATACCGCTCGTATGCATTGGCGAGAAGACGCACCACAGCGTCGCATCGGCTGCTGTGGGTGCAGCCATACAAGAGTGCAAACCCCAGGTCATGTCAGTGCTGGCTGCGGTACCCAACGACACCGAGGTGATACTCGCCTACGAGCCTGTGTGGGCCATTGGCGCAAAGGAGCCCGCTGACCCCGACCACGTTGTAAATGTGACAAAAGAGCTGAGGAAGCTGGCTGCTGGTAGGACCGGAACCACGAGGATTGTCTACGGAGGGAGCGCTGGGCCCGGCACATTTGCTAAGATTGCCGAAGGCGTCGACGGCTTGTTCTTAGGCCGGTTCGCACATGACATCAAGAATCTGAAGAAGGTCATTGGAGAAGTAGGCGGGGCCTGAAGGGCTCGGAGCATCATCATCTGCCGTGTTTTGAAACTCTCAGCTTCTCTCTATACACGGAGAAGAATCACACTCGGGGCGGGGCGACAAAGTGAAGGCTACGGCCGGCAGAGATTACTTATCTCCTCTGCATCGCCACCATCTTTGTCATGTGCACATGCTATATGAAGAGCGCGACGTCCGCGGGTACCGTCACTGGTACTTTCCGCCAAGGCACGCCTTCCCATCTACTATAAGAGCACGTCCAATATTTCTTCAACCGTCAGCTCCCCCGTCGAGGCTGCGTCGTGCTTGACTGGTGTGCAACGCATGCCCTTAGCGATCACAAACTTGGTCTGATCATCGTTGCACACATTCCACTCGATGTTACCATTTATACATCCCTTGATCCTGATCAACTATCCCAAACTCAGTATACAGCACTAGGCAGGGGCGGCCATGTCCATGCCCATGCTGGGCTATGATATTCACCGAGATCAGGAGACGCCAAAGACAGAAGAGAGAGGCTTGAACGATCGAAGTTCCGAAGACACCGACGATCCGGGTCGCCTTTCACTTGTCCGTCAGCTTTCGGCATCTTAACACTGCAAAGCACCGAGAACCCCGAGCACTGTCAGCTTCAATTTTCAACGCCTTGTGCGCCACGCTATTCAAAATTCTGCCTATTCACCTCCTAGATCAACGTGAAATGGCTTTTAATTAGAGCGTTGCATTACTTCCATCGGGTTCCGAAAGTTTGTATGCGGTCGGATAATGTTCTGTGGAGCAAGTGGATGCATTTGTAAGAAGATGTGGATTTATTGAACAGAATTCTCCATTTGGGTGTAAGCCTTGACTCTCTGCGATGCCGTCTTCTACAGGGCCTAAATCCTAGAGAGGGATGCAGCATACGCCGCTAGTATGCCGGTCGCGGTCCTACAGGGATGCTGATGCTTCGGGACCATGGAACATGCGGTCTGCGTCTTGGACAGCTGGCAAACTTGCCTATTGCCGTCCAAGAGGTCGGAACATTGCGTTAATCGGAACGACACGTGGAAACGACTATGCGACGTCGGGGTCCACCGGATAATATCCACGAACGTGAATGGAACCAGCCGCACCCAGCTCTACAAGCCGAACGTCTTGTATCAACTGTCAACTCGTGTTCACTTCCATCACGAACCCAGCCCTTGCGGATGGCATTCAATTGTCGAAGCTTTGCTATGGTCGACTGAGTTGGGTTATGCATCTACGCGCGGAATGTATCCGTCGCTACCATTGGACTCCTACCGATACGTTGTCGGATGAGCGCAAGCTACTCGCCGAATACCCTAAACCTGGACACGAGTAACGTTGATTATTATGCCATCATGCTCACCTCGGGAGTGAAACGCGGGGGTCGAGGACTCTGGGCCTTCCCTTGCTTCTCGGCGCTACGGGAGTGGCTCATCGATCATGAGTTGAACATACGACCAACACACGACATCTTCGCCGTACACGGCCGGACTATCGACGTCCTGGACTGACTCGAGTCAGTCGATCAGATTTTCCTCGTTGCACAAATCTGCAACCTCCACGATGGTAGTGGTACATCCCGGTCCACTTCAGTGGCATTGGCCCAACCTTGCCGCTACCTTGTCGCTCTCTCGGTCACTTGCCGTGAGATCGCAAAACGAAATCTCATGCAAATCTTTGAGATGCCGTACGCTACATGACGTTTGAAAAACAACGCCTGCATCACTCATCCGGATGTAGCGTTCTTAGCACGTTTTCCCCGCAAAGCCAACCCCATTAGTGACGGCCCGACGATCATCAAAGTCTAGGCTCCGCACATGTCCCCAGCATTCGCGTGCTTCATCTCCACTCGACTCCGCAAAACCATCTTATCTCCTGTAGCCGCTGGTCCCTTAGTGGTCGTTGCTGCACCGGGTCAGCATCACGTTGTGACTTCGAAAGCGTACCATTTCCATTGCGACCGCTTTGGGTATTGGGGTCGCTCGGGCCATTGCGTAATGCGGCGAGGCTAAGAATGTGTGTGAAGAGGAGTTGCACAAAGAAGCATAGTGTTGCTTGAAGCGTCATTGGTATGAATCCGATTCCTCCACCCGTTCATCCACAGGTTTGTCATCAGCCTTGTAAAATGCTCAGACGGTATCGGTGGCCAAGTGTCCATCCAGGGCGTACACGGTAACTGCACGAGATGTCACTGCTGTTTCTGGGGGTGCGTCGGCAGAGAAGCCACGTCCGCAGCTAAGGAAACACTCCTCATGGTTCTGGCGAATCAAGACGCAGACGCTCCCAAGCCCTAGCCTGGGCAGATCTGCCCTCCCACCAATTCGACTACGTGCATCAAATCCAACGCGGAACCGCAGCGGTTGGCCCTGAAACTCTTGTTCTACTGGGGTGGCCTGGCGGCACCTGCCACATAGTCGGTGATGATCCCTTGCTTTCGTCCGCAGCTACGCTATCTTTGAATTGGAATCCGTGCCTCAAGGTTTACGGAGCATATCTGTTACCTACACCCTCGGTGAGAGTTGTGAGCCCCCTATATCAATCCTGCTCTCCAAACCCCTAGCCTTTTATGTCTCGTTACGAGACTTCCACTACCACGTCCTCGGCCGATCAACATCACTACGATACCTCTAATTCTAATAACAACTCTAACGGAAGCGGTCTCTTCGACAACCACGTCGCCTGTATGACGTCCAATCACGATCACAAATACGCAACAAACGACGCCCACCTCGGTGCGACTACAGCCAGAGACGCAGAGACGCTATCAGCTGGATCAACTGCGAGAAACGAGTCGACAACAAGAATGATGGACGGACCCAACGCCTTGGAGAAAGACTTCTCTCGGCATGAACGTAAGACTCTTTCGTGGTATACGTGTCCATATTTCATTAACCCTCTCTAGCCTACGGCAATGGATACGGCGGACCAACGCACCTCGACGCCTCGGTCGATTCAGGTACTGCTTTGCATCATATTCGAACAGCGGGTAGCATCTCCATTTCACCAGAGCTATTTGAGAAACTATATCTGTCACCACAGAACAAAGTAAAAGGAGAACTTCGCAAGACATTCGGTAACCCAACGCCTCTGTACGTCCTTCTTACCTAGACATCTGACACTTCAAACGCTGACTTTGGGTAGCGCTCTTATCGGCTTCCTGTTGTCCCTGCATCCTTTGAGCATGACTCTCATGGGATGGCGTGGTGCTGGTGAAAGTGGAGCGGCAAGCATCGGATGGTACTACTTCGCGGGTGGTTTGCTCATGACTCTTGGTGGCCTTGGCGAGGTACGTTGCTCTTAAAGCTCATAGAGACCTTCTCTAACATCCGATACAGTGGATTCTCGGCAACACCTTCCCATTCGTGGTTTTCTGCTCTTTCGGTGCCTTCTGGCTTGGTTACGGTGCCCTTCTTCAGCCCTTCTACCATACATATGGCGCATATGCCGAAGAAAACGCCGCAGAAAGCACAGGCATGACCGCTGTTGGCTTCCAAGTCGGTCTTGGTAAGTCACCTGAAAATAGATCCGAAAGTTCAATTCTGACCATCTTTGTAGCATATTTCCTCATCATGATGGGAATTCTATGCTTTGTCTTCCTCATTTGCTCCATCCGCACGAACTTGATCTTCTTCCTCATCTTCTTTACTCTCACGCCTGCCTTTGCTCTTCTGGCGGGCAGCTATCTCCAGGCTGCAAACGGTCAAGCAGCTCTTTCTACCAAGCTTGCTGAAGCTTCTGGTGCATTCTGCTTCGTAACCTGCCTCTGCGGTTGGTACATCTTCTCGGCCATTATGCTAGCTAGTGTCGACTTTCCCTTTGACCTTCCTCGTAAGCTGGCCGTACACCCATCAATCGTTTGCTTGTTTGCTAATGTGAGGCAGTTGTCGATCTTTCGACCGTAGTAAAGGGCGCCAGCGAGAAGCGCAAGGTGGACCACTTGGAGTAGATACTACTTCGACGCGGAGCGGTCGGATATGGGAGGTCTTGGGAGGCAATTGTGTCATGCACATGGTCGAGAGACCAACTACGGGTCGGATTCCACATCAAGGCTGCGCTGTGCGAGCCGGATACCCGCGGCAGAGAAGTTCTTCGTAGCTGCTGTTTGGACGAAGCTTTTCTTTCGCTTTGATCATATCCCAATGACAAGGGTAATAGTTCTCAGATTCATGCAGAAACTAGTAGTTATGCAAAATCGCAACGTTGTAACTCGCACTCCATTTTCGATCTGCGATCCAGTAGAACAGTCGCTACGATGCGGAAATCGATTCTGTCCCTTGAATTCGCGTTGGATTCGTCTGAAGCAGCAAGCGCAACTCGTCGTCTTCATCCTGCAGCCTTCGTTACGAACAACGAGTTGTGCAAGCAATGGAATCCGGAAACCATGAGACAACCGTTTCTAAGAAAGCATAATAGCGCATTCTTGTTTTGGTTGTTGCCGAGTGCTGCATGAAACCAAATGTAACAGAGTTGACAGGTCTGACACTGTGTAACGGGAGTGCGGGTCCCTTGACCGGCGCTTTTCAGGCGAACATGTGGTGCGTGCGTATACATATATCCAACTGAACTGACAAGTATGTATAGCAATTCGTGTAGTAATATTCACGTCCTCTCAACAATACCTACTTCCCCTTACGCTCCACTCCACTACGACGTCACTCACTATGATTTACCCGGTGGAAGTAGACAGCCTGCAGGGCACACGGCACGGCACCACCACATCGTCCCGTCCGCGGAGGCGAAGTACTTCATCAGGGCACTCCTCGAAGTCGCAAAATTTCTCTCGTCCGCATCTTCAACCCATAGCTCGAAAACCAGTTCCAGAAAGCCTTCCTCTGAGGAACTCATCGCCAATCTCGCATCAAACCATCATTGTAACTTCAAAGTCGCATTCGACCAACAGCAAAGGTCACCTACCCATACGATCCCGCTCAAGAAGACCACCCAAAATGGCAACATACTTCCTAACGGGTGCCAATCGTGGCATTGGCGTGGAATTCGTGCGCCAACTTGCCGCAAAACCATCAAACACCATCATCGCAGGCGTCCGCTCCAAATCCGGCGACATCTCCGAACTAGAAAGCCTAAACAGCAACTCGAACATACACATCATCGAATGCGACGTCAGCTCCCTCGACTCTCTATCCAGTATCGAATTCCGTGTTGCAGAGATTCTCTCCAAAACCGGTGCTAGTCTGGACTTCCTCTTCAACGTCGCCGGGATCAACGCAACGAGCACCGATACAAGCTTGACTTTGGACCCAAAGAGCCTAAACGAGCACATGCAGACCAACGTCCTGGGTCCTGCCAAAATCGTTGAGAGCCTGAGAAAGTACCTAGCGAGAGGCGCGACAGTGCTGAATATGAGCTCAGGTTTAGGTAGCTTGACGGTGGCGACGGACGTGACGAAATGTTGTACCTACAGTATGAGCAAGGCGGCGTTGAACATGTTGACACTGCATCAAGCGAAGGATTTGAAGGCGAACGGAGTCAAGGTCATTTGTATGGATCCTGGTTGGGTGAAGACGAGAATGGGTGGAAAGGGGGCCATGATTGAGGCCAAGGTTAGCGTGGAGAGTATGCTGGATGTGGTGGCTGGGCTTAGGGAGTCGGACAGTGGGAAGTTTTATCGGTACGATGGTGCACCTGTGCCGTGGTAGATGAGAATGTTGCGAAGAACGGAACCGTGAAGGCACCTGAGTTGATGCGTACAATAGACTTCTGAATATATCGAGACATAGTTTTTGAACCACGTATTGCTCAAGAATACGGTATGACTGAAAGGAAGATGTAGAACTTCCCGAAAGATATCGATCTGAAGCATGCTTTATATTGCATCCGAAGCGACAGTAAACTATGGACTTCTGGCCCTGACTTTCTACTGGGACGTGTAGTCAAACAATTTTCGTCTTTCATTCCGCCACAGGACATAAATCATAGTTGCCAGAACTGTTATTACCCCACCACTGCGGGAACGGAATCGCAGGCCCTCCAGCACCAAAGACAGCAAACGACAGAATGAATAAGCAGGTCAGACTTGCGCCATCAAAGGCACCCGCAATCAGGTAAGAGTAGTCCTTGAAGATGCGCGGGCGGTAATTACGCAGGTAGAATTGGGTGAAGAAGCCGACAATCACCCAGCTAAGAAGCACGCACGTCTGACTTTGGTTGTACGGAATGTAACCGGCAAATTGGATGAACTGGGGAAAGTTGATCTCGTTGAGGGAAAAGTTGCCGATGCGCGGAACGAATCGGACCAAAATACGGTGCGCGAGGACGATGGCGGCACCAATGGCAAGACCAATGGGCACAATTGAGTAAGCCTTCCCTTCCTTGTAGAGGTAGGCGGCAAGCGCCCAGGTTGAAGCGTTGGTGTTGTACGATTGGATGGTTGCGCCGCTCCACGATGCGTTACCGTCGGTATCAGCCAGGAGGTGCTTGTTGCCTGTGACAATGGAGATCATGACGGCGTAGTTGATGAACCCACCCAAAACAGTGCCGTAAATTTGCGTCATGAACATGACGCGAGGAGGGATCTTGAGATATTCGCCCAATTTCAGATCCATACTGAGCTGGACAGCACTATTGATGACGTTGTGCGACCAGGCGGCGAAGTACATGTTTCCAATCGGGCGTCCAGGTAGAATAAGTCCAGCAATGACTTTGGACAAATTGTTTGTCGCAATACCGTTACCGAAGCGAGCATAGAGCAAGGTACTCTGATATCTAGTCAGCCAATGTCCTCTATCCACAGGCTTTGGGTATAACTTACGAATGGCGCAATGATAGTTCCCATTGCCAGTGCGATGACATAAGCCCACACCGGGAGAGTAACGTTCTCCTTGATGACAACAATGAGACCCAGCACGAAGCTAACGAGGAGTACAACAAGATACCACCATTGAGGCGCGTCCTTGTAATGCTTGGCCATGTGCGCGTGGTGGGGATCGTCAAACTTCCCCTTCTTAGCATCCTTGAACGCTCTGACTGTATCGCCACCCCAGAAGAGAACAATATGGGCAATAAGGGCCCCAATCTAAGGCAAGTCAGCACGCAACAATGTATGCAGGAAGTAGAAAACCTACTGCAGCATTGGCCATGAACATGGCATAGGCAAATGTGCCCGTAATTCTCGGTAGACCGTATTGTAACAAAGCTTTCTCATCCAGTATCCCATCGATGAAGACGCTTTCGCTTGGATACGCGTCGCCGCTCTGGGTCAAGAGACGTGTCGACATAAAGGGAAGACTCCTTGAACTCCAGGCATTACCGTAGTAGATGCCAAGCATGACGAAGAAGCAGACTACAAATCCGGCGGCCTGATGAATCTGGAACTTGAGCGGGAGTGATGACTGGAAGGAAGTGATCTAGAGGGAGAGTCAGCCTGGGCAAAGTACGAATTTTGGAGAGGGTCCACTCACATATTGCCAATCGAATGAAATGCTGAACCAACCAAGACCCTCGTTGTTGGTAGCTCCGCCGAAGAGGTTGGTTAGTATAGCTGCCTTGGACCCAGTCGCATGCATAGCAGCCAAACAAGGGATCGATACAGAGTTCAGCCACGGGAATATGTAGGCAGGGAAGAACTCATAGACAAACATGCAAGAGAATGCGATCCAGAACCACCGGAGTGGCTTCGAGTCCTTGACGGTCTGCCAATGAAGACCCTGGAGTACCTTTACGGTGGGAAGACTACTCCAGTAAACCGAATCCACGTGCCAGACGCAAATGGGGCGCATGATACCACAGACACCGTAGCCGAAGAGTCCAATGGAGATAGTGCTGAAAATGACAGTGATAGGACTCAGTTCCATATCGTAGAAGAGGTCTGATGCAGCGAAGACCTGAGAGCTAGGAGCAGCGATCGATGCAGAGGTCGCAGTGATTGACGTGATGGCATGCTCTTTCAGATTCCACTCGCCGTGGTTGAAGAAAGACATTATCGTGATCCAGAGGGGTGCCTTGCCGACTCCGCCCTTTTCTCTCCATCGCGCCTCGAATTTGTCTCCACGTGGCAGTATCTTGACCCATCCTCTACCGAGGAAATAGGCCAGAAGGACGATGAATGTTCCTTGGATGTTGACTAGAGTGGGCTTGAACTAGAGTGCGTGTCAGCTCCTGCGATACATGTCTCAAGGCTCTATATGTACCTGGTAGATCTGATACACGACAGCTTGGAACGCGGACAGAATCGAGGCCAAGAAGAGACTTCGAAAGGTCAACGCAGGAACGAAGTCATCTCTCAATGGCAGTAGGTGAGCCGCTGCGTCCGCTCCAGTAACGATGATATGGTCTTCGCCATCGTTATATTTGTCGTGCTCGGCCACATCGTATTCGGGAAGGACTGCCTTGATCTCTGGCTCCAGGGTACCCTTCTTTTCAGGTTCCTCGTCATTAGTAGCAAGGCGATGCTTCTCGTCGCTGAAGGCATTTATCGCTTCGTGGTTGGGAGGACTGACGGCTGTGCCCCCAACCGCATCGGGCTGGCCGAGAATCAACACATCACCAAGGGGATTTGCAGCCATAGTTGCGCGTGGTAGGTCGTCTGATTCTTGCCTCAGGAAGAGACTGTCGCTTCTAAGATATACATGTGATGTTCGTAGTGCAAACGCGTTATCGTAGCCCTACCATGTGTGATCGCAGTAAGGTGGCGCGCAATAGCACGTCAGATAAGGCCCCTGTTCTAAAGCCATATAAATGCTGTTCCTAGGTTTAAAAAGGCAGGTGTGCTATACGAGAAAGCGGCCGGAATCAAAACAGCATCCAAAGGCCATGCGGCACGGTGTTGGTGGGGCGAAATCCAAACTGGTTGTGCAACCCACAAACCTTATCATCTGCTCTTTTCGCATCAATCGGGATCTAGAACCACCGGCACATCGAGATTGAGGTCTACGGTCGTGTCTCGGGCGAGAGGCGACGAGTAGAACAAGGGCGGTACTGTTCCGTATCGGAAATGCCTTCCCGAAAGGAATAATCTATAGCTCAATTCTGAAGACAGCATGATAGTGTTCCATGAAAAACGAGGGCCGGATGGCATCATTCGCAGACACGATTTCGAATGCATCCGTACGAAGGTTTTGCCGTACTATGCCCGCACGACAAGCCAATCGCGGCCAGACTTGGTGTCGCCGAACCGTAGTGCACCCTATGGGAATGCGTCGGCGATAGTGTTACGAGAAATTCATTATCTCGTGCGATCGAGGCGCTGGGTATAAGCCGATATTCTGGAACGTGCGACGATAAGCGTTGCCAAGTTGGTGGCGCCGTCTTGGTCGAGCTTGTCTGCAACACGATGGACCCTTTGTGAGTTGAGGCACACGCAGGTGGGCAGCGTTCTCGCTGGCGGCGGAGTCGTAACTCATTTCGTCGAATACCGTGGCTAAAGCCGCAGTGGCACCTTAGTGGGGAAAGATAGGCGGCCGGTCTTCCGAGGTCCTGTTACTGTGTTTCCTCAATGGCACAGCACACATCTTTTGACAATGTCGACGAAAAGGTTGGGATTATCCAGTGAGTGTAGAAGAGACGAAGTATACATGCGCAAGGGGGTAGGTGGGCTTAATGCTCCGTCCTAAAACCTGTGCTGACGTTACGCTGACAGCTTGGCATCTTATATCATGACTCATACAGGGTGAGACGCGCTCGCTTCCAACATTTTGTGGCTGGGAGACAGAACGAAAACCAAGTTACCGGTACGGCGGCATGCCTAGGTATGGTCTGGGTTGAGGATCCAGCTATGTGCATCGAAACTACTGCGCGAAACGGACGAGTACTTGTGATGCCGCCACGCCAACCGTTCCCCAAGGCACAACCCAATGATCATTGCCAAACCAGGCCTCCTCGAGACCCAAGGCAACTCCACGTACTCGTGGCAATGTCACGACGAAAGCTAGAGGATATGTAAATGTAGCGCATTACTAGTATCACCCTTTTTCCATCTCTCCAAGAGATCTCATGAGCTTGTCTACCATGTAGACTCATATCTTGTTGTATAAGCGGAACTCTATGTTGTAGACTATATATGTACCTAACAAGAACAGATTGTTCCGACTTTCGCACTTTCGCAATTTCACTAAAGGCATTCGTCGTCTTCATCACCGGATCTGTCACTTTCGTCACATCCATCCCGTCAATATTGTGTTACTCTGCGTCGCGTAGAATTCGAACAGCCCGAAGACATGGTATTTGCAAGTGTTGATGTGTTTGAGATGTTTTCAATCTTGGCCCAGGATCCAGACTGAAGTCCTTATCGGATGCTTTGAAACCTTACGGACACTTGTAACCGGCAAGACATTGATTGCAGTGTGCTTAGTATCTTGGACAATCTCCTCGAATATATCGACTACCATGCTTGGGAGAAACAGTCTCTATGCTTTCATTCAGTTTCCCCAATGTTTCAACGCGTGCGTCATCAACAGCGATCCCTCCCCGAGCTTTCACTGTCTTTACCCATGAGACACCCACAATCACAATGTTCTTATCACTTGATACAGTCCGACCAAGTCCCGTCCCCTCCTTCGTACATATAGTTCCAAGTCTTTCTCATTCCCTTCTTTTTTCCCCGTTCATATCACAACATCACCATGTCCATCACTCACGAGCGCGATATCAACGGCCTAGCCACCCTCGCCGTCATCGCTAAAGCAGAACAGTGTCACAACGAGCTCTCTTTCTGCCTCCCGATATCACTCGCATTCGCAAAGCGTTTGACATGGGAGCAAACCCCCTGGATTCCAAGTAAATTGAATCGCCAGTCCGTTAATCCGATCGGCGAGGCTGATGCGTATCGCATCGCCCAACATCTGGCTTCACATGGCCACAAGGTAACGCAGAAAGACATTCAGCGTGCGCTGCTTTTTGGAACCACATACGCACCCACGCCAGAAGGAGACAACATGTCAGGAGAGATGGGCGTAAATCCTCATCTCTTCGTCATCTTCCCACACGCTTCCAAGGTCCCTTGCCTCGACGAACAATTCCTCAAGATTTGGCACGACCAAATCGTAAAACCAGCATTCGACCGAGCATGGAGCGACTCCGGGCTCACACTCGTTTACGGCTCTTCTCTGGACACTCCGACCCGGCTCCTACCTCCAGTTGGTGTGCGTACGCAGCGCGATGCACATCCAGCGTCCGGTTTTCTCGAGCGCCTGCGCAATGGAAAGCCAGGTGCAGTGCGAGACCACTGGCCCGTCTGGAGTGATAGCGAGTGGCACCTCGGGGTTGAGGGAAAGTATACGCATACTCGGACTCGCATCTACCACGAAGCTTGGTGTTCCATAAAAGGCATGCTAAAAGACCACCCGCAGATGTCTTCGTACCAGAACCCGATCTTACTGGCTGTTTCTCGGGCACAGATACACGTCAATACGCGGTTGAGCACCAACTATAAGTTCAAGTGCATAGCGCAGGAGTGGGATCGGCTTGTGGACTCGCGTTTTGTCAAGCCGGCGTCGTTCCAGGTCGTCTTTGAGACAGCCGTTGGGACGATGTTAGAGAGTGTTGTGGAGGATAAGCCAGTAGTGACGACTTTCATTGCGGATGAGAAGGGCAAGCAGATCAAGAGATTGGCAGACTGTGAGGAAGACCAAGGTGAGGATGCGCATCGCAGTAAGCGTATGATGGTGTCGATTGCCGGTGGCTATATTTCAGATGAATAAGCTCGTCCTGCTTGCTTTATCTTGACCAGGAGAGTCGGCCGAAAGATCGAACATAATCAACAGTGCAGAAGGAGACGGAAAAGGGAGAAATATGGCTACTTGTTTCACACAGCAGTGCGAGAATCTCATAAAAGATCGTCTGAGCTTACGTGGCAACGTCAATCAATGCCATGTTCCGGCTATGCTATCCAAAAAGCAATAGCGATGGTGGCGTGTTTCTTCGTTTGTACCGGGTATCATATAAGATGACAATACCAATAGTAATGTGACCTTGATCACTTCGTTCCTTTTCCTCGCTTGATGGCTTCAACGTCATCCTTGGTCTGTTCCTATCTCGATTTGGGCCGCCTGAAAGGATGCGCCTCAGTATTGAAAACCCAGTCATCCAAACTGATCATATCTGGCGTGCTGAAGATGAGATAAAAGTACTTCAATGTTTCCGCTGTCCAGAAGCTCTCCATCTTATTTTCGATATTGTCTTCGCGCGTGTAGGGTACATCACCCACACCCGGGACAGACTTGTAACCTCGGCCTGGAGCTTTTGGCGCCACAAACGTAACATCTCTAACTTGACCATTTGCGTAGGGCGTTCGAGTTGCGGCAACGACGCTAGTAAACATGTCCCACGCATCGTCCAGATATTGACGGTCACCAGTGATGCGATACATGATGAAGACAGACTCGATGGCTTCAGGTCTGAGCAGGTATCGTTTGTCGCGGATGTTGGTGAAGCCAGGTGGAATTTTGTACTTTTCTACTGCGTCATCGAAAGTAAGAACGTATTTGCTGCTGTAATGATGCATCGCACCCACTTCCCAAGCGGTTTGGTTCCAGGGACAGGATTTGCGAGAATCGCAGGGGACCATATCGAATGTCTCGGGCATGATGCCTGTGGGTGTGGCGTAATAGGCGTAAATACATCCCTTGGTGAGCTTCGCGCCGAGATCCACATGATCAGGATCAGAGAAGAGGCGACCTGCTAAGCCAAACATACCGCCAATGAAGCATGTCAGGTGCTGCATAGTTGGGTCTAGCTTGGCATCTTCGCCTTGTGTAAAAACATCCCCACAAAGCAGTAGGTCTTCTCCGTGGGCGCTGTCAGGCACCATGGGCCGAAAAAGCATGTACGCGTCCATCATCTCCGCCGAGTCCCGGTACATTTTCTCGTAGGCAGGTTCTACGCCCCCGAGCAACGCATGCATCTTGGGAAAGTACTCGTACGTGCTGTCAGCAAGCGCGCCGATGGAAAAGAAGCGTGATTGATTGAATTCTGGTTTCGCGGCGTTTACCATAGTCGGCCACAAGCCGGGTAGCCTAGTATTGTCCTGCGCGTGGTCCAGCATGATGGTAATCCTCGCAACTGCATCGTAGTACTTTGGCTCTGCCGTAACCTGGGCAAGACGCGTGAACTCCATGGTCAAACTTCCAAGACAGGCAAAGCAGATGTTGCTCTCGGCAGCAAAGGCCGCCCTCCCTATCACCTTGGTGTTCTCTACATGCAGCCAGCCAAGAGGCGTGTTGTTGGTAGTGTCGAACGCTCGATACAGCATCTCTCCGAGTTGTATTGCTTTCTTAAGCAAGATGGGCTTGCCGCTCATGTCGTATGCACTCAACAGTCCACCCAGGTATCTGATGGTCGTTTCGAAGACGCTCACAGTGGTAAGGTTGGTCTTACCAAAGTCAATGGCCGCGACAGCCTCCACGGCCTCATCGAACTCGTCTCTGAGGCCCATGATCCAGAGCGTGTCTAGTGAGTCGACCAGAGTGGCGCCCCAGCCGCCAAACGACTCTTCACCCTCGGCTGTGACTGGCCGGAGCTCATCCTGTGCCCATGCGAACTCCCTGTAGCTGTCCCAACTATGCTTGAATTCGTCGCGCACGGCGACTCTGCGTGTTTCTCTCTGCTTTCTTTGCGCGGCCGTCTCGGGAAAGTCGTCGGACTGGACTCGAGGGAGTTTGTGGGGAGCGGTTGTCAGTAGGGGTATGTAGGACGCGATCTTGTTCACGAAGGGCGCTTCCCGCCAATCATAGGATTGCTCTGATTTGAGGAAGGCGAGACTCGATCCGTCGTGCATGTATGCTTCGTGCTCTTTGAACGGGACGGCGAAGACATCGATGGGCTGCGCGCACAACCAGTAATACCCGCCGAATGCGACGGTCGAGAGAAGCGCATACAACAGGGACCGTTTGTGTTGCTTCGACATGGGGCGGCGATATGGGGTCCCGCGCGGCACTTTAATCCTACGCATTGTGAGATGAATGCTGCGACTTATTCTCGCTCATGGAGAATACAATGGGAGAAATGATGTCGCGAGAAACAAGCAAACAGCACCGCCAAGCAGGTGAGTTTGCGAAGTATTCCAACCAGGGTATCATGTAATGGTAAAGAAGAAGATGTTAGTTGTGGTAGTGCTACCAGAGAGTATGTCGTTCATGAAACCGCCATGGCGAAGTCGACGCTCAGGACACCTCTCGTGAAGGATGTAACGGCAGTGACCCATCTGCCAAGGCAAGGCCGAATGCCGATCAAACAGAAGCTACACGTCGAATCACTTCCGGTAACCGTAGCGCCAGAAGTCACTATCGCGTGCGTCGGTGAAATATACAAAGGTGCGCACAAGCCACGGTGTACCTTGATTGATCGAGGGGCGCGTATGTGTCCAGTTGTTCCGGAGCGCGCTAGGGACGCGCTCGTGCGTGTTGGCTGGGCACTTTGTGATGGCCTGCACGGGAAACCCTAAACAGGTAAAGGATTAATGTGTCCTCTATCAAAGTCTATATTGACTCATGACGATAAACCCAACTAAGCTCGAAGGCGTTGCAGATATCCATGCTATCCATGTACGCCTCTAGAGAAGAGTGGAAATGTTCCGCATGGCAAGTCCCTCGGCCGGATTTAGTGTCATTGGTTCGTCTTGAACGACCACTAGAGTATTTTTGTGGCGCAAACTGCGGACAGTTAGTGTGAACCCTGGAATGGGAGTGGAACAAAAAACACCTCGAGAGTGTGAAGTCGCTTTTTCGGGCTCCTGGGAGGCCTACTGTGGCGCGATAATCATTGGCTTTGAGCTTTAGGGAACGGTTGATTGTGTTACTTTGGTTGCTGGGTTCGTCGTCTGAGTCACCGCTGTACCGTGGTTCTCAGCGTGACAAAATACACCTGTCCGCTGATCTTCTGAGCAGTACAAATTGGATCCCACAAACACACCCTCTTTGCGTGTACTTGCAACCTCAATCGATCATGGTGTCATTCAGGGAGATCCCGAAACGGCCTGAACCTGAAGATGCTCACGCAGCGCGTACAAAGTTCTTGGAGTAGGTTTCGCCCACGTCATACGAAAGTTGAATGCTGATAGTATTAAGATACAAGCACGCGTATGAGGCTAAGGAGACTGCGTGAGTCTCTCCAAAGCTCCCGAGTCATCAACCGATAGATCGCTGCTGATACGACTCCTACAGTCTCACCGATATGATCGCCCAATTCGAGGAAATGAAGAAGAATATACGAAAAGCTTGCGCTGGGCAACGTGAAATCAGAAAGACGTATGTGTATCATTGCATGCATCGTATGAATCTCAGCTCAATCTGACTTTCCTGAGGGGTGCGTATGACATGGCGGACCACTACTCTCGATCCTGGAACCTTGACTTCGCCAAAAAAACTATGCCCACCTGGCGGCCAACCTGGAGGCCTAGCACGCGAAATTCGAGACATTGTGTATCGTCACATCTGGGACCATCGGACAATGTACCGTGCGTGGCCCCAGATAGAGTCAACTATCGCCAATGAATGTGACACAAAGGGTTGTGTCCTTGGCACCCTCAATGAATGCCTTAGTCACCGGGACCTACCCCATTTTATCAAACCTTCGTACATGGGATCCGAGGTAGGTCTTTACTATACGGAAAGCATGTGAAATTTACACTGACTTCGCTCCTCCGTCTTCACAGGTAGCTAGCGAGATTACGGAAATGTGGTTTAATGTGCTACCCAAGTTCATAAAATATCCCGCCATAGACCCTGTCTTAGGGGCGTACCCTGATACGACAGAACGAATTCTTTACAAAGACTACTTCAATGTTGGCGTCATCCCCGCCCATTTTCTGAAGGAACTTGAGGTCAAGTTTGAAGTCAACCCATTAGTCAACCATCCCATGGCACAGCGACATACTGACCGGATACTGGGTATCAGAAAGAAGAAGAATTTCAACTTGGAAATCCAGTTGTGGCAGAAGCACATCAGACTAAACGATTGGCCACGAGCCTTCGATCTCTTCCGACCCGTTCTAGAGGAGTTTGAACGAGAAGGTGGTCACGTGCGCATCTATCATCGATATGTACGCCATGCCTCACTTCTACGCCTGGGCCAACATGGGCCTCGTAGGGAAGAAAAAGTGGAAAGAGAGCTCAATGAAGCAATCAAGAATCCAGATTCCAATTGGAGGGAGGAAGCTATCAAATTCTTCGACTCGGTAAGTTTCGGCCCGCCTTGCGTGCTATACGTTGCCTTGACTGACGTATTTACCTCCATGTAGTGCTCTGCGATCCGGAATTCTAGCCGCCATTATCGGTACGAGAACGAGCCGGATTACGATCCTGAACGGAAGTACCCCGCAGCTGTGGAGGATGACGACGATGACGACGACGACGACGACGACAATGAATATTCTGTAGATTCATACGGTGACGAATGTGAATATACGTATCCCATGCATCGGAGAGAAGAAGAGAGTGAGGAAGAGAGTGAGGAAGATGATGAAGAAGATAGTGGAGAAGAACAAGAGGATAGCGAAGAAGAACAAGAGGATAGTGACGAAGGTACCGATGGAGGCGCCGGAAGCGAATACGGCATCTCCCTGCCAGATTTGAGTGCGGACCGCCGACACCCCTGGTCCGAAGACGGATCTGAGGATTCGACGTCGAGTCAGATATACCCAGACTGGCTGGAAAGATCTCCTACCCCTGCCGCAAGCAATTATTACATAGTGGGTGATGAGTAGGTTCCCAGTGTCGCAGCGCTCAAATATCCTGTATGTACATCTCGGCCCTGGCGTCTGATCAAATATATCATTACTTAATCTCCATTCCATTCCATCACTTCGTCTTTACATACATACATACATACACACACAATACACAGCACATAGCCTAGCCGTTCCGGTCCTCCCCAGGGTGAAAGAAACTGAACAGCCCGGCACCATGAACCCGTTTTCTAGAGCCTCCGTAGCAAACCGTGTCTTTCTTCCATATGATGAACGCCAGCCTTATTGTACAAGTTGGGCAGCGCCCGCAGAGTGGTGATGAGGAGGAGGAGGTAGAGGAAGATGCGCCAAGATCGCACTCGTGTAAATGCTGGACAAACGTTGAATGTAGCAGAAGCTGAGAAAAGATGGCCGCATGCCAATTTTCGGAGTAAGGCTCGGCGGGGCAGCAGTTTATTGGAGGTTTCTTTGTTTGGGGTAATCGCTTTTTTGTGTGGTTTACGAGTCTAATCAATTGCTTTCAGGTCGGGCTCGAAGAATACTTTTCGTGTTATCTGGGTGCGGTGTTAGTAGTTACTCCAAAAACGTCAAGTTCAGTAGACTTACCGCCCATCCTCCTGCTACACTCGCGCAGATTCCCGAGCTGATGGCCATCTGCCTCGTCCCTCTGGTGCTCTTGAACAGCGCGCCGCTCAACGCGCCCGCCACCACGCTGTTGCTCGTGTCGTGCTTGCCCCGGTAGTACCCAATGGTGCTGTTCAGGCCGTTGTACACCATAGCAATCACACCTGCGCTGTTTCCCAGGAAAGGTCCTCGTCGTGTTATCGCATTGAGCACACCGTTGATCCGCAACCGTGGTGGCATGCTAGGCGGATTCTTTTGCAGTCCTTCAGCAAGCCCCCATGCTCCTCCAATCGTCAGCGCGGTGAGGTATGATACACCCGTGCCGTAACATAAGTCGTCTGACCAGCCGCGAGAAGGCAGGGCGGATTGTGCGCCAGGCAGATCGGATAGGACGGAATCTTCTAGCGATAGGTAGTCGAGAGTGTCTTGGTTGAGGCCGGCGAGAGGGTGTAGTTGCGAGGGGTCGAGAAGGAATTCTGTAGGGTTTTGGATGGCCGTGCTGGGGTCGAAGGGTGTGGGCTGGAAAGTGTCTTCCTTGACAAAGTCGGAATTTTGGGGCGAGGTGGATGCCGTGTCCTTGGACTTGCGTCCGGTGAGCGAGTCCCAGCTAGAGTGCCAATTAGCATGGCTGTGTGTTTGGGTGCATGGATTGGGACGAAGACATACATGCCCATGTTGGGGAGACGAGGTGGTGATGACGGAAAGAAATAACCAAGAGTTGCGCCTGACTGTCCACAGCCGAAGTGGTATTCCCCCAGACGCCCGAAAACCTAAAAACAGACAGGCCGAGCTAAAAACAAACAAGGAGGTGACGCAGGTCGTGGGGTGCGCAAGCAAGAGGGGCGTGTGCTGGGGCGTTTGCGGTGATAAGTCGCAAAGTTGAAAGTTCTGAGCAACCCATCAAATCAGTGACGACGCTTCCAGAAGGGTCCGTGCTTCCGAGCTCGGAAAGAAATGTCTGAATGCCCTCACCCACTTCCGAATCCAAAAGCATCCACGGTAACGGAAACCCCAACCATGTCGCTACCAGAATTCAAGCAAAACTTCCTCAAGGACTGCGTGTCGGCCGGTGCGCTCAAGTTTGGCACCTTCACACTCAAGTCGAAGCGCATATCACCCTACTTCTTCAATGCGGGACTGTTCCACAGAGCCGACTTGCTACGCTCCATATCCTCAGCGTATGCCCACACTCTCAAGGCACATGGCGAGTCAGACCCTTCGTTCCAGTGGGACATTCTGTTCGGACCAGCATACAAGGGCATCCCGCTTGCGGCAGCATCAGTCGACAAGCTTGCAGACCTGGATCTCGCCAAGTACGGACAGAAGAGCTACAGTTTCAACCGTAAGGAAGCAAAGGACCACGGTGAAGGCGGAAATATTGTCGGTGCAAGTCTGAAGGGGAAGAAGATTGTCATCGTTGATGATGTCATCACTGCTGGTACTGCAATTAGGGAGGCAATCGATATCATCAAGAGGGAGGGTGGAGAGCTGGTCGGCATCATCGTTGCTTTTGACAGGCAAGAGAAGACGCCTACTCCCAATGACGACGATGGAAAGCCAGGACCAAGTGCGATTGGTGAGGTCAGGAAGCAATATGGCATTCCCGTTCTGGCCATCTTGACTCTGGATGATGTTGTTCAGTACCTGAGGAGTCTCGGCGGAGAAGAGGACCTCAAGAGGCTAGACGAGTACCGGGAGAAGTACAAGGCGAGCGATTAGAGCGCTCTACAGAGATATCCACCAAGTTACGATCATGAGAGTGTTCGATGGCGAACGCTGGCTGTGAAACGCCGCCTACGATGCAATTAAAGCTGCAAGCACCCCGCTTTCACAACATTCTTGCAGCCCCTGAAGCTGTGCATTGATCCTGGGCGTCAAGTGATGCGTTCAAACCGAGCACTTTATCATTGGTATTCGTGAGAAGCAGCCTCGTCTGAAGTCACTAACGATAGCTATCGTCAAGCATGGAAGTCCATGTCACAGATGTCGTAGCCCGTTAAACCGCCCCGAACGCCAAATTGCAACGTCATTGAGCCATCACAAATCCCTCAAGCTTAAGCCTTCTTAGCGAACTCAACACGCAAGATAAGATGACCGAAACCGACTGGACTCTGTTAGCATCGTTCGATATCACAAAGTCGTTCTGAAACTTACATCCATCCATCTTCTCACACGCCTTGGCAGCATCCGATCTGTCTGCGTAACTGACAAAGGCAAAGCCCTTTGCACGGCCAGTCTCCCGGTCCTTGGCCAGGAACACCCTCGTGACGTGTCCATATCTGGAGAACATGTCGCGTAGATCCTGCTCCTCGGCGAACTCGGACACGTTGGTGACACGGAGGGTTGCGCTGTCGTCCCGGTCGAACTTGCCGCCCATCTTCTCACCAGCACCGGCACGTCCACGCAGATGCGGGGGAACGTAGCCTCCAGAGCCGGTACCCAAGCTTCCACCTGCTCCAACGCCGGGTGCGTCATCGGGCATGTCTGCGGGCGCGACGTCGCCCTCGGGCGCCATGGTGTCCTTGAAAGGACATTTTGTGGTGAAATGGTCGCCCTGGCAAATACGACACTTGATCTTTGCGTTCTTGAGCTCGGCCTTCTTCTTCGCCTCGTCGCCCTTGTCCTCGTTGCTGGCTTTCCAGTTGGATACTGGTCGGAAGGCGATGTTCTCAGCGACCGAGACGGTATCGGTTTGCGGGCCCGGGGGCTTGCCCTTCTCTGCTCCAAACTTTGCCCATTGCTTCCGCTCGGCCACGCGGGGGTTCACAATCTGCTTGACGACCGTCTTCTTGATGCGCCGGGTGGTCTTGTATTTCTTGCCGTCTTCGCCGATGCGGTAGGAGATGACGGTCTCGGTTCCGTCCTTGTTCTTGATGACTTGGTTGGGTGGGAGGGAGGTGAGGGACTCCTCGTCGTCTTCTTCCGCCCAGTCGGTGCGGCTGCGGCATTCACGTCAGCTCACCAGATTCTATAATAGGGCTGCTGTGTATGCGGAAGACGGTTTTCTAGTGCGCCGTGGTGCGGGGGCGGCGGGCACTCATGTGCATAAAACGCGCGCGCGTAGACTCACCCTGCAGGTCTGGACATGTTGGCGGCTGTGTTTGTGTGTTGTGTATGTTGGGGTTGGTCGTCGTTGGGGGGTCCCTTATGATATAGCAGAATGCGAGAAGTGGCGGTAGCCTGTGGGGCAATTCCACGGTTCAATGTGTGCGCTCCGCCGCCAAGATTTCGCGCTAATAGCTGCGACCCATCACTCCCTTTGACCTCTATGAACCACGGGATGCACAGGATGCTCAACAAGCTTCATTATGCAAAGGCCTTTGCGGTCGCATCTGCATATTCATCATGATACCGGCTGGTAGCTCCATTCCGATTCCACACAACATGCGCGCATGAGTCACAGTTAGGACTGGAAGCTACCATTTGTATGACACTACCCAAAGATCAAGACATCAGCGCAGTAATGATATGGTTCATTATCCGGACACAGCTTAGGATTACCCAATATTCATCAGTTCCCTGACTCTAACCAGCCGGTGACTCAGTCCCAGTTCTGCTACCCTTCTGAGCCCAGATTCCATTGCACCCTGCCTCTTCCAGGTCCCTGGAACTGCCCGACAGGCGTCGGCTTAGGTTGCTGAATAATATCGCTGTTAGTCCTCGGAACCGTCTGCACAAACGCTTTCGGTGGGGTAGTAGTCGTCTGAAAGACCGTATCGCTGCTGCCTCTAGGAAGCTTGGGCTTTTGGATGTGGTGGTGCGAATAGGGCGTATTGAAGTCGTTGACGAAGGGAGTCTGCGACGGTGCTGAATGCGGAGGAGGTGGGAACTGCGGCGTCTGCTGTACCAGTTGCGGTGAACCTTGCGCATAGTCGATGAGGAGACTGCTTCTTGTAAATATATCGATGCCGATATTACGAAAAGAGTCTTACTCCTGTGGTTGAGCACTGCCTCTACGACTTGGCTGAACACTGCTTGCTACACTGCTGTTTCCACCCGCTGTGCTGCCGGCCGCGCTCCCGAACATTGCTGCATGGTGTGACTGTGGCGTAGCGGGCAACCAGCCACTACTCGTGATGCCCTCGGCATCCATAAGTCGCTGGAGCAGGTCTTCGGTGATGACGAGCAAGTGCTCCAAGGCAGCGAGACGCGAGTCCTCCTTTGCAGAGCAACAATGTATGTATGACCTACTCGAAGGATTGTGTTCGACGATGCAAGCTCCAATTTTTCGTGAAGAAGTCGGGGCGAAACTTATCACGTCTAGACAACGATTCGGTCCATAGATCGCGCGCGCGTTCGCTACATCACGTCAGTCGTACGCATCCAACAGCACGATACGGAGGGAATTGCCAACCGAGTACTCTTGTCCGCGTGCTTTCCAAGGAGTCTTCCGAGTCCTTGTCCTCCATGCGATGGAGAATTTGGCTCGCCGTTCGCTCCAACGCCAGGCTCTCGTAACTGCCGCTCTTGCCGTGCTTCATTTCTTTGAGCGTCTCGATCATCGCGGTTAGCCGTCAAGACCCGAGAAAGGGTTGACTTTCTGGACCTGTTCGATTGTCCCGATGAGGATGCGTTGGAGTCGCCAGTATTTGTGCGCCTAAGTGGCCCAAATTTCTCCAACGTCGTCAGTTCTTTGGTGAGATTTTTGACAGACGGCGTTCGAGGAAGATCCTTTTCTGAATTTGTGCGACTCAAAGCCGGCGAAGCTCCAGCTGATCTTGATCCGTCAAGCTGACGAGAAGTCCTCCGCCGGTGGAGCCGAAGCTGCTGGAGTCGCTCTTCCTGATGTGCTGCTTCTTTCGTACGTTGCTCTTGTCTGGCAAGGTAAACGTCCCGAACGCTACTGTATCTGTCGAGGCGGTGGGGGTTCTTGCTGTGATATGGATTAAGCTGAGGGCCCAGTGCGATTTTCTCAGCAAGTGTTGGTGGGAGAGCGGGCTGCGAGTGTCTTCTTGGTCTAGTGGACGTTTGTGATGCACTCGAGGTGCTCGACCTGATAGAAGTAGGTCTATAACCGGATCCTGTGGAGTTAGCTCTCGCGAGGCCGGGCCGCCCGTATGGAGGATCCAGGATGTTCGTTTCCTGGATGGTTGCTAATTTTAGGTTCTGCCGATATTGTTCTTGCCAATACCAGGCGGGAGGTGCGCAGGCGCCACAGGTGAAGGGGAACGTTGTTACGTTCGCGAATTAACTCCGCTGAGCAACTAGTGTCAGCTTCTGTCTCAAGTCATACTTCTTTATTCGGGAGCAAAAGGCATACCTATCGTGCAGCTATCAGCTTTGGGGCCAAAAGACCTTGGAGGCAGATGCAGGCCTGTCACTGTATAGAGTAGGAATAGACAGGCCTATGAGCAATGTGGTGGTCCAGGTGATGATGAAGGGCGAGAAGCAGCGTCAACAGCAGTGGATCGAAGAATAGGATAAAGGAAGACAATATAGTAGGAGGTAATGGGTATGAGTCAAGGTGCAAGATTGTGTCGGCAAGCGATCAGCGATGAACCTGTATGCAAAATCATGAGGAAGCTGGTATGGCGTTTGTGTTGTTTGCCGGGACAGCAGAAGCTCATTGCTTCCCAATTCGCCATACGTCAAGCACGTTTGCTGCCAGGTAAGAAGAAGGTGCGTTCGATAACGTTGCGCTAGACTATAGTAACGGACGTCGTCGCAGCCCACGGCAGTCGCAGATCGCGACGCTTCGAAATGAGCATGTTCGTAACATATACTTTGTAATCTTGCTGTCAACTGAATACATGCGCAATGTTACCCACAAATGACGGAAGCCTGAAGTACCTAGTAGTGCGGCAGATGATTCGGCCAAGCGTCGTTTGCATGTATAGATTGTCTGTTGATGTCACAATACTGATATGTTCACTCTAGTGAAGCAAGCCATTGATCACTTTGAACACATACACGAACACGAAAAATGTGAAGTATAGAGATGAACAGTATCTAAGCACTTTGAACAATAACCCACACCTTGTCCCATCGATGGTATCCTGCCTTTCATGTCCCGATCTTCCATGCAAATGCCCACACACAAACGCTTCAAGTACAATTATGCTATCCGATATACACTACATCACGCATCAAACACACCATCGTCCTACTGGCCTATGGAGGCGCTCAGCTAGTCCATCTCAAGAAGGAGCGCTGCACATCTGAGCTACTCTTCGGTTTCTGACGCGTTGACGTTTTGAAACAGAAGCCTTGGTTCGGAATCCAGCATCTAACCAGAGAACCTGAACCGCGAAGCTTCCAGTCTGCCGAGACCTTCACGGGGGGCCACATTGCGCCGACGATAACTAGTAGTGAAGTCTTGGAGAATGGTCCTAATCATTCTGACATCGCCAGTTTGGATACGCTGTCGAATATTGTTGAGGAACCGCTCGCTCTCCTGAGGTGTGATGCTGCCTTGTGGTAACATTCCAACGGTGCTGGCCACCCATTGAGCGACTTGTTCAGGCATGAGCTCGAAGAGATCGAGGAGCACACCAGATGAGTCTGCGAAGCAGCCTTCGGGGAAGCTGTACATCATTCCAGTCATGATACGTTGAACTAACTGAACGCCAGCACCAACAACGAGTTGCTTGACGCGGTTCCGCAGTTGCTCGGGGACTTCGTGGCGGGTGTTGTCGAAGCTAGATGAAGGCGACGAGTTACGACCGTAACCGAGCAAATCACGCAGGAAGTGCAGCACTGCGATGATAGGGTCTTCTTTCAGCAGCGTCAGGGAGCTGCAGGCTGCGAGAAGAACAGTGTCCATGAGTGGCGACATGATCGACTCTGTGGGGAAATAGAGTGCCATATCGGCGGCAAGGCGGAAGTAGTCTTCGATGAGGTCCGGAAGCTCTTCAGGTGGCAGATCGCTTAATATGCGCAGAAAGGTCTTTGCTTGCTGCTCATAGAACTGGTAGACATCATTCGCCAAACTTGGGTCAACGTCATCTACACCCTGTGAGAATTCTCGTACGATGGATGCAGTCGCCCAAAGGAAGCAGCCCTGCCTTGACTTATCAAAGCCCTCGATCAGCTTGGTTGCAAGATCGGGTAAGAGCGGGCGCATCGCTGTACGGTAGGAGAGCACCATGTATCGCCAGCACCGACATACACGCTCAAGGATAGGTATGCTTGTGTTGAAGTGTGAAATCATATTGGCAAGAGTAGGGAAGATCTCTTGGCAATATTTGACCGCTGGGTGTTCCTGCCCAGGCGCAATCTCGGGTCTAACCATCTCGAAAAAGATGGTCAGTAGATTGATCTTGTCGGCGATAAGCTTTTGGTCCGCCTCGTCCTTTGCTTGTCGTGCAATTTCGATCAAGTGGGCCATAACCGGGTCGAGATACAGCTTGAGTGTTGCCAAAAGCTGTTCGTTGGGTACCTTGGCGACTACTGACGCAACACCTTCGGTGATCTCCTCTTGGCTGCTGATTGGTAGTTTGTTCAGATTCTTCGCGTAGAACTGTTGCAAGGGGCCGACAAAGTTTACCAGCAGGCTCGCGCAGTCGTTGCAGAAGAACTTGAATGATAGCGCGGCGGCTCGAATCACGTCCTTGGCAGAATGGTCGAAGGCGGCCATGATGTAATCCAATTGCAGTTGTAGCGTATCGGGATGCTGTGCGGTCCATTCGGTGTATCTTCCTAGAGCCATGACAGCTTGAAACCGCAGCTTGTGATGGTCAGGTATGCCCGCGATGAGCGGGATAAGACGGGGCAGCATAATATTTTCGTCTGGAGGTACCATGCGACCCATGGCTCTGACAGCGAACAGGGGCGCTTCCAGTTTCTGCCATTCGGGCACATTGTTCGGACCAGCTTGAGCGCCGTAAGTCTGGACCCATTGCTGCATGAGGTCATAGGGCTTTTGAAGACACTCTACAACACCCATGACCTCGCAGCAGTCCTTCAACACGTCGCCCATCTGGTGACGAAACTCGCGGAACTTTTCTTCCTGATCACGGTCGCCTTCGAACAGGTCCTTCTCGTCACCAGTTTCTGGCTTGGGGAACTCGAGATGACCAATCATGATGTCCACTAACTTGGAGTAGATGTCCAAGCACTGGTTGCGTGCTTCGGCGTACTTGTCGATGGTGAGATACTGCTTCAGGTCGTACCAGAACTTGAAAGTATGAGATATGGCATCCCTCTCCTTGTCCAGCGCTGCCGTCGCCAGTATTGCTTGGACGAGAGCGCGGAAGTCGGTCGGTAGGCGCGCGATGAGAATGACCCATGATTCTCCTGCTTCAGCAAATATCCTGGCGATGCCCTTGAACTTCTCAGAGTCCTCCTCTTGTGCCGCTTCAGCGAGCTTGGTCTGGAGATTGATGACCTGAGGATAGAGAACCATTATCGAGTTGAGAGTCTCGTCGACATCTCTGGTCTCTGCGATCAGGGCGCTCAAGCACTCCACAGCGGCCTCAAAAGGATCATCTAGGGACAGGTCTTCGACGATAATTTTGAGAAGAGGCGAGTTGATGATGGCGTCCAGTGGTATCTCTCGTATCCAGGACGTGATGCAGTTGAGTAACTGCGGGTTCTGGGCAGCAGCGGCTATAGAGGGTCAGCAGGGGCGAGCTTAGTAAAGGGCAACTTTGAGCGTACGAGAAGAAGTGCCGTATCGGATGAGGAGTTCCAGGGCTTGTTGGGCGTTGTCGTCGATCAACTCGGTCGTCCTCATAGTCAACTCGTGTTCCTGACCACCACATATTAGACTACAACTCTACTATCATATGTCGACACCTTGGGGAATTGCCGTGGGCTGATGACGGGGCGCGGCTCGTTCGGACGTACTGTGAGAGCGATCTTGCGTCCATGTGTGACTTCTTCGGGGAGAACACGGAGAAAGTCCAGGACGCAAGGTAGCGTTGCTGGATCTGAGCCGAGGGCGTTGACAACGTCTTTGAGGACATCCTTCCACTCGGTCATCTGGATGGCCAGATTCGCCAGACACACGCATAGCTGCAAACGAATGGGCTTGGGTCCGGCATGGAATATCGCCAGATTGCGCATGATGGACGCCCGGAGCTCTGGAAGCTGTGCGCGAGGCACTTGGTGGAGGTCGTATACAATCTGGCACAGTCAGCATGTGCCCACACTCTGCAGGAGCAGCAACGACCCACCTTTCCTTTGAGTGTGGTGGCAGCAAAGAGCTTGGCAGCCGCGTCTGCTGAGTTTGCCTCGAGCATAGCCAGTGTGGTAGTCCATGCCTCTTCCTGTGACATATCAGCCCCTCACGCCCCGTGCAAATGTGCCCATGCCACCTACCGACTTCTGGAACTGTTCCAGAAACTGATGTGCCTGCTCCTTCTGTGCGCGGTCCGCCTGCGACGCCATGGTGTTGTGCGCCGCCAGCACAGGGTCGAAGACTTGCTGTCCGTTGGCAGCCATGGTGAGGGAATTGGACGAGGTAGTGGGGGAGGGAGGGGGAAGACGGGCGCGGATACTGCTCGGAGCAAGGCGGCGGGGCGTGTATTATATTGCGCGCATCAACTGACGAGTGAGGCGAGCGTGGAAGACGGCAGGTGCAAGTGGTGAGGAGGTGACAGAGGCGGTAGTTGCGGTGGCGGCGGTGGTGAGTTTGTTTGGAGACGGGCAGTTGCGTTCGGTCGCATAGTCAAAGTAGCACGAAGATCCCCACGTCGGTGCCAAGGCGTTTGTGACCGCTCAGGTCGCGCCAGAAATGTTCCTTCCACCACAGCTTCTCCCCCGAGCCTCTCCCCACATTGCGCCCCGACTCGGACCCTTACAGCTACCAGACACTCCCAGAGACTCGCCATCAGCTTCTCACAATGACTGGACGTGGTGGTCAGTATGCCTGCCGCTGTTGCAGAAGGATTAGCTAACTCGTCCTAGGCCGCGGCGGAGGAAAGGGTACGCCCGCTACCACATGCATGCGACGCGACAGCAGCTGATTATGTTCTAGTTCTCCTTCCCCCGATCAACTTCATTTTCAAGCTTTTACAGTCACGGGCGACCATCTCGGTATGGTTGTACGAGAACTTGGGCATGCGCATTGAGGGAAAGCTTAGGGTACGACTGCCTAAACATCTCGCATCGCGAAAGCTGCTAACGACTGCGCAGGGCTTTGACGAATTCATGAACCTCGTAATCGACGACGCCATCGAGGTCACACTCGCGAAGAAGGACGCGCCAGAGGAGAGGCGCAAAGTCGGGCAGATCCTGTTGAAGGGCGACAACATTTCTCTCATTCAGCAGCTCCAATAAGCGCAACCGCCTATTCACCCCCGCACAGTCATAGGGACATGCGATGGACACTGCGCACACATCAGGCTAGGAGGGAGATGACGCCGTGTAACGCGGGCAATCTCGTTTGAAAGGTTCGTGGGAGGATATTAAGCTCCCACGCGACGGAGCTCGCCATCACCGGTGATCAAGGCGTCCAAACGGAAGTCGGAGGAATCCATGGGAACCGACTCGTTTGATGGCAGGAACTGCTCAGTTAACGAGAGGCCAACTTCAACTTGGTTAGTTAGCCCTCCAAATACACAATACCAGTAGTTCTTACCGCGAAAAGGCATGCGCGAAACTTGGTGACAGCGCGTCAAGAAATAGTCGTAGAAGCCTTTACCGTGCCCCAGGCGGCCAAAGTGCGAGTCGAAAGCCATGCCCGGCATGACGATCAGATCCAGACCAGCACTCACGCCATCGGTCTCCCCATTCGTGATGCCGGTGCCGCCAAAGCAATTTGCACGTGATGATATGGACTCTTTGCTGGGAGTGGGGATGCCCCAATTGTCAGGTTCCAATGATTCAAAGTCTTGGATCGACTGCAGCTCTACCATGTCCATGATGGATTTTGGTTGGCCTGGTTTGGGCGCTTCCAAACTATAGGTATATGGAATGAAGACCTTCTTGCCCTCATCCAGTGCATTGCGCACAATGTCGCTCGTAGAAATTTCACCGCCTGGCATAGACAGGTAGATACTTATCCTGCGTGCAGCTTTGTACTCTGGCATGGCCAGCAGAGTCTTGGTAGCATTGGATGCTTTACAGCATCAGTGGAAGCAGCAGGAACCGGAAAAACCATGACGTACTTTGAGCAGCAGCAACGGCTTCGGGGATTCCTCTGAGAATGCTCCTAATCCTGTTGCGCAATTCCTTCTTGACAGCTGCTAGTGACGCGGCCATAGCGCCGTTTAATTGCAAGCGTAACGGCGTTCCAGCGAGGATACCGATGCTCCGGAGGTCGGACCTGGTGCTGCAGTGTCGTGGCGAAAGGACAACAGTGAACGGCAGAGGCCGTAGTTGCAACAATAACAGTCTCTAGAGTGGTATAGCAAAGCGAGAGCTGACGGGAATGGCTAGCAGATCGGCTGCGGGTGCGGGCGATGATATCGGCCTTGTCCACCGGAAGCCGGTGGTGATCTGCAGCTAGCCGCGTGATCCCTGTCGATTCGTTCCAAGCCAGGAGGCGGCGACACTCAAACACAGCCAAACATCCTCCCCTCAACAACCACGACCACTGCCAACCTCCTGCCCTCGCGCGCCCACACTCGCTTTCGCACGCCACCGACCATCCACACTCGTTCACACACTCACTCACTGACTCACGCACACTACACGAATCATGTTGTCACGGATAGCAGCGTTGCTGCTCTCAGGAGCCGCCATTCTAGGCGCGCAAGCCCAAACCGCCGCCCTTCCTGCAGAACTCGTCGGCACCTGGACGAGCAAGGCGAACTCGACCATGACCGGACCTGTATGCACTCACGTGTCCATGCGTGCCAGCGACGCGAGACTAACCACCACATAGGACTTTTACGACCCCGTCAACGAGAAATTCACCGAGCCCAAGCACACGGGCATCAGCTACTCCTTTACTGCGGATGGACACTTTGAAGAGGCCTACTACCGCGCCATCGCAAATCGTACGTTGGCAGTGTTGAAAAGGCGCCAGGACAGAGCCATTGCTAACAGCCATGACAGCAACGGATCCCAAGTGTCCCAAGGGCATAATCCAATGGCAACACGGAACCTACGAGAAACTCGCAAACGGCTCCCTGGTCCTCAAGCCTATCAAGGTGGACGGCAGACAACTCTACTCGGATCCGTGCGCTTACAGCAACGCCGTCTACACACGATACAATGCCTCTGAACTATTCGATGTACGTTGAGAGGCCTCTAAATGCATTGAAGTCCCCCATACTAATTACTCTGTACAGCGCTACGAGTACGTTGCCTCGGACGCCTACCACAAGATCCCGCGCATCACCCTCTACAAATTTGACGGTGCGCCCATGATGCCTCTGTACCTGGCCATGTCTACGCCAAAAATGCTACCCACCACAACTCTCAACCCTCTCGTGACACAGACTCCTTCGGCTAAAAACTCGAAGCGCGGCGAACTACCCATGAACCACGAGGTGCTGTTTAAGAGGACGCCTGGCGCCGCCAGGGCTGAACAGTGGTGGTGGTTCGGCGTATTCATGACAGCGGGTGGAAGTGTGCTCTACTACTTCTTCTAGAAGCGCAGTGGACACTATGGCATGGAGAAATAGCAGTAACTGGAGATACTTGCACAATGCCATTACTGCATCAGGCGTACATTGGAGTTTGGCATATTATACGGCACGGAAGCATTTGCTTGTAATTAGGTTCACACGAATTGGTTTGCTGGGGCGAGGAAAGAGGCGTTGGTGGTATCCATCAGACACGAGTCCTCAAAAAACACCTCATGTTCATTAGCTAACGAGCGGGCGGGCGCAATTTGATCTTTGGAGAATATGTAGACAGATTACCACATGTATAGTTCAATACACTTGTTCGGGCTCGAACAGGTTTCTCAATCATTGTTGTTTGTCTGCCATTGCATGCCCCGAATCGTTCAACAACAGGGTCCCGTCTCCCCCACCCGATGGGGCCGATGTGAACGCATGGCCAGCATCTGGTACACTGATTGCGCTAGCTCTCTGTTTGCGCTGACTAGATGATGCCCTAGCAACCAACAGATTTTGCTACCGCTCTACAACGTTCCTTAAGCTCTCTAGCTCCTAGAGAAAAAAACAATGTATATCTTCTTATCTTCATCGCTACATTTTGCTGACAACGCCATAGTATAGCAACGCAACAATGCTTCTCTTTTCAGATGACGGGGTATCGTATATTGGATAAATGGTGACACATAATGCACGACGATGCTCGCTGGAAATGGGAAGTTCTGCTAAAAGCAGTATGTAGATACAGTTTTTTTGTGGGGTCCGTTGTGTAGTCGTGATTTTGCAGTTCTGAAGGATCGCATTGGCAGCTGTGTTGCTGCGAATTTGCGTTGTTGTTTATGTTTTTAGCGTAGGGAGAGAGCCTTGACCCGTATAACGAGCTTGCGGAGTTGATTTTCTGATTGCTCTCGAGTGGAAGCAGCGGATGATGGATTCCTGACTTGCGCAGCAGCTGGTGCTGACTCGGGGTAAGTGGCGGGAAATAAATATCGGTCGTGTCTACTTCCATTCCAGAATATGTACCGGGTATGCTGCCACCACCGTAATGTTGATGCTGGCTTTTTACGCTTTGAACAATTCGAGTCTCGCGGTGCTGGCTCATATCATGAGGTACTGTGGTGCAGTTCGTTGCTCCGTTGCCTTTTCTGCCATCTTTTCACAAAGTCTGTTACCAGCTCTTTCTTTTCCCTAGCTTTCCCCCTTCCACTCCTTACAGTCCAAATCTCTCCATCCCAACTCGGAGATCCTCTTCGGTGCCTAACAAATTCATAGCCCACGGCGGTGGTCGCGTCTTCACCACATATCTCGTCTCTCCGTGTATTTCCTGTACTCGTCCTTGCTGTCTGTTCCTTCCATCGGCCTCCTCTTCCTCGACCTCAACGCTGACTGGTTGGATCCGTGTCGTCCTCCTCTTGTATGGCGGCCCTCTCCCCATCTCTGCAGCCTTCTCCCAGGCCGTCTCACACCCTTTTGCGATGATCCCTGCACTAGCCCAACCTGTCCTCTTGTCGGTTTCTAATAACCTGGTGATGAGCCACTCACGTTGTCGCGGATCCTGAAACGTAATGCCGGCGAAGAAAAGCGACAATGTAGCTTCTGTCAAGACTGCGCCGAGAAAGGGAGAGAGGTCCGAATCGATGGGCATCTGAAAACCAGCACATATGCGGCCGATGAGCATGCAATATGGGGCTGTAGCGGATGCACATACACCAGCCGCCATTTGAGCAGCGGGCGGCATACCTGGGTGAGACCGTAGAAGGATGATCTTGGAGAGGTGAATCATTAACCACAGAATGGAAATGTCGTAGCTCCTGTGTAGAATAGCTGGACCAAATGGTGTCATGTTCCCCTGTTGATTAGGATGTTCCCCTGGCGCTGGTGGGTAAGTGTCTTCTGGCAATGGTGCGAAGGAATCAGTCTGTTCCAATATACGCGCAATTGTCGTGTGTGCATTGACAATACTCTCCCATTCCGATACGGCATTTTCATATTCGGTAGGCAGGTCAGCATGTTGAGGATGAGGTGCGTTTGGGGTCTGTGGTGAGCGTTCGTAATTAGGATTTTCGTAGCTGGAGAGAACAGGTCCTGGACCTGCCGAAGGTGCCATTCCATAGAAATTGGGCATAGCTGGTGGTTTAGGTGGACCACCCTGGGGTGATTCTCCAGCCGACATAGATGGCGGCCTGAAGCCCGATGGAGGTTGTGATGGAGGCTGGCCTGTCCAGCCTGGCGGTGGTGGCCCCTTCCATCCTGGTGGTGGACCTTGCATTTGAGGCGGGGGTCCTGTAGAGCTCGCGGACATCTGCTGCTGACCATGTGGACCGCTTGGTGGCGGTCCCATGTTCCCAAAACCAGGCATACCAGGGCGAGGTCGCCACCCACCGTCAGCTTCTATTTGCCGAAGTTTGCGACTGCGGTCTCGGACAGTGAAGTCTGCGATGCGACCCAAAAGAAGGATAATGTGGTCATGGGAGCCATAGAGAGCGTCAGCTCGGCCAAGCGGTGCTCTTGGGGGGCAATCCGACCACTTGCGATAAGGATTACTACGACCAGTCAGTCGCACGTTCTGGAGCCCTACCTACGATACTCACATGAGGCGGTTACCGCTGACGATGCTTTGGTAAGCATCATGTCTAGCGTATGACCAATATATGTCCTGTAGTGTCTCGTAGCTTTGCAGATCCAGCTTTGCAGATATCTTGGGTCTTGTGTCGTGCCTTGCGCCGTTGTCTTCAAAGACCATTCCGAAGTCGTCATAGTTGACATTTTTGCCAACAATCGTGCTTACAAGACTCTGGTCTGGCACCAAAGCGCTATCTTTGAGCCTCTGATCAAATTGTCTCTGATCGATGAGCATCTCAGGGTTTTGGTATGGAAAATTTCGCTCCATGGCAGTCTGGGCCGCTCGCAAACGCCTCGCCTCGCGCGTTAGCGATCGGAAGTCGAGTTCAGTAATGAGGCGCTGGGCTCCGATAAGATGTGTACCCCATTTGACATGCTCCGCCGTCCAAACTTCATAGAACGCTAAAAGTAAGGAAGTGGCTAACGTGAGGGTCGACAAACGTTTCTTGGAATTGCTGAGAGAGCGGACGAGTCGCTTTAACGAGTATGCGTAGTGTTTGTACGATGGTGTTATAGAGGCGCCTTGCAGTCTTGCAATGTGCAAACTCGCAAGCGCTAACATGGCGTGCAATAATCCCTGATGAGTGAGAGCCTTCAGAGGCAATGTGTATGTCCAAAGACCCTGCTGAACGGGTCGTGTAGAACTTTCGAAAATGAGGGCAGGGTGTATAGGATTTCGTTCGTACATTGACAACGTTGGACCGGTCTGTTGGAAGTCAGTGGACTGTATGATTGTGGAGGTATGAGGAGCTACGCAGCATCTGCGATAACGAGACAGCTTATGCAGCTGTCCATGTCGCACTTACCACGTGGATGTAGTGCGCAAAGACCCTCGCAGTCTTGGGGTTGCGCAGAGGGCTCGCTGCATATTCTGGTCTATAGTCGGACAGCAACCCGTCGTACAAGAATGCATCATACCGTCTTATACCTAGCTCGTTGTAGTTCTCTAGGTGTATGCGACGGATGCTGTCCAATTCTTTGCTTGCAAGTAAAGCCTGTGCATCCTTCGTAGTCTCCGTATCAAACATCTCTTCGTCCGACTGAACGTCCCAGTAATCGTCGTCTTCGTTTTCGATTGCGGCTTCGTCGAGAACTTGTGTAGGACTAACATGGTCATAGCCACCAAAGCCATCGAGGAGGAGTTGCGATTGGGGTTGCTGCGCTTGCGATACGGCGGAAGGTTGCTCTGTAGACACGAACAGTCAGCCCGATGACATACGATTCGACATGGTGGAGAGTAGCGTGCTATTGCAGCTGGAAAAGACTGGGGAGACACCCAGGTTTCAGAGGCATGCACGAATTTATGGAGTGACAGTGGACAAGGGCTTTGACACAGAGAAAATAATAGTAATCATTGGGGTATACGAGGTTTTAACTAGACACGAGACATACCGAGGACGGGCTGAGACATATACTTTACATCTGGGGTTATATCATGAATAGGCATCTGGACAGAAGGATAACTTGCATGACTAAAGTCAGCGTGAGAAACTGCTGGGTAGTTAAGATGTCCGATCTGGCTGAAATTTGGCGGAGTTGCTTGTATAGAGTGCACAGGAGCTTGCGCGTGACTGTCGTATCTTTGCACCATTGGCAGCGCCTCTGTGTAATGGGGGTGTTGGTCGCTTCTAGGGGATACACTGGAATGATCCCGATAAGTACCTTCGGCTTGCTGGCTATCAGATCGATAGGCTTGTGGGTAGATTGGCGGAGGATGAGGAACTGGGGCCTTGAGGTTGGAATCGTGGCTATACGGGACCGAGACGGGTGGATATGATGCACTCTGGGTATATTGAAAAGGCGCTTGGTAGGTGCTGTGCGAATCGTGTCTGTACTGTGTTTGCGGACTTGTGTGCATTGACGAAGGCGGCGGGAAATATGACGTGGTTGGAGTGTCGTTATGTACTTGATGGTTTGGCGATTGAAGCGGCTGTTGGTGAAGAGGGGACGGCTGCGGCTGCTGATAAGCCTGCTCGTGTGCGTAGCCGGGGTTCCCTTCGGCGAAACCTTGCTGGGGTTCTGAAGGCCCTGGACCTGAGCTCGGGTCCATGTGTGAGAAGTCGAAGCTGCCATGCAGACGGGGTTGGATCGAACCAAGCATGTTTTCTTGCATAGCGGTAGCCTGCTCAGGCCCACGATATGACTGATTCCGTGTCCCAGGAAGCATCGAGGTGTGATATTGGATAGTGCTGACCACGCCTGGATGGTTTGGCCAGTCTCCAATTGGGGGTTTGAAGATGACTCTCTGGTTGTAGCCCTCGCACTGACGTTTGGACTTGATGCAGTTGGCGCAGGTAGGTCTCTCCTCGCCACACTTTATGCGGCGTTTTCGACAGGTGAGACATCCAGTCTTGGTCCTCTTTCTCATCTTGGAGTTGGCTGCAGACCCCGAGACGCCTGTTGGTGAAACGTCGCCCGAGGCTCCTGACACTGGAGCCGGCGGCACGCTCGCCATGGTTTGGAGGTGAAGAGATGAGAGAGAGAGAGAGAGAGATGAGAGAGATGACAAGCAAGTCTGGTATAGCACTTAGTATGGGTCTACTAACGGCACAAATACGAGGTGCCAGGCTAGTTGGATAGTATACCTAGGTGATGTTCGATGTCGAAGAATGGGGGGTACAGGATGGGCGGGACGATGTTGGTCCGCTTGGAAGCGGGTACGGCTGAGCCAAGAGTGATTAACTTCGCAGAATTGCCGATCTGAGATAGGTGAGTGCTGTGGGGCGCCGGCGACTAGGCAGTCGAGCTTCACGGTCAAATGTGATGGAAGTGCAAGTGACGGCGTCGTCTTGTAGTAGTTGAGAGAGGTCGTAGACAAGAACAAAGCTTCTCAGGGAAGTCGATCTTTCAAGCTGCGGGAGCCATGTGGAGTCCAGGGCTTCAATGTTAGTTATAACGGAGTGGGGAGCACGCACCAGGTGTCAAAGGCTGCTGGTAAGGCCTAAAGGGGAGAGAGCGGCAAGTCCGCCGCCGTTCGTAGAGACGGAAGGCTGTACGTAAAATGATAGCGCGCCCACGGTGCCTACATCAGGCATGAAAAGACCATAGAGAGCATGTATGTTCTAGACTAGAAAGGGAACTATACTTTTCCGGGGAGCGACAGGGTACATGGGGATTGGATTAGGGTGAGCAACTGGAGTCGGATGCAGAAACAGCGCGTGTGCACACGGACTTGGAGCTGTCTAGAGGAGCAGGGCAAGAAGTCAGGTTTCGATTCGGCAGCTGTCGTGCGAGGTCTTGTCGGAGGGCGTGCCAATGGACCGGGGGGGGGGTGGGGAGGGTGAAGGGCTTGCGCTAGGGCAGTGGGAGAAGAAATTTGGCGGCTGATCAGCGGATCTGGTGCCGGGTAGGCTAATGAGGGGGGGCTGCGATGTTTTGGTCAGGACGTGGGTTCCTGGCCGGTCTGCCCAATATAGACACTCGACGGTCGAAGCGATGGAGCGTCTCTGGTTGCGAGCGTTGGGAGGTCGACGACGGGATGACGGCTTGACAGGCTAACCTGGGATCCGCCTGGTGCGCTGCCGAGTTCGGAAGCGGCCACGGTGCTTTGCCGAGGATCCTCACCCTTGTGGCCTCGTCCAACCCACTGCCCACGGGCAAAGCAACCTCTTTGACTCTCTGCTCCACCGTCAAGGCGTGCTTTGTCTGCTAGCCACCTGCGCACCCTGTCCCTCCTCAGCCTCCGTCGCGTCGAGGTTCCGCGCACGAGCAGAACCTGGGTGCAACGTGGGACTCGGGGACAGCTAGCCATGCTTCCGTCTCCACGATGTGAACCTTGTTTGTGCTGGCGACGTGCAAAAGCCATTTCATGTGCGAGCGCGACTGTTCCTTCACGTACCCATCACCGCACTTCACCGCATGGACTGACCTCAGCTGAAGCTGATTACTACTCGCCCTGTCCGACCGCCGTCGACATTGCACCTGGCTAGCCGCTATTGCTGCCAGGCCTCCGCGACTCCGCGACTCCGCGCAATCGCCACCATGGTCTCTCATCAGGCTGACTGCTTCTGATACTTGGCTCTGTCACCAAGGAAGCTTCACTGAAAGAGGCATGGTGCTGATCGACTGAAGGCGTCGTCTCATGCGCCGCGACCTGCGCTGGCCATCGAGCTCAAGCTTCCGCCAATCAACCTATGCCATCAACCACCCTACCAGACCCTCTGTTCTAGTCTCGCGCGTTTGATTCACCAAGCACCCCAGGCATCTTTCGACGTCACCGGCATAACTTTTGCTAGAATGGCCGCCCGCAGAGCATCCTTTGCGCTGGTGGCTGGCCCAGGGCAAGCTGAGCCCAACTCCAAGCTCCGCAACCATGATCCTCTGCCGCGAGGACCCGCACTCCTGACTGCCAGATGTGATTTTCGTCCAGGAAGCCCGTGGACCCGGCAAATGGGCACCCATCAGCCTCTGATGGTGACAACCTTAAAAGCTATGAATCGCCCGTCGCCCGTCGCCGCGCTCACAGACCCCAAGACTCTGCCGGCGTACGCAATTTACAGAGTCAGATGCTTGTCAGCGTCGGCGCTATGCCTCCTGATGCCATGTGCTGATGAGCAGCGGTCCACGGTGCCGAATGACGATCATGTGGACTTTTATGGGGCTCGGAATACCTCTATTTCCAGTCATGGCCGCTCAACTTCGCATTCGAGGTTGCAAGTGCGGTTGCGACAGAGCAGCCTCACCCAAAGCGCTAATGCAATATCCTCACACCACGAGTGCATTAGTGCTGCACTCATGCACTGGCTCGGGGTTGGCAAAGACACAATTCTGCCTTGTTTTGTTTTTCAAAGTCTGTGTCGGACGTTCACCGGGAGAACTGTCTACTGGTCCGCTCGGCACAACTGCGGGTTCTCTCACATCTTAGTCTCTGCGTCAAACGGGTCGTCGGTTCGTCGGCTACGGATACTCATTCCGAAGATGAAGTACCATGTGAAAAGAAACAGGTGCCAGTAAAAGCACTGGGATAGCCTCGAGCAGCATCATCAAGTCCCGACACAATGCAAGCAGGGGCTGAGCCCAAGTTTACCAAGCCTCTGGACCCGAGATGCTGCACCTTGCAATTTGGCTGCAAACGCAGACCACTTTCCGAGTCATCGGTACCTCCCGATCAGGGCTGTTTACGGAAGTGACCGAACTTCAAAGCCAATCGTGGACAAGGCTACCCAAGATAACAGGCTGCAGCCAGCTTGACGGAGCTTGCGGGTTGGATAACCGGATTCGGGACACGGATTGCAGAAATCTACACCCGTCATGATCAGATGAATGCACATTCTGCAATGAACACAGGGGTCAATTGTGTTCTCTGTTGTGGCTTTCGCAAGCAACGGACCAGCATTGAACGCATGGTGGCAGGTGAACGGCGACTAGAGATGGAGCTTTACTCTAACTGGCGCATCTTAGCGACCTGGACCCTAGATCCAAAGCTTGGTTTCTACATGGGCTGATGCCATACCTACGCCTGTCATCCGTTTGCCATTTTAGACAAGGTGATTGACAGGCGCTCCCCACATTCGCTAAGCCTTTCTGTCATTTATTGCGAACGACACGTGATCTTCACCCAGATGCTGACGTGGTAGTTATGGGAGATGCGCGCGCGACTCAGCATTCGATAGCACATGCAGTCTCGTCCTAATCCTCACGCCATGGAGAGCGATCCGTTGGAAGGCTGCCGCATACCAAGAAATCTGCTATCCAAAGTGATGTAATAGCATGGCAGTCTCTTTAACCATCACTATTGCTGTAAGAGACGCGTGGCATCTGACAGGACTTCCACAAAGCGATCAGGTACAGGCTTAACCACCGAAGTAGGTCACAACATCTGCCGGCTATATACGACTATGCACCCGCTGTATTACCACGTCTTGCGTACAGCAGGCGAGATATTTATAATGATGGAATTGCGACGTTGTGGTAGAAGTCGTCGAAGCTCCTTCCGGAACCTTCTTATTCACAAGGAATTGATCGACCAGCTCACCAGAAAAATGTCATATCAGGGTCCAAACGCCATGCTTCATCTTCTTGCTCGCTTGCCTCAAGTGGCAGCTACAGGATCCCCACGAACTACCCAAGGGTTGCAAGCCTTGCGCAGGTACAACTCCGCTGCGACGGAAGCGTGTACAAGACTCTACCAGCGCAACAAAGCCCACAGCATATACCGCTTGATATTACATGAGCGCAGTTGATCAGGGTAAACGCAAAGTGGTTCCGACGCTACGGTCGGACGCCACCAGCTTGCACTTTTGCCTTGCGCTCGCTATCCGTCACTACCACTTATGCGCATGGCTTCCTTCCAAAACCCCCGATTTGTTGTCGTCAGATCTACCGACTAGCACGTTTCATCCCCAGGTCCCGGTGCGCAGGTTCCTCAGGAACGGGGCGCATCCGAAGGATGCTTCGGTGTCGGACAATGGGTCGGCTACCCATGTCAACCATCCCGGTAGGTTACATGCATGTCATTGCAACGACATTCGGTCTTACAAGGAGACTACTTATCGAAGTCGCTAGATACTTATATGGGTACCATGATTGTGTCGTGCTGGTATCAGGCACGACCATAATACAGCGACTGCATTCGCTTTCGTCAACCGTCCCAAACATCGACAATATGAAAACACTGCGCTGGTTTTGTTTCCACATACGACCATAGGCTCAAGATCATAGCGCTTCCCGTTCGCTCAGCGGTACTCAAGCTTGAGACCGGCAGATCAGTAGTCAGGTGGGTGACCACTGGCGAATCCCTGCTGTTGTATGTTTTTGTATTTTTGTATGCGATTGACAGCAATGCAAAATTCACTGCTGAGTTCGGCGTTCAATATCTTCCTTTTCTCTAATGGACTTGCGACCGTCATATTTGCCGGGACGGTACTACCTGAATGGTCGGTCTAGCCCTTATCTCTAGTGGCAAAGCAAATTTCCTACTCAGAACTCTACTTGCCTTTTTACGACTGCTGTTTGCGCAGTTGATTACTATTCCATGACCAGCCCGCTGTGCATGAAATATGCTGTTTGCTTATCCACGTTACTTTTGGCTGGGCGACTCCAATCAAGCTGAAACGCCCACGAGGCGAGATGTAAGTGGCATCTAGCTCGGAATTATTCTCACAAGAGGGCGAATGATTGGCATGAACAATTAACGTTGTGTGGCGTCGTCAAACAGGAACAACATTATTGCTGTTACGCACTCGACTACGTCGTATCACATTGTCTATTCGAGCCTACGATCCCATCGCCTCCCCGAACTAGGACTATGACATGTACCTCTATCCATTTACGATTAGTGTCAAAGATTCGCATTAAGATGCGCATTCATCGGCCCTTTTCTTGCTTCGTTCTGCCTTCTACCTAGGTATTCTCGCCACTTCCCGAGCGCTTTTCATGGCGTGGCGTTCACTTTCAAAACCTGGCCCCATTCAAAACATGAAGCACGTCTCCCACCATGATAAATTTGCCCGGGTATCGGCAGCTGCTGTTGCATCATTACATGATTTTGCTCTGCCTAGATGATGGCGTGCCATCTTCCTATAGTGCATGCTGTGTCGGAACAAGGCAAGGGCCGCACAGTCAATATCTATCGTCTGGCCTAGAGCGCAAAGCGTGTTAGCCCAGTACGAACGATGGTGCGTGGACAAAGCATGCAAATGTTGTTGAACTGAACTTCTTAGGTCTAGAACAGCTTGATCACGATCTTACGTAGTTCCAAGAGGCAGCTGGACACCATTCTATACTAGACTTGGGATGGCGGGAGTAGGCTGTCGGAAGCTTTCCTGATTACTATAGGGCAAACACTTGTGGGAAAGTTAATATGATCAGATGTCTCGACGGCACATGAAGGCACTACTGGGAGAGAGTTCATATTCTCAAGGATCTAGGTTCAGACATGCAGGCAAAACGGTGAGTTGATGTGGTTTGATGTATTCTGACTTTCGTATGACTCTAAAACATGAATGGAACTAGTCGGCTGTGAGCCTGTAATGTATAAGGATCATCTTGTTGGTTCAACAGAAGTACGTCAGCACGACAGGTCGACAGGTCGACAGGATCTCGACACATGCAATTAAGAAGTGCTCGTATATTAGTGATCCAACTCTGAATCACGGAACATGCATCTCAGATCTCAGATTTGGGCCCCTTGGCAATGCTCACGCTAATAACAGAACTGGGGTGCTGCCATCGGTCACCATCTTGTGGTAGATGGCTTACATAGTAGACGCACGTAGCCCGCATGCCCCTAAAATCGTCTGGTAGCTCCATGTACCAAATGCAACGCGTCGTCGGCGCAATACACGACAGTGTCTGCATAGACAAAATCAGGCTATCGCACAACCACTGCAAGAAAGGCATAGTGGCACAAGTATCGTAGTGCCCTAAGCAGACTTACTTTGAATGACGTTGCAAAGACGTAAGGACAAATCCAGCTACGACATACTGGTTTCGGCCAAGACGTAGAAAGGAGACTTTGCCCAGGTGGGGTCTTGGAAATCCCGCCAAACTAGCTTGGACCAAAAGCAACGCTCTGTAGATCGGTTACAACACCCGTGAAGCGTATCCAATGGCTTCGAGTGGCAATTAGCATGTCCGTAGTAGCTCCGAGTGGCTTGATGGTAGAGAATTTCTTGAAGTGGGGTAGTCAGGGGTAGCAGGAAAAGTGCCCCATCAGCAGGCACGACATGTCGAAACATGCTGCTAAGCTTCCCAAGTGGTCTCCTAGCCTTCTCTTAGTCTTCCACGATAGCTCCTTCAACCTGGCCGTCGCAACGGCGGAATTTTTTGACAGCAAATAGATTGCAATGTTGTCTTCATCTTTTCATCCAAGTCCGATATGGTCTAGTGGCTAGGATTTGCCGCTCTCATCCGCAGAGTCAGTTCACTGTATAGTGCCGGCAAGGCCCGGGTTCGATTCCCGGTGTCGGAATTTGTCTTTTTGCCTTTTTTCCTTGCAAAAAGTACCTTTTTGCTTTTTTCTTTGCTCGACGAAAATACCTTTTTGCCTCCAACGCGCAAAACTCTGGGGGCATTCGTTCAAACGCACGACACCAGCCAGACCTGAAAGCAACATAGTCTTCCTATTGATAATTCGGCGATTGCATGCCGTCAAATGTCACTCCCTAAAATATATGGAAAAGACTGCTTGCCATCGCAGCTCAAAAATTCAAAGCAGCAGTATCAACATTAGAGCAGCCGGTTTACGTTGATGGAGTGCCTGGACGGCCCCAACACTCCCAGAAACCAGGAAAGGCGCCAAGGCACGGGTGGGGGGGAGGGGGGAGATAATACGTTTTCACTCCAAAATTCGTCCAGACGGTGCCATGACACAACCTTACCTATCATATATCTGGAAGAGGAGAAGGATACGGCTGTTGTAAAAGTTGACAACACCATGTTAACGAATACAGCAAGGTACTACTAACGACCTTTAACACTTCGTCGTCTCGACTAGAAAAGTTGAAATCGGCAATAGCCAGCCGCCAGACATGATAACTATATTCATTGATAGAGGAGCAGGGAATGTGTCACCTTCACTACGAATGATGTAGTAAAGCTAAGATAAAAGCTAAACGGCCGATGTGAGAGTAAGATTTTAAGCACTGCCGAATGGCCAGGAACACACATGTACGAGCCGGTCAATGCAAATAGAATGAGGCTCAGATCTTCACGTAGACCGCCTTGTCCCAAGATGAACTCCGTAACAACCTTTCGTGTCGTACTATCTTTCTTTGATTTGATCGAGTATCGTACTACAAGGAAAAACCATAATGACCGACATTGGTATAGAACTGATAGTGACAGTAGACCCGGACACTCGCTAATTTACAGATAAGAAAACCCAAGCCATCCATCTCTGGATAAAGTGCAAACGCTGATGATCCTTGCAACAGTCAATTGCTAGACCAGCTCTCTTAATTCCACCAACCTTCATCCGCCCTACGCCTCACGAAGCACTGCCGCCGTGTATCCGTTCTGTCCTGTACTCGCGTTCCCAGCCCCACTCTTCAACCAGCAGTTTGCTCCATTCGCAGTTTCGTAGTTTCGACTAAAGTCGGAGCTAATCACAGCGGCTTTGCATGTATTGTTCGAGCTATTGTCCATAGCGCTGTACTGACTACACGCATCAACGCATTGCTCCAAGGTATATGCGGTAAAGCTCATGAGGGTAGAATCCAGTATGTTGGTGCTGTCCAGACAGCTATACCTGTAAGCGCCACTGATGTCCGACGTCTTGCCTTCCAACTGACTCGATATGAGGAGTGTAGACGGACAAGTTGTGTTGATCGACTGGATGGCGCCAAATGGTCGCGCTGTGTAGTCCGTTGCTGTATTTCCAGACGCGTCCGATGGGTTGCTCGTCGGGCTATTTGATGCAGCGTCCGAGGCGCTCACCGAAGCGCTCTTGAATGTGGGCGTAGCCCCCAGCATCATACTCGAACTTTCTGCAGCTTGCTCAGCTGCAAGAGCTGCGGCCTTTCTAACAAACAATTAGACAATGGCAAAGGATGGCACAATAAAGACATACTTGTCGGCTTGCTCCTGCACAACCAGCGCTCCCCCTATACTGGTACCCACGAGCGTAGCCACTATGACAAACGACATGGAGATGGTAAACCAGTATTTGCGCCGTCTGTGGGCAAAGAACTTCCTCCACATATCAGGTGGAACCTCAATGTGAGGCGCTTGGTCCCGTAAACCGCGTCCACTTCGATACGACAAGAGGTCGTGAGAGTTTCCAGTACGCGTTGATGCCGTATCCCGCTGTGAGTGATCGCGCCTCCCATCGCGGTCGTCATTGTGGAGCTGTGGCAGCTTCGTGTCGCCATGTCCAGAATAGCGGTTGACAGCCTCAGGATAAGTCTCAGGCTGTGCGATCTGCAAACCATCTGACATATCCAGTCTCTCACCTTTTTCCGATTCCGATTTGTCCATCGTACATGTAATCTGCCGAAAGCCTGAGACTGCGATTGGGGACGGTTAATGCGATCGTGTAACCGAAGTGAGGGACCAAGCCGAGTATACGTGTACTCGTTTGCCGTCTACGATCCCTGTAAAAGGCGTTCGATAATCGAGACGTGCGTATTGGCTTGTCGAGTTCAGGTGTGCTTGCAGCAAAATGGCGTAGGGGTGCCGAACTATCCTGGTTGATCGCTGCATTCTACGCATCGTAGATATGCGGGATGATGTCGAAAGTCATCTTGTCTCGGCAGAAAGATAGCTCCCAGCGTAAATTGCTGACGGGTTCCACGTATAGAAGAGATTAGAGGGGAAAATCAAGTACACTGATGAACTAGATCAGTGTCTTCGTGGGAAATCCCTTGCTTACCCCTTACTGATTCTGACCCTTGCGCAAAGCTTGGCCAAACCATCATGCCACCACCTTCAGATAGGGTTAGCCTTCAGGATTGAAGGAGAGTTATTTTGGAATAACGACGTATCTTGTTCCCAGGGCTCTCTTCGCGTCTCGTGAGAGGTCAGTTTACCACCCAGTGCACATTCCAAGGACGCCAGCGACATGCAAAAGGCTGTTATCCTGGAAGTTCAGGGCTATCTGTCAGGGGAAAGGGTATTCAAAGATCGCATACGTCCGGGCCAGCAATATTTGTATTTGCTGCGTCACGGATTTGCGCTGTTACCTAGGTATACGCTTCCTGCATCTAAAGCGCCTGACCGGCCTTCATTTTATTCGATAATCTGAGCTCTGATCTTCGTAGACATCGATAGCATACTGAGCATGAACTGCAAGTGTGGGTTGCTGTTCTGAACATGAAATTGAGGATAACATGTCGAGGATGAATGGGTGGTGGAACGCGGAAGAAGAACTGAGCACAGCCACCGCCACACGATGACGTACACCCCGGAAACTCCGCTACGAGAACAAGCACAGAGCAGAGCAGAGCAACGAATCTTCCTAGCGCTTGTGATGCTATCACATGCTGTGGCGCAGCTCCGAATAGGCATCATTCCTCTTGTCAACTCTCATACACGTAACCTATTTCACCTTTCAGGCACCAGTTTTTAACATCTACAGAATTCAGGTCGCCAGTCTCGCGAGCATTTTCACGTCTGCAACTGCAGTCGTCCATTTCGTCACGAATTGTTCCGTGATCGTGACGTTTCCACCTACTCGCCACCTACAACCGCCCATCTCCCACCATGGACATCCCACGCGGCCACGCAGCAATGCCTCTTACCGAAGTTGACTTCTTGGACTTTGTCTACAACTACTTCAAAGCCGAGTACTATCCCATTCGCTCATTCTGGTCTACAGCAACTGCCTTTCCCCGCCAAACCGAACGATGGATAGCCATGGGCCACGAATTATCACCGCTTGTGGTTCGGCCCGCAAATGCGCAGGCGCAGAAAGATCTGGAATCGTTGGACTACTTCACAAGGAAATGGAACCTTGATGCTGGTTTTGTTAGAGGCTTAGTCATCAGGTTCGCAAAGTACGAGTTGCATGAAAGATTAGAGAAGAGGCTGTACGAATGCGCAAGACTAGACTTGATGGTGAGGAAGGCGCTGAAAGAGAAGCACTTGATCGATGCACTGTGGCCGAGCCCTGCACCACGAAACATTGCGAAAGAGCTCTTGCAACAAGGTGTTCAAGTTCGCCAATGGTTCGGCGACATGTTCAACAAATACTTTCGTGTTCTGCAGTCCCTTGACTCTTTTCAACTCCGCCCGGAAGTCGACCACCACATAAAGACTAGCGGGAAGCTGATGTTGGTACCCTTTGTAGACCATTTGGTCTTTGGAGCGGTTGATCCCATCATACCAATTGTAGCAAAAGGAGCAGGCTACGCCAATGCTAAGGGGAGAGATAACAGAGACACACCCGGTTTTGGTGAGCCAGGCAAGTTTGAGATCAGGTTCGATGCACCTGCCGAGGTGACGGATACATATACAAAGAGCGTTGTACGGCAGTGTCAGTGTATGAAGTGTGGGACAAAGAGGGATGTGCAGGTTGTAATTTCCGTGGACCCCAATCCCAACGCTGGAGCGAGTGCAAATACGTCGTCTACAAGCCGACAACGCGACGCTACACCATCACACTCAAGGACCGCACAGCGATACAGCCCAGGTTATCAAATGCCGAATCAAAACGATGCAGCGCCTCCTCGTCAACCCCCTCGACCGCAACCGCAACCTCGTTTGGAAGCTGAGATACCGGAAAGACCATCAACGCCCGACCTCAAGAAACAATGCCCTCGGTGTACATTCCTCAACGACCCTAGTCTCATAATCTGCGAGATTTGCGAAGCGCCCCTGCCAGAAACGCCTATCCAGAAACCTCCCAGTCCGGCTGCCAACAGAAAGGCGCCTTCGCACTCTCACTCCGCGTCACACCCACCTCCGAATGTACCAAGGAGCAGAGAAGAAGCGCTAAAGCAAGAACAAAGACCCAGAGGGCCAAACCGACATAGCCTAAGTGCAAGTCTATTCTCCATATTCCCATTCTCGCAGCAGCAGCAACAAGAGCACCATGCCAAGCTTCCACCCACCCAGCAGGTTGATACATCATCAGCCACACAGTCTTCCGCGCGGCAAGCAGCGATAAACAAAGAAGAAGTTAGACCATCTTCAAAGGAAGGAAAGAAGCCTGAAGTCTCGCCACCTACATCTTCCTACGCAGAGCCATCCAATCTGCATCACGGCGCTACTACACCACCAACTCTCGTTGAAGATGCACCAGAAACTCCATTATCCAAACACCCTGAGATGACAATGATGCCCCTATCTCCCTCGCCACCGTCCTCTTCTTCCCGTCCGCGTCCTGCGCCGGTTGGTATGCCTAGTAATCTCATGGACGACTTTGTTCCCGTGTCATCGACTTTCCCCAAGGACGACGAGGATGAAGATGCTGGGTGGGGTTCAATGAGCCGGGAGGAGGCCCGTGAACATGATAGTAGTGATGACGAGGACGAAGGTAGCGAAAGTAGAGGAAATGGAGCAAATGGAGGAAATGGCGGATTAATTGATCTGGATGCGGTGGCGAGGGAGGAAGCTGATGTTTGGGGCGATAGGGATGATTGAGCATGATAGCTTCGAGGTAGTATGAGGCGTTTAAACGGATGTTGAAGGACGTATTGCCATTCTTTCCCACTTGTCAGCAATCTTTGGTATAGACAATCGCAGCTTTGATCACCTCGATACGATTACGAGGTTGAATTGAAGGAATATCGTATGTATGCGTTTGTCTAACACTCCCAAACACCATTTCCAGGCCCAGGTCTTCGGCGCAAAAGAATACACAGTAGAAACCAAAACAACTCCACGCTTCATGGTGTCTCATCCCCACGCTTCGTCCAATGCACCAAGCACCCGCCCACGTGTTGTTCACCACTTGCGACGAGCTTTCCACACGAAGTCAATCGTGTCCTCCGTACGCCAGCTGAATTTGTTCAATACACAGCCTCAAGACCACCCTACGAGTTGAGGTAGTTCCGGACGGCGCCCTGTAACTTTGTAGCGCCCTCGCCAAGCATGTTCGTCAGGTTTTCGAGATCGTCGCCAGCCGTGAGACCAAACTTGCGGACAAAGTCTTTGGCAGCGGTTTCAAGGTCACCGTAGTCTTCTTCCGCGACATCGTCCTCAGGTCGACCAAAGTATGCGTTGGAGGAGATGGCGCTTGCGCCTTCGAAGCCTACAGATAAAGTCAGCAAATTGAAACATGTGCTCTCGCAGAGGGTGCATACCTGATAGCCTCTCCTTGGCCTGCGCGGTTGCGGTGGGGTCGAATGCGTTTCGTCCGAAGAACTCGTCGCTCGATATACCCTTCTGTGTGCCAAATTTCTCGCGCGCGTACTTCTCCCCGTCGTCTTGCGCAGGCTTGCCTACGCTGCCAAAGCCACCCATCTTTTTCTGTGCTGCAGGCTTCTTCGCAGCGCCTACTTGCCCGAAACCTAGACGTTGTACACCCATGCCTAACCTCTCAAGGTCTTGACTGGAGCGCTCGGGCTTGGAAGTAGAGCCGAAACCACCTCGTGGTGGCGATACGGGAGTGGGGGAGACAATGGCTGACGCCTCAGGAGCTTTCGACTTCGTGGCTGCGGCAGCCTCAGCGGCTTCGGCTTCGGGGTCATAGCCCAACTTCTCGATGCGCTCTGCCTCTTCGCGAGCCTTTCGCTCTGCCTCCTCGAAATCCAGGCCTCCGTCTGCAGCAACCACCTTCTTTGCTCCGAGACCCTTCTTCTTCGCGCCCAAGATGTTCTTCTTCGGCGCGGCGCCTGCGGTCGTCTTTCGTACGGCTGCTGGCTTTGCAGCGGGTGTGCTCGATTCAGAGCCGCCGACAAGGGGCGACTTGGGGCGATCGGTTCCGTTGCCGTTCGCACCAGGCTTCAGGAAGGGCGATCCGACCTTGGGTGTACCGGTGCGCGAGGGTGGGTTCGACGGCCGCTTAATCGTGGGCTTGTCCCATGAGGAGAAGAAGTCGTCGTCTTCGCCAGCGGGAGTGTTGGTGCCATCGCTGCCAGTCTCGGGTACGTCTGTGATTACGACCTCGTTAGGGTACCTAGTAGAATGAGATTAGCACAAGTCAGTCTGTATGGCTGCTGTTCCATACAGTCTGGCATCCGCAGCACAGCGCCTGGTCAGCTCCTCCTTGTACTTGGTGGCAGCATTGCTCGTATATTTGGCTTTGTGGTCTTTGCTCGCAAGGGCGGCGGAGCCTCCATGCGACTGGAAGTATTTGGTAGCGCTTTCGTTGCCACCGACTTTCATAATCCGTAATTGGTCCCATTGCCAGACTGTCGCTGGTCAGCAAATGTACTGTATATTGTCTCTGGGGGCCTTGGGCAAACGCACTGTCGAGGTTGGTGGATCGTACGAAGGAGATGTGGACGCCCATGTTACGATGGTTGGACGAGCAGTCGAGACATAGGTAAATGCCAAACGGCACGGAGCTCCATGTTGGGTTCTTTGCGCCGCAGTCGAAGCATATCTGGACATGTGTTAGGCATTGCTCGCATCGCTCTCTCCGAAAGACGACGTACTTTGTTCGCGGGCTTCGACTTCAATTTGGTAAAGATGTTTTGCGACTCGGTCTTGGTGGCGAGGGCAGCCATGGTGACGGCTGGGTAGGAATGGTGCGGGTGAGCGGTAAAGGAGTCGAGCTGTGGTGGGGATAATTTGGGTTGCGGCGCTCGGGAATGCTAGGGTGTCCTATGGAAGCCGCGCTTGACACGTGATAAGCGCGATTGCGCCCCGGTGGCACTCGATGTTGCAGCTTCTACCTCAAACCTTCACTCTCTTCAAGTCTTCACATACTTTACACATGTCACTCAAGCTATCGTTGTTTAATATGGCATTCGTCACGCGTCTGGGCTCTCCGTATGAGCAAGGGAGGCCTGGGGATACCGCTTGACGATGCCACGCGCTTACTTCGTGTACCTAGACTCGTTCGCTGAACTGTAGATACAGCTAGAGCTGTTGCTAATGACTACGATAAGGTTACTCATCGTATTCCCACCTTTTCTACACATATGACGCAGATTCTAGACCCCATCTTCCTATCATCCCGTCCCGCGACCTAATGCGACAGCACAAGTGGGGTATGCATGTATATCTGGAGGCGCATTCACTCATCGTCATACATCAGCCATCTCCTACTGTAGATTCTTAACCCAGAAACAGACGTCTTGCGACTCCTCACAAGCCCCAAGACATGGCTTCCTCCGTTCAAACCGTGCCCGCCCGCCGCGGAGCAGCCACCCTCGTCAAGGCTGGCCAAAAGATAAAGATAACAAACACCCATGGCAACCAAGTCGTCGACACCTGGGCAATCGCGCTCCCGTCGTCCGTCCTCACGGCTGCATCATCAAAGGTCGAAGCGCTCCTCTACCCAAACGCGACTTCCGATTCGCCCTCCAAGTATTCTGCCACTGCCAATGCTGCCGCCAGCGCACCCGAATACATGTCCATGTGCCATTGCCGGGCAAGTCTGCTGAAAGTGACGCCTGCAGTAGGAGATGTTATGGTTAGTCAGAAGAGGGCGCCGATGGTCAAGGTGGTGGAAGATACAAGTCCCGGTGTGCATGACACTTTGATCGCAGCATGTGATAGGTGGCGGTACAGTGAACTGGGTGTCAACGGGTACCACGAGTCTTGTACAGACAACTTCTGGGACGCTTTGGGAGAGCTGACTGCATCTTCGTCTCTATCGACTGACCAAAAGGAGGCTCTAGAGGGACTACAAGCAAAGATGGGGTGCAGAGTTCCAGATCCTTTCAATCTGTTCATGAACATTCCCATCACACAGGAAGGAGAGGGTGCGAAGAGAGGCATCAGTTTTGAAGAACCGAAAACGAAGCCCGGAGACTATGTAGTCTTGGAGGCGCTCAGAGACGTGGTCGTCGTGATGAGTGCGTGCCCACAGGACGTTCTTACAATCAACGGAAAGAATCCTGTAGATGCTCACTATCAGGTCGTGGACTGAAGCGTCGGTGCGAATAATAGAGTTAGCAATCAATGTTGATGCAATAATGCAAACCTTTACCTGGGTCTATTTCAGATGCGACTACAACTAGTCTCAACCCGCAGGTCTTGACCGATAAAAAGGAAAATATCAAACACACTCCTACAAGACCACCTGAAGATAGCCAACCAGTTGGCGCATCTTCCCAATCATTAGAGTATTCATTGCCTGCTTATCGAGTAGGACTTTTCTCACGGCTGTTTACCTCCCCTGCCTGACTTCTGGCTCTTGTACTACACTCTCTTGGCTCCTTTCCCCTCCCCTGTACGGGTCCTCTGGGTCTTCCGGGTCTGCAAAGGGATTCGTCTGAACCCCCTGATCCTCGAGCGGCCTTTGCTGGCGTCCATCATTTCTGGACTGGCTGTCTGAGCCCCGGGTACCATCTATGAATGTGAGGCCGAAGTTGTTCATTCGAACGGTGCCCGGGCGAGTGCCCGAGCGAGTGCCGAGGCCAGAAGATGGCAGATCACGATGGTTGTCACTGCGAGGAGTAGACGAAGGCCTTCTAAGATCTTCTAGTCTCGTCGGCTGTTGCGCATCGGCTCGCTGGTTCATGTACGCGGCTGCGAGCGCGAATCCAAAGTAGGCAGCCATGCTGTTGGTGGTAAGTCGAGGCCCCAGTAGTTCCAGTTTATGTGGTGTTTTAGACTTACCACAATGCTCCCAATACTCCCAAGACCTCATTTGCTCGCATGATACTTCTTGCCCATCTGCCCCAACCTTCTAACGCATCCATTGCGTCGTCTTGTTGCCAGCATGTATCGTAGCTACCGTCGATCTTGCTGCTAGGAAAACTATCTAGCCAAACAACACCTAGAGGGATCAGGATGGAACCGATCACGAGGGATGTGGACCAGAGCATGGCGGCGCGGTTGGAAATGCGCGGGGACCGGGTGTGGCTTAAAGACATGATGAAAAGGTCAACAACCAGCAAGAAAGGGTTGATTGAGAGGATCACTGCTATCGTGCTATAGGGACTTTGATCAGCATATCTTCATGCCTACAGCAAGAAAAAAGATGAACAAGAGAACTTACAACACCCCTCCAATGGCTCCAGCACTCAGGTACTCAGGCCCCGACAACCTCGCTCCATTTTCTTGAGCTCCCCCTACGCTCAAAGTCTTGTTCAAGTTTGCATAGGTAAGCGGCAAGCTCTTGATCTCCGTCTGGAGTACCACGTCCGATGGGCTGGACCCTAGCACAAAGCCGCTGAAGTCAGGATCTCCAGTGCCCCTCACGTTCCAGCACTCAACCTTGTCGCTGGAAAAAAGCAACTTGTGCGCCAAAGCGGAGCAGAGGCCGAACTGAGCTATACCGATGAGTATAGATAGAGCAAGGAGTGCGTCGGTCGCGGATCTGGTACTGTTGGGCCACTTTGTGGATTTTGCGCGAAAGAACAGGAAGAAGCATGATCGTGTCTTCTCCCACGGAGTAGTTCGTGCCATACTGACCGGGATGGGATGTCTGTACGGTGTTGTATAGCTGCTGGTCGATGTCGTAGATATGGAAATGCAAGATGAGCGAAGATGGCAGGAGAGCAGGACTGCACCAAAAGCAGGGCCAGCTTTTCAGATTCTCAGGGCCGAAGTGTTGTCTGGTAGCGGTCTGATGAGTTCCATGGGCACAAGGTCGGAAGCGAAGGGGAGTCCATGGTGCGATTCCCTCTTTCTGGAGATATGTGTCTGTGTTGCATGCTCTGTACAGTTATGAGGGGTCGCATTTTCGAGCGGAAGCGACGACGGTGGTTAGGTGATGAGGGAGCCACGTGGTGAGTACACGAGAAAGAGCGACCGGTCGGAAGGTATCAACTTGAATTGGCAGCTACATAAAAACATCGGGCTCGGGGGTGGGGTAACAAAAGACAAAAAGGCTCATGACAGTGAAAAGGAGATTAATCGTATCCAAGAGGTATTGCAGTTTACAAGCGGCTGCGATGCGGCCTAGGCACAGCCGACTTGAAAAGCCTGTCCGGCAGCCTATTTCCGTACTGATCGAACCGGTAATCCTCCTTTTGTTCAATCCACATCTGCCCGCATGTCAGCCTCATGCTAACATCTAGAGCTTGCTACCGTAACGGGGCGGGTAGCCAGTGTGGTAACCACTCACCTCGCGTTCGGCGTACTGCCTGTCCAAAGGCACTGGTTGTGGATTTAGTATTTCTTCGTCGCCAAAGCCCGGGTCTCCTTGGAACCTACGCGAATAATGGGCTGCGCCGATGGGTTGCGGTGCACCGTACTCGGCGTACTGTGCGCCACGGGGGGCGTACTGACCTGGGCGTTCGCTGGCGCGCGCATTGCCCTGCATCCAGGAGTCGCGCTCGGGAAGACGATCCTCGAAGGTTTCAGGGCGGCGGCCGAGGGGCTCAGGGAAGGGACGGGCCTGGTTGTAGTTGCCTTGGACCTCGATGGGGTACTGCGAGCGGTAGTGGTCTTGCTGCTCGAAGCGCTCGTCGTACTGAGTCTCGTAACGAGCATCACGGCCATGGTGTTCAAAGTGGGCGTCGTGACGGGGAGCGGGAGCGGGACCGCGGTCATCGAAGTGTTGGTGTCCGCGCTCGCGCTCGTCAATATACACATCGCGGCGCTCCTCGTAGTGGACTGCAGGTTGACGGTCGCGCTCGACCCAGACGTCGCGGTGCTCCTCTACGTGACGAGCCGGCGCACCGTCACGCTCGACCCAGACTTCCCTGTCGATGTGCGTCGTGTGGGTCGGCTGAGGCTGAGGCTGAGGCGGGGGCTGGGGCTGAGCCTGGGGAGGTTCCTGGTGGATGTCGATGTCGATGTGGGTTTCCTTGTTGGTGGACTTTGGCTTGTGCGGCTCCTCGTACGGCTCCAGCGCAGTCAGGTAGCCGAGGACGGCGCTGAGGCTGGCTTGCGCAATGTTGAGCTCCTTCTCCCGGTTCTCCAGCTTCTCCTTCTCGCTGAGCAGCCAGTAGACGCGGTGCCTGACGCCAACACGGCGGCCGTCTTGGATGTCACCAGCGACGCGCTCCGTGTGGGGCGTGATGTTCTCCAGAGCGCCGCGCACGTCGCGCATGCATCCGTAGACCCATTTGGACTTTTCCGGGTTGGCCTCGAGGATGTCGTGGATCTCGCGGATGGAGAGCAGACGTCTGACTTCGTCCAGGTCGGATTGGACGCGGCCGATGATGCGCACGTAGACGGCGTTGGAAGGACCGACGTCGCGAACGCGTTTGGCCTTGTTGAGGAACTCGGCAAGCTTGTACGCCCCTCCGAGGGCACCAGCGGCAGCGCCGATGGTGAGAATCTCTCCTTTAACCATGACGGGCGGTGGGAGGATAGCTCCAGGGAGCTACCGGCAAGGTGATGGTGATGGTTCAATTGAGTGAATGAGGGCCTGCGTCTCTGCCTGTACCTGGCGCGAGCATCCCGCGCAGGTTCAACCGGCTGCGAAAGTGGGGATAGGCGCTTTGGTGAGTTTGTGAGGAGAGCAGAGTTGTTGTCCGTCAGCTACTCAGGGCAGCCTCGACAGGGGCCCGACGGTGTTTAGTGTTATTCGGGGGCTGGGTGCTAGCCACATGGGGGCCCACTAGCTGCAGCTCATCACTCCTCGCGACCAGTCCGAGGTCCTTCCTCCCCCATAGCTCCACCCGCGAACATGTGGCTGCCATCGCTTCCAGCCCGCGAGCTGATCATGTTCGCCCAAGCACATCCAGAGCCGTCGAGAAAGACACTTGGACCTGGCGTCCAGAGAGCATTCTCAGCGCGGTAAACAACATACAAACAACAACATCTCCGCGTCTTGTTTACTCCATCTTTGATATCCGCCGTGGATCATCCCAGTCCGACCTGTCAGCTCCACCGCGACAGCGCACCGACCAGCCCGGAAACCTGATTGTCAAAACCTTTGCTCTATTTACCGTATTTCGCGATAAACGCGCGGACTTTGGGGTCGCTCAAGCTCAGTTCGCTGCCCTCTGCATCGAGCAACTCTCGGTCCTTGCTCTCGAGCTCGAGCTCCATCGCCTTCAGTTGCTCATCCAACTCTGGGTCCGTCAAGCTAGCCCGCTGGAATGGCGCGTGCTTATATAGCGCGCTCAAAACAGCCCTTAAATCCGTGTCTGCCTTGCTTGATCGCTCGGCAAGTCCATCATGAGCCGATGCCACGGTCGATTCGAAGTGATCGTGGAGCTTCTTGCTCCGCTCAAGTTGAGCTTGCTGCAGAACATCTTGTAGGCTCTCAATGCTATCCTGACTGAAGGATATGCCTGCATGACGAAGCGCGTCTTGGAGTGCTACCGGAAGCTCGAGCGTCGATGTCGGCTTGAGCTTGACCATTGGGGTAAAAGCCGACGTGCTGGAGTTCATGCGTTTCAGTCCGGGTGTCGTAGGCAATGCGGGTATCTCGGGCATACGCTTCGCTGCCGCTGCCTGGACGTGCGCCAGTGCTTGTTGGAACTCGTCAGCATCTTGCGTGCCAGAATTAATGATACTGAGGCGTTTGCCCATGTATTCGAGTGTTGATAGCACCTAGCTTGTTAGCAACGGTCCAGTGTCTCTCAGGATGTCACTCACATAGTTGAGCCATGCAGTTCGCGTCTGTGTTCTGTCTCTATCCTTGCGCTCCTTCATCTCAGTCATCGGCTTGCGTATTTCATGCTCGACAACCATTTCAGCGACGGATGCGATTTCAGAGTGCAGCTCTTCCAGCTCAGCTTGCAGGGCAACCTTTCTCTCTTTGAAGTCGGCCTCTGCTTCCTCTGAAAGCCCGTTCTGGGAGTCCCCTAATGCGTTGGTGAGAAACACAGTGTCCACTCGAGCTTTGATCTCTGCAGCACGAAAGGAGATGATCGCCTTGCACCACTGCTCCATAGACTTCTCGTCTTCGCTGACGTCAGGCTCAGTGACGATTTGAGACACTAGCTTAGGCAGTCGGCTCAAAATCTGGTCGTCTGATGCAAAGCGTTCTGACAGGTAGCTTTTCAGCGTGGACTTTTCGGAATCAATCTCGCGCTGAGCATCGTCCATCTGCTCTGTGACTGATGCGACTACATCATCGACCTACGAATGTTAGAAAGGTGGAGTTCATAATTTCTCGCAACATACAGAGACGTCCAATCGAGCTTTTTCTTGTGCCTCCTTCCTTCTCCGCTCGTTTCTTGCATGTTCGACATCCATGTTGGGCTTGTCAAGAGCTTTCAACTTCATCAAAGCATCTTTCTGTGCCTCCAGAACTTTGCATTGCTCCTCAATCGCAGTAGTGGAGCTTTTCAATGACTCAACTGCTGCTGCAATTTCATGATCCAAAATGGGCCGGATGGGTTCACCCTCGCTTTCGTACTGGTGCAAAAGGCCCTTTTTCTTCAGAGTCTGGTACCTAGACTCCTAGTCAGCATAAGCCGGTGTGATCAGAATTTCCACTCACAACTCCAGCTCCTCTTTGCTCAGCAGGGTGTCCTCGTGGAGGTACTCCTCAACCCACACCGCAGCTTCGTGCTTGGTCTTTGCATCCTCAAAACCTAGGAGAATGTTGTCGAGATCGACTTTGAGACCTCGCTCCTCGACTACGTTTAGCAAATGATGCGCTGCTTGTTCTTCCGCCATGGTATCAGGAAGTGTGCTTCCGTGTTGGTGTTTTGTGGCAGGTGCGAATGCAGTTAGGTCGGAGCATTCGATACGGTGAGCCGCAAGGGCCACTTGCGCAGTCGCGGTTTTGGTGGTCCTGACGCGCCTCGCGACTTCTACTCTGTCGTTACACCACAGCACCCAAATACATACACACGAGTCTCCGTTCTTCAGTAAAGATGTCTCCGGTCGCTCTAGAATCCATCATCACCCCCGAGTCTCCCAAGGACACCACGAAACAAAGTACCCCGGCACCCAGCAACGCCGCGCACGAGGAGCACCAATACCTCTCTCTGATCCGCGATATACTCGAAAATGGCGAACACCGCCCCGACAGAACTGGAACCGGCACACGTGCTATTCCCTTTCCCGCACAAATGAAGTTCGCTCTATCGCGGCCGTCGAGCGACCCCGCACAGCGACCAGAACTCATCCTGCCCCTCCTCACAACGAAAAGAGTATTCACTCGTGCCGTCATTGGCGAGTTGCTGTGGTTCGTCGCAGGCAGCACACATAGCAAGTCCCTCTCAGACGCGGGCATCAAGATCTGGGACGGCAACGGCAGCCGGGAGTACCTCGACAAGGTGGGCCTCAACCACTACGAGGAAGGCGAGCTGGGTCCAGTATATGGTTTCCAGTGGCGGCATTTTGGCGCCGAGTACAAGGGACATGCAGAGGATTACACAGGCCAAGGTGTCGACCAACTAGCTGAGATCATCCACAAGTTGAAGAACCAGCCCTACGACCGGCGCATCATACTGAGCGCGTGGAACCCCGCAGACATCAAGAAGATGGCCTTGCCACCTTGCCACATGTTTGCGCAATTCTATGTTTCCTTCCCGGGCCACAAACAAGGCGAAGAACGGCCAAGAGGCGTGCTACACTCGCTGCTCTACCAGAGATCTTGCGACATAGGTCTCGGTGTTCCTTTCAACATTGCCTCCTACGCGCTTCTTACACACATGCTGGCTCATGTGTGCGACCTGACGCCTGGTACATTTACACACACAATGGGCGATGCACACGTATACGTCGACCACATAGATGCGCTCAAAGTGCAGCTGGAGCGCGAACCGCGAGAATTCCCTACACTCAAGATCAACAGAGAGATTGGGGGCAGCATCGATGGGTGGAAAGCAGAGGAACTCGAGGTCGTGGGGTATAAACCACATGCCGCTATATCCATGAAGATGAGTGTATAGTTCTTTTAGTGGGCAGTCCTGAATACATCTTGCCACGCTACCTAGGTACTGTTGTTGTTTGCGTCAATATCCATTCCAGCTGTTCAAACCCAACCACGAGGTCACACGACAGCACTAGTCCAGAATACACTACTGATGTAAAGAAGTATTGCATTACCACGCTGCTTTCATCAACAGCGAGTTGGTATCTAATGCATCCCAAACGCCAGCCATGATTTTCCCCACCTGCAAACACGCAATGCAAGAACGCGAAAGACTTCATGCCTGCTTATCTGTGGCTGGTCTTTCCGATACCACGCTTTCCGGCAGTCTAAACGATCGTTAGCACTTGTACTGGGAACGAAGGAAGGAACAGGGAAACTTACCAAATGCTTGATCAAAGAACCAGTCTGGTGCCTGTCGGCCTCACCCTGTCTAGCCATCCTGTTCATCTTCTTCTGCGACAACTTGGCCAGCTTCTCGGCCTTGGAGGCGGCAGTCTCGTTCGTGACACCATCCGTTCTCCTGTTGGTGCTTTGGCTGCGGCCTCGGCTCTTAGCACGCTCGAGCATAGCAGCGCCGGGCGTGTCGACGTCCATGGCATCGCCGCCAGGGCCCTCTGATCTTCCACGAGCCAAGCTGCGGCCTCGGGCTTCTGCCTTTGCAGCCGTACGCTCGACAGCCTTTGAGGCATCGTAGCCAAGGCTTTCGAGATGTGATTCCATCTGTGACATTTGCTTCGCCTTCTTGGTCCTGGGGATGACGGCCCTGTTCTTGAGACTCTTGCGCATCTTGGCTTCGTTCCGGATGAGTTGCCTCTTCTCACGGATGAGCTCTGCCTTGTACCTGATGTCCGCCTCCTCTGCGTCCTCAAGGTCATCGTCCGACTCGTAGAAACCATCGGCCTCCAGCTTCTCTTCTTCAGCCTCAAGTGCGGCAAGCTTAGCCTCAATGTCAGGGTCGATGAAGTCGTAAACATTCTGGCCCTTGAAAACCTCCGGAATGCGATCGTGTTTCCACTCGTCGTTCTCGAGGAGGTAGTTCTTGCGAAGGTCGATGTTGTACACACCGGCTCCACCATTCTCTTCTTCCAGGTCACGCTCAAGGAGCGGCCTGTCAGGATCTTCCTTGTCGTACTTCTTCTTGTTGAGCACTGCTTCTGGAATAGAAGTCTCGCGAGTGACGCCGCCCAGTGGTTGGGCAACGTGGATTCGGCGAAGCAGTTCACCGAGACGACCAGAAGGCTCGCCGGCGCTGTTGGTACCAGCCTTGAGCTTCTCGGCGTTGCGAGCAGCAATCAAGCGATCACAGACTGAGTTTCGCACAGCCATGACACCTTCGAGAGTGTTGCAGGAAAGCTCCAGCATCTCGACTTCGCCAGACTTGAGCATACCCTGGAGCTGCTCCTGTGTCTCGGGGTCGAGCTGTTCCGGGCGCATAAGATCGATCTTGTTGACGACGATCGAGATCAGCTTGTTCGCAAACAGGGGCTTGATGTTGTTGAAGAGGGCGATTTGCGAGGCGACGGAGTAACCGCACTGCTCACTGAGATCCATAAAGTAGAGAATGTGGGCGCGCAAGTGGGCAATGGCGCAGATGGACTGATGCTCGATGGTGTTCATGTCCTCGAGAGCGTGGTCCAGAATACCAGGGGTGTCGACAGCCTGGAAGCGAAGCATCTTGTAGTCGAAATGTCCGACATACAGACTCTTTGTGGTGAAGGCATAGGGCTGCACCTCGACGTCGGCTCTTGAGATGGACTTGAGGAACGACGACTTGCCGACGTTGGGGAAACCAGCAATGACGAGTGTGCGGGTGTTGGGGTCGATGGACGGGAGACGGCCCAAATGCTGCCTGACCTGCTCAAGGTAGACGAGAGGGTCCTTCAACCTCTTGCAGATGGTAGCCATGCGTCCCAGCGCCGCCCTCTTCAGCTGCTTGCACTGGAAGAGGGATTGTCCGTACTTGAGAAGGCGCACGTAGTCGCGCGCAACCGTCTCGATCAGCGACTTTGCAGTCGACAGCTGGCCGAGAGCAATCCGGAAGTGGTCCGCATCGTACAGGGTGTTGAGCAGATCGCGGTGGAACGGGTGGATGTCCGCAAGGCGCGGGAAAGCCTCGATGGTGGTGTTGAGGCGCTCGGTAAAGGTCTCGGACGTGTACTTGACTTTTCGCGTGTAGAAAGCTCGGATTCTGCTGATCTTGAAACCCGCACGAATCTGCGTCGGCAGCCTGGGAATTTGTCAGCTTCTCGTCTTTTTGTGCCGCTCGTGTTGCGCCGTCAGAATCGCGACAGCGCAGGGCGGCAGGAAGAAGGCGCTTTGCGCGAGTGCGTGTGGAGAGGCAGCCTACCTCCTCTGGGTCCTGGAAAGCACAATGTCGAGGAACTCCTGGCTCGTAGGCACAGCGGGGATGTCTTTCCACTGGGTCTTCATTTTGGCGACTGCGGTATGTTGTTGTCGTGGGAGGCGGTCTGCGCTTTCCAGAACTTCGAGGGCAAAAAAGTTCGAGAGGCTATCGATACCACCGTGTGGGGCACGTCCAAATAGTTCGCCTCACCAACGCTAGTCCCGCATCCGGTTCACTAGCGGCTCGATGGCTGACCTGCACATCCGACCAGACCTGGGCGTGTGCCTACTCCACGGACTTGGTAAGCTACCTCTATCGCGTAGAACGTGCATTGTAGGTCACAACACCTGTCCTGCGGCGATGGCTGGACGGAGACAAGAGCAGGAACACCAGGCTAGGCCGGATGCCACCTGGGCACCGTCTCGGCAAAACCGACGTGAAAGAGACTTGACAACGATGGAGTCGTCTGGTACTCGACAAAGGAGGCAGTCACTTGCTTTTGTGTCTTTGTCATTTGCGTCTCTTCCTCTTTTCACTCGTCTTTGGCTTTGTTCATTTATCCTGGAGGATATGGTACATATGATTCTAGGGCGCCACTCGTGTTTGTGGACGTACGCAGTCCCTCCAAATCTCAAGGCCTCATCTTTCAACAACCAACCATAGCGTGTCAGCCATGTCTAGCGACAACGATCAACATCCTCCAACCACCAGCAATACTGGCGGAGATAGCTCAAGACCCGCGGCGCCCCCGCGAGAGACTAAGGAAGACACTATCAACAAATGGCTTAGACTTGTCTACATCGATCGCGAGCATCTAGGGAATCCTCTCGCACTCACGGTAGATGAATTCATCAATATCCTCGCAACTGGACATGAGTATGGTACCATTAGTTGGCTAGACAACAATGCGCTAGAGCTGGCTACAGTCATCTTGACAAATGTCCAGAAGGAAAGAAGCGACATAGTCATTGTGCCATCAAGCGCCGCCATTAGACTTGCTCACATCGGTCTGTGTATGAGCGGTGCGGATACGTTTAGGGAAGATGAGTTTTCTACCAAATGTTATGACGCTATGCTGAATGAAAGCGTACGGTGGATCGTTGTTCCCGTAACGGATGGTATGGTTCACCAAGCAGGTGAAGACAACCGAACTGAAGCTAGGAAATCCAAAGCTGGGAAAGCTAAGAGAACTAAAGAAAGGAACGAGAAGGCGCAGGAAGCTAGTGTAGAACTGATACAAGAGCAGGAAAACGAACAAGAAGCCGAACAAGAAGATGACAGAGATGACAAAGATGAAAAAGACGAGAGTCTACCGGAAGCAATCCCTGGTGGTGGCATGCATTGGGGCTTCATGATTATTGACAAGCAGAAGAACGATGCCAGATGGTTAGACGGCCATCTGACACTTAAGAAGAAGAAAAGCAACGGCAAGTGGTACATACGTAAGATGTGTAACGCAGGATGGGTCGCCGGTAAGATTCTCTGTGGATACGAAAAAGTCATGAATCTCGAGCGAGGGCGATTCACAGCAGCAACACTCAAACATGTCCCTCATGACACCAAGAATAATAGCTACGGAAAGGATAAACACTCAGCATGTGGACCATGGGTGTTTGCCATGCTCGAATATATACTCGGCCACCCACAATACCTCACATGTGAGGGTGGACTTTACAGCACGTTTAGGCCTAGAGACAGGAGGGGGCACAATCATCGCATGGCCTTTGACTCATTGGCGTCACGAAGGCGCATACAGGAGGTTATTGAGAGTGAGGCGGATAGAGATTTAGGAGATGATCAATTGCCGTATAAAATGAGTGTGCGCGTTTTGAAGAGTCTCAACTATCCTAGCACTGCCGATCTACTCGGAGTTACTCCCCTTGGTCGGCGTAGAGAGCCTCCACCTAGGCGTGGCCAGCGTGGGAGCTCAGGGAAGAAGCCCGGTAACGACGATGATGATGACAATGGAGGAGGTGGCGATGACAATGATCCAGGAACGCAAGGGCCAATCCTTGACGATGACAATAACCCAGAATTTCAACAGACACTCCTTGCAAGTCTCCAAGAGAACCAAGAAGGTTCGGCACAAGGACCTCAAGAATCCCAGGACCCTACAAAGTCAAACAACCCCCCAAAGCCTCCAAGCAAGCCGACTTCCTCGCGGCCACCGACTTTCAATCTGGCGACACATGGGCCTATGCTTGCTACACATATCCCACACTTTGCGTCTATGGCAAGCAACCAGATTCCGGACTGGATTGGTTTGCTTCCGAAAGGGATTGAAAAACTTGCGAAACCGAGGAACGACTGGGACCAAAAAGCTGTTCTCCAAAAGTTTTTCGGTGGCTTCGATGGGTTATCCGAAAGTCAAAAGCGGTTTTGGTTGGAACACGATCCACTGTTCAAGGGTAATGACAGAGTGAATATTGAAAATGTACCTGAGATGCTGAAAGAGAGAGTCAAGGACATTGATGGCGTCGTCTCGTTGCAGGGAAGCTCGGTGTTTTATCCTCCGAGCTATCTGGAAGACTTTGCAGCGAAGAACTCAACAGGTTCGGAAACATTAGAGGCGGGTACCAAGCCTGCGGAAGAGAATTCGGGTGGTTACGTTGACAACCCTGATGACGGAGCCGGAGAGAACTTGGGTGATGATGGTAACAACTCTAATCCCAATGGCGAAGCCGAAGAAAACGATCCGATCCCACCGCAAACTACAACATCAAGCGGGCAACTATCAGGCGTGGGTACTCAGAAGCGGAAGCATGCGAACGAAAATCCCGATGCGCCCGAAACGAAGAGACAGAAACTGTCAAGACCAGACTTTCTCAGGATGGGACCTTCCGACCTACACCCCTGGCTTGCGAGCGTACCTGACGATAAGAAAGCTTCGCTGTTTGACAAGAAAGGGAACTTGATCGATCCAATCTCCGCACGTATCAACCTCGAGCGAACATTCAATGACACGTTTCGGATATGGGCGGAGGAGGACGAGTTTTCCGAAACAACCAGAAAGGAGTTGAAGGAATGGAGGAAGATGGTAGTCGATAAGAAAGATTTCATCGCGTCATCGTACTCTCGCCATGACAATGGCCTAAGATCGTTTCTGGACAAAAAATTGAACCGACAGGGTGAAAATGATTGGCCTGATTATAGCAAAGACGAGGCAAAATGGCCTGACTGTTGGAAGAAGCGGAAGGAGTAAAGTAGCTGGGTAAGTGACAGAGCGATTTGCTTATGTGTCGTTGGTTAGATGCACGAAGAGGTGATAATAGGGTCCATGTATACAGTAGCTTGTGCAAACTTGGAAGATCATAACGAACTCGCTGGTCGTTTTTGGCTCGATTGAGCATTGAACATGTGGCAGCTCACAGCCTCCTGCATAGTGATGACTCGACGGACTCATGTACACATATAATTTAAATGCATTGAGGCCACTTTTTCTCATCTGGACGTAGTCAGGCTCTCATTCACAGTATCTGAGAGTGTAGCAAACTTACCTGTTGCTGCGTCATGCCGCAAAGACGGTAGCTTGCGTGGGCGCGAATGAGAAAAGCCCATTCTGGATTTCATTTCTCGACGGGTGTGATTTTGGGTAGCGCGTCCCGCAGCTCTTCTCTATCTTTCTCGGTCGGGGTGAGGCCAAATTTCTCTTCGGCTTTGTCGGAGATGTACAGGCCAGCGCCCGCGTATGCCATGACGCCGACGCCAATTATCATGCGCGTCTTGGGCGGAATGCCCTTGAACCATCTATGCGGACGTTAGTCACAAAGAACTACAGGGTCATGGTGTGCACGTACTGCCAGACAGACATGTCAACGATGAGAATGTGCAACTGCAGCCGTGCCACAGGGTTCGAGATGACGACGCGTAGAGGGTTGGTGCCAAGCCTGGAGGAACTCTCAGACTTGAGCGCGACACAACCATAGCGTTCGCATACACCCAGCGCGCATTCAAATTGCGATCGACTACGTTGAAAAGGTCAAACCCATTCCCAACGTGCAAGTCACTCCTTTCGAGCCAAGCCTGGCATGATTGCTTGGGACTTTGGCCATCGGTCGTCTCACCTCCGCACCAGCTCCGCACCTTGAGAACAGATGTGCGCGCTATTACCACCCGCTTCGTGAGCGCATCCGGCAGCATCATAAGGCTCCTCCCACTCTCCCACTATGCCCGGCTTCCGCCGCTGGGGCAAGTCGAAATTCGAGCGCAATCCCGAGTCGTCGTTCAAGCTCCTCGCCGCCATCATCGTCATCACGCTCTACCTGCTCATCAAAGAGTTCCAGAACCCGACTGTTCGAGACCGGGGCATACCGGCGTTTGGTGCACAGATCCAGCATGCAGACTGGAACGGAACGGGCAAGGCGGAAGAGGCGCGGGCGAAGAGCGTGCGAGATGCCATGAAATATACCTTCTGGAAGTACAAGGAGAACGCTTGGGGCTGTGACGACATTCTCCCCGTGTCGGGAGGCAACTCCTCGTCTAGAAATGGGTGGGGGGCTTTCATCGTAGACTCGGCGAGCACGTTGGCCCTGATGGGACTATGGGACGAGCTGGCGCATTCTTTGGAACATATCCTCGCTATCGACTTCACAGAAGCAAAGGACCTCGTCGACCCTTTTGAAACCACAATACGATACCTGGGCGGGCTCTTGTCTATTGTGGACATGTACGACGTTGGACTCATTCCCGAGGATGTACTCAGCGAAGAGGCACGCGACCTTGTACTCGAGCACGCTGTCACTCTAGCAGGGAAGCTCGCCCCAGCATACGATACTCCCACAGGCATGCCGTGGCCTCGTGTCGACTTCGACACAGAACAGGGCGAACCAGACCCCTCCTGGGTCTTCAGCGACGACCCAACAAAACACGGATACGACGAGCATCCCACCATAGGCCCGGCGCGGACCGGCTCCTCAATACTCGAGAACCGCATTCTGACCAGATTGACTGGCGACCCCGTCTATACGCAGAACTCGACAAATGCATGGGCACCCCTTGTGTGGTCCAACTGGAAGACACCATGGGCTGGCATGGTCGACGCGCCCATCGACATCATGACAGGGGAGCCAGTGGGTCGACAAAGGCACTGGGACGGTGGGCATGATTCATATTATGAATACCTCGTCAAGATGACGCTCTTGGCACCGCGAACAGATCCTCATATTGGCACATACAAGCAACGCTTTACCGACGCGGCGTACTCCCTACGCAAGCATCTCAGTTCCCGCTCCGCACCTGCCCCTGATCACTACATGCAACATTTGTACATCGGGCGCCACAACGACAAGCTATACGAGAATCGGCAAGGACACCTCGCGTGCTTCGCACCTGGTACCATTCTCCTCGCCTCTAAACTTTACGACCAGCCCTACCTCCGAACCTTTGCGCTCGCGCTCCTCGAGGGCTGCCGTCACTCATACGCCTCTACACCTACGAAGATCGGCCCTGAGATCTGGGCCTGGATACCCAAGTTCGGATACGACGATCCGCCCTTTGTCCCAGAAACCGCGCGTCAGGAGCGAGAAGCCATAAAGAGCGGCATCTGGTCACTAGAACCAACATACAAAGGCCGACCCGAGTATGTGGAGAGTCTCTTCTACGCATGGCGCATAACGGGCAATCAACGGTACCGTGAATGGGCATGGGATGCTTTCTCGGCTATGGAGCAGCACTGTAAAGCGCCGTTCGGCTATGCACAACTTGCAGACGTGTACGATACGCACACAAAGGGTGAGGAGAAATGGGTCGATATGCAAGAAAGTTTCTGGGCAGCGGAGACATTGAAATACCTCTGGCTTACATTCTCGGATGTCGAGGTTGCAAGCTTGGATAGCTGGGTGTTTAGTACTGAAGGTCATCCGTTTCGCATGATACGGTAAGGTTGGGAACAAAAGAATATGGTAGTAGCATGTTCATCGGAACAAAGGCGGTAAAACAAGGCATAGAAGCCTACGAGAACTTACAAAAGGTGAAACGGGCAGTTGAAAATAGAGAGCTGTCAAAGCAGCAACGGCGCAATGATACCCTGATTCAGATTCGCATCAATAACAAGATTGAAAACATTACGAATTCCGTTCGCCTCCTACCATCTTCCTTGTTTCCTGCAACCCGTTGCTCAGCTAGCGCATGACGCTTGTTCTTCTCCATATTCAGTTGTTACGCTCTGTTATGGTCGTACATAGTGACTGAGGTGCCTCTATAAGCACTTCTATTTTCTTGTTTGAAACTCGGTTGGCTGAAATCGATGTATGCAGGAGTATCGTGATTTGTGGTTTGCGCTGGCTATGACTGATCCATGCTTTTGGGGATAGGGATAACGATTGATCACGACTTTGAAGACTTTTGCAACACTAGAGAAAGGGAAAGGGAGAGGAGTGTAGTCATATGCTGTGTATGGTAGGAAAGAACCACTCAACATTTGCAACCGAGATATGGGCGTTAGGAACGTTACGATTAGTTTTACCCTCAAATGTAGATCAAGTTTCAAACGTGCGATTCAAAGTCGTCTTGTTCCCCTTCTATCCTGCTTTACATGCTCTTCATCATGTGCCGTAATGATACTCAGACATCACTAATCGTCAGAATAACGACATCTTCGGCAGTTTTCCAGCTCCCCGATTTAGAGCCCCTCTGCTAAATTCGATCTATCGTGCGGTGAATTCACTAGTTGTCCTAATTTTGAGAGTGTTCAAGCTCGCTGATCCAGCTGATGCGTTGCAAACACGCGCAGCTCAGACTCCGGTGTCGACTGAACATCTGTTATACTTCGCGCCCCTTTAGAATAATGCAGTCAGATAAAAGTCTTCATTCAAAGACAAGTAATTCAGACAAACACGAGAGAAAGCTCACCAGTAACAGTATCAACCACCACCGCCGCCATCGCCACCACCACCATATCCTCCGCTGTCACCACCCCAATGTAGACCCCAGCCGGGATGGGTCCCGCCGCACCTTGAGCTCGGCCTCACCACCTCCATAACTTTGGCATGCACTTTCTGTTTGACACTCGATCGAGACTTTGCCGGCTCCATCGAGTCGCCGCTTTGACCGCGCTCTGCTTCGACGGATTTGCTCGACATACATCCCATTATCGGTGATATTATGGTCTTCTGCTCAATCTGGCACTTTGTTGAATCGGCTTGGCGTAGACAAGTGATTGTGTAGGGTAAGTAGGCGATACGGCTATACACATAAGCAGCAAGTGGTGACGACCTGTGAGCTTATTATTGACGAAGCGATCGTTGGCCAAAAGGATCCACACAAAAGAATTCAACCACAGCTACTGATGGCATGTTATCCATTTATCTTTTCAAAGGCTAGTACAGCGGTGGAGGCTGAGCTGATACGACAAGTACGGGAGGTCTGGTGACAACGCCTGTGGCTTGCGCCTATGTGTTATCACATACAGCTCCATGCAGCAAAAACTTGGCTGCAACTCGGGTCCCGAGTACTGACAGAAAGAAACCAAATCCATTTTTGGGCATTGAAACCATATATTAGAGATGGTAATTGATGTTGGGTATATAATAAAAAAACGTGACAGAAGATGCAAAAGCGAGAGCAGACCATCGCTAAGATCAAAGCGGAAATAAGCCGCGCTGGAACAACAAACTACGGAAGAATTTCGGGACAAGATCTGGATGCGGTAACTGGCGGCGTGCGAAGTAGCTTTTGTGTGGATTTTACCGGAAATACTGTCTTGTGACGTGCAGCAGCCTGGGCCTCGGCACGGACGGACATTGGATACGACGACCGAGACGGGGCCATTGGCTAGTCAACAATGCCCGATCGTCCGGTCTGGAGGAGATGCCTCCGAAGAGAGGCCGTATGATGTGTGCGGCGTTTGAGGCATGATGAGTCCGATGGGACGGCAAATATTTATGCATCGCAACCATCGCTGATTGGTGTCGAGTCGAGATGATGGATATAAATGTTTCAGACCCAGTGCCGGACCTCTACATGCGAGGGCACAAGGTTTGGATAAGCATTCGATCAGACTGCGCCCATGAGAAACTTCCAGTGGAAATCGCTACTGGTAATGTCGAGCGAAGGAGTTACGTCGCGTAAACTGGGCAGCTTTTCCACCCCATTGGTCGAGCCATTTCCGTTAATCTTAGGGAGAGCCAGGTTGTGGAGCAGGGAGACAGTCCGTCCTGAGCCAGTCGCAAGTTCAAATGTGTTGCCGTTTGGGCTTCCCCTACCAACTGCATCGTGCAGTGCTAGTCTCATGACCGATGTGATGCGTCGAAACCGCTCAAATGCGTCTTCGTGGGTGTCCTTGGCATCGCGAGGGCGAGGCATTTGCGAACACAATTGTTCGCGGTAATAATCAAACGACTTTGCGATCTGCAGCTCACCGGCATCCCAACCCGGCATAGGCGAAGCGTGGGCTGCCAGCTTGTTCAAGCTAGTGATGGTGTTGATCAAGTTCAGCCAATCGATCAGCGATACGAAATCGAAATGCTTCGTGGGAAGCTTCATGCCGTTGTCGAGGAACTGTTCGATCGACCGCACCAAGGTGACACGTAGTGATAACTGGAAGCCCGAGGCCCAGGGTGTACTGTCGCGATCTACGAGATCAATGCTAGCTGCGGTACGATACAGGTGTATACGTGCTGCGAGCTGTAGCCATTGTAATATTGCTAGCGGTGAATCAGTAACTATGTATCCTGTCGTGGTGTGACTGCTTACTGAAGTCGTTCGCTTGCAGCTTCGACGCAAGACGAATGTTGTCCCATTTGTCACTCAAGCGTTTGACCTGAGTACGGACCACGACCGCTTGCTCGGATTGATTGCGAAATGTCTCCTCCACGTCTTCCATGTATTGGCAGACATCAGTCAGTATTGGAAGCACCGCGTCCGACGAAGTTTCCCAGGAAGAAGCTAGTTCTGACGCGTAGTTCCGGAGTGTACTGGTATGCGACATAGCCCTTGCCTTTCCAGGCTCCATCAGACCTAGGTTAGAAGACAGGTAGTAGCACCCCAAATAGGCCCGCTTGGCTTCCCTGTCTCTTGAGTTTTCCTTGTGCAGGGGACTCCTCACAGTCCTGGATATGCTGTCTAGGCCCAGGTCGTGTGCTATGCCCAAGCACAGCTGAAGGAGCATTGTGATTGAAATAGCCTGCACGTCCATGTAGTGATGATGCCAAGCTATGAAGACCAAGAGCCCCTGCAGGAGGTCCAGAGTCTTTTCGCCTTTCATGATCCGGACCATGACGACCTTGCGGAACTCCAGGCTCAGTGCTCTCTGAAGCGAGACGGAATCGTAAGAGGAAACTGTCAGCACGGCAAACATTAACATTGGCCGACTCTGAAAGAGATCCTGACAGCGGCATTCTCTGGGGAGCGATACAAAGGGAAAGAAGTCGACCATGCTACGGTACGTGTCCAGCAGCATCTGCATATGCACTAGGCTGATGGATCTAATGACAGGATCCAGTCGACCGAGGTGAGACAGCGTGTCGTTCATCGATTCCCAGAATGGCGCAGAAGTGTCAGATTGATTCGCATGAGCCGGAAGAATGGAAGTTCTGGGAGCTGGTGGCAGGGAAGCAGGCTGAGCGGTAATTGGTGTTGGCGTCGGCATTTGCTGTGAGGAATCTAACAGTTGCGAGGGAATTGTAGCCACCGAGGGGAGACTAGACTGCGCTGGGATGGGTGCCATTGTTGCAACGATAGCAGACAGCTTGTCCAGCTTCTTATCAAAGTCGCGCAGTTTGGTGGGTGTTTGGCCATCGCTGCGCGCCTTTGCCGGCCGTCTGCGCGCAACATGTTCCACACATTCGACTCTGGCCTTCTGGCACCTGGGGCACGTGTCATTCGATGTGGAGCAGAAACACAGTCGGGTAAACAAACCTCTGGCAAATGGCGGGCGTGTCAGATGGGACGCAGCGAACCTTGTGCTTTCGACAGCGCTCGCACGCAAAGGCGTTTCCTATTCTTCCTTCTTTTGCGTCCATGGCGGGGACTGAACTGGCAGTCCTAGGAGAAGGAGAGCCATCGGCCTCCGGCTGTGCGCTCATGTGGGGAAGTCCGATCATGTGGTGTGCCAAGTCCGGGGTCGAGCTTCGGTCGTGAATTGAGTGCCTCAGACGCGCGTAACGGGTGCACCAGAGATCAACGCTATGCTGACAGGGCAATTGACAGTGCCGCAAGCCATTGCATTGGAACAGGAGCCTTTGGAATGGGTTCCGCCGAGGGACTGTCCATGTGGCGGTGCGAAATGAATAAGATACCTCGGGTAGTTGTATGTCGGTATATTAATGGCCCGCCGGGAACCGCTTGCTTACTCCCGATGGCCTGGTGGCGTGAAAGCTGCCTAACTGCCCTGGCGGACTTGGTCCGAAGCTCCATTCGGCACCGGTGCTTCATACCGTCAACGTTGCGCCTCGAGTTGAATGGACGACGATGGTGATGGCCTCCAACGCTTGCCATAGCAAGCGGCGCGACGCTACTGCCCATAGTGTCCTTGGGCTCCTACGGGAATCTAATCATGCCTCCCCTCCAGTGTCCCCAACCACGAAATGCCCTCGAGAGCTCATCGCGACCATCAAAAAGGCTTCGCCGGAAAAATAGGATGGGGGCAGAGACCGGCGCTGCTACTTGTCGATGTTTGCAACGCCTACTGGAGCGACGCCAGTCCATTGGACACCCGATCGAACCCTGCGTCTGCGGTGGCGCCCGCGTCCATCGCAAAACTCGTCGCTGCCGCCCGCCAAGGCAAGGTACCGTTGATCTGGACGCGAGTCGAATACACGGAGCCAGACATGTCGGATGCAGGCCTTTTCTACCGCAAAGTACCGCTACTGAAGCTGTTCCAGACCGGCTGCGGGAATGGCCTTGAAAAATGGATTCCGGGACTAGAGCCTGCTGCCGGCGAGGTCGTTGTCTGCAAGCGCTACCCGTCCGCGTTTTTCGCGACCGACCTGGCTACACGACTTCAACTCTCAAACGTCGATACTGTAACAATCTGTGGCGTCAGCACAAGTGGTTGCGTGCGCGCGACTGCTCTTGATGCCATGTGTCATGGATTTCGACCGATGGTGTGGACCGACTTGGCAATGCATGAGCCGCTGTCAACCTCACTAACAATTGTGCCAGGTCGTTGAAGAAGCATGCGGCGACAAGTCCCCTGCTGTCCACGATGCCAATATGGCCGATATCAATGCAAAGATGGCTGATGTCGTTTCTGAAGACGAGGCAATCGAGAAACTGGAGGCTGGATGGCAGTGAGTATACTGCACCGCAGAACCCGTCCCAAGGAGAGCAACTCTGCCCACTATATGTGACTCACTCGTAGTCGCCCAGCATGTACTCAGGTTTGCCTCCATTATGGCGAGCGGACACGCCAATGACCATATATGGACGTGGCAACCACCACGAGTCCAAGTGGTACAGATACAATTATGGGGTATACCTGTAACTTAACCTACGCATAGACATGACCAAGCGACGCACGATTTTTAGAACGTAGTCTCAGTGTATGGCCTCGAGGGAAAGTGTGAAGCGTGGCACCGTGGTGGGTTCTCTCTCGTTTTTCCGACTCGCTCTGCAACTGCACATGTCGGTAATTGACTCCGCTACGACCAACAGAGCATTTCCTCGCCCTTCACTGTATTTCACTGGCTGTCTTCACGACGTGCCACCCTCTCACTCGAAACCGCTCACATCACTAGCCGACGAAGCCTAGCTTACCCACGACCGTCCACTTCCAGAGCGTGTTTGCGCGTTTGCTGTCGCACACATCGTCAAATTCCCTAAATTCACCGTCCAGGCCACTATATTCTGGCGGGTGATACGATACTTTGTCTAGCTCAAGAACGCCAGAAGCCTTTTGAAACTGCCCAAAGGAGCTCTCGAACGCCACTACGACAGCGATCCCAAGCATGTCTCACGGAAACGTATCCTTCTCAATATTGCACTACATGCCCTACCCGGGTGCAGAACCGATACCCGATTGTCTGTGGGAGTGCTGCGGGTGCAGAAGAAGATGGGAGACAAAAGAGTTTGGCAACATCTGTATCGGGTGCAGTCATAAGTACTCCATTGATTGTTGCCCGCTTTCCGGATAGTGATTGCATAATCATGCACTGTCTTTATGTCAAGGAAGATGGTAGTAGAAGAGGTGAGGTGCGTCAACATGCGTTGTCTGGCTGCCAAGCACGGACGCAGCAGAAGAGTACGAGAAGCAAAATATCCAATGCATCAGGCAAGGTGTACTAGATACGATATTTGGCGTTCATGCGCTATGGGTAAGTGTGGTAAATGACGATTCCCGCTAGTGCACATCCCCTCCCGGTTCTCCAATCCGACAAACGTAACATGCTCATGCTTCATATAGTCCACCCTAATCCAGCTGCGTTCTCTCAAACCACGATAGACCCAAGATCCGACCGCTTCGATGTCTTTGTCGGGTTGCATGACCTGCATGCCCTGCTGAAATCTCCCGCCGATCTGACTACTATCTATACGGAACGCTCGAATTGCACTTCTCATTACTGAGTGCCTAATGCCCATGGCAGGTTTAGCGCTCCCTGAGAACCAGCCCTCTTGGATTTCTTTGGCCTCCACATTGCAAAGATTGGCGCAGGCGTCATCTCATGCGCGCACTTCCTCCACTCGTCACTTGCTTCCGAGTCTTCGTTGTCGAAAGCAAGCTTCAAGAGAGACTGGAATCCAAATTTATTGTAAAGCGGCTTACCCATGCTAGACGCTTCCATCCAACATTCGAGGTCAAGCCCGTCAGCGCGTGTGATGCCAACATGCATGAGAAGAGAGCCAACGCCACGATTTCTATGATCGGGATCCACCGCCATCCAGTTGAGTGCTGATCATTGGTCAGCGATAGGACCAAGATAATTCCTTTCATTTGTACAATCACTTTTTTTCTTCAATCCGAAGATCGCACTTTTGGAGAAAAGAAGAGGTGCTCCACTTACCACAATGGGGCCGCGTCATCCAATTCGCGCGCGGCCTGTACACCTGATTAAGAATTGACTCACAGAACCTCCGATATTCGCCTTCGGGCCACCAAGGCGCGGTCAACTTTGGTATGCCCGCAACAAATGGGTTGGATGTCGAAATTATCCATTGCGAGCAACCAACAGTCTTTCTGGTGACGGTGTCGAAAGCGTAGAACCAATGGCTGGATTTGTCGGCTTGGTGCTGTGTCCAGAAGCGTTGTTTCGATTCTGCGATGGCAGCTTCGCGATGAGCGGTGGTGTAGCCAAGGACCGGGAAGAAGAGTTGCATGAACGGCTCGTAAGGTGTGTAGTTTGCAGCCCAAATGACGTTTGTTATCTCATCCAGCTCTTCCTTTGTCTTTGCTTCTCGAATCACGTATTGTTGTCCCATTGCTGCTGACCGGCGATCTTGTCGAGCGGCTCAAGCCATGGCGACATCGGAAAGGTAAAGTAATCTGCAAGCACGCTACCTCGCCGCCGCCGCTACGCATTGACAGCGCAATCGGAGATATAGCTTGACCCAAGTATTGGACATCGTAGATTGCCGTGTTAGGGTGAAGCACCCCAACAAGGAAGGTACCGTTGACACTTTTAGCGTCTTGGCGAGGCTGGCAAGTAGCAGCCTTGCGCCCCAGCACACCTCCCCAGATAGCCCCTCACCTTTCACACATGGTCCAGCCACTCGGTAGCACTTGTATCGCTATCATCACCTGCAACTGCTTGCGACCTTCCTCGATTGTACGGGACGGGACGACGGCTTCCTGGGCGATGTAACGATGAACCGAGGCTGATCGCGTCGCCATTCATTCATGGTCCGAGCTCGGAGCGTTGTGGTTGGGGGACGTTCTCGTCGGGACGCACTTGCGACATATGTTTGTGCAACCGGAGACGAGTCTGGGTTACACGCAATGAAAACCCTCCGTCTTATGCAGCTGCGGAGGCTTGCTTCCCACCCTCACTCCACAAAGCGCATCGAAGAATGGAACGGCTTCCAGCATATCAGCCAGTGTGCAGCGATGAACAGGAAGAGATCTCGGCAGATTTGGAAGACAAAGGAGGCGTTTCGTGGGACTCTAAGAGTACTGAAATTATCCCGACTAACACACGAAGCTTCGTGGTGTACTTGTCTCTTCTGCTGCTTTCTCTTTCAGCGAATATCTTACTTGTGATGGATAATGCAAAGCTCCGCATCGCGCACGGTCCAGCCATGAGCAACTATAGTAAGCAAGACACCATCTCAGTCTTATCCTAGCTTACACATTTTGAAGGTGGATTAGCCTACGAAACTACTGTGCCATATCATGCGATGACGCAGTACTGGCATCCGAACGCCAGTGATAGTGATATGGAGGCAGCGTGGGACGCTATCAACACCAACGCCATGGCAGTCGCGCTCGACGACGGATTCGCAAAACGTATGAGTCTACCTCCTTCCACTCGATTTCCATGGGATACTGAGCGAAGCGTCTACTATGTCAAGGGGATCCATGATCTGCATTGTCTCGTACGTATCTACAAGCTAACCATTATTTAACTCACTAACTCTGCCAGAAACTTGTCCGCAAAGCCATCGTCTCAAAGCACAAGGGTGACCCCCAGCCCTTTAATCTCCTTCACATCTATCACTGTCTTGATGGCCTTCGACAGGATATTATATGCACTGCAGACGATACACCGATGCCAGCTCCAGTTGCGCACCAAGGGGGTGATGGCCAGCTTCGACGGTGCCGTGACTGGGATAAATTGATCTCATGGGCCACACGTCCTGATCAACATGCTTGTTTCGAGTTTGACGATTATCGCGAGGCAACAAACACCCTTGAGAACTTTGCGTTCTGTCCACCGGGATCGCCATACCGGGAGTTTCAGGAGGCTTATTTCCAGTATCACGGACACAAGGACGCGTATGAACAGAATGGTGACGGGGAAGAAATCGTGGTATTCTAAAGTCGTGACTGAAACAGCACAAGTTGGCAAATGAAATTGAGGTAGTCATGGCTTTTTACGTCAATTGATATGCGATTGTACCTTTCTTCGCCCCTGACCACGGTAGCAAAGACCAGTTGCTGTCAAAAATTCCGATAGATATGCGACCTAATATCGATTGGGGCTACACCACATAGTCAGCCTCGGCCTTGATCTGCCGAGCGTCATGGATCGGAAGAGCGTGTACCCCAAAATTTCCTGGCCACGAGAAGCGTCTGCTCCACTCTGTATATCATCGGACGCCCAATATTGCGGCCACAGGTTGTCAACAAGTCTCTCGAACTGACTACAAGGCGAGAAGGCGAGAAGGCAAGAAGCGCAGTGCAACGCTGATACGGAACCGGGCGATCGTTGAAAGTGGCTGAGCCGCCCTGGAGGCGTGCGCGTCTGAAACGTCGGGATGTCATGATCACGTACGAGAAGCAATAGTTCCGAAGATGCTACGCTGAGTACATGGTGGTTCACACATATATTCCGTAGCGAAGAGGTGGGAACCCACTATCTCATACACCACCGTCTCATTCGTATCCATTTTCAAAGTAAGTAGGAATGCTGCAAAGGACATGAACATCCCAATAATGAGCAACTAGACACTCACCATGCACTTCACAACCATTTCAATTCCGCTGCTTGCATTTGCGATGGGCATCAACGCAGCTCCAACAACCCTGCACTCTGTCGCACGAGCGGTACCAGATATTAATGAAGTCGCCCGCAACCCGGCACCTATCGATGATAGAGTCAATTGGGATGATCACGGCAAACCGACACTCGGCGATATCAGTCACATCAGTCAGGACGATCTCAAGAAGCTCGAAGAACTCATCAAACATCTGATTGGCGGCAGAGCAGTTGCTGATGCTGAGAGCATTGTTGTCAAGAGGAGAATCTCTGATTTCCATCGCCCTTAGAAGAACCCTGTCGAGATCCGTCCGTGAGAGACTTGAGTTGAGGTACGAGCTCCTCACATTCTGCAGAATCCCAATCCAACTAATTCATTAAGTTCCCAGGCTTGACCAAACTCGAAGCATCTCACGTATATTACGTACATGGGAGAGATGGAGTCCTTCGCCCTCAAGCATGAGTCTCGTAGAGCGATGTAGCAGCATAACAGAATACGAACATCTATTTCACGGCTACTTACCTGGGTTTGCCATTCGACACTGACCTTTGCACATCCGCCTTGGCGGGTTCCACAGATTTCTTTGTGCAACGACCTGTGAGCGGCCATTGTCTGCCAGATAGCGCCACCGCTGCAGCGGCCACCCGACTGCGACTTCGCGTATTCACGAGATACCACACAAGACTGCGTTGTCAAATGTTTCACCGCCGGGTTGCACTACCAGTCTTCAATCACGCGGTTACAAACATGCGTGGTACGGCGCCGAGCCTGATGTGTCCCAAAGTTTCACTAGGTAAGGCTAACAGACCCCGGAGCGGGGGCTAGCAAGCGATTGCAAGATGACCAGTCTTCTTCAGGCTATCGAGCTAACATACCGGCTTTTCCGCTACGGCGCACTATTCTAGCACCCGACGTGTACCTTGGATTCACTCATCAGGATATGTTAGCCTCACACAGACTTCCAAGGTTAGGTCGTGTAACACAAGCGCTTGCCTCTACAAGGAGGCAGGTCCAGCCGGGGTATACACAAACTTCTAGTCGTCATTGCGTACTGTCTGTTCGCTACACTTGTACATCGCTGTACGACCGCTGCTTAACCTAGTAGATCCATTCCCAGCCAGTTCTCAATCTAACTGACCTCCCTCGTTTGCAAGTATGTGTCGCCTCCAGGGTGAAGAGCGGATAACGACAGTGTGTGCTGTATTGATTTTTAGTGGTCCTCAACCGCAGGCTAGGCGGTGCTGTTTGGTACTATCCCACCATTAGATGAATAGGCGTACTGGGAATTTGTTATGCACACATACCAGCCGCCCAATTGTATGAGCGCCCATTTCGACTGGCGCCCTTGCCCCCCACACATTTCTGGTGCGTGTGGAGATTGTTTTTCTCGCCTGTTGTCACTACCATAGCATTTTCTTTGGCTGTTTGCGCTGCATCCTCAAGTGCCCAGTTTAATAACAACAGATACGATGCGATGATGGCGCCATCTCTCTTTACTTCTTCTCACCACCCCCTCCCACGCCAACCCGGAAGTAGTGCGAATGTCGGTCCCTTCATCAATGTGGTTACTTGGATCTTTTTGATCACTTCCGCTTTGGCGGTTCTGACTAGGCTCATCACGAAGCGTGCACTCAGGAGGAGCCTTGATTACGACGATGCTTTCGTTCTGCTGGCTTTGGTGCGTCCTCATGAATGCAATCGCTCAAAGTCTTTGAATATTTCCTTGCTAATTCATTTCGAGCAGCTTGCGAGTATAGGCTCTGGCGCATCAGTTAGCGTGCAGATAGATAGTGGCCTTGGACGAGATATTCGGGTGCTGACGGAGCGTCAGATTGTGGTCTATCAACAAGTAAGCATCTGGTTGAGCCCCGTTGATATGACGTATCCATTGATCGCGTTGCAGGCTGAATATGCAAACAAGCTGCTTTACATCGCAACATTGTGTTTCGCGAAACTGTCCATCATCTCGCTATTGATGGTCCTGACCGCGTCAAAGCTGCATCGAAATCTAGGCTTAGGTCTGGCGGGATTCATTGCATTATGGACCGCGCTTTCTGAGGTCGTGTCGGCTTTCCAGTGCGGCGCTGTAGAGCCGTGGCGCTTTCTTGTTAGGGAAGGAAGCTGCTTTGACCTAGTATGTCATGAAGATATGTGGTCGGATTCGAGGCTATTACTGACAATGCATTCAGGCTGCCTTCTGGCAGACGATGGGTGTCATCAACATTATGACGGATTTGGCCTTGATACTCTTCCCAGTGCACGTCATCATGACGTTGCAGATGAGCATGAGTAAGAAGATCACTATCCTCACATTTTTTGGTGCGCGGTCACTGTGAGCTGGAAAACACCCTGCCATGATCTTCTCCTTCTGACATGTCGCAGAGATATCGTAGCATCTGCAGTCCAGATGGCCTACCTCCACGGATTCACATCACCCAACCCAACCAAAGACCTTTGGAAATGGACACTTCTCACACAGATCATCGAGTGCATCACCATTATCACATCATGTGTACCCTACCTTCGTCCACTCCTAGAATCTGTTCCGTCAGGTCTATATGGAAGTGACGAGCTACGGCGCCGAGGTACATCCTCAGAGCATGGCTACTCGTGTAGTAAAAGCGTCTCATATCAACTCTCGAGCGCGGCTTCAAAGGTAGATGCTGCAACAAGACATAGTCGGAGGAGTCATACAGAAACCAGCGGAATCAAACGCTTCTTACCAATGCTCTCGCAAGACAAGACAACAAACGCCAATTCTGCATCCGGTGTTCCTGGAGGCCCTCGTCGTGCAGATGGGGAGATGGATGTTGAAATCACCGCTGTGCACCACAAACATAATGAGAGGCGGTGGGATGACAAAAGATGGGAGGCAGTCAGTACTGCAAGTAATTCCCAGATCTTGAAAACCACGGTTGTTAGTGCGGAGTGGGAGGAGGCCGAGGTGAAAAACCATGATGCTTTCAGTGACGAGATTGTGATCACGCATTAAAACGTGTTAGCCAGTCAGGCTTTGCGATACCATCTATGCCAAACAATGGCATCTTTCGATAACCAAAGGCGCTATACTCTTCTATGATCTCAGACGTACGGTTCTCCATTGTAGCACCGTGGGGAACCTCTCTTGATCAAAAGCATATTTGCACCATTAAACGCTCTCTCATCATGGTTGGAAAATCGTCCAGTGAAAGGGTACCACAGTCCTGCAAGCAATATGGACCTCCTGCTGGGATTGCCCATGAGCCAGGCGCACGTCTCTGAGCCACCCCACATTCCTGAGTGAAACCAACCGCCTGGGCTTTTAGGCGTTTTTAGTACAGTGCTCGCCAGTCGTACCTCAGGACGCCCCTAGGTCGCCGAGGCACCAAATATCATAGATAGCAGTCGATCTCGCGTCCATACTCAAACTTGAGTCCGCGCTTGTTCCAGTCAACAAGAGGTCGTGTGCTTCTTTGGGCGTTTGTGCTCCGTAGGATGCCGCAAAGGAGTGTTCCACGCGTGCTGCGCCAAGATGTAATGTGGCATACCGGTAGCTGCATATGCCAGCTTCCAAGAGTAGACAGAAGCATGCAACAAGCATGGCATACGCCTGCGCAGGTTCCCGATAGCAGTGTAGCGTCTTGACAGTCATGCTGGGGTGCGCAAGGCGGGGAAGGGAAGAAATGGCTCAATGCCATCCAGGGATCGGCTTGAGCACCAACAGCCCAATCTCGGCTCGCACATCATCTGGTACAAAGCGGCGCATTGATGTCGAGGTAGCTCACATGTCGCTTAGATCGCTGGGTAAGATATCGCAATGCGTCTTGACAGCCGTTGAAAGGACGCGGATGTATTGAGAAGTAGCTTTCCACGTGGGCCGATGATGACTAACTCGCGTCATGCAACACAAAACGATCCACTTTCCCGTCCTCCTCCAACTACCGCAACCCTCTTTGACCACCTGGGCACTTCTGTACCACGACGAGATCTGCGGGAAGGCCCTGGCTTTCGATCCTAACGGTATGACAACCGTTGGTATTGCCACTTGCCGTAGGCCTAACCCTTAGCCCACATACCGCTGGAAGGCCATGGCAGCCCGTCGTCGCACGTTGAGTGACAAGTGCTGACGATGTCTCTCATGAACCCCATTCTCTAGTAAGGGGAAGCCATCCCAACCGTTTTTCTAGTTGCAGACACTGCAAACGCTGGTTTCCCAGGCATATGCACAGCGCAACGACGGTGTGTAAACATGCATGTACCATCGAAGCATAGCGCATGCTGCTCGAGAAACACGCAAAGACAACTGGAAGATACATTAATCGCGTCTGCCAACTAGAAGATATGCGGGCAAGGGATCCGCAATCACGCATGCCGCCGCTTTTTTGCAGCCTCGGTTGCCCAATTGTGCAACCTGACCGCCAATTGAAGCCCGTTTGCTGTGGAACAGTCGCTGAAACTACGACTGCAGTGCGATACGTCGAATTGCGAGTTGCCGCCATCACTGCAGAGAGCCTCCAACTGCCTTTGGCGTGGGAGTCATTGGCTTGGTGTCCAGCCTCCACACGCATGATTGCATTGCCGAACGGCCGCCTCCTGGTCCTCGCCTCTACCGTCTTTACCGGTGCACATGGCTCGCTTTACGTTCTGGAGGAGTATATATCGAGATTGACTTGCATAGCATGTGTCCTGTATCACGACACTCGTTCCCGGGTATCTTCCTTTCTTTCCTTTCCTGGTCTGCTTGCTTGCTGGAGACTCGTTACTGCCAACTGCCTTGGTTCCCTCTTGTTGCTCAACATATCCCGGGTTGAGGAGCTAGAACAAAGGCCATCATGGAGAAGCATATTGGCCTGCAGACGTTTGACCATGATATTCTGCGGCAAAGGGGCAGAGGCTCCGTCTCGGAAGGAAAAGGCCAGCAATTCGATCGCGATAGGTATGAGTTGGCGAGGGTGGGAAAAGAGCAGGTGTTGAAGGTATGTCCTGTTCTGGAAACATGTACCTTCCGGATCTGACAGTGTCAGCGCCGCTTCGGACTGGTGTCAATGACTGGTCTCTCGTGTGGACTGATGTGCACTTGGGAGACTTTGCTTGTGTAAGTATATGTGACTGTCACGTAAAACCCTGCTGACGTCATAACAGCATCTTCTCTATAGGCTTCACGAAGTAAGTGCTCGTTGTTTTATATTGCCAACAGCGATTGACGGCATTGTAGCGGCGGCCCTGCTGGTCTCATCTACGGTTTCATACTGATATGGCTGGGCAACTTCTCCGTCTTCATCTGCATCGGCGAGCTTGCCAGCGCAGTTCCGACTGCTGGCGGACAATATCATTGGGTTTCGTTGTTGGCGCCACGGTCGAGCAAGAAGTTCTTCAGCTATCTGACTGGTATGTTCGGTGTCTAATACAGTGTTGATACGATCTGACTTGTTCCTAGGTTGGCTCACTGTCATCGGTTGGATAGCAGCTCTTACCTCTGTGTGTTACTTCGTTGCCGACTTGGTTCTCCAGTTAGTCAGTCTGAATGATCTCGACAGTACCTACGCTCGAGAAGGATGGCACGGCACACTTCTCCTCTGGGCTATACTGCTGTTGTGTGTCTTCATCAACGTTTTTATAAGCGGAGCGCTTCCAACCATCGAAGTCGTTGTATTGATCGTCCACATCCTTGGCTTCTTCGGCATTCTGGTACCATTGGCTTACCTGACTCCCGTCCACAACTCTGCCAAGCAGGTTTTTACGACATTCCATAACGAGGGTGCTTGGAGCACGCAAACTCTTGCCTTCTTCGTCGGGCTTCAAGGTAATGCTTTGGCATTTGTTGGCACAGATTCGGTCGTTCACGTAAGCCAACTCGCCTGCAATGTCACCTCTCACTAATGACCCTAGATGTCTGAAGAGGTCAAGAATGCTAGTACCGACGTCCCTCGCTCAATGCTTCTCAGTCTTGTCATCAATGGGACATTGGCATTAGGCATGCTCTTCGCTGTTCTCTTCAGCGCACATGATATCCCGGCGTTGCTTGGGGACCAGAATGCTCCGACCGCGCCCTTCCTCCGCATCTTCAAAGACGCTGTCGGGTCCGAGGCTGGTGCTACTGTCATGGTCGCAATCATTGTTCTTCTTGAATTCTGCAGCGCAATGGGATGTTTGGCAGCCGCATCTCGCATGACTTGGTCTTTTGCCCGAGACCGCGGTCTTCCTTTTTCGCGCGCTCTCAGTGTGGTGAGTCTCTATCTGCATCGGCAGGTTGCTAGAGAGTTTATAGTTAACCCACAGTAGATAGACAAGCGCAGCACAATTCCTGTCGTCTCTATCCTAGTCGTCACTGTATTGGCTGCGCTCCTCGCCCTGATCAACATAGGCAATAGCGCTGCCTTCAACGGGACGATATCCCTTGTTTTAGAAGGCTTCTACCTCTCCTACCTCCTCGCAATTGGTCTTCTCCTCTGGCGCCGACTCCGAGGGGACCTAGACAACCCTCAATCTTCGCTCACCATCCTCAACGACACTCACATCGACGAAGCTTATGATCGCAGCCTGACCTGGGGCCCCTGGCGTCTCAAAGGGGCGTGGGGTGTTGCCAACAATGTCGTGGCCATTTGCTACCTGACCTTGATCATCTTCTTCAGCTTCTGGCCGAGCGAGGTCAGCCCTGATCTGTAAGTTTCTCCGACGAACTGCATGTGAGATATGCACTAATTCGCATCTACGTATTTAGCGTGCATATGAACTGGGCTGGTGTGGTAACTGGGTCCGTCGCCTTGTTCAGCGTGGCCTACTATCTTCTCTTCGCAAGGAAGTCGTACACTGGACCAATTGTCGAAGTGAGCCCACATCTCTTGTGATTGGAGTTGGATCGATGGCGACAAGTCTCTCTGTGTTTGCTCCATCTGTGCAGTAAGGAGGCGCTGCAGAGGAAAACCCTTGCCGTGACTGATCATTGGAATTTCCCTGTCATGTAGGTTGTGTAAGATAATAAGATACAAGGTTGGCACGCTGGCGCTTTAATAAAAAAAAAGGCAGTATACGTTGAGCACATTCTTAGCTGTATACAATGTACGGGCATCACGGGGCTTTACATTACTGAATCGAGTATATATCATAAACATGCTTTGTAGTCGTAATCGTTCGTTATCATACATATCTCGTAACTTGCCCATGAATCCGAAACATGATGACATTTGCCTGTATCCCCGCGCCTTGAAAGGAAAATAATACGCATCTGCAATAGAGATTGAGAAAAGAAAAAAGTTCCAAATAGCCGGCCGTAACTCATCAAAAGACATAAGAAAGAAGCTTTGTTGTGATAGCCCAGCACAACCCTTTTTCGCGCTCTGGGTATAGTGGTCCAGAAATATTGACGCTTGTTTTGGTCCAACAATCCGAATTGACCGATCAAGACAGAGCTCCCATAGCCAGCGCCACAATCTTTGGGTTTGGACGGTCCTTTCGTACGACAACTGTAACCACCGAATATCAACGAGTCGTTCTAATGGGCCGAGCGAACAAGGGCTAACCTACCCTTTCGATCTCTGTCAACGCGCATAACCTCCTTGCGGGGGGTACGCTCGACGAACTCATACTCGCGGTCGCCTTCGCGCTCGTACTTGAGCATGCGGCGTTCCTCCTCCAGGAAACGGATCTCGTCGCGAATCTCGCGTTCAGAACGACGATCGTCGCGGCGGACAAGCTGGCGGCCTTCTGGAAGGAAAGAAGTCGCTGGTCCGTGGATGGCGGCTGAGCGGTCGATTTCGACGTAGCGCTCGTGTTCGTGGATGGATGGCGAGGGTGCACGCTCTGACGGCGCGTAGACAGTTGGCGCGTGGTGAGACGGTGGAGGTTGAGCGTATATCACTTGAGGCGGTTGTGCGTATACCACTGTTGGAGGCGCAGGTGGCGCGTGTACTACGGACGGCGGCGGGGGAGGGTGGTATTCTTCAGGAGGTGGAGGTGGAGGAGCGACTGAAGCCGGTGGGGCTACGGAAGCTGGCGGCGGCGGAACGTCCTCGATCTTTTCCTCATATACGTAGGTGATTTTCTCTGCAGATGGTTAGAAAAGCTCGTCGGGGGATGATAGAATGCGTACCCTCTTTGTAGTTTTCGCTGACTTTGATCACCTCGTCGATATGGTCCTTTTCGAGTGCGCGGGTAACAATGATGAAGTCGTCCTACTATGATTAGTGGAATTCCAGTAGTGCGAAGGAATGGCATACCTCTTCTTCGAATGGGTAACCCAAATCGATAACAGCTTGCTTCTTGACCAAACGCTTGGGAAGTCTCGTCTTGCCCTTCTTGCCCCAGGTCGCACGGGAAGGCTGAATTTCTTCAAAGCTGGAGATGGAAGAGCTGCGCGTCGATTTGGCTGCTACACTCTTGCTTCTGCGGACTCTGCTCTTCTCACGATGGACCTCGACCTCGCGGTAGTCTTCTCGCTCCCGGCCCCTTCCGCCACGCTCGTCGTATCGGATCTCCTCAAAGTCATCTTCGTCGTGGAAACGACGAGGGGGTGATCGTCGACGCTCGCGAATCGGGAGTGGGATGGGAACATTGGCTGGTGGTCGGTACTCGTGATCCTCGTACCTTTCATATCTCTCTACGTCGCCATACCGTGGCAAGGGCTTACGGTCAAAAGTGTCGAGAGATGACTGCCGTCGGATGTACTGCGGCCGTGCCGGGCGAGGCGGACGTGGGACTGGCCCCCGACGCTCATTGATGTCGATGTCGATGTTGACGTCTTTGTCGATGACGGACCTGCGGCGGTACGGGGCAAGCGCCTGGTTGGCAACTTCGGACGGAGTGGGCTCGTGGAACAGCTCAGAGGGGGCGCGGCGACGGGGGCGGTCGAAGCGCTCATCTTCGTGGAAGCGTTCTCTCTCCATGACTGCAGGGCCTCTGCGTGCGCGGTCTTCATGGAAGTCAATATCGCGATGGCCGCCAGGGAAGCGGTCGTGCTCCTGGAAGCGGTAATGGTCGTACTCATCGCGACCACGGCCACTACCGCTAACGACGCTTCCACCGCCGCCTCCTCCTCCTCCTCCTCCTCTTCTCATGCGCTCAAACTTTTCGCGGTCCCATCGCTCACCTCCGCCACGTGGCGGCTCTTCGAAGCGGTCGAGGTTGCCCGTCGAGGAGCGGTAGACGGACATGGCTGGGTATGATGTATGATGATGTATGAGGTATGGTGCGGGGCTGCCGGGTACGTGTGGGAAGACGTCACACGGGAACAGGGCATGCACTAGGAGCGGCAGCAACAGTAATGCGACAGATTGACGGCGGCGCAACAAGCGGATCAAGGAGAATATAAGTGTCTTGAGTGCAAGTGCTGCCGGGGATTTGGTGGTGTGTGGGTGCGACCAACTCTAGATGCAGGATTCGCGACGGGCTTCGTCATCGGCGCTCGCGCATGCTGCACTCCCTGCATCTGGCCTGGGCGCTAACTCGTGCCAGGACTGGAGCGACGCACCCCTGATGGGCCTTGGTTTCTCATTTGCCGCGGGAGTTCCCCATGGTTTCCTTCCATGTGAATCCATGTGGATTCGGGCTGAGGTTGGGCATGTCGTACTGTCATGTGAGGTCTCTACATGTTCTCAGTATCGCCGGCAGAGAAAATACTTGGTTTCGTCGCCCAACGTCTTTGGACACGCCAGGCTATCCTTACCCTCAGTGTCTGTCGCTGACCGCATCCGAGGGGATGCATGTCCGCAAAACGAAGCCTTGGTCACCGATGACGTCAGTGCCGAAGCATGGAAACTCCAGCCCGCGTCTCTGAACCCATCGACATGGTTGGAATATTCCACGGAAATTTGCCATGTTGGACCGTCAAAGCTGCCACGTTCTGAGGCCACGAGCAAGTCGTGGCGATACCCCGCAAGAGGACATGTCGACCGAGTTGATGGATCTGCTCGCCGGGAAAAGCAACCATCGAGGCATCATTTCAATGTCGTAATTTGGCCGTATCTTTCGTTAGCCCATTTGGAGAGCAGTCGGTAGTCTACACAGAATATGTACAGTTGTTCTACATTCATCCAGCCCACACCCAGCGCGCACCATGTCGTTTATTTGGCCCCAACTGCTTCTTCTATTTTCTTTGTGACATACTCCAGGTTGATCGGTCGTCCTTTGACGCCGGCCATGACCTTGCCCATGACAGCGCCAAAATTCTTCTTGCCTTGCTCTAGTCGTTCAACCACGCTGTTGATCAAGGCGTCGACCTCGCTCTCCTCTACTGTTGGAATTTCCTTTGCATATCCATTCAGCACATGCAGCTGGGCCTGCTCCTTTTCCACCAGATCCTCCCTCTTCGCATTCCGGAATTCCTCAATCGAGGCCGAAGAGGACTTGATCTGCTTCTGGATGAGGGAATAGAGGGCGCCATCAGTAGTGATTGGCTTGGCAGTCTTTGAGGCGTTTATGATTTCGGCTTGCAGGGCACGAATTGTGTTTAGGGCGGGCTTGTTCTTTGCGCGCATGGCCATCTTGAGATCGGACTGCAAGCGGGGGAGAAGAATGTTTTCGGGCGCAGAAGTGGATGAGTAGTAGCGGAGACACATGGATCGGGCAGGCGCAAGGAACTGCCTTGGGAGCATTGTGGTGCGAAACAGTGACATGGTGGGTGTTGCTGGACGGCAGACAGCGTATGCGATAGAGCTAGATACGAAATCGATCCGCGGCGGACAAGACTGGGCTGGGGGCGTGTTGAGTTGAAACGTGTGCAGTCAAACACTCCCCAAGCACACAAAAGTTTGGACCGACCTACCCTAACGCGCTCTGACGCGAATAGCTACCGGTAGCATCCCTGCGCGCCAAGCATCTCTTTTGTTGTGGACCGCCGTCACTTTTGCAGCTTGTGTCTGAGTGAGCCTCAGCGTCGCAATTGCGCCAGAGCACTTTTGCTGAATCTCCTTCTCTGCGCGCCCTCGTCTCCCCGTCACCACCCCATCCGCCGCGCGCAGCTCATGTGCACGCCATCGACCCGGCGCGTTCCCCCAACCCCCATCTGAAGCTCGTCCTCACCCGGGCTACGACCAGCGCAACACGCCAAACTCGCATACACAGTCCGTCCATCATGGCCTTCCAGATGGCGCCCGCGACTCCCCAGCGCCCCACGCCCGGCGCCTTTGTCAACACCCCAGCGCCCAACCGGCCTGGCTTCGCCCGGACTGGCTCCATGTCGCAACCACCGCCGCCGCAGCAGCAGCAAGCGCTGCCTGCACCGCCCACAGAGAGCCCGATCGATCGCGCATCGCGGACCATCAACAGCATGCTGGATCGGGACAACCGCTTCCCTGCGCTCGAGGCGTACATTGGACGTGAGTAGTCACGTAACAGTCGCAGAAGCTTGCTGAGGTGCTAACAAAGCCGCACAGAGGGCATCTCGGGCGAGTACGAGCTGCCCAACAGCCCGGCATGGGCGCCCTTCCAGAAACTGCGCTCGTACAAACTTCCAGAGGCCGTCTTTGAGCAGGTCGACCACACGCAGATGTCGACGAGCATGGGCCTGTTCGCCGAGATCAACCACGCCTGGCTCGTCGTCGACAACCAGGTCTACCTCTGGGACTACACACATCCAAACCCCGAGCTCGTCGGATTCGAAGAGCAACCCAGCAACATCACATGTGTCAAGCTCGTCAAGCCGCGCCCCGGTGTCTTTGTCGGCACCATCGAATACCTGCTCGTCGTCGCGACCGTCTCCGACATCTTCCTTATCGCCGTCGAGTGCCAGCGAGGGTCCGAAGGCGTCCATGGCATCACAATGTACCGGACGGGACTGTCGACCTCGGTCAGGAAGATCAACGTGACTGCAATCGCCGGCTCGACAACAACCGGGCGCATCTTCTTCGGCGATGGCCAGACCGAGGACGTGTATGAGCTCAACTACCAGCAGGAAGACAAGTGGTTCTCCAGCAAGTGCAGCAAGACCAACCACGTCACAACCTCCATTGGCCTGCCCGCACTGCCATTCTACGGACCAACACGACAGGCCGGTATTCAGCAGATGGTAATCGACGACACCCGCAACGTCCTGTACACACTGTCGACCAACGGCACCATCAAGGTCTACTACATGCGCGCGCCAAACGTTCTCGAGAGCTGTCTCACCCGGACACGCACACAGATTGAGACAATGTGTGGGCACATTGTGCGTGCGACAAGCGTCCTGGACAAGATGCAGATTGTCCATCTGAGCCCCATCTCGAGCACCGAAGCAGACAATCTGTCTTTGATGGCCACAACATCGTCCGGATGTAGGCTGTATCTGAGCACGACATCTGGTGGGCAGTGGGGCGCCAACAGCACCAGCGCACCAAACAGTATGCAACTCCGACACATTCGATTCCCTCCCAACGACGAACAGCCTTCGCAGCAGAGCACTTCAACTCAGGTGCAGCCATACCAGGGGGGCACAGCGGTCGGATTCGAGTCGAGATATCTTAGGGAAACTACCGTTGCAACGCGGTACGCGCCCGGCGCCTTCTTCTCCTTTGTCCTACGATCGCCAAACGACCAAAATCATCACATGTTTGTTTCCGCGCCACACTCTGGGCTATTGGGCCAGCGAGAGAGCTCGGAACCTCCACGATACACCGAGACTTGCTTGTATACTGAACTCGTGGGCAGGGTGCAGGACATTGGTCTGGTGTCAGAACCGTTCTCGGCCAGGAATGAACCTCTCGGCTTCGGCAATGAGCTTTCGACCCAATTCGACAAACCCCTGTGCGAATATGCAATCATCACATCGCACGGTATCGAAACGGTTCGACGAAGAAGACTTGTCGACATTTTTGCTTCCATCGTGAAGAATGGAGGCCAGGAGGGTGCTGAGGGCGACATCCGCAAGCTCGCGAAGCAGTACGGTCTGGCCGAGACTTCCGCTACGGCTCTGGCTGTTGCGTGCGGTCAAGGTTCGGATGTCGGACCCGATTCACGCATCGCAAAGGTCACTGATCCCGAAGTCATTGATTTTGCTCGTAGAGTCTTCATAGAATTTGGCGGGAAAGCACACCTGACAGAGAGCGCGACAGTGGAAGGTTTGAGTGTAGAGAATGTCCGCGCATCACCCAGGCACGATGGTATTGCCATGTATGTGTCACGTATTGTCCGATCCATTTGGAATACTCCCATTATTACCGAGACCGCCACACCGACCGGACCTGTCCTCACATCGACACACCCAATCGCCAAGTTGCAAGAAGTCCAACGTTCTCTGGCTCAACTCCAAGAGTTCCTCGAATCAAACAGATCCTTCATCGAAGGCTTAGCCGGGCCAGAGGCACTGGGACGCGCATCATCGCGGCAAGAAGAAGTAGAGCTCCAAGGCGAAAACAGGGCGCTCACTAGCTTGTTGCAGATGATCAACAACATTGTCGAGGGGATATCTTTTGTCCTGGTACTTTTTGAAGAGCGTTTAGAAGATATTCTGGCACTGCTGCCGGATCCTCAACTACAAGGGAGAGTACGCCAACTCACCTTCCATGGTCTTTTCTCTGTCAAAGAAGGTAGGGAGATTGCAAGGGAGCTCGTCAAGGCTATCGTGAATCGCAACATCACCAAGGGTTCCAATGTCGAATCAGTTGCCGAAGCTCTGCGGAGAAAGTGCGGTAGTTTCTGCAGCTCAGACGACGTCGTCATCTTCAAGGCGCAAGAGAGTCTGAAGAAGGCCGCTGATTCCGGTGCAAATGCCGAACGCGGACGTATCTTGCTCAATGACAGTCTGAGACTGTTCGAGCAGGTCGCCAAGAGTATAAGCTACGAGAATCTGGCTGCCACGGTGGACCAGTATATTCAACTCGAGTTCTATGCTGGTAAGCTCAATCAACAACACGTGTTTCGAAAGTACTAACATGCCACTTAGGTGCTATCAGACTTGCCCTGAGAGTCGCTCAGGAATGGGACCGGGGTAACAAAGCTCTGTCTTGGATTCGAGACAAGAGTGACAGCAATGTCGATTCGAATGACATCCGCCGAGAATACTTTGACAAGCGCGCCTCTTGCTACACGCTGATCTGCAAGGTCGTCGAAGCTGTGGATCAGGCGTACAACACCCAGGGCCCCGTACCTGATGGTGTCATTTCACAGGTCACTCGTCGCAAGCACGAAGCGTACGAGCAGATCAACAATTCAGAGGACGAGGTTTTCCAAAACTACTTGTACGATTGGTACATGCAGAACGGCTGGGCGGAGCGATTGCTGGAAATCAATTCTCCTTTTGTAGTTGACTACTTGCGGCAAAGCTCCGAGACAAACCTGGCACATGCGGATCTGTTGTGGCGCTACTATGCTCACTACAACGACTACCTTAGCGCTGCGGAGACACAGTACCAGCTCGCCAAGAGCACTCTACCCTTGACACTAGAGAAGAGGATAGAGTATCTGTCGCGCGCAAAGGCCAATGCTTCTACACGGATGAATGGCTTCGCGGAGAATGGCGTGCGCAACAGGCAGTCAAGACAGGAGCTCCTAAGAAACATCAGCGATCACCTAGACATTGCGAATATTCAAGATGATGTCTTGCAAAGAATCAAGGGCGACGAGCGACTCACTGGGAAGCGGAGAGAAGATGTCATTGATCACCTCAACGGCCAGATCCATCCTCTCGACGAAGTAAGTTTCTCACGACACATCACTAATGATGACTCTACTGACATTTGTCTAGCTTTACCACGACTATGCCGACCAAGCAGCATACTACGACATATGCCTACTGATCTACCACGCTGCCGACTACCGCAACGTACCTGATATCCGCTCGACATGGACAAACCTTATTGACCAAACTCACCGGAATGCTCTGGCTGATCGTCAAGGAGCGCCTTGGGAGATTGTCGCGCTGAAAGTCGAGGACATCGGTCACCGTACCAACCTCAACGACAACGTTTTCCCAGTGAACATTGTCCTGCAGCTTCTCCTCCAATACGACCTCGAATTCTACGTACACGACACCAACACGCCGAATGGGAATAACCTTGCACTCAACTCCAACCTCACGTGGCCGATCGATGTATTCCTCAAACTCCAAGCGCCGTTTGAGAACCTGGTCGCTACTCTAGAAGCACTATGGTATGCGCAAGAACAGCCGTTTGCTGGTCGCAACCGCAAACTGCTTGTGAAATGGATAATCTACCTCGTGGAGCAGTGGGGTGCAGTAAGCAGACGAACTGGCGCGTTATTCGGTGGTCCTGAGAATGCCATCGGCCTTGCAGAAGTAATGCGCATCATTCTGAGCAGCGATGTCTTGGGGCGAGACATGGACGACCAGGCTTGGATCCAGCGTGCGAGGGATGTCAGTGCCACGCTCGAGGAAGCCGCGCGCTGAGAGGTCGTGGGCTGAAGAGGAGGGAAGCAAAGCGGGAACGTTGTTGAGATATACAGAAGCGATGATTGCGTATTTTGGGTTGTTTTCTCTCTCTTCGTTAGCATTGTTGCAGCACGAGGCGTTGAATAGGTGGCATGAGGATGGGGATTGGCGTCAAAAGCATTGAATGTATTACAACCAATCTTGTAGGACATAAGACCAAGACGGGGCATAATCAAGGCTAGCGTATTCTTGAATGAAATATTGTAATGGAAGCACATTTGACTGAAAGCATGAGACTATTTTGGCAGCGTGGATTTGGCAACGAATCTGGAGGGTGGGGCTTTCCTAAAGTCCGACCTCAAACACCGTGCCGAACGCGCTTGCACAACTATCGTCGTCACTTTCCGCATCCTCTCCAACAACGGCGCGCGCAACAAACACACACACACACACACACATACCAATTCTTACCTCCCTCACGCCATGTGATAACCCGTACAACAAACCCGCCATTCGCTGCGATGCCAATATGCATATCCTGCCGCACCCCCGTGCGCACGCTCTACACGACGTACTCGAAAGCCGACGACCGCGCGCTCGGAAAAGGTGTCCGCCTCACGCAGTGTCCTGTGTGCAAAAAGTTTGCGGATAAATACGTCGAGCATGACTTTGTGGTTCTGTTCATCGATCTGGTATTGATCAAGCCGGAAGTCTATCGGCATTTATTGTTTAATCGGTTGGGGAGGGATGATAGTCGTTTTGATGCAAGTATTCACTCATTCATATTTTCTGCGGATAGAGGGGACTAACAGAAGTGGTTTTATGCAGCGTTCGGTTCTAAGGCTGGCGATACTGCTCCTCCTCTTCGACGTCTATCTGACGTGGGCGCGTATCGAAAAGCTGCCTCTCCCTGCCACATCGCCGTACCATCCTTCGTCCTCGTCGCTTTCTACAAACACAACGTCCACGAGCCCGCTTGTACCGCCATACGACGGGATAACGAACGCGGTGGTACTGCAAGCACATCCGCTTGGCCTACAATATCTATTCTTCCTCTGCCTGGTCACGCTGTCTACGCTGGCTTTCCATCTACCCATACGCATACTGTGCGCTTTCGATGCGGAGCGGCTACCGGGGGTAGCACGCGGACTCTGGCAGAGGTGTATACCGTATTTCCCTTCTCCGACACCCTTGTCGACTGCTCTGCTGGTTAGTAGCTGCACGAAGTTGTTCCCTATACTGCTCATCATCTGGGACTACGATTTGCCTAGTTCCGCGACGGCAGTGAGTTGGGCGGTGATTGTGAACAACATTGCTGCGCTGGAGATAGTCATGGATTGTGGGTACATCAGAGCGGGTATGCTGGTTGGTATCGGGGCGGGGATGAAGACGCTGGTGGGATGGGGGATACTGAGAGCTGCGGGCTTGGGGACTGGATGGGAAGGCTACTTGAGTGAATGGACGATTGCTGGCAATGTTTGGGATTGGGTTGGAAACGCGATTCGGTAAGAATGAATCATGAGCGTTCTGGTTGCAAACAATGATACCCATTTGATATTTGTACAAGCCAAGAAGAAGCTCCGTAATACGCCAAACCAATTATACACATGCGCTTAAATGTTCATCAATGCACTGCTTTGGTTGCCCATGGCCAACGACGCTAGATGCAGCTCGCCGGTACGTAGGTGATGCAGCCTTTCGGTATATGCTGTGGTGCTTTCTGTCGTTGTTGCATGCGCATTCCTCACGCCTTTGCCGTCCGCAAACTTGAAACCCTAGCGCCCTCCATTGTATTCTGGCCGTAAGTCGCCTCGTACGGGCGAGATGAGCGGGTAGAGTTGCGCGAGGAAGGTAATGGCCCACATGAGGTACATGGCAGCAGCAGACAAAACGAGCGTAGATCGCCAGACCCTATCCAATCAAGTTAGCCCAAGATCTCTCACTGCCTCTCTGCTTCTCAAGTTGTCGCCTCAGATGCGGACGCGAAGGTCTGCTCGCTGTCGTGGCCATGACTGCCCGTGTCGTCGGTGAAGTGGACGCGCCTGCCTCCGTCTACGCTGTGATCCTCGGGGGTAGTGAAGAGCCGCTCCAAAGAGGATCTGGTGCGCAGACAGGGCTTGGAAGGCGTGCATGTGGACTTTGACGAAGGGATGTTGTAAACGTACGTTTGGTTCTCGCCTTTGGGAGCTAGGAACCACGCTGCGACGCAGAAGATGACGGTGACTATGAGCCCGATGATGGGTGCCCAGCTGTCTTGTATTAGTTTGATGCTAGCCGCAGAGCTTCCTTGGGCGCAACTGACCCGTTCGCCATTGTGGTTTGCTGGATGAGTGATGCGCGAGTTCGACCGTGTACGGAGAGTTGCGTGTGGCGATGCGACGAGGGCTTGCTTCAGCGCAAGCTTCTTGTCAACGGATGCGGTAGCAGAGTGTATGCGGGCAGGATGGCGATGTGGAGATGCCTTCGGCGTTCGAGTTGCGAGCTTGGGAAGCTGCGATGACGCCTATCCTCTCAGGGCGCGTTCCACGCTAAACGCCGAGGAATCACGTGTTTTCCCCATTGTTACCTAGATGCCCTCTAGAGGTCCTCCACCTCTATCTTGACTTCACACGTATTCTGTCTTGACGCAAACCTCCTCTCTCGACTTGATCGCATTTAGGGGTGTCATGGGGGCTACGCTTCACTTATCCTCATATTCTTGGTCTTGCTATCACCTGTTGTTACTATCCCAGCATGGCAGATCTTGGTGCTCTTCCCACACCTTTTCCGCCTCATTTCATGGTCAAGGCACCAGCCGGGCTTTTGGTCTGCACGCCTTTCTCTTTCATAACGTCTTATCATCTGCGGTACGTCCTCAAGTATGAGACATGCCCTTCTACTACATATTCACCTCCATCTCACCTTGGTCAACACTTCGACTTCGACTTTTTGCGACATCCCAAGATCTTAGGAAGATGCTCTCAACATGATAGTACCCTCGCGTGGAAGCCGCCGACTTGAACGTTGCTGAGCCAAAGCCTTCCTTCCGCCTCGACGACGCAGCCAATCTCCGCACCCAGCTATTCGCTCTTGCGATTTTGGGAAAAGATCCGTTACAGCTTCGCATACCTGGGAAACTTATCAGCCACGCGTTCTCCCAGCCTCACTATCTCCTGATAAGAGCCTTGGAACCACATGGTAGATCGACAGACGCATGTCCGGTGAACATGTATGAAGGCAGGTACAAGGCTTGGCAAACCAACTTTGAGATGCAGGTACAGGCTGAACACATGTGCAGTCTACAGCTTTCGCCCAGGCAAGTTTATACACATATGATTCTTCGGGTATCACGTTCTACTTGTATAGTTCAATAGATCCCCTCACCGCCTGGACGACTGCCAATTACAGACGACATGGCGCACTTGCGGTGTGACAGTGTCGCACCCCGTCCTGCATGTTGCATATGCGTCGACTGCGCTGATTCCGAGGACCTTCGGGAAGATATCTTCCTGAATAATGTTGCTCTGGCAGTCGCGTTACTGGGGGTCGATATATGATCAAAGAAATCATTGCTGTCTCCTGGATAATCCGATCGACGCCGACTCCGATCTCGATGCTGGAGAGTTTGGGACAAAACGAAACAACACCTATTTTCGGCCCCGCATGAATGATTTCCAGAGAAAGACCTCTAGCGTTATCGGATGATGTTTGCCAGTATCTGCAGGTAGGGGGACTTCCGGCTGTTGACGAGGCCCAATAAGCTTTACAGCTCCAGGTGGGAGCGACCAATGACGAAGATCTGCTTGAACCTTTTCCTGCAAACTTTGCGACCTAATAGGCTTCAATGTATCGAAGGATCGAGCAAGGAGTACCACGCCCACAGCCCTTCCACTGCTCATCGCGGTAAATATCCTGAGATGCCTCTACAAGGCTCAAGCATCCATTGAGGATCCGCAGTGCTAAGGAACAAGGGCGCCTCACTCTGCGCATGCTTGTCGATTAGCCCATGCCCAGGTGCACTATGCCTAGTCGCCAGAAATCTCTGTGCTTTTTTTTTTGTAACCAAAGCATATTATTGACCGCATTGTGTAGCATTACACTAAATGGCAGGTGCACTAGCCGCTCGGCACAGTCATGGCTGTACGGCGTGAAATATCGAGTCAAGTCGCCATGCCATTATCAACGCCTCACAAAGCTCACAGGTTAGAGTGATTAGTCTACATAAGGCCGTCATCCGAGAGCGGGATTTCTGGCCTTGGGATCATACGTGGCCTCATCTATACCGGGTTCTATTGATGGCCCTAGAAATATGCTTCTCCGCGTGAGTGCTAGGATGCAATGCTGCTAGTTGCATGTCCATGTCCATGGTTACTCAACGTAAAAGCGTCGTGCGTACAGCAGCATGGCAAAAGCCGCTAAATATGGCGTTCCTAGCACAACAGCATATACGTAGGCAGTTACGCACACAACCGTTAAAAGTCTTCTCATCCGCTGCCTTGTTCCAGCACCATCTCAGCCAAGCGAGACTTTGCCACGTTTCATACTCCTAGAGTAATAGTAAACGTTTCTTGTTCAACCAGGGTCATTGCGGCTCTGAGCCAAAGGACTTTATAGGATCTCCCACGTCCACAAAACTCGAGCTGTTCAATACATTTACTGAGACATAAAGCCTTCCGATCGAGCACGTCGTCACAACATCACTCTTCGCTGCCATACCAGACGTCGGTATGGAAGGCGACGACATCGTCTTCGTCGAGAACGTGTCTTCTACTATGGATTCCAGCAATCGACAAACCGAGACACGAGTTGAGGCATGTCAGAATTGTGGATTCACAAAACATGACAGAAATTCTCCTTCTGTTACGGAACTTCCGTTTCGTAGCGGCCCCGGTCTTTCGAGTTTGAAGAATGATTGTCCCCCATTATCATCACCAGTGAGTCGTCTCTGACATAACTTCGAGAATGATTCTGACATCTGTAATAGCCACCTCCTCCACCTGTATGTTACATGGTCTTCTCAATTCGTCATGATAAGCTGACAGCAGAAGCCGCCGCCACCACCACCTCCACCACCTCCGCCACCTCCCGCAATGCTGCCCTTTCCCAGCATGGCCGGAATGTCTCCTCCCGCTTCATTCCCACCGCCAGTAAGTTGTACGTCTCCTCGGGATATCTGATGCTGACCCCTCCAAGCCACCACCCCCACCCGAGCCGTGCCATGGCCTATCGGTGACATCCTCCAATCCTACAGCTGAAGTCGACACGCCGAACCAGTTCATTCAGGCGCAATATTCCACCGAGTCCATCTCGGACTTTTCAAGCCGCGTGATCCGCATCGCGCCCTTCCGCCGCAATGTCTTGATGACGAGGCCGTCAGCTCATGTGGCAGATTACAAGGAGTTTGAGTGGCTTCTGAAACACGGCAGTTCCGAGATCTGGTACGAGAAGCCGACAAAAGCACATCTTAGAAGTATCAAGACGCTCAAGGCGAACCGATGGGCTCCGGACGAATTACTTCCCCTGCTCAACGCGCGGCCAGTCAGCCTGGAAACGCCAAAGGTATGGGCGTCGGCAGCCATGACAACACCAACGGACGATGACATCTTTGACTGCACTGCTGGACACGTCACTCATGATGGCTATGCTGGCACATGTCGCGAATGTACTGACGCAAAGTCTGAAGCACTTGAGAGCGCTGCGCTCACCTACTGCTTAGTCTTCAGCACCTGCCAAGCCAGCGACCCATTTATCCATGGTTCCCACTTCAACGGCCGCCAGATCTACAAGCTTTTCAAATGCGGTAGTCGCGAGGCTGCGGTTGCGGAAGCATTCTATGCGTCTGGAGTCAACGGCTGGAGTCTTGCGTTCAGCTGCGTGATGAAGCTAGGCGCAGATTTTGAAGAAAGATCTGGGACGGCCAAGAAGGTCAACGAACTGTGGAAGTTGGCTGAAGAGGACGATGATGAAAAGACCGTCAAGGTCTTCTACTAACGAACAACCAAAAAAAGAGCAGCGGTGTTTTTTTTTTCCTTTGTCTGGGTTTTACTTTGAGCTTCTATGTTTCTTTCCAACAAATCTCCTCTCCAAAGTTGCAACTCTCAGTACTGCCATGACGACAAGCACCTGCGAATTTCGACGCAGTTAGCCAGGCCTCGACGTATACACGACCAGCGCTGCTAGAACGGACCCACTCAGACCTCGTACCACCTTTGACGCATGAAACGAAAACTCATGTACGGCCCACCGATATATGCGATCCAACTCCAGGCGCATAAAGTGGGTGTTACATGTCTGCCTCAATCGGTCCCTTCTAGGTCCAGTACAGCATCGTCGCCTGCCAGCAGTATCATCGAGTCGAACAAAAACCTGGCAATTTTGCATGGCGATGTGCAGGTTGCAATCTCCTCCAATCGGCGTGGTCCACGATAACAGGCGTGTTGTACAGAGCTAAGCCCTCTTCTACTTGCTCAACTTGCTGTGACTCATTCAACATCGGCGTTCGTACTATTATCACCCTTTCCTCATATCGGTACTGTTTCTTTTCGTTATGGAGTTTTTGGCGTTTGGTTTGGGATACGTGTAAGGCTGTACAATAGAAACGGTTATCATTTGGACTGGGGCGCTATCCAGCAGGTATCGGCGTCACGGTAGACATGTGCTAGGGGATCAGTACTACGGAAGTGCTGTGTCGAATGGTTTCGGAGCGCAAGGCGTACAAGTATAACGTTGTTTTTGTATTTGAGAAATTCCCAGGGCGGACAGATATTATTGTCGTACTGTATTCAAACCCGAGTCATTCAAAGGTCGATGTCGTGCATCGTCCAACGCATGCACAGTGATGTGTTTAACCAACAGGCTCCGATTGTTGAGAGTTTTCTCGTGTAAGTTTGGCATCAGTCTCTTCGCTTCATCTGTGCTCTCGAAAATTGCTGCTTGTACCGGGTACGTTCGGTCTCCATTCCAACGCGTTTCGTGGTAAGATCCTCGGATATCGATCCCAGGAGCAAAACGATTTACAGCTCCTTCTTTGTCACCGGTTTTAGTCCCCGGTGTTGCTTCACAATCATCTGGTCCAGCCTGGCATAGCAGTCCAACGTCATGAAGATGCCTGACCCCGTTAGCTTGATGAATAATATTTCGCATTCCCCTTTGACCAAGGTGAGTTCAAAATCGTAATGGAGAACTTACCGGCAGCCAGATACCCCCCATACATACCCCCTAGTCCCTGCACACCCCTCTGTGCCGATGTCAACTCCTCCCAACTCAGCATTTCCGCCAAACACACCAACGTCGTCAAACTGGTCTCCATACCGAAGACCAACAGGGCGAGAGGGACGCGCGGGTCGTTGCGCAACAAGGCAGGAATGGCCCAGATGGTTACAGGGAGATGGTAGACAAGTTCAAGGAAAGTCAGAACGGGGAACCAGGCCGGAGCGTTGTAGAAAAAACGGTCGCCGTACGTGGATATGTACCAGTCGCGCAGAGAGGACATCCAGAGGGGTTTGATTTGGATTGGGTAGTAGGCTGTCAGATCGAATGCTGTGGTAGAGTCAGTACTGATAAGTCTACTTCTTATATATGGAGACTGAATGCGTTGATTTGGGAAGCCCTCGGTCAGTTTAGAAGAAGACAAGATACAAAGACATCTAGTCCTCGTACACGTGAAGTCGCTATGCCAACGAAAGAGAGGGCCTCCAAATTGAACAACTATGCTAATAGACCTACCTAGCATTACCGGCAGGTGCACAACGAAGAAGACGAGATAGATGAGATCACGCTTTCGCTGAAATATAGAGACTGCCATATTTGCAAAACTGCCCAGGTGGTAGCGTCTCGTTGGAAAATGGCTGGTGCTGATGTTATTGTCGTGACGCAGCCGAAGCGTCCACGGGTCTTACGCGTTTCCGCTAACACGCCGTTGAGTGGGGCTTTCCTCCCCCACGGGCCGCCTTCGTCAGCCTTCGTCGTTCAGTCACTATTCCATCCACATCGACAGGTTGCGCGTAGAGTCGCACCACAGCTACTACCAGTAATCGATAGTACCTAGTATCTTCTTCATCCTGAATGCGATGTCATCATACAAATTCCTGGTTCTCTGGTTGAGCATCAAACCCTTGAACTCGGTCAACAGCCTAAAACCGCTGCAAGCATCAGCAGCATCCTCGGGAAATCATTTGATGTACCACGACCAGCGTGGGTAACTTCACATACGACCATAGGATCTTGAGATCACGGCTTCCCGTTCGCTCAGCCCTAGTTAAGCAAGATACCGGCGGATTAGTAGTCAGGTGGGTGACCACTGGCGAATCCCCGCTGTTGTATGTTTTTGATTTTTGTTCCTATTGAGGGTATACTCTCTATAAAAAAAATTGAGTAGTTGCATTGGTAGGTTACAACCGTTTGAGCGCTATACCTCTGGTTGCATCAGCACTCATCTTTCAGCCACCAGGTCTCTTCCCGAATTCCATACCCATCAAAAGATGATACGCAGTCACATGTTTAAGAATGTTTTTCTATGCCTCTTATATTGTGAGTGAGCTACTGAAGCTGTCGTCCCACCGTGGAAAGATCTCTCAGAGCATCATCATGTCGGCGTTCCACTCCTACAAAGTCACTCATGACCGATCACGGATCTCAGATTGCCAACGATTTAGCCTAAATCCTCCACAGACAAACCTTGGCATCCGGCCTACAGCAACAGGACGACATCAGTGGTGAATACAGCACGAGCGGCACATAATTGCCAAGAATGATGGAGGCTTACCTTCTCTTCCGCGTCCAATTAGTGTACATGAAGCCTTGGTTCGGCGCTCCTTAAGCCGTGTTCTACCCCGTTGCCCAGAGGCCGTTTCCTCTTGGTATGCTTAAGGGGTTAAAGAGCACTTATTACCGATGCTTTGGAAAGAGTGTGGACGCCTATTTCCCCACACTGTTGCGGTCCCGTCACTGGGGTGCTGGATGATTGTTCAAGTGGTGGTGCGGGCTCCTGCACCCCATACATAAGCCTGGGGTCTCCGAGCAAGGAACTCTGAGCTTCCTGGTGGCCTAGGGAATAACTCGAACGACTTCGATTTGGAAATCTTGTCAACTTTTCGACGCGTTTCATATCGATTATCGAACTTCATCATGGCTGGAGGAGGTGGCGGTGCGACAGGCTTCGATGCCGCACTCCAAAGACGTCAGGCCCTGATGGGTGCAAGTGGTCCCAGGGCTCTGGTAAAAAACGGAAAGGTGTTTCTCATCGCCTTGTTTGCCTGCCTTGGAGGAGTGTTGTACGGATACAACCAGGGCATGTTCAGTGGAATCTTGGCTATGCCATCTTTTGGAGCACGTATGTATTCCTGATTTCTACCACCAGCTTGTGCTTATATTGGGCAGAAACTGACGGCTACGTTGACAATCCAACACAAAAGGGATGGCTAACCGCTATTCTGGAACTTGGTGCTTGGTTTGGGGCCGTCATGTCTGGTTTTGTTGCTGAGGCGTTTTCTCGAAAGTATGGCATCTTGATCGCTACGGCAATCTTCATCATTGGCGTCGTGGTGCAGATTACTGCGATTTCCGGTGGACACGAGGAGATCCTAGCTGGTCGCTTCATCACGTCAGTAAAGCCTTACCCTAAACGTGTCGGATTCATGCTAAGCATTTACAGTGGTATTGGAGTTGGTGGTCTCTCTGTCATTGTTCCCATGTACAACAGCGAATGTGCACCTCCGTAAGTGCCATTCATGACCTCGTATTTTGTTCATTCAGCACATATTGACTGTCTTCAGCGAGGTTCGCGGTGCCCTTGTAGCGCTTCAACAACTCGCAATCACATTCGGCATCATGATCAGCTTCTGGATCAACTACGGAACCAACTACATCGGAGGCACCACCCTAGAGACTCAGTCCAACGCAGCATGGCTGGTACCTATCTGCCTTCAGCTCGTCCCAGCTTTTGTCCTCATCATCGGCATGATCTGGATGCCCTTCTCCCCACGTTGGCTGATGCACCATGACCGCGAAGATGAAGCTAGGAACAACCTTGCATCTCTTCGCAACCTCCCTATCGACCATGAACTCATCGAGTTGGAGTTTCTTGAAATCAAGGCCCAATCCATGTTCGAGAAGCGTAGTGTTGCTGAGGCTTTCCCTCATCTTCGTGAGCAGACTGCATGGAATATCTTCAAACTCCAGTTTGTTGCCATTGCCTCTCTTTTCAAGACCAAGGCCATGTTCAAGAGGGTCATTGTCGCTACCGTCACTATGTTCTTCCAACAATGGACCGGTATCAATGCGGTACGTATGATATCAATACTTGGTCTGACAGATTTGGGGATATATGCTAACTCTCAGTTTATCAGGTCCTCTACTATGCGCCCCAGATTTTTGCACAGATCGGTTTGACCGGTACCACCACGTCGCTCCTTGCTACGGGAGTTGTTGGAATAGTCATGTTCATTGCAACTATCCCAGCTGTCTTGTATATCGACCGTCTGGGCCGTAAACCCGTACTAGCAGTTGGTGCCCTCGGCATGGCTTTCTCGCACTTTGTCATCGCTGTCATTCTCGCCAAGAACATTGACAACTTCGCAAACCATCGTGCGGCCGGATGGGCGGCCGTGGTGATGGTCTGGCTTTTCGTTATCCACTTTGGATATTCCTGGGGTCCGTGTGCGTGGATCTTGATTGCTGGCAAGTCCATTTCCCGTTCCTTTGACGCTTCCCCGTCTAACAAACCATGGCAGAAATCTGGCCTCTGTCTACGCGACCATACGGTACCGCGCTTGGCGGGTCCTCCAACTGGATGAACAACTTTATCATTGGACAGATTACCCCAGAGTTACTCGAAAACATTACATACGGAACTTACATTCTGTTTGGATTAGTTACCACGATTGGTGCAGCATTTATCTGGTTCTTCGTTCCGGAAACGAAGAGATTGACACTCGAGGAGATGGATACCATATTTGGTAGTGAAGGCACTGCACTCAAGGACCAAGAGAGAATGGCTGAGATCAACCATGAGATTGGTCTTGCGGCGCTGTCGGGTGAGGCGTCGTACGGTCATGAAAATGCCGTTGTTGGGAGTGAGAAAGGTATTGTGTAAGAGATGTAGGCTGTGGGGTTGAGGCGAGTCGTTCGTTATTCGAAGAAGTCTGAGGCCAGCTTGCCCGAGAGAATGAACAACTTGTTTGATAAAATCTCCTTTATTTGTTCGCACGGCTTTTATGTTATTGTACACCCCGATAGACAAGCTTGATGAGCCTGCTACTTTACATTCCAATATGCTTGATCAGACCATGAAATCCTACTGAAAGTCGCCCAAAGTAGCCATCAAGCTTTGTCTAAACGGCTCCTGATCCACAGCTCTCCCTATTAGCACCAATTTCGACTCTTGGCTTCCGTCATCCGGCTTAGCATCCAACTCGTTCGTGTCGTAGATGGCCCTAACACCCTGCGTAAGAAGTACCTTGCCGTCCTTGACTGGAACCCGAGCCTTCAAGCGATGTATTTCAAAAGGCTTATGGTCAGCTTCAGTAGGCAGTGTCTCCTCCCATAAGATGGTGCGGAGGAACAAATCGAACTTGTCGACTTGGTCGCGTGTTAGGGCAGGGAAAGAGATGGTAGAAGTGGTGATTGTTGGATCGAGATGACTGTGTCCTTTGCTTGCGAATTTTAGGTCTGCATCTGAGACTTCGTCGTAGGCGTGAAGGTCTAGTACCAATCCTTCAAGTTGGGGAACTTGGCTCTTGGTCGTTGTCTTGATGCGAGCGAGGCCGTTAATGGACCGGATGCGCTCACTTACTTGTTGCAGTTCTTGCTCGGAGACTAGGTCGGTCTTGTTGATGATGATTACGTCTGCGTGACTGATCTGCAGGTGCGCTGTTGTCAATAGCGGGCCGTGTTCGTCATGGGCCGCCTTCTTCCTCTCTTCGATTTTCTCTTCATCGCCTAGTCCCTCGTCTAGGCTCTTTAGGACATTCTTCGCATCGACGAGTGTGACGATGCCGTCTAGGAAGATGCTGCTGCCTAAGCCATCGTCGAGCCAGAACATGGGTGCGATGTTTCCAGGGTCGGCCAGACCAGTCGTTTCTAGGAGTATGTAGTCGAACAGGCCGGATTGCTCCATGAGATTCTCAATGGCTGCTACACCGATATCCTTGACAGAACAGCATATGCAGCCATTTGCTAGTGGCACAAAAGGTGCTGGTTGGGCAGAGGTGGAGTTTGCATCGGAGACAGTGAGCTGCTTCTCAATGTCAATGGCTAAGGCACGTTAGGCTGGTGTCTTGTTTGGACGCAAGGGACCATACAGTCTCCAAACTCGTTCAGAATGACGGCAATCTTCTTGCCATGCTGCTCAGTTAGAATGTAGTTCAGCAGGGTCGTCTTTCCCGCGCCCAGATATCCCGTGATGATGGTGATGGGCACTTTGCTCTGGGGTGCATCGTCTGAGCTAGCCACAAGGGAGGGAATTTCCTCATCCTGGTCGCGAACGGCGCTGGCGCTGGGCTCTGGCTGGACGAGGCTCGGTACTTCGTCGTCTGATGCGTTTCCGTCCATGATGGCTAGCAGATGACGTCGTGAGGTGGGCGGAGTCATGTAGAAAATGGTCCACAGAGGCGCGATGAAGTTAGCGCGGTCGCGTAGCGGCTAGCTGGAAGGACCCCTGCGACTGCCCTGCATCCGCCTGGGCAAGCTCCAGATGTCCGATGTCAACAACGCACTTCACCCCGCCTACGTGATCACCGCCGTCTACTGCCTTCGCAATCGCCCTCTCCACTACACACTTTTGCGCCGAAATGACGTCGCCTGCCTCCCCCCGTCTGCCCAGCCCGCCGCCCATCCCAGAAGACCAGCTTTCACCGGTGTCGGCGTCGCCAGAGCAGCAGAAGCTGTTCAGCAACCTCGACCATGCCGCGGAGCGCAGAATACGACCGGGAACAAAGGCGGAGGATATGGCAGAGGGGCCGCCGCTCGTAGACTTATCAGAGGTGCGCTGAGGCAGACTACACCAAAGACGGCGCCGGATTGACAAGATGCGCAGATTGACTCGGCCTTCCAACTCACCGAACATCTCAAAGCCCTCCACAATTCGCTGACGCATCCTGCCGGCTCCAATGGCACTGTGCCGGTGGACAGGAGCATGGCGCTCAAGATTGCACAATCACCCGCCAACATAGACAGGACTCTGTGGCTCTACGAACTCTGTCGCTTCCTCATACAGAAAGTCAACTCCATCATCACTGCCCTCTTCGCAGACGACCCGCCTTGTTCGTCCTTGACCTGTCCAGAGATGCGCGCTTCCGAGTGGCAGTACCTATGCGCGGTACACGACCCGCCCAAATCGTGTTGCGCAATCGACTACTGCTGCCACACCCTCGATTGGGCTGCCAATACCCTCACGTCGCCGAAGCACTTTCCCTCGAGGCTCGCACTAGGCACCGACCAGTCGACGCAGCATTCGCAAATGCGCCAATTGACCAACATTTTCAGACGCGTATACAGAATATTTGCGCACGCATGGTACTCGCACCGGGAGGTCTTTTGGAAGGTCGAGGGGCGGACAGGGCTATACATTTTCTACAAGACAGTCTGCGATGTATATGGTCTGGTACCCGAAGACAACTACACCATTCCTCCAGAGGCCGAGGGCATCGAGCCATCGACAGAGGCAAAGCCGTCAGCGCCACCTCTCATTATGAAGCGAGAGCCCTCCGATTCGTCATCACAGATCTCAGTCAACACACTGGCCGATGGTATGTCAGACCATACGCTTTCAACAGCCGGCACAACCAAACGACACAGGCATTCACCATCGGTGGGAGCCACCATAGTGCAAACAGTTGTGGAAGAGAACGAAGAAGAAGAAGAACGTCCGAACTTACAACCACGGCCTGTTACTCAGATCTTCGAATCATCACAAGCAGAAGACGAAGACGAAGACGAAGATAGCGATGGAGATGTCACAGCCATCGAAGACAACGAAGAAGACGACGACGAAGACGAAGAGGAGGATGAAGATGAGGCTGAGGCTGATGCTGAGACTGCTCCAGAAACAATTTCATCGGAAGCCAAGGACGCCACGGGCGAAGTAGCAAAGCAAGACGTAAGCGAGGAGACAGTAGCAGGGACTTCGCCCGAAGAAGAAGGAAAACAAGATACAGATACCACGGCAGAGTCGGCATCTACCGAGACAACCGAGGTCAGCAGTTCTGACGCTCAAGATGCCGAAAAGGAATCATCGCGGGATGATGCTGAAGCCGACAAGGATGAGAGCAAGCCTGGTAGTGCAGATTCGGAGCAGGTGAAGAAGCCTGACTCTGCTGCTAACCCACCTGAAGGGGGTGAAGCGAAGGCTGAGGATTAGCCCATGTTGAATCTTGATTGACGAGAGGGCAGCCTACTGTATTTTTAGTGTAGGAGGAGATGGCGGGATAATGACACGGCAAGGCAGATGATTGATGGAGATTTTGACGTCGGTCTACATATAGTAATTTCACACGACATGACATGGACGAAAAAGTTTATTTCCGCCGAACTGTATCTTTGTGCAGAAAGAGGGATTCCCAGGGTGTTCGCCATCATGATTAGTGCAATACTTGCAGAATATCGCAATTGGACAGTTGCTATGATAGTTGCGACTACACGACGCGTAATGGCGGCTGGCGGTGCGTCGTTGACTAAGAGATGCGCAATGATTCTCCCAGGCTATACCTTGAAGACCAACCAGGACAGTAGCTCAACGAGCGGCGTCAGTATAGTCTCCGCGGGGCGCGTTATCTGTGCGCATGAGACTTGTATAGACAGGGCCAATGCTGGTACTCATCGAGAGTGGAAAGATGCTGTTGCCTTGAAACGTGGAGGAAGACCAAAAGCAATGCGAGACTGTATATTCTCCGCGGTAGCTGGCATCTCAGTGCCAAGAAAGGTAAAATGTGTCTGTGCAGACTCTTGATTGGTCCAGTCAGTGGTCGGGGGCGGCTGTCGCATGAGGCAGCCCTCATTCCCTCCCTGTTGTCGTGTTGTACAGCATGAACTATCGTGCAACGTCTCTACAGATGGGGTAGGGCTGATGAGGCTCAAATCAACCATTTGCTGTCTTGGTCGCACACAGGCAGAGGCATGTATAAATGGACAAACATCAAATGCGGGCAGGCGTGCGATGCGAGCAGCTCGCCGAGCGCTGATTGCCGCAAAAGCAAAGGATGACTCCCGGCCCGCTCCTCATTGGCGGGTCCCGTCCGTAGATGCGTCTCTGGTCGCGCTGCGCGGCAGGAAGATCCTGGGGTAGGGCGTCCAGCATGCAGGTATCAATTGGAGGCCGACGGGCCGAGTAGAGGCTAGCACTTGGGTAAATGCTGGCGAATGGGACGCGTGTGGCGCGCGTGTGATGAGGTGTGGAAATTAGCTGATGGTTGGGCCATGTTGTAGGAGTGGTTGGGCTGAGTGATGATGGCTGAGTGAGCGGGGACGGCGACTCAGGGTCTACGGATACGAAGGAACAGAGCAGTATCAGAAGTCGGCAGGATGACTTTTTTTCTAGACAGGGTCTGGAATCAGAAGGTGTCGAAAGCGCTCTGGTGCAGAATCTCGCGCTGCTCCGTGCACCGGGTGCATGAACAGGGAGACAGACATGTTGATATCGACGGTTTGATAGTCCAGCCAAAGAAGAGGGGCGGTTTACGAGAAGTGGTGACGGGCATGGAGAAGGTCAGGCCAGCTAAATGTGCTTGAGCAGCCCCCACGCCGGCGGTCGCCCACCCCACGCGACCGAGAGCTGCGGCTTCTCCACACTCTGTGCCCTGGGAGCGCAGGCGAAACGAGCATCATATCACAGCCGCCGTGGAATCAAGGTTAATTGCTGACGGCTGGGCCTTGGTCTCGTCGGAAGATTCCAAGCTTGGCCCAGGGCTGCCTACCCCTCACTGCCGCTGCTGCTGCTGGTGCTACTGCCAGGAAAGGCTGGAGCGCAGTGCAGACGACATTATCCACTGCCACGGCATGTTAGTTCTTATCGCGGCTACTGCGGACATCAGGCGCAGGCCAGCAGCGTAAGCGTCTCTCGGCTCACGACTACAAGTCCCGATCGCTCGTGGTTTGTCGTCACAAGTCACAAGTCCCAGGTCGGCTCCGGGCCTTGACCACTCTCCATTGCCTGCCTGCTCCCACGACAGTCGTTCTTCCCCACGTCCCCAGGCCAGGGTTCTCTCCACGACACTACACCACACGACACACACGCGCCTCCACTCTCGAGGCTCAGAGACTCTCCGACGTCAAGCTGCAAGTCATCGCCTGGGATCACGCCGATTTGCATCTGGGCAACCCACGCCCGTCCCTTTTGGTGTGCCCGCCCCAGCACCGTCTCTCGCCTGCCGTGTCGGTCCCAAAGCAGCATGCACACGCCCATCGCCGAGCGCCTCTTGACTAATATCCACACCATCTACGCAACCCCGACTTTCTGCCCCAGAGACGCGCGCTGGGACAAGAGTCGCGACACACGACATCTGCACCCCGTCTCCCACTGGCAATGACGGCGCAAGTCCTGTCTCTGCATGCTGCGCACGCGTCGGATTTAGGCAAGATCCAGACGCAGTTTCGAGACACGATGGACACGACTGCTGGCGCTGCGAACGAGCCTCCGACCCCCGCATCGCCCGACAGCGGCGACACCCGTGGCCGTCGACGCGACAGAGACGACGACGGCGACACGGGCGACGCTGAGGGCGACGGCCATGGCTCCTCGAGGAAGCGCAGGCGCAGCAGAAAGGGCCTCGACAAGAAGTTCGAGTGCCCGCACGAGGGCTGTGGGAAGAGCTACTCGCGCGCAGAGCATCTGTACCGCCACCAGTTGAACCGTGAGTGGCAGCACCTCCACCATGCCTCGCCAGAGCTCGTCCACCGAGGCTAACGTTGCATAGACAACCCCAAGCAAATCTACCACTGCGACTTTCCCGACTGCCACCGATCCTTTGTCCGGCAAGACCTATGCGCGCGCCACAAGGAGAGACACACGGCGCGAGGCTCGCAGCTGCTGCGCAAGGACACGTTCAACATGCACAACCTGAACCCCATTGTCACAGCTGCACTGGGTGGCAAGAATGCGCCGCCTGCAAAACCACACGCCATCAAGACCCAGGGCCCGCACGGCATGCACTCTCCGCCCTCGGCAGCCTCCAACGCTGGCCCTGGCAGCCAAATGTCGCCGCCAACCTTCCACTCTCCTGGCTCCACCACCACCCTTAGCAGACAGGACTCGCTGCAGAGGACGGGGAGCGACGATACCTACCGCAGTGGCTCAGAGGCTAAGCCCTACGACATGCAGCCCCAGGCCACCGGAAACTTTGCACCCCCACCACGTCCGGCCGCTTTGGGCAACTATAGTGGACGTCGCACCTCTCTCCACAACTCCCCACATGTGGGTAATGGGAACTTCACCCGACCCGATCTGCGCGCGCAGACTTCCAACATCACCTCATATGGCTCGAGCTCGCCCTACAATTCTGCCGTTACACCATCCCAGTATACTCCCTCGGCCTCCTCGACCGGCTATCAAAACAGCGCAAGTGCGTATCAATCACAACAAAACTTCCCTCCCTTCTCCTCCTTACCCCCACCAGAGTATCCTCAGCCAGCCGGCACCCCAGTCTCCCGAGAACAAGAGAACCAGTTTTACAATGGCACCTCTGGGCAGACGCCTATGAACGGTGTCGAGTCCACAGGTCAGATAGACAACAGAATGCAGAACGTCTCCGATGCCATAATGGAGCAGAACTCTGCCTATGCCATACCAATGTTTGGCGGCGCTGGATACAGTCGCTCGCCATTCGCCATGGCCGACGACTTCGCTGCCTGGCTCTTCAATGACAACCAGTTCAACCCAGGAGGCGCCTCGCCCATGGATTACCCGGGCGGAATCAACCCCGTAGCTGGTGCGTCATCCCAAATTGGACTTCAAGCACCGTATTTTAACTATGACCCCTCAGTCGCCGGCTACCTGAATAACCCTGCACCACCTGCACATCCAATGGCTGTTCACAGTATACTAGACACCACGCTTCCAGAATCTGCCCTGTCCGAAGACAAGCGGAAAGACCTCCTTGACCTCATCCACCTGCGCTTCAACGAAACCGACCATGCACCAGTCAAGAAGCAGAAGGAGGATATCATGGAGGGCGATAAAGACGACAGCCGCCATGTGTTGAGTTTGCACATGATGCAGACATACATCAGCTCCTACTGGGTCCACTTCCACCCGCAGCTGCCAATCCTCCACAAGCCAACCTTTAACGCAAGCACTTGTCCTGAGCTCCTATTACTCGCCATCATGTGCCTCGGAGCCTCTTGTTTGGAGAAGAACTACGGCCAAGAGACGACACAGGCTTGCGCTCAGCTGGCCAACTTCCTAGCGTGGCACTTGCGTTGGGAACTTTTCATGGACGCCGACTTCCGCCCACCGGCCAAACTATGGATCTTCCAGGGTCTGCTCCTTCTCGAAGTCTTTGAGAAGATGTACTCTACACGCCCATTGCATGAACGAGCGCACATTCATCATGCCACAACACTAACGCTTATGAGGCGGGGCAGCTCGTTGATCGGACGCTCAGCCATGGACTCGCCTCCTAGCGTCAAAGACGGAAAGAGCAATGGCATTGGCGGAGCAAACACACCCGACGAATGGTGGAACCATTGGATTACGAATGAGGCTACTAGGAGGGCAGCATTCGCGGCCTTTGTCATGGACAGCATCCACGCTACCATGTTTGGCCACAGCGCTGTCATGGTTGCTCACGAGATGCGTCTTCCGCTGCCATGCGACGAAGCCCTCTGGTCTGCAACGAGTAGTTCCGAAGTGGGTCGGGTCGAACAATCCCTGACCTCTAACGGCATCAAACCAATGTCCTTCCTTGACGGTCTTAAGAAGACACTGAACGGACAGACAGTGCGGACCAATTCCTTTGGGCGCACGATACTCATGGCAGGCTTGCTGAGCGTTTCGTGGCACATGAACCAGCGGGATCTGCAAGTCAGCTCACTTGGTGTAACGACAGCATTAGGCGGACGCGACAAGTGGCGGGGATCCCTAACCCGTGCTTTTGACTTTTGGAAGCAGGATTTCGACAGCTCACTGAACCGGCCCGAGGACCGCCCTGCTTCGAGCTCCTACGGATACTCGCACGGTATTGATGACGACAACGTCTTCGAATCTCGGACTGTCCTCCATCACTTGGCGCATATGGCCATGCACGTCGATATCGTCGATTGCCAGATCTATGCAGGCGCTCCTAGACTACTGGGGAGGTCGATAACCCCGCAGGACTACAATGGCGCGCAGCGCCGCATGAAGGAGATGTGGGCCCCCACTGCCCGAGCCCGAGACGCCACTTTCTACGCGCTCCGGTTCCTTTCCAACGTCATGGTCGCAGGGGACCACAGCTTGAATCCCAACACGCCATCTAGTGCTGGTTTCTCCTACTCGGCACGCGACGATTACCTTCTCAACCGGCCATGGGTGCTCTACTTTGCCACATTAATTGTCTGGTCGTATGGGTTCGCGCTTGATGGCCCAGTCAAGGAGCCGTACCAACTTCCAAGCTACGACGACAAAGTCAGGGATATGGTACTCTACCTCAACCGTGTTGGTGGTGTCAGATCGCCAGAGGACCTGAGCAAGACATCTAACCGCAATGCTTGCTTGGGACTGTTGATCATTATGAGAGACATGTTCAGAAAGACGAGGTGGGAGTTGTTGCATGAGGCAAGCAATCTTCTGACCAAGTGCATCGAGATGTTACTTCCTGGCGCAGGTGGTCTATGAGCACAGCAGATGCAAAGGGATCATCTGTTTCCTGCACCCGAGCGCCGCACGTTTCGACGAGACGATGTGACTTTTCTGGCGAGCGATGCCATCTTTCATTCACGATATAATGGCTTATTGTTTCTTGGTTTTATGTTCAGGTCTGTCTTTTCTGATATCATGCATTCTAGCGAGGAGTGCTTCATGTTCGATACCTTCATGTACATTCACAAGTGGCTACTTGGGTGGTGGAACATGGGCGGGATGCTGAGTTCATTGCCATATACCCTGGGGAAGGTGTGCTAATGCATCATGGACTCTTTCTACACTCTCGGCAAAACACGTGCTTATACATCCTTGAATTGACTGTCGTGCATTGTGGTGAACTTGACCTCAAATAAGGGTGGGGCGGAACTACCCTGCACGTGAGAGCGTGACAACGCGCAATCTTGCAACGCGAGAGCCGCGTCTTTATGTAAGCAATCGCAGAGGACATTTGCATAGGGAAATGCACAGTGGAGAACGTGCCTATGTAGACTCTGATACGCAAATGAACAGCTGAACTAAATTCCCAACTGGTGCGAGACTGCTCATTCCTCACGCCATTGCGTCATTGATTTTGGAAACAAAGTTCCCTACCGACGCTGCGTCCAGAACCACAACAATGCCTCCAGGATGCCTCGAATGAAGGCCGCCACCGTCTCGGACCAGACTGCGCGAAAGCGAAAACGGAAAACCCGCGAAGACGAGGAGACACCACCAGTAGCATCAGTTGCAGAGGGCGAGGGCCCAGACGAGGCTCACACAATCGTTGGACCGGACGGCTCGCTGGCCGACCCCAAACAGCCTGACCCCATCGAGACGACGAATACTACGAGCGTACCCACAAAGACACACGATGGAGGAAAGAAGCCACGACGCGCGCCGAAGAAGAGCGGTGCTAGCAGACCATCTCTCGCGCGCAACAACTCGTCCACGTTTGTCGAAACGTCGATACCATGGCCGGAGCACTTCACAAAGCTGGCTCAGGTGCATCGCGCCATGAATCTTGTCTACACGTTTCTGTGCACACGCAAACACCTTGCGACCACACTCGAAAACCTCCGAAGCACAGTCGAAGCCAACATACAGCGAGAGCTAGTCGTTGAGGATGTGGCGCAGATTACAGCATTGGTCCCGAAAGCCATCAACTTTGCCTATGTCGACGAGGCAATGCTCCTGATCAATGTCATGGGCGCAGAAGACAACCTGCATGGGAGACGAACGACCGACTTTGCGATACTTGAGCCGGAACCGGACAAGGGCGAGCATAAAGAGGTGCTACTATTTGAGTTTATCGATGGCGACTTGAAGCGCCAGGTGCAACACAAAAAAACGGGGGAACCTACAAAGGCCACGACAAAGCTGCGGAATGAGGATCTCAAGATGCCCGTGTACAGCCAGAAGCAGATGATGAATTTGATTGAGAAGAGGAACCTCAAGTTTACATCGGCAGTTAACGCATTCCTAAATCAGTGTGCTGAGGAAGGCGTTGATGCGGTAGAGAAGATCAAGAAGGTTTCAGAAGCTTTCGTTCCTATGCCGACAGAGAGTCGACATTCCACACCTGGCCCAGATCGATCGTTGCTACCTGCCTCCATACCAGCGGAGCGAAAGTCTATCCCTGACATCCTGAACGAGATCAAAACACTTGAGTGGTATACTGGCCAGATTGTGCCGGATGGCCACCGTGTCTTTGATCCACAAGAACCTGTTTATGGCGACTTGAACTTTGCCATGTCGCAGAATCTCGTCAACGCGCTTTATAATACGAAGAACATCACCCAGCTTTATGCCCACCAAGCGGAGGCGATAAACAATCTCTACGACGGGCACAACGTGATAGTGTCGACTTCGACTAGCTCTGGTAAATCACTCATTTACCAGATACCTGTTCTGCACCAACTGGAACAGGAACCAAACACGAGAGCCATGTACATCTTTCCAACGAAAGCGCTAGCGCAGGATCAGAGAAAGAGTATGAAGGAGCTTTTGCGATTCATGCCGGGCTTCGAAGAAGTTCTAGTCGAGACGTTTGATGGAGACACGCCTATGAGCGACCGCAATTACATTCGGGACGAAGCGCGTATCATCTTCACGAACCCTGATATGCTGCATATTACAATCTTGCCGCAAGAAGATGCCTGGCGCACATACCTTCAGAACCTGCGGTTTGTCGTGGTGGATGAGCTGCACGTTTACAACGGACTGTTCGGGGCACATATGGCGTTCATCATGCGCCGTCTACGAAGGATATGCGCTGCTGTAGGAAACCGTCACGTCAAGTTCATCTCCTGCTCAGCTACAGTCGCAAACCCTGAAGAGCATATGAGGACCATCTTCGGTGTTGACGAAGTCAAGTTGACAGACTTTGACGGCTCCCCTTCCGGACGTAAAGAGTTCCTGTGTTGGAACACGCCGTTCAAGGATCCTGGCGACCCTACTTCTGGACGCGGGGATTGCATGGCTGAGACAGCAAAGTTGTTCTGTCAGTTGATGCTGAGAGGCATAAGAGCTATTGCATTCTGCCGTGTGCGCAAGCAGTGTGAAGCGCTGATTGCTGCTATCAAGACTGAGCTGACCAATCTGGAGCGACCGGAGGTCATCGCTCGGGTCATGTCGTATCGAGGTGGCTACACGCCGCAGGACAGACGAGAAATTGAGCGAGAAATGTTTGACGGCAAGCTCTGCGGTATCGTAGCTACCAGCGCTCTAGAACTCGGCGTCGATATCGGCTCCCTAGATGCTGTCATTACAGTCGGCTTTCCCTACACCATCGCCAACCTCCGTCAACAGAGCGGCCGTGCTGGTAGGAGAAACAGAGATTCGCTGTCTGTTCTGGTTGGCGACTGCTTCCCCACTGACCAGTACTACATGTCGAACCCAGACGAGATCTTCACTAAGCCCAACTGCGCGCTTCAAGTTGACCTGTCGAACATGCTTGTTCTGGAAGGTCACGTACAGTGCGCTGCGTACGAGATGCCTATTAATGTCGAAGTTGACACTGCCTACTTCGGCCCTCTCCTTCCCAAAATCGCCAAAGAGCGTATGCGGTGCGACAAGGAGGGATTCTATCACGTGAATTCCCGCTTTCTCCCTCAGCCATCGCGTACAGTTGCAATACGCGATACCGAAGAGGATCATTTCGCCATCATCGACATCACAAACGGCAGGAATACGGTGCTGGAAGAACTGGAAGCCAGTCGTGCCTTCTTCACCCTATATGATGGCGGCATATTCCTGCACCAAGGAAATACCTATCTCGTTAAAGAATTCTCACAAGAGCGCATGCTTGCAAAGGTCGAATACGTGAAGGTAGACTGGACAACGCAGCAACGTGATTACACAGACATCGACCCCGTTGAAACAGAAGCCATCCGCCGCATCCCCGGCTCCCGATGCAAAGCTTTCTACGGCCCCATCAAGATTCAGCAAGTCGTCTATGGCTTCTTCAAGATCGACAAGAAGCGCCGTATTCTCGATGCCGTCCAGGTCGACAACCCGCCCATCATCCTGTTTAGCAAGGGCATGTGGCTCGACGTACCAAAATTCGCAATGGACATATTAAAGTCCCGACGCCTAAACATCGCAGCAGGAATCCACGCCGCTGAACACGCCGTACTGTCCCTCATGCCCAACTTTGTCATCAGCATGCCAGGCGACGTACGCACGGAATGCAAAGTCCCCGAAAAGGAGTTTCTGCAAAAGGAATCGACGAGGAAGCGGCCTGCTCGGTTAACTTTTTACGATGCAAAAGGTGGGGCGAGTGGCTCTGGTATTAGCACAAAGGCATTCGAGTTTATTGATACCTTGCTCAATCAGGCGTGTCAACGGCTCACGTCTTGTCATTGTCTGGAAGGCTGCAATGAGTGCTGTAATGACGATGCGTGTAAACAGCATAACCAGGTCATGTCCAAAGCAGGTGCCATGGTCATTATCATGTGTCTGCTGGGCAAGGAGAAGCAGATTGATGTCGAGGCGCTGCCGTGGGGTGAGGAGGATGTGGAACAAGGTTTCGATACGGTGGTTGAGGCGGTTGGGGTCAGGATGGCCGAGGGCAAGACGAGGGATGGGGGGAGGTTGCCTGGAGAAGGGGAGGAGGGTGAGGAGAAGATGGTGAGGGCGAAACTTGTGGATGGCGTGTGGATCAAAGAGGAAGAAGAAGATGAGGATCATTTCAGTCGGAGCATCCATATGTATCGGGGTGAGAGGACGTTTATCGGGGTGCATAGGTAGTAACATTTCATGTGTTGTTTGCGAATGAAATAGATACTGCAAAAAAAAAAAAAAAAAAAAAAAAAACTACAGCTACAAAAGCCAGAGTAGAGAAACGTACCGATGTAACAGCAGAACCACGAAAGCGGGCCCCCCACCAATCCAGATCATCATCAAAGCCCATGTGTCATACAAACCAATTATACAGAAACCCCAAACCAACAAACGCCGCCCAATGCTTCATAAACACATGCCAATACCGTCATCCTAGTTGTACTGTCTGCTTTTAGCAGCCCACTCCTCATCCTTCTTCTTCTTTGCCTCCTCCAACTTCTTCAATTCCCTCGCCACACCCCCAGACGCCCTCCACCAGACATCCGTGCCCGTTCTGATCAACCTCTCCGCCGCACTCGTTGGGCCATCGACCGCCGGCCTTACGTCGAGGAAGAAGACAGGTTCGCCCGTAGGTTCGGGCTCACCCTCGTAGTAATCAATCACATACCTAATCTCCTTGCACCCCTTCTCATTACAGCGTTCGACGAACCAATCGTGGCGATCAAACGGCGGCGCCGTGCCAAACTTCTCCGGCATGACATAGCCGAGCCACTGCAGTATTTGCGATTTCGGCGTCGGTTCGGTCGGGCGACCAGTAAAACGAAGGAGTTTCGGGGGTGGAATGTCCTTTTGGTCCCAGGTTGTCGTATCAAAGGGGTCCTCGTGGGTGCCGAGCATAAAGTTTGCGACGTCTTCGCCCTTTTTGCAAATCTCGTAGCCTTCTGCTAGGCCGCGGGAGAAGCGTCGCTCCCAGCCCATGATCTCGGCCCAGGCGCCCTCGTTGATGAAGTTGTGTACGCCGACCATGGACTCGACGGCTGTAATGTCCGTGTCGGTGTAGCCTTTGCGTAGCATGGCGTTGTACATTTGCTGGGGTGAGGGGTACTCCCAGAGCGACCCGTCGCCTTTGGGTATCGTGGACGTTTCGCGCTCGAGAGGGAGGTTGACGGACTGTTTCTCTGCTCGCTTGTTTGAGAGTTCAGAGAACATGTTGTTGAGAGGGTTGAGGCGGGCGAGCAAGCCGGTCTTTGGCGGTGGCTCTGATGCGCTCGTAGAGGCATTCTCAGGCGGAACGTAGGGGCAGGCGCCTTGCGGCGTCTTCTTTTCGGCGACTACGGGCGCTGTGGGTTTCTTGTGCATTGGACATTCTGGCTGCGATGTTGTTAGAGGCGCATGCGCATGTGGAGTGACACAAAACATACTGGAGGCTCCATGCTGCCTCGAGGCATAGGATGCGGCGCAACACGTGCCGCAGATGCGGCGGGTGCGGTGTCTGCCCAGAACCAACCCATAATGGATAATCGTGTAGAAGAAGAATTACGGCTGCGAAAACAAGAGGCAAGCAAGGGTATATAGGGCTGAAGAAGATGGAACGGGTGGCGGAGTTTATCGGGAGAAACAATTTCGTGCAGGGTCCTCGTCGTCATCGCTCTAAGCAGGTCAGCCACACTCCGATTGGCCAGACCATTCAATGCAGTGATGGATGATTTGGAAGCAATATTTGGATATGTTTTCAGATATGTTCATAATTTTGTACGTATACGTGCAAGACTTCTTTCATATTCCAGTACAAAAATCTCTTGCGTCGCCCTTCGACGGCAGTTCTCTAGGATCCCGCTGCCTTTGCCGCCAACTGACCAGTCCCCCGAGAGCTGAAGATGGCCATGATACCGAAACTACCATAGAAGAGAACCATGGGATATGCTACCAAGCCACGCATCGAAGTCATGCGCCCTGTGAAGTATGTCAGTCTCTATAATGACCCGTCAGAAGTCCCAACTTACCAACAACGGTAAACATCGAACTGGAGCTGTAAGAACACCATGTGATAGCCAAGCCTGTCAGAAGATATCCAAACAGCCCGTCAAGCGGAACAATGATTCCAAACATCGACACCAGTACGAGAGGAAGCAGACAGTATCCAAGCACAGAGGCTGATCGTGGAAACGTCAACGAGGAGCCAAGGTGTGAGCCATGCGGGTGACCGTGGTCTCCAGGGGTTGCCTCAACCGCATTGACAGGTGGAGACATGAGCGAGAGGATCTGGTGGAGTAGGATTGTGCCCACGAACGCCAGGCCTGTTTCAGTCAGCCGTTGTTTTCTTCAAACAATTATTTGGCTTACCGTAGATGTAACCAAAATGAAGCTTGCCGGACAACTGCTCCCTGTCAGCTCTCGTTTTCCTCAGTTGCTATCATCCTTCATACCAGTAATGATGTGCCGAAAATCAAGAAGAAAAGTATGGGGCCTGCTACGTCGCTGTCATCCATGATGTGCTGGTCGATGCGACCAAATGGGTTCAGAACGGCCAATGTCTTATTCATGGTCAGCCGTGAATCGCGCACGCGCATGCTCATGATCCAGAACCAACCTTCATTTGTATATGTCCGAAATTCACTCCCAACTCTTCCACTACACAATGTCAGCTTGTCGAATGCGATCGTGGAGTCGGTGTTGCGTACGTAGCGGCGGTTCCCCATCATATCTGCTACAAGTCAGCGATTGCTACACAAACACGTCCTCACGACATACCCTTCAGTACCGAAAGCTGCCAGCCATCCTGTCCGCAGCCCTGAAGCACCCATGCCCATCTGCCCACTCACACCCGGTGCAGCGAACCCCGCGCCATACTGTGTGGGGTATGCTTGGCTCGCCGGTGCGCCATAGTTTGCCTGGAACGGTGTAGAATGTCCAGATACTGGCTGGTTGGAGAATGAAGATGGGTAGAATTGGAGGTTTTGCGCGTTTCCTGCGCCGTATTGAGCGTTCTGGCCGTATCCGTATTGCGCCATTGTTCAATATGCGATTGCGTCGAGTATCGTGATCAGAGGTAGGCTTCGAGATGTAACGATCTGGCTGTGAGGGTTTCGCAGTGCTGGAGCCTGGCGGAGGTCCAGCGGAGGTGGCTTTGGATCGAAAGGGTACGTGGAGCGGAGGGCGTCACCAGGGACTCTTGGGCGGAAAGGACAGATCGCGGGAAAAGTGGACTTTTGGTTTGGGGGATCGAAGACTTGCTCGCTGAAGTTGAGAGAGAGATTGTTTGTTTTCAATGTTGTGGCTCAAAGTGGCAGCCACATGTCATCGTGTGCATCGGCGTTGGCCATTCACAAGCCGCCGGGGCTTGGCAGCAACATGAAGGCGACGAAGCCCCATGGCACTTCTGCGTGTATCTGAAGCGCAAACATACAACATGACGGGCATTTGTTCGTAAAACTTGAACATGCTCGTTCATAAACGATTATTCATGTATTTGAGGGGGGTATCTATCCAACGCTAATACTAAGAGGAGAGTCGTCATTCATGCATCAGAAAACTGCCGGTCGTCGTATTCGCAAGCAGTGTCGCGTCCGTGGCCACAAAAGGTATCTAGGCTCTTCCCAAGCCATGAAAGCCAAGTTCAATACATCTCCCTGGTTCGCCTTGAGGTATAGTTGCACCAGTCACACTGTGTATGCATCAGTAGCCGTCTATACATTATCTCGCTGTGTTGCACTGACCATGGTGTCGGAAGACGCGTCGTTGTCTTCACGACAATACTCGTTGTTGCATTTCTTGCAAGTCCGAATGAAAAGCTCCTTACAGCTTATACACGTATGGCCACAGCCAAAACAATCACGTCTAACACCGACAATCTGTATTGATTCACGTTAGCCTGTTTCTTGATTAAAGACCGAGCACTCACCTTGGCGCGCAAGTGACAGTTCCAGGTGCAATTATCCAATAGCCAGGCTCCACGGCCAGTCTGGGTAAGACTGGTTTCCGGAATCCAACTACATCGTAACGGCCTCAAGGTAGCATCGCTTCTCGTGCGCCAAGGTAGGTCCATCATCCCCACATCCCGTCGCTACCGGCACCGGCCATCATTTCTTCACGGAGGCAGTGTTCCACGCAGAGGCCCATATGTACCTTGATCGTTTGCTTTGGGAGCAGTTGACTGGTCCCGTCGGATTTCAAGCTCTCGGTAAGCTCCGTTTGCTGTAGTTCCGTACGTTGGGCGGTAACGGATCCAGTGTAACAATCCTCGTCCCACCACTTGTGGCATCTTTCGCACCAGCGTCCCTTGAGGCAGTCCTCGCATCGCACTATCAGAGGCGGCGGCGCGGAACCGTCGCGAGTATGCGGTATCTGAGCAGCACGCACAGAGGAGCCATGCAGCGGTACCGGACTGAGTAACGGGTGATGCGATGGGCTCGAGTCGCCGAAAACTGCCGGTCCTTCTGGAGACGAGTGACATGTCTCGCAGCCCGATGGGCCGAGTGCAACTGTGGCAATTGTAGGCCGCAGGAACGAGGACGGATGAGGCGCTCCACTTGCAGTTGCATCCCTAGCGAATGCTTTGCTTGGGTCGTGTCGCGGTCCTCTGCACAGAACAGCATCGAAAGCGATGATGCCTTCGCACGCTTGTAGAATTTCTGCCCATTCCGGCGACGGCCGCTTTGATATGACTTTGCCAGAAGATTGATACCATTTGTCCTCGGTCCGCGCTAGCATAGCGTCCAAGGCCTGTTGCGATTTCTCGTTCCATTGCGCCCCGATTTGTGCTCCTTGTGAAGTCGTTACGCCTCTAGGAATGTCTGCGGACAGTTTTCTTGTCGTAGGCGATTTAGGACGCGGTGTTCGGTCGCGGGGTCCAAAGATGTAGATGCCTTTGACCCGAGGTGTGCCCGCGGGCCTTGATGGTCGAACCGCGTATCGGAGGTATTGCTGAAGCTTTCGCTCGTTCATGTGCTTAGCCTCCCGAATAGAGAGTATACGAACGTTGAACCGTTCTTCCGTAAGCAGTTCTTTGACCAACTCTGCTGTCACGCTGAGTCCGTCCAGCACGAGTGTATGCACGTTACGCAGGACGTGGAGCTTCTCCAGTCTGTTGAAGATATGACGTAGACGACCGCTGTAGAAGTCGTCTTCGGTGAGCGCTTCATCCATTCGCTCAGCGCGAAAATTGACACCACCAACATCAAGAGGTCCATCGAAAGGCACGATAGCAGACTTTACGGGGGAGAGGTCCAGGTAGCGGAAGGCTTCTGGCGACTGGAAGACGGCATGATGTAGAGACTTGCAGGTTCGCGACAGGTTACGAAGGGCAGATATTGGCAGGTAGGGAGCAGTTTGGCGCAGGATCAAGGTGTTGGAGAGCAAGTCGGCCAAGGAGGTAGGGAGGTCGTCACTGAAGGTAGAAGGGCCCATGGCGAGTGTTTGGGGAATGCAACCAGAGAAGTTTGGCCAAAGGGTTAGATGGGTACTCACCGATTCTTTATCATAAAGCCAGACGGAAGCCCAGACAGGCACGTGCCACTGATCTGACACTGCAGGCGTGTGTTGGATGAGCAAAAGGAAAGACTAATCGAGGTTGAGACGCTGCAGAAGATGGGGTTTGCGTAGGCGTGGGATGCCGCCGATGGCTTCACTCCCTGCGGCGATCGCAATTGGAGACCCTGCCAAGGCCGGTGTAGTACGCAACTCGAAAGCTTCCTGCGAGATCAGGCCGAGATGAAGCACAGATTGGAACACGTCTTGCAGCCAAGGCCGCGCCGGACGTCTTGGATGTGGGCTGTGGAAACAGGCTAAAACAGTCGCTGCGAGATGTCAGGCATGCGACGCGACACTCGAAGCCACCGGGGTATTTGGGTATTTGCCCCACGCTGGCCGGTTACGAGCATGAATCGACATATCGAAACTCAACAGGAATCTTAGCATACTTGGTGCCAGAGCTCTTCAGGATAGTGCCTGGCAGAGCCACGGCTTCCTTGCTGAAAAGACAAGAGACTTGCAAACTTTGATTGTTCTTGCACACGCATTGTAGGTCGCATGTTGCGGTCGTGATGGCCAATCGGAGTGTCTAAGGAAGGCTAGTGATCGCCTCCCGCCAATGCACCGGGGGAGAGGTTGCTCACCGGACGCCGAACATCTCAGGCCGGACATACTATAATAGATAGAGACTAGGATTGGTGAGCATGGGAAGTTTTCCCCGTCGCACGATAGCTACCACGCGAGGCGCGAGTGCTATCGATAAGCCTAACGGGCCGAGGCGCGGATGGGAAGCGCAATGACGCCAGGCATTCACCGAAGCTTCGAGTCGAAAGGCGCATATGTCAGCCGTTTCACGCCTCCAGCAAAACAACTGCTGTCGCCCATGCATTTCCTGCCACAGTCCCTACCTTCAACTCTCCGTAGCTAAGACACATCCACCATGGACCCGGAAGCAGAACCAGCAGAGTTGAAGTGGTCCGCTCAGTACGACGTCGCGCACGTATCCCGAAGCACGCTGCCGGGCGACAAACTTCTCCTTCCACCATCAGCACTGGAGCAACTTCTCGCGGCCGCGCCCGTTGTTCACGTCGACGAGAACCGACCGCATATCACCGCTTTCGACCCCTTCAACCCGTACACGTTCAACGCCGAACGCCACGCAAGACAACAGACGCAGGATCGCTTCCAGCAGCTGCCCCACCCGCTCACCTTTCGACTTGTTAACCCGGACAATGGAAGAGTTGTACATGCCGGGATACGCGAGTTCTCTGCAGAGGAGGGCGAGGTCGTGCTGAGCAGTTTCCTGAAGGAGGCGTTGGGAATCAAGGCCCAATCTGCAGAGCCCTCGAGAAATGCTAGTCCAAATGGCCAGAATGGAGTCGATGTGGCCATGTCGAATGGAGAAGCACAGCTTGGGACCGATGGTGCTACCCCTACAAAGATCACGGTGCATGCCAAGCAGCTGCCCAAGGGCACCTTTGTAAAGCTGCGGCCGCTCGAAGCTGGTTATGACCCAGAAGACTGGAAATCGCTACTCGAGGAGCATCTAAGATCGAACTTCACCACACTGACGAATGGCGAGGTTTTGGTTGCATACGGTGGCCGAGGGGTGGATGGCAAGCGCGAGGAGTTTCGTTTCCTTGTAGACGGCTTCAAGCCTGAAGGGGATGGCATTTGCGTAGTAGACACGGACCTGGAGGTGGACATTGAGGCTTTGAACGAAGAACAGGCACGCGAAACAATGAAGAGGATAGCTGCGAAGATGCACCGCGCACCCGGAACGTCGCAAGGCAGTTCCACTGGTGGCAAGGTTGACATATTCAATGCTCAACCTGGACAGGTACTCGAAGGAGAATACGTCGACTTTGAGTTGTCGTCATGGGACAGATCTCAGGGATTGGAGATCCTCTTGGACGAAGTGGACGACGGGCATGAGATTGATCTGTTCGTCAGCCCATACTCGTCACGACAAAGAGCTCGCCCACGGGAAGACGAACATGTCTTTGCAGACATAACAAGCCAGTATCCGAAACGTATACGCCTGCGCCCTACAAACGTCGAACTCGACGATGCAGAAGCTGTATGGATCTCAGTTCACGCATACCCATCCGGATCACCCTCAAACACACCTAAACCCTTCCGCTTGAAGGTGTCGATTTACGACCCCAACACAGAAGCAGAAGATAGTATGGAAGGGGGATCGGAGACAAATGGAACGGCAGGACCAGACGAAGTGACTTGTCAAAACTGCAAGCAACGAGTACCCAAAAGCTCACTCTTTTTACACGAGAACTTTTGTTTAAGAAACAACATTCTCTGCCCCCAAGGTTGCGGCCAAGTTTTCCAGAAGCGTTCGCCAGCCTTTCAAAACCACTGGCATTGTCCGCACGATACCTTCAGTGGTAATACTCCATTGAGCCGACAGAAACACGATGCTCTCTACCATACGCCACAGGTGTGCTCAACTTGCGATATGGAATTCCCCTCGATACCTATGCTGTCACACCACAAGACTACAGTATGTCCGGGCAAGCTGATTCTCTGCCGCTTCTGCCACCTCCAGGTCCCACAGGAAGGCGACCCGAATGACCAATCTCCAGAACTCCTCCTCTCCGGTCTTACCCCACATGAACTAGCAGACGGCGGCCGAACAACAGAATGTCACCTCTGCAATAAGATTGTCCGTTTCAGGGACATGGACACACATCTCCGACACCATGATCTAGAACGCCTATCCCGCCCACCACCGCGCATGTGCCGGAACGTCAATTGCGGCCGTACTCAAGATGGCGCAAACAAGGCAGGCGACACACGAGCTGGGACGCGCAAAGGTCAGGGTCCAGGCAACGAGATTGGCCTGTGTAGTGTCTGTTTCGGACCCCTCTACGTCTCTTTGCACGATCCAGAAGGCAAAGCACTCCGTCGCCGCATCGAGCGCCGCTACCTTTCTCAGCTACTTACCGGCTGTGGCAAGGCTTGGTGTAGGAACGAATACTGCCGCACTGGTCGTAAGAACTTGGGACAGGAAGACAAGTCTGTACCCACCAAGGACGCTATACCGCTCGTGAAGCCGTTCTTGCAGGGCATGGACGGGAAGGGTTATGACACCCCGCTGCACTTTTGCGTCGACGAGAGGACGCAGAAGTCTAGAACGCTGGCTGAGATGCTTGCTGCGGAAAAGGGCATTGAGGGCAAGGGTGGATATAGTCTAGAGTGGTGTGTCGCTGCAATGGAAGCCGAGGGCGGGGACTTGGACAAGGCAAGGAGCTGGCTCAAGGGGTGGGCACCTCAGAGAACGGAGGCTAGCTAGTGAGGGCTGAGAATAGTTTGATGGATGCATTTGCATTGCCGCAACTAGGTTAATAGAGGTATGATGGTGGTGGAAGTAGCATATAGACTAGACTAGAGAGATACCCAGTAACGATGTAGACGAACTCGAATTCATTCAATTGAATCTACGCACAAATCTCAGTCTTATATTCCTTTCACATGATCTACAATTTACTCTTCCCACTCTTGTCTTGCCCCTCCCTCTCCGTCTGCCTCCCCATATCGTTCGTCGTACTAGTCTCCGCCTTCAAGCTCGCTGGGTCGCCGAGCTGCGTCCTATTCACCTTTGCCCCATCGTTGTTTGCCAGTGTACCTCGTACCTTCTTGCTGTGTGGGAGATCATCCGTTGCCTCGCTCTTCTTACCTCCTTGCTTTCCATCTTCCATGTTTCGACCCTCTACGTTTCCGCCGTTACCTATGGCTTTTTTGTCGCCGCCGCCAGCGCTTGTACCGGCTTTGCGATAAGGGTCTGAGACTGTGGGGGCAGAGTCTGAAGATGAAGATGGAGATGAAGAGGAGGAGCCAGACGGTGTATCATTGCCTTGACCAGCTGGTGGAGCGGAATCGTTTGGTGGGAAAGACTTTTTGTCGTCGTTGGGGGGTTTCAGACTCGTGCCATCGCCTAGATCGGGGGTCGAGTTGGTGGAGTTTATTGCTTCTTTGGTCTTTGGGTTTGAGAGGGTGCCGCGGACGGAGCTGGAGTGCGATGTGTCGACCATTGTTGCTGATGTTACTCCGTATGGATATGTTTGGTGATGTTGTGACAGCGGATTTGGAAACTTGGGGAAGAGGAGGTTATACCCTACCATTACCTCGGGAGCTACATCATTGACATGTAGGCGTAGCTCGACATGTTCCTACTCGTTTACGGCTCGCGTGTCTTTGACGCATTATTTAGCGCGTAGAGATGACGTCTTGCATTATTGAGGTGCGCAATCACATGGAAGCGTTCAGGTCAGACTCGAATCTCTTCACATGTGTCACTGGCAGTAGCATCTACGAAAGTGGATGTCGGTCCCGAACTATGTTGTTGTCCAAGACATGGACGTCTGTTGTGGTTGCGAACGAATGAGGCCGCGTCGGCGGCTTACTGAGCTGAGCACTGACAACCCCAATGACCCGTTGCACCTCGGCATCTCTGTACCCCAGAGCTCCACAATCATGTCTTCGATAAACGTCGCGGGAGCGATACAAGCGAACCGTACCCCAAAGAACATCGATGCGCCATGACAGACGCCGTCATTGCCCGCCTGTCCTCAATTCCCTGGGCTGCTGCCCTGATCAATGACCCCAATTGGACTCTAACCAACACTGCCTCCCGGACACCAAAGGCAACCGGAGAAGATTCCTTTATCGCCGAAACCCTAAGCACAGATCGCACGATACGAGCCCTTCTGACGCTCCGACCGGCCGACGAAGAAGATGGCGATATCGCATACAAGGAGGTCAAGACCATCGTCGAGCTAGGCGACGGACTCAACGGCTACCCGCAGATCATACATGGCGGTTGTGCTGCGACACTACTCGACGAGATGTGTGGTATCTTGATCATGCTGAATATGGAGAGGAAGGTGCAAAGGATAACAGAAAACGGCCGCCGCGCAGCTGCCCTGAACTACTTTACTGCCTGTGTGTTCATGTCGTGCATCAACTCCACAACACAAGCTGAACGCGAACAGATCTGAACACCACCTACAAGAAGCCGGTGCCGACACCCGGTGCGCTTCTTCTTACGGCCAAGATCGAGCGGCAAGAAGCGGGCGATCGGAAACTGTACGTTCGTACGACTATCGAAGACGGCAATGGTACAATATACACCCTCGGCGAGGCCTTGTTCGTCAAGGTTTCCACCAAGTTATGACGACTTATGAGTCGTCACACGTTCTGCATGCGGACAGCCAGTGATGTGGCAGTGTTGCAGTGTGTTACGGAATGTCCTGGGGGCGCCCGTCAGATTGGACACTCACTCGGATGCCGGTCGCCGACCAGTCTCAAGAGTACATCGACCACAGCAGCGCGTACTCAATCAGTGCATGGAGACGGCATCTCATCTTTGAGGTAGTACCACTCGCGTGGCCATCTATCGTATACGGCTGTATGCCGACAAGCTTGTCGTACGACACCGCACAACGCAACTGCATGCCGCGACCCTATGGAGGACGACATTGCGCTTGTTGATACGGACTGAATCCCCCTTTTCTCCGCAATAAAGAATCTTTGGAACATTACGATTCTTGAACGTCTATGATCGTAGCCACCTTCCAATACTGTGACAAGACAGGCGTGTACTTGAAAATTGGCGCTGCTAACTTTTTCCACCGCACATAGGCTGAGCGATTTTGTCCGAAGTTACAAGCTTACGTTTTTTAACTACCAACGTCGCATAATCCGTGAAAATCCCATCGACTTCTGCCCGTTTTGCGACATACGAAGCTACTGAGCGCGCCGCCAGCTCTTAGTGGCGGATCGGTCGAACGAGCAAGCTGGGTTTCAGCCACATGACTGGTCACAACCATATTCTTTTAATCTATCTAACCCTGGCCCGCATGATCTACCTAGTGCATGACCATCGTCTAGGCCTGCCTCAAAATATCTGGGGTAGTCGAGCAGGCCCTTGCGATGCTGCAATCTCCAAGACATGCATACAGGGAATTCCTCTCTAGAACACGGCGCTCGGCCAATCTCTAACTCAACTGCAGGTCTACCATGCCCAGACCTGGGCATGCCGGAGTCCGTAAACGAGACTATACGCTCCGCGGTGAGCGTACATGCGCCTGACGTCGCCAGTCATTTGCAATTTCCTACTGGTGTCGTTTTGACCAGACTTTGTTCCGATCAGGCAGGTCCAAACAGTGATCTTGGGCTGGCTTTTGGGTTGCTTGTCTTGCGACAGTCTCACAAGACTCCCTGCATTTGCCCCATTACTGCACCGTTGGGTGTGGAGTAAGTGCTCTGACGTTCAAGAAGGAACTAAGAGGAGCACGCGGGCTTGAGGCTTATGCTGCAGGGCAAGATCATAGGGCAGACTGATGCAGTGCGACGCATGGCTCTACTATCCAGGACTACCCCACATTCAGGCGTCGCTGTCGAAACTACAGTAGATCGCGCAAACCCGGGGTTCTAGCTTTCATAACCGGGGAACCAATTGCAGGGACATTCGCTCTGATCTTAAAATTGGTGTTCATCACATGCTTCAGTCAGTGTTTGCATCGTCACTGGACGGCGCTTCACAGAAGTGATATGCATAGGGCCGACCCGATGACCAGTGCCTATCAAGGTTAGCTGTAAGTCCCCTTGGTACCCTCACAGCTTCTTTGCTTGTAGCTTACTCAAGGCGTATCCGAAAAGGCGCGTTGCCTTACACTGTTCATTACCATTCAACCCCTGACAAAAACTGCAATTTGTGTGCGTCATAGCAGATAATACTGAATGGAGAATTGAAACAGGCTTGCCAAATGGCTGAACAAAACAAAGCATTCTTCGGAGATTTGGCTTGAAGAGGAAGGGTGTAAGTACGCGCCCTTCCACTCCCCGAACCGCGTTACTCAAGCTAAGACATCTCGCACTGTGGACCGACAGAAGCTATGTAACCCTTCAAACGGCAACAGGGGTAGCCGCCTAGTGGGTCAGTATGCGGTAGGTCCTTATGACCTTCTGAGTGGGAGTCGGTGAGGCTTCCTCATCACCGGATGCTGCTCGCTAGCCAGTCGGCAGGCTTGATAGGGGCAGATCTTTGACTGCCCGTGTGGGTGTGTAGTCCTTCTCCTATCACATCCACTGAAGAGGAGTGTTAGTAAACAAACGGGGATATTAAATAGACATCATCATCTCCCTTCCTGATACCTCTCTTTCTTACTACACTCTACACTCCTTTCTATACCTCCTCCTGGTGTTCCTACTGTACATACAACTATCTACTGGTACATACTTACCAGCATGCACTTACCCTCCTTGATCGCCTGCCTCAGTGCAGTCGGTATTCAGGGTGCTGCTATATGTAAGCAAAGGTCTTCCCCTCCACAACTCCAGGCTGACATTAGGTAGCCCGCTTTGGCCGACAAGTATCAATCGATACTGAGCCTGCATCAAACATAAGCAGTCTCGCAGGCATTGCTGCCATCACAGATGGATACTGGTTGAATGACCTCTCCGGCAACGGAAGAGCTCCTTTCAATGGTAACAGCGCTTACAAGGTCTTCCGCAACGTCAAGGAATACGGCGCAAGGGGTGAGCTACTTGGCCTTTCGTGTTCCAATATGGCACTGACACTCTTATAGGTGACGGTGTTACCGATGATTCCGATGCAATCAACCGTGCTATTTCCGACGGGAACCGTTGCGGTCCCGGCGTGTGTGACTCGGCCACTGACTCCCCAGCCGTGGTCTACATCCCTTCTGGAACCTACCTCATTAGCAAGCCCATCATCTTCTATTACATGACACAGCTTATCGGCAACCCCCGAGCTCTCCCCGTCTTGAAGGCTGCTCCTACTCTCCAGGCTCTTGCCCTCATCGACGCTAGTCCTTATGGCAGCAACGGCAACCCTGGCTGGACATCAACCAACATCTTCCTGCGACAGATTCGTAATCTAGTCATCGATGGCACCGCTGTTGCCCCGACCAACGGCTTTCAGGGTATCCACTGGCCTGCCTCGCAAGCTACGACTATTCAGAATGTCAAGATCCGCATGACCCAGGCCTCAAACTCGGTGCATGCTGGTATCTTTGTTGAGAACGGATCTGGTGGCCACATGGCTGACCTTGATATCGAAGGCGGTTTGTATGGTATGAACATTGGAAACCAACAGTTCACCATGCGCAATGTGAAGATTTCCAAGGCCGTCACTGGTATCTCACAAATCTGGAACTGGGGCTGGTTGTACTCCGGTCTTACCATCAGCGACTGTGGAACGGCCTTTTCCATGAGCAATGGCGCTGCCGCCAACAAACTCGAGGTTGGCTCTGTTGTCATCATTGACTCTGAGATCACCAACTGCCCGAGGTTTGTCGACATGGCGTGGCGAAGGGATAGTCAGCCTATCGGTGCTGGCCAGCTGATACTCGAGAACATCAAGCTCAACAACGTGCCCAACGCTGTCGTAGGCAACGGAGCTACCGTCCTCCCAGGTGGAACGCTGACCATCCGAGCTTGGGGTCAGGGCAACAAGTATGCTCCTAATGCGAACGGTCCAGAGAAATTCCAGGGAGCCATCACTCCTGTCGCTCGACCAGCAAGTCTTTTGGATGGCGGCAAGTACTATTCAAAGTCGAAGCCGCAGTATGAGAACCTTGGTACTGGTGACTTTATCAGTGCTCGTGGTAGTGGAGCTACAGGTGACGGTCGTACCGACGACACCAGGGCTGTACAGGATGCCATCACCAGGGCCGCTGCTCAAAACAAGGTGAGTAACTGCTTTAGCGCTGCGCGCTATCTCTTCTCCAATTGCTAACCCTACTACCCCTATAGGTTCTCTTCTTCGAACACGGCATTTACAGGGTCACCCAAACAATCTACGTCCCGCCAGGCTCGCGAATGGTCGGCGAGACCTTCTCCGCAATCATGGGTTCTGGCTCCACATTCAGCAACAAAGACAGACCTGTTCCCATTGTGCAGATTGGCAGGTCTGGCGAGAGCGGTCGCATCGAGTGGTCTGATATGCTTGTGCAAACTCAAGGTGCCACTCCAGGAGCTATTGTGATCCAATACAACCTCAACACCGAACGAGGCTCCGGTATCTGGGATGTGCATACCCGTATCGGAGGTTCCAAAGGTACCAATCTGCAGGTCGCTCAATGCCCTTCAACTGTAGGATCGGTCAAGCAGGAATGCATGGCTGCCCATACCAATGTGCACGTTACCAAGGGCGCGAACGGAGCATACTTTGAGAACAACTGGTTCTGGACAGCAGATCATGATTTGGATGATGCACGATCTACACAAATCTCCGTCTTCACTGGCCGCGGACTGCACGTCGAATCGCAAAATGTGTGGCTATGGGCCAACGGCGTAGAACACCATGCGCTATATCAGTACCAGGTAAACCATTCTCGACAGTGTGACGTGGCAATATAAGCAAAAGCTGACAGGAACATAGTTCAACGGCGCGTCGAACATCTTCGCAGGCTTCATCCAAACGGAAACCCCGTACTACATGCCTACACCCGACGCCTCCAACCAACCCTACGGCAGGTCCGACGCCTTCTCAGACCCCGTCTACCCGGCCGGTGCATCAGCCTGGGGCCTCCGCGTGCTCAACTCCAAGAACGTGCTCGTCTACGGTGGCGGCTTGTACTCCTTTTTCCGCAACTACAACGTCGGATGCTCGAGCCCCACTGCACCGAATGGATTCCGCAACTGCCAGAGTCGCGTGCTTTCTATTGAGGGGGCTAGCAGTATTCAGGCTTTTGCGCTGAGTGAGGTGGGTAGTGAGTGGATGGTTACAGTTGATGGTGTCGACAAGGCGAAGTGGAGTGATAATCTGAGTGTGTACTCGAATACGATCGGGTGGCTCGGATACGGATTCTAGATCTTCAGGGGAGGATACAAGTGTAAATAGGAGTGGAGGGATTCAATTGGCTGTATATACGGGCTGGGGTTTGGTGTTCTTCCGGTTTGCTGGCCATGGTCGTCATTCATTCGTTGGGCTGTTATACTATTGGTTTAGTATATACTTTCTTTAGAAATACGGAAACTCAAATCATAACATTTCTCTAATTTCTCACACCGAGCGTAATCGTGGCATCGCGCGTCAAGTAGTCGGATGGCGGCCAGTTGATGTTGTACCTCGGCTGAATACTCGTGTGTGAATCGTCAAACCATGTCATGATCACTGTCCAGTATTACCCCTACACTCTTCGGCCGGTATCCCATGCATCGGGACGAAAGAAGGTTTTGGAATCCAACGTCGACCGCTGTAAGACGCTGTTTCCCCACGTGGTGGACCCTGCATACACAACTCCAGGCCGCCCCACTGAGGGGCAATCAGGTAGCTCTGACGTTGGAAAGTTCCCGAGCGTAGCTACAACATCACCGAAAAAAAAGTCTACTCTCAGTTTACCACCGTCCAGTTGCAAACTCGCAAAGCACATTGATCAGTATCCAAGATGGCTGACGTCAACCTCCAAGAAGTCCACGACTTCATGATCTCCATTGCCAAACAAGCTGGTGAACGCATCGTCTCGGCAAAACCCACAACACAAGGCTCGGGATCAAAGAAGAACTGTACGTAACAAGCACTGAAATAAACTTCTGTACTATCAAAACAACTAGTGCTGACTCAAATCCAATGACAGCGGTCGATCTCGTCACCGAAACTGATCGCGCCGTCGAAAACCTCATTTCAACATCCCTCCGCGAAAAGTACCCAGACTACGAATTCATGGGCGAAGAAACATACGTAAGGTTTCCTATGCGAAATGCATGCATGTAAGATGGTTTACTAACCCAGTGCACCGATGTCCAGAAGCCTGGCGACAAACTTAGTGCAGCACCGACATTCGTCTGCGACCCTATTGACGGAACAACAAACTTTGTACACCGCTACCCTTATGTCAGCATCTCACTCGGTCTCGCGATCAACCGCGAGCCCACTGTAGGCATCGTGTACAACCCGTTTACACAAACCTTGTACTCTGCGATAAAAGGACAAGGCGCGTATCTGAACCAAACAACAAAATTACCGCTGTCACCGCCAACGCCGCTAGAGACGTTGAATACTTGTTTGGTGGCTGTCGAGTGGGGCAGTGATAGGAGCGGGAACGACTTCAGGGTTAAGAGTGAAACTTTCAAGAAGTTGGCTGCTACAAAGGAAAATGGGGGTGGCATGGTACATGGGTTGAGGTCATTTGGCTCGGCGGCGCTGAATCTGTGTGGGGTTGCGAGTGGAGGGTTGGATATTTACTGGGAGGCGGGATGCTGGGCGTGGGACGTTTGTGCTGGCTGGGTCATCCTAAAGGAAGCTGGCGGGATGATGGTTGATGCGAATCCGGGCAACTGGAATCCAGAAGTGGAAGGACAGAGGTATCTGGCTGTACGAGGGGGTGAAGGACAAAAGGAGATTATCGAGGAGTTCTGGAGCTTGGTCAACGGTGTGTTTGAGGTGGGTACGTAGAGGATGGATAGTCTCGTGAGACGAGTCGTAAACATGGTCAAGTTCGAACATCATATCACATCAGCATCAGACACACTAGAATTAGGGGCGGCCAAAGGTTTTCTCATTATTGCCACCACTAGGATATCCTCCACAGTCAGTCCGAACCTTCTGAGCGGTCTCGATCAATCTGTCACCGCATCGGACACGTCTCCACCAGAGAGCGGTGTCCTCCAGCACGATGTCTTCCTAATTCACGCAGCACCATGCTTCCAAAAATGAATGTTCCTTCCTTTGCTTGGTATTCGTACAACAAAGCCCTTGATTTCCCAAAGCACAAAACAAAAGAAACACAGTTTCGTAGTCGTGTACTCTCTCTGCAAGCAGAGGGGGGAAGAGCTCGTTAATGTCGTTTGATCAAGGATCAGGGTGGGAACGCGATGGGGGTAAGCAAACTCCACTAGTAAAAGAGAGCGAGCAAGAGAGATAAGATGAGTTGGGAGAGAGATGATACAACGGTACGCCGAATGTTTTTGGTTGTTTTCACATTTTGTCGCTGGTCGGCAATTTGGGTGTGCGAGCGGAGTAAGGTACGATTTCCAACTTGGTGTGTACTCCGGGGTTGTATGCAAGGGGTGTGTGTGTTTGCGGGTGTTGCGGTGACGGGCAAGTGGGTGTGCGGATCAATGTGTTTAGACGGTCCTGGGAGTGCCGCGGGCTGAGGCGCTGGCGGGTCGTCAGTACGAGATCAACATCACAACATGCAAGATTCTTCAAAAAGAGGGTAGAACAGAGAAGCGCAAGGCGTACCTAGCGTCCACAAGATCATCCACATGATTGCACATGGCCACGAACAGGTCAAAGAACAGTTTTCCCCCCATCTCCATCTCCATCTGCATAGTGCCACTACGCTTGAAGGTTTTCCGACTGCGGATAATCAGAGCGAGGTAATGAGCGCGCAGCCGCGAGTCGCTATCCGGCGTGTTCTCGTACGCGTAGCGTGCGCTGCGCAAGATGGTTCCGACCTCGATCCCGCTCTGCAGGCCCTGCTTGCGCAGAGAGAGCTTCTTGAGCTCTTCGAGGCCGTAGCAATCAGCTGCACAGTAGACTGCTGTGTCGCGGAGAATGACGTCTCCTACGCCGGAGTGGAAAAAGGTTGGCTCGACGGCAGCTGCGCGGTCGCCGGGTTTGTTTGGGTCAGGTGAGGCAATTGCACCTTCGAGCATCCAGGTCTGGCGGCGCTTGTCTTGGACAAGGCGTGGGTAGTAGTCGCCCTTGTACAGATACTCGAGGATACAACTGAAAATCTCAGGTTCCTCTATGGGCAGATGGATGCGGCGGTTAGCGGATTCGAAGAACTGGCCCCGCAGCAGTTCAGCAAAATACGGGGAGTGACTTAGGACGTCTTCGTGCGCAGCGAACAGTCGCTGGTCGGAACCAACGATGACTGTCACGATGGACGAGGTGAGCGCTGGTGAGCCACCGTCCATCATTGGACTGTCCTTGCGCGTATCCAGCTTCTCGGCCATGACCTTCTGCTTGGACGCATCGCGGAACGATCTCTTCGGCTGCTTGGTGATCTTGCCTGAACGGTCTTTCTCCTTCGAGCTAGCGAAAGAGCGTTTGCCGAACATTCTGACCGAAGAGGGGGATCGAAGTAGCGAGCGACGGAATTTCTCGTAAAGAGTGGACAGGTTAGTGTGACGCAGCGTTCATAGGAGAGAAATGGGAGCTCCGGAAACTCTCAGATTTCGCAAACCTTTCGGGGGAGAAAAGTCGTTGAAGATCCGAAGAGCTCAGCGAGTTTACCAACACTGGTGGTGAAGATAAAGCACGCTTTGGTTGTCGAACTCAGGCTTGTCGTGAGGCGTACAGGCGGCAGTTGTGGGGTCGCAGCTTGTTAAATACCGACAATGCCAAGTCGGTGCCCCTGTAGCCTGGACAACTAGCGCTGGCAGGCTGGGGCTATGTAACATGCAGACTGCCATTGCCATTCGCCCACTGCGGCATGCTGGGCTGCAGCAGTTATCAGGCTGCGAGGCGTCATTGTTTGCACCTCCTCATTCGATGCCCTCTGAAAACATGGAAGACCATGGAACATGGCATGTCCTCGTAGGTTTGACAGTACGCGAGCCATGAATAGCGCGCGATACGGCGTGTTGGACCCAGCGATGTAGATTCGAGCGCGCGAAGAAAAGCTAGCATGGACAGACAGGGAACTAGAGTTGAAAGTAAAGCCGTTTTGGTCGGACCGTTTTGTGGTGTGCGCGTCGCGTCTGTATCGCGGTGTAACGTGACCTGGGGTGTTGGGCGGCCTCTTGTGACTCACCAAGACGGCGGGCTGCAAGGAGTGACGAATTGCGCAGTCCTGCATCGCGCCGTAGTCTAGATTCAGGAAGACTTGGTCGGTCGGCGACAGCATGCAGACAGTAGGTTCGGCGCTCCGAACTGTAATTCTGCGCTTATGCGCTATGCCTAGTGATGGAGCGTGCAAATGCGTGGCCTACGTGTTCAGGGACCGTGGGGACCGTGGCTGCGGCTGATGCTAGATGCTAGATGCAGTCGGTCAGGCCCAGCTGAAACACATTAGCTCGTCAAGAGGCCAAAACCACGTGTCCTAGATGAGTCTTGGGCACGTCCAGTCCCGGACATGTACGAGTGTCGACTGAGGACATGGGAATCTTGATGAGATGTCGTGACGGGGATGCACCTTGATGTTCGGCACTCGCAAATGAGGCGGAATGTAGCGAGACTGCTTTCTCTAGTGACGGCATGACGTCGTTTTGTTTTCGCACACTCGAGTCGTCGAGTGTGCAAGACGTGGTGCAGAGGACAAGAGACAGAGCTGGAACGAACAACGTGTGAATGCTAGCCTGTTCCTGCTACCAGAACGTGTGAAGGCGATCGTCTTCCGGGCCGCGTGCGGAGCTTTGACTAAAGAATCCAAGGTCCCTCGTCATCCATAGGCAACTTTCCCCACATCTATAACCCTCTTTTCACGTCCAGCACCTGCCACTGCATCCCGCCTACCCACACAGAGAGTGAAGTTGCTGCATTATATTCCTAATACTCGTCGCTCTTGCTTGATCTGCACAGCTGGCGCCTGCTTCTGTCTGACTACTTCAACTACACCGCCTACCGCGTTGCTGAAGACAGTCTCACACGATACCCGATCACTCTTGACAGACGCAACCACAACTAACCGACCGCAACCATGAGCACCGGAGCGAAGAAGCGTATTATGAAGGCAAGCCACATTGCCCTGGTGCAGAAGCAAGCATACTGATAACAATACGACAGGAGTACGGCGAGTGCATGGCTGACACACCGCCCGGTATGAAGATCAACTTCGACGAGCAGAACATGACCAAGTGGGAAGTGTTGATGGACGGCCCAGCCCAGTCGGCCTATGCTGTACGTTGGACTGTCTGATCCAAGCGCCTTCTGTGCGCTCTCGGAAGCATCGACTAACCTCAGCTGTGCAGGGCGGCCATTTCAAGCTCGAGATTACTTTCCCGACCGAATACCCTTTCAAGCCACCCGTCGTCAGCTTCCGCACCAAGATCTACCACCCCAACGTCAGCAACGATGACAAGGGGTCCATGTGCCTGGGTCTGCTGCGTGCTGATGAGTGGAAGCCGCCAAACAAGGTGGTCGCGGTCCTGCGCCTCATCCAGACGCTGCTCATTGAGCCCAACCCGGACGACGCGATTGAGCCGTCGATTGCCAACGAATACCGGGAGAACCGCAGCGAGTTTGAGAAGAACGCAAAGGACTGGGTCAAGCGCTACGCCAAGTGAGGGGTCACACGGGTCCTCTACCGGCCAGGCGGGCGTGGGCATCGGTTGGGGCAACACAGTGCTTGACGGATACATATTCATTTTTGCATCTTTGGCGTTCGGCGAAATTTTGCATGCGGACGGAACCCTTCTTGACCGGTGTGGGCGAAGAAGCATACAATGTTTTGCAGATCGCGATGCACGCACGACTTTGGTAGGCATCGGGCGATTAATGCAGGGTAGACTTACTCAGGTTCGCCAAATAAGATGAGTTCCTACCGCAGCATGTCGTCATGTTCCAATCTCCCGTGCCAGTGCTCTTAGAAGCGAGCCGCAGCATAAGACAAGGGGGACCTGGAATTTTCCTTCTCGAAGGCCGAGAAAGGCTTCCATGGCCTAGTACACTTCCCAACTGAGGTTGCTACGTCCTAGGCAGGCCGACTATCCAAGTTTGTCCGCTTCGCGTGCGAAGTAGGAGGCTGCGAATGCAGGGCCACGGGCGCTGTGCTAGCGAGTCAGGCACAACAAAGCGTGTGGCACGCGCCTCAGAAGTCCGTCGCAAGTGTTCCGGTAAAGCAAATAGTGCATCATGTACTCCGAGGGAGCCGCGCTGGGTGCTGCGAGTCCTTGCCGACGTGCATCGAGTGAACGGGCTAGAGCATCGTCTTGTACACTGTGAATGTGCGTGGTAATTGCTGTGATTTCCGTGATTCCATAGTGCCCCCGGACGGCTGATTGGCCGGGAGCGCGTCAATGTCGCGAAGCTTGCCGGCCGTCGGTAGCTGTGGCAGCGCTTATGCAACTCTCCTAATTGTGCCGTTGCATGTCAAGGGAACGAACTCCTCTGACAAGCCCACTCGAGGTCCACCAAGCTCCTACCGGCCCGCGACCTCGACCAGCTTACAGGAATCGGGGATGAGGGAAGCGCCGCGTCTTGGCAGAGAGTCAGTGAGCAGCGGATCCAGGCGCTGCTGCTGAAGGAGACTTTCCTGCTACACTTTGGCCGCACTCATCTCCTCACCACCGTCTGATTGCGCCCGCGCCAGTGCGGCACACGTTCCTTATCCTTCGAACCCGACCTCATTCTTTCACTTTCCCCGTTCACTGCCCCCCCCCACTGCTTTTTGCTTGTCTACGCCGCCGCCGTCGCCGCCACGCCCCAGAGCAGGCTCTCCACAGGCTCTCCACCAACCCACGCCGTTTCACGATAACCACCCGTTTCCTCTCGTCTCGACAGCCTGCCGCCCGCACCCGAGAATGTTACCGCGAATCACCGCATCCGAGCTGTCCTGTTCTCCGGTCGAATGAGCGCCCGTTCCGCTGACCTACTCCACCACATCTGCACCCCTTGACCACACACATGGACGACGCTCTTCGACGTGTCGCTACAGGCCTCCCGCCCGCAGCAGATGCTAACAGGAGCCCAGAGCCATACGCTCCCTACCCGACACCCTCCACCATGGAATACACCCCCCCGACGTCTCCCCAACCGCAGATGCCATATGCAGCGACGAGGGGATTCGCTTCACATCGGTCCAAGCACCCAGCTCAGCTCCAGATGGACACCGCAGACGCGCCGCCATTCGAGCGCCCCGCCTACAGCCCATCGCCCGCAGACAGTCCCACCATTCCGCTTGCGGCACTGCCTTCCCCCAAATTCCCCCAACGCCAGCGAGCTCCTTCCCTCCTCCGCCATGCCGCCGTACCTTCTCCTCTCCACGACGTGCAGGCTGGAATGGGACAGGGCCCAATGTCCCCAAGACTGGCTCACACAATGGCTCGCCCAGATAGCGGCCCACGCTCGCCTGATCTTCGCGCCATCTTCAACCCTCTGGCCAGCAATCCCATCAACTCCACTGGGCCATCGTGGGACTCTTCCAACGAGGATCTGCCTGGGTCGCCCGCCTCACCATTCAGACCCCGCGGCATGACTGGCTCTTCACAGCAGTCCTTCCAACCAACTCCTCCTCTAAGATCGGTGACATCTGTCCCCGACTGCGCCCAGTATGGAGGCGCCGGGCGCGCCAATCTATCTGGCACCTACAAGCCAAACAGAGGCGCTCCCAATTGGGCGCACAACGACTACTACCCCCCTCCACCTCGACCGTTTCGCGGCGAAGAGCCACGGGCCAGCTTTAGGTCCGGGTGGACCAATGCGTCTTCGAGCATCCTAGAAACCAGCGGTACGGAAAGAAGCAGTATTGCCACCGCACGGAGCTCCATCGCTAGTGATCGGCAAAACAGCCTCTACTCGAGAGACCCATCAAGAGACCGTCTCCGCGACCGCGACGGCTCGCCAGAAACTGTTCAGACGTCTGAAATTGCAGAGGAAGACGAACACATAGACCCTGTTGGTGACGTGCTCGATTCCTACTATTATGACGAAGAGGATGAAGAGCGCAGTCCTATCATCGAGCAGAGCGAACGAGACCTGCAGAGCCCGTCGCCGGTAGGTCTTGACTCGGAGCCTCCTGAGCTGTCGCAGACGCCATCTCGCGATTTCGACTCATTAGAGTCCTTCCAATCCAACGAGAGCCTGAAGCAATGGGATGACCGGCCACGTCTATCGATGCATGGTAAGCTAGGAACCAAAGCGGACTCGAAGGAGCTGTTGACGATTCGACCAACCTCTGGGTCGGATCTGGACGAGGCATACAACGCAGATCCCGCCGAACGAAAGGCGTTGCGTATCGAATTGTTGCCCTCGGTACAGACCAGTCCGTTCCAGGCCGCATACACACCACGAACAATCGAAGCTGTAGTGCAGCAGTCTGAAAAGAGGCAGTCGGGCGCAATGAAAAGGACAAGCCAAGAAGCACCTAGGCGTGTGTCTGTTACGTTGCAGGCTCTGGCACTCAGGACCACAGAAATCAAGGGACACCACCCAAGCAAGTCAAATGGCAGCAGATCACAACTTGATCACATTCGCCGCGATATATCCGCACTTCCACAATTGCCGCCTAGCCGATCTCGACTTTCACGCCAGGATTGGGCCAACATTGAGGCCTACTCCAAACGACATAGCAAGAGACCAAGCGTTCCGCGTACCTTTTCCAATGAATCTCTACCCAGCTCCCAGGTTCCTCAATCTCCGCCCATGCAAAGATCTGAGCCGCTCCCCGAGCTGGACGAAGACGAGGCAATCCCCCGTCGCGCTTCCACGAGCGTATTCGACCGAAAAAGCGCGTTGTTCGATCTTGGCATGATGTCTAAACTAACAACAACCAAGAGCAAGCCTGAGACCCCGAAAGGTCCCACGTTAGCGCCTCCGAACCAGCATGTCACGACTGTGATAATGCCTGGCTTGCGAAAGACGACTGCGCCTGTAGAGAGAGATCGTTATGGATTCAAGAAGGCTTCCGACAAGATCAACGTACAGGAGTACAACACGTGGGCTTCCAAATACGAAGAGCACATCTCCCGCAGAAGAGGCAAATGGATCGCTCTAATGGCCAAGCAAGGGTTGCCGACGAATGAGCCAACCAGGTTCCCTGATATGTGCGAGAAGGTGAAACGCTACGCTCGTAAAGGATATCCCCCCGAGTGGAGAGGAGCAATGTGGTGGTTCTACTCTGGCGGTCAGCACATGATTACACAGAAGGAAAATGTCGGTCTGTACAAGTCTCTAGTGGCTCGCGTCAATCGAGACGAGCTCAACAAGGACGATAAAGATGCCATTGAACGCGATCTCGACAGGACCTTCCCCGACAATATCCATTTCCGTCCGGAACCAGCAACTGACCTACTCGACGGCGAATCTGATGACGAGCCGGCATTGATCCAAGACCTGCGCGAGGTACTCTCTTGCTTTGCTCTGAACAATCCTAACATTGGTTACTGCCAGTCTCTCAACTTCATTGCTGGTCTTCTCCTGTTATTTCTCAAGCAGGACAAGGAGAAGGTCTTCATCCTCCTCACTATCATCACACAAAACCATCTCCCAGGTGCTCACGCTCGCAGCCTGGCAAATACAGAGGTCAACGTTCTCATGATGTTGATCAAGGATTATCTCCCCAAGGTGTGGGCATCGATCAACGACACCGATCTTATCAACAGCGGCGCCGGCTCGAACGCTCATCCCAACTCGAAGTTTCAACGACAACCTACAGTCGCCCTCTCTTGTACTTCTTGGTTCATGAGCATCTTCGTTGGTGTCCTGCCAATCGAGACGGTACTTCGCGTCTGGGACGCCTTTCTCTACGAGGGACCGCGTGCCCTCTACCGCTACGCTCTTGCCATCTTCAAGCTTGGCGAACCAGAAATCAGGAAATACCGTCCTGGTGATGGCGAGATCTTCATGGCCGTACAGACGCTTCCTAGGCGCTGCCTCGACCCTAATGTCTTGCACGACCTGGCGTTCGTGAAGAAGGGGTTCGGGAATCTGTCGCAGAACGTCATTGACCAAAAACGAATGTTCTGGCGTGAACAAAACATCATGGCGCATCAAACTTCAGTCAAGAACACGGACGGCCGAAGACTGCTCGCTGTAACACAAGAGGACGAAGAAGACGGAGACCGGGATAGCCTCAGGAAGGCCATGGGCATGAATGGCCTACGCCGTCGCGCGTCCCGCAAGTTCCGCAAAATGGGCATGAAGTGAAGCGAGCCTTCTCTCGCCCATTACAAAAGAATAACCAACTAGACGTTTAGCACGAGCCCAATGTCGTCGGCCGCGCTCTTTCACACTTATATACACGTTTGCAGCGTTTCCCCATCATCTGGCGTTGACTAAAAAAAAAATGGCGGGGTTATTGGGATTTGTTTTTTTCTTCTTCTTCTGGAAATGTTTGTTTCGTTCTTGTATAATAATCACGATATACCCTTTGTGTGGGCGAGTTGGAGACGGGAGAGATTGCAGAGAGTACAAGGAGGGAGACAAACTGCTGTCGTAGCATAGCCTGGCTTCGGATGGACGTTTTATCGGGGTAACGATTACGATGTTATGACCCTCATCAGTCAATCAATATACCCAGTTCGTTCGTTGTACCATTACTCGTCTTGGCAATCTCCTGTCATGTTTCGAAGAGGAACAATCGTGGTGTAAGTAACTCGCTGGATTTGATGCCGTTCTATTCCAAACCCGGTTCCGATCCTTAATCCAGATAACTCCAGTGTATCCCATCCGTAAATGCTCGATCCAATGCCCAAATGTCATCATGCTTTTCCGTCGTGATACCGTGCTCCCCCTTCAAGCTATAAACATCTACTGCTTGCCCTCCTGCTCCCTCGACAAACGGTCATGCTCGTCAATGTCACTACCAGATTGTTAGTACTCAGATGTCCAAATCATAAATCCTGAAGAGCAAAAACATACGTAGCCTCCCAGGGATAGTTGATCCAAACATCCCCCACCGTCCTCGCAGCACAATACCTGCCCTTGAGAATCTCCTGGGGCAACTGCCCCTTCTTCGCCTTATCCTTGTTATGCAAGACAAAGATTGAAAAGTTTGTCTTTTCGCCCTCGCGGCCGAGCTTCTTGACAGCCGCCTCGACATCCTTTTCCAGCTCGCGGACCGCGTACTCGAGCGTGGTGCGCGTGTCGTCTACTTCGTCGACGATGAGGACGTTTTTGCCAATCAGGTTGGCCATTTCGAGAGAGGACAGGTCGAGCCATTGCGTGCGTGTTACTTTTGTGCCGGGCGTTTCGACTTCGGCGTCGGGACCGGAGCCGAGTTGTTCGTAGAGGGAGAGGCCGATGGCTTGGATGGGGATGTTGGGGCTGCCGGGCTTCTTGAGGAAGGAACTGGAGAGGGGCTGTTAGCTGGGAGGTGCTCTTTGGTTTCTTTTCTGAAGCCCTTGGAATGGGGGAGGGCTTGGAGGAGGGGCATACCGGAGGATGCGCGCGGGGACGTAACCGCCGCCGCCAATGGCAATCATGAGGTTGGGCTGGAACTCATTGAGGATCTGGTCTGCTGACTCTTGGCAGAGCTTGTGGACCTAAACGAAGGGAGGATGTCAGCCACGTTCTGCATATTTTTGTTTACTAGACGTTGCGCAAGGGCTCGAGGGTCGCCGTAGTCATAGTCGCATACGCGGGCATGCGGGTCGAGTCTCTACAAGTGTTTGCTGCAACGGCTGCGTCGGGACGATACCAGCTCTCGCGTGGTACATTGGTGGACATGTTGTGGTACACAAACAGACTCCATGCGCGTGTGTGTGTGCGGGGTGTCTGATCGCATGTGTAATATTGCATCCTGCACGTACCTGGTTGTATGTGACGTAGACCTTCTCGACCATTTTCGCGACAGTGTTCTTGACTACGGCCTTGAAGCGTAAACAAAAAGTGGTATATGAGTAGAATGGCGGAGTAGAAATTGTTTTTGTAAAAAAAAAAGTCGGTCACGCCGCGGCAGAGTCGAAATGGTTACCTACTGGAGTAGGCAAGGTTAGGGCGGCGGCGTACGCCGAAAATCCAAGGTGGGGGGTGCTTTGTGCCCCGCAATCTTCTTGGTTGGCCAATCAGATGAGGCGTGGTTCGATGATTCACATGTACGCGATGGTTTGTGAACCCGTCATCAGCAGCAGGTCTGCAATTGAACTTGGCTGACTACAAGTGAAAACTGTATAGCCTAATCTCCCGTAGTTTTCAACACCTCAAGATTCCACATATCAAGGAATGGCCCACTCTCCTCTGGCCATTGGCCCTTGTCATCATCGCCGAAACAGAGTATATAGAAATGGTACACCGTATTCCTGACCATGTATTTATCGTTCATGACGATAGGCGAGTGTGGTTCAATCCAGTTATTTCTTCTCTTGATGGCCATCGACTCCGAGACGATGGGCATATAGCGTCGGACATCACTAGTACCCATCTGGGCGATCATGTCTCTCTGCTTGGCCTCCTCACTCCACGCGTCACCATAGCAGGTGTCTTTCCACCACGCCATTGAGTTCCGCGACGAGCCTTGTTTGCCTTGAAATCTTGAATCCTGCCAAACACTTAGGTCATTATCTTTTTCATTGAACCGGAGCAAGAGCGACGCCGACCTCCGTATGTCAGCACCGACTTGTTGGCGCATGTGTATCGCCAAGATAGACTCGTTGTAATCAACTGGCACAAAGCTATATGTGGCTGGTCTTACAGGTTGTATGATGCTCCAAACACCAGGCAGGCTTGGATAATGGGTACTAAGGCACTGCCCGCTATAGGTGTATCGACTGAATGCGAGTTGCCGTTGGTTTTGAGAGGGCCTGGTATCATGTAGCGCATCGTCGTTGAATATGATGATCGTCTGGGTTTTAGGCTGTAAAAGAGGAGCTATGTAAGATGGACCGTGCGTCCTAAACACAGGTTAGATGTACAAACCAAAATAGCCAAGAGTATTGCTTGGATGTCATTTGAGAGGACAGGCACGGGTCATGCTCAGAACATACAAGAAGCCACTTACAACGAGTCTTGGTCAGGGAATATAGTCCCCAACGTATGCCTAATCTCAAACGATCTGCCACGCTGCGAATCATACTCCCAAATATACACTGATATGTGATCGCTGAGATGGGCAACACATGCGACGGTGCGCCCACGACAGGCGACGCGTTTCAAGTAGTGGCTGTTTGATACTCTGAATTTCTTGCAGCCTTGTTTGCCCCGAAGTTCATGCACGTAGCAAATGTTTGTGTGTGTGGTCAGCACTACGATTTCACTGGATGCGAACACATTCATGATCTGCTCACGCGCTTCTCCACCCAAGACGCGGAAATGCCATGTGGCGAGGTCCAGCACGCAGGCGCAGCGTGACGTGAGTTCTATACGGCTGGGAGCGTGATGCCATATGAGACTATTGCCAACCAGCCTGAAATCGTAGACTGAGTGACTAGGAAGGGCGGGGCCGCCGTCTTCGTGTTTGGAAGTGATTTTGTAGATACGACTCGGCTTGCCAGTGCGAAATGCATGTATAGCGCGGGCTTTCATCTTACACGAGGCGTAATCAGCATCTTGAAGATTGACAGTGCCTTGATACCACTGGGTGAGGCTTGCTTTGAGTACATGTAGGCTCTGGAGAGTATTACGCCATTGTCTCGAGACACTCTGCAAGCGATAGGGAGTAGCAGGATCCAAGAGGCCGAATATCTGAGCCACTAGCTCAACTGGCAGGCTGCCGACGACGTCTAGTTGGAAGGTGCGACCACTGGTCGCGGCGTGGAGTGCCCTCCACTCATAAGGCGATAACACCGTTGTCAGGGTGTGTAGCGCCGGGCCTCTCTCGTGCGCCTGGAGGCGTCGAAAAGCGTCGATGAAGTCGGTGGCCATGTTGTTTGTGCTGGTGGCGACCAGGCAGCGACGGCAAGGCAGAGCTACCGGGCGCGATCGGCGATGCGAGTCATGCAAGCCTATATTGTGCGTGGTAGGGACGAGCAGCAGTCGTGGGGTAGTGCTTAACGTTATCCAAGTGGGCTGGGGAAAGTCGGTCGAGTGCTGACTCGGTATGGGTTTGGTGGTTGAGGTGGTTGAGGTCTCCCTGGACGTCTGTGCGGGCAGGCGGGCTAGCCCATGCTGCGGACCCTGGACCCTGGGCGCGATAGCAAACGGAAAGCCGAGGGAGGTTTGACAGTGTGCATGGGAGTCGGCGGGCGAGGCAAGTCTGGCGACGGTGCCGTATGCCAATCTGTGCGACTGATTCGCATCCGCGTTACGGGAACGCGGTGTGAGGATGGGCATATCAGCCGCATTATACGCTGGCCCCCGCAGCAGAAACAGTTCGCGTTATAGTGATATTAGCGGTGGGCTCTCGTGGTCGAGCAATGTTTCAGCGTGTCGACCTGCAGCTGGCCGATGACAGGGGGGGAGGGGGTCTGTCTGCGTCTGTCTTTGACGCATGCCGCGTTGAGACGGCCGCCAGTCTCTGCCGTGAGGGTGAGTGAGGTGCACGCCAATTGCCCTACAGCAGTAGCAAGTCCGACTGCGGACAGACTGGCACCCGGCGTTGGCGACAGGTGCACTGTGCAGATATAGATAGATGGAGGGATGGAAGGATGACACTTGGCTCCCGCAGCACGCTCCAACATGATCGATCCCCCGTAAATGCCCCTTCGGCAGCGCTACCGTTCCGCCCTCGACTGCTTCGGTGCCAGTTTTGCGACACTGCCCTCTCTGCCCACGCCGACGCTGTCGTCTCCTCGTCGCCGCCAAGCCTCAAACACTGCGCATGGAAGTGTGCCCTGGAGCAGCGTGTCAAGCAGCGTAGAAGCGCGCTCGGACCCCCTTGGAGCTCCTATTCCACAGCTACGGCCGCTCCCGATCCGACAAAGGACCATCTGCACCGTCTGCCACCCCGACCTTTCTGGAACCCAATTCCCACGGGTCGCGCACGCGCTAGAAGAAATCCCAAAGCCTAGGAAGCTTCGACGAAGCGCGCCCGCCGACTCCAAGCTTCTGCGGCGACGTCGGCCACACACATCGCATGCTCCTCCGCACCTTCTCCGCCCTCGCACGTTCGCTGCCACTGCAAAATCGGGACCCTGCAGCCATAGACCTCTCGCGTTTTTCGACTCTCCGCACCTGACCCCAAGCCAGCACCATGGCGTCTGTCGCAGAGGCCCGCCGGAGTCCCTTCTCGGCCGATGCACACAATCCCAACCTCCACAAGTCGATACCCATCCTGCCCTCGTCCGGCTCGACGCTTGCGCCGCCCCGAGACGCCATGGACATTACGCCCACGTCGTCGACCATGGGCCCGCCGTCCGACCGCAACGGCACCAGCGCCTTCCAGTCGCAGCAGTCGCAGAGAGAGGGACACGGCGACTCGGGCAACACGTCGCCCAACGGCAACCAGGCGCCTGCAGTCGGCGCTGCGGCTGCTGCACAGCAGCCCAAGGTCGTCCAGACGGCCTTTATACACAAGCTATACAAGTGGGTGTGCCGCAACGGTACGCACGCGATGCGACACTAACGCGACACAGCATGCTCGAGGACCAGAGCATCCAGCACCTCATCTCCTGGGCGAGCACCAACGAGAGCTTCGTCATGTCTCCCTCGAGCGAGTTTTCAAAAGTGCTCTCGTACGTGCATCTGGCGTCTACCCTTCTTTCTCGGCCTCACCAACTAACCCTCCCCCTTCCAGGTCGTACTTCAAACACACCAACATTTCCTCTTTTGTCCGCCAATTGAACATGTATGGCTTCCATAAAGGTGCGTGTCCGAGCGTCTTGTGCTGTGCTGTCTACCACGTGCTGACAGCTTACCACCAGTGAGTGACGTATTCCACACGGGGTCGCCAGACACACCGCTGTGGGAGTTCAAGCACGGCAATGGAAACTTCAAACGCGGCGATCTGGTCGGCCTACGAGAGATTAAGCGACGTGCGTCTAGACACGCCCTCATCCACCGCGACTCCTTCTCCACCCCCAAACTCCCTACCGGACCACCAGCTGCTCAGCCAGTCGAGCCAATGCCCGACCCCACAGAGTCACGCCTCCAGAGTCTTGAGCATACCCTCTATGACATGCACGCGCGCATGCAGCGGTCAGAAGACACGTGTGCCTACCTCAATCAAAGGAGCTCGGTTCTGGCCGAGGGCATGATGAAGTGCCATCAGGTGAGTCGATTGTCTCGGCCTGATCTACAGCAGCTAATAATCAACTCAGTGGAACCAAGACCTCGCAAGTCTGATTATGCAGATGGTGCCGGACCCGGAAAATCCAATTCACAGGGATGGTACGTGCCTATGCTGGAACCGTATCTGCGCAACACACCTACTGACCCGGTTAGTCGCTATGATGCAACGTGAGATTGCTCGACAAACAGACATGCTCCGAGCACTAGAGCCACCAGAAGAGCCACCCCTCTCGGCACGCCAACCTTACTTTATGCAAGTGGACTCAAGCAACGGCCCACCTCTTTCGCCTCGGCAAATGCCACAAGACAATCTAATAGACTCACGAAGAGGATCCCTGGCGAGCATCTCGCGGCAAGCTCCATACAAGGCTCCGGTCCCCGCGCATCTTGCAATATCCCCCCGACGGTACGGATCAATAGGCACGGGTAATTACTCTCCATCTTCAGCCAGAACCCCAGTTTCACATCAGCCACCCCCACCCCCGCCTCCTCCTCCACCAGTCCAGCAGCCGGGAGCTGCAACCCTTGGGAGCAACTTGCCAAGCAGCAGCTCATCCCCGCCATATAATCTATATAGACGGCACACCTCGGCAGATATCCGCACCCATGGCTGGCAACCGCAACCACCCAGCGGCCCAGTCCACTCGCCCTATGCTTCTGGTCACAATTCCACACAGTGGCCCTCCTCACCCCATCGCCCACCTATCGGAGGAGGCGACCAGCAGCTCCGTGATGCATTAGAATCATACCAATTACCCCGCGGTCCACGGCAAGCGTCGTCAAGACATGGCACCCCTCCATTGTCAAGTGACAACATGCCATCGACATTAAGCGCAGACAGTGGGTGGACGTTACCGGGAGCTAGATACCCCTTTAAAGGCATCGACACGCCCGGGCCACCCACTCGACGATCCAGTATGGCGTCCAATGTACACTCGCTACTCAATCCTGCCGAGACTGCGGAGCGCACGGATGAAGATGAACCGGACGACGCGCGCAAGCGAAAACGCATGCAGTGATGATCACACCCCTGCCGAATGACGTCTTCCTACAGCCATATCGACGTTGCCATTTTTTGTAGTTTTGCTTTTGGTCTGGCGTTTGCTGTTCTTTCTCGGACATGATCTTGACATGCAGCTTGACTTTTCTTTCTATTATTGCATCTTGCAAGCCTGCAAATATCCACTTTCCTATTTATTCTTTAATCGACATTGAAGAAAAGCTACTGCATAAGGCCATGTATACGCATTGGGAGGTAATGACTTTGACCATTACTCGTTCATATTGAATATTAGGTCATGAATGTTGATACTTCCTCATGCTGGTAGGCCCTTTGACCTCGGTCGCTTTGGGTATTGGAGTTTTAGGATTGGAGAAAGCTTCTTCTAAATGCAATTCGAACGTTGGTCATTTGTGTTTATACCATGGTTTTCTTTGCCGTGTCTCATAAATACAATATGCCACACAGTAGTCCAAAGCTGGGAAGGCGGTAAGAGTGCTCCTTCTAGACGCGACGCGCTCTTGTGTTAGCGCAATCTCGCAATCCGATCCGTGTGCGACGTCATCAGGATCCTTCACCTCGAGCCTCGCACCTTGTCTTTCCAGACCACTATTAACACTCCTCCAACAGTCGTTATTTCATCTTTACCGCTACTATGCCTACCATACTGTAAGTGTCCCTGTGAAAACTGCACGCGAGACGCATACTGATATTGTACACCTGAGATTAGCGTTGTAGGAGCTACTCGCGGCCTGGGTGCGAGCATCGTGGAAACATATGCAGCAGACGCAAATAACCACGTTCTGGCTGCCGCACGAACTTCAGAACCTCCAGAGAATAGTGAGCGAACGCTTTTTACATTCCATCGTCGTGACAAAACAGCTGATTTTCAACTTCCAAAGCAAGCAATGTCACTTACATTCCAAACATCGACCTCGAATCTCCACACGCCGGCAGCGATCTGATCCACTTCCTTGAATCACACAAGATAGCCCACCTGGACATTGTGATAATAACCGCAGGCTACTTTGCAACCGAGTCGCTTAAGGAGCCCTCCTTTTCCGCTCAACAGCGCATGTATACAATATGCGCCGTCGGCCCCACCATTCTCGTAACCGCACTGGCCAACTACAACAGCACACTTCTCGACGACGAGTCCAAGGTGGTCTTTGTATCTTCCGAGAGCGGCAGTATTACACTCAGACATGAGTCGGAGGGTGGCGGCAACTATGGCCACCATGCCAGCAAAGCTGCGCTCAACATGTGTGCAAAGTTACTGAGCTTGGATTTGAAAGATCGTGGTATTGCAGTAGTTACCGTGCATCCGGGCTTCATGAGGACGGACATGACTCGTAACGTGGGCTTTGATAAGTTCTGGGATGAAGGAGGTGCGGTCACACCGGATGTTGCTACGCAGTCGCTGGTGGAATGGATTGGACAGGTTGATATTACTCATACCGGACAGTACTGGGCTCCAAGAGGACCTGCGTAAGTTTATGTCGACTCAGATTGGATACAGTGGGCTAATCATGATCCCAGGGATATTGGCACTGCCGAACCCGTGTTGGGACCTAAGAACAAGCTGCCTACCCCTCTTCAGTTGCCTTGGTGAGCGGTCTGGACGGATTGCGATGCGTAGTTGGCAGAGATGACGAACAATGAGTTCACGGTGGTGTAAGCGGAGTATATTGCAAAGTAATGAAATGCAATTGCTGAAAGATAATCTAATAATCACTCCAAAGGACTAGTCTAATGCCTCACAATGAGATACCCAATCTTCCTTGGAAACCAAAACGCAGTATGCTATGCAAAAACAACCAAATCATAAAATCCGAAGTTACTTCGTCTCTGTTCCCGCATTAAGATCGGTCGACTCGGTCGTTGGCGTGCTCGTACTATCTTTGCTGGATGCTTCTGGTACCCACTTCTCTGCGTCCACCAGGCGATCTGCGGTAAGACCAGCAGAGCCAGGATTGCGTAAGCCTGCCTCCAACTGTCTTTGGTAGCTAATCTGTCGTAACCTTTGCGCTTCTTTCGGCGTAAGATGCAAGTAGAGCTCTACACCAAAGGCATGTAGCGCAAACGACACCCACAACGCCATACCGAAGACAACATTCAGTGCCGCACCGGTGTTTGCTGCATCCCCGGCGCCAAAAGTTGCTGCCACGCTTGACACTGCCTCGGGGTCCGTGCCGTTGACGAAAGATGCGCAGGCGGGGTACGAAGTTGCGAGGTCCTCGTTATCGGAAATGGTTGCTGCAATTTTTGCGCAGGTCCAAACGACATAGTAGTCTTGCGAGACGATGATGTTGGCAGCGATGATCATGATAAAGCGAGCCGTAATGATAGCGCCAGCGTAGAACCAGCCTCTCAACATCCACGCACGATGTTGCTCAATCTGGAGTCGCTTAACGTTGACATAGCTGATGATGAAGCTGCCTAGCGAGCTGATACCCAGAACGCCGATAAAGCTCTGTACATCCAGGCCGCCGCCAAATGCATGGCGTGCAATCATCAGTGCGCCAGCAAGGCCCACGAGGTATAAGAGGAGCGCCACATAGCCACCAATGCGGTGCACGATGATCCAGCGCCGGCGGATGAAAGGCGTGAATTGCACCACTGCAATCAGACTAGCGGGCAGTACGCCAGCCAGATGTAGCAGGATACCGATCTTGTACTGGCTGAAGTTGAGGTAGTAGTAGCATTCTCCGGGCGCTGCGCCGTTTCCGCCCGAGCTGGGGCCATCTGCGGGACAGAAGTTTTTTGAGAAATCGAGATAGCTCATACGGGCTAGAGCGACTGTAGGTTGTGTTAGGAGATATGAGGAGAGCTTGGGATGATGATGGTGAGCATACAGCCTACGAATGCGCCGCCAAAGACGATGTATAGCCAGAAATTGTAGGCTTTGGTGAATCCGAGTGGGTGTATGATGTGTCTGGCAAACGCGCCGGTGGATGGTGGTGATGCGACCATGGTGATATGGGATGTGTGGATTTGGAAGCCAACTATTTCTTGGATTGTGTGAGTTTGGGAGGCTGGTTGGTTATGGGGTAGGAGATGATGTTTGCTGGAGTGGATGCCATCTTCGAGAGAGATGGTCGCATGTTATAACATCGATTCTGGAATCCATACTCGAACCGCATTGAGACGATGCTGCGCCAGTATGCACAAAATTTCACGATCAGGTAGTATGTTAGTAGTAGGTACCCAGTGCGCGCAATGAACCCGCAAAGAGTTGTCTATGCGACAGAAGAGTCGATCTAGTCGATCAACGAGGCTGTAATTCGATCCCAGTAGCGGTTCAACCAGCGAAAATGTAGTTCGATCTACTCCCCAGAATGCAGGAAGGACGCAGCTGCACTGCGAATCTTTGCTTCGATCTTTCGGCGTTACAAGCTATCCTAACTCTCCTAGCGAGAGTTGTCGCAGAATCAACCAAAAGGGGTAAGGCGCGGATGGGATCCATTGGCTCAACCAGCTGACACAGCAGGACGCCTTGCCAGAGCCACTTTCTCAGCTTTCCCAGCTTTCCAAAGGTTTACAACGTCGTCATCGATAAATGCGCGCCAATCATTATCCTTGCACTACGCCCGGTTGCTAGCCCTACTACTTCACGCTTTGTGCTTCACCGCTGCGCTAACAGGCAGACAATGTATGTCCATAAAGGGACTATTCTGCGCTGAACGACAATTAGCGTACGAGATCCTTCGCATATGCGCTTGTTCTAATCTCCCGAGATGGTAGGGGTCCCAGGACGCTCGAAAGGCTGTGTGACATGCAGGAAAAGAAAGAAAGGTGTAAGTGGGGGCGTCTGTAGACAACACCTGGGGATGAGAGACTAATGGACGTAGTGTGATTTGGCCCAACCCGAGTGTGGTCAATGCAAGGAACGCGGCATCACATGCGGAGGCTACGATTCGGATCGCATATTCATCTATCAAACTGGCGGCGGATCTCCCCACTCTATACCAAAAGCAGGCCGACATGCGACGGCTACAAAATCGCCCGAACAGCCACACCAGCATATCATGCAAATTGTGCGTGTAAAGCCTGCATCTGATCCAGGAACGCGGAAACCCCATCCTGTTTCGGTACCAATCATGTTGTCAGATGGGCTTGCGAGATCTGCTTATAGCGAAAAGACGATTGCGACTTTTCTAGATATGTACAACCCAGAGGGTGTGATTCGTACCACCAACACAGACGCAAAAGAGTTTGTGAGCTTGTTGCCCCTGCTCAGTACGCACGATGAAGCACTACAGATGGCTAGTTTGGCAGTCGGCATAACACAGCTTGGGATAACTTCGAACAATGAACGCCTTACACGGCAGGGAAGAACGTTGTACGGTAAGGCGCTCAAGGAGACGGCAGTGGCTCTACAGAACCCTGACCGAGCGAGAAGCGAATCACTCCTTGTTGTACCACGAGTCATGGCCCTATTCGACATGTTGTTTGGCGCGGAACCAAATACGACCAACCAGGCGAAGAGCTGGATCAACCATTGTGAGGGCGAGCTAGCCATGATAGTCAGCCGTGGCCCTGAGATCTTTGCGGAGAACGACGCAGCACACTTGTTGTTTACTAACGCAAGGTATCGACTACTGGGGCCTTCTATCCGCGCCAGAAAACCAACGATACTGAATGAGGAAAGATGGAAGACAACACCCTGGAAGGGACGCATCAAGTCATCCGACGATACTCTCATCGACATCCTCTGCGGCATACCTGAGCTCTTGGAAGCCGTCGACAAGTTGCAATTCCAGTGTATGTGCCAGCAAGAGAGAGAAGGCCTACAAGTGTATACGTTGGCAAGATGCTGGACACTGCACTTCGAACTGGAAGCTTGGACCAATGACAAAGCGAACGCCATATACACACCTCAGATTGTCGACAACTCAATCCCCATTACCTTCCCCAACTTTGACACTGCTTGCATCACCGTCCGTTACTGGTTAACAGCTCTCCTTGTATACTCTTCCCTCGACATCGCTCACGGTATCGATCCTTCCACCGACACCCTACCTTCGCATCCCGATCGCCCGCATCCCCGGCCTTTTGCAAGAATGATTATCAAGTCAATCGAGTACTTCCTCCAAGAGAAATTCGGCCTAACAGGCGTCACGGCTATCTGGTTTCCTCTTGGCAATACACTGTTCTACATGAACAGAAACCGGGAGCCTGACAAGGAGTACATTATGAGCATCATGCGCATTTGGCATAGACCAAAGCTGCCGAGCACAATGAGGGAGTTTTTGAAAAGTTTCAGACAGACGGTTGATGTGAAGACTTTGCTGCCGAGGCCTGTGAGCGAGCTGTAGAGTTCAGTTCGTCTACTTTGAGATCGGATGAGATACACACGTGGAAGCCATAGGATACCGGGGAGTTACGGGAGCTATGAGAAACGCTGGCTCAAGCAACACAAGACATTACATTAAACACACACCCAAGAACAATTCCCTTGTTCGAAAGAACGAAGCACCAACGCCGTCGCTATGCAGAATCGACATCCCATCGCTCCGCCACTCAATCAAGCTCAATAAGTCCAGGCCCAAATACCGTCCTCTCTGCAACCTCGCCCGCGCCAGCGAACGTATCCGCACCCATCGTCACAGCCGCGATAGTCAACCCTTCCATAACAAACTCATCAAACGGAAACGCAGCCTCGAACATGACTCTATCGTTCATCATGTGCACATTTTCAAATCCCTTCACAACCGGCACGTTCTGCCCATTGATCCAAACAAGCTTGAGCTGGTCAATCTCAAACATGCCCGCATCCTGCATCGAAAAGGAAAACTTGATGTTCTGCGTCTCAGCCTTGATATCCTTGGTTTCAACAACCAAAGGCTTGAACGTCTTGAGCGGAATGGTGTTGATATTCGGGCAACTGTCCTCCACAACAAAGTCTTGTATCGCCGTGAAAGCGAAATCGCGCGCCGCGGTCGTCATAAAGGGCTGTGCGCTTGGTCTCTTCTTTTGCTCAACCCGAAAGAAACCTTCTTGGGAGCCCTCATTTCCTAACACGGACGACACGGCGCGTACGAGGCCAAAGTCCTGCGAGCGAGCAAAAAGCTCGTTGACGTCTTGCAAAGTGCCCAGAACGAGGTCTGTGAACGTTGCTGCTAGAGCAATAGCGCTTGCGTAGTCGGTGACGGGAAAGTTGTATTTGCAGGGCTCGATAGGGACTTGGTTGAAGTGTTTCAACGCTTCGTTTGCGTTTAGGACGTGCATCTCTTCTTGTGCGACGATAGCTTTTAGAGATTCGATAATATAGCCCTGTCTGTCTCCGAGATCGTAGCCTGGAACTTTGTTGGTTACGTTGGCGACGAGTTCGGTGAAGAAGGCTACTTCAAATAACTCGTTCAACGCAATGAGCTTGAGGTTTATGACGCCATCCGGACTTATTGTTGGGGGTGGAGGGCCGTTGGGTAGGGTACCGTGGCCATCTTTTTGGATTTGAAGGATGGCTTCTTGGTTGGGATTGGGGAAGCCGTTGGCGAGGGGGAAAGGTGCATAATCGCGTCTGTTGACTGGTGCTGTGAGTGCGGTACTTGCTAGCAAAGTGGAGACCAGGATTCTGGAAGATATTATTGAGGAGCGCATGATGTGGGTTGTTGGAGGACTGAGGAGAGCCAGATGGTTGGAGCAGGGGGAAGGAGGTTTATGAGATGGAAAACTGGAAACGCAACAGAAGACAGAAGAAGACGCTTGCAAGCCCAAGGCATCCGCGTCTTATCGTGTATCAATCGTTCTCTTGTTCCGACTTCCGGGTCCTTGTGTCCACGGATGTAGCTCTTCCTTGATCTAACCTACTATTTTCACCTAACTTAGCGCCGCACTATGGAGATCATCGAAACAGATGGCCAACCAAAGCAACTCAGGTGCCATGTGTGTTCGGAAATTCTCGCGTCCGACACTGCGCGCGCACCAGCACTTGAGTGCCATAGCCGCCAAGGCCTCAACAGGGTGAGGCTGTGCATGCGAGAAAGGAAACAACCTTAGCCGGGACAGGAATAGATCGTGGAACATGTTGTCTGAAGGCTTATATTCTAAGCGCTCAAGTGAAGAAAAGCTTGCCTTGCGTTTGGCAAAAGCTTAGTTGATACTTTGTTTGAGGCGGTCGCCTTCCGAGTCATGTAAGGGTCTCGATTCTTGCGGCATCTAGGGGAACGAGTGGAGCAAATGTTCCCAGACCAAACGCTCTTGATGTGACATCACATGTCTAAGGTATTTCGAGGCATGTTTGAGTGGCGAATGTGGTGTGTTTTGCATGTTTCGACAGGTATAGAGATGGCTTGGCGTGAAACGTGGAAAGAGGCGTATCGCGACGCGGTGCATCTCTGGGTCAGCTTAATGCCCGCGCATGAGTCTAGCCACTGTTGTTGGTTTATGTCAGTAGCAATGTGATAAGCTCGAATTCTGCCTCCTGTAGAGACGTTGTGGTTGTCTCTTCTAAGTTGAACATATGCCCGTCATTGCTATCTGCAGCATCGCTGCATGTTTGGTATCAGAAAGAAAGAGTTTCAGACTGCCATCTGTGATTATTTCGACGCGTCCAGGGATGTTTCTGTTGTCATAGTAGTTTGACTGTTGTGAGTGACGGTTTCGTTGACTTTGGCTAGGTGTAGGTAGGCGGTTGATCGGAAATTCCAAGGGTGCTAGCCGAGCTAAACCACGCCACGTGGAGCGAAGTCCTTAGTCAGGAACCATTGCTATACGCTCTCCGTGATATATACAAATCGCCAAGGTATCTACAGCAGAAGGAAATCTATCAGGGATATCATTTACAGCATAGCAAACACCGTCGCGCACATAGACAAAGCGGCCATCAGCCCAGCACTGACCCTCAGCCCACTTGCCGCATCCTCTGCACCCTCACCCTTCTGGCCTTCTTCGAATCCATCACCCAAGTATAGAGCACCAAGCTCGGTCAGGCCGCCATCGTCATCGAACAGCGCTACCCCATCGCCGGTCCACTCGTTCGCATCGTCTGTTCTGAAAGCGCCGAACCACGAGTATCGTTCAACATAATCCAGTTGGTCGAGATACGGCAGTGTCTGATTCATCATGGCCACGGTGTTGTCCTCATCTTGTTGCGGAAGCGCCAACTCGGTAATCCAAAGCTTCAGCGGCTGATCTCTTGTCGAATTTGTGTTGTAGAATTCGTCCAGGGTGCCCAACCAGCCTGCCAAACCATCAAAAGCACCGTACCAATGTACGGCAACAAAGTCTGTTGGGCATCCGTTTTCCGAATCGATCTCATAGCAAGACTCGTTGAAGCGTCGTAACCAGTCAAGACCGTTTGGACTACCCGTGGTACTTGGATGGCTGATCAACCAGTTCCTGCCGCCACTATTGCCGTTACGGAAGGGCACAACGAAATCGATATATGCTTTCGCGGCATCTTCGGGACTAATGCTGCTACCACCACTTCCTTCGGTGCCGTCTGGCTCGTTGAAGGATAGAAGGTGCTTGCTGCTTTGCGGCAAGCCTGCTATGACGCGTTCGGTCTGACTGTCCTCGGTGGCATCTATGCCATGAATCATAGGGACGAACTCTAGGCTATCCGCCGGAATGAGATCATTGTTTGGGTACGGTGACCAGTTGTAGTACCATGATATCGGCGAGTTGTCGGAGGTAAGCAGGCGGTTGTCTGGTACATGCGAGTCGCCTATGAACGCAAAACCGCGTTTTGAGTCTTGCGCCCATGATGCAGTGGCGAAGATGGCGAGGAGAGAGGCACAGGATGGCCATTGCCGCCTGTAGTGGGTAGATTGGTGTAGCCGAGCCATGGTAGTATAGTAAAGACTGAAGAAGCAGTTACGCACGTGAAAACGGTCGCTCTTGGAGGTAGCGAAACAGATCTATAGCAAAAGACGTTGAATGACGGGTAGATCCTAGTGTATACATGACTTCTTATCTTCCGGCACAATTTGTGGCGAGGTACATGACCACGGCTGGGCTCGCTGGGCTTGCGTCATTGATCGTGGGAAAGTTGGCAAGAGCAAATGAAGCAAGGCAACGAAACACAACTGACTCGGAACAAAGAGCAGAGGATTTGCGACAAACTTCATATCAGGGATTAGTGGCATGCAAGATTAGCTGGCCGTTTGGCCTATGCTTTGCTAGCATCAGAAGCTCGAGATGCCATAGTTCCCCCAGCACGCTAGGTTCGATTGGGACTAGTTTGGCTTGAATTCAGCCAGCCCTAAGAGTGGAAAGAAATTCTGCCAGATCAGGGTCCATGGGCTGCGATACATGTGGAGATTGCTTTGACAATGTTGGAGGCATTCGTAGCTCTGCAGAGAGGCTCGTGTATTTTGGAGCTGTACCCAGAATGCACCCAAACGGGATTGCTGCGTGTTACATCCTTGCAAACACAGCATAATTTGCACTGGACACCTTTGAAATGCATTCTGAGTATGCCTTCCAAAAGATCGGGCTTCTTCGTAGCAAGAATCGCATGTGAAAGACTAGAATCAGACCGCTCAAACAAGCACGACTGCCACCAGCAGGCGCCTGCAGTTACGTACGAGTCAGGCATCCGGGCTATCAGCATCGTGAACACAATTTTGGAAGTCTCGGCTTTGAACATTTGGGAACCAGGACGTGGCCCTATTTATTTTACGGACCAGACACCGCAGAAATCGAAGTGCCATATCATGCATACATGACGAGTGTGGAAAGACCCTGAATATTCATCGCTCATTGACTCCCAAACCGTGCCCATGCCTTGACCGTTTTCTTCGCCGGAACATCATCTTCTTGTACATCCTCTACTCCTCAGAGGCAGTGATGGCCTTGCGGACGGCGCGGCCACGCTGCCTGGAGTTCAATCGGCGCTCGAGGGTCTCGGGGGCCTTCTGGACGACTTCGGCGGCCTCGGTGAGGATGAGCTCAATGTGGGAGGGGTTGCTCATGTACGGGTTGATCTAGCCATGTTAGAGGGGACTGCGAGTGTGGGTCCTGGTGTACATACACGACCGTGAGCACGGTAAGTGCGCCTTCGCTGCTTGGGGGCCTGGTTGACCTGGATGTGCTTGATGATCAGGTTGCTGGTGTCGAGGCCCTTGGTGTCGGCGTTGGCCTCGGCGTTCTTGAGGAGACCGATGAGGATCTCAGCGGACTTGACGGGCCAGCGGGCCTTGGAGACACCGAAAGCCTTGCCTGCTCAAGTCAGCCCATATTCCTGCAGTCGCCAACATCGGCTCTGTTTCCATGCGCAAAGCTCCTCCCCCAGTGCAATCCTCCGTCTGTCCACCGTGCGAATCGGGTGCAGGGCTACTCACCCTGAGCAGTGCGTCCAGTGCTGCCGGCGTACCGCCTCATGGGGATAGCCTCCTTGTGCTCCAAGACATTTCCGAGGTAGGTAAGGGCGCGGTCGAGCTTCCAGCCGTTGACAGCCTGAGCAGTCTCGCGGGTGTTCTTAAACGATACGCGGAGGTAGCTGCCGCGGGCGCGAGCAGACTTTGCGCCGTCAATGGAGGAGGCACCGTAGCGAACCTGCAACAACAATTAATCCTGTCTTCGGTGCGTGCACGGCGGCACAGGGCAGCGCGGCGGCAGACGTACCATTTTGTCGAGATGTGCTGTTGTGTTAGTAGACTGACGACGTGAGGAGCAGTCGAAAATCCATTGTGGTTTCCCGATGCACTCGCTAAGGAATAGTGGGCCGCTTGTGGCTGCGGCACGTGATTGGCCGCGCAGAATATGGCGCTAATTAGAAAAGTTTCAACGTGAGCTTCACCTCGAAGCTCTTCAGCACCTGTACCGCGACATACCGTATCCACAGCCACTTCAACGCGCACAGTCAACGCGCACCCAGTGGAACACATCACGCAGAGGTACATTTGCTCATGTTCACGACCCGCGAAATCAAAACTAACTCTGCGCAGTAGCTTTCGCATTCCATAACCTACTCGAACTATCCCGACAATTATAAGCAATGGCTTTCACACCTAGGTACGACTTGCGCACGCCTCGAATTTGCATCGCGAACTACATCTTGCGCGAATCACCCATGTTGGGCAGTGTGTCATCGGAAAGATACTAGATATCTTGACGTCTGCTCGCTCAACATGCGCATTTTGCCCTACTGAGAAGCTCTGTTTTCCTGAGTTGCACCCATGTAAACCGCACCCTCAGCGTACTCGCTATATTATGCTGCAGCACACGCATGGCAAAACGTATAGCGAATACCTCTGGGCTGCTTTCCAGCGAGGGTGCAACTTTGAGGACATGGGCTTCTTCGTGCTTTCGTCCTATCCTCCATCTGCAGCGCAGCTCTAACTTTGAACAGAGGCGGTCGTGGCGGCGGCGGCGGACGTGGTGGTGGTGACCGTGGCGGTCGCGGCGGCTTCACCCCCCGAGGCGGTCGCGGTGGATTTGGCGGTGGCCGCGGCGGCGGTGACCGTGGTGGCCGAGGCGGTGGCCGCGGTGGTGGTGGTGGACGTGGTGCCCCAAGAGGCCGTGGTGCGCCTCGAGGAGGCGGCCGTGGTGGAGCCGGAGCCCGAGGAGGAGCCAAGGTCATTGTTGAGCCGTGAGTAAAGCCTGCCCAAGTTGCGTAGTGCGCCTACTAACCACTTCTCCAGCCATCGCCACGCAGGAGTTTTCGTTGCCCGCGGAAAGGAGGATCTCCTTGTCACCAAGAACTTGACCCCCGGAGAGTCCGTCTACGGCGAGAAGCGCATCAGCGTCGGTGCCAGCACCGCGCCCAAGGACGGCGAGACCGAAGCCCCGTCCAGCACAGAGTACCGTGTCTGGAACCCCTTCCGCTCCAAGTTGGCCGCTGGTATCTTGGGTGGTGTCGACAACATCTACATGGGCCCTGGCTCCAAGGTCCTCTACCTCGGTGCCGCTTCCGGAACATCAGTCTCTCACGTTGCCGATATCGTCGGACCCGAGGGAACCGTTTTCGCTGTTGAGTTCTCCCACCGCTCCGGCCGTGATCTCATCAACATGGCGACTCACCGCACCAACGTCATCCCCATTGTCGAGGATGGTATGTCACTTTCCACTCTTTTCCTTTTGATAGTCGCTAATATCATTCACAGCTCGTCACCCTCTGAAGTACCGCATGCTCGTCGGCATGGTCGACTGCATTTTCGCCGATGTTGCCCAGCCCGATCAAGCCCGTATCGTCGGTCTCAACGCCGGACTCTTCCTCAAGGTTGGAGGTGGTATCGTCATCTCCATCAAGGCCAACTGTATCGATTCTACTGCTGCCCCCGAGGCCGTCTTCGCACAGGAAGTCGCCAAGCTACGGGAGATGGGTATCAAGCCCAAGGAGCAGCTCACCCTTGAGCCCTTTGAGCGTGACCACGCCATGGTTGTTGGTGTTTACCAGCGTTCGCAATAGACGGAGTGTGTGCCGCAATAGGCTGACGGCGCTTTTCTGATTTCAACGATGCATGCATGTGGTCATATACCTGTACTTTGACGGAACTTGGTGTTCTCAGGCGTCAGGAGGGACTTGGTTGTCATGTTTTGATAAAAGATTTATGGATGCGATTTGAACGTTCACTCAAAGTGCCGAGTGCACTAACATGGTGATGTGTTCTTCGTTTCCATGGCTAATTGTCGCTCTTCTCCATGCCATGTCCTCTCCTTTATATCGCCAGTTTCCTCTTTGGGATCTCGAGGCTCTGCTCTATGGTTTTTATTGTCACATAGGATACGGGACGTCGCATCGTAGGCCAGAGCTCCAGAATGATGTTTCTAAACTTCACAGTCTCCTGCAGCGCCTGCTGTGGCGACAAGCGATGTGTTGAGGCGTGACGTCAGACCAACGTACTTAAACAAACAACACCTACGCAAAGTTCACCCCGCGAACACGTCTCTAAACCAAACGATACCAACTCTACATTTCCAGATTCTCAAGATGGCAGCCCAAGCACCAGCACTATACAAAAACATCATCATCTCTGGCGGGGCCCGAGGGATAGGTCGAGCATTAACTCGGATGATGCTCGAAGCTGGCCACCACGCCTACATCTTCGACATTGACGAAGAGGAGCTCGAACATACTACCAAAGTTCATCTCAGACAGTACTACGCCGACGGCAGACTTGGATCGGCAATCTGCGACCTTCGCGATGTCGATGACATTCGTGCCAAAGTCAAGGAGGCGGCCAAATTCTTTAATGATCGTATTGATGTCCTGATCAACAACGGCGGCATTGCAAGCCCACAGTGGAAGGATGGCAAGACCATGGAGGACCTGTCGACCATCGATGAGTGGAAAGCATACATCGATACCAATCTTACTGGACCCTTCGCCATGTCTCAAGCTTGCATTCCGTATATGAAGGCACGAGCATCTGATGTTGAGCACGGTGCGCATATTCAGAACGCAAACAATTCCAGCCCAGCAGGTCCATGCATCATTCATATCGGCTCCTTCCGTGCACATCAGTCGGATCCAAACCAGGAGGGCTATGCTTCAAGCAAGGCGGGCCAACTTGGGTTGATGCACTCCATGGCAATCAGTCTGGGTAGCCTCGGTATTCGAGTCAATCTCATTGCACCTGGGCGCATCAAGGTTGCACACGAGAGCAAGGAAGGTGACGAGAACGGTGCAGACTGGGCAGGTCAGATCAGTGAGAAGGACGTGTCTGACCATCCGACAAACAGAGCTGGAAGGCCGAAGGACATTGCCGATGCTGCGCTGTATCTTATCGAGGCAGGTTTCGTTACTGGACAGGATATTACTGTCGATGGAGGGGCGCTACGGAAGAAGAATGCCTAAGCGCATTGGAGAGTCGGTGTTTGAAGGGATATGTAGATGCAACGCGAAGAAAAAGGGACAATATGCAGTAGCAGAATGGATACGAAATACCCAACGAGAGCAATGTCTTTGTCGAGATGGAGTGATGAACGACAAGGGCAAAGTGACGCGGAACCAGCCCGCTCGGCCTAAATCGCACGGGCCTCTGTTCGCCTAAAAATCATTGACGCATCGCGATAGAGTGACGCGCATCGCTTCGACTCGTTACATGCGCCCTTTGTTCCGACAAGCTGTACGCGGTTGCTTCTCGTGTCTGTCCTTCCAATCGTCAAGTTGGCTTCCAAATTCAGCGCCACGAAGCGAGTTACGACCATTACGACTAATGTCTGGTTCTTCGCCTTGCGCCCACGCTGCGTTCGACTTGTAGCGCATACAAAGCACGCTGCCTTTACTCTCCACTCAAGACGTGGCCCTCTGCCGAAACGATTCTGCGTTCTCTCTCGAACCTTTGCGACCAGCACTCCCCGCTATTCAGCGCTCGATGCCTTGACCGACCTTGCAGCTGCACACCAAGAGAAGACCAAAGCCCACGATCCTGCACAGCCTAGGATCCGCACTCGTTTGATATACCGCGATCGGGGACAGGCCGAAGAGGATTACCACCTCGAAAGCACACAGACAAAAGCTTCCAAGGTCAGGAACAGAACCATCGGGACAAGAGACATGTCGTGCAGCCTCGAAATCGTCACAACGCCTACGGCTGACACGCCAGGCACAACGCTGGTGCTGCGGACGGCGAGCAAGCACTATGTTTTCGGCAACCTGGCAGAGGGTACTCAGCGGGCAATGGTACAACAGGGCACACGTTTGCTAAAGGCCCAGGATTTCTTCTTGACAGGGAGAGCAGAGTGGAAAAACATGGGCGGGTTGATTGGCATGATGCTCACCTTGGCCGACTCGAGTACGAGCTCTTATACCACAGCCATGGAGTCGTTTCGTCAGGCTCAAGAGCGGGGAAAGAAAGGCGATGCGCCACCAAAACCGCACTTCGACATATACGGACCGCCAAATCTAAAACACACTCTGGCAACATGTCGGAGATTCATCTTCAGAAAGGGCATACCGATTAATGCTACCGAATATTTGAAGCAGTCGCCTGAGAAGAATGAGGATGGTGCCATAGTTCCGACCTGGCAGGACGCAAGTATCAAAGTGTGGGCCATGTCAGTATCGCCGAGCGTTTCTGAGCCGGACGGACAAGCGGAAGCTGAACTGGAGAAGCGGCAAAAGCACTTCGACACACACTTGAACACTTTCGACGCTTTCCAGGCTCCTGAAAACGAGAGTCCAGAAGACCGCGAAGTGAGATACGACCAAATACGGACAGCGACCATCAAGTGCATGTTTGACTCGAATTGGAAGATGGACACACTTGTCGAACGACATATCTCCGAGGTAGAAATGCCTGCGGCCATGTTCGTCCGTAACCCTGACACACACGGATACGAGCTCTACCAAGGTCCAAAGCCGGGTGGCCCAGATCCTCTTCCTGATATCACCGTGTGGACCAGGACGCCGTGGCCTGGCGCTACCATACTGGCTCTTCCACCGACTCGGCCAGCGCCAGAATGTGTTTCATATATTGTGCGGTCGCATGCATCTCGTGGCCAATTCGACGTCGCACGCGCGAAAGCGCTAGGTGTCAAACCGGGGCCTGATTTCGGAAAGCTGACCAGCGGCCAATCAGTACCGAACGCAAATGGCGAGATGATAACCCCAGAACAGGTCATGGGAGCTGATAGGCCCGGTCAAGGTGTCGCCATCCTGGACATCCCCTCAGTCGCGTATGTTGAAAGCATCCTCCAGCGAGAAGAACTTAGCTCTCCAGAAGTGATGACAGGCATCGGAGCTATCGTTTGGATGCTGGGTCCAGGCGTCGCGGGCCATCCGGCTCTCATCGAATTCATGAACAAGATGGACAGCGTAGAACACGTAATATCATCCATAGATACTGCGCCGAATCGCATTGCAAACGACTCGGTAGCAGCACAGGCTACGCGTCTTGGGCAAATCGACCCCACGAGATATTCTACACCCGTATTCGACAACACTTCTCTACCACAAAATAGCCTGTATAGGACTGGCACGTCGGCAGCATCGCCGTTGCCCAAGGGAGCCATTGCTGCTGACCGAGGCATGTCCTTTACACTCATGCCGAAGTTTGTCTTCAAGAAGGACACTGTTTCCAAGCTCTTCGTTCCTAATGAGATACAAAGCGAGACCCCACCTGAAGTTCTTGAGTTAGCTAAACAGGCCCAGGCAGCTGTGCATGGTAGCCGCGGAGACATGCTGGCGTGGAGACGGCTACTGGCGCGTCCTGACACCGAGGTCACAACCCTCGGAACCGGTTCTGCCTTGCCGTCTAAATACCGTAACGTGTCTGCTACTTTGGTACGGGTTCCTGGCATCGGAAATTATCTCCTTGATTGTGGAGAGAACACACTTGGCCAACTTTCAAGAGTCTTCCCCTACGAAGAGCTTATCGATATCATCAAGAACCTGCGGATGATCTGGATTAGCCACCTGCATGCCGATCACCACCTGGGTACAGCGGCAGTGATTCGTGCCTGGTACCAAGTAGTACACAACGCCGTTCCCAATCCCGAGTCACTCGATACTTCCGCGAGCAACATAGACACCAGTGCATATGGTCTTTCTGTAATATCACACAGTGGGATGCTACAGTGGCTCAACGAATACTCCGCAATCGAAGACTTTGGATACAGCCGGATCCTCCCTCTTCAAATCACCGCCAATGAAGCACGCAAGAGCTCGACATTATCCATACTAAACTCGTTCGGCAAAGTTGAGTCTGAGAACCCAATCGTGAAGAGAGGGGACTTTGAGCGACTGTTTGGGTTCCAAGACATACAAGCTGCCAAGGTGGCACATTGTCACGGAGCCATGGCTGTTTCAATGACTTTCCCGAGCTCGCCATCTGATCCCGAAGGTGTAAAGCCACTCAAAGTCAGCTATTCGGGCGACTGCAGACCGAGCTACCACTTCTCCAAGATCGGAACTGACACGACTGTTCTCATTCATGAAGCAACTTTCGATGACGAGCTTCAAGGTGACGCAAAGGCAAAGAAGCATTCCACCACGTCCGAAGCACTTGGTATCGGTGCGCAGATGAATGCCAAGGCGGTGGTGCTCACGCATTTCAGCCAGCGATACCAAAAGATTCCCGTCCTACAGACCGTTACCGACGGCGAGGAAGAGGACCCTCTACTCAACCCCAAAGAAGTCGCTGAAGACGTTCCCATGGAAGACGAAGAAGCCGAAGTCGACCCGACCATCGAAAATGCAGATAATATGGACATGCACCCCACTATTCCGTCTTCCACAGCAGCAGCTCCAGGCCCTGCAAAACCGATGCCTTCACTCACACACGAAACCTCATCCTCGCTCCGGGAGAATGCGTGTGTCATCAAAGTACGCAATAGGGACATGAAGGTCGCCATTGCATTTGATTACATGCGCGTCAGGATTGGCGAGATTTGCGAGCTAGAAAAGTTCAACGATGCATTGAACGAGTTACTCGTCAAGGATGAGGACGCAGACGGTATACTAGAGGAAGCTACAAAGGGCGCGAGTGGGAACGGGAAGAGAGCGAGTGAGGATGATGGCGAGGGTAAGGAGGGCAAGGGAAAGAAGAAGCAGAAGAAACAGAAGGAAAAGAGCAAGCGGAATAACTGAGGTGCTCTGGAGATGCTATGATGAGTCACGGTTTTGATGTACAATACATGTAGAGAGCACGGTGTCTGTGTGTCTAGAAGAGCTCAGAAGGACTTCTCTCATAATGCCATCCACGATCTGTATATACAGCCTGTCGCCAATGACTTCAATGCAACGCCGATATTGTCAAACTCCGTAATACACTGGGTATCATGCGCGGTACTCAAAAAAAAAGAGAATGTTTGGCGGTACATATAATCCGACCCTGCAAATGTAAACATGCAAGAACTTCTCGCCCTAACACTTTCGGACAAGGAAACCGACGTGCAGGATATCTTGCGTACTGCTCTCCGAGGACAGTGAGCGTATGGTAGGTGCGAGGCTACATGTAGACTCGGTCGTAGCTGTGTGAGCGTTGTGACGACTCCCACACAGCCGCTTTCTTCAGCCGCTCTATTGCCTATCCCAGTTACCATCAGTACTCCCGAGGAGCATCTTGAAAACATTGCCCGTAGAAGGCTCTGTATCAACAATGTCTCTGGGAACATTGTAGTACTGCTTTTGATCGTTGTCGAGAATATCCAGGCGCCGTTTCCCAATCTCGTCATCGCCAAACCGGATGAATTGGATGCCGACATGTTCCAGTCTACCAGTCTCCGATAGATGATTGACTAGGCGAGTGATGTGCTCCTGAACCGTGGAAAGACATTCTGGACCCTGCGACCACACACCGTCTGTGAGGATGTAAATGTTGACCGGGGGCTTTTCCTCTACTCGCAAAGACCAAGGTACTCGTTTGTTTATCTGGCTCTGATAGTAGTTCGGGAGGATTTGTTGAGTGCTATGCCCATCTGACACTGACCACCAGGTTTTACTTTCTCGAATTTTTTAATGAGGTTGTGACGATGTCTCTCACGGCCGTCGTGCTCACAGCTATTGGCAAACCGTAATTCGATACCATCCGGATCCATATTTTTGACCAAGTACGCTAGAGCCTCGAAGACCCTCTTGACCTCTTTCCAGTGTTGCTGCATGGATTCGGAGTCATCGATGAGGAAGATCTGATGCCACTCGGTCAATGATATTTTCAAAAGCCATTCGTGAGTATCGACGTACCTGATCTCTGCCATGGAGTCTTTTCAACCACTCTTCGCCTTGTAGAGATTGTGGGCCTAATTTCGTCTTCCTCCTGCGTATGTGATCGAGAGCTTTAGTTACAGAAGCTACAGGAAGATCTGTCCGGCTGATGGCTGTGCTCGCATGTGCAACAGCCCTGCTGATACGAGACATCCGAGTCAGTTCCGACTCATGTGGAGTTTGGGGAGCTGGTGTATGAAGATTCTGTCTTTGTATCCCTTTTTTTGCAGTATCCAAGGAGCTGGAGAGTGAAAGAGTGCGAGGGTTTGTACTGATCGTCGCACGTCTCTCTGGAGGATGCACTGGATACCCTGGTGACTCGTGGGGTAACCACATGGGAGGCGCGCCGATATGTTGCAAGCCCAGTCCATTTGGCAAAACTCGCGGCAGATGGGCGGGCAAGGAGTGTCGAGTATTGGTGGTGGCCGTGGGTGGTGTCTCGAACTGTACAGCTCGCGTGAGGTCTTCGTACACTCTTAGCGCATCTGGTCTCCTCGAAGGGTCTTGGACCATCATTCCACCAACAATACGGATGACATGGCTAACAATGTTATCGATGTTTGTCCGGCGCGATTGACAGGCCTCCTTATGCATGACCTCTACAACGTCGAGAACTTTTACAGTGTCATGAAAGCAGCCGCTATAACCTGTCTCCACAAGTTCCGAGATACCTGCAGTTGCTTCCACTCGACGTTTGTAGTAGTCAATCAGCCCTTTGTGACCGAATACAGACCATACTGCAGCTTGACTGATCACGCAAGCCAAGGCCTAGATGTCCTTAGCCGGGTGTGCTTGCTTGATGCTTTGTTGCCTGAACTTGTCTGTCTCGCCACGGAAATATTCTGGTGCACCTTGAGAATGAGTTAGAAAAGAATAAAAATGGATCCTTATGACAACATACTATACATCTTTGTGCTGTCTACATCGCGAAGTTGCGTCTCATTGGAGTCATTCGCTAGCACAAACCCTGTAAGACCAAGATCGATGAGTTTGAAGGAGACATCGAACGGGCTGTCCTTGTTCATATCTGACACAAGAATGTTGTCCGGTTTGATGCCATTATGTAGTCTTCAGAACTAAGTCAGCTTGGGCCGAGAGCAGAAAAAGTTTAGGAGTTCATACTCACCCTACTCTGAACGATCGCTGGTTGAGTAGATCGGGAAGATGATGTATACACGATATTGGCTTTATGAGCTGAATGAAATTTGTCCAGAACTTGAAGATATCGTTCGCTGACGTCGGTGGATCGGTACGTTCGAAGAATTCCGTAAGGGTGCCGCCACTGACATACTCGCGCAATATGTAACAGTTGTCACCCTGTACCCACAAACCATAGAAGCGCGCCATGTTTTGCATCGCATCCTGGCCACTTGGTTGGCTCAGAAGTGTCCTGTAAGCTTCTACCTCGTTATTATGCAACTTTGTATCGTCCGATCGACACGATTTCAGGATGAAGGTATTGGTAGGAGGGTGATGCGGTTCATCCTTATCGCACAGCAGTCAGCAACTTGACACATAAGCGTGGACTTGTGCGCGCTCAGGAACTTGACCTACTGGAAAAAGAGAGTTGTACTCCTCAAAAACCTCGACCCTGAAGATGGTCGAGTCCGGTCCCTTCTTCAGCAAGTCCTTTTCCTTGAACGGTACGGTCTCGTCGTCGTGTAGCCTCGTGCCATACAACCGGTCTTAAACCAGTCTTTTTGGGCAGAATTCCCACTGCGCCTTGTAGAACGCGTCATATATGCCCTTGCAAGCTCCCGGCCATCCGTCAGGGCTGAAGAAAGGCAGTCTTCCGTCACTCAGTTGGTCATGTTGAGTGAAACTCGTTATGTAGGGACCCCGATCTATCGAAAGAAGGACCGAAAATACGATTATGTATCTTTCTCGGACTATGCGATCAAGGTTGGACGAACTACCGACGTATAGCAAGAGCTTTCGCACTCTGTCCGTATTAAGGTAGGTTTGGAGCGCGCGTATTGACACGATGGGCCGGGTGCCTGTTGGTGAAGATTCAGCTTTGGCAGACAACTTGCACTTCCCTAGGTGCCTAAGGAAATCAGAGAGCTCGCCAGTGATTTCGGACGACATGGTAACCGCTAGAGGTAACGCGCATCAGGTTGTTGTTATTGTGGTGGTGGTAGTCGGTAAAAGTCGCAGCAGATACAGGAGCGGACCGGATGGATGAGCAGCAGGCATGAAGCTTGGAACGTGAGTTGGTGTCGAGATTGAAGCCTTCACAAGCGCGCGCTGCGAGGCTGAAAGCCCCAGGGAGCTGTTCGACGGCCGTTCGCTAGCAAGGCAATGCGATCAAGACGGGAACCCCAGTGCCCCACCAAAAGCTTCAAGCCACAACTCACCGGACCTGCATCACCGTGGCATCGTCCTTGTTGAGGATGCCACTATCCATTTGGGACTACGCATTCTCTCCTGCAAGAAATGCGACGAAAGATGATGAGAGTCATTAAAAACAAAAGACAGGCGGACGGGGGAAAGCTGGCAAGCAGATGGACGGATGAGCCTGGACAACTACGGACGCAAACCTACTGCGGCGGGTCCATGTTGGTGAATGCAACCAGATATGTGTTCGCAACGAGCATTGATGAGGATTCTGAGGATTAGATGGTAGAAATGATCTACCTTGTGGGTGCGACGTTGGCTTTAGGTCGAACGATTTGACACAGCGAAGACCCGCCAAGACCCACCGGCCCACCACTGACCATGCCCAGCTGGCCTGCCATTCAGGCTTGACACGCTTTCAGCTTCCAGTGGCTTTCACAACAACCTTTATCCCTAGACACCTTACGAGATAGCTGTGTCAAAACACGTTAACTATCTAATCGAATCAAATTTAGGCCAGGCCGCAGAAAATTCTTGATGGTGCACAACAGCACACCTACGTAGGTAGGTAGACAGTTTGATTCGAGGAGATTAAACTCACGGCATCGCGAGGCAGTTCCATGGTACACCTTCATCCCATCCATGGTACGGCTATAACCCATAGACGAAAGTGAGCCACTCAATATTACCGCATCATCATCGCCACTACAGCCCAAGGACCATATATAATAATATATGGGTCAAGAAAGACAACGTTCGAGGAGATTAACAGTTTGGAAGAATCTTCTAAATCTATACGTCTAGAAAAATAGCGAATGTCGCGCCCCAGTAACACAGTCTTAGCCAGTCTAATGACTCAACAACCCAGGGCATCAAGCCTCACCAGCTGCTTCGGACCGATCACTCTGTCTAGTATCTCTTCTAGCCAAGCAATAGATGACGTACCATGCGAGGAAGGTCATTGCTGTTGCAGGCAAGGCGATCTGCAAGTACAGCTTGAGACCCTGTATTTGCAATTCTTGTTCGCCATTTTGGAATTTGAGGATGTCGGTGCTCATGAAAGTCTGCATACCCAGGGGTCAGTAGATGTGGGGACCAAGAGCACTTTACCGATTACGTACAGCGATGAAGGTTGCTGGAAGGAAGAAAAGAGTTACAGTGGTGATTACTCTCATCGAGACTGTCTCTTGCTTCGTCTTCATGGCAAGGTCTTGCATTTTCACCGTCATTGTCTCCAAGCGAGCTGCGGATTCTCGGGACTCTTTTGCATAGAACTCGCTCGCTTTGGAGCTTCGATGTTGCAATATACTGCTCACCTGTATGACGTTGGGTTAGTATACCTATGCTCCTTTCATGCCATTATCTTTTGTGCTTCTGATTTTTTGGAAAGTGCTTGGTAGCAGCACTGGTGCTAACAACTGCGACCTCCCGTATTGACTCCATAGGTTTAGCCTCGATGCTTACCAGAAGGTGCTCTATACCAGAAAATGAATTTAAAGAGTATAGCACTTACTAAGGTCTTTCGATTGGCCAAGAGGTGTAATAATGTCTCCGTCCGCGACTGAAGCATAAGCAAATCTTTCTCAACTGCAACTACGCCTTTAAAAAAGGCATGAAGGTTAGCTCTGCAGCCATCACGTACTTTTTCAGGAAATTCTTCTTGCTTTGTGAGTTCGTTGTAACACACCCTCAGCTGCCCAAGAACCTCAGTGTTCAGCTTCAACACAAGCATAGCTTCCTGTGCCTTCTCTTCGATACACTGTATTTCTTGGAGGTTTTTGAAAGTGAATATGTCAGGTGTCTCCTCCATAGCACTGTCGGAAAAAGACGGTGGTAGCTCTGGGGGTGACAACAACTCAGAAGATGATAACAGCCGCTTTTCATCTCCAGAGATCGGAGTGTCGTTGGTTTTGTCAAGGCGCCATGGCCGAGTCATTGAGCTGCAAAAATTGTGTATGGCTGAGTTTCGTAGTGTCGTCTTGGGAGGAGAGTTCATCGTTGGTATCGATGTCCACAGGTTGTCATCAACATTGCCTGTCGGCAGTTGTGTACATGGCTGTGGACCTGAATGCATAGTATTTGACCGATTCGTACGTCGCGTTGTCAAAATTGGTGGCAGTGTGAAAGCTCGCGATGGAGGACTCGTTGAATACATATGTGATACGCTGCGAGAAGGTCCTATGCTGAGGCTTGGGCTTGTGACATTTGGTAGTGTAGGCGATGTCAATGGTGTTGGAGTCTTCTCTACTTGAAACGCCATTACCCCTCTTGTCAATGTTTGCAGTTGATCTTCGGGATCATTAATGTACCATCGCCAGTTCTCGCCGGACCAGTTACATAGTAGAAGATGGGTGTCAAGGGATGCTGCAAACGCATCGCTGTGACACCCAAGAGTGCTCCCATTATGTATTCGTCTCTCGGAGACTTCGGTCACACGATTCTTGATATCTTTGTTTCCCTTGACGATGATCCAGGTCATTCGCCCCTTCTCTACATCGAACGTATGGTATACGGCACACTGACGGATGGACCACGGCAACTTTGACTGGCTTCTCGACGGTTCCACTGACCTTAGGTTGTAGCAGAAGCGAATGTCTCTTCCCGAGCGACCCATTTGGGGCAACACACAAGCTCTGTCGTACGAAGCCAACCGGGATTCTTCTCTCAGCCCACTGAAATGGAAGTCTTGTGCGTGTTCTTTTAGTCCAAAAGGAAAGATGAAGTCCATAAATGAAGGTGGCACCTGGTAGAACGTACATAGGAGGCTGAACATGTCGTGCGTGATACGCAACGGTGCCCGGCTTTGGCCCGCTGTTAAAAATCTACCGTCATCAGCTGAGTCTCAGAAAATTGCAACGTTCACTGACATGAAGCGGCACCTTGGGTCTACAGCCTCAGGTTCCATTGGTTGCTTGAAGCCTAGAATGAGTTCCAATTCGCGTTGATCCTTGATGCACGCCGCGCTATAGCCTTGTGCATGGTTAGGAAATCAACCGCGGCTGGCGATAGGCTGCTTACTATGGTCTGCTTCATGGTAATCGAGAAAATCCACCGCTACTGTTTTGTCTTGGACGTCTCGGAAGAGGTTTTTGGATTGGGTTTTGAGTCGATCAAAGTATCCTGCCGTACTATGCGTAAGGGCGTTGCGCTGTATAAGATTCTTTGGGTATTCCCGGAAACCTTTACAGGATGAAACAAATTGATGCATTGCGACCACTAAAACCAAACAATGAAATCTGCAAAGTTCATACTTGGGAGCAGTAGGTGAACTAGGCTATATAACATCGCTGAAGATGATCACAGCCCCGAGTCCCTAGTCCGATGTGCTGCCCTAGACAAATGGCCACCAACCCTTGGAATCCTGCTCAGCCCCCGCACACGAGGATCCCGAGATCTCGAGCATATAGCCCCACGTTATCCTAGTCGACACTTCTTCTCAGTCGTCTTCCCATCGTCGTTTTTTGAGAGCATCTCGCTGATCCTGAAAATGTGTTAGATTGTGTGTTGAGACTAGACGTTAGAAATTTCTCTTACAGAGCTTAATGATCTAGGAATCCAGAATCTGTATGTCCCATTGACTGCCTGTAGGCCTTACTCAGCCTACGCCATTCAAAAGTTCTGGAAGTCATACCTCAATGAAAAAGTTGTATGACCCATACAATTCGGTCAGGTACGCTTGCAAGTCTGCCTGGTTGAGGCGGTAGTCCGGAAATGTATCCCACACATAAGACATTGAGTATCAGCAAAAAGGCAGTATTGAGGCGTAATCTGACTCAGTATCAATTGAGAGAAATATGAAATCGGTGAAGAGCGCTACAGTTTCCAAGTAATCTGAAATCCACGTCCTTCACATCTCTACGGTTGACAGATATACGTCGGGCTGGTATGCCTTCTGGAGTGCGGCTCTGCTTGACTGGTATCATCAAGAGTCCTCCAGATTCAGGTCCTAAGGCTGTCTATGTCGTTCGGATCAGTTCAGCGAATAACGCGATGTAGGCTTAATTGCTCGATGCAAGCCGTCATGTATGCACCTGCAACGAGGGGTCATGAGATGACATGTAGCAAGCCCTTACTGGCCAGGCTGTCATTCCGGTGAACTTCAACAACTGCGCACTTCAGCCATCTTTTTCTAGTGTGTGCGCCCTATTGGTGAGGCTCGCTCTGAGCAGCATGCGGGCGGGGCGAACGCCATGTGGTGTTTTCAGTAGGTGTCGGGGCAGACTCTGGACTCGATTCTGCCTAATTGCACATGATTACATGCAAAGGCGGCATATTGCCTCATCCAGACACTTCTTGGATACAGCACGTACAGTCTATGTTCCGCGAATCACTGCCTCGAACATAAGCCTCCTTCCTCAGGATTTCCGTCCGGAACGTAACAACAACAAGGCCGATATCGACATGTCTTTCGCAGATCGAATTCCGATTCAAAATTAGGTCCATGGGATCGTGGGAGGAGAGTGATGTGTAGAGGTAGGGTACCGCCCATGTGTGCGGAGTGTATCCGCTATGACGGAGCTACCTAGGTACCCCGCTAAGAGTCACTGCCCCACCAAAATTTTGATACCGTCTAAAGTCTTTGGCTTGTGAACGACGCACATATTGTCAGCCATTTTGACATCGCTCAGGGGAGAAGATCCTTCCGAGACCCTCCTCAGCAAGCCCGTCGCGATGTCGAAGCCAAAAGACCTGCGCACGCTTATCGATCTCACCAAAACCACGCAAGCGCTCCTCACGCATTTCCAATCCTCTCTCGCGCCCAGCAAAGAAAACGCTTCGAAGCCCGATGCCTCAGCGACTGAGATAGCGAACCCTCTCGATGCCATCAAAGCGTCGACCACACTCCTGAAATCCCACACGACCACGCTGTCGCTCCTTCTCATAAATCCACCGCTCACACCCTCGGCCATAATAGCGAAGATTGGCGATGTGAGTTCAGGCCCGCTGAATAGTATGGTGGCTGTGGCCTCATACGTACCACAAGAGGGTCAGAAGGGTGACATCGGGAACATAATGCGCACAGAAGTCAAAGCGCAGGTGCGGAGGTTGCTGGCGACATGGGGAGAGGTTCTTGTTATAATCTTGAAGATGGCAGAAAAGAGACAGAATACGCAGGGCAAAGACAAAGGCCCGACAGAGAGCGAGAAACAAGAGGTCTTGTCTTCCACCGGTGTCTTATGGGATGCATGCGACGCGCTGTTAAAATTGTGCGCGGACGGTGTTGTTGGGCTGGTGGTTAAGAAGGCGCAGGAATTACGAGCAGTTCTGCTGGATGCGATCGAGGAGCTGAAAGAATGGGGAGAGGACGTTGAAGATGACGACGATGCAGCAGAAGGCAGTGACGACGAAGATGAGATCTTCGGCGCTTCGAACAAGATCGGCAAGGACGACAAGGAGTTAAAACTACTACTAGACACTAGTGTCAAGAAGCTGAAGATGGTGGGCATGCTGTACCAAGCACTGGTCAAGAGGAGGTTGAAGACATATCCTGCGTCGTCCATACTCGAACCAACTGCAGGGACGGACGGCACCACAACGACACCCTGCAAGAAGCTCGATGAACTTATGGGCACCCTCAAAACGATACCCGAGACGGTCGACGACATCGCAGGTGCATTCTATGATCTCGACGAAGACGAGGCGAAACAAACCCTTGATAAATGTTGTGCTGAGGCCAAGAGCGCGATCGATCTGGTCAAACAGAGTTGGAACGGTGAAGACGACGAGTTCACGGCATGGTCTGGCAAGTGGATCAGCGCACTAGAAGCTGCCTGAACAGCGTCCGCAACCAATTCGACATCACAAGCCTTTCACGCCGGGTACTTAGAATACGAGGATCAAGCGAACAAGATGGTATTTGTTGCTGACCAACAGCGTGTAAGCGACCGCTGAATTAAAAAAAAATCTTAAATTACCAAGACGCGCAATTTCGATATTACATGCTCCCTGCCAAAGTCTATTTCGTCCATCTACAACCCGAAAACAGCGGCCATACCCATGGCGACGACACCGTAGCTGGCAAGCTTGCCGGCAGCAGCGTTTGCCGTCTGCTCAGCGGCCTCGGAGCCAGTAGGGGAAGCAGAGCCGGTCATGGTGCGGCTTCCGCTGATCTGGCTGGTAGATGGGGAACCGGTGGCGGAAGCAGTGCCGGACGACGGTGGTGAAGTGGGGATGTTGGAGATGGTTACACCAGCGGCGGCGCAGAGGGAGGAGACGGCAGGTGTCAGGCCTAGAATATGGTTAGGTACGAACACCTGATAGGTGCATATAGGGATATCAACGTACTGGAAATCTCATTCTCGTCGCATCGCTCGGGCGCACAAGTGAGAAGCGTGCTCTCAATGGCGGGACGGCCAGTAGTGCACAGGCAGTTTGTGTCTGTGACGCCACAGTTGGAGCCGGGGATAGCGGCTACGAAGCAGGGAATCTGTTGATTGTTTTATTAGTTATGCGTATCGAATGAAGATGCACTGGACTCGGTTCAAAAGATGTGGAGCTGTCTCGTTGCGATTACCGAGATCGCATCCGATCAACGATGGATGTGGAGAAGGCAACATACAGCGCACTGCGGGATACCGCTCAGATCCTGAGCACCAACAAGAGCAAACGAAGCCGCAACGGCGAGAATGGCAGCCTGGAAACGCATATTGATACTGTCGTGTGGTTGGGTGTGGGGACTTTGGCGGAGGTAATATGGACAATAGGTGAGATGTTCGAAGAGACGGGTGGAATGAGCAGGGTTGAGCGACAAGAGACGGGGAGAAGGGGTCTAATGTACTGGTAAGAAAAGGTAACAAAATGTCTCAAGGTTAAATCTGGTAACCAATCCCCAAGTGCAAGCGTCCTCCATAGGACAAGACTCGTGGAGATTAACATTGGAGTACCCGATGATCGTCTCAGGGATTCTCGCGATCCACCCTTACATACAGGCTTTTGGGCGACCATTCCCCCCTCCCGCCATCCCTTCTTCTCAATGCGCCCTGATTTGCGCAATGCATTTGCGTTGGCTACGCCATTTGAGATGTGTGTGTGTTTGGTCGAGTGAGGATGGCCGGACTGTGAGCATGAACCTCGCATAGGCGCGTGACTTTCCTCGGATGAACTATTAGGTTGTAGTTAGAGTTTGGGATGGCGCCGAGCTTGCGGTCCTTTAGCGTTGGTCAAGCAGACGGCGCGGTTGCATGGCAGTGGAGAAGGATGGAGGGATTGTGTCCTTGCTTTTTCTTTGCATCAACGCTATAGTGCGTTTCTTACTCGCCGAACCAATCGTGACCCTCGCAGAGTTGCATCGTTTGTGGAGACAAGAGGAATAGGCTCCAGGCTTCGTTGTGCCGAATGCGCGAGGATACTTGCTGTACACGATCAAGGACGCTGCGTTTCTGTTGATTGCCTAATCTCCAAGTATCCTGCATCTTCTTTCTTTGCTTTTGTTGCATGACAACTGATTCGGGCAACCTGCTTTCGTTCGTGCGGCACCGGATGCTGACTCTGCGTTAGATAGAGGTGTGTCGTCTTGGCATGCAGGTGGGAAAGGTACCGCCCCACCGATCGAACGGGTCAGTGGCGTAATGCACCGCCATGGAGTGGGCTGTACATGCACAATATTCATTGGAACAACTTATCCTTTAGCAGTGACACTTTGCGCTCTACCAGAATCGTGTTCAAGCCGCGAAGGATGAGGAGGGTCCTTTTTGCGCAAAATCGAAGGTCATTGATTGGGCAAAAAATGCCGACAAGTTGTTGGCGAGTCCCAATCGGATTCGGCGAGGGGCAGCCATGCGCGAAGGATTCAAAGATGCAGGTACGCGATAAGCGGCATGCAGGCTTAGATCATCATCCCTACCCGTATCCCTTTTCTCCTTGCCCTAATTTTAATCTCTTGGTCATGACTGCTGAATCTTAAATCCCATCTCTTCTCCCTCAGCGTTCCTCACTCCATCAATAGTGCTGCTGTCTTGTCTCGAGCCTATCGTTCGTGAGTCGCTTTCTGGAGCGACGATCCAACGTTCTCGATCTCACGCACGTCCCCTCATGCGGCACTTGAGATCCAAAGTCCGCGATTCGCTGGTCCTTGCAGATCGGCCAAATCCTGTCTCACATTGCTTCTGCACTGTGATGGAATTATGCTTTTCAGGATGTGATGGTGTCTGCGCCGTTGGTGATGCATGTCGTCGGCAAAGATGAAACCGGGAACGCGGCACGGCAAATGGGCCAGACCAAACACTCGACGTGGGGTTTCAGCCAAAATTATTACCGTTGAATCCTTTCCCACAGTCGGCGCTGGCTTCAGACAGAGTGGGAGATGATGCAATTTGTCTCGACTCGTTTGGATCACTAGACTTGAGACTAGAGAGGTTCTGCCCATTGGGGAAATATTATGCGGTGTAATGGTTGCTTGCAACACCATATTGGCTGACGCAAGTCCGGCAGCAGATGCTGTACCGGAAACCTAGCGAGCCCATGGAAGGCTTTAGTGACTAGCAGTACATTTCGACTCCGATAAACATGCAATCCTCCCGAACCCGACTCTACTGAATGTACTCAAACTTGTTCAATGTGATTACCAACCTCCAAGAACACCGCGTCCAGCCCGGTGAGGGTTGTAATCTAGCCAGGACCCTATCGTTGATCGTTAAAAGAGATCTTTGCAAAGAGAAGTCGCAGAACGGAAGGTATATTGCTGAGCCGGAAGCCAAAAAGAGAAAGGAGATCAAGGAAAGAACACGCCGTGGTCGCAGACACGGCAAACCTATGGACCGAAAGGTAGACAGACAGAAGAGAAAGATTTTGCAAATGTGCCAAAGATTGGAAAATGTTGCTTTTGGTCGCAGATATCGAGATGCTGACATGACTGTCGGACGTCACGCCCACGAAGTGGCCATCTAAAACATGCCCCCATCCATAGGCTGCTGGGCAACGGCTGGGCTGTGTACAGGACGTGGAGGCGAGTTGTTACGCACAACAAACGCGTTCTGGGGCATAGCTGGAGGTGACCCGAACTGGCTTTGGGCGTTTGCACGTAGACTTCTGCCTTCGCTTGACGCCTTCCGCAGCCTACCCTTTGGTTGCTGAGACTGATTCATCAGTCCGTCAGACGAGTTCGTGCGGAGGGGCTCGGCATAAGGGGCTCGCGGTGCCTCCATACCAGGCTGCACAGCAGGGTCGTAAGGTGATGGTCCTGATGAACTTTGAATTTCGCCGCGACCGAATCCGAAACGTCGTCTCATAGGATTGATTGGCGGAATGGGCGGTGCTTCGTTCTCCATACCATTCTTCAGGGAAGCACCAGCTGGAAGGTTGATCGTATCGATGGAAGACGTTGTGGAGAGAAACACAGGCTCCGAAATCTCAGACTTCGCAATTGACTTCTTGCGTAGCACTCCAGTTTTGGTCAACGGCTGCACGGTACTTGGGTTGAAGGCAGTTCCGTTGGGCGTGGTGGGGTTCGAGACGGGAGGAGTATGGTTGGCGGAGAATGGAGGTACTGGAGAGACTGGGTGCGAGAAGGCGTTGGCGCTTGCATTGTTGTACCCACCTGGGGACGGTCGGGGAGAAATTGGTATTCCTGGAGAAAACTTGCCTTGTGGAAGGGGAAGGCGAGAGTTCTGACCGGATCCAGCATTCGTTTGGATGGGATGGAGATGCTTCGACTCGAAGTAGTTCGCTGCCGCAATTTTGCTGTTGCTCCGTGATCGCATGCGACCCTGGGAGTCCAGTGATGGCCTCTCAGCAGGAAGTGGAGGTGTGGGATGAGCAACGTAACCAGGAAGTGATGGCATTGTGTTGGGAGGATACGCGCCACGGGATCCCTCGGTCATCGCCTGATCCAGATCGTCACGGTATTGATCAGGGCGAGGGCGGCTTCGAGAGCGACCTGATGATGTTCCTGAGCTCGAGCGCTCTCGTGTTGAACTTCTGGTCGATGCTTGTGGAGATCTGCCTGTTGGGCGACCAGTGCGGCTGCTTTCTGTTGCCGATCTCTGTCGGTGTTCCAGTTCTCGTTGTGCATCCTGCTCGCTTTGCTGCAGTACCCGAGATTGCTTTGGTCGCAGTGGAGGCACATCACCTTGAAGGCCGACAAGCGAGGTGCTGCTAACATTCCCTGAAGTTCCTCCAAGAGCAAGCTTCCGCACCGATTTGTTCGAAACATCAACTGTGGCGAACGATTCCCGGCTCGACTTTGCGCGAAGCATGTTCAAAGCAGTCTTCAGTCCGCCAGAGGGCCCACCGGGTGCTGGGCTTGTTGACCGGCCTTCAGCCCTGGCACGGAGGTTTTCCTGAATCAAACGCTGCCTCTGAGCGAGATCCCGCTGGAAAGCCTCGTGATCAGCCTCTGTCTCGTTGCTGGCAATGCGTTCGTGGGTTCTTCGCGGAGTGAGGTCCCAGGGAGATGCAGGGTTGGGTTCAGTAGCGCTCATGACAAGAGGTGTCGTACCCTGTCCGTTGACCGAGTCCTCTGAATACATCCTGCCACTCTCATCGCGGTATGGATTGTCGATATCATCCAAGTCCCATGGGTTAGAATGGCTGTAGGTCGAGGGCGCGGGTGTCACTGATTCGGATCCTGGCTGGCGGCGTTGGAGGCCGAACTCTTGTGTATGGATGGCGAGTCCCATAGGTGGGCTCATCATTGGTGGACCTGGTTCGCCGTAGTTTGAGGAAACGTTGCTCATGTTACGGAGGTGCTGCCGGATCATCCCGCTCAGTCCACCGTTGTCAGGGCCTAATGTTGGGGAGTCAACCTCGGTACCGTCCACTTTGACTGTCTCCTCGGGGCGAGGAGACGCTTCTTGAGTCAAGGCAGGGCTGTACGAAGCAGGACCCGTCCAAGGTGCCTCTTCCTCTGATGTCCGTCGAGAGCGGAGAGCAGGATGCTCAAATATTGAAGGTGCAGGTCCGGTCGCTACGGGAAGGTTGTCAAATCGGCGGGCCGGCTCCGTCACATGAGGAATCGTCGGTTTAGGAGCTTCTTCTTCTCCATCACTAGAATCTGGGGAACTGAAGAAAGTTGCCTTGTTGCAATTGTCTGGAGACGCTGCACGCTGACGCGGGACTTCTGGGAGGCGTTGGGTTGGCGGTGAGCTCGGTGTTGCTGGGCCTGCGGTCCTCATCTGACTTGCAGCAGCTTGAAACCTGGAGAATGCAGATGCTGCTTGACTGGGTTCAGTAGTCGACTCAGAGCTCGAGCGCTCCTTTGCGTCACTTTCAGCTCGCTTGCGCCTCTGCTCTTCTGCACGCTCTCTCAAAGTGGGCTTGCGAGGCGGTGACTTTTCGACCCTACTAGGTGGTGCGCTGCGCCCTTCACGGTCTTGTTGCATATGGCGCAAACGCTCTGCATATTGCTCTTCACTAAAAGCTGCCTTGGGTTTATTGAATGTTCCCATGGCGGTGGCTTTGCCTCGATCATTGGGCTGGAGTGCTGCATTGAGAGCATGTACCTCCTCACTGTCACTGACAATAGGACTCGCCAGTGTAGGCGATTGTGGATGAGCGAGGACTGGACTGGACGCACCAGAGGAGTTGTTCCTGCTCACGCCCGGGTATTGGATCGAGTTTGGGCTATCTGAGCGCAAACCTGGTCCTCGGGCGAAGCGATCGCTGAGATTGGTGGCAGACCGTGCTTGTGCTATAGGGACTGGTGGTGTTGATCGGCCAGTTGGCGCACGTGCCCGTTGTATGGAGTTGAGACGGTTCATGGCTGACGACTGTTGCTCTTGAATCTGTTGGTCCAACCCCTGATCGTAGAGTCTCCGTTTCGTTGTCGATCTACTCAGATCAGGGGATGCCACAGGGGCACCTGCGGGTGGGAAGGCAGGAGAGGACGCTGTTACGGAGTTGGTACCCTGAGATGCTATCGATGTCGCAGCCGTAGACGTACGCGTGTCCACGGTGCCTGAGTTGGTGGATGATGACGTCTCCCTCTTGCGACTGAGCTCCGTAGGGCTAGACGGCTCAGAAAGCTGGCCCTCGTTCTCATCTGCTTGCTGCCTCAGCCTGTCCTTTTCCTCCTGACGAAGTCGTTGGTATGCTGACATGTTGACGTCGTCGTCGTATAGCGTCCGTCCGGTGCCCTTGGTATTATTGTTGGAGATCATGTAAATCTTTTGCCTTCCACCAAACAAGACGTTGCCCTCGCCAGGTCTAGCTCTGGTCATCATGCTGCCGGAGCCATCGTCGTCCCTACTGCTGTCGAAGGAATTGGTTCGCTCGTTTGCAAAAGGCGGTCGAATGGAGCCACTCAGGGAGGAGACTTCGGCAATATCGGAGAGGCCACCGGGGACGAAACCAAACTCGTGGAGGCGTGATTGGCGTTTCGGTTGTAGTACGCTGTCGTCGCTGGCCTTGCCAATCTTCGAGTCTGGGTCGTCCTGCTCCTTCAACATGCTGAAGCGGGTAGACAGACCAGGCATGATCAGACTTGTCCGGAAGTCGTCTGCTTTGGGAAGGGCGGCACTGAGGTCGAACTCGGGCTTGGGCTCCTCCTGGCCCTTCTTCCCCTTCTTTGTCTTCTTTGCAGCGGCCACATCCTCACTGCCGTCCTTCTTCCTGTTCAACCAGCGATTCATGATGCCCTGGTAGTTGTTAGCAAAAAGATTCGAGCGCGGCATTGCATCTGGAGAAGGCGAGAGGCTACGGCGGGCGCCTTGGCAGTGTAGACGAGAGGAGGTATCTTCTTACTAGTGGCAGAGAATGGACTGGACTATAGCGACGATTGTGCGCTAAGCAATCTTGAGCTGACTCTGTGTGCAGAGGGCGGGCAGGCGCAGTCGAGCGATGAGTGGGGAAGGCAAGAGCAAGGCGACTCGGGCTGGGAGGAAAGAGCAGACGCGAACATGTAGCGGGGCCAAAAACAACAACGTAGTCGACGGCGAGCAGTCTTTTGCTGAAAAGAGTGTCCTAGGCACGGGGGGAATGTAATGTCGGCAAGCGGCGAAGGAGAGCGGTCGGGGTGAAAAGGAAGGCGTGCAGCGATTGCAGGCGTGCTTGGGCGCGGGCGCGGGCGTGTCTGGATGGCTCGGTTGGCGGCAAAAAAGTACAAAACAATAGATTATGGCAAAGGTTAAGGAGCGTGTACAGCTGGAGACGACAGGTGAAGGAGCGAATGCACGCGCGCTGCGGAGTGCTGGCGTGGTGAAGGAAAGGAATGCAGAAAGCAGATCTCCCGACCGAAAAGATGCGTCGAGGAGCGGGTCGACGTGGGTATGCACTCTTTGGGCCTCTGGGGGAGTGACAAGCACACTCACATGGTACAAGGATGCAATGCCACTAGCTTCATTTCCGCGTCGCGCATGGGCATGGCGGTGCATGGTGAAGAGCGACGCCATAACGCGCGGGCCAGCATCCGCTCGATAGGCCGACTGAGGTCTGACGGCCATGATTGCGCCGCTGAGCCCAAAACCCGCGCCGTCCCAGGGGATGCGGGCGACAAGCAGACGTGAAGACGCAGCGTCGTGGTCAAACGGTCATCTGCTAGCGCCCTCGCGCCTTCCTCGTCAGACCTGCGCGCCTTCCCTGTCAGACGTCGCTCCTGCCTCCTCAGACGCGTCGCAGAGGCATTCCTTCCTTTTTCCCAAAAAGAACGCACGCGCACTCGCTCCATCATCTCCATAGCCTCCAGCACTCGCGCGCACGTTCTCACCATAGCCCTTGGCCCGCCATTTCCAGCTGCCGCAACGACAAAAAGTATCATGAACATGGCGAGGGACACTGTGCTAGCCATGGCGCTCTGCCCAATCAGCGCCCTGCCCTGGCTGGTACCTTGCAGGCGTCGGGAGGGGCTGGCCCATCCCTGCGTCCTCTATATAGCCTCCGCCGACTTGCTTTTGTCGTCTTGCCGCGACACATTGTCAGCTTTGCCCTCTGCGAGCGTCAGCTCTGCAGCTCCTACAGGACACACCATCCAATCGACAGGCCTGCACATGGGTGGTCAAAGTATGCGGGGAGGCTACCCAGAAGCACCAAACGCCCATCGCGTACCTGAAGCCGCTAACCTCGGGACGCACAATGAAGCGAGCGAATCACCCAGCCGCCTAGTCATGGTCCCGGTGGCCTTTCGCTGTTTCCCCTGGCCTAACCGCCTGCTGCTGTCATACCTCTCCTTTCCAAGTGCGACCGTTAGTGCAGAACCATGCTCGACTACTCCTCCTGATCGACTCTCGAGCGAAACAACTCAGTCTGTTCCCATTTTGTCGCGATATTGCGCCTGGCCAGATTGGTATCCGTAGACCTGGTCCAACTGTCGTGTCATCACCCGTGTGGCCGTCTTTCTTCCGTCAGCCCGCCCCTGTCTGCGGACCCGAGCGGGCATGCCTCCCCTTCTGCTCGGAACGTTCAAGGCTGACTGCCTAATACAACAGCCGGCGTTTTCTTCGCGCGCAAGCTGCACTACTTGGTGCGCCATGCGACCTGCAGGCCGACATGACGGCTTCTTCCACTGCCAGCTAATAACATTACCTGATTTGGCTGTGCTTTGGCAATTGCTGAGCTTGCTACAGATCAACGCATCCTCTTCTTGCAAGTACAACACCTACTGTCGGTCCGACATGTCCTACATATTGTTGACTTTCCCGCAAGTTTCAACTTGCATGCTGAAATGAATAGCCCGGGCTGGACCTAATCGATTACAGCGGTGCCACGAGGCGCGCAAATTGCCCCTCATCCGCCGCCTGCCGTTATACGCTGATGATGATCATCTCCAGGCCGTCCGCGAAATTGCTGTAGGATCGGCGCTACACCAGCCCTGTGAGACTCCCGCATGCCATTTGCTGCCATCGTCCCCTAAGACGCGTCAAAGACGCGTCTAGTATATTGAAGACCATGTTGACAAGCACACACGCGATCGTACTTTTGACAACTATCTGACCGGGTTTCAGATCAAGCTCACGCCGCCTTACCAGACGACCCCACGATTGTTTCATGCTCCCGTACACCATGTCCAGCGAACGCCTCACTGCGGTCCGAACAGCTCCAAAGGCTGTCTTAAACTCGGCCATCCAAGCATCATCGCTGCAAGCCAGCGTCGCCGTTAACTTTGACAGCGGGTCAGGTTTACCAGGCTGTGATCTGTTAGATGTGACAACACAGGTAGGTCACCCCCGCCAGGAAGCTGAGGGTCTATTTCATTCAGTCACTTCCATCATGTCTATCTGCAATTCTTGCTCAGAGTACCGACCAGGACCATAAAAGTCCGTCACCGTCATAACATATGGATCTACGAGATGAGCTGCCAGCGTCTTTGGAACCGCCAACGTCATCTTGCCAGTTTAGTCACAAGGCATCATTTCCCCGCCAAGAAGAGAAACGAGAAAGAAATTGCAAATTCTGTTCTAAAGTTGCGCCAGCACGTCGCGACCGATTCGTCAAGAAAACAAAATTTTGTCATATTACAAGGGCCGAGATGACAGACCCGGATAATTTCCGTTGATCCTCCCGGCCACCGTGCTTGGTGAGCAGGGTGTTGCCGCGTCAGTGCGGGGACCTTGATTATTCCTAATCTAAGTAAGGCGCTTGCGTCTGTGATGGTGGTGAGACTTGACCGGCGAGAACCGAGTCTAAACCTTGCAATAAAATCTCGTTTTATCCGGGGTAAGGTAGCGTCGACCACAAGGCGTTGGGTAGACCTTGCTTTCGTCTCGATCTACCTCGTCGTCATGCTCTACTCCATTTTATCAATGGCCAATGCGAGCAGACGAGAGATCCATTTGCGTCGGCTTCTGGTTTTTGGAGAGGTGGAGAACCACTTCTAGATGGTTTGTACAGTGGCATGTCAAGGAATATGTCTTGAGTACAACAATCGCTCGACGCACCGTGCACTATCTTTCTATTACAATGTCCCCTAAGGTTCTGTTGCTGTTGCCTTGCTTTGGATTGTGAGGTCGCTTCGGCTGCGTTGAGCAATGTCTTAGCCGACAACGATGCTTGAAAAACGGCAAGTGGAACAGAAAAAAGCGCATCTCGAGATCACTATCGTGAAATCCGATCCGGAATCCTTCTTCTCCTGCTTGTGTGTCGCTATGTCATTACGTCGTTTCTTTCACTCTCACCTAGCCAGTTTTTAGCCCGCTAGGTCACCACACACACGCCGTTCAAGGCTTTTGTATCACTCGTGAGTATGTACAATACTTCCACGCGTGTCGCCTCTCTACTTTATTTTCCCCTGCCTCCACCTCAACTCGCGATTGGCTTATGATCTACCGTGATGCGATCAATTCTCTTACGTTTCGTAGCCCTCGCGAGCGCTGGTGTGATCAGGCATAAGCCTGGTCCCAACGAAATTTTCTCCTGCGGTATTCCTCTCCCCAGTTTTGAGAATGGCACAAGGGCGGCCAGTTGGGCGCAGTATTTCGATGAGACTCAGGCCCACCCTGGTCAAAACGGCCAAGGCGCGACTGATATATTTGCTGATCCTGTCGGTAGAGCTCCGGTGAGGTGGCCACGTAATGCGGAAAACAAGGCTGTCATACCGTACTGCTATCGAACTGAAGAGGTTCGCGAGGCCAGCCTGCCAATCGTATCCAATGGTATCAAGACGTGGATGTCGTAAGTACATGTCGACCAGGTTGAATATGTAGAAGTTGACCAATGACCCTTTAGCTATCTCGGTGTTGCTGGCAAAGAATCTGACCACGCCATTAATTTCGAGGAGCATTTGACCGGCGAGGGAAAACCGGTATACTGTACGTCAGACAGTAAGAACCCCGACGACTGGAACTCGGCTTTACCTCATGAAACGCTGGCCATATATTGGGGTGGAGACGAGATGGGATGGAGTGCTAATGTAGGTCTACAACCAAACCAGGAGAGACCCTGGGCAAACCAGCTACATATCGGAGACGGCGAATGTCTCCATTGCGTTCTGCAGTGAGTGTCCTTGTAGAAACTGAATGTAGGACATATATTGACTTCCTACGTCCACATTTAGCGAACTCGGTCATGTTATGGGTAAGGTGCCATCTAGAAATAAGTTGCGACTCTTGCACTAACAAAAGCCAGGTATGGTACACGAACACCAGCGCAGTGATCGAGACACTTATATCAAAGTCGAGTATGAGAGAATCAGTGATTTCGAAGAGGTGAGCAGAATTATCCCGATACGTCCAAAGACGAATATTCATTAATGATCTGACACAGTGCTGGAAACGCGCCAAAGCCAAGGGCGACCCCAAAGTCACCCAATCCAACATATGCAGTAACATAAGGTATGCGCTCAAGTATGATTGCTTGTGCGCCCACTTCACCAAAGGCATCACCGGAGATCTCCTTCCCCTCTTTACGCTCGACTATTACGACATTGCAAGCATCATGCACTACCCAAGCTCCTCTGGGGCAACAATGGAATGTCCTAACTACGGGTCCGAGAAATCTTCCAATCGTTGTCCCATCCAGGTCTATATAGACTACGAGGATCACAGCAAAGGACTAACGATGTTGACACCAAACCTACGGCCGTCTGATCAGGATATAAAATGGGTCAAGCATGTCTACCCGTATAAGGCAGAGACTTGAGCCATTTTCAGAAGAACAGAGACCGATAGCTATGCAATGCGCCGAGGCGTTGTGTAGTGGCGATACGAAAGTCTGGAAAGGCAGTGAGCGACGGATAAAGAGAACACCAAACTTATTCGAGAGCAAAACACAATCCGATACCACCCGAATGCCGTTGAAGAACATGTATGTATGGTAACTGGGTTTTCAACTTCCAGTCGAGTCTACAACCAAGAAAGACTAATGATTCCAGCGTTACAAGACCTCCCACAGTAGTCGCAATTGGTTACCGATTACCACAAACACAAATACCTTATCGAACTCCATGCGTCCAAGGAATGCTAGGATGAGACAAAGCCACGGTCAATCAATTCCTGAGTGCTTACCAAGCGCAGCCACATACCGCGTCATCCTACAGCCAAAGCCAAAACTACAACAACAAATCACGCCATCTACCTGCACCATCCTACAGTATCTACCGAAATCACACGATATGTCGTCACTCTCCCACCATACAGATAACCCAGACCATGCAACACTCATCGGTAACACAACTCCGTCTCACCATTAAACTTTCACTTCCGAAACACGACCTCCAACACCCGGCTTTTCCCCCCTCCCCGCTTCCCAACGACTGTCTGTAAGCTTCGAGGGGGCTGTGCTCAACAAAATGCAAGCTACCTAGGTATGCAGCTACCCGCTGCAGGTCAGCCTCAACTGCATGACGAGCCGCGTGAGACGGTTAACAGTGGGGGTGCCTTATCTGATGTAACCAAACTTGCCCAACAACACCCGACTTCCCTTTTGTGTGCGAGCGAGCGGGGTTTTTGTTGAGCTTATCTCGTTTTCCGCTGGTGGGACGACAAGACAACGATCGGAAACTGTGCAGGCGGAAAAGACCAACGAGGCAAATGTGTAATGATCACGCAACGAAGTTCGAGTGACGTTGTTTTGAACATGTTTTTGCATTACAATTCATAAATCTTCGCGAGTCATGAACACATCTAAACTATGCGCCTGGGACCCAAACACGCAGGCGAATTGCGTTCCTTCTCCTGCCCAACTATACTACCATGCCTCTATCGTCGCTAATATGAACTCATCACTACCGGTCTATAACTAACATTGCGCAATTGCGACTGATACAGCCTGGTCGTCAGAGTGGCTGATGCTAATGTTGATGCTCTTGACACCAACGCGCTTGGCTTCTTCGTGAGCCTGACCATAGAGCTATGTAGATGTTAGTGTATACTTCTAAGGTTGCGTACTAGAGTGCACATACCTGGACAGTTGGCGCGCCCGACTCGTCGTTGATGATCTCAATGTCCTTCAGCGGAGCACCGGCGCCTTGCCCCTTGACGCCTAGCGACTTGAAGACAGCCTCCTTGGCTGACCACTTTCCAGTGAAGCTTGCTTGAGGGTTCGGTGCCTTCTGGCAGTAGGCGATCTCCTTCTCCGTGAAGTTGCGTTCGATGAAGGTCTCGTTCTCAATGTTCAGCGCACTCAGACTCTCAACATCGACACCAACTTTACTGTTGGCGGAAGCAGTGGCCTTGGTAAGCTGTTCAACCATGTTCATCGTCTCCTGCGCCTTCTTATCTTTCTTGGGAGCAGGGGTCTTTGCATAACTGTATGTAGAGGTCTTCTTGTCCATTGTGACACGCGCTTGCGGGTTGAGGAAGACCTCTTGCATCTTCTCATCCTCATACGGTGCCTTGTCCTTGGCGCGGAACATGGTGTTGTTAATAAGACCGTCGTGAAAGTATCGGTAGGCCTTCTTTTGGCGAGCCTCAACCTTCTGCTTGTAGGCGGCGAACTGGTGGTGCTCAAGCGTGGCGAAGAGATACCTGGGATGAATACCAATAGCTTGACTTCCCTTCTGTCCGAAACCGAATGAAGTGACGGAGAATGCCTTGACACCATCAGTCTGGATGGACTGGGATGGGTAAACAATGTAGTCAAACTGTTCCATGGTCTTATCGATGTTGTCGGCATTGGGGTTGCCAGGTACGAGACCAGAGTTGAGCACCTGCAAGCAACCGTTGAACATCCAAGCACCAGCAGCACCCTTGGGGTGACCAGTGAGGTACTTCTGCCAGATACTTAGCAGCGCATTGCCCTTCTTACGACCAAGATGACGCATCTGGTTGTTGATGACATCGGATTCGTTCTTGTCGTTCGCCATTGTAGAAGTACCGTGGAAAGAAGCGACATCAAGATCGTCGATAGTAAGGCCCCAAGTAGCAAGGGCACCACGAAGAGGAGCGATGCGTGAGTCCTGTTTCCAGAAGTTGTTGCCCAGACTGTTTAGCGCGTCCTTCTCCTGTCGCTTAGCCTCCATTTCGATGTTGGAAGCACGCTCCTCGAGATAGGCAGCCTCGTCGAAATCCTCGCCAGTAGTATCCTTCATCGCTGCAACCTCCTCCTGGAGATATAGGATTTCAGACTCTTGCCACTGCTTGATCTGTTTGCGTCGGAGGTCCATCTGTCGTCTCCTGTACTTGATGTCAAGGAGTGGGGATGGAAACTTGGACGGGGTCTCTCGGGCAGTAGTCAGTACACCCTTTCCTGGGGCAGGGACGGAACGACCAATCTTGTCGGTCGCTGTGGCAGTGAAGCCAAGGATACCGTAGATGGGAACTCCCATGTCGAGAGCCAGCTTGGCGTCCATGATGACTTGCATACCACAACCTTGCGACTCCATAAAGCCATTTCTGGTCGTTGTGGCAGGGCGAGACATCTCCTTGGGTGTACGTCCATGAGCAAACTCGTCTTCGGCGTTGCTGGTAGCTTTCATGTTGGCGAATTCGTATGAACCTTCCTCCTGGAAGTCATCGAAACCACCAACAAAGCAGACACGGGCCTTTCCTTCGACAATGGTGTCGTAACCGATGTCGAGAGACTCAACAGCAGTGGCACAAGCACCGACAGGAGTCTTGATAGGTCCGGTAGATGAAAGGAGCAACATGTTGACCCAGGCGCTCATAGTGTTGATGAAAGACTCCTGCAGGATATCCTTCTGGACTGGCTTGTCCATGAAGCGGTCTTTGTACATTCCACGAAGGGCGGTAGTACCACCAATACCGGAACCCACGCAGTTACCGACCTGAGAAATGTGGACATACTTGTAGAACTCGTAAGGATCAGTGATACCACTGGCAAGCAGACACTCTGCAGTAGAGACAAGTACAAAGAGTGTTACAGGGTCGACCTGAGAGATGATATCATCGGGCACACCGTACTTCTTGGCGTCCCAGCCAGTAGGGACCTGGCCAGCAACGAGACGGTCGAAGCGCAGAGCTTTGGGGAGGAGGAGCGTAGCACCCTTCTTCATGCGAACGGTGTACTCGGCAGAGCCTTCGATCGCAAAGATCTCAACCTTGTCGCCATGCTCCAGCTTGAACTCCTCAGCAGTCTCTTTGGAAGCCTCGAACGGATCGAGGTCCTCCTCAATCTGGATCTCCTGCATGAGTTGCTTCTTCTTAGGGTCGTAGCCGTTGAAGAGTTCGGGCTCGATCAGACGAATACCGGCGTGCTCAAGGATGTACTTCTCGTACTTGGGCTTGACATCCTTGTCATCGATCGGCTCGTTAGTCTTGGCATCTACCCATCCGGAGTAGCTCTTTCCCTTGAGAGGACCGTTGTGGTTCTTGATGAGACCCATGATCCATGCCATCTCAACACATCCTTCGAGAGAGAACTCGCCATACGCTTCCATCTCCCAGCGTGTCCTGGAGTTACCCCAGGGCCCAACCTCAGCAAAACCAGTAACGACGACAACCTTCTCAAGATCAACCATGCCCTTCAGATTGTCGTTGAGAGGCTTGATCTCAGTATCCCAGTCGGGTAACTTAGGGAAATTGAACTTCATGTTTGCTCGAGGTTCGACCGTGGCTTTCTTGTACAGGGCCTCGCTCGCCTCGCCGTTGACAACCTTGTTCTCAATGGCGTTCTCCTTGATGACGGCCCTGCGGATGTCACTCGTCTCAGTGAGTTCCTTGCGCAGGTCGGTCATGAGATCTTTCAGGTTGGGGATGTACTGGAAGCCACCGTTGAGATCTGCCCACACAGGCTCGACCTGGCAGAGGTTGACAATCGGTGGTGCCATGAGACCAAGCAAATTGAAGGCCATCTCCTGCTGAGAGAAGGTGCGCACACCGTACTTCTCAATACCCTCAGCAACGATGTTGTTGGCACCCATCAGACCGGTACCACGGGTCCAACCAATAACAGCACCGCAGATGGTGAGGTAGTTACCCCAGCTCTCTGAGTGCCACCTTGAGAAGAGAGTCTCGAGTGACATCTTTGACTCCGAGTAGAGACCATCGTTACCAAAGGTTCCGTGGTTGGGAGACAATGGCAGGATGACTTGTGCTGGGCGGGTCTCGTAACCGTAGGCTTGCTTTTGCTTCTTGACAGCTCCAAGCATGCGCAGAAGATTGGTCAACATGATACGGTGAGCAAGCTCTGACTTGGAGTCGATGCTGTCGATCTCGCGACCGTTCTCCGGAATGGCGGCAAAGGGAACAATGAGGTCCAAGTCCCAACCAAGACCCTTCTTGGTGTCGAAGATGTAGTCAACCAGAGCCTCAACATCCTGGTTGCTACCCTGGTTGAAGGGTACAACAATGAGTTGAGAGCCGCGAGCGCCGTACCGCGAGTACATGGACTGGTAGTACTCTGTGACTTCGCGGGAGAATCTAGAAGTTGTGACGACAACCTTGGCACCACCGCTGATGAGACCTTGAAGGACTTGCGCACCGATGGAGCCGGCACCAGCACCCGTCATGAGAGCGTACTTGCCCTGGAAAGTGACACCAGACTTGGCAGCCTCCTCCAAGCAGTCCAGGTAAACGCCAGTGAGCTTCTTGCTGTACTCCCAGCCATGATCGTCCTTCCTCTTCAGATGTAAGAAGGGAATCGTCTCAACCTTGCCCTGCTTGGCGGAGCCATTGACACGACCATTACGGCCCCGCTTGCCTCCAACAGCCTTGACGTTGTCGTGGGGCATGATCTGGCCCTCGTTCATTGACAGCGAACGAATGACGTTGCTGTAGAGGCTCTTGATCTGGAGTTGTGATGACTTGGAAAGCTTGTGTTGCTGCTTGATAAGCTTATAGATTCTTTGCAAGTCGTTCTGAACCTTTGTGCGGTTGCCATATTCGGACAGCTTTCCACCCTCAGCCATCTCGCGCACGTAGTGCTCTAGCTTGCGAACGCTCGGCCTTGGGGCTTCCTCGTAGTTCATGTTGCCCTTGGCATCAATCTCGAGGTGTGGTGCGGTGGGTACTGCGACATCCTTGTAGACCGGAGCCGCGTTCAGAACCTCCTTGCAGTTGTCGATGAGCTGTTGACCGAGTTCTTTTGCAAGCTCGTATGTCTCACCGCGCTCAGTGGGGCAGTGGTCCATGTGGTACTGCATGAAGTCGAGAAGGAGAGGGTTTGAGCGATTCATGATGGCGATGCAACGGCTGACAATCTCACGATCGACCGCCTTGAGCTTGCCAAAGATGATGTCGTAGTACATGGTGAGAGCGTCCTGACGTGCCCAATTCCATGATGAGTCGTAGACGCGTGCCTTGAGTGGTGTGAACTGAGGCTCGATACCGGACGCGTAAAACTCGCCGTGCTCTGTAGTCCAGAGATCAAGCTGAGCCTGGAGCGCAGATTGCGTCTTTTGTGAGTCGACGAAGGACTTGTCACCCGCACGAAGATCGATCTTGAGGTATCGGGCGAAAAGCTCAAGCTGCTGCTTGAAGAGTTGGCGTTGGTCCTTGGTGAGCGCATCGATGGCCGCGGGGTCCATCATCATGCCGCCGCCCGAACCACCAGCGTCGCCGCCGGCTGTAGGGGCAGACAAGCTGATTCCGGCAATGCCCGCGTACTTGTTCGCCTGCTCGTCCAAGAAAGCCTTGCCGTCGGCTTCTGAGCCGAGACGTGTGGCTGGCTCGTTGGTGATGGCGAGCAGCAAAACTCCGTCTTGTCGTCCCTGCGCCAGTCCCCATCTTGTCTCGAGGTGCTTTCGCACAGCTGTGATGTTGAAGCCACCAGGCATCTTGGCTGACACCATGCGGGCAATGAGAGAGGAGGACTGCTTTCCCAGCTGACCGTTGAATGTAGCCTGCATCGCAGCACCGAGCTCGTCGAGAGGGGTATCTTCGGGCTTTTCGGGAGTTGAGCCAAATTCCTTGCCCAGGTCTCCGAGGATCTCGTTTTGGAGGGTGGACTTGCCTGTAAGCTTGTTAGTTATCGTTTTTGCTGTGTGTATGCAATTGGCTTACCTCCTACTAAATCCTTGATGGCCTTGCTCAGCGGAATGTCCACGAGGGGTTTCTTGAGCTTCTGGGCCACCAATGTCCGGACAATGTCGGTGGCTGTGACTGGCGCATCTGGCACCTGTGCTGCAGGTCCAGCACTCGGTGGAGGCGGTGCTGCAGCGGCGGCGGCGGCGGCAGGCGCTGAAGCGGCGGGTGCAGACGAGGATGCTGATGAAGCACCCCCGCTGCTCGCAGCCGGAGCCTCTGGTTCCTCCTCTATCGGGTCTACATCGTAGTAGATGTCCTTGGCGTCCTTGTTGTAGCACAGAATTTGACGCTGCAGCGACCGCGCCGCATCGTGTCCTTCGTATTTGCTGGCGAGTGTGCGCTTCGCCATGACACCGAGCGTGTCTGCGGGGCCGATCTCGACGATGCGTTCCGTCGTCTTCTCGCCGAGGACGACATCCTGCGTCTCAATCCACCTCACGGGCGAGGCGAATTGGTATGCGAGCAGCTCAATGAGCAGCGTGTGCGAAAGCTCCTGCTCGACCTCGGGACGCATGATGAGGTAACAGAGGGAGCAATTGGCGGGAAAGGAGGGTGGGTTGAGGCTCGACGGAGCTCAATGGGTATCTCTATTACAAAATAGAAGGAGGGTATCGTGGGTCTAAGGAGGGAGAAGGTGCCAGGAAGAAGACGCGCTATTAGGTGGGTGGGTAGTGTATAGTGCGGTGAGAGCACTCGAGCGATTCAAGGGTCCGGGAGGGGTGACTTGTCTCCCCCGCGAACGACTTGTGCTTTTTTTTCCTTGGAAAGAAGTGGAGTGAGTGAGTGGTCAACGGGTGTTGCAGGAAGAAGACATGCAACGCATTGGCTGTTTATCTCTTGTTGGACAGGACAACGGCTTGCGGTGCTATGGCAGGGCGTTGAGGAATTCTCCCGCCGCGGACTGACGGTACTAAAATTCCAGACCCCTGCAACTGCAGCTCGTTACTGCTTTGGCCGGTGCTCAACGAACTAATCTCGCCCGGAAGAGATGGGCTTGCGAGCGGTGCAAAGGCAGCCACCAAGACACGAGGTGACTCTGGTGGGACTCGGGCACGATGAGTAATTGCAGTTGGAGGATGCTTGTCTGGTCCACCGTGTCCTCAACAGCTGCGAGGGTGCGGATAAGCGTATCGGCGCCCGAGTTGTTGAGTGCTCTGCCCCAGCATTTGTGTAGGAGCATACCGCAGACCCCTGCCAACGCTAGTGACCCATGATATGCGGGCCAAATCTGAGCTCCCTCGTCGAAAAAGTCGACCAACTCGGCGCGAACATAACCACGCCAGCGCACCGCTTCCGACCCATTCCTCACCTCCTCCCCGCCCAATTGCACTAAGCAGCCCCCCTCTGATTACTTTCTTATACCCTGGGGCCATTTGTAATCCTGTTGCCTGCGGTCTTTCTCTCTACGCCCCTCGCACACCGCACCGCACATAGCAAGGGAGCTGCTACACAGTCCATACTACTACGGGCCACATCCCACGCACATCAGCCAGATTAGCTTCTGTCTGAGTGAAGAGGTACGCATCGAGTGATTCTTGCGAGAGCTTGGGGACACCTGTTCCCGCCATACGTCTCTTGCTCGTTGCATTGCCGCCATGGCGCCTCCCCCACCATGGCGAGACTCCAGACAAGAGCTCACACTGCCCAGACACTCCTTCCCGTCCTTGTCGTTCCTTCCACACGTATAATCTGTCCAAGGTATGCGCCTTCCGCTGCTCTGCACTCACCTCCAAATCCTCTCTGAGCACCCGGCTTACCATTGCCATTACACAGGACTCCGACAATCCCACACACACCATGTACGGTTCCGGCCAGCAGACGGGCATCTCCACGCCCCGCTCTGCTGCAAACCTGCGCCCGCTCATCCTCTCGCACGGCTCGCTCGAATACACGCTCCTCATCCCCACTGCCCTCCACTTCAATGCACAACAACTGAGGGACACGTTCAAGTCGACGCTTCCCGAGCCAACCGACGAGCTCGCTCTAGACGATGAGCCGTCGTCGGTGGCGGAGCTGGTGGCACGATACCTTGGTTTTGTTGCGAAGGAGGTAGAGGAGGGCGAGGACCCCGACTCTTTCGAGGAGGTGCTCAAGCTCGTTCTCACCGAATTCGAGCGTGCCTTCCTCCGGGGCAACGAGGTGCATGCGCTCGCCGCATCTCTGCCTGGCATCACCGAGAAGAAGCTCGTCACAGTGCGGTCATACTACGCGGCCCGCGCCGCAGTAGAGAGACCTATCAAGCACCACGAATCGGCTCTGTTCCGCGAAGCCTCCGACGAGAATGCCTTCATATATGCTGTTTTGGGCGGCCAAGGCAACATTGAGGAGTACTTTGATGAACTCCGCGAGATCTACACCACCTACCCCTCGTTTGTAGAGGACTTTATTGCCGCCGAGGCGCAACATCTTCTCGTCCTGTCGCGTGACCCGCGCGCTGAGAAGCTCTACTCCAAGGGTCTCGATATTATGCGATGGCTCAACAACCGAGACTCGCAACCCGATACCGACTACCTGGTTTCGGCACCCGTCAGTTTGCCCTTGATTGGGTTGACGCAGCTCGCACACTACGTCGTAACGTGCAGAGTCCTCGGCAGCCATCCCGGACATGTACGCAGCCGCTTGTCCGGTGTAACCGGTCACTCGCAGGGTGTTGTGACAGCCGCCGCTATCGCCGAGTCCAAGAACTGGGAGACCTTTGAGCGATCTGCCAAGAAAGCCATTGAGATTCTTTTCTGGATCGGTGCGCGAAGCCAGCAAGCCTTCCCTAGGACCTCGCTGGCACCCACTGTCTTGCAAGACTCGGACGACAATGGCGAGGGTGTGCCAACGCCCATGCTTTCCATCCGTGACCTCTCGAGAAAGGCGGTCCAGGACCACATTGACGCAACCAATGCCCATTTACCCCAAGACCGACACATCGCCATCTCGCTGGTCAACAGTGCGCGCAACTTTGTCGTCACAGGCCCGCCAATCTCTCTGTATGGTCTTAACCTCCGCCTGCGCAAGGTCAAGGCACCGACCGGCCTAGACCAAACCAGGATACCCTTCACTGAGCGCAAGGTGCGCTTTGTCAACCGCTTCCTACCCATCACTGCTCCCTTCCACAGCCCATATTTGGCAGATGCGACCAAGCAGCTCGAAGATGATCTCAAGGCGATCAAGATCTCCACTGCGGATCTTGGCATCCCAATGTATGACACACATACAGGCCAAGACATTCGCGAGACCGAGACCGACAACATTGTTCCTCGTCTTGTTAGCATGATCACTGCCGACTCGGTCGAGTGGGAGAAGGCAACCGTGTTCCCCAAGGCCACTCACATCCTCGATTTTGGCCCAGGCGGCATTTCCGGTCTTGGCGTACTTACCAACCGTAACAAGGACGGTACTGGTGTTCGTGTTATCCTCGCAGGTGCTATCGATGGCCAGAACGCCGAAGTTGGCTACAAGCCTGAGATCTTCGATCGTGACTTCGACCACGCCGTCAAGTACGCTGTGGACTGGGTCAAGGAGCACGGTCCTCGTCTCGTCAAGACATCAACTGGTCAGACCTATGTCGACACCAAGATGAGCCGCGTGCTCGGCTTGCCTCCGATCATGGTCGCTGGTATGACACCTTGCACTGTGCCATGGGACTTTGTTGCAGCGACCATGAACGCCGGTTACGAAATCGAGCTTGCTGGTGGTGGTTACTACAACGAAAAGACTATGACTGCTGCCATCAACAAGGTCGAGAAGGCCATCCCTGCTGGGCGTGGTATCAGCATCAATCTGATCTACATCAACCCGCGTGCTATGGGCTGGCAGATTCCGCTCTTGGCCAAGCTCAGGGCTGAGGGTGTACCGATCGAGGGTCTAACCATCGGTGCTGGTGTGCCATCCATCGAAGTCGCCACTGAGTACATTGAGACCCTAGGCATCAAGCACATTGCCTTCAAGCCGGGTTCCGTCGAGGCTATCCAGCAGACCATAAACATCGCGAAAGCAAACCCCACTTTCCCCGTCTTGCTTCAGTGGACAGGTGGTCGTGGTGGTGGCCATCACTCCTTCGAAGACTTCCATCAGCCTATCCTGCAGATGTACAGCCGCCTGCGCAAATGCGAGAACCTGATCCTTGTCGCAGGTTCCGGATTTGGTGGCGCGGAAGACACATATCCATACCTCACTGGATCATGGTCGACCAAGTTCGGCTACCCGCCCATGCCATTCGACGGTTGCTTGTTCGGCAGCCGCGTTATGACTGCGAAGGAGGCAAAGACCTCCAAGATGGCCAAGCAAGCCATCGTTGATGCGCCAGGTCTCGATGACAGTGACTGGGAAAAGACCTACAAGGGCCCAGCTGGAGGTGTCATCACTGTCCGTTCCGAGATGGGCGAGCCAATCCATAAGCTCGCCACACGTGGTGTCATCTTCTGGCACGAAATGGACCAGAAGATTTTCAGTCTGGACAAGGCGAAGCGCGTCCCCGAACTGAAGAAGATGCGCGAGTACATCATCGAAAAGCTGAACAAGGATTTCCAGAAGGTCTGGTTCGGCAGAAACAAGAAGGGAGAGTCGGTCGACCTGGAAGATATGACCTACGCCGAGGTTGTCCAACGCATGGTAGACCTCATGTATGTCAAGCATCAGTCCCGCTGGATCGACCAGAGCTTGAAGCGCTTGACAGGTGACTTCATCCGTCGACTGGAGGAGCGCTTCAGCAGAGCTAGCAGCGAGTCCCTGATCCAGAACTACGACGAGCTCAACGACCCCTTCCCAATGCTTGAGAAGGTCTTCAAGGCTTACCCTGAGTCCGACCAGCAGCTCATCAGCGCCCAAGATGTGCAGCACTTCTTGCTCCTTTGCCAACGCCGTGGACAGAAGCCTGTTCCGTTCGTCCCCGTCCTCGACGAGACCTTTGAGTTCTTCTTCAAGAAGGACTCACTGTGGCAATCTGAAGATCTTGATGCTGTCGTCGACCAAGACGTTGGCAGGACGTGCATCCTTCAGGGACCTATGGCCGTCAAGTACTCTACCAAGGTCGACGAGCCTGTCAAGGAGATCCTTGATGGTGTTCACCAGGGTCACATCAAGTACCTTTTGCGCGACTTGTACAGCGATGATGAGTCCAAAGTGCCTGTCATCGAGTACTTCGGTAGCAACCTGCTTGCACCACCCCAGGGTCTTGAGGTTGATGGCCTTACCGTATCAGAGCTCGAAAACAAGATCATATACCGCCTTTCTGCTGCCCCCAACGCCACAATGCCAGAGGTACAGTCATGGCTACAGCTCCTGGCAGGCACCAGCTACTCATGGAGACATGCTTTCTTTACTGCGGATATCTTCGTACAAGGTCAGCGTTTCCAGACCAACCCTACTTCTAGGGTCTTCGCCCCCACACCTGGCATGGTCATCGAACTCCAATACCCCAACGAGCCTGCCAAGACTTCGATCATCGTCAAGGAGCTACACCACGGCGGCAAGTTGATCAAGACTGTCGATGTCAGTCTTACAGAGGAAAACGAGATTCTGCTTAACATCTACGAGGAGCGTACCGCCCTTGAGAAAGCAGTCGCGTTGCCTTTCCGCTTCACTTACCGCCCCGACGTAGGCTATGCACCCATCCACGAGGTTATGGACGCCCGCAACGACCGGATCAAGGAATTCTACTACAAGATCTGGTTTGGAGACGAGGAATGTCCATTCGATGCGTCTGTCACTTCGCGCTTCGATGGTGGCCGCGCTACCGTTACGAGTGAGGCCATCAATGATTTCGTCCACGCAGTTGGCAACACGGGTGAAGCCTTTGTTGACAGACCTGGTAAGGAAGTCTTTGCCCCTATGGACTTCGCTATCGTTGTTGGCTGGAAGGCTATCACCAAGCCCATCTTCCCTCGCGCAATCGATGGCGACCTTCTCAAGTTGGTCCATCTTTCCAACGGATTCCGCATGATCTCCGGCGCCGAGCCTTTGAAGAAGGGTGATGTTCTTGACACCACCGCACAGATCAACGCCGTCATCAACCAGGATTCTGGTAAGATGGTAGAAGTCTGCGGCACCATCACCCGTGACGGTAAGCCAGTAATGGAAGTTACCAGCCAGTTCCTCTACCGCGGTGCATACGACGACTTCGAGAACACATTCCAGAGGAAGGTAGAGAAGCCTATCCAGCTCAACCTGGCCACCAGCAAGGATGTCGCAATCTTGCGGTCAAAGGAGTGGTTCAACTTCGAGGAGCCTGAGATCGACCTGCTGAATAAGACCTTGCTCTTCAAGCTTGAGACTGTCGTCCGATACAAGAACAAGACAGTCTTCTCAGATATTGAGACCCAAGGAGAGGTCTTGCTCGAGCTCCCAACCAAGGAAGTGATCCAGATTGCTTCCGTTGACTACCGATCTGGTACCGCGTATGGCAACCCTGTGCTCGACTACTTGGAGCGTAACGGTGCCGCCGTTGACCAACCAGTGATTTTCGACAATGCTATTCCACTACACGGCAGGACGCCACTCAAGCTCAAGGCACCTGCCTCCAACGAGAACTACGCTCGCGTCTCTGGCGATTACAACCCCATTCACGTCTCTCGTGTCTTTGCTAGCTACGCCAACTTGCCTGGTACAATCACCCACGGCATGTACTCTAGTGCAGCTGTTCGAAGTTTGGTCGAGACCTGGGCCGCCGAGAACAATGTTGGTCGTGTCAGGAGCTATCACGTCAATCTTGTCGGTATGGTGCTTCCTGATGACATGCTCGATGTCAAGCTCCAACACGTCGGCATGGTTTCTGGACGCAAGATCATCAAGATTGAGGTCAGCAACCAGGAGACCGAAGACAAGGTCCTTCTTGGTGAGGCTGAGGTCGAGCAACCCACTACCTCATACGTCTTTACCGGACAAGGTTCGCAAGAGCAAGGCATGGGTATGGAGCTTTACAACAGCAGTCCCGTGGCCAAAGAGGTCTGGGACCGTGCCGACAAGCATTTCATGGACAACTATGGTAAGTTCAAACCACTTTGCACATATCGTGCGGCTGCTAATTTACAACAGGCTTTGCTATCACCAATATTGTAAAGAACAACCCGAAGGAACTCACCATCCACTTCGGTGGTCCAGTCGGCAAGGCTATCCGTCAGAATTACATGTCCATGACCTTCGAGACTGTCGCTGCGGATGGCTCTATCAAGTCTGAAAAGATCTTCAAGGAGATTGACGAAAACACTACATCTTACACTTACCGGTCGCCAACTGGTCTGCTGTCAGCCACTCAGTTCACACAGCCGGCTCTGACACTGATGGAGAAGGCGTCTTTCGAAGACATGCGTGCCAAGGGCTTGATCCAGGTCGAGAGTACATTCGCTGGACACTCTCTCGGTGAATACTCTGCTCTTGCAGCCATGGCTGAGGTCATGCCCATTGAGAGTCTGGTCTCGGTTGTGTTCTACCGTGGTCTCACGATGCAGGTCGCTGTCGAGCGCGACGAGACTGGTCGTTCGAACTACTCCATGTGCGCTGTCAACCCCAGCAGGATCTCCAAGACGTTCAATGAGCAGGCACTCCAGTACGTGGTCGAGAACATTGCCGAGACAACTGGATGGCTTCTGGAGATTGTGAACTACAACATTGCCAACATGCAGTACGTTGCTGCTGGTGACCTCCGCGCCCTCGACTGTCTTACTGGCGTGACCAACTACCTCAAGCAACAAAAGATCGACATCCAGGCGCTCATGCAGACTCTTTCACTTGAGGAGGTCAAGAACCACTTGGTTGAGATTATCAAGGGCTGCGCCGAGCAAACAGAAGCCAAGCCCAAGCCGCTCGACCTCCAGCGCGGGTTTGCTACCATCCCGCTCAAGGGCATCGACGTGCCCTTCCACTCGACCTTCTTGCGCTCTGGCGTAAAGCCGTTCAGGTCCTTCCTTCTCAAGAAGATTCACAAGACATCCATCGACCCCAGCAAGCTTGTCGGCAAATACATCCCCAACGTCACTGCCAAGCCATTTGCGTTGACCAAGGAGTACTTTGAGGATGTGTACAAGCTTACCAACTCACCCAAGATTGGCAACATCCTGGCCAACTGGGAGAAGTACGAAGAGAGCGGCAAGGAGGAGACTAAGGTCGAGGCTGCTGCGTAAAGCTCGACATGTGTGTATACATAGGTGTGGAGTCAATGATTTGGGCGTTCTGGTGGTTCACAAGTAGATCATTGGCCATTTGATATCCAGAACAGAGGCTTATATATGCTTCTCATGATAAAATTTAGTAACTCATTCATTCAAGACCATACTGATACGGAGATTCGTGATGAAATAAAGTATGTTTGACTATCGCCTGCAAGAATACAAGTACAAGGAAAGCAGTAGAAGGTAGATGCACAATCGTGACATTCAAGTGTTTTACAGCAGCGCCAACCAAACCGGCCTGACCCAAACCTGTTGCCTACCCTACGACCATGCTAAGAAGCTGAATTTTGAGTCGAAGAATACGCTTATCCAGACAAAGAGCAAAACGTTCAAGGAAAATCATTGTAATAAAGAACGACTATCGAAACAGACCACGTTTCCGTGGTGTTTTCGCACTATCCAGCAGCGGCGCCCCTTCTTGTGCCGAGCTAGGAAGTGCAGGCATGGTATGTGCGTGAACCAGCGGGGGCGCCTCAATGTGTCTCTGCGAGTATGGCGTTTGATTCTGGTATGGTGTGTGCTGTTGCTGGTACTGGGGCACTTGCTGCCAGTTCTGCTGATAGCTTTGATAATTGCCACTGGGTGGTGGAAAATTCTCGTGATTCTGTATGTAACCGCCGCTGGTTACTCTGTGTGGAGTTTGTGGTACGAATTCGTTCGGCTGGGGCGGTTGTGGTTGGTGGTGATGGGCTTGTGTTTGTTGCTGTTGTTGCGAGCGGAGGAGGCCGAAAGCCCAGTTTGAGAGGTTGAAGCCGCCAAAGATGACGATGGCTGTGAAGATCTGGGAAGCGAAGTTGGTCAGCCAGGCGGCGCTTGCTTTGAGTGGACTACGTTGACGACAATGCAGAAAAGGCAAAATACCATTGATTTGTAGCTGAACTCTTCCACGAACGAGTTGAAGATCATGGCAAATGTCTTTGCTGTCACGCTCGCGCGCGCAACTTTTTTCGGATCGCGGTTCATGCACGTCTCCCAGACACCGCAGGCCCTTTCCATGGCCGGTACAACTTCTTCGGGTCGACAGCGGTTGCGATTGTACTCTAGCGCGCAAGCGGCGATTTCGACCATTACCTCTGACGCGTGTTTTGAGGACTCTATGTCGACGTCTGTCATGACGCCGGCCCAGGCCGAGTAGACAATGTAGATGAAGAGGCTGCCGAGGAACATGTTGACGGTGAGTTGGAGGTAGTACGACAGTACGGATGGAAGGTTGGGATGCGCTTCAACCCACGAGAAGAAGCCGCCCAGATTCGTGGCGAAAGTCTGCTGGACAGGCCCCGCCTCCTTTGCCGGAACTGGTGGGCGTGCTCGCTCGTTGTCTGAATCGTCGGCGCCGTCGTCGTCGTGTACGGTAGCGCGTTTCTTTGAGCGCGATCGCTCTGACCGGCGCTTGACTATGCGGTTCTCAGCCTTCTTGGAGTAGTTCTTTTGCGACATGTCCTTGTCGCGGGGCTCCTTGGTGGGGCTTGGGGTTGACATGAAAGTCCGCTTGAACCAGCTTTCCCGCCTCGCGCCTTTGGCATCGCCATTGCCTAGCCGACCCATCTTGTTTGCCAATTGCGTGTCTGGCGTGCCAGGGTCGCTGTCTACTTGGGGCGTGCCGGGTGTCTCTCCGCCGGAGCTGAAGTCGATGTCGTGTGAGGGCGTTCGCATAGACCAGGGACTCGGTTGGATGTGTGCCGGCACCGAAGACGCTGGTGTTGAGGGTAATGGCTTGCTGGGATCGCGGCTGTAGTATGTCATGCGGCTGTCAGAGTCGCGTGGCCGACTTGGTGTCGCGAAACCGCCTTTCGAGGGGGAGTCTAGTACTGAGTGTGGACCTGGCTGGCCAAACGAGGGCCCTGGAGTCAGCGGGACTGTCTTCTCTTGTATGTCTCGTGCGAAAGCAAACGAGGGGTCTGAAGGCTCACGCTTCTTCTGCTGGCTGGCTGCTATGAACGGCGATTGAGCGTCGATGGGTCCTGTTTGGTTGGTCCACTCAAAGTCCATAGGCGTAGTGGAAGGACGGTGGCTTCGCGACATGGTGTTTGCCAGCGGAAGGTAGGGACGAGTTAGGGAACGGGCTCGTTGCGTACGTCGTGGCCTGTCTCGGTGTTGTTGATCAACACTTGGGTTTCTGGGTTCCCACGTTGCGGACTTCCGGCGCTAATCCTGATTGAGCTGGGTGCGGTTGCAAATCACTTATCCCTCTGAGCCACCTTGGCGGAGGATTTCCTGGTCATTTGTATTCCGACAGGTAAAGGGTGAAAGTAAATTTTCAAAGACATCGTGACTTGACAGAATTCAGCAGCATGCCTCGGCAGCAACATCACTCAGACTTCACTCCGCAAACTCAAATGCTTTATCAAAGAACGTAGGTCAATTCCATAGTCAAAGATACTCTACAGGTTCAGAATAGAAATGATGTCTCCAAAAGCCCTCGCCAAAATTCAATAAGCCATGAGCGCGCTAAAACAGAGATGGTCGCCTCCATTTCCTGGGCCTGGTCCCATGCTCATGCCAGGTAGGCCGCATAGATGAAAAGTCATCTTCCGTTTCAGAAAGCAAACACAACTCATCGTGCTGCACCTTTGCATCTTCTTCTCCAACGTGGCATCTCTCGAAGCAGCTCGACATCCGTCGTCGCCTACGCTCCTTCTAAGCAGGCGTAAGACCAACCTGTGTGCCGTTCATCGAGCACAGAGTCAGTGTCAGGCTCTCTCGCCACACTTCGGGGTCTCTGCTCTCCATGGTCTTGAATTCTTGCACCATGCGAGCCGTCACGTAGCTGGCCTCGGTGAGCGCGTACTGCTGGCCGAGACAGATACGTGGGCCGCCGTTGAAAGGCAAGTATTCCCAGCCCGGGCGGAGAGTCTCCCATCGCTCAGGCTTGTATTCGTCCGCGTCTGGGCCGTAGAGATCCTGGCGGCGGTGCATGGTGTACGGCGAGTATCCGACCGTCGTTCCCTTGGGCACGAACAAGGGCGCTTGACCGTCTGGGCCACCACCCCGGGGTAGTACAGTGTCACGGATGGCTCGGCGGGAGTTGCCAGGTACAACTGGGTGGATTCGGAGTGCTAGTCCTGATTAACATGTTGCCAATTCAAACTCGGAAGGCAAACTTACATTCGTTGAGGCACCACTTGAGGTACTTGAGGTTTCTCAATTCCTCATACGTTGGCGTGCGTCCCTCGAGCGTTGCGACCTCATCCCTCAGCTTAGCATAGATATCAGGCCTCTTGGCAATCTCAAAGAACATGTTGCTGAGTAAACTGGCTGTCGTGTCACGTCCTGCGAGGAGGATGTTGATGAGTTCTTCACGGATCCGCTTCTGGTCGGTAGTCTGCTTGGCTACCTCTTGGATGAAGTAGTACTTGCTGTCCTTGCTTTCAGCACTCTTTTCGGCGTCCAAATCCTGTCTGAAGCGCAGAGCATCATCCACAAACTTGTCAATGTAGGCGTGGCAGATATCGATGGCCTTCTTTCCATCTTCGTTCTTTCGGAATCGATCGAACATGCCCCAGCGGGAGCGGACTGTAATGTCTTCTTGTGCGAAGTTGAAGGCCTTGCTGAAGATGAGGTCCTCGTTGTTGTCGTTACCTTGGCCGACCATGCGGAGAGAGTTGGTCGAGTGGTTGAACAGGAACTCTGTTGCAGTGTCGATGGTCAGACGGAAGAAGAGCTCCTGCAAGTCGACAGTCGAGCCATCCCTTGGGATGTGCTTGAGCATAAGCTTGAAGTGGCGCTCGAAAGCATCGATATCGGCGACTTGATCCCTAGCGAAGTTGGGTCGCAGCAGATGACGGCTGTTAGCCCATCGCTCGCCATCCGCATTGAAGATACCATGGCCCAAAAGAGGAGTAAAGGCGGCAGACCTGTGTTCAAGGCTAAAGTCCTTGAACTTCAAACTCAATACCGCCTTTACGTTTTCCGGCTCACACGTCGCAATGAAAGGCTCGGTAATGACTCTGTTGTGGAAAGTGTTGCCGAGCCGTTGGAAGCGCTTCTGGGCCTCTTGCAGTAGGATATGGTGCTTGCTATTGTACGCCATGGCCTTGATATTGTCGATTCCGAAGATCGAGTCTTTGTGGAATTGCGCCGTGCATGGCTGGCAGCCATGCTCCTTCTTGAAACGTTGTCGCGCGAGGTAGAGGGTGATGCGTGTGTATAGGATGTAGGAGATGGCGGCTCCTGCGACAATGAAAAGCAACGGTGAGTGTGCCATCATGTTCGTAGGTAGGGTGTGATTGATAAGACTGTGTTTGGAGAAAGGTTCTAGTGATGACGTCGAAGAACAAAAATGGTGGGCAGCCACGCTTCTTAAGTGCTTTTGAGATGCCTTCAAGGTTCAGTCGTGGCAACCGTGTCCGCCTTGTGGAGCTTTTAAATGGAGCCTCTTGCAAAGATACTTGACCGATCGACGTCGTAGGGTGATGGTTAGGGTACACGACACAGCCGCTGTCAGCTTTGCCTAGCTCCGCTCTTCACCAAGATTCCTTCTTCAAGCCAAGTCCAGGTATCCGGCAACCCAGGTCCTTGTTGCTTCCCCTTCAATTCGTATTCCAATGACGGACTCTTTGCCTACGTGCCAAGAAAGTCAGTTGGTGGACTGATTCTCGGCCGAGCTTGATAGTTGGACGTTTCCGTTGTTTTTTTTCGCTTATCGCGTCGTTGTTCCAAAACGTCCGAAAGATACGAGTACCCGTCCGTTGTTCGTCCAGTACAGCCACAGGTGCAGCCAGGTATCGTTGTCTCAGCGGAATGTCAAACCTTGGCAGGCCTTGAGATTGATTTCACCTGGCACTGAGGCAAGCAGGATTTTTATACCACACGCCCCCGATGTCCGAAATTCTAGTGGTTCCACACACACCATCGTCTTGAAACTCCCTACGGAATTTGCATCAATTACAGCATTCAGCTCCGACACGGTGCGAAGCGTCGGCGGACTGCTAAGGTTGCATCCATTCACGGGCGGACGTGCTCGCGGAGGCTAGAGCGTAGATTTTCGGTGATGCCGTCTCTGCGAGTACCCCTGCTCTGCCCCGGCGCCGAGGCTGGATTACGGGGCTGGCGATTGGCCAAGGCCAATACAGTAGATCTGCAACTCGCATGTTATTCTAGATGGGGCTACTGCCCGATGGCACTTCTGCATGCTCGGAGGACTCGGAGGATCCTGTGTGTTGGGTGGGATTCACATTGCAATCAGCAGGAGCAAGTTGCTGATTGCAGATAACGTCCGAAATCCTCAAGAAGAAAATCTCTGGTTCTGGGAGAAAACATGCCCGTGTAAGACCGCTGTGGAAATAAGGTGCACAGTCAGACTATTACTCCGCCTTCACACACATGCTGACTGCAGCAAGTATACAACGACGACATGTGCTATTGTCCTGGAAATGCTAATTGCAAATTGACAACAACGTCATATGTGTGCGCAGCTCTTCTGGCCTACTGGTGGGTCCGTCTAAACGGCCCGCACCATAACCTACGAGTCTTCACGTGCCATTCCCGACGGCATGACGGGTATCACTTGTCCGACGAGATCCACTTCATGTGATTGATCGTTTCCTTCTCCAAGTACTCGTATACCTGCCCGTAGTCTTTGCACACATGCTTCGCGTCCCACCCATCGCTTCCGCCTCGATCTTCCCCATGTTCATCGCCCGGAAAACTTGTCGCAGCCCCTTCTAGTGCCACGTCTCCCGCGCACATTATTGCCTGTCTAATGTACTCAAAACAGTGATTGATGTGCCATGGCATCTTGATAGGATTCGCCGACGCTGGCGAGGCGACCATGAGCTTCATGGAATTGTACGCGTCCAGTATGGTGTATAGACAGTGAAGCTGATGTGTTACGGATGTGGTGAAGACGGTGTGATTGGGATAATCGTGTATCGGGGTGGGGAGGTTGGAGTACTCCGAAGGAGTTTCAACATTGACGTAGCCCATGCCCTCTGTTCAGTCTGTCAGTACTATGCGATAGTGAGGGTAAGAAGTAGGGAGGAATGCACCTGGTACGATGCTCAGCCATGCATGTTGCGTCTCGTTGCTCCAAAACTGCGTTGCATCTTCCGGGGCGAAAACGGGATCGGGCTTAAAGCTCACGATCTCCTGTGAGAACGTTGGAGCGAAACCTGTGACGTCTCCTGCGAGCTCATACTGGTGGCTCTTTGCATGTTGTTGCCATCTCTTCTCTACCAGCAGTCCCACGATAACGAGGAGAAGCGCAGTGTCTAGCATCCATCGGTAGCCTTTCAGCCTCCTCCATACTGTCTTGTTCTGCCGTCTTCGCTGCACTGCTTCTTCCACCTCCCAATCGCCAATCTCTGTACTCGAATCGGAGTGGTCGTCGGTGTTGCGTAGGGAGTCGTATCGTTGGTCGCGCTTCAATGGGTTGTCCGGCGCGAATGCCATGATGGAGACGTCGTGACTAGATTTGTGAGCTGCGAACGATGACATTGCTGTAGCTGTAATTTAGTAGGTGTATCTGGGTGAGTCCCTGGAGACCGTGGTGTGAACGCTGCATGATGTTCCTGTGCCTCGATGCCCAAACGCCTGCTGCGACGCCAATCGTTCGATGAGACGTTACAGGTCGGGGGCAGCTATAGTGACCATCGTCATGGCAGGCGCTAGATTATTCCTAGACGACCAAAATCCTTAGTAGATATATCAGTTTTCTTTACGCATTGCAATAACGGGCGTATGCCGGTACGACGCGTTGCACTGCATTTCCTGATGGATGGAGGTTGAGACGAGGCGTGCCATGTGCTAAGAAAGATGTGGCGATGAGCAGAGATTGATTGGATACTCGCTTTGGTGCCTGGCGACGACGCATCAAGCTTCGTTGATGCACATGTCGGAGTGTTGGAGCGTGGACAGCTGCAATCCAGTTGCGTAACTTGGGCCCAACCTCGGCAGGCTGTGGAACGGCGATTGCGCCGATCGGCATCATCTTACGTCGAGCCATCCGCCTCAAACATCCTTCGCTCACCATCATCCCCAACAATCCATTGACAGTGAGGTTAACATCAACACGTGGCAATTGGCATTACAATTTAACGGCTGCTAATCCTCTGTAGAGACGGTCCCAAGAGACCGATATTACCTCGTATCCAGTCTGTATACTTATCCAGTCCCGTCCTTAGACAAACATCATCTATCCAGCTGTAGACTCGCTTACTCAACTACCCTTATATGGCGTGTGTTGGCTGCCTGCTTTGGTGGCTGCAAGACGAACGATGAGCTGCGATTTCTAGGCGCTTGTGCAGCATACTCTTTCACGGTAGGTAGTGTCACGGGTGAGATGTCCTCATCAGTAAAGAGCGCTAATGACCCGGCCGGGACTTCTTTCTGACGTGAGGTTGTATTTGTTGATGATGCGTGGTTTCTTGCATGCATACGCTTCTTTCCCAGCGCAACAGAGTTACTATGCGCAAATAGTTCAGGCGACACAGCGCCTGAATGCACAAGACGAGAATGTGCAATTGTAACGGAGTCGCGATGGTCGCGGAACTTGGTGTCTGTCTCTTCGAGATTTGAAAGCTTTCGAACCCCTGCCGATGGTTTCGTCTTCCGTCCGATTTCAACACTGGGCACGGCAAGAGATTGTTCTAGAGGCGGTGATCCCGCCTGGGGTGTCTCTTGTAAGGCGTCCTGGAGTGGAATTTCTTCAAATGACACAGTCCTGGTCAAAGGCGCACTCACTGGGCGGGATGAGATGCGAGAAGGCGCACCGCTTGTCATCCGGCTGTTTGGAGGCACTGCTGCTGCTAGGTCTTCCTCTTCGTCCACTGTGCAGTCATAGCGAGCAGTTCGACCGTCATCATCAGGAAAAACCACTGTAGATGTACAGAATCAGCGTATGTTCTGTGCGCACATCGTACAGTCTCAAATTACCTATGGTCGATTTGAAGCTGTCTGATGGACTGTTCCACGTTCCGGACCAGCCCGCAAGCTTCGAGTTGATTCGCTCAAGACCACGTTTGGCGCTTGGGCTGACTGTCTCTAGAGCATGACTTGCTGACGAGCTGCGTCGCCCTCTTGTCCTAATGGTGTGATCACATGGTACGTCATCCCAAATCACCTCATAACTGCCACTCTTTGTCTCAATGATCTGTATCGTGGGTGTCGCGGGATCAGCGTCGTCATCATTAGCGAGCTCTTGTGCATTCCACGATGGAGCAATGGCGATGACATGTACATCCGTCCGCGTAGTAGCTGGTTCTGCCACAGTGCCTTTCGCTGTACTTATTGTGTTTGGACATGATGGATTCCGCTTGACGGTCTTTATTTGATTGTTGACGACCCTTGTACCACCCCCGGTATCATGTTGAAGGGTCTCTGTTGGACCTTTTGGTATGGCGATCATTTGGGGTAGTGGCAGAGATGGCTTTGAGCCAGTGCCTTGAAAGTCGACTGTTTTGACACGACGTAGAAGCTTTCGCTCAGTATTGACGGCATTTCCCGGCAGTTCGTCTGATGGTGGTATCGTGGTACTCTCTGCCTTTTTCTTGATGCATGGCTTCAGCGTCACATTACAGTTGCACGTTTTTGGGTTTGCAAACGCTCGTACTGGATCCAGCTCTGAGTCTGAGCGCATAGCAGTGGATCTGGTAGGTTTTGACCTGGGATTTCTGAAGATGTCGTTCTCAGTCGGACTAGGTTTACGATTTCGTCTGGTCACAGGTTTGGTCTGCTCAACAAGTTGCTTTTGGAGGTTCGCAAACGAGATAGCTGGATCATGATAGGGAGACTTGAATTCATGTCGAGAGTTGCTGATGGAACGCTGAGAGGTAGGGTGAGGGACTGGGTGGGCTTTATGTCGCTCGTCTCCCTTGAACCGTACTGTATTCAGCGCTGCGGTTGCTGTTAAGCGCTCGTTCCGCACTTGACTTGGTACAACCTAAAATGCCGACGAGCGAAATCAGCAAATGCCTCAGAGGCAGTTCGTGCACCAGAGAGTTTACCAGTTCGCTGACGGATCTCTTCAACGAGTGTCTAGGGACCGTCTTCGACAAAGGTTCCGCTGGTAGGTTTGTTTCAGCATCATGGTAGGCAGTCGTTGCCGAGGTAGGATACGGTTCTTCGTGCGGATCAAATGGATGATGAGGGACTTCAGAAGGCGTAGCTTTATCGGCTGTGAGGTATGAGGTGAGTGTTGTAATTAGGCCATCGCCAGAAGCTCCAAGCATCGTTGTTGCCAGCCACGACGGGTGGTAATGTCAGACGAAGACGGGGCGAGATTTACCAGTGTTCGAATCGGATGGTAAGAGGGTATCAATTTGTCGTTATAGATGGATCGAAATATAGGGAATCCGGAAGTCAGTGGTGCGAGGGCCCTAGGATGAGAATTCTGTCGCGAAGTAACGTGTGTTCAGTTGAGACAGGGCAACGAAAATAGACCAGACATGGAAAAAGAGCAATGCCGTCGGAACCAGGTGTCTTGCTCTTTCCAAGACCGAGACCGGTCGACTTTGAGAAGTCACAGCTGAATGCGCACTGCTCCATCTTCTTGGCTAGGAGAACTGCAGCTTCTTGGAAAGCTGGAAGAGGGAAAGAAGCACATGTTAGCGCCTGTGAGAACGCATCCACAATCAAGATCTCGTCTTACTGATATTGCTGCCCCTCTGATATTGCACAGTATCGACGTCTCAGCGCAGGGGCGAGTCGAGGTGATATGCTCCTACTTTCCAGGGTCTTTATCAGGAAGCGTCTCTGAGCGCCGGGCGGCATGAGAATTTGGCTCCCTATCGAATTCTGATGTCAAGCTTCGGGTCGAGAGCCGTTGGCCGAGTCCAAGATATGTGATTCCAAGTGTCCGTCCGAGTTGTATTAACTCACATGCAGCCTGCCAAATAGGGTATAGCGCCGTCTAGGCAATTATTGCCGGCCAGCGACTCATGAGGGGTCCTCGAACAACGTGCGCGTTCACTTCCGCAAACGTCGCGTCGTCATTGGGGGATCTACAAACAACCTGAACTTCTATGGCGCTTGCTGGTATGATTTAGTGACATCCCAGGAGAAGGATTCCTTCCTACACCTCGTCTCTTCGGTGCCATTTGCCTCTTCGCACGGCTCTCACGAACGCCATGCTGCAACTAAGGGCTATAGCCTCATCGGTTGCAGCCAAACAGACAGCGCACGTGTAGTTCGTTCGTTGGCAATGCATGCAAGATAGCCTCGTGTGCCTGGCTGTCGGGTCGCGTCATTGCGGGATGGCCCTCCTGCTCGCAGGTATTAATACATGTTCTTGATCTGCTCCAAACTCCCCTGTCTAGGCACACGACACTCAGTCACTTCTCACCATGTTGTTCGCCGCTTCGCTCAGCCTCCTGACGCTTCCGGTCAGTCAAGTCATTGCTGGCCCGGTCATCACTCGTACTAGTCCCGTGACCGCGGCAAACATCACCACCTGCAATGGCAAGCTGTACACCTATGAAGAGCTCGCCGGTTACGGTAAACTAGTCAGCGACGCCCGTGACAAGTTTGGTGACACCATTGGTGGTATTGGAAGTGCCATTGCTTTCGAGAAGAAGTCTTGGAAGTACAAGAAAGGCGCTTATCAGGGTGTCGTCTGGGGCCTCCCTGACCGTGGCTGGAATACTCAAGGTACCCAAAACACCCAGACCCGCATCCACAAGTTCAGCGTCACCTTCACACCGGTGGAAGCGACGCTTGAAAATCCAGCCAGTCCAAACTTTCAGTTCTCTTACATCGACACCCTTCTTCTCACAGGGCCCGACGGTACGCCCTTGACAGGTCTCGACCCAACCGACACCATCACTTATCCCGGATTTCCTTCTCTTCCTCTTGCAAAATGTGAGTTACCCAGTCAAACTGGATGCCATAATGCTGAACATTTCAGACACCGGCAATGGCTTTCGCCAGGATGGTCCTGGCGGCGCCCGTATCCCGTTAGACACCGAGGGATTGGTCCTCGGAGACGACAAGTCTTTCTGGATCAGCGATGAATACGCCGCCTACGTCTACCAGTTTGACAAGAGTGGCAAGATGATTAAGGCCGTTCGCACTCCAGAGGCCCTTGTTCCGCGTCGTAACGGTACTGAGAGTTTCAATGCGGCCTCTCCACCAATCTACAACCCTGACTTGGAAACCACGCCTGAAGATCCAGACAATGGCCGAGGTAACAACCAAGGTCTAGAAGCCCTGACCGCTAGCCCAGATGGCAAGTACCTCTACACCATGCTCCAGAGTGCCACAATCCAGGACGGCGGCAGCTCTTCGAAAAAGCGTCGCAACACTCGCCTCCTCAAGTACCGCGTCAAAGACGACAAAACCACGCTAGAGGCAGAGTATGCTGTTCAACTTCCTGTCCTACCAACAGGACGCGTCGCTGGCCAGTCCGAAATCTACTACATCTCTGAAACGCAATTCCTTGTGCTAGCGCGCGACTCCGATGCTGGCCATGGCGCAGAGAGTAGCGAGTCCATCTATCGCAACGCGGATGTAATCGACATCTCCAAGGCTACAAACGTCGCAGGTACAGCGGCCGACGCTATCGGTGGACAGATCACAAGTGAAGATGGTGTGCTGAAGAGCAACATCGTACCTGCTACCTACTGCCCGTGGCTTTCGTACAACAACAACGACCAGCTGGGCAGATTTGGTGTCCGTAATGGTGGCGCACAAGACGCAAACCTGCTGAACGAGAAGTGGGAGAGCTTCGCAGTGTTGCCCGTAGACAAGGACGACAGGATTGGCAGTAGCGAGAGGCAACACGAGGATGAAGGAAAGCAGTACTACCTCGTTTCTTTTGCAGACAATGACTTCATCACGCAGAACGGCAAGTTGTTTCCCTTCATTCATGGGCTCATACTAACGAAACGTAGGCTACATCAACTTCGGGCAAAACAAGTACGCAGATGCGTCCGGCTACAACCTAGACACTCAGGTTCTCGTGTTCAAGGTTAAGCTTCCCAAAGGAGCGAATCCGTTGTAGACCCACATGGTCGATCTGCGCGGAAGAGCGCCACAAAAAAGAACGAGTGCGTAGAGTTCGCTTTTCGGTCTCGGTGGAGGCCTACTGTATCGCGATGATCATTGGGTTTGAGCTGTGGGGAACGGTTGATTGTATGGCTTTGGTTTGTAATAAAAGATACTGATTTCTAAGTGTTGGGTGAACTTGCGGTGTACAATCTAGGTGCCTAAAACAGCGCTACCGGCGCTTATACCGCACTCTTCGTGTTCAGCAAGCTCCTGCTGTACATTTAATTAGTAATGACATAGCACCATGGTCACCATGGCCAATAACCATATATGTATTCATATATGTGTGTTCATGCTCCAGTGTTATTTAGTAATGAGGCTGGCATGAGCGGAACTGAAACCGCTGATTTTCAGGGGTTTGGTGACGTTGCGGCGCAAAACCTAGTTGGTTCCACTCGTCCCTAGTACTTCTAAGGCCTAGTTCGGTCCAACTTCCGTAAGTTACGTACGTACGAGAGTGTAAAGTCGCTTCTTCGATCTCCTGGGAGGCCTACTGTGTACATAGACTATCGCAAGTATAAATCTCCTACTCTGCCTTTGATGTATTCTTTTTTCCAAATCTTGTAGCACGTTTATCATTTGAATTCCAAATCTTGTCATCACTTTCCTAGTGCCAAAAATAACCATGGACGCTTTTGAGAAGAAGACTCTCAAGACCTCGAGAGGCTACACATACACCTACTACACCTCCACAGGCGACAAGAGTCTCCCCGCCCTCTTATTCCTACACGGATGGCCCGACCACGCTGCTATGTGGGCGGACGTCGCTGGCCCCCTTCGCTCGAAGTACCCCATCATCGTCCCAGACATGCTGGGTTACGACGGTACCGACAAACCCACTGATACCTCTGCATACTGCTGGGATGGCATGGCTAAGGACTTGGTTGAAATTATCGAAGCAGAGCAACACGAGAAGGTGGTATCCATTGGCCACGACTGGGGTTCCGTTGCCGCCAGTCGATTGTGCCAACACTACCCAGACCGAGTCGTCGGACTCATCAATCTCAATGTACCATACACTCCTCTATTCCGCGAACCTTTCGACCTCAAGATGATGAATGACACGACCGAGAAACACTTTGGATACCGAATCTTCTCTTACTGGGAAGTCTTTACCGCCGACGACGGCGCAGAAATCGCAGACAAGAATCTGGAGCGTTTATATCATGCCATGCATGGCCAAGCAGAAACAATGAAAGACATTTTCTGCACGCCAGGTGCATTGCGCGAAGTAAGTCATTTTACATCTACACGAATTGCCCAAATCGCAAAAAGGCCTCCACCAAGATCAAACTACCTACACAGTCATGTATGACTTCACCACAACTCCCGCTAACCTCAAACTAGTACCTCGTTAATGGCGCTGAGACCCCCATACGCCTACGCCCCTTCGCCGAATCACCTGCGTTCAAATCCGCCTTTCTCTCCCGGTTCGCCCGCGACGGCATGGCCGCACCCTTCAATTGGTATAAAGCTAATACCACCAACATACAATACGAAAGTGACAGGGTGCTCCCTGATACAGCTGACAAACTTGACATTCCCGTGTTGTATATCGGCGCTACGGAAGACTTGGTGTGTAGACCAGAAACGCTGATCCCAAGTATTCAGAGGGGGTTGTTGCCGCGCCTGGAGCAGGCGGAGATGGTGAAGGCAGCACATTGGGTGACATATGAGAATCCTGGGCCGGTGGTGGAGAGGATCAGTGAGTGGCTAGGAAGGCAGTTTGGGAAATAGGGAATTCTTTAAAAAGAGGAGGATTTCATACGGGAATATTATAGGCTGCGTATTTAAGAGGGTTTGCAATGTTTGTTTCTGATTGCTTGTGCTGCATAGGTGAGCAAAACTCCTATCGTATATATGTTGTATATATTTCCTAGTAAAATAAGTTACGCCGTCTAGCATCTACCATACACTTCATCATCCGCTGGGTTAAGCATATCACCATAAGATACAGGTGCAACCCATAGTCCAGCTAGAGGCTTTCCACGTTTGAGCGTATTGTGTCGGTATGCACTTACAAGTCTATTCAATTATTCTAAACGAATGTGTCACCCGAGCTCTACCTTTCTAGTGAGTATCCTGAACAAGACTACAAATGTCGAAATGAGGATGCATACATACATGCATACATCGAATAGGATAAAAACATGGAACAGGACCGTGATCATAAACAAGACACCTTTGTCTGAATCTCCAAAACAAGTCCGCATCAAGAAAAACCTTATTACAAAACAGCCAAAGGAATACTTTCCATCACTCATATCTCTCAACACTCCAACCGTCAACTATGCCCTCATTCACTCTCCGACTCAGAGCTTTCTTCTTCCGTAGATGAGTCCTCGAAAGAATTCAATGGCTTTTGTTCACTCGATGTGTACCCAGTTTCCTCATCAATCTCTCCCTCACTCAGGTCGTTCGCACTTCGCTTCTTCGGGACCAGAGCCATGGTACAGCCACCCCGAGAGTTGCGACGGTATCGACTTCTCCTTCTTTCGATTTCACTCGTGTTGGCAGAATCCTTTCTTGAAGCACCGCGGGAAGTCCTCGACTTTCCGGATGCCCTCAGGCCTTCATTTCCATCTTGCTCTTCCTGTCGTTTGAGCTCTCTCTCCTGTTTCTTGTCCAGCTCACTGTCGACCCTCTCTACAGCAAGCCGCATAGCTTCTTCTGCTTCATATCCAACATCAACGAGCTCAAAGTATACACTAGCACACATTTGATTGTGGGTGACTGGTTCTTTCTTCGTGGCGGTGGGCTTGCTCAACTTGTACGGCTTACGAGGCTTATACAGAGATAAGCCAGGCGCTTCTTGTCGGACAACGACACCTGACGGAAGATAGAAATCCATCTTTTTATTCTTACCAGGTCCTTTCTGACTAGATCCGCATCCCGAGCAGCTCTTCTTGTCACCGGCTAGGTAGTACCGCCCAAGAGCGTGGTTGACATCGCATCGCCATGCATACTCTTCGTCTGGCCTTTGATCTTCCCAGTAGTAGCCGTCAGGAATATCCTGCCCGTGCTCCATCGTAGCCGAACCGCTTGGATGGGGACCAAGATCCGGCTCTGGCATTGGCATTGGCATTGTCTCGGGTGTAGGTGCTTTTGAAGGCGGCTTCGGTTTGATGTATTCGAACACTGCATCGATGCCCATCTTTCGAGCCTCTTCTTCAGACGCGCCAGTATTGATAGCTTTCCAGTAAGCGTCTTTTGCAACAGCATTGTGGCAAGAGAAGCCGGAGTCACGAGGTTGGACCGATCGTTTGGAAGGTTTCCAGCGCATATCTGGCGCGGGTTGGAAGTAAAAGGTCCTTGAGGGCATGTAAAAGTCCATCAAGGTAACATTAAGATTATCACTGAGAGTAGTGTTACAGCCCCTACAGGATTTGCGGTTTCCAGCATTGTAATAGTGACCCATGGCGTGCTTGAAGGCACAACGCCAGACCAATTTCTCGTCCTTCGAGATTGGCTCGAAATAAGCGTTGGGTGGAAGATGCTGATCAGATCCCAGAGTTCTTGATCTGTTAAGACTAGGAGATGGTGGCTGGCCAGTAGATGTGGTCTCATTGTTCGACCGGATTGCGGGCTCTCTCCAAGATTTGGAGGCTGTCGTCTTGTTTTCTGTAGAGGACATCGCCAGAGCTTGCTCGAGGGCGGCTGCACTCCTCCTCTTCTTCTTCTTTGGACGTGTCAAGGGCGCCATTCTCAGTAACTCAGGCAAGGCTAGTTGGTCTGGGATAGGCTCTGATAGAGCCGCTGTTGTGTCTGCAAGGCGGGCATGCGGCCTACGTGACTCGGACGTGGCTCCCTCAGTGAGTATCGGACCACTCTTCTCCCGGGTCTGATCAGAACGTCTGATATACTTTTGACGTTTTTTCCTTGCTGCGATAGCCTTGATTTTCTTCTGGTGGTCGTGTGCAACAGGGCGAATACCCATAGAGATGGCCACGGTAACGGCTTGCTTAAAGCTTTGAACTGTACAATCGGTATCCTGTTGTGATTTGCCCCACTTCTGTGCCAGCCTCTGTTTATGGTCGTTGATCAGTCTCATTCGCCAAGGATATATCTTGTCTGCGTGTTCGATACTTTGCGTGACATGACCGCTGTTCGAAGCCCCCACGTCACAGCGACCGAAGAGCTCTTCGATGTGATCAGGGGGTGAGTAAGATGACCTGTCGTACGCATTTATTGGAGGGACGGAAGCTCCAGACTTCCGGTGAACGTCATCTGAATCCACTTTGTGGACAATACTGACAGGAGTATCTGCGACGGGCTGGTATAAGCGGGAACCAGAGGCTGAGTCTAACGGCGCAAGCGGAAGCCAGTTACCGCAAGGTAAGTTGGTTCGATCTTCCCTGATCGATGTTCCAGGCATACTCTGGCCTTTGCACTTTCTGGATGTCGATAGCCTGACGGCGCGCCCAGTAGGAAAGACTCCGCTGAGGATTGCCTTTTGGAACACTGTATTGGTGAAATCATCGATCTCTTCCAGAGGACTTGTGTGATAGTCAAGCTCGTACTCGTTGGTTGAGTATTGAACCATGGGAGGATATAGACTCGAACGATGCCAGGATGCATTCAATTCTTCTGCCACAGGAAAGAGGTTGTTCGGGCCGTAGTCAGAGAAAGATTTCTTGTCGAATGCGTGTATGTCGAGAAATGGGGCGCCATCCTTGCCGTCTGTTGCGAGCAGGTGGACGGTACGACAGTGAGCATTCCAGATCATCCTTCTCGTAATGCCATCGACCTCCTGGATTACTGAGTTTAGATACTCCACAACAGTTGGGCGACTACCAGTTGGATCTTCAGAACATTGGGCTATGCGATCGGGATGCAAGGCATGTGTTATGAAGGTGTTCAAAAAGGTGGCCTCGTAAGCTTTCTGACTAGCTTGGTAGAGTGTGTGATTCACGTAATCTTCCTTGGAAGGTAGACGCTGATTAAGATGAACATCTGTGTGGACTCGCTGAACACGCGATGAATCCTGGACCGTGGTGCTTCTGTCCACGGAAACTATAGAGTGTGGGTAAGCGGTTTTCGTTTGGGTCTAGCTTCTTACCTGGTTCGAGGGGGAAACTGCAGGGTTTCTGGTCTTGATCAAGAACGTCCGATACAGACTGCGAATCTTGACTAATGTGCAGGTTTGCAGATGGGCTGGGTGGAATTAGATAAGCAGGGATGTCAATGGCCTTTTGAGGTGAATCATCCAAGGAACCATCACTCCAATCGATCTCGTCCTCATCGGCATATACCATGTTGTTGGGACAGGCTATTCGAGCCAGAGATGGTAAGAGATGGAGTTGTGTCGAGATAGAAGAATGAAGTATGAAAGAGAGGAAGATCATGTTGGACTACTCCCATCACGTAGACCATGCGCGAATCGCGTGCATCAACAAACGACAGATCTTGTTCGAGAGTGTGAATAAGGTCATGCTAGTACATGATGTTGATTTCCGAGGCTCAAGACTGAGCAATAAGAATGCATGTACGGCGTTTGCTGGAAGCGCGGACATGGACCGCCGCCCAAAAACGCCGTCTTTTGCCTAATGCATAACCGACTTCGCATAGCAGATCCCCGGAATCGTGAATGAATGTTACTGCCGGGCGTAGTTTCGGCATCAGGGCATGATCATCAGGCTGTTGTTTGTTTGATACCCAGAAGTGTCGGTATGTCCAGGGTATGCACCAAACGCTCTTTTGCAAGCGTACGCGTTTCTCATCACCCGAGCAGCAGAGGCAACGAGTGAAATTGCCTGCTGGGAGGGGTAGAAGGGGAAGGTATTGTCAGCCGCTCAGGATGGCAGCACTCGCTGTTGTGGAGCGTTGACGTTGCGGAGGCGGAGGGAGACAGCTCAGACAGTTGCGCACGGACCACTGGACCCTGAAACTATGTCGATGTGGCATTTCGAGCATGTTGGAGTCTCCAGCTCCAATTGCTCTCTCCATATTCAAAATGGGAAGGAAGCACGTGTCTTCGCTAGCCTTTATCCTCCCCCTCCTAGCCAGCACCGCAGAGGCGGCGTCAGACCCCGCCCGGCCGCGGGGCGTTGGTCCGGAGTGTATGTTGGACCTGCTACAGCTCATCAAGAGCTCCCAGACACACGACTGAGCACAACTAACAGCCCGTGTCTAGTTGCAAAGTACTACAAGGACGCCGAGACATTTGCTTGTATCTCGAATCCGGCCATCAAGCTTCCCATTGCGCGCTTGAACGACGACTACTGCGACTGCCCTGATGGCTCCGACGAGCCAGGCACATCGGCATGCTCGTACCTCTCGCCCCTCTCCCCACCACAACCCCTGGGCTTCTCAGGCAAAGACGTCAACTCTACGCCGGCCCTGCCTGGCTTCTACTGCAAGAACAAAGGCCACCAGCCGAGCTACATTCCCTTTACCAACGTGAACGACGGCGCATGCGACTACGAACTATGCTGTGACGGCAGCGACGAATACGAGCGTGTGGGCGGTGTCAAGTGCGAAGACAAATGTGCAGCCATCGGGAAAGAGTGGAGGAAGGCGGACGAGGCGAGACAAAAGAGCCTGACTTCTGCAAGACAGAAGCGGAAGGAGCTGGTGGCTGAGGCTGGTCGTATGCGGAAGGAAGTCGAGGACCGCATACAGACGCTCAAGACACAGATCGAAGGCGCGACACTCAAGGTAGACGCCCTGACAAAGAGCCTCGCCGAGATTGAGAGGGCGGAGCGAGGCAAGGTCGTCAAAGGCGCAGGCAAGGGCGGCAAGGTCACGGTGCTAACCAGCTTGGCCAAAGAGAGGATCCAAGAGCTCACTGAGAACGTCAATCGCGTGCGAGACGAGAGGAATGCGGCACACGCGAGGATCGAAGAGCTCGAGGGCATGTTGAAGCGCTTCAAGGAGGAGTACAACCCCAACTTCAACGACGAGGGTGTGAAGCGTGCCGTGCAGGCCTGGGAGAACTACGCAGCACAAGAGCGCACAGCTCCCAACACCGCTCTTGACCGCGACCTCGATGAGATTCTGAAGCCAGACTCTGAGAGCGCTATCAAGTGGGAAGAGTTTGAAACGGCTGAAGAGTCTGACGTGGAGCTCCGTACGTACATCTTTGCTTACCCACTCTAGCTATCTACTGACCATGGTACGCAGTCTACAAGTTCGAGGAATACCTCCCCGACTCTATCCGTAGCTGGGTGGACAGCAAGCTTCGCGACTTGCGCGTCATGCTCATCGAGAACGGTATCCTAGCAGACCCTACGACCGGCGATGCACCCGAGTCCAAGGCCGTCACCGACGCCAAGTCGCAGCTAGACTCTGCGAAGAAGGAACTTGAGGGAGACAAGTCGGAACTTTCAAAGCACGAGGAAGATCTCACCAAAGACTACGGCCCAGACTCCATATTCCGCGCCCTCAAAGACCGATGCACGTCCACCGACTCCGGCGAATACACATACGAGCACTGCTTCCTCTCAAAAACAACCCAGAAGCCTAAGAAGGGTGGCGGTTACACCGGCATGGGCAACTTTGCACGCATTGAATCCATCACCGTCGATGAAGAGCTTCCTGCCGACGGAAGGGGCTTGGGCAGCGGTGAAAGAATCGCAATCAAGTACGAGAACGGCCAGCATTGCTGGAACGGACCCAACAGAAGCACCATGGTTATCTTGGCCTGCGCTGAAAAGGACGAGATCTGGAAGATCGTCGAAGAGGAGAAGTGTGTATACCGAATGGAAGTAGGTACGCCTGCGGTCTGCGGTATCGAAGTACAGAAGGCTGCGCCGGCGCACAATGAGCTGTGAAGAGACGAATCCACGTTGGTATGAATTAGGCAGGTAAGCAGTTACATGTTCTGGAACATGCATTGCTGTCTTGCGACCCACGCAAAGAGTATGTAAAGCGCACTTGAAGTAGATAAGAACGCAATTACCACCAATCAGCGCCCAGTTACACAGTTCCCAGCTCCCCCACTTTCGACAAGGCTTATTCCAGTCGGACGTACCATCCCTACCAGGCCATCCCCGTGACGAGGGGGAGGAGGAGCTTACACAGCGCATTGTCAAATATATGCGGCTTTACATCAGCTCGCATTAGTCTCACACGTCGGGCCCCGCAAGCTGATCGGTGATACCCTGGGGCACGTAATCAGTGACCCACGACATGGCCTTGCGAAAGGACAACGGGATATTGAGGTACCCTGAGCGTAAACTGATCAAGACAAAATGACGCCAGGAGACGCATCAACCAAGACAACTTTCAGAAATCACGAGACCCTTCCAATCGCAATTGTCGGCGGCGGTCTCGGTGGCCTTGCGCTTGCAATCGGTCTCCTCAGATATGGTGTCAGGGTGCACATCTACGAAGCTTCCTCGGCCTTCTCAGAGATAGGCGCTGGCGTCACATTTGGCGCCAACGCCACGACAGCGTTGCACTTGATCGATCCTCGTTTGCTGGAAGGCTTCATGAAACATGCGACTTTCAATACCGATCCTGAGCGGGATAGCACTTTCAACACGATCAGATGGGGCATGGACGAGAGGAGAGCACATGGATCAAAAGCTGGAGACCTTGCATTCCATCAAAATGACGGACAGCAGCCACAGGGTGCGCTAGCAGGACTTCGAATGCGAGGTGTAAGTGTCCCTACACGAGCTGCATGTGAGCCATGTACTGACTTCGTACACCCACATTCAGCGTATTCATCGAGCGCGCCTGCTCGACGAGATGGTTGCGCTGCTTCCCACAGGAATAACAAGCTTCAGCAAGGCTTTCGAAAGTGTCGAAGATCTGGGTAATGGAATGCTCAAGCTAAGATTTGCCGACGGGACGACTTCTCTAGCTAGTGCAGTCATCGGCTGTGACGGCATCAAAAGCAAGGTACGACGCTTTGTATGTGGTCCAGACATACAGCCGACATATGCCCACGAAATAGCGATGAGAGCGATGGTCCCAGGAGAGGAAGCCAAGCAGGCACTTGGAGTAGAGATGGCTATGAACAGCCAGCTGTACTGTGGCTACGGAGGATACATCGTCACGTACCCTGTCGAACATGGCCAGTTTGTCAACATGGTCGCCATGCCACATGATCAATCCTTTACCAGTACTTGGGGCCAGGGCGACTGGACAGTACCTACAAATGGGGATGAGATTCGCGAAAAGCTCCAAGGTTTTTATCCGCCGCTCGTTGATGTTATCGCTAAGAACCATCTACCATCGAAATGGGCACTCTTCACCCTTCAACACGACGCACCATACTTCAAAGATCGTACATGTCTCTTGGGTGACAGCGCACATGCCACGACACCTCACATGGGAGCTGGAGCTGGTATGGCTATGGAGGACGCATACATGCTTAGTCACTTGATCGTTGCTGCTGGAAGCATTGACAACATCGAGGCGGCATTCAAGGCCTACGACGCTGTAAGACGACCAAGGACGCAGGAATTGATTCAACAGAGCATGGACTCCGCTCTAGCATACGATTTCATGATTGAAGGAGTAGAGGATGACATGAGCAAGGTCGAAGATAGGATTAAGAGGAGTTTTTCGTGGCTCTGGCATGCGGATTTGGAAGCGCAGTTGAGCAGTGCGAAAAAGCTGCTGGGAGAGTGACGCGGGATTACAAAGTCTGCGAGTTGGTCAGCTTCGCTGAGATAATTGATAATATCGTCTTCGGTGGCTTTTCTTATCTTGTAATGCCCATGTCCATGTCTTCATCCGGCTTCGATTGATGTTTTGTAAAGCCTCGGCTTTCGCTGTTTTACTGTACGATCCTGACAAATGTAGATGACGTCATATGCTTCGGCATGGGCGCCATTGCCGAAAACACTTCTCAAGCCCTGCCAAGCTCAGGTACCATCTCACTTCCAGCGGCTACGTAGCTTGTTCTAGACGCTCCTTACCATCTACAGCTAAACAAGGGCCTACACCGGCAAAGAACACAACGGAAAGTTCTGTGGAGTTAGTTTACCGCGCAATTGCCGAGATCGACCGAACGATGATTTCAAACCATCGACAGGATGTGTTTAGTATGAGGCCTATATAGGCGTGTTTACGCCTTCTGGTCTTCAGCATTCAACAATTCCAGCTGCTACTCTCTTCTCCCATATTTTCTTACATGTCCGACGAACTCTCAAATCTTCCCAAATCAAACACCCACAACAACAAGATGTCCGCAGAACGCCTTTTCCAGCCACTCAAGGTGGGCTCCATGGAGCTCAAGCATCGCATTGCTATGGCACCTCTGACGCGTTTCCGTGTCAACGACAACTTTGAAATCCTGCCCATGGCCGCACAATACTACGGACAGCGTGCCGTCGTGCCAGGCACTCTTCTCATCACAGAAGCTACATTGGTTTCGAAACAATCCGGCGGATACCCCAACGTACCCGGTATCTACACACAAGCCCAGATCGACGCATGGAAACCGATCACCAAAGCCGTGCATGAGAAGGGCTCGTACATATTCCTCCAGCTTTGGGCTCTCGGACGCGTAGCGAACAAGGATTTTGCGCAAGCGAACGACATTACCATCAAGTCTTCCAGTGCGACATCCCTAGGCGAGGGCTACGCCACTCCCAAGGAGATGACTGTTGAAGAAATCAAGCAGACTGTCTCTGACTACGCTCAAGCAGCCAAGAACGCCATTGAAGCTGGCTTCGACGGTGTGGAGATCCACGCCGCGAACGGCTACCTCGTCGATCAGTTCCTGCAGGATACTTGCAACAAGCGCACAGACTCTTATGGTGGCTCTGTTGAGAACCGCTCCAGGTTCGCCGTCGAGGTTACTCAAGCCATTACGGAAGCCGTTGGCGCGGACAAGACCGGTATCCGTTTGAGTCCTTTCTCGGAGTTCCAGGGCATGAAGATGAAGGATCCCCTTCCCCAGTTCACCGACATCATGAAGAAATTGGACGCTTTCAACCTGGCCTACCTCCACCTTGTTGAGGCTCGCGTGTCTGGTAATGCCGATGTTGAGGGATCCGACTCTCTTGATCCTCTGCTGCCCCATTACTCGGGCAAGCTGCTCATCGCTGGTGGACTCAATGCTGAGGAGGCAAAGAAGTTGGTCGAGGAGCACAAGGATCGTGACGTTGTAGCCGTATTCGGTCGCTACTTCATTAGCACCCCCGATCTTGTTTACCGGATACAGAAGGGCATTGAGCTCAACCCGTACGACCGCAACACCTTCTATGTCCCCAAGAGCGAGAAGGGGTACATTGACTATCCTTACAGCAAGGAGTTTGAGGAGGCGCATCCAAAGTTGTAGAGGCGATGTTGAGCGATACCCAATAGAATTTGCACCCATGGTGTTATAATAGACGAATATCAAGACATAGATCATAACAACATGTGCACTGCTGGGCGTTTTCTTGCATGTCAGTGATTGGTATATTTTTGATGTGAGACATGATGCCGGAAGGAACATGGTCAAGTGTTGTTGCACGGTAGACAAGAACGGCAACCCCGCAATAAGACAGAACAAGGGACGTGGGACGCGAAAGTAGCTGCTACTGCGCATAACCAGCATCGGAGCGAGCCTCGGTAGTAGGTTAATATATTTGGCGGGACTTCATCCGTGGTAAACATCCAAGATCCCTGATCCCTTACAGCAACTCCACACGAATCCCCCTGACGTCTAACCTCAGTGGGCACGAAAGCCTCGAAGCTCGCCCAGAAATGCCGTCGATTCGTTTCACTTTATTATGATTGGATCGAGAAAGTGATTGGAACGACAAATGCCTTTAGACAGGGACTCGCGCATGGCAGTGCCTTCCAGATTTGGAACCTGGTGAGTGGACACTTTACCAGCATTCAAGCACGGCTAGTGGCCACGGGATATAACCTCACACTGTTTCACGCTAGTGACGATCTCTTTACGAGCAAAGCAGGTCTATAAAAGGGAAGTAGTTCACAGAAGGCTCCTTTCGCAAGGACTCGCACAACAATCAAGATGCACTTCCCGACCTCTATACTCGGCAGCATTGTTGCCATCTGTGCAACCGCCAATGCAACTCTTACTCGTGTCAATGACTTTGGAGCCAATCCTTCCAACCTCCAGATGAACATATATGTTCCTGCCAAACTTGCGACCAAGCCTGCCATCATTCTTGCCGTACGTGCTTCAACATATTTACAAGGTTTCCCTATTATGTCTCGCTCTGACCTGGATAGTTACACTACTGCGGCGGCACCGGAGAAGCTTACGCCCAGTCCACAAAGTACAACAGCCTAGCTGAGCAAAAGGGGTTCATCAACATCTTCCCGTCCACCAAAAAAGACAACAACTGCTGGGAAGTCAATACCGCCAAGGGCCTCTCTCGCGACGCCGGCGGCGACAACCAAGGCCTCAACAACATGATCCAGTACACCATCAAAAAGTACGGCGCCGACCCGACCAAAGTCTTCGTCACCGGAAGCAGCTCCGGATGCATGATGACCAACGTCATGATGGCGACCTATCCCGACGTCATCGCCGCAGGCTCATGCTATTCCGGTGTCGCAGCGGGCTGTGTAGCAGGTAGTCCCGGCGCGAGCCCCAGCACCGCAGACCCGCGATGCGCAAACGGCCAAGTCATCAAGACGCAAGCGGAATGGGTGGCGCAGGTCAAGGCCATGTACCCGGGCTATACTGGTGCATATCCTCGCATGGCGACATGGCATGGTACTGCTGATACTCTGGTCAAGATTCCAAATTTGGGGGAGCAGCTCAAGGAGTGGAGTGGGCTGTTGGGTGTGTCGTTCACGAGGAATGTGACGAATATGCCGCAGAGTGGGTATACGCAGATGGTGTATGGGGATGGGACTAAGCTTGTGGGATATAGCGCGCTGAATGTTGGGCATACTGTGCCGGTACACGAAGCGGAGGATTTGAAGTGGTTTGGACTTTGAGGTATAATTATGAGAATTGGGCTACGAGCTCTTGTCAGTCGCTTTCAATACCTATTGGAGAGTAAACGCAAAGTCACAAATCAACTATTGGTTCGTTGGCAATGACTACTTGGCCATGTCGCGGAAAATAGGCCCCATGTTCTCCTGCCAAGTATCCACAATCTTATTTGCGGGACCGGCAGCGATCATCTCGTCTCCTTTCTTCCACTTCCCTATTGTTTCCTCGGTGAACTCTTCCACGCTCAGCGTAGCTTTGTTTTTCTCCTTCTTGTTGTCGTCTGGATCCTTTCTCTCGCGATGCAAGTCCGTCGCTACAGTGGGCGGCGCAATCTCGATAACCTTGATCTTGGTATTCTTGAGCTGGGCTCGAAGGTTCATCGACCAGAAGTGTAGCCATGCTTTCGTACCGCAGTACACAGGATCTGGTGATGGGTGAATGAAGTCAATATGTTTCTCACGTGTGGCTCGTACAGAGACACTTACTGACGAGAGAGAACGGCACGAAGCCAAGAACAGAAGATATATTGACAACCAGTGCCATTGGTTTAGTTTTGAAGTGTGAGAGCAGATGAAGTGTAAGATGCATAGGTCCACGGATGTTGATATCGACTTCCTGGTCGGCTTTGCTGCCGAATTCCTCTGGATCCATTTCGTTGACGTCGAGCGGCCGCTGCACGCCAGCATTGTTGACAAGGCAATCAAGGTCCAGATGCTCGGATATCAGCTTCTTGGTGAAAGCCGGGATAGATTTGACGTTTCCAGTATCGAGGACGTAGTAGGCTGCTGCTCCGATCTCTTTTGCGGCTTCTTGCAATTTCGACTCCGTGCGGCCAGCGATGATGACTTTCTTCCCATCTTTGATCAATTGATGTGCAAGTGCCTTTCCGATACCACCGCCACCGCCGGTTACGAGGGCGGTCTTGAAGTCGTAATTCGTGGACATACTGAGCGTGAAACTTTCTAGTGTTCCAGAATATAAGTGTCAGAAGACGGGTGCAATTATCTAAGATGCCATAGCGATATTTGTGGGTTGGTCAGTCAAAGACTTAATGCCGGTGACGTGCACTTTGGACGGCGGCGCTGATGATGTATGTACATGTGTACGTCATGACCCTATTTCAGTAGTGAAATCTGCAATGACGCGCAAAACGCTCCAGGGCTGCCAACCGATGCACATATTTAACACATTTCTGCGCTGAATCCTGCTCTCGATGACCTTTTACAAACAATTGCGGTAATTGAATCTAGGAAGCTAAAGATTATTGGTATGCAGGTTGTCGCCGCTGTCAAGTCCCGTGTGAAATTGAAATTGAGAAGAAACGTTCCACTAGAGTATTTTTGCAGCGTAAGCTGCTTCCTACGAATAAAAGCACGAATAGGGATAAGCCCTCCGCTAACTTATAATTATAATTACGTAAGTAATAGTAGGGCTATAAATTTTTTTTATATTTACTAAAATCTAGGTATCTCCTAGCGTATAACACTAATTACTAATAGGTAGAGGCCTATTAGGGTTATAACCTTAGGTAGTCGTAATATTTAAATAGTAGTAGTAAGAGACGTACCTTAATTAAAAAGCCGCTACGCTATAATCCTATTCTTTTCTATTATACTAGACCGCTAAATACTAAGTAAGTCCTCCTCTTATATTATTACTATATCTACTAACTACGAAGCCCTAAAATAAGCTCTTAGGATAGCTAATATAAGATTTAGCTCTCTACTTATCTATCTTCTCTATACCTAACTATACTAAAGTAACCTAGCGTTAATAATTATAAACTATATATTAAAAAATCTATTAGGGAGCTAAGGTAGGCTAGTATACACTTATAAGTTAACTAGAAGGTAGCTATTATAATCTCTAGTCTTATAACTAAAGATATAATCTTCTATAATAATAGAATAGGTATAGCTATCTAGATTACTTAGCTATAAGGGCTTTACTACCTTATATTATTATATAACTAGCTATTAAAGGTAATTAAGGATAAAGGTAAAGATATATATATTACTTAGGGATATATTAGTTAATAAAGGGATAGCGTTATAGAAATAGTAGGTAAGCTTAATCTCCTACTTAAGATATAAGATAATAAGGCTACCTTTATAAAGGCCTTATTTAAAGAGAGGAATATTACTTAGATAGTAGAAGTACTAAGATACGTATATAAGTATACGTAAGATTAGTTAGTTAGTTAGTTATAGTTAGTATAAGGATTAGGTACTAGATTACTAATTTTAGTAAAAAATACGAATAAAAAATAATAATAAATAGATAATAGTCTGCTAAAAGATTGGAAGCCGCCTCCTTAAGTCCCGTGTTCTGCAAGCACAGAGAAGGATCTGTAGTTCGCCCGAACCAATCGCGGAAAGGGGTTCAGCCTTGTATCCGGGACGGGAACATCCACATCCTCATCTCCTTCTCACCTGACAAAGCTCTGACAAAAGCAACGACCAATGCCCTGCAAATCTCAGGTCCCAACAGCTATGCAGACAACATCTCTATTGTCGTTGACAAAGCTCTGACAAACTCCAGAATGTCCCTGCGCCAAGTCACGACCCACACTCGGATGTGCGAATCACAATGTCTGGATCTTGCTCCACGCGTCATGCGACCCAAAACCGGCTTGGCGTGATGTGGGGTAGCCACGCACCAGTCGCGTCGATACCAACGCAATGTCCACTCTTTACGCGCCGAATCCCTCTGCCGTACTGTGAGATTACTAGCATGCCCGGGACGAAGCGGTTGCAAGGGCTTATATTAGATGCAAGCCACATTTGGTCATGTGCACCACCACCAATCTTTCGTGCAAGCAATCTCCAGGCGGGGTAGTTGCACTCGAACCATCAGTCCTTTGTGATAACGGCGAAAAGATCTCAAGATGACAGTCTCGGAGTCAAAGGAGTCAAAGTGCGATGTGTCAGTCTGTCAATGCCGATCTACCCGAATGTACCACTAACAAGTTTGAAGCCTCATCATTGGTGCCGGGCCGGCAGGGTAGTTATACACGTCTAGAGCGACATGTTTGGAATACTGACCAGATCCCAGACTGATGCTCTCGGCTTGGATGGCAAGATGTGGTATCAACGCTCGCGTCGTCGACAAACGTGGCACAAAGATCTATTCAGGACAAGCGGATGGTTTGCAGATCCGCAGCCTAGAGATTTTCGACAGCTTTGGATTCGCCGATAGAGCTTGGAAGGAAGCAAATCACTTGATAGAGGTATGTGCGTGCAACTTGCTGTCAGAAATAAGTTTGGACTATGAAGTTTCCGAACCAGTGCAAATTGAATGAACTTGGCTGACCAGTATCTAGTTCTGCATGTGGGTATGTTGCCACATTCGGATAGCATTCCAGTCTTCCTAACACACGTAGAATCCAGGCGAAGACGGTGTAATACGCCGCTCGGATGGGGTGCCCGATACACCACCTGGCGTCTCTCGATTCAAGGAGATCGTACTCCACCAGGGACGAATTGAAAGATTCTTCCTTGACCACATCAAGAAACACTCCAAGGATACGCTACGGGTCGAGCGTGCGGTCTTGCCCGAGTCGCTTCATATTGCGGAAGATCGAGTGGATGATCATTCTCCAGACAATTATCCCGTGACGGTTCAGCTTCGATATCTTACCGAGGATGAGGCCAAGCCAGCTCAAAGTAAGGGTTCTGCAATCAATGACGGTCTCTTTAGAAGTAATCTGGCAGACGATGACACTGAAGACCTCATCGCGAACAGCCAGAGAAAGCAGGGTAGCACGGAGACTGTGAGAGCGAAGTACGTCGTAGGCTGCGATGGCGCTCACAGTTGGACACGGAAACAACTGGGCTTTGAGCTGGAAGGAGAGCCTACAGATTACATCTGGGGAGTGCTGGACATTATCCCCATTACCGACTTTCCGGATGTTCGCAAACGTTCCGCCATACACAGCGAGTCTTCAGGATCAATGATGATCATTCCACGTGAGAACAAGATTGCCCGGCTCTATATCCAGCTCACGGAGATCAAGCCCGACGCCAGTGGTCGAGCGGACAGGTCGAAGATCACACCTGAAACCATTCTCAAAGCTGCGCAGAAGATTCTCGCACCGTACAAGCTGACATATGAATACTGTGACTGGTGGACGGCATACCAGATCGGCCAGAGAGTCGGCAAGAACTTCGACCACAAGAGCCGCGTGTTCCTGGCTGGCGATGCCGTACATACGCACTCACCGAAGGCCGGCCAAGGAATGAACGTCTCCATGCAGGATGGGTACAACCTGGGCTGGAAGCTGGGTTTGGTGGCGAAAGGCATCGCTCATCCATCCATTCTGAAGACCTACCAGTCGGAGCGGAGGCGTATTGCGCAGGACCTCATTGCGTTTGATCATAAGTTTTCGAGGTTGTTTTCGGGGCGACCGGCCAAGGACGTCATGGATGAGGAAGGTGTCAGTATGGATGAGTTCAAGCAGGCGTTCTTGAAGGGTAAGGACAAAGGTTCTCAGGCTAATCACATTTGCTGACAACACCAAGGTCAAATGTTCGCTACGGGGCTCTCAGTCGATTACGGAACGAGCATGCTAGTCGGCAAACCAGGCAACGCGGCAGATCAAGGCGACGGGACAGACGTGTCTTCAAAGTTTGAGATTGTCGGCAAGCAAGAGCTCGCCTCAGAGACAAAGTTGGGCATGCGTTTCCCAAGCTATCAAGTCATCAACCAATCCGACGGTCGAGCCTGGGAGTTTCAGCAGAAGTTGAGAAGCGATGGACGATTCCGCATCATTGTGTTTGCCGGCAATGTCGCAAATGCACAACAGAGCGCTCGCTTGAAAGGCTTCTGCGAAGCTCTGTCATCGTCATCGTTACTGGCTCCCCATCTCATCAAGGACGTGGACGTGCTCACATTGCACTCGTCGAAGCGCAAGGAAGTAGAGCTTTTGCGCGACTTCCCCGATATCCTGCATCCTTTTGATTCAAAGACTGGATGGGATTACGATTCAGTGTACGCAGATGATGCCAATGCGTTCGAGGGCTTTGGTGATGCATACAAGGGGTACGGCGTCGATAGGGAGACAGGATGTGTGGTCGTTACGAGACCGGACCAATACGTTGGGTACATTGACACGGTCGATGCGGAAGGGCTCAAGGGCGTTGAGACTTATTTCAAAGGGATATTTGTGTCATAGGTACCTCTTTGAATACAGTCCTGCGCGCGAAGGCGAAGATATTCGTTCCCGTCCTGATTTCAATATTTCGACTTCGTTGTACTTCCCTATTCGATTCTAACAAACAGATAATGCATATATTTGTGTCAATATGCTGGGTATGTGCTAGTGCTATATGTTCTCATGTTACAAATATCTACGTCACCACCAGCTTTCTACAGGTTGTCGGGTGAGCACAAGCGCCGATTATGCAAACCTGGACGTCTGCTAGGACGAGTTACAGAGTTAAAGCGCGTGATGCATGGACTGTCGACCTGCCGGTCTTGAGGCTTAGAGGGCTCTCTGGTAGTGAACACTAAAAAGTCGCCTAGTTTGGTCTTTAAACGATGCGACTGGAGTTGCCAACTGGGACGAGTCAGGGCGTGTGATGCATGAAGCTTCAGCCAGCTGCCCCCGACGCTTAGGTCACTTTCCGGTGTCAGGCAATGGAAATCTTGGTCGGGTTAGGGCTCGTGACGCACGAAAGATCGGCCCTCGACGATCAGATCGTGCATTGGGGTCGATGGGGCGCATGCTGATGCGTATTTTGCCCTGAACTGTCGTTTTCTGGTCTTTTCTAGCCTCGTCTGCTTCGAGCTTGGACTTTACCCCATATATCAACCCCCTCAATCTTTGCGCTGTACATCTTGAATCCTAGATCCATCTTTCCAGCATCAAGATACACCATCGCGGTGAACTACTATTGTGAAGTCTTCTCGGTGGTTGTAATAGTCTTCGGCCGTTGGATGACCAGGCCATTGGACTCATTGAACATGGATTTTCTCTGGAGATTTCCGCTAGTGTTGTTGTTCCATCGCCTGCAGTAGTTGCACAGGTTGCTAGTCGATGCCAACTTTCGGCGGACCGCAGAACGCGAACCACTTGAAGAGATCTGCTAGAAAGATTCGCTTGCGATCAGTTTTATCGGAACGAGTTGTCTTTAAAATGGCTGGAGGGATATCTTCTCGTGGTTTCAGTTGGGCGATTCAGTCCTGTAAGCTTGGAAGATTGATAACTGCAGGCATTCCAACCGACGTCAGCACGGTTCGAGGTCGAGACCTATCTCAGGGGGATATTTGAGTCGTAGACAGAAGCAAATGCATATGCTCAACATAAAAACAAGTCGTAGCTTTGGCGGTAAGCTGCGAACACCCTGTTCGGTAGTGGGGTGCTTCTGGCATGCCCCAGGCCCAGTGCGAAGACGGCAAGACCCAGCAGACATTTGCCGCGGCAACCGATGATCGAGCCCCAATAGCGCAGGTCGTATTCCGGACCAATGGAACACGACAGACGGAACAGTCGCACACGAGTACGGACGAATTGCACAGGAACTGGTTGAGTTGTCGTGGTCTAAGCCACAAGGAGCCGCACATGGGGTGTGTTCCTGGCCTGACAGGGGACAGGGGTTCGGCGTTACCATAACAACGGCCGAAGCAACAACAGCGCTGCATACACCGCCATCGCATCACTGCTGGGAAAGTGGCCATTCCACCCTTTTTGAACACATCCATATCGCATTTTCGCGCATCTCAATCACGCTCCACGTTTCACGAAGAACGACGACAGTTTTCCTATACCCATTTCTGTTTTCGCGGGGCACACACTTACGATGGACGGTTCCACACCACACGGTGGTTCACACTATGGACGGCCACCTGCATACGACTATGACGACGGCTCCCCTCAGCAACTACAACGAGGATCAACAATGCGCTTGTTGACAAACGTGGATGACAGCCAAAGCTATATGCCGTGAGTATTTGTCTTCCTTGCTGTCTCTTTTCCACTTGCGTCCTGCATTCTGGACCCAATCTCATCCCCACCAGAAGACCCTCATTCGAGGACACTTCCAACATGTCAAGTGCCAACAGCAATACCGCCGACTTGGGTGAGCGCATGACCATGTCTGAGGTGGGCAAGCAAAGGGCTGCTGAGGCGGGCATTCACGACTTCCTGCGCGAGGCCGGCGATGCGCTGAATTCCACGCCGAGCACGGCGGCAGTACCTACACAGATGCCGCGAAGGAAGCTGCTCAAGTCGGAGGTCGCAGATCACACGAAGCCCTCCAAAACCGTACGATTACAAGACCCAGACTTACCATTACTTGATCTCCGCAGTCCTCCATCGCCAGTATCGCGCACATATCACCCCGCGTCATCATCAGTATCCGGACTATCACGGACGCCATCAGTAATGGATACTGCGCCGAACATGCCGCCGCCAGATGACGATTACGTTCCCTACCGGCGGCCGTTATCACCCGACCGACCATATTCACCGACGCGCACATCAGACGACTACTCGCGGCCGCCAGCTTCAGTGAACTCATACGAGCCACTAGACCTTCATGGCAGCCCACGGCCAGGCAGTCCTCAGCGACCACTACCCCCAGCGCCCTTGTTCACCAATGGCGCCAGGCCGGGCTCTCGCGGATCTGAGAATACAATGGACATGACCGACATGAATTCAATACCCATGCACGACGACGACGACCCGTTCACCGACATTGGCGATGACAGACCAGACCTGCGATCCCGCAACTCGTATATGAGCGACGACACATATACGGACATATACACTGAGATTGATGAAAAAGCAGAGCACTACGGGCCCGCTCCGGATGGCGCACAGGAACGACGTGGAGCGCGAGATGCTGTAATGACGAAGAAGGAGGTCCGCCTGATCAATGGTGAACTCATTCTTGAGTGCAAGATCCCGACCATCCTCCACAGTTTCCTTCCACGACGAGACGACATCGAGTTCACCCATATGCGATATACAGCTGTCACATGCGATCCAGATGATTACATTGATCGTGGCTACAAATTACGCCAAAACATCGGCAACCAGCGGGAGACGGAGCTGTTCATCGCTATTACCATGTACAACGAGAACGAGATTGACTTCACCCGAACGATGCACGGTGTCATGCAGAACATCAGCCACTTCTGCTCTCGCATGAAGTCAAGAACTTGGGGAAAGGACGGATGGCAAAAGATTGTTGTGTGCATCATCGCGGACGGTCGTGGAAAGGTCCATCCCCGAACTTTGGATGCCATTGCGGCGATGGGATGCTTCCAAGAAGGTATCGCGAAAAACCACGTAAACCAGAAAGAGGTCACGGCTCACGTCTACGAATACACTACTCAGGTTTCCCTGGATTCAGATCTCAAGTTCAAGGGCGCAGAGAAGGGCATTGTACCATGTCAAATGATCTTCTGTCTGAAAGAGAAGAACTCGAAGAAACTGAACTCGCATCGTTGGTTCTTCAACGCTTTTGGACGGGCGCTTAACCCGAACATCTGCATTCTACTTGATGTGGGAACCAAACCTGGACCTAAAGCCCTGTACCATTTGTGGAAAGCGTTCGACACTGACTCTTCTGTCGCTGGAGCTGCTGGAGAAATCAAGGCAGGTAAAGGCAAAGCCTGGCTTGGTCTCCTCAACCCTCTTGTCGCGTCACAGAACTTCGAATACAAGATGTCCAATATCCTCGACAAGCCGCTGGAGTCTGTGTTCGGATACATCACTGTTCTGCCAGGTGCGCTTTCGGCATACCGTTATCACGCGTTGCAAAATGACCACACAGGCCACGGTCCCCTGAGCCAGTACTTCAAGGGAGAGACGCTCCATGGCCAGGATGCAGATGTTTTCACGGCCAACATGTATTTGGCTGAAGATCGTATCCTGTGCTGGGAGCTTGTGGCGAAGCGGAGCGAGCAATGGGTTCTAAAATACGTCAAAGCGGCGACTGGTGAGACTGATGTGCCGGGTAAGAAAATTCACCAAACCTGTCAATTACCGAAGCTAACACGTCGCAGATGCTGTACCTGAATTCATCTCCCAACGCCGACGATGGCTGAACGGTGCTTTCTTCGCAGCCGTTTACTCGTTGCTCCATTTCAAGCAAGTATGGGCGACTGACCATACCATCGGGCGCAAGATCCTCCTCCACATCGAATTCGTATACCAGTTCGTGCAACTTCTGTTCACGTTCTTCTCGCTTGCCAACTTCTACCTGGCGTTCTACTTCGTTGCTGGCTCACTGTCAGACCCGGAACTCGATCCGTTTGGCCACAACGTTGGGAAATACATCTTCTACATCCTACGTTACACATGCACCTTGCTCATCTGCATGCAATTCATCTTGTCTATGGGTAACCGACCCCAAGGAGCCAAAAAGATGTTCTTCTGGAGCATGGTCATGTACGGAATCATCATGGCATATACTACCTTCGCCTCCATCTACATTGTCGTCGTCCAACTCAAGGATCCAAAAGCAGAAAAGACAATAGGCGCCAATGTCTTTACCAACCTTATCATCTCTACTGCGACAACAGTTGGTCTCTACTTCCTCATGTCCTTTATGTACCTGGATCCATGGCACATGTTCACGTCGAGTGCGCAGTACTTTGCTCTTCTCCCTTCCTACATCGCCACGCTTCAAGTGTACGCCTTCTGCAACACACACGACATCACTTGGGGAACAAAGGGTGACAACGTAGCGAAGACGGATTTGGGAGACGCCAAGGGAAAGAATAAGGACGTCGTCGAACTCGAAATGCCATCAGAGCAACTGGACATTGACAGTGGCTATGATGAAGCTCTGCGGAATCTCCGTGATCGTGTCGAGGTACCTGAGCCTCCGATCTCCGAGTCGCAGCAACAGGAAGACTACTACCGTGCCGTCCGAACCTACATGGTCGTCATCTGGCTCATCTCGAACGCTATCCTCGCCATGGCTGTCAGCGAAGCATACTCGGATCGCAAAGTGACAAACAACTTCTACTTGACGTTCATTCTCTGGGCTGTCGCTGGTCTTGCCTTATTCCGCGCCATTGGTTCCACGACCTTCCTCATCATCAACTCCATCCAAGCTATTATGGAAACAAAACTCAAATGGCAAGACAAGATTGACGACAAGAAGAGCAACAGAACCGGTCTTGGGGGAGGAAGAAAATACGGTAGAAACAAGTGGTGGAAGTTTGGATTTGGCGGCGGTGTGTCATCGAGTTGGTTCTCTGGCAGTACAGTATCAAGCAAGCTTAGCAGTCTGGCGCCTAGCAACTGGGGCGGAAGCAGTGTTGGGAGATAGGAGTACGGTGGGCAAGGGCTTGACGGTAATGTGGCGTATGCTATGACTTCACGACGAACTGGATCATGGGCGTTCCGGATATATATGCTTTGGGATGATACCTGGGCTGGGCGACCAAACCCACTCTACTGTAGTAGTATATAGCTGCTTGTATATAATAACGATTCTTTCATGCTTTCCTCCCCATCAACGGAATTGTACTTGTTAGTGAAGACGTGGTTGTGTGTTCGGGGTCAGAAGGGCCGTGTTAGGAAGTGACGCTAGGGTCGTGTGTTTACATGCCACTCCCGCTCCCATGCCGCACACCCAACTCCACACCCCTACCAAACTTTCACGACAGCACAAAATGGCGCCCCGAAGCAAAGCCGCGAACATTTCCTTTACCGTCGATTCCGCTTCCGAAGACGAAATGACCGTCGACGAGCTCAATGCGCTTCCCACACCCGAATCCAACAGCGAAAACAAAGCGTCGGCGCGAAGCACGCGTGGAACCGCTGCGCAAACGAAGAAAACGACCGCGGCGACCAAGGCGACTGCGAAGGGGAGAGCGGCGACGCGTCCAACGAGCGGCGCCAGTGCGGTAGCTATGAAGAAGAGCGCGGCAGCGGGCGCAAAAAAAGTAGCGGCAAAGGGCGGTCGCAAGGCGCCAGCGGAGCCTGCTGAGGCTGTCCACAGCGATGCAGACGAGGCGGAAGACGAAGAAGAGCAGGAGCCGGTTGCGCAGGCCAAATCTGGTAAGAGGGGCAGGCCAGCGAAGAAGGCGCAGGAGGAAGTCGAGGTCGAAGAAGCGGCGCCAGCAAAGAGAGGGCGCAAGGCTGCCACGAAAGAAGAGCCTGCGAAGAAGCAGACCAAGGTGAAGCCTGCAACCAAGTCAAGAGGGACGAAACGCGCGGCTGAGCCCGAGACCGATCCCGAGCCCGAGCAGATGACAATCCCTGAGACACAACAAGAGCCAGACGCAGACGTAATGGATGTGTCTGAATCTGTCGAAGTCGAAGTCGAAGAAATACCCGAAAGCATGCCGCCACCACACGCGCGACTCTCTGCACGTCGGGCCCAACCGAACAGCAGGGCGCGACGAACATCGGCTGGAGTGAGACGAACAGGAAGTGTGTCGGATTCTGAGCGGGACCCTGTAATGCGAAGGAAAGTCAGCGACCTCACAAAGAAACTGGACGCCATGACAGCCAAGTACGAGACGCTCAAGGAGTCTGCTTCGACAGGGAAGGAGTCGAACTTTGAACAGCTTAAGAAGCGGACAGACCAGATCGCAAAAGGTACGAGGCGTCAAAGACGGCTCAATCGCGTAGGCTAACACATGTCTAGACCAAGACGCAGTCATCAAAGCCCTCCAGCAACAAATATCTGATTTCCAATCCCGCACCTCGGACCTCGCGTCGATAAAGAAAGAGCTAGCAGCAGCCTCCAAGGAGTCGGCGCGTCTCGCTGCCGAGAACAAGAAACTCGCCGATTCCCTCACATCGGCACAGAATGAGAACAAGGCGTTGTCGAGCAAGCTTGCAGCAGCCCGATCATCAGCGCAGCCGGAGACCAAAAATGTGCCTGGCAGCGCGGTGAAAGCCAGGACAACCGGCGTTGTCTTGCCAGGCACTGTTGAAGCAGCCAAGGAAGCGACCCTCGCAAAGCAAAAGGTCGATTTCTACAGCGATCTTACAAACCTCGTTGTTCTGGGCGTGAAGAGATCTGAAGACGAGGAAGACATTTACGATTGTCTGCAAACAGGACGGAACGGCAGTAAGTCACATTCCCTTACATCTTTTTCCAGGAAAGGATATTCAGCGTACTGACATCATATTTTTTTAGCACTGCACTTCCACCTCACAGTAGCCTCCAGCGGTACATCCTACGAAGACACCGAGTTCATCTACCAGCCTTTGCTGAACGAACAAAGAGACAAGGAGCTTTTGGATCTACTGCCCGATTACCTCACAGAGGAGATTTGCTTCCCAAGGGCGCAAGCGGCCAAGTTCTATTGCAAGGTTGTGGATAGTATGAGCAAGAAGATTATCTTGGAAGAGGACCAGGATTAAGAGAGGATGCCGACTAGTGATGGATGGGGGATTTTGAGGAGTCCAGCGTTACAGGAGACGCACTTGGACATTCCCAGTTACATGATGGTTATGACGGCTGCTTTATACCTTGGTCTTGAGCGCACGCTAGTGTCTATATTCTGCTTTGTAGTATCGAATACCCAGTCATGTTCATGTCGTCGCAATGGTAGAAAGCAAGTTGTGTGAAAGTAGATAGATCGGTCCAATGCTTGCTTGTTGGTACAATTGGCGTATCTACAGTGTTGCACACCCTCGAAGCACGTACGCGGCTATCCGAAGATGACTCGTTGCCGCATCGTGTTCTCGTCCACTATGATCATTGCCCCGGTCTGAACGTCATGTTTATTGCTTTCCCTGGACCTTGTCGGCGGCCTTCTTGACGTACTCCCTTGTACATTGTTAGCCTCGGTCTTCCGATACAAGCGCATTCACTCCGCTGCCTTCGCAAACAGCTAGCGACACGTCACTCGCAAGGTATGTGTACGCACTTTACGAAGCTCTCTTCCTCGCTGCTCTTTGCGTTGATCGGGGGAGTAGTGGGGTCCTCAGTCTTCTTGCCGCTCATGGAGAGCGCAGCACCGGTGAATGTGATGCCGAGGGTGGCCATTGCGAGCTAAACACAGTACTTGTTAGCCCATGTCAAATGGATCCGTTGTAGCCCAAATCATCTCTCTGATCCCCAAAAATCCGCCATGGATAGTCCTCCAAGGGCATGCGCCATGGGTGCAGCACGCCATCCAATGCTTTCCGGTGCCTTCCCTCTCCCACCAAAGTTTTCTTCCTCCGGTGCGTTTACAAGGGAAAAGAACATACGACGTGCGATCCGACCTGGCGGCCCATAATAGTGTACATGGCAACCATCTTTGCGGTATTTGAGGAGTATCCGTGCCGTAAGCGGGGTGATGGAGTGTCAATGGATGGAGAGAGTCGTGCGGTGGAGCGTTGGTGGATGCTGCGCTTGCGCGGAGCTCTCTTCGGAAGAGAAGATGGGGTCTTGGCGGCGCGTGTGTGGCTGACATGCTGTGGCTAATGCTGACCCGCACAGCCACAGCGATTGGGTGAGGGTGACGTCGCGCAGAATGCCGAGGTGCGCTCTGGTTAGGGTAGGCAGTAGTGGTTACCAAAGAAGCATGGAGCTCTACGCTTGCGCACATTTCCAGGACTTACTCCCACCTTCTTTTGTCTGTTGTTTCAAAGTTTGAGCAGAGGGAGAGAAGCGTACAGCACTTTAGCCATGGCGAAAGACGACAACAAGAAGATTGTAGAGGTCGACGGCGTACCGGCGGAGCGTCAAGGCACACGACCGGATTTCTCGATTCCACCACCCAGGAAACAGCTGCCAAAAGAGCTCCAGGACACACTCAACGATGAAGAGAAATTGTGGGAGGTGCTCTACGAGGGCGAGTACGTGCTAGTCTCCTCAATCGTCTTCAACATGCCCACTCGAATGATTTATCCCCAATGCGCCGGCTCTCTTCACGATTCATGCATCCAGCTAACATGACTACAGAGCCGAAGACACGACAGATACAAACATCCGCTATGCCGCGTACGCCTCGCGAATCCGCACCATTATGCTCTCCGCGCACCGCTATGTAGCCTACACCTCCGACATTGGCGAATCCTTCCGTCCCATCGCACACCCCTACCTCGTCAAAGGCGCCTACGCCGTATCCTGGCTCTACCTCACCGGCGACGTTGCCCACGAAGGCTACAAAGCTTACTGCCGCAACCAACACGTACTACATCCCGAAAAGGACATTGACGAAACGGCAGAGAAGAGTCTGGGACAAGCCAAGGATAAAGATCTTGCTGCAACGGGAAAGAGTGCTAGTACGGGTATTTTTGACAAGGTGCAGGATCTCGCGAGGAACGCGACAAGTACGGAGGGTGTCAAGTATGGTGAAGCGGGGGGCCCGTTGACTGGTGGGCAGGTGGTTGCGGGCAAGATACCGGCGATTGAGGATTACAGGGCTGTCATGGCGCAGAGAGCTGTGTTCCAGGCTGTGGCTTCTATGGGTCTACCTGCTTTTACTATCCACAGTATTGTCAGGTACTCTGGGCGCGCGCTCAAGGATGCTAAGAACAAGACTCTGAGGACTTGGGCACCTATTGGGGTAAGTGAAACCCAACTATCTGATACTGGAAGAGTTCTAACTGGGAGCAGCTTGGTCTTGCAGCAGTCCCTTTCCTCCCCTTTGTTTTCGACGAGCCGGTCGAACACGCTACCGAATGGATCTTCTACAATGCGTTCAAGGCGATTGGTGGCGAGGCAGCAGTCGCAGGCAGACCGGCGACCGGCGTTAAAGAGCTGAGGAAAGAGGAGACGCAGACGAATAAGCTGAAGAAGGAGTTGTAGGGAGCTCTGCTATAGAGGCATACCATGTCTTGATCGACATCTGTAGATACACCACGTACGAAATCCACTCAGCATGAATGTAGACATGGAATCTATGCCTGGCACTAATTAATCGAGAAACATGTCTCAGTGTCTAGAAAATACGGATATTTGTTTCAGCGAGCTACACGTAAATCTTTCTGAAATACTCCCGCTACAAGATCTTCATAGCACTCGTGCTCACGCCTTCCCCTTCTCACTATGCTTCTCACATGCCTCTGTGAACGCTTTCAACAGCTCGGGAAATTCACACACATTCATCGATTCAAATGCAGGATTTGAAAAGACCTTGAGTGCAGTCATACGTGGACTCTTGATCCCAAATGCGAACTTGGCAAGAAACCTAGGGTCATCGCGTATACTAATCGCCTTTAGTACTTGCTGGACCTTCTTGGGGTCAGGAGATTGCGGCGGCTCGTCTGGTAGCACAACTTGCGTGTGCGTCTCACACCACGTGCAGTGTCCGCATTCTTCTGACACATCAGTGCTCTCTCCGAAGTAGTCCGCGATGGACCTAGATAAGCAGCGTTTGTCGGTGATCAGGTCGAGTAATGCTTTTGTGCGAGCCAGGTTTTGCTTCTCCGTCTTTTCCATGGTTTCGTCGAGCTTTGTGACAATGTCATCAATCTCTTCCGGCGTAGACGGCAAAGGTCGCTCCAAGCGGTATACGTTCTGCACACCTTCTTTCTTTAGCTCGATCGCACCACGCTCGTTCCATTCGTCCATTTTGCGTACTAGGTCCGCTCGCGGGATGCCGCTTGAATTCGCGAGGTCATCCAACGCCACATGCATCCATTTGCTACTCTTAACTGATGCTCTAACAATCGCAGACGCAGCTGGCGACCCATCATTCTCGACGATGTTCGGGTTCTTAACGATATAACTATACTTTGCGTACAGAGCCCCAGCAGAACGGAAGAGCTCAAAATGCAACTCCATTTGTGCGTACAGAATGCCGAGAACAATGGCTTTGATGTCAGTTTCTTGGCCTTGTGTGTACAGTGAAATTTGGAAAGTGTCGCCTGCTTTGAGTCGTCTACGAGCTGGCGAACATATATCCTGCATCAGAAGCTTCAGTGAGCGCAATGAAGGCCGATCACCGTAAGTGAAGATGTTGCGGAGATAAAAATCTTTCGTCGAGAGGTAGAACATGCACACACTCGGTTTGCCGTCTCGACCAGCTCTGCCGATCTGCTGGCTGTACGATTCGATACTGTCAGGTATGTCGAAATGAACGATGCTACGGATGTCTGGTTTATCGATGCCCATGCCGAATGCAATGGTAGCAATAACGATCATGTCCTTGCTAATGAGGAACTCGTCTTGTGTTTTCGAGCGCATCGGCGCTGGCATTCCAGCGTGGTAATGCCGGGCCTTGAAACCACGCTTCCGTAGTTCTGCGGCCAGCATCTCTGCGCCTTTCTGGATTGTCACGTACACAATGGTAGGACCGGGATACTTCTTAAGATGAGCAGCTAGTTTTGACACGTAGTCGGCGTCTTTGCCATTCGCCTCAGCCAGGAGGCGTAGATTGGGGCGATACATGGTTGTCCGGAACAGGCCTTCTTTTGATACAGAAAAAGCCTCTCTGATGTCTTCAGCAACCTTTGGTGTTGCTGTGGCGGTGAGGCATATGACTCGCTCAACTTGCGCTTCTTTTGCGAATCGAGCGATCTTGAGGTAATCAGGACGGAACGAGTGGCCCCATTCAGAGATACAATGCGCTTCATCGACAGCTAACAGACGGATGCCTCCAGGAATATCTTTGAGTGAAGCGATAAAGCCTTCACTGTTGAGTCGCTCTGGCGCGCAGTAGACAAGATCTAAGCGGCCCTTCTTGAGGTCGTCCTGGGCAGCCAGGAATTGGTCGCGGGAGACGGACGAATTCAACACGGCAGCTTTGACTCCGCGGCGTAAGAGTGCATCGACCTGATCCTTCATCAAAGCGATAAGCGGGGCGATGACCAGGGTGACGCCACTTTGGTCCGCGGTCCGGCGACCAAGCTGTTCGTCTTGATATCTGAACGCCACGGCAGGCACCTTGGAAAGTTAGGCGGGTAAGTTATTACACAAAGACATGACTCGCCTGGTAGCAAAGACTCTTGCCACCTCCAGTGGGAAACACAACGACCGCGCTGCCACCATCCAGAAGCTGAGTGATGGCTCTTTCCTGTTCGAGCCGAAACCCATCGATCGCGAAGCGTTCCTTGAGGATCCGGTTCGCAAGAATTGTGTTCGGCGAAGGAGCAACAGTGGTATTATTCTCATTTCGGTTTCGTTTGGCTGAGGACGTCGTGTTAACGCTGTCGATGGTGATCTTTCGCTTTCCATCTACCACGGCATCTGTGGTAGCCGCGAACGACTCTTCATCGCCAGAGGACCAGCCGAACTCATCCTCGCTCATGTTAGCGGATTCAGCTAATGCTGACGGGCGGCAGTATACCCAGTCACTGAGAGCAGGTGGACGGATGTTGATGATGCGCACTGGTTTGCGGTGCTAGCAACAACCCGAGGTCGCGACTTCATCCTGTCTTACACGCCAAGAGGCCGAAAGCGCGCTAGCACGTGATGCAGGGGTGTGAGCTGGCCGCTCGTGCGTCTGCAAAACCGCAAAGAGGGATGAGGCAGGGATTGTGCTACCAGAATCGAAAACAACAGACAAGCTTACAGTAAAGGACATGATTCGTCCAGCTCTCGATGCCGTCTGCGGTCGGTCTTCTTTGTGGACAGCAAGCCCCGTCTGAGAGGTTGAGTCGACATTACTTGCATTGCCCTTTCAAGGTTTCTTTTGGCTAGTCCATGTCTGACTGGCACCATCGCTGCTTGTGTGCGCGTGGAGATGGAGATACCAATCTGACAAACCAGAAAAGGCTGCAGGGTCACACGGGTTGGGCAAGAGTTGTTGCCTCAACAGCAGTCGATGGGAAATTGGGCCGATGTCGACGATCATCCGGACCCTGAATGTCGCACTTTTGCTAATTCAGTTTGTGGTTGCGGTCGAGATTGAACTAGCGCCAAAATCAGAGCTTTACACTCGCGACGGCGACCAATGGCCGAAGACGTCCCCTTCTCCTCTATGCTGATCCGATATCCGACGCATCTACCTTTAGTCTGTTAACCCGGCCATCGAGGGCTAGAGCGGTCCGACTCACGCCTACCTAGCCCGCATCCAGTAGTTGCCATGCCACACATTGGTGTACTTCGCCGGCCCTGTAGCCCACGTCGTACATCCAAGGTGCGCCAACATAGCACCACTGACAGCGCACAAACACCTCGACTCGCTCGACTACATCCTGCATCATACACATCGTATTCTTCGGTTCCGACAAAAAGCTCGTGGGACCACCCGGGATCACGGTGGCTTGACTTCCCTAGTGGCGAACTTGAACAGCAGCTTCCTTACAATACCTATTTCCGGTGGACACCGCCCCGTCCATCGCATTGCTACAACTACACCCTGCAGGGTGCGCTGTGCGCTGTGCGCTGTGCGCTGAGCGCTGAGCATACTCGAAGATCATACACTGATTGACAATTCCATCGCCTCTTGTTCCTTTATGTTCCATCGAGAGACATCGAAACCTGTTCGGAATGCCATCGGCCGAGTGTGCCAGCGCACGCTTGCTGGACCTGGAGGAGCTGGAGTGTGATACAGCACCGCTTTTCGTTATTAGAGCGGAAGAAATAACTCTAGGGTTCGAGTTCCTCTTCTGCAACGAGGCGTTCCGGAAACTTCATCTCCGCAATCCCATATTAGCCGATAACAGAGCAGCGCTCCTCTTCCGTTCATGGGCACAGGCTTTGGGTGAATACAAGCCGCGATATGAATTTGGCGGTCTAGTCTGGACTGCCGAAACATCCGGGCGCAATGGCAATTGGAAAGTGGTGAGGGCGAAAGAGTTCGATGCAAAGCAGCAGGATCTAGCACTGTCGGAGAAAGACGCGGATGACGACGATCACCTTGGTACTGGCCGGATTCCGGTATTCACACGATCCAAAGCGCAGTTGATGAGTGAACTCAAGCGCGATAGAGCGGTTTCACTCCGCAACATCCCTTACACAAGCCTTCATGCCAGATGGGAAAGTATCCAGACGATGATGGAGATGAGCGATGTTGGCGTTTTCGAGTACAACGCAGAAGGAAAACTTTTACATGCAAATGAGGCATGGTATAAACTCAGGTAACGTTGACTACAACATCAATCATTACTTTGTTAACAAGATCAAGTTCCCAACCCAGAGACGCCAAACCTGACGAGTATTCATTCATGGACCTTGTCTATCCAGACGACCAAGCACTAGTAATTTCCATGTGGAACACGCTTACCCAAGGGAAATCAGTTACTTTTGAAATGCGTTGGAAGGCTCGCCCAGGGTCGAAAGATGTTGCGCAATGGGTACTCTCGGCTTGTGTTCCCGTGTTCGATGACGATAAGCGATTGATCGGTATTGCCGGCAACACAATAGACATCAACGCACAGAAGAAGTCACAAGAAGCAGCACAAGCGCAGGTGTAAGTGTCATTCCAAGCATACACAATACTCATATACTAAGTCTGCGCTCAGGGAAGCATTAGAACAAGCGCGGCTTGCAGAGAGGAAATTTGCGCGATTTGCTCAGGTCTCACCTACGGCCATATACATATACGTCCCTGAGAGTGGTGAGTAAATTCAGCTCATAATTCGTCATGTCCTAATATTGGTTCAGGTATGAATTATGTCAACGACCAGTTCTTCGAACTCACAGGCCACGCACAAGCTCCTGTCAGCCCGCACGAGTGGTTTAATCTAGTGTCCGACGAAGATGTGGAGAAAGTAAAACAGGACTGGGAGGGCATGCTCAAATATGGTAAATCCAGTAGTGTGCAATTCCGTTTGAAGAAAACGTGGGTAAACCAAGACGGCATACGATCGAATATATGGGTGCAAAGTTCGAGCTACCCAGAGTTGGACGAGAGCGGAAACGTAATAAGTATGATGGTATTCCATTAAACCCTAATCCATACACTTACGGACCAATTCAGGTATAATGGGGACGTTATTCGATATATCGCATTTCAAGTGGGCGGAAAATGTCCAGCGGCGTCGCATAGATGAGGCGCTGGAAGCTAAACGACAACAAGAAAAGTAAGACTTTGCGCACTGTTTAACTCTCTTTTACTAACCAAGCCAGCTTCATTGACATGACGTCGCACGAACTCAGGAGTAAGTGAATTCATGTGTGAATCACAGATGAGCCACATGCTAACTTCGTCCACCATCTTTAGATCCACTGTCAGCGGTGATACAATGCGCTGACTCGGTCATCGCTTCGCTCCAGCAACTATCCGGACGCCAAATCATAGGATCAAGACAATCGTCCGACACATCCAAGGCAGAGGCGGAAATTCAGAGCTGCATCGAATCATTACTAATCATCGTGTCGTGTTCGATGCACCAGAAACGCGTTATTGACGACGTGCTTACCTTGTCCAAACTTGACTCTAACTTGATCCTGATCACGCCGATACGTGTTCAGCCGGCGGTCGTGGTGTCAGATGCGGTAAGGATGTTCGAAGTCGAGTGCAAGCAGTTGGGTATCGACCTCATCTTCCGCGTTGATGAAACGTTCAACGGAATGGAATGGGCAATGGTCGATCCGTCGCGTTTGGTGCAAGTTCTCATCAATCTACTGTGAGTAGCATCATATTCGGCTTTGCCATCTGCTGACACAACCAGCACCAACGCTATCAAGTTCACTAAGGATCGGCCTCAGAAGGCCATCACCGTCACTTTTGGTGGATGTTGGAGCCGCCCACCAAAATGCTGGGACGAAGTAGCCTTCACCGATGACGAAGAGCCCGATACCGACGTCACCGACAAGGCAGAATGGGGCAAGGGCACTAAAGCATTCTTGTGGCTCAAGGTCACGGACACGGGCTGCGGCATGACCACGGATGAGCAAAAGAAACTTTTCTCCCGGTTTTCTCAAGCTACGCCTCGCACACACGTCAAATACGGTGGTTCTGGCCTGGGCCTTTTCATTTCCAAGTCCCTCACCAAGCTACAAGGAGGAGCCATCGGGGTTCACTCCGAGAAGGGACAAGGATCGAAATTCGCGTTCTTCATTAGCACCCGCCTCGCACAACCACCAGCTGACCATGTCAGCGCTCGCGCGGTACAAGCGCGACCTGTTCCTCGGAGAACGATGACAGGCGAGGAGGCTATGCAGTCGATCAAACTAAACGTTCTTATCGTAGAGGACAACCTCGTCAACCAAAAGGTGCTTAAAAAGCAGCTGCAAAAGTTTGGTTGGAACATCAGCGTAGCTGGGAACGGTCAAGAGACGCTTGAATGGTTGAAGAACAGTGTTTACTGGCGAAACGGGAAAAGCGGCTCTACTGCCGAAGGCAAACATGAACTTGACATCATTCTCATGGACATTGAAATGCCCGTCATGGATGGTCTTACCTGCGCCCGCCTCATCCGCGATTACGAACACCGAGGCCTCCTCGCGGCTCCGCCGGCTCCGCATTCCGCATCGCCTGCTCAATCTCCGCACAGGAAAACTTTGTCTACCACTCCCGCCTCCCACGAACAGCCTGAGAAACAACCCCTTCATCTTCCTATCCTAGCTGTAAGCGCGAATGCGCGCATGGAACAGATTGAGCAGTCGCTGGCATCAGGCATGGACGATGCCATTTCGAAACCGTTTCGCATACCGGAACTTTGGCCTAAGATTAGAGGGTTAGTGAAGAGGGTTGCGGATGCTGATACGAGGGTCAACTCGTGATTTATCTTGTGCATGGGTTCAGGCTGGGTTTGCACACATATGGCGTTGCATAGAAGCATAAGCATGGATATGGCGTTTGATAGGACTAGTAATGCAATGGTTTTGATGCCTTGGAAGAATTGTACGTGGGGACATTCTACAAAGTCATTGCATTGGTGTATTGAATTCCTCAGCTTTTATGACATTGAGAAGAGCCTCGAGAGAGATCGATGCTTATTGATATCCTTTTCGGTTATGGAACCATCGGATAACTTCACCGCTGAGATGAAACTGGAAACAATTCGGAACATAAAACTACCAGACATCGGGGTGCTTACACTCATAGCTCACATCGATATCTAGGTGTTTTTCCGCCAGAAGCCAGTTGATATACTCGAAAACCTGTTCCTCGACTGGCATTGTATCAGGCCGATCCATCTCGTCGAAATGCGACATCGCAGAGTCCAAAGTCGTTTCGAGAATGTCCGGGTCTTCCAAGGCGTGCAGACACTCCCATTGGGGTATCGGTATACCGTTCTTGCAGAACCTATCATGTTCATCAAACCACCCCATTCGGCCATGGACTCGTTCTATCGATCTGTTCTTTGGCAACTTTTCTCGCGATACAGCATGTTCTATGGAACAATCGTCTCCAAGAGAGCAGCAGGTATGCTCACCATCTAGGAATTCGAACAGCAGGTATCGTGTAATGTCGTGTACGTATTGCCGTTTCAAAGGTTGGGATGGTCTCCCATTTTCGAACCACCTTTTGATTTTTGGTTTGCGATGCCCGTGTCCATAATCTCTGTCGAACAGGAATTTGATAGGCGCACAACCTCTAGGAGAACATGCACATCGACAATCATCGTATGGTATCCCCAATTCCATTTGTACCATGCCCATGTAGTGTTCATTGGTAGGTACTGCATCGACTTTGTGCGCGAAACCAGAGCCAGGATGATACAGTCTTCTGGCATAGAAGTGAAGTGCCGTCAATGAGGCCCACTCGTGCCTTGAGCTCATAGAAATCCCTCTTTGTGTAAACCAATCTACCATTTCAAAGTTGGCGCAGAACCAGCTCTGTAGGAATGGAGTCACTCCGTTTTCATTAGGTATGTCGATATCACGGAACCCCGCTTCCCATAATGCATGCGCAGTTTCTGGTGCCAGTTTGATATCGCCATCATCGTCGGCGAAATCGTAAAAGCTCTTTCCGTCTAGCTCTAGAGCCCGAGGAACATCTATGCCATGGGATATAAGTGTTTCGACTATCAACGGCGCTCTTTGTTCGTGTAGCTGTCCAGGCGCCAACTCGAGTTGGGAGAGAATGGAGGGTGGTAGGAGTTTGCTTGCCATGTCTCGAAGGCGCTTGTGGCGATCAATCAGGGCCGGAACAAGCAAGCGCAAGACCTGTGACTTCTCCGGGTCCTGTAATCTCAGCGCCAATTGGAGCAGACTATCGACTTCTGGCGGGGTGAAGAGACCACAATCTTTGTCAAGTAAACAACGCACAGAGTCAATGATACCAAGCGCCACAGCGAGATGTATAGGCCGTCGACCGCAGATGTCCTCAGGGTCCACACGCACACCTCTTTCCAGCAGCATTCTCAGTCCAGTAGGCCACAAGACGGCGAAATGTATTGGCGTAAGTCCATCGATCGAAGAAGCGTGTTCTAGAGTTGACAGCTTGGATTTATGCGCAAGGCGCTGAAACTGCTCTACTTGCCGTCGAAGTATCAATGGCACTAGATCGCCAAGATCGCAAACTGGGAGACATCAGCAACATTTTTCCACTTACATAGACTAGGCAACCCACTGTCAATCTGATCCTCGAAGAGGAGTAAATGCTCAGTCTCATAGCGAAAGAATTTGACTCCTCGAGAAAATGCTTCTAGGGAAGGTCTGGAGGTATGGCCCCCAGCTTCTACAACATGTTCAAGAATTTGCAGGAACGGTGTTTCAGCCGAAGAAAGCTTCCCAAGACTACCCATGCAGGATTGATACGATGATGGATTTGCAAGTTCGTCACATATGGTACCTTGGTAATTACCTCCAAATGGAAACTCGTCGTCCTTCAGGCTTCTTAGAACGTTTGGATCAGCGCCTCTTTCTAGCAAGAAACGAACGATGGCAAAGAACTGATCACTTTCTCTCCGAAGGTAGAATGGGATGGCTGCAAACAGGCTCAAGACTTTCTGTTATACGATCAACTGAGAATTACATGCCTTGCAAGAATGAGATAACTTACGTTCAAGGCAGTATTTCCATCATTATCGACGTCAAGGACAGATGCTGCTTTGGTGTCAAATAAGTCCTCTAGTTTGTTTTGGAGCCGAGTGATTGATGTAGGAAGCTGTCTACCCTCCTGAATCTCCTCGAATGTGTTTTCAATCGCACGGAATGCAGGCGAGGTCATTGGATCAACAAGCCTACTTGTGCCAACAACTATCGGACTGATAGAGAACGGTCCCATGGTCGACCAGTTCCTTACGTGGGTACTGAGGTTGACAGTATGTGAAAAGAGCCAGATCGGAGGAACAAGTTGCATGGTGATCTCAAGGCTCTGTTCCGAGATGCGAAAGTCCGGACAGTATGAGAAATGCTGCGCCCGGAAAGTTCGAGTAAACCGAAGAATGGACAACGGCTGCCAGCGGCGCGCAGTACCGACGGTTCGACACCTGCATCTCCGAGGTTTAGAAGTACGGTCCATGGCGCTTCGTTGAGTTCGGGTATCTGATGAGTCGACGCGTTGTTTACCCACGGCAAAACCATCACGTGTACCTACACTGGCTCTGTCAAAGTCGGAGCCCAGCTTTTCGATAGCCCGGAGTATTTGCTCAGTGTTTGAGAGAACCATTGTCGTCGTCTGACGGCTTGATTCCTGTGCTGTTGCATTCACATCGCGGTCTACTAAGAGGCTCCTCGACTGAGACTTCAGATGCTGAAGGTCTTGTATGATTCGTTCGGTTCTTTCGGAAGCGGTCGATACGTTTCGGTCGATTTGTTGGACGTGAGGTAGTAGCCGTGCTGTGTTGAGTTTGGCCGTGGTCGAGGTCTTGTCGACTGTCTTCACAAGCGTCAATGTCTGTCCGATGTCGACTCGAATTTGATCGGTAGTCGCCACGGTTTCTGATGAGAGCTTGCTGCATACTAGTCAGTGCTGTGGTGTTTGGTCACTTGCAGCCAGGTTCTGCTCTGCTCAGAGGTCCAACTCACAGATTTGCTGCATTCAACCACATGGACAGAACGCTTCTCTTTTGTTCAAGTCGGTCGCATATATGTGCTACTTCTTCCTTTTTGCGGGAGGAACAAAAACCGCTCCAGCCCCGTTGCAGCACTCCATCGTTCTTGCGGGCAAGTAGTCCTTCCAGCGCCTTGTTCAGTTCCTCAGCAAGGCTGATGTACTCAACTAAAGGCGGGTCAAGCGCCGAAGGCGACACTGTTGTTGCGAAACCAGGTACGTAATCGTTTTGTATCCGCTGGGCAAGCTCGATTTGCTGGCGCAGGTCGGTCTGCAGTTGAAGAAAACGACGCGGCACGTTGCGCACGTCTGAGCAAAAGCGTTCCAGACAAGACGAAAGCCGGAGAGCCACATCCAAAAACTGGACAACAGCAGCTGTAGCAGCTACTACTTCCGCCATCGTTGCGCCGTGCCAAAGTGTTGCGATGGAAGAAGAAACGAGGGGCAGTCTGGGTCAATGGGTTCATATGCACTCACAAGGCAAACCGACAAGGCAGACCGACAATGCAGACTGTCATCAGGCTCAACGAATGGGGTTCGTGCATGTACATGTGCATAGCCCTCGCCAAGCATGGTCACCATGTGTTGCTGTAAGCTTTACCTCGAGAGGGGTCTGGTAATATCCTGCCTGGATAAATTGAACAAGACTTCCGCGAGATGGCCAGATCAGCCTGCAGCTACTTGCGGATGCGGCCTGATACGTGGACCTTCCATCGCGTAAACATAGAAGGGAGTGCCAACGAGGCTGAAATAGAGCCTCGTCACGAGACTGATGAAAAGAATAAGCTCTAGTTAGGATTTCGTCCTGGAGCCAAGATTATAGACCAGCCATCAATCGGTATTGAACACAATAGTCTTCTGTTGTCTCGAGATAGATTACACGTAACGAAGGAGAAGGAGTGATGAATGTGGTCGAGGTAAAGACAGACGCGTAAGGATAGCAACGCTGGACCCTGGCACTAACGAGCTCATGGTTAGCGCCATTTGCCCTCCGTCGGAATCGCCTTCCGAAGATGGCGCGGCGACAATCGTAAGCTCTTGGTAGCCTAAGCAGCCTTCTCGAGGCTTCTCATGCTTGCTCAGCTTGTCTATTACACATTACCTTTGCCTTTTCTGTCAACCATCTAGCATCTTTCTTGTCTGTGACTTATTTATAAATTGTCCTTGTCTCTACCACAAACATGGCAACCAACGAATCAAGCTATACCGAGATGAAGGGTGACTTGGAGGCTATTGGGGCGCATTGCCAGATGGAGTACTGCAACGTGTTGGACTTCTTACCGTTCCGATGCGAGAGCTGTCACGGGTAGGTACATGACGCGTAAAGCATTCAAACGCGGCGTCATGCTAACAACCCCAGGAAATTCTGCCTCGACCACCGCACCGAATACGCGCACAAGTGCCCCAAGGAAGGCGAGTGGGCGAGACAAAGAGCCAAGAACAACCAGAACTCGTCGCTATCCACCCCGAAACCGACCGTCTTCAACCACGACCAACAGTGCGCCGACCCGTCGTGCAAGACACTAATCGATACCGCGCGCGCGCAAGGTGTACACTGCGCGCGATGTAACCGCAGATACTGTCTGAAGCACCGTTTCGAAGAGGACCACGACTGCAGGAACCTCACACCCGTCGGCGCGCGACCGCAAAACTACGTGCAAGCGCGCACACAAACCGCGCTCACAAGGCTAAAAGCATGGGCGGAACAGAAGAAGAAGGATGATGAGAAGCGGAGATCTGCACCCAAGAAGACGGGCTTCTTGGGCATGGGAAAGAGCTCAGCGTCGTCAGCGGCAGCTTCAGCGCAAGCTGAACTCAACGCGCTGAAGCGGACAGCAAAGGGCGAGGCTAGCGTACCCCAGGAGAAGCGGATATACCTCCACGTCGAAGCATCAGCCGATACAACAAAGGCGAAGTACCCAACAGGAAAGTTCTTTTACAATAAGGAGTGGACTGTGGGGCGCGTGCTAGATATGGCGGCCAAGTCACTGCAGGTACAAAACGTGAATAACCGCGGTGGCGGCGAGGAGGAGAAACTACGCGTCTTTCATGTCGAGGGCGGACGGCTGCTGAAGTTTAGCGAGAAGATTGGCGAGCCGTGTACGTCTGGGAATATGATAGTCCTTCTCCGGGGTGTAGGATCGGGAGAGGCGCCGGACTTGATCGATTTGTAGGAGCAACGAGTGTGGAAGCATTACATGGCATGGCGTTTAGCGGCTGGTTTTTGCGCTGGAGATACCCAGGTGCTCACGATGGCACGAATGAATGGATATATAGACGGGTGATTGTATACTTCTCACAATGCTGCTTGAGATCTGAGATGAATTGGTAGGGCTGAGAACCGAGACATCGTCACGGAGGGAGGCGCCTTTCCGTATGGTGACTCCTTAACAACACGCGTCACCCTTGTGCAAACCATCGGTGAGCAAGAACATGTAACTGACTAGTTGATTAAACTTGATATGGATTTATATTCCTTCGGTACTGGTACAGCACTAAAGCAGGCGTCGAGCACTTCGAACGCCCATGTTGTCACCTGTCCTATGTGGATGCAGAACCCAACGCGAAACGCCAATCCCATCGCTACACCGAATGCTGCATGCTCTTGGTATACGACTGCCATGCCCCATGCTTATGTGCTTGATCAGCTCGCGCGGCACGCTTGGCACACGTATGCACCGCGTGCTCTTGTGCTTCCCCGCTACCTTTTCGTCTTCGCGACCGAGGTGTCCCACTCATGTGTCGATGTCGAAGCTGTGTCGAGTGCGATACTCGTCGTCCGATTCGGTCGAGTTCACTAGACGTGTCGCTGCGCGTGTTCGTCTCTCGTAGTGGCTCCTCGCTCGCTCAATCATCGTAGTATTCACGATTGCAGCACTTTAGGCCATGTATCTTGGTTCCCCAGCCGATGCTCCCTAGGTTGTTTGTACCGTCGGAAATCGTAAGGTACCGATCCATATTGTCGTCGCCGTTGCAGTCATAGTTGCTGTCAGACAGTCAGCTGTCAGTCCCCTCGAAACCCAATCCACCACTTACTCATAGAAGCGACAACTCCAGTAGTCATCTCTCTGTAACACGGTCGCGACGTCATGCCCGCCTACTAGAATGCTCTGTACACGCCCATCGATACTATTCCCGAGTCAGCGCAATCGCTCAAAGACCGCGATACAGATGCAACATACAGATTATTATCCAACGACAGACACTGATTATTATACGCGTCTACACTGACTTCGCTCAGAAACGAGGGCGCAGCAAACAGCTGCACTTTGATCTTCCCGGATGTGATTGTGTCGCCGGCCAGCGCAAAGCCCGCCCAAGCCAACAGCAGAGTCGAGAACGGAACGAGGCGGCAGCTACTAGGCGTCATATCGCCGGCATCCAGAACACGTCCGTGGACCGTCGTGGATATGCGCAAAGTCGAGGGTGCAGTGGCCGGTGCGGGTGGTGGAAGGAACGGCGTGGAGCGTGGAGCGCTGGCGTTGCGTCCAGCAGGAGAGAACTGGAGTTGGTAGATGGTGGTGGGTGCGTGGGTCATCTGAGCAAGGCGCTGGTTCGGCGGCTGCACCGCCTCCCTCGCCGTCATGTCCGCACGGACGGTCACCACGGGTGATGACCTCGCCAACTTCTCATCCATAGCTATGCACATTTTCATGTCTAAAATTTGCGCTGTTTACCATTTTAGTGCTCGCAAGATTGCACTTTTGTGCATTCCAATTTGGTATACATTCAGTTAGGCCCTCTTCTTACTCTCGACATGGTGCGGCTGTGACAAGTGCTAGGCGTAGAAAAGCATGTGACACTGGAAGCCCAAGACGATTAAGAAGAAGTGAGAGCATTTCAGGACCGACAGACAGCTATCAGAAACAAGGCAATCCATTACAGCGGTTGCGGTCTAGAAGCCATGCCCAGTGTGTAGAGTGGCTTTGGAGAAGCTACCAGGAAGAACAGCTGTCCTCTATCTGCTTCGATGTGCACGAATACCAAAGCAAGCATTCGATCTGGGATCATTGAGCTCGTGGCTTATACCCTTGCACGATACGCTGGTCCATGGTGGCTGCGTTTCAACAGCTATATTTTTGATTTCACAATTTTTGCTTCCGTGCTTTAACACACTTGTGTGCAGAGTGGTATTATTCTTATACCCCACTCTAGAGCACATTCCTAGTGACAGTGAAATCTTTGGTGATTATCACGCCATCTTTTCCATCTTGCACCCTTGTCTCATCAGTAGCTCCAGTTGGTGTAGGGCTAGCCTTTCGGTCCTGGTGCGAGGTTAGTGCATGTCCCAGACATAGTTCGTACAGGAGCGTTTCTTACGAGAAAGGTAAGTTCCACCTCATCATCGTCCAACGTTCCCCCTTGAACACGCGAACTATGCCCGTTGCCTTTGCTACCAATAGTCTTGCCAGACCCGGCTTGAAGATATCCCGAATTGCTGCGGTCGTACGTGTTGTTAGTCGTTGGTTTGATGATAAGCGACTTCAGGGATGGTAGTGAGACGACAATGATGGCTGTGCACATTTCTGCGGTACACCATAGGTCTATACGTGTGTTAAACATGGTCAAAAGAATGGGCCAGACGCGGTGGTGACTTACTTCCGTCTGCATCGGCAACGTCATAGTCCATGCTGTAGACAATGAACCGGGCGAGACTGATTGCCATCGTGATTGCGCCAAGAGAGAAGATACCGACCAAACCAATCTTTTGTCGTCTACGAAGCTTCAAGCAGTTGAAGATGAAGAATGGTAACCCGAATACTAATTTCACCATGGCTTAGCTAACGCCCTATGAAGCGACTGGAAAACCACTTACACAAAAGATCAGTGCCGAAGTTGAGCGCCCAGTTGACTACCAGGTTGGAGTAAGTGTTCCACGCTGAATTGAGCTGGTTCTCGATAGACCTTGTGAAAAGTCAGTGTTAGCTAGAAGAACACCTAGGTTTGGTGATCATGTTTTGGCCGTACCAGTTATCCGATATCCTTGGGGCAACAAGGGTATCCATCAATACACTGGCGAGGAAAGCACAGGCCACGATCGCGGTAGAAACATAGACCGCGATTCGGAGACGTCTGAAGCCTTGGGGAATCAACCACCAGTAGAAAGCGACGAGCGAAGCTTTGGGGAAATACAGTCCTACATCGAAGAAGTAGATAGACACGAATACGACCTAGAGCCACAATCAATCAGTCCATATGTTCCGTCAACATGGCACTTCGTCAACATACCTTTAGGTATACGACAGAATCGCTTCTGGTCTCCTCATCCAGAGGATGGTCAATTAGAATGTAGAGCGCTTTCGTAGAGCAAGCAAACCAGCCCAGCGCACAAACCATCCCTCCCCACACAAGATAGTCGGGTAATGTGAGTGAGCGCCGCTCTACACTGAGACGAATCCAGCACCGTAGGATCGTGACGCCTAGTGCTAGAACGAGCAGAATGCCCTGGATAACCTGCGGAAGGTAAGTGAGATTTCATGTTATTTGCATATGCGATTATCTTACAATGGAAGTGATGATCTCCATTGTCGAGAGCAACAGCCAGTACGTGTGTGGCCGGCGGGGTCTGCTTCACCCCACTGGGGTCAGATGGAAGAGTGGATGTGAAGACGACTGTGGCTCTACTTGAGTTTGTTTGGCATGTTGACACCTGCATATACCGGGCGGCGCGAAGACAAGGGTCAGGGTATCTCACGAAAGGGCAGCTTTATCGCGGATCCCGACTGGTGGTAAATGATCCGGCGTGTAACGCTGCACATCAGTATCATGAGTCGCATAGTCCCAAGCGGCTGGTAGTGTCGTCCTTCCGTGATGATCATTAGTCGATCAACCAGCTCCGCGGTTCGCAGCTTATTGGCGTTAAGACGGGAATTTTTCCCGGACGGGCGAAAAGCTCCGGCACCTTCTAGACAACGTATTTACGCTGCTGGGCAAGCTTCCACCCATATATTATGGAGCTCTGCCAAGTGTCGCATGTCCCAGTATAGTCAGCAGCTTCAGCATGTTGCCTTATACCACGTGGTGTCTCGGACATGGGCGACGGCAAACCTCATCCCGTCCATCATATACTCGAACCTGGCCGCGTGTTCCGCAGCCTGTGCCGTCCGGCAGGCATTATGCCTCAACGATGTTGACTGCCGAAGCTGCGCAATGAAACTTCGCTACCGAGTCTAGGCAGCACTAGAAGAAATCGGAAGCGGTTCGAGGATCTCAAGCTGCAAATGGGAGCCCTGGAGTGTGCTAGAAGCGTGGTAGGCTACAGCCGAAGCCATCAGGTACCACGGCGCCCTGGGTGCGCTTGTCGTGAAGCTATTGCACGCGACAGGATTTTCCTGGAAGGCCCTCGTGGCGTTTGCCCAGACGCGCCAGTATCTTGATGAGTCGAGTTGGTAGCGGAAAGGGACCCACGCTTGAATCGCAGAAAGTGTTGATCGCGATTCGAGGGCTTGGCGACGTCGCGGGGTCGCCTCTTATCGAAATACAGTCGCTCGCTGTCGCGGTTCACTTTCCCTTGGAGACGTCGGTCCTACTGCCCACAGATGACGCGACTAAGAATGTGTGGCGGACCTCTGACATGCCATGAGCCTAATTGCATCCATCCTTGGTATTTTGTTCGATAAAGGCGTTGTGTGGCGCTGTGTAGCGTCATGACGGGTTTTTTCTGATTCTCGAACAGCCCAGATGCCACAACTCTCGGGCTTAGAATTAGTGAATTTCGCAGAGTGGACCAGCGGACTCGCGGACATTATGTTGGTCTAAAATGGAGGGTACTGTACCATCCAGTGGATGGCGCCACACTATGGCTTGGACGGTCTCAGGGGCTTTGCGCTAGTGGAGATGACACGGCGCCAACAAACCTTATGGAAAAATAATCGGGTTTCCACGTCATGTTAATATGCGTAAAGATTCCCAAATGAAAGAGATTGAGATAACGAAAGGTCGAAGGTCGAATGTCGCAAATAATCGTGGAACAAAAGTGCAAGGTGTTGGGCCCTCGCCTTCTTAATCTCGAGTCTATCCGCGGTGGAGAAGCTTCCACAGTGAAAGAGCAGGGAAATGACAGAGAACGCTGTTGACCCAGTCATCCATGCAATCATAAACAGGTTTGGTAACGTCTCTTAGGTTTTGATCTCGACAAACGCAGTCGCAGAATAGTTGACGGGGTTGAGGAAGAGTTGATGCTGACTGCCGGCGAGATGGGAAACGACATGGTCAAAGCTTCTTGCTGAGTAATCGCTCCTACCCTCATCACATCTCGCGATCGTGTCTACACGAAAGATCCCGTTTGGACTTCCTACACTCTCTATGGCAATGGCTAGTGCAAGAAAGAGACTTTGAGTACTAGCACAAAGTTACGATAATGCTTCTTGAGCAAAAACGTACGCGCCGAGTCTATTATGCATTATCCACGCGACCTGGGGAACAAAGAGGTTTCCGTCGCTCGCATCCCATCTGCGCCACGACGCATGGGCAGTTCCACGCGCGGCAAGCAGAATGACACAAATCACAAGCAGCGATACACAGCGTTGATGCGACATCCCCGCGTAAGCGCGAGTGGTGGCTGAGATGCAGGTATCTCGAACCTGCCCACCCACGTGCCGAGTGCGAGAAGCCCATTCGCTTGTCACCGTATCCGTTATTGCGATCTCAGGTTACTTGACCAGATTCTCCTGGACGAACGCGCAGCGAACGCCTCTTCGTGTTCGTGACCCCTACCTACATTGCTCTTTCTATACCTCGGTATGGCAGCACGCTTGCGGCTTGGAAATGGCCTCCGGACTTATATCTGTGTCAGTCTTAACATTCGGGTCGGTCCCAGTGGGCGCCTGAAATGGTCCTTTATGCCACCAGGCTGCATATACGGCACGCTGCAAGGCAAATGAACCCTCGTTCCGAGTTTACCCTTCTACCCCGCGCTTTCTAGACATTCCTCTCCTTCTAGCAGCGCGACCTTGCAGCCGACAGCGTCGGTGTTCTCGAACGTACAGCTTGAACAAGCCATGAAGATGCAGGATGACGAGGAACGATATGCGGACGGCTTTGCTGAATACGGCAGCTATTTTGGCGGACAGCCCTTTGACTACCTTTCGCCCGCTCAACCGGCTTCCCCAAAGATAGCAGGAGCATCTCTCGAACATGCCTTGTGCTCGAAAACCGACCCTTATAAGCCTGCTTACAATGCGCCTGAACACAGGAAAGAAGAGGACATTTTCCCGTCAACATCCTACTCAACGTCACGTACGGCGCCTTTACCGCTAAAATATCCTCAAAGAGCTCAGAGTCGCGACCCTGCAGCTCATGAAGTCTCTCAACTTCCGGGCACCCCAGGTGCACAGGCTTCCGAAACGCATCCATCACAGCACAAGGCTGAGTCTTCGCAACCACAACCTCTACGCTTTCTTCAACGTGCTTCAACGGCTCCTCCGACACCTCCGATGTCTTGGGGAAGTAGCGCTAGCAATGGAGATGGCCTCTCAGACCGGATGCAGTCCATGTATATCGCTTCCGAACATTTTGGACCCTCAAATCCAGCGCCAGAGCCACTAAAGATAGTTCATGGGACTTTTGAGCATATCAACACTGCCGGCAATCTAAGCAGTACTCGCAGCTCTAGTATCATTTCGTCGCCCATGCAAGGCTTGCCCGGTAGTCCTTTCCAGTTATCGCAAAGGGGGTTTTCCGTTTCGACTATGCAGAGCACAGAAAGCGAGGCAACTGAAATGAACCCCAGCGATGCTCAAGCTGAGATATTGCGCAGAATCGGCAAAAGGAATGCCGCATCAAGTCCAACGGGTCTCTCATCTTTTAAGAAAAGCTTCTCACTTAGAAAAGCAGCAACTTCGGCAAAGCCAGCTAGTGGACCATCACAGGATACTTTGACCGACTTTCTTGAAGAAGTTGCTGCAGAAGGCAGTCTTTCCCTCGTCAAAGCAGTGATTGGTATGGGAGCTGATCCTGTATATCGATCATTTGGCAAACTGAAAAAAGTGAAGCACGAAGCTTTAGCAAAGGCTACCTTAAACGGGCGAGCAAAAGTAGTCGACTATCTTTTGAGAGAAGGCGCTGCTTACGGAGAAACCACAAAAAGAGATGACTACACTCCAATGGATCGTGTGGTACTTGCAGCTGCCTATAAGGGGCACGCGGATCTTATCAACTGCCTTGTAGCATCGTATGGAGCAAATCCAATGGTTGAGCAATGGCCGAGGGAAATGCATGATGCCCAACACTACTGGACGGAAAACCAAGTCAGACTTGCGAAAACTAGTCTTCTCGATGGTCTTTCCAAATGGAAGAACGTCGACCAGGGCACAAACACGCTAAAACTCATCATGCAACATCAAAAGTTTGATCCTACGGCTCTAATTTCCGGCGTATTCGACAACAGGAGTGAGCTGCAGAGTGCTGAGTTTGGGCATCGCCCCTGGCAGACAACATATGAGTACTCTGTGCTATCTTGCTTCGTCCGCGCTGGGTGGGCAGACGTGGTGGAAGAGATGTTGAGCATAAAGGGATTGCCGAAAGACTATGAAAAAGAAGACGATGTCTTGCAACATCAAGGGAAGCTCACCCGCTACGTGTCACCAATCAATGCGTTGACAAAAGAAACATGGAACAAGCGACCAGAAGACGCACTTCGCATACTAAGACTATTGATTGACAGAGGTTTCAATCCGTGTCTTGCACAACGCACCGCTACCGATCAGGGTTTGAGAACGGCAATTGGGCGAGCGCTTTCAGCAGACGCGGCCCAAGCAGTCGAACTTATCTTGCAGGTCAAAGGCGGGCTGGTACGAGAAGATATCTTCTTCCGCCGAAACGGAAAAGAAACACATGCTCTACCACTAGCTGCTGCTCTCTCCTTCAACTCTCTGGAAACAGCGCGCGTACTTCTTCGCGCCGGTGCGCATCCTCGCGATCCAGCATTTGATGACATGAACGTACTGCAATTCGCCGCCTTTCACAGCAGTGAAACCAATTCGTCAATGCTTATGGAAATGATAAACCTGGCCCCAGAACTAACGTATGACGCACTTAGCTTCGCCATCAATGGCATCAACAAAGATGCAGTACGTGTGCTTCTGGACACCATCTCTGCAGCTGCTCGACGCGAACAGATTGCTGCTCTGCCGCCTATTTACGACATGCTTCTCTACTGTACTCCTCCCACCGAACCGAAACTCAACCCGCAATACGTAGAACTCATCGACATGGTGGTTCAATGGGACGTTGGACACGCGCTACAACGTCCGCAACTTCCGGCAATTTTGTCGGCAATTCGGAAAGACAACTACATTGGTATGGAGAAACTGCTCCAGCTTAGTGTAGTGGATGGCAGCAGCCTAGTGTTGAACAGTAGAGCGCAGCCGCATGGGGAGCTGGGTATGTGGACCATGCTGGAATGTTGTGAGTTGACAGACAGGAGTTCGGAGTGGTTAGGCCTATTGAGGAATTTTGGGGCGCCTTTGTATCATTGAGGCATTATCGTGTCCCGGGCTCGAAAAACCCTGGATTCACATACCTATCAGTCATGTAGTTGGTCTCGCTTCGCCTGGAGAGTCTCTTCTGGTGTTTAGAGTTTGGCCCGAGGTTGCTGCTGAAGGCAATTCTGAGGCAGGCTCAAGCTTGGGCTTCCGTCCCCATTTACCCTTGAATTTACCTCCTTGCTGCTTGATCCTCTCTTTCTTCGTTTCGGCTACCCATTCTCCTCGGAACCTCTGCCGAGGCTTCGTTTCTTTATCTTGCGCCATCTTCCTTTTCATGCTTTCTTGGCGGCCATTGACATGCCCCAAATTAACCGGGTTAGCCGCGACCCACTTCTCAAGCTGCGGTGTGAGCTTCGGACCCCATACTGATTCGCCGGCGTCCAATTCTGTATATGTGAGGGCGGAAACGGTGTCCGGAGATGTTGGTGAGGAATTGACGGTGAAATTGGCTTGGCGGGTGCGATCCAGAGAGGCCATGTGTGAAAAGGTGTTGCATGCGATACCTAGATCGTGCGCAAAGCTGCGGACGTAGAAACCAGAACATACAGTCAACCTGATACGTACTGCAGGTGCTGAAGCCGGGTCTTCTCCGCCGGGAAGTGCGAAGGAGTGCTCTCCCACGTCATACCAATCTAGTAGCGTGCATTCATCAACGTGCATCTCTCTACTCTCTAACTCTCTCGGTAACTCCTTGCCCTGCCGTACGTACTCGCAAGCCTTGATGCCATTGATTTTTAACGCAGAGTATACTGGAGGGACTTGCTGGATGGTTCCTCTGAAGTTTTTCAGCTTTTCTTCCACCAACTGACGAGTGACATGCGAGGTGTCTGCTCTTTCAGTAATAGTTCCCGTACAATCGTAACTATCAGTGCTAGCACCGAATACAACGACTGTCTCGTACGTCTTGTCACATGCTAAAAATTGCGACAATGACTTTGTACCGCGCCCGATTCCTACAATGAGCACGCCCGAGGCCAAGGGGTCGAGCGTGCCACCATGACCTAAACGGAAGACCTGATCAGAAGATTTGCTGGTGCGTTTAGGTTGATGCTTGAGCAATGGCGCAAATGTAGTTGATATGGCGAATGCTGACTGAAGTTTGAGAAGGACGTCTCCTGACGAAACATGTGCAGGCTTGGCTACCGCTGAGTGGGGTCAGAGACAAGGTGCGAAATGAAGATAAGATAGCCTACCAAAGATGCCCTCCAGGATTTGTTCAGCCTGTTCTCCGACAGCTTTCTCGCCTTGGTCTTCCATTGTCAGTCACGTCACGTTACGTCGCGTTGGTAGGTGACTGCCCTTTTGCGCTAGACGGAAGAATTGCTCTAGATTGCGGGACTAGCGCGTTCTGGAGATTACCCCACCGCACGCCCTACGCCTTACGAGATGCGCATGCCCAGGTGCCTCTGGCCTCGCGATACGCAGGCATCGGTCAGAGATAGTCCGCGGCAGTATGAGTGTATCACGACTCCTTGCTAAACTAGATCTATACATCTCCTCGTGGTGAAGTTAGCGGCGCCGACTTCGGGCTGGTCCCTTCATCTGACCCCGTCATCCCTCAGACATTTTCACCAACCTCGATACCAAGCCGACAACCGCAATTACCAAGACTATGGATCATCAACGAATGAACGACTGGCAGATGCAGCCCTGGAATGAAGATACCATCGACCCTTCGTGGTTCTCCAACTTCCTAGCCACCGATCCTAGCCAGGATGCACCTAATGCTGCATCTGGTGCGCCTGCCGCATTCAGCGTTGACGACGACTTGGCAATCGACCCAAACTTTCACGATTCTACGTTCGAGAACACACCACAGCCAATGAGCACCGTGACTTCTCCAAGCTATCCGTTTGATGCATTCCAGCCGACTGAGTCTTACGACCGCCCACTGGCGCAACGGCATCACACACTTCCACGCCGTCGAAGCAAGTACTTTATGCGCAGATCAACTGGAACCTCGAGCCCGATAGTCATCCCCGGCGGGAGTCCCCAACACGAAGAAGGGCACTCATTAGCTATCCAGCGGTGGCGGAATTCGCCGCCTGAAGACGAGGCTGCTTCTCTGTCGGCCATCTACCATGCCTTGGAAGACAGGCCCGTAGGTGCTTCACCACGTATCAGCCGGCCCTCCAGTAGCGACGTATTTCGCAAATACCGAGGCCCCTCGTCAACGACCAGTCTCGACAGCGCTGCCAGCGAATCCTCGTTGCGATCCGTGAACTCAAGCCACTCCGCCACGTCACAGTCGAAGCGTCGCAGTCAGGCCACAAAAACGCGGAATAAGGGCAGAGTAAGAGGCAACAAAATGAACGATCCGGACCGCATTTTCAAATGTACATTCTGCTGCGATACGTTCAAGCACAAGTACGACTGGACACGCCATGAAAAATCTTTGCATTTAAACCTTGAAAGCTGGATGTGTACGCCGCACGGAGCGTCCGTGGTACTACCGCTAACTGGCAGAGTACATTGTGCCTACTGTAGTGCACTAGACCCGACACCTCAGCATCTGCAGCAACACAACCACGCGGCATGTACTGACGGTAACAATACTCCCCGTATTTTCCATCGAAAAGACCACCTTACCCAACACCTTCGTCTGGTGCATGGACTCGAAACACTACCTCTGATCGACGATTGGAAGCTCGAGACTTTGCCAGTAAAATCTCGTTGCGGCATATGCGATACAAATTTGAATAGCTGGGATGAGCGAGCAGACCATCTGGCAGCCCATTTTCGAGAAGGCAAGACCATGGCCGATTGGAAAGGCGAACACTGCTTCGAGCCTGCTGTGGCGGCTCGTGTCATCAACGCATTCCCACCGTACCTCCTTGCCGAACAAGCCAATACTGTGGTGCCTTTCTCAGCAACTAACCCTGGATCTATCGACCACACGAAGCAACTAATCTCACGCATTCAACTTGAAGAGCCGATACAAGAACCTCCACAGGAGACTACACATACGCCCGACCAACAAGCCTTTGAAGACTCTTTAACGGCTCTGCGAGAACTGTCAACACAACATGATCATGACTTTGCTACTGTTCTTACACGCCATCTTAGTCGCTTTGCAAGACAGCAGATGTTATCAGGAGTGATTCCAACGGACGAGATGTTTCAACGCGAGTCGCGAAGATTGTTGTACCAGGATCCAGATGATGGGTGGAACCAAACAGTGGCTGACAATGCAAATTGGCTAAAGGACTTTCGTCGTCGTAGTGGGCTTGAAGGAAGTCCTAATAACTGATGCCAGTGCAACTTTGCCGTAGCTTCAAATCACACTTCCAAGTCCACTTGGTAACCTATCAACACCATTGTGTCCTTGCAATCTGTGGCCTTCTATCATCAAACAACACCACCCTGCAGAGTTACTCGGTCCTTGAGGTATGACAGATCGATACCGCCTACTTCTCCGGTTTCTCCAAAGAACTGTAGCGCCCGTCTCCCTGTCCAAGTTGGGTTTTCATCGCCTATTTCGATAGTCAGCTGGCCTGCCCTAGCTTGAGATACAAATAGAATTTAGATCGTCCGTAAAAAGATCATGGAAGGGGGTCCCTCACCAATCCAATGTCCAGCCTTTGGAATCGCCCCAGCAACAAAATCATCACTTATCTGTGACCATACTTCTTCCAACAATGACACCGGAGAAAAGCTCGCTTCGCCACCCAATACAAGCATTGGCATCTGCAATCTCTTCCCGCTACCAAACACCGAAGTAAAGTAGGCTTCGTCGTCCCAAGCCGCCGCGAAATACTCCATGCCGCTCCTCAGAAACCCCGGTTTCGCTATCTCATTCGTGTAGCGCTGCAAGTGGTCTTCGCTCACAGCCGCCGTGCCGGAATAACTCGCATGGAAAAAGTACCAGCTCAACATCTCCTTTTCGCGCCCTCGAATGAAGAACTCGGCTGCGTCAGGCACGGCAAAGAATGCGAGCTGCCAATTCTGGTACAGACTAGAACTCGTTACCTGGGCAGGGTATCCGTAGCCTGGGAGAGCGTATTCGGCGAGGATGATGGCTTCAACGACCGATGGATGTTCTATGGCAAGGGAAGTTGCAAGCCCTACGCCTTTGTCGTGCGCGAAGACGTATGTAGACGTAATGTTGAGGTAGTCAAGGATCGCTTTGAGATCGGTACCGGCAGCTGCAGCCGTGTAGTTCTTTGAGAAAGGAAGCGCCGAGTCGCCGCAGCCGCGTATATCTGGGGCGATCACAGTGTCTGCTTTCATATTAGCCTTGAGGGTTTGACGGACGGGAAGTAGATGATCAACATACAGTTCTGCGCCAGGATGGGTCCAATGGTATGCCATGTCAACGAGTGCTGGGGAAAGCCATGTACCAAGAGGATAGGTGGGCCTTCACCATGGTAGCGGAAATGAATCGAAACGTCGTCGAGCTGGATACGCTCATGCTCCCAGTCATCAAAGTTTGACAACTGCGCGAGCGTAAGCTACAATAGAGCAAACGAACCAATGCTTATAATGGTAGAGAGCTTCATAATGTAAGAAGTCAAAACTGGTTATGCTTAAGAAATTCAACGTCAACAAGCACAACTTTATTGTTTTTGAAATAATCAACACCTTTGAATACAATATCAGCTGCATCAAGCATTTTGTCATGTGCGTCACATATAATGCTCTCGTTATGTTACTCTTTCCTATCGCGATGCATGATCGTCCATTCGGGGCCACAAACAGCTGACTGAGCGTATATGCTGCATCGGGGTTAAGCACCATGCTTACTAAACTCGGTCTATCACTACGCCGACGACAACGAGAAGGATGTTCGCAAGAACGCACTCAGTAGAGGAATTTGATTCGGGAAGTGCATGCGTAGGATTGTACATCAGCCACTTTGCTTTCTAATTGGTCTCTCTAGGGTCGCCTTGTACGCCCCAAGTCAAAGACATCTTGCTCATCATTGGTATCGTTACAATTCGTCTCTTTCGTTCGCATCTTCTCTCGAAATGCTCTTTGCCTCGAATGCATCTCCCTCCTTTGCAATTCTGCGTAGTCGAAAGACCCGCGCAGCGTGACTCTTTACATCTGCCTTGAGCATTCCACCAGCTTTAGCTACGCCAATTTTCTCGCCAAAAAGTCGAGAATCCTCTTCAGCGAGACCCTTGGCATAGGGGATCTCAGTGGCGTTGTACCAATTGGCCTTTGAGAGAATAGATTCCCTCTGCGTTTGAGTGGCCGCGCCAAGGAGTTCTTCGGCCATAGCTTCAGGCATGCGATGAGCCCAGAGGTCGTGTATGGCCCAATCGTACTTTACGTGCGGTGCTGATCCTCCGGGTCCGTATGGTATGAATATCTCAGCCAGGGAGACGCTCATTTCAATGTCCTTGCCACCAGCGTTAAGGAGTATCACGACTTCGTCTCCATTGTGGAGATGTCCGGCCCAGACGTGTGTCTCACCAACACCCCACTCATCTTTCGCTACACCTTCCGTGTCCCTTCGAACACGTGTTACACTTCGCCCATGGGGATCCTGGCTAAGTGCAATGATGGCCGGGTTGTTGATGATGGTAAGAGCAGAAGCTGGCATGTCGCGCAGGTCGTTGCCAAGGAAGAGCGGTGATTTGAGTGCGGCCCAAAGCGCAAAGTGGGCTTTGTATTCTTCGTCGGTCATACCACCTTGGCCGACCTCGAGCATGTCCAAATCGCTCCAGCCGCCAGGAATGCTACGGTCGGCAAACGGGGCGACTTTGTTGAGGATGAAAAGTACCGAACAATGTGTACCTGGTGCTACGCAGTTCACATCGCCTGGCGACACGGTGTTGCATCCACAGAGATCATCGGGACGTGTAAAAGAGTCGTAGATATCGCCTGTAATGCGCCAGCTGTTAGATATACTCATTCCCCACTGCAAAAAGTCAGTCTTCGCATATCCTGGCAGGCTGAGATTTCATCGTGCTTACGGTGTGAACAAGATCCTCTCCCCAGTTGCACAAATTGAGGAGAATGTTCTTTCCTGTCGCTTTGAGAGCATCCGACATGGTTTTGAAGCGGTTAAATGACACTGATGGTGTGCCAACACGACCCATGTGGTAGCAGCTGTCGTACTTGAGCATGTCGACACCCCAATCCGCAAAGCTTTTCGCATCGTCGACCTCATGGTCTAGTGATCCCTCTAGTCGATATTAGAATACTCAAAAAGTTGAGGTGACTGCTAAACCATACCGAACCTCGCACATGTCATCTCACCAGCGCTGCTGTACATGCCGAACTTGAGGTCTTGACTATGCAGATGATCGGAGATGGAGTTCAAGCCGTTGGGAAACTTGTCAAGCGCTGGATGAAGTTTTCCCTTTGCATCTCGACCTTTTGGATCTTGCCAACAGTCGTCCAGCACGACATAGTTGTAGCCCAGATCTCGCAGTCCTAGGCTTAGAATCTGTGAGGAGGTTGTGAGGAGAAGGTCTTCGGAGACGTCACATCCAAAGGCGTTCCAGTTGTTCTTGTGCAATCAGTAGTAGATCTGAAAAACCGTTGACAGATCTTACCCAGCCCATTGGTGGTGTGATAGCGAGACCATTGTTAATGGCAGACGCGCTGCCCAGCAGCGTCGTCACCACGAGAATGCTGCTACGTGGCATGGTCGTGTCGAAAGTATGATGTTGTTTCTCAAGAACGGACGTACCAACGGCGTCTTAAGCAGTCTTCTACGTATGTACCATCTCAAGTGGATCAGAAGCGTGGATGAATGGACCCTTGCGCCAAGTCCGCAGACTCGGATGCAGCATGTCGGAGGCTCCGCAAGGGCAGGAAAATTAGCGAATTTTCCGCCGCTAAGGCCTAGCGCTCATGCTACCCCACCGTATCCGGACAGGAGCCACTGACTCGGTTCTGGACCATCACAGAGATAATCCTGAATAGCACGAGAGCGGGGATTGCCTGCTTAAAGCGAGCAGTGCTTCGTAGTCAGGATCATTGTCCCTCGGCTCGAGCTCCATGTGAGGTGCAAATTGCACTAGAAAGCGCAGCAACCATCGATCAAGAACGAAGCTGGTCTCTTTGCTTCGGAGACAAGTTTGATGAAACGCTCGTAGACGGCTCATCGCGCCGTCAACACTCGGCCAATACGTTTTCAAGCGCAGGAGTATCTCAAAGTTGCGTTCCAACCTGGACTTTGATAAACGTATCTCGCCTTCGTCGCCGGAAAAGAGTAGGGTGTGGATCTGGACGGTAGAAGCAACGACAAGGATGTGAGAAACTGCGGAGTACAAGACTTCATTGCCAGGTGTAGAATGCGAGCGATAGACGAGGGCGCAGAGCCGGGCGGCATGTTGCTTGCAGGCGTCAGCGTATCGTGCAGAGTCGGTTGGTGCATCGATTGACGAAGACAAGAATTGGTAGTTGAGAAGCAGCCCGTAATGGTAATAGCCCAGATACACAGCTACAAACATGCGACCAAGGCCACGTGATGCGAAAGCTTCGAGGTTTGCTGGCGTATCACGCATATGGTGCGGAACTTCCTCTAGCCATACGTCAAGATCGCGGGAAAGTTCTCGTATGCCTCTTTCGAGTGAGGGGCCTTCGAGATGCTCTGATACACAAACTCGATTGAAGTCGATGATTCTTGCCAGAATCCGATTGAGCTTGACCATCTCAGCCAGGAGGGGAGAGCTAGGGTACGGCGATTGGTCGCTGAAATCCCCCCTTGCATTGTTACTCATTACGGAGAATGGTATCTCATCCACTGGGAGTGGCACAGCGCTATCAAATGGCATAATACGTGGTAGCCTCACTGCAGTGGATGACCAGACATCAACCATACATAGAGTCCACCAAGTCCTGATGTTGACCTCGCGCTCCACCAGACTTGTGACGGGATGATTGGGAAGATCAAGGGCTAGGGAGAGCCTTCCGCCCATACTGTAGTAAAGGTTTTCGATGTCTGTCTCACCACTCGCAGCGGCATACGCTCCCAGCAGAACGCATACCTGGACCGTTACCGGGTTGAGCTCGCGGATACTAAACAGTCTCTCGCTTGCTACGCGGTAGACTTCGCCCCTGATTCTTGGATCAATTCCGTCAAAGAACTCGTCGGTAGAGAATCTAGCAGCGAGCGCAAAGATGGCAAAAAGCACTATAGGCGGTACCCGGTCGTAGATCACGTCTTCCATGAATGAAGCTTTATGATACATGGAGTGGAACTGGTCGTGTATGTAGTCGAAATACAACTCCACTAATGCTCGCCTCAAGGCAGCCGGTGGTAGATCTTCGTGGCCTTGGTTTGGTAATGTCTTGGCTTGGAGCAAGACAGCTTGCTGATTTGCAACATTCTCGGCAAGTCTAGCCCGGCGATTGGCATAGTAGCCTCCTTCTGGTGGGCCTCGGACACACTGTAGACCATGTGATAAGCAATACTCGCACACCGTTGCCAGCCGGTTTGTCGGATAGATGCATTTGCGCCGACGAGCCCTTCAACCAGATTAGCGGGTGCGCGCCTGTACCGACCAAGGTAGCAAATGAGAAGCTTACCGACACGCACTGCATGCAGATGGTTTGCGCATCACTAGCTGCCAGGTCTGGAGTTGCGCAATAACCTGGGGACGGGGAGCGGAAAACTGGCGGAGAACTGGACGAGTGGGCAAAAGAAGGAGGAAGCGGGCCTGCTTGACCCGCACGTGCCCTCGGACGGCTGTCCAAAACTGGAAACGTCGATGCCAAGCTGATGCTTGTCGTTAGCGGCGGTATACTGGCGGAAAAGTCTCTCTCCATCTGGTGGCCGACTGGGCACACCTCGTTCTTGCCGTGATTGGCCTCTTTTGCGCATTGGGACACTCCATCTATCCCCATGGGCACACCGTTCGAATGTTCCGCCATGTGTTTCCCCGCAAGACAACCCGCTTTTGCCTCTTCTCGGCCATTACCGGGGCTTAGACTCCCAAGCCATCGGGCTAGCCTTTCACTTCTGGCATGACTCCTGTAAATGGTTCATGTCTTGAGACGATGCGTGCAGAGCGCTGGGGTCTATATAGACCGCAGATCCGTCCATGTGGTTGACCTGCATCTTCTCAACGGGTCAACACCGAAGACAATCTCTCCTGGTCCCTCGCATACCCTGGAGTAAAGTCCGACATGGCTTCAATGGAGAAGACCACTGGCAACGTCGCCGCCGAGAGGGTCACCTCAGCACAAGGACAAAACAATGCCGTCGACGAGACGAACGCGGCTATCAACAATGAGCACAACATGTCGGTCCGACAGTCCTTGCGGTTTTGGTGGAAGGCGATCGTATTCTCCTTTGTCATCTCGCTCTGCGTTGTCATGGAAGGCTACGATACAAGTCTTATGAACAAGTTCTTCGCGTTCCAGCCTTTTCGAAACAAGTTCGGCGATGAGGTTGATGCCGATGGCAACAGGCTTGTCTCTTCAAGGTGGCAGACCATCATCCTTAACGGTACTCAGGTACGCATACACCCAGTAAGGTATCGTCTTAATGAGCTTTACTGACAGACACACAGGTCGGATGCATTCTCGGTCTCATCATCAACGGCTACGTTACTGAATGGATTGGATACAAGAAGACAATGATCGGCAGCATGGTGTTCATGACTGGTGCCATCTTCATTCCTTTCTTCTCTACGGGTCTGGAGATGTTCCTCGTGGGAGGCATAATCCAGGGTCTGCCATGGGGTGTCTTCCAAACACTGGCCATCTCATATGCCGCGGATCTCTGTCCCACACATCTGAGAGGATACATGACTTCCTGGATCAACATGTGCTGGGTCATTGGCGGTCTTTTATCTACTGGAATCCTCACTGGACTGATGAAGAACACGACTCAATGGGGATACCGCATTCCGTTTGCTCTCCAGTGGATCTGGCCTATTCCTATCATCCTAGCTACGTTCCTCGCACCGGAATCACCCTGGTGGCTAGTCCGACAAGGTCGTATCGATGAGGCTAAAGAGGCGATCCGCCAAATCACTACACCCACAGAAGGCATTGAATTCGATCTCGATGCGCATGTGGAGATGATGGTCGTCACTAACCAATATGAGAAGCAAGTCGGCGCTGGAACCAACTACTGGCATTTGTTCCGAGGAAGCGATCTTCACCGCACTGAGGTCTCTGCCATGGCTTTCATTACTCAAGCTCTCTGCGGTGTCCCCTTCATGGGCTTTGGGTAAGTCGTGGTATGCGCTATATACAGGATGTATACTGACTTCTACCAGAACCCAATTCATGCAAGGCGTAGGCCTCAGCCAAGACGACTCCTTCCATCTAACCATCGGCCAGGACTGCTTGGGTCTGGTTGGATGCTTCATCGCCTGGTGGATCATGACGCGCTTCGGCCGACGACCCATATACCTCGTTGGATTGTCCAGCATCTTCATCATCCTTTTGATTGTTGGATTCATCGGCCTCGCACCGTCTACCAACAAGAGCGCCAGTCTCGCTGGAGGTGTTCTGATCATCCTCATGATCTTCTGCTTCCAGGTAAGTTTCTCGTGTACTATCCTGCAGCCAATTCACGAGCTAACCCAATCAGCTGTCCCTAGGACCAATCTGCTACTCTCTCGCGGCCGAAATCCCCTCATCACGCCTCCGTGTAAAGACTGTCGCACTCTCCCGCGCTTCCTACAACTCGATTGTCTTCGTCACAAACACAATCATGCCGAAGATGGTTGGCAAGAACGACTGGAACTGGGGCGCCAAGGGTGGTTTCTTCTGGGCTGGCATTGCACTTCTCTTCATCGCATGGGGATACTTCCGCCTGCCTGAGCCAAAGGGCTTCACGTATTCTGAACTGGATCTCATGTTCGAGCACAAGGTTTCTGCACGCAAGTTTACGCGCGAGGCTGCGGATTCGCTGAAGCCTGCGTTGACGGACGTGGCGATGCAGTACGAGAAACAGAATGGTGTTGAGCGCGTAGAGTCGCATGCTTGAGCTAGTTAGTTGGAGTTGAGATAGCATTGGTGGTTATTTATACACATGCAGCTGACGCAAGAGGTATTAACAATAATAAACTACATTGATAATTGTCCGAATCCCAGCACCTCCCCTCCCGTCTTCCTCTTCTACTATTGCCAGAACCTTGCTACATCCTCATATTTGAGACTCCCTACGTGTGTGTCGTCTGGCGTTGTGGCTTGACTAGACTCGGGTCTCGCCGTTTCCGTGGCATCCATACCCCAGCGCTCGAGCTCTTCTTGACTCTCCGTCCATGCGTCCTCACTTACTTGTGGAATGACGATGGGCTTCTGGCTCGGGTGCGTTTGTACGAGGCTGCAGCTATCGTTGCATGAGTAGAGTGTCTGCCGTTGTGCGCGACAATGGCCGATGATGTGGTCGTGTGGATTCGTTGTCAAGACGGCAGCGGCGGTTGTGGTGGTGGTGGTGGTGGATGCAGTCATTGAGAGATGTATTGGGGTGATGGCCAACTTATACTTTCAAAAGCTGCGGGTGTCCTCAACGTATTTGTTGTAGTAATAGATGTGATGGTAATGTGGATAATGATGTGAGTGTGTTCTGTCACGATGGCCTACCCTTTATACCACACTGCAACTGTACCGAGAACGTGTCAGTCTCCCTATCATGTAGCATTTGAGACAGGCCAGAAGATACTAGGTGACTTTGCTCAGCGTGTTGCGCGTGTGGTGTTATCTCGTTGTGCTAATTTGGCGAAAGGTGGTGAGATCGAGAGTGCCCCTGTAGGTGGCACCACCTCAGCCTCAGTGCGCAGCATGGCTGCGCCAGGTTTTAGCCCAACAACTGACAACACTGTGATACACGTCAGTGTATAACGTATGGCATCATCGGTTACTTCATTGGACAGACCAATGTAGGATATGGTTGTATTAATTATGCAAGGCCTGACCTAAAGATTGAACAGGTAACTTTGCGACAAGCGCCTATGGGGTATTCGAGATCTAAAGAAGATTGACAAAAGAACAACAAAAACCAATCCTATGCATCCGATACTGGCGGTGACGGCGGATGCGTCGGGTCTAGATACTGTCTCTTTGCATCTGGCAGTTGGTCTGAATCATCGCATGTGCGCTTCATCGGCCCGTTCGCGGTGTTGCCAGGCTGCGATTGCGCTTTCTCCTTGTTCCTAGCAATCACCCTCTTCCATTGTGCCTTGACACGCAATACAGATGTGACGCGCTCGAAGTGCGATATCGGTGGTGCGGGCTCCATATTCAGACAGTCAATCCGTCTCAAGCCAATCCGCTCCTTGTTGCTCAGCGCCTTTGTCAGAAGCCTGGCCATGTAGTCGATCTGCACCTGGTCCAGGGACGCGTCGCGAAGACCGAACCGAAGGGTCAGATAGCCTTTGGCCCTTGGGCGGTACTGATGTAGAGCATCCGTTTTCTCTGGCCCGAGGGGTGTCAAGAATATGTGCTCTTGATTTGGATGAGGATTGCGACTGCGGCCCCAGAGGACTGACGGAGTATCGATTCGTCTCGGGTCTTGGTTGATGCGCTGTGTCAGGCTAAAGGTAGATATGGGACGCTTGGGATCTTTGTCGAGAAACTCGTTGGCAGCGTCGATGAAAGCACGGGTATACGAGTTGGGTCCGGGCGCGGCAGTAGTCTCGTCAAAGTGACAAGCGCTGAGCAGCTCGAATTTCTTCTCTTCCTGCCTGCTAGACTTGACGAAATTGCTGGCATAGCAAGTGTCGAGAATAGTCAGGACATCGGCCTCGACATCTTCATGACGGAGCTGCTCCTCAACCTTGTTCCAAGTGGCCCGGGCTACGGTACCCAAGCCCGTCTCCTTGGAGGGATCTTGGGTTCCCGTGAGCTCCAAAGTCTTGGTCGCTTTCTGGAAGATACCGTGTCCCGTGTAGTAGACGATGAGCAGACTCTGTGTTCCGTCGTGCTCGCAGATGAACTGGCTGATGTATTGGTCGAGCTGGTGCTGTGGCTTCTTTCGTACGTTCAGTTCGACGATCTTGGACTGGTAGCGGAAGCGTTCGCGGAAGAGAGCGTCGAGTTCTCGGGCCTTTCGGTGTGTCAGTCAATCAACTCCGTCTAGACGCGTCGCACTTGACCCCAAACATACCTCGTCGGCAGTCCTTAGCTCGTCCAGATGGTCTGCCCATTTGATCAGGAGCACTGCAACTTTGGAGTAGCCATCTGCAACGTCCATGTTTTTGGCAATGGCCTCGGCCCACCAGTTCTTCTGTGCCTCTGCATTGGAGCTGTCGTCGTTTTGCTTGCCCGGCGTCGTCTCGACGAGAGCCTCATCGTTTTGCGGAACCGGCCCACTGCGCTTCGGCTCGTCTTGGACATATCGTATCTGGAAGTCGGCATTGATGCTCTTGCCTGGGAGTGGGTTGATGTCGGAGGGAGCTACCTCAGTCATGGCGGCGTTCGCGACGCGTAGTGCGGAATCTGGAAGAGGGGCCATTGGCACGAGAGGCTCTCAGGCTGCGAGGCTGGGAGAGTTCGCAGGCACCCGCCATTATGAAGGATGGAGTTCGCGCTCGTGGGAGCCCTTCTTCAGCCCCCATATTGGGTGGGACATGCAACACGGCTCGAAGGGTGCGGAGATAGCAGGTGCAGCCCCGACCCGGCCAATCAGCGCCTCGCGCAATTACACCACCACTGTTTGGGGGCCAGAAGACCGTGCCTTCACCATGCACTCTCAACGCTCGTCTTACCATATTGACTAAGCGTTCCCATGCCATGGCCGCATGCGGTAAATGGCAGCCAACTATGACGGCTTGCTCAGCGACAACATACCCACAGAGGGCTTCGTCGTGCAGCGTCGCGGAATGCGCCTAGCCAGCAGTTCTGTAAGCTGCGGCTGTGCACGCATATGTGCCCCCATCCATTATCGATACCGGTCACGAACCTGGGTTGCCTGGGGCTGCAGCAAGTACACGGTAACGGAGGCCAGCCATAGTACTTGTCTATAATAGCAGACAGCCTGCCCATCCTCAAGGGCATCACCCACAAGGCTATCCTGCCTCGCTTTACCCACCCACACACTTCCAGCAACAATGGCAACCGACACGCTCCAAGCTGAGTCTTTTGAGGCGGTCGAGGTGAGTCGCGCCCCAGACTTGTTGCGGCGCAGGGCTGACGATGCTCAGGCACAGGATCAACACCTGGATTCAGCGCCTGAAGTCCAACCCCCTCTGACCAAGTCTGGAGTCGGACACATCACAAACGCGGAAGCGGTACGTCCGTTCTTCTTCTGAGCACACATAGCTTTCTCTGACAAAGACGCAGGCTGAGGCGCGCTTCAGGAAGGGCGACCTGGTGCGCAAGAAGGCATCGGCGTCCAGTGGTGCTCAGACCAAGGCGGCCTACTACATTTATGCGAGTAGGAACAGCCCGCACGGGTGGATCGAGTATCAGCTCAAAGACTTCTACACGCACAAAGTGGACGGCAGTTGGACACGCGAGAGGGACCTGAGGGCTGGCGCCTAAGCAGCGGGTACTTCAATGTGGCTGAGTTCACCGGTGTGCCACAGCCAGCTGGAATTGTCATGCGCGCGCATTCAATTGTGGGAAGGGGCGTTCACGGCGTTGGGGGCTGAGTCTTACGGATACGACCGTCGCTTTTCGCAACCTTGCTTTCTCAACACTACTTACACTCCTCCGTAGCCACAACCTGTTAGCCACACCTCACTCCTAATGCTTGCTTGAGTGATATTTCATTGTGCGCAAAATACCCGCCCATCTTCTTTCCGTCATTTCTTCGCTTCCGTGCGGGTCGCGCTTGCCTTTCTGCCTTGCAATGACCCCTCCTCGTACCATGACCGGGGATACCTTCACCGATGACAAAACTCCTCAATCGCCAGCATCTCCAACAAACACCGACACAACCCTAAGAGGAGATGCCTTCATTCACATAGAGGACGATAATAGCGACGGCCGCTCCACCATCTCGCCCTCTGTGCAGACGAGCGAACATGATGTTGAGAGTGCACAGCCTCGTACGTTACTCCATGCGACCGTTTTGGCCCCCAAAATACATTAGCCACCAGTCTCGGTACCAAAGACGGACGACTTGGAGCACTAGGCCTTGTGTGATGACTCTTTCTGGTCCAGCAGCTCGTATGCATGACATGATCATAGCATATGGGCAGGCCGCACCGGGGGCTACAACATTGCATATGCATCGAGCAACACTGACACATGTTCAGAAACCGAGAACAAGCGGCCCGGAATCTTACACCGGGTGACAGGCTCATTCCGCTCAGAGCCAGACCCCTTATTTGTAACTGAGACCAAAACCCGAACACGTAAGCATACCAATGTCTCCCTGTAATGCTTAGTGTTGATCAAGGCCAGTGGAAGGAACACCCAACGGCTTCCCAAGGCTTGCAGCATTTCAAGCTAGTGACACAAATTTTGCACTTTATCGATCCTTCACTTACTTGCACTCACGAGTCCTGCTTGACTTGCAGGATGAGATTACTTCATTAGAGGAGGAGCTTGATGAGATTGATCTCGAAGATTCTTTCCAAGACCAGCGCCGCCTGATGTCAAGGGACTACGATGTCCGCCAACCTCATGGCGAAGGAGCGCCTCGCAGCCGTCGAGTCGTACTTCGAGAGATCAAAAGCAAGTTAATAGAATATGGTATGCGCATTTCGACGGTCGATCCGGGAACAAACAGCTAAGCATAAGCAGATGAGGTGCTTATGAAAGCAAGAGACCTCCAGTCTTTCCAAAAGCCATCAGACCGAAACTACCGCAGTCTACGACGCTACTGCTACAAGAAGAAACCTCTCCTGGACGATGGGCTTGACTCCATTCGCACCAAAGAAGACATGGTCACCATCCACAACGGCCGCGAGTGGGCGACCTTTGATGGCGGTGTCGAGACTGTGATAGGACAAACAGACAAGTTCCTCCAGAAGGTGTTCCGAACAAAGACACCTCCACTACAGGTATGCACATTACATTCCTGGACGTGAAAAGACACACCACTTACATATCTTGCAGAAGTACTTCCGAACTCCAGAAGCACAAGAGAAGACGACCGATCCCGACATCTCGTATTACAGCAGCTCGCGCATTGACAAGCTGGTCAACATTCTAATCACCTTCATCATCTTCTGTCTACTCGTAATACCCGTCATCACCATGTACCAGTTGACCAACACGGCTGCACACCTCGAGGTCGACCCTTCGGGCAACACGACCACGACGAGCACCATTGATTCCAACAAGCGAGATACGTTTAATGCGGTCGGTGTTTTGATGGTCTTCACTCTGCTGTTCAGCGCCGCAATGAGTCTATTGACGAAAGCGGCGAGACACGAACTCTTCGCGGCGTCTGCCGCATATTGTGCAATCTTGGTTGTATTCATTGGGAACTTTACTGGACCTGGTAATTGAGCGGTCTTGGTAGGGATGATAACGATGAAATGATAATGATCTCAAAAACATCTATATACTCCATTAATGCAGAAGTACCTATTCAGCCGAGGCACCGCTTAATATGAGCCGTCTGTCATGAACCAAAGCATAAGCAGCCGCCCTGCTGACGAGCGCATAATCTTGGGAGCAAACAAGAGCGGTTCCCAAGTGGAGAGGTTTCGCACTGAGTTTCGTGCGGGTCAGGCCACCTCGCTTCTGATCTGCCATGCCTTTCGGTAGAATCAGACACCCGAAAGCCAGTTGCGGAGAAGTTGGCAGCGGGGTTTTTCGGGCGTTGCAACTGTGCGAGAGCAGTTGCGATCCAATCTGTATCATGTCGCTTACGCTGCTAGGTCTCTTCTTGGAACGAAATGTCCTGGCAAATTTATACATCTCTTCGCGTGTTTCCCCTCTCTTCCCTTTGCATGTTCTTTTGACAGCTTCCACGTCTTTCATAATGTCCTCGACCAACGTATCTACCGCACCTCCCCGTGTATCCACAGATACCATCATACCACTCCATAGTCGTGATGACACAAGTCAGAACCGGAACATCTCCATCGAGTTTACCATGCGTTTTGACAGTGTCCTTGATCCACAAAAGCTCTTTGATGCGTTATGGAAACTGCTCGAGAGACCTGGCTGGAAGAAAGTAGGAGCGCGATTGCGTCTCAACACGACGAATGACCGACTCGAATATCACAGTGAGTTTTCTCAAACGAACTGCATGTGAGACGCGTACTGACTTTTGCATATCCGCATCTAGTACCATCACAGTACACCAAGGAACGTCCGCCGGTAAATTTCACTCAGAAGACGTATGACATGAGACTTGAAGAACATGCCATCGGCCGCAAATTCCCAGTGGTAGACGAGCACAACGACAGTGTTCAGTCCTTTGATGTACTAGACGACGCATTCCGTGTGGTCACGCAGACAGAAAACTGCACTGCAGTGCTCGACGACTGGATCTATGCAGACAAAGCACAGTTGGGTTTGCACATTGCGAGCTTCCGGGACACGACGCTTGTCACCATCACTTGGCTGCATACGCTGCTTGATGCAATGGGGCGACAAGCCCTCCTAAGGGCATGGCAGGCGGTCCTGGAGGGCAGAGAGGACGATGTACCGGAGTTCTGGGGATACGATTTCGACCCACTGACGCAGCTTGGAGCGTCTCTCGGCGACGAAAAGACGACGGTGGAGGAGAAGAATATTCACGACGCGGAGATACAGGAGAAAGAGAAGCAAGGATTCTCATTTCGAACCTCTGGACCAGAAATAAAACCAAATGGCCGCTTGCTCTATATGCCCTCGTCTTACATGGCTCGCCTTCGTACCAAGGCGATGCACGATCTCGCCTCCCTCGACGCATCACAAGTCACTTACAACACTTCCAACTCTTCCGAGCCCAAGCCTTTCCTCTCCGACGGCGACATATACTCCGCGTGGCTAGTCAAACACCTCGTATCCTGCGATACCACGCTCCTTGACTCTCCGCCCGCTCGACCCATCATCATTGTCAATGTCCTGGGCATGCGAGACGTGCTATCAACGTCTTCATCACAATACAAAGTCTTGATTCCAAAAGGGACTGCATTCATCGGGAACTGCACCGCTGGTATTATCTCAGCGTTCAGTCTCAAGCAAGTCCTGGATATGCCACTGGGTCATGTTGCTGCTCGCATGCGCAAGGATCTGATTGAGCAGAGCAGCAGGGAGGCTGTCGAAGCTGCTCAGCGTGCCAGACGTGTTGAACAACAGACTAGTAAGCCACCGCAGGATGCGCAGATGACGCCAGCAGTATTTGTGGTTTCCAATTGGGCAAAGGCAAAGTTGTTTGAGATTGACTTTGGCGCGGCGGTTGTTGCTCGTGACGGTGACCAAGGTATGCCTGTTGATAAGCCGACGATTGCCAAGCCAACGTATATTCATGTGTACGCCACTGATAGACGGCCAGGTGGCTTGGGCGTAGGTCCGGGTGGTATCGGCAATTGTATAGGCAAGGATGCGAGATGCGGGTATTGGCTTGGAGGAATCTGTTCTGGGGGTTGGGCGGAAAGGTTTGAGAAGGCTGTGCTAAGTGATGTGTAGACTGCAGATCAATCACAATGCGTGAGCAACGAATGATCATATGAGGCACCTTGGAGACTATCACCATGATTGGTGTCTGGAGATGGAAAAACATTACTTAATTTCGTATTACTCATTTGCCCAGTAGGTAGAGGTACCCGACCTAATTACGCCATTACTAACATGGACTTTGTGGGGGCACCGTACACCAAGGCTGCGACTAGTCCACCTTACACATCTGGACTTGTTTATTCGCAGACGGAAGAAAAGAGAGCCGCGCAAAGAATCTTGTCTGCATCTCTGATAGTTGCGTGCTTAATAACGAACGCCATCAGTTCCCATCTCGTTGTGGTGCTGAGCGGCCGCTTCCTGCTTGACCCTGTGATTTCGGCGGTGATCCTTAATCTCGTGGAAAGAGGCGGTAATGGCGTGGAGGAGCCTAAGAGCTGGTTAGGAATTGCTACTAGAATTTTGGAACATGAGAAACTTACGTGCTGATGATGGCGAGGATAAAGGTGCCCCAGGGCAAGTTGCAAGAGTCATCGCGGCTTGCTGTCTCGCCAGTAATGGTGTTGGAGCTTGTGCCGTCTGCAAGACGCCTAGGGCTGTAGCAGTGCCTAGCACCGGCGAGGCCGCCATTCGGACGCGTCAATACAGTGATGGCGATGAATGCACCGACGAAGAGCAGGTCGAGAAGTACCCAGATCCACCTCAGTGTTCTACCTCCGGGGTTGGCGGACTTCTTGATGCAAGAGAGCAGCATGGTGATCAGGGTGTACAGCACCGCGGCAGCAAGGATGCCTTCCACAGCGCCATAGGAACCATTTACACCGCGGCGTGTCTTGACACTGTTGACGAGACGGTAGACCTTGTACAGACGCTGACTGAAGATGCCGAGAGAGACGACGGACGAGATAAACTGGAGAACGCGGGTGAAACGCAGCAACCAGCGGTAGAATGCGGTGTTCTTGAGTTTGTCGGGAACAAAGCGCGTAAGGAGACCGGTCTGCTCTCGCTTGTCGACGGCTGGATAGTCGACTGGGCCATCGATTGGCTGCTGGGGGCGAACCATGATGAAATGCGCTTGGGTATCGACGTTGGTGGTAGTAGTAGTAGTAGTAGTAGTAAGTTGGTGAAGCTAGTAGAATGTTGTTTGTGGGCAGTAAAAAGTGTTTTCGAGCAATGGTCTTATAGCGCTGGAGACAAGGTGAGTGCGCCGTGTCACAAAGGATCCTTCTTGGTCGTTCGACACAATCGTCACTCACCGTCACTGTGATGACCGCCTACCCAGCACCCAAACCAAAGCTGGCCCCGCGGACATGTGCCTGGTCTGTTACACAACAAAGACCTGTTTGCCCTTGCAATTTCTGTGCACGTCATAATATCGTACAATTATCACATGCCAAGCCACAATCGAGGCGTGATTGGTGGCTGAGGAGCGCACCACGTGATGATGACGCTAACGAAAAATGCGGCACCCAGCATCTTTCCATGCTTTTCGTTGAACGTGCATCCAAACCTGACACGGTGAGTCAAGCATAGGTCAGACCCTTGCTGATCTCCAGTGGTGTTTCCAGCGCGTTTGCGGCATCGCTCGATCCCAAAGCTAATCATCGCAAAATGACGAGCCCCACCTGCTGTAGACGCCTGCTTTTTGAGCTGATCCGGATGAAGCGGGTTTCTGCAGCCCCAAGCGACAGACGAGCAATGGTTTCGCTGACCGGTTTTCTCACAAATACCCGATTGCGCGAGTAGTGAGTGACCGTCGTAGGAGAAAGTTTTGCATAGCCGCCCAGCTGAGCTCGTTGCACGTTGTCCAAATCCGAATCCCATCAATCCAATGCCAGGTGCTTTCCCTACGATGTGCTTTGAAAGAAGCCACGCGCCTGACGCTGCGTGGAGGATTTCCAAATGACTGTAGCACGTCTTGTGGCTCAAGCGCCATGACCGCATTGATGCCGCCCGGTGCCCCAAACAATAGCAACTCACGCCGCGGACACAATTACGCCCCCATGTCTAAGAAGTTCCCTTTCGGTAGACCCAAGAGTTCGTGCATGTTTTGCGTTGCACATGCGCGAAAAGGGGCTGGAAATGTCGCGTCGTGCTTCCAAAGGTAGTGAATCGCTGGTGGGGCGGCTGGGCCTGCAGAATGCAAGCTATGGTTTAGTTATCCGTGACACAACTTTCAAAGTCCAGTTCCTTCCATATCTCTTCGTTGAGATAGAACTGTATCCTGCCAATTCTTTTCCCTACTCTTTCTGTAGTCAAATTGCGAGCCCACCCCTCGATATAGCTGCTCAACCCACGCAGGTAGTTTTCTGACTTTGCACGGTCAACTGGATACAGCTGCTCGAAATCGAGATGAGCTAGACCTTGTATTCTCCGTAAAGGCACTGCTGCTAGGCTCAAAGTCTCGTTACCGTTGCCATATGCCAATGTGCTGATGCATATTGCGACAGTACGAATCTGACTAATAGATAGATTCTGGTCATCGTCTAAGCGATCAGCAGGATGATCATCTAAAGGTGGTTCGACCCAAATTTCTAAACCTTGGAAGGTTTTCGATAAGTGTCTGTCAACGTACACATCCGCGTGCGGAGAGAGCAAGAAGTAAGACAGTGGGGCTAGAAGCGCCTCCCAGACGGAATCGCCAATGGACAGAATAGGTATGTTTTGCCAAATATCGTCATCCCACCCCGTTTGCAGAGCTCTTTCTTCTTCGTTACAGCATGGGATAATGTTGATGGCTAATCTTTCGATGATTCTGTCAAGTTTGCGTACGGGAACAACGCGTGGTGTTGGCCAGAGCCAATGGTCGTCGACAACCGCGATGTCGACCTCGAAGTTTCTTGGCGCTTTTAAAAGGTATTCTGTAGTCTCAGTGTACATTTTCCGATTGATGAGTAGTAGATCGATAGCTTTCGGACGTGTCGAGTGATCCGGGCTGGGTATGCAATACAGATTGCGGCAAGCGGTGTTCAGCCAGCTGGGTCGATAGCGCTTGCCGTTCTCTGACTGCACAATCGGTAATGACAGCACAATGTCGATAATGTTGAAGAGCAGCTCACTCGGGAGATCCAGTAGGCCAACCATAGTCGCTGCCTGTTGGAGATTGCGACGATGTTATGTGGACGAAGGTTTGCGGGCTGTTCGCGGCGCCTCGTGTACCGCGGCCTATGATGCGTTGACCCACTTGACCTCGGGCCGTTCGAGCTGGACAGCTTCCGCGCAGAGCACTCTCCTCACCCAACCACTGACAACCCCCAACTCTCTTGATTTAGTTCATCGCACGCCCATGATGCTACTGCGACTAGTCCGCCAGCCACATCGCGCATTTGCGACCATGTTACGGAATGCACCCATCTCCTGTGGCGCGAGAGCTGCTTCTGGTTAGCGCGAATGACTCACTTTTGCTCACTTGGCCTAAGCCTCACACATGAGGCTCTACGGCTCCCAGAGTCATATACTGCACCCGATCGGGAAGTAGGCTGATACACTGTGTGGAGTCCGGTGTTGGGTTGTGGTTTCCACACAAGACATAAAGGTCTCCGGAGAGTTACAAGAGCGCAGAACTGTCAATACCGAAGTCGTTTCTCGCGCGTTATACCCCTTGCGATAGCTTTCCGTATATCTCTTACATTTATATTATGGCGTCTACCGAACGATCTGTACCTCGAGCTAAAATTTCAACGACATCATACGATACTGCGTTGTGCATTATTCCGCCGGCCTCTCAATGTCGTCACGTTGACCAGTTGCGAGAACTTTACGACAAGGCTTACGGAAAGGCAAGTTTGAAACCAAATCGTAACACAAGAGGCATTCGTTAACTTCTTATTCTCTGATCTACAGTGGCCACCTCACATCAACCTTGTTTATCCTTTCGTAGCCCGTGAACATCTCCCAAGAGCAGAACAACAAATTCGGGAGTATCTGGCAGAGAATCTTGACCAAGGGAGTCCAATCGACATAGAACTTGTTCAAGCGGGTGGATTCGTGCAAAAGAACAGTATGAATGTGTTTCTTACCGACGACGGTGGCAAGGATGATGATTCGCCTCTCGATTCGCTGCGAACGACTGTACTACGAGCCTTGGGACAGAAACCTGCTCGATCTACCGCACATCTTACTGTCGGTCAAACGCAAGGCAACCCTCTGATATCGCAATCGTATCTCCTACGCAAGGCGCGTTTACTGCCGGATATGCGGTTCCGCGTCGGTACGCTTGCTATCTTGATTCGCGAGAGGACGACGGGCGCACTCTCCACGGATCACATGCGACTGTATGGAACTATCGATATCGGGGCTCCGGGCGATATCTGGAGACCTCATAGCGCGGACTATTGGGTGAGAACACCCTACTCAAATCTGCCTACACTTCAACCTGATGGCGACGGAGGTCAACAAGAGACTGTGTCTGACGATCATGAGGTGCTGGCCGAACCAGCACTCTGCTTTGATCCAAATGAATACAAATGGTCATCATGCACAGGCGGAGACAAAAGCGAATCTGGAATCAAAGAGATAACTGTTTCAAGCTACAACGTCCTAGTGGACACCGAGTATCCGCCAGATCATGATCGCGACCCGTTGGTCATCAGCACTATCTTGTCTGACGCAGCGACGGCCGATGTATTGGTGCTACAAGAGGTCTCCGATGATTTTCTCAACCACCTACTGTGGGGTAGTCCCAATGTCACACAAATCGCCCAAAGATATCCGTATGTCTCACATGGACCCCCTTGCCAAAACGATCTTGGTCCCCTTCCTAGTTTACGTAATGTCGTTATTATGAGTCGCTACCCGTTTTCCTGGCATTCAGTCTCTTTCCATCGCAAGCATAAGAGTGCTCTCGTTGCGCAGTTCGGGGGTATCGAAATGTCCAGTTCTGTGGAGTCAAAAGGTCTCGTTGTTGCTGGGGTGCATCTAACTGCTGGTCTTACCGACGGCTCAGTGGCCACCAAGAAATCCCAGATGAGTACTCTAATGCGTCACTTGGAGCAAAATTACAAACGCGAACCATGGGTCATTGCTGGAGATTTTAATCTCGTCACATCAACCTACACCATCGACTGCTCCGTCAAGAATCAGTCCATATCCAGCGAGACTGTATCGGCGCTATCGGCAATTGAGGACGAGATGCGCGAAGCTGGCTTGTCTGATGCATGGTCTGTCGCCCATGTCGAAGGGGTGGACCAAACAAGTACTACTGAGTCTGGTGACCTGTTCGAGGGCGAAGAAGGAGCGACATTTGACCCCCAGAACAACCGGCTTGCTGCTGGAACCACAACTACTTCCCATGATCGCCCGCAACGCTATGACCGAATATTGTTCAAGCCGCAAGAATCACTCCGCATAGTCCATTTCAACCATTTCGGCGTACCGGAAATGATCGATGGCGAACAGGTTGTTGCTAGTGACCATTACGGCGTAAGAGCAAGGATCCAATCGATGGATGCTGTGGTATCGAGTGATAGGAATAAGGGCATTTCGTCAAAGCAGCTTTTCATTGAACATAAGCGAGCAGCCGGGGTCCTGGCAGACACCACGAGCTTACATTCCGTACTTGAGACACACGGTATGTTCCCGAACGAGAAACATGTTGGTGACCGGCACGACGCATTTACAAGCCTTCAGAACACTCTGCTTGGTACATCAGAGGATGCGAGTCTAGCGCAGCCTGACATACCGTTGATCGTCGTACCGGTTGGCTCATACGCGCTGGGTGTATGGACGACAGACTCAGATGTCGATTGCCTTTGTATTGGAACCATCAGCTCCAAGACCTTCTTCAAGCTTGCCCGACAACGGCTTGTCAAAGCCGAGAGTCAGGGCATCAGAATCTTGCGGAAGGTCGAAGCTAGTACTGGCACCATGCTTGAACTTTCCGTCAACGGGATACTGATGGATTTGCAATACTGTCCTGCACCTCAGATCGTCCAGAGGTAAGTCTCATGTCACTGTAACCCAGCAATAGTTCTGACATGAAGCAAATAGGTGGCACGAGTTCCGTAACATTCCAGCGTCCGACCCCGTCTTCAACCTCTCTATTCTTTCGCTCCGCAAACTCAAGCCTTACCGCGATCTACTGTACATTCAACGTACATTGCCCTCGCTTCCTGCGTTCCGCCTAGCCTATCGCTGTATCAAGCTATGGGCTGTTCAGCGCGGCATCTACAGCGCGAAGTTTGGTTTTCTTGGTGGCGTCCACATTACGCTGATGTTGTCCTGGGTCTGCAAAAAGCTCGGACATGACTATGGTTCAGTCACAGCTGCAGACATAGTCGTGAGCTTCTTCCACCACTACGCTCACTTTGGCTGGTCCAACGACATTGTGTACGATGCTATCTATCACAAACAGCGACCGCGTTACTACCGCAACACAAGAGAGCCAATGGTCGTGCTGGGTTATCATTCACCCAATTCCAACATTGCTCATACAGCTACCGTTCCCGGCCTGCGGCTATTAGTCAGGGCCTTTAGGAACGCTGAGCAGCAGCTTTGCGAGCCAGGCATGACGTGGGAAAAGTTCTTTGGTGCACCCCCAGCTTCGGAATTGGAATCGAACCTACCGCATGGTGTTGTGGAGTTTCTCCACACTTACAACAATTTCATCAAGGTCGATATACAATTTTGGGGCCGGACGCTGGCGAAGGGTAAGAGTTTAGTCGGCTGGGTTGAGTCTCGGTGCATATCCCTCGTCATAGGTGAGCGGTTCATCATATCTACTGCCTACGCTATCGACATACTGATCTTGATAGACATCCACAAAGCCATACCCAACTCCGAAGTCCAGATCTGGCCCGCCCGTTTCGTCAATGGCGGCTCGGAAGATGTCGACGATGGTAGAGATTACCAAGGATGTTACCTAATCGGACTCTCGAAAGCTGAAAAGACCGTCTCCGCAACAAGTGCGGAGGAGAAACAGGCGGCTAAGCAGGCTTTGGAAAAGGCACTGGATCGTTTCCTGACGCAGTTGCGCACTGACGAGAAGAACTTCGACTCAAACACCTCTTGGGTTGATGTATCGATAGTAAGATCTAGCGAGGTAAGAGACTTACAGCTGGATGATCGAGAGTGGGGAATCTACGCCACGGAGACGGATTCAGACTCGGATGACGAAGAAGACGTTGTCGACGAAGACCTCGAAGATGCCGATGAGACGAAGCCTCAGCGTGCGATACCTCAGCGTCCAAAGCCTACATCGACGCCGTTGTCTAGCACCAAACTACGCCCTGCATCCGACGTTCTCAACCGCCTACGTTGGGATCCGAGTCTTGATCCGAGTGATTATATTATTGGATACGAGGACCGTTTCTTGGGCGCAAAGGAGATTGGACTCGAGAAATGGAAGACTGAGCAGACGGACGAGGAATTCATACCTCAGCATCGGATACTGTACTTCAAGAGGAAGGGTGGTGAGGACGGAAGGGGTGATGTGGTGTGGGAGAGGGCAACAAGGATAGACAAGATCTTCGGAAGCGGACTTGGTAACGGAGATTGAGCTTGGACCAGAGATACAAGCTATGGATATATTTGAGCTACTGGAGACTTTGTTGTGCACGCAATTTGCCTTATGCACAGTGTGTGAAGCCGATCCGACAGCTCCTTGATCTGAGATACCAACGTCAGCTGTTGAGATTGCTGACAGCATCGTACGCTATCACGCATACAGTCTCGCTTGCACTCTTCATTGCCTTCCAGGTAAGCACCGAGTCGCCGACAGCATTTGCATTCATGGATGCGAAGATGAGCACAACACTCCAGTCCGACTACTGCGCGCTGTGGATTTCCTACGAGCTTCCCCGCATGGCATACATGTGCTCTTAACGTTGTTCGGACCGGCCCGCTTATACGAGAGCAGTCTTCTCAGGTCGTTCGGCTACAGCTTCAAGAACAGTCCTATAGCCGCAAACCTATTCCATCAGAAGCGAGACCTTCAGTCCAAGCATCATCCATGATCCTGTAGTTGAGCGGCCCTCAGACCCAGGCAACATGACCCTCTTTGTTCTCCCCAGGCAGTCAGACTACTCGAAGCGGTAGCTGCCAATGTCTCAGCACTTGGCATTGGTTTCGGATTTATCGTCGGAGTCCAGGTGGCACGCTGCACAGTAATCCAGGACACCATTGCCAATGTGAGCTTGCCTTGACGGCTGCGATACACAGGAGAAAATACGCTTCTAGGAAATGTAACTTCCTAGGGCTTACCAAACGGTTGCTCTTCGGATAGTGGACCCTTGTGGGTGCCCAGCATCGATGCACGCGACCGAGATGGAATAGCGGATCGTGGGGTGAAGTTCTAATTACAGCTTACTGTACGTTTCAGCCAACAAATCCTCCTCATTAAAATTGCGATCTCCTTAATGTAAGAAAGTGGCTCTGGAAATAAACGTCAGCCGATTCACTGAATCGTAGTCTTTGCAGGGTACGTAGACAAAACGCCTGGGCGCTGATGTAGATTGCGACGCTGTTCGCATAGTGCGGACGGTGTTCGGCGGCCGAAACGTTAGCTGCCCGAGCAAAGGCGCAGGATGTGAGGCGTTCGTAGTGGGTTTGGGGGAAGGCTTGGAAGCCCCGCATGGATCGGATCGTTGTTTGATTGATGGTTTGCGTCTTCTTCCGCCTTGTTGAATGGTCGCAGGATGGATGCTTGATCTAGTGCAGCTCCGTGACATTGATGAAGGGGCCGTGATATTGGACGCTAGATCGAATTCAGTCAAGTCTCAGTCTGACATCACTCCGCACATGCCAACTTTAGATCTTTTGGGACAGAGGAAAGCGGCCATACCACAGCTTCACGCACCTTGATAGCGATCGTTGTTGTCATGAATGAAAAAAAAAATGGATGATTTGGCTGTAAATCCAATCTTCTAAACGCCCCTTTCGGGCCCCAAACGCCGCTGATCTTGCGGACCAAATGTCATCTATACATTCCAAAGGACGCTTCTCTGGTCCTTGGCATTGACCCAAACATACTCGGTACACCTCGGGTTCGCCTTGCCGTGGCCCAGAGTGACGGCAAAGAGATTGATCTCCATCCACACGGGTCGCATGCCCATGCGTTCCAGCCTCTCCCACCAAGTTCTAAACCGCCCAAAGTCTACGCTGCCACCGCCGTTCGCGTTTTCGGTATGAATTCCGTCGCCGAGGTGGAGTTCGATCATGACCTGACCGATAGGCAAGACTGACTTTCCAGATGCTGTCTTTGTGTTGTCGAAAGCGTCCATCATCGTGTCCAACGCGTCGTATTCACTGCCTTCGATATCGATTTTCAGAATATCGATGTAGGTGTGATTGTTCTGCTTCATCAAGCTGGGCAGAGTCCAGAATGGCGGCTCCGCGTCATGCTTGTCCTCTTTGCCTAGCCCGACTTTGTTGAAGAATGTTCGGTGGCGGTGCTTCTCTGCGATTTGGGGGCCCCAGGCGTCGACAGAGAAGTCGTAACCCCAGATACGGGCGCTGGGAACACGCTCGAGCATTTCGGCTTCGAAAGAGGATTCGCCATTGATACCGAAGCTGTACATGACGAGACCCTCTTGGGCGTTCGCCAGGGGTTCTTGTGATCCAATGGTGGACGACACAGATTTGGGCGCAGGAAGACTCTCGTAGATGTTCATTCCGCATACCCACTTTCCTCCGTCACCGAGTCGGCCAACACGCTGGACGTCGTGGGGGCATGTCCATGTCGCTGGGAAGAAGTCCCAAATTGTGAATGGGTATTTCAAAAAGTCCATTGGGAAAAATGGAATCTTCGGGTTGTCCGGATGCGACTTCGCCATTTGATCGCGGAGCTCAACGCTCTTCTTCCACGACTTTTCTGACAAGGCCGATCGGTCTTTTATCCATGCTTGGAGTATCGAGGAGGATTGTGGAGAGCCTGTCGATGGGAGGACAGGGAGGTAAGGAAGTAGAGCCGTGCCAGCGGATTCTTCGTTGTGGAAAATTACGATGAGGAAAACGACCACAAATATTCCTGCGAATAAACGGGCTGAAAGACTTGTAAGCAGGATTAAAGAGAGCACCGAATCGATTGAACATACCACCAAAAGACCTAAGCATCGTCCCGGTTGAAAGAGTGACGTTGTGGATGGTGAGGAGAGTTGAGTCGAGTCAAGGAAAGACCGTGATGTATAACCTCCGAGTTGAATCGGTGGAGGTAACGATCGCGTCGAGCGTACAAAAAAAAGGGAAAGTTTAGTGAAGGGAGGAGGAAATAAGAGTGAATCCCAGTGTTCGGGAAGGCAAACATGACATGGAGACCCTCAAACGATTCCGCCCCTAGTTTGGCTGCGTGATGTCGGTCCTTTAGAACGTGCCAAGGAGGTGCGAAACGACAAAAGCGGAACGACCAACAGTGTTACGTGTACATCTGCCGAGCGCTTATCACGCCCAAACATCAGCTAATGCCCCCGTTACAGATTTAGCGTTGATGGATCAAGAACGTCCAAGAAGCCGTGTGGGCTTGATTATACGAAACCCCGCTCAAGCCACCTGCCGCTATCTTCGCACCATTGAGAGTGAGGGAGCGACTAGTGGATGACGGGGAAGTTCATTAGCCGCACAACGTCCAACAGAGCGGCGGAGCATATGTGGGTCATCGATCATCATCAGGTCGTGTGTCGGCCGTGGCTTTGTCGCTCTCCTGAACAAGGCACTTGTTTCAGGACGCACCTTCCAAAGTCGCGTCGCAATACGTGATGTCATAGGATCCATCGTCTACGGAAGGAAATTTGATTGTGATTTCTGTAAATCGATATTTCGCGATGCGTCTATCTTGGATGTTGCTCCGCTCTGCGCGAGGCTTGTTAATCATGCTTATACAGCTTGTTCTCCCGAGGTTATGTTTATCCTTAGCGCTATGCAGACTAACTAAAAAGGAAAGTGGATAGTAATGAGATCATGTTAGGGTCTTGTGAACGACTATTGCAGCCGCCACCAAAAGCACGCTGCAAGTCGTGAACACCGTATCGCGATGCGCTTCGCCTGAGGTGATGGTTAGTTCATGGTCCTTCGGGTCTGGACAAAGTACTAGTGCTTACCTTCTTTCGTAGTGCTCAGAGCCAGTACAACAAACACATTGAGTGGGATACGAAGAATGCCGTAAATGCTGGCTCTTGAGCCGTCCTCGACAAGCTTGCTCTTTAGCGAGCCCATTGCAGGATAATAAACTCCGCAGCACAGCTCGAAGATGCAAAAGCACCATAACGTAAGACGCTCGTCGCGGAAATGCCCAGGGACAAAGAAGCACGCAGATGACACTGCGAGGATGCTTGTAAGCATCTTTTGCGCCGGCACAGGTGTTGCGGATGTAGAGAGGTGTTTGTAAAGGAGGGAACCGAACATCATCGAGCACATCAAGATGGCGAAAATGAGACCAAACGGCAGTTCTGCTAGATGTTAGCTTTGCCAATCCGGCTTACGCCCAATGGAGTTTTGCTTACCCTCAGTTGAGCCCGCCAACTTATGGCTGAGCTTCAGCGCTGGGAACTTGAAGAAGATGAACAGGAAAAGGGATCCCTCGAAGAAGCCTGATACCAATGCAAGCATCATGATGTTGCGATCGCGCAAAATCGTCCGGAGAGCAGACGTGGCTGGGGGAGCTGGGGTAGCCTCTTCTTGTTGAAGCAGCCCTTCCGTCTCTGAAGCCCTGCGGCTGCTTGTTCCATAGTTCTCTCCCCAGTACTTTGAGATGGCGAGGAAAGACAGGCTCAAGCAGCCAATGGAAGCCATGAACGGCGCCTTTGCCGTGCCGGTCATATTGACCGCCCACTCTGCGAAGATACCCGCAGCGATAGCCACACATGTGTTTGAAGTAGTCATCGTACTGAATATCGCGCTCAGATGGGGCTCGCCGTCTGAAAGCATGAGCTGGTTAAACTCGGCGACCATCCAACTTTCGAAGACACTCCAAAGAACGGTTCCGCACACGCCACCGAGAATGCGACCGAAGAAGAGAACGTAGATGTTGTCAGACAAGAGGGTGGCGCATGATAGGGAGTAAAGAACGCAGTATCCCAAGCATGCGGTCTTACGCCCGTATCGGTCTGCTAGAGTGCCTACGAAAGACGCGGAGATGCCGGCGGAGATGAAGCCTATGAGGAATAGGAATGCGACTGTTTCTTCCGGAAGTCCCTTTTCATCTACACTTTTGTTAGCATTTCGACTTTCAAGAAAATGCTCGCCCGAGTGCACCTTTGTAGATTGGATAGATATATGGTCCTTGCAGCCAATCTGCAGCATTGACCAATAAGTAGATGGGAAAGAAGCGCTTCTTCAGCTTGCTCAAGCCCTCCAAATCAGGCTCTAGATGCTCGTGTTCATCCTTCTTGTCCGTGGTCGCTGTCTCTACGACAGCCGCGTTGCGCGAGCGGTACGACTGGTAGAATGCGAGTGCATTGAGCAGCAGCGAGCCAGCGAATGTAGCTCGGTATAGGTCCATGTTGAATGTGGACTAGTGTTGTTGAAAATGAGCGAAAGGCGTTGGTCGGTGGTTAGGAGGTGTATGTCCAGCAAACACGGAGGAAAGTAGAAGTCCAAGAGGTCAATGTGTCGAGAGGTTGTGAATAGCACTAGTTCCGAAAGGGTCCGGTGAATTGATTGGATTGGAATGCTGATGTCCCGTGCCAAGGCCGCCCGCATTCCCAAACCAGGAGATACGAACACGGTATGCTAACGTGCAGCGGTTGCGAATAGACCGTCCGCCTCGTGCACCCAGACAAGCTGATCCCAATGAAGGGCTGCAGAGCGGCACAAGACCAGGTACCAGACGTGGAAAGCATGTTCGCGGTACGGGCTGACGATAGGCTCGGACGGATTGCGCGTCCATAAGTGGAGTGACACACCATGGCGTTTCTAAAATGTGGAACGCGCTGGAGCGCAACCATGATGCAAGCCCGTGCTTAAGTCTTGGATGTGCGGGGTCAATGCTCCGTCAGGGACGGCAGGAACAACTGACCGCGGCTTCCTTGCGCGGAGCTGCCGCGTGAAACGCAGCCTCCCGGGTTTCAGACATCACAGCAACTCCTCACAACTACCCTCAGCACAAATGGGCACTGCGTCTTTGCGCTGTCACGACGATATTGATACTAGAGTTGAAGTTGAACCGTCGTAAGCACACTCGGATATCACGCATCGTGTAGATTCCTGCACGTCTTGCCATCTCCAATCCTGTTCGACATTTCCCCAAGATTGCCATCACAACCCATCTTGCACACGATCTCACCCTCAAGTTCAACCACCGGACGGACAGTACTGCGTCTTCGATCTCAACCCCTCAAAGGGACTCCGTTCCAACCCCCGGACCTTCTCGACGCACGCCCTACATGCCAGCACCTCACAGCCAGGACATCTCCTACCGCCCGTGTGGACGGCCATGCAGAACACGCAATGGTCTGCGCCGCCAACCTGAAGACGCCACGCCGTGGTCTTGTAGATGCAGTTTTGTTGGACGCAAGGGTGCGACATGAGAACGACCAAACCATGCGCCATACCTCCAGGCTTGGGAGTTGGAGGGCCACTGTTGAGCGGACTAGGGAGCGCTTTAGTAGAGATATCAGGTATGAGATAAATGGGTTCACACACCTCTCGTGAGCTTCAGGGTGCCTCTTACGGTAGGCGGCGTCCTCCTTCTGCCATGTGGTATAGGCCTTGCCCAAGAAGTACTGCCAATTTGGCTCGTTGGGCTTGCGTTGCGGCTTGACAGGCGGCGGACTTGCGCTACGGGCTTCTTGGTTCTCGGCGCCCTGATTTCTAGTACGTGTGCCACCAAAGCGCTCTTCATCTCCATTATGGTTCTGTTGCTGAGGTGGAATATCCGTCTGGAACTTCCTGCGCCAGTAGGACCGGTCGTATTCAGCGCGATACTCCGAATCAGAGAGCTTTTCGAAAGCTTCGCGGACACGACGGAAGACTGTAGCATCTGCTACACCTGACTTGTCTGGATGGTGTTTCTTAGCAAGATCTTGGAACGCCTTCCTAATGGCTGCAGTGGAAGCTCCAAGTTCGAGCCCAAGGTCAGCATAGTAGTCCTTGAAGGAGGTAGAAGACATGGCAGTATAAGTTTGAGAATGCAGGAAAGGAGTCAAGGGTTCGACCAATCTGAAGAGTGGTGCTGCGAGTGATTGTGGGTACTTCTGGTTCTGGTTAAAGAAAAGGAGTGTAACCTAGAGTAGGCCTGATCTATTTCCCGCGAGATAACCTTCTCACGTCGCTTATCTCAGTACGGATAGATGCCTATCAGGCACCAACGATATGAATGATCACGCCTTCCTTTATGGCAGGTACGCCAGCCGTATAAGACTGAGAGTACCAGCGGGCGGTTTTTGACGATTCTATTCGCTTCGCAGCCATTATCACGTAAAATGCGTGGCACGCTGATTATACAGACGATGAGTACCCGAGTGAATGACGCGATCCGAAGGCAGTGACGCGCCCCATGTGCAGGCACTGTCTTAGGTAGGACAATGGTATTCTGAGCTGGCAAACGGAAGGTTCTGTTGTCACGACATCCGATGCACTAGCCGAAGCGTCTATGCCACATAAACCGTCGTGGCATACGTCAATCGATTTGCGGAACACGATGTCCTCCATCGTGCATATCGCGCAGTGTCTCTCTTTGCCTCGTGCTGCACGCGTTCTGGTAAGCTGATTCCGTCAATGCGCCGCCACTAGGGAAGGAGGTCATTTGCCTGAACCAGACAACGTACATGGAGTAGCGACAACACATAGCGCAACCACAACATCCATTCCTTGCTCGTTACCGACGTCGGGCGCGGTCTGAGAGATGGCGGCTGTTCTGGGACTCACGCCGATACATTGCGGCTTCATGGACGGAAACGACACTGGTAGTTCCTTCCCATCACCTTCACTCAAGACTTCCCAAAGCTTCCCAACATTCTGAGCACTCGTTCTGGTACCTAGTCTTCACCATATAGTCAACAGCAATGAGACAGTCCCTACACACACGATGCACCCCGCGATATCGAAACCGACATTGCGACGCACGCTTTCCCAGCCAAATCCCTCTCCCGAAACCGTCGTCTCTATACACCGAGATAGGTCCCGCCGTATGATCCCGGCACGCTGAATAACTCCGAACTCCACCCCAGACATTCGCAGCGTCTCGGGCATGCTGAAAAGCTACATTGCAGGCCCAGTTTCCTACCGTCATATATAAAAGCACGACCAGCTCTCATGCAGGAAACCATGTAGCGTCATGTGTCGATTTGGATAAGTGTGGTTTGCTAATAACTCAATACCCTAACCTTAAAGCATAGTGGCCAGTGGCAACGTGAAAGCTACGGATGACGCACTCCGGCCAGGAACCGCTTCGTGTGCCACTGTAACGTGACGAATCTAGGCAAACGATCATGAACCCTCGTTCAGAATGCCACACTTGATAACCTACAAAGCTTTTCAGCCAGACACGAGCAAAAAAACAGCCCATCTCGCTATGGTGGAAGCAGTCAGAGAGTTTCTCGAATTGCGAGAAATGGTGGAGAGGTATGACGCCAGCCCCCCGCACCGTTTCCTTCATCTGACATACATCCTCTAGTCCAACTGCCGAAATGGTCACTCTACTTATTCGCCAACCACACCCTCTTAACCCTGTGCGCATACAAGTACATAAGGGTATTCTGCTCAAGCGATCTTCAAGGATAGCTCTTCATTGCAAGCGAATACATGACGACACGGTGGAATTGACGGCCGAACAACCAAGCGTTATCAAGGACTACGTCGCGATTCTTCACACTGGCCACGTTCTCGGCTTGAAGTCTCCACCTGATGGCACTTCATCCATGTCCGACGTCGCAAAATCGCGATACCATCGGTTAACTGCTCTCTACTTGTTCTGCATACAATCGGAAGATCTGTTGTCATCGAAGATTGTCTTCTGCGCTATCCTGGAATTCTTTCACCACAAGTGGTCAGATGGCGCTCGTTATATTCCTGGGGTCGACGTGATCAACAATATCTATCGCTTTTGTCTGCCTACCGACCCTTTGCGTAGGTTTCTCACAGAATACTACACTGACTTCGCCAACGGTGACTGGATTCTTCGGGAAGAGCATTACAATCCAGAATTCATGAAAGATGTCTTAATGGGTGCTTTTGCTCGCCGTGACCTTCCGAAGTGTCTTTCCCGAACATTAAATCCGCGGGAATTCATCGATATGAAGGAGCCCGAAACGACCACAATGAAGCCTACGGAGTAATTGATAGTCAGAGTACGATAACTAACACATCACTGACACTACTAGGCTTGGAAGGAAAGGTTTAAAGCGCCGTAGGGCTTCGATGTAGGCGCTGGAGGATCGATTCGGTCCGATTGAGAGGCCTTTGAGAACAACACATAGATAGCAGTGGGGTTGAAGGTATCACGATTGGCCAGATGATACATGTACTGTACTTTCAGGTGAAGGGCTGGAGTGTATTGCAGCACCTATCACAAAAACCCCGCTTCCAATGCAGCTGGTGTACGTCAACCCATCCCTCTTTCCCAATCAACCGTGAGCACAACTCTGCCATTCAATCAGTTAGTGGTTGTCTTGGCTATCTCCCTCTCAGCCTCATTTTTTCTCACCGATGGTTGCTGCGATGCGTCTCCCCTATGCTCGTTGCGCAGTTAATCCCGCAATCGTGGCGTGATTCGGCGAGAGGCTCACGTGCGCGTCTACGAAGTGGTATATCCTCATGTTTCACTTGTGTGAAGGCGCATGCTCATTTTGTCCTTAACAACGAGTCTTACGCTGATTACAACAGGACCAAGCTGGTTCTGCTCAAGCACGTTATTGGGAGACTCGGCAGCTTCACGATACTGCCAAAGGGTGACGTCGGGGGCGATCTTGAAGATCTATGTCGAATAGCGTTAGCGTGAAACCTCATTTGCCAATCCTGCAATCGGTGCAGCGGTCCATGCTTCCTTTTCCCACCTTATCAACATCCACGAAAAGACATCAATCGTGGCAAGACTACTTAACATTGTCGCTGAGTAGACTTGGTGCCTATTTTTTGCGACGCTCTAAGAGTATCGGAGCTCGATAAACCGCGGCACATTTTGCTGTCCAAGCTTCTACGCTCCTGAGGCTTATCTACTTTCGTCCCGCTCAGCCTCAGAACAGACCCGCACAACCCCAACCCTGTGCAGCTTACTGACTCCTCCTGTTACTGTTACCTAAGGCTGGCAGCAGCCTCACATGTCAGGCCCGACGTCAAGCCCAGACTGGAACAGAGGTGGCAGTCCTGCCTACGGTACCTTTACTCGACCACCGTTCAATCCGAATCCTACCAAAAGTCACGACAGTGATGAAAGTGCTATCGCACCCTCTAGCAATGGCGGCGAGGAAATCTCGCCCACTACGCGCAGGCCGTCACCACAACGAAAGTCGTCAAGGCACATTGAGTTTAGAAAGTATTTGAAACGCCCTCATATGATGGAGAACCAGAGAACGCTGAGCGATGCATTGAGATCGGCAAAGAGTAGAGAGGAACAGGAGACGTTGCTCCCCGAGGAGGACTATGCTGGCGCTGACGGATGCTTCAACGGTCAAGGCGAGCCAATGGCTGCGAGAACTGCTAGTACGCCTGATCTGAACAATAACAAGAAGACGTACTTCAATATTCACAGGTATGTGTAGCGCAGCAGGTAAGAAGTTCGGGTCTGATGTTAATCATGTGTCAGGATACGACGCCTTGTCCTAGCAGTAATCGAGGACCCCTACACTGTGGACCAGCTCCGCGAGCCTCGAATGAACGTTCTCATCGTAAAGCCACTGGTGGACCGCCTCTACGACGAAGAAGATATATCCATTGTGTACTGTCTGCTTGTCAATCGTATGCAGTTCCTTCGAGAGCAGCAGTTTCAGCAACACCATCAGACCGTTGACCTGACGCGCGCGAATCTATGCGAGCTGGTTGCTATGAAAGTGCTGCGACGGCACGATGAAGAGTCCACAGGCAAGGCTGGCTTGTTACTCCTAGCACAGATTATGGTAGCTCCTTTTCAACCATTTCAAGGTGCGCCAGATGAACGCTGTCCGCCGCGTCATAGCTCAGAGTACCAGGGCCAGGGCGACTACGAGGGTAAACTGACGGCGCTGGAGGTGGCTATCGTTTCCGAGAGCAAGGTGCTATTATCTGGTTCTGCAAGTCAAAAGGTCATCGATGCTATCTACCGAGGGCGTATCGTGTACACTCCGACCGTATACATGGATATCATACCGGACCACTACAAGCACAAGCCCATCTCCCTCTACAACCCACAAAAGGCGCCGACACTAAATCAGTACCGTCTCATGGTACCCAGAACACGCAACATCATCGAGGTAGTACAGTTCATCATACTACTCGTACTCTACTGCTGGTGCATGACTATGCGAAAAGACCATTTTCTGACTGGTGCCGAAATCACCTTCATGCTGTATGGCAGCGGCTGGGTGCTCGATGAGCTCATGTCCTGCCTCGAGCATGGCTGGGAAGTACACACGCAGGAGCTCTGGGCCTTCTTGGATGTTACATTTGCCGGTATCTTCCTCACATATCTTGGCATGCGGTTCCATGGATGGATGATGGGTCAAGACGAGACGGGCAGACAGGCTCTCGACGTTCTGGCTGTCGCGTCGCCGATACTATTCCCACGTATTGCATTCAACCTGATGCCGGAGAATATGTTGTTCATTGCTCTGAGAGCAATGGTCAAGGAATTCACAGCCCTAAGTCTAATCGCTGTATGGTGCTTCGGTGGTTTCTTGTTGGCGCTCAAATGGTTGAGCATCAGCAATCCAGCAGTCGGCTACGAAGACTCACCAAACTCGATCACTATCTCAAAATGGATGTTATGGATCTGGTTCGGTCTGGACGGCACAGGTATCGATGAAGCTTCCGGTTTCCATGAGATTCTCGGTCCTACTCTCATGGTTATCTATGCCTTCCTGGGGAACACTCTATTCTTGACAGTCTTGGTGTCAATTCTGTCCAACACATTCAGCAAGATCGCCGCAGATGCGACAGCGGAAATCCAATTCCGACGCGCAGTGCTCACTTTCGAAGGTGTAAAATCCGATTCTCTATTTGCTTACCGCCCACCCTTCAACCTACTCGCGTTTGTAATCTTACTCCCTCTCAAGTTCATTCTATCGCCACGATGGTTTCACAAGATCAATGTTTCGGCGATACGAATCTTGAACTTCCCTATCCTTCTCGCCATCTCCCACTACGAGCGTCGCTATCTGTGGAAGCCACGCCGCCAACTCAGCATCAACGGCCCCGGACCTTCTAAACGGACAACTTGGTTACAGGACGTTGGTTTCTGGAGAAGCTGGAAGCAGTTGAGCCCACATGCCGATTTGCAGGCCGTGTTTGAAGAGGAGCCACCAGCCGATGTAGTGCAAAGGATCGAGGAAGAAGATGATCTTGAAGACGCTATACTTGAGAATAGTTTCGCGGCAACGGGCATGGGAACCAGGAGTGTTAGTCCGGGAAGTGCAATGGCCGGGAGAAGGAGGAGATTGAGCAGTGTGTGGCCGGGACCAGGCGCTTAGGATGCGTTCTGGCGGTCTATACACTACAGATGAAAAGTTTTGTGACGGTTTAGGTACGCAGGCTGGATTAAGTTTCGGTAGTTCATACGACTTTATCAATTCCATCTATACTGTTTCTCCTGTGAGCATGCTTGTTGTCGCGTATCGGCGGTTCTGATGTCGGACCCACACAAGACGTCGCGATGCAACACCCCCACTCTATACCAACTCCGTAGGTCCACCTTCACGGCAAACTATTACCCCCAGCTTATTGCACATCTCCCACAATGAGGTAGTATCTCGGCGATAGTAGAATTCATTACCTCAGCTTACTACACCAGGTAGGGGGGTTTTTTTTGGAACATCCGCGGCCTTGTGAAGTGATTATCCCATTTGCCGATGCTGCGCGGCCGCTCCGCACCGCACATACTTTGTCCGACGGTTAACGCGTATAGCGCCTACGGCCGATAAGAGACAACACGACAAGTTTGGAAAGAGCAGAACATATATCTAAGGTCTAGGGGCAGAAGACTGACTCACAGCTCAGCACCTAATCTGCAAGTTTTTTGCGACGCATCTTGTAGGACCTATTTCAAAGCCATTCTCGCAGCTCTTTGACAGCTGTAGCTAATCCGATATCAACACATACCAGTATTCACAGCTACCGGTACATCACCATGGCAGAGATCAACCCTTTATCAGCCTACCCGGTACCGTCGCGCGCCTCTCTCCTCTCACAATACCTGGGCAAGAGACTAGAGGATATTCCCACTCCAGCCGCCGTCCTCGACCGCACCATCATACAACGCAACTGCGCTGCCATGCTCAACATATGCGCCGAACTCAAAGTTGGCTTTCGTGCGCACATCAAAACTCACAAGACTGCTGAATTATCAAGACTTCAGGTTGGGGAAAGTGGTCCGGCGAACTTTATCGTCAGCACGATTGCTGAGGCCGAGAACTTGTTGCCGGAGCTGTGCGATGCGCAGGCGAAAGGGAGGGAAGCTAGTGTATGTATTGCGATGTTCGTTTCTCGAGTGCATCCTACGATAACTGATGTCTTTGCTTGCTTTTGTCTTATTTCTCATAAGCCGTGTGCACAGATTGGGTTATCCAAAGACCTGAAGCTAACGCCTACTCCCCAAGGTCCTCTATGGCGTACCCGTGTCTCAATCTGGGATTCCACGCCTCGTATCTCTGGCCTCGAAACTGAAGCCCGGATCCGTAAATGTTATCATCGACAACGAGAATGCTTTTCTCAAGTTCCACGAACGACTCACCGCCTCTGAGACCAAAGTGGAGATGGGAGTCTTTATCAAGATTGATACTGGCTATGAACGCGCTGGTATCAAAACCTCCTCGCCCAACTTTCCTTCTCTCGTCAAGACAGTAGTTGAGAAGAGTCAGGAATCCGGATCCGGATGTTTCTTGAAAGGTTTCTATTCGCACTTCGGACATTCGTACGGTGGATCTTCTGAAGACGATGCCGCAAATGGCTTAATCGAGGAGTTGTTGGGCTTGGAAACAGCAGTCAAGGCCGTTCCAGAGAGCTTCAGCGGAAAGCTGGTGCTGAGTGTAGGCGCAACACCCACCGCGACAGCCGCACAGAACATGCTATCGAGTTCCAGTCCCAAAGTCCAGGAGTTTCACGATGTGCTTGGTCGTCTACAGAAAGATTGTGTCGTTGAGCTACATGCCGGGGTATACCCGGTACTAGACTGCCAGCAAGTCGCTACACATGCAAGACCACCGTCTTCTTCTAGCGCAGCCACGTCATCCTTCCAGCCTCTCGCTAAATCGAGCATCGGAATGAGAATTCTGGTCGAAGTGACAAGTGTGTACAACGAGCGGTCAAAGCCTGAGGCTCTTGTGTCAGCTGGCTCTCTGGCGATGGGTCGTGAACCTTGCAAGTCCTATCCCGGTTGGGGCATCGTCACACCTGCTCTGGGCAATGCTTCCGCCAAGCACATATACGACGAGCGAGAAGATAAGACGGGATGGATTGTCGGACGCATTAGTCAAGAGCATGGCATCTTGACATGGGAGGGCGATAGGAGCAAATGCAACGAGTTGACAATTGGTGACAGGGTCATGGTTTGGCCAAATCATGCATGCGTGGCTGGTGCTGGATTCGGATGGTATCTCGTGGTCGACTCGGATTCAGGTGGAGATACGGTGGTGGATGTCTGGGTCAGATGGAGGGGCTGGTAAACAAAGTCGATAGGCATTCATACAATGCGCATGCTCCATATCGCTCCTTATACCACTTACACTAAGTCTACAAGATATGCACTTGCTGTGGTAAGAACGCCTCAAGCTTCATCTCAGCCGTCGCACTCTCAACTCTGCGCCATTGCTGTGGGGATCGTGGGCGATGCCGACGGAACAATTTTAAGATGTCCAACGGCCTGGCTTGCACATGCATGCCGATCGCCTTGACATGGAGCAGAATGCGATTCGTGCAGCAACTGGTGCTGGAAAATTTCACGATTCCTGTGCTGCCGGTCGCGAAAGGCTGTTGACGACTGTCGCAATGTCTATTCCCGCCTATAGTGTCTCTGCGTCGACCTTGCTGTGATTTTCGGACCACCGGATCTGGTACGGAAGAGACTGCGTTTTGCTCTGTGTAATGTCCGGTATGGGTGCATTTTATTTGTTGGGGTCGGGTTTTGGTGATGGGATGAAAGGGCGAAGTGTTGAGCCATTGGTTGCTACGGAATCACAAGAGCGTAGTTCGCCGCGTGGTTCCTCGCAACTCTGGCCATGTTGGTTTGATTTTTTCTTTTTGTTCTTTGGAAAAGGAAAGCCAATCTCTGTCTCCGTAGCAAAAGTATGTCACACGGGCTGGTGGGCGAAAACAGCGATGGTGGTTGAGAACGCAACGGCTGCGACGTGAAGTTTGCTTGTCGTGTGCACTGTGTGATTGGATGCCCGTGACCCCAGCCGGCAGACACAAGCACGAGGCTGTAAGTTTGCGCTTGCAGCCCGCGTTCGAAACAATCCACCGAGATGGGCCAGGAACCGTGGCGCTCGTTAAACTCACACTCGAAGCCATTGATGACGTCTGCTATGCGTTGGGCCGTTTCGCTCACTAGAACATCAATGGGGCCACGACTAGCCTCGGCACTTGGTGTGACCGTCGACGACGACGGCAGCATGGCGGGATCGTCGCTCAGGGCAGCCATCGGAAAGCTTGCAGGCGTGTCTTGGTCTGGTACAGGCGACTGCAATGCATCTGCTAGCGCACACAGAGGGCCTGGGTGTTGGGCGATGGTCTGGCCAACTTACCTGCTTGCCACGCTTACACACCAGGTAAAGGTGGCAGCGCGGCCAAGGAAACGGATGTCTGTAGTGGTGCGCGCCACTGGGGATAGCCAATGCCAAAGTTTATCCTTGTTTGAGGCTTGTCCGTCTGCCTCTAGTCGCGATAGCTGTGTGGTGGAGAGCGGCCACCGCTTCCCCGCCCTGCCTTTGAATACCAACCGTCTCGGGCACTAAGGCACCCGCCAGACTTGTTGCGGTCAAGCCTCCTGCACCACCTGCAGACCTCCTGGCGACCAGAAACCCCCGTCTCTGTGCCAGATCCCCAGGCTGATCTGTGACCTGTGACCTGATGACTGACGAACCGAAGGGGTCGTTGAACCTTGGGACCGTGTCCAGTCTTCTTTCCGCCATCTCCGGCACGTTGAACATTTGCATCCCCTGCGGCGTCGACCCTCTTCACACAATGCCATCCTTCACCATGCTTCATTAAGAAGGCCCGACGACGACACACCACTGCCCTGGACCCTCCCACCTTGTGTTTCGTGCTTATGCACAGCCCGGATCCCTGAAGAAGTGCGAGTTGCGGCTTGCATTGGCTTTGGCTTCTGTAGCACCATAATCCGAGCTGCTAGCCACATCGACTCGGTGCCTCGCCATGGTTCCTTTTCGACGCCCATCGCAGAGGGGTCGTCGCAGCTTCGAAGACCGCGACTCCTATGAATGGCAAGACGAACGAGACAAACGCATCATGACGGCAACCTTCCCCATACACCCGCTCGCCTCGATGCAAGCGCCCTTCGAGGAGTCCATGCTCGATGCTACCGGCGAGACTGGCCACGTCCCTTTTGTCAATCCCAAGAAGAGCGTCAAGACTCGCCAGCAGATGCTGTGCAGAGAGGAGAGCGCCCCAGAGGCCTCGTGGAACTTCACATACAACTGTCATTGGAGGAATAACCCGAAAGGCAAATTCCACCCCCTGACAAAGACCATCGCGCAGATCGTCTTTGGCGTCCACCTGCTGCATCAGCATCTGGAAAAGTCGGTCGCCGACGTAGCAGACATCCTGCTGAAGCATGTCAACGAGCTTGACAGCTTCTTGCAGAGGGCCAACGAAGACCTGGAAAGCAGCATGAAAGACATGCTCTTCCGGCACAAATGCTTAAAGGTGCCCATGGAACACGTAAACGAATTCGATCGCCTCCTCGAAGATCGTTCATACCGCGCCCAACTTCTCGACGGCAACATCGTAATCGAACGTACCATCGGGCGCATGTCGCAACTCCTCAACGACTATTTGATCGATATAAACATATTCCGCGAAGCCAACCAAGAACTCGACTTGTACCTGGGCGACGTGGGCGACGCGTGGACATACCGTAATGAGGACATTGGGCGCATATACTCAGCGATGTGTGGCAATACTGGAGGCTGGTCGCAATTTCTGCAAAGCCTTGTGGCAAAGGCTGAAAGACTTGGCGTTGTGCTCGTACAAGTGAGCAGCTACTGCAATGAAATCGAGAAGCGGTGTGGTGCGGCAAGTCGTCGAAGTTTGGTATGGCCGCCTATGATTTCCCACCCCATCTCAGCATCGCCAGCCGTACTTGATACTTGATGTCTGAGTTTTGTTAACGGCTTTAGATTGCAACACGAACATCCTCACGGAACTCGTCCAACTCGCGCGAAGCACGTCCGTTCCGAAATTTTGCCAACAACAAACCTCTTCCAACACCACCGCCCGAGCGTCCGCCATTCATGAATGCTTCGTCCTCCAGTAGGGAGACTCCTGCCAGCTTTGGCACTCCTCAGCGACATTCGACAATAAGAGCAAGACCTCAACAGCAGCCCGAGACCACGAATGTGTCTGACTCCAACACTGAGACGCCAAAACGAAGCGAAGACTCTTCGTCCGCATCAGCTCTTTCCAATGCTGACATGGATGTGCGACGTCAGACAAGCCAGACGGGGTACTACCGTGATGCCCGGCATAATGAAGAGAGACGTGGAGGAGCGATTTCGCAGGCAGAGTCTAGTCGTTCAAGTCAGCTCTTGGGACATCAGCATAAAGTGTCTTCGCCATCTAATCTATCTGCAGAAGAGAGCTCACCAGTAGCGAAACGTCTATCAGCGAAACCACATAACGGAGAATATAGCCCACCTTTAACCGGAAAGGATTCGGCGTATTCTTCCGTATCGGGCGCATCCGCCATGTTACCAGGCTTCGCGTCGCCCCGCTCAGTATCCTCCACGTCCTCTCGACAAACTGCCCAATTCGGTCTGTTCCCTAGCAGGAATTTGAGCACACCGAAAGGCTCAATATCTAGTCGGCTAGGCGCTAGCTCTCCGGCGTTCGATCGTCCGGCACAGCACCCTAAACCCGCGGATATGCCAAGCCGTCCACCGACCTCCTTGTCCACCTTCTCAGATGCCTCAACCAAGCGGCTATCGAAGCGAAGTAGCTTCTCATCTCTCAAACGGTTGTTCTCCAAGAAGAAATCTGGCGACATCGGCCCCATCGCTGAGTGATACCCTCCTAGTTTGATCTTTGTTGTTCCCTGTGCCGTCTTTGATCTTGTTGTCTGGCGTTGCAAGGCTCTATACCCCTTTGACACTGCATTTTTTGTATTGCGCGATACAAATCTTATAGTCTCTACCGTGGCTTGTGCCCGGTTTTCTTGATGGTTTCCTGGGGCTTTTGGATGTATATATTCTTGCTCTCGTAGATGTGATGCGGTAACGAGCAACGCGTATTGGGTCTGGCTTCGTGTAAGGAGGTGGGTGTTTCTGGAAGCACAGTTGTGCGGACGAATCTGGGGATGCGGTGGCCCGTCATGTTCGTTGGGGGATAGTTTGCGGTGGTCGTTGGACACTGCGTGTATCGCGCACAGTAGGCAGGCGAGGTGCGGGAAAGGGATGTGAGGGAATACTAGCTGCTGACTGTTGTGTTGGTGTCTCCATCGATGCCCTTGTCCTAAAGACATCGAGAAGCTGTACGCACAAGTAAGTAGGGACCAGTTTCAGTCTCGTATACATCTCTGCCACTGGCTCTCTCTGCGTCCTCTCTGCATTCTTTTCATCGTTGACGGCTGTGCTTTCTTCCCAAAAAGCCGTGGTGGGGTAGCTCCTGTCGAAGTGGACGTGAAGTAGGCGCGGATTTCGCCATCAAAACAGCGCCTCCACCGAGCTCCCTCCGTCTCCTCCACCTCCCCCACCACAACACTCATATTCTGAACAGCACTCTCCCTTCGGCAGAGATGCTGGCGAGAGTCGTGTAAAGGTCACTCGCTTTCCTCTTTCTTGGATATCTGCCGCCTGGCGCAGTATCACCTCTTCTTTTGGGTCATACCAATAACTTCTACATCTTTCTGCCTTACAGCAGCCAAGAGAGCTCCCACCGCAACAGCGTCATTCTCCCCTTACGTACAGCTCTTGTTTGCTTGTCTCCCTCAGCAACTTCCGCACTGACGGCAGTATGCTGCTCTCTGAGCAAGATCCCAATGGCGGCGGCCGCATGTCTCGAGCCTCCAACGTCTCCGCACTGAGCAAAACATCTGGTAAACCCACATCGCGGGCGCCCAGTGCTGAGATTCAAGCTCCTCTCGATCGCGGTGTCTCGTCTATGCTACGAACCGGGACCGAGATGGGCAACGTCGGCATCGGCCCCCAGTTTGACGACCTGTCTGGCATCAACAACATGCAGCGCCCCATGCGTTCGCGCGCGGCCAGCAGGATGTCGACAGCTTCTTCCATGTCCAACACCTCCAGTCGAGCCAGCAAGCAGCTTCGCCCCTTCCCTTCGTCTTCTTCCGCACCGCGCCAGCCAATGCCACATTATGGGCAGCAGTACATGGCCGACACGCTCTCTCCAACGACGATGAACACCTCCGGCTCATCGCCTTTCGATAGAAGGGCCAACCGCGACAGGGACTCACATCGCTCGCATTCGATGACCCATACTATACAGCCCCCCAGGTACGGCCTCGTAAGCAACAGGTCTCTCACCAGTCTGCGCCCTCCTCCAGCATCTCGACCTTCCAACTCGTACAACTATCCGATCTCGTCCGGGGGTGGACTCAGGCCGCCTGGTCCATACCAGGGACTAGCCTCACCCGCCTTAGTCGACGATGCCAGACTACCACCGCAAGGACAACAAGCCTACGATGACCCGCGACTGTCTTATGCTGTCCAAACACAAGGCTATGGCAATCCAGCACGTGCCCACTACAACCATCTGCAGCAGTATGCTGGACAGCGACAGGAATATCGTGGCTACGGCAACCGGCATAATCCAGGACAAATGAGAACCACAACCCCGCTCTCCCGATCAACCATGAGTCTTGAAGATCGTGCTGTCGAGGAAGACGACTTCCCCGTCTACGGCGAACCCTATCATCGTGACCAGCCCAGGCAGATGCAGAACATGAAAAGCAGGCTTAAGATCCCTCGTAAGGTTCCGGGCAACGTCATCCGCGAGGCTCGCTCGGAAGATCCAAGGGAACATAGGCCTAGGGGCGGTGAGCCTCGTTCGGAGGCTCCACCCTTGCCATTCGATCACAAACACCGTATCGCTGTCGAACAAGCTCGTCTCAAGAGGTCTGCGCCTGCTTCTATGTCCAGTTTTAACACAAACTTGCGTACCGACTCAGACCCACCGTCATCCGATCTGGCCCTACCGCCTACTCCGAAAGATGGCAACTCTTTAGAAGTGCACCGAAGCCTCGATAGAACCAAGGTCTTCAAGGTCGCCAATACGGACCGCCTCGTCATTACAGAGGAAAGTTCTTCGGTGACACATCCTGAGACGGATGAACAGCTCGAACGCCATGAGTCTGTAGAACCAGTAACCGAAGCTATTCCTGTTGGGTTCATAGACCGGACCAAAACTGTCGTCGAGCAGTCTAATCCTGGGGAGGCGATGTTGAAGAGTGATCCTTTTTTAGGACAAGAGGCACGACCAATGTCGATGGAGGTCGTGTCTCCCCAGTCATCAAACATCGACCATACCGTAAACGTCGTTGCGGAACTCCCGGCGTCCCCAGTAGCTCGCCGTATCACGAGGCATTTGATCCTAAGAGGTCTGGAGGCTTCAACCACGGACGATATCCAGTCTTCAATCAAGTCAACGAGCTCTTCGGGAACATCTCCATCGCCCGCGAAGGAGCCCCCGTCACCGTCAAGAACACCACTCATCCCAAGGTCTCTGTCCCAGAACTCGCTGTTCCAGAAGCCGCTGTCCCAGAAGCCGCTGTCCCAGAAGCCGCTGTCCCAGAAGCCGCTCTCTCAGAAGCCTCTGTTCCAGAAGTCCCTGACTCCAACCTCTCCGACACTGCCAAAGACGAATGATTCCATTCAGTCCGAACGCCTACCTCTTCAGAAGTATTCTGCATCTAATACGCTGTCTGAGGCCGCATTGAATCCGATAGACACTCGAGATAATCGTCATAGCATTTTGTCGCAAACTGGATCCAGCCTTCTTGATTCGTCCACACTTGAATTCGCGGTTCAACATTCCATACCAACGGCCAAAAGCGGTGGCTTCCGAAATGAACCTGGCATCCAATCTGATCTTACCATGAATACTTTTAGTCCTGGCCACAGTACCGAGGATGGCATGTCGGATGTCCTTGCAGGCTACCAAGGAACCGATTCCAAGAACGGAACTGATGCTCTTATGCGAGTCGGAACGATCCGGAAGGACATGGACGATACGGAAGAGCATACAGATGCTTCGACAGATCAGGACCTGAAGCCATTGCCACTTGCTCTTCACTCCAGAAGCAATCACGTCCAAAAGTCGTCTGATGAACTGTCCTTCAAGTCGTGTACAGATCAACTAGAGGTATCTTCACAGTCGCCATCGTTCCAAGTAGGAAAGGACCTTGACAAAGGATCTTCTGCGTCCCCGATCGAAGTTATGTCCCAGCACAATGGGTCTAGGAAAGAAGCAGATGCCTGTTCTTTCGAGACTACTGCAAGCCCTGTTCGTGCCACCTCTGTACCGCCGTCTCGACTACCGTCATCCAACTTAGGGACTCTGGTCATGAGCCAGAGTAAGGCGGCCACTGAGATGCCTTGGTCAAAGCCTCCCTGTGCTATGCTTCGCAAGCAGCCACCAGTACCTCGCCGAGAATCAAGCTTCTCAATCGTGGCGAACAGACTGCGGACCAGTTCAAAGCAGAACATGAGGCAAGGCTCAGTATCGGCCTCTGGTTCGTCATCCACGCTCAGCACCACGCCCATGCCGCCGGTGGTCCCGCCACGCGAGTCGTCTACTTCGAAGGAAGCTCAACGTGTGCATGCTGCAGTGTCTTTCTTGATGCGTCCACTACCCTCGCGTTTTGCTAGGTCTCGAAGGTACCCCGAGCAAGAGGATCTCCCGAGATCAGATGGAACGAATTCATCTGCTTGTGATGTGAATCAAGACGCGAGCGACGCCACGAACAGCGATAAGGTCGCTAGACCATCCCCTCCCGTTGTGGATGTACACGACGCACCAAAGGCTATATCATCGAAGCCACAAGGGGTACCTGCTGCGAAGACGCGGAGCATCACTTTCAATACGCCAGAAGCTTGCAACCCGTATAGGGTGCCTGGTGGCAGCCCGATTCCTGTTGCGCAACAACGAGCTCCCAGCAGCCCGACTCCTGCCATACTGGAGCCCTCGTCTGTATATTCGATGCAGGATAACTCTTCAAGCTCACATGTAGATTCTGTGGACGGGGTTGCGGTAGTTCCGGTGCCTAGTCATCGCGACAGCCAGACTACTACACACTTGGAATGGCCCCGCTATGCGCATTCTGCTACCGATGGCGGAATTCAGCAGTCGCGTCCGTCAAGCGTTGTTGAGTCTTATTCCAACTCTTCGGCCTTGGTACCCTTGGCCAACATTCAGGAGGACACTACGACGGACCTCAGGCTGTCCGGATATAGGTATCCTGGCCCGTCTCGTTATTTGCCTGATCTGAAAGAGGAGTCGCACGAGGACTCGAGCCTCAACACGAGTGCCAGCAATCTCAAGGGCTCGAGTTTCCGTTTTCCGTTTGGGGCACCGTCGGGTGTTCGGGCTTCGGGAGAGGATCCGATCAACTTCTCGAGAAGGTCGTCTATGGTCTCGCATCGTCAGAGTGTTATTGGTAGCAATGTTGGCAGCACGCTTGGTCAGGCACACGGCTTACCTTCGATGCGGTTCAGTCGAATGAATTTGTTTGATGGTCTGACCGATGAGCTTGGCCTCCGCTATTCGAGGTCGATGGAGGAGGTGCCTAGTGTGTCGCAGAGAATGAGCAGAGGTAGTCCGCTGCGACCTGCATCAGCAGGTGATGTCACTGGTCTGCGCCTTTCTCTCGCAGAGTTGAATGAGGCCGAGCGCGCAAGGTTGTCGATGCAGCCTACCGCCATGATGGGCTTGTTCGCCATGCATCGTGCGCGTTCGCCGGAGCTCATGGCGGAGATTGAGCGGCTAACTATACCTTCTGTTGGAGGACTCACGCAGCGCTTCTCGGAGTTCTTTCCGTCGTTGAGGGAATACTACCAGTGTGGTGAGCCAGCTGAGTTTCCGATTGAGGAAGAGATTGAGAAGCACGCATTGGAGGAGATTCACGAGATTCACCCGACGCAAAAGCGCTCTTCAGCTCGACTCCGGCCTATGCGTGGCGTATCCCACATGGTGGTTATCGAGGACGATCTCTACGATGAAATCACGAGCAAGGAGAAGGGCAATGGCAGTCCGGGTTGTCCCAACGATAGGGGTGTTGCAAACAGCGCTAGTGAGGCAGACTCAATCGCAGACAAGTCGGCCTACGAGGACGACGTGACTACCACCCCAACACACAACAAAACAGCTCCGCTTCTAGAGCTTCAAGTTCCGTCACCTGCTGTTCTACGCCCACGTTCTCACACCGTCGGTCCTCGAGAGCTTCGCGTCTCCGGGGATTCGGCTCTATCGTCAAGAAGGTCTCTGAGGTCGATTGTTTCAACGCCCACAGCAACCGAGACGCGTCCTTGGAACTCAGACAAGAACTATCCTTGGGCAACGTCAACAAACCCCGCAATCGACATCTCCCTCCCACGTCCAACCGCTGCAAAGCACTCTCCTCGCCCTGGTCCCTCCCATCTTCGTAACAGACTCTCTGACACGACTACTGCAAGCTCTTTTTCGACTGCACAGACAGCTACAGCATCGCCCTTTGGGTCGCCGTCTGATAGCACTGCACACGCTCGTCACCACCGCTTCAGCGCCTTTGGCCGCAACGGTGATCAGTCGCACGCGGTCGGAGAACGCTATCCTACGTCAGCTTTGTCTCCACCTACAGCCATCTTCCGCGATCACCTTTCTGCCTCTGACATTTCTGACGACGAGCATTACGACACCACGCACAAGACCAGGCTCTCGCTGCGCAAGCGGTTTTCGTCAACTCGCAAGGCTAAGCTTGACAACCAGACAGCCATCCGAGCCAGCAGAAGCAAGACCAACGCACAAGACCTTGCCTCGCCCGAGTCGATCAAGCCATCAACGAATTCGATCGTGCAGGATTGTGTCGGTGAAGCTCAAGCGTTCACGTCATCCACTACCGCAAACCGCCATACCTTCCGTGACGCGGAGGGCATGAGAGCAGTTGACTACCGCAAGCACCGTATCATCGACCGCATCAAGACTTGGTGGCATAAAGGCTCACACCTGATTCGACGACTGTCAAACCGCAAGCAATCCACCACCAGGGATACTACAAGTACTTAACTGCCATGGATATCTATATCGAACTCACCATTTTCATCACCTCCAGTGGTGTGATCTTGGTGATTCTCCACTACCAGCAGAGCGAGTTGTATCCTCCTCCCACTCCCCCCTCATCTCCGCCTCCGCCGCCCAACACGCCAGAACCCGACGCAGATGTGGAGAATTTGGTCCTGTACGCACCAGCGTTTGGTCCTGAGGAGCCTTACCGCAGCCACTCGCACCATTTCTGAAAGGGGGTTGGTGGTTCTCAGTAGTTTGCCTTCTCTAATCATCATGTATAAGAGGATATGAAAATGGGGGGTCTTCATGGGGATATGACATATGGTCTTGAGAGTTCATAGCTAGCTAACTAGCACTTCATAACAAAAAAGTCTTTGACAAATGCTGTCTTCATGGTGATGTGTGATATTTGCTGAGTCTTGGTAGTCACTTGGATAACCTGATGCCTTGACGTACGTGTATAGCCGGCGTGTTGAAGGCGTACAAGCTTCATTATCAGGTTTGAGATTGTTGGCAGACAGTACTGTGAGGGTCAACAGGCCTGCTGGTGGCACATGTCACTCTACGGACAGGCATTGTTATGTATGGCTCTCGATCTATCATGGCCCTGCCAAAGATCAACACTCGAGGTTTCGCATACCACCAGGCTGTAGTTTTAGAATGTATTCAGGCGTCAGTTGGTACGTTGTAGATATATTAGCGTTACTATAGAAGGCGGAAGGAAATGCAGGTGGCGTATGTTAAAGTGCTTCACTCGGACTTGTTAGCGTCCGCCATACAAGACAAAGGACAGGACATGCGTGGCCATAGTGCGGGTTGCTTCGAGAACACTTCACGTACGTTCCTTGCTCATAGCGACTCGAAATTATGCTTGTGAACTTGGGAATTGCTACAAGCAAGGTTTCGGTCAAACTCAAACCCATGTGTGGTGTGTAGTATGTTTCATCACGGTCAAGAGCACATGTCTTCAGGTGAACACTTCATCATGTCTGAATCATTATATTTCGTGTATATCCAGCTTCTAGAGCTGTTCATAGCCACATGTCTGTTCAGACCCTTGACACTCCTTCATAACCCTTGTGCGGACCAAGCCCTTATGCGGCGATGGTAACCTCAACCTCGACACCGGCCTCGATGTTGATAATGATTTGTTTGACGACCTCGGTGGGGGCGTGGAGGTCGATGAGGCCTAAAATCGCAATTAGCGGCTGTCCAAACCAGCTGCCCAGAGCGGTCTGCACTTACGCTTGTGGATGCGCATCTCGTAGGTGTCCCAAGTCTTGGAACCCTCACCGCAAGGAGTCTTACGGGTGGTGATCTTCAAGTGCTTGGTGGGCAGGCGGACGGGGCCCTTGACGCGGAGCTCCTTGTTCTTGGCACGGTCGATGAGCTCCTGGCAGACCTTCTCGAGGCTCTTGACGTTTCGGGAGGTGAGGGTGATGCGGATCTGGAGCCGTAGTCAGTAAATGGCCTTGTGCGCATCGCACTGCGTTGACAGAGACTTGCCTTGTGGATCTTGGGACCCTCGCCAAAGTCCTTCTCGGGCTTGTTGTAAGACATCTTGTCGGGTTGGAGTGTTGTGTTGTTGTAGGTACTGAGTTAGATTCCAGTCACGACCTGGATCCTCGATCGCGGTAATGTGATGACTGGGGTGGCGTTAAATTGGCGACGGCGTTCGGAGTCGATAAGTCCTTTCGCGATGCGCATTTTGCATCTGTGGGCGATGGGCGCCAAGATTGCGGACGCTAGAGCCGCATCGGGTATCGCTCCCTTTTGATCGCTCGGCAGGCGGGCCCATGAGCCATCATGACTGCATGACTGCAGACAAACACCAGAAGTCGAATTGTTGAGAAGTTGCCTTTACTCCTCCTGCACCGCGTTGCAAGTTCCGACCCAATCTGCACCTCCAATCTACAGCATTTCCAATAATCATGTCGCTACCCCACTTCGCGCCATTTCCAGATGCAAAAGTCAGAAAGAGCATACTTCCCGACGAATGGCAGTTATACCTGGATTCCTGGACTTCACTAGCTGAGCTCTATCTGAGGTTAGGGGACCAACAGTTCTCAGTAGCAACCAAAGAGGAGGGTTCACTTACACAGTTTCTGTTGTCTTTCTTCCACGAGCTGACCCTGGACGGTGAGCTAGCACCCAAAGTTGCGTCATTGCGAAAGAAGACTTTCTTTTTACTACACAGGATCTTGACAAAGGACGATATACCTGCGTCCTTGCTCAACTGGTCTAATCTGTCTGATATTTGTCATGCATATCCAAAGAGCGAGCAGTTTCGTACGCTCTTGCAGGGGTCCTGGGGGAGAAAGAGCGCGGCCATCGAGAAGTCCTTACAGACTGCGAAAACGTCTCTGATCCGGAACCTGGAATCAAAGCGACCGGAAGAGGCTGAAAAGACACTTGATCGAATCGTACCTCTTCTCAGGGCCTCGTCACAAGCCAGCATGTTTATGCTCACAGGGTCCGACTTCCTCGATTCTCTCCTTGCTGCATACCCACAAGTACCACAATCCATGCAGAAGAAGCTGGTCACGACAGCATATCTTGGTCTCACAACTGCACTAGAGGGACCAAAACCTAATTACTCGTTGCTTTCCGACCATTTGTACAGCCTGAAATCCAGCGAAGAGCATGATCAGAAGAAAGAGCCTGGGAAGAAGACGTTGGTTGCTGATCTCGTCACAAACACACCGCTGTTGGAGAAGATCAGAGAACAGGCTACCACCCCCGAAGCTGCAAGAGTAAAGAACACCGCAGCATCATTAAGCGCGTTTCGGCAATCTGGTCTAGCTCGGCCAAAGAGGCTGATTCGACGGAAGGTGGACAAAGGCAAGGCCAATGCGGATCAAGATAGTTACGGGCATGGAGCATTTACTGGCGAGATTCATGTTCACCGCATGAGTATGGTCAGTCAAATACAGGATCTCTTCCCAGATCTTGGTGCAGGCTTCATTGTGAAGTGCTTGGATGAGTACAACGACGATATCGAGCAGGTCACTGCGCATCTCTTGGAAGACTCTTTGCCGCCACATCTCTCCGAGGCAGACCGAAGTGAGAAGCTGTAAGTGTTGCCAACTCATATCACGCGTTTCTGACTATACAACGATACTAATGAATACTAGGCCAACGCCAGCAACGTCTTCACAACCACTGCCTCCACCCAGGTCAAGCCAGCATATTCCAGAGCGGCGCAATGTGTTCGATGGTGATGAGTTCGATCAGCTCGCAGTAGACACATCTCGACTGCACATGGGCCGAAGAGGTCAAGACCTGAACGCCGACAAGATTTTGTCCGACCGCAGTAAAGCGCCCGCCAAGTCAGCCATAATGGCAGCCCTAGCGGCCTTTGATTCAGACGATGACGAGCGTGATGACACGTACGATGCGGAGGATGTTGGCGCGTCTGTCGACACCGCCGCACCTGAAGATGCTGATCTGGGCGACAAGAACGAAGAGGCTCTATTCCGTGCCTACACCATGTCACCTGAGCTATTCGGTCGCGAACCAGAGACGAGAAGGGGCAAGGCTCGAACGGCTCTTAAGAGCGAGACGGGTATGACCGATGAGGCGATCGAAGGCTGGGCTATCATGATGGGACGCAACCCCAGACAATTCCGGCGATTGGAAGCGAAGTTTTCCAACTTCCAGGGTCAACAACGAGAACTTCAATCGACGGCGTGGCGGGATAGCCCTGCAGGATCCGGCGATGAGGGTAGCGGTGACGGGCAAGGCGGTCGTGGTGGCAGAGGTGGCGGCGGTAGAGGTAGAGGCCGAGGCCGCGGACGTGGTGGTGCAGGCGCTGGAAGAGGCGGCGCCAGTGTTGCGGGTCCTGCTGATGATAAAGGCACACAAATCTCGCGGCAACGAAAAGAAGCCAACAAGGGTTCAAGTGCGAACCATAATCGTAAGGCTCAGCGGGGAAAGAAGATGGCTCGAGCTGGGTTCCCGGCTAGCTGAAGGAGTTTTGTCCATGCCCAAATCTCCGGCTGGTGGAATATGGTACATGTCTTCTTGCACATTGCGCCTTGAAGCGCCCGGCGATAGAGCGATCACAATGGGGATCTGAGATTAGAGAAACCTGCACGCTGTGTCGCATCCAAATATCACATACAGATACTATTGAAGATTTTGAATGTGAACAGTGATCCTGAGCAAAAAGTGTTGCAGCATTGTCAAGGCACCCAATAACGGCTAGAGCATTCGTCCTATCTACGAACCCCGCACTTTTACCCAAAAAGTGATGAGGCCACGCACACTTAGCCCACAGCAACCGGCAAAAAAAAATGTCTGATAAGCTCTCCGACGGGGAATCGACTGTTTCGATGTTAGGAGATGTTGATGATGTTTCGGATTTGGTTTTCACTTACACCCCGGTCTCCCGCGCTTGTAAATCCAGAAGACTTGACAAGCGGAAATCATGACCACTAGACCATCGAAGATATTGCTCTTAGCGTCATATGACGTAAGCAGATGGTTGTTTGTTCGATGAATAGAGGTGCAAAATTTGCATATATAAACGTCATCTGATGTTTTTTGTTGGCTTACACTCGGTTACGATCAATCAGGTTGTGGGGACCGCTGATATATGGTCTCGTGATGCAAGCCGGGCTGCCCGGAAGCTAGCCAATCAGTCTACCAGCCAGCTAATCGCGCGACGCGGGGTCATGGACGTGGCATCCGGTTGTTGAGGCCACAAATCTCAAGGGCATATGACTGCGCAGAAACGCTGGTATCAAGCATAACCATAATGTGTTACAACGGCAAGCAGGAGGAATGTCTTTGAGCCTTTTAAGTCACAGCATTCTTTTTTCCAGTGCCAGAGGCGAATAATTGCCCCTTTACCCGCTCCTTGGGATGCGAAGACGCTGATTCGTCAGACTCCTCAGCGCGGTTCAAGGGTAAGGCTGCTGGCGCGTTCCTCCTCACTGAAGATGTCGGGCCTCGTCGACAACATCATCAACTCTCCACGCTTCGCATCGTGTGTATCATTTACGAGTATCTAATAATGGCCGGCTTCATCACAAGTTGCACATGCCCTTGATCGATGCATTCGTTCAACACTCGCCGTAAGATTCGTAATATCCTCTCAGCTACCTATGTCAAAGCGCATCCAGATCTACCTTAGGCATCTATCTTCATGAAATCGAGGACATCATATACATCTTCTATGCAAGACCAATGCAAGAGGTAGCGCGACTGCTCAAAGTGGTCGCAGGTACCCGTTGTACCTCTCCAGCTGCTCCAGGCACACCGCGGCAGCGACGTACTTCCAACTCTGCAAGTTCCGGTAGTTCTCCCAGCCAACTGTCTCTAGCGCTACCATAAAGCATGCAACCGAACGCGGCAACGCTTCTGAACCAGCATCGTCGTCATCGGCTGCGTCGCCCTTTACAACGAGTCTGACCATATTACTAACGTCGCGATTGAAGCGCTCTTGGACCTCTAGGTTGGCTTCGCGGATGTAGCGCGACGGTGCGCGCTCTTTCTTGCCAAGGATGTTACCGCTGAACACCTCCAGCTCGGTGAGAGGCTCGCCACGAGTCGGCCGAAGCGTGTCCATGATCTCGAGTAAATTCTCCTCGTACGCTTCACGGAGCTCTTCGGCAAAATCCCAGTGGTGTTCCCACTGCACACCCTGAATCTCTCGAAGAACGTACCGCTCAAGCTTCTGCACTAGAGACTCTCCAACCAAATGACCGCGAGACGTTCTGAAATCGTTCTTCAGGCTGGCAAAGAACGTCTTCTCATCAATGTCGCGATACAGAACCCCGAGGATCTTTTCGCTACGATAGAACTGATTTCGTGCTTTGTCGGGATCAAGCACACTCACGCCGTCAGGATTGTCAATATCATCGCCCTCAAGCTCTTCGAGTTCGGCTGCGCCCATATTGTTGATGAACAGGTTCGATATAGGCGCCATGAAATCCGGACGGACGTGATCAACACCCCGTGGTATCAAATTCATGTCGGCAGGAATTCCAGACTTGCTAAAGTCAACGGCGTCGGATGCGAGCTTGGCAAGAAGCTGACAGTCTGCATCTTGAGTCCCAGTAATCGCTTTATCAGCACGAATCTTGTGCTTGTTCGAGATCTGGCCCAGTCGATCCATGTTCATGTATTCAATGAAGAAGTCGACAATATCATTGGTCTCTACCGGGCGACCTAGATCTCTGGCTGGCGTAGATGGATAATCCGCAGGGGGTACGGTGAAATCAGGAACGAGTCGTGGATCGAAGATGATGTGGAAAAGATCTCCATCGAGATCGCCGCCACTCAGCTGCGAAGGCAGGTCTCGTTGGCCTCGTTGTGAGAAGACAACGCAGTTATAGAGTGCCTGGAGGGGTGAGTCGTCAGGAACATCAACAGCGGTAACAAGCTGGACGTCTCCTGGATGGAGAGCTGCAGATATGAAGTCAGTGTATGTGTCACATACATATCGTGCAGTTTAAACCTACCTGGTGCCCTGGTAATTACCACTCGTTTACCCACAAAAGTTTTCTTCTTTAATTCGCCCCTCGAATCAAAGTCCCGCGTGGCGATATAGACTTCCCCCTCGCGCAAAGTGTTCGTCTCATCCATGATTCCATAAAGAAGAAAGCCTTCTTCGATGGGAATGCGTGCGCGATACTTCATGCTCCTCAAACTCGCCATGGCTGCGACTTCTACAATGTCGGTAAGGAACTTATCCTCGTGAAAGGACAAACCAATCTGATACATGAGCTGAAATAACTTGGGAACCTTGGCGAATACGCCAGAGTGCGAGTATTCTGACAAATGTTAGCACAGTCCTTTACATGGCGCCTCAGGTCGACGTTGGAGCGACTCCAGTCTACCATGATCCCCGTGCCAGGCACGCTGGAAAACTTACCAAGAAAACTCGCAGCGTTCAAAGGATGCTCCGTCATGCGCTTCAGGGTCCTGACTGCTTCGTCTTGCACAGCCTTGAAGTTCCGTGCCGGGACACCAAGATCTTCTAGGATCTTAATGAACTGGTGGTTGAGGAACACTTGCAAAGGCTTGTATGCAGCTCCGCACAGTTCAAGAGCCTGCCAAGTTTCATTGGCAACATATTTTGTCATGCTCTTTCGAACATGCAGCTGCTCGCCTGGAAGAGACTGATCGAGCGATAAGACACCTTTAGCTCCTCGATAGCGTATCTGCAGTATGGTCGGCCTGAGTCGTCTTCGATCCGGAGGTAGAGCCTTCCAAACTTTGCTCATCAGCTCAAGAGAAATTGTCCCGCAACCGTCGCTAAATGTCCGACCATTGCGCACAACGTCGTCTTTGGTCTCGGTGACGAAGGCGGTGGATGGTATCTGAACCGAAAACATGGTGTCTGCATGTTGGTTTACGAGTGAGCATATCTCTAACATGCATTTGGCACTGGGGTGTTACTAACCAGAGAATGCTTGCCCAATTCTAGCCGCACACTTGGCGCTGCAATGAATGTGTGTAAAATCGCCCAAGTCACGTATAACATCTCCCGCGCGAATAATTATACCGTCCTTTTCGAAAGGAGCCATGAACCAAGCTTGATGGTTACGAAGCGACGCGTGAGATAAGCCGAGAAAGTGGAAAGTCCGCCCGGCGACTGAGATACCATCTCGAAGCACAGCTCTAAAGCGTTCGTAGACCGTGTCTTGTGACGCTCGTGGGTCGTGAAATACCGACAATCCGTCCTCGTCGGCGAAGAACACACGCATGAAGTATTCGCTATGGGTGGCATACTTTCGCAAGATACGATTGGAGGTGCCCCAGTCAGGGCCGCGCAGCAAGATACCTATTTGTAATTTCAGTCATGTACTCGAAGAGCTCAGGAACCGCGATATGTAGAGAAGCACATACCTGTGGGTGTGACCGTAGCCTTGTAAGTTGAAACAAGATGTTGCTTGCTATGCTCAGCACGCAGCTCTCGCGAAGCTGCTTCGTGCAATTTACTCTTTGTGATGTTCTCGTTGAGAATGTTCGTAAGAGTATTGATCTCGAATTCGACCGCCTCAACCCCAGGAGCAGGTGTCGGTATCTGGTTCCCTAGACGACGAACAGCGCTTGCTGTGAGGTCTTCACCATGCTGTTTCGCAATCTTATGCACGGCAAATATGAGTTCCAACATCTTGAGTGGCGTGATTGTACCCTCTAGCACGAGCGCTAGCAACTGATACCGGACCCCGAACGTGAAGGCCGCGCGAAGCTTGTTTTCGAGAAGCACATACTCACTTTCGATGCTGTTGGTCCGATGCGCGGGAACCATGGTCTTCCAACAGTATATGTTTGGTACTGAGAAGTCCTTGACGAAGTTCCAGGCATACCTTGCGGCTGCTGCATTTTGAAAGGCAATTTTGTACACCATGCACAAAGCGGAGTTCTTGTCATTCGATTTGCTCAACTTGCAAAGCCTTTGCAGACGAAGGGCCTTCTTCTGTGGCCTTATGTTCAGGCTCGCTAGCATGGAAGTGATATCGTTCGACTCATATGGTGCTTGCTGGCCGGTGTACAAGTGCAGATCATCTGTAGACTGAATTTCGTAGAACTTTGGGGGCGACTTGAGAGTGAATGTGATTGTCTCGTGTTTGCCATTGTCGGCTGACGGAATCGTATGCTCTATGATCGCGTACAGAATGTCGATTCTGCAGTGCCAGTTGAAGGTTTCGGAGATACCTGCTTGGAGATATATCTGGAAAGGTCAATGACTGGGTTTCTATTATGCTGGCTGATCTGGGAACATGCTTACCACTAGAGCATTCTTGCCAAATGTTATGAATCCGTTCCTCTTATCCTTGAACTTTTGATCGAAAACGAGCTTGCCTAGACGATCGTAATCCCAAACACCTGTCATCAAGGTACGAAACGACAGTGTCGAACGTCCAGAAGGGCGCTCAAGCTTCGTGATAGACGCTTGGTTTCCCAGTTTTGACCTCTCAGTCTCTTCTCTCTCTTGCAATGACTTGACCTTGAGAGGATCAGGTTGACCAGGTCTGTTGCTCTGCTGAAACACAAGTCGCTGACCCTGGAACTCCAAAGTCCGAAGCGCTACACGTCGTCCTCGGCTGCCATAAAGTTGCAGAAATTGGTTGGCTTTACTTGTGCTCGGTATGGTGAGTATGGCGAAGTAGAGCTTTCCATGATGACCCCCATACTTCTGGATGTCGAACGCGAGTACGTCTAGTTTGAGGAGTATGTCTTTCAAGAATATCTTCAACTGGATATTATTGGCGTTCTTGGGGACCTATGATTACGGTATTTGGTTAGCTACTTCTTTGCTATTTGCGCCCGATACCGCTAGCCAATCGCCGCCGTGCCTGGGGCGCCATTTACCCTGCGTGGTGACTTACCTCCGGAATATATATATCCATCGCGAAGGCCTGCGGCGCCTCAACAGGCGGGTCCGCAAGACAATGACTGATATACCTCTAGCCGTACCAAAAGTCGAGTAGAAGCTTAGGCGCTGAGACAAACAAGAGGATAGAGCTCGCGACAAGCTGGCCAATTAGGAAAGTGGGGAAGGCGCTAACGACCTCGTGAGCCCGCGGGGTCTGCCTTCACTTTGATTTGAAGCACGAATAACTATTAGCTGTGAACATGTAGTTGCGATGTTGCCAGAAGTAGGTTCTGTTGGTTCTGACTTATGAGCTGTTAGCCTTGTTGCCTAAGCCAGTACGACGTTGGAATGGCTGTGTGCAGGACCTCGAGCTGCATGGGGCGTGGCACGATACGACAGGGCATTCTGCGGAACGCATTGCGACTTGTCGTCCTCGGAACTGAAATAGAACTGACCGGTCGGTCTGCTTCCTTGGCTTGGATGCACATCTCGGTATTGGGCAATAGGCATTTCACAGCCTCCATACTGTCTCATCGCTACTCACCCCCACGCCGTGACAGGTTCATATTTCCCGAATCGCCATCTGGTGCCACTACTTACCCAGCCTTGCCTCCTTTGTCGTCATCTTGGAGGCAATGCAGACACGGCAAGGATTGGGTAGCACAGGCGCGGGGGATGGGTAATCGATAAGACGGATACGTCCACTAGAATTTGACACTAGCGACAACACGCATGTCGAGGTGGATCCCAGTGCAAGCTTCTGATTCATCGTCCAACAAACAACAATACAAAAGAAACTCCCGGTTAACGTATGATGCTAATGCGGCGTCGTCAAAACAAGCCAAATATCCATGCTATGCATACCAGTCATCCTACACCCAGCCTGCCGTTTTCGTGTCGTCCCAATGATATCTTCCCAGTCGATTCACCCCCATTACCGTACTACCATACCCGATACCCTTTTTTTTTAAGTCGTACCTAAACACCCTCCTCCATCTAAAGGAATGATTCACCGCCCGCATCGTATTTCTACGACCCTGCAAACATATCTGCCACTCCAGCCAGGCCTGGAGAATCTCCTCTAACGATGGTCGGCTGCTGATCGACACTCATGTACTGCTCCATCATCGCCGTCCTAGGCTTAGCCTTTGGTCTCTGAATCTTGCCTTGCTCGTGAATACTGACACCCTTAATGCTACTCAACAGATCGAGCACGATGCTGCGTTGCATGCGTTCGTCAGACCTGTTAGCACTGCGGAGCTTCGCAAGACGGCGGTCGACACGGTATTGGTCACCCATGCCGGGCAGTGATAAGATGATCGAGCGCGGTATGTCTTCGTCGAGGTGAATGATGCCTGCAATAAGAGAGGCAAGCTCCTTTTGACAATCCACAAAGTAGGGTTCGTGGAGGGACGTGATGGCCGACTTGAGGATATCGTTGCAAAAGTAGTCGCGGATGGGGGACTTTTCCTTGAACTGCGGAAGCAGAGTGCGCATAACGCGGACGATGGTGACGACGGACCTGGTGTCTCGAACACGAATGGTTGAATTGCAGAAGAGGAGGATGGGCTCAAGGACCGCCGGTGTTGCGAGAATAAAGTCGCACATGGGCGGTGCGTTGGCTTCCTTCCGGCCGTGCTCATCATGACGGGCGAATTCTGTGATGGGATTAGCTTTCTTCTTTACCAACTACGATCTGAAAACACGGTACTAAAACAGGAATCAACCGGCCGAAAAAACTCGCGGTTAAAACACCACCTGTGTTGATAAGCAATGGATGACTCACCCTGCCTCGAATCGAGCAGGACAGCGACAAGCGAGACAGACGAATAGGTGAGCTGACGCAGTATGCTCTCCGTCTTCATCTCGTCCGTCAAGTTGTCGTTGTCCCCTGACTCCGCCACTTGTCGGGCAACCTCATTCCACTCTCCAGAGATCTTCCGATCGAGCTCCCTGAACAGCCCTTGTATCATTGGCGGCAGGAAATGCGGTCGTAATCGCGCTGGGCAACCTTCGATGAGATGGGTTGATACTGTCAGCAGAACGGACAGATGATGTGCAGTCAAAGCTCCCGCATGGCCGAATAGTGCTTGACTCAGCGGTCCTGGCAGGTCTTGTATGCCATAGAAGAAGTCTCGGAACCGTGTCAGCGAGTAGAGTATGTAGTACGAGCTCTCTCTAATCTGTCGTACAGTGCCTCGTACTGTCGATGCGAAACCCTCATACGTTGACTTGGAGCCACTGACTCTCGCAAAGAAGTCATCCCTGCTCTCTGTCGATATACCGGCTTGCCAGAACCGATCTGTCAACACTCTCCGAATAACCTGCTGTAGCTCTACCGGTAAGTGCGACCAGTTGCTCTCAATGTCGTTGAATGCTTGCGCATGGCTCACAAGCTGAAGAAGATTGGGGAGCAGCACCGGTATAGTTTCAGCCCATAGTACGGCGGCGGTCTCATACGCAGCAGTACCATCGCGAAGCTTCTCCGTCGATGCTGCCAGTAGCGTCTTGGTGAGTCGCAGTGGCAGATGTTGGGAGCGCTCAAGGATCGAAGCCTGCAATGCCTGGCCATCACTGGGCAGTTGTTGCTCAGACCAGTCCTGAACGCCACGGAAGTTGTTCGCAGACAGGAACTCAGGTATTTGACCCATGCCCAGCACGCCACAAAAAGATTGAAATGAAGAGATTGCGTTGGTGAACTCATCGTTGCGCCAAACATCCTTGACACTGTTGAGCATCTGCCTCATGCGCTCTTCTTGTGTGGCGCGCTCTAAAGTTGTACATCTATGTATGATGATGAAAAGAAAAGCGGAGTAGGCCATACGTTGGCGTTCATCAGTCGTTGGGTCATTAATCATCTCATTGACCTTGGCTTCTAGTTGCTCGTAGACGCTCATGAAGTCGTCAGCAAACTTCATGGCTAGTTTCTGCATCTCAAGACTGCATATGCGCTCGAGATCTTTCACAGAATCGGAGTACTGTGGGTAGTTTGTGTCATCGGCTAGCCGTATTGTAAGCATATACTCCAGGAAGGTAAGGGCGAAACCCGGCCGGTCGCCCAGAGCTTTTGTTGAGAGTGTTGCCATCAAGGAAATTATCTTTCTTGCGACTTCAGGGTCTTCAAACTGTGCTTGCAAAATCTGCCTGCCCCACTGTTCGAGCGAATCTTCAAGGGTGTTGCGCGTCCGTTCATTGTCTTGCGCGTCTTCGCCTTGCCCTTGCTGCCACTTCATGTATCCCTTGAGTGCAGCTTCGATGACAGTAACTTGCGCATCGACCTGCAGAACTTGTGGAGAATTCTTGGTAAAGGTTTGACGCTGGAAGGAGGGCCGACCATTGTACAGGTTTTGAAGCATGCTTGTTGCTTGAGCAAGGATATGCTCCATTGCTTCAACTGGCGTCTTGCGAACCAAGACCTCGATCACGTCTGCGCAAAACCTGCGGTAGTTACCCAAAAAGGCATGGCGCTCCGGGACTGTATCAATGTCTTCGTTGAGAAATTGCAATGTGACGTCTTCAGTATCTTCTGGCAATGATTCGTATCGGATAAGTCGAGCGCAACAGGTCTCGAGTAGTCCTCCGACCATGGAGTTGACGACATCAGAGTCCCGCACAATGCTCGATCGTAGCAACTTTGTCCAGCAGTGAAGGACAGGTATAGAGACGACAAGGCTTGGGTTGCGCATAATTTCGTATAGGAAACCGAACATGCCCGCTAGGTCGCTGCCATCGGGTATCGACTGGGGCTTCTGCTCGATGAAGAGTCCAAGGCTATTAGCCAACTGCTATCATTAGCAAGACATTATGAGTGTGAAGAGCAGCTGGAGTCGTACTTCTGAAAGTCTCTTGCAGAGCATATATTTCTGGTCATCTATGTCATTCACATCCATGTCCGTGAGTGTCCAGTTGTATACTTCTCGCAGGAGTGAAACACTGCCGGGTGTGAACATGGGGCAAACAAGCTCCACAAACTCGTCGTCGTGAAGGTGTGTTCGGTTGTAGATGGCTTGGAGAGTCTCGACGGCGGCCTGTTTGTGTCAGCAGCTGTGTATCTTGTGGGGAGCTAGACGCGACTTACAATCTGCATCTCCACGGCAGGGGTAGCCAGCGCCTTGCAGACGGCCTCGATGACTTGCGTCGCAGCAATGGCCTTGGGCATAATCCATGGCATAGCCGCCTTGAGCGCATGCATGGTCTTGATGGCGTTTGCTTTGACAGCCTCTTGATTCTGGTAGTCCTGCCCCAAGCACCAAACCAAATTGTCGCATAGCCTCCTCAACCACCCTTCGTCCCCACACCGCACTTCAAGGCTCTTCTCGCGTGTAGGGAGTTGTTCTTGTATGACGAAGAGCGGCGTGAAGATCTCGACACATGCTCGTCCCAAGTCGCTGCCTCGAAGGCCTGCCGTAGCGTCTTCGCGATTGAAAACCTCCTCGGAGAGCGTTTCCAGGATGTATAGCACAACAGCCTGGTGGTGCAGCGAGGTCGACCACAGTGAGACGAGCAGCCGGTCCATGTCCAGCCACTCGGCACCCCAGCTGCGCTTCGCAACCTCTGTCCACAACTGCGCGATCTTGTTCCTGATGAAGACGGGCTCGCTGTCGGACACATTCTGTGCCAGATCGATCGCATAGCCCCTCAGGACAGTTCCCTGGTCCACGGTGAGATCTTCCCAGCTGTACTTCATCGAGTATTCCAGCATAGTGAGGCCATAGTAGCGGAGGGGGACGGGCTGCGAGCGGTCGAGAGCGAGCGTGTGGCCATGGGAAGGCGCTTCGGGGTGCCGTTTCGCTTGCTCGAGGTATTCGGTTGCCTGTCGGCGGGTATCATTGGTCGAGTCTTTTGCGTAGATGGCCTGCAGCGCCTCTAGTATTTGGGAGAGGTCAGAGTCCCCGTTGGCGCTGTGGTGTTGGTGCTGGTGCTGGTGCTGTGCGCCGTCGCCGCCATTTGTTTGCGGGGCTTGGTCTGCGCCAACATTCATCTTGGAGACGGCTTCTCTAGCCTGTGCCCGGGAGACGTCGAGTCGGGTGAGTCTGCTCGTGAGCTGCCGGTGGTAATTGTGGAAACGCCGTGTATTTGTTGTTCCTAGTGTCGGACTGGTCGGGCGGAGGTTGCTGAAAGCGGAAGATGTAGAGGACAAGGATCGTGGGTCGAGAAGCTTTGGCGCCGATGTCTGGGACAAACCAGAGAAGATGGCGGTGTAGCGTGTAGGCCGAGATTCTTTGACGCGCTGGCCCGAGGCGTGGTGCGGTCTGTCCCAACGATTCAAAAAGGCGAACGAGGCTTATCTTCACGTCGCACGTTCCACAGACGCGTTTTGCAGGCTGCAGTCCCAGAGGCACGTCACGTCGACGCGATGTCAGCTGCTTTGCCGCCACAGCTAGGCTCGTCGCTTCCCAACTAGTTCATCCATCATCGCTATATACACGCTCAATCCCATTGCACACGCTCCAAAACGCCGTGACAAACAACATAAAGTCGCCCAGTGCCCACGTTTGCCCAAACGGATCATATGCACAAAAACAGCGCTGACTGCGTGACCTGAGCATCGGATGACATTCAATCACCGTGCATTGGCCCGATTCCCCCACCACACCAGAACCCCCAGAAATTCAAGACCCTACATGACAACGCAAGCCTGCCTCTGGCACTGCTGCAGGTACCCTTCATCCTCTTCCGTGCCTAACGCGCTGCCTGCCTTTCGCACGACGCCCTTCACCGTAATGACTTGGTCGCCTTCTGCATGCCACCACCGCAGCGTCTGCTGCAATGCGCCATTTGTCTCCTCGGACGTAATGGTCCACTTGCCACCGCTGACTTCGACGCTGGTCTGTCCTGACGGGAAGTGAAACTCTGGGAGATAACAGATCGTAGGGAATTCCTCTGCTGTCGAGCTTGGCGCTGCGAGCGCAAGCTTGAAAGTACAGCTCTTGAGATCAAACCCATACGATGAGATGTCTCCGTGAACCGCAACAGGAGTGGGGCGGATGAAGGCTTCTGCTGCGCGCAGACCCCGAACATCACCTTCGTCCTTTGTCGAACTCATTCGTTCTGTCGTGATGGTCTTCTGCAGATTGGAAGGACTGATACTCAGGGTGTCGATCGATTGCGCTCTTGAATAGGCGGGTGAGTTGATGTCGAGTGATGCACGAGAGTCGGCTGGTGAGAAGGCGCCGGCTGGTACAGCCTTGTCGTCTAGTGAGTAGATGGACAGGTCCTCACCGTTCCAAAGATCGCCCCAGAAATGGCAGTTCTGGTCTTTGTCAGCCAACGCCCAACGTTGTACAGCAAACAAACTTTACATTTGCCACATATGTCCACAGCGCGAAACCGTTAGCTTTACTGTCTTCGAGGGCGAAATGATTCGCATCCAGCGCTGCTATCTGACTGCTGTAGTTGCCGGTTTTGTATGCGTACTTGTCGTCCATGTCATAGGGAATACCAATCTCTGTGAAGATGCAAGGATGAACTCCCATGTACTCTGCACCCTCCTCCCGAATTGCCTTGAGCTGGTGCGAGAAGCAGTTCCTAATGGCATTCTCTCCAATCTTGATGGCGAACGCTGGCGTGAGATACTTCCCTCGTAGAACACCAAAAACGTCCACGTTCCATACGCGATTCCTGTATCATGTTAGTGGGAGGACATCCGGGCTCGGTGACTTGGAACATACCATTTCTTGGTGATCAAAGTAATGCCATCGTAAAAATGCGGTGAGAAGATAATGTTAGGATCGTCATCTTCCGTGCCCTTGATTTTTGGTGGTATCTCCAGCACTGGGGGCTGGAAGAACATCAGGGAGTCTGGGAATATCGACTTGACCATTTTGCTGTACGCGCGGTAATGTGATAGCCAGTAGTGGTTCGTAAAGTACTCGTAATCAATCTTGGCCCCATTCTTAGGATCAATGCCGAAATAGTCCTTCTTCAGAACAGTATCAGTTGCTGGATCCCAGACGCCGTGCTGCGCCCACAAGCACTCGCCCAACTTCCAGCCCGGGTCGCGTTTCCAGCCGTATTTGGTGTCGTCGTAATCTTTCGATAGCCACGCAATGGTGCCCTCGGGGTCCACTAATACAGAGCCGCTCTTGTACGGGCCCAAACCGCCAAAGTCCCAAGTCGCGATCTCGCAAGCTCTACCCGATCCGGTAAGTATCGCCTGCCAAGCCGTCGGTGAAGTGCCCTTTTGTAGTTTCTGTTCGCTCGGGATCTGGGTGATGTCCTGGTAGCTGATGAGGCCCCTGTTGGGCTCGTTCATGCTTTCCCATCCAACGACTGGATCGTGCCACAAGTCACCGGCCTGTTGTATCCGCTTGGCGAGGTGCTCGCATGCTCCGATGTAGTGCTCCTGCAGATAGTCCTGAATGTTCTTGCCGTCCATGATAGCCTTGGGCGCAAAGTCCCTGCCACCAAAGAAGAGTGTCCACATGACTTGGTTTACTAGTCGTGTGTAGTTGGTGGCCCAGATCATCTTGGGGTAGGTGGCAGGCTCGGGGTATGTGTTGTGTACGAGGGCGGCTTCGGTAACGGCGAAGTGCTCGGGGTCCAGCCCACAGGCATAGAGAGTCCACATGGGCGCGCCAGACCCTCCAGAGAATCGTGACCACTACGCGATGTGTTAGAGAAAAGGTAATGGAGTGTACCAGAATGCTACCTACGACGTCCTGGTGGGGATCCATGAAGATGTAGAAGCCATACTCCTTTGCCTTGCGCAGTAGACAAATGGTATGGTCTATCCAGTCCTCGTCGTACTTTCCCGGTCCCGCGTGCTCTATGGCTTCCCATGTGAAGACGTAGCGAATGGTGTTGTAGCCCCAGCTGCGTAATCGCGAGAAGTGGGCGGCCGAATCTTCTAGGGAAAACGGCCGATTAACGAAGGACACATTGTCGCCGTCGAAGAAGTTGTCTGGTATGTGTGATGGTTGATCTGGCTTTGCAGGGAACTTGGCGTCTGCCGCACAGTTGATGCCGTGCAGGGTAACTTCGCGGTTCTGGGGATCGCGGAAGATGCGACCGTCGATACGCAGTCGGATAGAGGACATGACTGGTGAGGACCTATGTGAAGCGTGAAAGAGAGGAAAGAAGAACAGGCGCGCAAGGCGAGTGTGAAGGGGAGCTAGATATGAGGTATGCGTCTCTCTAGTCCTGATGGCGTAGCGGCGGCCGTGTTCGCGGGCGCGTCATCATCCATGCCCCTGCCCCTGCCCGCATTAGCGTCTGGGGTCTCAATGTCCAGGTGGCCAGTGCATCCCGGCTATCATGCGTCGCTGAGGACAAGTTGCAATTGTTTGACGGAAAGACCAAATAAAGACACGCCTCGCTCCTTCCATGATCTGACCGTCGCACCTGCCGCTGCCTCTCTGCGCGGACTCTACCACCTGCTCACCACCATCCAACCCACCGTCACTCATTCATAGCAACCTCAACGCCCACCCACCATGATACTCCGACTGTCCTCCCTCGCCCTCGGGCTGCTCCCGCTCGCAAGCGCACTCTCTGCCTTGGACATTCCCGCGGACACTCCCGTGTCGCAGCTGATCAAGGATGCTGGCGTTCAGCTCGCTACGGGCAACACCCAAGACGCTCTCCTCTACTTCGACGCTGCCATCACCCGCGACCCGCGCAACTACCTCACCTACTTTAGGCGCGGCGCCGCGTACCTGCAAATCGGAAGAACAGCACAAGCGCAGCATGACTTTGACAAGGTGCTGGAACTGAAGCCTGGCTTCGAGGGTGCGTTGGTGCAGAGAGCCAAGATCAGAGCCAGAAAAGCCGATTGGGCTGCAGCACGGAAAGACTATGAGGCTGCTGGCAAGACGGATGAGATCGCGCGGCTAGAAGAAGCACAGGGCGCTGCTATCATGGCGCAAGAAGCGGCCGACAAGGGCGATTGGGACTCGTGCATTTCAAATGCAGGCACCGCCATCGTAGTCGCGGGAGGCGCATACGACATTCGCAAGACAAGAGCACGCTGTCGCTTCGAGAAGGGCGAGGTTATCGAGGGTATCAGCGACTTGCAGCATCTCCTCCAGATCAACACCGGCGACATCGTACCCCATCTCCAGAGCTCCGCCATGGCCTTCTACTCGCTGGGTGAGACCGACAAGGGGCTCAAGCACATTGCGCAATGTCTTCAGTCGGACCCCGACTCCAAGGCTTGCATGAAGCTGCGGAGGAGAGAAAAAAACCTCGACAAGGACATCCAAAAGGTTCGCAAGTTCTTCGAGAAGCGCCAGTTCGCCACTGCTTCGAAGCTCCTCATCGATCGCGGCGAAGAAGAGCCAGGTCTACTGAAGGAGGTCAAGCAAGACTTCAAGGACTACACTGAACAGGGATACATCTACGCCAACTCCCCCAATGGTCTTTACCAAACCCTCGTTGAGATGACCTGTGAAGCGTACGTCGAAATGAACAACCTGAAGAAGGGCACACCATACTGTACCGAGGCCCTACAACTCAACCCCAACTCCCTATATGGCCTTCTCCACAAGGCGCAAGGCCAGCTCGAAGCCGACGAATTCGAAGACTGCGTTCGTACTCTAGACCATGCCAAAGAACACCACCAGAGCCAGAAGCTAGACGAGCTGTACAACAAAGCACATACACTACTTAAGCGATCAAAGACAAAGGACTACTACAAGGTCCTCGGTGTAACGCGCGATGCAGATGAACGCGAGATCAAAAAGGCGTACCGCAAGCTGACCAAGGTCTACCACCCTGACAAGGCCGCGGCCAACAACATGACACCCGAGGATGCGCAGAAGAAGATGGCTGCCGTCAACGAAGCCTACGAAGTCCTCTCCGACCCCGAACTCAAGGAACGTTTCGACCGCGGCGACGACCCCAACAACAACGAGCAGCAACAAGGCCAACCCTTCCAGGGCTCGCCGTTTGGAGGTCAGCAGTTCATGTTCAGGCAAGGTGGTGGTAGCTTCAAGTTTCAGCAGGGTGGCGGATTTCCTGGCGGCTTCCCTGGTGGGTTTGGTTTCTAGACGGCTATTGCTTGAGTATACGAATTGGAGTTTAGGAGCACGTAAAGTGGTCAACCTGTCACAATGGTTGAATGTTTGGCGTTTTCAACTGTATCATATCGTTGCTTTGGCGGTAGTATTGAGTGATGAATTATGGTAGATAGTAAGTGAGAAGATACCTTTTTCCCATCAACTGACTGTCCTTTTTGCTTCTGTGCAGTTTCTAGCAGTATGTCTTCCACCCCCAGTTGTTCATGCTACGACTAGTATCTGGGTGAATCATGCCGTGAAGGTATTCGCCATACCCCAGATGTATCTCTCTTAATACTTGTACACCGACTAACCTTTGGTAACTGACCGCATCACTCGGACCAAACGAGCTTCTTTGCTTGACCTAGCCAGCAACGCGGTAAGATTCAGGGTCTTCGACCCATGGTCCCTGTAGGAAGTCGGCGGGTCTATCTCGTTTCGTAACGAGTTCGCGAACCAGATCGTTGACGAAATCAGGGCAAGTCTCCTCGATCAGATCCGAAAACTCTGTCCATTTTGGCCGGGCCGTGAACGCCCAGAAGTCTACCATCGGACGTCGCGCGGGCGAATTGGTAGAGGTACCGGCGTAAATGATTTGTATGTGTTTACTTCTGGGAACTGTATGGTAGTCAATGCTGTATTGAATCATGGCAGCGATGATGGCATTTTGGAAGGTACTATCCATCAGCTGTTCTCCCAGGACATATAAATGAGCGAGGAAAGTGTGGCGATGGCCCTTGACGTGATGTACAACCTTTCCGGTGTACAGCCATCCGCAGTATGCCTCGAAGATCTTGGGCTCCACGTTAGACATATCGATGGGTTTTGTAGCATCAGTGCGCCACTCTGGTTTCATGGCGTTCTTGAGAAATTCGGAACTCTTGATCAAGACGGCGGTGTGTACGTGCATTAGTGACTTCTTTTTACTGCCGACCTGGATAGGCACGACATCGTTCCTCAGACTGTGGTGTCGTTAGTACTTGGTTTGTGAGACAATCCTGTAGTCAATCTTCCTACTTGGGTATCTCAAAATCCTTGCGAGGCGCTACGAGAACAATTGTAGTTGTCGCTGTCGCCATTTGGGTTGGATACAGGGACAGTAAAATCAGTGGACTGAAGGGGGTGCTGGGTAGAATAGCTCAGAGTGTTCTCAGTTTCGCGCGCTAATCAGGTCTCTTTCAACTGGGTAAATTTGGGTTGTTCCTAGGCTAGGCAAAGGTAGGTAAACTGAAAATCATTTGATTTCTTGGTTGCGGAGCTGGTGATTTCACCCTGGCATTGCATTTGCCTAGGTCTGTCACGCGCGTGCATAATCCCTAAAGGCTGTCCTCATCTTCAATTGTGTATTCGTAGTTGTTGATCTTTTCGACCTTCTTCTCCACCACACTGCTCCTCAAGGCGACAACCTTCTGGTGGTACAATTCTGGTTGCGGGATCCAAATTCCTTCGGTTTTATCGCGAAATAATCGTTTCTGTAGTATCTGTGCAAACAAGTCCGTGAGAAAGTCCTTGAAGACAGGCTCTAGAAGTTCTTGGCCCTCCTGCGTCCAAGAAGAATCGATTTCTTCAGCCCAGATGTCAACAAGAAGATGTCTTGCAACGGATCCCTTGGTCGTTCCCCTGTAGATGATTATGACAGATCTCAGGCATGGTACCTTGCCCCATCGTATCATACAAGAAACAATGGCATTGATGACTGCATTTTGGAATTCATAATCCACGAACCTCTCTCCCAGGACGTACATACGGGCGAAATCACGGAAGTCATGCTTTTCCAGGCATTCTGTTGCGATGCGTCCAGTATACAGCCACTGACAATATTTCTTGAAGATGCTTGACATCTCGTCGAATAGATCAATCGGGCGAGGTCCCGTCTTCCATTCTGGTTTTGTGGCCTTTTGGAAGAAGCCGGAGCTGTTGCTGATGAGACGTTCGTGAACGTAGATGATTTCGTCACCAACCCGGACTGCAATGATCTCGCCGGAAAGGCTAGAGAATCAGCCACTGGGGCTTTGTGCAAGCAGGTGTATCCACTCACTCTGGTAGCTTGGGGGTAAGCGCGGGTAGCTTGGGGGTAAGCGCGGGTGGCCCGGGGGTAGGCGCGCGCCCTTTAACTGGAGTCGCCATCTTGCTTCCTGTTGCTCATGGGATTCGACGCCGCATATATCCGGGCAGCATTCCTGTACTTACCGTCTCGTTGCAAGCGTCGAGGCCCTCAGAAACTGGCAGACAGGCCACAAAGGCGGGGTCGGTACTTAGATAGTTGTGGTTCAGGTACTGACTGTAAACCGGTAGATGGCTTTGATGGAATAAAAGTGACGGACACTATGGCTGTGGTGAGCCATCCATTAGGTGCCGATGCTGCTCAGCTGAGCTTAGGTAACCTTGGAAACCTTGGAAGGTTCCGGAGCTTGGCGTGCTTCCCGAGGTAGAAATTTCCCATCGCGAGGTTATAGCCGCAACTGTGAAATTTGACATCCCAGCTCTCTCGAGATACACTGCTTTCGATAGTGTATCTTCTTGCTAATGCATATCCGAAGATCCGGCTGAAGCCCTAAAAGGGTAAAACCTTTTCGGAGCACCCCAAATACTACCTAGACACATACGTATTCGGCGCATCCCAAAAAGATCAGATAAGATAAAAGACGTTTAAGCTACCTATATATCCTTGCTAATTGATACATTTATACATTATTTCTACTTAGGCAATATTGAGGTATAGAATTGCTTCCATCTGATCATTTTGGGGCGTGCCGAATAGTGTTTGGGGGTGCTCTGCAAAACTTTTACCCTTAAAAGCGCAAAGTTCAACGTAGTAAGTCCAGCGAAAGGATCGAAGCAAGATACATCCTGTATGGGATAAATTTCGCATAATGGGAGTCCAGAAAAAACCAATACCACAAGAACGTTCGACTCGAAAACTCGAAAACACTGAACATTACAAAATGATTTCATCTGGTATATGTGCTTTCGTAACTCATCCTCCTCCATTATCCTAACAATATGACTCGTTTGTGACCTTGGTGATAACACCTTGGTTGATCAAGTCAATATAGCTCCAGTACTCGCGCTGGGTACCCTCTCCATCCACCTTGGCGGTTGCGTAGGAGACTCCATTCCAGAAAGCACCACCGGCCAAGTACTTGTTCCATGCGTAGCGCTGAGTGTCGAAGATGGTCTTGCGGGTATCCAGGGTGTTGTTGTACATGGCCTGGAGGGACCATTCGCCGACGAAGACAGGAAACTTGGTCTCCTGAGCAATGTATTGGGCTTGGCCGCACACGGCAGGGTTGACGTAGCCAGCATATGTGCCGGCGGCGGCGAAGTAGTAGACGTGCGAGTCGAAGACGATGTTTTGGGATGCATCGTAGAAAGGCGCCCAGTAACTGGCGCCCATGAAGCAGTCTTGAATCATCATAGGAATGCGCTTGTCCACCTTGGCAATCTTCTTGAGTACCCCACTGAAATAAGTGTTGATCCAGTTCGTCCCGTTGATAGTCAGGCCAGCAGCAGATCCAAAACCAGCAAAGTTGTCGGATGCTTCGTTGATGGGTGCAATCGTAAAGGCGTTGACGTGGCCGCTCTGCTTGATGAAGTTGAGAACACCGTCGACGGCCTGGAAGGAGTAGTCAAGGTTTGTAGAGTTTTGGAACCAGTCCTGGTGGAAGAGTGCCTCGCCAATGTCGAGGTTGTTTACACCGCCGGGGAGCGAGTGAAGACCGACAATGACTGAAAGGGCTTGTTAGCAATGGCATTACAAAATGAGCCCAAGGTAGGTCGACTTACTGTGCATGCCGTATTTGTTGATGGCGTAGTCGGTGATGGTCTTGAGGAACTTTAATTGGTTGCCGTGGTGGAGTTGAGAGCCAGGAACTTCGATGAAGGCAGCATATGTGAGCGGAATGCGAAGGGTATTAACACCAACATTGGCAAGCTGGTCGATAGTCGTGGTGTTGATGAAAGAGGCATAACGCTCCTCGAAGACGGAAGCACACTTGCTGCCGAGATTCTGGCAGAGAGTCCATTCATCAGGAGCACCATCGCCGCCAACCTCAGACCACCAGATAGGGTCGTGGGTTTGCTCCTTCTCCAGCCATCCACCTAGGTTGGCACCATTGGCCTTGAATGTCTTCCAGTTAATAAAGTTGCCGCCGTTGACACCCTTGCCCCAGTTGATGTCGTGGCTGTGGCGAATGGGGCTCAGATCAACAGCTGGGATGCTGAACGGGCACTGGTCGTGGAAAGGAACAGTGGCGCCGTGATTAGCACCATCGGTATGGAGGTGGATACCCAGAGAGGAGAGAAGCTTGTTGATGTCGTTGGTGAGCAGGCCAAGGATGCTGCTGATCAGACCAGGGGTAGGAGCAGCAGTAGCAGTGCCAGCCAAGACGGCAGCTGTGACGACAGCAGGAACGCGCATCTTGAATGAAGATATACAAAGAACGTGTAGAACTCAAGTTGACAGGGTTTCAGGGTGCTGATGGTTCTGGCCGATATTTGACATGACCGGTACTTATACAGCATCCTACTTTAGACGTAAATATTCCTCATCCGTCGTATCCCTCCAGGCCACACTGGGCCGACGCGATGTGCTCGGACGTGTCACTGTTGTGCAGACACTGCTCATACTCTTACTGGCCGAACAGGGCCGTGGCTGGAAACAGCCTCCGGCGTATAGCTCAGGTGCGCTAAGTTTGAAGCGCATTGCTAAAAGCGGTTCGACTGTCGGGATCTTGGTGGATCGTAGTGACGAAACCGAGGTCGGCAGTTGAGAGAGCGATGTGCGCCGGGTGTTCCTGCGGCGAATGCAGGGGCGATCGTTTTCTTACATGCGCACTAGAACATTGCAACTACAGGCGATCCCTGTCCTTCTTTGGAGAAGATCTTGATCATCTCGGGCGAGACCTCCTAGGCTCCAAGGCTAAACATGGATTCCGAAGCGTTTTCCGGCGCACTGGGTTTTACGGTAAAAGCGGAAGACGGTCAACCTGTACTCTGGATATGTTCTGTGCAAGTATGCCGGGCTGATGAGCTTCAGGACTGTACAAAAGATGGCTGGCGAAAGGATCTGTGAGGCCCTGGGCTCGATGTCAACACCGCCAGCTTGGCGCACGTGGTCAACCCCAGCGGCGTCTGGGGCGCTAATGCAGTCAACAGTTCCAGTGGACTGGAACAGCACAGGCACGGCCATACATGCATGTTCAAAGGTGAGTGCCGGTTTCCTTTCTGGACCTTGAGCTACAAAATTTGATACTATTGCTGCTTGTCTGAACCCAGCGCGATTGTGGTCTATATCCAGTAGAAGTTTGGCACAACGACCGAGGCGTTGCCTAGGTATTGCTTGGTATAGCCTTAGCAAAGCTTCAAGTAAGGCTTGCTCTGCAACTTTGATCAGGCTCCGGGATTTCGTACCTATCATGGCGTGCGGCTGAACACGCCGAGGTCATATTGGTCCGTCAGGCCCCCCATACCCATGTAAAGATCGTCCCAAGATGTTCGTCCGTATCCACTGGCCGAATCACAATATCTCCGTTCAAATACCCCGAATAACGAGGTGTGAAGACTCTTCTCGTATAGTCCCATCACCAATACTCTACTCGGCCCGCGGATGGGGAAACCTTGGAAGACATGATTTTATCTGTCATGAGATTTCTGGACCGTTCTAATTCACCGGAGCTATCAAGAGTAGCGGTTGCGCTATCCTTGAACGTCCCACTGTCATTGCAAAGCTTGTTTCGGTCTCGGTGCAAGTCACGGCGAAGGTTCGGGCTTGCACCGTAATCAATAGTTGTCCAGAAGGGGAACATGCCGTTGATTGTAGATACGTACGACTACTAGGACCATACTGAGGGTTAATTGGAGTATCGAGTGACGAACTGCAAAGTATCCGTTACGTTCACTTCGGAACGCTCGCCAGTGAGGCATCATCTCACATGTCCGTTTCGTGTGGTTATAGTCGTAAAAACAAGATCTGCATTATGTTCTCATCGATTGTAATGCACGATCTCTGGTTGTGGAAGAAAGCATAACGAAAAAGTACTCAATCCGCCTCGCCAAAGTCGCTGTGCCCAGTCTCAGTCGCGTGCTTCATCGCACCCCGCTCTCCAGCCCCCTTCCAACCACACTTGTTGCACTTGATGTCGAACTTTTGTGTGTCGGTGAAGTAATGTGCTTTCTGCAGCTGCCCGCAGAGTTCCCTTGCCGCTTCAAGAATCACGTCATCTTTTGCGTCAAACAACTTGATGTCTTGCGAGGGGTCTTGAGGTGACACTCCGTTTGGCACGAGAGCAATGGTGTCGTAGTGGATTCCAGAGTACACCAGGATACATCGCCGTGGCCTGCCCTCGTTGAATCGATCCACCCGGTTGTCTTGGACGTTGACGCTGGCGATCTCAATGTCGAACTCCTGCGACAGAATGCTGAGTTCAATGCCACCACCCCACGAGTCGGAGTACGATATCCACTTGCAATACTCATCGGGGGAGCGTTGCAAGATGGCCTCGTTGTACTGCTCCGGATCTCGTTGTATGGCCTGCGCAACCAGCGATCTGAGCTCGGTCATGGAATCAAGGGAGTCGGACAAGATGGCGCTGCCGACTGCTCGGAACATGCAGGAGTTATCATCGGGCATAACTCGAAGGACCATGGTGCCGCCACGGTCGGGTACCGGAACTTCGGGGGTGTCCTTGAGTGCAGAGTTCTGCTTCCGTTGAAGTGAGAGCGGTGCAGCCTGAGACGTAGATGCTTGGAGTTCCTGCTCCTGCTTCCGCTCGCTTGGATCGCCCGTGGCTTGTGCAATGACTATGATGGATGCGCCGTTTAGCTTGAGATCGGTGTCTTTCAACAACGTCGACATGCCGTATAGCGAAGGATCGAGCGGCTGTGGTGGATGGTTCCATTTCAACTCGAAGAGCGGCAGTTCCGTCTTTTCGCTGATAGAGGAGAGAAGGTCTGAGACGGCGGCGTCATCGTTGAGTGATACTGTGTGAGTGCCATTGGGCGCGCGTAACCGGATACGAATGGGCATGTTGTGATGGGTCGGCTGGAATAATTTGGTACAGTTGGCATACGTGAGCGGAGTGGTATCGAGCGTGAGTGAGGGGGCTTCGAGGGCGTGGCGCGAGATGTCAGTTGACTGGTGGGGCGGCGATCTAGCGGTGGAGAGGTGTTAGATGGAAGCTGCGATGAGTGAGTTGACGTATGAAGGAAGGAACAAGTTCACGAGTGCGCAAGCACGAAGGAAGGTTTGTTGGAACAGAATCGTTTGTCAGCTACGGAAAAAAACGCTACAAAGGCGACAGTTGGCATGGAACAAGTGGCATGGCGTTGGGTGAATGTTCCCGAATCATGGAGGTACGCCGACCCGGGGATGGGATGAGTGGCAGGGATCGGCGAACCGGCGAATCCTAACTTCCGCTCCAGAGTCGCGACTTCTACATTCACGACGCGACGACGACGACGTCGATAGTATCTGGCGCAGTGAGGATACCGCAACACAACGCCATCGGCTGAATCATCGCAATCATGGCGTCCGCACGCGCTCCAAGTTCAACGCCGGTGCCCACCACCGAGACGGCCGAGTCGGCTGGCGCAACGTCGACCGTCACGGCGCAGGAATGGGAGGCCATGGCAAACCTCCTCAAGAACGTATACGACTACAGGACCGACGAGTAAGTACTTGCGCTGCCTGCGCCATGCCTTCTCCGGCTCACCAACGTGCAGTGGAACATACGACCCTACCAAGCTCTTCCAGCGCAAAGTGAACAAGCGCGCCGTGCCCGACTACTACGACATCATCAAGGAGCCCATGGCCCTGAGCACCATCAAGGGCAAGATCGCGCAGAGAGAATACAAGAACGTCTCCGAGTTTGTACGCGACTTGGCGCTGATTCCCCACAATGCGCAGGTGTACAATAGACAGGACTCGCAGGCATATGTAGATGCGCTCGAGGTCAAGAAGGTCATCGAACGCGAGTTGAAGAGGCTGGTCGACGACAAGATCGTTCCCGAGACCGTCGCCACACTGCCGTTCCTTGGCGAGATTCCGGAACAAGACCCGCTGCTACCAGAGGAGGAAGAAGAGGAAGAGGAAGACGACGACGAAGAGGAGCTTGAAGTGGACGAAGAAGAGGACGACGACGAAGAAGACGAAGGCAAACGCAAGCGGCGGCGCGGTCCGCGATCCACAGCAGCCATCACCAAGCGGGAAGGCGGCTCGAGAGCAGCAAAGGAGGACGCCAAGAACGACGACCCAGAATCGCGAAAGAAGCGTGGACGCCCGCCGCGGGTCGATACGCCTATGGAAGCGCGAATCAAGACCATCATGAAAGCCATAAGGAAGCCCCGGAATCAGCTCAACAAACTCATGGTCAGTGCCTTCGAACGCGTCCCCGATAAGACGGTCATGCCCGAATACCACTCCGAGATCAAGAACCCAATGGCCATGGACATTCTCAAGCGCAAACTCAAGCGGAAGAAGTACAACTCGGTCGACCACTTCATGGTGGATGTGGAGCTCATGTTCGAAAATGCAAAGCAGTACAACGAGGAGGACAGCCAGATCTACAAGGACGCTGTGCATCTCCAAAAGGAGGCGCGCAAGGTTGCAAAGGCCGAGAAGGAGAGGCCGGACACCGACTACGTCATGGAAGAGGGCCGTATTCCCATGCCTAGCGGCATTGTGCACAATGGTGAACTGTGGAAGGTCGGTGACTGGGTGCATATTCAGAACGCCAACGACCTCACAAAGCCAATTGTGGCCCAGATCTACCGCACCTGGCAAGATGCGAACGGCGGACAGTGGGTGAACGCATGCTGGTACTACCGCCCGGAGCAGACTGTGCACCGTTTTGACCGGCACTTCTTCGAAAACGAGGTCGTCAAGACTGGCCAGTACCGAGACCATCGCATCGACGAGGTAGTGGACCGGTGTTTCGTCATGTTCATCACGCGTTACAACAAAGGTCGTCCGCGCGACTTTCCTTCCGACAAGGAGATCTACGTCTGCGAAGCTCGATACAACGAAGAGAACCACAAGCTCAACAAGATCAAGACATGGGCCAGCTGTCTACCCGACGAGGTGCGCGACAAGGACTATGTCATGGATCTGTTCGATGCGCCTCGGAAGTTGAAGAAGGTACCCAGCCCGATTGCGTACTTGCTCAAGGACGACCAAAAAGAGGATGACGATCTTCCTAAGCCGGAGTGGGGTGCTGAAAATGCTCCTCCAAAAATTGGCGCTGTGCATCGTCGTCCGCGGGACCCCAAGGTAAGCGAAAGGTACTCTCCTTCACCACGAATACCAATGCTCACAGATCTTATAGGATTCACCACCACCTGAGCCAACCCCACCACCCCCACCGACTCCTCCTCCTGCGCCCGTTATGCCCACCCCAAGTTTACCCCCGGCTTCGTCGCACGGTTACGACTCTTCAAGAAACTATCCCATTGCGCAAGCCCCGGCCTTGACGCCAATGCCTGCCCCAGCACCACAACAGCATCATGTTGCTCCAGCATACACGCCAACCCATGCGACACATTACCACACTCACTCTCAGTCACCCGCTCCACATATGCACCAGCAGGCACCCCAGGCGCCTGCATACCAGCCTATCACGCCACATGTACCCTTTACACCTCAGCCAGCTGCTCCCATGCAGACCTTCCAGACGCCGCGCGCTGTGCCAGGCTACCAACAGCCGTATCCTCAGCAGTTGCCGCTCAACTACAAGGCCCCACAGCCTGTCGAGGTCTACGTCATGGCCGACCATGCAAACGCCAGTATACCGCTTGAGATCCGCGAGCAGTTCCAGCGCGACGAAAAGGGTCGCATCCTCTTCTTCACCGCGCCGCCGCTCAATGTGGAGGAACCACTGACTAAAGACGGACGCCCATTGGGACACTCGGCTCGCTACCTTGCCGCCAAGGCAAAGAAGGAAGCCTTGAAAGCCGCAAAGCGCAAAGCCGGAGAGGCCAATGTCGACGAGCGTGAGCAGGCAGCCAAGAAGGCCAAGGCTGATGAGGAGGACAAGTTCAAGAAAGCAGTCTCAGAACTCGGCACGAAAGCATTAAGGGCGTTGGAAGACCAGCTCGCCATGACTACAAAGGCTGAGATGGAGGGCCTCTTCAACGGGCAGACTGAGCAAGGCATTTCTAAAGTGCTCGATCAGCTCACTGCCGCTCAGAAGATGGCCACGCAGCAGGAGTTGGAGCGCGAGATACATATCAAAGAGCGCGAGGAGAGCAGGAGGATAGCAGTCACCGGCATGACTGCGCGATTGGAAGAGAAGTACTGAGGCACTGTGTACGATCCATTGTATTTGTGATATCCATTGTACCGTTGCAGAGAGATCATGGCGTTTTGCTGGTCAACAGTGGCTCGAGTACCACATGAGTATACTCCAAGTCTTGGTTGTTGTCTTCAATGGAATATTGTTCTTTTTTCTGAATTGCCATTTCTTCATTTTTGGTCTGATCGCCATGATCTTCTGCATTTAACAATTTCACAACACGAGCCCTAGTCAATAACGGCGGGTACAATGCACATGGTTCTCTTGTCGTACTCTCTTATCCATATCTCCGGACCTAGCGCTACGTCCTGGCCATGGTCTTTTGCCTGTCGTAAAAGGAACTGCACGTCGGGCCACCCCCGCCCCTCTACAGCTCGGAGTGGTGATCTCCAGTCCCCTCCAAAATCAGGATCCGCTCCATGTTTCACCAGAAACCTCACTCCAGGTAAGACCCTGTCTGTGTATCCGCGATAACCCGCTTTAGCTGCGTGCCACAACGCGGTCACCGGTTCTCCAGTGTTGGGTACGCCATCTACGTACGCACCGTGTTGAATAAGGACTTGAGCGAGGTCGTAACGATTGTACTGTATTGCTAAAGTGAGCGGTGTTAAGTCTCCAATCGTTCCGTTAGGATCTAGATAGCCGTCCTGAATGATGGCGCGTAGAACTGAACAACTGCCTTCCTTCAGCAAATAATCCACTTCAGGTTTCTCTAATCCCCTCCTCGCCTTGTCGTTGTATATGTGGGTTTCCAATACTCTCTTCATGAAGCCTTTGTCAGCATGCCTTGCCACTTCCTTGGTCAAGCGGAACCAGCTGAAGCTGTGTGATTGCGGGGAACGAAGGCAATCGTCAAGTAGAATGTTTCCGGATCCCTCTGCGCCTTTTCGGATCGCAGCGATCAGTCCGGGCCAGTTTCCGGGTCGGGATGTCTTCTCGGTTTTGGAATCGTGGGTTGAGAGGATGTCTATGATGGCTTTAACTACGTGCACTTGGTCACACGCTGCAGCTGCTTCTAGAGGACTCGGAAGACAGGAGCAGCTTTCTCTCAAACGGTCCGGGTTGCCTGAGACGACATCTGTAAGCTGTTGCAGTTTCCCGGTCGCGGCCAATGCTGCGGGTAGGTCGTCTGCAATATCTGGCTCTCGAATTTCGGAGTAGTCGCGAAGGAACAGGCGCCACCGGAGTTGTTTGTAGTATACACTAGATAGAGCTGTGCAGACTTGCATCGTGTACTGTTTCTGTAGGTCGTCCGCGAATTGACTCTTTTCATGCTCCAGTAAAGCGTTAACGAGGTTCCGCAAGTATTCGACGATGGGCAAGGGCGCTTTCTGCCGTCGGAAGACCTCATGACTTATAATCGTGCCGCCATGCTGAGCAAAAAGCTTCTCAAATCTCGCGTTATCTGTAGCGATGAAGATGTGACGGCCAATCGGACTGGGTATTTTGAGCTCATCTGTTGAGTACACGATGAGCGGTTGTCGCTTCAAGATCTCTTCTTGGATCTCATGGGCGAATAGTTCTATGCGCGTAAGAGTAGGGTTACGTTCATGATATCATCGAGACGTACTGCAGACAAGTCGATAGTCGGCTACGTACAATGCTCCTGTATCTCCAACAAAGAAGCCGATTATACGTAGGATTAATTCGGTAGGAAGATCCAATAGTTCCATGATGTACTGGTGTACTGCAGCTAAATGAGAGGAGAGGAACAATGCTAGTTGGCAGGAACCTGTAGATTCAGAAGACAACCTTGGAATGTTGCCTAATCAACGTTACACAATGACGTGATGGTGGGGCACGTCTTAGGCGACCTCAGTGTCTTGTTCAAGAAAGCTTGTTCTCTCATTCATGAAATCCCGTTGCAAAAACTATGCTGCGAAATTACGGCTTTGGGATATGCATTTCTCTACGGTGATGACTGAACCCATTGGCGAACCCGAAAATTCCAGCGCTCTTTACAGCGGCTGATACGGGTAACCGACAACCCAGCAAAACCACCGTAATCAGACTCTGAGCCATCTCCGTGGCTGCTGAAAGTTGTCCTCCTGCCAAAAAATAATCACATCGTGTAGAGGAGCTGCCTTGCTTGGACAAACCGAGAGCCGTCAACACTAATTACCGTAATAACGAGGACGATCCTGGAACATCTCCATCTCGTATAACATCCAAAGATCGGAGCGCTTGAGATACTCTTTCCCGTGATCTCTTACTGCTCCAAGCAAGAAACGACAATAGCTGTATCCTGCTGATCTTGCAGCCGAAATGGCAGATTTGCCGTCTTTCCTATGAGAGCTGGGGTCTGCGCCGTGGTTGAGTAGAAACTCGATATCCTTTGAGTGGCCGCTGTTCGCCGCTATCCACAGAACAGTGTTCCCGGTCAGTGTTATACCGTCGATCGCTGCACCGTTCTCTATGAGAACACGTGCAATGTTATACTGTCGTCGCTGGAGAGCGTATTAGAGTGGGGTTTTGTTGAGGTAAATCTTGTTCAGTTCGATGGTACCATCTCTGAGTACTAAATATATGTTCATGAAGTCAGTATTAGTCTCGCATACAGTTCATACATGTAAACTTACGCATGCTCCAGATTTCGACTCTGCCTTTTCTGTAGAGAGTCTCCATAGCTTGATGATCAAGGCCGTAGGGCGTGTTGGATCCTTCCTTGTTATGAGCGACAAGACTGGGATAGCGGACTTTCAAGATGCGATTCCATAAAGCTGTATTGCCGTATTTGATCGCATCGTTCACAAGCCAATGCCCCAGTTTATCGGCGGTTGCACACCTAGTAAAGCGCTCATTCTTATCGCGGAAGTCGAATAACAGGTTTCTAGCAACATTCTTATGTAAGGGTACGGCCATGCACAAAGCCTTACCAATCTTCTCGGCAGCATATGGCGCATCTCTCCATGCTTCGTAATTGCTCTTCCTCTTCAAATCTTTCAGAAGATACTCTAGAATGCGTTCGAGCATATTATACTGGTCCGCTACAATAGCGGCTTTTAATGCACTTAGTAAGAGATCGTAGGTTTGTCGGAGGAGTAAAGCTGGGGTAAGTGTCGGCTTTTTGAAGAGCGCAAGATCTCCAGATGCGGCACTAATAGTGAGCATCATGTCCTTCAGAGAACTTAGCTGTTTCCCCTTGTTGGCAATCTCGGCGCCCTGTGTGTAGTCGCACAGATATTTTGGCTCTAGAGCCATCATACTGATGCACAAGACCATCACTCGCGCAGGGTAAAGCATAGGGTCTGGTTCGGTTGCTTTGGCTAAGTTCCGGACGAAGTCGATGACCTGATTTTGTGTTGTTTGACGGCTCATCGCGAACTTGTAGAGGATCTCGCTACCATGCTTTTCGAAAAGACGGGCCGAGGAAGGGTCATGCAGGAGTTTGGCAAGGTTCTTCTGAGCGGTAGCTGCAACGATGTGGTTCTTGATGGTGTTTGCGAATGTTCCTGCTTCTTGTCAACATCTCTGAGCTTCAGGCCGGTGTGTTGTACTTACTGCTGACGAGTCGATACTGTACGACACCTTGTTGTCCAACCTTCTCCGCAAGAGCCGCGATGACGTCTTCGAAAACCTCCAAGGGTATATCCAACAGCAGCATCTCGACTTGTTCCCCAGATATTACTGATTCGTGATGTGTTGTGCAAAGAGCTTCTCGATATTTATCTTGCGGAGGATACTGTAGGCCGTCAGAGACTCGGAGGCGAGAACATGTGTAGCGCAAGGTAAAAGACCTGGTCCGTGAGCTCTCAACATCTCAGTCTGCCTTCACCTTGAGTTCGCGACTCTTACTTGATAAGTCAGCAAGCGATCGCAATGACCTAACTTTACTAGTGCAATGCGTGAATAAGTAAGTGAAAGCAACTTACCCAAGCAGCGCGAGACGTTAGTTTGTGTTCCACAGACATAGAAAACATAGAAAGAACTCTAGACACAAATTATGCTGCGCACAAGATCATGCATCAGTGATAGTGTATAATCACGCAGACACTTTGTGATGTCGTGACAAATGACAATCGGAAGTCAGCTGCCCAGGGCCCAACCTATTAGTATCAGTGCATGCTATCCAACATACTCACTAGATCTATATCACTTGCAGTCAGCTTGTTTGACGGCCAACTGTTCATTTCATTCATTCAGTCAGTCATCGATCCAATGGCCGGAAATGCTTCGAGCCTTGATCTTCTGCCCTTCGGAAGCCAGAACAGTGAAGACAAACCACAGTAGGTTTTTGGGAGTTCTGCACAGCGCTTACTCACTTTGTCTAGGTTCCTGTCCAGCACAATTACTGTGAAGGTGTGCAAGTCATGGTCGGACAGACCAGATCTAAGACAGACATTTACTGTTCAAAAATGCCTGCTTTACAATGAAGACCAGTTTGAAGAGAGGTGTTTGATCAGTCAAGACGAGATTGTATATCTCGAGGCTGATCCCGAAGACTTCAAAACGTACTTGGAATGGCTGTACGCCCGCCGTCTGCCTGAACATATTGGGAAACCGCGGCGGGATAATTCATCCAACCTAAACTGGCTGCCAAGTTCATATGGTCTCGCTTGCAAAGTTGGGGATGCACGCTATCAAAACCTCCTGATCGTTCGCATGTCCTGGTACGCCCGAGAGATCGATGACTTTCCAGAAACCCGGTTTGTTCGCAGCTTATATCTCGAGACCGAAAGCTTGTCTACGAATGTCCCTGGCAGGAATTTGATGGTTGATCTCTGGGCGTGGAAGGCGAGACCTGATTGGGAGTCCATAGACAACCTTGCTAGGGTAGTTTGCCCGGAGTTCGTCGGGCAGCTGTGTGCGGCCTTGATAGATCATCGGAATACGCCTTCTGAAAAGCTAGTAGCGCCATGGTCAAACTCCAAGGTTGACCAATATTTGCGGAGAGTGAGGCGTGATGAACGATAGTTGAAAAGCAGATAGACTTGGGACGATTCAATGCACGATGATGAACACATCGCAGGGTGATTCTGGGACTTTTTAGGCCTAGCGTCTTAGCAAATGCGTGAAGACGCGTCATCCATGTCTATTCTCCGACCTCTTCCACCTCAATAGACACTGAAACTCACCATCCTGAGCATCGAAGGTTGCGTCTTTTCAGTGTTTCATGCTTCCATTAATCTACACGTTTCAGTGCCGATCAAGGCTTGTCCAAACTGTAATGATCTTCAGTGTCCAACGGACCACATTTGTATTTACGGACATCGAGAGCGTTGTCGGATATAGGTAAATACGGAGGTGGTTCACTTTCTTCAGCCTCTTTATGATGTTGTTCCTTAGAAGCAGTAACACAACAGGGATACCAAGCTCGATACAACGGTATACTCTCGGCTCGACCGACGGTCTACTACCGTACCAAAAAGCGTCAACTATCTACATTTGATGGTGCGCAAACATGACCGTGAGTACAGCGAAAGTCCAAAGCCTTCTTGACGCGATTGATAGTCCAGACAGTTCGGTTCATGCACACGTGATAGTACTACTAAACTATTGCGCCGCTCGGTCGGCTTCCTCCAAAGCCTTTTCCGCGCTCACCTTGGCCACTATCTCAACTTCCGGCATGAGTGCTGGGCTCGCATTCTCCACTGCCTTGACATCGCCATCCCACTTCAAGCGAGCGAGGGTCATACCCTCGGGGCCGTTAGCGTCGTCGTGCTCTGCGACCAGGATGAGGGTTCGATGGGTGGTAGGCCTGAAAACACACTGCTGTGGATGCGCTGCACGTATGTCGTTCCAAGGGTTGCTCGAAGAATAGAAGTTGCCGAGCATCTGGAATCGAGAATCTCCTGGTCTCATCTTCAGCCAAGACGGCTCGAGCATGGAGTTGATCGGTACAGCTTTGCAAAGTTAGCTAAGATGCAGAGCGTCATGTGTGAGCACAATCATGAAGTACCTTTTTCGACCAGACTATACCACCCGTACACTTTCTTGGGCGGCTCATTCAGAGTCGTTAGGCTCTGCGCTGTTGTGTCTTGAGAGGCTGTTGCGCTGGCACCTGGCTTATCGACATCGTCATCATCACTATCATTCCCGTACGGATCATCCCCACCCCATTCTGCAGCTTCTTCTTCCTTTAAGTCGAGCCAATCTTGATTACCGATATCAATGTTTGCACCCCATGCGTCCGCGTCGACATTGCTGCAGCGCCCGACGCCCACAATGTCTTCCTCATCTTGGCTGGAGTTGAGCAGAACGACCACCACCCCCTTATGGCTAAAGTCTTCTTGGTCGGCTACGATGAAGTAGAGTGGATGAATTGTGTCGTCTTGATCGCGCAGGTGAATGAAACAGTTGTACACGTCTCGTAAAGAGCGACCGCTGAAGTCTGGCTGCGGGGCGAGTTTGGATCCCGCTGTGCTTGTCTCGCCCGTATTGATGCTGTCTTCAAGCTGCTGGCGACCCGTCGCGTCCAAAGCAGCTGTGTGGAAAATAGCGAACTTGAAGCGAGACAAGCCGTCCAGCGTCGCGCGATGATGTTCAGCATTAGGGGCCTTCTTGGGAAGTGTTTTCGCAAGATCTTTGGTAGAAGACATGGTGTTGTAGGTATTGTTGCGTGTAATTTGCTCCTCGACAAAGAAGCCCTCTCGGAATAGGTGAATGAGCGGGTGGGGATGACCTACTAGCTGTCGTAGCCGGGCCGCGCCAGACAATCGCAGGCGTAGAAGGGGAGAAAACCACAGCGGTGCAAACCTTGGGAGCGGAACCGGTTTCTGATTATGGTGACTCTAGCCTTAGTGTTGGTTGCCTTGGCGTCGGGCACCTGTCGCTGACGTGCAGTGGGTGTGTGATAGTAGCAGGTGGGGCAAATGTCAGTGGCTGTCGTACAGAGTTCGGAGGGCACTACAGGAAAGCGCGTAAACGTATGGTATGATGTCAGAGGCTAGTTTTCATGCGGACTTGCTCGCAAATAATCTGCCATCTCGCTCCCTCTCACACTCCGCCAACGCTATGCACTACTTTCGGAACTTTTTGTTTCCATATCGACGTATCTGGTAGTGAGATTTCGGTTCTTAGTGGTGTATAGCAGGGGGATACGGTCTTCGACTACTCGATAGAGAAGTGCTGATGCTCTATAGGTACCAACCAATCACTCGCTGCTTGATTGAGTTCGTCAACATTAGACAGGACCTCATAGAGTAAGCTGGACACATTACTGTGTGTCCCCAGTCGCGGCCAGGAGAGTGCATCGTCTCTTCAAAGCTGTTACTAGCCCCATGATCATGCAATCAATCGAAATGCGAAGGTCTTTGTCTATGAACATACAAATAAGCAGCCCTATAAAAAGAGCCGAGTTCGTGTCTCCAGCGTCAGCATGAGCCTTTTCCTACCGGTGAGATCAAATGATACATCCTAGGCCGAGACACTCGGGGAGTACAGATAAGGCAATTCCGGTCCTTTTTATATCCCAAAAAGATTTCTACGTAAATTGTCCCAGATCGTTGACCGAACTCTGTAACGATCTCTCACTTCACACAAATGGTTGGATCCACCATGCTTCAGTGTATCCAAGTAGGAGGGCTTGTAATCTCCAGGCGACCTACACAGTCTGTCGATCCACGGGGGCCAACATTAGTATAAAGAATATGATTGCGTTATTGTTGATGCCTCGCAAAATCATCCTCAGAGTATCTACTCCATACACAGCTATGATGCTCAAGACTCTCTTCTTTACCAGCCTCATAGGCTCTGGGACTGCTGCGCCGGGTATGATCTTCAACTGCGCAGACAACCTCCAAGGTAACTATCCGCCTCCTTAGATATGAACTTCACTCATCTTTGCTCAGACATTTGCAATAATATGTGCTGGGGCGCTTACTGCACTCGACCGTCGTTTGGAGCAACACTGAAGTATGATCGTTACGGCGGTACAGGCAATCGTGACAGTGCCATCGGAAGGGCTCGTCAAACATCGGCTGGCTGTCTTCCTAGACCCAATCGTTGTAGCGTAAGATTCTACCAATGCTGAAGCATACAGATCAAATATATTTTCTAACTATTTCATAGACTAGCGGCGGCAATCCGCGAGCTGGCGAGAACTGCGATGAGTATCCGTTCGCAAGTACTTCTGATGCCGACAAGGGTGGGCAAGTTACCAAGTGTGTTATCAGTAGGCACAACAGCCGTTAGTTCAAGTCTTCCCAAAGCGGAGGTCCAACTACTGAACTAACCGGTTTCTCACATACAGGCCAAGGTCGCATTATCCAACAGTATTATGGTGGCTCTTGCAACAGTCAGCCATGCTTATTCATTGTCGGCTTCGGCAACCCCGCTGCAGCTGGCGTACAATACTGCCAGGCCTACAGTGATCCGCACGGTAAATGTATCAACAACCAGATTGCGCAGATATACAAAAACGGAGCCCCTGATGTGCGTCCCGCGACAAAGAAGCGCTCCGAGCTCGAGTACGTGGCCCAGTCTGCACTGTTCCGGATGTCTAGTGGCATGGAAGTCTTGCTACGTGAGTTTCCATCTTGCTTCAAGGACCTATCACACAATTACTGACCTACATGTAGCAATCGATACCTTGCTCAATACCACATTCGTTCATCCAACTGCTCGCAACACCACTATGAAGGCTTGGGTCGTGGAGAACGACGAGGATGAAGATCACATCGACTGGGAGTTTGTCGAGGACTTTGTCGCGACCAGACTTGACTGAAGCTGCTTCAGCACTATCGCTGGATCTAGCGGGTTTCCTATGTTCTCGATAAACCTCTCCCTTCGTCTGAGCGGCTGTCTATATTGCGCTACAATTATCGTCACTCATTGAGCTGTTCGTCTGAGGCGTTCTGCTGTTTTAACTAGGCCGGTTTTACTGATATGGTAACCCTTTACTCTCATAATATGACGTGCCTTCCCAGTTTTGATTTTGTCCTCGTCAATTTTGGCCTCGTTTTTAGCCTCGGACGGCTCAGGCAAGGAAGCCCTTGTTTCTGACTTGCGACGTCTAGTGCTCATTGGTGACTCTACGAGGTCAGGCGAAGAAGGCCTATCACTTCGGGTGAGACGTCTACTAATCTGCCCCCTTTCAGTCACAAGCACCTTCTTATTGCCCTTCGTTTTGGATACTCTGCCACCCTTGGTGTTGCTCAGGACATTCTTCTTTAATTTCGTGGCGCCAATTTTCTTTTCATTTTGAGGTCGAGACTTGTTCTCCTTCTTGTGTTTAGATATCTTCTGGCCTTTGCGCTCAGACCTGACGCTCGACCTGCGTGTACGTGATACCTTTGTCTCTTTCTTCTCTTTTGCTTCCTCCACAATCCTTTCCCTGGCTGCAGCCTCTTGGGCATGTTGACACTGGTTCACGTTTAGACTGCCAGGAGTCGGAGCCGCTGCTCTCGGGAGTCGTGTGCGTATAGAGGCAGCGGCGTGATTAACCTTTCGTGTCATGATGCTGCTTGTTGATAGCTTCAGCTTCCTGGGATGATTCAGATGTTGGAATTGTGATCGTATTGGCGGTCCGATATTTGTATCGGTTGGTGAGCGCAAGGCGATTGTGTTGCAAGACTTGACGGATAACTTTGTGATTTTGAGGCGTCAGTAAATCACCAAGCATAGACTAAATAGCCCTGTCTGGAATTAACAGCCCGAAGTGGCCAAAGAGGTCGAGAACAAAGCAACCTCAAAGGTCCAGTGACGTTGCACGATGACCACTACATGACTCTGGTATGGTGCTTTGTCCCCAAGATGTAGAAAATCGAGGCCAGTTTTTTCGATGCGATAACCATGACTGTCATTGTCCCTTTGTCCATAGGTCAAAGGGTCTTCGGCGTGTACAAAGTATAGACGCAGTGAACGTAGGCGCGCAGACATACACCGGCTACGATTAAAACAGATTAGTATTGAGGGTATACTATCAAATGAAGATACATGTTACAATACTTCGTGTGTCTTTGCTTGCCATAGTCGTGATCAAATGCGCCTTCAAACCAACCCAAACGCGCTTGATCGCAAAAACGCCAACAATACCGCAAGTCGTACGCTCATTGTAATGATATGCTAAGAGTCATGCAACGCTAAGTAGAACTAACCGGCAAATGCGAACCGCTTAAGGTTGAACATCGGTTTTCGAGGCGAGCACTCGCTTTCGGCTTCGCTGTCTGGCACAAGAAGGTCTTCGCTTCCTTTTAGTGATGATCTCCTTCTCTTCGCAGGCGTCATAGGAGGTGGTGAACTCGCGGCAATAACCACATCGGTTTCCATATCAGTCCTGGTAGAGTCTGTAAGCTCTACCCCATCGTCCTTCTTGGACGATGTTCCGGGGAGGATGGATTCTGCATCGGGCACGGCAATGAACGTAGGTGTAGGTTCCCGAGGTGATGGTGTAGATTGCCATGCCTCGGTAGGTCGGCGGTCTAGACGGGGTTTGTTGCCTCGTGGTATACTCAATGATGGCGAGGGCGATTTGTAGGTGAACTTCGCCCGCAGTTCGCTTATCTGAGATGAGATTGCACCGCTGAAAACCGACTCAGGTTCCGGCGAAGATGCAGGTGTGAGGGTACCGATAGAATCCTGAGATTGCGCAGTGCTACCTCTAGAGAAAACAGTCGACTGTGATGCGCTTCTTGCACTAGACTGGGTGTCACTGAAGACGCGTAGCTTCTTTTTGGATTGAATCACGGTTTCTTCTAGATCAGCCGCCTCAACCATAACATCCTGAATGGAGTCATCTGAGTAGAGCTCAAAATCCTGGTCTGTCTTTCTCCTACTTTTCTTCGCTCGGTGCAAGGTTGGGCTCGGCTCTGGGATGGAAGATGCGAAGAATTCACTCCTAACAACACCCTCACCGCCTGCAGCAGGGGTATCGGAAGCGGAAACCGAGCACAGCCGTTGTCTCTTGGAAGGATGCGGAACTGATCGTCGACCAGCAGTTGGATCAGTCATTGTACGTCGGGGTGGTTGAGGCGCTGTACTTGGCGTTGGCGGAAGCGGCCGTAAGCGTGAGATGGGTGCAGGTACTGCAGCCCATCCACTGGAATCTCGCTGCTGTTCCAGCAGTACCTGTTGACTTGGTGACGGCGTGAATAAATTTGGGGACAACTCCGCCAAAGGGGTACGCTTGGCTTTGAAGAACGAGTCGATAGGCTTCATGCCTTTCGCATCCGGTGTCTGGACGACTGCTGAAGTCCTGCGGGAAGGGGCAAGAGGTGTTCCGCTAGTTTTCCTGTTGCTGGTGACGTTCATCGGAAGTTTCGTACGTGGATATAGATCACCTTTTGCAACACCGGTGGCAATATCTGAAGGTACTTCTTCTCCAATATAAGGCATGTCGGCGAGATTGACGCCCTCTTCGAGTGGCGTGAGATTGACCAGTTGTTTTGCGACCGGACAATAGACCCATTGGTAGAGGAAGGTTTTCTCTGCTTGGTCAAACGATTCCATAAACCCAGCTGGCACCTTGAGCTTGCCGTCGAATTGAGCAGCTTTGACGAGCCGATCGACTGTCTTGTGCTTCCGCAGCATGCGGTGGGCAGTCTTGAGGCCCAGTCCACCAATGCCCGACAAGTAATCGCAACCACTCAGGATGCACATTCTCCGGAAGTCGGCGTCAGACCAGCCTACCAAGCTGACCTCCCTGCAGGCGGTAAAATGATTTCTGTTGACCTCGATGCATTCTCCCCATTTGTCAAGCTTTGTTATCAGACATTTGACGCCGAAGACAAGCAGATCCGAATCTTCGGACAAGACACCGTCGATGATACCCTTGCGCTCCAGATATGCCAGTTGTGAATCAGCCTCGTAAGGCGCGACAACGTACTGGATATTGTGTTGCTTCAGCTCTTCGATGACCATGCGCGCCATTTCCGGTGTCACGTCCACGCTCTTCTGTAACTCCTGTTGCGCTTGGGCTGTCTTGCCGACCTGCAGAAGTTCGAGTCCAAGCCTTTTGCCCTCTTTTCTTCGTTCTCTTCGACCCTTCTCTGTGCCAGCTTTGCTCGGTAGGTTATCTCCATCGAACACCAGGTAGGGTGTGACGCCGAAGTGGATAAGCATGCGGACGCGGTGCATGACAAAATCGACATATCTAGGACTCCATTAGCATGTGAGTGTCACATGTATGATGCATTCGTCGGTGCATACTTAGTTGTCGGCTTCTCGAGCGCCAGTTCAACGGCACAGGCTGCGGTACCGCGGTGCAGCCAACCATACGTATCTACGCCAATCGTCTTGCCAGCGTATTTCTTGAGATTGCATGGTTGCTGGACCGACTTCAGCAGCGGAAGAAGGCCTGTTCCACGATTAGCATTGTAGAGTGGGTCGTCGGATGTACCAACCTGAGATGCCCATCTTGTACCCTTTTGCCGCTCACGCGTCCGGTCTGTACAGCGGACTAAGACGCAGCAACTACCGCAACATGTTGGTATCGTGGACCGGCGATGGGAGAAGAGAGGCTCTTATACACTAGTACACAAACGACAAGAGAAAAGGAAGCGCGTTCGCGATCTGAAGTGTGGAGCAGTCATGGATCGCGAGTACACGAGATGACAGGAACGCGCCCCGCTAACAGTTGATCTAGTCCATATCCGTCTGCTAGCGTGATTCCGAACGCCGACCCGCCGATGGATATCCAAAAATTTCTTACTCCCAACACCAGCACCAAACAAAGTTGCAAACGCTCAAAATGGTCAGCAATCGCCTCGACAAGGTGCACAAGAAGATCACCAAGAAGAAGGGCAAGAATCCCAATCTCCACGAGGGCAGCCGGGACACAAAGCGGTTACAGAGCGCAGCGCAAAGAGACGACAAGCTCAACCGCCTTACTAAAGTCCGAGAACACCAAAATCGCCCATACCGTATGCACACCGTCGCCAGCAGGTTGGCATGATGTAACTAACGAATGACAGTGTTGAGAGTCAAATCGTTCCAATCATATACCACAGAGCATGATTCACCACTCAGCGTACCGGAAATCCAGGCTATGATCGAGGACTACTTAGGTCGCGATGACGAGGAGCTGGCAAAACTGAAAGCAGAACGTCGTCCGGGACGGCCACCAAGCACACGTCAAAATCCGTTGGAGATTAATCAGAAAACCGAGCAAGACGAGTATGCTTCTGGCTTCTGGGTGCCGGACCTTGAGGATGTCATTAATCTGAGGAAGCTGAAGGAGTGGAACGGCCAGTGGGCGCAGCTTGCCACGCTCAAGTTTTCCAGGATCTCGAAGGGGGGATTCAAGAAGGAGTCTAGCTTCCCACCAAAGGGCATGTCATGAGCGATGGAGAATCTTCCGGGTGCGGCCCCAAAGGCTTGTTCAAAGACCAACATGCCGAGCTCTAGAAGTTTTATTTGGCGACAGAAGATTGCTCTTTGTTTTCGAGTTTACCGGTTTTGCTGTGGGAACCGCCGGTTTCTGCGATAATTTCTGGGGATTTTCGCGCCTCACAACGGCCCTACGATCTCATCCCTGCCAGCCTAGTATGTGCAGTTCGTATCTACGGCATATTACCATGGATGCGGGTCTCACAACGCACTCGATTTCTACGCACTTTCATACTGTGCAATATTCTCTAAAAGCTTGTATCGAGCAAGCATACAGAGACTACCCAACCATCGCCTACGTACCGGTGGTGGATTCTCTAGAGATTGAGATTTGAAGACTGGTGCGTATTTGGACTTGCAAAACAATCGACGTCATTCTAGCAATGGCAGACGAAAGACCTGGGACGAGCCGAGAACCACACTTTAAGGAGAACCGAATGTGGTTCGCATCGAGCTATAGCTCAAGATTTGTAGCGACAACATATACATATCCAGTAAAAACTACTTTACTCTGTCTTTTGAGACATCCAGTCTACCCATTCCATGACTGCATCTCGTCTATTTGTATCGTTCAAATGCAACATGCCAAACCTTCATCGCCTTCAACCCCGTCCTCAAGAACGGGACGACCCTCTTGAAATCCTCAGTCTCGCGAAATTCCATATGCGCCTCCTTGCTTGGCCACCCGATAAACATTGCAAACAGTTTTCCATCGACACCCTCCCCCAGACTCTCATGCTGATGCGGTTCAACACTCCATGCTCCAGTAATGCCTGAAGCTCCCGACTGAGGTACCGTAGCGACCTCGGCGCAAAACTTGGAGAACTGGGAAGTGTATTCGTCTTGGTTGTACTCGGGGGGAAAGTAGGCGTTCAAGCACTCAGTGACGGGCATGGTAAATGGGTCGTCGAACTCAAAGTGTTCAGCAGGGAATTTAACGTGGAAAATTGTTGGTTCCTCTGTAATGAATTCCTGCTTGAGTTTAGACAAAAAGGGCTGGTATCCTGGGCTTGTTTCGAAATTCTTGTGGGCACCGATGGATTCCCAGTCTATATCTAGTCAGCGAGGGTATGATGGCGACGTGCTGAGTAGGGACAGAATGGCTATTACCTACCCACGACCATCTGGACTGTATCCGGATTCTCAAGTTGTCGACCCCAGTACAATGCTAGACAACCATACGCTCCGCAAATGGTAAACAAGGCCGACTCCCACGCTTCTCCTGTCTCGCCGGATGAGAGATCCAGACCAGGCTTCATAGACAAGTAAACAATCTCACTGATGCCTTCAGTCATCTTGTGTTCGGGGATGTGATTCGACGATGACTTTCTGAGTATAGAGCACTGAGAGAATTGAGTGTACAAGAGAGTCACCAATCAGGACTTGTGTCTGTTGTATGGAGTTGAAAAATGTTACAAAGGAGGATAATAAGAGAGAAGACGTTCCTAATCGGTGCCTGAGTACCATACGTTACCGTGAGCTGTTTGCTCCACATTGGCGAACAGGTGCGACACGGGATTAGTAATCGAAGCGGGGTTGGTACAACGAAGCGATAACTGCGAACACCGTGGGCGCATTACATCCCACCATGCCCCGGACATATCTGATTCGGATGTCTACAAGCGAAACAATTCATGGACAACACACCGGTACAACGTAGGATTTCCGTCTTGGCCACGGGAAAGTTGGTCTGATGACAAAACCGCACAGTCTGTTGATGAGTAAGGGAACAACTCCCGAAACACGGAACGGAAAATTGAACTCGTACTCCAACCCAAATCGCCGACTTTGCGTATTTCCGAGTGCCGGCACGCTTCAAGCATAAGCGCGCTCGCAAAAGCTGCAATTCAAACCATGCGCAAAGAAGTGCACTCCCGCTATTATCAGACCCTGCGATTCCAACGCCCCGTATATCCCGTACTCCCATTCCCATCCTTCTTGTATACAGATGGAATGCCTCCTGCCTTCAAAATCTGTCGGCAGGATGCGCAGGCGATAGTATTGCAGCCGGGACATTGCTCTGCGAACTTGAACAGTGGTCGTGTGCAATGCGCACAGATGTGATAGCCTTCAACTTTGTTCCACCAACGCCTGTGATCACAGTTACCGGACCCTGTGTTACGTTCGTTGAATCTTTTGCTTCGTTCTTCTTTGTCGGCTGCTTGCTTTTTAGCGCGCTCCTGTCTGACACGCTCCATTTCTTCTTGATAGGCTTTCCATCTTGCCTCCTGCGCTGCGCGTTCCTTTCTGTCGCGCTCTGCAGATTCTCTTGCCTGCTTCGCTTGCTCTTGTCGAAACCGCTCTGCCGCTTCTTGAGCAGCCTTGTTCCGCTCAGCCTGCTGTCTTGCCCGCTCTCGGCGAAGAGCTTCGTAGGCCCTCTCTGCAGCAAGCCGTTCCCTTTCCGCCTTACGGGCCTCCTCAGCTGCTATTCGTTTCTCTTCTTGAACCCTTCGCTGCGCGAGGTAGTCTTCGAGCTGCTTTAGTTGTGCTTTGGCTTTGTCTAGCGGTATCTGCTTGATCCGGATAGCGTTGTCCGCGTTGATGGAGGCCATTCTGATCACATTCTTCTCCTCCTCACTCAGTCTTTTGCTCAAGAATGCAAATACATTCCAGGCGTACGGAACATCATTCGCTAGTTGTGTGCGATTCTCAACAATCATAGCATTGAGGCGATCGATTTCAGCCTGGAGGGGCTTGATAATATTCTGAGACCGTCGGATTTGTTCTTCCTGGTATCTCTCAAACTCCAGCCACTCCCGTCGCTTTCTGTCGCTTTCTGCTTGGGCACGCGCTTCGTCTTGGGCGGTTGTGTCGGGACGTGGGGGCGCTTGGTACTTCGACTGTGGGGTGGACGCAGGCTGAGGGCCAGGTCGACTTCCGGATGATGGCGCTTTTGGCTGTGGTCGGTTTCGATCATATTCGGCTCTCTTGTTTGCATCTCCTAGGATCTCCCATGCTGCGTTGATCTGCGCCTGGTGTTAACATTGCACACTGACAAATGCAGTATCCTCCTAGTACCGCTACTCACAAGCTGGGTCTTCGCAGTGGCGTATCGACACCCGATATTCTTGTCCGGATGATGCAATCGCGCGAGACGGCGGTACGAGGCCTTGATCTCGTCATGAAGCGCTGTTGGTAGCACCTCTAAGGTGACATAGTAGTCGTGGGTGGGCGCGGCGGGAGCCATCTCTCGTGCAACCTAGCTGTTACAATGAAAGCCCTGTGAGGGCATAACACCCTAAGTGCTCTGTGCGGAAGGACTACGTTTGAACGGCGAAGTAGTGCTGGGAGATTGAGTATTATGAGGAAATCGAAGCTGCAGCCTGAACGAGGCTGTGGTTTCTAAGCGCCGTACCACCACGACCCGTTTGCAGACCGCGAGTGGAAGCGAGAGGGAGAGTAAGAACCATTGGATGTCAGTCAATATCAACTAAGCCGCAGCAAGAATCCATGAATGCAGTGCTCTCTCCATCTATGCAAGATGAATTACATTTTCCTTTTCAGTCCCATATGCATGCAATCGCTATCCAAACGTCCCAAATAACAATTACGCTTAATCATACACAATCATAATCCAACACCGATATTGACAAACACACCTTTCAATTGACCTTGGTGACCTTGATTCCACGATCGAGGAGCGCATTCTTGAGACCCTTGGCGACCTGTTTCCTCGTCCGGGCAGTCTGTCGCAAGCTATCGATGTTGTCATCAACCAGGTCGCTTAGACGCGCAATCTCTTTGCCTGTTGTCGGGCTGCCTTCGGGCGTATAGAACAAACCATAGCCCTTGCTGGGTGTAGGGGTAGCCTCAACGTCTGGGGTCAGAGCGCGACGGTTCAGCTCGCTCAAGCTCATCTTGTTACGGTTGGTAGGCGGCGTAGCGTACGGCGTGTCGGCAATGCTGCGGCGGAGATCAGTGCCGCGTGATCGTCGGGGCGTGCCGGTGTTGCGTGAGGAGGACGAGGATGGACGGCTGGAGTCTGCGAGGCCGATCTTGCGCATCTGTGCCTCGAGGACAAGGATATCGTTGTTCTTCTGCTCAGCTAGGCTGGCCAGACGGAGAACGGTTTTCTTCACAGCTTCCATAGATGGTACTGCCTTTGTGCTGCCGTTCTGGGCGTTGTGTGAAGCCAGACGTGAGCGCAAAACTGCGACAGCGTCTTCAGCCTTCCGCAGTGATGTCAACAATTGGGCATAATCGTTACGCAGGGCTTTTTGCCCGTCCGCAAGCTCCTTGGGCAACGGCGCTTTGCGGAGTGCTTCTGCCTTCTCGGGGTCTTTGCGATTGATGATCTGGCGGCGAATATCGTTGAGACGAGTCATCAGCTTGGCCTTGTCGTGAAGCAAACGAGCAAGCTGTGTGAGCTTGAAAAGCACATCCTGTACTCGTCCAGCATCAAGCTCTCGCTCAAGGTCATCTTCAAGGGCTCGTAAGGCTTGGATCTCACACAGGGTGAACTCCTCGAACCATGAGCCATGGGCTCCTTCATCTTGGACATCATCCAGTATACGTCGGTCGATTTTGTGGCCAGACCGAGGCTGCAGATGATACTGTGTGAATGACTTGATGGATCGCGCGTTCCAGCCCAGCGCATCCACCATGCCGTTAATGTCCTTGTAGATCAACTCGATCTGAGCAGCGTGGCCAGTCTTGCTAGGTGATTTGCCACCAGTGTAGTTTTGGTATGCGACAAATTCTTCCAGGTTCCGGCTGGGTTCAATCGGCTGCGAAAGCTGTGCCCGCATCCGCTCATCATCCTCATCTTCGAGATCAGATACCTGTGGTTGTGGCGTCGGCGGCTTAGACCCAAGCATAGATGAGCTCAACGAAGCACCCGGTGCGACCAGAGGTTCTCTTCGAAGACGAGATGCTGAGCTTGAAGGAGCCGGACTAGGCGAGCGAAGGTCTTGAGCGCGATTCGCCGGAGGTGGGAAGGTTGGTTTGGCAGGCACCGATGGCTTAGGGCCCTTGGCTGGTTGCTGTCCAAATAGCGATGAGCCTGAGAATGACGGCTGGTTACCAGCAGGTCTCGAGGGTTGTGAAAACAAGGAGGGCTGAGCGAGTGAAGTGTTGCTACCAGACTGGGACGTGGCACCGGATTTCATGGTCGGAGGAGTCGGCGCAGGAGGGAAGAAGCTCTTTGACTGGTTCATACTGTTCTGCAAGCTGAAGCCAGCCGACTTCGTAGCCTGCGACTTTGGAGCGTTGTTTGGCGGGTATGTTTCATCCCCTTCTTCGACGTCGTCCTCATCCTCATCCTCATCTTCATCAAAAGAGTCTTGGTCGTCTTCATCTTCATCCTCTCCGCTCTCCTCGTCGTCGTCATGGTCACGGTCATCCTCGTCTTCGTTGTCAATGGGAGATACATCGACGGAAGAACTGGGTGCTTCTACTTCAACACCAGGACTGCCAGCGAGAGGAGGCAAATCGTCGCTAGTCGACTTTGGTAGCTTCGTGTTGATAAAGTCCGGAGGTAGAGGCGCATCGTCAGCCTTGGATGGTTTAGCCTTGGTGAAGTCTGGTGGTAAAGGCGCGTCGTCCATAGGAGTGGCGGGCTCCTGTGCAGGCGGTGCTGCTTTGGGAGTAGCGCTTTCTTTTATAGGAGTATCGCTTGAGAATAGTGATTTCGACTTTGGCGGCGATGCCGGCGTGGTAGAGACGTATTGCGGAGGAGCCTCACTGGCCGGAGTAGCTGGCGGCTTCATTCCCGTCTTTCCTAACATGTTGGCAAAGTCACTGCCGAAGAATGAGCCGTTGGCAGGAGCCGCAGGCTTCGCTGGATCGTCCTTGGCCGTGCCATCGCTAGCAAAAGTAGTGCCGAGCTTGAAGCCACCTGCAAGGCCAAACAGGCCTTGCGATGCTTGGGCTTGTGGGGTGGGTGTAGCCTCATCCCTCTTTCGGTCGTTGTTCGCGTCGCTGGTATCAGAGGCCTTGGACTCGAACGAGGCTGTGTTGAACGAAGATTTTTCCGGCTGTCCAAAGACTGAGCTGCTCTGCTGTGCGGGTGTGTTTGCCCAGGAAGGCAGTGAAGATCCAGTACCAGATCCAACAGTCACCGTAGAGCCGAAGCTTGGCTCCGTCTTCAGACCCGCAAAGCCAGATTGCTGCTGCCCTTGTCCAAGCGATGCAAAGCCTGAGCCTGTTTGCGCGGAATTGTTGCTGCCAAAGCTCGAGAAGGAACTCGATCCTCCAGCACCTCCAAACTTGGCAAATCCAGACGAACCACCAGCAGCCGCCGAAAAGGGGTTGGACTTGGATTCGGAAGATTGTGCAGGTGTTCCCCAGGGTGATGCTTTGTTTCCCATTCCACCCGCTGCTCCGAAACCGAAACCACCAGCAGCACCCACAGCGGACGGTGCTCCAAAGGATGACTTTGCGGGATTGCCGATTGCAGACGGTGTTCCAAAGGCTGGCTGAGAAGGCTTACCGATTGACGAGGGAGCACCGAATGCAGGCTGAGAAGGCTTGCCGATTGAAGACGGGGCGCCGAATGCAGGCTGTGGGGGCTTACCGAAGGTCGGAGCAGGTAGACTCGTAGCAGCAGTGCCAAATCCAGGCGTTCCAAAGCCTGGAGGCGTAGGCTTCATCAGAGCAGGAGTTGGTGTACTGAAGCCATTTGCAGTGTTGCCGCCAAACGCGGGAATGCCCGATGTTCCTGGGGTCGCGGGTGTTCCAATGGACTTGCTGAAGGGGGTAGAGGTAGCGATGGGGAGTTTGGACGCAGGCGTAGAAGCCCTTGGGGTGGACGCTGACGGATGTTTGGTGGCTTCGCTGTTGAAGATGAGACCAGGATAGCGTTCGCCGGCCTCGATAGACTTGTTCCACACGACCCACCAGGCTGAAAGAAGACCTTCGTGAGTAAGAGCCATGTAAGCAGGCAAAGGCCACGGCGCCTCGTTGATCTCTTCCAGGGCGGGGATGGGGCGCAATATCTTCTCCTTGCTTGACAGATCAAGTGCCTCGCCAATGAAGACGCTGTCGAGTTCGTCGTCTCCATACGCTGTTCGCGGCACCTGTGCCTTTTTCGTGTCGTCCACAGCGACAAGCATGAGCTCGTTGCAATTCTCCTGGTGTGGAGAGATCTTGCTGCTGGTCGAGGCCAATATCGCAATGGAATCTGCGTGGGAAGAGGTGAGGATGAGCATGTCGTCGAGATCGGGCTTCCAGTTTTGTAGGCGCGTGGACGAGATGCGTGCAGGGAGTTGGCGGCGTGGAGCTTCGAAGGCCTCGGGAAGAGGATCCCAGATGAACGAGTGATACGTGAAAGACCTCCAGCCTTTGGTAGATTGTATGACACTGTACTTCTTGGACTCTAGGCTGTCCTGGTCCTGGTCCTTGACAGAGTAGACAGCCAGGAACTCTTCAGTTTTCAACCACGTCACGCCCGTCACTTCGTAGCTATCGTCCACATCCGGAGGTCGAGGAATGACGCCCTTGAGCTCTCCATTGGCCATGTGTATGGCGCAGGTGCCGTTAGTGGAGCCAGAGACAACCGCCTTTCCGCGCGCGCTCCAAGCGGCGCAGTTGACGTCGTGCTCGAGAATTGTCCGTTTGCCGCCGTTTCCCACGTCGCATATCTCGAGCTTTCCGGAATCGAGGACGATGGCGAAGTACTGCTCAAATTCAGCAGAGGGGTTGGGCAGGAGTGCGCGAAGGGTCGAGTCGGTTGCCAGTTTGTTGTCTGCGTCTTTCTTGCCCCGGCTCACAACATCCGCAACGCTGTAGATGGTCAAACCGCCCTCGGCGTCGTCGGACGTGACCAAAAAGTCTCCGTCGGCAGAGAATGCGACGTGGCGCAGGTTGGAAGTGGAGATGACGATGTCGGGTGTGTAGTCGGTCACTACGTCAATATCGCGGTCGTCGAGGCGCGGGTCGTCGGGCTGCTCGATGGCGTCGGCGATGGTCTTGTTCTGGAACGCCTTGCGCAAGGTGTCTGTAGATGTGATGACGAGCGTGTTTGGGCCAGCGGCCGCGAGCAGACCGGGCTTGGAGGCGACGGAGAGCAGGCTGGCAGAGGCCGGGGGCAGATTGTCGGTGGGCCATGGCTGGGGGAGGACCTTGAGCTTCTTGGGGCCTTGTTTGCCCTGGTTGAGGACTTTGAAGCCGAGATGCTGTGTCGCCGTCGTCAGTACAGTCGCACGTCGGTGTGGTGGTGCAAGCTTACCTCCGTCTCGACCTCTGGCACCTCGGGCCCAGCCTCGACAGCCGGCGCGGGAATCTTAGACATTCTGCAGGACTTGCAGGCCGAACAGGTTCTGGCGCGTAGGAGGCTCGGCTTGGGGTCGCGCGTTGGGGTTCGCAGCTTATTCATATATGCATCGGAGGGCGTGCGCAATCGCGCGTGAACAGGGTTGGGGTGTTTTGGGAAAGAGCAAACAGGCCGCTCTAGGCTAGGCGGGAGGCGTTGCAAGGGACCAGAAGACTATTGAAACGGCGGGTGTGATGTCAGGAGGAGGTGCCTGGCGCTCAGGACAGTCGAGCGACAAGCATGCGACCATTAGCTCGACACTTTGCAGCGACGCGCTTTGTTGTTCTGAGAAAGTTCCCGAGCTAGCGGAGCTGCACGACCGCGCCAAGCCTGCCTCCGAGCTCCAGGCACGACAGCTACGCAACCTCACCGTCGCCGCCGCCTCAACAACCCCAACAACCCCAGAGGAGTAGAGCGACATCAGCACGCAGACACATACACGCACAAGGCGACGTCTTCTCCTACAACAAACACCCCCACGACTCACCCGTAACACACCATGGGCGGCTTCGACTTCTCCAACCACAACCGCAATGCGGCCCTCCACGCCCAGGGCATCCCGCTGCCCAAGGCGACGAGCACAGGAACAACCATTGTCGGGTGTCTCTTTGACGGCGGCGTGGTCATCGCGGCAGACACACGAGCCACCAGCGGCCCCATCGTAGCAGACAAGGTACGCTCGTCCCCGCCAGACACACGCAGCAATCGCCCTGGCGACAGGTCTGACATGTGCTGCAGAACTGCGAGAAGCTCCACTACATCTCCCCTCACATCTGGTGCGCCGGTGCCGGTACCGCTGCAGACACCGAGTTCACCACCGCCATCATCTCGTCGAACCTCGAACTGCACGCCCTCTCGACCGGCCGCAAGCCCCGCGTCGTCACCTGCATGACCATGTTGAAGCAGCACCTGTTCCGCCACCAGGGCCACATTGGCGCCTACCTCGTCATTGCGGGCGTCGACCCCACCGGCGCACACCTCTTCACCGTCCACGCCCACGGCTCCACCGACAAGCTGCCGTACGTCACCATGGGCTCCGGTTCATTGGCCGCCATGTCCGTCTTCGAGACACAGTGGAAGCAGAACCTGTCACGGGAGGAGGCTGTCACTCTCTGCGCAAACGCCATCGAGGCTGGTATCTGGAACGATCTGGGTTCGGGTAGCAACGTGGACGTGGCCGTCATCACAGAGGACAAGACGACACTGATGAGGAACTACAAGACACCAAACACCAGGCAGCCCAAGCAGCGCAACTACAAGTTCCAGCGGGGCACCACGGCGGTGCTGAACGAGAAGATCATCACAAAGGAGGAGATTAGCAAATACGTTACCGTACATGAGCTCAAGGACGGCGACGTGGCTGGAACGGCCGAGACCATGGACATAGATTCGTAGGGGGTGCGTAGGTGACATGGCGTTACGAACATGAATGTGTACTATTACACCGAAACGGGGTCCCAGACGGACCGCCTCAGCCGGATAGCTACAAGGCAATATGATGACGATCAACGAACCACTTCAGACATGCAGAGCGAGTATTCAACAAAGACAAACTTCAGGCATGGCATCTTTTGAGTATTACGCTACCTAACAAAACAGAATGGATCCTAGGCCTCTACTGTAGGCAACATGTCGAGCACCTACGTCCTTTCCCGTCGTGCACCTGTCATCTCTACATTGTACTGTCTAACGACACCTCTTCTCTACAATACCAGCACCGTGCTCCTCGTACTCCTTCCTCGAAATCCACAGCTGGTGGAAGCTTCCCAGACTAGCCAGTATACTGCCGCCAATCCAGGCTGCGTACTTCCTCTCCACCACGCTACCGGGAGCAATGAGCTTGTTCCTGGTGCTGGGGTAGATGGCATTGATTTCGTAGTTGAGGCGTTCGTTGAACTTGTAGAGGAGCGTCGAGCCACCTGTGACGACAATGTTGGAGAGGAGAAGAGGGCGCTGGTCCGCGTCCACTTGCTGGACGGCGGCTTGGACGAGTCTGGGGATGGTCTGCTCGGGCTTCGGGGTGGCCATGGTTTCGCTGGGGAGAGCGGCGCTGTGGTCAAAGAGGCCTTCTGCCGCACGGAACCTCTCGATTCCAAACACTTGGTTCCAGCCGTCGGGCATCTCAAAGGGTCGGCCGGGCATGCTCTTTGCGAGCTCTTCGTTTGTGCTGAAGCGGCCGGGGCCGGGCCAGACTTCTACAACCGACTCCTTGAAGGACGTGAGAATGCGCTCTTCTTCGTTCAGACGGAACGAGTCGGTGGGTGGTGTTTCAAACGTCTTGTAGGTTGCTTGGGCCGGTTGGCCGGCGTCGACGGGCGTTTTGCTCTTGACCATGTAGTGTGGTATCAGTGGTACTTCGGGCTGGGCTTGCTTGAACGACGTTCGTATCTGGTCCGAGACAAAGTTTCCTGCCATAGGCGACTTCTGTACGCCCTTTCGCAGCACCATGCCATCGAGTACAGGCGTGACCGATGTATGCGACGCGCCAACGTCGATGATGATGCCCGACGCTTTTCCTGATGCAAAAGCAGCCAGCACACCCGTCTTCTGTAGGAAGAAAGCTGGCGTGCCCCAGTCCTCCATGGCGATTTCAATGTACTTTTCCCGTGCTTTTGCGCTGTTCCAGCCCGGTTCTGTGACGAGCAGCGGGCTGTCTTCCAGTGGCTTCTCGTTGTTCTCTAACGCATCCATATCCACGTCCATGCCCTCGCCGTTTTCTTTCTCTCCGTTGCCGTCGTTTAGGCCGTTTTTCGCAGGGTCGGTCGCTTTTGCGCCGGTGAGTCGGCTCGTAATCGCATACTCCCACAGCTTGGTCGCGGTGTCCCAGTCCTCTACTATGCCGTCCGAGCCCCAGTAATTCTTAATTTCCAGGCCGCCGACCGGTGCATGTATCGCATTTTCGCCAAAGAGTTGTTCGCCGGAGGAAGTCTGGCCGTAGAAAGAAGGGCAGACGGACTTGGGCACGTCCTCGCCGGCGAATCCAGCGCGTACGGTCGAGTACCCGGGGTCTAGAACGATCGCGGAGACCTCATCTATAGATATCAGTCAGTATGCGCTGCGCATGAAGCTTTGTGGAGCTTCGCGTACCTCCAGCGTATTCTCCCGCAGCAGGTGCGGTCGATGAGTTGGGGATGTTCATAGCGCGCGATTATCGGAATGCGCAAGTCGTGGTAGAAGATCGATGTTATAGCTGAATATCAATTGACGCGTGATTATCCGTCTCTGAGACTCTTCGGGCGTTGTGGTCGGGGGGCCGGGTGCTGGTGTTGGAGAGCAGCTGTCGCCAGACGCGAACTCCAAAAGTTGAGGTTGCGGACCTGCCTGGCCTCTGTCACCGCACCTGTCCCCCGCGCCTCCACTCCGCATAAGTCGGCGACGTACATGCAGAACCTTTTGAGTATCAGAAGATGAAGAGATAGCCTAGGCAATACAATGGTGCTCAAATTCATTCGCCAGCTCTACGCGCTGGACACCCTTGACACCCGCTTCGTTGTTCCGGCCACCGCACCCCCGAAAGAGGCGCTCGAAGAGGCCAAACTTGATCCCGCCGGGCCAGTACCAGTCAAAGATGGTCGAGACGGGAGCAGAAGCTTAGAAAACAGAAGCCATCCCCCACTATGGAACACGCCGGAATTCTACTTCTACTACGTGGCCATTCTGACGAGCGTGTTCTTCATGTTCAAGTTGGTGCTGGATGTGTCTCAAGGTTCGTGCAGCGTAGCAGACAGAGGGTAGATCATGCTAATTGCTTGTAGAATCCCACCCAAACTATTCAAAGTTCGATCATCTACTGTCCGATGGTTGGATTCCTGGCCGCAAAGTGGTATGTCACATCGTTGGCTATCACATGCCATAGGCTGACTTTCCAGGACAACACTGATGCTCAGTACGGCGGTTTCCGTCAGAACATTCCCTACCTTTTCATCGTTGTCTTACTTCATCCTACCTTGCGCAAGGCCTATGATTCGTTCTGGAGAGCCGACACGTATACTCAAGTCCGCTCTTCAACAGGCACTGGAGGCCTTACCATGGGCTTGACACCCAGTGCTGCAGCAGATGCCCGCATGAACCAACGCGTTTCCTTTGACCTTCTCTTTGCCGCCGTCTTCCTTGCTGCCCTACATGGCTTTTCCGCATTCAAGATCCTCGCCATTCTATACGCCAACTACTGTATCGGAACAAAGCTTCCTCGGCAGTATGTACCAGCTGCTACATGGATCTTCAACGTAGGCACTCTGTTTGCGAACGAGTTCTCGGACGGATACTCGTACGCCACCATCCTTGGGACTTTCCTCCCATCAACTGTGTCCGAGAAGGGCCAGCCAACATCCAACTTTGGTCACACTCTCGACAGCTACGGCGGCCTGATACCCCGTTGGGAAGTCCTCTTCAACTTCACCATTCTCCGCTTGATAAGCTTCAATCTTGACTATTACTGGAGTCTGAATACCCGCAATAGTAGTCCCCTTGAAGTACTTTACCCACCCTGCCTTGGTTCGATATAGCTAATAACATCAAGAAGAAACAACTCGACCCTTCCAACCTCTCCGAGCGGGACCGAGTCACCATATCCGCTAAACCTGCTGATTACACGTTCCGCAACTACTTCGCCTATGCCATGTACTCGCCTCTCTACCTTGCCGGGCCCATTATCACTTTCAATGACTACATTGCCCAATGCCGGTACAGACCTCATACCATCACCGCCAGACGAACCACTCTCTACCTTGTTCGTTTTATCGTTGTCTTGCTCACCATGGAAATCATGATTCATTACATGTACATGGTCGCCATCTTCCATGCCAAACCCGACTGGTCTCAGTACACACCAGGCCAGCTTAGCATGCTGGGCTTCTTCAACCTGAAGCATATTTGGCTCAAGCTTCTCATCCCATGGCGCTTCTTCCGTCTCTGGTCGCTGATGGATGGGATTGACCCTCCCGAGAACATGGTCAGATGCATGTCTGACAACTACTCCGTCATGCAGTTCTGGCGCGGGTGGCACCGCAGCTTCAACAAGTGGAGTTTGAGATATCTCTACATCCCGCTAGGCGGCAGCAAGGGCGAAGGTGTATGGGGCAAGGCGAGAGCAGTTGGAAACTATCTCGCTGTGTTTACCTTTATCGCGATTTGGCACGACATTCAGCTTCGGTTGCTCATGTGGGGGTGGCTTGTCACGCTCTTTGTTCTCCCAGAGATTATCGCTTCGTACATCTTCCCTGCGAGAAAGTGGAAAGACAGTCCGCATGCGTATCGCTGGCTGTGCGGTGTTGGTGCTGTGTTTGAGATCTTGATGCTCATGACAGCTAATCTCGTTGGCTTTGCGCTAGGAGTTGACGGGGTAAGGGACTTGATTCGTGGCATCGTGGGAACATGGTCTGGCTGGATGTTCCTGGCTACGGCTTGTGGCGCGTTGTTCACTGGCGTGCAGTTCATGTTCGAGTGGAGGGAGAATGAGAAGAGGAAGGGAATCAAGATGAAGTGTTAGACGTGAGCAGTATATTCGATTAGTTGTCTAGATAGGTGTTATTACAATTAAACTTCCAGTGTTATTCTCGATTGGCGACCTCTAGAGATATTTGCAAGGCTCGTGCTCTTCTCGACATCGTTCCCGGTTACATGGTGATGCAGCACTTTGTGTCGTTCCTTAGAGTCACACCAAAGAGGCCCTCGAAAAGGTCGAGATAGTCACTAGAACAGCAAAAAAACTACATGTAAATTAATGGGTTGGCCGCGCGATCTCATTGAAGTATGGTGGTTGTGAATCTACGAGCGCGGGCAAAAAGACGGAGCAAAAAGGTGCAAAAACAAAGTTTCGAACCCACGAAGGGTGAGTGTTTCCAAAGATTAGGTAAGTGCAGTGTTGTGCGGGACTCGCGGTCACTTCTGGTAAAAGGCAAGAAATGAGTTCGTACAAATCCTCGCACTGCACATCAGTATTGCCCAAATATTAGCTATATATACCGAGCAAAACTCATTGTTGATGCATGTGGGGATGGCTCTGAAAGTCAACGCTAATGGAAGCGAGGGCCAGTGCAGGCGGCGAAACCCACGGTCGCAACGACGACTGAAGCGCTGGCCCTGCGCTGTTGCCTGTGCGGTCGTTGCTCGAGTCGTGCGACTTGCTCCATTCGCGCAACTCTCGTGGTTCGACTTGCGGTCTTGTCGCGTCTCGAGTTGGCAAGAAGTCGACGCGCATTCAGGCACGCAAAAGGGTGAAGGAGGTGAGAGGGCGGATACCCCGCGCCTGATTTCTGAGGGGTTGACAGCTTTGTGGCGGCACACGTGCCCCGTCATCAAGGTCGCTCTAGACTACAGGCTTACCGTTTGTCCACATCAGTTCCCATCGACAACGTTTGATCAGGCCCTACGCTTGATTCACCAGTACGAGTTCAAAGTTTCTCCCTTGATTTGTGAGTAATGCAGTCATGCCAGGCCGTCGTCTCCAGCTGGTTTCAAGTGCGTAACATCATTTAGCCTAGCTCTTCGATCTTTCTTTTTTCTTGGAACTGCATCTTCATCTGCAAGCTCAAGAATCTTCGCAATGCTATTGTCTAGCTGCGTCTTGTGGGCGCTCGTACAGACAACAGGCACCTCGACTCTGTCTGAACATCTGAGAGGATCATTCGTAGATTCTCGCTCAGTAACCTTGTTGAAGCGCAAAGCATTCCACAACACATCGCTCTGTACTGTATCCCCTATTCTCTTCAAGCTGGTTTCATGCCTTTCTCACTTTACAGCACGGCACATGTTCAATCAATGGACTTTCTGTCGTGTTCTTCACAAACGAGCGAGTAATCTCACACGCCGCGTCTCACCTCATGAGAGTATCATTAGAGTGTTCACCATATACAGCATTCCCAACAGACATTCCACTCATAGCAAACACTTCAAGTCCATTGCAGCACGATCGCATGCCCTCAAAACTGCATCCGTATAAAAGAGATATGCGAACACACAGCCCGATAGCCTGATCTGGCGAATTTCTGTCCATGTCTATTTCTCTATGTCTGTCATTAGCTTTTCATTTCATCTACATACCCATCAAATCTTCGTGTATAGACGCCTTGCCTACGTTTCGACACGACCTGACTCAGTACGCAGCTACACTCTCACCATCCTGGGTCCTGAGAAGCTACGTACTCAAGACGGACTCTTAGCATTGTTTCCTTCTCCACTTGGTGTTATTCGTTGAGATGTTTGTAGTTCTGCGCCTGAGGCAGTTTGATGTTTCATCCCACGTTCCTTACTCTCAGCCCAGTCCGCGTTTCACTCCGCATATTCTCATTAAAGGCAGTCGCGACCATGATATCTGGACCCCGCAGATCGATCTCCTTCACTGTTTGTCGTCGTTGCCTAAATGGCGCTGGCGCAGCCCCAAAGACGCTAGCGTGGGCCGGTACAGGTACCAACCAACGCATAGTCGTCAACAGCACCTACTGCGCTTCCTCTTCAACGCCGAATACAGTCTCTACCGCTCCCTTTGGCTCACAGCTTCCTAGTTTTGACCCAGACGGTCCCTCTTTCCTTTCTTCAACTGCAGGCAGTCAGTCGCTCATTTCTCATACCTATACCTGCGCGGTGCCTCACTCCCAGGTCTCATTCAAACACTCCACAACATTGCCACAAACAGCAGCTTTTCGTTGTATAATCAGCTCAAACATTCTATAACATTCGCTTCATTGTCGCCATGAAGTCCATCGTTTTGGCGAGCGCTCTGGCAGCCGTCGGTCTTCTTGTGGGCTCCGCGAGCGGACGTCCTCTCAGTAAGTTACGAGAACAATCAACAGCACATTCCCTCTAACAAGCTGTGGAACACAAGCGCAAGCTCGTCACCGAGGTGGTATATGTCACCGAGACGATCGCCGAAGCTGTTGTCTACGTCAACGAGGCGGGCGCGCCTTATTCAACCACAACTTCAGCGATACTCACCAGTGCTTCCTCCGTGACTGTAACACCAACTACAGCTGAGGCAGTGCTTCCGAGTTCTGAGCCAGCTCCCTTACCTACCCCATCGGAAGAGCCGTCGTCTACATTCTTTTCACCTTCAGCGGAACCTACTGCTGTCGATGTCCAGGATGCGACCATGACGCAGGCACCCCTCTCCACCACTTCCGAAGCACCGTCTGCGGCGCCTGCTTCCACACAAGAGCCTGAGCCCGTGCCTCAAACACCACCTCCAGCTGATGATGTCCCTGTCGACACGACCACTTTCGATGCCCTGCCTCTAGGCATAACCTGGGATGCCTACACTGGGTCTGCCAACTGCAAGACTGCGGATCAAGTCGCTAGCGAATTCAGTAGGATGAAGGACTACAAAGTGATCCGCATATATGGCATGGACTGCAACCAGATTGCGCTTGCAATTCAGAACGCCATCAAGAACGGTCAGAAGCTTATGGGCGGCGCATATCTAGATACCAGTGGAGGCGGCGAGGACCTCAGCCAGGTCATCCAGGCCTACAAGAGCGCCATTGATCAGTATGCTGGCGGCGATTGGAATGTTATTCAACTCTTCGCAGTCGAAAACGAGCGCGTCAATGAGCACAGAATGACATCCTCGCAAGTCGTCGACGCCATCAATCGCGGTCGCACTCAGCTACGAAGCGTCGGCTACAACGGTCCTGTGGGCGCAGTCGAGACTGCACCTGCTATGATTGACAGTCCTGCCATCTGTAGAGCTTCAGATGTGGCCATGGTCAATATCCACGCCTTCTTCGACAGAAATACAAAGGCCCAGGATGCCGGTCCATTCGTCAAGAGCCAACTCGAGCGCGTGAAATCCGCCTGCGATAACAAGCGCGTCATAATCACCGAGTCTGGTTGGCCTCGCCAGGGTAATGCCAATGGCGCGGCTATTCCTTCACCTGACAACCAGCGTATGGCTCTCGAATCAATTCGCTCCTGTTTCAACGGCGACATGTTCCTCTTCAGCGCCTTCGACTCGGGGTGGAAGGCAGACACCGCATCAACCTTTAACTCTGAGCGTCACTGGGGTGTGATCGAATAGCTGTCCTGAATGGAGCTTGCACACATTGATGGAATGATATCGCGGACTGCGTCTTGCGACATGCATTTCCGAACAAGCAAAACTGCGCGCTCATCACTTCTGCCATCTTTCTTGCCAACGTAGCTGCAGCCTAGCGTTGCGCAAGCGTGCGTGCAAGATCATTTTTGATGTAACATGCTACGTACGGGTATGGATACGAAGAACATGCGTCATGTAACATGGATAACATGATATCAAATGAATGAATTTTTCACATTGATTGTGTAACCTGACCTGCGCGTGTGCTACTTGTACGCCTCTGCATGTAACATTTTTGCTCTCCTATCTATTGCCAAACTCTATACCCTTCATTGTCATATCAACCCATCTAGTACCCCAAATCCGCCGCCGTCTCCTCCAGCGCCTTGACAAGCCCATCCAGCGTCCCCTCGATCAAACCCCCATTCACCACGACTCTAAAGAACTTGCCCTTCTCCCCCGGCGCAAAGTCAATCATGAAGCCTCTACTAATAAGCCTATTAGCAATCTCAGCCGTCGCCTTACTATTCGCATCCGCGTCTCCCCCCAGTTTCCCTCCCTTGGCATAGTAAAAGCACACCTGCAGACACGGCAACGGCTCCGGACTAATAGTCTTGAAGTTGCCACTCTCTTTTAATTTTCTCAAAAGATACTCTCCGTTATCGTACCCACGCGCTACCAAGTCGCTAAAGTGCTGCGCGCCGTAGTATTGCAGGGCCAGAAACATTTTGAGCGAGTCAGCGCGACGACCACACTGCGGCGTGAGGTCCGCAAGGTCGTAGATATCCGCTGCATCAGTACCCGGTGCGTTGTGGAAGAGGTAGCCAGCAGGGAGCGTGAGCGCGCGGTAAAAAGTATTCATGTCGCGGCCGAGCAGGAACGAGCATGTCATGGGCACGCCGAGCATCTTGTGCGGGTTGACGGTTATGCTGTCTGCGAGCTCGGCGCCTGTGAGGCGTGATGCGCGGTACTGCGCGTTGAAGACTACGCTTCCGCCCCAGCTGCCGTCGATGTGGAACCAGAGGTTTTGCGCTTTGCAGATGTTGCTGAGGGCGGTGAAAGGGTCGAAGGAGCCGAGGACGGTGGTTCCGGCTGTTGCGTTGAGGAAGAAGGGTGTTTCGCCTCGGTCTTTGCTTTCTTGGACACAGCGCTCGAGTTCAGAGGGGATGATGCATCCGCGGTCGTCGACGGGGACGGAGATTACGTTCTTGGAGCCGAGACCGAAGAGGTTGGCTGCTTTCTCGACTGAGTAGTGGCCGTGGGCTGACGTGAAGATGGTGAATCTGTGGGCTCCGTTGCCCTCTGTTTTGGTCTCGGGGTAGAGAGTGTTGCGGGCGATCACAATGGCAGAGCTGTTTGATCCACTGCCGCCCGGTTGGGAGATGCCTCCTGAAGTGGAGGAGGGAAGGCCAAATAGCGAGGCCAGATATTTGGTAGTGCGTTTTTCGACAAGCGTCAGGACGGGAGAGACTTGGTATACGTGGGACTGGATGTCGTTAGTCGTGTCGCCTTCTTGTAGTTCGGAGGATAAAACATGCGTTGGTGTTCAACACAGCCAGCAATAACTCGCTGACTACTCCCACGGCATTTGTACTCGCGTACAGCTTATCAAGGAACCCCTGATCCCATGTGTTTACAGAGTACTTCAAAACACTTTCCACAATCTTCACGAGCCCATCTTTACCGGCTCTCTCATCACTGATTTCCAGCTCTTCCCTGAGGATGGATTCGAGTTTCTTCGGTGGGTGATGCTCGACTAAGGCGGTTCTGGGCCCGCCACCTTCAATCTTCAGTCCATGGCCGGTGTGTTTGGTCGCTGCATCTTCGTCCGCGGAACGGATGAAGGGTATTATCAGCTCTTGAACGGCGTCGAGGAGCTGTTTGTATCATCAGCAGGCATCTCTATAGCTAAACTTTAACTTGATTGGTATGTGGTGGTGTGATGAACGAGACGTGATGTGACCTCGGGAGTTCAGGTTGTTCGGAATATTGTCGGAATGCACTTCCGAAACACTTACGTCTTTGACTTCATCCGCGCGATTGAGTGATTTTTCTTCACGTGCGTGAGACATGTTGAGGTCTGCACAGACTACGACAAGGTGCACGAACGTTGTCAGGAAATGAGTTTTGTCAAGCAATCGAATTGTCTCCGTAGTCAGATGTAAGACAACGGCAGAAAAAGTCACACTCTACAAAGAAGATTGCGAAGAGATCGGCGTTAGCGCCGACTAGGGACAATGACGAACATGGAGTCATCGATTGTGTCTACTCGGGGTATACGCCCACGTTCCGAAAAGGAAAAGGTCCTCATGCAAATAAGCCACTAAAAGGTATCTAGAGTCGTCGAATCAGAACTATGCGTACTCAGGACCCACCTGCTTGAAAAACGCCGTTTTTACATGCCCACATATTCAGGAACCGTGCTAACCACATAAAATCCGTATACGGAAACGCGATGGGACTGTTATTACGCCACAAGGCTCTTTGCCTTGCTGCTGCTTCCGCTACTGCCTGTTGTTTGGCTCCCCTTCTTCGGCTTCTTGCCGTCCTTCGCTTGCGCAGCCTTGGCAGCTGCATGTTTTTGCCGGGCCAATTCGATGGCCGTCAAGTGTCTTCCTTGTCGATGGTTTTGCGGTGGTGTCGCATCGCCGTTTGATTCTGGGAAACTCTGGAAACCATCGTTGCCAGCTGTATAACGCGATTGTGTGACCCAGTCGCCACGTTTGCGTTTGTATAGGTCCATGCGCCAGTTTCGCCAGACTGCGCGACCTACAAAGGATTCGCGTAGCGAGTTCTCATTCTCGGCTAGCTCTTCAGCAATGCGCTCGCGGATGAAGGCGAGGCCAGCTGTGCCGTGCCATATGGCGTCGATGACATGCGACGCGGCAGGGTCAAGTGCAAGCTCACCAATCCTTCCGTAGAACTGTTGTATCATCTTTCGTCGGAAAATGACAGACGCATTCTTAGACATCAGGGCTGCCTGCAGCGTCCGCGATGCTGTAGAGTCCCGGGCAAGCTGGACGGCGAGTTCGGGAGAGAGATTGGCAAGGGAGTCAAAAACAAGCCGACCCAGGGGTCCATCCACCGTCATCATGGTTTGTGCCAAGAGCGAACCGTGTACCTTTTCCGGCGAATGCTCGTGTTTGGCACGGGGCTTGCCATCGTCCTCACTGAGTTTGAGAATGCGTGTGACTTCGAAGCCGTTGGAGCCAGCATAAGCAGTCTCGAGCTGAGCCTTGATGGGCGAGCAGTCAATCTCTCGAGCCACGCATCGCTCGATGAGGGTCTTGATAACCCCTGTCCGACCGCGTTCTACCAGGCTGGGAATTTGGTCCACGATCTGGCGCATAGCCTCTTCCAGGTCGTCCTTGCCAAGTCGTTCCAAGATCTTTCCAACCACGTACGCCGCAATCTCGTTGCGAGCCAGCGTGCCCATTCGCTCCTTGAAGAATTCTCCGTAGATGGACTTGAAGACCTTTCCGGGCGCATTCTCGATGATGACTTCCAGTAGTCGGGAACCGATGGTGTCGTACACGAGCCCATTGATCAAGATGGCGCTTTCCGTTCCCTCGGCGATAGGGTTGTCGGGCAGCAGTCGGTGGATGATGGACTTTTCGTCCTTGGCCCGCGACTTGCCAAAGTGAGAAAGTTCCAGCTTGAGCAGCAGTTGCAGGGTGGGACTGCCGAGTGGGTGCGTGGTAAGAGTGCGGAGGTAGTGAGACTCGATTCCGGAGACACTCTCGGAAATGACCTTCTCCAGCGCTTCCGAAAAGCTCTCGGGGACTGCTCTCTCTTCCAACAACCGTTCTTGCTCTTTCTCTGCACCTGAGACGGTCACCTTTTCCTTCTTCTTGCTCTGCATGGCCGATTTGTTCTGTTTTTCTAGCGGCGCGCCCGACAAGATGACTAGCAGCACGCGCAGGACATGCGACGCATATTTGTCCGTCATCAGGAAGCCCATGTAACCCTCGAGCTCGCCCAGCGTGTACAGGAACAGATTTTCCATGGAAACGACGACTTGGTCGGGGTCAGAGGACGGCGGCGTTTGCAGCTTTTCGGGCTTGGTAGCGGTCTCTTGGGTGACGACAGGCGCAGCTTGTATGAAGAGGGCTTCGCAGCAGTGGGAGGCGAAGCGGTTCTGGACGAGGTTGAGGAAGCTGCGAGGCGTTAGCATGTGGAATGCGGAAAGAGCGACGGGGCACATACTGGCCACTGAACTTCTGGAACAGGCCCTTGAGCTGGTCGGGCGAGGCAAGAAGGATGAGGCGCTCGAGCAGGCGCGACGTCTGGCTGTTGGCCATTTTCAGTTCCTTGCCGTCGGCCTCCTTCCAGACGCTGGTGAGGAAAATGTCGCGGTCTTGGGAAGTGTCGAACTGGTTCAGCTCGAGCATCTCGTCGGCCTTTTTGAAGTACTCCTGCTCCTGCTCGTCGAGCATCCCGTAAAAGGGCGTGGCATCCGGGCGGGCGACGTCGTGCTCGGGGACATGGCGGGCAGGGTTTTCGGCCTCGAGCTGGTCAATGTCGTCTTTTTTGAAGCGCTTTGCACCCGCATCGTCGTCGCCGTCGCGCTTGCGCTTCTTCTGCTCGTCGCGGCGGCCGCGCTTCTTGTGTTCCTTGGGCATGGCGGCTGGCGATGACGGCAGCGGCGCAAGACGGAAAAATAAAAAAGTTTGGCAACTTCGGCTATCGGGCGGGGAGCAGGATCTGCAGTGCTCTCACGGGGGGTGCAGGGCAGGGCAGGGCAGGGCGGACAGTAAATAGAGACTGGCGGAACAGGACCGCCGTAGCGGTTGAGACAGCGGTACAGAGGTTTATGGGGGCCGCAGGACACACGGCAGCACTTGCATGAAGGAGGTTCTCCCATTAGTGGGCTGGCGCACGGGTGGGTCGTTGGATCTGGGAATCGCTGGGATGATCGATCGGAGGCGCCACAGAATCGTGGGAGAGGCCGCACGAACCACGCCAACCGCAACCGCCGCACACAGTAGACACGCCTAGACGCCGCCCGCCAGCGCCCGAAGCCCTCATCTTCGACACATCGTACGACATGGACGACAGCGAGGCCCGTGTCGCCGACTTTCTCGACGACAAGCTCCAGACGGCAGGCGACCTCGGCGACCTCGACGCCCTATTGGCCGCCGTCACGGCGCAGCATGGCCTCCTCCGCCAGCAGCTCGACGACGCACAGCGCGACCTGCACACGGCCAAGGAGGCGTCGCACGCGCACCATGGCGACGTCGCCCGCCGCGCCCACGCCTTCGCCCACGACCAGGCCGACATTGACCGCCGCCTCATGGTCCTGACGGCCTCGGAGACGAGCGACGACGCCGTGCCCCGCTTCCAGCACGTCCTCGACACGCTGCATCGCCTCGACGTCGCCCACGGCTATGTCGCGCTGCTGGCCCACGTCGACGACCTCAGCACCCGCGCCCACGCCCAGCTGCAGACATCCAACGACGCCGCCCTCGCGCCCTACAAGCAGCTGCGCGCCCTGCACACGCGCCTCGCCGCCCTCCACGACGACGCAGAGGGCGCCGCCCCCCAGCTGCTCCACCACGTCAGCACCCTCGCCCACGCCCTGCGCACAAAGATCCTCGACGCCTTCTCCGCCGACCTCGACCGCGTCCTCAAGCAGATACACTGGCCCACGCCCAAGGCCACCGTCCCGAGCCAGCTGCGCGAGGAATGGGAGACGGCCGTCGTCAAGCTGCTCGACCTGCAGCTGCCCGAGCTGCAGGGCACGAGCTATGCCAGCGGGCCGGGCGATAAGGTCAAGCTCCCGCCCGTCCTCTTCCCCATCGAGGTGCTCGTGCAGCCGCTCGAGATGCGCTTCCGCTACCACTTTGACGGCGACAAGCCCACGAACCGCATCGACAGGCCAGAATACTTCCTCTCCCACATTACCACGCTTCTGAACGACTACAGCGCATTCGTGAGCGACCATGTGCAACCTGTCCTCCTGCGTCACTTCCGGGCCACGGATCTCGCCCTCAACCCCGTCTACATCGATGCCATGTCCGCCTTCATAACCGCCCTGCTCCCCATGCTGCGCTCCAAGATTGGCTCGCTGCTGCCCAAAGTGGCCGCCCAGCCCCAGCTGCTGAGCCACCTCATGCACGAGATTATGAGCTTTGACACGACCATCAGAGACACGTGGGGTTACGACGGCGGCTATGGCGTCGACGGGTGGAAGGGCCTGTCCTGGGAATTCCTTGTTCAGGGCGACTGGTTTGGCCGATGGCTGCAGGTGGAGAAGGACTGTACGTTGACCTGCCGCCCAAAGGACATTTTCCCGCATCGCTAACACCCGGCAGTTGCACTGTCTCGCTATCAGAGCATTGTCGAGGCTCCAGACTTTGGTCACCTCGACTACGAAAGCGTCGATCCCAAAGCCACCAAGCCCACCAAGGGAGCGATCCGCGTAAACGACCTGCTGGAGACCATAACGGGCATGTCCTCGCCTACCCCTCCTTTCCAAATCTGTCGCTAATCCAGCATGCATTGCAGATCGATACAGACCCTTGACATCCTTTAGCCAGAAGCTCACCTTCCTGATTGACATCCAGATTGCCATATTCGACAAACTCCACGAAAGGCTGCAGAGCAACCTGGAGGCCTATCTCTCCATGACCACGTCACTGGGTCGCGCTATGGGCGGTGTGACCAAGGAGGAACAGGAAAAGCTGCTTGGCATCGAGGGACTGGAGCGCCTTTGCAAGACATATGGTAGTGCTGACTACCTGGAACGGGCCATGCGTGATTGGAGCGACGATGTGGTAGGTCCTCACTCGCATGATCCTCGTACGACACAAACACTAGCTAACCCCTTGTTCCCTAGTTCTTCCTCGATATCTGGGAAGGTCTACAAGATCGTGCTCGTGGCCAGACTAGCAATATTGGTACCATGAGCGTTGCCGATGTGGCAGAACGCACGTCCAAAAACGTCGAAAGCGACGACGTCGACGGCGGCTCGCTCTTTGACGAGACGGCATCGTGGTACGCGCGCCTCCGTGAACGCAGTGAGAAGATTATCATCGACACACTGAACAGCAACGTCCGTGAGGCGCTGCGTCCATATCGGCACATGTACGTTTCCGCATCGGGACCCTTGCACCGTTGGGCCATAACTCTACCTGTCTAAACCCACTTACTGACTTTGCTTTTTTTTCCTTGAACAGCAACCCATGGGCAACTCTTGGCGGCCCTTCCGCTCCAGCCTCCAACGCCACAGAACTATCCCCGACTGCAGAAATCGACCCATTACTTAGTTACCTACATAGTACGCTAGCCTTCCTCTCGCGCGCCCTAGCATCTGCGCCGCTGCGTCGTATCACTCGGGCCGTATTGAATACCATTTCGACCACCCTCTGGGAGAATGTGCTTGGTCGATATCGTTTCTCCACCCAAGGTGCCGCCCAGCTCCATGCTGACCTGGCCGCCGTGTGCCGTGTCGTGGACAAGCGCGTAGGTCCAGGCGTCGCAGAAGCAGGTCTAAGGAAATGCCTTGAAGGCGTCAAAATCGTCGGACTGCCGGTAAAAGGTACTCCAGCCTCGCAGCTTGACACTTCAAATGGTCGGGATGACGATGGTGGTGACGAAGACGAGGACTGGGACACTGGGGCTTGGGCCGCAGAAGACGGTGATGAGGTGCATGATGCTCCGCAAAAAGCAAATACCGCCCGTGACACGGCGTCTGGGGAGGATGGAGGGGAACTGGGGCTGTGGGAGGTGGAGAGGCGTCTGTTTGCGGATAATCAATCGGCGAGGGATGTGCTCGAGGACTTGGGATTGGAGCTTCTGAGTGAGACGGGGGCGCGGGCGCTGTTGAGACGGAGGGTTGAGCTGGCTGGTTAGGGTTGTGGGCTGCCCAGTTGATGGCTTGGGGCCGTGGCATGCTTGGAAGCGTTGCGCAGACGGACCAGTCATCCAATCGTCGCATTCCGGTCCGTCACAATGGCAATCCGTGGTGTTGAGTATGTACGGCGACGAATGCGCCCGATGTTAGAGCGCAGGATACGTTTTCCTGACCAATCACATGTAAGCCTTGCCTCACTTGGGGACGCATACTACTAGTCGTATGTCGAATAAACCTTTGACTTCATTCCTGGGGTATCATGTCCATCTTCTCTGCTAATGCTGCATCATTACTCAGCGCCGTGCTGACCCGACCACACAACCAACTCGTCTCTTGTCATCATCTCCTCGTCGTTGCTCTCCCGCACCCCGCACTCCAGCGGACCCGAGCACCAGTCCCCCACCACCACCACCACCTTAGTTTGAGTACTTGGGATTAACCTTTTTGCCAGTAACCTTCTCGTACGCTTTGCGCATGCCGTCGGTCTAATGAATCTCGTTAGCTCTCGCTCAACACAAAACTGGCGCTGTTGATAATAGCCAATTGGGCAAGTAGGAAGGGAATACATACAATCTTCTCGCTCATACCACGGTTCGCAGCAATCTTCTGACCCTGTGCACCGCCAAACTTCTTGGCCCCGGCGTTGAAGGCCTTGTCGAGGTAATCCTGGCCTGCTGCGGCGCTGCCTTGGTTTGGGTTGTTCATATTGGCTTTTGTTTTGGGGCGGTTGAGCAAGTTTGTTGTGTGTGTGTGTGTGTGGATGTTGAGTCACGAGTAGACGGTGTGTAAGGGTGAGTGAGTTAACTTGCAAGCGTGCGACAAGGGGGGGCCGTGGGTTTAAAGGGCAAGCTTCTCTCTCTCCCCATGGCGCCTGCCTGCCCGCCCACGCCCTTTTCCCTCTCACCTAGACCCTTGCTCTGTGGAAACCTTAAGTCGCCGTCATTTACTCTTTTCCCCCCCTTGTCGATTTGGGGGAAACCGGGCCAATCGAATGCGCTGGCTGGGCACCAACAATCACACAGCCACTTTTTCACAGCTGTGGATGGGCAGAGAGAGCGTCTAGACCGCGGAGATTTCGAGTGCGTGGCACGACTGCGCCTCTCATGACGTCTTCTTCTTTCGCTGTCTGTGTGTCTGTCTACTCATTCTTGACATGATTCCACTTACTTACGCGCGTTTGCGCTCTTGCCATGATGGAGCCAAAGCGCAGACCAGAAATGGTTGCAGGACACCACGCACAGTAGTGCATCCTCATCGCCTTGGCTCGATCGTGCAGACAACGTGGCTTTTCGGGCCGTCAAAGCTTGGTTTGATTGGAAATATGCAGCTTACGGAGAATCAAACACGCAAACGTGCCATTTTGGTATCGAATCAAAAGTCAAAGGGACGTCAAGTAGCGAGCGACTGCGCATAGGCGGTGTGACATGACGTCATAGGTATCATCACATTCTGGTGCACGTGCAAGGTCAAATGTCGAGGCTGTAAAATCGCAAAGGTTCATTACGGGTCGTGATTATATATACAAATGTTCGTCAATGCGCCGTTCCAATTGGCTGCTGTTGTTGTTGTCGTTGCACTTTCTGTTGCTGCAACTCCCAGCGACCAGCGTGCTGCTCTTCAAAGCTGTGCCTGTCTGGTAGCGGGACAGCCACACCATTGATCCGCTCAAGATAAGGTCGGCACTTGTTCCACTTTTCGTCCAGCTTGTGCATGCGTTCTCTGAACGTCAAATGGTCCTTAGTTGGAGACCTTGTCGGGGACGTCCTTGCCGGTTGCTTTTTCAAACATGTTCCGAGCGCCATCGGTCTGCAGCAATGTTAGTACATGAACGTTATGCAGCTTGGAAGTTGCCGAGATCAAGACGTACAATCTTCTCATTAACGCCCCGATTCTTTTCAGTATTCTGACCCGCGGCGCCGCCGTACTTCTTTTCCGCGGCGTCGAGACCCTTGTCGAGGTAGTCTTCCCGCTGCGATTGGTTCTGCTGACCACCCTGCGTCGATGTGTTGTTGTTGGTGGATCCTTGCGAGGCATTGCCTGTGATGGAATTCATCTTGTCTTATGCGTTTGATATGTGTGCAAAGCTACGAGGATGGATGACGAGTGTTAGTAAGTGATTCGTACGATCCAGGGCTCGAGTCTTACAGGTCGGACTGTCCGGATCGCAACGTAATTCGAGTGTGGCTAAGTGGTGTAGTAATTATTGTAGCGTTGATTGAAGTGTAAAGGTGGCGCCACGGGGTCATCAAGTTGCTTATATTCACCTGGGAAGCAGCGAGACAGGATTCTGGAAATCGTCATGGTGAATCACCAGCCACATCAGCTTTGCGTAATTGCCCTGTCATCAGCCTTATGCATCTCCAATCGTATGATTCTACATCTCGAATCCTGTGCCAATTTTTCAAAACTTGGCTTTCGGGCACTTAAACTTGGCTTTGGCACGGATGCCGCGTGGGCTGCGGGTAGAACAACCTTTATCTATCGAATATAAGAAATCGCTCCTATCAAGCAACACGGAAACATGCTTTATCGGGATATTCCATCACTGGTTGTGAAAGCGTGTGATTCAAGCGCTGTGGACGATCTCGGATGCTTATGACATCACGCCACTCTATTGATGGAGACTTTACCCGCTATGACGCAGCATACAGGAGCTCGGTCTGCAAATCTCGATGCGTCTCGATGGATGGTCCTCCAAGCTTGGAGCGAAAAGCGGAACGAGAGATGTGGGTCGGTTTTGCGTGTCGTGCATGATGCGGAGACGGTGGTGGAGCGAGCAGGCATAAGCGAATGTGTTGAAAGGATTCTGCCATGGCAAGTGAGCCGTGGAGCTCGGTGTATCATTATCGTGAGGTCGTGTGCCTGTTCCACCGAGCTGTAGAGTGCGTGCATTTGGGGTGCTGTTACTCGAAGCTTCCGTCTGGACCTCAGCCTCGCACATGCCTGCGCTAACCAGGAAGAGCACGCACCACGTTCACTCGTCTGCCTTGTGTGCTTCGCAACGCGTCTGCCTTGGGAGAACTGTCTGCGATGAATCAAGAACGCTCTCCCAAACGTCAACCGCTCGTGTTTTGGATTAGAGAGCACCTTTACCTTTACTCAAAATCACCACGATGCTGATACAAATTCACATACTGAATTCATGAATTGGAACAGTACCTCGAGCAAACACGCAGACACGTCAAGCTAACATGTAAACGGCACCGTACGTCTTCGTGCTACAAACAAGCTAGGCCACCGTCACCTAATTCATCGCGGCCATCACGCCATCATCACTAATATCTTCACCCTCATCCCCGGTTCCTCGCCCCAAAACGCCAGTGTAACGACGAGTCCACGTCTCTAATGTGTAAGAGGAGCCTGGGTATCTCGAAAAGGGTATAAAGCTACTTCGGCTCCGACGACTCTACGCGGCGAAGCTAGACAAGAATGTCTTCGAAGTAATCGCACCTGACCCAACGCCTGTGCTCAAACGCACCAAGTAACAGACGACGAAGACGCTATAACGCACGACAAAAGTTGACAATAAAACATGAAAGAAGAAAGAAGACGTATAAACGAAGCAAAGCCACGGTAGAAAAGGCCATCACCCAAACTGCTTGATAAGGGAGTGCAGAAGATGGCAGAAGAGGCCGTGAAGGTCCACAAAGAAATTCTCCTGGCCAACAATCTCGACGAGGCTCTTTGCCTTCATCACGTCGCGGGACACACGAGGAAAGCCATCCGGGTCAACCTTCTTCGCGGACAGGAAGGAGGAGACGGGTGTGATGTTGCGGAAGTTGGGTGTGCTCGCCGTGGAAAAGGTTCGTTCCTTGTGTCCCGAGGCAAAGGTCGGAGGCATGGAAGAGGCGGAACTTCCAAGAGGAGGCGTGCTGCCGGAGATTGCAGTGGCTGGACGTGAAAGGCTCTGCGACGCTGCGCTCTCGCGCTCGAGGACTCTGTCGGCCAGGGAGATGATGCGGTTGGCGATACCCTCGAATGCTTCGATGATCTTGACCATGGCCTTGGTGGCTCTCCGGTAGTCGCGACCAGCCATGGCAATAAAGGCGTAGGTGCGCTTAGCCCCTCGCGACCGCGGATCCTGCAGGCGGAAGACATAGGCAATGGTGTAGCCAGCGACTGAATCTCCAAACATGATGGGCCCCGAAGGCTTGCTGAGAGGAAGGACCTCGGTGGACAAGGTGCGGATGCAGGTACGGCGCAGGAGCGAGTAGGTGCTGGGCGACTGCGGCTGGCTGGTGGAGATGTAGTTCAGTGTGTGGGTGTGTATGCCCCTCGACACGCGCATGGGCGAGGGAGGTATAGAGTCTGGGAAGGAGCTGGATGCGCCGCTCTGGAAAGACGTCGACTGCTCTGTATCTGAGACATCGGAGGAATCAGTGCTACTGACATCATCGCGCGAGGTGGGCCGGCGCACTGGGTAGTTCTGGGAGCTGCGCAGCACAGGACTACCGTTTCTTCCGCGCCCGTCTTTGGTGGGACTGCCAGGGGCGCCGTTGGGGATCTTGTCGCTGTACTTCTGGGGCACTACCATCTGGCAATTCTCGCACGCATCCGAGTCGGAGTCGATGGTGCTGCTGGCCCGCCTTCCGCCAAAGCTGCCGCCGGACGAAGAGGGCAGGCTGGGGAAGTAGGGGTTGTGCGTGGGGGAGCGCGGGCTGTTGGGCGGGGAGTCAAAGGGCGAGGAGAGCTGTGGCAGGCGCGGGTTCAGCTTGAGCGTCGTGGGCTGATCGTACAGGCCGTTGTAGGAGTAGGCGGCGTGCGGCTCGTCGGAAGGCGGCGTCACACACGGGTTGCAGGAGCCGCAGGGGGAGGTCGAGGCCTGGGTGCAGATGATGGACGTCGGACCGTGGGTCTCGCAAAAGTGCGCGAGGGAGATCTGAGGGCGGCGTCAGGTGGGCAGGGCGGATGGGTGCAAGCGCGCGGGTACTTACCGTAAAGTCCATGGTTCCTGCTCTCTGTCTTATCTCTACCGGCTCATGGTGTTCGCGGTGTGTCGTGGTGGGTCGGAGAGGGCGGCTCAGCTGACAGTGGGTGGCCCAGAAGGGAGTAGTTGCCGCGCTGCTCAGGTCGGGGGTGCTCTAGGTGTGGTGCTCGTTGGGCTGTGAGTGGTGAATGGCGACGTCGCAGGACACAGAGGGGTGGCAAGGTCGCGTGGTGTTCGTGGCTGGAGGTGTCGAGCGGCACTCGGATGGGGAGACGGTGCTTCTTGGTCGCAAACGTTGGGCCGGGGCTCGAGGCAAAGGGTTATATGGAACGGGCTGACAGCACAGCGCTAGGACTCGACTGGCTTTCTGCACGGCATGGAACTGCCATGGAGACGATGGAGGCACGCTGCACGCATGGCGCCGAGCACCAGGCGAATTTAGCTCCCATGGTTGCGACGATTCCTGGGAGCACTTACGGGGGGTGGGAGGACGCGGACCACCATCTGTGCAAGAGCCGACGCTACTGCGGCCAGGGTGAATGCGGGCTGTTGTTGCGGTCAGTATCAGCAGCCCGCCATTGGCCGCCCAGCCACAACACGTCTTTTGCAACACCACGCAACGCCGCACAACACAACACACTCTTGCCGTGTGCGGAAGCATATCTGCAGAGACGCTGACAGCATGTGACGCGGGATGTGTGCAGCCTGCGTGCCGTGGTGGACGGTACGACATGTGACGGCGGATGGCATCTGTCTGTCTGCCCGTCTGTCTGTCGAGCAGCAGGCGCAGCCAATGACGCAGCCGGCCGCCCTGGCCCCATGCATTCTCCATGGCCCTCCGGTCGCTACTGCACCCTCACCATGCGCCACTTCCCGATCGAGATGGGATGCGACTGCCTCTTCCACCACCGATCAGCCCTCAACCGTCGCGCGTTGCTTTTCCACCTGTCGTCCGTGGCGCGTCATTCCTAATCAGCCACGGAACAATTCCATGCCACTCTCACGTCCGCTCTCACTTCCGCCTTCCACTTTCACCCGCCTGAAACCACTACTGTACCTCTCTGTCATGCCGCCTTCAGACTCTTCATCCCACAGCTGCACGCTTCGCAAGCGTCGACTACGCCATGCTCGATTGTGCCATGGCGGTGGAGCGAATCCTTCGCCAGTAATTGCCCGCATTCTCATTGACGCTGCGGCAAAGTCCGTCGCGTACCTCATTGGTTCTGCCCTCGCGTCACATCGGCCCAATTCTTCCAAGTCTTCCAAGTCTTTCGACGTGCTCCACCTCACACTACTGAAGACGCTTTCCAGAAGACGCGCACAGGCGCCCATGGAAGCTACCAAGTGGGCCCTCTCCAACGACGACTTGCCTGCTCGGCCTCTGGGCGGCAACCACTCCAGGGTCTGGTCGCTCTGTGAGCCCGCCTCGTCTGCATCTGGTCCTCTTACCCGCCACTTACCCGGCCGCTGGAAAATTGCAAAGAAAAAAGTCCGGGGAATGCAATATACACATGTGCGAATGAGAAGCCCTTCTCCCTCCAATAAATTCTCGTCTATTTGGTAGAATGCAAAAAAGACCGAGGTTTGGGTTGACAAGTCCAGAGTAGAGTGGGTAGGCGCCAATATGCCTTCCCGTCGAGGTCAAGCACGGCACATTGCTAGGTCAAGCATTCTGCTAGACACGAACGGAAACTGGCCGCATGCGACACGTTTTTTCTAGTTGACAGATGCAGGGACCATAGTTGCCGTCGGCCTTCATCGTCACCTAACCTTCATAGCGCGCTACCCGACCGGACCAGTACGTAATAGCTGTGGGCTGCTATGGACTGGTGGCATCGTGAAGCAGAAACTAAGCCAAGCCAGCAGGTGCAAGCCTCAACAACCGACAAAAAGCGGAAATTGAACGGCAACAGACATGTGTCAAAGCCCGCGGAGGAAGGTGCAGAGTTTGGCCGCTACAAAGTGTCTTGTCTTGGTACTATGCTAACTCGTTTCTCATGCCTCTAGTTCATCGTCCGATTCGCCCCCGTCAGCTGCGCGGCCTCGCAGAATATCATAGCCCATCACCTCGTTGACGAATTTCTTCGTCGTCTTCAGTTCCTCGTAGCGTATCCTTTCCTGTTCAGTAAAGTCTCTTGACCCCGCCTCCATCATATGAGCCATGAGTGGCACCCAGATCTGATCGAGCTGTGTTATGCCAATCTGCGTACACGGAATGTCATCCAGTAATGCCGGTGATACCACGCCCGCATCCTTCCAATGTCTTCTCCAGCATTTGCTCGTATGAGGCGACATGTGCGTCCTGTACGCAAGGAGATATCTTCGTCGATCGCTATACATTGGGCAAGCGAGGAGCTTGGCTATCTGGCCAGTCCCGCCCAATATCAGCAAGAAGGCTACGTCCTCTGAACACGCCGGCTGGTTGGACCACCCTCGTAGGAATTTTTCCACCGCTCCCGCACGACTTGATGGTCGTAGCTTCCGGAGCAGCACCTGCACAATGAAGCAGTACATGTAGAAGTACTGTAGCCGCAGGGGTGCGTCCAGATTCTTCACTATGTTCCTTTCCTGGCTTGTGATACCGCCCGTTGTACGGACATGGTAGCCAATACGAGAGCGTGGCCGGATATGGCCAAGATCTCTTTCCAAGAGTAGTCGTCGGTGTTCATCTAAGAAATATCCAACCCCAAAGACTAGCGGCAGCATTCTCTCATACACCGACGTCCACAGCTGCTTGTGTTCCTGTGGCTCACCCACAAGGTAATTTGCAAGCTGTCGTGTCAGCCTGATGGACGCAATGTGCCGCCGTCTCATAGTAAGTAAAAACGGAAAGTCGATGGCGTCTGGTCTTGGAGCCGGGTACAGTTGCAAATGTAGACTGCCGAGCCGATGCTTCACCCAATAGCGCACGAGTGCAGGTGCGTTCTCTGTGACGAGCATGTTGAGTACACGCGACACTCTTCTCAAAGCAAGCAGATCTGCGACACACAACTCGCGCAGCATGTAGATGTGGAGCTCGTCTGGTAATCGAAATAGTGCATCCAGAAACGGGCTGTGTTGCGATGATCAGCGGCATCTCAAGGTCCAAGGGGACACAGTACGTACCTCGAGGGGTTTGGCGCTAACTCTTCATCTGCACCGTTCTTCCTCTTGCTCCTTATCGACGCAAGGAATCTACTCTGAAAGCCACCAGCCGCCTTGCCCAAGCTCGATCTCTTCTTCGCAATGGCCTTGTCCCCCGTCATGGTCCCAGATCGGTTTCTCGTCCGCTCGGGCGCTGGGTGCCCTCGCTGAAACTTGTCCATGGCCATTGCAATCGGCCAATCCAGGCTAAACACAGCCTTGTGAAAGCGGCAGCGCTCAGCGCGCGATTTCGTTGCTTCTCGTCCACGTCAGAAACTTCATTATCGCAATGAAGACTACAGCATCCTTTGGTCGCACAAAGAAAGCGTAGGGGTGGGGGAGACGTTCGAGTAGGTGGGCGGAGATGTCAGGAGTGAGATTGGACGCACATGCGCATGATGAGATGCAGAACAGATTGGCCTTAGCTTAATCCCAGTGTTCGGCCATTGGTAAACACGACAGGGCATTGTACCAGGCCCGATGCACGCCACATGGCCATGAGGGATGCACTCTGAAACTCGGTGGATTTACGGGATCGCCTAAGAATAGGCCGGTTGGGACGGTGTTGCTTTTGAACAAGGCGCCTCGCCGCGCTAGCCGTGCTGACCGTCGCTTGACTCGTCGAATACGCATCACAGAATGTCATTGTGTCTTCGCGATCCGATGGTGCAACCTCTGCGCGATTGATGGAGTCGAGATGCTGCTGTGCGTGCCACCAAGGGCGGATAGTCTGCAGAGGAGTGCAGCATGCCGAGTGTGCATCTGCGACAGACTGCACGTACAATATTAGCAGTAACCGTGCACAGCGTCCGTCAACCACCGGGCCAGCCCTGCCATGTTGACATATTGACACAGAGGCGTCTCATGCGATCCTTGTGCCTAATTCTGTCATGTATGCTAGTGGCGTCTTCGTCGTTTCTACCACGTGGCAGCCCAATCTACGTGAACGTTATTCTATGCTGCCCCTGTCAGGTACAATCAAGCTCTGGATGGTTTACATCATTACCCGGATTACCCGCTGTGGTTAGCGTCCAGCTGTTCCGTACAGCGTCTCTCACCGTCGAACATCTGTTACCTCGCCGGACATGACAGATTGCGGAGTTGAATTGATCAACAATCAATCGACAAGACGGAGCCAGTCTCATTGCGATCTGTTAGGCAGGCAAGACAGAACCTGCATATATCCTTGTATGCTCTGTATGCACGTACGGGAGGTTGAAGCTCAGCCGTGATCGCTACGACAACTGCCATGTGGCCTGACAGCAGCAGATGCAGTAGCACAACACCAAGCCATCGCGTCATCGTAGCGCCTCTATGACGGGCCGAAGCGAGCAGGAAGGAACCCAATTCACAGCATGCTACGGGTGTTTCCACAAGAACAGATATGTACTTCTGAGTCTGCTGAAGGCTTGAAGTTTGCAGCGCAACGGGCATTACTTTTGCCTTGGAGTATGGTATCATTGTACTGTTTTTGTCGTGACCACTGACGCTTCGAACTAGTCAGAACTCAGAGCTTCCATCCCGAGTGCGTCCACCAAGCTACCCCTCCAGACCCCACATACATATGTCAACAAGACGTAGCAATCCCGAGATACTCGTAACATCACAGGCCTCGAGAAAACGGCCAGGCACCTATGCATATGTATACCCCTACACCCGCTCCTCCGCCAAGTCGTGTCCCCGTCTAAACGTCCTTCTCATGCACATGCACATCTGCCCTCCCGCTCTCCCCAGATAAGCCCCTCGCCACGAAAAGCCACTTCGTCAAAAGTCACACAGCATAACCAACAATGCGTTCCACCACCTCGAAGCGACCCGTCAAACCCTTGGTCCTGCATGCCGCACAGATAGCTAGCATGCCACCCGAACGCTTCCCCGATCCTAGCACAGGAGGCAACGTGACGTGGAAAACTCTCATATCGAAGGACAAATCTGCAACGGATACGTTTACAGCGGGTATTGCTACTTGTCCGCCTGGAAAGATGGTGGCTTGCACTGCTTCCGCTTCTTCCGAGTCCAGGTCGGCGATGCCATCTCTGTCTAACCCGGAATCACTGGGTGATGCTGGGTACTTGGAGCTGCATCGACATTCCCACGCGGAGATGTATCATGTCATATCTGGGAGTGGGGTTGTTTGTATCGATCAGCAAGAGTATGCGGTCAACAAGGGCTCGGTCGTTTTTATACCGGGTGATGCGGAGCATGGGATTTATAACACAGGAAAGGAGGATTTGGTATGGCTGTATGTTTTTGCTGCCGATGGGTTTGAAGACATTGTCTATCGCTTCAGTGCGGAAGATGTAAAGGCGAAGTTATGAGGGAGTTCAGAGAGAAGGCTATCGATGGAGATGGTATGTGCTGGTAATGGAAGAGCAGCAATTAGGCTTGGGGATTGGAGAGACGCAATGAGTCGCTTCGTGAACCTCTTCAGGTTTTGAGAATGTACAGGACGATGACGGTCGTGACGTCTAGACACTTGCACGCTCTCCTCTTACCCAGACTGTCGGCGCTATCAATGCACTCGCATCTGTCACATCTTCACTAGCGGTTTCTTCGTTACTAAGCACGAGCGAATGTGCCACTCAAAACTTCTCAGTCTGAACAAGCTTCAGCTTGATCGTGGCAGGGGTCTGCTTCCCTGTCCGGCGCACCTGTATCTCTCGTTTCCTTCTTCTTGCTGGCAAAGACACACTCCTCCTCATAAAACTTCATATTCTTCGTGCGACCCATTTCATCCTCTGGCTAACCTGCGCTTTGGATCAGGCATGATTGCAACAGCTTCAGCTTTAGTCAAGTCAGCAAAGGTGGTTGGCTGCTTCGGGACGTCTTTACCCTTGCCCTTGTCGGCTTTGCAGTGCCGTCACTATTACTGATAGCTGTGTCTGACGACTTGGGGTTCTAGTTTATGCCCTTCACTTGTTGTTTCTTCTCCTTCTTTTGTTCTTTAGTCTAAGGTATTTGTTCACTTGTGGCTTCTAGTGCCCATCCATCTTCTCCATCCATCTTGTCAAATATAGTGCTCGTGTCCTTTCAAGTGGATACTTGACTTCGAACATCGCGTATTCTGCTGTATGACAAGGATTGGCCAAATACAGCATCTTCTAATTGTGTACTTGGTGGCAGGATAGACTGTCAGCGCGCCTTGATACTCAATACCATTTAAACGACCGGTTATTGTAGTAAAGCAGTTAATGGATTCGAGGCTTTCGGATCTTGGAAGAATTGTGCATCATAAGCGTGGGCGTTGGAGAAGATGCGCTACTCCAGATCGCGGAAGTGACAGGCTGAGCGAGGAGAATAGTCCTGGGCAAGTTGCATTGTCTTTGGCAGCTTATTCGTTCTTACTGTATAGACTCCTGTCAATTTGAGAAATTCACTCGCAATATGGGTTGGCAAAGTTAAGAAATGGCTCCGGCTTCATGTTCTGTAAGGATATGTAGCTGGCCTTGGGAATGCCAGCATAGCAATGGACTACGCGTACACCAAACCATATTTAAAGACTGCGCAAAAGACTTCTATGCGCTAATTCAAGTACTAAGAAAGATTGGGAGCATCGGCAATTGTGGGAGACTTGACGGTATTCAAATGGAGAACAAACAGCGATGCGCGTGAGCGGTTGTAGTAAGTAATCCCTAAAAGACAGTTCACTGTCGTCCGCCCTTCATACGTGAATACTCTCCTTAATATGTTGTAATCAATGAACGAGTAAAATACTATGGCTTATCGCATATGTTGTGAGATGGAGGTCGCAAGAGTAGTCTATTGTTTCCCACGACGTAAGATCTCACTCCTATTCTAGTGATATGAGTTCAATGGCGTTGTAAGGGTAGTCTAAGAGTAGAGTGAAAGACTCCTCAACCACACGCTCTAAATTGGCACAAATAACAACACGTTTACGTCGTGTCGTGGGTTTCCCCTTTTGCTTCAAACATTTCGACCTTTCGCAGCTTCCTGCGATAGTGGAAATTGTTCAGAGGGATTAATTTCCCTACTGTTTCCCTCTTTCGAGCAGTAATGTCTCTTCGCATATGACGCGCAACACGTGTGCGCCGTGGTAAGCTATCAAGAGATGGTTATTGGAATCCTTGAAATGCTGTGTAGCTGAAGATGAGTTGCTAGTTTTATGGCGATTCCAAGGTTGTCGTCGGGATGGTCAACGCGACAAACGTCATTGTCGAAACCCTTCGCAAATAGAGCCTAGCCCGCATTCGATAGCTCACGATACTTGTCCACCATCAGACAGGCCAATTAAAGTAGAAAACGCATACAATCTGTCAAGTGCGTATAGATGCTGCAAACTACGCCTAGGTTTACACACGCAGACTTATGCGACATTTGTATCGTGTATGCAAATGATCGACCATGCGAAGTGCGACGGCCGAAGTTTCGCCCGCGCGGTAGAGTCCAACTTCTATTACGTGCTCACCGATCGACAGGTGGTAATATACCAGGCCGTTGGAGGGAAGCTGTTCCGTGGCCAGGCGAGATGCCTCGGTAGAATGCCCTGACAGCATTGGATCCTTTCTGCGGGGAACATCCTCGTCAGATCGTCTTGCATCAGAACCGAGATGACACCCCGTCCCATCTCACCGGAACGCCGAACAACAGCTGGAAGGTTTAACTCCACCCGTCAAACGTCAAAGTAAATTTACAGCTGAGAACGTCTAAAAATTGAAAGATGTTCTCCAACTTCAGGTATCTAAACGGCCATGCACACCTGGCCACGTATTGATTGTATTCGCGCTGGCTCTCAGCGAGCGAATCAGTCCCAGCGCTAGTCGCCGAAGCTTCCGCCGCGATGACGCACGTGTGTACTCCTTTGGAAAGCCACCGGCGCGGGAATCAAGGTTGATTCCGTTGACAGCTACTGTGGTGGAGGCAACTGCGTTAGGGCGAGGCGGAACCTACCTACGGCTTATGCGTGACTGCAGCAGCATTACATGTTGCTCATTGGGTTAGGCAAGAACACAGGAGTATATATTGATGCTCGACCCCTACCTAATTAAGAGGCTGCCCTTGCCCAAAAAGTAGACTTACCTTTTTTGCAAGTCCCGGGTATTTGGAGATATAGACGCTCGCAACCTCGTCACCACTGCACTGTTTACATCTCATCCAAATATCCAATATGCTGCAACTCGCCGCAGCTGCAGCCTTGGTAGGTGCTGCGTACGCACAGAGCTCTTCGTTCCCTACCGTGGATCTTGGCTACGAGATTTACCAAGCTTCGGGTTTTAATGCAAGTCAATCTTCTTCTCAGTTTTGGTGTCGCTCTACTAACTACCCCAGGACACCGGCAACTTCTACAACTTCTCCAACATACGATATGCCGCTCCGCCTGTTGGCAACCTGAGGTTTGCACCACCTCAGGCTCCAGCAGAAAACAGGTCAACTGTCAATAATGGCAGTGTGTCGAGGTAAGTGCTGTGAGGCCATAGTCCTCGGACGATCAGACTGACGTAGACAGAATATGCCCCCAGGCTAGCCCTGCCTGGAATGCACTTGCGGGCCAGTCTTTGACCAACTATCTGCTCGGTCGCCCTATTGCCAACATATCCTACTCGACGGCAGGTGCAAACGCTAGCAGCCCAGTCCCCGTTCCGGATCCCCGCGAGTCTGAAGATTGCTTATTTCTCGATGTCTTCGTTCCCGAGGACGTGCTGAGCACAGCTGGGCAAGGCTACGGTGCTCCCGTTCTGGTGTGGATCTACGGAGGTGGCTATACGGGAGGCGAGAAAAACAACAACCCAGCAGGGCTACTAGCTGCGTCCGGCAACTCAACTAATGGCGACGTCATTTATGTTGCTATGAACTACCGTCTTGGCGCTGCGGGCTGGATGGGTGGTCCTTCGTACCAAGCGGAAGGCGGTGTTTCAAACCTGGGTCTATACGATCAGCGATTTGCGCTTGAGTGGATTCAGGAGAACATCCACCTCTTTGGAGGTGACAAGAACCGAGTAAGCCAGAGCTGGAATCTGCATCTGTGACCCAAACTGACATCTCTTCTAGGTCACTGTCTTTGGAGAGAGTGCTGGAGGTGGATCGATTATGCATCAAATCACTGCATATGGTGGCACTAACGGATCTGCTCCTTTCCAACAAGCTGTTCCACAGAGCCCTGGATGGCAGCCTGTAAATTCCGTTGTTACGCAAGAGGATGTCTACCAGAAGTTCCTTAAGCTTACCAACACGACTTCTCTCGCAGAGCTGCGTGCTCTTCCGTCCGAAGAGATTATACGTGCGAATGCCCAGCAGATCATCTATGATTCTCCGTATGGCGGTTACACCTACGGACCGGTGGTAGATGGTCTCTTCGCTCCTCTGCAGCCCGCCCAACTCTTAGCACAAGGCCGGTTCGACAAGGACGTACGCGTAATGGTTGGCCATAACGCTAACGAAGGAGCACTTTTTACTCCTTTCTATCTTCCGAACGAGGATGCACTGGAAGACCAGCTCGCAGGCTCATTCGCCAATATGCCAAAATCGTCTCTGGACTACATCGTTGATACCCTCTACCCTGCGGTGTTTGATGGCTCTCTGGGCTACACCAACAACTTTGAGCGCGGTAGTCTCATTGTGAGCGAGGGTATCTTCACATGCAACACCAACTACCTCTCCAGAGCCTACGGAAACAAGACCTACTCTTATCTCTTTGCGGTTCCTCCAGCCATACATGGCCAGGATGTCGCGTATTCGTACTACGACGGAGGCGCTGCTTCTCTTTTGCCGACTGGCGTTACCAACACGACCATTGCCATTGCTCTTCAACAATTCATTACCAGCTTTGCCGAGAATGGTGTACCAGACGCCGAGGGCGTAAAGCAATTCAACATGTACGGTCCGGACGCCAACGTTCTGGAGCTCAACGTCACGGGCATTGAGGATGTGCGCGACAGTAATGCGAACGCCCGGTGCGCATGGTGGCAGAAGTCGCTGTTCTAAGCGTGAGAAGATGCGATATCGCCAGGTGAAAAGCCTTGAATAATCGTCATGAATTAATCAGATTCATAATAGCAGACAAGCACGTGCAAATTTTGTGAGGGCTAGGCATGCTAATTCTGCAATCGCGATGCTCCTCCGCCATGCATGGCAGCTAGGGCCCACATCCGCGATTGGTTGATCATAGCTACGTCATAGTACAGCAGCTCAGTCCACGTCCACATGCTTTAAAGCTGTCGTCTGCCGCACACTCACAAGAACCTCATCTAACAAACCATCCAATAAATCAATTGTCACCTTCCTCGCCTCTTTCAACCTCCACATATTCCAACGCCAACACTACACACCACACCGTCAACATGTTCCGTCAACAGATCGCCCGCCAGGCCCGCCTCTTCAGCACCACACCCGTCGCACGCAAGAGCCCCGTAGAGACGATCAAGGATGCTGCCAAAGCCGTCGACAGGACAATCTCTGGCGCCGCTGTAAAGGGTATCGAGAAGGGCGGTACGTACACCTTCCATCCCTCACGTGTCCCATCTATATTGCACCGCCTGATGTTCTCTTGTCTTACATAGCCGAGAATATGACGACATCGTACAGTGCGCAAGCTTCAAACAACCCTAGTAGTATACAAAGACAAAGGCTAACGATATACGAACAGAGGAAGTCGCTGGCGCCGTCAAGGAGGCCGTCCCCGAGACCACCGGCCAGGCCAAGGGCCAGGCACACGAGGTTGCTGGCGAGGCCAAGGGAAAGGCCAACGAGGTCGCTGGTCAGGCCAAGGGCAAGGCGCAGGAGCTCAAGGGCGAGGCCAAGAGCAAGATGTAAAGAAGTCGACATGCATAGGAAAAGATACTTAATGACATGGGCGGGACATGCTTCGTTGGCATAGCTGCCTCAGGAAGGTGAAGCTAAATCGCCACGACGGAACGAATGAAATAATGTTTCAATGACGATATTGTGGTCTTTGTCGAAAGGTGAAACTAGATGAGTGTTTGGTTGACAATGTCCGACTTTGGTTCGGTCCACACGCTACCTGCTGCGATATAGTACCAAGCTATGTCCTACGTCACCTCACAGCATGTCTGGAAATAGAGGTTGATAACTTTGCTTTTCCTGATCGGCGAAGTCTGGAGAATGTTCTCGGTAACTACTCGCGCGGAGCCGAAAAATAGATTTCTGGCAAGTCAGGCTAGCAAGTGGTTGAATATGTGATGGTAGAGGCCGATGTCAACGTCGTTGTGAATCGCTACACATTCTCCTTTAGTATTCGTCAAGGCGGCACTGCCCACGGCTCCGCATGGTCATCATATCCAAGCAGTAGCTTGTAGTTTTAAAGAAACAAGTGTTTTTTTTTCTTCCATCGAACTATGACCCAACATCCTGCAGTCATTATGTATTAAATGCTCCATCCCAGGGACCGTTGGCAGAGCGGGTGGGCGAGAAGAAAAGAGAGCGAAAAGAAGAGAACTCGACAAGGAAAATGGAAGGAATGTCTACACCAATGGAGAAAAATAGAGAAAGTAATGTGGGGTTGCCTAGGTAAGATGCAGTGACATGTCATCATGCTTCGTCTGGTCGTTCATCCGAAAAGGGTGCCATGTCTTCCCAATCCAATGCTTCACTCTTACATGAACCACATACCCATCTGCAGAAATAGTTAGCTCTTGTTCGTTTGTGTATCAAGCAGTAGCAGCAGAGAGCCTCACCATGCCCCTTTTCACCTTATCACCCTGCACTTCGTACGTCTCTACAGGCGGCAGTGCGTACCCACTCTTGGTCGAACTCACGCTCGTCTCAAAGGTCGTGTGCGTGAGACTGCCAGTCGCGCTCGTGACGTCGGTGCTCGAGTCCACGGGGAAGGAAGTAGCAGTAGCATCGGTGTTGGTTGCTGAGCTAATGGGCGGCAAGCTCCAGTAAGGATAGCCCGAGGAAGTAGAAGTAGAAGACTCGACGGGGAAAGAGGTAGCAGTGGCATCAGTACTGGTAGAGCTGACTAAGGTGGAAGTTGGGCTGGAGGAGATATAGGTACTGCTAGAGGTCTCGTGAATCTCAGAACTGGAATCGCTACTAGAAGAAGTCGAGGGTGGGGATGAAGAGGTGAAAGAAGTGTACTCCGTTTCGGTAGATGTGTACGTGCTCGACTCCTGAGGCGTCTCTGAGCTTGTTGAGCTGCTAGATGTGACGACTGAGTCGGACGCGGAATAGCTACTAGAAGGCGTTGGCGTGGCAGGAGGCGTCTCAATGGTACCAGTTTCACTGCTCGACACTTCTGATGACGTCTCAGAAGGGTACACGAACCTGCTAGTGCTTGGACTGATCGTTTCTGTGTGCGAAAGAGTCTCGGATTCGCCAGATGATTGGCTTGACGACGACCAGTATGAGAAGCTTTCCGTTGTCGGCGTTGGCTCCGGGTACGTTGTGGTATCCGATGGCGTGAGCGTGAAGGTGTCTGTGGCGATCGAGCTGAATGAGTAGCTATACGATTGCGACAACGTAGATGAAGCAGAGTAGGTCTCAGATGCACTAGGTACGCTGCTGGTATCATCTGTAGAAGATGATGTGTAGGATAGTGTATAGGACTCTGCACTAGACGGACTGGGGACTTCTTCGGAAGAACTCGGAGTGTATGATGCCGTTGACGACTCTTCAGAAGAGGTAGGCGTGGATGACGCAGAATCAGTTGTGGAATGCCGGGATATGGTATGAGTTCGAGACCAATCGCGTGTGGAAGTGCGACTCCGCGTGGTTCCTGACTTTCTAGATGAAACCGAAGTCGGCGATGATACTGAATCATCGGTGGTTGAAGTGGGTGTCTCAATCGTAGTGTATGACTCTGCTGAAGTAAAAGTAACCCAGGAAATGGTTGAGATATCAATGGTCGACGAGTGAACGGTCTCACTTTCAGTTGTACTGCTGCTGCTGCTGACGTTGCCAGGTGGAACGTAGTAGCCAGAGGATGTAGCAATCCCAGAAGTAGTGTCGCTACCACTGGATGTCGCTGTAGGCTTAGTGTTTGTTTCGGTCACCGTTCCATTGGAAGGGGATGGAGGGGAAATGGTGATGATGGTAGTCGAAGCGATGACAGAGGTAATGACAGTAACATTGGTGCTTGGCCCTTCTGTCGTTGTTGTCGGTTTTGGAACATAAGGGCTATGTGAACTTGTGGAGTTGGTGATCGCCGTGGAGGTCGAAGACGGTATCGTAGTCCCTGGAGCGGTACCTGTGCCCCATGTAGACGAAGCTATGCTGGTGCTGTTACCATAAGGTGCGGTCTCGTATGGTGGCAAAGATGAGTGGTACTCGGATCCGGAAGAATGAGGTCCAGTCGAGAGAGAGACGCTCACGGACGAAGAGCTGCTACCCCAGCTACTTGCTGTAGCCTCGGTAGATGTAGAGTTTCCAGACAAAGTGTGGCTGTGTCAACAAATTAGTTCAATGGGAATTGAGCTACTAGAACTGATTGTACTCACGATGTCGGTGGGACAACTACCGAAGTGATGACCACAACACTGGTGTAGACAATGGTGGAGGGTCCCGGTGCCGTATAGTTTGCTGATGACGAGGAAGTTGGAACTGGAGGAAGACCAGTAGACAGTGAGATACTAGTACTACTGCTTATCGAAGTAGGATACGGAGGAGAGTAAGGCAGTGGCGGTGCATACTGCCGGGGTCGCATGTGCTGTGGAAAGTTCACTAAATAAAGCTATCAGCCAAGATCAAAAGACAAAAAGAAACTAGACTCCTAGTATGATGACTGAGAGAGTAAATGCTCTCAGCAGTATTGGTGAGTCTGAAACTTACGGAGCGCCCGCTCAGCAGCAACGAGCGTCAGGAAGGCCGCGAACGGCATGCAGGTACTGAGCTTCATGATTCTGCGTAGGTCACAGAAGACACGTATCCTAGGAGGTAAAGCAACGAACGAGTGGTGGTAGAGAAAGAAACGAGAGGCTGTGTCTAGCAGATAACTAGAGCTGAAGGGCTTGTGCTCTGGGTGAGTGAAGATAACGATCTTATATGTGATGAGGTACGTTTCACTGCCATGGTATAATGGTGTGATCCTACCATAGCTGTGCTGCAGTAACAGAACAACCGGTTAGCACCAAAACGGGCATGCAGCACGGCATTATGCTTCCATTGACAGTATCCGCCCCCCAAGTCATCGGAATTCCTAACTTGACGGCAGCCGGCGTACAGTGTATGATGTCTACGTTATTCCAGTCGACATGTGGGGTTCCAGCTTTTGATTTTGTGAGATCTTGGAATAGCGGCCGTCTCTGGAGCGGAGTTGCATCACACCGATAGACTGTGAGGACTGAGGATGCTTCGCAGCGATCCGTAGACAAGGTATTTGGTGTGCTCACATAGATTGATAGTGTGACAAAAACCTGATCATTCTGGATCTAACTCGAAAAAGCAATTACGGGACGGCAGACGGCGGACGGAGATCAACGTAACACTGCAGCGCAGCAGCCGCCACCGGTGGTGCAGAAGGAGGCAAAGATGGGAAAGACTTGAAGGAAGGAGTCAATTGATGACGAAGTGATCCGTCCTACCGTTGTTGAGATTGAACTGGTTGATACAGCCACTTCTCTGGGCATGGTGTTGTTGCGAGCCAATGACTCGGCGTAACTCGAGGATGGAGACTGCACCCAATGCCGTTACGCTCAACCATGCTGGTATTTAGAGGCATTACACAGGTGACGCAACAAGGTAAAGTTGGCTCGAGTACCGCCTGACAGACGCCTTTCGGTGCTTCTTTCCCCGTAGCATGGACTTTGGTATGAGAAAAGGCATTGTGGCTAGAGGAAAGTACACTTGGCCAATCCGTACTTGACCCGCATGACAGGGTTCGTTGCAGAATCAGCATGCATCCTGTATTTGCTTCCACTAGATTGATCGCGATATCGGTAGTGTTACCTCCTGATCCACATTGTATGATACTGGAGGCTGTGCAATTTTTAGACTCTCTAAAGCAAGTACCACTGGTACAATACAAGAGCTTGCTAGAGGAGTGCAGCAGAAGGACCATGGGCGACTCGAGTTCAGGGACTGCACTAAACGGCTTGTGTATTTTCGGGTGGAATCTGCCATGTCTAACTCGATGCACAGATGCAGGAACCAAAGTCGGGCTCAGGGTTCTGCATCTCACAGAAAACCTCGCGGTAGGACAAGACCTCGGGACGGTTAGCGCAGCGAGCCGCGGGACCTTCCGACGGCTTGAGGCGTCGTAACGTAGTTTGGGCAGCGAAAGAAAAACGAACGTGCTGATATAGAATTCGCTGCGGATCGCAGAGGTTGGAGTTGTTGTTGCAGTGAATCAAATCTGCTGAAAGCATGGTCCACGGTACGAGGGTGCTGTCCACTAGTCCACCATTAGCGTCATCACGTGAACCAGCTTATCTGTTCCAGCGTTACTCCGACGAAACCATCGTACGCATGGGTACACCTCTGTAGAAGGCATGAGTGACAAGTGTGTGATTCGTCACGTAGCAGAACATGATGCGTAACTGGGTTCCAGAACTGGTCTATGTTGCACATACCTTGACGGGCCGCTTCGAGGTTGTTACCCGTCGCGGAACCACAGGCCGAAGAGCCAGTCCTCATTCATCCTTTGCGCCTCTGCATAATCCCTCTTTTTTGAGGTTGTTGATCCTCAGATCCCTGTTGAAAGTCATGTTGCGTGGAGGTATGGTCTCGACAAAACCAGAGGCAACATACAGCTGCGGACCGAAGCTGTTCATGGTGTGTCACCGAAAACTCACACACACAATAGAAATGCACGATCAATCGCATACGGCTGAAAAACCGTTACAATTATGTATTACAAGTAAGCACTTGGAGATGAAGTGTTACCGAGAGAGGAGATTGCTATACAGGCGACAGCAACCTCGGAGCGCCTCAGGAGGATGTGCTTGTATGCTGAACACATGAACCCTTTTCTGGGTCCATGTGAAAAACTCCATACAACGCCACCAGTCGTGACCTCGTGAATGACACTATACAAAAGGTATCATGGGTGTGTGAAACCACAACCGTTACTCGAAAGCATCGCAAAGCAACAAGGCAATCAACGCACAAAATCCAAAGAGGATAAAACAAAGGGCTTTTGGCCTGGAAAAAACGAAGTAAACACAAGAAGAAAAGGACGTCTAATCCCAATTCACTAGGCTGTTGCCATTGTCTTGGTCATTCGTCGACTGATCATCAAAGGACTGTGAGAAATCACCGCCTTGGAAGTCGAAGAAGGCGCTGTAATCAGCGTTGCCAGGTGTTAAGAAAGAATCGTTGGAGTAAAAGCCATCGGATATAGCACTTGGCATCGAAGGCGATGTGATGTCAGATACAGGCTCGGTCTTCAGATTAAGACCCGAGGACAAAGTCTGAGCGGAACCAGTAGCATTCTCCGACATGGTTGTGCTGCTTGGTGTCCGTGCAACCTTGTTAGGGTTGTAAGTGTAGGTAGGAGCAAACGGCTGAGGAAGATTATCGCTCCCAGCCATGAAGATAGCAGTGCGTGGGTCATTTTGGTCAAGGACTGAGCCCAAGAACTGCTGTGACTCGGGCGGCATAGACAAGGTCAAAGGGTTGGAGTTGAGTGCCTGCGAACTGTATGGATAGTTGGTTGGGCTGTAAGAATAAGAAGTAGGCGTATTAGGGTCGCTCTGAGCAGGTGCCGCATCATGGACTGAAGCCGCATTTGGCGAGGCAGTCTGTGGTGAAGATGACTGGCGATGCTGGAGTGAGTTTGCAGTAGGCGAACGCGATAGCGAAGGGCGCGTTGGTCGTTCTGCTGTCTGGTTTGACTGCTGGAAAGCTTGCGGCGGTAGAGACAGTCTCCGATTGAGCTCGGTCTGCGGCGTCGTGGTACCGGCACTTGCCGGTTGAGCTGACGGATCAAAGTGCGATGTGCCCTGAGGCAATTGAATCGAAAGAGCGCGCTGGTGAGACTGGGTCCGCTGAGGGATGTGGTACGGCGACTGGCGGTAGCCCTGCTGTGGCTGTGTGGAAGTCGGGCTAAATGGCTGCGCTTGCTGGAACCCCTGAGGCGAAGCCGGAGTAAATTGCTGGGGTGGTAGCATGGAAGGGTTCAGCCAGTTGGTTGCCTGAGGAATCGAAGCGCCGTTGTTTGGGTATTGCTGAGCAAACTGTGGGAACGCCGGGCCTTGGTTTTGGTACTGGGACATGAACATGTTTCTGACACCGTGCTGTGTCGCGATGTAATCATGGAGCTTCTTGTTAAACATGACAGAGGTAGTGTGCAGGTGGGCGTTCAGGCGCTGGTACTGGGTAGGCAGATCATCATCCTCCTCTTCGTACATCTCTTCATTGATGACATCCTGCTCAGTCACACGCAGAGCACGGCCGGTACGCTTCTTGTGAATCTCAGAAGCCCTGCGTGCCGACTCAATGCGAGCCTCTAGACTACGGTCACTGCGGCGCGAGGCAGCAATGTAAGCGCTAACGGGCATCAGCATTGGTTGCGAGTGGAATGAGTCGAGACGACTAACCGCTCCTGGTTCTCTTCATGAGTGCGCTCAGTCTTGACCGGTCTGGTCGAAGTAAAAGTTCGACGTTCGGCAGGCATGATGGTTGTTCAGACAGCGGATGCCGGATGAAAGCGTGGTGCGGAGTGGCAGATGTGTGTGTGTGTGTGTGTGTGTGTGGCGGCGGGGTAGCTAACAGATGGGGCTATGTCAGCACAACGACAGGTGGTTGATTGAAACAGTTCGAGGGGTACGTCTAGCAACGACTTCGACTGTGAGGAATGATGAAAGGAGGGAAAACTGCGAGGAGCGGGCGGGCAGAGTATGTAAATGGAGAGGGGAAAAGTGGCGACTGTCCACGCGGGTGCGGATGTGCTGGGCTGGGCGGAGCAGGCCTAAAGATGGGCCGAAAAAACAATGGAGCCAGAGAGAAGCTCACGTACCGCAGCGACAGGGTTCGGGCACGACGCAGCTCGATACAGATACGCGACGAGTGATGCGACGCACAGTAGCAACGGCCAAAGTTGGCCGCGGGACCCGAAGAGGCAGAAGATTGGTGCAAAAGTGGGAACAGGCGCTGGGACGTCAGCGATCGAGGTGGGAGGGGCGCGTGTGAGTGGCTCCGATGGGCACAAATCTCTGTTGCGGGCCGGGGGAGGGTTGAACCAGGATTGCCAGGTGGCGGAGTCTAGCGTGCAGAGACTGGGTATTTCGATGGCAGTAAACAGTTTGCGCATGGACGCTTGCAGAGCAGATCGATACTCGGAGGGGAGGGGGAGTGACTGGCTGCTGCCAGGGGGTGGTTGGTTGGTTGGTTGGTCGGCGGGTGGTGAAGCAGCAAGCAGCAGGCAACAAGCAGTACGAGGGGCGTTACGTCGAGGGCTTGTCTAGCCCATGTTATAGCAAAACAGTGCGAAGAAGCAATTGCAGTCTTCTGGAATTTGGCCGCCCTATTCCTCTCAAGCAGCGGCAGGGCAGCAGGGCAGTGTGCCGGAAGCCTGCAGTTCCCAGTCAGTCCCCGCAGCGCCTTGGGGGGAAACGGCCAGCAGCCAATGGCGCCAGTCACAGGCAGCGGCAGAATGGCCGGCGTGGTGTCGAGGCCAGTCGGCGACGTGTGTAGAGTAGGGGAACAAGGTTCGCGGCTAGCTTTGTGCCAGGCTCAATGGCTGCATATTCCTCTGGGCGCCCGCACGCCAGCGACAGGACAACACCACGCCCGTGGCTTGGTCAGCACTGGCGATCGAGCACGCTAGCATCTATGTGGCACCTCCCGCCGATTAACGAGACGCGTCAAGATCATCTCAGCGCTGGTTCCTGGGTGTGCTGCTCTTGTCCCATGGCCATTGCATCGCATCTTGCTTGCGGGCGTACTATGTCGGCGGGGCTGAGCAGCTCCTGCCTCCGAGGCTGACTAACATGGCTCGCTCTGGCTCGGCGCCATTTCTTTCCCACCTGCTGCGATGCGATGCGATGCGATGCGACGTTTACAGCGTGCCTGGCTACCACCACCAGCGACCATAGTAACCATGAATTTCCAATCTGGTCCACCACGCGCACCCACACAAACGTGCGCCGGCTGTTGTGACCGCCGCAATTGCCATTGCACATGCGCAGTGGCTTCCGCAAACTGCTCAACCAAACGCGAACGCACACGCTCGAGCACCCACAGCTGGCCCGCGCCATGGAGACGCAGCCGTCGGGTTGCCGTTGGCTCGTTCCCGCCTGCGTGGGCTTCCATCCAGCGGCTGATGCTATACCGAGTCTAATCCTGCGCCATCACGTCGTACCACCCCCCAAGCAATACCGAGCTTTGGATCACCCTCACCTGCAACCCGTCTGAGATGGCCAAAACGGCTTGTTTCACCGCACTGCATAAATCTCATGACAGCCCACCGCCTGGGTTGAGGAACAAGGGGGCTCCCTGATCCAAGCAGCAAAACTTGAGATACGCGACCGTCGTATCGGGAATAGCGTCGATCTGATCCAACTTCCCACGCAGCTTCGGAGCCCTGATGCGCCCTGAGAAGTTTGCTGTCCACTGCCCCCCCCCCCCCAGGACGTGCGCGCCGATCGCCTGATAAAAACATGTCGCCGACTCCCTGGTCCACAACAAATAAACACTGCTGCCCTCTCTGCCTACTACCCTCTCTGCACCCGGTACAGATTATGTGTCAGAACAAGGGACGGCGCTCTGTCAACACCATGATCAGTGCCACTCTGACGTCCTCCAGGCTATTGGCAACATGGGAAATAGTGTCTGTCCGCCCGAATTCGACTATTTGTCACCATGGCATTTATCCAGCACCCGGACCGCCGCCGACGTCACACGGCATGACTCAACCCTTTCATCGCTTCTGCCCCGCCGTGAGTGCCCACGGTGAGATCGCCGGGGTGCTAGCTTCGGCCTGTCATTGTTTCAGCCAGTCATATTCCAATCATCCCTGTCTTTTCACTAAGCTTCAGATCTCATCTCAGATGAAATATCTCCGCCCGTCGTGCATCCCATCGGATCTTCGTGGACCAAGTGAGCAGGAATCTTGCCCGAGCGTATTCAGCCATGGCTTCTAGATGCTCAACGTCGCCTTTCCCTCAACTTGGCCCCCTGCATCCAGTACACCGAGCCGGCCTTGGGCTTGCTAGCCATCAAACACACAAAATTGCTTTCGTCTACTGCAGGGCTGAGAGCGACCATGGTTCTGGGAGCCTCTGCTGGCGGACACGTATGGTCGACCAACTCCTTTTTCAACCAAACTTGCCACACCCCATTTCCCTAGGACTAATCTCATGCTTTCAGATTGCCGTCAAGCGGCGCAGGTTCCACGCCGCTATAACAACTGGTACACAACGCTCCGCATCAGTCTGAGGTTAAAGTGACGTCGTGTAGCATTGGCTTGGCGCCACATTGTGCCCACACGGCAAGGATTCTGGCGCCGGCGCACCTGATTCTAGCCCAAAGTACGTTAAGCTGCATCATCTTGCGTCCAGGCGGTTACCATGACCTTTGCGGCATCTTGAACACACTTCGTTCCAGGGCGGCTTTGTGCCCCCGCACCTTGAGCAGCCACTCAACTGCGAGGGCTTCTGAACCCCTCCAGCCTTTTAAACTGTGTGTGATGAACACTCTTGGGAATGAAGCAAGCTGCAACACCATCTGATTGTATAGTTCCATGTCGAGACAATGAGCAACTTGTACCAATGCGGCAAGTGGAGCGACTACGCCGCGCCGCAACATCCGAGTACCCTTTAATTTCTTCGCTACTCCGCCGTTACACTTTTCATGTTACTTACCACCATTGCGTGACGGCGGAAGGCTCCTAAAACTCAGCCTTGGAACATGGCTTTTCCCAGAAGTTCCAATGGACAATCCTTCGGTTATCTCAATCACACGGTAGGCAGCCAGGCGCCGTGATGCGTAATTCAATTTGCTGCGGTCTGCAAAGCCGCCGAATATTGGTGGGTGGTACAGTCTTTCTTCCTCAATCTGGAAGGTCTAAATGTCTCAAACCATGACCTCCAAATTACAGAATGCCAGAGTATCGGGATTCAGTGCGATTACATTCCGCGGACCCTAACGCACGGTCGCCGGTTAGAACTCGCTTGCATGCACCTATCGGCGACACTCTCCTCTCCAATCAAACAACCTTTCCCCCTCAGAAACCCCTCTTTGAGGTTATCGTTCCTTCCTTTTCGTACCGTACGCGCTCTCGGGATTCCGTAAAAGCTCAGGTTGACGTGGTGGCGCATTAATCTGCGGCATTAGCTTGCCATATGTACGATGGGCTAGCTTGCAGCCAGCCCCTTGGAGATAACCGGCCGACAGCACATCGGAGAGAACTCCCACCAACAGTCCGTCCATGGGTACTCTCAACCGTTTTGCTATACGGCGTGTTTGAATCGCCAATCATGACTGGGTATGCAACCTGTAATCCTACGAGATGCGTTCGGTGGAGCTCGCCACTGTTCATCCGTGGATCGATCGGCAGCACAGCCCTGCTGTCCGTTTTCAGAATTCGGTACCTCCCGCAAAGGGATAACTATCCCCGAGAGTTCCAAGAGCGATCAACCTTGTACAGGCGGTCTGTACCACGCGTTGTGTGTAAGCACTTCTTAGCGAAACAACACATGCGGTGAGGAAATCTCGATGCCGTACACTTAATCTAGCTCAGGCCACGTTTTACGTTGTCCTCGGTCGCTCTCTGGTTGCGAAAGTCATTTTCCATGCGTTCCTTTTCTAGTTGTTTGTCAAGAGGCTCTAATGTCGCACATCATCACACACTGTTACCAGCGACTCTGTAGCAATGCATGAATTACTTATGCAAGTAAGCAGACCGCTCCAGGTGTGCGGGTGGTTAATCTTGGAGGGCCGGAAAGGGCCCCGCGGGACGTTGCTTCTTTCTTCCTCTGAATAACGCCGCACATATAGGCGCCTGTAAGAACCCTGGGTCTTACAGTTTACAGCACCCACCAGCCACGCTACGACACCGCCGTGTACAGGCCACCGTCTTGGCCCTTTGCGTGGCCAATCGCCGTCACGAGCATATTCGCTGTACGGCATAAGCAAGCAGGCAGCGCGTACAGCTCGTGTCGGGTCGTGCAGCAAGCTCATCTCCCGACATCCGGTTAGTAGGGACAACGCAGCAGCAGCTTACTTTTTCGCCTTTTGACAACCGCGGAACGAAGAAATTGCAACGTGTTTGGAGTACCTAAGACGATGGATGGGTAAGTGTCAAAGCAGAGCCACGCGATTAGCAGCCACGTTAGCGTTATCGCATCGTATCGAGGCGGAAGAAACCTGCTGTGTAGCTAGCATCGCATGTGAAGCTCCAGGCTAACCTACAGCATGGCGATAAAGGTGCAGCGGCCCTCAAAGACAACACAGGCTATTTAGGGTGTCAGACGTTACTCCTGCGCGGCGAGTGGCGACAGAGAATGGGTCTCGACGCGTCCTGTCTCCAGCGCTGTCCTACGCGGTCAGCTGGCTGCTTACTCGCACATAACGCCACGGGTTCCTACTCTCAGGACTTTTCAGGTTGCTTGACCTAGCGCGCACATACACAAAGATCAAAAGAGCAGGATGTGAATCAGGCAAAGAGGGAGGGTTCGGTTGACCCGTAGCAAGGCCTGTTTGACACCACGGCAGCGCTGTACAGCTATCGAAGGCGAGCCAAGTCAGAAGGTAGCTTTCGCTACCATGTCCATCAACTCTCGGGATCGAGGTGAGATGCAACCTGCAGGAAGTTAGGTCCCGCTTGGATGTTCAGTGGCATGGAACAGCAAGCCGGCCTATGTCTTCGCGATGTCTACCATATGCCAGCTAGGTTTAAGAGATGTTGCGATGAAATTCTGGTAATCTGTCAAGTATACAAGGAAACAGCCACTCGAAGTGATTTTGTAACCATTTGCGCGTCTCGTCTTCCCCCCATCTTCTCTAGTGCTTGTTCTCGATAGAGCAGTATACTGATATCCACGGGTACTATGGAGGGCCGGTACCGGTAGGATTCTGATCTCAATCTGCCTATGCTTGTCGACTACCAATGCGCATACACTCAATTTTCCTGTTTGTATATTCTACGAAAGCAATGGGACTACTCCAGGTCTTGTCAAGAAGGTGGACAGTGTCAGCCGAAAGTGGAAGGAGCAAACGCATCCTAAGAAGAAGAAGAAGTATCCAACACTCGAGGTGCACCTAGTCATAAACAAACTCCTTCGTTCCTGCTACTTCAACATCAAGGTCCCTTGTCTAGGTAACCAAAACCACAGAGCACAACAGTCACGCTCTCGCCCCACTCCCAAGCGCGCCTTCACCTTCACTTTCGCTCCTGCCTGCCACGGAGCTAATCTCCGCCGTGACTGCAAACGCTGCCAGCACGTCATATAAAAATCTCTTCTCAAGTCCTGCGTCTTCTTCTCTTCACGATAATCACCAAACGCTCCATCATCTCTGCAGCTGCATCACTTCAAGTCAAATATACTTCAACCCAGCTCTAACCAGCTCCATCTCCACCCGCAATCGAATTACCGCTATCAACATGTTCGGCTACAAGCTCCTCGCTGTTGCTGCACTGGTCTTTGCTGTCGTCGCCACGGACCGTGAGTACCCCTGGTCTACACATTGTACACCGCACAAGTTAACAAGTTTTCCAGCTGTCTGCGCGCCCGCTGCCACCGTGACTGCTACCGTCACCGTCACCGAGTGCGTTCCGCAGCCTGGCGAGCCATCGCGTGCACCACCTCCCGCTGAGTCGGTCCTCTCCTCTGTTCTGAGCAGTGGACTGGTTCCTACGACTACCAGCGTTATCCTGCCTCCCCCCGGACAGCCAATTCCCACTTCCGAGGCTCCTCCTGCGTCTTCCACGCCCGTCGTTTCCTCGAGCGAGTCCTCTGGTGCTTCCGCCTCTTCAACTGCGTCGGTTACTACAACCAAGGTGGTTGCGTCATCCTCCGGTCGCCCTGGTGAGCCCGAGGCAAGCAGCACGTCTCCTCCCCCCGAGACTGCTGGCGCCGCTCTTGCAACACCTGCGGTTGGTATGGGCTCGCTCGTCGCCATGGGTGCCGCAGCGCTGGTGGTCATGGCTTGAGCCATTTGACATGCATTGGTCGTCTTTATGGGAACGGGGCATCATCCTTCGTCAAACTAGTTAGCTACCGCGTGATATAGCATGTTTGTAGCTTTTCACAAGTCTAATACAAAAGTGGCATGGGTCTATGATACAAGAGGAATGCACCTCACACCCTCTGTGAAGTTGCGCATGGCCCACGAACTCTGTGAATAACTACCTCCAGGCTCATTGTTTTCAGCTTTATAACCACCATCTCTAGCACTATGCGTAGTATAACCAAAGGTGCTAACCCTCCACTTGGCAAGCTCTGCAATAGGTTGAACGATGCAAGAGTATGGATTGAATTATCTTTGAAAGATGCTCAAAGTCTATCGCGCGGGGAATCCATTGTTGATGCCAATATACACTCTCTCCGTATCTTCCATTCAGTGACTGCTCAAGCGACGCACTATCCCGCTTGTTTGTATCTCGTCCTCAGCTCATCAATCTCGCGCTGGAACTTTTCCATGTCGTCCAGGATATTACTCGAATCACTCCTCCCTTCGCCCTCCTTTCCACTGCCCACATTCTCATCGAGACCCAGCCTTGCTTCGCTCTCCTCGATGGGCGAGTACAAGGCGTGTTCGTTTTCGCTCTTCTCATCCACAGGTGCATATGTTCTTCTCAGCGAGCTCTCGCTAGCCACACTCGATCGCCTCTGCTCTGTACTTGTGCGACGGTATTCTGTGCTCGTTCTTCGACTTTCCGTGGGAGAGGAATAGGACATGTGGGGTCTTTGCTGATCGAGGCTCGAGCGATTTGAATGTCCACGTCTTGGTGGTGGCGGAGGTGGCGGCATGTTGCTTCCTGTGCTTTCTCCGGAGAAGTTTCGATACGTATTGCGAGTAGATGATATAGATGAGGTGCGGTGCACACTAGGTGCAGGCGATGAGGGTTGCGACTCTAGAGGGCTCCGACGAGACGATGGAAGCTCGGGAACAGATCTCGGCATTCGACCCGAGCTCGACCGCTGTGGCAGCTCGGTGCTAGAAGAGTTCGCACTTGAGGTGCCTAGGTTCGCCAACCGTGCGCCATGCCGTGAGGGTGGGGGAGGGGGTGGAGATTTTGCTCCGAACAATGGGTCAAGGGTGGTTGGACCTGGGCTCTGTAGCGCATCAACTGAATGTTGAGAGGATATGGTAAGATTTGAACTGCTTCGCGATCTGTTGCCTGTAGTCGTAGTCTTGAGCTGACTCTGTCTCCGAGCCAATGGCACGGGCGGAGGCGTCTTCTTTTGTCGAGTTGGACCCTCTGATGGCGTTGTTGGCTGATTTGGTGTCGGTTGTATTGGTGGAGATTGTTGTGGTGTCATATCCTGTGTGCTGATATGGAGGGACTGCGACGCAGCAACCGGGGTGGGCGGGAGTGGTTTCTGTATATCTGAACTGTCGGTTCGTCTGGTAGGTGGAGAAGTTGCTTGTGCTGGTTCTGTAGCGGCAAAGCTCTCAAACGAGACTGTCTGTGGCTGTCTCTGCGTGACCAGCTTGCCGTGTCGATGCTTGGGTGCAGGCGGGGGCTTCTTCTTGCCCTTCTGCACTTCGGACACCAGCCCCATACTGTCATCCTCGTCAGACCCAGCCAGATCGACAGATGTACGCGGAGATTCCGCGTGTGTCTCTTGCGGGTGCTCGAAGAGCGACTGCCGCGAGATTGACGAAGTATCAGTGCTACTGCTAGTCTCGAATTGCGCGCCGGCACCTGGTTGTGATGCGCTCGTAGGCTGCGCAGGCGGACCGGATGGTCGCGGAGTTGGCTTTCCGGTCATGAGTAGGTTCTTGAAGCTTTCCACGTCCAAAGACGCCCTGTTGCTGCCCAACACTGGTCTTCCCGGATTCGTCCGCTCCTCGTCGCTCTCCCTTTCTTGCGGTTCTAGTGACGCCAGTGTTCTCGAAAACGGATTCGCCGGAACATTGCTCGGAGAGAGGGTCGCGTGAGGGTGGTTCAAGTATGGACTTGGACTCGGGGGTACGTCTGCTACTGCCAGGGCATCTTTCCCGATAACTTGGGCATTCGCTTCCCCCGCGGTGACTGAACTGTTGGCATAGCCTGCGGGCGTTACAGGCGGCGGCGGGCTCGCAGGAGGACCTTGGCTCGATCGCCGGGCCCTGAGCTCGTTCAGAGTCACATGTTTGTCGTCAAACGGGTAGGGTGGGATGGTCGTGGTGGGAGAGAGTATGCGGACAGACTTCTTTGTCTTTATCGGCGGCGGGGCGGCATCTTCGAGCACTGTAAGACAATTACTCCTTGAATGCCAGCAGACGCAGAAGGGCAAGGCGAGGGAATACCATGGTCGCTGTCCTCCCTACGCGCCTCAGACACGCTGATGTCCGTGTTGATGAAGGAAGTCTGCGGGACGGCCGCTGGCTGACGAGGCGCTTGAGAAAGGCGGAAAGGGTTCCCGGACGACATGGCGGGCGTCAAAAACAATGCATTATTCTATGTACATGGAAGAAGCTCGGGCGAAGCGGTGAGATGGTGCAGCGCAAGAAATGCTGCCTTGCTGATGGTCGGCTCTGCGACTTGATCATCGCCGATATGCAGGTGCTGGCGATCCGGCGCGGGACAACGAACAGACCCCACCATCGTACCTCGCACAGCGCTGTTGCCTGCCAATGAAGAATCGGATATGCATCTGTCGCAATCTCGCAGGCGATATCGATGTTTCACAAACAATCCTGGTGTGATGACTGACTCGATTTATAAAATAGCCTCTTTGTGAGAACTGACGTTGGTACAGTTCGCTGAGATAGTGGATCGCCGGTAACGTGGAGTCATCTTCGCAGCGACCAAAGCTATCTACGTCTATCCCCATCTATATCGCTATGGTACGCTAGTCGATATACACATGCCACCCGGCCTGGCAGCCAAACCACTTTCGCGCCAAGTTACCCCCGCTCTCTGTTGGTTGACTGAACGCGACTTTGGCCTTCTCGACGTTTAGCCCGTAGAGGAAGTCGGATCTTGCGGAATCCAACAGTCTGGTTGCAATGCCGTTCTTTCTATGCTGATTCGAAGTCCATATACGCGATATGCCCAGAGTGGCTGAATCCGAGTCGGTGCTGATAGAAATAGAAGAGCTCTGCGGTACGGCGGCATCGCCATCTTCCTGTTTAGGTAAAGTGGTGGAATTCAAGACCCTGTAGGCTTCCCAAATCCGCTCCGCCAGGCATGCCCCTACGCACTTGTTGCCTCGAATGTATAGGTATATCTTGAATCGGTCGACAAGGGGCACGCTTGCTTCACTTTTCACCGAGGACTGCTGTTTCGAACTCGCAGTTCCTCTTTCAGTCGCGTCTGCACATGCCGCCCGGCTGGTCTGTCCCCAAAGCTCGTCGTCTGATATTGGAACAGCCGCAAGCTCGGTATTCACAACCTTCAGCACGTCGCTCGCCCGGTTGCGCATCGCCACTGTATCCTTCCGTCCGACCACGGCAATAAAACTCCCATCACCACACCATATCTGATTCTTCCTGAAACGCTCAACGACTGGCTTGGTGAAGTCCACCCCACCAACGTTCATCGCATGGAATTTCTTGTGTAGCGCTGCGTCCTCGGCATGCGACGGTATGTATTGCATTCCGCATGTCTTGCACGTTTTCCGCGTCTCCGAGGCCAGGTCTAACTGCATCTGCACCATCTGCTTTTTCTTGGGCGCTGGCTTGGGCGAAGTTTGCACATTGTGGCACTGTTCTACGAGGGCTTCTTTGGCGGGCGCTCTAGGCTTCAGTTGCTTCTTGAATATTGAGAAGACCGGCCGCCGTTTCTGAACAGGCGGCGGGGAGCTGCGTGGGATTGGGGACGACGGTGGACTAGACTGAGGCGGTTCGTCGGAGAAGACTGCGGGCGAGTCTTTTGGGCTGGATGGAGGAGGAGTGGAGCTTCCGCGTTCAAGAGACGATGCGATGACTGCGGGAGCAGCATCGAGCGACGTTGATTCTGTGGATTTGGTGCATTCTATAGTGGTCGCGACGCGTCTTCGTTTGGTAGGCGGTTCTTCATCGTAGAGTTGGCGCTTTGTTTGTCGCGAGTAGGTTCTCACGACCTTCCTACAACCTTGTTAGACGTGTAAAACATCCTCGGCATTCTGACTTACTTTGCTCCAAAGGACGACATGAGAGCGCTGTTGCGATGTGAGGCAGGAATCCCGTGCGCTGGACAGCCCACGCGACAGACGCGTTTTAGCGCGATGCGCCACTATGTCTGTGCGTTCAACAACTACAGGCACTTAATAATAAAAATCCTAATATCACTTTAACTTTTTTAATTTCTACTATCTTTTTTTTTTTAGAAATGTTCTTATATATTATCACCTAATTAGATAATATTAAAGAGAAAACTACTTCTATCTTTTCTATTAAGTAATCTCGAATAAATCTAGGTAGTAGATAGCTTCTATCTAATCTTTTAGGATCTTCTCAACACCTAGGGAGTGTTTACTGTTTAGGGTCTTCTAAAAAAGCTTTCCTAATTTCAAATCAGAACAGGTTTGATTTTGAATTAGAACAGGTGTGATTTCGAATCAGAACAGGAGTCATTACAAATATGACTAGACAGTAGGTTGGTAGCTACCTAGGTATGCTGTCCCGATCGTTGTGGTATACCTCGGTACTCTACCTATGACTTCGAGATCACTAATCGTGTTTTTTGGGACTATTATGGAGAGAAGATTGCGTCACGCGACCGAATAAAGCCGCTCTACCAACACTAAATCTCCGCAGCGTACGGAGACGTGGAGATGTGGACGTAGGTGCGGGCTTTCCCTTGCTCCCAAGGTCTTATCCGATGCTTGCATGGAGCTTAACCGGCGTCCGCCCAGAACAAAGGTTGAACGGACTACCTAGGTAGGTTATGTCAAAAGTTAGTTTGAGATCCATCTGCAACTCTTAACCTATTGAAGGTTGGATTGCGAGTCGGGAGTTGGAATTGCAATTCTTAACCTACCTAATTGAAGGGTGGGTTGCGAGTCGAGACTTTGAATTGTGGGGGACCACTACATAAAGGGGAGTGACGAGTTCTCAACAGATCGTCTAGGACTGCGACAGTCTGAGCTTTGTATAGTATTAAATCGCTATATTCTTCCCACCATGAAGTCACGATACAGAGCAGATACAACAACATCTTCTCCTACTTCTACAAATCTTGAGATTCACAACACAGCAGCAACCCGCCTCCGGCAAATCGCAGAACATACTTCATCCAGCACCATGGGCTCCACCTCACCACCTCGTGAGAGCAGCAAGCTCTTCTCGCCTCTCCGTCTCGGAACTATGAATCTCGAACATCGAGTCATCATGTCGCCGATGACGCGCCTGCGCTGCCCTGGTAGTGTACCCAGTCCGGTCGTCACGGAGTATTATACTCAGAGAGCGACGAAGGGAGGGCTGCTTATTACTGAGGGCATGCATCCGAGTTTTATGGTTTGCCACTCCCACCATTCCGAACGCACAATACACATGAGAATCATTCTTTTGTGATAGATCGGGAACTACGAAGGCTGACAGTAGCCCAGGCTGGGAGTTACTACGACGCACCAGGCATGTTTGCGCCTGAGCATGTGAGAGCTGTATGTGCAAATCTCCAGCCTTTTCCTCTTTTTCCCGAGACTTCTTAATCATTAGAAATGTCTTTTGATGGAACTCCCGGGATGTACTTTGGCTCTTGAATGTCTACAGAGGATCAGTGCTAAATATGCTATAGTGGAAGAAGGTGACAGATGCTGTGCATGCCAAGGGTGCGTTCATGGCGTGTCAATTGTGGCATGTGAGTTCTTCCTCTCTTGATTGTCTCAAACTTCAGGATGTTGATCTGAGAATTTGTCAGGTCGGACGTTGTGCAGTCTCGGTCTCGCTTGGCGGCCGCCAGCCATTGAGCTCTTCCGCAACGAACATGGGCTATGTCAACAGGAACACGCGTGGAGGCGTCAAAGTGCCTAATGAGACGGCCAAGCCGATGACATTGCAGGATATCAAGGACACAGTTGATGACCATGTGCATGCTGCGAGATGCGCTATCGAGGCCGGGTTCGATTGTGTCGAGATTGTAGGTAACAACCTTGGAACATCCTCTTCGAAAATAAGACTGGAAGCTGATCAGACGAAGGCGTCAGGCAACGGATATCTGCTCGACCAGTTCCTCAACAGCAACGTCAACCTCCGCACCGATGACTACGGAGGCAATAAAGAGAACCGAGCTCGGCTCACGCTCGAAATCCTCGATGCGGTAATCGCCGCTGTTGGGGCATCCAGGGTGTCAATCCGAATGAGTCCATGGGGAACGGTCTGGGTGCCATTAGACTCGGACCCGATAGCGAACTACCGGTATGTGCTGAGCGAAGTCGAGAAGCGAGGAATTGCGTACGTATGCCTCACTCATCCGCGGGCCGATCTCCTGCTCGAAGAGAAGACCAAGTGGGAAAATATATACACCGCTATCAAGGAAGGGAAAGTAGCTGCTACAGTCGAAGATCTCCATCTCAGGCACTTCATAGAGGTACTGAAGACGACACCGATACTGGCGAACGGGAACTATGATAGCGAAAATTGCTTCGAGGAGGTGGAAAAGGGTGAGGTGGATGCGATCACGTTTGGGAGATGGTTTATCAATAACCCGGATCTGGTGGAGAAGATTAGACTGGGGAAGAGGTTGACGAAGTGGAATATGGCGACGGTTTATGCAACTTATGTTGACGTTGAGAGTGAGGGGTATACGGATTATCCTTTCGGAGAAGTGGAGGAAGAGCAGGCAGCGAAATGAAAGGTCACTGTCAATTAGTTTCCTGCCTGGGTCAGTGTTGCATCTAACATTCAACACTTAATATGACCCTGTATTAGAAAGATTTAACAATGACGAAGTTCATTCTTATTCAGTGCTGAATATTCAGTCAGTGGTGTATTTGGTATTGAAGAACTCCGATCATTTTCTCAACACATGTTGAGTACATTACTTTCCTCCATATTGATTGTTCGATGTGGGGATTCTTCAATATTGGGAATATTGAACTGCGAAGTACTCTGGAGCAATAGAATCTTCACCTAAGCATTTTCGCACACCACATACTGCACACTACATACTGCGAATCAATGTATGTATCCCACTACCAACCTCAATATGCCATAGAGCATTATCAAGCGGTACGACGCCACAACCTCTCAACTCTACAACCTCGATTCTTCTCAATATACCAACTTCTCGCGCGCATATATCCCCGATTCTGTTGACAGGTCTAGAAAATACAGTGGTATCGGACTAGAAAAGATCGAAACCTAGACAGTCAGTGAGACCGAGGATGTCGGATTGACCGTCGGCAAGACCCAAGAGCTGAATATGAGGCTGTAGATATAAGGGATCAGGTTGCGCTTCGTAAAAAAGATGAACACTCTCAAGGTAGAGATAATCTCGACTCTAATGATGTGATACATGCGACGTGATTCTCAACAGAGTACTCATATCAATAATACAGGCCGTAGATAATTCCTTCTCATCAGATCACAAGTGCTGGTTAGGCCCACGCTTGTCTTCCTGAATCGTTAGGGTCCATTCACTGACCGTCTTCACTTCGTCTACTATAACTGGCCAGATGAGTTTTGTTGCGGCATCCTTGTGCGCGTCTGAAAAGCCGGCCGTTGCGTCATTTCTGTCATAAGACCATACAGTTAATATGTTGAAAGGCAAGAACAGGGCAGCTGATGTACTTACAGCAATGTTACGTGATATCCACTAACGCAGGTATCATACACCGTCAGTACTTGCCTTATCGAAGTGAATATTTACAGAAGATGGAAACACTCACAGTTCCCTCGCATATCTTGCCGTGGACTCAACACACGTGTTTGCAGTCATTCCTGCTATTACTAGATGGGTAATCTCGCGCTGGTGTAGCTGATAATCCAAGTCGATGTTGGCAAATCCACTAGCCACCAAGTCTCTCGTGTTAGCAAAAACAACCTTACCATTTCGCGACAAGAATCAGGCGCTTTCTTTCTTCCTTCCGTTCATCTTCATACTCTCTCGGAAATGAATTCATCAGAACTCACCTACTGTTCCAATGCTTGCCAACCACCACATCCTTATTTCCTAACACATCTGGCTCGAGGCCCTCAAAAATCTCCGCACCCCAGCTTCCTTCTTCAAGAGCCTTGGATCCGGCAAGCCCTAATGTCGTAGCGTTCATGTGTAGCCACCCTTCATAGTTTACCTCCCTCCATGTCTGGTGTAATGAGTAGTAGATGGGGATATGGGCCTTGCAGGCCGCACTGACGAGTTCCTTCAAGTGGAATATAGAGTTTGTTGTTGCCAACGATTCACTGAGGAGATGGTTGATTTTACCATCGGGATGAAGGAATTCGTTGTAGACGTCGAGGAGGATGACAGCCGTTTTTGGAGAGTTAGAGCTCGGAGGAATAGAAGAAGACATTGCGATATCTTCATGTTATATTTTGTGTTGGCTTACTCGAAATGTTTATATATAAGAAATCTATACGCAAGTCACGCTTGTGCATGTTCTACATTCTAGTCCAAGCGCATAATTTGTAATGCTCGCTGTTACAGCAATTAGTGAACATTAGGTAGAGTTTGAAAATCTGCAGAGGATTATAAATCCCTTCTCCCTACGCGGGGTGCGCTAGTATCGGCCACTACCCCTCTTCTCGTGACATGTCCCGAACATAATCTTGCGACACTGTGGTCTAGGGTGTAGGTCCCAACTACTTAGTCTTTCATTGTCTGATGGCAGTGGCTATACTTTGGTCGTATGGGATGGTCATTAGTGAGTGCAGCTATCTCAGGCTACCAGTCACCCCCTCCTAACCGGGAAGGTGCGTCTGTTTCGTCTTGTTTAGCCTGATCCTGCGTCTCGTATCACAACCATGAGTCAACGGCTGTGAAGAAGTCGAACTGCTAAAACTGCAGACAAATTCAACTCTCGTTGCCATCTTGGCTTCATTGCATTCTTCCTCTTTGGCACTATCCATTGGCGCACTGCAACTCAACCAACATGGCCGGACAACCGACACCAACACAGACGAGCGCATCAGTTCCATCACCCATAGTAACAACCACCCGTCTGATAATCCGCCCTATGCGTCTTGAAGATGCCCCAAACACAGCTCTCTATGCAAATGACCCCCTGATCGCCAAATATATGAGGAACACCTTCCCCAACCCATACACACTCTCCAGTGCCGAGCAATGGATCAACATGAACCTCGTACTCCCATATCAACATCACTTCGTCCTCTGTGAGCGGTCGTCTCCAGACGTTGCCATTGGGGGCATCGGCTTGAAACTAGGCATGGATGTGTACGCGCATACCGCCGAAGTTGGTTTCTGGATTGGAAAGCCATTTTGGGGAAGAGGGTACACGACAGAAGCGCTGGAAGCCTTCACAACATGGTCGTTTGAGAGCTACGAGAACAACGGACAGCGATTGACGAAGCTTTACTCCGGCGTGTTTTCTGAGAACGTGGCGAGCATGCGATGCTTTGAAAAGAATGGATATGCGCTCGAGGGTGTACTGAAGGGTCATATCGTGAAAAATGGCGAGGTCAGAGATGAGCACATGTTTGGCATGATAAAGTCCAACTGGGAGCGAAGGATGAATGAAGGTATCAAGACCTAGGAAGTCAGGACTTGCAGCACCAGGAAAAATCTATAGATTGGATGTATGAATGTTCAAGGCCCCGGCTGAGCGATGTACGCCTGAAGCTGCATGAGTAGCACCTCAATCGGTACGTTGTGTCTTGCTGCCTTGATTACAACACACCTCTCACCAGCGTACTGGCTGCCTTGTATCAATTCCTGCGCCTTGTCTTCTCCAAGCAAATCTGTTAAGCTGTAGACTGCAACCTTCTTCCCTCGCCAGACGGTGGTATGAAACTCCAGCTCTGGAAACTGCACACGAGATTGCAGACGAGAGATTACAGGACCAGTGTACCAGTGCGGCGAAGGATGGGTGACCTCTGGAGCAGCATGAGGGTCGAGCCTCGCCTCGAAGCTCTTGGTAAAGTAGTTTGACCATTTTTCCACTTCAGTCGTGATCCGATCTGCCTGGTTTTGCAGCTCATCAGCGCGAGTACGAAGCGATCGAAATATGAGCACACAGGAAACGTCTTCTACGCCCTCAATGTCCTCAGTGCGGGGACTGGCGACAGGAATCAAGCGGCCTCTGAATCCAAAGTTCCACTTGAGCTTGCTGTCTGCTCTCTTGCGCATAATTTCCAATACGAAATTCGGCATGTCCTCCCTCCAGACCATCTTCTTCAAGTTATGGCCACCAAACTTTTCGGTCATGCGTGAGTATAGAGCTCTCTCCCATGCCTTCTTCTTGCCCATGTGTTCGGCGACCAGATGCCTCCCAAGGAAGCGAAATGGAGGACCAAGGTGCTTCTTATCCGTAGTAAGCGAGACAGGAAGGAGCCACGGGTCTTTCGTCGTGGGGTGGGGGCGGGCGTGGAGAGATACCAGGAAAGCGGCGGGGAGCACGACGACTGTCGCGCGACAGTGTCGAACAGGTGACGCCAACGCGTGGGCTGAACCATTAGACACGTGTGTTTACTGAATACAGGAATATGCATACCGAATGGATTCATCCATAGCTTCTTCTGAAAAGGCGTAAATTCTGCGAACTTCGGGCGCTCTTTTGTTTGCTCGAAGCGCGATCTTTTGTCCACGACTATCGGGTCGAGCAATGGCGATAGCGGGAGTTCTTTGGCTGTCTCGTCCTTACGAAGGCGGAACGTCTGGTGGGCATCTTCGCGTGTAGGGCCAAGGTCGCGGCCCCTCAGTATACGACCGGAAACATGAGCCGAAGACTGGCGGCATTGAGCCCGCGGGGATAGCCTAATGGGGCTCAAGCATGGTTTCGGGCGACAAGTCCATCTGCCTGGCATCAGGCAAGATAGACGGATGACTGTGTGACTCGTATGAGGTAACGAGGCGGCCTCGCGAAAGATTCCAAACCATACCGTCGGACCTCCGGCTTGGCGCGCCATAGCTTCGTTCATGTGGGGAGGGAGCAAGGAGCTACCACAACATCACACATCATGGCTTCTCTTCTACGGCGGGCTACAAGGCCATCAGCACTGCAGGGCTTGTACAGACATGGCACGCGTTCCATGTCAAGCCAATTCGGCTTCCAACCGCAATGGAGCCCACAGCAACAAGACCAACAGACACCACGAGCAATCTCGCTGCCAATTCCCTACGTGACGGAGACCACTGTAAGCCTAGCAACGCCGCTATTTGCTTCCCATCTGACTTCGTAGGGTGGAGGCTGGAAAACATCCGACATCTTCTCGCGTCTGCTCCAAGAGCGAATCATCTGTCTGAACGGCGAGGTCGACGACTACATGTCCGCCAACGCCGTCGCACAGCTCCTCTTCCTCGAAGCCGATAACCCGGAGAAGCCCATATCCATGTACATCAACTCGCCCGGTGGCAGTGTGAGCGCCGGTCTTGCCATCTACGATACCATGAACTACATCCGCTGTCCGGTCAGCACCATATGCATGGGCATTGCAGCCTCGATGGGGTCCTTGCTACTCGCAGGCGGCGCCGAAGGCCAGCGATACATACTCCCACACGCAAGGGTCATGATACACCAGCCGAGTGGCGGATACCGCGGCAAGGCAAGCGACATTGCCGACCATGCCAAAGAGATCTTGCGGATCCGGGATAAATTGAACAGGATATACCAATCCCATGTCACAAAGAAGAGGACATTGGAAGAGATTGAAAAGTACATGGAGCGTGATTACTACATGGACGCGCAGGAGGCGGTGGATTTTGGTATTGTAGACAAGATACTCGAGAAGAGGGAGGCGCCGTCCAAGGACGAGGAGAAGAAGTAGCACTCTCGGCTGCTCAGCAGTATAAGGGAGATAATGACCGAAATGACCGGAACCAGAACGTGTCTATGACCGATTTCACGCTCCATCATTCTTGCAATAGCCCGTTACTACCACCTGCGTTAAACCATGGATGCACACTCTCCGCTCTGAAGAGCCATTGGCTATAATTGCTGTGGTTCAAATAGAGATGCTAACAGAACACAAGATGGCGTCTACCCTCAGCATGCGCTTTGGCGTCACCTACAACTAGGAGAACGAACCTGTTCGTACCAATGCTAGCTTGACGTCGGCTATCGACGTTGGTAAGCAACGCAAATACAGTATCAACGACGTGTTATCAGTAGTTTTGTTGATGTAAATACATTATTCGAAACTATAAGAACTCTATGACTGTTCATAGCGTATACCTGCGAATAGCCTTGTTCATGCTCAAGCACTTTGAACACATTCGGCCAAGGCACTCCAGCCATCAGTGCACCAGGGTGCTAACATAATTGCCCTCTGAGCATCCCGTACATCGCCAGTACTTCCCATAGCACCCGCCAAGCCAACAGCACTCAGAGTACCATTCGGCGGTGCGTTCCGCATTGCAGTTTCCTTTGCAAGTGTACTGGCAAAAATGTCACCTCCAGCAGCGTCAGCAAGCTCACTCCAACCAGTGTGCTTCCAAGGCGCAAGCATGACACTGCGTCGAGCCTCGTCCAGCTCTTGTTCCTCGCCACCCGAACTGACTGAGATGGCTTCAACGACCTTCTCCACCCGTGCAAGCTGCTCGTCACTGAGCTCCTTGTTCGTGCGAAGTCGGTCTAGATCGTCTTTGATGGCTTCCATGGTTTCCAAGTCATCATCAAGCACTGTCATGGCGCCGATGAGTGTCAACAAGCCGACGTGACCTTCGTGCTTCTCTATAGCGGCAAAGAGTTGGTCGCGGGCCACTTGCTTCTCGGTCTCTCCACCCTTGGCCCAGAGCACTTCGGCGAGGATGCAAATGATGTCTGGGTTGGCTCCGGTTGCCTCGAGCGACGTTCGGAAATAGGGTATGGCGGCATCAAAGAAGCCGCTGAAGTAGTGTGCTAGACCAGCTGTAAGACGAGCTGATAGCTTACTCTTTGTGATATGATCCCTGGACAACACAGACTGTTCCGCATCGCTTTCTAGCTCCGAGAGCAGATCTAATGCCGTCTCAGCTTCTTCCACAGCTGAACCATAAGATCCGATGGTAAGGAGATTTCGAGACAGGTCTGTCTTGGCTTGTGCAACACGGGCCAGTGATGTCAGCGACTCTGACTTCTCATATTCTTGCTCGACGGTCTCGTTTACGACTTGAAGAGCAGCTACTGCTGCATCGTAGTCGCCGACCCGCTCTAGGAATAGTGCCGCGAGGTGCTTGTGCGGAATGTCGTAAGGTACCTGTATATTGAGCTGTTGGAGCGCGAATAGAGGTTGTATGAGGTTCGTGATGTTGCTAGATGACGAAGGCGAAGACACAAGGAAGTCGAAAGCCGAGACGGCATATTGGCGCTTGGTCAAGAGCAATGACGACTCCGAGAGCTCGAAGGCGTGGGTGAAATGGGAAAGCGCCTCGTTGGAGTCTCCGGTAAGTAATGCAATGATACCTTCGCCCACCCAGGCCAACGAATAGTCGGGATCTTGTGATTGTGCTCGTGAAAAGGCGGTGTGCGCAAGCTCGTGGTCATTCTGTAGCAGGTAAAGCGCTCCAAGGTTCGTCCAAGTGTGCACGCTGCGTTCGTTCAGATGCAAGGAGCGAACAAAAGCATGTTGCGCGACCTTGGGGTTTAATGTCGTTGTAATGACACCAAGCGAGTTCCAGAACTCAGAATTGCCGGCCTCAAGTTCGATGGCGCGCTTGAAACACTTCATAGCTGCCCGGAGGTAGGTTGTCAGTTTGAAACCTTCAATGCCTTCCTGCTCTAAGCAGACGTGCGCTCTGTACTCAGTCCATCCTAGGTTGTACCACGCCACAGCTTGTGCGTGTATGTCATGCGCACAACTAGATATTGCTCGCTTTTGTGCAAGTATCGCGGCTTTGAGCACTTTTGCGAGAACAGTGTGTTCGTCTGTGGAAAGTGCGGCTAATGCATCCTGACCGAGCCCATCAATGTCCTTGTGCTCGTCAAAATCGATCTTCATGTCGGACTTGCTGCGCAGCACCTTCTCGACCAACTCCACAGGGAATTGCTTGAGCTTTTCCTGGACCCAGGTGAACAAGCTGCATGCATCACCGACAGCTTTCCAAAGGTTGAAAGCATCCGGTTTGTACTCGGTTATCGTCAGCGCAACCTCGATACCGCGGGTGGCGCTGTCGGCAGCCTCTCCGAAAAAGCCCGTCTCAACGCAATGCCAACCCTTCTCTACAAGCGTCTGTAGGAGTGCTATTGAGACACCGAACTCTTTCGGTCGAGATGCTAGTACTGCTTCGTACCCCGCAAGAGCTTCGTCGAATTCACTCAACTCGCGATTGACATTGGCAAGCATGTACTTTGTAAACCATCCCTCTTCATCTGATCTCTTCATCACAACGCCATCTGTGGGGTTTTCTGCGTAATTGAACGCGCGTGATGCTGAGTTGTATCGTCCGGAGTTATGATAGCTCTCACCGAGGCCGACATAGGAGTAGTAGTCATCCGGGCTGATACGTAGCGCGGATAAGAACGATACGATGCTCTTTTGGTATTCTTGTTTGTTCATCTGCACGACACCCAATGCGGAAAAGGGCCAGCTAACGCCTTTTCGTTTTGAGCCTGGTGTCTGGCGCGCTTTACCAGAGTCCACTACTCGCTGGGAGACAACCTCAACGATGTCCCACTCGCCTTGATTGGCGAAAAGGCGTGCTAAGCGCTCTGCTGCAACAACCTCAGAGGGCGATAACTCAAAGGCCTTCTGAAAGCACTGTCGTGCTCTTTTGCGGTCCTTGTTGTAGTCTTCGTAGAAGATGCCGAGCAGAGTGTACGCTGGAGCATAATTTGGATTTGCTTTGATCGCCGCAAGCAGCTTCGCGTACGTTCTTTGGCGGTCCTTCCTCGCAGCCTTTGATGGATCGAGCTCCCATAAACAGACACCTATCCTATATAGTGTCTGCGCGCGGAGCTCACGGCCTCGTTGCTTGGAGGCATCGAGCTGCGGGTAGTCGAGATATTCTTGAAGTCTTTCTAATCCAGTCTTGTAATCGCCTGCAAGCGCTTGACACCAGGCTGATTCTGCACCTATGCGGCCGTTTGAGGGATCTTGCTGCAGCGCCTTTTCAAGGAACTGAAAAGCTTGCTCGTATTCCTCTTCTTCTTCCAACACCAATCCGATGCCGATGAGGGCAGAGGTGAACTGTGGCTTGCGCTTCAAAATGGATTCGAAGATGCCTTTGGCCTCGAGATGGTTTCTTGGAGCCTGATAATATACCAAGGCGGTAGCAAGTGTGCTGCTCAAAGCGTCGCGCGTCCTTTGGAATGACAAGTCGGTTTTCTTCGCCTCGGCAGCCGCGTACTTGAGGCCTTTTCTTGTCGTTTCGACCGCGCTTTCGTACTCTTCCAAGAACAGGTAGTAGTCTCCGAGCAAGCAATGCGCCAGTGGTGACCTCGCAGCCTCTCCAATCCCTTCCGTCATCAACACCAAGCAGTCCTCTTGTGATACGGGCACATCTTGGGTAAGAGCTACCCCTCCTTCACTAAGGTCAGGTCCTTCTCTTGAGTCGCCCTCTTCCGTAAGCGGGTACTTTGATATGCCACTGCTCAGCCAGCCAGTGATGACTTTTGATAGGCCTTCATTGGGGAACAGCTCAACGAATTGCCGCAATGTCGATATGTCGAGATCCAGCAGGTCGTGCGCACTGTCCGCGTGTGACGCCATGACAGCAACCCAAATATTTTACCCAGTCAATGGAACGTGAAAAGCCGGTAGATGCTGCAACGAAAGGAACTGGAACGAACTATCAAGAGCGTCCGGAAGAGTAAGCGGCGAAAAATCGTGGCAGATGAATTGCAGAAGGTCGAGGTGGGTGTTTGTCTTTGGTAAGGCTGGACCCCAGGATCCAGGATCGGCGCTAGCATGCCGTGCGTCATTGCTTGGTCTTTGGACGCTGCAAGCCCCGCCAAAGCTTCCACAGTTCAATGCACTCCCCATGGCTCTCTCATAACACGAACAACGCCGTACGGACGGCCTGATTCCTACCATCGCTACTTGAACCATCGCCATGTCTACAAAGACTGCGCTCAAGGCCGCAAAGGCTGCTATTGGCGCAAAGGATTGGGAGGAAGCAAAGAACCAAGCGGAGGCGGTACTAGAGAAGGATGCCCAGAACTACTTTGCTTATCTGTTCCTTGGACGCGCCAACGATGGCTTGAGCAAGTTTGAGGAGGCAGCGAAGGCCTATTACAATGCGACCAAGATCAAGCCCGACGATCCGCAGGCATGGCTAGGGCTGAGGGGCATGTACGAGGGCCTCAAGGGCGCGAAGGTTGATGAGAACATTGACGTTGGCCTGGAGTTGGCGCAGATCTACATGAACCTGTATGCACTACAGACACTGCAGATAAAGATAAAATGCTGATCAGGTTAGCGACGACGCGTACAAGTCTCAATCCGCCATCGACAAGCTCGTAGACCACGCCCGCGCACATGGCACCAAGACTCAATATGCACGTGCGCTCAGTACACAACTACCATCCTCACCCGTCTACTCGTACCTTGAAGGTCGCCTGCCGGACCCGTCCAAAACCTATACGCGCATCGCCGAGATCCACGAGACACAAGAAGCTGCAGCAATCAAGCGGCTCATAGAAGAGAGGCGACTCCGCATCGGCGCGACGCTGGAAGGCACCACCTCCTCTGTGAAGAACGAGATATATGCTGCTAGTCCGCTAGAGGGAATCTACGAGGAAATCATCAACTGGATAAGAGACGACGAGCTGAGGCGCGAATACGAGGAGAAGCTGCTGGCCAGGGCGTACGATACCTTGATGGTGTTGCCATCAGGAGAGAAAGCAGCCAAGAGGGAGAAGGTCATGAAGCTGGCACACGATATGGTTGTTATCAAGCATCCGAATCTACTGGCTTGGACAATCGAATTGGAATGGCGGAGCGGCATGGAAGTTGAGGCGTACTAGGTGTCTTCACGAGATTCGGCATAGCAAGGCGTTTTGGTGCATGAACGGGACCGGACGTAGGCGCCCCTGCATGGTTACACATATTTTCATTAAGATGATCTTCTTAAGAATCAATACCAAAACTTAAACACCAAACGCCGCCCATGCTTGCCTCTTTCTCTACGCGTTTGCAGCTCCAGCAACCCTTCTTCGCTCTTCTGCACTGAACAGACTTTCGCCTTGCTTGAGCGCATGGATGAGCATCGGCACGCTACTCGCCTTGAAGTCTTGCGCTTCACGCACTTTGTCGAGATCATCGGCGAACTCGGCTGCGATTTTGCGCAGGTAGATAGCGCTAAAGTCCTCTTGGGTCTGTTTACTGGCCTTTGACGCCGCTTTTGGTTGCGGCGCAGGAGCTGGCGCATCTGTCATGGCAACATCCTCATCTGGCTGAGCTTCCGGTGCACTAGCAGTTGGAGACTTCCTCTTCTTCTTCTCTTTCTTGGCGGGTGTTGGTGCTGGCGAAGTCTCCTTTTTCAAGTCAGCTCAGACAAACTCTTTTCGACGCGACTATGGTACCTTGGCCTCTTCTTCTACCGCAGCCACTTTTTGGCTCCTTGGGCTCGAGACATCGCTGTCACTTTCGCTCGATGATGAGACTGCTGAATCGTTAGCGCATGCCTCGCCATCTATTCGATACGCGTGTCGCACCTTCGGTCCTGGTTCTTCTCTTCTTCGACCTCTTCTTCTTCTCGACAACGTTTGCTCCTCTTTGCGCCGCCATCTTTGTTGTGCTAAGTAGAGTTGGAAAAAGTTCGAGACGTGAATGATTGTTATCGATAAGGCACGTGCGCCGCTAAATTCAGGGTCCGCCCTTTTCCCAATCCTGCCCAGGTGAGGTTTCTCTTGGCTCATGAATGTCCTTACAACACCAATGCAGACATCATCATCGCCAATCAGCTCTTGTCTGTCACGTATTCAAAAATTTGAGGAAGGACGGTGTACACGCTTAACATTGCTTTGCCGTGTGTAGATTATGGAAGAATTGCTCTTGCATTAGGTGCAAGTATCTTCACTCAAACTAACTTCAAAGGACGATACATAGACCTGATCTACAAGCTGTTCTCTATCGCCGCGAGCTCTGCCATAACACCCTTTACACTCGTCCTCAGCGCCTCACTCACAGGCATGTATGGCCGCCTTGGGTTAAGCCTCTCTTCCGCACCCTCAATACCAGCTGCTTTCGCACTGTACTGGCTGACGGCGTGCTTCGTGGGAGCAATACCAGCCTTGATAGGGCTTTCTGCAAGCGCCGCCTTTCGATGTAGCTCCAATGCTTCTTGCGTCTTGCCGCTAGTGTACAACTCGTAGACCTTCGAGCAGACCTTTGGGAAGACGTTACTAAATGCTGAGACGCAACCAGCGCTTCCGACTGCCAGCCCGGCCACGAGCCAATCCGCCTGTCCAGCATACGTAGAAAAGGTATTGCTTGGCAACTCTGCGCAAAGCCTTGTGATTTTCGCTACGCTACCGCATGTCAACTTCACACCGACGATCTTCCCTGGGTTTTGTTTGGCAAGCGCAGCGATTGTGACAGAGTCGAGATCTACCCCGTTGCAGATGCCTGGAAAGTTGTATATAACAATGGGCAACTCAGACTTCTGCGCCACCTCATTGTAAAAGGCCATGACAACCTCTTTCGATGTCGCAGGTCCATAGTATGCGGCCGGTAGCAGCAGCCCGTAGTTCGCTCCGGCTTCGATGGCGTCGCTGATATTCTCCATCACCTGTGGCACGGAGAAGCTCGAGATTCCCACCATCAGGGGGTAGTCGGGGCCAACAGCCTCTCGGGCGCATTTTATCAACGCTATCTTCTCGTCGCGGGTGAGCTGAAATGCTTCAGCGTTCGAGCCAAGAATAACTAGGCCAGTAAGACCTGATTTGGAGAGGTATGTGAAGTACTGCTTTTGTGCTGCGAGATCCAAAGTTGCGGTGTCGCTTTCGGGGGTGTAGAAGGTTACTGCGGGGCACCAGACGCCTGGAGCTGGGGGAGGAGCCATTATGTTACTAGTCGTGGGAACTGGCCTTTGGATGTTATATGCTTCCTGGACAGGCTCCGGCGATCTAGGCGGGGTAGTGGGTGTAGACGGGGCCGTAGATTTAATGATGATATCCAGCCAGCCTCTTTCCAGGGTTTGGAGCAATTTGACTTGTCAAATGCAGCAGTGTATGAGTGAAATTATATACAACACGACTGAGTTGAGAAGACACAGGTGTTCATGCAGTATCGGGAGGTATGCCGTGAGCCTTGAATAGCCGCCTGGACGGAACGGTCCGATCGTCCGATAACGCAACTTCATTTCTTGCATTGAGCCTACCTAGGTATGATCTTAGCATAATCCACCGTCCTGAGGATCATGAATCTCAGTAGCATCCTCTTTCATGGTGTTTGAATATGTTAATTTCAGCTTGTATTGTGAGGTTCACTCAAGAAAGACTAGCATGCCCCTCACATTCCTCGAACCCCGCTGCTATTTGCGGAAACTGGACAGCTCCCGCGATCCTTGAACTACCACGAGTGTGTAGGATAAGTTACCCGAAAGGCCCGGAAAAACAGTGACAACCAAGAGTAAAGTCAACTTCTAGAACCTGAAGTGGATACACTACCAAAATCCAGATTCATCCGTTGAGCCCCCACTACGGAAGATCTTGAGCATCCCAAGGGCGGATCATCTTCCAGAACAGTTGGCTTAGCAGCGTAAGGTTACCTTACAAATCTATATCGAACTCGAAGGTGGTAATAATGATGGAGAGCAGATTGAAACATTTTAGGCCTTGCAGGAAATACAACCAGAGGTGGCTTGGAAGCTGCAGTTTCCGATACCAATCTTCTTCGATACATCCGGACGAGAAATCATGCATATTCAAACACGCGTAATAGTATGCTCTATTAAAATTGTTCTTACTCAAACTTCACCAACCAAACAACGCTTAGATCTTGATACCCTCCAAGATTGGCTTCGCCTCCTCACTCTGCCACCATCCATCCTTGCCTCCAGGGAAGCTAAACTTGTCCATACTCTCGGGCTTCATCTCAACCGAGTAACCAGGATCCATGGGTGTAACGTAGTAACCGTTCTCGATTCTCGACGGGTGGAAAAAGTGCTCGTGCAAGTGGTCAACGTACTCAAGCACCGACTTCTTCCCTGAAACCACAACGTAGTCAATGGTAGAAAGATGTTGAGTATACTCTGGCAGACCGACACCGCCGGAGTGCGGTACAATGGGGACGTTGAATTTGGCAGCCATGAGGAGAACGGCAATGACTTCGTTGACACCACCGAGACGGCAGGCGTCGATCTGGCAAATGTCGATGGCTCCTGAGGCGAGGAATTGCTTGAACATGACGCGGTTTTGGCACATTTCTCCGGTTGCGACACCGATGTTGTAGGGCTTGAGGGCTTCTCTGATGGCTTTGTGGCCAAGGACTGGAGGAGTCAGTCGATACTCGATGTCACACTAGCGAGAAAGAGGGAAAATACATACTGTCGTCAGGGCTGGTGGGCTCTTCGATGAACCATGGCTTGAACTCCTTCAATGCCTTCATGTACTCAATCGCCTCCGGTACGCTCCATACTTGGTTCGCATCGACCATGAGCACATTGCCCTTGTCGAAACCGATAATCTCTCGTGCGATGCTAAGACGCTGCTTATCTTGCGCAATGTCGCTTCCAACCTTGAGCTTGAAGTGCTTGTATCCCTTCGCCAGTGTCTCCTTGAGGAGGCCACGCATCTTGTCCTCTCCGTAGCCTAACCAACCTGCAGAGGTGGTGTATGCGGGCACGGCTTGGCTGTCAAGGGCTTCTTGGAGTCGCTCCTTCTTACCAGCTTCGGATTTGGTGAGAATCTCCAGCGCCTCCTCAGGGGTGATGGCGTCGGTTATGTAACGGAAGTCGATCAGATCGACAATCTGCTGTGGTGTCATGTCTGCTACGATACGCCATACAGGCTTGCCGAGCGACTTCGCCCACAGATCCCAGATGGCGTTTACAACGGCACCAAGAGCGAGATGAATAACACCCTTCTCTGGTCCGATCCAGCGGAGTTGAGAGTCGTTGACAAGGTGACGCCATGTCTTTCCCCAGTTGGCAACAAGGGAGTCGAGTGTGTGGCCCTTGATGCGGTCCGCGAGATAGGCGATGGCAGTGCACACGATCTCGTTACCACGACCAATTGTGAAAGTCTAGACTTTGTAAGTAAATGAAGATCAAATTGGAATAGAACTTGAGGTAATATGTCCTGAACAGAATGCTTCGCCTAAGCGTTAAGATGGAGGTAAGATAAGAAAACCATGTAACAAGGTATTCATCGCCTCGTGGACTGACACTTGCACTTTTCGTATGATATCAGGTGGAATCTAAACTTACCATACCATGACCCTTGAATTCAGAGTCTGTATGTAGAATGCAGTAAGCCGAAGAGTAATCTCCCGCTGCGTTCATAGCATCGGAACCAGTCTTATCAAGGGATGTCTAGTCGAACGATGTCAGCACTCTCTTCAAAGTATGGTCGATTATGAAAACGTACCGGAAACCGCACATCCCTCGTCTCGGCGCCTGTAATTGTAATAACCATTGTGATGTGCTCGTTGCGTTGTTGTCAACGTTCGGAATATCGGAACGTAGCGTGAAATACCCCGCAAAGCTATCAGAAGTTGTGATAGTATCGAAACAAAGTCTTGAAGGTGACAAGTCAAAGGAAGACAAATGAGTCAAGACTGAAGTTGATTGAGCGAAATACTTATTGGCACATCGGATCTAGACGGTCTATTTAACTGGCAAGGCATCCGGCGCAAACCTCCATGCACCTCCACACCAAGTAGTGCCAACCGCCCACAGCCCGCGCCATCGTGAGTCTAACCCCACCTGCCCCTCGTCATTCGTGGAAGAACTCGTCGCGCCACTTGTCTGGGGCTGCGAAAACCGGGGCATTTGGCAACGTTGCCCACGGTTGCCGGCATATTATTTACCTCACACGTGAGTGTTTACAGTGCTACACCCCACGAACTATAGGGGACCCTTGCTTTGCCAGGCGGCTCCAGGTGCTTCGCACCTAGGCGAGAAGCTTGGGCTTGACGACGCATGACCGGGCGTAAGGTGCAAAGGAGAAATTAAGTGAAAAGCGGCCGTGAAGACTAGGGCACATATGTCAACATGAGGCCCGTCCTTTACTTACTCTTACAATTCGTGTACTATCGTGGAGCGTCATCAAATACCGCGGCAATAAGGACTTACCGGCCGCGGGGAGGCATGAGTGGGTTCAGAGTAGCCCAGCCCGAGGAGCATGAGTATCAATGTTGACGCTCCAAGTCGGTCATCGTTGAGCACACGCCATACGAGAGCCGCACGCAACCACGAACTCAACTATCATCCAGCTTGGAACAATGGTAAGAAGACAACAGGCCTGTGAATTAGTGGTGTGACAATTGAAAGTAATAGGACGGACCTGGTATGACTCTTCATCCATCCATACACCCATTATCTACACTTCGTTCGTGATGCAAGATCCGAGGACCCTACAACGCGTCAATAGCTACCAAGCACAGAAACCCCCAAATACTCACTCGCCCGATGCCTGAGGATTGCAGAAACCACATTGGTGGTAACCTGGGAGACAATGTCGAAGACCGACTCTTCTTTTGCATGCGCGGGAGGCGAGACGCTCACTTGATACCCCTCTTCTCCGTCTCACTGTAGTAGATGACCATACGCCAGAGCTTCTTCACAAGAGACTCTGCTTCGTCATCGAGAGCTACTTCCAAGTTCTCCACCAGTGGTTGCGGTGCGCCCTTGCTCTTCAAATGGTCCACGATAGCGTCGACAAGCATCTCTTCTTGAACACCTGTGAGCTCAAGAACCTTATTTGCAGCCCACTGCTTGATGTCTTTGTCGATATTTTTCTGAGGCAAATGCTCCCAAGCAACAGGCCATTTCCAGAGACCGTCCTTGTCGTTGGGGATGTCGCGTGCCAACTGTCGTTGTGCTTCTTCAATTTCCTCTTGTGTAAGATTGGCACGTACAGCGGCATCGAAGTTGATGGGTACGAGAGTTCGTTTCTTAGAGCCGGTTTGGTCAGTGAGATCTTCGTCCTCGAGCAGGTTTTCAACATCCGCTGCGGTTCGGCGAGGAGCGGCAGTTTTCTCAAGCTTCTTGGCTGCAGCGCCAAGGGAGATCTTGAAGTGTGCCGGCTCGCGCTGCTCCTCCCTGCGCATGAGCTCTTCCCCATGTTCTTCCAAGAAGGCATCGGCCTGTCCACGGGCATGATCCTCCTGCTTCCTCTGTGCCGCCTGCTCGCGCCGCTCTTGCTCTCGATCGATGGCATCTTCCTTGGCCTCCTGACCGCGGACTTGCTCGCGGTCGCGGATCCAGTCGCTGTGATCACGGTAGTAGAGATCGCGCCTTGAAGCTGCCTCCTGGTCATCGTCGAATTCCCGGAGTTGCTTCGCCTGTGCAGCACGGGCTTTCTCGCGCTCCGCGTCCATGTTCTTAAAGTAGTCGTTCGTGCGTTCGACGGAGGCAAAGGTACGACGCTCGGTTTGGAGCCAGCGTTGGAGTTGCTTCTTGTATGCCTCGTCAGCATCTTCGGCTCGCTTCTTCTTGCGACGGCGCTCTAATTCTGAATCGCTAGCCGAGTCATCATCGTCCTCTCGGTTAATGTATACACCGTTGTTTATAGCACCACCATTAACAAAGTTGACTCCACCTTGATAGTCGCGAGGGAACTGAGAGCCCTTCGGCCCACTGGGGGCACCTTGAACACCCCTCTCTGCCCTAGGACCAAGCGGTACACCGTTGGCACCTCCAGGACCGGTAGGGGCAGAAGGTGGTGGCGATGCACGCCTACCGCTCCGCTTGCGCTCTTCGGCCTCCAGCTCTTCTTCCTTTAGGAGCCGTTCTCGGTCGCGTTGGGTGGATCGGTCGCGGAAAGCAGCAATCTCTGCGGCGACGATGTCACGCATTTCTGCTGGAATATCTGCAAGCTCATCCTCGCCGTTGGCAAGGTTCACAAATGCAACTTCCACGTCTTCGCCGTCTTGTGCCTGTGCATCTTGCATGGTTGTGTCTCCTGCGTAGTCGACGTTGGGTGCGCTAGGCGGATGGAAGAAGCTGGCGAGAACCGACGATAGGGCTTCCTTTGCGCTGTCCAGTCTGAACTGAACGGTGGCTTCGTCCTCGTTTCGGGTCTTGCTCCATTCCTCTGCGTACTTGATCGAGGCGTCATCAACCATGACGTGCAGTTTTGTTGTCTCCACCTCGTCCTGCCCGTCGCCTTCGCCCTCGGCTTTCGGCTTGCCAGGCTTTTGTCGCTTTGTAGGCACGCGCACATCTTTGAATATCTCGGCGGCCGTCTCCAGACTCTGGGCGTCTCCAAACTCAGCAAAGCCAAACGTCTGAGGTTTGTTGTTGGCATCGGTAGCCCTCGTCCAGCGCACGAGCTTTCCTGCCGTCTCCAGAATGCGCTCCATGCCCTCGTCGCCTCCGACGCCATCGGGAATGTTACCGACGAAGATGGTCCGCGCAATGTCTTCGCGCGATGGGGGATTGACGGGCTGGACTCCGTCTCTGCGATCGCCGTCCCTATCCATGCCAAGCCCACGACGACCGGGCGGTGCTGCATTGTCTCTTCGGCCGCCTACAGGGCTGTCGACAGCACCACTTCGTCCTCCCTGCGTTCCTAGGCGGATGACGGGCGCATTGAGGTTGAAGTTGGGCATGTTCTGGGGCGTTTGCCATCCGGACGGTAGAGCGCGTGGTGCATTCATTGCTGGTGGTACCTGGACGTTCGCGACACCGGGGGGAGCCGCTACACCAGGAGGAAGTGCGGCGCCTGGCGGAGCTGCGCTTTTGTTAGCTCCACTATCATCATCAGTAAATGCGACTGCTTACCCATTCCAGGCGGCGGCATGCCAGCCATGCCTGGTGGAGTGCCTGCGAAGCCCGGAGGGCGGTTGTAGCCCGGAGCACCTACAGATGTTAGCACCGTTCGCGTCGCAAAGAATCGCCCAACGTACCAGGATAGCCGTACATCTCGAATGGATATACAGTCGCGGGCTCGAAAGGATTGTTTTGGGGGATTAATAGATCGGACTGCCGAGATGTCCGTCGCGTGTGGTAGTGAGAGGCAGAAGGCGCAGTTGAGATTTGGAGCTTCGTGAAACGCTCGGACCACCAGCTACCGTACAGCGCCGACAAATTTGGGAACCGCGGCGTGCATGACCTCGACCATTCACCGCAGCCAACCCGCAATTGCCCACCGCGGACACATCCAATCACTCCCATCAATGCCAGGGTCGTAGCAAAGACATCTGAAAATGGCATCACGATCGCTGGGCGAGCGACTGCTCCGTCCGTCGACCTTCACACGCATACCGCAGTCCTCGAGACGGACAACGCCGTCCTGGACATGTCAACGAGCCATATCGAAGTCGCCAAGACAACCCGCGCAGTCACAGAGGAAGGAAGCAGACCAAGACTACGTTCCTGAAAAAGCGGCTGCAAGTCCACAACCCTCTCAGAGCGAAACGTCACGAGCAATCGACTCCATGCTCGGCGGTACGACTACGAGGTCGGCACCGTATCTACCACGGGGCGCAGGGCCTACCTCACCAGTCAACCGCATCTTCGGAGAAGCCTTCGCAGGCACCAAGAGCAGGCGGCCTGCCCAGAGGCCAGGCCTAAATTTCGACGACATGGCATTGACCGACGACATAACCAACCCAAGTCTTGCCAACAAGCCTTCCGGTGCAGCCTCGCTCGCTGTACAACAGGAAGAGACATTTGCTCAGTACCCACGCTTGAAACCCACATACGGACGCACTGTAGAGTTGGATCCCAGCCGCGGACGTGATATCGTGAGGGGCATTGGCATGCTGGGAAGTTTGATGGCGAGGAACAAGGTCAAGAGCGACTTCAACAAACAAAGGTTCCACGAGAGAGGCGGGCTGAAGAGGAAGCGACTGGCGTCCGAGAGGTGGAGGGCGAGATTCAAGAAGGGATTCCGCGAAGTGACTACCCGGGTGACAGAACTGACGAAGAAGGGATGGTAAACATACATGACGCGGATGCCATACTTGGGAATGGTGGGGATATCAACCATGTCAGAATCCAATGTGTATATTGTACTATAACTGCATTTGCATAATAAGCACTGGGTGCCTACAGAGATGAAAGCCATTGAGATATTATGAACATCTCAGCAGCATATACCCGCCTTGGCACAGAAGTATCAAATATTGCATCTGTTCTGGTCGCGAAGGTGAAGCTCAGACTGCGGAGCTGGACCGGGAGTCTCTTGCCGCGGACGGGCACAGGCCAGGGATCTCGGATTCGCGTGCTCAACATTGTCCAAGTTGACACATGCACCTCGACCGTCGCAGCGGCCCCACGCGCAGCACCCAGTTCACATGCGCTGAGTGAACCATTGGCTTTTCTTCCCAGAACCCCCGTCATGATTTCGAGACGACAGCCATCGCCATGGCTTCCTACGGTCGCGTTACTTTCTTTCTTGACATCCCTTGCAACAGCATTGAGCGGCCAGGAGCCCATGAAGAGCGTCGAAGAAGCACGAGGATATAATCCAGGCGAGATTATTCCAGTCAGCTGTCTAAACCGAACCATGTACGTCTTAACATATACACAAGGAGCTGCGAGCGCAATTGCTAACCTCGACAATAGAGAAACCGGTGAACATGTACGTCTATAACCCTCACCCACCACGTTCGGGAACAAACCAACCAACTCGGCTCCAATATCTATCCCATAGACACTAACCCATGTGTTTCCAGATCACAGACGCAGCCGGTCACCTCCAGTACATCCCGTTCCCAACCTGCAACGAAACAGGCCAACCCCTCCACCTAAACTTCGGCGTCGAAAAAGACGTAAACTGCACCATCGACTTTGTAACCGACGAATTCTTCCACCTCCTCGAATTCTACATCCACAACGACGCGCCCCTATCGTGCCGCATCCCCTCGAAACCCTTGCCGCCCTCCGTCATGGAAACAGAGTACCGCGTAAGCGACGACAGCACACAGGAAGGCGCACTAGGAACGCAGAGCACAATGTACACACCTCTGATTATCGCATTGGCGGGGACACTGCAGCTGAGCCACTTGCACGTGGGCAACTATTTGAACTTGCTGGTTCATGCGGGCCCCAAGAGCGTCGCGCCTGGAACTGTGGATGCTGCGACTGCATATTCCGTGTCGAGTCATACACGGAATACCAAGATTACGATTGGGGATCCGTTGAGTTTGGCGTTTAGTGTGCGGTGGTATCCTAGCACTACGCTGCCTCCGGGCTGGAGCGGATATGGCGGACACATCTATACCAGTACCCTGGTGTACTGTTTCCTCAGTGCTGTGGCGAGTGCGGCCGTGTGCGTGGTTTACTTCCGCGGTGTTGAGCTGCCCCGACGGCTGAAGAGGTATGCTACAGATAGGATGAATGGCGGTGGAAGAGGGTTCGGCAACGGAGGCAGTGGCTATGGGTTGCCTGTAGCCAACGGTCGAGGAAGTGGTATGGGCAGCGGCTACGGATTAGGCGGCTATGGATATGGAGGTGGAGGCAAGAGAGTCGATTGAAACCAACGCAGTTCACATGCTGGTGTTTTGGGTTATTCAGACGCGAAATTATACTTCAATGTGTTCATTGGTATTTCGTGATATCAGTACTATATATGCATCCTTCAGGTGCTTGCTGAGTATCTAGCCTCGAGTCATCAAGTCATTCAGCCATTACAGCCTCGCGTAACACATCATCAGACGCTTACAAACTAGCCTTCTTCTTGAAAGCGTTGATGAGGCCGCTTGTGCTAGCATCGTGAGAAGTAGACTCCTTGTCGTCGTCAAGCTCAGACTGGATCTTCTTGGCCAGCGACTTGCCGAGCTCAACACCCCACTGGTCGAAGCTGTTGATGTTCCAGATGGCACCCTCGGTGAACGTGAGGTGCTCGTAGTAGACGATCAAGGCACCAAGAGTGGCAGGTGTGATCTTGTCAGCCAAGATGGAGGTAGTGGGTCGGTTGCCGAGGAAGGTCTTGTGAGCTACCAGGTTCTCAGGCGCACCCTCGGCCTTGACCTCATCAGGCGTCTTTCCGACCATGAGCGCCTCAGCTTGGGCGAAGAAGTTGGATGCAAGCATCTTCTGGTGCTTGTTGTTCTCGACGGGGTTGTGGCTCTGGGCGGCAAGAATGAAGTCGGTTGGGATGAGCTTGGTGCCCTGGTGGAGAAGCTGGTAGAAGGAGTGCTGGGCGTTGGTGGCTGGCTCACCGAACAGAATGGGACCGGTTGTGTACTTGACATAGTCGCCGCTGCGGGTAATGGCCTTTCCGTTCGACTCCATGGACAGTTGCTGGAGGTAGGCGGGGAACCTGTGCATGTACTGGTCGAAGCTAGGCAATGTTAGATTAAGCACATTTGTGAAAGTGACAGACTTACGGAGAGACAAGGTGAGTCTGGGCGCCGAAGAAGTCGGAGTACCATACACTCAGAAGACCACCGATGACGGGAATGTTCTGCTCAAGAGGTGCCTCCCTGAAGTGCTTGTCCATGGCATGAGCACCAGCCAGGAGCTGGTGGAAGTTGTCGAAGCCAATGTAGAGGGCCACGCTCAGGCCAATAGCGCTCCAGACACTGTAACGTCCACCAACCCAGTCGGAGAAACCGAACATGTTCTTCTTGTCGATACCGAACTTGGTGACCTCTTCCTCGTTAGTGGAGAGGGCAACGAAGTGCTTGGCAATGTCCTCCTGCTTTGCGCTCTTCAAGAACCATGACTTTGCGGTGTTGGCGTTTGTGACGGTCTCAGCTGTGGTAAAGGTCTTGGAGGCGATGAGGAAGAGGGAGGTCTCAGGGTTGGAGTCCTTTAGAGCTTCTGCGATGTGAGTTCCGTCAATGTTGGAAACGAAGTGGATCTTGAGGTCGCGCTGGGAGTAGGCCTTGAGGGCTTCTGAGACCATGACGGGACCACTAGTTGGAGTTAGTACATGTTTGAATAGCATCGAGTAGAGTTGCATACAGGTCAGAACCACCGATACCAATGTTGATGATGGTGTCGATCTTCTTGCCGGTGTATCCCTTCCACTCGCCGCTTCGGACCTGCTCGCTAAACTCCTTCATGTGGTCGAGAACCGAGTTGACGTCCTCGACGACGCTCTTGCCATCAACCTCCATCTTCTGGTTGGAGGTGTTGCGGAGTGCGACGTGGTAGACGGCACGGTTCTCGGTGAAGTTGATCTTCTCACCAGCGAACATGTCGTCGCGGAGCTTCTCAAGGCCAGCTTCTTTCGCGAGCTCGACGAGAAGCTTCAGTGTCTCCTCAGTGATGAAGTTCTTGGAAAAGTCGAACAGGATCTCGGAGTTCTCGGCATCGTTCTTGAAGGTACGGCTGAACTTCTCGAATCGCTGAATTTGTTTAGCAAGGTACTAGAAGATAGACACTAAGACCTACTTGAGGGTCCTTCTTGAAGTACTCCTTCAGGACGATGTCCTTGCCAAGCTTCTGGTGGTGGTCCTGCAGCGCCGACCAGGCGTTGAGGTCCGAGGCCTGTGCGAAGCCGGGCATGTTGTGTGTTACGGGATTAGTAGGCGGGTATGAGGGTCCAAACTTGGACAATGGGAGACAGGCAGGGTCAATTGCAAGTGCGAGGTGATGGAAAAAGGTGTGAGTAAGGAGAAGACGAATGTTTTGTCGGATGTCATGGGAGAATAGTAAGTCGCGCGGCCGAGACCCAGCCCCGCTTGCGTCAGAGCTCCGTTGAGGGAAGGAGGGGCACCACTTTTACCACGCGCTTACTGTCCGACCATCCCGTTGGTTCCACCTGGCCAGCCTTACCAAAGCACCACAAAGCTGATCACTAAGACGTGTGCATCTCTAACTCAACGGGGATATCGTCTTGATTTGCTTGCCTGAATTCAGGCTTTCTCATACACAAATGCTGCCTCAAGCGCCGTGCCATTGCTCCAGAACCCAAAAAAGCATCAAAGAGCGCTGAGATCCCACCAATCACCATGTCTTCTATCTGTGGATCCAAGGCCGGCGGGTGTTGTGCGTGCAGTCGGCTCCATCGCCGTGACAAGCCACACTCGTGCTCAACGGCCTTTCTCCGAAGCCGAAGTGTTGAGATGCTGAATGCACTATCTTTCCGTTACACCCTCGAATGATGGATCCTTTACCGAACCACCAGCATCGCCAAGACCCGCGACAGGGCGGTTGTACGACCATCCTGCGAATTGCTGTTGCATAGTCTGGGAAAGCATAGGGCCATCGACGTACGAATCCGTTGGAGCCTCGGAGGTGAATTCGCGGTCAAAGTTGGCAGTGTCTTTTGCGTCAACCTGAGTATATGTTAGTCATGGCCTTTTGATTAACAGCAGTTTTACGTACCACATTGGGCTTGAAGCTGGGCTCGTACTTCCTCTCGAGCAGCTTTCGCCAGTCGATGCTGTGGAAGAAGTAATGTGCCTTGATCTCCGCAGCGCCCTTGGCTCCCAATCGCTTCTCTGCATTGCGGTCTAGGAGGCGAGTCAGGAGATCGCGTGCGGCCGGTGGGACAATCTCGGGGCCGGGGAAGTGTAGAGGCTCGGTGAGAATCTTGCGGTACATGTCGTTGGTGTTCTCATCGTAGAAGGGAGGCAGCCCAGTCAACATCTCGTATAGGAGAACACCAAGCGTCCACCAGTCGACGGACTTGGTGTAGCCAGCGCCAGTAAGGAGTTCCGGAGCGAGGTATTCTGGTGTTCCACAGAATGCTAAAAGAGTGTCAGTTTCCCGATTCAAGCCGTGCTCAGATATGACTTACTGTTTGTCCGGTCCTCATCCTTCATGTCGAGCTTGCAGAGACCAAAGTCGCACAGGGCAATATGACCAGTGTAGTCGAGAAGAATGTTCTCTGGCTTCAGATCACGGTAGATGACGTTGAAACCGTGTAAGCACTCGAGGGCGCACAGCAGTTCGGCCGCATAGAACCGAGCTCGGTTGATGTCGAATCGTTGTTCCTTCTGCAGATGGTGGAAGAGCTCACCGCCATTAACAAAGGCCAAGACAAGGTACAGCTTCTCTGGCGACTGGAACGAGAACTTCAACGGTACGATGAAGGGGTTGTTGATTTGAGCCAGGACAGACCGCTCAGCGAGAGTATGTGCGACTTCGGACCGGGAAATGATGTGTGCTTTGCGAATGGTCTTGAGGGCGTAGATTCGGTGCGTATCCTTTTTCCTGCGCGTTGTGAGTATTGAATAATGCAGGAGAGCGCATGAGCACATACTGCACCTGCATGACCTTTCCAAAGCTGCCCTTGCCGACGACTTTGAGCAGTTCGAAATCGTCAATCGCCAGACGATCTTGGCGGTTCTCGACAAAGTTGACTCCGACCTTCATCTGACCGCTACCAAATTGTACGGGTATCCAATCAGCACCGGCTTGGCCACCTGCGCCGTCTCCAGATTTGCTGTCCGTCCTCTGCTCCTCGAACTTCGGGTGGACCTTGAGTGTTCCGATGAAGATATCTTCGTTGCGACCGGCGTTGGGCGACGCAGAGGGGTTTCGGATGTAGAGCGAGACGGTGAGGTCGGTGACGCGGGACACATCGAACTTGTATTGTGTGTTGCTGCCGGCCCAGAGCGGGTTCTCTGGCGTACCGGAGACTGCGTTGATGAAGACCTGCTGCTTGTCGAAATCGACCAGAGCGTAGGGCAGGTGTTTTGACGAGTAGCGGCCGTGGATAGTAGGCGCGGCATTGATGCTGCCAGCAGCAGACTGCGGCCGGTTCGCGTAGGAACCGGCGACTGCGTTGCGCGAAGACGAGCCCGGTCGCATTGAGCCCGCCACGGAGAGGCCGCCACCCTGGGACATGGAGCCTTGGTGGTGGCTCCCGCCGCTGAACTGCTGCTCGGCGCCCGGGGGCAGCGAGAACTTCTGGCCTTCATGGAGGGTGACAATCAGGATACCGGGGCGAAGGGGTTGCGCCGGGGCGGCGGCGTTGGCTTCTGAGGCGGCTGGACTGGGTCAGCAGGAGGTGAGTGGGGACAGGGGAGCCAAAGTACCGATGCCATTGTCCTTTGAGTCTCCGAGGGTCGTCGCGCTGGCGGCGGAGCTCGAGGCTTTGGGCGTCGCCTGGTCACTGACTATGGTCGACGTCGACGACGAGCGACTGAATGTGTTGGCGAGGGGAGCAAGATGCGTCTCTTTGAGCTCTGCGATACGTGTTAGGGGGAGGGGGCGGCACTCAGCAGGCGGGCTTTTGGGGGGGAATACGCACTCTTTGTGAGCTTCCAAGACATGGTTGCGGCAGCTCAGTGGTGGACAGATGCAGGAAGAACAGTCGGACACCCAGGGTGCTGCTAGGTAGCGAGAGGGTGGAGACTACGGGACGCGGGAAGGCGACGAGGGGCACGCCAAAAGAGCGGACGTGGTGCTGGCAGACGGGGGCGCGCTGCAGAGACTCTGGTGGAGAGGGCTCTGGAGAGGGGAGAGAGCAGACAGGACCTAGGTATAGGGAGCGGCTGGTGGCAATGTGTCTAACGTCCGAGTGCCCCAGGACTCCGTCAATGCTGCGATGCTCCAGATAGGGTCCTCGTTTGAAGTTGGGTCATTGGGTCTCTGAAACTAGCCTTCATTTCGGACTGACGACGCACTGACGCGCCAATCCTTTTGCCCTTCCTTTGCAGTGTTTCGCGTGTCGCAGCCCGAGTGAGAGTCTGCGAGTCTATTTTCATTTGCGACCATGCTGCGCCATTGCGAGTGATACCGTGATTCGTGCCTGCCCGTCCGCATCCCAGCCTCGGCTGCAGCTTCCGCCGCCGCCAACAACAACGTCCGGCGTGGGTACGTCAACACCGCGCGCGACCTTGGAGCCCAACACCACGTCCGCTCGCCATCTTGACGCACGCAGCCGCCCGTCCTAGCTGACCGTCGCGAGCTGCGGCATTATCTTACGCTGCATTAGTCATCACCCCCCGACCCCGACTCGCGCCCTTGCAGTCAACGGCGTGAACGGCGTGCACAGCCACAGCCCTCTGTCTCACCCCCCGACTCTCCTTCACTTGCGCGTACGTCAAGAGCGGGGCAGCCATGGGGGTCATCAAGAAGAAGACGGGTACGCGGGGCACCGAAGGCGGCACCAAGTACGTCTGCGATGTGTGCTCCTCCGACATCACGTCGACGGTCCGCATACGCTGCGCCGAAGACGTGTGCAGCGAATACGACCTCTGCGTGCCATGCTTCTCCGACGGCAAGGCCACGCGCGACCACCAGCCTGCCAAGCACAAGTTCAAGGTCATCGAGCAGCATTCCATACCCATATACACCGAGGACTGGGGCGCCGACGAGGAGCTGGCCCTCTTGGAAGGCGCCGAAACATACGGCCTGGGCTCATGGGCAGACATTGCGGATCACATAGGCGGCTACCGCGAGAAGGACGAGGTCCGCGACCACTACATCAATACCTACCTGGAGAGCCCGTGCTTTCCCCTGCCCGAGCACTGCAGCAAGGATGACACCGAGCTCAGCACCCGCATACCGCGTCACGAGTTCCAGGCGAGAAAGAAGAGGAGGATAGAGAAGAAGAAAGAGGAAGCTGCAGGCCGCGAACCCGATGCGCCCAAGCAGAAGCCCACGGCTAGTGTCCCAGCCTGCCACGAGGTCCAAGGATACATGCCCGGTCGTCTGGAGTTCGAGACTGAATACTTCAACGAAGCCGAGGAGGCTGTGCAGCACATGCAGTTCGACCCTGGTGATGGCTTGAATCCAAGAACGGGCGAGCTGGAGCCAGAGATGGAGCTTAAGATGACCATTATGGAAATCTACAACCACCGCCTAGACGCCCGAGTTGAGCGCAAAAAGATCATCTTCGAGCATCAGCTACTGGAGTATCGCAAGAATCAGCTCGCCGACAAGAAGCGGACCAAGGAAGAAAAAGACTTGATGAACAAGGCGAAGCCGTTTGCCAGGATGATGCAGCATGCCGACTTTGAGCAGTTCTGCAAGGACCTGGAATACGAGCACAATCTCAGGCAGGCCATCTCACAGCTTCAGGAGTGGAGGAACATGCAGATCACAAGTCTCAAGGCTGGGGAGAAGTACGAGCAGGAGAAGCAGCAACGGCAAACCCGGCCGCCTCCCGTCGGGCAGTTTGATCGTCTGGCGTCCAGTAGGATGGCAAAGCCTCAACCACCTTTCGAACAACCATCCGCAGCCACAGCCTTGCTCGCGCAGGAGCTGCCATTGCACGTCAAGCAGAGCAGTGGTCTCACAACGCCACCTCCGGATCGCGCTCAGAACGGCGCCAATGGTGCGAATGGCGTTCTGACACCACAGCAGTCCAAGACAAAGTTCGTGCCCAAGTCGCTCCCCAATACCGTGCCCCTCAAGTTTGGCAAAGAGTCAAAAGCGGATCTCCAGCTGCTCAATCCAGAGGAGGTGGAGATTTGCAGCACACTGCGCATCATGCCCAAGCCATATCTAGCGCTCAAGGAAACCATCCTTCGCGCCGCACTTAACAATGGCGGCGCGCTGAAGAAAAAGACGGCCAGAGAGATTTGCAAGATCGATACTAGCAAGTCATCGCAACTGTTTGAATACTTTGTGCACAGTGGCTGGATAGCAAGGGCGTAACGGGAATGCGCCGATGGCGCTGGCGTTTGACAGAGAACTATAATCATTTTTGGCGGCGTTTGGGCAAGGTATACCCCAGTCCTGGGAAGGGAGGCGTTGTTGTGTTGATAGATGGGTTCGCTGCTCTTTGGTAAATCATATGCATCAACCCTTCATTTTGCCATGACTTGTTGCTGCTGCTGTGACGATAATGGTGATGATGGTCCGTCCGTGGCGCTACCCCAGCGACGGTTGAATACAAACAATGCCTCTCACTCCGCAGTTCCCCACTCACATCCCGAACACGCGACAGGCATCACCCAACATGGCCCTTTAGTCACTTTGTTTTTCCATCAGGAGCAGCGGGCCAAGGAAGCTTCCGACGGTTAGCAGTATTTCGTGCAGCAACCCTGACATCATTCGTTCGTTCGCAGGACCGGATCAGCCTTGAGCAAAAGTAGCCTCCGTATCCACCTCCCTGCATGGCTACCAACTCGCGCTACTTCCACGATATGCCCGTGCCATATACTCCCTCGCCCTCGGATGCACGCGCAAAGTCTCAGGTGGGCTTTTTTGGCACGGCACATGAAACCTCCGGTCACCAGGTGATTGATGCAAATGTCCACGAGACCCGTAAGCGCTCCCGGTATGGCTCCACGGCGCACGAAGCCGCGATAGGAGGTCCCTGGGGAGAACATGTCCTGCACAGCACTCGCGCCAGCGACACCAGAAGTCCGCCGCCGCTTGCGAACGACCGCTACCAACTCGCTGGGGGTATGGATGGGACACACAACGAGACGAGACGAGACGGCGACTACGATGACTACTTCAACCTCCAAAAGCAGCGCGGCACCTGGTCGGTACCGCCCACACCCCAGGTTGGCCTGGCGAGACAGGCCGCAGTTGGCGAAATGCACACGACGCCCAGCGAGAGCAAATCGTGGTCTATAATGAGTCTTGTCGGAGGAGTGGCCGGAAAGCTGTTCCAGTTCTGCACAGTGCCCTTCCGAGGTTTTCAGGCCGGAGGAGGAGCGCGATACAGCATCGATGCGCAGGAGGAAGTCGCGGCGAAACTTGGGCTCCAGGATGACCCCTATCAGGCAGGTCCAGTGCAGCAACTGCCGCCTGCCCCGAGCGACGACTATGGAGTCCAGTCAATCGACTCCGTCACGCCAGACCGCCCCAGGATGGCCAAGCGACTGCGCACAGCAGACAACTGGGTGGTGGTTGGAACTAATCTCGAGACAGAATCAAGGCCCTCGACACCGCGACTATCCGGGCGGAGACTGCCCGACCGATCGCCCTCGTTGATCCCACGCCCTGTATCACGGCCAAATGCAGGAACGCCATCCTACAAGCGACCCTCCCTGATCCCAGTATCCCGACGCTCCACAGTCGACCGACGATCTTTCGGCGGCAGCCCAGCAGCCACTCCTGGCTCACACGAACGGGCGCGCTCCTACAGTCGACACAGCTACGGTTCCCCAGCCATGTTCGACGACAAGTCAAGCATAACCGCGAGCCCCCTGCCAAAAGAAAGTCAACGTCTGCTCAACAATGTGCGGAGGGAAGAGATTGAGGAAGACGAGCGCCTGCGCAGGATGAGCTTGCAGATGACTGCCATGCTGAGAGAAGCGAACGAAGCTCTGGGCTCCAAGTTTGAAGTGGAAGAGTACAACGACGATGATATGGATGGCAATCAAGGGTTCAACCAGCAACCGACCTGGTTTTCATAAAATGTATACAGTCACTGCGCTTTGAGCATGCACTTTGGCGTTTTATTGTGTCTAATAACGGCCTCCTTGGGATATTCGGCGTTTTCACACGGTTAGGCGTATACCCTGATTACCATTCTTTGGTATCTGCGGCGGCTCGACATGGGTCTTGTACTTTAATATTTAAATAGTTAAACACAGAATGAGGATTTATAGAATAATACTTTGATACTTTACTTCGCGCAGGAATTCGGCAACGATTTCGTCCTGAATTGCATATGCGGGTGAGGCATTATGCTAATGCGGTAGTGGCAGCCTTTGCTCGAGCGCAGGAAGAGGTAGCTGTGAATACCAACGTGAGTCTAGGGAGAGATCGGGGAAGTTTGAGGTTGATTGCTCGACAGGCTCAGCCATGTCCAGATGCCTTTTCATGATTTTCTATCCTACACACCCTTACTATGTAGCACTGCCTTCGCCTTGACGTCGCTTGAGATCCTCTATCAGTACGCTCATGAGTTTGAACATCTCGCCAGCGAGCTTCTTTCCGGTTTCTCTCCATTCTTCCTCGCATAATCGCCCGAAGCGGTCGGGATGCCATCGCAGGCGCTCCTGACGTAGCCACTCGTAGCTATACAAACCGCTCGCTCGAAGAAGCTTTTCTACGTCGTGTTGGCAGGCGTGTATACTATCCGGTTCAGATTTGAGTATCGTACACGCTGTGAGATTGCAGGTCGTAATCGTATTAGGCAGGTAGGGAAACATGGACAGTAACTTTGGCGATGCAGATGGCGTGCGGTGCAGTGGCGGTCTAGAGGTATCAGAGCTACTGGACTGGGATCGGACTTGAAGTTTGCGCGGCGCTTTAGGTTTCGAGCCTCCCGCTGCTGCTGATGCGGCTGCGAACATGACTGCCGCTTCTGTAGACCACCTTTCGTAGATGGCTTGCGTCGCGGCATCGGGTGTCGTCTCTGTAGGCTTGTTGGTACCGTTTGGCACCTGCCCGTTCGACTGGGACGAGTCAGGCTTCGACTTCTTCTTCGCTCGGGCAAAGAAGTTGTGTGCAAAAGTCTCCAGTGCTTCCTCGTTGATATCATCGATGGAGCCAGCCCATGTCCCATCATTCTGAATTGCGATGAATTGGTCAGAGCTGGTGGGATCCAGGGCAATGAAGGTCAGATTGCTCCAGAGAAACCCCTTCTCCGCCTTCCATTCTTCTACCGTCTCTTTGTAAATTTCCCAGGCATCTCCATCGCCTAAGCGGTATACGACGTCGCCGTACTCACTCATAGCGAAAAATGCGCCTTCGGGGCCCCATGTTACAATGCGTGGCGGTCCTACGCGCCATCCAGAAGGCGTCAGCCAAGATTGTACGGCATCCTCCAGGCTCGGCGGAAGATTAGCCCAACGTATGAGCTCAGGATGCCAAACGATGAAAGAGTCGTCCGGTCCCAAAAAGGCACGCAGATGTGGAGAGTGCCATGTTTTGGTCAGGATACTCTCGAGCCGTGAGGGTATAGATGAGCCCCACTGCAGGCTGTTTCTGCCCGACGAGTCTTTGGAACTCAGGATCCAGGATTCGGTTATCGGCCCTAGAGCTGCCCAGTGTACTTCTGAAACTGTCCTACCAAGAAGGAGATTTTGGAGGCTGGAAGGGATGTTGCGACTGTTTGATCGTTAATTGTCGTGTACAAAAGAATATCCTGGCAGCGTACTGATTGAGTCCCGCAAAGCTTTTGGAAATGAAGCTGTCATTGGGTCCGAACGAAAAGAACGAGGCGTTGCTCGCGGTACCACTCATTCCCGGTTGGGCGCGATTGGGTGAAAAGCTGGTATGACGTCACGTACTCCTAAAGTGGTGAAACCCCTAAAGATGTCAAAGTCGCACCTAAATGATGAGGTGATATACATCCAACGTACAAGCGCGTGAATATTGAGCCGTGAATAGGTTTCCGTCGGCCTGGCGTCTTTACGAACTGGCGCGTGTTCCCCGAAAACGGTTTCAGAGCGTTGCTATCCTGTTTGGACCCTGGAAGCGATCAAGCTTGGCAAGGCGAATGTCAACACAATCTATCGTGCGATTCCTACTTCTTCACAACATTGCAGCTTTATAGTGACCCACTACGTTCAGCGTTGCACACCGCCTCCTTCAAATTAGACTAATCGTTTTTCTTCTTAGCGAGCCCGAGTTTTCGGCGGCACATGTGCGATTCTACGTTCACGTTTGGCCAACGCGGCTGCCACTTCTTCCAATGTCCATCGAGACGAGAACAGTATGCTTTCGGGAACAGAACGGACTGAAAAGACAATGCTGACAATGATGCAGTGCACGTCTTCCGAGAAAGTTGGCAAAGTTTCTCAGCTCTTCTCAGTTGAAAAAGATATATCATGTGACCCTTGGCTTCGAGGACAGCTTCCTCATTACCTGGCGTGATACTGGCGGGACAGACCGTGTTGAGAGCTCTGGACTTCCGCACGAGTTGGTCGACTTTCTGCACGCTGAAAACCGCAATGTTCCCAATATACGGTGTACGCTAGGACCATACAACTCGTCTTTCTTCGTCCACGACAAAGCTTCCTACCTCTGGAAAAACCTACCAGGAAATCTACTTGTTGCCTTGCAGAACAACATACAGGATGGAAGTTGGATCGACAGACCGCGCCTCGTAGCACTGGGTGCTGGAGATAACTTCGTACTGATAACCGAGAAGAACGCCTCATTGTGGGACTTGCGACATTACAAATCTGCTATTGCGATCCTTGAGAAGAGTTCCATGTCGGACGTTCACAGTTTGATCCTTCATGCTTATCGATACCAAAGCTTCGTCATGCAGACCAAGAGCGGTAAACTCCTCTTCGAAAACGTGCCGCCACACCAGACCGTAAGCATCCAAGCCATGACAGCACCCGTCTTACAAGACACAAAAGACGTGCAACGAAGAGCTCTCGTACGCAGAGAAAGTGACAAGAGGGAGAGTATGCATAGAAAGCCTAGCGGTCTCCAGCAGCGTGCGCAGATCCGGAGGGAATGGAATGAACACACCCAGGAATTTACGGCGCAGGCTAAGGGCGTGAAGCTGAGCTTCAGTCTCAACGTCAGCTTGGGTGGCTTAGCAAGAATGCTGGGGTGAGGATAATTCGGGAATCACCAAGGTCGCTCTATTCATGACCAGAGAAAATCAACTCCGTCACACACACACACACACACACACACACACACACACACCTTCGGTCGCCGATGGCTTGGGTCCCACGAACCTGGCAATAACGGTATACTCGGATGGTTGGACAACGTCAAGATATCGAAATAACGCCAATCGCTGGCAAACCTGCTTGAAAGGATCCCCTAGTTCGTTTTCTCAATTTACGGGTCGGAGGGCCAAGACGCTGCGGTCACCTGGACGAACAGATTGTTGATAGCATGTGATTGTTAGAAGAGGAGGCGAATGCGCTCAGAGGTCTTACAATGTTGTAGGTGTTTTCGGCACAACTAAGGTCATCAAGGAGGTCTCGGGATAGTCTACATCCGTGTCTGATCGTTCTTCTCCACGTTGTACGGACTGACGGAAGGTATTCGAGCTGTGCCTTTGACGATCGTCGGAGGTTGCTTCTACAAGCGCGTCTAGTTTCTCTTTGCACCAATTTCGCCCCTGGGACCAGAGATGGAGGATTGCGGCAGGACCATTTCGAGTCTGATAGAGACCGGAATTCAATGCCATGTTTGACTTTGCGAGGGTACAAAGATATCGCAATTAGAAGGACGGACCGAGACGGACCGGTAACAGCAGAAGTGAAGTCAGCTCCAAGACTATATATCTTGTTACTGTGGTCATGTTAAACCGAGGAACGGCACTCTAGCGTAGCTTCCCAATGCCTTGACGAGCTCCAAATGTGGTGACACAGCTGAGGTGTGGTTTTATGTCCTTAGGCACTGTTTACTGCTACGCCGAGATGTTTGACACGATCGTGAAGGTAGAGGTCGCGACCCCTGAAATGACACCTGCTGCAGCTTCGAATCGGATGTTGTGGCTGTGGTACTTCTGTCAGATTCGCTAGAGATCCATGTGCAACAAGGTATTGGGGGATGTGGGCAACACTCTCAAGTGAAAACAAGTGCAGCTAGACGAGACCTCTTATGCGCCAAGTATGTATTTCGGAGTTGCCGATGACACTGAGAGCTTAGGCATTTTCCGATGTCAGAGCTGTGACATGCAGAAATCAGTAGGTACCATGGCTCGACCGGAGTTGACAGCGATGACATCACGCTAAGACTTTTTCGACAGCCATCTTTGCGGGGAACCTCCGCGTCAGCTCGACTTCTCCACATTTTACCGGCAACTCCACGCTTCCGATACGCCGTGCGCTGATGTCGAACCATTACTTGGGTACTTTGGGAAAGCCTGCCAAGCATGACGATACGCATTTTGCGTATTTTAGCAAGCCACGTACGTGGATGGACCGGTCAGCGTACCCGTAATACGCGGTGCAATGGCAGGTTTCTTTGTACACTAGGGTCGCACAGATGGGAGCTTAAGTACCTGGAACGGATGTGTTCTGTCTTGTGTCACTTCCGTCTCTTCCTTCGCTGGAGCTGGGCCCCTCAAAATGGCTTCAATGCACTCGTTGATTGCTGCTCTCATTGCAAGCGTGCCTTTGGCAAGCGCGATATTCATTAATGGCAGCGTGATTGCGCCTTGCGACTCACCCATCTACTGTTATGGCGACTTGCTTCGCGAGATTGAACTCGCAAGACCGTTTGAAGATTCGAAGACGTTTGTCGATTTGTAAGTAACTTGGGTGAAACCCCGATCAGATGACGGCTAATCAATAGCAGGCCAACAACGCGCCCACTGGAAGAAGTGCTCGCAGCATTTGCCAACCTTTCGAGGCCGATTGAGAACAATACAGCGCTGAACGATTTCCTATCCGAATACTTTGGCGAGGCTGGCTCAGAACTAGAAGAAGTACCCATCGATGAGCTGGAAACGCAACCAGACTTTCTCGAAAACGTCAACAGCTCTGTTGTTAGAGATTTCACACGCCAAGTCATTGATATATGGCCTGACTTGACGCGTCGATATGCCGGAGCCGGGAACTGCTCTGAATGCGTCAACTCTTTCATCCCGGTCAACCGTACATTTGTGATAGCTGGCGGTCGTTTCAGGGAGCCATATTACTGGGACTCGTTCTGGGTCATCGAAGGTCTCCTTCGTACTCAGGGATCTTTCACTCAGATTGCGGAGAACATCATCGAAAACTTCTTGGATCTTGTCGAAGATATTGGCTTCGTGCCCAACGGCGCCCGTCGCTATTACGAAAATCGATCGCAGCCACCACTGCTTACGCAGATGGTTCGTGTTTACGTCGAATATACACAGAATTACACTCTTCTCGAGCGGGCTCTACCTATCCTTGAAAAGGAGTATGAGTTCTGGGTAAACAACCGTACCGTAACGCTTGAGCGGGCTGGCATGAACTACTCCCTGAACCACTATGCCGTGTTGAACACGCAGCCACGACCTGAATCCTACTACGAGGATTACGTGACTGCCAACAATGCGACCTACTTCAATGAAGAAGGCGAGGAGTTCAACGTCACGCAGCCACTCAACGAGACCGAGATGGCAACGTTGTATTCCAACCTTGCATCTGGTGCAGAGAGTGGATGGGACTATTCAGCGCGCTGGATTGCTAACCCATCCGACGCTGTTACAGACACATTCTTCCCTCTTCGTTCGCTCAATACTATTGAGATCATCCCGGTGGAACTCAACTCAATCTTATACTACAACGAGATCACGATCGCGGAGTTCCACCGCCACCAAGGCAATTATACCGCTGCACGCGAGTGGGCCGGTCGAGCAGCAGACCGGAGCGAGGCAATGACTACCATCCTTTGGTCGCCTGAGCACTACAGCTACTTTGACTATAACTTGACTTCTAGTAGTCAAAATATCTACACCTTGGCCGATAACACGAGCACACCACTTGCACTCCAAGGGGCGCCACCTGGACAACAAGTATGGTTTCAGGTTTCCCAGTTCTACCCTTTCTGGACAGGCGCCGCTCCTGAAAGCATCAAGAACGACCCCAAGGCAATGAGGCGCGTTTACGCACGGGTTGAAGAGCTCCTTGAGTCTCGAGACGGTGCGATTGCCGCAACAAACCTCGAGACCGGACAGCAATGGGACGAGCCAAACGTCTGGCCACCGCTGCAATACATTCTCATGCAAGGTCTGCTTAACACGCCTCTCGAGGTCAGCGAAGACGATGACGAGCAGTCAACCGAGGATTACATTTGGACTCAAGATCTTTCCCTCCGCATTGCACAGCGCTATCTTGATTCGTTGTATTGCACATGGCGTGTCACTGGTGGCGCGACTGATGAAGTGCCACAACTTCCCGACTCTCAGGGCAATGGAACGATCTTCGAAAAGTACTCTGATGAGAGTGCCAACGCTGCTGGAGGTGGCGGGGAGTACGAAGTCGTGGAGGGCTTTGGTTGGTCGAACGGTGTTCTCATCTGGGCTGCTGATCAGTTCGGACAAAGACTGACAACACCTGAGTGTGGAAACATTACTGCAGCTAATATTGGGAACGGAGATATGAAGAAGAAGAGAAGTGCAGTGGAACTAAGCAAGCGGGATGCCAGGTGGATCAAGAAAACCGAAGGGACAAGGAAGCTCAGATATTGATAGGGACGTGTACTCAGAGTCGTCGGCGAGCCGTCTCGCCGGCTGGATTACTCTTGTGAAATGGACCATCGTACTTGGTTAGCACCTTCTAATTTTTTCCAAAGTATACCTCAATCTCCTTGTTCTCTGGTATATATATATCAAGTGAAGGTAATCCTAATGTAAATTTCCGCGTACCCAAATACCGCTACTTACGAACAGACGGTGAGCATTGCTCTGAATCGTCATATCTGGAGCCGTCTTGGTGAGTGACGAAGTTGAACTGACATTCTTGGAAGTATGGACTACAAGCGTATACATGTTGTCATTGATGAGGCAGGGTCTTTGATATGTATTATAAGGCTGCGAGTGCCCGATACCTACCACAAGCCAAACGACGCCGAACCGAAGGGGATGACGTTCTCCAGTAAAAACCCGCAAGCGAAATTACAAGGGCTGGGACAGGGAGCAACAATGGCTTAAATCGACGTGAATCTCGGCCGAGGACTCATGTGCACAACGAGCTGAATCTCTTCAATAGGTACAATCCGCTGTGAGTTCTGAACTACATAGAGAAGCATACCTTTTCGATCTCGACTAACGAGCACATAATGATCCGAGTAGCAGGCAATCGTAACTCTCGAAGAAGACACTACCAAGTGAAAAAAGGGAATACAAGAGGCTTCATGGTTACCACCCAATCCACCCAGTAGTACTGCAACATAGAATAGATCTAATACGTGTTCTTGTATGAGATGCGTTGTATCGACATCGACACTCGTTTGAACACATCTAGCAAGGATGGAAGAAAATGGACAATTCTGGATCAAGCCCATCAAATGAACGTCCCTGTTGACCGACGTATTCTCTTATTCATCGCTTGGACCTTGGCCCACAAGAAAATTGCTGCATCGGTTCATCTAAATGCTCCGAAGCTTTCAGTACCTGTGCACCTTGCAGCCTGCGTGTTTCATTGTATACGTATTACTGAATCCTTCGCCGCTTGCATCGGTGCAATTCTTTCTGCCACTCGTCCTCCATCTTCTAATTCCGGAGATCGTAGCACTTGTGCATTGTAGATCTGCAAGGATTCGTGCTGTCCTATCTGAGGCTGTCTAGATTCCACGTGCAAGCTTTGCGTTCCAATATAGTTGTCAAAGCAGTCTCACACATGTACAGTCACTACCCAATGGGTATCTCGGCACATGGCACCCTAACAAACAAAAAGCCCGGACCTTTGGTGCCAAGAATGTTCTCTTGGTTCGTTTTGTGCATGGTGGTGGTGGTGGCTAAGGCTTTGCATGATGACTGCGTAGAAGGCAGCCACGGATCACAGCGAAATGAAAAGTTTTCGTCGAATCTGGATAGCGCAACCCAGAGCCGCATTCATGTGGATGCCGATCATTGGGCATCGAGTATCTCGTTTATCCTATCCGTCCACGTTCAACGGCCACGAGGCGGCTATGTATCTGACTAGGATGGCGATGAATGGTGCGAAAAAGGCCATGGTGTAGTCCGAGATTATGGATGAGGTAATTTGATTGGAGGTTAACAAACAGGGCGTGTGAGCTTACGATAAGCCTTGTAGTCACTGGTAAGACGTCAATATGCAGCAAATCCGTCGGCGCATTAGTCTCGTCAGCTGAAGATCGATCCTCGAGGCTGAAAGGTATGGCACCATTCAATAGAGCGTAACATCGGGCTTTTGTTATTTGTGGAGCAGCGGTGGGTGGTAAATAACTTTCATAGGCTCGCAGCCAGCCTTGCGCTAGATCCTACGCTAGGCGTGTCCGGCAGTGATGGACCACCGCTGACAACACGCTTCAAAGGAATTGATTTCCAGTAACCTGGTTGGTTGTGTATAAATCTCAGATCTGAAGTACGCGTATCTCGGCACCTTGTTTGACAAGCGAGTTATAGGACTCTAGAGTTCTAAGGTTATCGGAGCATCAGAGTAGTGCCACAGGAATTTGGACCTACGCGACTGCAGGTCTCCTGTAGTGTGACTATTCATGCTACTACTCAGACGCAAGAGAACGCCTCGTGTGATATGTACAGTTGTTTTGGATTTTGTTGTATACTTTTGAATACATTACACCTTACAGACAGCGCATGAAAGGAGCAAGCCACAGCTTTGAGCTCATTTCGTAGAATTAAGCAATTAAAATCTATGATTATGTTGAACGCGAGAGGGGTATATCCAAAAGAAAAAGGCGTCGAGCGAATCATTTCCCTTTCTACCACAACAGGACAGGTCAGAAATTGCGCAATGCGTCAGTGTCTTTCCACTCCCTTTCAGAAAAGTCCGGGAACTTTGGCAGATCCAAGACCGCGCAACCCGTCTCGGACAGTGTGAGATGGGGTGTGTGCTTCTCTGCGATTTGTGATTTTTGCCACGTCGCCATGACAGCATTCCAGTACCGTTGCGGGTCTTCCTTCGCATGTCCAACGTGCTCACTAGTCTCAAATGGCACATCTATGATGGATATGCCAGCGGTTTCGCTTTGCTCTGCATGTTCGGATACGTCTTGCCACGCGATCAGCGTATCGCTCTTGGAGTAAAGATAACAACGTGGCGCAGAGGGATCAAAATAGGTAGGGTCGATGATTCGTCGTCGAGTTCGGCTGATGACGTTGTTCTCGAAGCCTTTGATACCGGTGTATAGTAGCCATATACAACCTAGCACTAGACTGGCGAAAACTATGGCGATATGACGTAAGACTGGGATTTGTGGCAGTGATTTGTTGAGCGCCCCGCATAATCGCAGGTATCGTGGATGACCCGGTGTACTGTCCAAACATATTGCTGAGACGGGAAGTCGCATTCCAGTGAACCTGTAGTGAGCCTCTGCTAGTTCGCAGGCCTTGTTGCTTCCACCTTCGGAGAATACGTGCAGTAGGATACCATTTCCGGGCGATTGGCCAGGCAGATATTGGTGGTTGGAGATGCATTCTATGGCTGGTCTCATGCGCCATTGTTTGCGTGCCGAGTTTCTGAAGCAAAGGTCTTTGGCAGAGGTAGTGATGACCATGATACGTGTTGATGGGAAGAGACCTCGGTACTCTGCTGTGTATTTGGCGATGTATCGATTTTGGGCTCCTGTCCAAGTGCATAACAGAATGAGTGACGGTGCCACAAGGTCGTTCGACGAGAGACGTGGAAAAACGGATGCGGATCGTGGATCAAGCTCCCATATCGATGGAGCAATGAGCTCGAAGCCTGGAATAGTTTCGTAGGTCGCCTTGCTGTTTGCCATGATACTCGGTGATGAAGTGAGTTCCGGTTCCAGAGATAGGGATTGACAAGCTCAATGAGACTGCTGCCAATGGCCTAACTGTTTCGAGATGCAGATGTGGAGGACGTAGTACTTCCTTATCAGGAATCTATTCGTGTTTGTTTGCGGCACGCGCTTATGTACGACCATGTCGAGATTTCGCATGCCCTTCCTACAAGTCCAGACTGTAAACAAAGCAACAGGGGTGTTAATTACGGCATACAGCATGACTGCATCGCGATACTGCACGTCAGAAGCAAGTTGACAATCTGCGATTGGGTACGTGCCGATTCCCTTTACAAAGCTTGAGGGTGCTGCAAGCAGAAGCTTTCGTACTATCGATCGAACTCGCCTTAAGTTTCATTCACATCGCCTGCATATGCCTATTCAGGAACCCTGCATATGCCTATTCAGGAACCCTGCATATGCCTATTCAGGAACAAGTCAGTGAGCGAATACAGCGGTATACCACTGCCTGAAAGGAGAAAAATACGCGTCCTCCATCTTGCGACAAAGAACCTTGGAGTGCGCAACCACGGTTCCATTACCGGCGTCGTTGCATGCGTTGGGACGGCTTCAAACGCTCCTAAACCCTCGTTTAGGGGCTTTTTGCTATTGGGGTGTCTGTGAGGCTTATGCACCCCTTCTAGAGCGCTGCCACCATGTGCTTTTTGGCACGCAAGCCACAAATTGGACCGTACGAAACATGGTCGTGTAATAGTGTGGAGCCACATCCCCGTGGCGTGGCTCGCGAACCAAAAGCGGGCTAGAGTGCCGAAATCGAGCGATATGATTGGCCGAGTTGATGCGTAAGGCTGAGACTGCCAGCTGACAACGTAGAAGGCAGAGTCCGCATATGTAGACTACATTAGCGGTCCTTGGCTCATCCACGCCGTTATTTTGTATACTTGAGCCTCAATCTGATAGAGAGCATGTGATAATCCAAATTCCACATTCAGCTGGTCGGTCACAGTAATCCCGAGATCAACAAACGCAGCCATGTCGGAATGCGCCACGATGGCTACCCTGACCGCATGCAGTTGCTTTTCTTTCCGAGTAGCTAGGACAAGTTAGCCAAGTGTGCGCTCGAACTTTGTGTGAAACGATCAATGCCTTACGTAGCAACCTCAATCCACGGCATCTATATCTGTCGGGATGAGCTTCATCCGTAGAGGAATGGGGGCGTTCGCTATACTTCAGCCCGTCAACAGTCGGTCAATGTCGATAGCCAGGTCTCACACACCGCTGTTGTCTAATCAGCTCCGACACCACCGTTGTACTCATCCTGTCTCCACGCCAAGCGATCCTATCACCAGTACCCACTCGTATTATCTCGCCCCCAAGGATGATCAGGACCTTCAGAGCCTATCATAATGAGGCAAGTGAGAACTTGGACTCATTATGCAGTACCCCTACCAGTGAATACTACAAGCAGCCCAATGCGTTTGGGTACGGCCACTCCGGCTTTACTAGAGGTAAGCATGTCTTACACGAGTGCCACGCAGCCCTACCGTCATGTCATAGGAACCCATCCCGTACGGCTGTGCTATACAATTCGTATAACCGAAGCGATGCTGGTTAAGATCAGTAGCCTTAAGGCTGAAGTCTATCTGTGTCCAAATCTTAGAAGCCCAAGCATATATTTCACAGAGAGCGCAAACTTACAGCAAAATCCTCTGCTGGCGGTACAATAGTTGCTAACGTCGAATCAGACTCGTTGAAAAAGCCTGCATTCTCGAGCAACAAGTTCATGGTAATCGACGACATGTCTGAAAGCAACATCGAAGCCAAGGGCGAGACCGAGACGCCCGATATATGGAAGCCACAGAAGAAAGAGCTACTTATCATGATCAGCTTGAGCTTCATATCGCTGATGGTGGCGCTGGACGCTACAGTCCTCGTCACGGTCTTACCTGTCAGTTGGGCACTCCATTCTCCTGTCCCTGTTCTAACGATGTGTAGGTGATTGCCCAAAAGCTGAATGGCACCGCGGCTGAAGCCTTCTGGACAGGAACGTCATATCTACTCACCTCGGCCATCTTCCAACCGGTCATCGCATCAATATCCGCTGTCTTTGGTCGGCAACAGCTCCTCATCACCTCACTACTCTTCTTCACAGTCGGAACTATCTTGTGTTCCGTGGCGGACAACTTCACCACGTTGCTCGGAGGGAGATGCATCCAAGGGATCGGCGGCGGTGGAATCATAACGTTGACGCAAGTCATCTTTTGCGACATCGTACCCTTGAGACAACGTCCAAAGTACTTTTCCATGGTTCTCGGTTGTTGGAGTATCGGGTCCATCATCGGTCCAGTAGTCGGCGGTAAGCTTGTGGAAACCACGACTTGGCGATGGGCATTTCACATCAACTACCCGTTTTGTGGAATCGGCTTCGTCGTAGCGATCTTCTTCGTCCATCTTGATGCAACATCAAAGCTCACATTCCAGGAGAAGCTCATGCGAGTTGACTGGCTGGGTGCAGTGCTCTTCATTGGCAGCATGACGAGCTTGCTAATTGGAATATCCTGGGGCGGCATCCAACATCCCTGGGACTCGGCTGCAACACTTGCACCCATCATTGTCGGACTGGCGGGAACTATCCTGTTCTTCTTATGGGAGGTTTACAGGAAAGAGCACACCCTGTTGCCGTTGGCAGTTTTTCAGAGCTGGAGCGCGATCGCCGCTTTCTACAACTCGCTGGTCAACGGTCTGCTCGTAAGTTCATCTCTGGTTGTTGCCTAGCCACATGCTGACATATCAAGCTCTTCACCACCCTATACTACTGGCCATTTTATGACATGAGTGTTCGGGGCAGATATCCAACTCAAGCGGGTATTGATATGCTGCCTGTCTGCCTCCTCACAGTTCCTAGTTCTGTCGCGGTCTCAATCTTGACATCGCGTCTGGGACGGTTTCGATGGGCGATTTGGGGTGGCTGGGTCATCACTACACTTGCGTGCGGGTTGCAGATCCTCCTCGATGTGCATTCAACGACGGTGATTACATCAGTGTTTCTTGGCGTCCTCGGTGTCGGTATGGGGATGGTACTCACAAGCCTCAATGTTGGCATCCAGGCTATCTCCAAGCCGGAGGACGCGGCGATGGCTGCAAGTATGTACGGATTCCTTCGAAGTCTAGGAATGCCGCTCGGTGTCGCCGTAAGTTTATCCGTTGACCGACTCTACACGATACTAACCTCATTCAAGCTCTCAGGAACAATTTTCTCAAACTCGATGTCGGACAAGCTAACTGAACTTGGTTTGCCTACATCGATCGCTCATGACTCGGAGCAATACATCTTCGTCTTGCGCACCATGGCGGACTCTCCACAGAAGAGTGCCATCTTATCGTCGTACATGAAAGGTTTTGATTCGGTCTTCATCATGACCACAGCAGTTTCAGCCAGCGCTCTAGTCGTCAGCTTGGTCATTAGGAAGTACAGCATGGACAAGGTCCTTCTTGCGCAATTTTCCGCAAGATGAGTCACATATAAGTATTGGAATACAGTTACCCGTGGCATCAGAAAGGGTTCCGTTTACAGTTCTCCTCTGCAAGAAACTACGAGCTCGCCAAGGCCTCCTTAAGCAGCTCGTTGCATACGGAGGCTGTGTGTCGTTGGTTACGCAAGCCTGATAAGGCGCGATGGTGGTCACTCTGATTGCGAGCGAAAGCCATGGACATACCTAGAGTTCGATGCACGAGGTCAGCAAGAGTCTCACATACAGCTTGCATACAGAAGACGCCTACCTCACAAGCAGAGCTGAAGTCCTGCGGATGCATCAAGTTCCTACTCAGGTTGATACGCCATGACAGAGAAGGTAGTTGGTTGGATGGTTGCTGAGGACCAACCAGTGACATCCTGAAGTTAGAGGATGAAGATGACGCGATAGTACGTGACAGAGGAGAACTGTCGTATGTGTAGGCTTGTTCGAGAGACGCGGGTTTGATGAATTTACTGTTATGTATACACCTGAAGTCTAACTGTCAAAGTCAACATTTAAACACACAATTCTCTACCTACTCTCATCTACGGCTACCGTTTCGTCAGGGTCTTTTGCTCCTTTGCGTCATCCCTCATCTCCTGTTTGATCCTGGTGATTGTGCCCGCACCGCCATAGATCATGGCAGTATATACCTGTGCCACACTCGCTCCGGCATCGAGCACCTGTCTTGCTTGGCGTCCGTTTGTGATGCCGCCCGTCGCGAATATAACCTTGCGTGGTGAGTCTGGTGCAGGTGCAGTCTTGGGTGTAGAGTGAAGAGTGATAGTAGGTGCTGATTCGGAAAGGTCGTCGACGTTGGAGGAGAGTGGTGTTGGAGCCGGTTGGTCAAGGTCGAGCGTTAGCTTGGTTTTTGAGGATCCGGTAGAGGGGGGTGGAGTGTCATCGGTGGGTGCGTCAGATGGCAGTGCAACATGCTTGGGGCCTTCGTCGAGTGCTTTTCTGTACCTGCTGACTAGGGCAAGTGTGCGCTCAAAGGTTTGTGGTCCCGAGTATCCGCCTTGCTCGAGAAGCAGTTTTGCCTCTGATTCGGGAAGCAAGTAGCCCTTGGGCAGTGGGTCTGGTCGCTTCTTGGTCGTGTTACCAACGATGACACCGTCGACGCCCGAATCCCAGACGGCCTCGCAGATGCCGGACACCTGCTCTTCTGTATCCTCATCTGGGCTGACTTTTACCATGACAGCGGGCTTTGTCTTGCGATCGATTTTCTGGACTGCTCCTACCACGCCAGAGAGTAGGCGCGTCAAGGGCTCGACGTTCTGGAGAGTGCGGAGGCCGGGGGTGTTGGGTGAGGAGACATTGACGACGAGGATGTCGGCGTACTTGCCGACATGGCTCACGGCAGTCGCGTAGTCGCGCACTACAGCATCGATGTCGTTTTCAGAGGTTGTCTTGTTCTTGGCGACCTGTACCGCCAAAAGACGCCCTTTTAACAGCGATCCCGGTGGAACACCAGCTTCGCCGTCGAGGACACGGCGCTCTGCATCGTCATCCAGCCCAAGTCCGGCGTGGTAGGCAAACTGCCTGACGCGTTGTCGCAGCCTTGAAGCGACCAGCTCGGCGCCTTCAGAATTGAATCCATAGCGGTTGATGAGAGCGTTCTGGCTGGGGATCCTAAAGACGCGTGGTTTGGGGTTGCCCTCTTGCGGCAGCAGCGTAACGGCACCGACCTCTACCACTCCCGCTCCGAGCTCGAACAGCGGTGTTGGTACCTCGGCGCCCTTGTCAATACCTGCAGATGTTCCAATTGGGTTGTTCAGGGTGTGTCCAAAGACTTGGACAGCCAGATCGCCCCGTGAGTCAGCCTCGCCTCGCTCTCGAGGGTTCAGGCCGAAGCTATGCAGCACCTTGAGCATGTGCGTTCCCGCGTGATGTGCCTCCTCTCCATCGGGGTATATCTGGCGCAGGGCAGGCACAACGAGCCATTCGTGGATGCTTGCGCGCGTGTCGGTGACGTAGAGGTAGCCAAAAGTGCCTCCGAGCGCCAGAAGCGTGCCGTAGACGAGGTTTTTGGTGCGCGTGCCTGCGGATCGAACGTTGGTCGCGGCCTCGGTGGCTGTCGTGGCGGTTGTGGCTGTTGTGGCACGTCTTGTGGGGTGCTGCAACTGGCGGTGCAAAGGGCGGCAGCGTGCTATCGAGGGCCGCACGCGCAGGGCACGGATATGGGCGGCGGTGTTCATGGTAAAGCGCGTGGTAGGCAGCCCATGCGACGCTCAATGGCTGCGCAATCGCCCTGTCGAGATGAAGGTGCCGAGTTCGAGCTGCCAGACGAACTGCGGAAACAGCCAATGACGTGGGCTTGGCAACCACCCATATCTCCTCCTTCCCCAGCCCATCTCATCACATGGCCACTCTACTTCCAATCTCTCTCCAGACACTTACTCGCTCCCCACAGGATTACCCTGGTACCTTCATCAATCAGAGTACCCATACCTCAAGAGCCGAACAAGACCCGGTAGACCTGCTCATATGGACAAAATTTCGCTCTCGAGAACATTGCACCAATCGTATCCGCCAAACTATGTGTCAACACTATTCACGTCACTGCAGCCGTATAGACCTTGAAATCATCATGTTACCTGCCAGTGGGGAGCCATGGTCCCACAATACAAGCATTCATAAAGCTTGACTACCTTCGCCATTCTTCTCTGCTCTCTGACGCACGAGAATCTCTCCAGAGTTAACAAAATGCTTCAGCTCATGATCCTCCAACTATGTTTCCTGATTGTACCAGCGCTTGCTGGGATGACCAGAACCGGCTCCCTCTGTACAGTAACTCCGTCCGGTTCCAAGGATGATAGCCCTTCCATTATGGATGCCTTCAAGCAATGCGGACAGAACGGTCAGATTCAAGTGACGCAAGGAGATTATACCATCGCCAAAGTAATGGATGCCTTGAACCTGAAGAACTGCGACATTTCCATCCGTGGCAAATTGACCTGGAGCGACGATATCCAATGTCAGTAACGCCCATGTGCAAACTACATCTGAGACATATTCTGATTTCATACACGCAAATTTAGACTGGGTTCGTAACAGCGTAGGCGTGACATATGCTCAACGAAGCACAGCATTTCGCCTTGGGGGTGAAAACTTTACACTACAGGGCCACGGCGAAGCGCTATTCTTTGGCAATGGGCAGAAGTGGTATGACGTGAATCGGGATGGAAGCAACATGGCCGGTAGACCGATTAGCTTGACAATCTGGCAAGCGAAGAATGTATGGGTCGATGGAATCACGTGGAGACAGTCGCAGTTCTGGTAAGTTGCTATGGGAGCGCAAAGTAAGATTTTGTACATCAACATATTGCTGATCATGGCACAGGCATACCTTTGTCGCCCATTCTCAGAACATCACCATGACAAACCTCGACATGAACGCCACGTCGTCTTCCCAATGGGGCACTGTCAACACCGATGGCTTCGATAGCTGGAACTCACAGGATATAGTACTCAAGAACTGGGTTGTGACATGCGGTGATGTAAGCCTTCATGCTCCTCTGCTCCGTTGTAGCTCTAACATCTCCAAAGGATTGCATATCGGTCAAAGGCAACAGCAAGAACGTTTACGTCAAAAACGCAACCTGCTACGAGTCTGGTGCTATGGTCATCGGATCAATGGGCAACCCTACCAACGTTCCCGAGACGGTCGACAATGTACTATTCGAAGATATTACCGCAATCCATAGCTCCAACGCGGCCTGGATCAAGACGTATCCAGGCCAAGGCCATGTCAAGAACGTCACCTTCCGCAACATCAAGTTCCAAGACGTTAACCAGCCCATCTACATCTCGCCGTGCATCTACAATTACCAAAACTGCGATTCGAGTCGGTTGAAGATCAGCGACATCACATGGGAGAACATCACAGGCACGTCGAGATACAATGTCGCCGCAGGGATTTACTGCAGTCGCGGCGCGCCTTGCACGGGTCTGAAGTTTAAGAACATTGACATGTAAGTGTGCTGCTCCAACTGCATATGAGACATGTACTGACCCTGTTCACTCACATCTAGCAAGCCCAAGAATGGAGGTACTGCGAAGATACTGTGTTCAAACATGAATAGCGACAGTGGATTGGCATGTACTGGAACATGTCCAGCAGGATGGAAGCAGCAACTGAGCGGAAATGCGTGAGAACGTAGTACCGTAGTCGCAGCCCTTAGCTTCTACCTGCATACAAAACATCCAACTCCTTCTCACACAAATCCAACAAAGCCTTCTTCTGCACTGACCCTTTAGGCGTCTGTGGAAACGGTTCTTGCACGACCAATATCATCTCTTTCGCCACCCGTGCATACACAGGCGAGTCTTTGTTCACATGTTCCACCACGTCCCAGATATCATCCACTCCCACACCATCTTGCAGCCTCACAATCAACGCAGCTTCCGGTTTTCTCGTCCCCACCATCAGCACCTCTGCAACACCAGGGTGACTCGCAATTCTCTGTTCGGCCGGCGTCGGAAAAAACTTTTCATTCGTGCTGAAAACAAGAAGATCGTCCGCACGGCCATGGTGTCTCCATAGCTCTGGGTCCTGGGGATGCTGTGTAAACAAATCGCCGAGCCGTTGCTCTTTCGCGTCTGGGAAGATTGAAAAGATGGGCTGGACGTAGCCATCGTGCTCTATTCCGTTATTGCGGACCATGACAGCTTCGCATAGTGTGGTACCGTCTGCCAGTGCGGAAACCGGGTCAAATGTAATATTGAGGGCGGGGTGAAAGGTGGTGTACTCCTGGTACGTGGCTTGCGATGCATTGGCATCTCTCCGACGACGAATCGTGGGCCAGAGACCTAGTTCCGTCGATGCCATCATGCTTACAGGGGATAGGTGCGCTGCCAGAGATTCGCCCGCGGCTCGGCTCACGCCAACGCCGCCCCATAATACTTGTGGTGTTCTCTGGCTTAGCCTACGTACATCTTCTGGATTTCTACCTAGATGCTCGATGCATGGAGGTGCAAGAGCCACGGCATCTACCGGTACGCCTCCATCGCGTGCCGCAAGGATGTCGAGTGCCTTGAGAACGCCTTCCACGCCAGCGGCTGGCGTCGTCCATGTTGGTGGGTAGATTGCCGTCACGCCAATTTTCAGAGGGAACAAGAGCAGTCCGGTCAAGCCGCTGGCATGAAATTGAGGGAATTGGAGCAACGCGCGCCTACCGCGTCCGTCTGCTGATGGGTAAAGACGCTGATTCTCCACATAGTAGCTGGGAGGTGCCTTGAGATTCATACTTCGTCCCATGCTGTTTGCCCATTCGTGGGTCCAGAGAATGGGTTTGGGGAAGCCAGTTGTACCGGACGTGTCTAGGTTGTGGCGTTAGAGTTTGAAAGATCTGGAGGACAACGTGTGTACGTACGAAGGCAGACCAGTGATTCTTTGCTATGCTCTTGGAACGTCTTGTTGTAGGGATATGGCTCTGCGGTCGACTTGAGAAGCTGCTCTACACTCGGTACTTGGAGTGTCTTCATGGATCTCTTTGATAGGACTTCTGAAACGACTGGGAATGGAATCTCTGGTGCCAACATGACTTTTCCTCCCACGATCTCAATCAGTTTGACCAGTCCTTCGGCTCCGTACCGTGGCGATGGGCAGAGCATCTATTGTCATGGTCAGTCAAGTCTTCAACCTTGCAAGTTTCAACTTCGAAGGGGAGCGCACCTTGTAACCTGCAATCACACTTCCCAGACATAGCACTGCATAGCGTATATCGTTCGGTCCAAAGTATACCAACGTCTGTTCACCAGTCTTCTCTTCTTCCCTCAACTTCCCGACGTTTTCTTCAATCCACCATGCTATTGCATGAACAGCATTGGCTACTTCAGCGAAACTGACTTTGCGATACCCGTCTTCGATTCTATCCGGGTTATTGGGAAACTCTGCGTACGTGGCCGAAGGATTTTGAGCCGCAAGCCTGAACAATGTATGCGGAAGGAGTTCATTGGTAGGCTGCGGCCAGAGAATAGGACGTGGTGCATCCATGATGAATTGCTATAGCACAAGGAGAGGTGGAACAGGAAAAAGATATAGTAAAAGCATTCCACACCCTGGATGAAAGGTGCTCAACCCCTCATCTCACATGGCATAATGTTGCCCCGTCATTCGAAGCCGGAGATTATCCACAACATGGTACAAGACGCGGATGTGATCGGATGACTACACATGGTTTGTTGCCCGACAAGGCTTTCCTAGTACATGTGACGAAACCTCCGCTTCGTGACTTGTGTCCAGTTTCAATTCGATACCAATATCATAGTACACCCATCGCACCCATGGTATGGCAATGACCCATAGACGATAATGAGCGACTCACAGTTACCAAACCACCATCGCCACCATAACCAATGATCACACATGATTCAAAACATCTGTCCTCCACGAGAATTGTGAATTTGATACCCAGGTACGGGTACGGCGATCAGTCGGCCCATATTGGTTCACTAGTTTCCGCGTACTGCAGACGATCGGGGTAAATATGAAGTGGTGTGGGGCTTGACGGGCCAACAAAGTGCGTACGTAATCGAGACATGAGATTGGCATGCGAATATGATTTCCTTGTTGGGAAAACCGCAAAAGAATTGCCGACGCCATCTTGCGGCACAGCAAGAGCTAGTCTTTGAGATAGGAGAACAGAGAGGAAAGAGGTTCCGAGTAGCTGTGGGTATAGAACTACAAGCATCGCTGACAAGTGTGCAAGCATAAACGATAGGATATCCAACAAACGCCGCCCGGTGCAGACATTATAAATCTCTTACAGATTACTCAGGTTGGAGTTAGATCTCAAGTTGAAGATAGATGTGCCCATCGCGCATTGGGATCTACCTCACCATCCTCACTAAGTTGCTGTCAGCGCACATGTTCCACGCCCCACACTCTCGACCCCGCTCCGCTCGACATACCTACACAATACACACGCGGACTAATAAAGTCTCGCAAACCTACCAATCGTAAACCCATCCTGAATTGGCCGTCATGAACTCCTCACAAGCCTCCTTGAGCGCTATGTTTGGTCTCAGGTCGCCAATTGTAAGTTTCTCTCTCGTCAGCGGGTCTGTAGGACTGCGTTTGAGATGCTCAATCAGCGTAGCGCGCTCGTAAGATCTGCCGTTCTTGGTAACAACGGGATCGTGCATAATCTCAAACGTTATGCCATCAACGAGGTAATCTGGCACTTCGCGTTTCTGCTGGTGCTCCGGGTCTGAGATAGCAAAGGCGGTCCGTAGATCGTCGCGCTTCTTTTCGAATTCCGTCTTGCGCTCTGCCTTTTCTTCCTGCCCATCTGATCGACTGGTTTCCCCACTCTCCATGCGTGCGTCAATGTCATCCATGTCCTTTTTGAATTGTGTCTCGAGCATGGATTCAAGGTCGGAAAGGAGATCGCCGCGCCGCCGTATCCGTTCTCGTTCGCGGATATCCCATTTTGCTTTCTTGCATTTCAGAACGAGGGCAGATATGGTGGCTGCATTTGACGTTTGTTGCGCCGAGGTGGTACAGAGCTCGTAGGCCATGAGACTGGAGGAAAGCGCTTCGTTGGGGTGGTTTATGGCGAGCTGAGCTTGTGCTGCACCGTTGTCAGCCTTGACTGTGCTGTTGTAGCGCCTGGCGCATTTGCGCAGAGGGTGAAGGCATACCGAGGTAGAAGAAGGCCTTCATGTTGTCCTTGAGCAACTCGATACTCCGTATGCAATCATCAATCACACCCTCCCACTTCTCCAGCTTCAGCCTCGCATTCGCGCGATTTGTAAACAGCAGAGGGTTCGCCGAGTTCTTCTGGATGGCCTGCGAGTACAGCGCCTCGGCTCCTTCATAGTCGCCATTCTTGAAGCACTTGTTGCCCGAGTTCTTGAGCTGCTCGGCGGCATATTCGTTGCCTGGCGGCGGCATAACGGGGTCAGTGGCTAGGCGATGGAGGGGTGTGAGGCTGGAAGTTAGGCAACGGGAGTGAGGGCGGAGTTAAGCTTCGATGATTGGTAGCGCCACGGGGGTGGGGCGGTTTTGTTGCGCCTCGGCAGGTATGGAAGCTTCGAGATGGCCATCACGATGCTGATGTGAGCAGTCCGGAGTCCTCGGATGCCATCGGTCCCTGGAGACAAGGCCTGATCAGATGTTCAGCGACGTCGACAAGCTTCGAGCGCTACAATATCATATACTGTACGCACCACGTACCCTTTGGTGTAGATACGCGCACAGCCACGCCAGCGTCACTATGGCAGGACACGAGAGCACATGTCGCGTGCTGTGGTCACTCACAACATGGAGGGTATCTGCAGATCGAAATTATACTCTACAATCCTATACACTTGAAGTCGAAATACACTACACTAGCATAGTAAATCCATCCCAATCGCGGCATTCCTCACAGCACACAGGCCAAACATGTCAAAGCCGCTAGTCAGTCAAGTGGGGCACCATTGCGCTTTCTTCTGTCGATTCCACAATGTCGACGACGTGCGTCTTCCCTCCGCCTTCGCCCTTGGAGTCCCTCCTGTCCTCCTTATATAGATTTGGGTAGCTTCTCTGTCGCCGAACCGCACCACCCTCATCCGTCTCTTCAGCCCTGTGCCGACTGGGCGGTGCACTTCTCTTTCTGAACCTTCTTTCGTCTTCATCGCTTTCGACGCAGGTATCATCGGCTTCCAACAACGGACTTCTAGTCCTTCCTCGGCTGCCGCTCCTGTTGCGAGCCCGCCCCCGGAATGTATGATCCGGCTCAGCATCACTGCGCCTTCTAGTCTTCTTCTGGGCGAATGTGGGCGGGGAGATGGAAGACGTCGGAGACGAAGGTCGGTGGTGTTTGCGGTGATGCTCTCTGTATCGGGAGCCGCTACCGCGATCGTGGCCGCGAGATGGCGAGGATGCACGGCGTGGAGGAGAGTGCAGTGACGACTGCCTACGTCGCTTGAGCCGGCCACGTTCATCTGCATCCACATCCGGTTCAGTGATGGTTGGAATATCCATTGTCGTGGTCTGCAGAGGCGCAGGCTCCATCGGCGGTTCCGACACTGTGACTGCGGACATTGGGAGAATTGGGGTTTGGCAGACTCAGCTCAGCTCAGCTCAGCTATAAAGGGTGAAGGGCCGCTCGCCAAAAGTCAGTAGGTCTAGACATATCAGAGCCGCAAAGTCTGAGGGGGTGCATTAGTTCCGCCTGACGCAGACGGGCCGTTTGGATGAATGATCGCCTGGGTCTGCATGTGAGCAGTAGTTCATGCGTCAGATGTAGGGCGTAGGGCAGGTGCGACGTCATTTGCCTAAGCGCCTCAACGCGCTAGGCTGCCAACGTCGCTTGAGTTTCCGTCGTCAGTTTCGCGACATCAACACCGTTATGCGAACGCAGAGGTCCTAAAGTCTCACCCGTATAACCAAACTTTATTTGTGTTCGTTGAGAGCTCTCGTACATGTTCGGCACACATGCCGCTTGCAAGCTTGCTCACGCTCAGGTTTGTCATGCAGACGCACAGCGATTCAGTGGCATGAGCCCCAAGGTGCCATATGGACGCACTATTATAAACGAAGATGTCATGAGCAGCTCTTTGCTTACACCACAGTTTCTCCGACGCGCTCTAGACAGAGGCAACCCGTCGTCGATAGAGCCAAGTTGTCCTCGTCTATCTTGGCTCACGATAGACACCCGGTGACTTCGAGAGCCGCGGAACCGTGACTGGTAAGGCGCGAAGGCAGCAGCGAAACTATTTTTGACCCCAGACTATAGAGGACTACCGCTGCGTTGCTCGTCCGAATGCAATGTCTAGCAAAATGATCCAAGATCTCGATGATCGAAGCTTCAAGACATGTAACAGGCTGTTTTCTGACCTCATGTGGCTGTAAACTATGCTGCATTCGCATATATATATACTCACACTTCAAGGTCCTTTGAAACATGGCTTGTTAGAACCAACAAGCGAAATGCAGATTTGGGTTCAGTGAACCCCCAATACTCGTATAAACGTCAAATGTAATTGCAAGCACTTGGGCGGCACCAAAGGTACGATATAATAAAGGCTAGTATTGCCACGTAAAAGACCCCTCGCTAATGCGGGATATAAACCGTTTTGGTAGTAACAGTATAAAATCAATACCTTGGGTGGAAATGTAAAAACGATACCACACCCACAAACACCTGTCTAGCGCCCTACGCTTTTAAAAAGTTCCAGTCACAACCTCGCCCACTACGCATCCTGCTGCTGTTGCAAACTAGGATGTTCCTTTTCTTCGCTCTCGCTCTCCCTTGCAACAGCAAAGCTCTTCCTGATAGCCATGTCCGCCTTGGTCTTGGTCATCAACGCATCGCGGATATCCTGCTTGCTCCTTCCCATCCAGGACTCGTAATTCTTCTGGCTGAGGGGCCAGATGGGCATGTTGCCGTCGCGACGCATGAACTCGCGGGTGGCAGGAGCAGGTTGGGCAGTGATGGTGTCAATGTCCATCTCGAGCTCTTCACAGTAGGCCTCGAGCGGCAAATCGTTAACGTCGTGACCGAAGGGGTTCTCGATTTCGCGGCCAATGGCTGAGAGACCAATGCTGCATGAATTGTTAGCCTCGTGTAAGAATGGCGGATATCTGTTTCGGTAAAAACTTACATGATGTAGGCGGCGAAGATACAACCTGGAATGGTGATCCAGCGGAGGTCATCCCAAAGTTGGAAAGGCAACATCATGACGTAGACCCATGTGATTTGCGAGATGGCGATGGAGTAGGCGATGGGCAGAGGAGTTTGCAGGACACGGTCCATACCAGTAAGAGCCTCGTTGAGCTGTACGATACCGGTGATGGCTTGGTTCTGGTAGAGACCGACTTTGAGCGTTTCATTGTCGATGATGCTGTGGACGTAGCAGGAAAGGTGGTTCAGGATTTCGAGAGACAAGTTACCAAGAGGCTTCTTGGATCGCTTGATCCTCTTGCGGGGGTTGGACTCGGCGAATGTGACACCAAGGTATTCACCAACAGCCTTGATCGTCTTCTTGTCGCCCGGCTTGGGAATATCGACCTCGGCAGCGCGGGCAAAAGTATCCAGGAATTCGATGCGGTTGCGAAGATCGGGGTAATCGATACCCGGTTCGAAGCGGAGCCTGTGCTTTACAGAGCAGGCAAAGGCATTAAGCAGGTTAAGCGCAGAGAGCTTGTTAAGCAGGTCCTCCTTTCCAAGATCGCCTTCGCGCTCAGCAGTGTGGTACCAGATTGTTCTTGCCAAATTCTGACTGACGAAAATCAACTGACTCCAGTACTTTCGGCCCTCGGTGTAACGCTCATACGCGGTGCTTGTTCGGAAGGAAATAGCAAGACCGACGACGAAACCGAGCACGGTCAGTAGGAGTGTGCTGACTTTAAGCTCAAAAAGGAACTGCGAAACGCATGTGATTAGGGTAGACCACAGAGTCACTACAGTGAGTGGTATTATCATCTTGGGAAAGACGGAACCGTGCATTCGCATGAAGTACGGCCATTTGCTGTGCTTGGACAGGTCGCGAGGACCAACCTATTGCTTACTGTTAGCAAGCTGTAAGTCTGCCGCGATTGCGTAAAACCCACAAAGTAATCCTCAGCGTCCAGGCTACCATTGGTCTGCCTCCGTGAGGGGACCTGGTATGTGACAGTGCGGTGGCGCCATGACCGCGGTGATATCGGGCCGTCAAACTCCTCGTTTGCCTTGGCTGTACCGCTTGACGAGGGTGGTATTTCGATATTATCTGGCCGAAGCGTCTTCGTTGTCGAAGCGGTGGACGCAGCCATGGTGTCGTCGGTAAGTCTCAGAATGAGCGTGAGCAACCGTCCAGCAGTTGTGGCCGCTTGTAGCAGTGATGCGTTTCAAATGACAGGATATGGTCAATGCGAGCGAGTGTGGAAAGACGATGGAGTGTTTTGTAGAGACTGGGAATAAGGAATAAAGAGAGAGAGAAAGATTGACAGAAGCAAGAGTATGTGAGTAATGAAGCAAGCGAGCAAATCGTCCCGTCAGGAGTAAGGATCTCCAACTCCATGGTTAAATATAAAACGCGCGTATCTGCACCTCGCACAAAAAATCCTCGCAAACCCATGGCGCCCACGGGGATTCGCTCCCGCGCCTTTGGCAGCGCCATCATGGTCTAACATGCGATCCGCGACACACGTTGGCATGCAGGGGCCGTCGTGCACATTGTGCCCCTGAGCCAGACCGAGCAGTCTGGCCAATCCAGTGTGGGGTGCAGTGGATTCTCGTCGTAAAGGTGAGCATGGCGACGAATGACGGTAGGGGCGCAGCCTGAAGCGGCAAGGGACGTGACGCGGAAGCTCCGTTTCACGAAACGCATTCCGCCGTGCCAAGCACGCCACTCAAATGTGTTGGATGCGATGTAGTCAGCGCTGGTTCGCCTCACAGCCAGACGCTCTCGTCGAGCACTACGATCGGAACGCTATCGATAGCGATCCTTGGAACACCGTCGCTGGTGTGAAGACGGTTGCATAACAGCATGTGCTGGTACGGGCGATTCGTGTTCGATCGACAAGGCTTTGTGTCAGGATAAATGTTCTTGGTGATGCTAGGGTGTGAGGTCAGGACTAGGGCGTGCCGAACCGAGGCTAAGATTGCCCCTGACAGTATTGGCGAATGGGAATGCTCACGAACGATTCAACGTGAAAAAGCCTCGTCAGCAATTTCTAGAGCATCAGGAAACTGCTCAGGCGGGCAATTTCAGATTGGCATGCAAGTAGGCCGTGGCAAGCTAGCTGCAACGCCGCTTCCATAGTGACGCGGAAAAGTAAACTAGCCTGACTCTAGAGACCCTCTCGTCTCGATGAACCCGCGGCAGAAAAACATGGCAAGCACGACGTGTGCATTACACAAAGCGACAGAACGGTTTTGCTTCGTGCGCGTACTTCTAGACACATCGAAAACGCACAGGGCCTTGGTCCAGTCACTTCATCTCCGGACGCTCGATCAATGCTCCCCACACCGCTAAGACGCCCTTCGGTCAGAAGAGTAAGGAAAGCCCTTGGCTACTCAAGCGATGCTTGCCTACCTCCTCTCGATTCTCCTCATCTCGGCCCTTCCTCTTTCTAGCTCGACAGCCAACTCTCTCGTCTTAAACGTCTTTCCGTCTATACAGATGCGGACTCTATTAATCTTTTCTAGTAGCACGCGGTAGTACCGTGCCTGGTAATCAACCGTGTTGAAGTCGTTCGCAGTCCAGATCTTGTTCCAGATGTTGACTAACTCGTGGCTTATTATGATCATGGGGCTCTCTGGTCGGAAGGACACATCGTGACCCGTATCGTTGCTACCATCTGAACGGGAATGCTGTGACGTATTGCGCGATGGTCCTACAGGCAGCAAGTTTAACACAACTTCGTCAATAAATGCTACCGTCCTACTCCTGTGGATAGGGTCTGGGCCTGACTCGAATATATGTTTGAGGACTGCGCATATCTCCCATGCAGTTTGGTTGGGAGGAGGAAGCCCGCCTGTCTCGGCTGGTGTAAAGAGGCGAATATCTATCTGCAATTGCTCGATGCTCGTTGTGTAGGCTGGTGTCTTGACCACATTGCCGATAACGTGGTGATACGTTCCGCCACCAAGGAACAGAGATGCCCAGCTCGAGAGGAACCCACTAAGCCGCATGTGTTTGTCCTCATCTCCGCTTCTGGGCACTTTGTTCTTTTTTGTCTTGACGAGTGGCATGGAAAGCCAAGTGAAGTAATGTGTTCCGTTGATTTCCACACAGTCCATGCGTGCAGCGAGCCGCCATTTCCGGTTCACTCTTGCGATGATCTGCATCAGTTCCTCATTAATCTGGCGGTTACATGCCAGGAAGCTGGCACAGGTGGGCGGTGTGCCTTGTGATGCGATCAAACAGCCATTCTCCCACGGTCCCTCGGGTTCACGTACGCGGCACCAGCCGGTTGCTGATTGTGTGTCCTTCCGGCCTGGAGGAGGTCGACAGGATAGAAGCAGCGCTGTATATATCGCATCGCGCAATTCGCGGGGAAGATCTAGGAAGCGGGCCATGTTCGATCCAACCTTTACTCTGCTATCACAGTCCTGCCAGGATTACAATGCAGCTGTCAATGTAGATACGCCAGATCCACATCATCTCCACTGTGGTAGAGTCTCGCTTGTCGCCCTCAGTATGAGACGTGATCCGAATTCGAAGTCTGGGGTAATACAAGGATGGATGGCGCCTGTCTACTTTTCTGCAGTGACGAGTCTGATGGCGTGCCTGAGGCTTGTTTCAGACGTGCAGGTGCACCCTGTAATGCCGCAGGACATTAAGTTTGGGATGAGTGCTGGGGGGACAGAAGAAGCAGGTACTTTAGGCGCTGCAGAGCTTGGGACGACTCTGAGCTTTTCAGCGGAATAGAGGTACGGTGCAAATCAACCAAGTTGTAAGATAGCTAAGATGTGTTGTGCTGTAAATCGGAAGCTACGGGGTTCCGGGACTTCCTATAAGCACGTGGCGTCATGCTTGGCACAATCTGGAAATTTACCGGATTACCGTCAGATCGCAGGGCACGATCTCAAAAGAATTTTCCATCGTGTAGCACATGATTGAGTTCGCCGTAATATTGTCAATACACAAGATGCCAGAAGTGTAAGGAATTGGGTAAACACCAATGGGTCGATGTTTTCATTAAACGGCAAGGAGATCTTTTTATTCCACGAGAACTCCTGCTAGCAACAGCAATGCTAATCTGGTGCAATCGGACAAATATCACGTTAAGACTGCCTTCTTAAGAAAGACAGTGACAGAGGTGACTGGGTCAGAGAGAGTTTGGAAGTGAAGCCGACATGTCTGCCGACGTGTGCAACAAGGGTATCACGTTAATCTGCTATAGTAAGCAGAACAGCGGTGACTAATGGGAACAGAAATCTACGACTCTGCTGGAGCAGGGACAGCCTCCGTGTGCTGGCTTGAGGTAGGCGCCTCTGCGGCCAGGGCCTGGAAGCCTTCGGTGGTGATGTTCACCGCGCCAGCTTGTACAAGCTGTACACGTGTTAGAAGTCGAACACTATGCTTCGTTAAGAGAGCAAAACTTACAGCGCGGCTCAGATCATCCAAAAGATCTTCAGGGTCCTCGATACCAACACACAATCGAATAATGTCCTCAGGCATGTTCCTCTCCTTCCTGGTCTTTTCGTCAATGCTCGCGTGACTCATGCGGCAAGGCATGCTGATGAGGGAGTTTACGCAGCCAAAACTGACACTAATGCCCCAAAGTCTAGCGCTCTCGACAATGCGCTCGCTGATGGTGACATCGCCGGTCTCGAAAGACAGCACAGCGCCAGCGCCACGTGCCATACTCCAGTGCAGATCGTACTGGGGGTGAGATTTCAGACCGGGGTAGCGGACCTTGAAGCCGTGGGATTCAAGGAAGGTGGCAACACGCATAGCATTTGCCTGCTGCTTCTCCATGCGAACACCCAGGGTCTTGATACCGCGGAGCAGCAGCCAGGAATCGAAAGGCGACAGGCCACAGCCAGAAGCGTTGATAGTAAAAAAGAGTTGATCTCCAAGCGCGGAGTCGTTGATAGCAATGACACCCGCCATGAGATCGTGGTGGCCAGACAGATATTTTGTGCCAGACTCATAAACGATATCAGCACCGAGGTCGAGCGGGTTGAGCAACATGGGCGACATCATGGTGTTGTCGACAGCTACCACTGCAGTAGGGTTTGCATCGTGAGCGATGCTGGCAATGGCGGGGATATCACAAATCTTGATCAGAGGGTTCGTCGGCGTCTCAAGCAGAACCATGGCCGTCTTGTTGTTCACGACTCCGCGTACTTTTTCTGGGTTTGTAGTGTCGACGTGATGGACAATGATGCCTCCGTGTGTTGAGAGATACTTGAGCAGTCGGTTTGTTCCGCCGTACAAGTCGTCGCCAGTTACAACTTCGTCGCCCGGTCGCAGGAGACGGGTGATGACGTCCAGCGCGCCCATGCCAGATGAGACGACAAGCGCGCGGTTCGCATTCATAATCTTGGCAAGGTGTCTTTCGAGATGCGTTCGTGTAGGGTTGCCGGATCGTGTGTAATCGTACTCGCCGCCGCCTCCGGTTGCGGACTCCTGCTTGAAGGTTGCAGACTAGGCATGTTAGCACCCGACTCGCCCAACTGATGCTGGTGACGATAAAGTGTTGCATACCTGGTAGATGGGCACAGAGCTGGCATTGTACTGGTCGCTGCTCTCTGTGTAGACCAGCTCGGTCATGAGCGCATACTTCCTGCCATTGCGGGGCGAACTCGGCGCAGGCGATGGCGGGAGGTTGTGGCCGTCAAGGTCGAGCGGGATCGCAACCTTGCCAGCGGCATTGGCCTTCTTAGAGCTCTCTCCGGCCATTGTGGTGATGGCGTGTCCGCGGTGCGGACTTGGTGAAAGCCGAGTGGCGGGTGTTCGCAGGTGTCAAGCTTCGCGTTGAGGCGATGACGAAACCGTTATATGTAGGACAAAGCAAGACGCACGATAAAGGGGTTCTGGAGAACTGCGATATTCCAGATTATGGGTGTATAAGTACAAAAGTCAAAAGCATTCACAGATGCCATGGACGACGTGTGCACGGCTACGTTAGTCCCATCGTGTGGGGAGTCACCGCTGGAATTGCGCCATCGAGGGCAAATCGGCACTTCTCCCTTGCTCCGAACATCGCCCGCATGTTTTCGCCTCCGACCTGCGGACGACAGGGGGAGGGCCTCTACCCCGGATTGAGACAAAGAGTCCACAGACCATCGCACATGAACAAGTAAAAAGAAAAAAAAGTGCGCGTGTCCAATCTACCAGGATGCTCATGACTAATTTGATACGCGGGTATAGCTACTTGGACAGACTTGACATTACAAAAGAATTACCTTCCTTCCCATAGAGTACCCTGTGCGCCTAAACCCGTTCGCCGAACCAGATGCCAAACCGTCCCAGAAGTGCCTTTTGGAAAAATGCAGGAGCGTTGAACACGAACGCAGTAAGAGAGCCAGTCTGGAGCCAATCTAACGCCAAAAAAGAGTTGATCATCGGGGGTTGATAGCAGGAAACGACTTCCTGACATGGAGGTTCATCTTGAATTCAAAAATGCCTTCCTCTGTTCCACAATACAGAGTCCGTCCGTCCTGGCTCATGGCCAGCCCTGCCGTCCGCACGCCTAGTCTGGAATCATGTGTTGTGCGGCTTGATCCGCGAAGGCCTAAGCTGAATTCATACGATTCGAGGATGGGCTGGCCGGCACGCGTGATGCGGAGCCGCTCACGCGCCTGCGTCAATTGACGGATACGACGAAGCTCGCTGCGGAGTTCGGGTACAGTGGGATTGCTGTCAGTGCCAGCCGTATGTGCAGTAGTACCGCGGGTTGTAGCGCGTTGTTGTTCCGCAGCAAGTGCCTCTTCAACGGTACGCCACGCTTCATCTGTCGAAGCCACTATCTCGTTGCTCACGCGACGCGCGTGCGCAGGCACCGTGTTGGGCGAACGGGTAAGAGCAGTATCAGTAATATTGGTAAGGGTAGCAGGTGCATTAACTGTGCCTTCGTTTATCGAGACAATGACTGAAGTCCGCCGATGAGGAGCTGTGCGCTCTTGAAGCCAGTTACGCGAGTGCGCTTGCCCGGTCCTCTCTGCCATGAAGCGAGCCATGGCGTCGGCTACCTCTCGGGCAGTGGGCTCCCTACATCCTGTTAGTCAAGATTTACCGCAAAGGCCGGGTACGCGACATACGGTACAGTGTTGAGTCGCTCAGAAGTTGTATAGTTGATACTTCGGGGTGTTATCTCCTGATCACGGGCCTCTTCACGCTGTCTGTGACTGGTCCGTAAAGCACTCAGCACTTCCCTTTCGCGCGCCGTTAGGCCAAGCGGATCGTTGTCCGATTCTACGACACCTAGTCGCCGGTGCAGTCTATGCCGCTCCGAGTCTGGTCCGAAATGCTCATCTGCAGCATTCACGGCCGCTGTACGTCGTTCCGAGTCCATGGCGCGTCGATATCCTCGGATGAAATCTGCTGTTCTGCCGAGCTCATGCATTTCAGGGCTAAGACTGAGGTGGAAATCGGCTATTTCGACAGTCTGGAGACCTTCTTCTTTTGGATCCAATGTCAGGGTTTGTTTAACCTTGAGACCAGCTCGCAGGTCGGCAATGCATACTCTACCTTGGTCTTCGCTCCAGACGAGAAAATCCCATGGTGCTGGTGAAAAGTGCATCGTCCGCACCGCGCCGGGCCCGGTTCGACTATCTGGTCTAGTGGAACTTATCATTTGCAGGATTGCGTCTTCGCCATACTCGACAACCTTCAGAAAGTCGACATCGAAAACAGTAATGTAGCCGCATTCCGAGCCAACAGCACAAAGACGTCCCGATGGTGACCAAGCTGTAGTGAAGTAGCCGTCTGCATGTGAATGGGCAGGGCGGTAGAGAGTCACTTGCTTCAGTAATTCCCAAGTTGGAGGTGTGGATTGTATGTGCTCCTCATGCGTCTTATTGCTAGGCTTGGATGACGCTGTGCGCTCGAAAAAGTAGCCAATGGGGGCATCGCCGACCGCGACCAACATCTGTCCATCGGGCGAGATGGCAGCGTGGTTCATTGCAAAGGGCAAGTCAAGCACCGCGAGCTCCAAGTTCTGGGTCAACGAATAGACGCGCACCGTCTTGTCGTTGTTGGTAAGAACTGCGACGACGTCATGCTGGCCCTCGCTCTCACCTTGCAGCTTGTGTATGGATATGGAGTTGACGATGTCGGTTCCGATCTTCTCGAGACGCACGCGCGATGCAGTGCCTAGTAGGGGCGGTCGAGGCAGGCGGTGTTGGAAATCCAGCGGCAAGGCGTCGTCGCCACGGGAAGGGTCTGTCGGAGGAAAGCCAGTCACCTGGATGGCAGCGAAGTTGCCATGTTCCTCCCCACCCACGCAGACATAGCCGTAGCCGGAAGCAGTGCAGCGCGCTTCCCAGGGCAATGTGGTGACGTGTGCCTGGATCCGTGTAGCGGCATTAAGGCAGTAGACGGCCGCGCCGCTCGCATAGTAGAGGAGATCAGGTTCAGGGCAGGAGATGAAATGGCGCAATTGATAGTGTCTGCACTCGTCAGCGTCGACGCACCGTGTGCATGTCTCTGGCCAGCGCTCACGCGATAGGGATCTTGGTAGGGTAGTAGGCCTTCTGAGCCAACACAAAGGTATCCGTATCTCTGCTCAGGAAGTCATCGACGGCCATAGTTTGCGGTCAGGTCGGAGAAGGCTGCATGTCTCTGGGACGGTAGGTAGCAATCTACGTCACAAGTCGTCTGGGCGCACAAGTCCAAGGGCCCCTACAAGGAAACACGGTGCAGAAGGGTGTGCAGGCGAGAGGAGGTCGGTGTTTGTGGTCTGTTCTGGCACACCGTGGATGTGTTGGCGCGAGGGTTGATAGAGTCGCAGTGTTTCGAGGTGTTCCAGGCGTCACCACGGTCAAGCATCTTCCCCACACGCGAGCCATATGCGCCAAGCCCTGAACATAGCGACTCATGGTCCAGGTCATAGCACAAAGGCCAGCAGCCGTCATCGCACCATCATCCAGCCAGCAGCCGTCTGCCACGGGCAAAAATCTGCCAATTCGCCTCGTCGCCATTCCGAGTCACGTCGCAAGGTCGATTCAATTGTTCGTAGCAACTCGGAAGCACAGACATTTACAGCGGAACCTCGGGCGGCGATTTTACACCAAAACGAGCTAGAATCTTCTCCGAGAATTTTGTCCATCGTCAAAGCTTCCATCACTACATCATATATACCATCCACCCTCCCACCCATCCTCTTTACATCCAATCCTCTGTCGCCTGCATCTCCTCACGCAGCGTCTCACACATTGCACAATGTTGTCCTCAAGGTTATCACGGACTGTAAGTAGTTGCCTTTTTGCTTGTGCCCAACATTCTCTGACCTCATCATAGTTTTTGCCTCGTGCGGCTTCGGCGGCGCGATGCACGCCCGCATTCAGGGCCCCCGCCATGTTTGCGCGCGGGTACGCTGAGGGCGGCGAGAAGGTCAAGGGCTCAGTCATTGGTATTGACTTGGGTACCACCAACTCTGCCGTCGCTGTCATGGAGGGCAAGGTCCCTCGCATCATTGAGAACTCCGAGGGTATGTCAGAAATGAATTTTCAGCCAGTGCCATCAACATGCTAACTCTCTTCCTAGGTGGCCGAACAACACCTTCCGTCGTCGGTTTCACAAAGGAGGGCGAGCGTCTCGTCGGTATCGCCGCCAAGCGCCAGGCTGTCGTCAACCCAGAAAACACTCTGTTCGCTACCAAGCGTCTCATCGGTCGCAAGTTCACCGACGCCGAGGTCCAGCGCGATATCCAGCAGGTCCCATACAAGATCGTCCAGCACACCAACGGTGATGCTTGGCTCGAGGCCCAGGGACAGAAGTACTCGCCTTCCCAGGTTGGTGGTTTCGTCCTTGGAAAGATGAAGGAGACCGCCGAGGCCTACATGGGCAAGAACGTCAAGAACGCCGTCGTCACCGTCCCCGCCTACTTCAACGACTCTCAGCGTCAAGCCACCAAGGACGCCGGTCAAATCGCTGGTCTCAACGTTCTCCGTGTCGTCAACGAGCCCACTGCTGCCGCTCTCGCTTACGGTCTCGACAAGGCCACCGACAACGTCGTAGCTGTCTACGATTTGGGTGGTGGTACTTTCGATATCTCCATCCTTGAGATCCAGGCTGGTGTCTTTGAGGTCAAGTCTACCAACGGTGACACTCACCTTGGTGGTGAGGACTTCGACATTACCCTCGTCCGCCACCTCGTTGACCAGTTCAAGAAGGAGCAGGGCATCGACCTGAACAGCGACCGCATGGCTATCCAGCGTATCCGTGAGGCCGCCGAGAAGGCCAAGATCGAACTGTCTTCCTCATCCCAGACCGACATCAACCTGCCCTTCATTACCGCCGACGCCTCTGGTCCCAAGCACATCAACACCAAGCTCACCCGTTCTCAGCTTGAGAAGATGATGGACCCTCTCATCAGCCGTACCGTCGAGCCCGTCCGCAAGGCCCTCAAGGACGCCAACTTGAAGGCTACCGACATCTCCGAGGTCATCCTCGTTGGTGGTATGACCCGTATGCCCAAGGTTACCGAGTCTGTCAAGAGCATCTTCGGTCGTGATCCCGCCAAATCAGTCAACCCCGATGAGGCTGTTGCCATCGGTGCTGCTATCCAGGGTGCCGTCCTTGCTGGTGAGGTCACCGACCTTCTCCTGCTCGACGTCACTCCTCTCTCTCTTGGTATCGAGACCCTCGGTGGTGTCTTCACCCGTCTGATCAACCGTAACACCACTATCCCCACCAAGAAGTCCCAGGTCTTCTCCACTGCCGCCGATTTCCAGAGCGCTGTTGAGATCAAGGTCTACCAGGGTGAGCGTGAGCTCGTTCGTGACAACAAGCTCCTTGGCAACTTCCAGCTCGTTGGCATTCCCCCAGCCCACCGCGGTGTACCCCAAATTGAGGTCACTTTTGACATCGACGCTGACTCCATTGTCCACGTTCACGCCAAGGACAAGTCTACCAACAAGGACCAGTCCATCACCATCGCCTCCGGATCCGGTCTCTCTGAATCCGAGATCGAGAACATGGTCAAGGACTCCGAGCAGTACGCTGAGCAAGACAAGGAGCGCAAGAACGCCATCGAGGCCGCCAACCGCGCTGACAGCGTCGTAAACGACACTGAGAAGGCCCTCAAGGAGTTCGAGGACCGTCTTGACAAGGCTGAGGCCGAGAAGATCAAGGAGAAGATCAACTCCATGCGCGAGTTCATCGCTCAGAGCCAGTCTGGTGAGGGCAGCGCCACCGCCGCTGAGATCAAGGAGAAGACCGACGAGCTCCAGAACGCCTCTCTGAGCCTGTTCGACCAGATGCACAAGGCCCGCTCCGAGAGCCAAAACAGCGAGCAGCCTCAGCAGCCTGAGGGCGAGGGCGAGAAGAAGCAGTAAATGCTTTGATCGTTCAGCACTGGTTTTGTCTTTCTCGTTGATGGCTTCTTTACGTCCAAAAGCAGGCGTCTTGCATCCAGTCATGGTTGGTCTGGTTTAGGTCACGTCTAACGTGTACATGTCCCTACACGTGTTTGAGCATCTTGTATCATACTTTCCGACGATTTCTCTTCTCACATTAGCGTTTGTTTTATTACCCTTACGGATCCTTGGTATACGTCGGAATAACGAAAGAGTGATATCCTCTGGTAGTCAGGACATGATGTAGGAGGGACGATATAATGGCGGAGTCAATGAGTGTACCATAGCCTAGAGACGCGAGATGGTAGCACTTCGCTTACTTCTCCGCTCTACAATCTACGATTTGAAATGTTCAACAATGTCTTATTGAATGTGAGATCGTTTGTTGCACACTAACAGTCACGTCGTACAAACAATCACTTTGATTTTGACTATGTGATCTGCCCCGCCATCTGAACCTCGGGAGAACTTCATCTCGATCCGCTAAACTCTTACGTCATTACTAACCCGCGCCCTTCCATTCTTCGATAATGAACACAGTCAGCCCTGGAGCGAATGACCTCGAATGATTCCTATGCATAGCACTGTAAAGCACACTCTCCTCTTTACACGCGGATCCAACATCACTAGATTCTATACCGTCAGGTCTCTACACTGTTCATCCAGAACCTTTTCACGTCGCACACTCACCAGGGAAGCACCGCTTGGTACACAAATCCAACCTACCTGCAGTACTCGATATATCTCCACAAAGGCCAAGCCCAAAATGACAGACGCGACGAATCACCCCTTGTCTGGCCTCTGGCAACCCACACAGCTCCAGAAACTGCATTACGGCGCCGACTCGGTTCAACAACATCTCCTCTCCTGTCTTCCAAAAGAATCGAGCAAAGCCTTCATCATTACTGGAAACTCTCTGGCCAGCAAGACGCCCCTGGTGCAGCAAGTCGAAAAGCTTCTGGGCGATAAACATGCAGGCACCTTCTCAAAGATAGGCGAACACGCCCCTGTCGCCCAACTAGATGAAGCAACCGACCTTGTGAAAAAGGACGAAAGCATCGACACAGTCATCTCCATCGGTGGCGGAAGCCCAATCGACAGCTCAAAAGCCATCAGCTACCGCCTGAACGAAAAGACAGGAAAATACCTCTACCACATCGCCATTCCAACTACACTAAGCGCTAGTGAATGCACGCTGATGGCCGGCTACACGCAATCCGACGGCGTGAAAACCGGTGTTCGGGCCAAAGAACTCGTACCCCACGTCGTCATCTACGACGCCAAATTCGCTCTACATACCCCTGAGCGCCTGTGGATGTCAACCGGTCTCCGCGCCATGGACCACGCCATCGAGCTACTGTACCATCCTACTGCCACCGAGATGCCCGCCAGGTGGCTGACCCTACAATCTGCAGCTACGCTCTTCGAAGCCCTGCCAAAATACAAACAGAACCCCAAAGACGAGGATGTCATTACTAGGTTGCAACTTGCTGCTTTTGCTTCCCTGGGCTTTTTGGGCTACAACATCAAGGGTGGTCTCGGCCTCTCGCATGCCCTGGGCTACGCGCTGGGCTCTCCCTATGGGATTCCGCATGGTATCACATCATGCCTCACGCTCGGACACGTGGTCAAACTCAAGGCTCAAGATCCCGCTGCGGCAGAGCAGGTTGCTCGTCTGCTTCCATTTATCGGAGAGGCAGCGTCTGGCGATGCGAAAGCAGATGCTGAGAAAGTTGGAGATGGAATCTTAAGGTTGGTCAAGGATCTGGGTTTGGATAGTGATTTGAGGAATTACAAGGTAGGCAGAGACCAGATTCCTGTTATTACGGAACGGGCAACGGGTGGGCAGAAGGAAGGCAAGGTTTATGAGGCTGTTGAGGGGTTGGTTAAGGGCTTGTTTGTTTGAGTAGTTTGTTTCCTGGCTTCAGTATCGGCGCAATCTTGCATGATAATCCAAGCTTTCACTCGTCAGAAGCTACGATAAGGCCATATACGAGAAGTATGGGTATGACGACAAGATATGGTACTAGCAAACTGATGTACATCCACACTCGACCTAGACCAGAGCGGTGAACAGCCTTTCCAACGCCAAACGAAAAGATATAGCAAAGGAAAACGAACGTCGAGTTACCTCTCGTGAAATTGTAAAGCAACTCAACTAACGACTTCTCCAAGCACGCCAGCAACGTAGCATACTGCGGCAGCCCAGATGGCTGTCTTGACTACACCGGCTCCCTTACCGCCTTTCTTCCTGCCTTTGGTCTCCTGCTGGGTTGGTCCTTGCTCATTACCGCTTCCCTCTATGCCAACTACGCGTTCAGCAGCCTGCCTACGCTCAGTAAACTCTTTCTCAAGTTGTTCTTGGCTCTCCTCTGGTCCGACGTAGCCAGTAGGTGACAGACGGACGGTTCCGTCTATGGGATTGATGTTACCTCTCTCCACTGTGTTATCAGTGTTGCTTTCCGTTGCGCTCGAGGTGTTCACAGTTGAGAAGGGCTTAGTAGACGACGTAGGGCTGAGAGCATTGCGCAGGATAAGCATATCCTTCTTTGCAGTAACAATCTCGAGGCCGTCTTTGATGTGTGGAATGAACTTCGCAGGTTGGTCGAGCTGCGATAACGCTTCGTGTAGTGGTATTACAGGAGGAAGATCGCGAGGCGCAGTCGATGTAGAGGTAGTGAGCGAAAGCTTGCCAGTGTCTGGGTCGTGCACAAGAATTGTGTAGAGCATTCGTGAGTCCGTTTCTGACAAATGAGACGATGTGCTCGGAGCCGATGCCTCGACAACAGTCTTATCAGACACGTTGCTCGGCTGAGGATACAAAGCAGCGGATCCAGGAGATGCTGGAGTGTGACCAGCAGTCGGGGTATCCTGAACTGTTTCACCTGGAGCAGCAGCCGATATAACGTCTTCCCCAGCCACAGGTTCTAAGCTGTTTAGCTCTTTCACCTGGGTCAAAGTCTCGTCTATCGTGGGATCATCCTTCAGCATATCAAACTTCTTCACGTCATGATCATCTTCAACCTCGTTTTCTTTGGCCAGGTTCTCCATCTGCTTGTGGTCAAGAGGAGCCGGTCCACGCGTATCCGAGTGTGCTTTCTCAACGTCATCGACAACTATCTTGTCATTGAGTTGGCGGGTCGTCTCCTCTTCAGCCTCGGCTGCTCCTACTTTGGATGGCATTTCCTTCTCTAAGCTTTCTAACACGGGTCCGAAAGGTCTGAATAGGCTGTGTGCAAGAGGCCCTCGCTCTTCAAATGGCTTGTTCGGTCCCGCTTTCGGTATACGCGCGTATCCATCGTCTGAGAGCCCACGCATAGCGGACTTTTGTACATCGACCTCGTTGGCAAGACGTTCTTCAGCAGCTACCTTAGCACGAAGCTGGGATTTGTCGGCCTCGTTCATACCAGCATATGCTTTACCTTGGGCTGATTGCTCGTGCTCCTGCAAATTCTGCACGTTGTGATGTTCACTGAAGGCTTTGATGTCTTCCCAAGTATGCGGTGCCACGCCATAAACAAGCATGGCACGTTCTAGCAATCGCGTTAGAGCCAGTTGTGTGTCTCTGAGGGTCAACAAGCTATTTGCAACAGCTTTGTAGTTTGGCAGCAGGGTCTGTGCGATTTCCGTGTCCTCAAGACGACCCTGTAGACTCCAAATCAAACAACGCGTAAGATGAGCATTCTTCTGGGTAATTCTGGAAGCAATGCTGAGTCGCCGTTTGAACGCTGAGGACACGTTCTTTGTTGCCTCTGACTTGGCCAGTTCCTCGAGCTGCGCGTATGCCTTCGTAAGATCATTGTCTGTGCTCTGGTACCTGAGACGCAATTCTTGAATGGCTCTGACCTTCTTCGGTGTCAAGGAATGCATCTTGCCGGTTCCTGGGCCCTGTCGAAGGGCATTGATAGCAGAGTCCAGTAGGTCCTCGTCTGCCTTCATGCGCTTCAAGAGAGGCTTAGATGCTGGAATGTCGGCCTCTAGATCATCAATCACCTGCTTCATAGTCATACGGCCCTTGCGGATACGTGCCAAGATCTTGTCAAAAAATTCCCGGGTTTTTATCACGTCCGCCTCCTCAGTAGGGTCTTGCCAAAAGAGGCTGGAAAGTTTGGCGCTGCTTTCCTCAAGCCATGACTTCATCCGCTCGACGCTAGACTCCAATTGGCTTTCAGTCTCCATGTATGGCGTTTTTCCAATCCGTGTAGTTGTTTGCGGTGCAATAATCTCCTGAGACTCATGTGATTCCTCTGCCTGTTGCATTTGTCTTTCAACTCGACGCACAAACTGATCGTTGACGACTTTGGCCTCAAGCATCGGATCAATATCATTATGTTCCTTGTGAGTATCATCAAATGTCTTCTCTAACTTAGCTCGCTCGGCTTTTCTGAGCTCGTCGTTAAGCACTTTGCTCCTTCTTGCGGCCATGTTTGCACGTATATGATCTGCACTCAGAAAGTCCAAGTCGTCTTCAGGAAGTTGACTCAAAATCTTCGACGTTGACCGCGAAGATGAGGTAGTGCCTTGATCGGCGGGTTCCTGTCGTGTTGGGAGTTGTTCTTGAGGAGCATGCCGTGTTGTGCTCGGAAGGCCCAAATCTGCGGAAAGTGATGTAACACGCTCTTCTGCGGGTGGTATTGAGGGTGCATCAAGAATCTCCGCAGTCGCTGGCTTCGGTGCCGAGGGCTCGTCTTCTATCCTTTGCAGGGGCGCAGTGTCAACCTCAGGCTTGGCTACAACATCTTTTGAAGATCTCCTTTGTAGGGCAGTTTCTCTCCAGGTACCGTTCTCGGCTGCACCGTCGAGAGACGAATCGTTGTGTCTGGGCGCCTCTGTCAGGAATCGAGCCATGAAGGAATTCTCCGTACTCGGCGTGTTATTGCCAGACTGTTTGATCTTCAAGGCTGCATCGGATTTCGTCTTCGTAATGTACTCTCCGAAGGACTCTGTACTCTTTGGTGGTGTAGGCTGCTGAAGCTTGTAGTCCTGTGGGCCACTTGCGGGATATGCGGAGTCAGTCGCGCTTGTTGCGGGTTTGCTCGGCACTTTTGGAAGGTGATCAGAAGCCTTGACAAGAGACTGCTCTCGAGGTCTCCTGAAGTCTGAAGGAGATTCAACCCCAGCCGGGTCGTCACGGAGCAGTTGACTTGCCCTGAAGGATGGTTGTGGGAAGTGAGATGCTCGTTCCCTCTGCTCGTAGGAATTCTCATTCTTGATCTCAACTCGTCTCGGATACTTCGGATCGGGGCTACCGTCTTTATCGTTCTTGCGCGGCGATGTGGTGTCGTCACGAATGTCCAGTTCTCTCAGCAACCACTTTGGAAAGCTTTTGCTTGTCCATTCCCAGTCTTTGAGCCCCTTGCCACTTAGCATATCATTGCTGGCCCCGAAGATGGCCTGGTATGGATCCTCCATCAGCCTCTTTCGCCACCGCTGGTATTGCTGTAGCTGCAGCCACTCGAGATTAGACATGCCGGACGGACGCTTGCTGTCATGGTTGTCTTCATGTTGCGCGGATTCGGAGGGCGTACGGGAGAAGCATCGTGTGCGGAGAGCAGCCTTGTGGGACCGGAGGACGCGTTGCGCATAACGTTGGATGGGAGTAAAGGTCGGGTCACGGCGCCACCAAGTCATATTCGAGGCTGGGGAGTAGTCTGGATGGAGATGAAGTCAAAAGAATAGGCCGAGAGGCTTGGCTATGTGTCTTGTCAATGCCAACGGTTCATGCAACATCAAGTGGTACATACCGTTGTATCAATCGAGATCTCTTGTCCAGGCACCAACAGCTCCCCGGAGCTAGCCTAAGAAAAGGGACAGTGTCTACATCAATAGCCGGACGTCTTTCACAGGGGGAGACAGCGTCGCACTCAAGGCAAGAAGAGGGTGCTACCAGAAATGAGTTCAAGATAGAGAGATAGGGCTGCCAGAAGGGACGAAACGCTCAGGCAACCTTCAGGGAGTGATGGCGTCGCCATATCCCCGCGTAAGCTCCGTGCCGCTTATCATGTTTCGCGGGGTACATGACGACTCGCGTGATCGCTCGCGTCATCACTTCATGGCGCCCTGCATCTACATCTCGCCACACTTCAGGGGGCGCTCTTTACTTTTCGGTAGACGCAACATGTTGATGGGAAGTGGTCGTGAATCGACTTGGAACAATAGACCTCGATGGTGCTTGACGCGTACCAAGTCGCGTCTCTAAGCCGAGGCCCGATAAGGCAATAAGGCAGCACCGCCAAGACTCCACCTGTCTCGATGGGCCCTTGTGGAGCACAGCCCTTTGCAACTCCTTCATCCCGCTCGCTGCATATGGTAGTGCGCGGTATCAACACGCATAACCCCCGTGCATCACTAGCACCCCTTCTATTGGACTGGTTGCTCTTGCAGCTAACCGAAACTATGATCTCACTCCAAGCTGGCTATAGACATCAATCTTCCGGGCATACATTTGCTGCAAACTCATCTATCGGATCTACGCTTGAGGTGCACTCGCCATACCCGTCTCAGCATGACATCCAATATACTCGAAGAATTGCTGGTCCGGCTCTAGCACGTACACCTCGTGGAACAACCGGAGCGATAACACATTGTTGAGCTTCTTCGCGTACATCAAGAAGCCTCCAAAAATATTGATATGCGTCTGGTGGCTTTTGCTCCAGTACTCGAGAGATGCCAGGTCGTCAAAATAACCGAGACCGAACGTCCTCTCGCGGTCTGCTTCGAACGACCTCGAGTTCACAACATCCCACAAGTTCATCGCATAGCACCCAACCTCGCGACCTTCATCGCGTAGAAATCTCATACCCTCTATGAGTACGGGATGCATGGTATCGAGATAGAGTTTGCGCTCTTCGGGTAGCGTGTTGGACCAATCCTGTCCCGATCGAATTACGCACAGGTTGGGTTTGCCGGGCACACGAACACGCTTTGAAACCTTGTCGTTACCAGGCGAGCTATTCGCACTACCATTGCCAGAACTCAATCTATTGCCATCAAGTCCATTGTCTTGAGCAGCTGCCAGCCGGTCGCGCATGCTACCCCAGTATGCGTGTTCTTCCATCTCGCCCGAGATCTTCTCCTGCATGTTGGCGGCCCCTTCTGGATTCTCTGGATTCGAGAACACCGTCTCAAAGCGATCGATGGTTGGACGCAAGACTTCTTGAAACCAGCCATGTTCATCTTGTTCCCTGTCTGGACTCTGCCACCAGGAATCGAAACCAGATTCTTGCAGCCAGTCCTTGTGTAGGTCTGTGCTGGGCCAGTATGCAATAATAGCGATGTTGTAGGCCTCTTTCTTGTCAACAACAGAAGCTACTTCCCAGAACGACGGCCGCTTTGACTCCGGTGCTTTATGGACAAATTCTTGAAGCTTAGAAATAGCCGTGCCGTCGTTCCCAGCGAGAGAGGTATACTGTACCCCCATCACTGCCATAACGAGGTCGTCCATCTTGGTGGGAAACCTGGAGCAATAACCAGGGAAAGGCGGAACATAGTTGGACGGTGTGCTAACCGGACATGTTCTTTCCTTGCGCAGGTGCTCTGGGATCGCGCATTCCAGCATTCTGAGAAATCACCGTGGCTATATCTGACAGCGTAGAACAGTATAGGTCGAACTCGTGGCATCTACTCGCTCTGCCAAGGGAAGCGAAAGGAAAAAAAAACCTACGGAGAGGCAGCCTCAGGCGAGTTATATTGCTCACATTTCACAGCATGCTTCAGACGACGCGGGATCGTAGCAATGGTCTAGAGTGGGTTCACAAGCGTCTAAGCGGATCGGTGGGGCGTCTCCAGAAGTGCCGGACCTCGCGCTAGATCTGTCACACCCTGTCGTTCGCCCACACCTTTGCCAAGCGACATGCCCCCGGACCATAATTGATACTGCTGTGGCAACAAATTCCTTTTCATGTCCGAAGGTCTCACGGGCCTATCACTGAGGTAGCATCTGCAGGTGTGCGCGCTTCGGCACTGTCACCTGAACATCCCGCAGATGCAGACACGGCCGAGATCAGCAGTTGCGACCATTCCCCATGCGCTTGCTTGCCCGCCGCTAAAGCATGAACGATCATGTACGGTTGGGGGCTATAATTTCACAAGACGCTAATCCAAGCTTGGGTCGAGCTGACTGCCATGTCCGCCCCGTAAGATCAGACAAAGACAAAAAGCACATTGTGAACCAATGGCCTCCACGTCGTCATAGGTATCCGGCCGTCTGATCTGCATGACGATTCTGCAAGTCTGCTCACAGTCATATTCTAGGGTTGGGAAGCATACGGAAGCGACCAACGTGTCCGATGCAAATGCGGGAACTTACTGCGGGCTGACACCCATACCAATCACTTTATACCCTCACGGATCCATCGTCATCCGATTGAAATCCTCGATCTCCTTCGTGTATCGCATACCTTTCGTTCTTTTCCAATTTCTACTTTTTGCGCCGACACTCTTTGTTAAGGGCCTTGTTGCCCTGATAGCAGGACCATCGATTGTTCATGTTCAGCCTAGCAACATGTACAACCCTTTCACGACTGAAGCATGGACGGAATATGCAGTCGGTATGGTCATAATATTCTCCCGGATCGCAGCACGGTGTTTTCAGGTCGGGCTGAATTGGGAAGGAGACGATTACTTCACCATACTCTGTGCCGTCTTCTTTACCGCTGAGCTCGTCATGCTTGAGCTCATCGGTAGATACGGTTCCATTACAGGAATGAGTAATGAGATTGCATTGGAACTTACGCCCGAGCAAACTCAACGTATCGTTGTGGGTAGCAAGTGTCTTCTTGCTGGGTGGATACTGTAAGAAAGGTCCCTTGCGAACTGCACGTGAGACATGCACTGACTTCGTACACGCACCTTCTAGTTACACCACACTAATCTGGTGTTGTACGTACTACAATATTTACCGACTACCTGCATTCCAAATCGATGTGCTAATAGGTTGGTATCATAGTGAAAGCTTGTATGCTATTCTTCTACAGGAGGCTCACGTATGAACCCTTTGCTGTCCCTTTATCGCTTCGTGCTAACTGGAACAGCCTCAATCTCCAGCAAAGGAACCTAGTCAAGATCACTGGGGCTGTCTGCATTGTAGCATACATCGCCACCATCGTCGCATTTCTCACTCATTGTCATCCAGTCTATCGGCTATGGCAAGTCTATCCATATCCCGGTGACGACTGCGCTCTCAATATTTCGAAGTACCTAGCTCTGGTAGTTACAAACATAACGTGAGTGTTTACGGACCTTGCCCATTTTGTCGACATTATACTCAACGACCTTCAGTACCGACCTCATGATTCTTTACATTCCACTGCCACTACTATGGTCCGTCCGACTACCCTTGAGAAGGAAGCTGCTATATTTTTTCTGGCTCTGCACGGGAATTTTCATCATGACTGCAACACTGCTCCGTTGCATTCTGTGTCTTCAAGATGTTTCCCAAATCAACGTTGGCACCATATGGTCGATCCGCGAGACAGTATGCTTTATTTACCCCTGGATACCACCGCTTGAGCTCTGCTAATTTATCCTTCTAGTTCGTTGGGATCATAGCCGTCAATGCACCCATTCTCAAGCCCTTCTTTACTCGAGCCAAGAGGGCTGTTTCATCCGTTAAGCAATCACAAAGTAGTTCTGGCAACGGCCTCCCGGATAGTCTCCGGTTATCGCATGTTGAGAGGAAGGGTAAAAAAAGAAGTGTCCATGAGATCACTAACATGGACACGACGATGAATGAGAGTGAGGAGCATATCATTAGCCCAGCGAGGAGAGCTTACAGCAACACCAATTCAAGAGAAGAGAGGGACGATGTGTGAAATAATCACTATGGACAAAGCACATGCGACCATGACAGGCCGTGAGCCTATGAGTGAAAACATCTGAGATGCACAATGTACGTGATGCGGCGACGTTCATCAAACACACGCAGAGCCTCCCTTCTCCTGGCGATGTGGTCTCCCGTAGAGCAAAGCCTCACGAGATCCCATGGACTGCCACGCAACTCACCCCATATGCGGGTGCTGCCTAGTCGTGATCTGTGCACAAACACGAATGCGAGATCACACGACGCCAACTGCTCTCAGTCTTCTCGCTACTAGTCAGTGGAGCGATGGAGGAAAGGAAGTCGGGTGGTAGAACAGTTCTGGCGATATAAGATTGGGAGAAAGGATGTGCGTTTCGTAAACGCACATCGAGGTCTACATTGAGGGGTCATGCGCACAGGCATGCACTCCCTTATCATAATACTATGTAGCCATCTCCCATTTAATTGTCTTCCTGCAATAGCCTCCTCTCCTCATCGTTGACAGTCTCAACTTTCTTGCCCTTTCCACCAGCCTTTTGCAGACTGACCGCAATCGCCGCTCCAATGATAAGCACCGCCCCTACTAAACTCTCCACTGGCGGCGTAGTCCCCCAAATTACCTTCTCGACCACCAGCGCAAAAACAAGTTGTAGGTAGGTCAAATTTGTTGCCCTTCCACCCTTCTCTCTCTGCAGACCTTCCGTCAGCAAAAACTGCAGTAAGAATCCAAAAAGTCCGATGATCGCGATCAGGCCCCATTGGCCGAGCGTCCCGGGCATGACGAAATGTAGCGAAGGGTGAGCCAAGATGAGCACAAAAGAGGCGATTGTTGCGATGAGGGAAAAGTAGTTGACCGAGATTAGTGAATGTGCGCGTTTGCCAATTACACGAATCGTAGCATACGCAGTACTTGCTCCAAAAGTGCCTAGAATAGCCATGAGGATTGCCAAAGTCCGTTGTTCGGGCGTTATCGACGGCATTGGTGCTTTCCCGTCCGAGTCATTGACTGCTGGGTTCAAGTGCGAGGAGGGAAACAGCCATGTTGGTCTCGCAACGAAAAGCACGCCGCAGAAAGCGATGAAACTGCAAAGCGCTTCTTTCCAGGTAAATGGCTCACGCAGCCAGATGAAACATACGATTGCCGTCATTGTTGGAATCAGAAAGGTTATGACTGTTGCATCCGAGATCTCGAGCCAGGAAAGAGAGTCTATGATCGCGTGTTAGAACTTCCTCGTATTCGATTCGTGGTGGAGTATTCTCCTCCCTTCCTGTGGCACCAGAAATTATGCCGAAAGAGTGGAGAAGAAGCAGTGCTTACAGTATAATCCGAAGAGGCCCACAAAACCCGCAGTACCTCTCAAGATAAGCAATCCCTTGATCCCTTTCTGACCAAAAGGAAAGTCAGGGACAGCATGGTACCATGAGTAAATCGAGCATATAATCGTCGTGGATAGCATGCGTATAAAAATAATCTGTAGGGCATGGAACTTGATCGAAGGGTCATTAGCCAAAAGTTTAGCGGCTATATTCATCTAGGTGACTGTCAGTAGCAGCTTCAAATGACATGCAATGATAGAACGTACGATAGATCCACAAGTCTGAGCCAAAAATACGAGTACAAGTCCGAAATTACGGTCATAGAATGCCCTTAAGCTTGCCGCTACCCTCCTCCACAGAGCTGGCTGATGTGCTTCTTCTGCATCCTGCGCAGTGTCTGGAGCTGTAGGCTGCAAGCGTGGTAGGAAATTTACACTTGAAAGTCCTGCCGCCGGTGGCGGATCTACTGTCCCGTATGACATCCTTTGTTGAAGGCGATATATTGGTGATTGCAAAAGTCGAAAAGGAAGATGGAATGTCCTAGCAAAGAAGAGCAAAATCCTACCGAGACCGACCCGGTGACCCACTAGTTTGTTGGGTTAGGCCGGTAGCCGCGTCTAGCCCTGCTTACATCAGCTAAGCCTGCCCCCATCGCCAAACACCATTGGTCGAGGTCTGTTGTAAGAGATGATGCGCGCAAGCTTTCAAAGATCTTTCAAGGAATTTGGAAAGCAGAATGTATCAAGATTGACTATTGATGAAGAGTAGCGACACTTAGTGCCCGTAAGATATATACAAGAAGACACCCTTCACGTTCTAGCTACAACTGTGTGCCTGTTCAATCTAAGACATGTAGGCTGCGTCAACCCAGTTCTTGTTATCGCTACCCAAAACGGTAGAAATGCTAACAGCAGCTGAGAGCTTCTTCGAGAAGGAAGCTCTGGTTCCCTTGGATCCATCACCAGTGTTCGCATACTCGCCATATGTGACCTTGTCGGTTCTGGGGTCGTCGGTGTTCCAAGCCCTCCAGCCCGCGGCGTTGATGACGTTTGTCATGCTGGTGTTCTGGACAACGACACGAGAGTAGTTTCTCCAAGGGCGACCGAGGAAGTACGCACCCGCCTTGACCGTGTTACTAGGAGCAGCGGCGATCTTCGAGTTGTTGATGACGTAGTACGAGGGATTGCTCTCTGATTCGCGGCCGTTTGCGGTAATGTAGCCCTGCGACGCTGTGAGAACGCCGATAGAGACATTCTCGAACCATGCAACGGCCTTTTGACCAAAAATGAAATCAGTAGCACCCTCGATGTAGGACTTGGCGTAGACTTGTTTACCAACCTGGGCAAGGATGGTGTCTTGGTAGCCCTTGAATTGGCACCCATAGTAGCCTTGCTTGTCGGCATTGGCGCTGAGTGCGAGGGCTTGGGATCCCTGTCCACGGGTGTTGACGAGGTTGATGTTGTAAACCTTCAGGTTTGGAGTCCATGCGCGAAGAGTGGCAGTTTCGTCATTGTTAGGAGCATCGTCCTGACTCTTGCCTTGAGTGATGGTCACGGTATTGCCGCTGTAGCTGCTCGTGTCTGTAGTCTCGCCGTAGATGGTCAGGGCTGACTTCAACGGCTTGATGTAGACTTGCTCCTTGTAGGTGCCTTTGGCGATGTAGATGCATTGCGCAGCCGTGCCGGAAGCGCTGAGTGCATCAACGGCTGATTGGACAGTCTTGTATTTTCCACTGCCGCCGACAGCCAAGCATCCTTCGGGGGCAGATGTGCGCCCAGCGCGTGGCACCAGTGCCGTTGGAGCTGCGACAGCAGATGCTGCGAGCGAAAGAACGAAAGCGAGGGATGCAAGCATTGTTAAGAAGTAACAACAAGTAGTAATGAAGAAAAGGAAGTGAGTGAATGTCAGATTAAGCCTGAAGACAAGCTGTATCTATACATACAGCAGACTCGGAATGCCGGGTATGCAAGTTATATTGGCGGACCCTCAAAGTTTGACCAAGGCTTCGAAACAACCGCCCACCGGGCTACGTCGTCGTTGTTTTCCCGCTACCATGCTTGTCGAAACAAGCAAGGCCAGCCATCGGACAATTTACATCGTCTGCACCCCAGACGTGGGCTGTCGAGTCACGGAACGGCTGTGGGCATAGGCACCTGGTTGGTGGAAAACTAGTCGTTGTCCGTGCAGTGATTTTGATTGATTGTAGCGTGTTACAGAGGCTTGATGAAGGGTGGAGAATTGATCCCCGCAGTAACGCCACTTGTAGGCATCGTATTCCTGGAGCTACTATAGCTGACGCGTTGTTGGGACCGGCGAATGCGCCTGTGTAATCATAGGCCGATGTACGGAATCGTGATGTGGGATGCGAAGTTCATGGGGTACAGCAGCGATCGGATGTAACCAAAGTCCGTGCATGATTCACGTGACTCGGCATCGCGCTAAGATCGACACCTTAGAACGAGGTCCAGCTTCCATCTGTTGTACGACGCTAGGGCTGTTTTCCGACATCCAGCAGCACCGACATCAACTGTTCGCGTTGTGTTGCATTGGTGTTCGGCTTGCTGCCATCGCTATCCTTACAATGGCGCCTTCGCAAACACACCCTGATTGGGATTCTCTCAACAGCAATGGCTGTCAGACAATCGACCTTACTCTTTCTTCCCCAGAACCAGAGCCGGAACCTCGACGACGGCCACAAATGCGGGCACAGCCAAGGCCGCCTCAGAGACAAGCTCAACTGTATTTCACGCGCGAGCCACGCGCGTATGGTATGCCAAATGTTAAGATTGAAGCGAGCCGGCCGGTGGCTTCAGCGCAGAACCCTGTTGCGCCACAAACGGCGCGTCCCATCAACCCTGAGCATATTAAACAAATCATCGACACAGCCAGCCCGCGTGCGCTGCAGAAAGTGCTGCTCGAACTCTGTCAGATATCCCCGGCCTTTTCCGGTGCCCTCGTACGTGGACTTGCGCCTCACTCAACAACCGCACAAAGCCTAATCAGCCAGCATGGGATGCGATCGCAACCGCCTGAAATCAAGACGCAAGATGATGAAGATAGCGATGACGTTTACAAAGCGGCTAAGATGAAGCTAGCCAGGTCTACATATCCGACTCAGAGTCACAGCAAGCATCTCACACAACCTCGTGGACGAAGCAGAGGTCGAGCCCCACAAGAATCTTATGGCTCTTCATCCACACCACGAGTGAAGCGCGAGATTCGTGGCCGCTCGGCCTCCGATTCGGATGGCGAGCGGCATCTTCCTGAAGCCTATTCCCAAACTATATCACATCTGCCCACTCTCCGAACGCCAATAAGGACAGCCTCTAGCCACCAATTTAATTTCAGTCAAACTCCAAGGCTATCGACCAAAGTTACTCCACAATCAGTTAGTATCAACAAGGCATCTTTACATACCGCAAAGACCTGCATGGTATGCCACGAGCTATTCGCGGACGTGAATGCGCCCTGCATTTCTCACCCGGGACGCAGGATACGACAAGGAGACGGGTCGATAACTTGGGATTGTTGTAGCGCAGATGTTGATGATCCTGGCTGTAACTTCTGCGGACAACACGTGATCGAAGAAGAGCCTGAGGAAGATGGTCCCAATCAGCGTAAAAGACCGAGTGTGTCACCGGGTCCGAGTCGTTCCACACAAAAGAGACCTCGGGCTTTCTAGTGGAGATCCCAGTTACCTTCCAAATAGCTTATTGGTGTTTGGGCGTAAGACGACCTGTATCAGTTTTAAGCCTCCATGATGAAGAGCAGTAAGAACACATTATCATCACCACTGGCTTGAGGTGGTTCAGGATGTTGGCTCTCTCTTTTCCCCTACGTGCATAGCTCAAGCGTTCCGGATATGACGACTAACAGGGCTACGCAAACATCCAGTTGTTGAAAGTTTGAGCTTGTGTTGATCTTAGGGAGATGTCCATGACGCGTCTTTCGAACGTCCTGTTGTTGGATAGAGCGCGTATGCTATCAACATCACCAGATCTCAGCTTTGTCGGCTTCCAGGGTAAGCAGGAACCGATGATTGGTCTGTGCATTAAAAGGGCCATCCTGGTCTGGAGTTCAATGTAATAATTAACCCGCTTCTATGGAAGCAAAGGGGCTAAAAAGATCAGTCGCAGTTGATGATCGTTGAATTTCAACATATCGGGCTAGAATCATCTATAGTATAGCAAGTGCTTCTACCTCCACCTGAGAGACGGCTCCCAGTAGCACATAAATTAGAGATCCGATTGATCAGTTTGTCATTTGCCGCGTGGATGTTACTCATGCCCTTGGATCCTTATCTGTGGCATGTCGATTCAGAACCCGTTCCTCGTGCGTGACGTCATGCCAAGTCTCTTGCTTGCATTATCAACGATGCGCTAGCCTCCGTCTCTCCCACTTCTGCACAAGCTGTCGGAGCACAGTACCAGATGCCACGATATCTGCACCCCGCGCTGCAGTAGTATGCGGGTTCAATTCAAAGATGCGACTATATAAGACCACCAAGATGCCGCGTGATGCCGCGTTCGAGTTTTGGTCTGTTACTAAGCTTTCGCGTCGCCTATCATGAGGCTCGCATCTTTGTTGCACTCTGCTGCCATCGTGAAAGCAACTACTGTCTTCCAGCTTAACTCCACGTCGTACTATTCCCCTGATCTTATTGCAGCAACGGTCCCTTTTGGAAACGGGAGAACTCAAACGGTGCCAATGACCTACCTTTCCTTCACCGAACCCACCGTTACTGCGGAGCTATTGGAATCGACTATTGCTTCATTTCTCTCCCAAGATGATGTTTTCGCAGAGCCTTTTCTCTCTACGTTGGTGCTTGGTGGCTCGGGTACTCTGTCGGGTGGGGCACATGCGCAAGAGTTGTTCCTGTACAAACTTGACATGAGACATACACTGACTTGATACACACACTTTCTAGATACCTTGATTCGCTTGGATGTACTGAGATCTACAATGTGGGGGGTGTGGACTTGATGCCCGGTCCATATTTGCTTCACCCAACGAATGCTGTTACTATGGTCTATCGACTGTATTGGGATCACAACTTCGCTTTCGTAGAATCTGTCACCGAAGGTCCGAACAGCACTTTCGTCCCTGTCACAGGTCTGGCTTTGGTAGATGCCTATGGAGCTCTTAGTATCGCAGTACCTTCTCGATTATATTATCCACTCCCCACAGCAGACAAACCATTGTCGGGAAAACGCCTCGGAGTCAAAGACATCTACGAACTCAAGGGCATTCGAACTAGTGGTGGGAACAGAGCATACCGAGACCTTGTCGATCCTGCTCCCGAAAGCGCGGCAGCATTGCAGAAGCTGATCGATCTGGGTGCTGTAGTTATTGGAAAGACAAAGACCACGCAATTTGCGCTTGGAGAGCGGCCAACTGCAGACTATGTGGATCAGCTAGCACCTTTCAACCCCAGAGGCGATGGTTACCAGCATCCTCAAGGATCTTCGGCGGGTTCCGGAGCTGGACTCGCATCGTACGACTGGATGGACATTGCAACTGCGTCGGACACGGGCGGATCTGTTCGCTTACCAGCCATGGCCAATGGTCTTTTCGGTATGCGCATAACCAACGCTTCACTGCCGCTCAGTGGGATTCTACCCATATCAGCAGTTTTCGATACGCCAGGCGTATTGGCTCGCTCGGCTCGGCTGCTACAAGCTTTGCACAAAAAGTGGTATCCAGCCAAGGTGTATACGTCTTATCCAAAGCGTATCATTCTGCCTGATTTGTTCTGGCCCACTGTGAACAGAACAAGCATGCCCGTCTTTGATTCATTTATCTCCAAGCTCGCTACTTTCCTTGATGCCCACTTGACAACATTCAATGCCAACGCCAGTTTTAGTGCATATACGAATACATCAGAGGGCCTAGCATCATACATCGGTTCCACCTACTCCAATATCACCAACATCGATCAATACCGCGACTTAGGCCTACCATTCAGAGAGCAGTACATCGCCAAGTTCGGCAGAGCGCCGTATTGGAACCCACAAACACGGGCGCGGTGGAACCGGGCAGCTACTCTGCCAAGCTCCAGTTACACTACTGCCATCGAGCGCACAAAGACATTTCAATCATGGTTTCGAGAAACGCTAACACCCACATGCGAATCCACATTGGTTTTATACCCCATGGGCGCTGGTACGGAAGACTATCGTGACATATACACCACTGCACCGGGCGGTATCTTTGCTGTAGGACTACCGTAAGCGTCCCTTTACAAATTGAGTGTGACACATACACTGACTTTGAACGTGGAAATTTAGCGGGAATCAGATGTCCGTTTTGGCTGCACTGCCTGACTACACTATTCCGATTGGTCAGAGGACTTACCTTAGCAGAGTAACTGAACGAAACGAGACACTGCCTGTTACAATTGGCATGGTAGCTGCTGCAGGATGCGATCACATGCTCATGGATTTGGTCGCTGAGCTTGCGGATGCTGGTATCATTCATGGAGACGTGGAGACGGGCTCCAGTATGTACTGAGATGAGCGGAGCGAGTGGGAGCAGCTCCACGGAACACAATGCGCCGACGGACCGAGTGGATGATTGTATCAGCTACACAAGCATCTACACCACAAGGCAAGATCTGCACTGCATCACTTTACCCCATACCAGTCTGAGCGCATTTCATGCCGTGATTGGCGGACTAACGTTTTAGTTTTCTTGTCGATCAGGCACATCTGGGGTAAATTAAAGGAATAATCCACCATATTTTGTCCACCTAACCGCGACTCAGGATGGTCCACGAGCCGCGAGCCGGATTATCGCTAGCTCCTTTGTCGTTTCAAACATACTATGCGGTGGGTTCGTATAATGACAAACTTCCCCGCCTATGTTTCTGTTTTTCATCACGTCTATTGTATCACCGTCGACATGCTTGTTTTTGCCCTTCTTCCGTTTCTAGTATCTTCCACCGCTGCTCTCGCCTTTCCGGGTGCAGAGGGCTTCGGTCGCAATGCGGTCGGTGGTCGCGGCGGTACTGTTTACGTTGTCACGAACCTCAACGACAGCGGCGAAGGCTCGCTTCGGGATGCCGTTTCCCAACCCGACCGCATCGTTGTGTTCGCCGTCGGTGGGTTGATCAAAATCACCGAGCGCATGATCGTGTCGAAACGCATCTCCATTCTTGGACAAACAGCACCTGGCGATGGCATCACAGTATACGGCAACGGCTGGAGTTTCAGCAATGCTGACGATGCAGTCGTACGATATTTGCGCATCAGAATGGGAAAAGGAGGAAGTAGTGGCAAAGATGGCATCACGATCGCGGAAGGAAGCAACATGATCTTCGACCACATCTCTGTATCCTGGGGTCGCGATGAAACCTTTTCGATATCTGGCTCAGAAGTTGGCAATATTACCATTCAGAACAGTATCATTGGACAAGGTCTGGAGACACACTCTTGTGGTGGTTTGATGCAAACAAATGTCGGCAATGGAATCAGTCTGTTCCGCAACCTGTACATTGACAACAAGACGAGGAATCCAAAAGTCAAGGGCACCAACGACTTCACCAACAACATTGTCTACAATTGGGGCGGAGGCGGCGGATACATAGCTGGAGATTCGAGCGCAGCGAGCGAAGCGAACATCGTCAGAAACTACTTTGTCAGTGGCCCGAGTACCAGCGTAACAGCCTTCACGCGAGGGAATGCGAACTTCAAGGGATATGTTGAAGGAAACTTTTACGATTCCAATCGCGATGGTGTCTTGGACGGAACGGAGCTTGGCGTAGCGTCTAGCAACTACGGTGGCATGAACATCCAAACAACAAAATTTCCTTTCCCGGCACCCGAAAAGGTCTTGTCAGCAAAGGATGCGTTGACACTTGCTGAGCAGTCTGTTGGTGCAAGCAAGGTCCGCGATGCAGTTGACGCGCGGCTCATTGAGGAGTTGAAGAGCTACGGAAAGACAGGACAGTTGATCAGCGATGAGAATGCTAGTCCAATGGGCGGGCCAGGAACTATTGATGGCGGAGAGCAGTGGGTTGACGCGAATGGCAATGGTATACCTGATGATGTCGAAGAACAGTTCAAGGACGTGGAGGAGTGGGCTAATAGTTTAGTACCGAGTAGCTACTAGATTGACTCGAGTTGCGCGTTTAGCACAACTTCGCACGAAGCATCGATTGAGGTCATTTACGATTGGCTTGATTTGAAGACTACCTAGGTAACGATTGCTGTAAAGACTGCATCCTCCATGCGACATGACATCCAAGCATCTGTTCATAATGACAACCGAAACGATAGCACACAAGGTTGTATCCATCTGTTGTGACATGGTACCCCTCCAAGACTCTCCCCTAGCCAATTATGCAGAGCCGATCTGAGCCCTAAGAAAAGCAGGTGCCTGCACAGCCGCCTCATCCGAGTACAAAAGATGCGCAGGCGTAATGATGAGAGTACCGGTGCAAACCAAGTCTCCAGTCTCGCAGTAGATCCTGGTCCTGCTTGTAGGAAAATCCGGGATCCTCCCTCCATTTTGCAAGTTCTTGGTGTAGCCGAACAACACCACACCCCTGACTTTGCTTTGCACAGCGGCACTCAGACCGGGGATCGCGTTAGACATGACTGCCGCACCTTGAGAGTAGCCCCCGGCAGTGATGGGTGTGTTTGGGCATTTGCTCGCGGCAAGGTTGAAGAGGCGCTGAGCTTCGCGGATGGCGGCCTGAGAAGTACCGGCTGGCAGGGTATTCTCTGCAAGGCCGGCAGTGTAGGGCCCACCTACGCCCTGGATCCAGACATTGGACGCCCCATATGCGCTTTCAAGAGCGTTTGCTGTGAAAGGGCCAACAAGTGTGCCCTATAATGGTTAATCCTTGTTATCGAGGAGTTTGTAAAGGATCTGCTTGTGCTCACCATGTTTCCAGCTTCGGTGCTTCCCCTCGCGAAGATGAAGATGGCGCGTGGGCAGGCAGTGCTGCTTCCTGTCTCGAGCTCGATTCTGGTGGCGCCATCCTGACGGGCTTCGAGAGTGATAAGTTGAGGTTCATCAGCGGGCGCAGTGACGGGTACTGCGACGGCGATGGGTGAAGTAAGAGCGAGAGAAGCGAAGAAAGAGAGGATTGCAAGATACTTCATATTGATGACTGGGGTAGCGATAGACTGCGTCTGATGGCTCTAGAAGATAGAGGTCTGAGGAAGTTGGTAGTGGGCTGTCCGGCTGTGCTGTGTCTCTAATCGTAACGCGTTCCCTCCCTTTTATGCTCTTTCTTACATGTACAAGATACCATCTTCACACTGATACCCTCAGCGACTGCCTCGGCATTTGGGGTGCCTAGCATCTTGGGATGCACCCTTGATATTGGTGAAAGGATAAACTGTCCCCAAAGCGTGCTGTAGCCGTTCTCATACCATCTCTAGGAGATCGAGATGTGGTGTTCACTGTTCACCATCGATAGACTGACCAGTAGGCATCTTGGTTGTATCTGAGCTTCCTCGGCTCAGCGATATGTGCCTGGGATCTGTGTCTAGGCATGCATGCAAAAGAGATATGCATGAAGGGCTGATGGTGGGATGGATGGGTCGCGTGGTACGAAGATGAGGGCTCGTTGGCGAATCAAAGGGACGCTATCGAGCTTTCCGGTCAAGCTCGCGAATCGAAGCCGAGGCGCAGTTCAGTCGTTGTAAATGCAACGAATTACTGTCATGGATGGAAGGGCAACTCGTGATGTGGGGTGCATACACGGAAAGTTCTGTTTCGCGAGAATATGTACCCCGCATCACATCCACTGCAGAACTAAGCTTGCGCTAAAGCCCTGGGATATGCGTGATGAATACTTGGAAACATGCCGGACTGTAATGCTTCCGATCCCGACGGGCTTCGGCACTTTACCTGTTGATCACGGCACTATCGTCGCTCGTACGAGGAAAGGCGTGGAAAATTGATACATTCCCAAGGGGGAGATTGTGCATTCAACGAATACGGCGCAGAGATGATATGTTTGGATTCACAATCCTGCTCTCGGCATCCATCTCAGAAGTGAACATGACAGCTGAATTGCTGCTCAAAGGTATTCATCAAGCGCTGGGTATCCCATCTTTTTTCCTGGGCGTTCGAGACTTTGCCTTTGGAGAAGCCAGAGTTACATGAGACATTACGTTTACGCTGGCACATCCAAGCACGAAGACAAACGCATAGAATGCGAGGAGGTTTCGAGCTAAGACCAGCGTGATCATGCCGTAGACCAAGCTAGAGATCGGCCAGAAAAACTTCTGTACGCACAGCCAGATGCCGCGTAGGATGCAGAAGAGGTTCTTCAGCAATAGTTGAATGCAAGCTCGGTAGGCTTGAAGGTATTCGTCGGTTGTTGGTGGCGCAAGTATCCTCTCCCAATGCTCTCGACGAGCATCATGTGTCAATGTGCGCACACCAACAGATGTAGGCGCTCTTGTCTCGAGGAGGTAATTCCATATGATCTTCAGCTGCCTGTTCCAGCCATATGGCTTTTCTTGATGCATAAATCTTTCCCATTTCTTCACGGTCCCGATTGCCATCTCTTCACTGACCAGAAACCATTCATCGTGTACCGATTTGTATTTGCTGCATTGGAGCGGCACACAATGGCTTTCCAGATCAGTTTTCACAAGTTTTTCCAGGCGAGAACAGTTTTCAATCATGTGATCCGAGACATGGACTACATCGGCTTTGAACTTGCAGCATTTCTCATGTTCGGCGACGCGGTCCACAAATACTCGTGTTGTCCATCCAATCTTGTAGCCTTTCGTCGCATTGTGCGGATCACACAAAACATACATAAAGCCTTTCTGGTCACAAGGAGTCAGCGTGCTCCGTAGCTCCCTATACAAATTATCGTGGGTAGATCTGGCGGTCTTCGGGATCATGCCGGGTGAACGGCTATCATGCTCTTGATGGGATTGTTGACCCGTTTTATTGTTCGTATCGGGGGTTGGTGGAGAAGACGAGGACCTCGATGTGGATGAATCATCCACATCCGGGTCCGGACTACCATTGGACCTCTGACGTTTGCGTGGAGCAGTCTCTCTGGGAGCTCGAACTGCTTCAGGGGCAGTTTGTCCTCGGTGTAGAAACGGATCAGAGATAACTCGACTAGGCCGATTTGAATGAGTGTCGCCAGTAGCCGAATCAACCAGGTTACGCGATTGGGTGGCGATCTTGCTAATGGGTGAACCAGTAGAGGCTAGAGTCTGAATGGGGGTGTACGAAGTCAGTATGCGTCTCACATACAATTCGTGAAGGGATACTTACCGCAGAGTCGCTTTGGGTGGCGGTGAGTCGTTGTCTTACCCGAGGGTGTCTTGTTGCTGCGAGGCCCAAATCGTTGGGTTCGGTCTTTGGTTCCAACGGCGAGCTTCCCCTTGATCCATGCAACTGAGGACGGGAAGATGTGTCCGAAGAGATACGGGAAACCATATTTGAGAGTGAAAATTTCGGATGATAGAAGATGTTTGAAGTAAGCAGTCTGACTTTGCAATGAAGAAAAAGGTCCACACGGTAAGACTGTTATTTAAACATGTGAGCTATGTTTATCGAAGCGCTGTAGGATTGCTTCCCAGCAAATGCAGAGGTCGCATGAACGTGCGTGTGGCGGTGCGGAATGTCACTGATGTACCATTATACTTGGTGGGTTAATGCGAGGATGCTGTTTGAAACATGCGAAACAACAGGGTAAGAACGGCACGCGCAGGAGCACCAGCCTCGATCGATACTGTTCATGTCTGTTTCTTCACTCAGACAACTGTTCAGGTAAGGCTGTAGTGAGCAACAGGCCGGCGATGGATAATGTGGTGTCGTCTCAGGCACGCTCGATGCCATCATGTGCAAGTACTGAATGCAATAAGCGAGACTGCGCCGTGCCTATCTGCTGCGATGTATGTGTTTGTCTGGCGGCTGTGCACAGGCCAAGACGCGTAAAAACGATTAGTGCACCTGTCTGGAGGATGTTGGGCTGATGATGGCTTTGGTCTCAACATAGCATTTGCTGTAGGCAAGGCTGCAGTGTGAAAGCCTCGCAGCCTTGCTGGGATCGGGGCCATGGTTGCGCGACCCAACAATCGAATGTCTAGATTCGCAGTCTAGACACTGGACGCAGTGGAAATGATGAAGTGGCTTGCAGTGGCGGTGGCTGGCGCTGCCATGGAAGAAGTAATGAGCGTGTTTTGGGCGCGCTGAGGACGGAGCGCGAGAGGCAGGCAGCGACGTTGGGTGCGTCATCCAGTGCTCCCTTCGCACAGTCGAGGCGCCGATATTGAACAGCAGGACTCGTCCCTCGAAGATGAGATGGGACCGGCGGATGCAGTGCAACAGGACCCAGGTGGTTGGGAGGGAGCGTGGTGTTTCGTCCGTCTTTGAGATGTTCCGAAATTGCGCCTTTACTTCGGTAGCGCCTTCTGCATTAGGTAGCGCGTATTCGTTGGAACACAGAGAAGGACCACGATGTCATAGACGTGTACCGCCATCACGGTTTGATCGGTGACTAGACTGCATTCTCTACCATTTTCTGTGCCGATGACGTGTTTCTGCTTCTTGCGTTGCTGTGGGCGGCAGATGGATCCCGTCGGCATGCATTTAGCATTCCGGACGCGCGCATGCAACTCGGCCCTAGTGTCGCCTCATGCAGCAAAGGGTCGAGCTGTGATGCTGTGGTGCATGTAGAATACCAGACACCTTGATACTGCCTGCTTGTTCCCGAACACCAGCCATGACCACCGGCATCGGTGGGGTACGCTAGCGCGGCCGGAATCAGTCGCCGCTTCCGTTGCGGTTGCCTTTGAAGCCTTCACCGACACTCGCCTCGCTGGCGAACCTTTGCCATTCATGTCTAGGAAAGCCATTTAAGACACTGTATACATGCTCACCACTGCTCGACCAAGTCCTCATCGGCCGGGGCTTAGGTGGAAGGAGTTGCTGTCTAGATAGGTGTTGACTCGTATTCGTAAGAGGCAAGCATTATGGCGTCCTTCCAGATTCCCTTGTCTTCGGCTCCAACATCTGCCGATATACCACCAATATCGCATTGCCATAGGATTTGGGTCAGTACAGCTTCAGATGGCTTCTTTGATTACCACTGACCCCACTAGGATACAAGAGCAGCACAATTCACGCCATGTGCTCTGCCTTTTGTTGCAACCATACCAGCTATACTCGCGGCACTAGTACTGATCAACCATTCACTGCGGGTCATCGACGGGTATTGGCCAAGATGGACGAAACCTTTTGTGCACGAGGCAAAGGAGAAGTCGAGTGAGGCGGAAACACCTTCGACCCAACAGCCCGTGGCCGCGACATTTTCCCTCTTGGCCCTAGCTACCATCGGCCTGACATTCCAAATCCTCAATGTCTTCTTTCCCATACGCCAGCCAACAGCCATCTATCCAGCCATTGCATGGGTACGTAAGGTCTAGTGTAGCTGTGGTTGTCGACTAACAATTGTCTTAGGCCGTTGTAGTGGCCATCATCCTTGTAGAGCGCCCAAGACAAGCTTCTTTGCCATTGTTGCTTCTTTTGACAGGTCTCTTGCTGCAACAGCTGGTCTCCCTGTCTCACAGGCCTTCTACGTTTTTGGCTAAGCATGTTCTCTTGGTCGTCGCACCCGCGGCCGCTATACTGGGCATCGGTACGATACTCAACATGCCTCTTAGAGACCCTGCACTACCAAGAGAGGACATCAGCCCTGCCTTTGATACCCCAACAGTCCGGCTTCGGACTCCTGAAGACAACCTGACTCCCTGGCAGTACATGACGGTGTCTTGGATGGAGCCACTGATCAAGAAAGGTGTAACGCGCCAAATGGAGGACGAAGACATCTGGGATTTGGGTTGGGAGTTTAAGCATGCGCGACTCCACGAGGCATTTCGGAAGCTCCAGGGTTCGGTGACGAAAAGAATCTTCGTCGCAAACGGTATGGACTTGATACGCACCACCTTCTTGAACGTGATACGATTGTGTGCGAGTAAGTCTAGAGCTGAAACCCTCTGCTTTGCCAATGTGGATCTGACCGAAAATAGCCCTGCTCACGCCAGTACTCTTGCAGCGAGTGCTCGCCTCCTTGGAAGACAAGAACAATCGCGCTACAATTACCTACGCCTGTTTTATCCTGGGTTTACGACTGATATCTGCTCAGTTAAACACATTCAATCTATGGTACCAGAGACGAGCGTACGAGAGATGTAGAGGTGAGCTCATTACTATGCTTTATGAGAAGACATTGCATCGCAAGATTTTGGGTGCAAGACAGGAGGTCCAAGAAGACCAGGCCAATGGTCACAGCAACCATGAGTCACACGTAACGAACGACGAGTATAGGGGTGGTGATGACGATGGAACGATAAAAACAACCCCCAAGAGCTGGCTAGCACGTCTGAACATTTCTGTCCGATCGGTCTTTACGAAGAATGACCAAGTGCAGGTCAAAGACGCGAAAAACGCTGCATCGATGGGAAAGATTCTCAATTTGATGCGCAATGATGCGTACGAGATAGCGCAACGCTTCTGGGAGTTTTCCGATATCATCACCAAGCCTGCTGGTGCCATCTTCGCGACTATACTAATTTGGCGCATGCTGGGCTGGGCATGTCTGCTCGGTGTCGTGGCACTAGCGGCTTCGCAGTTGCTCAATGTCATCATTGCTCGCTTTCAGGTCTACTTCGAGAAGAAACGCAGAGTGGCGACCGATGAGAAATTGCAACGTACGAGCCAGTTCATAGAGTCGATCCGTCACCTGCGCTGGTACGGTTGGGAAAGCGCATGGCTGGACGGAATACTCGAGTCTCGCCGAAAAGAGTTGCATCTCCGCATCATCAATATTGTCTTTTCGACATCGCTCGCATTCATTCTGCGATTTGGCTCTGGATTGTTTCCTGCGGTTGCTTTCTACGCCTTCACCAAGTTGGCAGGCCACGACTTGCGCATTGATCTGATCTTTCCTGCGTTTGATCTGTTCAACCTTCTGGAATCGTACCTTCGAGCATTGCCGCAACTTGTCACCACTTGTCTCAATGCATACGTCGCGATGAGCCGTATTGAGGAATTCATGGCTGAGCCAGACAAAGAAGAGACGGACGTTGTACCCGAAGGATCTGCTGATCTCAGTCTCCATCACGCATCTTTTGCCTGGCCTGGAGTAGATCACAACGTCCTCGAAGACATCACGTTATGTTTTCCTGCTGGACTCACCGTGATATACGGCGAGGTTGCCGCTGGTAAGACAGCGCTGCTACAAGCTCTTCTTGGCGAGCTTGATACAACAGCTGGGGAGCTGGTGCGCCCTGATCAGGTAGTAGCTTACTGCGCGCAGACCCCGTGGCTTCAAAGCATGAGTATACGCGACAACATACTCTTCTCATATCCTTACGAAGAGAGCCGCTACAAACAGACCTTGGAAGCATGTGCGCTGTTACCCGACATGACTGAGCTCAAGCATGGAGATTTGTCGAACATTGGAGAGAATGGCATTGGGTTGTCTGGCGGCCAGAAGGCTCGCGTGGCACTCGCGCGAGCTGTCTATAGCCGCGCAAAAGTGCTGCTGCTTGACGATCCGCTGTCAGCTCTAGACCATCAGACGGCCGAGTTTATCGTCCACAAATTGTTAGCTGGACCATTGCTTGAAGGTAGAACGACTATCCTTGTTACGCATCGAACAGAACTATGCCATGGCCTCGCGAAGCAATGGGTTCAGTTGGAGAAGGGTAGAGCTACGATTCACGAACCAAGTCAAGTTGAAGATGCGATCGCGCTGCAGCGCACTCAGACAAACGAAACCGAGTCAGAGGAGGACGCGAAGAAACGGGAGGAAGAACAAGCAGCAGCTGTACCCGACAAGTTCATCGAAGATGAACATCGCGCAAAGGGAGGTGTCAAATGGAGCGTCTATTGGCGCTACATTAGAGCAGGTACTCTCCGATGGTGGTCTGTCGCTATATTCGTCATGGCGTTATTCCGTGTGCTTGACGTTGCGCAGACCTGGTTCATCAAGTCCTGGGCCGAAAGCTACGATGAGGGCGAACACAAGGATATCTTCGACTTCCTGCCACCGCCAGCAGACGACGTGGTTCCTTGGCTTTGGACTTTCTTCCTGTTCATCTTAACGTCCGCCGTACTCTTTTGGTGGACGAATCTGATTATGTTCGGGGTAGGGGTAAGTGTCTCTATACAAACTGCACGGAAGACATACACTGACTTTGTACACCTTTGTTTAGTATCACGCTGCCAAGACCATCTTCAAGGAAACTGTTGAGCGTGTTGCCCATGCCACATTTCGATTCTACGACGTAACGCCAGTAGGGAGGTTGATGAACCGATTGACTAGTGACATGAACACCATCGATGGCGAACTAAGCAACGCCTTTATTGTGTTCGCATGGCAGATGATAGGCTGGATGAGCGCGGTCGTTATCATATTGTCTTCGACCCCAACTTTCCTGGCTTTCGGCCTGCTGCTTGGTTGTGGATTCGTCTATTACTTCTTCCGGTTTCTGCCGACCTCGCAGAGCTTGAGACGACTCGAGGTGAGTCATACAAACTCGCACAAGGTTTCAATTACTAACCAGAGACAGATGGTATCGCTATCACCACTTATGAGCAACTTTGGTGCGCTTCTCGAAGGCCTTACCACTGTACGAGCTTTCAGTGCACAGCAAAGGTTCCAGGCTCGCGTGATTGAGGTCGTCGACAACTTCCAGAAGAACGACCATTTCTATTGGTCGCTCCAAGCATGGCTTGCGCTTCGCTTCAGTGTCATGTCGGCTAGTGCTACATTCGTCATGACACTCATCGCCGTCTATACACATATAAGCCCCGGACTCACTGCGTTTGTGCTCATCACCGCGGGCAAGTTCGTTATCCATACAGAATGGATGTGTAGGATCTATGGAACGCTGGAGATGGACTTTACCAGTGTCGAGCGCGTGGTTGAGCTCCTCGACATTGAGACGGAAGCACCCGGCGTTGTCAAGCCGCCAGCACACTGGCCCACATATAGTGGTGACATTGAGTTTGACGACGTGACTATCCGCTACGCAGAGAATCTCGAGCCTGCGCTTCAAAATATTACCCTGAAAATTCCTGCAGGTTCCAACACGGCAGTAATTGGGCGTACGGGTTCTGGAAAGTCCACTCTGGCCCTCTCCCTCCTCGCCACCATTGCGGCCGAGAATGGGCGAATTCTGATTGATGGGATCGATATATCCACGGTGGACAAACACGCCCTCCGCAGTCGTGTTACTTTCCTCGCCCAAGAGCCTGTTCTCTTCCCAGGAACCATGCGCAAGAACCTGGATCCTCTGTCTGTCTACTCTGACGCTTCTTGTCTATCTGTGCTGCAAAAGATTGGCGGTGACCAATACGGCTGGAATCTTACGACATCCATCGAGGGCGGCGGCAAGGGCCTTTCGCAGGGCCAACGACAGCTTGTCGGATTGGCCAGAGCCATGCTGAGGAGGAGCCCGATACTGATCATGGATGAAGCGACGGCTAGTATCGATTTCGAGACGGCACAGAGAATTCAAAGCGTACTGCGGGAGGAGATGAAGAGCAGCACGGTGGTTACAATTGCGCATCGACTGGAGGCAGTCAAGGAGGCGGACTACTGTGTGGTGCTCGGGAAAGGCAAGTTGATCAAGGCGGGCAAGGCTGAAGACATGCTTAGGGAAGGCGGCGAGTTCCAGAGTATGCTGGCCTAGGTGTTGAGGACCGGGGTATTATTGTTATCGAAAAGTTTGTCGTGTAAAGATTTATAGACTACATGTATCGTTTAGTTCACACAATCAACCGTTCCCCAAAGCCCAAACCCAATGATTATCGCGACACAGTAGGCCTCCCAGGAGCCCCCCAAAAAAAGCGACTTTACACTCTCGTGTATCGCTTAGTTGATTCCAACACCTTTGCCGTCGCATGAAGAAGAGTGTGGCTGCTAGAGCCGGGTTCTGGGTGCCGGGATTAAGCGTGAGGCTTGCGTGGCACCGCCACGATTTGCGTTAGCTGCAACAAGGATGTGTCGTCGCAATGGGAGTCGCGAAGGCCGCATCTTCCGCGTCTGCAAAGCCTCACAAACCTCAGTCCGACGTCAGATGCGCAGTCGGCAGCATGCTGTGACATCCTAACAAGCTCTCCCAAACCCCTGCCCGAACGCGAATCGACCTGCCATCTCAACAACCGCGCTACCACGATCCGGAGGTGTCGCGGGCTCCGCAATCAAGCAGCAGCACGCAGATGCCCAACATGGCCGCTACGCCATCGGACAGCAATGGAGCCACTCCGGGCGACCATGAACTCGAAGTCATAGCGGACACCAAGCCCAGCCTCCCAGTCGGGGAGGACATAATGCAGTTGGCTCGGCTGGGCGAGATTGGGGCTATACAGAAACTCTTCGACAGCGGCAAGGTGGATGCGACATTCAAGGATGAGCAGGGCATAACACCGCTACATGTGCGCACACAAGACTGCTTGAGTATGACAGACGGCTAACGTGGGCGCAGTGGGCTGCCATTAACAATCACTACGCTCTCTGCCACTTCCTTATCCAAGCCGGTGCGCCCATCAACGCAAAGGGCGGCGATGCGGTTGCGACGCCCGTTCTGTGGGCTGCGAAGCGTTGCAACTACTACATTGTCAATCTCCTGCTCGACCACGGCGCCGACCCCCTCCTCACCGACGACCAAGGCTTCAACCTCCTGCACAGCGCCACGCTCGACGGCAATGTGTACCAGATCGTCTTGCTGCTGCACCAGGATATACCCGTCGACATTCCCGATCCCCAGAGTCACACCCCGCTCATGTGGGCGGCATACAAGGGCTATCCGTCTTGTGTCGATTTGTTTCTCAGATGGGGCGCCAACGTGTACGCGACCGACGACCAGGGCTTCACTGCACTACATTGGGCCCTCGTAAAGGGAAGTCAGGGATCAATACAGAAGCTGCTAGAGTATGGCGCCGACAGGTTCGCCAAGAACAACGACGGCAAGACACCAGAGGTCACGGCCGAGGAGATGAACACTACTCGGCAATGGCGTCGCGCCCTCATGGAAGCTGGCTTTGACAAACACGGAAACGCGAGACAGTTCCCCATCCCGGGCGTCAAGGACACGAGGTGGTTCCTGAGTCGATTCATATTCTTCTTGCCGTTTGCTATGCTTTTCGCTGCGCTGCTCCTTGTCAGTCGCTACCCGGCGTTTATCGGTATACCCCTGGCGTTGATTGTAACCTATGTTATGCAGTGGGGAGCACAGTGGCTTTTGCGATGGGGTCCTTCCAATATGCGAAGCATACACCACACTGTAAGTCGACTGCTGGCTTACTTGTGCCTCGTCGCTAACCAACCTGCAGCCTTTCTTAGCCGGCATCTTCGCCAGCACACTGTTCTGGGTCGGTTTCCGTTGGGCAACAACCGGTTTGCCCTGGACCATCCGAACCAACTTCTTTCTCAACTTCCTCTTTGCAGCGTTCTACGGACTCACGGCCTATTTTTACTTCTTTACCATGACTATCGATCCCGGCTTTGTGCCTAAGTCGGCGAGCAGGAGTGCCTCCAAGGCAGTTATTGACGAGCTTATGGAACTACGACAGTTTGACGAACGCCACTTTTGCGTAAACTGCATGGTGCGGAAACCTTTGCGCAGTAAGCACTGCAAAAGATGCGAGCGCTGCGTTGCAAAGAGCGATCAGTGAGTAGTCCATGTAGGCAACGTAGGATGGCGCTAATCGTGACAGTCATTGTCCATGGGTCAACAACTGTGTGGCGAACAACAACCACAGACATTTCGTGCTGTATGTACTTTCTCTGGAACTCGGTATCGTTATGTTCGTGAGGCTGGTCCTTGCTTGTAAGTCAAAACCTAGTATCCTCGTGTGATGTGGCTAATGTTAGTAGACTTGGAGATTCGTGACGCGCCCAAGGATTTCCCCAAATGCGCAGTCATCTCGCCGGATCTTTGCAAAGTCCTCAACAAAGACCCTTTCACGATTGTACTGTCGATATGGGCAGCCTTCCAACTGACATGGGTGACCATGCTTCTCTGTGTCCAGCTTCTTCAGATCGCGCGCAATCTCACCACCTACGAAAGCATGCGCGGGCATCTTCACGGCGGCACGCCTGCGGACGCGCTCAATTCTTTTGTTACCACTGGCGATACCAGTCAAGACGTGTCTGGCGGTGCCGGTAACGCTCCCACGAACGGCTTCGGCTCTGGTCAAGACACAGGTGACACTCCACGTCGTCCTCAACCCAAAGCTTCCATTTGGGACCAATGGAAGCGTCTCCTTGGAATCGACACCTTCCTCACAATTGCTCTTCACGGAAGCCAAGGCGAGCAAATAATGCGACAAAGACGAGGCAACCCCTTTTCACGAGGCATCGTTACGAATTGCAAGGATTTCTGGTGCGACGCCAGCCCAGTATTTGGTTCAAAAGAGAGCGGGTATGCGAGGCTGGGTGGTGAAAGAGTGGATTATACAAGGCTGTACGAGGTGCCCAAGATGAGGTATCAGAGAGGTGGTGGAGGTGAGGGAGGGAGATATGAGAGTGTGGCTGCGGAAGAGGAGTCATGATCACGACGCAGGTAGCGATAATGGTAATGATGACGAAGAGTATGGAACGTTACCGGTTCCCAGGTCCATGCGAATACTTTTGAGTGAACCGCGCCGTCTCACGTCGGCTACTGAAATGTGGCCGAAATCCCTGCAGCTTTACCAGACCGGAAGTCAAAAGCCGAGGCTGCAGCGAGGAAAGTCCCCGCGCCACCCTAAACCACCCGTCGTGGGTCGCGCACATGCGTGACGCTCCACTGGCCTGTTCAGCTTGGTCGCCTGGCTTTTGCTGAGCTTTCTTTTCTACCATGCGCTAGATCTAATCTACTTCCTTTCTTTATTGTTATTGTCGCAGGCTTTTAGGCTGGGCGCTGAATGTCGAAAATGACATCATCCGAGGCCCTGAGAGGGCTGAGGACCCTCTCGCGATGCGCTGGCCCGACGCCGAAGAGAATTGCTGTGGGACGCAACCTGGCAGTCGATGGCAAGAGAGCGATATGCACCAACTGCACGAGAAGTTCAAAACCGGGGAGGCATGCGCCAGGGCATGCTGCTGCTGCGCGCACGAGCAACGTTGCCTGTGTGCCGAATAGAGTTTCGTTTGCGCCGGTAGGTTGCAGAGGATATGCACAGGCCGCGCGCGAGTGTAGGTTTCGCGATAGGGAAGACCGTCGTTCGACGTGAGTGCTGATCTGAACAGATGCAATCGAAGACCCTGAACGGACCCATGGCCCCATGGCCGAGTACGATGCGCGCGTTGAGTCCGGACGACTACGAGATGACGAGCACCAACGCAATATTATCAGGAATCTTCAAGATCTCCACGACATGCTGAAATCCTACGAGCAACCTCCGGTCCAGCAGCCTACCATCGCATCCCTTCAACCGCCGAAGAAGTCCTTCTTCTCCTTCCTCTCATCGTCCAGTTCCGCAGGACCGGCCCTGCCTCCCATACCAGAATCACTACCAAAGGGCATTTACATGTTTGGAGACGTAGGCAGTGGGAAGACAATGATGATGGATTTATTCTACGACACACTTCCGCCAAACATCAAGAGAAAGACGAGGATCCATTTCCACGCCTTTATGCAAAGCGTACACAAGGACTTGCACAAGATGAAGATGCAGCACGGAAACGACATTGACAGTATACCGTTTGTCGCAGCGGGCATCGCAGAACGTGCCTCTGTTCTGTGCTTCGACGAGTTCCAATGCACGGATGTGGCCGACGCCATGATCCTCAGGAGATTAATAGAGAGCTTGATGGCACACGGAACAGTCATTGTCACGACGAGCAACAGGCATCCAGACGACCTATACAAGAACGGCATACAAAGAGAGAGCTTCATACCGTGTATCAATCTCCTAAAATCAAGACTCACCGTCCTGAACCTGGATTCCTCGACGGACTACAGAAAGATACCGCGGCCGCCAAGCGGCGTGTACCACCACCCGCTCGACGCGTCGGCGCAGACGCACGTAGAGCGCTGGTTCCGCTTCCTTGGCGACTTTGAAAACGACCCGCCACACCCGGCTGTGCACGAGGTCTGGGGAAGGGAAGTCCGCGTGCCGACGGCTAGTGGGAAATGTGCCGTGTTTAGCTTCGACGACATCATCGGACGTGCGACGGGAGCAGCCGACTATCTGGAACTCACGAGACAGTATGAGGCGTTTATCATTACAGGGGTGCCTGGGATGAACTACAGGTCAAGAGACTTGGCGAGGAGGTTCATCACTTTTATAGATGCCGTGTACGAATCAAGGGTGAGTGAGATGGTGGTAGCGCGAAAGCGTGTGAAGAAGGGTGCGTGGTGGTTAGATGTATATTATGCTAATGGGAGACCAGGCCAAGCTAGTAATGACAACAGCTGTTCCCTTGACAGCCCTTTTCCTCGATCAGTCCGAGCTAAACGACGCTGTGACTGCTACACAGAAAGCTGGAAAACTGCCAGCTACCGCCACTCCCTCGTCCAAGCCACCTGCCAAATCTGCCGAAGCAGACGACCACGAAGCCATCTCGGACGTTATGCGTAATCTCATGGATGACCTTGGCATGAACATGGACATGTTGAAGAACAGCAGTATCTTCTCTGGCGACGAAGAGCGATTTGCGTTTGCTAGGGCATTGTCGCGATTGAGTGAAATGGGAAGTCAGGAGTGGGTGGAACGTGGGTTGGGACTGGAGAAGAGAGGTGGAAAGGGAGAGATGGAGGGGTGGCAGAAGGTCAGGAGCAGATGGAGGGAAGACAGTATGTAGGATCGAGCGCTTGTACTGTACCGTGTCTGAGCTTGAGTACACGGATGTGCATGGTGAATACTTGCTACCGCTTGAAGCGGGTGATGCTCTTGTCTCTGGAGTGAGGTTGTGGAGATGGAGAGCAAGGAAGACGATGACGGTACACTGCTTCGATCTTGATTACCAGGAATATGAAGATCGACGCATTTCCTGGTCAGGTTAACCGCGACGTGCGGTGCTTGTATGGGACGATGGCGCACGTGTCATGTCATGAATCGCCGTGATGGCCTCAGTGTATGGAAAATATTGCGATATTGTGGTGGTGAGCAGGCATGCAGTCTATCGACCCGCTTCAACTGACCGAGAGATGTGGAGCCGCCGTTTGGCCGACAGGATGTTCGCTGGCACAGACGTGATCGCCTTCGTGTTGGCCAATATTGCTCGTTCCAAGATGGTTGTCGGGCAGCAGTGTTTGGGCTCATGGGTCGCTTCCTACAAAAACACGGCAGCATGCTCTGAGAGGCACGTGTAGCAGGGCGAGTAATGGCATGGGTAGCGTCGCGGAAAGGGCGGAAAGGGCAGGTCTTGCGTGCCTCATGGGTGTGGCTGGAGAGGTGTTGCAACGAGAACCATGTATGCGCATGTCTGAGCACGACTAAGAACCATTGGCGGTGAAGGTCGGGGCAGCGAATCAGACGGCGGGCCTCAGCCATACCAAGTCACCTGGCCCTTGGCCGTACGTCATTTTACAGCCGCTAGCACTGGGAGCCGCGGTATGCATCACCACCGGACCAGCGATAACACTCTTTCTTGCGCACGCGCATTGTCCGTAGTAACCACATCTCTGCGCTGCCTCCCCAACACGGATATGGAGACTCCACATCCCGTCACCTGTCCTTATCGCGCATCTGCAGCGGCGTGGAGACTCGGGGCGTTGGGTGTGGAGAAAGGGTCCTCGTGAGTCTTGCTCGAGCGACTAGTCGGCAGAGCTTTGGTATCGATTGCAGCCTACGCCGCCGTCTGATATAGACCTTGCTGTCTCTTGCATTGCTCTTTCTTCGGTAGGGAGAATTGCACTCTACGGTACAAGTCATGGTCAACTTCACCCCCTGGCGCAAGTCGCAGTCGGCCGACGCGAATGCCGTGGATGCGACTGCTGCATCTTCACAAGACAGGGACGCCCCGCGACGGAAGTGGAATCTGGGGATTCTGAGCGACCCACAGACGGACGAAGTGCCTGGTAATTATTTTTCTTCTTTTTCTCTTCCTTGACTCATCCCCGGCGAATGGCGAATTAATTCTCTCACAGGCTCCGTTATCCTCCTCTCGAAAACGCACAACCGCAACGAGCCGCTGGGACTCCAGCATGCCCACGCACGCACATCGGCCTCGTCGCTCCCGACCTCATACCGACCCAGGCCCCAGCGAACGGCCTCGCAACCGGGCTCCCGCCAGTCGTCGCGTTCTCGGCCGCCCGAGAAGAAGCGGACAAAGGATGGCCGTTTTATTCTGGATCCTCAACCCGAGGACTCGGCCAACGATCCGCTCAATTGGGCCCAAGTGCGACGAGATCTCGCCCTCGTGTCGCTTGGCTTCTACTGCATGATCGGAGGAGGAATGACGCCGCTGTTGGCCGCCGGCTTCAACGAGGTGGCCGAGACATACGACGTGACGCTCTCCCAAGTTGCCTTGACTACGGGTTTGTACATGTTGGGGCTTGGTCTGGGGAGCGTGGTTGCGTCGCCTACTGCCATTCTGTTTGGCAAGCGGCCCGTATATCTCGGCGCCATCATACTCTTCACCGTCTCCTCCATATGGTGCGCCGTATCGCCTAGCTACGCGTCCCTTGTAGTGGCGCGTATTGTCCAAGGCTTTGCCGTTTCGCCAGTCGAATGTCTGCCTAGTGCTACCATTGCCGAGATCTTCTTCCTCCACGAGCGGGCGTACCGCCTGGGAATTTACACGCTACTTCTGCTTGGCGGAAAGAACTTGATTCCTCTGGTCAGCGCCGTCGTTGTGCAGTCTCTGGGCTGGCGATGGGTGTTCTGGATCACCGCCATAGTCGTCGGTTTCTGTTTCTTCCTCATCTTCTTCTTTGTGCCCGAGACCTTTTGGGACCGAGCACCTAGGCCAGCCAAGCGACACAACCGTGCCCGTAGCAAGAGTCCAGGACAACACCATGGGCACTTCCATCTGCCAAACCTGCATCACAAAAAGGCTGCCGATGCATCGCAGGCACACAATGCATCCTCGGTACCAGCAACACCCTTGCCCGCAACCCCTCTGGCAGCGTCCAACGAGGTGCCCGCCAAACGTCCCAAGAACGCACATGTTGGATTTGCGGAGCCAGACCCCGAGGAGAAGACTGGTCATGCAGATACTACTGTTGATACTGGACGACATGCAAGTGTGCCGCCGACTCCACAATCTCCGATGAGCATCCACTCCACACCTGGCGAGAACCCGCGTCATGACTATTTTGGGCAGCTTCCAGAAACCCTCGTAGCCGACCCAGAGAAGCAAGATAGTCGTGCTGGCAGCGAATACATATCGACGGAACCCACCGAGAATGACCAGGTGTCGGAACAGTTTTCCATTCACTACACCGACTACTATCGTGACGCCCCGCGAAAGTCGTATCGCCAGTCACTAAGGCCGTGGAATGGACGTCTTGTCAAAGACAAGTGGCTTCGCGTAGCTATCCGCCCATTCATCCTCTTTGCCTATCCCGCTGTCCTTTGGTCATCTCTCGTCTACGCGCTCGCTGTTGGGTGGCTGATTGTGCTTTCCGAGTCAGTCGCGCACATCTACAAGGACACGTCGTACAACTTTACGTCGCTTCAAGTGGGTCTTGTCTACATCTCACCATTTGTAGGTGGTGTTCTTGGTACGGCAGTAGCAGGCCGAGTCTCCGACCTTGTGGTACGATTCATGGCGCGCAAGAACGACGGCGTATATGAACCAGAATTCCGTCTTCTCATGGCGGTGCCCATCGCCATCAGCACTGTCATTGGACTCATGGGCTTCGGCTGGAGTGCGGAAGAGAAGGACAACTGGATTGTCCCGACCGTTTTCTTTGGTGTCATCAGCTTTGGCTGCTCGCTGGCTAGTACCACGGCGATTACTTTTGTGGTGGACAGTTACCGCATGTATGCTGGTGAGGCGCTTGTCACGCTTAATTTCTCGAAGAGTAAGTTCAGCCCCATCATGCGCACGTTTACATGGATACTAATATATTTGGACAGACGTTTTACATGGCTTCATCTTTTCTCTCTTCTTCCCGCATTGGCTTGAATCGAGCGGTAGCAAGGATACGTTTTTGGCGATTGGAGGCATCCAATTAGGATGCATGCTTTTCAGTATTCCCATGTATATTTATGGCAAGAGAGCACGGATGTGGACTGTTAGGAAGAACTTGATGGAGAAGTTTTAGAGGCGTCGACTAGATATGAGGATGTGAATAGAATGGATAGCAATGTCTCTCAACATACTGAGCATGTAGTCTTATAGTTGCAGGTGCACAGTGTACGATTGTCTTAACTGGGAAAAGGTACGGCCGCGCTCTATATACACTAGACGAAGAACTCCAATCATGTCACAGAGACTGATAGCCTGTTGTTGTGCTGAACATGAATTCAACGGACACGCCTAGTACACCGCTGGTTGCTTAGACGACGGCGCATCGCCCTTGGCGGCGGGCAGTATTTTGCGCTCGACGCACCCGGCGGCCCACGCTCAGGATACATCTAACAGCCCCTTCAACACCAGATTAAACCCTCACACCGCCTATACCACCGATTCTGGAATTGCTGCATACATTTCTAGCCACCAAGCAACTCTTGCAGTACACTTTATACACAATGGTAAGTCGTTGTCTTTTCTTCTTCAGAACTCGGACCCCGCACCGCTCGTGGCTCCTCGACAATCGTTGGTTGGCCGCGGGCCAGGTCGTCCCTGCCCTGGGCGTGCGGGCAACAGGCAGCGGCGAGTGGCTGCAGCAAAACAACGCGCGTGCTTCATCCTGTTGCACATATGCTGTCAACACCGCAGCTTGACTTTTTCCCGGACAGCAGCATCGCAAATCCAGCCTTCAGCAACACGCAAAACACCCCCACCACATCACTAGCGATTTGACACGACGAGAGAAGAACAGCCATGGATAACAGTCATCAGGCCTCGACCAACTACCGCGAAGCTTTCCAGCTCTTTGACAAGCGTGGCAACGGCCGCGTCGACCGCGGTGCGCTCGGCGACCTTCTCCGCGCATGTGGACAGAACCCTACACTGGCTGAGATTGCCGATCTCGAGCGCGGTGTTGGCGCAGACTGTACGTATCCGACATGCACGCATTCTTGCAGTATATGCGTTCCGCAAGCTAACAGGCTGCTTACAGTCGACTTTGAGACCTTCTCCAAAATCCTCAACCGCCCCGGCGGCTTCCGCGAGCCCTTTGACATTGAGGAATATATCCGCGGCTTCCAGGTCTTTGACAAGGACCGGAGTGGATTTGTCGGCAAAGGCCAGATCAAGTACATTCTAACCAACCTGGGCGAGAAGATGAGCGAGGAGGAGGTGGATGAGCTGTTCAAGAGCACCATCGATGCGAGCAATAACGAGGTGGACTACAGGGGTAAGTTTTTGCATCTTTGGAATGGGCACGAGGAAGACTGTGACTAACTGTTGATTGCAGAGTTTGTCAAGACTATTGCGGAGAACTAGACGTTGGTTCTTGCCATTCTTGTTCCCCCCTTTGGTCCCTTCTTCTCCTTCTCGATTGAGATTTTACGCGAGCATGTCTGAAACGGGTCACGGTTTTTTGCATGCGGATTACGTCGGCGTTGGAATTGTCTTAACATGATACATATATACACTTCTTTGATATCTGCACATTGTAGGGCAGCAGGGCATGGGAGTCGCACAGCTCGAGAGCAGCGAATATGATGCTTGGACAGAATTGTATTAGTGAAGTCTCACACACAAAACACATGCACCCAAGTGAAACCTTGAAGTAAACAGGTAATGCAATACTGTTTTTGGATCCATAAGGGACGCTGTCTGTCTGTAAACATATAGGCTTCTTCCTCCTGTAGCATGAGAAGCCTTGCGCGTTCACCAATGGGGTATCTAAATGTACTGATGATGATGATGACGAAGGGAAAAAGACCCGCCAATCTACACGTCCCAAACTCCGAAACAAAAGAAAAGAAAAGAAAGTGAAACCAATAAGCGCCAAAAGCAGGACTCGTCAGGGAAGTCGTCATCATGATTCCATAAGTTCTGTTGAGGGAAACTTGCGCATGCTCTCTCTCCCCCATGGAGTAAAGCTGCGGAAGGTGGGGAGCCCCCCCCCCCTCCCCATAATCTCAACGGCTGACGCAGGTCGGGGACGGATCCGCCTAAGCTTTGACCTGAGTCACACTGACCGTGGTGCCCATGCCCGTGCCCGCGCCGCCGCCGACTGCAGAGGCAGACGCGGATGCGGTAGCCGCTTTGCCCATGATCATGTCGCTTGTCTTGACGAAGCCGCCTGGGAGGAGGAAGACGTAGTCCTCGCGTCTACCGGTCCGGTCGACGGAGAACTGCTGCCAGTCCAACTGGTATCCTACAACGAGATTGCACCGTCCGCAACGCTGCAGGTATCGCTTCTCAAAGCCCTCGTCGCTGGTTATTATCTCGGCTTGGCGGTCTTGATGGGTGGAGAGGAGGAGACCGTAGTGATCCTGCGACGGCGCGTTGTTGTTGCGACCAGATGTGGGTGCAGGCGGAAGCTGCATGATGTGTGCGGCATCGCGTGTGTGTTGGCGTTTGGGTAGAGAGGGGAGCGGGGTGGTGGTTGCCAGTAAGAGATGGTTGCACAGGCAGTGGTAGGTGTAGACTGTGTTGCTGGCCTGGAGAGAGATCTTCTCCTCGGGGCTGGGAGAGGGCATGGCGAAGTAAGCGCGGGAAGTAGTGGCGATATCCATTATGCAGATTTGTGCGACTGGGAGTTGTTGAGTAGTTGCTGTGTCGGAGAATTTACGCTTATGAACCGTAAGAAGAGATGCCGGGAGAATTTATGTAGTCGTGTACAAGTGGTGCGCGGTACCGATCAACAGAAACCGTGGTACGATTAGGACAGCGAGGGCGTGGGTTGGAACGTGTGTGGTAGATGCGCTATGTAATCGGAGTGGAAGGGTGTGGAATATGTTATGTCCGACTTGGGGGCCAGAAGAGCAGAAAATCGGAGGTCCGACCCTCTTATACTTGGACCGAAGGAGGCTGTAAACGAACCCTGATGCTGGCTCTTACGCTTAGGAAACAAGCGCAGGTAGTGGGACTATGGGGATCCTTCCTGTCTCGTCGTCACAAATGTACGATCGCCGCTGCGCAGAGTGCCAAGTCAATCAATAGTGTAGGTTGTCGCTCGTCTGCACAAAGACGGGTGAGGCGGAGTCGTGTTTGTGCTCGAGGGTGATTTGTTTGAAAGACGGCCCGGGCTCGAAACTCAATACTCCAGCCAAGCCCAGCTGTGAGACCCTCTTGGCGTGTCTTGCTGGTGGAGTTGCGGCTGTACCAGTAGGCTAAGCTGGGAGTCAGAGGGGTGTTAGCAAAAACGACTGAGCAAAAAGGGTCCACTGTGTGCTCCACAGTAGCAGCGGGTATTGATAAGAGCAAACAGGGCGGATTGGAGTCACACACAGAGGCAGCGTTTGAGGAGGTGAGATTTATAGGGTAATAGGCGGCCGGCGGTGGAATGAGTAAAACAACACAGGGCGTCGGCGGCGTCATGGCGTAACAGCAAAGCGAGCGAGGAGCCAAAAGCACAAGGGCCAACCCCACGATGCGTCCCCACGGCGGTGGACGTGGATCTGGTTGTGCGAATGGATTTGCAGCAGCTCAGCACGCGTCGCATCTGTTTGGACTCTGACAGCGCCGCTGCAGCGCATGTGACAGGTGGTGAGATTGGGCCGAGAACGGGGTCCGTCTGCTCGCCTCGAGTTTCCGGTGTAGCGTCGGCGCTAAGGGGGCAGTGGGGTGAAGGAGGTATGGCGTGCATGCGGCACGCAGTAGAAGGTGCGAGGAAAGTTCCGTGTGGTTTCAATCGCCGGCGCGCCGCCGCCCGCGCGTCTGCCCTTGCGTTGCGACGTGCTTGGCGCCTCAGTACTTGCGACGCCTGCTCGACACGACTTGAGGCGACGAACCGGAGAGAATGCCGCTCACCAAGGATGTCGTCAAGTTTGGCACTTTTGTGGTGACGAACCAGGTGCAGCCACAACGCGGAGGGGACACACGACGCACAGCTAATCATGCGCATACAGGTCTTCCACGTAACACGCCTGTCCTTTGCCATAGTCAACCTCAAGCCTCTCCTGCCCGGCCATGTCTTGGTTTCGCCACGCCGTGTCGTGCCGCGTTTCAATGATCTGTCCGCCGCCGAGGTGCAGGACCTATTTTTGACCGTGCAGCGGGTGTCCCGCATGGTGGAGCGCGTCTTCAGTGCCTCGTCCCTGAACATCGCCATACAAGATGGCGTGGACGCTGGCCAAAGCGTGCCCCATGTTCATGCACACATCATCCCTCGCAAGAAGGACGACCTGGAAGAGAAGGGCGGCACCGACGCCATATACGGCATGATGGAGAGCGAGGACGCGGACCTGAGCAAGCAGCTTGCCGACAAGGAGAAGGCTGCCAGAGCACATCTTGCGGGAGAAGAAAGGAAGGGGCGCTTCCCTGCTGTGGACAATGATAGCCGCAAGCCCCGGAGTGACGAGGAGATGCAGCAAGAAGCCGAGTGGCTGGCAGAGGAGATGGCCAAGGACGGAAGAGACGAGCAGAGCGTTGTCTGAAAGCCTTTTACCAGACTGCGTCTGCACTCAATGCCTGGCCACCAGCTACGTCATGCGCGCTCAAGCCTTATGATACTACGGATAGTACATTTACGGGTGCTAGTAGCACAGACTAGTTGCCTCTTCTACGAACTCATGCCCCTCTTAGACATAATGCAGATAGGTTGAGGTCCCTCCTCTGTAGTTGACCTCACTTACCCATGTGCGGTCGCACCTGCCTGACGTCGAGCAGAACACTACTTTTGGAAATGCTGTAGCCTAGCTTGGCGATGCAGCTGCAACTACGCCCCAGCACCACGCCGTCTTCCGGACCTCTCATGTCTGCTGCCGCCTTACTTGAAGTACTCTGTTTGGCGCCTGCGTTCAAAGAAATCTTCTTTCAATTGTTCACTAGCCGAATCAGCTCACCTCGATACAAAATCACGGGTTCGTTGCTGCCTACATAGAGCACATGATCTTGGCGCACAGTGCTTTCCTATGCAGTCCTGCCCAGCTCGTCTGCCGAATTGATCGTATCCACCCACCCGGCATTACTCACCACCGAGACACCACTTACAAGTTCAACATCGACTGAACCACCTTACCTGCGAAAAGATGACAGACTGCCGCCTTCTCGATCTTCCAGCGGAGCTCCGATACCATATGTACTCTTTCTTGATTCCACACGATATGGTCATTACATTCGAGCGTAATGGTTTCTTGAACAGTGGCGAGCCTAACTGGATCACATATGGCACCTCCAGGGGCGAAGACGCTCCTTGTAGGATAGGAGGGGTTCCCTCTTACAGAAACACGTCATTTCGTCGCTGGAACCATATCACGGTCGAGACGCAGCTATTTCGGGTAAGCAAATTTGTTTCGAATGAGGCGCTATGTAAGCCGTCCCCATGGTATGCATCTACTCTTACTAACTGCTTCAGCGGTTCTGTATGGAATGAATCGCTACAAATTCACTGTCCACGGACAAAGCATATGGCCAAAGTCGATACGGAGTCCTTTCGTCTTCGGACCTTTTGGTCATCCTGACCGACTCCCTTTGTTACGGAATCTACGAAGTGTCCATATTGAGGTAGTTCCCGAAGTCGACAGCCATTGGGCCGTCAAGCGTCAGCGGTCACGACTCGAGTACCTTGTCGAAATTCTGAAGGAGCATGCAGATGACAGCGACCAGAAGTCTCTATTGGAAGACCTGGAGGTTGATTTCCATCTTGTCTCGAAAAAGGCACCGTCTGTCTGCGCGAAGGCCAAATGCATGACACATCCCAGTATCCCGAAGGACACGGAGAAATTCATGTTCGGTCTTGAGAGCCTCGCATACCTTCGCGGTATCAAGGACGTGAAAATCATTGGGTTGCCGGAGTGGTACGCCAAGTGTCTACAGCTATCGATACAAGGTGGAGGCGGACGCGTTGAGGAGATAGATTGGCCGTTTGTGGAAATCAAGCGCAGCAAGCACCGGAAGAAGCACTTAGCATCGACCCGCAAGTGGCATCAACCTACACTGAACTGGAAGGAGTTTGCTGAGCGCAACGAAATCACTACTCCACCTGATATTGACAAGCTCTATGCGACAGACGGGTAGTGCTAATTTATTACAACGTTTTGTGTTGAGCCGCTCATATTGCCTTGATAGAGAAGCTGCAGGAGCGGAAGGTGACGGATGGCACATGGCACATGGCAGACCTGCTGCGTGCGCTTCGTAGTTAGCTTGCACAGCACATGAAGGAACCACGACTGTCAATAACTATCTCATCACCTTTTTGGCCTTGAACCAACACAACGTTGAGTGCGCGTACAGTCACAGAGTGTGACTCTTGCTGTCTCACTCCATGATGTGTGGCTTGCCCCACGTTTGCTGCTTGATTGGCTTGCGAGCACGACGCGAACTGCGACCATGACCTAATGACTCTCCTATCGCGCCGCGGCCTTTATCGCCATCTGTCCCTGAACACATCTTCTGTGTGTAGTAGAGCTTCTGTCTCCTTGTCTTCTGTTCAGATATCTTCCTTGCTGAATTTACTAGCATTCCTCTTTCTTGGACTCCACCTATACTACTCTTCTCGTAGTCCGCACCCTCCACGCCACCACAATGGCCGTCGGTGATATTCCCTCAAGCCCCCAGCAGGCAACCGCCCCACCTCAACCCATCGATATTGAAGCGTGGACAGAGCAAGCGACTGTTGCGCTCAGTTCTGTGGCCATATCTGCCCCTGGAGATGCGCTTCAGGGTACCTCGGTTACGCTTGCGATCCCGCTCGATGAACACGATGCGCCTGCAGCAGCTGCACATCCCGTACATGCTTCAGCAGCTGCAAAGGAGGGCGGCTACTACCGCCGCAAAGAACCACTTCGCCGCGATAGCTTGAAGAGGCGTGAAGCTGTGCTGAAGGGCCAGGAGGGGTCTAGGCGCAGGCAACGCTGGGAGAATGGTACGTTGAGGGCGCTCTCTACCCCTCTCTCAATGACACTTTGCGCATTACAACACGGCCCTGTGATCATTCCCTGCACTGCGAGTAATTCATTCTTCAAAGTACGCGTCCATTGATTTCTAGACAGACCGTCTCCTGAACAACCCCTACGCCGAGCCTCCACTGCCAAAGGACTGGGAAGTTCATCCTACCTACACGGCTAAAAACGTGCCCTACTATCTTGCTCCTCTCTGGGATGCCGGCCTCAAGCGCCAGTCCAACGAACGCAAGACCGCTGCAGTCGCCCAAAAGGCCGCGACCAAGACCGTAGCCAACAAGCCCACAACCCCCGGTATTGTGCCCAAGGAACTGCGCGAGAAGCTCAAGCGATCGCGCGGCGCCAAGGGTCTTCTGATGGACCTCGAGGGCGAGGTGCGAAAGTTCGTTGTTGCCTACGAGGAGAAGGAGCGCAAGGCAGAGCAAGATGGCTTACCTGCCGATCCAGACAGCGAGGACGACGAGATCGTCTTCGTTGGACGGAACGGACAGATGAACGATCTTCGCTTGCCTACAGAGGCGGAGGCTGTCAAGAAAGAGCTCATGCTCTTTGAAACACCCGAGGAGGACGTTGGCGGCAGCTTCGGACGCTGGCTCGTACATCACATTGGTGTCTACTATGGCTTGAAGACGTGGAGCGTCACTGTCGGTAACCCAGCCAGGCGTGAAGCTTACGTTGGCTTGAAGGGCGCCAAGCTCAAGGCAGGGAACAACGGCAGCCAGGTCTGTAGCTCTCTGCCGCGACCACTCTATGGCTTGGTCTAGTTCTCTGTGGCCTCAAGCTCATCTCGTCATCTCTCGCATCCTCTACATTCGCTTGTTCAGTCTGCTTTACTCATATACAACGCTTGGCATGAGTCTGTACTCGCATCTTGCATCTGCATATATATGGCTGGGTCGTTATCATTGAATCATATATGCCGCTTGTTGACAATCTTTCTCGACAGCTGATCGTGCTGGTTTTGCTACCCCAGCTAGGATTGTTCTGCAAGGACCACCAAATGTTACAAGTGACGTGTAGAGGACCTGTGGAGCAACAGACAAAACGATTGTCTGCGAGAACGATGCGTCGGAAGTGCCGGGAATTTGTTGGTCATCCAACGCGAACATCCCTGTATTCTTGTACCTGGCAAACCCCCAATTTTGCTCCAGGGATCCTGTATGAGACTAGAGACATTGCCTTTGTGGCTGCCGAGGCGTAAGGTTGGTGTGACAACGGACATCAATGTTATGCTTTGGTGTTGGGTGTGATTATAACGGCTTTGGCTGTGTTTCGTTGGAGGTCTGGATGGTCACCGTGATACAGTGTGTATCGGTGGAATCTGACGACTCTGGAGAGGATTCTGAACCAGAATGGCGGGGGTTTCTTCGGTCGCATCAGACAAGAACCTTCTAAGATTACCTCCAATGCTGATCGCAACGGATGGTCTTGGCGCGCTACCTAGGTAGCTTACCAGATAAACACCAGTCCTGGCAACCTTCAGGCGCGTTCCTACTCGTCTTCATCACTCTTCCAGAATCAGCAACATGGCATCTACGGTCATAACCCAAGATGGCCAGGCAGTCGCAAGTTTTTTGTAAGCATCTCAATCAGCTGACAATTGTCACAGGGAGCTGATACTCCTTACAGCAACTCACTGCAAAAGTTGGTCGCAGAATGCGAACGCGCATTACACGAAGTGTATTGGAAACATCCGCCCTGGTTCTTACATCGCGTCAAAATCCAACCCACAATGTACAAGCAGCTATCTACTGTCGTCCAGTCGAGCAACCATTAATTCTGCCACTAGACTCCTCCACACCAGAGCGGGCCCCATGTTCATGGTCCACAGCATGATGCTGTTCACAGTGATGCGACAAAAATTTCCTCGCGAAGTCCGGGATCTGATTTATGCATGGATCTGGGATGATGAAGAACTGGAGGAGCACCGCGGCCTCATGCGCCATACCATGGGGTCGACGTGTCGAACGTGCGTCGACCCCTTGGCACTGCATTGCCGGCATCACCTGTCACTTCCGTACTATGTGCGATTCCGTCTAGTTGGAACAGACATGGCAAGAGAGCTAGTGGAGTCCTGGTATTCGGCTGCAGCGACTTATCCTGAGAAGGAGCTACTTTTGGCGTACCAACCCACCGATGTGAAGGACATCATCTGCAAGGACACTTTCAACGTCGGACTTGACCCGGCTCAAATATTGAGGAAGCTGGATATCAACACGAGCGTGAGCGACTTTGTTCTACCCGGAGATGCAACAGCGCGTGGTTGGGTTCGGAGTGTAGAGCACCGCCGGGAAGTCATAGCGGAGCCTCTTCTGAAACTTCAACACAAAGAGGGATTTAAGCTCACGATCAAGGTCCACCAAGAGCATATCCGGCTCAATCACTGGAGAGAGGTCTTTGATGCGTTGCGAGAACCAGTAAGGGTGATGAAGGCAGAGGGTGCCATCGTGAAAGCCACGTTCTGGTACGACAAGCAAGAATATGGGAGTACGAGTGTGAGCTACGACATTGTAGATGCCATATTGCAGCCTGAGGAGGAGTGGAGACCAAAGGCTGTGGCCTTTCTTGATGCGGTTCGGCTTCCCCTGTTCTCTTCCTTGACTCTGCTAACCACACGCATCAGCAACCCGTCATCGAGAACATTCACCGCTTGTACCGTGATGAGAACAAACCCGATTTTGACACAGAGAGCGATATTTATTTTACACAAGAAGAGCTAGATGCGCGGGAAGAGCAGGAGCGTGAGATCATGATGTATGGTATGGAGGGTGACGAACCGCGTCACGATTGGGAAAGTGAATACCTGACAACCGGGACTCTGCGGCATGAGAAAGGGGTTTGCGATTGTCCAGAGTGTGAACCTAATCTTGAATGGAGGGATTACAACTTCAACAACGACAATGAGTACGCTGACGAGGACGAGTACGCTGACCATGGCTGGTACTCGGAAAATTACGAGCTGTCTGACGTAGGGAGGTAGGGATATTGAGATAGAAGCTCTGGAAAGAATATACAGCCGTGACTGGGGTGTTGTGCCAGCACATGAATCCTTTCTATAAATTCCGCAATATACACTGGTAGAAGTATGCATACATCACTTGTACTTAGGGAGTTCAACATCTTCTGAGCATCGTTCATCAAGTTCATTCATAACTATAGCATCACCGGCTGTCCGTGCAATGACAACACACGATCCAAATCGACTGTGCAGAGATGTTTTTCATCCATCTTGTCCGACGCTACTCGAACTTTGCAAAAGCAAGTTCGTATGCCAGAGCAAGCGTCATGCGCGCATGCTGAAGCATGTGGTCGAAGCTTAGATACTCAATCTTGTCTTCGGTTGTGTGAATCTTGTTGTCGCTGTACTTGAAGTCTGACTCAATGACGAAAGCTGACGGGTAGCCGGCCTTGGATGCGCTGGCATGATCGGAACAGGCGTAACCGCACTTGGTCAGAACATACGGAATGCCGCAGTAGACGGTAATGATCTGCTTGATGAAATCGGTGAGGCCAGGGTCAACAAAGTCGGTAATGACACCAACAGACTCCGGCTCGCCTGCATCGAGCGTCTTCTGAACATAGCCGGTCATGTCCTGCTGAAGCATAGCCTTGACTTTGCGATCCTCCTTCTCGTAAGACTGGAAAATGGCCTGCGATCCCAAGAGACCTCCCTCTTCGGCAGAATACCAGTGAAACTCGATTGTGTTGTCGGCCTCGCCGTTGAGGATCTCCTCCGACTTGAGGAGTACGCGTAGTGCTTCGAGGATGGTAACGGTACCGCTGCCGTCGTCGTCGGCTCCTGGGGCGGCCAGGAGAGATGGAAAGAAGAGATTGATGCTGTCTTGATGAGCGCCAATGACAATCGTCTTGTCGCTCTTGCCAGGGATGGTGGCAATAATAGAGGACTGACCCCAGGGGTGGGGGAATGCCTTCACCGAGGCTTTGACAGCGCCTGCGTCGGCGAGAGTCTTGTTGACCTGTCCAAGAAGCCATGCCGAGCTCTCCACGCCGTATTTAGACTTGTAGTATCGGGTGTGGAATGAGGTAAAGGTCTCGAGATGCTCGCGCATGTTGTCCTTCTCCAGCTTCTTGAGGAGCGGAGCGATGGTTTCATTGTAGATGGGCTTTTCGGGAAACTTTACGCTCTCAGTCTTGAACTGGCGGTTGAGCGTGCCGAGCTCTTCGTTGTGCGTAATGTCGAAGAAGTTGATGTTTTGCTGGATCACGTCAGCGGCAAGCCTCGAAACGCACATCATGCGAACAGCTCTCAATGTCGGGTGCTTCTCCGTACCTTACGCAGCTCCCACTTCTCATCCTCGGTAATCCATCTTGTCTCGCCAGGTGACAGCTCGATGAGATACTCATCCGGCTCGACGACAGTAAGCTGCGTCTCTTGCAGGACGACTTGGGGGTCATTGGGATGCGAAACCGCAGCAGCAAGGGCTGCAGTGTAAAGTGGTAGCAATAGTGTGGTTGACTTCATGTTTGATGGAACTGAGGATGGTATTGAGAGCTACCTTGGTACGATAAGGTATGGCCTGGGGGCCTATCGGTGGTTGACGCGGTGATGCGGAGATAGCGCGGAGCTGTCCCAATCAGGCTAGTGTTCCATCACGAGGTCACGCGTCGTGTTCAGTCCACTTCTTGTTCACGCGCATGCACGAATAGCTGGGCACGTTCTTGCTGTCCAAGATGGGTATTCGTATCTGACATTGGGCTCTATTTCTATTGCAGAACAAAGGGGGGTTTTAATAATGCCACTGTTGAGAGGGCCAGAAAACATCCGGTGCAAAACGAACAAACTCCGCAACCGAAGAAAACAACCGAAATGCCAATCATCTCCCACCCGTCTAGGCATGCCCACATTGTAACTGTGATCAGCGGGAACCACGACGTCATCACTCCCCCTGTAGAGTCTGTTCAAGCTGCTGCATCTGATATGCCACCATCATAGCCACACCAGCTCCGAACAAGATGCATCTTTCCCTTGTCTCTGTAAAAATCAATGCGCTCACCAACGCAAACGCCAGAGCCATAGAACCTTTCATCAGTGTTCTGGCAAAGAGCTGGAATGCTCCATTCTCATCTTCACAGGTTGGCCGACGATTGTCCTGCATCCTCTTGAAGGCATTTCGGAATCTGTGAGCTCTGTTGATGTGTACAGCAGCTTCAAATACCATCGGACGAGCACGCCCTATCGCACCCTCATCACGGCCATCTATCGGCACTTTGATGGCGTCGTCGCTATCGGCTTCTATGATACTGCTCGTAGCTCGCCTTTTAGTTGTCATTCCTTCCCAGTATACACGTTGAAGATCCACCTTCGCCTCACGGCATATGCGAGGTATCTCTTGTGCAACATATCTGATCTGGTCCTCATTGAGATCTTCGACCTTCAGCGAAAGTCGAAGATTGATTGACGCCCTCTCGAGAGCATCCTTTTGGAACGCAGCTTTACGTTCCTGGGTCTGATGCTGGTGCAGAGGCCCAAGTTGCACGGTTCGTTTGTAGCTTCGCAGTCGATCCCATGATAGACATGGTTGCGTCTTTCGTTTCTCGTTAATTTTTTCGCAGAGCTGTATCAGCAGAAAAGGCCCTCCCTTCTCGGCTAGCAATTCTTCCATAGAGTTGCAAAGCGCGGTCGTGAAAGAGTTCGGCCCTGGACCAGACGTAAAAGATTCCGCTGCTGACGCTGCTAACAACTGGTAGGTCCGCGACCCTACGTTTTGGCACTTGGTGGCTGCTACACTCGCCATACAGCAATCCAATATGACAAGTGCATCGCCCTCCATATCGTCCAGAATTGGCAATTCCGCTTTGGACCAGCTTGCTCTCGCCATGTGTCGTCGGGACGCTCTGATATGTGAAGGGTCTTCATTTGCCGACAGCTCCAGAAATCTACCTTCATTGTTTCTGGAGCCGTGGCCTGTGTAGTAGATGATCAGTAAATTATGTCGGTCATCATGTTTATGAACATGATCCAGTATCGCCTTGTTGATGTCGAGCTGTGGGCGTTTGCTATCCTCGATTGCGTGTACGGAGCACTCATAGCCGAACTGGTTTACAAATATCGACTGCAGCCGCTCAATCTGGAACCAGGAGTAAGAACATGACCGCTACTAAATTATGGTACGATGTACTGACCTCCGCAGTATGGCCCTTAAATTCGTCTATACTTTCGTCCCATCGGATGATCTTTACCGCAACTTTTAGGTAGCCAAGGGGGATTTTCAAAGCCTCGTCCGAGGCTGCCTGGAATATGGTCTGTCTCACGGCGTCTCGTTTCCATTCCATAATTTCTTCTTCCTTTCTGGCGGCCTGTGCGGCGGCAGCATCATCTGGTGTGACGTATGTATTCTTTCGAGACACATTCGCAGGAGAAGAACTGCGGGAGATTGCTGAGTCGCCTTGCTGCCCCGTTTTGGTAGCTGACTTTTGGTGATTTGGCATGGCGAACGACTGTGCGACCTGAAGTATACAGGGCGGCCATTTGGGGATCGGCCCTGTTTTTGAAGTCTCACGACAGGCTGTGCAATCCCACAGCAATCGTCCACCCTGCGGCTATGCTGTCAAAACCGTATAGGTTTGGTGTTCTTCTATCACAAGCAATCAAGGGATGTTTGCCTGATCGCCTGCGCAGTTCGTGCCTTCTTTTTTGGTTGGCTCTCGGCCCCTGACGTTTGTCCTGCACACGGCGCCACACACGAACTCATCCCAATCAGAAGAGAACCCGACCCTCCACTACGATAGTGTACTAGGTCATCCGCCTGATCAATCTGCAGAGTTGAGGCTCAAAAACCTAATGCGGTACGGTACGTCTGTTTGTGGAGCCAGTGGAATTACAGCTTGGCTGAAGCATGCTGTGAGGCTTGAACAGATAAAGGGCTCAAGTGAGCCTGCTAATCCGCCTCGAGGCCTTAGGCATTTTTAACGCAGCAAATAAGCGAAGAGGCTCGTCTACTCATCGCTCCTCCGCGAATAAGATCTTCCCGATGCCAGACCAGGTGAGATCACACAGATCCCAATTCATCGCCAGCGGATGGGCCTACTACTGACCGGTCGCCCTTTGCCTCGCACAGAAAAACCTTTCCGAGAATGAGCGAAATAAGTCAACGGTGGAAACTAGTGATACCCCTGAGATTGTGAGTAGGGGTTGTCTCAATACAAGCACAGTGCTCAGACTAACGTTTTTGACCAGCGGGGGCCAGAATTCGAGAATGATGATCCGGTCAAAATGCTGATCACCGATTCAGAGAGCACGCGTTTCAAGACTTTATATGTAATTCGTTCAAAACTTGTAGGCAGTCGTTGGATGTACGAGTTGAAGGATCCCGACACCAATCTACCTTGGGAAGAAGGCAAACTGTTCCCAGGAACTGCTTTCGCGAGCGACGAATGTGTGCTTGGGTAACGTGTCACACATCTGCCTTACCAACTCGAAGCTGCGACCTCTTGCCATTCCCAGCCTTCCATGTTGGTCCTACTATAAGAACATGGCCTTGCCTCCTCAATACGAGTTATTCGAGCTTTCTTGTTTTAATGTTCTAGAGTTCTCCTGTGTACACGACGAGACTCTCACTTTTTGCCATTTCGTTCTTATGAATACGGTTCGCACAATGCATCAAACAAACACGCCCACTTTTGATATTTCTGATGCGGAGAAGGGAATTGTCCAAGGTCCACAAAGATATAACGAAGCAAACTTCGAGAACCATAGTCGAGCAACAACATTGGCCCTGAAAGAGACAAATCCGCATGACTCCACGCGTTGTCAGGTGGGTAAGGACGTTACTCACGCCAAGCCTACGGCAGCAGAAATAGAGCGCGAGATTACGGAGACCAAAACAATACCGTGTATGTGAAGATTCGTTTGATTTATTGTCTACAGAACTAAGTTCAACGCAGTAGAGGCTTATCCGCAGGGTTATCCTCGACAAGCAGCATTCCAATCCAGTGAGCCGAGCTGGTCGATATACCGTGGATTCAATTACCTGCACTCCCGTGTTATCTTGGAACTTCAAGACGAGCTCCGTTGTTTGGAGAAAGGTCTCACAGACATGGACTTGATTGATTTCAAGAATGGCAACGAGAAGCCATTGCGGTCACGGAGCGGAGACCTTGTACAGGCCAAAAGAGCAAAGACTGCCAGCAAGCGTGCGCACATCATCAACGAGATCAGATGCAAACTCGTGAACTACGGTATGACATGACAAGGAGGTTTAATGCTTTGCCATTGACGCAGTGGCAGACGAGATACTATCAAAAGCACGCGATCTTAACGCATTCCAACGTCCGTCAAGGCGTGATTACCGAAACTTTCGGACGTGGTTCTACAACATAAAGCCACTGACAAATGACTCGGAAGAAGAGTTCATATTGCGTAAAGAAGACCTCTTGTCTCTTCGACATGGCCGCGAATGGTCGGGTTTCGACGGCTTCGTCGAATCGTGCCTTCGTAGAGTGCACTGTCGTCTTACTCAGGTAGGTGAAGACTGTCAAAACTACATCCCCGCGTCTAACATGCGCAGAAAATATTCGCAACGAAGGAGCTTCGCGAAAAAACCAGTGACAAGTGCACGTTCTACTACTCACAGTCACGTATCGAAAAGCTTGTTGGACTGATCATCACTGTCATGATATTCGTCTTACTAGTCTTGCCGGTTGTGGCTATGTACCAGCTGACTTCAGTCGGTGATCGCAACTCTACTTTTGATGCTGTTGGTATTCTGGTAGTCTTCACGCTTCTATTCTCAGCAGCCATGTCACTTGTGACGAAGGCGAAGCGGCACGAACTCTTTGGAGCTAGTGCAGCATATTGTGCAGTACTGGTCGTTTTCATCAGCAACTTCAACAATGATGCGAATCACTGACTTGAGTGAACACACTTGGGAAGGAACAGTCGAATCTTTCTTGTTTCTTTCAATCATGCAACGTCTTTCATACCACGGCTTTGAGGTAACCACTTTTGTTTCCTTGTCAAATCTAATTTATGCGCCTGCAGTTCAGACTCTTGTACCAGGTATGCTTGTTTCGAAGCTCCTCCGAGAGAACGACGGGATCATCTTTAGGAGCAAGCATAGGATAGAGAAGACAGTTATGAACATCTCACTGTATAACGTCGGCGTGCTCATAATAGGGACTCCATCTTGAAAGCACATGGACGACCATTTTCAAATCTCAAGAGCCGCTCAAGCCCGGTATTGGAATTCGCTCCCTAGACACATGACTGACATCCGTGCCCAGCACCAGAACAACCACCTATCTTTGGGACAACAAATATGTCGTGCTCGTCGAACAAAATCATTCAAACTGCGCCAGAATACTGGTGGCCCTCCAATTATTACGGCTTGAGCAAATCACAACTTCCTCGGTTCTCAATGATCTGAACGGACAGTTTGTCTCGAAATGAGATGATTCGCAAGTAAAAGGATGCTACAATTATTACGTAGCTTTCAGAGCGATGTTGTGTTGTTGTCTGCTATGGCTGTCGGCAATGCGGGGGATTGAGTTCTGGGTGGGGAAAATCGCTCGCGTCAATAGCACACGAGAAGACCTCTGGATGCTAGTGACACTTTCCTCAAGAAACCTGCCCAGGTGACACCTTCAGAATACATTGCGCAAGCTTGTAACTTCTCAATTAAAATGACCGACTCATCAATCGTTCTTATTACCGGCGGCAATACTGGCATCGGCTACGAAAGCGTCAAGGCTCTCTATGCCTCGCCACAACCGCACACCATTCTGATGGGCAGTCGCTCTCTCGAAAAGGCCGAGAACTCAATCTCCAAGCTTAAAGGCGAAATCTCAGAGTCCAAGTCAGAGGTTGTACCGATCCAGATTGATATCGAAGACGACGCATCTATTGAGAAAGCGTTCGGAGAGGTCGAGAGCAAGTATGGTCGGGTCGATACGTTGGTCAACAATGCCGGTAAATTTTGTCCTCTTAATCATCGACATGATAGACTGACCAGTGGCAGGCGGATCATTCGATGGCATTATGCGCGAAGATCCTAGCCCCAAAGGCATTCGCGCAGCTTGGGACAAAGCCTACTCTCTCAATACAACCTCCACCCAAGTAGTGACACACGTCTTCGCGCCCCTCTTGATTGCGTCCCCGAATCCTAGACTGATATTCGTAACGTCTGGTCTGTCCTCCCTGGAAAATTGCTCTGGCAGTTTCGACGCCAAGCTCCTTAACACGCCGCCGCCAAAGGGTTGGCCTAAGCCGCCATCCATGGCTCAAACAGCATACCGCTCTAGCAAGACTGCCCTGAACATGCTGATGTTGCACTGGGCGAAAACTCTTGGCGTGGATGGTGTCAAGGTGTTTGGAATCAGCCCTGGGTTTCTGGCTACAGGACTTGGAGGTGCGGGGCCGGAGATGATGAAAAGATGGGGTGCTGGCGATGCAAGCATCGGGGGTGGCTTCATCAAGGATGTTGTCGAGGGAAAGAGAGACGAAAACAGCGGGAAGGTCATCAACAAGGATGGTGTGCAACCTTGGTGAGTGGAGCCTATCTCAGCATAATGATATCAAGCATTCTTGGTCCAACGGTAGGATAGTCTTGCAATTACGATGTCTTGTTTTTGCCGGCGGGAGGAGGATATTTCCAGCAATTCGTTGTGATACTCTTTCGGAACTCGCCCGGCTTTACCGGCCCTAGTGGCCAATCAGATTAAGTTGCTTGTTTCCGCAGACAAGCGGGCATCTGCTGTGTGAATCGTGTTTTTATTCGTGGGCAGCTCGCTGCGGCATGGTGTTCGTTAACGTGCAGCAACTACAACGTGATTGGCTTCCGCATGCCGCACAACCTTAGTGGTGTCTAATAATATCGACACCAGTCCCTCTTCTGTGCAATACTGTTGGTTTGCGATCCAAGCAGCCCAAGTCTCTTGTGCCAACATCCTCGACCTGCAGCTATCCTATTGACACCTAGCAATGTCGGGTTTATCCTTTAACGTGTGTTTGACTTCATGATAAGGGACTTTCTAGGCACAGCTCGATACATCGTGCATTGCAGTGCATGCTGTGATAAGGCTGACTTGCTTCGCGGATCCCTTTCATTATTGCCGTACCTTCCAAAATTCTGCAAGCTCTTACTCAAGAACATTTGTGATAGATGCAAAGCCTTCTGTCGCCCGCTAGAATCGCATTCGAGGCGGCATATTGCATTGCGCTGAACTGTCGCTCGACACGAGTGCAGTTGTAACACTTTTAACACTTTCGCCACTCAGCCTTGTGTGCTCGCTCACCTATCTCGTAGTCTTTTCCGCCCCCACTACCTAGATGCACAAGTCTATCGTTTCTGCGCTTGCGGATTTTAGTGATAGGTTCATCGGGAATCAAACTGTGCTGCGCCTCGCCGCCCCCGGCTCTTTCTTTCTGGGGGCTACAATACGCTTCGTTATCTATCAACATGTTAATATGGTTTGTGCGTGCTTTCTATGTATGTATACTAAAGGCCTCGGAACTTGGCCCTGGAGAAATATCGCTTTCCCTAGCCATCATATAGAGAGCCCTTGGTGCACCTGGAAAAACACTTCAAGATCGTTGCCATGCAATCGGAGAGCGATTCGGTCTACCTTGGGATCTGGACAAACTGGTCTCGAGGCTCTGTCACTGGGCTTACCCTCACGACCACGCTTCAGAATGGTGGCTTGCTCATCGCCTTCACCGCACTGTTCGTCACCTTTACCGGAACCTGTTTTTGGACCATTGTCTCATTCATCATCCATCAAAACATGAGTCGGAAGACACCCCAGAGTGCAGTGTATCACCAACAGCAAGCGATACTGCGCAACTCCGAAACCAGCACGGCAGCATTGTGGAGATTGTCAAAAATGTCTTGGACCTGGCGCAAAGTAGTGCCGCTCACCTTGCTGAAATCTGTCTCATTGCCTTTGGTCTTGAGTTTAGCGACGTTTTGCGCTTTCAGCACTGCTGGTGTGTTTTCATCGCGGGTAAACACTCCCATATAAGACCGACGTGTGATGCATACGCTGACTTGACACATCAAAATCTAGGTAGCTACGTCCAGGGGTGGCGAGGTTCTCATCAAGGGCGACAAGTGCGCTACATTGAATACTTCTCTCATCAATGCGGAGCAGAACATGCGTCCATATCAATCATATCTGGCAAGCAGAATCAGATCAAGCTCCAACTACGAATCGATTTGCTATAGGAATACTGTGTCAGGAGAAAGTTGTCGAACGTTCGTCAAGGAAACTCTTCCTGTGGCGATAACAACCGCTACTCCTTGTCCATTTCCAGGCAACGATCAAATATGCCGATCGTCAGCAGGAGCACTCCGACTAGATTCCGGTTTCCTGAATAGCCACTATGATCTGTGGGTGTTCCTGTACAGACTGCATCGGAGACATGTACTGACTTTGTACACCTAAATTTAGAGGCATCAATTCACGTCCTTCCTCAAGATTTCTCTATCGGACTGTAAACACTTGCGCCCCAATACGTAACAATGGCTATACGCGCTGGAATAATACCGGAAACCGACAGATGATACAGTTCCTCTACGGGGACGACCCTGATTTTTATGAAGATGACGGAGAATACACTATCCAGTTTGATGCAACAGGGTTTGGGGAAGGAGACGGAAAAACAGGTCGCAACGTGTACGATGTTTAGTAAGTCGCGCAGAACCACGGGTTGCTTTACGAACTAATATCCCTTATAGTTATACCACACGCTGGGATATAAGCGACGCTGATCAAGCATCTGCATCCAATTCATGGCAGCCCATTCCAGAACTCTCAGTTCCCGACGCGGATGTCAGTGTTTTTTTCCTCGAGACAAACAGTGTTAGGTACTCCACACCTGTTGACGACCCATGGTTTGCCGCGGAGCAAGGCCCGATAAATGCGACCACGGTATACAGGAAAATACCTTTCCAGCTCTACCGGAGCGATGAACCAGTGCGGGCACTAGCGTGTGTCCAACAATACCAGTTTTGCAATCCTTCCCTGAAGCCTGATGAAAGCTGTACACCACTACAGGGCATTCTTGAAGCTACGCGGATAGCTGCATCAACAATCTTCTCAACACCAAAAGATAGAGATGGGTTTCTATGGTCTTTAGCTGCTATTAGGAACATGGCTAACGGCTTCACCGAATTCGTCGATGTCTTGAGAGGTGCATCTCTTTTGGCAAGCGATTATGTCTCCAACCTTGGGCAGGACGGGTTGCCGAGTAACCAGTGGGAACTTGAGCTCGAACATTGGTTCAGGCTTACACTATCCGATCTACAGCGGGCCATATTAGATCAAGCGACGGGTCCAGTCACGCCAGAGGCTCGATCATTCCACTCACCGCCTACATCTCCAGGAGCGCGAGCAATCTGTAGTAACCAGAAGATTCGGAGCGACTCCTATACCTCGTTCAATTTGCTCGGCCTTATCTTGGTATTCTCCATTGGTAGCCTTATAATGCTCATCTCGGCCTGCCTACCTACCGTTACTGCGCGTGTACAAAGGCACAAAAACCCGTTTGCCAGTATCGAATGGGTTACAAGCGATATGTTACAGCTCCAGCGGCTTGCGCATGAGGCTGTCGGGACTGGACATTGGGAAGGCGCATGCGATGACTATCCGCGAACACGAAAAGGCGATATCCTGGCTGTGCTAGACATCTCCGATAGGAAGCACCCTGTTCTCCGAGCTCCTGCAGAGGCAGAAATGATGAAATTGGCAAAGGAGACAGAGACAGAAGGGAGCGAAACAAAAAGTATTGAAGAGCGAAGGAATGACTCGGTCCAGGAGTCTCTTTTGAGCATCGAGCTCCCACGGGTTTCCTTGGAGATATCGCATCGCTTTGCAGCTGAAGTGTGTTAGTTTACGCGTAGATGCGTGGATTTCTAGAGCAGTCTATACAAATGAGAGATAATGCAGAAATAAGACATTTTCGGCTTCTCCTTGATGCCTTGTATATTGATGAAGTGAGCATGTTGATGATGGTCCTAGAGAGCAAAGGCGCGATACCAGGTATTGCGAGTGCGGATGACGACATGACGCGTACCTCGGCTGCTCAGAGCGTTATCGATAAGACTCGAAGGCATGCTGCACCATTACAAAGCAGCCCTCAAATCCACTGCGCAACAACAAACACCGTTGAAAGATAAAGAATTCACATGCCGATAACACGAGGCCAAAAGCGCGACGCGGAGATGGAGGCAGCACTAAAACTTTTCTTCTCAAGCCCACGCTTTGCAGTAGCCGGCGCTTCTTCCGATCCACACAAGTACGGGCACAAAAGTATGTCAACATCTATTCTTCCCATGGCACCTCCCCCTAATCATATCTGATGTGATGTTATAGTCTTTGCGTGGTATCTTCAGCACTCTCTTCCTGCGACGCCTCTAAACCCAAAGAGTCCGAGTGTCACGATATTAAACCGTGCTCATACCACTGTGCCCTCACCGGCCGCTCTCCAAGATCCACCAGCATCGAGTTACTCTCTATCAGTCATCACGCCACCCGCCGTTACAAGGCAGTTGCTCAAAGAGGCGAAAGAGGCAGGCATTCCTGCTGTATGGCTGCAGCCTGGGAGCTTTGATGCAGAAGTACTGGAGTATGCGAAAGCCAACTTCAAGGCGGCGATTGGCGGGAATGGCGGAAGGGGAGGTGAAGGGTGGTGTGTGCTTGTCGATGGAGAAGAAGGGCTAAGGATAGCTGGACGAGAGGCGCCAAGGCTTTGAACGGGATGGAAGATCGATTACACAGTATGTTTTTCTCTCCGATCTGACATTCAGAAATGCCCCGACAATACACAGTTGCCTACGAAGGTTTATGACTACTTCGGGCCCAATTACAAGCGGTTGCACAACCCGGCCTTTCCTTCCTCTTGTCCGGCTCTTCTCAGCCCTTCTTCCACGCGCTTTCCGTCTCAAGCCAAGTCGTAAAATTCTTCATCTCCGGGTTCACCTTCTTGCATCCTTCAATATCAGCGCCATATCCCACATCACGGAACCATTTGAACATATAGCCAAACTCTTTCGATATCCAGCACAACGCGCTGGCAACAGACTCATAAGTCATTGGAAGCTTTTCTCCTGTCTTTTCCTCGAACGTTTCTTTGAATTGCTGGAACGACAGTGCCTCGCCCGCTAGCGATATGCTCGTGTTCTCGTATACCGGATCATCGTTTTTGAGAAACGCTTGAGCGGCGAAGATGCCAATATCACTGGTACTAACCAACTGCAACTTCTGTTCCCTGGGCATACTGATCGCCCAGCTCGTGGTGAAGACCTTGCCAAAGAAATTTGGCATCAAGTTATCGAAGAAAGCTACAGGACGCAGCACTGTGTATGTCATGCCACTTTTCCTGGCGGTGGAGAAGAGGTGCTGCTCGATGTTGTGCTTCGTGATGAAGTGTGGGACTACTGTCGGATCTGTGTCCGAGTTTGCGCCGCCACGGTCCACAGAGGAGAAGACGAAATGTGATACACCATTCTTGATGGAGGCATCTACGAGATCTTTGCCTTGTTTCTCTTCGTTCTTGCCGAGTGCCTACGAGACTATTCAGTAAAGCCCAACGGTCAATGTTCCAAGCGCGCTTACCTGAACGCTGTAGACACCCCAGATTGGTGCCTGCATCGACTGACCGGCTGTCTTGAATATCTCATCGACCGCATCGAGGTTTCCAGTGACGAGCTTTATGCTCGGTGACTTTTGCTGAAGCTTTTTGGATGATGAGGATTGAGCATCTCGTGTAACTGCGAGGATCTCATAGGGTGCGTTTGCTTTCAGTAAAGCATCTATGACAGAGCCGCCTTGCTTGCCGGACGCACCTGTGACGAGAATTGTTCTGAGAGCCATGGATTGTTGATAGAGTGTCAAATGATGAGGCTGAGGCGGAGAAAGCGTGATCTGGAAAGTTGTCGATGCTAAGAATCGAGTCACTTCTGCATGTCTTATAAAGACCCAGTCTAGGACGTACAATACCGCAGCAGTATCAAAGCATCATAAATCTGCACGGTGTTGCATACAGCGAGCGCGCGAGCCGGCACATTATCCGTCCGCTTTTGGCAGTGGCTAAGATAAATGACGCTGATTGGAGCTCGGCCTTTTGGACAGCGAACGCGAGGCGGCTTGACATATCAACCCCCTACTGACAGCTCCGTCACATCACGTCAGCACACAACAAAAGGTCACAACGCAGTTGCTTATTGTCTAGTAGCGCATTAGAGCGCAAAAAAGGGTATATATATTTGATGACGTAAGTGGTTCCTAGTATTCCGAAATGACATGTATCGCGTTGCTCATCCAATGAAAATTACAACTCCTTCGCAACAGCCTCCAAAGACTCTTTGAAAATGTTGCAAGCCTGGCTCAATTCCTCCTCACTGATTGTGAGTGGTGGAATGAATCTCAGTACATCGAAGACGGAGGTACTGAGAAGAAGCATGTCTCGCTTGACACACTCCTGTACAATCTTGGGTGCTATCTGCGGCTGGCTCTGGCCGTTGCGCGCAGCGGTGTTTGACGAATCGCGTTGTAGTTCCGGGTTCGCGAATTGCACACCAACCATGAGACCTGATCCGCGAACATCCTCAATCAAGTTGCCGGCCTTGGTTCCAGAAGACTTGAGATCGTTGAGGAATGAGAATATTTGCTTGGAGCGTGCAGCGACGTTATCGAGAATCTTTTCCTCGTGGAAGGCTTTGATTGTTGCTGTTGCGGCGGCGCATGCGACTGCGTTACCCGCATATGTTCCACCCATCGATCCAGGTTTTTGGAGATCCATGAGCTTCTTGCTGCTGGCAATACCAGATAGGGGGAACCCGTTGGCAATGCCCTTTGCGAAGACGAGAATGTCTGGCCGTACTCCTGACTCCTGGACAAACCACAGGTGTCCCGTGCGACCCATGCCAGATTGGACTTCGTCGGCAATGAAAAGGACATTGTGCTCGTCGCATATTTGCCTGACACCGTGCAGGAACTCTGGAGGGGCTGGGACATAGCCTCCCTCACCCAGGACGGGCTCGAGGATGACAGCAGCAGTGTCTGCCGGAGACGTTTGCTGCTGTAGAGTAAGCCTAAGCTGAAGTAGTGCCTGGCTCACGAGCTTGTCCTTTGGTGTGTCTGGCGGAAGACCAAACTGGCTGTAATATGGGAACGCGGACGCGAAGACGCCGCCCATTAGCGGGCCGTGACCCTCGCCATAGATAGTCTTTGATCTCGTCATCGAGGCAGTGGCGTTTGTGCGGCCATGGTAGGAGCCTTGCATGACGATGATGTTGGGCTTCTTCGTCGCTGCACGAGCCAATTTGACGGCAGCTTCAACCGCCTCAGCGCCCGAATTCCAGAAGAAGACGGTATCGAGCGACTCGTGTGGAAGAATGGGAATCAGCTCTTTGAGAAGAGCGATTTGTGCGGAGCTGAAGCCAATGTTGACCTGAGCGTGGGTGATTTTGTTGCATTGTGCCGCCGCAGCGGCGCTGACCTTGGGGTGACAATGACCGAGATTGACGACACCGATGCCAGCCGTCATGTCCAGAAGCTTAACGCCCTTGTCCGTGGTAATGAAGGTGCCCTTGCCATCTTCGAAGACATGCTTCGTGAGGCGGCCAATGCCCTTTGCAATGTGTTGTTCGCCGAATGCCGCTGTGTCCATATCGGAGGACGCTCGTCGAGTGGTGGAAAACGTTCGGGGATTCGTTCGGACAGGTCGTGGGAGAGCGGATGCAAGGTTACGAGAAGCTGGCAGGCTGCCTCTGAGAAGGATATTTGTCTTCATTATGTATCGCCGTGGTGGTAGTGCCACGCTCGAGCGCCGTCGAGTATAATGTGGAAGGGTCCGGCTTGAAACGGCCTGACGTAGCTAGTACGCACCGCTTGTCGTTTATCTCCGAATTAGACGCCCTACACGCGTTCATGTGACCTTTCGCGACAATTCACGGTAGTCAACAACTCAACTATAACATGCTTGCTAACCCCTTTAGGCAATGCAAGAGACTTCATCGCCAAGACTGTGTGTATGTTTTGCCCAGTAGTAGATTGTCTACACGCCCCACACGCCCGATCTCTGTAGAGTGGCTGGCAATTGCTGCTTGGGCAGAATTTGATTCAACGATCACTACGCGCATGCCGCCCTTGGTGTCCCAATAGACAACCCTACATAGTAACTGAACCGACATCTACTGATCGGGGAATAGCGTGAACATCTACGATTATTTTACCAGCGTGGAGTATACCGAAAGTCAACGATGAGCTTAGACTGCCTGCTTCGGCCTATTCTCGGGTATAGCAGCATTTCTCCGCAGCCTCCCAAAACGGCAACGCACTGTAGGTATAGAGTGAATACAGCATGGCGGGAGCCCTCCACAATCGCATTAAAGTACAGAGGACACTAGATGGTGCAAATTCGCTAACACTGCTCGAAACTAGTGCATCTTCGACTGCACTTTGATTGTAGGCATAGTCTCAGACGTGGCTTCCTTCCTTACAATTCTAAGCCATTGATCCCGGATCTCGATGGCCTCCAGCAACGGTTGTTGTTACTGTAAACTTGGTCTCCTTGATGATGTTCTTCTGTGAATCTCCGTCGCTGTGATCAGCGTCATCATTGTCACCCAAAGTCTGGAATGTGTCCATGACTATCCCACGCGAGCGCAAGGTGGGCGGCTGTCTGTTGTTCGATCCGGATCGATATGCTCTCCCACTGGATGCGGCGGGTGTATTAGAGCCTGCCGACACCCTGATGCGGAGAGAGAGGAGAGGGCGAAGAGGGGGTAGCGAGCCGGCGATGAGGCCGATGCCTACTTCGACCAGGGACCAGAAGCCGATTTTGCCCGTACCGTACATGAACTCGCCAGGGTCGCTGTAAAGTGTGAGGTACTTGAGGCGCACGATGGTGGCGCACGATGCACTGAGTTAAGTCAGTTGTTTGCCACATAGCGTGGGGGATGGAGGCCTTACAAAGAAGCGAGCGCTAGCATTACGACCACTGAAGCCTTGACAGCCCCCTTCATCTGAACGTTCCAGAGCAGGATGGCCGGCATAATCGAAAGACTGAAGTCCGCTGCAATCTCGACGGCTGAATAGAATAGACTGACATTCGTGTTGAGTTGCAGATTACAGGTACCGTTCGACTCGCCCCAGAGAGTGTTAATAGGGTGGCCTAGTCGTATCATTAGCAACAGTATACACCTCATTTAGAGCGATTCGACCCACAGATATTCGCGATACCTATACAGAATACAAGGGCTGCAGTGATGGTGGATCCAATAAGCACCCACAGAGCCCATGTGAAAAATCGGCGGTTGGCAGCGATACGCAGAAGCGCCACTGCAACACTGATCTTGACGAACATGGCGCTGGTAGCATAAAAGTACTCTGCGATATAAAAGAGCTACTGAACGTCAGCTTCGGCTCATGTGAGGCTTCGTGGAGAGGATGTATCTACCTTGATCCCCTTGGATATTGTCAAGGGCGGCACCTCCCACGAATACTGCCCGGAGCCATAGTAAGAGCAGGCGATGCAAATAGCGGCTGTGACCGAAAATGTAATCTGTAATAAGCTATCAGTTTGCGTGCCACATAACGATGGTGTCGAGCTCTTACGATTCCAACAAACATGAAGTAGTCATCCATGCCCCACGCTTTTCTCCATACCCGAACTCCGACTCGCATGCAGAAAACGAGCCAGCTCAGCACGAGCAATACGATGCCGCAATACAACAGCGCCACTCCATCTCTAGCCACCTCGACAGTCGTCATACTCCCCACGCAATACTGATAAACGGCTCAAAGACTCGAAACGAAGCAAACAAGTAGAGAACAAGAGACCCCAGGGCAGCCTGGTGCAGCTCGCCGGACGACATATATTGGACGTTTCATCTCTTCTACCCTATGCCATAGCAGGTTGCCGTTCGGTCGATTCATGCCCTGAACTGTGAGCCGTGCGAACAGGGCCCCGTGTCGAATGCTTGGGCCGCGGGCGCTAGACGCAAAGAGCTTCGTCTGGGTGAGCTCTAACGTCTTACGTAGCTCCGGAATCTACCATCGCTAGTAGTGCTGGCTCTATAACTGCCGAGTGGTCCGATGTTCTCTTGAGACCCTGCAGCGCAGAAGTTTAGCTCTGTTCACGCATGATCCGTTACGGGCCGCGATTTGACAGGAGCTACTTGCACGGAAGGAGCTTTTTGTGTGCTATCGTGCGATTGACCTCAAAAGGCATAAAGCCGATGAAGCGTAGTCGACCCCTTGATATGGTCTATGTACGTACACAATACATGACATGTCTTACATGGGTTGCGTGACATTCGTTTTTTGTCGGGCCGTTGCCAATCAAAGTGGGTCTTGCAGCTTCGGCTATCCTGAACGGGGTTGCAACACCGGCGTTGCACAGATTACGTGAGAAGGCATTCTTCGGTCCAAGCCAAGATGTCGGGCAAAAAGTTGGAGAATTACTTGGGACTGGCCTGCTGCCGTTGGAGTAGGGGCTTGAACTAATTGCTGGGCAGTCGAGAAAGCTTGGCCGGACACCGCTTTTGTGGCTTCTGGGCCGCACGCTCGCTTACCACGAGCCGCATCCTTCCCCTGCGACGAAAAACGGGGCCTCAACTGCCAGACCTTGCCGATTTCGTGGTTTTCTCTGTAAATCTCCGGAGGCTTCCCAGATCTTGTTTGACTTGATGTTTCTGGGCCTAGAATCCCGACAGCCTCATAATGCCAGTCACTAACTGTTCCAAATCAATGCACTATCGCATTTAGCATGAGCTGATGCGCTCTGATGCGCAGGGGGGCTCCAATATGTCTGCATAATACCCTCTCCCTTTCTAGATCTCGATTGAACTTCCATCCATCTACTTTCATCATACCTGATTTCGCCATGACTTCCTTCCAAATTCAAGACTCTGACCTAACAGGCGTGCGGGGCAAAGTTGCCGTGGTGACGGGTACTTCAATCCTATCGAATAGTTTTCCAAACCTAGATCACTGACATTGTCGCAGGTGGGTCATCAGGCATCGGCCTCGCCACAGCTGAGCTGTTGGTCTCTCTAGGTGCACTAGTTGTCATCGGCGATATTCAAGCACCACCGGCATCTGTCGCTGACTGTCACTTTGTCCAAATCGATGTCAGGCGCTGGAACGATCTGACGAAACTTTTCAAAGCCGCAAAAGAGAAGCATGGCCGAGTTGACTATGCATTCGCCAATGCCGGCATTGGACCAAGGGCAAATTATCTGGCTCTTGAAATCGACGAAAACGGCGATCCAAAGGAACCAAGTGAAGATACCATTGACATCAACCTGGACAGCGTGGTCAAGACCGCGACGCTTGCTGTTCATTACATGAAGGACCAGGCCGAGGGTGGATCCATCGTCATCATGGGGTCCAGCACCGGCTTGCATCCAGTCCGAGCTGTCGATTACTGTGAGTAAAGGGTTCGCCGATCATGTGTACATCTCCAACTGACAACGCGGCTCAGCGACGGCTAAAGCGGGTGTTCTGGGCTTTGGCAGGAGTTTCGCCCTTTTGGTGAAAGCTGCTGGTCTGCCTATCCGCGTTAACACACTCGCCCCTTCATGGACGGCAACTCAGGTCTTGCCCGATTTGCAGGGCCTCCTAGATGCGGTCTCTGAGAACTGCCAGTCTACCTCTGTGGTTGCCAGGGCAGTCGCATATTTGATGGTGGACAAGTCTCGGCACGGAGATCTCATCTTTGCTTGCGATGGTAAATACACGGAAATCGAGAAGGCTGTGCTCGCACCAGCGTATGCAACCATCATAGGAGACGGGCCGAGTGACGACGCCGTTCTCGCAAAGATCTTGGCTCTAGGTAGTTAGGAGGTTGATGAATTCGAAAGCAAGTTTTAATGTATCAAATTGGGTTGCAGGCGTGCCTGCAGCTGGAACAAGAGCGTGGTGACATGAATAATAGTAGCAATCCCATATATCTGGAAGAACAGCGAGCTCTGCAAAGATACTACCTATTATCTTTATATGAGCTGTCTAGGTCTAAACACACTGACTATAGTAGTCACCATTCGCCTTGCACGTCGATCCACTCGCACAGTTCGTGCATCCACTATATGTCATACCGCCACACTGCGCATACCTTGCTACTTCGCATATAGGCGCAGCCGGCGCAGTCGGCGTAGCAGCTATACTGGTTACCAGGGTAGTGGGGGTTGCAGGTTCAGCAGACGGCGCGGGTACAGGAGTACTTCCTGTACCGTCCCAGACAGCAGGGCCTGGAATCGGGTATGTGGTTGCCTTCATGGCGTCGGGAGAGTCGATGTTGAAAGCGATGCCCGGTTCCGTTCCGGTGTATGCACCAGGGAAAGATACGAGTGCGGATGCTGGCGGGGAGGCTGTTCCGGAACCTGTCACGGTGAACTGAGCGCATTCAGGATAGACTAGAAGGTGTGAGCTAAAGTTGCGATGCAAGTGCGTCGAGTAGGAAGCTTACACTGTGGGTTATTTGCCTGATGAACAGCGATGAGCTCGTGGCGGATCAGGTAATTGCCCGCTGCGAGTGTGGCCGGAATGGTGATAGTGGCATACAGAGTGTCAAGGATGGCATCGCCCGCCCAGATTCCTGCGTTTTGAGTGCCGGATATGAGACCTTGCTCGAATATCTTGACTGTGGTTACGTGAGCAAAGCTGACAATTCGAGAGAGAGCTGACACGTACACCAGACCTTGCCCGCTCCATCGAAGCTGTCGCAAGACCCTGGGCATTTCGCCATGTATACAAGAAATGATGTCGGCCTATGAGTCCACTGCTTCCAGTGTGTCTTCAACTTTGCGCCGGCGGCAATGGTCCCTGAGACGCCTGTACCGAGTGTGCCTTTGTTGTTGCAACGGATGTTGACCGTCTATGGGGTATTAGCTTCTGCAGGGTCCGCCTTGTTGCGAAGTCTTACTGAGAGATCTTTGATATACAGAGGGTCGTAACTTGAATACTGCCGCTGAATTGTTTTTTGGCCCGCAGCCGAGTTGTATGGCGACCATCTTGGTTGTGTTAGAGTATGCAACGAGGAGATATGATAAAATCAATACCCTTCATATTTTGTATCTCCTACGATGTACTGGTCAACTCCGCCATGTGCAGTCGCGATCGCTACCAGCGAGGCAGCTCCTGTAAAAGCTGCAAGAAACCTCATGTTGCCTCACGATACCGACGGAGAAGATAAACAATAGGTTTTTTGGCCTTCTGAGATGACCAGAAATCTTACAGACACAGAGTGCATCGTCTCATATACGCTTCGTCTGCCCCTGCAAGCCATATCAGCGCATACCGCGCGACGACACCGGGCATCTTGTCACATCGCGGAAGCCAATTTCCACACATATCATAGATCGGTGTATGTTGCTAGACCACATGCTCGGTTTGTCACAGCCGCATGGCGCCTCGGTCTAGGGAGAAGTTCGTGTTACCGGCCTAGATCTGGAGAAGACCATTTAATTTTTCTGGTCGACCAATAATGCGGGGAGACGAGTGAGAATTTCGGGGTAGTTTGACGGAGGAAGCAGCCATTGTGTGTGTGTATAGATGAAGTTTGCAGGGATGTTAATAGCCGGAGGTCAAAATTTGCGGGGATATCGGTAGCTTGTGCGCATGACCTTGGTGCTTGGTGTTAGAGGTGTGGGTCATTTGTACTTCAAGGAGGTCTTGGAATAGAGACGGTCGGTGCTTGATCGACCGTGGAGATTGCCTAGGTGAAGTCCAAAGCTTGAGCCACATGGTTGTTGGGGAGCCGCCTCGAGACAACACTGGGTCCGACATCAATGAACTATTGCTCGTAGATAAAGTAGTAAAGATCGATGATGCGGAGATCCGTGAGAAGTACCGGTTCGAATTGCCATCGACAGAAGAGATACAGACTCGCTTATGCGTGTCGCGACGGTGTTCGCTGTGTGTGCAGAATTCCAGACCATGCTGAGCGAGATGGAAAACCTGGTCAGAAAGCTTGGCTGTGTAAACGTCGCACGTCCGTCAAGAATAGAATAGCTTTTCTGCGCGGCCAGGACTGGACGGTAAACTGAATATTTTCAGAACATACAATGCTTCGGTAGCTAATGCCCAAGTCACTGGTGGAGGTAAGATTGTAAGATTGAGGTATCGGCCAGGTTGCCCACTTAAGTTGGTCGCCTGACAAGATGATATAGTGTTCAATAGCGCCATGCAATGATGCCCATCGTCGGATAAGCATTGGTACGCGTGGGGTGCCGTCTTGTGCTGAGCAAAGGGTCGATAAAAGAAGGCCGATCCGACATCCAGGTCTGAAAGCGTCTCTCGGACACGGAGTGGCGCTCGAAGCTCGAATTAAAGCTTTCGGTAAACTAGAGACAACTTGATTGTCAGTGGACGAACTGGAAATAAAAATTGAGCTAGCGGAGTGTAGCTTACGGATAGATAACTTGATAGGAAATGACTTTTATGTACTACCTGGTTCCCCCCAAACGCCATGGTGATGGTTCCGAGATAGATCGATGGCCAAACAATGGAAAGCAAAAAGCAGAATGATAAAAGTCTTGAAATCTTGACTCAGATGCCATGGACCCATCCGTTTACCTCGACACGAACTGGTAGATGCACCATATGTGCCACCGGTTATGTCGCAGAAACAGATAAGCTCAACAAACCCAGGCTCATGCCCACCGCAAACCGCACACCCCAACCTACTTCACGTTCCCAATAAACAGTAGCCTCTTTATCCAATCGAGCATACGCAGGCCAGACTACTGTAGGTAGCTTCCAGGGTTGCGCTTTTGAAGTGTAACAAGGAGATCGTAGAAGTCCTTCCGCCAGTCGACACACTCAAGGTATTCCCACCAGAGACGAAGTGCAGGCTCCTCATCCATATCAGACTGTACTTGGTTAGCATATGTATTGTCCGTATCTCTATGCAACTTACCGCATCGAACGCTTTAAGAATAGACTGCTTTTTGATCATGGCGGTCTTCATGTTGGCCTCACGTTCCCACTCACGAAGTTGTTCAACGTACTTGCGCACGTCTCTAGTCATCTTCTCGGTTAGATCAATCTCTGTCTCAGAATTGACAGTGGTTTCGTGATCCGGGGAAGCAAAGAGACGGCCTTCGTACTCGGGCTTGCGAAAGAAATGCTTTTTGAGCTCTTCGGTAACCCACTTCTCGCGCGTTGTCGACGTGAGCTCCTCGGCCCAGTAGTTCTTGACGTGATGAGGTACCCTAGCTGTCATGGTGTCATAGTCCAACTTGTCCGACCATCGCGTCTGGGAATAGTTTCCATAGTACATGTAGCGCTTGCCGACCAGAACGAACATCGGCACATCCTCGTATGAATTGGAGTCATCATCGAGTAAATCGGCAAATTCTTCCTCCGGGGCCTTGTTGAAGAAGGCGGTGAGCTTTGCACCATGGTGTCCAGGTGCCTCGGGAAGGTAGGGGTCGTTTTGCGGGTCTAGCTGGTAGTATGTGCGGTTCTTGAGGATACATGGGCCCTTGCCTTTGACGAAGCGTAGCCCGGGTGACCAGGAAGATCCGCCAAGGATGTTGGCAAGAAAGTCAGGATGGAATGTGACGGTAGTGTCTCCAGGTACAATCAGACCCGAAAAGGCGCCCAGAGTTGTAAGATGGTAGGGCTTCCAGGCTCGGTTCAAGGAGAGGCGTTCGAGAGACAATGCTTGATCCTGAACAACAGTCTCTGGTGAAGCGGGAGGGCTTGGCGCTGGCATAGGAACTTGCTTGGCTGCTGAATCAGCCTGAATGTTGCCAGTGGAATGGTTCTTGGAATTGACGTCCGCAATCTCATCCTTGGCACTGTATCACGGTCAGTTTCAAGTGACGCACAACGTGCGGAGTATTTCTACGCCCATAGGCGGTATACTCACCTGCCGTTATTGCTAGATTCAGCCTTCTTGCCGCGCAAATGTGGAGGCAGGGAGCGCTTGGCTGTATCGCTGCTGGTCGTACTAGCGGCCCTGAGGTGGGGAGGCATACTGCCATTCATCTTGGGGGAAGCCAAACTGTTCGCCTTCTCCACGTCAGCACTACCATTCATAGATCCGTGTACCTCGTCTTTGAGGGTTTCCAGTTCTGTCCTGAACTGCACAGCATCCTGGTGTGATGTCTTTGCATCCACCTCCTGGAAGGAGCCAACATGTACTGCCAAATCGTCTTTCTTCAGCTTATAGACAGAGAATGAGAGACCCTGGTACAGTTCTCGGAGACTGTTGACGTCCTCGAGCAAGCTTGCATGTCCCTCCTCCAGATTGAGAACCCGTGCCTCCAGGTATGGTGATGAAGGGGTGCTCACCTGGCTGGCCGTACGATTCTGCGGAGCACGGGTTGGAGCGAAGTTGTTGGCCGCCGGGTTCATCATGTTCTGTGGAGAGTATGGGCCGTGGAAGACTGGATCACGGTTAGACATTGTACCGCGGAATCACTGGGCCACTCCAAACAAGCTGACTTGAGAGTCTGTGATAATACAGGATTATCTGGGCTGCAATACAGTGTCAGTCTACAATACGTGTAAGGCAATAAGGGCCGGGGTCTCACCATAAGATAATGTGTTGAGGCTGTGAGAAGCCGTGAGTAAATAAGGCGTGCTTGGATAGATGAACTAGAGATAGTAATGCGGAGGAGATGAGGGGAGGGACGGTGAGAGACCTCAGCAGACTCGTTTATATAGGTAGGCTACAACTGAGAGTACAGAGGCGGTGGTAAAGCGGCACCTTTCGTGCTGCCTCGAGTGAGAGAGCAGAGGACGCTATGACGTCTATCGATAGTGAAGTTTGCTCACGAGCATGAAGTAAAGTTTGTCCCACCGAGAGCATCAGTACGGCGCTGATGGAATGCTACTAGGCATTCGACGACACCTAGCAGCAGGGGATGATCCGTCTTCTGCTCCGCGACCAGACTAGGAATTCTCGCAGGCTTGGTCAGTGGCCATGGTTGAGTCGGGCATTGATCACGTCTTCTAGCATCTGATGTGAGGCTCTCACCGTGTCGTTCAGCATGTAATAGACGCCGCACATGTCGCGTACCTGGCGCAGGCACGGTTAGGCTCTGGCACTAGCTTCCCCGTTCCGTGGCTCCCTCGTCGACATTAACGCTCGCTGGACCTGATGCATACGCACTGGTACCTGCCAGGCATCGAGGTGGGCTAATCGCAAGACGCGGGTATCCGGCTCCCGAGGTCTCACCGACTCAGGTTGACGCCTGCTCTTTCTCTATACTCTGACAACCACTCGCAACGACGCCGGCCAATTTCTCTCGCTCCGTGGCCTTTCGCTTATCGAGGTTCCAGTTCCTGGCTCTTGGTACCCCGCGCTTCCGAGGTCAACGAATGTTTTGTCGGAACGCGCATCCCGAGAACTGATGGCTGCAGTCGTGCTGTCCCCTGAGGTACTGCTGTATGCTGAGGTCGACCGAGTGCCTTACATACCATAGCGCGCCGCTCTCGAGTCAACTCCACGCCTCAGCACTAGAGATGCACGGTCTTTTGTCGTGGTCGAGCCTAAGGGGTATTTTCCGGCCATGCGCACCGTCGAGCTTTGTCTGCGAGGCTTCAAGTCGCCGTGTATCGACCCGTAGCTGGTGCTGCCATTTCGGGATGCACTACGCGAGCGACCGGGATGGTGGGGAAGCCACGGGACGCGACATACGCGACACGGCCTGAGGCATGAGGCAGCACCTGCGTGTATCGCCAGAACAGACCAAAGCGCAGACACTCTGGAGAAGAGCGTATGGTGCGATAGATACCACGTCGAAATTGGAAGGAGCGCGTGGTAGCTTGGCCTAATGCAGGGGAAGGGAAAGGAGGACCCTGACCGAGAAGCGCGCCAACGTCATTGCGCGCTTGGGCCCTGCCCGTCATTTTGCTCTCCATCTCGCTGGCGATCAGTACTCGACCACCGCGTGCTCATCTTCGCGAATCACCTGGGGATCCTTAGCAGCTCGAGAGCAACGGCCGACGTATCCCATTTCCCGTTGCAATACGCCATTGGTCCACCACCATGCCCCCAAAACGCACGCATGCTCACGACGAGGCGCACGCCTCACTCAAGGACAAACTACAGAACCTCCAGAGCTCAAACGCGCGGGGCGGCCGTCGTAACGGTGGTCCGAATGTTGCAAACGGCAGTAATCTCAAAGAAGTAGACAACGTCTCCACCAACAGCGGCCAGACTTCGACCGATCTCAGCTCGTCAGGAAACGTTCGTCGCGCCCTTATCCTCGCTACCTGCACACGCACATCTGCGGCTGCTGACACATCACCTCTGAACAGATCAAATGGTCGTCGCAAGACTCGTCTGTCCTCCAAGGCTACCGGAGAGCCTACCGACTCGACTGCCCTTCGAGCTTCAAGAACCCGCTCAGCCACGTCGTCTTGAACCAGGGCATTGGACGAATGTCTCCGACCATGGCCAGACCGAAAGGGAAACGACGTGTTCACAAGGACCAGCTAGGCATGGCTGTCAAGAAGAGCTTCAACTCGCAGGCTGTCACCGAGAGCGACGTGATTGTCGACTGGCTGTACAAGTCGAAACACCAAGGTAAGGCGCCCAGACATGGCCCGGCGCGTTTCGTCTGCTGATCAGCATACCAGACAATGAGTTTAGAGTACGATTCGCACCTCCGAGGAAGTGACTGGGTCACTCCACGCATACACACCGCTGTATTTCCGACTTTCTTCGACGATACCCCTCTTTGGCACGATAGCCACCACTTTTAGATACGGAACACAAGCATTGAACAGGAGTTTGGGATACTGGGCATTAATGAATACGGAATGGTCATGCATCATGGCTCGAGTTGGCCGCGCGGGATCGGTCTGGTCTATACATACAATGTGAAGCATGGCATACACAACTATGAGGATTATAAATAATGATTATTTGGTAATGCTGGGGTTTGGGCTCGAGGCTGCGGATGCGCCCGCGCCGCATGGAGTACGCAGCACGTTAGTTATGTGTCTCCTGCACGACGAACCAAGGCGAATGGTAGAACCAATGGCATAAACTGCAAAGACCAGCCGTAATCAGTTCGTGAATCTGCCCCGGCTTTTCCGAGAGCGGCCGTCGCGTCGTGGTAAACTCTCGAAGCTTCGACGCGCTCTTTACCGAGGGCGGCCAATGACGGTGCGTCACCGGCCCGTGCCCGCAAAAAGTTGTCAATTGTCGGCGTATACACCACAAGGTGAAGCAGATAGCGAGAAACAGCATCGACATACCCATTGCCCTCCCCAGACCGTTCCAAGATGAGTTTTGCTGGTCCGATGCCGCTCAAGGCGGTGGCTCCTGTACGCATTGCTGGCTCGAGATCTCTGGCCAAATGTCAACGACGATGTATAGCGACACAGGCCTCAAGAACACAGTCGCGGAGACCTTGTATCGCACAGAAGCACCAAGTCCATAATGCGCAGTCAATACGGGTATGCACTTCCATCCATGTCCTCCCGACTATAGATACTAACACACTGTACACAGTTCTTCCACGCCTCTCGCCCGTCCTTCGCCATGGCCGACCCGTACAAGACCCTCGGCGTCAGTAGAGACGCATCTGCCGCCGACATAAAAAAGGCCTACTATGGTATGGCCAAAAAGTACCACCCCGACACAAACAAAGACGCCGGTGCGAAAGAGAAGTTCGCTGCCGCACAATCCGCATACGAAGTCCTCTCGGACGCCGAGAAGAAGAAGGCATTTGATTCGTACGGTGCCGGTGCGTTCGACGCAAACGGCGGCTTCAACCCTGGGGCTAGCGCGGGGGGACCAGGAGGAAACCCATTCGGAGGAGGCTTTGGCGGCTTCGGTGGGTTCGGTGGTGCCCAAGGCGCAGGGGGTTTCCAGGATATCAACTTTGAAGATTTGTTTGGAGCATTCACGGGTGCGCGGCGAGGAAGAGGGGGAGGTGGGAGAAGGAACCCCTTTGAAGAAGAAATTATGGTGGGCGACAACATCGAAGTGCAAACAAACATTTCATTCCTGGATGCGGCCAAGGGCGTCAAGAAGGACATTCACATTACCCCAATGGCACAGTGCGGGACATGTAGTGGCAGTGGTCTCAAGCAGGGTGCTAAGAGGGCAGAATGTAAGAGCTGTGGAGGCACCGGACAAAGGGTGACGAGCATGGGTGGCTTCCACATGAGCGCAACCTGTTCATCTTGCGGAGGATCCGGATTCGCGATACCCAGAGGCTCGTCGTGTGGCACTTGCGGCGGCGACGGAGCAGTCAAGGAGCGGAAAACCATCACTATCGACATACCTGGTGGCGTAGAAGACGGCATGCGGTTGCGCGTCAATGGCGAAGGAGATGCACCGCTGACAGGTCACGCCATGTCTTCTGGCTCGATTCGCGGCCAGAAGGGAGATCTCTACGTCCTGATACGCGTAGCATCCGACTCGAAGTTCAAGCGCAACGGCTCCGATATTCTTCATACCGCTACCATTCCGTTCACTACTGCTGTCCTCGGAGGAGAGATCAAGGTGCCCACGCTCGACGGCGAAGTCAAAGTCAAGGTTCCCACCGGATCTGGAACTGGCGACCATGTCACACTCTCTGGTATGGGCATGAAGGTGCTCTCGGGCCGACGTGGCGGCAAGGGCGATTTGCGTGTCGAATTCAAGGTCAACATGCCCAAGTATCTCAGTGTCAACCAGCGGACAATTCTTGAGATGCTAGCAGACGAGATGGGAGACAAGACTGCGCAGCGCGTCATCAACCCCGGGAAGATGAAGGACGAACATGGCAACAGCGTACGAGACGACCACTCGAACGAGGGCTTCCTGAAGAGCGCGTGGCATAACCTCACGGGACAGCACAAGCATCTGGATCCAGAAGAGAGGAGGAAGGCGGAAGAGGACGAGAAGAAGAGGGGGTCTGGCTGAACATGTCACAATGTCTTTGTGAGGTGTTGTATAACAGGGCTGGCGTACAGGACGACTCATGCGACTCATGTTTTCATGTTTGCAGCAAGACGATTGAAAGCATTTGACGGGGCATATGATGATGGCTTGGACATGGTGTATCGAAGTATCCGTATTTGGCCTCTCGACTCAGGGCTTGTATAATATTACGCTGTTTACGATGAAGCAAGAAGGGCATGCGTGCCCAACCAGGAGTGGATTTTGCAGTGTTCTTGACATGCCTGACTAGCTCTGTAGCCAATATCGCGGGCGCGTAACCAAGGCCAGATTCGGCCTCCTTGCGCGGTCATTGGCCGACGCGAGCCGCACAGCTGGGGATGGGTTCGATATGCGGGCAGATGGTCGCGACGGTGTGACAAGGCCATGGAGGCAGATATCGATAGCGGTCTGACTCTCGGGGCGTGCCTGAGGCATGATAGGCGGGTGTGGGTGAGGAAGTCGCGGCTCTGGTGTTGCTTATGCATGTGCCTGCGTCTTCCCCACCACAGCTCGCTCGCTCCCTCGCACCCTCCGAGCTCTCACCGTCAGCACCAGATACTGTCGACATTGCTACCACGTAGACTTTTTAAGCGTCGCCTGCGCCGCACGACAATCGTTCCCAGGACCCGGATTGACTAGACTGTGCCTCATGCGGCTGTTTCCCTGCAGAGGCTTGATTCGGTGAACAGCCACCCGACCAGCGCATCGTGCCGCTGTGCATAACCCTACTCTGGACGCCATCAGCTGCGCGATCGCTCTGCTGCTGCTCCGGGGACATTCACTGTATTCATACCAGAGGACATAGGCAGGCGGATTGCTAGCTACCGCCCTAGCGTATCCTCCGAGGCCCACGACAGCCCGCTCCCCACGCTGTCGCCTACGCCATTGTCGCCGATCACCACGCCTGCCTGCCAGCCATAGAACGAACCCTCGCGGCCTCCCTCGGCGCAAATATTGCCCACCATGACGACGCAGATACCCATGATCTCGGTGCCGCTGAAGCAGACGAGCGAGATTGACTGGATAACCCCGCTGAAGCAGTACATACGCGCCACATATGGCGACGACCCAGAGCGCTACAATGAGGAATGTGCAACGCTGAACCGCCTGCGCCAAGATATGCGAGGTGCCGGCAAGGACAGCGCAGCGGGCCGGGACCTGCTCTACAGATACTACGGACAGCTCGAACTCCTCGACTTGAGATTCCCCGTCGATGAGAACCACATCAAGATCAGCTTCACATGGTACGTCCCGAACCTGCGGGTAGAGGGAATGCAGCAGAGGATGAGCAGGAGCAACCAGGACTAACCATGGCCAGGTTCGATGCCTTTACACATAAACCCACCTCTCAGTACTCCCTCGCATACGAAAAGGCTAGCATCATCTTCAACATCTCTGCTGTCCTCTCTTGCCACGCGGCACACCAGAACCGCCACGAGGATGTCGGGCTCAAGACCTCGTACCATTCCTTCCAAGCCTCGGCCGGCATGTTCACATACATCAACGAGAACTTCCTACACGCACCGTCGACCGACCTTAGCCGCGAGACGGTCAAGACCCTGATAGCGATTATGCTGGCACAAGCGCAAGAGGTGTTCCTGGAGAAGCAGATTGCCGACGGTAAAAAAGTCGGCCTGTTAGCAAAACTGGCGAGTCAGGCCGCGTTTCTGTACACACAGGCAACGGAAGGCGCGCAGGAAAACGTCACAAACGCCGTCTTCGAAAAGGTCTGGCTTTTGGTTTGCCAGGTAAGGACATGACCACAACATTCGCAATTGGAAACTGACTGTCTGGCAGATCAAATCACACCACATGGCTTCGCTAGCCCAGTACTATCAGGCTCTGGCCGACGACGACGCGAACACGCACGGTGTGGCCATCTGTAGACTGCAAGTCGCCGAAACGCATGCCAAAGACGCCAACCGAGCAGCCCATAGCTTCCCAAACAATGCGCCGGCCAACTCGAATCTGACCTCGGAGACTGGGGGAATATTAGCAGAGATGACCAAGAAGCATTTGGCAAACGTTCAGGAAAAGTTGGCAGAGTTTTCCAAAGACAACGACTTCATCTACCACCAGGGCATCCCGAATGAAGCGGCCTTGACCCCAGTGCCCAAGATGCCTGCGGCCAAGGCGATACCCGTCAGCGAGTTATATCAGGGACAGGATATTCAGAGAATCATCGGTCCAGACATCTTCCAGAAGATTGTCCCACTCGCAGTCACTGAATCAGCCAGTTTGTACGATGAGGAGAAGGCTAAGCTAATACGCGCTGAGAGTGAACGTGTCGAGGTTGCCAACGATGAAATGGCCGCTAGCCTGGACTATCTCAAACTACCTGATAGTCTTAATGTGCTGCGAGGAGGCATGGACCAAGATAACCATGTCGACAACGATTTCCGGATCTGGTGTGAAGAGCTTGCTGGACACCAATCGTTCGGCCCTGCATTTGAGCAACTGGACAGGGACAAGTCAGAGATACTGGCTTCACTTGATGCCAGCATGAAACAACTAGACATGGAAGAAAGTGTCTGTGAGAAGATGAGGTCCAAGTACGGAGCCGACTGGTTGCAGCAGCCTAGCTCTCGCTTGACGTCCACACTGCGGGACGATATCAGGAACTATCGGGGTGCCGTTCAAGAGGCGAGCACTAGCGATGCACAGTTGTACAATACGTTCAGGCAATGTGAAGCCGACTTTGACGAGATGCGGTCAGCCGGCGAGACGGATGAAGCCGATGTATTGTACTCCAGAGCTATGGTCAAGGCAGGCGCGAGCAAGGGCAAAAGCCCTAGGCCCGCGGAAGGCAATCTCATCGACGATGACATTGATGAGGGTCCATCGGTCGCAGATCAGATTGCAGCTGTCGAAGATATCTTGCGGAAGCTGAACCTTGTCAAGAAGGAGAGGACGCAGATACTCAAGGACCTCAAAGACAAGGTATGTACTCACCGACGCTCAAGTATGCCATGTATTAACTTTGACAGGTTCACTCTGATGACATCTCTAATGTACTGATTCTGAACAAGAAAGCCATTGCGAACCAGGAGTCGCAGTTGTTTAAAGCTGAGCTGGAGAAGTTCAGGCCGCACCAGAATCGCATACTACAGGCCAACCATAAACAAGCTTCGTTCTTGAAAGAGCTCACTCGAACTTACTCAGACTTGCTCAAAGACAAGCGCGTGCGATCTGAGCAAAGCAAATATGAGGCCTTTTCGAGGCAACGAAACACTGTCATGACCAAATATCGCAGAGTATACCAAAGCTTCAATGACCTTGTTGCCGGATTGTCGCGCGCTCAAACCTTTTATTCGGAGATGAAGGACACCGTGTTAAGCTTACAGAAGAACGTTGAAACTTTTGTGAACAACAGACGCAGTGAGGGCGGCCAGCTTCTGACTAAGATTGAGGAGCGTAACAAGGCACAGGGCGCAGATCAGGAACAACAAAGAATGAGGGAGCTAATGGAGAGGATGTCGATGGAACCTTCAAGCTCACCTGTATCACAAGGTGGAGGCCGCAAGAAGAGCATACCGCCTCCGCTTTCATCTACACCTGGTTATCCATCAACATCAGGGGCTAGCCACGCGGCGTATAATCCTGCAGCATCACCGCCTGTCACGCCGCGTTATCCGATGACGACAGGTCCAAGCCAACAGTTCATGTCGCCACAGCAATCCTACGGCCAACCCTCAAACAGCTACAGCCAGCAACCACCCCCACGACGGGAAAGCTATGGACAGCAATATCCCACGCATCAAAGCCAGAACTCGCAGGGCTCATCGGCTTACAATCCCGCAATTCACAACCAATACAACCCCACCTCACCGCCAGCACACCAACAATTCTTCTCTCCACCTCCTCCCCAACACCAACCGCATCAACCATGGGGTCAACCTCCTTCAAATCAGCAGCAACAGTGGGGTGGTGCACCTCAGAATAACCTTCCACAGGGTTATGTTCCACCGCCACCTCCACCAGGACCGCCGCCTAGTCAATATCAGCAAGATTATGGCCATTTCAGCCAGGGAGGCTATCCAAATGGACCAGGGGGGTACGCGAACCCGCAGAGACCAGCACAAGGACAGGGTCAGAACGGGAACGATCCCTGGGCGGGGCTAAGTGGCTGGAAATGAGGAACGCAGGGACATGGAGAAAATACTATCGTTGCGCAGCATACCGTCATAACAAGAAGAGTAGGATTCGGCCCATAAAATCAGTTCATTCGGTATTGGCGATCATAACAGCGGACTCGAGATAACATTAGCGTTTTGCCAAGGTAGATGTAGATAACGGAAACATCGCTCGTCGTACACGGCGGTCCTCGCGGCCGTCGGCTTTTGTTTGAACCCTTCTTATATAGCCTGATTCGTGGTCGCATAGCTTCGACCTAATAACCAAACAAGCTATTCGCCAACAAAATCATACACCATCCTCACCCTCAGCTCTTCGCCCTTGGCATTGCTCACCCTCACACGTCTCGTATGTCTCCTCTCCCCGTCCACCATCTCAAAGCCCCAAAGGTGGCTAGCCTCCCATTCCCCCTCCTTCTTCCCCTCTGCATGAATCAATTTCCCCTCGCTATCCCCCTCAATCCATTCACCTTCCCCCTCGCCAACTACGCCCGTCTTCCTCCCTTCCTCGACACTAACCCACCGACTCCTTCCCGATACCTCGCCAAAGAAACCATCTTGGTTGGTGCGCCACTCATAGTCCAACGTGTACTCCTCAGTCGTACCAGGGATCTTGCCGCTCGTTATCGACTGCGCCATCTTGATGTGCTGGCCGTCTGGCTGGCTGATTTTGAGATGGATAGAGGCTGCGGTGGCGGTCTTGCGGATGAGAATGTTTACGCCTTGGAGGGCGAGGACGGAGGCGAAGTTGTCGGAGCACGTCTTGTTTAGTTGCCATTTGCCGGATAGGGATTGTAGGGTTTTGTTGGGTGGGGCGGCCATGGTTTTTTGGGATGTGGTTTGATTGTTTGTTGATTCGGAGAGTAATTGTGAGTAGTAGTAGCTTGGGTAGGTCTTGGATGGTGTGAGGCGCTATTTCGTGGTCTGGAATCGTGTCGTCACCACCTGCGTGCTCGCTGTTCGTCTTCTTCGAAAGCAGGGAACCTTGTCCATTGGGTGCGAAGATACAGCTTGTTGAACTTGACAAACATTGTTAAACTGGTGAGCATCATGGGTGTATGGTAATGGTAGTTGTGTCAAGTTGCACTTTGTTAGCGGACGTGGATGCCCTCGGCTCTGATCATGGTGGTTCCGCCTCTTTCCACGAATCTGTTCTTCTCCATCCTCGCACAGCATACGTTCAGTCAACAACGCAAGGCGCGCGGCATCAAGCCTAAGACATTTTGTCAGCAAGTGCAGTGCGACATAGATTGCCATTCCAGGATGTCCCCGTGTCGCTCCCAACCTTGATGGGACGGTAATACGGCACAGGTGCCCTTGACATCATCCTGGACAAGGCGGCACCTTTGAAGTATTGCGGACAGCCTTGTTCGTTACATCGCCCCTTGCTAGGCAAATACGAGTCCAATAGTAAGGGTTGCTAGGCATCGTTGCATTCCAGTGGCTCTGAGGGGCGATATTCGGTAGGCTAAATGATGATGGACGCACAATGCTGCGGCTGAACGCGCTGGCCAGGAGGTTGGTCCTACCAGCTACCCACATTGACATCACACCAACAGGCATCATGCAACGGGGCGCAAGAATACATATACAGTATTCAGCGCTTCTAATACTGTGAGGCTTTGCCCAAGCACCAAGAACCGATATCACATACATTTACTTCGCGACGATGCACATCTCAGCCGCCATTCTCGCTGCAGCCTTCTGCTCGTTGGCTTCCGCGTTACCCACGTCGAACACCGTTGCTCGAGCAGGCGGGCCCGCGATCATGCCTATACCCTCGACCTGCACCGTTACGGATCTTCTGCCTACCGACTCAAGCACGTCTTACGTGCCAGCACCAGCTGCCCACGACGATGTGCTGTACAGCTCCTACTACCCGTCCTACACATCGAACACCACTGCCATGGCACAACAGTGCCTCGAGCAATGCTACGGCTACGGATACCATGTCGAGTGTAAGACGGCATACTGGGCAGAGAACGTCGTGGTGCCGGCGGGATACTACGGCACGGCTGGCGGACAGCTTGAGACGGCGTGCTTAATGTTCAGTAGAGCGCTTACGGGCGACGACTTTGTGGCTGCACCAGGAGGGCAGGGCACGGGTGCGACTGCGAGGAGTATTGCATGCTGAGGGCGTCATTCATCATGGCCAAAGTTTGTTTAAGTAAATCGGCCCGTTCGTTTGGCACGAGGAATGATCTGAAACATGGAGTTTTTGGGAGTCTGGCTTTACGTCATGGGGTAAACATGGGGATACACAGTAATTGTCCGTTGGCGGGGTAGAGTCGCCGACGTAGATGGATTTACGTCTTTTTCCTAGGCCAAAATATCGAACCAAGTTAGACAATAGACGCTATGTAATGATTCAGCCACTTGCATATCTATGAATACAGATGCCACCAGTATCGCGACGGTACGCGACAATTGTTGGCGTTCTGACGACCAGCATTGCAGGACGATTGAGGACAGATGTCAAAAGCTGGACCAAGCATGGTAGTGCCCATGAACTCGTGGCATCTCGATGAGTCTTCTCAAAGACTCACCAAACAACGAGCCTAGCAATGTCGTCATGCCCGCTACCAAATTAGCGAGATCATACCACGCCCTTCGCAGACAACCACCGACAGGTTAGCGGTGCAGAAGGTTAAGGCGCCCCGTCCATCGATTTTCTTCCTGCAAAGGGCGTGGTGTCGTCGCGCGGAAGAAAAAAACTATTTTTGGGTTACACAAGCGTTAGGTACGGTAACGTCCCTGTCGTGAATAGTGAACAACAGGGCCACGAACAAGCTTTTTGGGGGCCAAAGCCATGCAGGACCAAGTCGTAAGGATGCAAGTAGTAGCACAGAATACAGGCTGCGAGTCACGGACTGCTTCGTCTATTCTTACCTCTTCGCTTTTCCCGTGGTGTCTGAGCTATGCCAAATGTTTAATGCACATGATGGGCGGGGGCAAGAAGAGATGCTAGGTAGAGGCGAGCGGTGGTTGGCATTGTGCGCCTTCAGCCGTCGCGCGGGATGACTTGCATGTACGAGGTCACCTCTCGCGTCGCGCTTTTCTATGTAGCCTCTCGGCTGTTCGCTCCGTTGTGAGTGCTAGTGTGGTGAAAGCGCACGTCGGCGTGGTCGATTGGCTATACCCAGTTTCGGTAAGGTGAGATACTCGACACGTCCCAATAGCATGGCTGCGGGTGGCCAAGCCTCTGTGGCTTTATCCTTAACGGGTATATTTGTTTGGTGGGTAACGGGTCAGGAGCATCCCTGGTACATCGCATTACCTGGGTAGCTAGAGCTTCGCAACGGGTCGACATTGGCCACAGACTATCGTCGCACCTGCCTCTAGACTTTGCGAGGACGGCCTTTCCGCGGTGAAAGTTAATGCACGTGCAACTGCATTCATAGCGGGCCGGCCATCCGGGTACCAGTCCGACACCACTTCGCCCACCTCCTGCCACATGGTTCTCTTCGGATTTCGCTCTTTTCCGTATACAGTCATGTATCCTGTTAGGAAGTTGTTAATACGTAAATAAGAAAGACTGAACTTCATTTAGTACTGCACGTGCTACAAGTGTCGGATTGCACCACACCGAAGCCTCCCAAACAGGCACTTCACTGCGACCTCCCTTGGACTCACTGGGCGCCACCAACATGGCTACCTTCAGGGCCCCTATCGCTATTTCCCTATTCGATGTCGGCCATTGCGTACCACCGTAAGATCTTGGGGCTGGTCAGAATGAGCATTTTCCGACCGGAGCTGTTGAAACGTTGATTGGTGGCAATGCGGACATGTGTGGAGAAGGGGACCGCTGCTGACGGCCCGGCTTCCTATATCGGCATTTCAGCTGGTCCGGCTGGGAGTATGGGGGAGTGGGGGGCCTGTGACGATGCTGCTCACCCAAGGCAGACATTTATACATTCCCGTACGCAGACTACGCACGGATCCAAGGGGCAGAAGCTTATGCCATTTACAACTCAGATTCATGATGTTTACAAGTTGGTATTAGGTACTATGTACGATAGATCTGCCGTAGCGTCATCAGTCATAATCGTATAACGAGCATAGAGCCAACTGCAATTATCAGCTCGCTTGCTAACAAACTAGCAGCTCAAAAGCGAATGCTAGATGCCAGGCCGTAGAGGGAAAAGTAACCATTGCCACCAAAAGCGCCAAAGACATATCCTCCAATGATCGCTGACGTTAACGCAAAAGCAAAAAAATGTATAGACAAGAAGCGAAGTCGGAATCTCGGAAATCCGTTACCCCAAGTTGGCCATCCACGGGCTAGGATACCTCTGTTTTCACCGGCATGGCACCCTTGAACTCTCCATGTAATATATCCAGGAGCTTGCGAAGGGTATCGGAATTGCTTCCTCTTCTGCGGGCCATGGTTCCATCCTCATCTTCACCCTCTGCATCGTCGTCCTGTGTGAGCAGCTCGATTGTCCTTCGGAGCTTTTCGTAAGCAGCGTTGAGCTCTGTATGTGATGTTTCGAGCTTGGTGTATTTTTCGTTCAAGACCGAGAGCTGGGCTTCAAGATCTCTGGCGTGCTTCTCTTTGCGCTCCCGAAACGCACGTTGTGCGGCGCGGTTTTGAGCTCTCCGACGCTGTCCGCACGTTAGTTCGAGCTTGTGTATGTAGAGTAAGGGGTACATACTCCTGAGGTGGTATGGGTTCGTTCCGCTGGTGCAGGGGTGTGAATAGTTCCGAAAGGAGGTTCAGTGTGCTGTAATGGCCGCGGACTGCAATAGGGGCTATCGTGCTCTGAACCAAAATCCGAGGGGGTCATTGGCATGGGGTATGATCCAAATTGCATGGGCTCGTCGACGATGTGAGGATAGTAAGCTTGGTGGATAGGTGCAGGAAAGTGGTCGTATGTAGAAGAGACCTTTGAAAGGTCAGTTGGCAAGTTTGGAAGGCGCAATCGTGATACTAACAGGTGATGCACTCAGACTCGGAACTTTGGAGAGATCCGGAGACATGTCATATATGGCTGTCTGGTGTGGTGGTGGTGCAATATAGTTGCCTTGTGCCATCCAGTAGTCGAATGATTGAGAATCCATCGCGCTTGATCTGCGGTTGTATACAAATGAGGATAGGAGAGTCGATGCGTCCGTGTGCTGCGAAAACGTATGTAGAGACGAGGGTTGTTACTCTCACAAAGCTAGGGTCTATGTTGACGGTCGCTGTTGGTATGACGGGCAAGTGCTTCGTTACTTCAAGTTGAGATTGTTATGTGGTGGAGACAGCTTACACAACGGCGGGCAAGGTGAGATCTTATACACCGTGGGGACGTCGCGCATCTCTCCATCGGAACCGCGTCAGTCACATGAGATGGCAGCCTGTGGCTTGAGCAGGGGTTCGGTCTGTCATGCAATTTTGCCCACGACTAAGTTCAACGGCCACGGCAGACCCTGAAATTGCGATTTCCAGCGGGAGTACATGCAGAAGATAGCTTGAGCTGCATGCTCTTACAGCTTGCTCCCGGCACACGCGCCGAGGCACGGTCCACCAGTGCAGCAAGCGCATCGACTGTTGTTATTCTTGTCTTGGAGTGGTTCCCAAAGTTACACAACCGATGGCTTCAGGGCAGGGGTGTGCATGGAGGCGTGCGCTATACTGTTTCGAGTCTTTGATAAAAGATTGGCATCCTTGCCGGGCTAAAGCACAACGATTTCCCGCCAACAAAATAACAGTGGCTAGTTTCGTCACTCGTTGCGACCGTAGTAACTGTCAGAGGTACCCGGAGCTGTCGTTACAAAGAGGGACTCCACTTTAGGATTGGCGTCCCGCACACGATGCATGGTAGGGCTGTGTTTTCTGAGGTCCGGCAGCCCTTGAGTGCGATGGCACATCCAAAATGAACGATCAAACCAGACGCGTCTTGCAGTGAGATGCTCACATAGCTCGACATGGTTGCTCCGTAATGCGTTGGGTGCAAGGACTTCAGCCAGGTGACGACATCAGAGCGACGTACTGGCCCAAGGTTACGTTCGGCTGGCCTGGTGGGCTTTCGCTTCAAGAGCCACAGGCCGAAGTTCGGTCGTAGTGAAGTGTCGTTCGCGCTAGCCGCGAGCAGTGTAAAGTGCATGCCATTTCTGTCACCGCTTTTCCACGCTCATAGTTGCGATGAACACCGATCTGGGGGCTATTGGTTACCGTTGAAATAGCCTGCTCAGTGTTGCGCCTTTGTCGTGAGGGTTACCCAGCCGTCGCCAGCCCCGAAGCTTTCGGGATGCCACACAAGACCGAGTTGTGACCATGGAAGCGAACGGCCATCTCATACTTTGCTAGGCTGGCGGGGAAAAAAGAACGCAGCGCTCGGCAGAGCCTTTCACATGTCTTATCGTGCACTAGAGAAGGATAACAGTTATTTGACGAGGTTAGTAGGTAATCGGTGAGGGTCGGGTACGGCTGCCCATGTCTCCGAAAGGAACCCTATGGTGGCAACACGTGGTACGCTAGGCTAGCGAGAAGGCTACGTAAGCGCGATTGCCAGGACACTTATCTGTAGCCTTATCCATGTAACGTTCCCAGGCGACCACCACCATCACGAAATGCTCGGCGACGTGAGGTGATATACTCTGACCATATTGCATCTGAGCAGGCTCCATGGTACAGCCTGCTTGCATCGCGAGCATGCTAATACAATGGACTCCAAACATGCAGCACTGCGAACCAGGCCGTAGACAAGGCTTCGTCTTCGTGGTTAGGAAGACAGCTACAGCCCTACGGCCGCCTTCTGCTGCGACTACGCTCGACTACTTCCCCGAAGCAGTAATTCTGCATTTCACAGCCTAGCAGCGCACTAGTGACGTAAGCGGAGAGGACTGGCTAGACCTGCCCCAGCGCTGCTTCTGCAGAATGTGCATGAGGGCTGAGAATCCAGCCCGTCTCACGCATCCTTCGCCGGATCCGCTTTGAGGCTGCTCAATCTAACTCTGTACAGCATCGCTCATCGGCCGACACATGTGCAAGCGAGGCCGCACATCTTATCTGATGGTCCTTGCTTGACCGACATGCGACGCGTCCCGCCGTCAAGCATACCCATTTGGATCTCGTACAGCCTTGGTGTCGGCCCTGCAAGACACTAGCTCGCCATCCATAAAAGGCAACACAACAGTTCTGCCCCGCTGCTGACACAGCTCGCCCTCCGCAACATGAGCCCCCGGGCTCGCTTCATGAGCCTACGAGATGCCGAGGCTAGCTAACCGGTCAGACAGTCAGCAGCCGTCGAGGAGACGAACCTATGAGATGCTCCATCCAACCGAGTTACACCTTCATCGTCATTTGCTCCGCATCATCGTACAGCCGCTCCTAAAATCACACGCAGCGCTAGGCCAAAGCCGTCGCATGATAATGCAAATACACTGCATTATCTACACAACATGGTCGACACCGTCCAATGCGCAATGTGTTTACCGTCTCTTTGCCTACTCCAAGGACTGGAAGATGCAGAGCAGCTCATTGCCTGCCTGCTGTACCACAGTGTGTCTCCCATGACAAGGCCATGAATCGAGCATCGCAGTCAAATCAAATCCCTGCGCTTCCGGGTCATCTTGCCACGGTCCCTAAGCGTAGTAGGGTTGTAGAATAGATGCCAGTGTCCCGCGCTTATGGATCCTAGCGGACACTAACAGCCCTACAGGGAGCATGGGTGGCCTTAGTTCCGCTCCCTTGCCCAAGTACAACCATCCAGACCTATCGTACGATGTAAGACCATTATACATGTGCTAAGTCTGACCGGGTGCGATACTGGGTTCGAGGTCGGGGAGCCATGATGCCACCCCGTCTGCTCCATCTGAAAGCGGCGCTTGCTAACGTACGGACGGCTTCCTGGACGTTGAAGTATATCTAGAACACTCTGCAGGCCCGCAAGCATACAAGCGTCCTAATCCCCGGAAGGTTCCGTACTTGGTTGGATTCCCCAGGTGAACAAAAAAGACTATCAAGCCCCATATTGTGTATCTGAGCGGCTCCGAGTTGGTACCGAAGACAACACCATCTCCACCACCACCATGGCGCTGACTGCGTACCCGTCTCGCCAAAGCTTCCCAACACGAATCAGAAGACGAGCTACACGTTGCGGGTCTGATCCACGGCCAATCCTCTTCGGTATCCAATAACCTTGGGCCTCAACATTGTCAGTGCGCCTTCTAAAGATCTTCTAGAAGGTGACTGCCCCCCACTTGTACACTGGGGGAAGCTACGGAGATATCCAAGCGCCAGAGCCTCATCACCGCCTGACATAGGGCTGCAGATACGAAGGCCTACACAAGAGGCTTGACGAAGCTTGGCTAGCGGCTCTTTCGCTGCTGATGCCCACACAGCCACTCACTAGCCCCTCTTGTTCCTGTACAGCAAGTGAGGTCACTGAGCACAGGCTTCTCACGATACGTCACTCCTGCAATACTTCGTGTCCCATCGGCATCTAGTCGTGAGCACTGACCCTATCCAACCTACATATTCCTTCTAGAAGGCAGTAGGCACAGGCTTCCATGCATGTCATTCGGCTTGCATGCCTAGTGTGCGCCCTACAGTTCGTTACTCTCGTGCATGCCGTACAGACGCTAGCACGATATCGACTGTGCGGTTTGTATTTCTTGCCTCAAACCCAGGTATCGGTCCAAACGCATGAATACGGACTGAACCCCACAAGAAATCACTTTGTCACTGCATTAGAGAACTCGAGATAACAGCAGCAAGCAAGAAAGGCGAGTTTTCGGCATGAAGGTTTGAATTCTCTACCAAAGTACTACAGGCCCAAGTTTCTTTCCTCACATCACACTGTGCCTCTTATCTCACATCAATCGACATGCAGCATCTCACGACAACCTGTACGATGGGCCTACAGTTAGTAGTGTCATTGTTAGGGATGAGCTTTGGATGTCAAGATGTATACACGATGCATGGCAATACCAACCTCTGCAAGCTTCGTGAACATGAACGAAGCATCACAGAAGGGAAGAATGAGCGAGGACGTGCAGGAGAGTTACTGGGCCTCGGGAAGGGGTAGATGCATGGAGCAAAAGTCGATCAAAGAAAGGCTTGGGCGCAAGGTCTAGGTCCGGGTGTATGGTGCGGTGGTCTGGGCGGTTGACGTCGTTTGGGGAGTTGTTTGCTAGGGCCAGTGTTGCGTAGGTTGGGAGATCCGAAGCCCGACTAGAGTTATATGGCCTGGATGTCGCAAGGAGATCGATACTAGGAATGTCGCAAGGAGGCCGATACTAGGGATGTCGCAACGGCTTGTTGCTTGGAAATAGTTGTCGCAGGGCGAATCGACAAGTGCTTCGGGGTCGATCATGTCGCAACGGGGCTTACCTTCACACTTCACCGCGACACCACTCATCTCCATGTGGGCCAACGAAGCTGAACATCTAGGTGTTCAAATACTACAGATGATTAGCAGGCAAACTCCCAAACTCCTCCCATTTTGGGTTCCCGTAACGCCTTATCGCTATGCAAGACAAGAAAACTAGCAAAGAAACTAGGGGGATACTTCATAGTGTCCACAGACCGCTGCGTCGCTTGCCCATGGGATAGACAAGGAGGGCAGCCATGAATAGACCAACAGTGATGCCGATGGCGATCTGGATCATGGACGCAGCGACGTTGAAGACGATTGCGTTCAGGCTGTCGGTCGTGGTCTGTATTATGTCAGTGATGGGTGTGGCCGAGAACGAAGAGCTGCTCACGTCGGCCGTCCCTGACCCTTTGATCAGGGCCGATGCTGTTTGAAGAGCAGAGTTGATGCTTCCACTCGATGCAAGAGAGCCTGGAACTTGGACGTATACTGCCGGCAGGAGGACGGCGGCTGCAACTCCGTGACGCAACCGACTGTAAAGGTTGGCCAGAACACCAATGGTGAAGGCGCCGAATGTGTAGGCGATGGGCGCTGACGACGAGAACTTCATTCCAGCATAGAAGTTGACAATGTAGCCGGCAAAGGCGATGACAATCATGGCTGGCATCTGCTTGTACTTGGCCTGCACGGTGAAGGTCGTGAAGAAGACGTAGAGCGGAACCATGAGAAAGTTCCAGTATGGGTTCATCGGGCTCTGACACTGAGTCGCGTTGGTAGCGTTAGAGTCGATAGCGCCATAAATAGCGGTGCCAACAGTGATGCCGTATCCGAGAAAGAGCGAGTAGATGATGGCGAAGACGAGTCGGATGGAACCAGGTACGATAGCACGAGACTGGAGCTCGAGGGCTGAGCTAAGCACTAACCATCCAGGAAGGATCAGAGCGATGGCGCTCTGTGCAATAGCTGAGAAACAGAATGTGTTCCCGTTGTTGATGCTACCGAAAGCGCGCGCAAGGAAGCTCATGAGGATGGTGGCGGTGATCTCGAAAACAGTGCTGTATGTCTTGGACAACGGGGCGATGACAAGCTGAAGCAGGCCTAGGACGATTCCGAGGACAAAGATGATGGGCATGTCGATAGGGCGGGCCTTGAAGAAACAGGAGACGGCCGTGCTCGCCAAGCCATACATCAGGACAGTCAGCCATCGCGGGTGGCGGTCTTTGGCATTGATGACCTTGTCCAAACGATCGAGAGCTTCATCTAAGCTGATGACGTCGTGCAAAACCTCCTTGTAGATGTCGTGGGTGTCTTTGAGCTTGCCAAGGTTGACCCCCTGGGCGGTACGAACAATCTTGACTTCAGCCGTGTGGGTGAGATTGTCGTCAAAGGAGATGATCATGCAGCCGGGAATGTAGAGAAACTGGCTGTTGATCTCGAGGACCTTGGCAGTGGTCGCAAGGTACTCTTCGAGGCGATGTGTAGGTGCTCCGAAGAGCATGAGGGCGCGACACATGCGGATAATGTACTGTTGTCGCTTGAGAATGTTGGCTACGTGGATCTTGATCTTGGCATCCTGATCTTCCTTTGCCTTCCAGACCTTGGCGATGATGTTGTTACTGCTGGTTCGCCTGTGGTTGCGTGGGCGTATGGGAACGCCCTTTTTTTCATCCTTTGGGTTCGCCAGCTTGGCCGAAGCGCCGACAAGAGTGGCCAATGTCTCGGTGGACTGCATAGGCTTGTTCGCGTTGTACCATTTCCGCTTTGGAGTGCCGGCGCCTGAAGCAGATCCGGGCTGCTGTGAAGGTGACGTCTCGCTGGCTTCTGACGATGTGTCTGTGTAGCCACGCACCGGTGTCTTGTAGGCTTGGAGGATTTGGTAAAAGACGCCTCCGTTGGTGTTGCCGGTGACGGTGTATGCGCCATCAGGGTCCACCTCACTGACTGGTAGCGCATTGAAATTTTGTGCGCTGAGCTCACCAGCATTGTGCGCGTTGAGCAGTTCTTCCGCATCGACAGTGTGCTGGTTAGTAGTGATTTCGTTGGAGCCGGATTCGCTGACGCGGCTGTAGCTACGGATTTGTTCGAGAGGCGGCGGAGGGACCTCGACATTGGCAGAGCTGTTGAACCGCACTCTTGTCTTTCCTGTTGCTTGTTCGGGCTGTATGGATGGGGTTGGGTATGTGGGTGGTATTTGCTGCATCTCATGAGCGTCGGCGTGGGTGTGCTCTGACGAATTGGATGAAGATGGCTCCATTGCGACGGCTGTGGCGTGAGGGGATATCGCGATGTTGTGGTACGGTGGTTTACAAGAGATGAAGAGAGGAGTCGAGAGCAGTCACCATGTCAGAGGTATCGTGAGTCTTGAATACTCTAGCTACCAGGCGTCGGCGGTTCTCCGTTGCGTAATTGTCGTCGGACCGGTACAACCCAAAATACATTTGCGTTTGGTCGCGACTTGGCTGTGGATCCGGAACGAGAAGCACCGGGTAGAAGCGATCAAAGGGGTCGCCGAAATAGGAAGAACACTTGCAAGAGGGAGCCCAAACGCGTCGTCGTGGACGCAAAATGATGCAACGCCAACGTTCGAGAGCCGCATCATGTGTCAAGGAATTGCTGTGATTGGTGCGTTACCGGACTAGACCACGTCCGCTATATCCGTGCCATCTTTGAAATATGGATCTTTGCATCAGCTGCAGAGGAACAGCGCGCATCCCCGAGCTCAACATTGTCAATCCCCATGGGGCGTGCGCATCATCGTGCACTCGATCCTGCTGTTCTTTGGTGGTGCGGCGACGGGTGAATACCAGACGCAGGGACTTTCGAGTCATGGTGGCGGAAAATCAGGAATCATCACTTGACTGCGGCCATAGCGCAACATGTCTCTAGACCAGCAGGACTACACGTTTGGGGTACGAGCTTCGTCTGACATGCACCTCGCTTGGGTCGTTCAGGAATTCTCGGCTTTTGAATCTCACTATGGTGGAGACAAGACGCGTAGTGGATTAGTCACATACGACATTACATGGTTTGATAGTTGTGCTTGCTATTGCGCTGCATACAAGTTCTGGAAAAGAGCGGACAATCTGGAGCTCTTTCGCAAGGTGTGACGGATTGACATCACCATCGCCACCATCGCCAAAGAACCATATATGAATACATATATGTGTTATCATCACCCATTGACGGATTGACAGTTGCAGAGGTCAATCCAGACCATGATCCTAGCATAGCGAGGATGAAGAGATTGGCTGACACAATTGAGACCATGCTTGGAGCAAGAGATATTCGTAGAAGCCCTGACGAGTGCTGAATTATGGAGAAGTACTTGAGAACCTGGAGACTAGGACTATCTGGTTTCGAGGCAGTCTAGCGCTCTTCTATCATGGCAGTGTCTATCGTCTAGGCTCATACATACAAGCGACCTCTTCGTACATCTCTCCGTTGACCAGCAATCTGATCCTCCCCCTCTCCGTGAAACCAGCTTTCTGATAAAAGCTCTCAGCTGCCTCGACCGTACTATCCAAGCACGCCGGCACACCCTCTTTGTCGCACAAGTCAAGACCCCACCGCAACAACAGTGTACCTACGCCCTGGCGAGCATAACCAGACGAAACAGCGAGCCACATGAGATCTTCAGCCCACGAATTAGCCAGTTGCAAAGTCCATCTTGTCGAGTCCACCCTGACCTACCATAATGCGGCCTATCTCCAATAACCTCACGCGCAACCTTTCCAGCAGCAGCTAACCAGGGCGTCAAGACGCTCCAATCCGTGCCCGCTGGCAAGTTCCAAGCCGGCGGTTTCCAGCCCGTCCGTTCGGCCCTCACAGGATGACACCATACTGCGTATCCTACAATTTTACCTTGTCCCCCCGTTCCAGCCTCGTCAGTGTGTCGGGCGACTAGTACCGTCGTATTGGGATCATGCATGTCAGCTGTGAACTTTTGTTCTGCACTGCTCTGGAATGCTGCCCAGATGGCAGGGGTGGGGTAGATGGCTCGCATGAGGACGTTTGAACTGAAGGCTTGGACATGGAGGGCGGCGATGTGAGGTGCGTCTTTGGGTTGTGCAGAGGTGATGGAAATGGACATTGTGTGTTGTGATGTTCCGATTTTTTCTTTCCTTCAAATGGATAGATGATGTATTCCTTGGCTAGGGGTTAGATGTTTTGTTGTAATGTCTACTTTACAAAGCTGTGTGGCGTGCATGCAGGTGGCTCCATTCCCATACGCGCTCGTGTGCCCGCATCCCGTGACCCCCCCACGAGCGACTCGGCTGGAGCAAGCAAGGACAAGCAAGAAGCTGCGCGAGACAAATCAATGTTGCTGCCCAAGTTTGCCCAGACTGAGGAACGGAGTCGTGTAGTCCGTGGTACACGAGCGCACAGCTTTCTACCTTGCCCTTGCTTTTCAGTCATTTCATTTCGCACCGAAGAGGCGTTTACAAGGGACGAAAGAAGATTACATGTTGGCCAGAACGGCCTGTTGGTTCTTCAAGGGGGCGGGGGAAGTGAAAAGTTGGATCGCGACAAATGGCTCGTGCCTCTATCATGAAAAATCCGGCAAGAGAGCAATGCGCCGTGAGACTGGTATATCTTCTCACCACCACCGCGCTCCGAATATCTTGGGCGCGAGGCTGCTCGACTTTTTCCCAGCCACCAGGTCAATCCTCTGATGGCCCTTGACGTCGACGGCAAGCGTCTCGTACTCGTAGTCATCCTGACTTGGTCTCTTTGTCAAGTGCACATGTACGACGCCCTGCCCCAGCGGACCTTCAACATAGAACTTGAAGCGCAAATGCTGTGTGCCCCACTTGTCCGTCTCTTCGGTACTGCTGATGTAGCGGTTGCGCGCCCACCGCGACCAAGAGCCTTGACCAAAGGCAGCGATTTCGTCGCCGGGACCGAGGACTTTCTGACATCGGGGATCCTGGCGTATGAGAGTGGTGGCGCGGTTGAAGTAGGCCGTCTTGGAGGAGGGGCTGAAGACATCGGAGAAGAGAAAGTAGCCAACGCCGCCCTGGATGTGGTGTCAGTGCTGCGCTTCCAGGGAGAGAGGGGCGGGGTGGAGGGGAAGCATGTACCGTTGCTACTAGGCCGACCAGGACTACTACCAAGTTGAGACTCTGCTGTGTAGTGCGCACTGCTTTTTCCACTGGCGACAGCTCAGACCAGCGGACTTGGCCCGTGTCGCCTGTCAGGGAAATGGACTTCCTCTGTGGTTTGGGAGCCGGATTGCTCGTCGAGCTGTGTGTCGCTTGTGCATGGTGGGTGGTGGAGAAGGCGATGCGCCCAGTGTGCGCTCGCCGGCTTGGGGCGTGTATGCGCGGCCGGACAAAGGTCGGGCGGAGCAGTGCGATGGCTTCGGTAGGTTTGTATACGGCGGCCATTGTGACTGTGGTTGTGTGCGTGTGAATGGTGGCGTCCAAGACATGCAATGGTGCGGAGCGGAGCTCGTGTGACGGCGGAGGTGAATGCAGCCGCGGCTGCAGGTTCCATGGCCGTGGCGGGCCGGTTCCTGGACTCAACCTTCGTTTTGGCGTCAAACAACGCTCGCTGTACAGTAGCCACACTCGGACCCGACACTCGCTTCTCGAGCACAATTCCACGCCGTATCCATACCCCAGAGCACCGCTGAAGGCCGAGTCCCGGCACCATGAGCTCAAACAAGAAGAGCAGCCTCACCGGCTATCTCCCCGATATCCTCATGGCAGCTGCCGCAGTACGTCTATTCATTGCCACGCATGCGCCCTTTCCTCCCCTCACCTGCCATGCCCCTCGCTCCTCCCTGTCCTGCAGAGCACCTTCTAAACCCTCGGCAGCCCCTGATAGCCTACTTTGTCATTCGCAACCTCCTCGCACGCCTCGACCCAGAGGCCCAGCAAAAAGAAGAAGCCCGCGCCAAAGCCTCGGCTGCCACGCGCAAACTCGACGCCATCCTCACCAGCAAGCGGCGGAAAAGCTATGGCGAGTACGACAGCGAAGACGACGACGACACAGAATCCAGGCCCCGACGGCCGAGGATACAGGACCTCAACCTGAGCACCTACGAGCAGACGATTGCCATGGAGGTTGTTGCGCCCGAAGAGATTCCCGTGAGCTTCGAGGGTACGTCACGAGCCTCTTCCAGCGTGAGCCATGGGCTGTAGTAGCATCTGGCGCGCGCCAACTGGCATGCCTGAAGCCCAGGCGCAACGCATAACTAACGCCTCGCAGACATCGGTGGCCTCGACTCGATAATCGACGAGCTCAAGGAGTCCGTCATCTACCCCCTCACCATGCCCCACCTCTACTCGCACTCTTCCTCGCTCCTCAGCGCTCCCAGCGGCGTCCTCCTCTACGGCCCTCCCGGTTGCGGAAAGACCATGCTCGCAAAAGCCCTCGCCCACGAATCAGGCGCCTGCTTCATCAACCTGCACATCTCGACCCTGACGGAAAAGTGGTACGGCGACAGCAACAAGCTCGTCAACGCCGTCTTCAGTCTGGCAAGGAAACTGCAGCCAAGCATCGTCTTCATCGACGAGATTGACGCAGTCCTGGGGCAGAGGAGGAGCGGCGAACACGAGGCCAGCGGCATGGTGAAAGCCGAGTACGTTCACACCTCTTGCCCAGCGCCCCATCCAACTTGCGACCGACCGAAGACTAACCCTCCCCTAGATTCATGACCCACTGGGACGGCCTCGCCTCCAGCACCTCTTCCGGCACATCGACCCCCCAGCGGATATGCATTCTCGGCGCCACAAACCGTATCCAAGACATTGACGAAGCCATCCTCCGCCGCATGCCCAAGAAGTTCCCCGTTGCCCTCCCGTCAGCCACACAACGCCACAACATCTTCTCTCTCATTCTGCGTGGCACCAAAATCGACCATGACAACTTTGACTTGAACTACCTAGTCCGTGTTTCGGCTGGCATGAGCGGGTCCGACATCAAAGAGGCATGCAGAGACGCGGCCATGGGCCCCGTCAGGGAGTACATCCGGAGGAAGAAGGCCGACGGCACCCTAAGGAGCAGTAAAGGAGTGGCCCAAGGCGATGTGCGCGGACTGCGTACAGAAGACTTCTTTGGCCGCGGCAAGGGCCTGCGGGAAATGGAGTCGATTGACGATACACGCGAGGAGATGAATGCACGCGTGCGCAGCACAGTACACACCACGTCTGAAGAATCCGTGTCCGAGGAAACGAGCAGCAGCGAAAGCACAGCGAGCGGCGAAGACCGATTCCGCGACTCGGCATACCAAGCTGCGGCCAACGAAGCAGTCGTGCGGTAAAAAAGGCTACTTCTTTTTTTTTATGCCGCTTTGTCTGCTGCCATGGAAGATGTTATTTTGTAAAATGTTTGTACATGTTGCAATGTTACCAAAGGCGACACGAAACGTACATATGGGCGGCGTTACTATCATGGACTAGACTCATGTTCTCCAAGAAGAGAGGCGATACCACGTCACATCATATCATGTCACAATATACCAATCACAACTTTGATCATGACATCTGCTGAACATCTATATCTTTGTATCATTTTCCGTTGCCGCAACGTACGCTACGTGTAGCAACCACACGACAAAAGCCCCAATTGCAGTTATAATGCATCCGCCAACCACAAGACCACTTTGCTCAGATACCTACTTCTCCTCCTCACTCTTCTTCCTCGTCCTCATCCTCTTCGTCCTCGTCTTCTTCTTCTTCCTCCTCCCCCTCTTCTTCTGCATCGGCAGCAATCTCCTCGTCCGCATCCTCTGCCTCTGCCTCGTCTTCTTGAACCAAAAGATCCTCCACGGTTCCTCCTTCCTTCTCCAATCGCAAGTACTCATCCCACTCAGGGAACATCTCCGCGTCACCCTCACCATCCTGAGGTGGCGCGCCAAGGAGTCTGGCAACCTTGGTCTTGTTCTCCTTTTCCAGAGACTCCTTCCATTGCTTGACAAGACCGGGCGTCGCGCTGGGCTTGTACGTTTGGGAGAAGAGGACGGCCTCGGCGAGACGGTTGGTCTTGACGAGCAGATCAATACACGCCTGGACGTCTCCAATCTGCCATAGCGCAGAAAAGGCTACGTTGTTTGCTGTGGCATTCTCGGCCAGTTCAGCAAGTTCACGGAGACCAGCCGTGTCAGACGTTGCGCTGTAGAGGAGTAGGAGAGAGCCGAGATCCTTGGCTTTGACAAAGCATTCTTGTGCGAGCTTGACATCCCAGTTTGTGAGGGCAGCATCACCGACAGTCTTCCACTTGTGTTCAGTGTCTTGCTCGCGAGCAATCGCAACAGCCTGCTGCAGATCACCAAGAGACAGAGCAAGGTCGAAACGGTGTTCAGGATCCGTGGCAACCTTGAGCGCCATCTCCTTGTAGCCTTGACCTTCCAAGAACCGAGCAATCTTGTTGTTTTGGTCCTTGGGCACAGAAGGAAGCGTCTCCTCGGCAGCTTCGAGATCACCTCGGAGGATAAGTGTTTGGTACTCCACAACAGCCAGAGACAGTGCGAAGGAGACCACGTTGACATCCTTATCGGCAACGTAAATCCTGGAATCACGGGGCAGGTACCCAAGGACGTAGTGTGGTGAGTCGAAGTGAGAGATGGTGTATGTTTGATCACCAACAAGGTAGTTCAGGCGGTTGGTGCTGTTTGTGTAGATGAAGCAGTCTCCAACCCAGGTACCAGTACGAACGCTGTTTAGCCATTAGCCTCAAGGATTCAATCATGTCTTCTTCCAACGTACCTCTCGTTGATGTCGCACACAACCTCGAATGCAGACTCGGCGCCATCCTCGTCTACTTCGCCGTTTTGCACCGCTTCAAGGTAGTTCTCTCTGGAGTAGCGTAGCACGTAAAATGTGTCTTCTGTAGCCAGAGTGACCAATTCTCCGCTCTCAGACCAGTATACACTCTTCGGATCGACCTCTATCCGTCGGACCAGAGCACCAGAGTCCCAGTCGAACAGACCAATCCCACCTTGACCCTTCACACCAAGGAGTACGCCGCCACTCAGGCCGTCGGCTGAGAAGCCTACGTTCAGGACACTCCGCTCCTTGAAGTTGCGGAATATCTTGACACTGGTGGATGATTCCCGGATGGCGTAGTCCTTGTCGTGTTCTTTCGAAGCCCAGCAAAAGTCGAGTGCGCTGCCGAAAGCTTGGTTACGAAGAGCAAGCGCAGTGTAGATGATGTATTCACCGTCACCGCATACCGCGACAAACCTTCCATTGGGCGAGTGGAGTAGTGCCTGTGGGTAGAGCTCGGTTGAGCCAAGGTCCTTGCTGGGAAGGGAGAGGCGCTCTCCGTCCTTGAGCTGGTCGCTGCCCTTGATAACTGAGGTGAGGATATCGTTGTTCTTCGCCCAGAGCAGTTTTCCGCTACCATCCATGCTGACTGCGGGCTCTTCGCGACCCATGGTAATGACGACAGCGCCGTCGTCGAATCCGAGCGCAACACCATTCCTTCCCTTCTGGTAGGACACACACCATGCGCGCTCCAAGCCATAGTTCAGAGACTGCTCCAGCCGATATGTCGAAGAGTGCCAAATCTTAATGGTGCCATCTTCAGATCCAGAGATGATGACGGGCAGCTCAGGGTGGTATACGGCGAAACTGACGTTGGAAGTATGGCCTTCGAGTGTCGCAATCAACGCTTTTGTGGTGTAGTCCCAGACTTTGACTGTCCGGTCATCAGAGGTTGTGAGGAGGTAGGGCTTGTCTGACTGTGGGTAGTAGTCGATGAAGTTGACACCCTTGGTCTCGTGCGCCTCGAGGGTAAAGTTGGGGGTCGAGCTGCCGAGCGACCATATCTTGACGGTTCGGTCGAGACACGCAGAGGCGAATGTGTTTGGGTCTTTGGGATTTATCGCGATGCCCATAACGTAATGTTGGTGGCCAGCAAACTCTTGGACACCTGCATGTGTTAGCATCCACCTTGGTGTGTAGCACAGCAGATCCACATACACTTCCATGACTTATCCCAATCCCACAGCTTTATTGTCATGTCATCCTGAAGCTGCGTTAGCTTGATCCTTGTGTTCTTGGAAAGTGTTACCCACACTGGCAGTAAGCACGAACGGTTGTGTTGGGTGCACAGCAATTGCGCGAATGTAATCGGGATGCGCCTCGAAAGATGTGACCTTCTCCGAGGTGTTGTAGTTGTAAACGCGCAATTGGAAGTCATCGGAACCTGAACGGCCATGTCAGCCTCTCTCCCCAAGGATTCAGTTGCCAGAGCGCTTGCCTGCCACTATCCAATTCTTCCTTGCAATGAAGCGGCCGGCGCGTACGGGTACATCGGTGAGCTCGAAGGTCTTGACGATGGATTGCGATATGTATGACCAGATGTGAACGTGGCCTGCTTCTGTCAGCGCTCCGCCTATGTTGTGAATTTCCAGCTATGCATACCGCTGTACAGGGTCGTGAGGATCCATGGCTCGGTCGGATGGAAGTCTTTGGACAGGTTTAGCGCCTAATGTCTTGAGTAGAGGTGGTGTTCGTACCAATGCCTATGATGTGTCAGTTTACCTTCTGGCAGTCGATGTGCGTATATCGATTCTGCTTACCTTTGACACGCTCCGACCGTGCGAAGAGCTGCCTCTGTAGTCATAGTCGAGTTAGATCCACCATTTGCTGTAGAGACATGCAATAGCGCATTGTTGCCTACCTTTACGTCTAGACGCATTGTTGTAGCTTAGGTGTATGTGTTGCGGAGGGGTGGATTATGGGAACGTGGCTTTAGTAGCCAGTCCACGAATGCGCAGGCAGACGCCGAGGGATTCGAGGATACGTGAAGGGGTATCGCTGGCGTGTATGGTCGACAAAGGGGAAAGGCTAGTCACGGGAAGAGTTGGCGACCAACTGCCTGTTGTCCTCCGCAATGTGTTCGATGTTCGGCGGAGCTGCGCCAAGACACCGACAGGGTTCACGTCGCTACTTCCCAACAGGGCATGTTCGGAAAACCATCGATGGCAGACGAAATGCGAACCATCACCGCCTCCGCTAGCTGCACGGTTGTAGGCCAGACGACCGCAGAGAGGCAACATGGTTAACCTCTGTCGCCAATGCCCCATACGAGCCGTACGTGAACGTTGCGGCTATACAGGGCCTCGGAACCTCACGTCTTTTCGTCACGTACATTGGCAATCCTCAGCGAGTAAGTAGATTTTTCAATTCCAACCCTACAACTATATACTCGGAACATCAGCCTCCCCACAAGTGCCCCCTTGCGCTGCCGCCCATGCATGCACGACGCTTGATGAAAATTCTGACTACACCCCAAACCTTCCACCCATGGAAAACATGGCCATTCCATATATCGACAAATCGACGAGAGGAAAAAAACGGTCTAGCCTGTCCGCAAGCATAGACTGGTATCTTAGAAGAGAAATACAGTAAAAGGAGAATATATGTTAAAGTATAATGTGTAAGTGTATGGGGTTTGAGCGAGCGTGTCGAAACGATAGTGACGAGAGAGAGAGAGAAATTGTTTGCGGCTAGATCTTGTCAAGACGCTAGCTTGGATGAGGTCGGTACAATAGATGGCCGTAGATACAAGACAAAGCGTGTTGCTGTGGTGTTAACACATTGGAAGGCTTCCCATCGTCAAGACGTGCTGCTGAGCGACTCGGTGTGTGGAAGAGCAAGTCGACAGCGCCTTAGTTCCAGCCAAGAGAGTTCTCGGCCATGACTGGAGCAGAAATCTGTTGTGTTCGGATACTTCGTCCCTGGGTGCTACTGCTGCCTTGACTGCCGCGACTACCTGGCGTCATCCGACCATTTCGAGCACCGTGCATCCAAGCAGCAGCGCCGCCTGGAATCGAGCCATAAGTCATGCGGCTTGTGCTGGGTACAGAGCTTGCGCGCTGGTGGGCCAGACGCTTGTTCCTGTATCGGCGGGCGACGAAGAACATGGCCGCACCGTACGCGATGGCACCAACAATGGCGCTGCTGGCGACGATTGCACTGGTCTTGTTCACTGTGCGGCTGGCGCCAATATCGCCTCCCATAGCACCACCATCACCGGCAGATCCGCCAGGAGAATTCTCACCTGGCTCAGCGGCCGCGTTGGCAGGGCCGCTGTCACCTGGGAGCGTGCCGGCGGCGAGAGGGCATGCCGTGTTGATCAAGGTAGTGAGGTCGTTGACCGTCGAATTCTTGTTGTTCCAGAAAGCATCCGCGGGGTTACGAAGCTGGGCTGCGAGCTTTGTCTGCAAGTCCGCAGGAATGGTGAACAAAGCCAGGGTGGTGATGAAACCCTGGTACTCCATGGTGTTCAGTGGCTTGAGTCCAAAGTTCATGACTTCGGTGGTTGAGATGTTCAAGCCGTCAGCAATAGCCAGAGGCAAGTAATGGAAAATCTGCTGTCCACCGTCATTGGCGGAAACGAACGGGTAGTTCAATGGCCACTTGAAGCACACTTGACCCATGAAGCTGTTCTCTGGGACCTCTGGAGGCACTCCTCCAGGTGGTGCAATCATCCTCGGGAGGTTTGACGGGATAGAGCTGACGGTAGGGCTAGGAGTTGGCATTGTGGAAGCCTCTACAATGATGCTGGTACCGACAACGAGAGAAGTTGCGCTGTCTGTAGCGGTTGGCCTAAGGGAGAAGATCGGCGGTGCTGTCTTGGTGGGAGTCGGCGTCACTGGAATGGCAATGGAGGGGGTTTCACTCTTGGTCGATGTGGGCGTCTCAGATGTTGGTGGTGGCGTGGACTCTGCGGAAGATGGTAGCCCAACGGAGCCGGTACTGAACACCGATGTAGGAGCATCGCTGAGCGTGGCATTGTCAGAGGCTGATGGAGTCAAGGTAGATGCGGCATCGCTAGGAGACGCGGTCGAAGTAGCCGACGAGGGCTCTTCGGAGGCCGGGACACTGAGTGAGCTACCTGACGAAGTTGGGACCGGTGACGCAGATGTTCCAACAGAACCTGTGCCAGAAGGAGTGATGCCGGAGCTTATGGTGCCTGAAGGTAGCACGCTTCCAGAGAGTGTCGCAGAGGGTGTAATGCTGGCAGTTTCTGAGGGTGTGGATACAACGCTTTCAGAGGCAGGAATGCCGGATGAAGACAATACCTCAGAAGTAGTGGTGGGCACAGCACCAGATGGCAACAAGCCTGAGGACGGAAGTACGCCAGATGAAGGCAGAATGCCCGAGGAGATTGGCAGACCTGAAGAAGGCAATACACCCGACGAGGACAGCAGGCCGGAAGATGGTAGGACGCCAGAGGAGGGGAGCGCTCCAGTGGGCAACACCCCAGACGAAGGCAGAATGCCTGAAGACAGTAGGCTGGAAGGCAAGATCGTCGGGATGATGACGGGACCAGTGCCGCTGGGAAGAGCGGAGTCCAGCCCAGAAAGAATGCTCGAGAAAGCGCTGGGCAAAGCAGATGCTGGAAGATCCGAAACAGCCGATGAAAGCAGCGAAGAAAGGGCTGGAGGAAGAATTCCAGACGGGCTGGCAGACGCTACAGGAGTGGGCGCAGTGGACGCGAGACCGCTACCGGTAGGCAGAACACCAGGCAGTTCTGACACGACTGAGGAGAGAAGATCTGGAATGCCGAGGATTCCAGAGCTGGTAGCTGCGGTCTCCGAGGTGGGAATGGCGCCAGAGCTTAGCAGGGTTGGTGTCGGAGTAACAATAGCGGAGTCTCCCGTGCCCAGAGCGGTGGTAATTCCGATAACGATGCCAGAGGATGGCAAAAGCGGCTCTGCACTTGAACCAGAGGCAGCGACACTTGTAGGGAGAACTATGCTTTCGGGAACACCTCCAGTCGAGCCAACCTGGGAGGTAGCTGCAGGGGCTTCTGATGCGAGCAGAGAAGACAAGAGTCCACCAACCAGGCCGCCAGATGAGGTAGGCTGAACAATGGTCTCAGGAACGCCTCCGGTAGAGCCAACCTCTGAGGTAGGCACAGGCGGAAGGATTGACGAGAGGATACCACCAACGAGACCGCCGGATGAGGTAGGCTGCACAATAGTTTCGGGAATACCTCCGGTAGAGCCAACTTCTGAAGTAGGCGCAGGTGGAAGAATCGACGAAAGGAGACCGCCAATCAGGCCACCAGATGAGGTAGGCTGAACAATGGTCTCAGGAATACCTCCGGTAGAGCCAACTTCTGAAGTAGGCGCAGGCGGCAGAATTGACGAGAGGAGACCACCAACAAGACCGCCCGAAGATGTGGGCTGTAGGATGGTCTCAGGAATGCCACCAGTAGAACCAATCTCTGGAGTGGGTGTAGGTACAAGTAGCGAAGAGAGGAGACCACCAACCAGGCCACCGGAAGAGGTGGGCTGAACAATCGTTTCAGGAATACCGCCAGTCGATCCGGGGACGATGAAAGGTCCAAGGAAGCTTGACGCATCAGGAGAGCTTGGTGCAGCAGAAGAAACAGGAGCCGCAGTGGGGGTCACAATGGTCTCCGGAATGCCTCCAGTGGAACCGATAGCCTGCTCCGATGATTGAGGGATGGTCGACGAAACGACTTCGGTAGGCTGAACGATGGATGTGGGAACTCCGCCGGTAGAGCCGAGGACAGGGTTGAGGAGCGACGAGAGCAGTCCACCAACGAGACCAGCAGAAGTTGGCGTCGCGGTAGGCGACTCGACAACCGATGATGATGGCTGAATGATGACATCGGGCAATCCACCTGTGGAGGCAGGAGTGTTGTCAATACCAGAAGGCTTGGAGGTAGGCGCAGCAGAAGTTGGCTGTACGACAACATCGGAGACACCACTGGAAGAAGCGGGCTCGGTGATTACCACCGATGAGGATGGCTGAACAATCGTCTCTGGGAGACCTCCAGTGGAAGCAGCAGCCGAGCTCTGAATGGCTGACGTTGGCTGTATAATGGTCTCAGGAATGCTGCCTGTGGAGGCTGGCTCACTTGCAGCAGCGGAAGACGACGGCTGAACAATCACATCAGGCAATCCTCCAGTCGAAGCTGCCGCTGAGCTCTGGGCAGTGGATGCAGTCGGTACAACGACGCTAGGCACGTCAGAGGAAGCAGGGCTGCTGTCAACAGCAGAAGACGTGGCAGCAGCAGAGCTTGAGACAGCGGAGGTTGGCGGGACGATGATGTCCGGGAGAAGACCGGTTGAGCCGAGGATAGGACCCAGGATAGGGCTGTCGGCTTTGGTGCTGGAAGCAGGGCTGCTCTGTGCGGTGGATGTAGGCTGCACAATGGTCTCAGGGAGGCCGCTGGTGGTGCCGATCTCTACTGGTGATGCAGATGATTGAGCAGCTGATGAGGAGACAACAGTGGTTGGTTCCGGCTCCGGAATGGGCTTAGGCGATGGCGTAGGCTGGATGATAGACTCTGGAAGGCCGCTGGTGGTACCAATCTCTACGGGCGGTGCAGATGACTGAGCAGCTGACGAAGAAACAACAGTGGTTGGTTCTGGCTCCGGAATAGGCTCAGGCGACGGTGTGGGCTGGACGATAGACTCTGGGAGACCACTGGTGGAACCAACTTGAGTAGGCTTCTCCACAATGGGGGTCTCGGCTGGTTTCTCGCTTTGCGGCGCCTCGGGAGTGGGCGTTGAAGCAGCCTCCGAAGTTGGCACGACAACGGACTCCTGAATTTGGCTTGATGATCCAATGCTGACGCTTGACGACGCTGGAGGGGGAGGGGGTGGGGAAGCGACACTGCTTTGCGAGGCAGAAGCAGATGAAGAGCTCTCGGGTAGCGTTGTTGGGAGATCGTCCAGCGTGGAAGTCAGGGTGCTCGTTGTGTCGGCATCGCTGGTGCTGACAAGTGAGTCTGAAGAGGCAAGCACGGAGGTATCAGAACTGCCACGGAAAAGCGATTCGATAAAGGACGGGAAGTCCATCTGACGCGACGGAGGTTGCGAGGAATCGCTGCTGGAGTCCGGCTCGGAAGACGGGGACGGGGTAGCCGCCGGGGTAGTCGAGTTGGTAACGATCTGTCGCTTCACTTGCCTGGGAAAGTAGTATCGGGGACGGCCTTGGGTCTGTTGGGGTCCTGGCGCAGGCATGGCCTCTGCTGTCGTGAGCGGAGAGCCAGAAAGACTGGCCAGGATGAGGGCGGCGGCCCATACTGTGGCCGAGCGCGGCATGTTTACGATTATGTTCCCCGGTCAAGTGAGATTAGGTGTCTTGAGGGTGTCAAAGGCGGTATACGTGAAAGCCTGTTGCTGTCAGACGCGGTGTTTGCAGCCAAAGTCAGAGAACATACTGTCAGGGCTTTGGTAAACGAGTGTACTTGACGAATGTCAATAATGGGTAAAGAATGGACCTGCACAGGCTGTCAGTCTCGGCGGAGAAGGCGCGTCGCTGGACTAGGAGACTCACTAGACTGTCGATGCAGCTAGGAATAGATGGCGATGCGGTTACGGCGTCGTCGCAATGTAGTCAATTTGGTCGAGGGTCTATGCTGTCATGTTTGACACTGACAGGTACCGGAGAATAGTCGTCGCGGGGTCTAGACGCACGCGGTACTGCACGAGGGCCGATCAGACAGTGGTCCACACGTGGGTGTCGGCGGGCAAACAGGTGCGCAACAAAGAAGTGTCGCGGTCGGTCGAGGAAGCGGTCGGTGTTGTCGACCCAGCAGGATTCGTGGCGGGAGCGTTTTTCTTTGTTCTGAGCAACGGGTGGACGTGCGCGTCGTGGTTGGTGCAGCGGGGCTGGGGCGCGTTCTCTCGTACGTGTGCGATGCTAAAACGAGCGGCGGCGACGTTGATAGGCAACGGTCAGATTACTAGTAATTGCGACGGCGGAGCGATATTGCTTTTGAAAGAGTGGTCGTGATTCGGAGAATCGTTGCAAGGGAGCGTAAGGCCTGGGGCGACGTGGAGAGCGGTGCTTGTCGGTGGGGAGAGAGAGAGAGCCACGGGGAGCCACGGGCGGGAAATGCGCAGAGTCGATGTACGAATGCGCCCGTTGGAGGGGATTGTCGGCGGGTGGTGGAGAAGAAGTCGGCTTTGGGGGGGGCGTGGGCGACGGGTAGTGAAGAAGAAGAAGAAGAGGACAGGGCAGGCGTCAGCAGCAGCACTCGCCCCGGCGTCCAGGCCAAAACGGCGGCAGGCAGGGGTCGCGGGCGGAAGAAGGCAAGCGCGGTGGGCTGCGAGTCGCTAACTTGTCCTCCCTGCAGGAGAACCAACTGCTCACCCACTGGTGGCAGTGTCTACGACGGGGAAAGGCAGGGTTTCGGACAGCGGGCCTCTGCATTCGATAGTCGCAAAATAGAACTGCGCTTGCTCGAGAGGGAGTAGTCGGCCGGCGACGTTGGCGGTGCATTCAATGCAGAACGTGCTACAAGACGAGACGGGAGAGTGGAAGAACGACGACGACGACGACGACGACGACGGTGACAGACGGCAGTGGACAAGGCCAGGTGGACATGGTGTCCCCATCGGCAGCAGATTGCGCATGCCGCCTGTGGATTAATTTGCATCTGGCCGCGAGGCCCTGGTCGTGCAGACGGCTGTATATGCTCAAACGGCACTAGCCATGGGTAATAGATGCCCCGGCTACCCTACCTGATCGACCCAGACACTGCATTCCTTGCTCACCATGATACCAGACAAAACCCAAAGCCCAGAAGAGCGTGGATGCAAAAGTCTACGCAGTCTGGTTGTCCATCCACAGCGGAGCCCTCCTCGTTGTCGATGCGGAGGGGTCTGGAGATGGAGCGGCCACCACGCGGCCAATGAGAGAAGGCGCAGCCCCTGCCCTTGCCCAGCCCTTCATTTCGGCATAACACGGGTCCCACTCGCACGCGAATGATGATGATCGCTCACCACCACCGCGCCTCGTGCTGCATCTGCACCCGTCGACATGCTTTGATTGTCTGCCTCGAGAAGCAATATCGCGGGACCTTCCCAGTGGCCCTGCACACTGTAATTTCAACGTCTCTACCGGCTGACGTCCCAAGGCATGCAGGCCGCTGTGTCGCCTGCAGCCGCACAATTCCTTCATTACCTACTCTGCAGTCGTCTTTGCCGGCCTCGTGTCCACAGTCATTCCGAAGTGCGACCAACTGCTACTCTAACCGCGCTATCGTTTTTTGTCCGCCATTTGCCCTTTGCTGACATGTTCGTCTGCGACTCGCCAAAGTTCGTCCTAGGGCAGACGGCTGGTTTCGTCTTTCTGCTCGCCGCCTCCACGCTTGCGCGCCAGGGAACGACATGAACTTTACACGTGCCCTAGGCAGGACTGCCATGCCTGCCATGCCTGCCATCAGCCCCCTTGTCTGTGCCTGGCCTACCGGCACTTTCGGACTGGACTAGACTGTCCGCCATCTCTTGAGTGAGCCTGGCCATGACTGACGCCATTGCATCAACGCCTCAACTCTACATCGTCTGCTTTAACGTTTCACTCCCACGAAGCTATAATTGGCAGATGTCGACGCTCTACAAACGCTCTCACATCGCGGATGCCGAGGTGCGCTGTCCGTGACTCGTTTCAAACTTCTGCGTAGGACTGTACGAGGAAGGCGCCAATATTCAGAGCACATTGTAGACAAGGCCTGGCCGATCCAATGGTCTAGCCAATGCGCTATGGCACTGGGCTCTCCTACGGGGATTCCCCTTTCCGTCACTTGCTCTATACTCAGTCGCCAACTTAACCGTAATGCGAGCTCAAGGAGACGTCCGTCGCGACGGATCAAGATACCATCACATCCCGATCGAGACCGATTCATCGTATGCGCCACAGAGCTGTACTGAGCGATTCCCCCTGTGCCAAGTATCGCTCGATACGTCGAGCCTACCGTTACCGACATGCGCTTGAACGTTTCGAAACCGCTCCCGTCGACTGAAAAAAGAACCTCTCTTAACAAGCAGAATTATGGCTCCACATTCACATTGGGCACGGTCACTGCGTTCATGCTATGTCGCTCCTCCTATACTCCGCCTCGGCTTGATGCCAATCCTTGTCCTCATCCTCTCACCTCAACGACTGTGTCTACTTCACAATTCGCCTTTGTCTTTTTTTTTCAACTTTTGCATTTGTTTCCTGTCAGATCCACATTCAGCGCTCCTTCACAGGGTGGCTGTTCATGGGGTCCACGTCCCGAAACGCGTTCTGTATCGCCACCGCGAGGATCGGTGGGGCATGACGGCACGCATGAACCCAATCCCCACTTTTGGCTCTGGCATATCCTGTTCTTGTAGGCTTCCAGGAGTCTTAAGCATGGCGGGTATACAAAATTCATACCTATGATGCTGTCGCTGCGAGGAGCCATGCAGACTTCGATATCCCAGCACTTGGTGCAAGCTAAGCTGAGCCCGACAAGAAAGACACCAGCGCTCGACATGGTCCCGTGGTCGTCTCCAGACGATCTACACAAGATCTACGACAAGAGTTTTTTTGCCTTCAGCTAACCCCCAGTCCCCAACGACCGCTGCGTTGACACTCGTCATGACCCGTCTGCTCTCTCTTCCCAACGCATACAGTACCCACGCCCAGACCCAACTAGCTACAACTATCGGCATAGTGCTAACGCGTCCCTCGCCACGACACACAGCGTCATAACCCCGCTCCAACCATTCCCAGTTCCTTTGCTGGACTCCTCTCGCCGCGTGGATGTGCCCAAAGACATGTAGTCGTGGTTTGACACGCCATAGCTCCCGTTGAAGATGATCACAGCCCTGCAAATAGGTAGGATTGGAAGGCGATGAATCGAGATGTCCTTTGGCCGGGCCATGCGTTACTAGTATGTCTGTTGATTCTGGGATGGTATTGCACCATTTGTCTTCGTTGTGTGGATATTGGAACGCCCAGTTGCCATATTGTGGTGTCATGGGACTGCCATAGACCCGAACAGTCTGGTTCTGGATGTCGAGTGTCTTTGATTCGTTCTCAAGGTACAGCACGTTTCCCCATTTCAGCTTTCTCATTTTGCGTTCATTGTCTGGGATTGCAAGCCGTGGGTTGCGATGGAAGAAGGATTGATCGAGAAGCAAGTCGTGGTTTCCGGCTATTACAATCTTGTGACGGTGTGGCAGACCATTTAGCCACCTGAGCTGTACTTGCATCTCTTCGAATGTGCCGTTGATGGTCATGTCTCCGGAGTGGATGAGGATGTCGCCGTTTGGAACATTTGGTTTCTCGTTATGAGTGTCTGATATACATACAACTTTTACTGGTGTAGCGGACGTGGGCATGGCTATAGGCGGTCGGTGGCCGTACAGCCATTGTGTGATTATGAGTAGCGGGTTTCGCTGCAGGTGCTGCCATATCGAGGGTGATTCAGGCGCGAAGAGATTGCTTTTGCCAAATGTAGACCGTGTGTTGGTAGTCATGTTACTGTCGTGTGTCTGAAGTGGCCGCTGTCATTTTTCTCTAATTTCACAATCTCAGTTGGAAACTTTTGTGTGTGTGTGGGAGAGAGCTTCAATGTGAACAAGTGGTCGTGTTACTAGGCAGCAACCCCAATACCAGAACAGCGGGATGAACTATTTGGTGATTACATTGTCCCAAACTCTGTTCTCCAGGACTACGGGTCGTGTATTTAGTAGATACCCGCAACTTTATTCCCCGGTACCAGTCCCATGGTACTTCGATATATCCAGCAACACCGTTTGAATGACCACCATCATGCACTGACAGCACCCTTGGTATATTGTTCTGACGTGACACCTACACCGAGTCTATCCAAATCACGGACCCGCCACCGTGTCCACAACCGGCACGATAGCAACAGCCGTTGCAAAGTCTCCATCGTGGCTGATACTAATCTCGCACAGCTGCCCATCAAGTTCGCGCACGTCAACGAGTGTCGACATTACGTGTTGCATTGCGAGGCGTGCATCATCGGAATTCCCTGTGCCACTCGGAGCTGAAGTGTAAGTTTCGTAAACCTTATCAAGTATCAAGCCTTGGGGTCGGGACGACTGATGCTTGCTGCGATCTACCGAGGTAACCGGTAGAATCATGATATGCTTGAACCCTCTCTCGTTGATGTCCAGATGGCTGCATGCTTTGCGACAAGCTTCCTTTGCGGCAAATCTTCTCCTGCGTAAGCACTCTGCCAGTATCTAGTATCATGCGCACATACCTGCCGGCAAGGAATTGGGCGATTGAATCCATCTTCTTGGCAATTGTTTCTTCTGGTCCAAACCGATTCCAGAAGTACTGGCGTTCGTGATCGGTAAGAACTCGTCTCAAGTATTGGTGCAGAGGCCGCAGAGGCTCGCCGCCGTAGTCGCGCGTAAGAACAGCTCGTAATCGTGGGACATTGCAGATGTCAGTGCCCACTCGAAACGGATAGGGAAAGGGTCGCAACGGCATTGAGTGAGTCGAGTATCACCAAGCATTCAAGCTGTAGCAGAGTGTGAGTGTGTTGGCCGGGGCTTGGCAGGGTCAAGACGCATAGGTACGCCGTCTCTTCGCAGCTTGTATGGGACAGAGGAGCGCAAAAAAACATGGAGCAGCGGCAGCGACTCTCCGTACCTCCTCCATCAACAAAAAAGACGACGTTGGCCAGATTCGAACTGACGCTCCCGAAGGAACAAGATTTCTAGTCTTGCGCGATAACCACTCCGCCACAACGCCGGTTGTTACTACCGAGTACTTGTGCTTCGATGGAATAAAGACGAGTTCATACATTCTTATCTCAGATACGTTGAGTCGGCCCAATGTGGGCTGAAGAATGGAACTGGCTGTCAGAACCCCACTTACAGTTCGCCTCGACTCCACCGTTGCCTGCACAGTCCCTAATCCCCAAGACCTCGAGGGAGACTCTGTCCCTGTACATGTCTTTGCCGTCTTTGACGCAACGAGTCGCTCGATCCAAGTTTCCATGCGTGGCAAAAGACGTCAGTCGGCCGATGCGGATGACGGCTTTTGTTCCTTTGATCGCGCGAAGAGCCGCGTCGTCGTCCGTCGGACTTAGGAAATGAGGCGACAAAGATACTCCCCGTCGGATCCCGACAACCAGTAATTCTCACTGAGGCTCGCGTTCCATCTCTTTGATTCGCTTGCGCCATGCAGCCTGCGGAGCCTTGGTACCCGACGCCTTCCCTGCTGACTGTAGCCTGCGCCAAGGTGTCTGCAACACTTCAGGGAATATATTGGATGCAACCGGCACCAAAATCGACCCATGGGTTGTGTAGGTTAGGGGCCCCGGGGCATACGACGCCGGTTCTGGGATCTTGGTGGTACGGCATCATATGCCTCAAGCTACGGTTGGCTCCCGAGGCCGCTTTGTGCGAGTCCGGCGTTGGAACAAAGAGCTGGGGGTATCGTGGCTGATGTGCATGCGGCCATGCGTTGGTAAGATCCTGCTGATGGCTATCGCGGGGTGCGGTCATGTTCAAATGTGGCCGATTCCTCGGTGAGTGTTGCCTTGGGTGTGTCCTTCACTCTATCATACGTTTTGAGTAGTGCAAACGCACCTGCGTCGATACCGGTGTACGCAGTCCAATGCAACCACAAACTTCTCCACGCCTACCGGGCGTTCCCATCCTGAAACTCGAATCTACCGGGCCGGAATACTCTCGCTGGCGGCGTAGCGTCAAATTTGCGCTTGAAACGAAGGATACTTGGAAATACTGCAGCGGCGCTTTGCCCATGCCCATGCCCAGTCCAAGGCTAGCTTCCACCGTCTGTGTAACAGAGACGAAAGATGTGCAGCCGAGTCTGCTCGAAGAGCGAAGATCTTGGGTACGGAAAGATCGAGAGGTCAAGCTTGACATCTTTCTCTCACTAGCAGAGGAAGTGATGCTCGAGCTGTTTGAAGTCGGACCACCGCTACCACCCTCCAACTTGAATTCACAACAGATACTCGAGACACTGGATGAGCGGTTCAACGTGTTCGGCTTCTCCGGCTACCACCACGCATTCTGCCACTTCCTGAACCTGCACATTGATCAATACGCAAGCATCGAGGATTTTAACAACGAGTTCACGACGGTGCTAGAAGATCTGACCGACTACGGCCATCCACTATCGAATACCCAAGCATGCTCCGCCTATTTCTCGAAGCTCCGATGCACCCAGAATCCATGGGTCGCAAAGAAGTTGGAAGAATGGGACACGCTGTCGGTGATACCTGAGATATACGACCTTGTGCAAGAATCGCCGCCATGGGCATGCATCCGGCCACTGCGCAGATCGTCCCAGAGCTTTCATGTACCACCAATGTCAGAAAAGCATCCTGGAGATTCATGGAGCCACCTTCAAAGCGACACACCGGGCCTTTCAAATAGTAGCACTACATCGTCCGATGGCTCCCAGTCAAGACAGCTCTCCAGACAAGCAACTCATATCCAGAGGGTCGTTGCGCAGGCCTCCAACAAGGATGCCGAACTCGACCCCCAGGACTTGCGTGAGGCAATCGAGAAGCTTCTCACATCTGCCGAGGCTGATAATTCCAGCTTAAAGAACACTGCTCTAGCGACCTCGGTATGCGCCACGCCAGACTGGTTAAACGCACCGCAAAGGGTTACTCCGAAGATACCGTCAACACCAGGACTACCGCCTCCTGTTGTATCACTACCCCTCAGTAGATCTCCCACTCCATCGCGCGCACGCTCCGCATCGCCACGTCTTCCGTCGGAATTATCGAGAACCGTGTCACAAGCAAGTCTGACCGTACCCATAACAAAGACACGACCACGCACAGCAGACATACCATACAGGATACTCAACCCATTCCAGCATCTTCCGCCCGTACGCTCAAAAACACCCACATATCCACCGCCTCCACTGTCAGAGCACCCAGCCTTTCGAGACAGTCCCTTTTTTGCAACGGCCCACGCCCAACCAAATCTAATTTCCGTCGACTACTTCAACAGACCCCACCCCCATTCCGCACCCCTATATCCACCATACCAGCACTCAGCCTACTCGTCAAACAACAGCAGCGCGCTCAGCCTGCCACTCCAAGGCACCAGCGAGTCATCCTGGTGCTACGCAAGAGACAACCAGGACGCCACGCCGGGCCAGCACTCGCTCCCAGTCCTCCCCCCACCATCTTCCATGTTCCTCCAACGCCAAAACCCAGACATTACCACTACGCAAGCCAACAAGACCCCTTCTTCACACTCCTCGGCTGCAGATATCACTGCTTTGCCGTCCTTTGGCCGTAATATCGACAAGGACGACTTGGTCCCGCCGCTGCCAAAGAGGAGCATGTTGCGTAAGGCTTCGTCTAGTATGGATATACTCAAACGGCTCAGTGGGGATAGCCTGCTCGAGTCGAGCGACGAAGTGCGGGAGCGCGAGGAGAAGAAGATGAAAGAAAAGGAACGAAGAGGAAAAGGGTGGAGTATTGGTGTGAATATTGCGAGATTCACACACAGCAAGGGTGTTCAGTAGGCGGATGCATGGCCGTGCCATTCTCTGCTGTTCGTCAGCATTTCAATTCCTTGTTTCGTTGTTTGTTGCTCAAGCCTACGACCCATATACCCTACGCATTCGCTCAACTGTACTACTATACTATCTAGCAATACGAAGCGCAAACCAAACGCGCATATTTGCATTGATATATATTCATCATTCTAGATGCCTACTAGTCCATTCACGCACTTGATCAAGTCAAGAGGAATCTCTACCCATTTCAGGATTTTGAGCACAGTCAACGCTTTGAATGAGGTGAGGATTTAGTCTATGCTAGCTCTTCTATCTCGTATAGTCGTAACGCATTCCTGGTTCCTGCCGTATCGTAGCCGGTGAGACTCCTAGAGAATCTTCACAGGACGCCATTTACTGCGTCTCCCGCACGACCTTGTCAACAGCCTTGGCAAAGTAGTCAATGTTGTGCGTGTTCAGACCAGCCATGGAAATGCGACCGTTCTTGGTCATGTACACATGCGAGTCCTCCCGGATCTTGAGCACCTGCTGCTCTGTCAAGCCAGTAAAGCTAAACATGCCGATTTGGTCTGTAATGTGGTTCCATGTACCGGGTGTGCCCATCTCCTCGAGCTTGCTGCGAAGCGCCTTGCGCATCTCCTTTATACGCCCAGACATTGTACGAAGGTTCTCTTCCCACTCAGCAAAGAGCTCGGGGTCGTTGAGGACGGTCGAGGCGATACGGGCGCCGTAGGCGGGGGGATTTGAAATCTCGGAGCGCTGGAGGATGGCGAGCTGCGAGGCGATGCGCTTGATGGTGTTCTCGGCATCGGACGAGGGAGAGGTGACGAAGTGGAAGCAGCCCGCTCGCTCGCCGTACAGGCCAAAGTTCTTCGCATACGACTGCGCAATGCAGAGCTCGAAGCCCTGCTCGACAAAGTAGCGGATTGCCCAGCCGTCGGTAGCGAGGTCGCCCGAAGCGAAGCCCTGGTATGCTGTGTCGAAGAAGGGAAAGTGCTTCTTCGACTTGATGACGTCAGCAATCTTCTTCCACTGCTCCTGCGTAGCGTCGACGCCGGTGGGGTTGTGGGCGCAAGCGTGCAGCACGATGATGCTGCCCTCGGCGGCCTCCTGCAGAGCCTTGATCATGCCATCAAAGTCGAGGCCCTTTGTCTTCTTGGAGAAGTAGGGGTATGTCTTGTATTCGAGGCCGACGTTGGAGAAGATCTGGAAGTGGTTCGCCCACGTGGGGTCTGAGAAGTAGGCGGTCCGCTGGCTATTGGTCTTGTAGAACTTGGCGAGGAAGAGGGCGCCCAGGTGGACGGCACCGGTACCGGAGATGGTCTGCAAGCTGGTGACCTGTGTGGTGTGAGCTCACGTCATGACGTCGTGGGGTGATGTCCTCACCCGCTTCTCCCTGATGGCGGGGCTGTCACCACCGAGGACCAGCTTCTGGGAGGCGGTGGTGAACTCTGCGAGACCGGCGATGGGGAGGTACTCGTGGTTGAGGTTGGGGTCGTCGCGGAGTCGGTCGTCGGCCTGTGCATGGTCAGTCGAGGGTGAGTGGGGATGAGAGGAAGGCGCCGAGGGCGTCGTGCGTACCTTCTTGACGACGGGCAGGATCCAGGGCTTTGCATTGTCGTCGCGGTAGGCGCCAATGCCCAGGTCGACCTTGTTGGGGTCCTCGTCGCGGCGGAAGGCAGCCATCAGCCCGAACAGCGGGTCTTCAGGCGCCTGGGGGACGACATTCGCGTCGAAAGCGGTGGCAGCCATGGGTTCGATGTGCGAGGAGATTTGGCTGAGTCGTGTCTGGGAGGAGGTCTGGGCAGCGGGAGTGGAGGGGGAGGAGGAAGAGGAGGAAGAGGTGAGTGGCTTGGGGACAGGTGAGTCTGGCATGATGATTACGACGTATGAGCTCTCCCACGTTTACGTTTCACCGCTGCGGCCGCCTAACAGAGGGAAGCCGCGTCCAGCCCACGCCTAACCCCGCAGTTTTGCTTTTCGAGGGCGCGATGCGGAGAACCGGGAGGCCGGCTCGAGACGATGCAGTAGGACAAAAGCTGGCTGACATGGCGACGGCATTCGGCCAGGGCATTATATAGTCGTCGAAGCTCGGAAGGTCTGCCGCAGGGTCGTGTGAGCAAGCAAGCCGAGGCACAAGCTGCCGGCTTCCGCAGTTATGTCAGCCATACTGCCCTTCTCACATGCACGCCGTTCACCATCACCACCTCTGCCCTCCACATGAGTAAACTTGCTGCCGCCCAGCTAGCGAGGAACCGTTGTGGGTCGCCATGGCTGCAGGCTGCTGGTTCAAGTATGCCGACCCCACACGGCTGCCACTGCTGCTTCTGGAAACTTGGTCCACTCAGAGCGCCCCGGATACTAACGGACGCAGCGCCATGTATTCATTCACATGCATGCTGTCTATCTACCAACAACAACAACACCACCACCAGCCCATCTGGCTCCCCTCTCATATGAACAAGTCCCACAGCACAAGTGTCGTGCAGAAGATGCTCGTGGCCCAGAACAGCTTCTGCGCCGTGCTGCCCCGCTCCGTCGCACGCTTGAGCTCCTTGTTTCCACTCCCCACATTCTCCGTCGTGTTGAACGAGTCCTGGATGAGCTGGTTGATGTGCGTCTCCTGCATGCTGAGGTTGGACGCGAGCGTCGAGTGCAGTTCTGAAATCTCCATGAGCGACTTTTCCGTGGCACTGCTGGTGTCAGTAGCTGTTCAGGACGGGCGTGGCATTGCACATACCGGACTTTGTCGAGCTGGTCCTCGTACAGCTTGAGCATGTCCTGGTTCTCCTGCGCAAACAGCTGGAGCTGCTCTGCGTCCAACTGCTTCTCAATCACCGCGCTCGCCTCGTCCGGGTTGTAGGTCGACTTGGCTCGATAGTCCCCAGCCTCGTGTCCAGCACTGCGGCTACCGTCCATACCGCTGTAGTCGCTGCTGGCTGGCCCTGTAGTCCTCGTCTTGTACAGCACGCTCTTGCTCTTCTCCACCTCGCGCATGTGCCTAATTTCCATCATGTCCGTCTGAAACAGGACGCACTGCTCCAGCTGGAAATCCAATGTCCACAGTATGCCCTTTCGGTGTTCCTTGATTGTATTCGCCTTGGCCTCTTCAATCTCCTCCTCGACGCTCTTCGCCGTGATTGCCCCGCCTGCTGCCCACCGTCCAAGCGCACCCAAGCCCTGCTTTGCGCGCTTCTTCAGGGCAACCTGCGCCTGCGTCTCCTGCCGTACCTGTTCAGCGGCCCCTAGCTTCTCGATCGCATCCTTCAGTTGGTGTATCGACAACTTCGCCTGAGCGTCGATCTCGTTGCGCTGCGTGTCGCTGAGGTACTTGACATCTTTGTCTGCGGACGTCGATGCGGCGCCTGCTCGCGCGTACTGCTTCCGGCGGGGCGCATGTGCCGTCGAGAGATAGCTTTGTCGTATCGACTTCAGGTCTGTGTGCAGCTTTGCAATGTGGCGTCGCTGCGGCTGTTAGCTTTCACCTTCAGGTCCCGGCGCGCGCAACGTGGCCTACAATACGGTATGCCTCTTTCACAAAGCCATCTAGGGCTTCGACACGAAACACAGGCGGCTCAATCGGACGCGCATCGTGCTTCGCGAGCACCTCGTTGAAGATTGGCGTGATGTCCATTGTGTGGGCGTGCAGTCAACCTGCTCATGTGAAATGACGATGCTCCCCGCGGGAGTGCCATGCTGGTCTTTCGCTTCCCAGCCAATGACGCACTATTTCACTTGCCCAAACACCGACAATCGTCATTCACTGCTCAAGACCCGCTGATATCGGGAAAGAACGCCTCCTGTGATGAGGAACCCCGCATTACGCATCTGCTAACAAAAGGGCGGTTCTACCGTAACATTCCTGGTGATAGTGTCACGTTCGCACTTGTCTTGGGCGTACCTCGTTAGCTCTCACCATCTGTCCGCCGCCCTCGCCTTTGTCTGCCTATTCACGACGCTTATGCACCCGATTGGATGTTCACACATAGACACGCTGTTAATCACAAGAACATTTATAGGGGCTAAGAGCTCAAGGGGTACTCGGGACCTCGAGTCCAGTCTGACGACGAAAACAGTTTGATATAAGATCAGGTGTCATGTATCGCCAACAGAGACACTGGATACACGCTCTGTAACAACTGCTTTGTCCTTAACACCAGTGCCGTGGTATGTCGCTCATCCATTGGTTGTACGACCCAACACCTAGACTCAGCTTATACCAAGGCCCGCCCAATCGCGCCATCAGCCGCAAGGCCGCCTCAATCGAACCCATGGACTGGTCATGTTAGGACTGCACAACCACAGTTCCTTCCCCCTTCTTTCACTTACTACTCGTGCGGTTGAATGAGCAAGTTTCTTTGGCTCACGTAACGCGTCGTCTCCGGTGACTCGACGGTGAATCTGGGTTCTGTGCGAACGGGCTGTTGTCAAGTATATATCCTTCCAACCCACACTGTGTCTGCTTTCTCCTCGCCTCATTCGAGTGACTATAGAATCCTCGGATTGCCCTGATACTCCCTTTCCGGTCCAACCAAGCACCACCACACCTCACCACCACCAGCACCCATTCATCCCGACAACCAGTATCCAGGACTCAAGATGCACTTCTCAGTCATATTCTCGGCAGTGTTTGCCGCTACTGCCATGGCCGCTCCCGCTAGTCTTGACAGCCGTGGCGATGAAGACTGTGTTCCCGACTCGTACACCATATCCGACTACACGCTTATCACCTCTCCCACCTCTGGAAGCGTCAATTTCACATTCACATCCTCCTTTCCCAACGGCGTCGTCGACGACCCCGTTCAGGCTGGCGCTCGCTGCAGTGCCGCAGGGGCCTCTGTTCCCAACAACAACGAGTGCGAGGTCGCCAACCGTCGTCTTCTGTTCGACCTCCGTGGACCGCAAGACCAGGCCTACTACCAAATCACCCATACCTGGACCTGCTCTGGGTAAGTCTATTGCAATCATTACTTTGCGGGTGACAACTAACAGCACAACAGCAACCAGTGGATGTCGGGCAATGCGATCCAGATCGACCCGCTTCAGTGCGTCGACGAGGGAGATAGGCGCATCTGTACTGGTGGACCCCAGACATTTGCACCTCAGAACGTGCGCAGAGTCTGCAACTCGCCTCAGTGCTAGTGGCTTCGTTTGGTCGCTCACTTCCTCGAGGTTGAACCGCAATTCCATCTTCTGGACAGGTTCCTTCTCAGTTGGTGTATCAGTGGGGGAGAGTGCAATAGGCTTTGGGTCTCTGAGACATAAATTGGGGGTATCATGATTCTGGCTATCTTTCCGGGCTTCGATTCTCTCCTCAACTACCTGGGTAAGGTAGACCTGTGCATAGAATCAAATGCGAAAATAAAACTCACATCACACATCATCTCCGTCGCACAAGCTCGGACTACATGGACATTCTTACACACTTCAGTATGACATACCATGCTCAATCAGCTACTGTGTAACGATTGGTTATCCTGATACGAGCGATCGGCCATATTTGTTTTTCCGCACTTGGAATATGCCAGACGGATGCAGATGTGGTTGGTGCGCGGCAAGTGTTGCATATCGCTTTTTCCCCTGCCGCCTCGTATGCCACGACTTGTGCCTGCGCATGTGGGATTCTGGAAGGGATCCAGACAGCATAGTCGGTGAAGCTGACGACTAGCCTCACCCAGCAGCGCGCAACTGCTCCATGCTCTTCACTATGTTTCTGCGTTTAGCGTTGATACTGGACAGGGCTGCAGCTTCACCCCCGTTGGCCGCAGCTCTCTCGAAAAACTCCTGTGCTGCTAGCAGCTCCTGGTGGGCCTTTGCAAGTCGCTGCAGCTGGTCTGATACTGAACTCGAGGATACATGTAGATCCATATCCCAGTCCTCATCTGCGCCCATCTTTCCCATGGTGAGGTCACTTATCCACGAGGCGACATTGCCGCGGAGTTCTAAAAGACTTGGCTGTCTGTCAAAAGGTGGTGACATGATGACCTGATCGAGGCGTTCTGCAATCTCCAGAGCCTGGGTCAGTTCCTCCATTTGGATCGCCTCTTCCTTTGCCGACAGATCGTCTGGCCCTTTACTAAGGCTGCTGTCGACCGACATACTTCGAGGAGAGCGCGTTTGGTTCGCAATGTCATCACGCAACCCCGTTCTGGCACGCTTGCTCTTTTCGCAGACCTCGTAGATCCAGAGTGAGAACATGGGCGGGTAGAAGGCTCTCTGGTCGACAGCGTGAGGCTGCATTTTCCGGTTCGGGTGTTGTATGATCAGCCGGTTATAATATTCACGAGCAAGCTCAAAGCCCTGTTCAGAGAATCTGTGCTCGTTCAGCGTTTGTGGGCCGCGACGCAGTGCTATTTCAGCACCAATGCCCCAACGCCCATGGTTACGGGGATCTACAGGGCGCCCACCAGCAACCTGCGTCCGCAAGATCATGCCCCACGCTCTCCCCGCACGCTCGTAATCGCCCTTGAGCAGACAGCAATGCATCAGCGTGGACAGAGAGTCGAGGTGCGCCTTCTTCTGCGTCTCTGGTTGGCCATGGACGACACCGCTTTTGGACGTGGCATTGACAGCGTAGAGACGTGAGGGTGGCCTGGCCATTTCCTCGTGGACGTTGACAGGGACATGATGGGGTTTGGCCACGCTCGCAGGCGCATGGGGGAAGGGTGGTGGAGGGACTTGATGCTCTTGGCTGGGCAATAGGCCTGCGACACGCAGCTGAGCTATGCCGGGCGCGGCAGACGAGACATGCGATTGGACTGTGGCGCCTGGCTGCGTTTCGTCGTCTGCGTCCAGGTCGAAAAGCGATTCGTCTTGTTTCCTTTTGTCTTTATTTCTTCTCGACGTGCGATACTGACTCGCGCGCAGCGAGCGAGTGCGGGCCTGCTCATCACGCAACTGCGAGGTGAAGTGCTGCATGGTTGGTGATGACGCAGGACTGCACGCTTATGCGGCTCTCTGAGCTGCAACGGCCGCCTACTTGGTAGGGCCGGGACGCAGCGGTGAGGCGACGCAGCGATAGCGGCCACGCACGCACGCACACACACACACACACAGTGTGGGGAGGGTTCTGGGAAATTGGAGTCTGTAGAGTAAAGGTGCGGCGAGCAGTTTCAGTAATAGGCTCCAGGCAAGAGCAATCGACGAGCGTAGCCCGACGCGGCTAGCGGCGAGTCTGATTGGGAAGGCTCGGCTGCGCCGTACATGACCGCTCTGCCGCCGCTGGACCTCGTCGCTCTGACCGGAGACACATCGACCCGACGACGACGACGACGACGCCCTCTCCTCCGACCGTTTCTACTCTCGAGGCGCGCCTTCCTCGCCGGACGGCCTCACAACATGGGCCAGGCACACTCGACGGGCGCTGCGGATGCGCACCCACGGCGGCGCTCACGGCCGCTGTCGTGGGCGCCTGGGCTGCTGGCCTCGTCCCAGCCGAACCACGACACGGTGCCAGAGCTGCTGCATCGAGCCCCGGACTCGCCCTCGCGCTCGCGGCCCAGCACCACGAGACTCGCCAACCGCCTCTCCTCGCACTTTGGGCGCCACGATGCTGGCTCGTCCGCCCCCGAAGATGCCCCCGTCCCCAGTCGCTCGCGCTCGCGGCTGAACCGGGCGCGCTCGTCGCTCACCTCCATGACGGGCCTGCTGTCGAGACGCCCGCCGCTGCCTGCCCGCAACACCGAGCCCACGAGCGCCTTCACGGCACCGAGTACGCCCAGCAGCACGGGGCCCAGCCGCTCTGCGGTGAGGCACACAGCCAGCGACCGGGGGCCCTTTCTTCCACGTGTGCAGGTGCCGGAACTCGGACTAGACTTTGACCAGCTGCTGCAGGCCAACTCACACACGGAGCGTCCAGACGGACACAGGCCGCGGCCGCTGGTTCCCTTGAGCCCGCTGCGGCGCGATGGACGGGCCCTCGGCATCCTGCCCTCGCAGCGGAGGCTACGCAACATGATAGGACACCCGCGAAGGAGACGGTCGCTCTGGCAGGACGGAGAGAACATGGACAACGTGCAGCAGCTGAGGCAGGGCGAAGACCAGGCCGACGTGCTGTCACGACTGTTGTCGCTGGCTGCAGCTGCCACGGCTGCCTCGCTAGTCGGCGACGACAACCAGGCAGCAACCCGAGACGGCACATTCGACACCTTCCTGCAGTCACTGCAGAACGGCAGCATAGCATCAGCGCTACGGGGCAACGAGGACGGCCAGAGTGGCGACACCCCCGGAGCCGCACAGGCTCCCCTCAACTTCTTCAGAATGTTCAGGTTCGGCACCAGCACCGACAACGCAAGGAACGACACCACCGGCCGCCGTGGCAGTGCCTCGGGGAACGGTGGAGCAGAAGGCGAAGAAGACGGCGAAGGCAGGATGGTGCCGATAATCATCGTGGGCATCAGGTCCATACAGCCCGGAAGCGGTACGGGACAGGAGGATGCGAGCATCCCACCCTTCCTCGACGCCCTCTCTAGCTTCCCCACGCCTCCCACGTCACCAGGCGACGCCAATGCGAACATTCTACAGCCACCGCAGAACGGGACCCGCTTCAGCCACAGAAGACGAGCCTCGATGGGCGGCTTCAACTTTCCTTCAAATTACGACAGCCAAAGACACCACCGTGGGACAACGCAGGAGCGCTCTCGTCCATGGTCGCCCGTCACAGACTCGCCTCCTGGGCCCCTGCCCCCACCCTCTACGCCAGCTACGACGCTGAACTTCTCCGCCGGTCCGTCAGGCGCAACGACCCCTGCGACCTCCACTTCACCCCCTTCACCGACCACACAATCCTCAGCACCTTCGCGGCGGAATAGCTTCGTCCGCAGAGCTGCCGGTTCGACTCTCGAGCCTACCGCGGAAGAACCACAAACGCATGCCCGCAATGCCCGGCCGCGGCGCTTGAGCGAGTCGGATTTCACAAGATACGGCTCAGGCGCACCGCGCAGACGAGGCGTCGTGGAGCCAGATAACAATCCTGGAGAGGGTTCGCGGAGCTGGATCATCTACGTGCTGGGTGGAAGCTACCCCGAGAACCACCCGATTCTTACCACGCCCAGTCTGTTCACCGACTCGCCCACTTACGAAGACATGATGCTGCTCTCATCTATACTCGGGCCCGCCAAGCCACCCGTTGCGAGTGAGGAGGATGTGGCTTCGGCTCCAGGCCTGTTCAGGATACGCGGCGATGCTGGTGCTCTTGTAGCTGAAGCCGTTGAGGATCAGGAGACAATCAACCTTGTTGCCGGTGCGCGCTGTCTCGTCTGCCTGTGTGATTTCGAAGTGGACGAGGAGGCGCGGAAGCTAGTCAAGTGCGAACACATGTTCCACAAAATCTGTATTGATCAGGTGAGTTGCTAGCTTGATTCATGGCGTTGCGCGTGCTAACTTACCCTAGTGGCTGACGACTGGACGCAACTCATGTCCACTCTGCAGAGGTGAGGGTGTGCATGAAACGGCCAAAGAAGCCGACGCCACCCCAGACGCTGCTACGCCTGCAGTGCCGCAAGCAGCCGCTTGATCAGTTCTCACCTGCAGCAGGCGGCGTTTGGCTCTTAACCACGAGGGCTTCGCCCAATTCCTTACATATACCCCTTTCTTACATGATTGGCTACTCTACCCGGATTGTTGGATACGAGCGACTATCGTGTCAGGCTGTTTTCTTTATTTCCTGCAAACTGGAGCGTTCATGGCGTCGGCAATGTATTACTTGGATCTTGGCATATTCGGCATCACGGCATCACAGGGAAAAAGGGATGGAATTTCGACTGTTTTTTCTTTCTTTTGTGGCGGGCAGCATCTCAACGACTTGCTACGAATCTCTCACTGTATATGCGGTAGAATGAGATGGGAGGGGGGGAAGTGATCTCGCCTTGGAAGCTACTTCAGGCAGACATGACAAACCGCTATGCTCGTGCTCAAGAGAGCCGGGCAAGCAGCAATAATGACCAAAGGTCTTGTTTCGGCACATTACTTCTCCGAGTTGCGATTATAAGGAATGCACATATGGATGCATAACCATTCACATAAGTCTGCATCGTGTCATGCATCCCGTGCCTTTGTGTATTAGTCGACGTGATATACATGCCCACCAACCGCCTGGATGCGACGAGTCGCCTAGACGTTACGGAACGCGTCGTGCCGGGCCAATATTCGGTCCTAGTAAAGCGAAATGACCGAATCGTCTCGCCCCACGGCCGTACGGATGGATGGGCGTATACGACGGAACGTTTACGAGAAACGGCGAAGAAGCACAGGACGAGTGTTTCGTTCTGGAACGTGTGGTGCTGAGCGGGAAGTGCGTGGCAGGAAGTAGTTAGTAGTGGCAGCCGGAGTGGGCGGGCGGCCGCCACAACCGTAGTAATCATACGATGTGGGTGAAGTTGGCCGGAAGGAGGTCAGCGCATATGTATATCAGTGCACACACCTTTTGATTGATGACCTACACCCATTTTTCACACGCAGCCGCCAAATCCACGACAAAAGGCGTCCGGCATTGTCTGGAAAGGGCGTAGAGCGGTGATGATCTCCTTGTCGCTGCTTCCGCGGAGCTGTGGAAGGAGTGATGTGACGAGAGTCGAACAGCCTAGCTTGATATAGCTTGATATAGGCAGTGGTGTGGAGACGTGGTTTGAAGAAGGGAGCGAGGGAGGGAGGGAGGGTACGCAAACCGAAAATGGCGTGCGCCTGCTTTCGGGACGGGGAGCGTCGCTGCTGATCGTACTTGCGTTGTCCGCGCTGGATATTTGGAATGCGGACGGATGTGTGCCTGGTTTCGTGATTGCGCGGCCTGGGTGGCTGCGGCAGAGGTTGTAGACCCTGCATATTGTCGACTATGGATGTATGTATGTATACGCATCAGGTGAACGTCTATTGCCATATGTCACCGCGTTTCAATTTCACGTTCCTGATGTCGGGACATTTGAACAAGTCGCCCAGTTCCTGCGGCTCGTATACCGTAAAGAAATATACCTTGGCCTATAGGTGGACAAGGTCATAAGGGCGTGTTGTGCAGAAGGATCATCCAAGATGGTGTTTGATAATGATTCAAGACCACTATCGAACTATCGGATCCGAGTTGTGCAGTCGCGTTGTGTCGGGGTACACTCTTCGATGATCCCAGCAGCGGTCAATACGAAGGGCGGACCGTTGCGTGATTGTCGTGTCTAGATTGTTTCCCAAGCGGCTGCAAGCAGGTTATCTGGTCGCCGAGTGCTGGTGCTTACAGCTTGGTGTCCCAGAGAACAGGCACCGATGGCCAAACCCCGAGCAGGTGCATGCCCAGGATCCATGGTCCACCGAACAGCTCGGAGATGAGATTGCTGTTTCAGGAAGGAACAACGTTTCTCGGTCAATAGCAAAGGCACTATGATAGCTCAAACAGTCTCACGGCCTTGGAAACCTCCATGACTACGTACCATACAGGATTATGCCTAGTTTGGGTAGTCTGCGTCCTGACGTGCCACCTGAGACCACTCGACGGCTGATTCGCATGAGAGATACAAGTGGAGACGATCGGTCGTGTTTATGGCAGGAAGGCAGGCAGTAATGACGTTGATGCGAGAAACATGACACTGTAGGATCTCGCAGGGATAGACTGCAGTTGCACATGATGCATCTGGCAGAAGACTCCAGTTTTTTTCTTCTAGGCTTACTCAGTGCCAGCAGTGGTCGACCCTTCATCAGACAGAAGAAGACTCACTGGGAGGTTGTCAGCAACGTGCCAGAAAGCGTAACGCTCACGAGACACTCTCTGGGGAGAGAGAGACCTCGGGAGGCCACGGAGCATTTGGAAGTCAGCTCTTGTTCCATGCCGATTCTCTGGGTCGTCTGTTTGGAAATGCGCATAACCCTGTCCGCTACACGTGGGTCCTCTGCCGCGGACTGGGGCATCTCCAACTCGCGCGCCCTTATGCGACGAGTCGTCCAATCTGGGCCCGCTCTTCCTTCAACCACGGCAAAAAAAAAAGCTCGGCGGCCACCCCACACCCTACCTCAACTTCTGCCGTTGCATCCAGCCCATCATTCGCGGCATGCAGGACGCAAGCCACCGGCACACGCAGTCCACGATTGGCATATGCCTGAGGCAGCTCTGGAGCTGCCACAAACGCCTGCGACAATGGACCCCCCAAGGTTCCGCCGGACGTCGCACGGCATATCTAGACCCGTCAGCCTATGGGCCTCTTTCAGCTGCGAGGCAAATGAGATGTGGTGTCAATCATCCAGAGATCCACCCAAAAGGCCCGCCGCTCGCATGACGCACAGCGACTGCACAGTCGCGTCCCGCTCTTTCGCTCGCTCAAGGTCCACCAGTCAGCTGCAGCCGGATTCGCCATTAGAGTATCCGCCATCTACCAATGCTGGTATAGGGCAGAACACGACATCAACCTCTCCCAAGGTCTCACTGACTGTCAGCGCCCATGACGATATCAAATCCTGCCCCGCCTTGGTCAAGAGTCTGCAGTTGCTGCGCACAGGCCCGGCAGACGTCTCCTGTTGGTCCCTCCTGTATGGCACGACACAGAGACAGTTACCTCATAGTAGTGCCTGCAAGGGAACCAGTCTGACAGTAGAGGAAACGCGTTTTCCATGCCACTTTCCCCCCAAAGTGCCCGCTGCCCGCCTTTTGGTGCTGGGCGGCAGAGGGCAGATGAGGCGATCCTCATCAGGCCACCTAGCTCTGCATTTGCGCGCCAATCTTCCCGCGGTATGCCAGCAGCATCGCCCAACGTGCAGACTGCCGTGGCGCCTCCGTGCCCTGGGAAGACGCAGGCATCCAAGAGCTACCTACCATTGTCACGGGACAGGGACCCCGGGCTGAGCTCGTTGCTGCTGATAGTGGTTAGCAGGCAGGGCCGCCATCTTCTCGAAGCAGGCTTTATTCTCCCGTCAACGGCCTTGTCGACTCAGTGCGAAGGAGCCGGTGGCGCTTCACGGCGGGCTAATTTGTGGCCGCCCTCGCTAGCCGCGTTTGTGAGATGAAATATCAATCTGATATTCTACCCCAACAGGCACCTTTGATGAGGCTTGAAAGTCTAAAGGCTGCCACAGGGCAACCACACTGCATTGCATCGGAGCACTCCCCACTTCAGGAGAGTGGAGCTTGCGGCAAAGTTCATGGATATACCGGCCCTGCCCTATACTCAACGACACCCTCAGGTAGTCTCGAGTAAGGGCATTCGGTGTGTAGCGCATACGAGTGTGTGCACTAACTCTGGAAGCCGCTTCCAGAGCAGCTTCACATTCAGGCCCCATTCGCTGATGATTGACCTAGCCCCATGTCTTCTCTAAACGCCCCACATGCCTCACCACCTTTGGTGAAATCGGGGCCGGTGCACATCATGTCCTAATTTTGTGCTTGCCTCCTGTTAGGCTGGGTCCGTCTAATGCAAAGGCGATCCCCACGACCTGCCCTCCAAGTCCGTAGCTGACTGAAGGTTATAGTCGCCGTGGCAGCACGCCTAAGAGTAGTTGACAGGCGGGATCAACGGCGAGGATGTGTCAAAATATGGACCTGGACGGCATCTTGGGGGCGACTGTTCCGAACAGACCTCTTCGACTCTCCCCAGAATTCATTCCATGTGGATGCTGGTGAGTGGACCAGTTCGCACGGTGATCAGGAGCGATCAAACCTGGGATCGCAGAGGGCGTCCTGCACGGAGCTAATCCATGGCTGCGCGGAGGGCGGAAGCGTTTAGGTGCACGGCCATAGCACAGCGGCCTGAGAGACAACTCAGCGGCGTGCGGCTTGCTTTTTCCCCTTCACTGCACCCCGGCTTTAAAATGCAGACGTTTGATAAAAATTGAGACTATCCATTCCTGGCATTGGACATTGCTTCTTTGTCCGAACTAGACACAAGCCTCTTGTCACGGGCTGACTGACTCTCACACGACCTCTGCCTGCGGCTGCTGTGCTCTCTCTTCCTCGACGTTGCCCAGTTTCAGTCTCAGACTGGCACTGCACATGCTTCCATCATCCGCAATTGTGGTGCAGGGGACCGGCTTGCTCCTTTGTGGACAAGACTCTGGTCAGTCGCATACTTATTCGAGGCCGCTTGGTCTTGGTGCTAGCTGGGGCCAACACCCGCGCGCCCAAATCAGCGTGCATTGAACTAAATCACGGCTTCGATCCTGCAAGCGTGCTTCTACAAGTATATCCCTCCAAAATCCCGTACCTGGCGCCCGAGCCATTGTCACACCCGTGGACACGGCGATCGACCTCGGACCCTTGCAACTGGATGACGTTGATCCTTTTACGGCAAGCTTTACCGTCCACGGCTCACCAACATCTACCAATACAAACAACCTACACACTCCATCAGTTTTCTATCATCCCCAAACATCCTAGGCATGTCTGGATACTATCCTCCTCCAGGGCACACCGTTCCGCCTCAGTACTACAACCTCGACCCCAACGCGATCCCTAATTCCAACATTCAACATGCCCCACCAACTATAATCTCACATGGCTCCTATGCACCCACCTTGCCGGACAATCCGTTTCAACCCGGTGTTCCTGGACCGTTTGTGCAATACGAGAATGTTGGTCAACCAAACTACGTTGACCAGTATGAGGATGTATCTGGCCCCATGGGTTCAGCGCATGGTGCTAATGGCCGCGCACGAAGAAGGTCAGCGCCTGGCGAAACGGTGAAGCATCGCAGAACACGGAGCGGATGTTTCACGTGCAGGCAACGAAGAGTCAAGGTATGCGCGCTCTGCCTCGTGGAATGGAGACTTGACTGATAGGCAACAGTGCGACGAAAACCATCCCGTGTGCGAACGTGAGTATCCGCCCTTGCTTTCACACACACACACACACACACACATCCAAGAACTGTATAGTCTGACGTGTTTTGCTAGGGTGTCGCAAGGGGAGTCGCGAGTGCATCTACCCAGACTCACAGTCTAGTCAGAAATCGACCCGCAGCGGGTCAAAGTCGGGCAAGTCTGCAACCGCTGGGGATCAGTCCTCGCCCGAGGCCCACGACGGAGAGGACAAGGAGCGTCTTCCTGCGATCATGGATGAAGATGAAGATGACGACTACGTTGAGTATGATGATGACGATGACGACATGTCGAAGAGTCAAGACGCTCGCGACTCTTCACATACACCAGGCTCTTTCCTCGATCAAAGTACATCGCCATCCACTGAAGCATCGTCAATACCACCTACGGTAAGACCGTCCATGTCTCGGAAGGGCAGTGCGCAAACGGCCAAGGGCCCTTCGGCAATGGCGCGAGACCTTCAGTTTTACTTGAACTACTTCCGGAACCACATGAGCGTACATCATTACTCTCTGAAACGCGATACGCACGGCTTCCTCAAAGGCGACTTCTTGAGTTGGGCGACCAAGTTTGAGCCTCTGAAGTACGCTGTAGCTGGCTATGCAGCGTACTTCCACACACTTGCGCAGCCTGATGGTCGCATGTCCACCTTCCTCCAGTTCTACAATGAATCTGTTTCGCGCCTCAGGATAGCCATCACGAAGAACAAGAAGCAGGGGCTCGCAACCTTTTTGACCATATTACAACTTGCGAGTATCGAGGTATAGAGCCTTGCAGAGGACGAATTTCTTTGTGCTGACACCGGTTCCAGGAGATGCTCGGCGACTGGGTCAATCTTATGGGCCACCAAAAAGCTGCTAACGAAATGCTCATTCGCCTGTACACGCCAGAGACGATTGTCAAGTCCGATTTTCTTTGCAAGGTACTTCTTTGGTACATTCGCTTCGACCTGTTTGTTGGCTTCCAGTCCGGCGGTGAAGCAGTGCTTGGTCGCGAATGGTACGAAGCGGTACACGAATGCTACGTGAAGAAAGTTCGTGACCAGCCGGACGACATTGGAATGCTTTACGAAGAGCGCTTTGCGTACTCGCGACTGGTAGCGAAAGACTCGAATGACCTGTTTGCGAGAACTGCGAAAGGGCTTGTCAAACCTCAGGATTTCATGACACAGCTACCGGTCCTAAAGGAGAGGGTGGAGTCACTCCGAAAAAACCTAGGCCCCACGTTGACGGATCCTAGTTACAAGGTCCATGATATCCCCGGAGAGCCAGCGCCGGAAGACTTTGTCAACCCCTACGAGCCGGATGTCATATGGGGTGGTCCGCTGTGGACGTCAAACTACCTGCAGCTGGATTTGTGGGGCATCCAGTTCATGTTCACCATCTCGTCGTCCATGGCCTTGAAGGTGCCTCTTGATCCAGAAGTTACAAAAGAAGCCTTCAAGGCAGTGCAGGTCTTTGAGGCTATATGTGCGTATCCGGATGCGCCTCCAGGCGCACTACTCGAGGCACAGGTCAGTTTCGCGATTGCGACCTTGTTCCTGCCGAAGGACCAGAAGACTGTGCAATGGCTTCGACGGACGTTTGCGAAGATTGAATCAGCAGGGTATGTGGCATCTTTTTCTTGTGCAACAACGGGCGACTAGAGCGTTCTGTTGTAGGCACACGTTGTCGAAAAGAAGACTTTTTTCTAAACACGTACTAACATGAGTAACAGGTATATTTATTCTGACGTTCTTCGAAACCGCATGCTCGAATCCATGGGCCTCGGTGCATCCGACTGGTGGCTCCCCAACGACTCGGGCTGTCCGCCGATAATCCGATCCATCAAAGACTTCATCAAGGACCGCACACAAGCGCCCAAAGACCAAGTTTCGGACGACCTACGAGAGATGCGAGGGATTTTCAGCTCCCTGACCATCTCGGACTCACCGCCATCTGATAACATGACGGTAACGAGTGCCGATGGCTTCAGCTCAACATATGGTTCCCCGGACTGGCAGTCATCGGGGTACGGAAGCGACCGCAAGTCGTCAAGTGCAGAGGCTTATCCGCCGGGGTCACAGCAACAATATGTTGTGCAGTAAGACTCCTGGCGCGCAAGAGATACTGAGTTATTTAAGACGTTTGCATAGGACATGCGGACTGGTGTCTATGATGCGCAATGCCACGTCGGCAGCGCAGCGCATACGTCCAGGTTCCTCAAACCACGGCTGTGCGCATGACAGTAGAGAGCATTTTCTTATCTGAAACGCTCTATCAGCCCTGTCTTGCCACGATGCACAGCCGAGGTGGCCCTTGGAGAGGCGTTGTGTGTTACGTTGTTCCACCGATATGGCCTGGCTTGCCTTTTGGTACCACGGCCGCCATGTACAGCATGAGATTTGCGTGTCTAGACGCCAAGGCAGGTCAATACCAAAGAGGAAGAATAGAGCGACGGACAGGGAATGTCATGTGGTGTAACGTTTGTCGGTGTTGCTGGGCCGCATGTTAGTTTCAACGTCGCATGGAGATTGGGTGTTTGCTACGCTATGGACGGAAGCACGGAGTAGCAGAGGCGGACGTGATGCATATGGAGGGAAAGTTTAGTCGTGATGGAGGAGGGGACCAAGTTGTCATGTGGGCTGCTAGGGGAGCACACTGTCACTGCAGCGCATGGTGGTTCGCATGCGACATGCAGAAGATAGGTTGAATCAGATGGCATAGGACAGCCGTGCATATAATAGCCGTACAAGCCATGCATGTTATCAGAGTGTTTCTGAGTGAAGTTGGAGTGTGCCTGATGCCGCTGCGGCGCAAGTGGAGAGCGTTGGAGATGGCCCGAAGCAGGCTAGTGTACAGGGATGACGGGTGGCCCTGACAGCAGCGGGCAGCGGAGACACATGAAAGTCGCAAGAGCACGTCAACCACGACGACGACGACAACAACAACAACAATAACAACGACGACGCCCCGCCAGAAGACACAAACAGGGCCCTGAGACACGTGACACGCATTCTTATCCGCCATGGAGAACCTCGGAAAGATCTCAGCGTTCGGCAAGAACATCTCGTATGCTTTTTCCCGCAATGTCGACCCGCGAGCTGCGCGGCGGTCGGGTACGAGGTGGGAGATGTGCTGACAAGGCTTCTGCAGCGCTTCCTTTACGCCGTGGGCTGCCCGGACGCAGCAATATGTCAAGGAGCAGGTTGGCAATGTCGAGGACAAGGTGTGACGACCCGCTGGCAGCGACACTTGGGCAGCACTGATACGGGCCTCTACAGACTCAACTCCCCCCGGACTACATCGAGCTCGAGAAGCGCGTGGATGCGCTGAAGAAGGTGCACACGATGATGCTGCAGGTCACGTACGCCGGCTCCTCCCCCAATGTGCGAGCACTTGGTCTGACTGCCTAGCTCACAATACGCAAACGAAGCCTACGACTACCCAGCCAACATCCGTGAGTCCTTCAACGACCTCGGCCGCACCGTCTCGGAGAAGGTCAGCCTCCTCTCGAGCGCCACATCGCCCGCCGAAGCCCAGGCTGCCCTGACGGCTCCGCCCTCGGCAAAGCCCCAGCCCAAGACGTTCAACCATGCCATCGCCCGCGCCGCCCTCAACTCGTCGCACATGCTCACCTCGGAGCAGACCAGCTCCAGTGAGGACCCCCTGGCCACGGCCCTCGAGAAGTACGCCATTGCCAGCGAGAAGGTCGGCGAGGCCCGGCTGGCCCAGGACGCCCAGATCCAGAGCCGCTTCCTGGCCGGCTGGAGCACCACGCTCAACACAAACATCCAGTTTGCGACACGTGCCCGCAAGGCAGTCGAGAACGCGAGGCTGAGTCTGGATGCGACCAAGGCCACCGCAAAGGGCCCCGCTTTTACTCTGCCCGGTCAGGCCCCAAAGACAGGCATGGACGACGACATCAGCGAAGAGGCGAGGGCCAAGATTGAGCAGGCTGAAGATGAGTTTGTGGGCCAGACGGAGGAGGCCGTCGGTGTCATGAAGAACGTACGACCATAGCCTCCAGCCCTGATGTACTGGCACCCAAACACTAACCACAACCCACAGGTCCTCGACACCCCCGAGCCTCTCCGCAACCTCGCCGAACTCATCGCCGCCCAGCTCGAGTACCACAAGAAGGCATACGAGATTCTGTCCGAGCTAGCACCCGTCGTCGAGCAGCTGCAGGTCGAACAGGAGGTGCGTAGACATCAGTCGTCGGACTACTAGCATGTCTTCACCGGACCCGGCTAATCCATTGCACTCACAGGCCAGCTACCGCAGGGCTCGCGAGGAGTTGTAGGAGGCCTCTGACCCACACGGCCAAGCCGAAGGAAAGATTCAAGACAAACACTAGCTCAAGTTTGGTCACATCATAGTGTCGTCTACCGACGTTGTTGGTGGTGGTTTGCTTCACACTCGCAAGGCATCTAGTTTACTAGCTCAGTCAATCTCTTGTTTGTTCAGCCATTCCACTGCTGTGACGCTACATGTCAGCACATTGTGACTGCCGTACCAACATGTTATTGAAACACTCCACTCTCATCTCTGAACTCTGCCGCCTGCCCCCGAGCAAACTCGGCCATCTTCTCCCTTTCTCCCTCTTTTCCCTCGTCGTCTTCTTGAGCCGGGATGTACTTCCTCATCACGTCTCTCACATAGTCTTTTGGCACACCCAGCTTCACAGCATCGGCAATGCCCTGGTTCATCCTGTAGATATACTCCGCTCGCGGCTTGTCCGGCGTGACACGCTTCCGATCAATGTAAACTAGCATGTCCTCCTTCTTTTTCGGGCGTTTGCTCGTATCAACCTTGTGCTCCGTGTTGGAGGACCAGAAATCGCATTCTAGCATCTCTTTCGTGTAAGCCACAGGCACACCTTCGTTCTTGTCTAGTCTCTTTTCATCTTCTGCTTCGAGGGAATAGACTAGACCAAAGACTACGTTGTCGTAGGGAGAGGTAGATGTGTTCCGGTTGTCGTCTGTTACTTGGACGACGTTGGCGTAGCCGCGGTCGTTGATTATCCAGCGGTAGTTGCGTAGGCGGGCGACGCCTAGGTATGTCGATGTTGGGCAGCGCGTCGTCATTTGGTGGAGCCAGAGATTTGAACCATAGCCGAAGTAGATTGTGGGGGAGGCGGAAGATGCGATGGGTAGTTGAGGGCGTGCCATGTTGAAGGTTGCGTAGATATTTTTGAAAATTGAAATTGATTTTAAATGTTAAAATTGACGTGACTCCGTGGTGTACTTGGTGGTTGATCCAGAGTGAAAGTGGTAGACTATGCCTTTCCGAGCCGAGGTTCACGGATTACATCATTCGTCTGGCGTTTTCGACAAAAATTGTTGGAAAGAACGCGGGATACGCCTGACAGCTCTGCGGATACCCTTCCAAGTGCGTCTATTGTACTTGGGCACATACGTAGCGCTTTCCTGCCCTCGCGCGGCTCACAGTCCAGCGGCTTTACTGGTAGAGCGGGAGTTGTCCTCTAAAGGTACCCCGCTACACGTTTTAGCTAGCTTTGACACCCGTCTATAACAAAGCGCTACATAGCTACACGCTGCGAGGAATTGAACGTGTAGTCATTGTCAAAAGATGCCTTACTCCCACCACAGCCATTCTGGCCAATTCTGTGGACATGCGCAGAACACGCTCGAGGAGGTCGTCCAGGCGGCAATAGCCAAACGCTTCCAGACTTTCTCCTTGACGGAGCATATCCCCAGGCCGCTCGAAGACTTCTATCCTGGAGAAGCCGACTCTCACACTGCGCAAAGTCTGGCGAAACTATTCGATGACTTTATTGTCGAAGCCCATCGACTGCGAGACGCGTACTCGGACCAGATCCAGATACTCATCGGCTTCGAAACCGAGTACATCCGCCCATCAACGCTGCAGCTCATTCGCAGCATCCTCGACAAGTACACGTTTGATTTCTTCATGGGCTCTGTCCACCACACGCACACGATACCAATCGACTACGACCGCGCCATGTACGAACAAGCTCGAGCCAAGGCAGGCGGGACGGACGAGCGCCTCTTTGAAAACTACTTCGACTCTCAGTACGAAATGCTCCAAGAGCTCCAGCCGCCAGTGGTCGGACATTTTGACCTTATTCGCCTACTTAGCGATCATCGCGACGCCGATTTCCAGGGCATGCCTGGTGTTTGGGAGAAGATACAGCGCAACCTGGATTACGTAGCCTCTTATGGCGCTCTTCTCGAATTGAACTCGTCCGGGTTGCGAAAAGGTTTGGCCGAGCCGTATCCGTGCTTGCCCATATGTCAGGTCAGTCACACCGCCGTGCGCCCGAGCTCGGCGTTTGACCTTACTAAGATATGTCATAGATGTTCTTGCGCATGGGAGGGGGTTTCGTCATGTCTGACGACAGTCATGGAATCGACCAGATAGGTACAAACTATGCGCGGCTATTGGCTTTCATACACAAGGCAGGGATAGACCGTATACATTATGCTGACAGGGCCGGTGTGCGCAAAGACAGCCGCTTCCCCAATGCGGGCTTCTCTAGTATTGCTGTAACCGACCTGGCGCAATCGCCATTTTGGGCGAACCTAGGCTGAGTGTCATTCTTTGCCATGGGTAACCCTTCGGTAGTTGGAGGCGCTACTGAAACCCTCCTTGCTCAAGGTTTCGGGTCACAATACCGGAGCCACACTTTGAAGGAGGTTTTGTCAACCGTTGGTACGAGTGTACATGCAGCGGGCATTGCCTTTCGGATATTTTTGTCGAAGCGAAATCATGCCCTGGTATGGTAATGTGCAGTCGGTGTTTGTCGATATCACTAGTTCAACTGGGGCTACATGCTCTGCCATTACGATGCTGCACTCCAGATGTGTGGAGCTTCTCCACGACTCAGTTGCCTCTGCAAGCGCATCCAAACTAGCCAATGTCAAGCGTGCAATGCTCCCAGACCACGCTGTTGGGCTCCCGGCTCAGCGCACAGGGCTCGCGATCGTCTTCAATCGTAAGTTAGCTGATCAGTGATGGTCTGAGAAGGCATGGCTGAAGCACGGTCAAAAAGACCACGTGTAATGGCCATCGGATTTACACTCTGTAGCCCCACACTACTTGCTCTCTCTTACCCTGGTCCAAAATAATTTATTCGTTTGCCGCGAGAAGCACGATAACCAGCAATCCTGCATTTGGCTCTCTTGACGAACCGCTGCAAGACGGTTGTTCTCCGGGTGGGCCTAGCACCGTACGGCGGCCGGCTGTGCTCCCGCCACGCCTCTGATTGGCAAACCATAATGGACTCGAAAGCAGAAACATGGCTAAGTTCCTGGGCCCGCGTCTTGCACATGGGCTAGAGGCTTTTGACAAGCAAAGAAGAAGGGGTCTACAGTTCACGCATGGAAAGTGTGATTTCTCGCCGTAAAGTAGATTGGAGGAACAATTGAGCTATACAAGAGCATGAGAGTTTCGAAACCGCGGAGGCGCATCTGCCAGGGTTGAATGAACCTTTTACTTTTCTGAGAACGGTCCTGCGTTCCCTCGCCTGCACGGCACCCCTGTCCATACTCTCTCTCGATTCGCAAATCTGTATGACCGCCACTTGCTTCCTCCGAGTTCGAAGAGAGTTTTTTTGCAATGAGGTTCTCTTGCGCCCAGCACAGACCCGATAACAGCCAATTATGCAGGTCCTCGTGTACTGGCGAACCAAAGTCGACGCACAGTCTCTGCAGTAGTCGTGTCCGATTCGACGAGACCGAGTTTTTTTGCAGCGTCAGAGGCGCTTTTCTTTTTTGCTTCCGTCGTGCGACCGCTGACGAGATAGGGACCATGACCGGCTTATTTGCGCCTTCCGGCTTCTTGGAAGGGATTAAGGTTCTAGCGCCAGCACCGTGCGCACATTTCATCGTAGTGACAGTCACCGCACTTCGCGAGCTTAACCATAGTCTCTCTGGCAGCCCGCCCGCCCTACTTCGCTTCACTGCCCCTATCAGTGTGTCATTTCGCACGCAAGGTTTCCCTTCTTTCGTGCCCGTGTCAAACTGGGAATGAAGCCGTCGCCGTATGCGACTAAACCCGTGTCGTCACAAAACAAACGTCGGTTGGTGTCCAACTTGGCAGGCCGCTCGGTAGTCGCGGGAAAGATAAGTACGGGTACAACCTCCGCCAATGTCACTTGTGGAGCCCCCGATCGCGTGTCAGCTGGGATGTCGCAGATGAAGAGCGGTTGGAAAGGGCTAGACCATCCTTACTTCTGACACTCAAAACGGCCTGAGCTTCGGGCAGGATTCCCCGAGAGACGGTCGCGTTCTGACGGCTGTGGGTCGTACCATACGTAGCCCGCAATTGCCTCGAAGCCAAAGATGTGGGACATGCCGCATATGCGAAGGAGCTAAAAAGTATGCTTGATGCATCCGGGCAGGCCAATCTGTTGCACTGCTTCGCGGAAACCCCCCCTGGTGTGCTTTTGGTCGAAGCAAAAGCCAGGTAAGTCTAAGCTCAAGTCAGAGCATCTACGGACCGTCCTGCTCTTCGGTTCACATATCGGCACCACTATTAAAAGCTGGGGTTCACCCGCTTCCCGACCTACTCTTCCATCTCCACATATTCACGACTTCTAACAGACGTCCCAGCTCTTCAATCAGTACCAAACGAAGTGTATACCCTACAAATTCTGGACGTCGTCCGTTTTGAGCTTCACAACTCTTCTCGCCAGCCCAAAAGAAACCCTCTACTTTGAACGCTATCCATGATCGACTCGTGCAGTATGGGCGTAGAAAAGCTCGTTATCAAGCCGGGCAACGGTATAGACTACCCCAAGAAACACGATGAAGTCTCTATGGAGTACACTGGTAAGACTGGCGATTCACCCGATATCATTATCTAACGGCAGTCCAGGATGGCTGTTCGACGATGATGCTCCAGACCACAAAGGTGGACAGTAAGCAAGCCGGCAGAGTTCACGCTTTGAACGTCTTATTCACTCTATCTCAGATTCGATACTTCCATAGGTCGGGGTGACCTGATTACTCCCATCGGCGCAGGCCGAGTTATCAAAGGTATGTTCTTGCTACCCGAACCATCCCGAGGTCCTGCTTCGTACCTGGTGCATATGCACTCTAGAAGTCTAGATCGACGTGTCGACTGACACTCATGCACAGGGTGGGACGAGGGTATTCTGGGCTCCGCAGAAGCATCACCCATGACGTTGGGAGAAAAGGCGACTCTGATCATAACTCCGTAAGTAATGGCCCAACCAACACGTCTTCTCACGCCACTGCACAGTGCTAACGATACGTGCGATACAGTGATTATGCATACGGTCCTCGGTAAGTCCGACTTGCATTTCATACAGCCTGTGACCGGGACGGGAATCAGCAAGGCATGATGCTACCGGAATACACACGCCACTGCGGATACGGCAGCCACATGGAGCCAAGGACCAGCACGGCTCACGACGTTCCGAAAATCCTTTGAGCCATCCTTCACCGAACTTCTCACACTCGTGGACACTTATGCCGCCGCAACCGCCAGGCTTGTACGACACGAGTGTCTGCAGCCTATGACGACCCTTGGTTCTTGAACTTCGATGACTTGGTAAAACCATAGAATGCACGTGCTGACTATGTGGAAAATAGTGGTTTTCCCGGCCACATCCCCGCAAATGCCAAATTGATCTTGTAAGTACTCAATTTCGTCTCGTTTGTCGTTGGAGACACCGCAGCACGCTTGCGACACCTCTCCCCTTAGTTACTAGGTGGTGCTGTTCCTCTATACGACGCACACCTCACTAGCTGTTCATTGAATGCTAACGCTATGACAGTGACGTCGAGCTCAAGGCCATCAACGGAAAGAAAGCATAGAGCGATTCGCCTTTCGCACGCACCATTGCGCGCCCATTGGCCGTGTTGGTCGACATATACCCCGTTACTACCCGACCTCCGCGGCGTTCGTATATTTGTAATTGAAGTCAGCACATGTGGAAACAAGAAACGCCTGTCTGCACCGAAGACCAGCGCATGTGCTGCGCCAATCACCCCAGATTCTTAATGATCCTGCGTATGCTTGCAGACGCAAAAGCTTCTTTGGTTTCCTTGTCCTTTCGGAGTTTGGCGCTTGGTAGAGGTACAAGAGACCAGCAGACTCAGTTCAACCCGAGCTGTCCTTGTGGATGTATAGACCCGGTGTTCGTGGCAGAGCTAAGGAAAGCTCATGTTTTGTATCCGATGAACCATATTCCTGTACACACGCAGCGTTGTTGCAGCCCTCAAATTTTGTTTCTCTTTCCTTCTGGAGTTACACCGCTCATTGTTCCTGGCAACGGCCTGGCTGTCGAGCACGATCCGTAGAAAGTGATCGAGCTCAAACATCCGTCAATCAAAAGCAAGCGCTTTGCTTCGTGCTAGAAATATCTTGATGTCCCATTCCCCGCGAACGAATGAGCTTCTCCAATGGTACACAATTAACCATAATACTCTGAACGAATGGTAAACAATTAACCATAATACTCTGAACGAATGGTACACAATGACCCATGTTGACGGTATGCCCCGACGCGCGATAATATTCGGCTGAAAACACACACGACACGGCACGAGCCGATGACAAAGCTGTACACCGATGATCCTCTCCTCAACCCCACTGGACCACGTTGCCGAAGTCAGATACAAGCCGCTGTCGGTATGCCGAGGACTAGCGGCATGACTCAGATCGCAGATATTTCGTTGGCTGGCGGTTGTGGCGGCTTACATTTAATTCGGCAGATATGACATGCTTTCACCGCAACCTTCCGCACTGGGTTATCAAATTCGACAGTCGCGGAAGCCTTACAGCCCCCCCGCCCCTTTCTCTGCCGTTTCTTGCCACGCGTGGGTAAATGCAGCCACCGGTGAAATGCACCCTGCAGAGGTTGTCCGCCTATCTGACCCACCAAAGACAGCGCAAGCCATCGTTCAAGGCACAGCCTCTACCAGAAGCGACATTCTCGACATCCAAGTTCTAGACCTGTAATTCTCATCACGGGCCAAAAATTTCCGAACCTTAAACTCTACATGGCTTCTCATTGAGACACTTGGCACTTGGCGTTGCATACAACCGATGCACGAATTCACCGATCAGGAAGCAAAGCATGAAGCTGTGTAGGAGAGCCTCATCACCACGTATAGCCATGTCACAACTCAGGCCCCCCGTATGTCAAGCTTACCCCAGGTACCGATCCCGGGCCGTGACCGTTCCACCCATCCTTGAACGTGCCCGGCCGTTCCAATTGTGGAAACGGGTCGTGATTTCCATGAGCGATAATCTTATTTGCATCCAGACGCACATGGAAAGCAAGGTATGCAAGATGGCTACAAACGGCGTATGTTGGATGCATGTGAAGTTGGTCGCATGCAGCTACATCATGCACGAGGCGATCATGCGCGTGCGTGGCACGGCAATGGTGCGGGTTAAAGTTTTACGGGATTCGATGCAATACTACTTTACTTCCTATCTGTCCCGTTTAGTAGCGAGTAGTTTTTTTCAGTTTCTACGTCGAGCCATTACTTGCGTTCCGCGCGAGCCGCTCCATCAAACCAGTACTCTGCTGGGAATTGATATGCACAGCTGCTTGTTTCTGTAGCGCCAGCAATCTTGATTTGGTTGTTGGACCAGTGCAGGTCCATGGTCTTGCCATCTAGACAGTCGAACCTCGGTGATACTTCAGCTTTCTCGCCGCCCTGAGCAATCTGATCTTCATAGTCTCAAAAGAGACGTAGATGGTCTCAGGAAGGAGTGTGTAGACAGGCTAGTCATGTTAGATGTTGAAGATTGGCGTCATGTCCTCTATGACCTCACCAGCCTAGAGGCGCTGTTGTACACTGCAAATAGTTGTATAGTCTCGTAAACACTTACCCGAACCTTGCATTATTGTTCAGTGCCACTGCAGATTGAGTGGAGCATTGCAATATGACACGCGACCGCGAAAGACGGGCGCGCACATGATACCATAGGAATGGAATGGAATGTCCTCGCTTGAGCAAACTCATGATTATTGGTGTGTATCGATGCTGGCCACCTGGGTGATACCAGAATCGGACTCCGACTGTCATGGCTACCTGGGTACGTCCAAGGTCGATTGAGGATGACGTCCAGGTTTACCAAGTTCGACTCCATGTATGCCATGCAAAAATTGTATGCGTGCATTGCTCTCTCAGGATTTTCCTCGCGGCGATCACTACCTCGACCATGCGCTTCGAGTACACCTGTGGTATGCTAGCATGGTCTTCCAACGTGCGGCATCTGAGTGCCGATCGTTGCGGCCCAACCTACTTCTCCATTGGAGACTGTGGTTGAGAGCACTAGTGCGCTTGCCTTTGTTCACAGTCGCTCCACCCACTTAGGTACTTGTGAAAATTGTCTTTCGCATATGGTTCACCGTTCGACGCGCCAAGCAATTCCTCAAACCGCACGGCTGGGTTGCTATGCAGTGTTTTGCAGACGGAAAAGAAATGCATAAGAGACAGGACTAAGGACGTACGCCGTAGAATAAGCGCAAGAATTGCGGGGTGCCATTGAGGCGGCCAACCTCTCCCGAGCGGTAGAGAGCCCGGAAAATGAACCACGATTCTGCTAGGGCATCGCATTCAGATGCATCCAGGTCTCGTAGCGTCGACGTCGACTATCATACAGTGACAGACGTGTCAAACACTACAACCCTAGGCTAGCGCTGGTGTATTTCTGATCGGTTCATCTCTTCCGTGGAGATACAATAACTTGATAAGGATCCAGATAACAAAGAAGAAATGGACTGTGCCGAAGGTGAATCCCGGCTGCAACTGGACCGCATGTATCCGGTCGCCTTGATGATGGCTGCGAAACAATGTGAATCTACCGGCGAGCGGCATAACCATTACCCGCAACACGGCAAGAGCGACACCCACTGCGTCTGGACGAGTAAGCATGCAGCTTTTTTCAGCTACCTGCAGAACCGCGTGGTATTTGTGACATGGAAATGCATCCGCTCGTTCGCAACGGTTTAGCATGAGCTAAGCTCTTTGCTTCGAGATAACCTCTGTAGAGAGTATGTGATCTTTGTGCCGAGCATCGGGCCAAAATCTTCGTCAATGGTAATGAAGCTTATATCTCAGGACCGTGTCTCGCAAACAAGCTCTCAGCCGACGCTGAACAATACGCAATACAGCAAAGGATACGATTGCATGTTTGCTGCGGTCGTGTCTGACAGCTGATGGTTTCTGTTTGGTGTGGTTGGAGCCGATTCGAAAGCAGGTTGGCAACCCGATTGATGTGGTGGCATAGCACATGAGGGCGTCGTTGCTTGGATCGTTGAATGGGAGCGGATACAGCGGCCGGCCGTTACTGCATTTCGATGGTGTCAACTCGAGCTTGAGTGTGAACGAGAGCGACCAACATGTGGTGCGCTGAATAGCGGCCGCTAGGGAGTACGACGAAAACGTTGAGAAACTGAGACAAGTATTGCTCCCTGGATTGTCTGTCAGTATATCCAGTGTCACATATAGCTGGTGTATCTGTGTTCTCAAGAGCCAGGATACTTTGCATATTGATCAACTCCCAGCGAACTAACGAGAGCTTGATCCGGACATCCCAAAGAGTATTTCCGTTGACACGACCGGGTCTTATCCAAATATGGGGAAACTTGTTGTTGGAAAGGGCTTATGCTCATAGCTTGGTGAGATACATAGTAGTCCCACCTGGGCTCCGGCTGCGTTTGGCTTTAGCCTGTCGCGCCTTTGGGTATTGGACAGTAGTTGACGGTCGTGATGTCGTACCACAGCTCGGGTGGTCGTGGGACGTTACTCATCGCGTATTCGGGCAGGACACGCTTCTGCTCTAGCCTAAGGCCTTTAGCTCCACGTGTGCCGAGTTGTTTGTGCGCAAGTCATATGGTACAGCTGTGGACCTTGAATTGACGTCGTGACATGCGTCGTGCTTGACATAGTAACCACTATGACATTGCCTGCATGGGATGCAGCATACGATCGGTAGCATCAAGCCATGAATTCCCCTCGCAAGATCCTAAGCAGAGGAACGAAAGGGCACGAGTCGAACTGCAGCGCATTTAGGTGGTGTACCATACCCGGGTAGTCAGACTTGCACTGGAGGCTTCGAGTCGACGCGAAACCGGTTGAAGAGGCACCTGGGCATGCTCGCGAGATGCCTTCTTGCGGACGGAGGTCTCGAGGAACATTCACCCTCTTCTAAGAAAAAAATTGTTATCAGCTGTACTGTCAGCTGTTTGTTGCGTTCGAGATCCATTCGTCGAACAAATACGAAACATGGGAGGCTGTTAGCTGAAGAAGAGCAGACTTTTGACGAGCGGACGTTAGTCACGTGCTGAGCAAAAGTGCCCCACCAAAATTCTCCTCATGCGGCCCTGCCAAAGTGATTTGTGCAATGAGGCGAATGACAACGCCTCTCGACGAGGTGCACAACCGAAGCACAACTATGGACGACTCGCTGGCAGATTGCTCTGCATACTCAGGTATGAATCGCGCCGCCGAGATGGTCCAGTCGTTGGGCGAGGACATTCGTCGCACGCTTCACAGCGCTACTCTCCACCTCCAAGCCAGCCAAGGGCAGTCTTTGTTTGCTTCGATTGAGCGCAATCAAGCGCAACAAAGAACAGAGAGCTGTCATGTGTGGCTGTATTGATCTCATCTTGCACCGCCTATCGTGGGAGGCCTCCGGTTGGCGAGACCGGGAAATGAAAAGTGGGAACGGGGCCCTTCCTCAATGGTTCGAACTACCGGCTTTCTGCAACATTGCGACAGCACACTGGCCTGGACCTCGCACATGTCGATGCATGCTCCTGCTACATATCCTTGCCTGGTCGTCATCACAAAGGATCGCGCATCTCACCGATTCCAACGGGATCATGACAGCTGTCTTACGACTTGTCCTTGCATGCTGTTTGACTGCGGTTTGGCTATCCAACAACTTGCCGCCGATGATGCTATTCTGGAGGGATTGACAAGGCCTGGACACAGCCCCTATTCAAGCTTTGCGAACGGGAGATGTATCGCCTAAGAGCATGGCAGGCTCGCCAAGCGGACTCATCTCGGGTCTTTACACCACCAACTTGAGGGCTTTCTCATTGCGCACCGTAACAAGGGAGCGCCCAACTTGGTCAACAAGCCAAACAACTGCTTCGCACTTATGTTGTAGTCAGAGTACGACGCGCCCACGAAGCTGCCTCGTTTTAGCCGAAAATCTTTGCAGCCAGTGCAAGCCAGCAAGACAACAACGTCGATCGGCGACATCCCTGCCGTAATTTACTCTGCTTTCGTACTTTACCCGACATGAGATGGTCAAAGTTACAACAACTGGCACTGTGACTGCCCTGACGATCAGGCACCGTGCTTGGCCGACTCAACCGCCCCTTACCCAGCTCATCCGGAACCTATCTGTTCGCGGCTAGCATGCTCTTCCATGCATGTCTTCCCGACTAGTCACGACGTTTGGCCCCGTCCTAGAGAAGGCCATGCCGTGGCGACGACTAGTCCCATGGCGGACGGGCTTCCAAGTGGGCCTGGGCTGCGTGTACTAGGATACAGCCATCTTATTTACTTGCGCATCCCCCAGGTCCCAAACTCCCTTTCTATCGCCCGAGCAAGACTTCGTCACCCACGTTCATTCGCTGAATAACTTCACTCTTTCAGGTGTTCAGCCGACATTCCTTCGATCGCTTTCCTCGAGTCTTCAGCTTTTTTTCCCAACTTCACACCGGTCCAGCTTTCCAACAATGCAGCTCATTACCCTCATTTCCGTGGCCTCGGCCATGGTCGCAACCACTTCTGCCGATACTTTGAGGAGCGCCGTCTCCCTGAACAAAGCTTGCGACACAAGTAAGCCCCACGCTCGCATTGTCAATCGTTGCGACTACGATGTGTATCTTTGGTCCGTATACAAGGGCGACGGTTGCCCCAAAGAGGGCATGGTTACTTTGAAGTCTGGCGGGACATACGCCGAGAACTACCCTGACGCTACTGCCGACAAGACTGGAGTGTCCATCAAGATCTCGAAGACGGAACAATGCAAGGGTGTTGATATTACCCAGCTGGAGTATTATCTCGAAACTTCTGGCGACGAGCAATACCACTACAACTACCTCGACGTCTCCTACGTTGACTGCGAGGGCGAGGAGTGTCCAGCACGCAAGGACGGCTACTACCTGGTAGCAGGTGATCAGAACGGAGCCAATATCGCATCCGCAGCCAACACGTTCTGTCCCATTTTGTCTTGCCATGACGCCGCTTCGTGCGACAAGATCTCTTACGTCCTCCCCGATGACGTCCAGACCAAGGTCTGCAATCTGGACCAGAGCATGACCTTCTATATGTGTGGTGGAGAGGCGCCTACCGACGATTACGAATCTTCGCCCAGCGAGCCCAAGTCTTCTGCTGAGCCTTCAACCAGCTCCACCAAGCAGGCCGAGTCCTCCGCCGCAAAGCCTACATCCACCTCCGCTTCCGACGAAGATTCCTACGGCATTGATATCGAGGTTGCTGCTGCTGCCGTCACCCCTGCGCCCGCTAAGGAGGATGAGAAGCCTTACCAGGGTCTCACCAAGACCAAGGTTGTCTACGTTACCGCCTACGAGTACGTCAACGCAAAGAGGCACGCCCACGACCACGCCCGCCGCCACCAGGCTTTCCACGCATAAGCTTCCCATGTTACTTGTATAATATGGCATTGGTGTTCAAGGGACTGGTTTCTTCCATGTTCTACGAGCCGATAATCCAGGATACAAATTCCGCGATATACCCAGAAAAACTAGGAAGAGGAGAGTAGAGTTGATTCAACTCAAATAATGACAGAGGTAGACAGTGTCGCAGGCCCAATCTATTCATTTCTACACTATTATCAACCCGCATCTGTCATGCTTGATCTTGTCATCTCCAATCCTATCCCACACCTTCCATGCTCTCGCCTCTATTCTCTTGCGCACATATTATTTCTCACGAAGTCACGACACGGGATACCATCTTGGGGCTCTAGCTCTCCTCAGCCGGGCTAGCGGGACACTTTTGTTTCATTCATTCGCTTCGTCAAAGATTTTGGACTCCTTTTTACTTGAACACGGACGCGAGGTTGTGTGCAAAGACGTCTTGGCTTGGGGAATCTGTTTGTAGTTCGAAAATAGATTTAATCGGTATCATCTCACCGATGCTATTTGCTTTGTGAACTTGGCTTATTTCGGATGCATGCGTGGCTAATTCGCGTCACATTGCGAATCTCTGTGATTTCAGTGCACTATTGTAATAACAATTTGTGCAGATTGCCGGATGCAGCCTGTTTTCTTTTTGTGTCTCAGGAATCGAGTGCGCTACGTTTCAAGCCGAGTCGTGATGATAAGAATATATTTCGAAACACAGTCGCATGCTTATTCGATGACACTGCCTCCTGATAGGTTTTGACCACGCGATCACCTTGCGCATCACGTCGTGCGCACAAGCCATCATAAACTCAGATCGCTCTGATCAACATGAACATCAAGCTGATGCATCAGACCATCCGGTGGCTATCAGCAAAAATGTCCGCAAAATCAATTCATGTCGCGAAAATTCCACCCCCCTCTTCCAGCGTCACGTATCACCCGCACGAGCAACGTTCCCAGCACTGACAGCGGCCGGGTCGGTCATGGGCGGCAGGTCGCGCACAAGCCCAAAACAGGCCACGCAGACAAACCTCCGTTTCGAGCCACGGTTGAGAATTCTACCTGGGGAAGGTTCGTATCGCATACCAAGATCTCTGAGATCTGGGCGCTCAGGCCCGACCTCCGCGACCCTTGAGTCGACATCTATTGCGTCACTCGTTTGTAATAAGGCAACTCATAGTGCGCCAACATGTGCCGGTGCCTTGCAGTGTGCAGCACTAAGACGAGCTTTGGAAGCCGTTCAGTTATCGAAAATGTTGGTCTCTATGTGTGTGGACTAACGGCAGTCGGGCGTCAGGTGCAAACCGAACTTACGGAGAACCACATACACCATCCTCCGTTCGGCCATACAACAAGCTCGCTCTACAAACGATTCGCGCACAGAAGAACAGCAGAATTTGCACCAGAATCTGCGTCGTGCAGTAGTACGACGTTCCAGAACAACACTGTTATCGGTTATTTTGCTCCACACCATCACACTTGTTCACTCATCTATGGGTCCACCCCACACTTACGAAGCCCAGCATTCGCATCTACCGTTATCGATACCGATTACACGTATCCCTCGATTCGATAACGTTCGCATGTACGTCAGCAACGGCAGTATCGGGCCATGTTACCCGTTGCGGTCCGTGATTTCTGGAGGCTGGACTAATATTCGGATGGGAGTAAAAGGAAATTCCGGCTTAGTGTACCATGGCATTTTAGATTGTTGACACCACTTTTTACGGTACTCATCGGTCCTCAAGGCAACTGTTGGATTCTGATTACCTTTCCTGAAGAAGCATGAGGTAGGCGTACGACGCATGCGAACTAGACGGACAGTTCGGCAGAATACAGCGCGTACTTGGAGTACATTAGCGGTCTCCCAACGAGCACCATTAGCTACCTAGCGCTACCATCACGAACGTCGTCCCCTAGCAGGTGGCTGTAATGAAACCATTCCTCTCTACCACTACGGCTTAGCCCTCCTACTTGGGAACCAACGTCTTTTTGAGCAACTTTGCACCTGCCAGACTGTTTTTGGAGCGTCCACCCACTCCACTGCATCACTGCCTCCAACTACCTCAATGCCCCAACGCCTCTCCCCATCTCTGTCTTTGAACCATCCCAACATGGCTTTGACGTCATTGGCTTTCTTTAGTTCTACCCCTTGTTCTTCTACTAATCGCAAGAGCCGATCGCTACCCGCAACGAGTACTAGTACGTCAGCGATGAGTTGAACATCGCGAATCATGGAACTAGTATATTTTCGTTGTAGACAACTGACCACGGCTGTAGTACCTACAAGCCAGATAATGATTGCGACTGACAGATACGTGGCGATTGAGTTCATGTGCAGAACCTGAATTCGACGGGATACCAAGGCTTCGACCGTACGATTTGTGTTGCGTTCCACGTACTCGCGCTGTGGAAGAGCTCTGCCATCCCATGTTACTGGTGCTCCCAACATATTTGTACTGTTGTCACCGATCCTTTGGTAGCCAAGCCCGCCCTCGTCTAGGGAAAGACCGTGGCTGATGAAGTGCTGGAAGAACGTTTGGAATGTTTGATTTGCATGTGCAACAAGTGTCGCATAGTCGAGCAAAGCTTGTGGGTCTTTCTTGGCGAGACTATACATGCTGTATGTCATTAGATCCATGTTCATGCCTATCTCTGGATCGCGCATGACAAAGGCATTGTCGCGAAGAGACTCCATGGCGAGTGACCTCCCTGGGCCGACATTCGGGTCTGCAGCTTTGAACATGGAGCCCATAAACAGAACTCCATAGCTTGTGGTCATGTTCAAAGGCCCATCGTATGTCTCATCATAACGCTGACTTGTATTGCCATACGTCAGAGCATGTCGGACAAACACTTCAGACCATGCTGAATGTGCGGGGTCAATGGTCCCTATGACCTCGTATGAATGAACCGTGCCGGTCCCTTGGTTCACAACCACTTTGGCTTCTGCCGTTTCGATGATTGGCATGCAGCGCGCGGCCTGTAGATCTGGTACGTCTTTGAATACTAGCATTTGTCCGTCATCCTCGTCTGGCCCAGCTGCTGTGAGAGGCCTACCAACAATCCATTTCGTAACAAATGGAATTGGCCATTGGCTGTCTGCGTTGGGAAAATTCTCAGCATCCACTGGGGACCAATACCCTATCACTGCTGTTTCTGGTTGGTCGTTGGTCTCGTTGGAACAACATCGTAGTATAGCGTTGGTGGCAAATGCTGACGTGTTTGACGGACTGTCGTTGAAAATCGTACTATTGAAGGAATAATAACTCTTCAAGCCTTTCAAATCGTATGAACCATCCAAAGATTGAGTGTCGTTGGAATGAGTGAGCCATGTTGAGGTGTTGGCGATTTCAGGCACTTCCTCGCATTCTAGACGAGCACGAACAGCGGATGTTGTAATCGTTACGTTGTTGATTGATGGCGTATCGCTCGTGGAATTCGGCTGGAGAATGCTACCAAGATCGAAAGGTACAAAGCTCCAGCCATCCTGAGTCCAAGAAGGCTTGGTACCATTGAGCGATAGCTGAATAGCAGCACCTGGTAACCAACTTCTAGGAGGGTCAAGAAGGAGACTGTCGAGCACTTTGAATGGAGGCAGGGCTGGCTGAACACTTTGAAGTCGCGATGGAGAAGTCCTCACTGTGGTCGTAATCGGTACTTGCCGAAGCCCTAGAGTTCTTTCAAGAATTGCTTGATCAGATACATTCGCGGCTTGCCGTTCGAAGAGCGCTGACATCGAAACAGTGACTAAAGAGCTAATATTAGCAAGCCTACTGGCAACTAAGACGGGTGGGACCATACGAATCTGACAGAGCACACTCCCGATAGCGACTAGGAACAGCATCCAGTGCTTGTTACGAGCGGCCTTGATAGCCGCTCCAGCCCAAGTTTTGGATTGGTACGTCAGACCTGCTCCGCTGGCAATCGATGTCGGCTTTTGTGACATTGTGATATAAGGCTGAAGGATTCTGAAGGTCGAATCTAATTGGTCCCACCACAAGCCAATTGCTATACTAATGACTGTGGGTGCAATGGATATAGGGGCGACTGTCGAAACGCTCAAGCCCAACTTCGACACATCGGCTTGATAAACGAAAGCAAGCTGAGATAATCGAGACCTAGCAGAAAACGCGTTTAATACTAGGACAGCCACAAGGATAAGGATAAGAAAGCATGAAAGGGAGAGCAGCATGCGCAAGCGGATCACCAGGGGCTGCCGGAAACTAGAAGACCCGGTGATTGCGGAAGCTGTTGAGTACATTGTCAGTCCTCAACTTTGATGATTTCGCAATTGCAAACTTACGTGTAGCTGTACGATCGTCATTGTTTGCCGTATGTAAACGACCGTTCTGCGTATAGAAACTGTCGTTTCGCAAGGTTTGATGAAACTCATAGCTTGCTACACGATGTCCATCACGAAAGGTTGACGACCGTAGTGGTTGGGACCGAAGCAACATAGCATGTCCGATAGAACTACCAGGGTCCATGCTGAGGTCGAGCGGTCGAAATGACAGCCGCGAGACCCATAATACCATGACAAGTAGCAAGAAAGATACCAAGAAGAGAACGGCCAAAGCGATCCCAATTTCTCGGAGTACAATGACCCTGTCTTCGGTTATGGTTGCCTGTCCTTTGACGATACTAGTAGCAGTTGCATCTGGATCGCCGAGAGCCTCGCGAAGGCATTCTGTAAAGAATCGCCCTTTGACTCTTGCCGCCTCAGCTACGAATGCTTTATCATCCAACATTTGGGTAACGTTGAACGTATAAAGGGCGCCAAGCAGCGGACCAAGTCCAAAGAACCTAGGAACAGGATTTGTAACGTTTGGATTCGAGTAAGGGCCCTCATACCCACTCAAGGCAATGCCTGCATCTGTCGCTACGCTTTCTGCGTTGAAGTAATCTTTCCAAATATCTCGTAGTGTCATCGATTCGAACGTGGGAATATCAATCAGCGCCTTCGTAACTGGTTTGCGTCGGATGTCGTCGGATTGTATGGATGTGATGTTCGGCTCTTTGTTATTTCTTATTGAAGTTGTAACATTACGGTTCTCCAGAGAGTACTGTGATTGGCAGAGTAATGCTTTCATGCGGAAATCGGGCGATCGTTCGTAGGTCCGATTAGGCTCGAGTCCTGATCCAGCGGCCTCATTCATCTCTACCTTAAAAGTCTTGGTCCATGGAGTGCTCAGGATGATGATGTCGCGGTCTGCGCATTCTTTGGAGGCGTTGTGGCGTGCATATGGACTAGTTGAAGAGACGTTGGCAGGAAAAGGTATCCTACCAATAGGCAACACCCCACCCTCAACGTAAAATGAAGAAGTGTTCGACCATATTAGCCCTCCATTCACGGCCGGGCTGACTGCAGGATGGACAGTCATCTCGTATCTGCAACCATCGTCCGAGGCTAATACAAAAGTCACCATCGATTCCGTTCCCTTGTATGGTCCATGACCCATGATATCGTAGGCTTTGTACCTCTTCGGTTCAAGATTGGCGCTTTCTAGTGCCATATCCTGGCATTCTAGGTCTGCATGAATGATCGTCGTCTCTGCTGTCCAGGAACTGAACTGAGATACCAAATTAGGACCGAGTTGAGCTATATCCGTTGATGGCCAAAATGGAAGAGTGATAGAAGTGTCCTTGATCCACGCGGAAGTAGACAGATTTCTCAATAGTGAGGACGTTGTTCTGAAGTAGGTTTCCCTATTTGCGACGATGGGCAGTTGGAAGTCGGCTCTAGGAATGGTTTTGCTAATGTCGAGCGTCTTGGTGATTACAACCTCCTCAGATGTAAGAAGTGCGGAGGACAACGGAGATATAGCGAAAAGAGCCACAACGTTGATGAGAGCGGTGCATATAAGACACCAGCTGGTTCTGCCAACTGACTTCCGTTTGAACGTGATATCCAGAAAGACAGCCCACCATGCTCTTGGCGTCTGAAGCACTGTACCGTATGCGCTGACGCCATCCAAAGGTGCCTGGGCTAATCTTGCGAACGGTTCCGTCCTCTTCGTATCTTCGAACAGAATGACTGTCGTTTGGGTGTACAGTACTGCTAACAAGGTTGGTGTGAAGCGCCATCCGAAGAGTATTGCAGAAGATCCAGTATCTGCACCGATTCCGTAATGATGTTGGGAATACCAAACCAGTAGTGATATAGCAATGCCCAAGGCTGCGGTAGTAATTATCGGAACCAACAGGAAATACCATCGGAAAGTTAGTGGAAGCCAGCTCCCTTTGTGACCCATCGGTGATTGTGCTTGCCACTTTGTCAGTCGTCAGTCTATAATGTACGCTTAAATATCTAACCTGTGCATGGAGCTGAGTTATCAGCTGCAGGCCGAGCATGATGAAACGCTCCGATGGAGGACACAAGACTCTCCGACGTTGAATTCATGGCGACCAACACTCAAACTCTAACACATGGTCTACGCATTTGAGAAGTAGACAGACGCAGACTACTTAAGCCATGCACGTATCTAGTCCATCATGCCTGCATTTGTTCTCTGCGAAAATACATTGCGGCACAGCACCGCCTATTCCACTTTTGATCCATGGCGATACCGACGTAGTGGGTTTGTCGAGCTCTCGAAGTCATTGTGCAATGATGTAGTCAGCTAAGCGCCCGGCTGGACATCGGGTTTGATCCAGCGATTCGCGCCAACCAGCCAGCGTCAAACACGCGCCGAGGTGGGAATCTTCCAAGGCTCGGTCGGACATCGAACGAAGCGAAGCTCAAGTAGGTTACTTGTTTGCTATGTATGTTGCAAGAGAGACATGAAAGACGCGATAGAAAAGCTGGTTGGCGCGCGTTCGTCATGTGGGGGAGAGGGAAGACGACCTACCTCGGGTACCTGGTCGCTTCCTGTACGACCCCTGTGGAAGTTTCCAGCGGCCACTAACTACAAATGGAATAGCGCCTTCTCATGTGAACAAGTCAAGCTTCCTAACTGAGCGCCAGGACGATCAATTGGGCATGCAAGGTCTGAGGCCGTGTTCAAAAAGCATTCGCAAGACTGTAGTAGATTAAGAGTTGGGGATGAAATGCACGCACATGATCGCGAGTGCACTTCCAAGGTTGTCTCCACATCCCTCAGCGCTTGGTTACATTTGGCTCTACACTCCAGGCACGTTTTCACGTTGATTCTTTTTTTGTTACATTCCTCTTGATTGAAAATGGCGTATCTCTCTTTTCTAATCATGGATTGAGAAGGACTGAAATATGTGCTGGTTTCACCGCCCCTTTTCACATTCACTTCGTTGTTTGCAGCGATGCTAGGTATGTCTTCTTTCCCTACATGACACCGCACGAGCATCATTTGACCCGCTCAGAGAATTGAGAAAATGTTCTTCTATTTCAAGAGCTCTAATGGCACGTTGGGCCCTCCCGAGTTACCTTGGTTACCACACGCCTTTCTATGTTTCTTAACTCTCACTCTTGTTAATACTTACGACGTAATATCTAAACCACTTCTGCTATATACAGTATGAGAAGCCGCGAAGTCAACGGTTCTGGAGGAACCACACCGGATGGAAAGAAACGAACACTAACTACGAGAAAGGTCCTGCTAGCGGCCGACGTAGATGTGGCAACGCCTAGCTTTACCGATATGCCACAGAGCAGCAACGACCTTTCGACGCGCAAAATCAAGCAGACTAGTAAGCTACAATCGAAGAAGAAGGTTAATACAGAATTCAAGGAAGTTATAGTAACGGAACCGGAAAATGATCGTGTCAAGCTGCTTCGTGAACAGGACAAAAACTTGGTGGGACTTCTCTCGACAAGGGTTGAGACGAAACCGACATCAAACATGCTGATTTTCGATTTTGAGAAGAAGCGAGAGAAGTAAGGAACTCCATATTAACACCACCTTAGAGGTAGATACTGACGTTTTCAGTCCTCCCCATTTTGTCCCCAAGCAAGTGGATGTGGGCGATCTGCAGGCCGAAGGTGTGGAAATCGAGCGTTTTAAGATCAGCCGAGCAGGACAAGACACTCTCAGCTTCAAACGGAAGATCGGGGATGCTCGACGCGAACATCCTACTCGACCTGCCTTGAGCCGTGCGCTAGCCGGCGAACACTGTGTCTTTGTACGCGACGCAATCATGGAGGATTCGACCGTCGAGACAATCATTTACGAAGACGACATAGACGTCAGCACGATCGCACGCTTTGTCGCGTGCATATCGCCTGCTTCTCGGACCGTCCTGCCTACTCACGATGTTGTCGAGATCTTGGACGCAGGTCACCCAGGTCTCCTGGCCACAAAGATAGAAAGGTCTATGGACAAGCTGGAAGATCTTTACATGTTCGCACATGTCATGGGAGCTTTCGATGTCTGCGACATGGTCATTGGCCGAGTTTACGAGGAGCTACATCACCCCCAGCAGAACCTGAGACGCTCTACAATTGGTGTGACAGCGGCGTTCAAGCTTCCGGACATTAGCCCTGCGTTTTTGAACTTTCTTTGGAGGCACGATAAGAAGGGCTTTGAGTTTTTCGCCGACATTTTGGTCATGGCAGCTGAAGACACTCTCGAGTTGCTGAGAACGTCAGGGCTCGGCAGTTGGCACCAGCAAGTCAAGCGCACGCTAATCGAGAAGCTGGAGTCTGACACGGTATTCGAAGTGAGCAAGAACAACGCAGCCGCAATTTGTTCAAACTACCATCATCACCAAGGCTCAGGAACAAGATGCTACCAGTCAAACGTACCTGGAACGCTGTCAATAATCGCCAGCGCCTCGGGAGAGCTGATCAGCCCACCACCAACACCCAAGAAGCAATTCGAGCTTCCCAAGGGCGAACAGTCGCCCAAGAATTGTAAGAGGAGGAAGCTATGGGCCAATAGTGTAACCTTCCAGAAGACTGACCATGGGGTCAAAAAAGCGCGTGAGGGTGTACATTTTGAGTCGAGCGAACAGCGCAAGTCAAGGCTCCAGAACACTCAACAAGAGCTGCATGATGACTGGGAGGAGTACATGAAGGTCTTCGACTCCGAGAGCCTATCAGACGACGAAGACTGCAATGCAATCATTGTTCGTCTTCCTGAGGTGTATAGCAAGGCTCGCGATCTCTTCCGAAGGAGCGCTGGAAGTCAAGGAGAACCTTATATATATACCCAGCTTTTCCCTGGCCCGAAGCATTGGAAAAAGCGGACTCGAAACTTAGATGGTCTGAAGTATTGCGACAAGGGAATGAATCTTGTCAAGGACACTGCGGAGTTGCAACACGAGAAGGTAGCAATCGTCAAGGAGAAATTGCAAATGCTTCGCGATTACGGTCATGTTCCGGACTGCGGGAAGGCTCGAGGGCGGTTGAAGACCACGCCTGGGCTAGCAAGTAAAAATGTTGAGATGACGGACGAAGATGAAGGCGGACATTAGGACCTGGATACCGGTCCAATTGCGCGGCGACAAAGGGAGAGGTTGCGTAAGCCAGAACACTTCCAAGTGACGGCGTCTGGGCTGAGGGGATGGTTACGCAAACTAGAGCACCTCATGTCACTGTAGGAAGTCAGCGTATATCAGGGGCTACCCAGATTATGGGCTTAGCAATTACCACAGCAGTTGTGGTACACCTGCATGAATTGAGCAGCCGGCCACGAGCACAATATTGTTTCGGTGCACCTGGAGAGGACGCGTATGGAGCTGATTCGGAGTGGTGCAATAGAAAACGGTGAACATAGTAATCATGTCGGGTAGATGCCGTCGGCCAAGGGGCGACGACTGAAGGGGCCTTGATGTTCTCGTTATGGAGATACTCGTGGACGTATCCACGTAGTGCAGGTGGTCATTACCTACCTAGAGCCTCGGTGGTTTACGCGCGTATAATGGTATGGCCAAGGGATGTGGAGTGTCGGTCAGACCAGTTTCAGGAGTCTAAGCCATCGACCTTCCATTCTGCGTTCCAGAGCACTTATCTGATGTTTTGCGGCGAACGGCTAGGTGCTGATTGAGTCAGCTTTTCCGCGTTCTTGGCCCCACAACCCACAAGGGCATGCGCCAACGTCATCAAGGCTCGGTCAAATTCGTGTCCCCTTCATTTGAACCTGTTCGTGTCCTAGCCCTACAAACAAGATCAATTACAAATACGCCTATACAACAACTGCCGATTACTACACAAGCCGTCGAGAACATACCAAGGCTGCGACAAAACTGAAGCCACAAATGGCGAAACCGCCACATATGTTACCCCGGAATACAGCCGGTGGGGCAACTAGGCGCATTAATTAAGGAGATTGCGGCGTTAGTTGTCGGTTTGGCTTTAATCGTGGATCTGTGCGAGGTATATTGATGGTACTCAGGTACATGTTTATAGTACAAGTATATACTTGTTTGCATGTCGTTTCCGATTTTGATAATTCAGCTTCACAGTACATCGCTTCAGTATACCGCTTCGAAACCGTCTTCAACATGCACTTCACCATTCTTGCCTCTGCATTGCTTGCACCCCTCGCCGTTCTGGCTGCTCCAGCCGATCTACACAGCAGATCAGCCGCACTTGAAGCACGCCAGGCGTCTCCTGTAAAGCCAGCACCATGCGAGCGCGTGATGAACACGACCGAGAAAGAGACAAAGAAACGCGCTGAAGCCTTTGCCCAAGCCTTTATCTACAAGCAAGATATCAGCGAGGCGTTCGAATACATCTCGCTGGACTATATCGTAAGAGAATTGTGACGCTTGCAAAAGGATTAACGGCGACTAACCAAACCTTGAATAGAACCACAACCCCGCCGCGCAGAACGGATCTGACTCTGCCTGGAACCTTCTTGCCCCAATTTGGGCTGCGCAGAACATTACCCCGACACGTACAGCTTTTGAAATGCCGCAAAGCTGGCTCAACTACCAAACTGAGGGTTTTGGAGAAGTTGTTGACCGGTATCGTTGGGAGGGCGGATGCATCGTCGAGCACGTAAGTTTCGCATTTGTGCAGGAACAGAATCTTTACTAACTCCGCAACCTTTAGTGGGATCAAGGCGAGGTATTCCCAGAACGCTTGGCTCAGAAGGCCGAGGATTGTGATTAAAGGGACCCCCGGGCCCCTAGACCAGAGAGATTGTGTACATAGACCAAATTGAGATTGTAATAGAATATGGCGTTTGTGGATTTCAGAGTACCATCACGGAAATAGCAAAGAGAATTTCTATGCCTATTTCACATTCATCAAGCGCCGCGGCGCGAAAGTTATCCTCTCAGATCTTTGGCGGACCACCGCCTCCGTGTATGGGCGTTCTTTCTTAACATCTCCAAGTTCGTCAAATCAGCCCATCTTCTTCTCCTACCCTTCCAGGTATTCTGTTCCATGACTAGCATATATCTTGTACACCAACTGGGCCAAGCTATCGCTCACACATCGATGATGGCCTTCCCTTTACCTTCATCCTTGACGTCGCACTCAGGCCGAAGCTGCTCCTCAGATGGTCTAGCGCTTGCATCGATGTATGGCTCCGCGTCAGCGTCGGTATCGAGGTAGTCCTCTCCGCGCAACAGACTGTACCGCTCTCCACCCTTGTTTGTCTCCCTGGTCGGTTGGGCGCCCACTGTGAAGTTGTTGTGGCAGTTAGGGCATTCGTGCACCTCGGGAGCAGCAAACGAAGACAACATTGATCGAGCCTTGAGAGCGAAGAAGTAAAAGTGAACGAACCTAACAAGATGTTAGCTAATGACCTGATTACCAACCTTCAACACCACTTACATATTGACGATCATAGGGGCTGTTGTATATCCTGCCAATAGGCCATATCCTGGTGCCCCCAGTTCGCCAATCTCGACCGCCCAAATCGGAATGAGTATCGCCAGATACACGATACCCGCCAGCCCGTCTAGAATGGTGAATCTGGGTCCCGGTACAGTACCGCGCCGTCGTTGATGGAGAATGCTGATTGCAGACGCAACAGCAGTCATAACGAGTGGCACATAGCCAAAACAGAATGCCGTTACATCGCGGTGTGAGTACCAGTAGCGAGACTGGAGGGATACGACCGTCGTGGCAATGAGGAGAGGTGTTGCGAGGGCGCTGGTAAGGAGGGTGAGGATGCGTAGAGGGCGTTCTTGAACCGTAGTCATCTTAGGCTTTCGTGTTTCGGGGTGCAGGTCGAGGTGAATAGTGTTACTGTTTGGTGGAGATGAACGGTACTGTATACCGAAGAGAAGTTGAGCCCATTAGCCTGACAATTCCAGTACGAAGTATAAAGCTGTCGCACTGTCCCCCAGGCAACAACAAAAGTACATGTCGCAGCTGCATTGAAGCCGCGTATACATACATGACGCTTTGTGGCACTGCCATCCAATTGATCCATCTCTTCGAATCGATAACAAAAAGGCCCAGCAGTAGCATGAGACAGCCGAATCCTGCGTTCCCCCGAGTACAGAGTGTGACCAATCAACAACACGAAGGGGGTGGCTGTGTTGGCTATATTCGGTATAGCGCATGTAGGCTGTTTACTCCGGTCCTGTTTGGGCCTGCAACTCGGGGCCGTAGCGCATGGATATACGGTCTTTGAGAAACTGCCTTGTGAGACGGATTACTGATTGTTGCTATTCCGTCTTACTTTTTTGGACTTTGGAAGAGCCTTAACATTACTAGTGCGTCTATTCTATTGCCGTGGTTGCGAGAGAGCTTGTTTGGGTACGCTCCTCAACATCCTTTAGGGAGGGCCGAGAAGTCGCGCTTGCCAATGCTTGCGGCGTGTCATCTGAAGCCGAGTGTGAGAAGACCTGTCGGCAACATCGAGGCTGACAGGCAGCGCACGTCTTCAACTTCGGTGAGACTGGAGATACGCAGTAGACCAAGAGCGGCTTTGATGAGCGTATGAACGGAAGAAAGCGCGATATGCGTACGTCGTGGAGACGGCGGGCCTCACCAGCATCACTTTGGGCTCCGAGCATTCGCGGCCGATCAGCAGGTTTGACATTGATAAAATCCCGAATGACTGCATTAACGCACGCGTAGTGGTCGACAAGATAGAGTATATACGGTCTCTCGTCGTAGTAACACTGGTGTAATTTTAAGCATACCAAGGTGGAAAGAGCTTATCGGAGCACGTTTCCTAACTGGGCCAATGACGCACTTCTATCGATAAGCTTGCGTCTTATCCATGACAAGGCGAAGCCGACCGTCCCGACGCACATTGCGCGAGCAAACAACTATGGAACACCAAACTCACAGGACGCTACTCAAGCTGATACAACTGACCGATAGTTGCCGGAGATTTTTTTTAACTTTCTTATACCATAGGCGTATCGAGAACCACAACCCTCATTCCAGGAACGCGTCCAAACCTAGCATCCCTTTCGAGGTGGTCGCTTGTTGTTCCTAGTACCTCGCCCTCTTGCTTCACTCGCCGTCTCCGAGTGACAATGGTATTCTGGAATGGAAACACTTTCTTGGAACAACCTGACCGGAGACCAGCTTTGCTAGGATAAGTATGCTTGTAGTCATGCGCCACAACATCACGGAAGCTTCAAGTGTGATACGAAGTGGCTAGCAACTGAATTCAGATATATACAACTTGCGCATTCTACTAGCCATATCCCTCTCAACAGTCATATCAAAGACTGGACCAGATAGCAATCTAACCGCGGGTCAAGGTGAGTCCGTAAGCAGACAGGATCTCGTTGACGGGCTGGAAGTAGGTGGTACCACCAGTGTTGCAGTTGCCAGAGCCTCCGGAGGTGACACCCTGGGCTTGAGCACCAGAGTAGACTACAAATCAAGTCAGTATATGTATCACATGAAGTTGGTAGAAGGTATTGCTTACAAGAACCGCCAGAGTCACCAGGCTCGGCGCAGACACTGGTCTGGGTAAGACCAGTGACACGGCCCTCGGCGTAGGAGACGCTGGCTCCCAGAGCGCGAACGGCACCGCAGAAGACACCAGTGGTGGAGCCGGAGCGGCAGATGCTGGCTCCAACAGCAGCAGCGGTGCTGCCTGACACGGGAAGAGTGCTGCCGGCGTAGTTGTTGATCCTACCAGTGTAGGTGTTTCCAGTGGTACCGCGGACGTAGGCGTAGTCTCCGCTTCCTGGGAAGACGGAACCCGAAAAGGTTCCGATGGCAACACCAGAGGTGGTAGAGGCAGAGGCGCCGGCAGTACCGCAGTGGCCAGCAGTAACGAAACCGCCGGTGACAGAGAAGCCGACAGAGCATCGTCCACCTCGGTTGATGAGGTAGGCATCGCCACCACGGATTGTGGCAAAGGTGGTCGGGAGAGCGTCGACGACCTTGACCTCGAACTCGGACTCGGTAAGACCGACCTGCTTGGCCAGCTCCGCAGCCTCAGCAGTGCTGTCGGCAAGTGCCTCTAGCACGAGCTTGTTGGCAATGACGTCGACGTAGTAGGATGCGATTCCGCTTGCAGCCTCCTCGGAGCGCTTGCCAAGGGCGGCCTCAATGTCCAGGTTGTCAAGGGCCTTCTGGGCCTCCTGAAGCTTGGAGAGAGGAGTGTCAACGACCAAGGCGGTGGCACCCGCATCGGTAACGTCGGATGTCAAGGCCTCATCAGTGACAGCGACCTTGAGCTCGCCATCGACGAGCCAGGCACCACCGAAGGAGCTGCCAGCCTTGGTGCGGAGCTGCTCGATGACCTCGGTGGCCTTGAGCTCGCGGGCAACACGAACGTGGGCCTGCTCAGCGTCAAGTCCCAAGTCGCGCTTCATGGCAGCGAGGATCTCGGGGTGCAGGCTGTTGGCGGCCGTGGTAGGGGCGCCGTAGACGATAGGCAGGAAGACTGCCAGAGCAGCGAGGAATCCGGTGAGCTCCATTGCGATGGTGTTGAGAGTAAGACTGAAGAGACGAGGTGTCGATGTTGCAGAGGCGAGATCCTAAGAAGATGAGTCTGCGGCACTGATGGAGTGATTCAACTTGGACGAGAACACGCACCCATACTTATACTTGGTCCAGCTTCAGCGTTGTGAGTTGCATCATACCCTGACCATCACCATCAAGATAGAGTCCTCACGTGGATCCGGCGCTACGAAAAGTCTCCTTCCTCATCCGCCGCCTGGTTTTGTTGCGCGATCCAGCGGTATCAGAAAGGTAGTCCGTATTAGGCATTTCACAAGACATTGAAATTGCATTAGCAGCTAACAAAAAGATCTCCTTCCTCATCGGCCACCAGGTATCGCTACGTGTTTCAGCAACGTCGGAACGATGATCCCCGAAGGGCACTTCGCAAGACGTCTATCCATGGTGTTAATCCCCAAAAGGCACCTGACAAGACATCGGCCGCAGGGCGTGATTTCGCGTCGAAACAGCACTCGTCGACAGGAGACTGAACAGACTGCATGCATCCCTACGCTACACCATGTCAGGTAACCTAAAAGGAAGGAGGTTGAGATATCGTAGATCTCCAGTAGCATGGAATCTTACAGTCGCCGGGGTCATGTGCCAGCCTAAGGCCATCACCCCGCACGGACGAATCGTAGATGGAGAAGCCCTACACACCTCTGTACCATACCTTCCCAATTGAACATGCATCCCGATGCCAAGAGCCAAGACCTTTATCGCTTGCAATATCGAGGAAACGTCTAGTAGATAGGAGCTTTGCCACGGCTTTTCTGATTGGTCAACCCCGCATAGCGCCATCTCCGGGCGTTCCATTCTCTTGGCGAAGGTCGAAGGTATAGTCGACCCTGTCCTTTAGTGTCTTGTCGGCAGCAAGTTCGACCTATAGCAACGGCTGTGTAGCATATGCGCAAGGATGACGCTATACACGAGTGTAGATCCTGGGAGGCTGGATTGCGGCAGGATGCCCGTTTTGGCCGATCCCAGGGTACGCAACGTCCATCGCCTCCCACGCGCTCTTCGAGGCTAGCGAGGTACTGGATCGAGCATCTTGTGATATGCTTCAGTCAACGCCCTCCAGGGGAAGCGGCCTTACCCGCAATGATCGACCGGTAGTCTTTGGGCGATGCCGTGCCAGGTACGCTCTGTATATTGCCCGGATGAGAATGAAGACGATATGCTGTAGAAACACCAAAGTGGTTGATGATGCGACAGCTTGACGGAAAGCTCGCACATACAAATCGGGAAGTTGTAGACATTGATGCATTGGTGTGCGCTTCGCCAGGTGCGGCGGAAGGAACCTTGGAAAACCCCACATGGACCCATTGCTGTGCGGGCTGCGCCGCTGTGGGCTTCACCTTATCGCATCCTGCTCACATTCTGTTCGCCACGTCGGCCTATCTCGAGATGGTCAGGCCTGTCCTATATCCCGCAAGGTCCAATCAGATGTGAGTCGTGAAGGAACTTGGCCAAGCTTCTATTAACAGCAACGTTCTCTCACTGCCTGTCTTCACACCAGTACAGCGAGCTTCGGTTGCATTTCTGGTCACACGGTCGTCTTATCTGAAGGTATGCTGGCCATCGGTTACATGTAGATTTTGTGGACCCTGATCATACTGATTACTGGGGAACCTGTTGAATCTTGAGAAGCTCTCAAATTTGTTCTCTGCAGACTTTGGGTGCCCGCCACATTAGTAGCGGCCATAGCAGCATCGTCAGGCGGTGGTTGTGGACTATCTGCCACATGGAAGCAAAGAGAGGCGTCGACGAACCTGGCGTCGTCATCAGTTTCTGGTCTGAAGACAGTAATCTTGGTGATGATCTTCTGGCCGAGCTGTGCTTTGTGCTGCATAAGCAAGTATGCAAATGTAGCACCGTTCGGCGAGCCTGTTCTGTGTTAGTCTCTGGAATTAGTTCTCGGCATTGAAAGGAACCCACCGAGAAGCGCGTGGCCTTGATCCGTAGTAGTAGAGAAGTCAGTTCCAGGCCACTCGCTCAGCTCGGCCCCAGCGTCACGTAGACAGGAAACAATGACCTGAGTCGTCAACTCGTTGGAGATGCCTATCATGAAGAAGTAGCGAATTTTCTTGATGTTGGGGTTATTGCGAACCCAGAACGCCCACACAATATCTGAAAAGGCGCGGAGCTGGGGAAGATCGTCTCTGTTAGGCTCTTTAGTACCGCCACCCCAAAGACTCTTAGCCGAGGCTAAAGCACTCTCGAGGAAGAGACCATAGATGGCGCCGCCTTTGGTATTGATGCCAAACTCGAAGTGTGCCTTCGTTGCCTGTTCAACTGTTAGCAAGAATGTGACCATCGTGTGAAGGAGGAAATTCACGCGGTACTGCTTGTCGTGACCCGGGATGCTGTACCACTGGTTGATCGCCGCAACCTGGTTGCCTTTATCATCCCTCTTCTCCGGATCCCAATGTTCGACCCTATAGCATTGGTTGTCTCCACCTTCTGACGTCGGTCTCCCGTCCAGCCCGAGCGACCGCATCGCATACGAAAGCTGCCAATGATCAGAAGAACTGCAACTGAACGCCGATGGGTTAGTTTCTCGCCAGTACCAGTCATGGAGCTCAGTCATGAGATCGCTATTATACTGACTCGCTGTAGATGGGGGTTCGCGAGTGTCTCTCAGCTGACGGCCTGCGACCTGATCGGAGCTTTCGAGGCCACACATCAGGGCACCGCCTTTGGCTGTGCACTTCTTCCAATCCACCTCTGCAGCGTGATCGTCAACCCAGAAAGCGACCGTAGGGCGTTCTTCGTTCAATTTACGATTAGCCAGAGCCGGGAGGGTGCAGCTGAAACTGCTGTTCAAGAGGTGTGTGGAGGACGGCGGAGTTTCAATAGTTGTTGCGGAGACTGAACATGTGGTAGCGACGACGGCGAGAACCAAGGTTAGCATAACTTTTCCGGTCGCTGGAAGAGAAGATGAGAGGAGCGGTGCTAAATAAAAAAGACAAGACTATAAGCATGGACATGGTCCGGCAAGCAAGTAAAAGGATAGCGCCTGTTTTGAAAACGTCGCAGTGACTCAAGAGGTGAATGAGCAATTTTGAAGTGTCGTGGTCCACGCACGTCTTCCCCGTCGCAACAGAGCCGGAGGAGAAATTACGGTGGTCACCAAAGCATATTTGTCCTCTCGTTGACACTGTAGCCATCCGCCGCTAACTGGAGCGTTTGTGACGAGCATGGATTTCCCAGAAAAAAGCTGGCTCAACGATGTAGCCCCAGAGAACACTGTCACAATTACCAATGTTGAATGATTCCTAGAGCTATGATGTAGCCAGTCACCCGCATGGATTCGTATGTGTATCCTGGAGAAGGTAGGATGAGAGCTGCCTGTAGTTGAACATTGGATGACTTCCTTGGTACCAACAAGCATAGTCAACCTCTCTGTCTTGCAATCATAGTTGCCCACGATTGTATGGTCCAAGCTCCCGTTCATGCTCCCCGGACGCTACATCGGCCTGGGATATGTACATCATCCGCAGGTGCGAGAGATGGTGGTTCGTCCATGGTGTCCAAGGCTACCGGCAAGGACGTGGCGCGGGAAGACCTTGTCCCACAGAATATCTCGAAGCCATATGAAGACATCTGAGCGCAGCGAAAGGACTGCCCTCTCCGCGCATAATTATCTTCAAGCCCAACGCAGCGCAACAGATATCGAGTGGCATTCGGCGTGACGCGTTCCGTAAGTGGACATTGGGTGTGGTGGCTTGATACTGAGGGCACGAAGCTACGAGTTTGCAGAGGTGTAGTAGAGAACGGGGACATTGAGTAATCTTGTCATTTGCAGGACACCTTGTCTATGGGAGTCAGCATGGACATGATGAATTGGGGAGGCTTTTGAGCGAAACGGTTCTACACGCGGTCTAGGACAGCGCTGGCCATGTGGGTTGGGTGTGGTTGCAGAGCATAGAAGCTGATGCACACCCACGTACTGGAAAGGAGAAGCTGGAGTTTCTCGCGCAGACGACAACCGACGTAGTGTGATTGTGGTAGTCTTGACGATGGCGCATCTCGAAGATGAGGTGTGGGGAATTATGCTGTCAGGCGCGTGCCTAGCGCGTTTCAAAAAGTGGAACACACGGGTGGTCCTTGCACTTCCCTCTGTCTCACCTCACCATTCGTCTCGTCCATTGCCCTTCATCACTATACGGCCGATGCCATCAATTCGACTACTCTTGCGGTTCCAATCATCCGTATTTATGTCTTCCTGGACCTTCCTCACCTCTCTAAAACGCTCACTACATAGAATGCACCTATCTGCTGTGGTTTCGCGTCTCTTTGCTTCCATCGCATGACGTCCGGTCTTACGTTTGCTGTAAACGTCGAACAGTTGGAGTGTGTTCCCTTTGGCTGTTTTGACTTGATCGAATCCTGAAAGGGTTTTCACGTCAAGTAACGGTCAAGTCGACTCATAGTGTTTGTGCCACCGATTGATCTTGTATTCTGATTTTAATATATATCCATCCTACATTGGGTATGACCATTAGCCTCGAGAAAACTTATCGACAGAAGATCAAGGTACTGTGACCCTCTTAAGAGTACTAAAAAGTAGGCATTGAAGCTAGCAAGAGTCGTTGATGAATCTATCTGAGCATCTCGTCTCAGTACTACATGGTGAGTAGCTGGTTGGGGAAGAAAGGGCAAGATGAATAATCCAGTCTCCACGAACCATGTCTGGTAGTATGTGGCCGCCCACTCTTTCACTCGGCGCACTGGCCACGCCTCTGCCTACGAAGATTTGCCTCTCGCCTTCTCGCGCATCCCTCATGAGCCCTTATTCTCACCAATCTACTAGCGCGTTTGCCTAGCTCCTTCGTTCTATATGAGTCCGCCCTCCCCTCGTACAGTCTCTTCCGTACCACACAGTCCACTCGCTTCTGCAACTCCTTCCTCAACCCACATACCTCCATCGCCCTTTCCACCAGCAGAGCAGCTGCGAACGACGGCTGCAGCCCCAGAAGATGCGGTTCCATCTCTTCGTCCTGCTGGGATTGGCCTCGATTGGTAGCTCTGCCAGCAGCTCCCCATCTATCGAAGTTGTTTCCACTATCGAAGGCTCTTTGCTTCCTAGAGCGCCTCAGGGTGTACCAACTGATCCGATTTTGATAACATCGTCGGCACGCGGTACTGCCATTAAATCTTCGGTCATCTCCAGCAAACCGCCGGTTTCCTCGAGTGCCGTTCCGCCAGTAGTCTCGAGCGTCGTTGCACCAGTCGTCTCGAACGTCGTTCCGCCAGCTGTCTCGAGCGTCGTCGTTCCGTCCCACCTCATCACAACATCAGTGCAAGGTCCTGGAAATCCTTCTTCTGTGGTCTATAGCAGTCAGTCGATACCTCAGGTTACCTCGTCTCACTTGGAACCTTCGGTGCCAGCGCCTGCTCCACCACCTCCAGCTACGTCATCCCAGTGGCTATCCTCAGTACAAGCACCGGCTCCACCTTCCTCTGCAGTTTGGAGCGCTTCACAAAGCTCTCAAGCTGCATCGTCTCAGTTGGTGCCAGTGCCAGGTCCTACCCCGCCATCCTCTGCCGCCTGGAATAGTCAATCTACATCCCAAGCTGCATCGTCCCAGTTGGTTTCAGTCCCAGGTTCTGTTCCGCCATCTTCTGCGATATGGACCAGTCAATCCACCTCACAAGCTGCCTCATCCTCATGGGTACCTATTCCACTACCATCCGTAACCTGGAGCAATCAACCATCTTCGCAAGCAGGTTCAAGTGGTGTTGCTCCATCTCAAACTGTATCTTTACAGCTGGGAAGCTCCGCTACATCATCCTCTGGGATATTCATTGCACCATCTTCCGGGACTCCTGCTGTATCGCCTTCTGGGACTCCTGTGGTAACCTCTTCTGGAACCCTCGTTGCCTCATCTTCTGGGACCTTTGTTGCACCAACCCTAGGAAGCTCTGCCTTTGGTTCTCCTCCAGCTACAACCTCCTCAATCGCGGGGTCACCGGCTTGGTCGAGCGCCGCAAGCAGCTTTGCTCCACCTTCTGCCGTCCCAGCAAGCTCATTTGTTGCCTCATCCGCTGCCTCGTCCTTTAGAATGTCGAGCTCTCCAGGTGGCTCTGCCTCCCCTTCCAGCGTCTGGAGCAATCCCACTGGTGGCACTTCAGCAGCCGCATCTCCGGTGCAATCTGCTAGCTCTGTGCCTGCCCCTGGCTCATCCGTTCAGCTTTCTGGTTCGTTCTCCACGGTAATTTCTACTGTTCAAGGTAGCTCGGTTGCACAGATCCCGGGTAGTGCAACCCCAAGCAACAACTTAACGTCGGTCCTGAGTAGCAGCACTCCAGGAATTACCCCGGTTATCTCCTCTGCTACTTCTGGTAGCAACAACTTAACGTCGGTTCTGAGTAGCAGCATTCCAGGAATTACCTCGGTTGTCTCTTCTGCTACTTCTGGTAACAACAACCTAACGTCGGTCCAGAGTAGCAGCACTCCAGGAGCCATCGTCATTCCTCCCTTTTTCATTCCTCCTATTATCATCCCCCCCGGTTTCTTGACCAAAAGCACCCCAGGAGTTACCTCGGATATCCCTTCTGGTACTTCTGATAGCAACACCCCTAGCAGCATCAAGCCTTCAATTTCCATTGGAACTCTGAGTAGCAAGAACCCTGGTAGCATCGGCCTTACAAACTCACTTGGAACACCAACTGCCAGTACTCCCGGCAACATCAATCCTTCAAAGCCGGTTGAAACACCTACTGCTAGTGCTCCTGGCAGCATCAACCCTACCAACTCAATCGGAACGCCAACTGGCAGCACCTCAGGTGGCATTAGCCGAGTCCCCATCGGGACACCGTCTGGCAGCACTCCAGGAGGCATTAGTCAAGTTCCTATTGTAACACCATCTGGCAGCACTCCAGGGAGTATGAGTCCACTTCCCGTCGTCACCTCGACCAGCGGCACTCCAGGAAGAATCGTTCCCAAACCGACTGGAACTCAGAGCAATCAGCCTCCTTCGCCTACCACAACGGGTTGTCCTGAACAGTGTGGGGCCTTTGACTGGTGCAAAATCTACTGCCAAGGATGGGTTTTCCCCCGGCCGATCTATGAACAGCCGCCAAATGAATGTTCGCTGCCCGAGAACTGGGTCTGGTGCCACGCCTGGTGGTTTGGCCCGGTGATAATCGACGGTAGTGATGGCGATCCAGACTCTCAGACGGACAGCGACCCCGGTTGCAAAGACAACGACTGCATTGCTGAATGTGCTTCGTGGAGAATCATGACCTTCTTGTTGTTCAAGCGGCCTATCTGTCCTTGTATTCCAAAGAAGTGTGACAGGGGTGGTGATAGCGACAGTCCAAGCGATAGCGACAAGGACGATGGTAAGGGACCCAAGCCCAAACCCACGTCATACCCAAAGCCCAACAAACCAGAGTGCAAACTTCTCGGTTGCGGCTGCGGGTGGATGGGCTTGAACTATGGACCTGGCTGCCCTGGTATCGACTTCGAGCTAAACGTCCCATGTGGTCTCTTCGGGTGTAACCCCTGCGCCTTCTTTGGTAGTTGCCCAGGTGCTGAGCAACCTGTCAACGCCGTCTTAGGCTATGGCGGATACTGTCGAGGAAAAGGATGTACTCCCTGTCCACCGGAGCTCTGTAGTCGTCCGGGATGCACGATCCCGGGAGGTTGTGGACCGAAGCCTGGTCCTGCGCCAACTAAGCCCCCGAACGAACAAGATCCGGATGAGTGCGAGGACAGCCAGCGCACCGTCATCACTGAGCGGTTTGTCATGTGCACAGAGGGGTTTGATATTTCGGCTTTACCTTCGAGCTCCCGGCGTTCCGGTAGCACATCATCTACGATGATCACATCGGTATGTGTACCGTTGATCGATGCCACTCAGACCATCTGCGGGCCAGCCATGGGATTCGATACAACCACAACAAAGACCGGGACCAACACGCTCACCTCCGATGCTCCAGCATGCACTCGAGCGCCGCTCTCTCTGGATGATGACGAGGGAAACAACAATCCCGATGATTCATTGTTTGAGACGAGTATATATGCCAGCAATACTACGATGTTTGCAAGTTCGACTTCCAAGCGTATCTCTAGTATGACTTCTAAGGCATCCTCAACCTCTTCGAAAGCGTCATCGACTTCTTCGAAAGCGCCAGCACCAAGTCATACGCCCATGGACAGGAAGGGTCATTGGAAGGTGAACATCAAGCAGTATATGTGGGATGACTATTCCGAAGTAAATTGGGAGCTGTTCGATCCCAATGGCTTCCAGGCTGGTAAGCACAATACTCATGGAAACGGATTCAAGGAGATGAAGGAGTACATCCAATCCGTCAATCGCCCTTACGAGGACTCCATGCCTTTCGGAGTCGACATGACCGTCTTACAGCGTAAGTAAATCCATTCAACTTTGTCTTTCTTGTACTAACCTTCTCCAGCACATGACCACGATCATTCTAGAATCAAATTTGAGATTAGAAAGGAGGTCAACGGCTGCGCCAAATGCAAGCCCAGCATGACGACTGAGGACTACACCGAGAGTCAGCCGTTTGAGATCGATTCTTGCGAAAAGTCTTGCAAAAAGAACGGAAAATCTGGTCCTCTAGTAGCCCTATCAGATCTGTGGTGCGATGATCTTAACACGGCGGACTGGGAACTGATGGCCACTGGCTGGAAGCGCGTATTCAATTGTGGGTGGAAGGGTTTCGAATGAAGTTTTCATCGTTCATGGGTTTGTGCGATAAGTATGTGAATGGAGGTTTATTTTGCGTAACTAATAGAGAGTAATGAATTTCTGGACTTTTGAGGCGCAAGAAAGCACTGAATTGAATGTCGATCATCTCATTGCTCAAACTGTGGGATGATAGTTCGGAATGGAGCGAGCTAATACGATAAGTTCAGACAAGAGCTTAGTCTTTTATCTAAAGGATAGACATGCTTCTCAGTTCTCCTCTCTTCTTCGCTTCTCGCCTCAGCTTATATTCTTTCAAAAGGACATTTGGGAGTACTAGGGTCCTTTGAAAGACGTTGAGTATACGTCATCAAGATGTGGGGGTTTGTAAACGTCAACATGACAGATCGCGACTTGGTCTAAGGCTGGTTCTCCGTATCAACACATCCCCACGCACTGCATAGGATAGCGAAGCTCAGCATTGGCGAAATAGATAAAGCCTTGTTCAAAAGTTCTCGCCAAGTTGTTTTTGAGCACCCGCCGAGCCATCGAGATGGCGTTGCGTAGTTGTCCCTGATCGACAGCCCTAACCCCGCATCTACCGACCACCTTCCCGAGGTTTTCTCAAGCGACAAGCATATCAACCCTTCTTCTCCTGGCCCTTGCTGTCATCCTTTTTGTCTGCATCCTTCTTCGATGTATCGCCCTTTCCGCCGGACGTCTGAGGAGCTTGTGCGCCGGCACCGGTATTCATGAACGCGTCGTCGAGCTGGTCTATAAGGGAATCAGCTATGAGAACATGTGAGATCGAACACAGCAGGCGTACCGGACATCTTGTGGTATGCGGAGAGAAGCTGAAATTGGGGTGGAGTTCGTTAGGAGGAATGTCTGTTGGGAGAGGAAGAACAGAGGGTGACCAGACTTTAAAGTGCGGACTTGCAGTACTGTCTTGTGGTACGACATGCGACATGACGTTGTTGTGCTTCCCCCCACCCCCCTCACTTGACAACTGAGCTGAGATCCAGATACTGCAGCGCGTTAGTCTAGCCGTTTAGCCGTTCCATGATTGCTGTGTAGAGTCTCAAAGGGTAACATCACGGAGAAGTGGGAGGCAGGGGTTGACTTGATTTGTAGTTCAAGGTAAGTACTACCTAGGTATTCATCTCGCAAGTGAAGCTAAATATCGCATGAAGCCCATCAGCATCTGCTATCAAACAGAAAGCCAGACACTGTTCCTAGCGACGGCGCCTCCCACCACCGCGACCGCCTCTGTTCGGGAAGAAAGACGGCTTCGGCCAACTACGGTCACGAAACCACCGCTGGTCATCGTATGTGACATACACGTCTTCGGCGACTTCCACGTCAGGCTCCTTGGCCTGGCGCACGAGATAAAGCTGGGTCTGAGTCAACGGCATGATGGAGTAGCCAGCGTCTACACTGTCAGTAATGGTCCGGCGCAAGAACGTTGTAAACTGTGACTGGGATGGGCGTTGCTTGAGGCCCATCTTGGCCAAGAACTGCGGAAAGCTATTGAACTCATGGATCTCGCGGATGTCCTCGGCCATGCGCGTTGATGTGCCTCGTGGAGGAGCTCCATGCGCGTCGAACAAGGAGTCACGGAGCTCGATAAGATTCTTGTTGGGCGGGCGAGCTGCTGAGCTGAACAGCTTCATGAACATGATGAGGCGGTACGAGGTGGGCGAGGCAGCGTACGTCATCTTGGTACGGTATGTAGAGATTGCTGAAGGCTCTAGATATGCAAGCTCGGCCATACCAGCACCTTTGTCGTCGAGCATCCAAACAACGTTGCGTAGAATCGCTTCCCGGATGATTTCGTACGTCAAATCTTCGGTCAAACCTGCATCGCAGATGAGCGCCGCTATCAGTACATGGCCGAGGTCAGGAAAGTGCTTCTTCGTACGCGGGCCGGCTATGAAGTGTTTGATCGTGTGATTCGCGCTAACGATGATCTCCTCGTTCTCGGTCGCGAGGCATAGCAAAAGATGGAAGAGACCAAAATAGGCATCGACGGCTTTCTCTGATGCATGACTTAGAGTGCTGCGTTCATCAGGACCAGCATAGCCCTTCTCCGCATCGGATGAGAACTGGACAACGATCGCGTTCATCGTGCGATACAATACGTCCACATGGTAAGGCTCATTGCTGATCATGTTCGCAGCGGTATGAATTTTCTGCATGCACGACTTCACCTCTGTCTTGACTTGATTCCAATGGCGTCTGCTAAGCGGCAGAGGTAGCCAGCGGTCGAAAGAAACACCCTGAACACTGTGTCGGACACGGTATGTAGAGAATGCTTCCCAACTCAGCAGGTCAAACTCGGATCGGAGCACTGGCCGATTACCGCCGTCGATGGAGATACCTATGCCTAGCTTGGTGTTCAGAAACGATCGTTTGAGGCAAAAGCATTGCAGTTCGCGGATCCGAATGAAGTCATACGAGTTGATCATGGTCTTGATGGAAGGAATAGCCTCCGCAAAGGCCAGAACGTCACGCGTCTCGGACACATTGAGTACTGCGAGAACAATCTCATCTGGCAGCGTGAACAGCTTTGAGAGAGTGTTTTGGTGTCCCTGCGGAAGAGCGACAACAGTTGCCGCGGGCGCGGAGTCGACTTCCAGTTCATCGGCTGGTCCTGGCGGCGAGCTGGTTTCAAATCCACAGGAGCAGCATATAATGTCATGTATACGCCTGCCGTAGATCCGCGTTGATTGCTTCCGGTACTCAGCCAAGTCAATGGTATCGTCACCGTCGTCTTGCTCGAGGGAATCGCTGCAGAAGAAGCTCAACAACTGGATAACGATACCCTTCAAGGTATAAGCTGGCGTCCAACCCTCGTCGGTATTCAGCATCGTAGCACAAATGTATTCACCAAAGACATTAGGATGGATGATCTGACTTTGAATCGTGATTTCCGGCGCAATCAGTGGATATCGATCTGGAAACCTGATCGTGAGGTGGAGCGGCTCATGTCCCTCCGGAGTGAGGATGAGGCACGCCTCCGTTATGTCGTTGTCGTTGAACTTGAGGTCGACATTAGGATACGGATCTTGCTTGATCTCTGCGATGTCTTGGAGGAGCCGGTGACGCAGTGAGTTTGACTGAATCGTATTAGCTTGATACCGTGCCATGTTTGCGACAAAGTAGTATGAGGTTGAGGTCCGGGATTTGTGATCTAGTTTTGACAATGAAGGAGAAGATCTAGCAAAGGAGGAGAGATGCCATAGTACCTAGATTATATGTGAGGGAGCTGTTGGTCGAGGTTCCAGGCTAACTCCCCCACGTGACTAGGCAGCGGCGACAGACGAACGGAATTGTGGGCCACAACGCCCTTTGGGCAAACCGTTGCATCGAAATCTTACCGCAGAATTAGTGATCCGTCATTGATTCTGTGCAGCCGTAGCATTTGATTTTTCAGTTGACCGGTTGGCGGCATAGTACGTAGGCATCCATGGATCCATGTTTTATGTACATAGGACGAGGACCAAATGAGTAAGTAAGGGCTATACATGAGAGACCCAAGAGATTACTACATAGAGCCTTTGTTCTCAAGAGCATTTAGTTCAAACGAGGCATGTTGGCGCCCTTCAGTTGCGGAACGAGGAGAAGGGCGCTTAGATGCCTACATGAATAGTCTCTAACAAGCCACTGGTTATTGCTACGCTCAGTTTGAGTTATAGGGCCGAAAGTTCTGGCCTATACAATGTCGTGATTCAAGATCTTGTCAAGATGAGAATAAAGATCAAAGCAAGATTGGCACCTCTGATATGCCATGACTTACGCGATACAATTCTACCCAGCATTTACCATCCATATGAACGTTGTAAACTAGTATGATCATACATATATGACTAGTCCCACTGAGGCATGTCGTCGCTTCTAATCTCCACATTCCAAGACAAGCTGAAGTAATACGAGCAGCTAAATTAAACCTGAACGCCGGTGCAACTATACAAGGCGCACAACGGTAATTTTAGACAGACACATGCGGGGAAAGTGAGCACTGGTTTTGTACCTTGACACAAGAAGCCATTCTCATTGGATCGACTTGGGGCCGCAAATATTTGCTAAGAATGGTTGCGATACAAAGTGAGGAAGAGACGCCGACCATGCGACCATCTCCGCACTGCGTGATTGGATAACACGATGAATGGGGGCGCAAATGGTTGCTGAGAATGGTTGCGATACAAAGTGAGGAAGAGACGCCGACCATGCGACCATCTCCGCATTGCAGGATTGGATAATACGATGAATGCGAGAATATATTGAGACGGCCGAGAGAACAACAGTCGTATGTCTGAGATATAAGAAGCCTCGGACAGTCGCACATCTGAACCAAAGACCATACCAAGATCTCATCACAATCATCAACCAAACCTCAAAATCAATCCATCATGAAGGTCACAGCCCTCGCTCTCGCTTTCCTTACCTCCACCGCCCTCGCGCAAGACCCCACAATCGCCCGTCGCGAGCCTCTCAACGGGCTGGAGAAACGTGCCATCGTCGGCGCAACAGTCCTCGTGGACGGTCTACGCTATAGAACCTGTCCAAAGACGAGCTGCTCCGCTCCGGGCCAGTACCCCAAAGGTACCAAGATCAAGTTGAGCTGCTTTACCAGGACGGATACGACTACGGTGAATGGCGACAAGTAAGTGGCAGCGTCAATTCGAAAAGTGTTGTAATAGAACAAGCTAACGCGAGCGAAGAGGCTGGGCCAAGGTCTATGGTGGCGTTGGGGATGGAAGATGGGTTGCATTGGCCGGAGCGACGTATGTGACTTGGGATGGTATGTTGATTCCATATGCGATCTTGGGCGGAAGCGGTTTACTGACTTGAGACAGCCCCATTGAGCGCCTGCTGAGTCCGGAGTATGTATCAAGAGGTAGTGGAGCTATCGTAAGACGGACAGCTATATTGGAATAGCAGAACCTATAGCGGAATAGCCGCCTTTCCCCAAGTAACCTGTGCATCAGACGTTGATCGTGCTACAAGCTTGTGACCCGTGATGGCTACGTTCTTCCACTTCAGATTCGCACAGTTGATGGTGCCTTTGAACTTGCGACAGTCATTGCCAGAAAAGACAATGTATCCTAGTTCTGTTTCGTGGCTAGCAGTTTTGCTGGGTGCACTTTGAGCAGCATTCACAGACTCGCCGCTCCATCGAAACCAGAACTTTGGGGAGCGGAAGCTGTTCTTCTCGAACGTCTCGAAGCGACTCCTTTCGGGAGACTCAGGCTCGGTATTCTCGCTCTCCTCTTCGTCCTCGTTGTCGCGCTCGTCGTCTTCCTCTTGGTTCGATTCATCCGATTCCACCTCTGCAATTGTTCGCCGAAGGCTGTCACGACTGCCAGCTAAAATGACGGATGCTTGTAACACTCCCGGTAAAGATAGTCGGCCGACAACACCCTCGCCGCCTTCGGTGAGGCGATACAACTCCAGCGATGCATCCTGTTCGGGCCGAGCATCTCCGTTGGTGCTCAAGGCTTTCTGCCATGCTGGACATTTGACCGAATAGCTTGCGAATGTTTTGCGCACATCGAAGGCGGTCGTGTGTTTGGACTTGGTGCCGCGGCCATTGCGGTTGTGCATATGCCGCGACGAGAAGGCGGCATCCTGCCAGTCGTCCATGGCGAATGATGGGGAACGTCAGGAAGTCAAACTTCCTTCTGATGGTTTTGGTGAACTCGCGGGCCTCGTTGCGAAACAGAGTTGACGTCATAGACTAGGAGTTGAGCAATGTCGGGACTAGACAAAGCACGCAGTCAGCCTGAATCTTCGATCCCGTCAAAGTGGGTAGATGAGCTACAACCAGTGATGTGAGGGTGCATCGCGGGGTATGCATGCGGCGCACGTCCAGCCTCGTTGTATTGGTTTCTCTCCCATGGCGCAAACCATGCGCCTATGATTAGGCCAATGAGCTGTGGCCTTGTGTAGCAGATCTGCTAGATGTTTTTGTGTCTTTGGTAGATTCTATCGTTTCGTGCAGTGGTAGTCCGGATAGAATGCCATGTTGGAAGACAAGGCACCACGAGAGTGTAAAGTCGCCTTCGAGTTCTGGGTGGAGGCCAACTGTATCGCGCACCATATCTTGCGACACGGGTCGGGAATTCTGACTGCGACTACGTATCTGTGTTTGGAGGTCTAGCTTCATAGGGGGATGATGCTGCCAGAAGATGAGGGGGTTTACATGCCATCGCCCACCTTGGCAGGTGCTCTGCAGCGGGCGGGCCTCACGTGAACAGGCGTCTGTCGCAAAACGGGAGTCGCGAATCGCTCCGTCAGCGCAGCGCCCAACCACAGACGCCAGCGATGCCACCCAAAGGCTCCAAGAAGTCTGCGCCCGCGCCACCAAACAAGACGCTCGTGCTCGACAACGGCGCATACACAATCAAAGCCGGTCTCGTCGCTGCCGCTTCCGAATCCACCTACGACGACTGCAGCGTGATCCCGAACTGCATCGCGCGGAGCACACGCGACAAGTGCACCTATGTCGGCGCCGAACTCGACTCGTGCAAGGATTTTGGCGAGCTGGCCTTCCGCCGTCCGGTGGAGAAGGGCTTCATCGTCAACTGGGAGGCTGAGAAGGCGATATGGGAGCACGAGTTCATGGGCGACGCCGTGGGGGAGGGGCTGAGGGTGGGTACGCACAGCCGCGAGCTTATCGAGCATGCGTTGGCTAACAGTTGAAAGTGTGACCCAAAAGACACCAATCTGCTTCTGACGGAGAAGCCAAACTGCCCAAAAGAGCTCCAGAAGAACTGCGACGAAATCATCTTTGAGCAGTTCGAATTCGCGGCCTACTACCGATGCGTGGGCGCGACACTGAACGCATACACCACTCCCACTGCGTCCTCGTTGTCGTCGCTACCGCAAGAATGCCTCCTGATCATCGATACCTCGTACTCAGACACGACCATCCTACCTCTCTACAACGGGAAGCTCATACAATCGGCGGTGCGGCGGCTCACAGTCGGCGGGAAGCTGCTCACAAACTACCTCAAGGAGCTCTCTTCGCTGCGGCACTACAACATGATGGAGGAGACGTATCTACTCAACGAGATCAAAGAGGCTGTGTCGTACGTCGTGCCCTCGTCGCAGCACTTTGCCAACGATCTAGAGCGGACCTGGAAGGGGCGGCTGGGGGATAGGAGAGAGCTAGATTCGAGCATCGTAGTCGACTACGTGCTGCCAGACTACGAAAATGCGATACATGGCCACGCGCGACCCCACGATCCTGCAAAATCACGCATGCGGCGGGGGCTGCAAGCGCCACAGGGACCAAGGGAAGACTTGCTGCCACTCGGAAATGAGCGTTTCACTGTGCCGGAGCTTCTCTTCAACCCTTCTGATATTGGCATTCAGGAGGCTGGCATACCTGGCGCCGTCATGCAGTCGCTGGGTGCATTGCCTGAAGCTCTCAGGATCGGCCTGCTAGCGAATGTTGTCGTGGTAGGCGGGAACTCGTTGATTGCTGGCTTTATGGAGCGACTGCAAACAGAGTTAAGAGCTCTGGTACCTGCAGAGTATGTGCTGAATGTAGCACGGGCAGACGACCCGATCAAGCATACATGGTTGGGGGGAGCAAATGTTGCTAGCCAGCCCGAGCTGTTGAAGGAGTTGCTGGTGACCAAGGCCGAGTATGACGAGAGAGGCTCTACCTGGTTAGTGAAGAAGTTCTCATGATAGGCAATCCAACACAAGCAGCAAGCATAATATCGGTTGCAGATGTATCGTACCCATTTCTGTCGTGTGACGATGCAAACGGAAGCTCCTTCAGTGCTCGGGGCTGCTGTGGCTGTGATTGGCTCATGTCCGGCGGCTTGGCGTGCTGGTCGACATGTCGAAGGAATTTCCGCTCCAAGGGCATCACCCGCATCTCGAACCCAATGCGCCGAATACCGCGCCCCTCGCGGGCAATCGAACCCTCCCATTTCCTGTCCACATCGATACGGCAGACACTGTCGCCGTTGCCTTGCCGGTCCGCGGCCTCGCCCTGCACCCATCTCCGCAATGCAACCGCCACTTTCTCCACCACCGCACCTCAATCGTTCCTCCTACCGGGCAAGCAGGACAAGAAGAAGCACCAGCAATTCGTAAGAAGATGGCAGAAGCGTCTGCTCGGCGACTCGGAGCCCATTGGCGCACACGTCGACCCATACGACCCGACATCGCCAGTACGCATAGCACCCGAGGAGCAGGGCGAATACGAAGAGGTGCTCGAAGACGAAGCATCCAGCTTGCCCAAATACAAACCAGCAAAGCACATCAACAACCTCCAGCGAGTCGGTGGCGACGAGTGGCTCAGGCAAAAAGTCGAAAAAGACATAGCCAAGGAATTCGAGAAACTGACACTACGCACTTATACGCCGCTGACGCTGGGCATGGCCGATGAAATTGAAGAGCTCACCGGTACCCCGTATACCCTCAAGGACGAGAACCTGATGATGGCGCAAACCATGCACGAGAAAACGAACCGGCCGTATACCCACTACAACTTTGGCCTCTACTCCAAAGCCGGCCGCATTCCCAACATGCGCGCTCGCTTCACACAAGCCGTCGCTGAGGTCTATGCCCTGAAGCAGGCTGGTCTTGATATGGACTTGGCCAAGTTCGCCAACCGAGGTGTATACGATCGGCCACGCTGGGTCAAAGACATCAGGTTGGTCAGGGCAGAAAGCGGCGAGCTTGCTCTTGCCTTGCCGGAGCACAAGAATCTGGATGACCTTCTGGCGACCATGCAAAAGGTACCTTCTTGGGAGGCTGAACTAGCGGAACCAGACGAACTCCTTGTTGAGGAGCTCGTAGAGGAGCTCGAGGGTGCTGACCGCCCGCAAGAGCAAGTACCGACCATGGATCCTGACACGCCAGCATTCAAGAGGGCGGCAGTGGTCAAGCAGGATGCTGAGAAACCATTTGACTTCATGTCGAACCGGCCTGTACCCCGCGCAAAGCCAGTGGAGAAGCAAGCCGACCAGCCAGTCGTTGAGGAAGTTGTGGTCCAGGAAACCGCACCTTCTCAAGGAACTCCAGACGCAGCCCTCAACACTCCTCCTGCCCATGCAGCCGACCTTGAGCCCGTCAACGAAGTCGCTCCAGTAGCAGCGAGCGAATCGCGACATGCTATCCTCGAACAAAGAGCGCAGCGCCTGGCCGCCGACTTTGCTGCTCTGAAGAAGGCGGTTCAGCAAAGCAGGGGACAGTCTTCTGCCACCAAGTCCGAAGATACCAAGTGGCGGCATGTTGCTGTCACTGACATTGGCGTCAAGTTTGCTGTACGTTTACTTACGAAATCTGTCTGATATTTGCTGACATTCATAGCTCTTCAAACGCCTTTACCAACTGACTGGCTGCCGCATCTCCGACCCACACCTCTCTTCAGCAAACACCCTAGGCGATCTATACAGTCATCTCTTGGAGGCCGCCAAACCTCAACCGACCAGTCTCTTCTCCGCTATCCACATAGAAGGTCAGAAGGCACGTGAGCGAGCGAAGCAGCAAGCCACATCGGAAGCTGCTACCAAGCGAAAGGCCGATCTAGGCGACTTGATCAACCTGGGCAACGTCGAGCTGCGTCGTGTCAAGGCTAACAAGACCGAGAAGCGTAGCAAGACCGGTATGGACAAGGTGGTGAACTATGCTCTGTGGGAGCGGGGTCTGGGTAGTGGAGTGCCTTCCAGGATCCAAGAGATGAGAATAAGGAAAGCACGCGGTGTAAGGCATGCGCGAAAGCAGCCCGAGGTTGTCAACCCTTTGAGCAGCAAGGCTGCCAACTTCCTGGCTACTAAGGCCCAAGAGTGGAAATCAGCGCAAAAGTCGGCTGTCTAGCTGGAATTACCAATACACATGCACTCAACCTTTGAGGGTCATGACATGCGTTGTGTCGAGTGACTCAAATATATTGTATAGTATGTACTCTATGGGCAGGGTTTGGATTGCATGGAATCGTGCTTCTGCTGGAGCGCTCATGAACACGCGTTTTACCTTGCTTCCCGGAACGGAAACCAAGCAGATATGATGAATTGCAATGTACTACAGGGCAGCGTACCCGCGTCATAGCTGCAAAACATTTATCCGATCTACACCAATAAATTGAGTACGGCACCAAATCAGTAAGCTGATCGGCCCATTCTGCAGATAGAGGAGATTGCGGGGGCCAGTCCCGATAAGCTGTCAACAGCATGCAGGGCACACACGCAACATTTCTACCGAGGGAATGACCCGTCATTACCAGCAAACCAAGCTTTGCCCAGAATTGCTTGTCAAAGATAAGAGTGGAGCTACTAGCTCGTACAAGCCACACAAGCTAGGCGGTATACGGCATCTCTTTTTTCTTGCGCACCCTGCCACCAGCGTCAAAACGGCTATTTTTTTCCAATGACGCGGCCGGGGCCGATTGTGCGCGGTGGTGGGTGGGGTACGGCGTACTAACAAGAACAAGAATGTCTTGCTCGCTGGTGCGGGACCCTGGACGGTTCACACTCTTTTCATGATTACAGACTACTACTACTACTTTTGTACCCTTCTTCAGAGCATCCGTTCCTGCGGTATCATTGCATAATGTTTTCAGCGGAAAACAAGGCCCAGGACGAAGCCAGCCTGTCAACCGACAGCGGGAATATCGGCCATGCGACAACCGTCACGCGCGAAACGGGGTTCCTGGCCAAACTCCGCCGCTTCGAAGAGAAATTGGACGCCAAGCTGGGTATTGAATCGGAAGCCATCAGTCGCAAGCTGCCCGAGGAAAAGGGCCATGTGCCATGGCATCACCAACTCAACATGTTCTTCCTATGGGCATCTGGAACGATGAACACGTCTTGTTTTGCCACGGGCCTTTTGGGCCACGAATTCGGGCTGAGTAAGAATTCTGCTCCTCCCCCTAGCTCTTTCAAACTGCTCGGCTGATTCGTTTCGTGTGCGTGTAGCGCTTCGTCAGAGCATCGTCATCACCATCTTTGCGTCTATCCTTGGTGGCGCTGCGACGGGCTTCGCGGCCACGTTTGGTGCGCCGACGGGATTGAGGCAGATTTCAGTGTCGCGATATGCGTTTGGATGGTGGCCGAACAAGGTCATTGCTGCGCTGAACACTATTGTGCAGATTGGCTGGGCGTCTGTGGCTTGCATAACGGGTGGTTTGGCACTGACGGCTGTAGCGGATGGCCATATCTCGCTGATTGTCGGTATCGTCATTCTGGCTGTCGTGGCCACGGTCATCTCTTTTGTTGGCCTGCGCGCAATCCTTGTGTACGAGCGCTATGCGTGGTTTGTCTTTTTTATCATCTTCATCATCTTCTTTGCAGAGACGGGCAAGTACGCGGACAACAGCACTACGACCGAGCTAAAGGGCGCGGACCTCAGTGGGCAGGTTCTGAGCTTGATTGCCATCGTCTACGGAAGTTCTGCATCGTGGCAGACCATGGCCTCGGATTACTACGTCCACTACCCTGTCAACGTCTCGCGCTGGAAGGTCTTCCTCATGACGACCTTTGGCATCGCGATTCCCACTTCTATCGGTATGCTAGCCGGCTGCGTCGTGTCTTCCGGCATGAACAACCGCCCAGATTGGCAAGAAACGTACGACAACGAGGGCCTAGGTTTCCTCATCCAGGCCATGCTCTACCCCCGCGGTTTCGCCAAACTCATCCTCACCCTCCTCGTCCTCTCCGGCATCAACGTAAACGTCATTTCCATCTACAGTGCCGCCATCTCCTGCCAGCAATTTGCCCGCCCTTTTGCACGCGTACCCCGCTTCATCTGGATCCTGGTCTGCTTCGCTGCTATCCTGGGTCTCGCTATCGGCGGCCGCGAGCAACTCAGTGTCTACCTTCAGAACTTCCTTAGTCTCCTTGGCTACTGGACTACGCAGTACTTTGTCATTCTATGCAGCGAGCATGTCATCTTCCGTCGTATGAGCTTTGACAATTACGACCTGGATGCGTGGAACGATCCCAGTCGTCTTCCGCTCGGCATCGCTGCTGCCACGGCGTTCGTCATCGGTGTCGTGGCATGGATTATGGGCATGGTGGAGACGTGGTATGTCGGACCGCTAGGAGGTCTTATTGGATCTGGTGGCGGTGATATTGCCAATGAGTTTACGTTCGTTGTAACCGCGCTTGTGTATATACCCGCGCGATATCTTGAGAAGAAGATGGTAGGGAGATAGGGATACGGCTTGTGACGTAGTAGTATCTTGGGGTGTGTAACCGCAGAGTTCCTAGTAGGGTTCCTGATTATACATATGGTGAAGTATCGATAGCGCATTTATTGAACCATACAAATCTTGTGACCCAAAGGTATTCCGGATACAGGGAAACTGGTTTCGTTAGCGATTACACAACTGGTAACGACGCAGCCATCCAAGCACTGATCTCCTGGCGTACCAACGACGAGAAATCCGTGGGCACATTCACATCTCCCACGCCCTCTTCGCGACTTCCAACGTGGCATCTCCCTTCAAAAGTCCCGCCATCCAGTTCAAATCTTCCGCCCCCATTGCCGTTCCAGCAATGATCACAGCCCACTGAACGACAGGGGAAGCAAAGTCCGTCTGCCCACGCGCACGTTTATGCTGTAGGTAATCCGAAATGCAGCGTGCAATATCCAGTGCTGCAGCCTGGACAGAGGGGTAATAAGAACACTCTTTTATAAGGCTGGTGTCTGCGAGTCCTTGTAAGAGGTTGTCTGGATCATGGTGAGGACTGTCCAGTGTAGCTTCTAATGTCGCCATGATCCTGAGTACGTAGAGCAGAGCCGTGTTGTACAACATCAGCATCCGCGCGACCGAGTCGCTCATGAACCTGTAGATAATTCGTGACGGTGTCCCGGTTGTAGTCGACTCAACGCACTCGTCGATGTACACGTTCTCCTCAACACTATCCCACCGATGTTTCCAAGCCTCGAGAAATACTAGCAATTCCTCGGCTCTGCGCTGGATCTCTTTTCGCCGTCGAGGAAATTTCGAGCCAGATATATGCTGGTATTTGAAGGTCTCATCGCTGACCGCCATGAGCACCGAGCAGTCTGCGAGCACGTCATGTAAGTCTTGTTCTTCCGGAGTTTCCAACGAAAGCGCAGTCCTCAATACACATTTCCACTCCGGTCGCGCAAAGATGGACGCCGATCTGTTCCTCAGCGATGCAATCAATATCATGTGTCGCACACCTTTATACAGTTCCAGTGTTCTGAATGACGCGTACACCAGAGATCCTGGGTCACGTAATGCCAGAAGCTGTTCAAGGCCAAGCATATGTTTGAGCCAATTCTTCGGACCGGTAGGCATGAAGAGTTCAAGCATCGCCAAGATGATGACGGAAACGATAACGTCGTCGCGAATACGGTGTTCGGGCTCGCTCAGAGCTTTGTTCAATTGCATGAGGGCTACACCATGTATGGTATAACCCTGGGTGAGAATGCCATTCTGATGGTAGCGCGAGCCGAAGAATAAAGTTGCAAAGCTGAGCGCAGCTTGGACAAACAACGGGGCGCCTTCTGCTGCCACCAATAAATCATTGCTGTCAATATCTGAGGCTTGGAGCTCCTGAAGCCCCAGGTCGACAGGGCCATTGGGGAGAAGGTGGCGGCGCAGATAGCATACGTAGACCTCATTTTCGTTGAACCTGAGCTTCACTTGTGGGAGGACAACCTGGTTTTCAGGAGATAGGGATGCCGACTCTTCCAGATCTTGCCTTATCCATGCTGTCGTTGCATCCGGACCGGCCACACCACCCTTTGGCTTCTGGGACCTTCTAGACTTGACAATCTTGGCTTGTATAAAGGCAGTAGTTTGTGGTCCACCGCAGTGGAGCCCAGCCTTTTCGCATCTTTGACAGATAGGGTGAGTCTCGTCTTCAACGTTGTCAGCCTTGCATCCAATGTACAGGGGACCAGCACTTACCGCACTTGATACGGCGTCTGCGGCAGGTTGAGCATCCTTTTGAACGACCTGCTACGTTGACCATGGCCTAAACCTGGTTTTCACGAAACACATACACATGGGACGAATGCGGTACATTGAACGAGATGCTGGAGAGGAAGGCGGGGAATAGATAGGCTGATAGCGGCTAGCACGACAGTCTAGCCTAATGCGGACTAAGCTAAACCGCTTGCGGTTCATTGGGCGAGGTGACAGGCCTCCCACATCTGCACGCTACGCCCGGTCTTAGTCTCTTCCATCACGAGTCTAGTACTAGATTCCTCGAGCGCACCTGCAACGCCAGCACAGCCGTGCGAAAAGACCGCACGTGCATGTCCGCGTATTGAGCCGCAAAGGGTATAGCGTGCTCTTTCACCATACGACGCAAAGGGTAGGCAGACATCTCGATATATAACTATGAACCAATTCATTGTCTCTTATCATTAAATTCATCATCAATCTCGCCTTCATAACATCAAGTCGGAACCTTCAAGCCTGCTCATCATTAACTGCATCTCGTCTGCCACTCCACAACCATGACGGTCACAGCAAGCATCGACATCGCATCCTCACCGGAAAACGTCCGCGCAAAGTTCCTCGACTTTGCATCCCTTTCCAAATACCACAATGGCTTCTTCGCCTCTCTGAGTCCACTCGGCGCTGCCGAATCAGGGAACAAGATACGCGTTGTCTTTTCGTCTGGACAAAAGATGGACGCACCCATCGAAGTACGTGATCATCAGACTCTGGCTGAGCAACATCTAATACGCTTACAGCACAACACACCCAAATCATTTGCATGGACTGGCTCAATACCGCTTCTGTTTACAGGCACGCACTCTTTCGCTTTCGAGCCCAGCAGCACTATTCCAGGCGGCACAAAGTTTACGCAACAAGAAGTCTTCAGCGGCGCACTAGCCTTCTTGATGGGCGAGAACGTGGTAGCTCGACAATTTGGCTTCCCAGAAAAGACAAAGAGAGGATGGGAAGGGTACAATGAAGATTTGAAAGCGTGGTGTGAAGCACAATGATGTGCTTATTTGTGAATTTGGTGTTTCTGCCAGATATCTGGCAACTTGGTATTCCTCTTCTAGTGTATAAGTTCTTTAGATTATTCACGATTTACTTTTCACAATATGTATGGTGTAGCTGTTCACATGCCTCACGCCTTAACCAAGACCTTCCATCCTTTAAATGCTACCCGCGCAGCGACAAGCACTACAGCGCTGCCAAACAGTAAACATCCTCCAAATATCCAGAGACTACCAAAGCCGCTATGGCCCTGAATCGCGCCTCCAATCGGCGTTCCAACAAGCAGACCTATGGCCACGACACCGAAACTCTGGCCCAGCCTCGTCCCGATCTTGTCTCGTGCGTCGGTGCTCAAGTGAACAATGATGGTGGGTGGTAGCGAAACGAAAGATCCAGAAAAGAAGCCGTAACATGCCATAAGGACAACTATGCCGGCAGTGGATGATACGGCCATGAAGCATATACAGAGGAGCCCTGATATGATGGTGCAAGGGATTACGACGTTGAAGGGGCCGACTTTGTCGGAAAACTGTTGTAGACGAAAGTTAGTGAGCTGTAACCATTGGATAGAACAGATAGTGAGATTATACGAGACATGAGGAGCATACCAAATTGGGCACTATACGACCAAAAACACTCGTGCTGTTCATGACAGCGAGCAGGTAAAAGGCCATACTCTCGGTTGTAATGTGTTCCTGGATAGCATAGACCTGTGCGTAGAAGAACGGCATATACAATCCCATGAACCCGAGAAAGAATCCAGCAACTTGGAGACTATACTCTGGTTTCAAGAAGGCGCGGAGATCCAGAAGAGAGCGTGATTTTGCCGGCAAAACGCGGACGCGCATGCATACGTTCGGTATGACCATGGTAGCAAGGATGATAAAGCCCAAGACCCTCGTCGTCCACGCAAATCCAATCTGGGGGAGAAGCTTATGGAACACGATAGGATAGATGACACCTCCAAACGACGACCCAGATGCGGCGAGGCCAATCGCTGTTCCGATCCTGGTGGAGAAGTACGTCGAGAGAATAGCCACACTGGGGATGAACAAACAGCCTGTCCCGATACCTATGCAGAACGCCTGTGCGAGAAGAACTTGCCAGTACGTATGGCACAGACTGAGCATCATCTGACCCAGAACCAACATGAAACTGCCTACAATAAGCAGTTCGCGGAAGTACCCTGCGTCGTAGATGGGACCGGTGAGTGCGCCGACTATGAGAAGGAGGAAGGCCTGGATGGAGCCGATCCATGATATAGACGACGGACTCGAGTCGGCGAGTAGGTTGGTCTCGTAGTAGGCTTGGTACGATCCAAATGTGTTGATGATGCCCCAAGAATTGAATAACAGGAAAAATCCACCGACTACCTGTAACCACGCCCATAGCCCTCCGTTGGGTATCTTGGACACATCTTTCACGCTAGGATGCGCTGATCGAACCTAGAGGCCAGCATAAAAAGTCAGTATTTGCCTCATGTATTTCAGACAGGGACATTACGTACAGGCTCCAGCGTCGTCCCTAGACCTGCAGCAAGTGCTTCATTCGCCGCTTCGGTCACGTGCTGGCCCTTCTCTCGGTCCTGATTCGCTACAGATGTTTCCGCGCTGTGCAGCGAAGAAAGAGATGCCTGATGACCAAGTTTCTCATCAAAAGTCGTCGATGTATCTGATGCCGCTGGTGCTTGTATATGCCGCTCGAGCGATGGGCTGTTGGTGTCTTCTACACCCATTTCCGTGGCTGCAGTTGTCGTGATCGACAGCGCTGTCGACCTTTCCCGGTATCACAACGGCGGATTATTGGTTGGGTCGGTAGTAAGCGTCGAATTAGTCTATTACCGAAGATGTGGTAGTCACAACGGCTCTACCAAATTACTGCGGCCAAGAAACGCGCAAAGAAAAAAGAGCGACGTGAACGTTATAGAGCTGACGGCACCATATACGTCAAAGAGATCGGAAAAGGGATTTGAAGAAAACAAGTGGGTCCGGCAGATCATATACCAGGCTTCGGATAGTATGACTGAGGGCGGGCGGCTAGACGCTTCTGAATACAAACACGGACGCCCTTTTCCTTCATCGAGCTTCTCCACCATCAGCGCAGCTCGCTCGAAGTTAAGCCCGAGACACACCAGGCGAAACGTGCCTGCTGCGGGTCCATGACCTTTGCGGGCTCGGACTTCCGTTGGGGGTTTCTGTTATTAATAACGTCTGGTGCTCTAGCCGAAGCTTGGGAAGTAGAAACAGCGGAGTGCGGCGACAAGCACGTCACGAAACGTGCTGGGCGTTATTTCCGTCTAATAGCCGTACACCCAACCGAGGCAGGCTAGGTACGTTTGAGGTTCCTCGCCAAAGGTTCACTTTTCCGTGGCTACGTGGTCATGGCATTTCTTCTTCGTTCGAGTGAGTCATGGAATACCAACAATACTATTTTTCCGCCTTTTGTGCGGTCTATCTAAACCTTCAGATCTCAACCTTCATAGTTGTATACCAGGCAGCGCCTAATTCGACACATTTGCCCTAGACGCCATCATCATAAAGGAAAACCTGCCGTAATGATGTACAAACAAAGCCAAGCTGCCATGCTATCGTTATCTTGGGGGGAATATGCTTCGTCATGTCGTGTCGTACTTTTGGTGACCGAAGGAAAGGTTTTGGTAGAAGGACTCGCTCACAACGCCTGCGTGAACGCCCGTAAACGCTCACTATGCTATACAACCTAAGGAAAGAACCTACCCGACTTGTATGTTTCCGGCCCGAAAAAAATGTGCCGATACCGAATGTTGACATGAGAAAGAACTAACGTCGTTGAGGCTCCACTTGTTCGGACGGCCCCTCAGGTCTCACCAGTGACCCGTTTCGTCGCCAAGCGATGGCCGGAAGGATGCAACGGCGATGGCTCGACCTGTTCCACACGCTCCTCGAGATAGACGTTGCTTAGTAGCCCGGCAGGAATCGTGCCATCCTGAGCCGGCTTCAACTGGCTTCGCGAAGCTCTCTGGCGTCGGTTCTCGCGCTCGGTGACGACATCCCGCAAGATCTTAGTAGCACCGGTCCAGCCGATCTGGTTAGCTGTCGCACGATGGTTGAACAAGCGCTCTACAAGAGGAAGTGGTAATGATAGAAGAATGGTCGACAACACGACAGTCGCATGGCTGGGCTGGTGGTCGTCTTCTGTCGGGGCATCACCGAAGCGGATCTTGCTCAGCCGTGGATTGTGCGCGGCTTGGCGATTTTCAACGACCGTGGGCAGGCGTGGGGCATCAGGGAACTCAGGCGCTATCGTGTACAGCTTGAAGTCAATGGGAAAGCTGAAGGCGACAAACTCGAGGGCGTAGTTCAGCAGCGTCGAGATGAAGGGGTCATCCGTGTCAGGGCCTTCGGCTCTCGACCGTGGGCCAGAGTTGGCTTGCAGTATGTATTGCAAGACCTGCTCCACCGTATCCCACCGGAGAAGCATCCTCGCGATCTCGATGCCGCGTGCCTGCATGCTAGGTATCTGGAAAATTCTTGCTGCTGCGATGTAGCTCAGAACTTGTTGCATGCGCCGACGAGCGTCGTTGGAGGGAGTCGCTTGGTCATTCTCGTACATGTAAGGTGCGAGACCATACAGGAAGGTTTGTGCAGAAAGAAGTGGGGCACCATACAGCACTCTGACAGCTTCTTCCAGGGATTCGCCCGTGGTAAAAGGGTCCAGCGCGACGACATCGACTAGCCGACGTGCATCCCTGCTACGATGGCTTGGGGCAGGACTGCGACGAACAGCTTCTGCTATGACTGGACTGCGTACGACAATGATGCCGTGCACAGGCACTGATACCAGGACCGATTCCGGAGACCGAACTTGGAGGACAAAGTCGGCGAACTCAGGGTTCCCAAACTGTGTGGAAAGGTATGCCGCAAGCTCAAAGGGCGATTCTTCCAGGCGCTCGGCAGGAGGAGGCGCAGTGCCGTTTTGGTAGGGCAAGGCACGATGCTCCTCTCCGTGCTCTGAAGTCGGTAGCGCCTCGCCAAATTGTGCCTTGCTCGGTGACTGTGAATGCGATGTGAGGGTGCCGTTTGCGACGAAAGGGGCCTGTTCCGGCGAGAAATGACCATTGTAAGGGTTCGAGTAGCCATCTGGACCGCTAGGAAAGTGAGAGGGGCGGAGGTCAGCGCCGTTTGCGTATGTGGGATCAGGCGGCGCAACTGTGTGTGGGGGCATGTGCCAGGGCGCTCCTGGCTGTGAGGGATGCTGAGCATGGGCCGGGAAGAAGGGCGGGAATCGCTGGGGACCAAAGCCAGGCGGGGGACGGGGCAGCTCTGGCTGTTCGTGCGGGTGCAGCTCTGGCTCCTGAGATGTCACCGGAGGTGCTGGTGACTCATTTGCGCTCCGGAAGACCAGTGCGCCGGCACTGAGCTGGTGTCGGTGCGACGGGGTGTCACTCCCCTCTGCCGGCGGCGTATCAGTCTTGTTCGAAGGATAGAAGGGCGGAGGCAGATGGGAGGGTATCGTCAACTTGCGGTGCACCCCGTTGACGGCTGGTTTTGGTTCGGCGGTGGGCTCCGTCGGCGGGGGAGGCTTCTCGTCGGCATGTCTATTGACATTTCCGTTGACATGGTTTCCTGCGTCTTCAAAACTTAGTGCGTGCTCGACTTGGGAAGCAGCGCTCAACGGACACCCACCATGAGCGTCTGACGGCGCTTTGTGTCCATTCTGCGATGGGCTAGCCGAGGTATCTGCTGGCAGCTCTCCCTTTCCAGCGCCAGAGACACCCGACTCTGGCGTAAGAGGAGTCTGCACAGCTTCTTCTGCGTGCTTCGGTCCTGCGTGCTCCTGGGCCTGCTTCTCCGGCACTGCTTGCGGCTCCGGCTGCGGCTCAGATGGCTGAGCAGCGGCGCCTTTGTGGGAGCCTTCGGGGGTGATGGGCCTGGCCGATGGCTGAGACTTGGACAGACGGTATGGGATGGCAGGCACGATGCGCGATCCTGGGCGGCGGTGCTGCTTCTGCGCGAAGCCTGGGCGTGCGGCCGTGTCGGCCATGTTTGCTGCAAAGGCTGTGGTGTGGTGCAGAGTGCGAGAGGGGATGCGGAAGCGGCTCCAGGTAATTGCAGCTTGGGGGGTCTTGCCAATTATCCTGGAGCGCCCTGGGACGGGAGATGTGTGCGGCGAGGGTATTTGCGAGGTGGGGTTAGTCGACAGCAGAAGGAAGGCCAGGCAGAGATGGAGACATGGCTTCCCCACCAATTTTAGCTCCAGCACTGAGGTCATGGCCCTAGCTTGACCTCCATTTGTCATCTCCCTCCAGCCCTCATTGAGACACGACAGGGCCACAACCTTTGTTTGCCCACAATCCCTCAGTTGACGCGTCTGTTTGGGTTCACCTCGTGTTCGTCATCGGAAAATGATATCTCACCTTGCACCGGCCGTGCCTTCTCCGCCAAGGAAAGACATGCCTTCTTAGTGCTACGTCGGAAGGCACAGCTAGAGGCACTCTTTCCTTTCCAGAAACACCCCTCGGCCACATGCTATCGGCGCCATGGCTGTCCTCCGCATACCTCATTCTCCTATCACCACACGTCACAATACCGAAATACCAAATCCACCAGCCCGTCACTTTCTCCTCATTTGCTCTATATTTCCTAATTCACATCGCCTTTCGCTACACCTCTAGCATGATCCTAGGACAAGCTCAATCATCCTACCATGACAATCCCTCTGTGCCGCTCTCCAAGCCTGCGCGTCCTCTCAAGGACCGTCGCTGCCCCGATTGCCGAGAACGTGATGCAGGAGCCATCTCCGCCAGGTACTGTTTGACGACCTGTCCTCATCGGCGTGGATTTACGCCTACTCGTACGTTAGCGCGCATACGGATGTTGTGCCACGACTCTAATTCATAATAGTGAACAGATTTAGCATTTTGGCAGAGCTGAACCAGTCGCCAACCGAGACGAAATAGGATTTCGATCCCATACCCACCTCGGGTAGAAGCATACGGCGGCGAGGCAAGCGGGGTGGGAAACATCACAAAAGCAAAGAAACCTCTGGCGGGTCCACTGAAGGGCGCCCTTACAACAGCATTGGCGCCTTGTGTACGAGAATTGCTGTGTTACGTCTCCGCGACGACGAGTCGTCCCGACCAGGGCTGCCAGAAGCATCCACCCGCATTTCAAGTGCTACAAGTACCAAATCTACCTCCTTTGATGTCGACAGGCCACGCTGGGCTCCACAATTTCTGCCGAATTCGACGGCCGCTGCAACAAACCCTACGCGGACAGTGGTGATATCGGGGGAGCACATGCTGCCCAGCGAATCGCCGCTGTGCCAGAAAAAAGTACCGCAATCTGAACCCTGTCGCGACGCCGCAAAGGCTGAACGAAAGAATCCCCAATTTCTCCCACTTTCCGCGTTCCTTTCCTGCCCAGACCCTTCAGGGCGGTATCCGTCCAAATCCAGATTTTTGGAAGCAAGGTGTGCTCAGAAAAACCTGCATTGTCCAGAGTTCTTCATTCCATCCACATCTGCGCATGTTGCACAGAACGCAGCAACAAGCGCAGCATACTGTGCATCTGCGTCGAAGAGTGTCGGAACAGACCCCATCGAATCCACGTATGATTCGGATGGTCGGCAGGAGAAACCAGCGTGTCCAGCATTGTTAATCCAGGTCTCAAACACTTTCCGTCCTATACTCTCCGACTCTCCTACGAGACTGAATATGCCACATAGCGTGTCTACAGTACCCTCGATCCACTTGGCTCTTTCCACTGCACGTGAGATAACGAATGGCGAGAGCCAAATTTCGCATTTGACTTACGGCTTAGGACGAGAACGGCCCTACCTCGATGATACGCGTACAATTGCCAACCCACGTTTCCATGGCTTTTGGCAACATCCTTTGGTGGCAGCTGCTCCAGATACTTTCCTCGCGTGCAATAACTTCCCTTCGCAAACTAGGAACAAGTCGAAGTTCTTCGCCGATGGGCAACTCATTATACATGGTGGCGTTTCTGCATCCCAGCAGCCTGTGGCTGAGGCTCTAGCTTCTACGGACACCAACACAACCACGTGTACTGACTTTTCCACCCCTAAACCACCAAAAGACCGTTCTCATTCACCCGTTACAAATTTGTACGATAGGCTAGAGACGAAACGTGCGTGGAATGCCGATTGCACTCTAGGTGCACAACCACCGAATCTCGTAACAGCAGTTAAATCTTCATTGGACCACGCTACCTCATCAGGTCCATACGATCGTGAAGAGCCTCTCCAGCGCATATCTTCACCACTCGAATCCCGCCTTGCAGACTCGGATCCACCTATACAGGATTATCGGTATCCGGTTTTCAGCACCGTCTGCCGCCTGGAAACTGATGTTGAAGACAGCATCTCGGATTCAGATGTTTCTGAGTACGATATAATCAGCCCAGTTTTCAGTCAAGATATGTGGGTGGAGCTTTCGAAACCTCCGCATTGCGCCTTCGACATGACGTCTATCAGTGGTGATGAGAGTGACGAAGAAAACGACTAGTCTTATTGTGAGCCCTACTGGACGGAGACTCCTACTGTATGTACCGACGATATCCCATGGAATCACGACAGAACAGACACGAGTACGGTAGAGTGGCCCATGGTGCAAGAGGCGAAGAGATCGGAACACTCTAGAGGCGCCGAGAGTCCAGGCCCCACGACGGATGATGATGGTTTCAACTACTGGGATGGTGTTACCGATTGGTTTATGTGATTCCCAATTCTCTGGTTCGATCATGGCCATGCTTCGTGTTGGGGGTGCTGCGATCATAGTAGTCTGGGTCTGAGAGTGGATAGGAGTCTGCTTTTCCTGTTTCCTTTATGTCTCCAGAATCTCTAAATCAACGATCCGCGTACCCGGTGCTGCGTCTGCGCTCACTCTGGTATTAAATATTGCTGCTTTCCAAAGCTTCAACACATGCACATGAGCCGACCGCACGTATTCGGGTTGTCTATAGCTTTCATTAAAACGTATTAAATAATGAACTGATCATCTAAGTATCCCTGAATACCTCCCTTCGAATTCTTCACATAACTCATCCTAGAGTAACCACTCGCCCTTGTCCGACTTCGTTCATTATTCTTCTCTAGATATCGACTGCATGTAGCAAAACTGAGACAATCAATAGCTAGTAGCTGGGATTTGGCGTTAGGCCGGGTGATATTCGACAGGGACGAAAATTTGGTGATAATATCACGATTCCGATTCTGTTATTCGAAAACGTTTGGTGTCTGCCTTGGGATGCCGATGAGCGACTCACAACCCCCGGAACACCATCGCCACCATAGCAAACGAACCATAGCAAACGAACCATAGCAAACGAACCATGTGTGAAAACATTTATGTGTTGTCATCGTCTCTTGCCTTGGGATGCTCGTTTCCGTCCTATTTTGGGTTAGCGCAGGTCGCTCATCTAGGAAGGCTCGGAAGCCGCACCCGCCTCGCGCTTCCTCGCAAAACACGGCAGGATAAGGTCTAAAAACCGACGTTGTAGTGAAGCTACCCGCAGCTCTCCACTCGAAGAATGTCTCGTTTGTAGTTTCGAAGATGACTTACACCGTACCAGTTTGTTGAGACATGTTTGTCTGGGGCTCGCTTTCCCCTGTCGCCAATCAGGCTCTGGCTACACGCAGCGAATGAGCGAATGACCTTCGTAGCCGCCCACTTGGATGGATCACAGAATGTCTCAGCCTTGCTGTGCCACTGTCCCGTCATAGTCTCTTCTGTCGCTGGGTGATCCTTCCCTGTAATCTTTTTCATCTCCAGCTACCGTCCCCGCTCCTTCTGTCATGGAGGCTCTTAGCGTAGCAGCGAGCATCATCTCAATCATTCACGTCACTACTGAAGTTGTCAAGCGGCTCAATGATTTCAGAGCAACGGTCGAAGGCCTACCTCGGGCACTCAAATCACTGAGCGTCGAACTTCCAACGCTAATCAACTCTCTGAAGCGCATTCGGCAGGCTATCGAGGACGGACGTGTGTCTGAAGACAGTCGGCAAGCGTTAGTGCCTCTTATCAAAGACTTTGAGTTCCAGATTCAGTCCCTGTTAGACATCATACTCAAGATGCGTCCAAGTGTAGATTCGAATACAGCCAGGAATCTCAAGGCTCCCACAAGCTTTCGTTATGACGCCGAAGTAAAGCATATAGAACGCGTCATCAGAAACTATGTGTCGACTTTGACGTTGGAATCTGTTATCGCGGCTGATGGCAGAGAAATCATAGGTATGTTAGTATAGTTCGAGATGAACACCTAATGCATCAATTTGATCTGGAACCTAACCTCTCCCAGATCCGCAAACTCTGCCTATACCGAGATTTATTTGTCCTTTCGGGAGGGATCTCGATTTTGTCGAGAGATCCATCCTTGCTGAACTCTCTGCTACAAGGGGGCCGGGATCGCGCCACGCACTTGTAGGAGGAGGTGGTATCGGGTATGTACATGATTACCCTATAGATATGGCTGCATGCTAGACGATCTATTGTGTGGAGCGGTGCAGCTACTAACATACGGAATAGGAAGTCTCAAATTGCAATCGAATACGGATACAGAGTTCAACGGGACTTTCCAAGCACGTGGGTCTTCTGGATTGATGCAGAGAATGTCACAAAAATGGAAGAGGGATTCCGAGAGATTGCAAAAGCCTTGCGCATCTATGGTTCAAGTGACAGAGACGCAGATGTCTTTAGCCTCGTTTACGACTGGCTGCGTAACGAAGCAAACACAACATGGCTAATGATTATTGATAACGCGGACGACAAGGACGTATTCACCCATCGGCCACCGAAGTACGAAGGGTCCGATCAGTCAAAGGAGATAAGAGAGTTCATACCGCAATCTTCAAATGGATCGGTTTTGGTGACTTCACGGAGCCGAGACGCCGCCTTCCAGGTCACCTGCAATTACAAGAACATTAAGATGGTGGAACCAATGGGTGAAGCGGAAGCACTCGCCCTTCTGCAAACGCAGCTTGAAGGCAGCCATGGGAGCGAAGACATGAAGCTACTTGTCAAGACTGTTGACTACATACCGCTCGCCATCACCCATGCAGCTGCCTACATCAGCAGACGTTCATTGACGATACGAAGCTACCTACAGGAGCTTCAAAGCAAAGATGAAACAGACGTGAGCGTCTTGGAAGATGACATCCCACAGCTGCGCCGAAGTGCGGGGCGGTCTAGCTCAATTATCAAGACTTGGAAGATTACGTTTGAGTATGTTCGCAAGAATATGCCTTCAGCTGCTAGACTCTTGTCGCTGATGTGTCTCTTCGATTGACAGGAAATTCCGCAAGCGCTTCTCCAAGGGCAGTACAGCAGCATGACTCTTGTGTCACGAAGTACCCACAAACCATGGTGGAGGAGAAGACCTCATATGCGTACAAAAAAGAAAGAGCAGCACTCGATACCGTTATCCGAGACACTTCCTTGCAATTTCGATAATGACTGGCTTACGCTAAGGGACTTCGGTATGATCAAAGTGAGCAAGGACAGGAAGCACTCTTCCATGCATTCTCTGGTCCAGTTCACGACAAAAAGATGGCTCATGGAGAATATCGAGCTCGATATCTGGAGTCAGAAATTTATCGACATCATGAACAGCAATTTCCATGACTCGGAAGACGGCAGCTTCGAGAAATGCGAGCCGCTCCTCGCACATGCGTGTGCTGCAGTCCCGTATCGGCCATCTAGTGCTGCTATGGAACCCCTTCGTGCATGGGCATCACTCACAAGGAAGGTTGCGTGCTACTACGATAAAAGAACCGGGATTGAGATAGCCCAGGACTTGTACCGGGTTGCAGCTGAAGCTTTTGAGATAGCACTGGGGCCGAAGACTCCAGAAGCACTCGAGTGCCGCACTCAACAAGCGCTCATGCTCTCTCAAATGGACAGGAATATCGCATCGGAAACTCTTCTTCGTCGCATCCTCTCCTCACGGCAAGAAACTCTTGGTCATGAACATCATGACACGCTTGACACCATGGACCAGCTAGGTGACGTGTTAGCTTCACAGCGCCTTCACTCAGACGCCGAAGTATTACATGTGCAAGCTCTAGAAATTCGACTGCGCAAGTTCGGTCCCGCGCACCCCGCCACCCAGGCGTCTCTCATCAAGCGCGGATTTTTCCTATTAAGAGAAAGTCGTTATTCCGAAGCATACACCACCTGGAAGCAGGCTTTTGAAGCCCGTAACACGACACGTGACACTTCCTGGGTCACACAGCTTGACCTAGTTGGTCTGAGTTTGGAGATATACGGTCCACTGTCCGATGGGGAGCGCTATCTGCGAGAGTCGCTTTCCGAGAAGGAGCGCATGTTTGCGGAAGAAAATGATTCCACGGTGCCTAGAGCCGCTGCAACACTAGCGCGTAATCTACTTGCCCAGGAAAAGTACACAGAAGCAGAACTCCTCCTACGTCGCGCGATGGCCTGGTACGACACACATAGTCTTCTGAGTAACCCGATACGCTCCCAGATAATGAGTGATCTAGCTCGTACTATTTCACAAACGAATAAGCTTGAAGAGGCAGAAGCGTTGGCGAGAGCGTGTCTATCGATACAATATGAAACAGCTGGACTACAAGCCCGCGAAACTTTGGAAACTACGTGGATCTTAGCTGGTGCTCTCAAGAAACAAGGCCGTTATCTGGAAGCCTTGGAGATGTATCGGACTTCATACCAAGGTGCTGTAGAGACGTTGGGAGAGGAACATGCGGATACGAAAGACTACAGACGTGATTTTGAGGAGCTTAACCAAATCTTGGTCCAGAAAGCCCGGTAATGGCAGAAGAAGAATGAAATGTAGTGACGAGTATGCGGGCAAAGGAGCCCAAGAGCTCGGTGCTGGTGCCTTCCGGACAATCTCACCAAGCAAGACCAAATATGAGTGGGTCTTGGTCCCTACTTCATGATCGGAACGATAGTCCACAGCGAAGGAAAGGAGAAAATATCTTGGCCTATGTGAAATCATTTTCAGATAGACGTCATTTGAGACGTGGATAATGCAAGGTGGTCACGGGAAAGTGATGACAGATTGCTGAATCGGAACGCACATGACAAAGAAATCAGGGTATGTGCATGTCATCTAGTGTAATAAGGCCTCAGCGACTTGGAACATGTGAAATTTGAAACGAAAGCAAGAGTGAAGAAGAAGAAACCTCATACTAGAGAAAGGAATATGTTCAGGCTAGAAGAAGATATCCGAGCATTGCACCATTCACTTCGCTTGTCAACCCACCCGTTAGCGCAACCCCGCATTCACACTACTCAATACAATGGAAATACCAGCTTCTACACCCTGCAACCTTTTGAGTCCGTGATTCAAACGAAAAATCTTCTCTCGTTTCCCCTTGCATCCTACTGCTCAGCGCGAAAATCGACGTAGCAATTTTCCACCACGGCGGCTGCCTAATGGCAGTCGTACGCGCCATCAGCCACTTACTTTTGCCGCCACCCCATGTCAGTGTATCACATGCTGTCACAGCCTTGCTGCGCCTTCATCCTGCAGGACTCACTCAGTCTTTCGCTTCTCGCTGATTGTCTCTTACTGCCTGTCCCTTGCCTGATATTTCTTTGTCTTCAACTTGTCTTCCTCTCCTCCCTCAATGCCATGGCGGAATCCGCAGCTCTTAGTGTTGCTGCTAGCATTCTTCAAGTTATCGATATCAGCGTCAGGGTTGCTGAGCGTCTGAATGAATATCGCAAGAAAGAAGACAGTCTACCGACTGCTTTCAAACATGTCAGCACCAGATTACCCATCTTTATTCTTGCGCTTCAGAATACGAATGCAAAGATGGAGGATATGACAGATGAGGCAAGGAGAGCATTAAAGCCAGCGATCGACGAATGCTTCAGTCAGATCAAGAAGCTGGAGACGATAATTAACAAGGTTTTGTTCAAACCTGGCGATAGAGGAGCCACACGTGGCTGGAAGTCGATTAAAAGCGTCCGATACGACAGCGATGTGAGCGACCTAGAGAAAGTCATTCGGAGATACATGGAGGCCATGGATTATGGCCTGTCGAGCATGGCACTAAATTCGGGCAGTACGTGTATAACATTCTTCAACACCCTCCCAGGAACGTAGGCTAATGTCTTCCCCACAGCTGAGAAATCCTCACCACAACCTATAAGCACTTGTCCGTTCGAGCGAGAAGCAGACTTCGTGGAGCGAGACATCATGTCCGATGTTATGACACGATGTACACCCGGCTCAAGGTCGGCACTGATAGGTATTGGCGGCGCTGGGTACGTGCTCGAGTGATGCTGGCAGCAGATGATCCTGCCAACCGTGATGCAATGTAAGGCTTCCACTGACATCTATTTTAGCAAGTCCCGCATAGCTATCGAATACAGCTATCGCATTCGAGAAGCCGCACCGGATACTTGGGTGTTCTGGGTGACATTCGATACGCCAGCAGCTGTCGCCCAGGGTTTCCGGAAGATAGCAAAGGCAGTCGGTCTTCGAGGCTGGGACGAGAAAGCAGTAGACATCTTTACCATGGTCCAAGATTGGCTCAAAGACGAATCCAATGGCCCATGGACTCTGATCCTGGACAACGTCGACTCTGTTGACGTTCTGAGTGCACCTGCTTCAGGAGTCACATCCAGTATTAGCATCGACCAAGCTTCACCCCTGCCGCAAATCCGGAACTTCATCACCACTTCGACAAAAGGGTCCGTTCTCGTTACATCAAGGAATGCCGAGGCTGCACAGATGATCACTGGAAACTGCGCGTACCACATTGAGGTCGATGAGATGAATGAGCCTGAAGCGATTGCTCTGTTGAAGAAGAAGCTCAGCATCAAAGTCATTTATACCGAAGCTGAAGCTGCGGAGCTTGTCAAGTCGGTCGTCTTCATGCCATTGGCAATATCTCAAATTGCGAAAAATATCAACATGGACTACCCACGTCTCACGCTTTCCAAAGCCACTGAGAGGATAAAAGCGCTGAGTGAAGAGACAGCCCAACTTTTGGAAGAAAGTGCATATGAAACAAGTCGGGACGCCAATAAAACGAACTCGATCGTCAAAACTTGGCATCTATCCTTTGAGTATGTGCGTCAGACATATCCTTCGGCTGCAAGACTCATATCGCTGATGTGTTTGTTCGATCGACAGAGCATTCCGGAAACGCTTCTCACCGGTCAATATGGCGAGGTAACCGCTTCAGCACCCTCACTTCAGCCCCGCCTCGATTGGTGGAAGCGGATCAGACGGCTGCGATTAGATTCAAGTCGGCGCCAGCGTGTGGCTCAGCAGAGGGCAACTGGCAGTAAACCAGGTACGTCTGCTTGTTTCGATGAGGATTGGAGGGTACTCAAAAACTTTGCGCTTATCAAAACGAACATTGACGGATGTCATTTCAGTATGCACAGGCTAGTGCAGTACACTACCAAGAGGTGGTTGGAGATCAATGGAGAGCTGAAGGCCTGGATGCAAAGATATATCTCCATCATCAGGGATCACTTTCCAAACCCAGAACACGACAACTGGCAAGTCTGCCAATACCTCTTCCCGCACGCTCAGCAGGTCGCTAGATACCGCCTAGAAGATAGAGCGATGCTTTTGACGTGGGCACCCATTATCCAAAAGATGTCACAATTTGCATACGTGATAGGGGACCATCACTCAGCAGAGGATCTGGGTCGCGCGGCACTAGCAGCACTGGAAGTGGTCAAAGGTCCCCATTTTGAGGACACCCTTCGTAGCTACCACCAACTTGGCCTAGCGATTGGGGGTTTGAATCGACATAACGAATCGGAGAAGATGTTCCGAAGAGCATACGAGGGCAGGCAGGCTTTGCTGGGTTTTCATCACTCGGACACACTAGAGAGCGCAAATCAATTGGGAGCACAACTGATCATGCAGAAAAAGTACGAAGAAGGCGAGGCCATGCACATGCGCACGATTGAAGGATATGAAAGAGTTTACGGACCTCGCAGTGCCGAGACGACGATACTCCTGGCCATACTTACGTTTACATACCTGGCCCACGAGCGTTTCGAGCAGGCTACGGTGATGCATCGAAAAGTACTTGCCATACAGAAAAGAGATGATGGCGAAGAAGCCGACGATGCGTACGAGGGCTTGCGTTGTCTGGGCATTTTGCTTATCAGGCAAGGCAAAGCTGCCGAAGCTGAGACTATCCATCGTCAGGTTGTGGAGGATACGACGAGTAGGTTGGGACTTTACCACTCGGAGATAATCACGAGTGTGAATTTTCTGTGCGAAGCCCTCGTCAAGCAACGCAAGCTGGACGAGGCGGTGGCGCAATACCGTAGCGTCACCGACATCTACACCGACCTCGATAATGAGGAGGCGCAGCAGAAAGCCTTGCTGGCCATGAATGGTCTCGCTGAGACGCTTGTTCAACAGGGCCATTTCGAACAAGCGGAAGCCGTTTGCCGTCGCTTCGTTTTAGAGAGTGAAAGACTGTTAGGAGCTGATCACTGTAATATCTTGATCGGTGTCCGTACACTTGCAGACACCCTCACCAAGCAGGAACGATATCAAGAGGCTCTAGTGTTGTATGAACGGGCTTACATCGGCATTGAAAAGTGTTGTGGCGCAGATAGTCCTGACACGAAACTGTTTCTGGACGATTTCAATAATGCAAAGAGGAACATTTAGCCTCTTGTCGCGTTTGTTGCACCCTTTGCCTACTCGCACTAGTGCATATCGTGTATACCTCATTCAGCCACTGAGGAGCGCTTGCTCTGTTGTAATCAAAAATTTATCTTGGCTCTACCAAAGACATGAACAGTGTTCCATGTAAATGGCTTAAGAGCATGACGTCAGCCAAAGTGAATGTAACTTGAGGCTAGAACAAACGCCATTGTGGGAGCGAATCGAAAACCCATGGACCTCGCACCTGACCGAGCGCTCCAGTTCCCTTTCTCTTAAATAGCAACAACACGAAGCGCTAACAGAGATATATTCGGCTCTATACCACCTTCAACTCTCAGTACTAGCTTTTCGCTGCTGTCAACCTCAACTTTCTGCCACCAAGTCGCTTTTCAACAACCAAGCCTACACCTGTCTTGGGCGTGCGATCGTAGGCTATGGCGGCGCTGCCAAAGAAGATCGAACCCAAAGCCTCTGCGCTCTTTGTAGCATACGAAATCCTAATCTACAAGCACTGGCGCAAGACCGTCCTCGGCGTTACCAAACTGGATGATGACGACCTCCTCCTTCCCACCGCGTTCGAATACATGGAATTTCTAGAGTGGCGCACGAAACAGCGCGCCAAACGTGATGGGTCTGCGGATATGGAAGGCAAGTCGCCAGACGCAGGGTTTGCAGGTTTTGTACTGGCGGAGCGTTGCGGACACCCCATACACCCTGGTGATGCCCGTCTAGAAATTCGAGATGAGCAAGAGGATGAGTTCAACGAAGAGGGCAAAGAGCGGAACAAGATCACCTGGTGTCCTATGTGCACTTTGCAGATCCATCTCAAGCTTCTAGAGAAGCTATGGGACAAGTGGTTGGATTCTGGCGGACCTTGGCGTATCCTGCCTCCTGGTGGTACTGGTGAGAACTTTCAGACTGCAAAACGTGCATACTACAAGCGGAAGACGGATTTCGTCAATGACGTTGGCAAATTAGACGACATTGCGGGCTCCGAAGCTTCGTGGGAGGCCGCACACCCCACTGTGGACGTCGAAGTCACACGCCCGTATAACGCCAGGACAGCCATGAAGGTGTACGAGAAGAGCGTTCAGTCTCCTGAACGCGTAGCGGAAGTTGATCCGACCGCTCCCAGAACACCAGCCCGTAAGTGTGAAAAGAAGCGCCTCTCTTACTCACCAGACACACCGGAGGATACTCGGCATCGCGCAAATGGTCTTTACGCTCGGAGACACCCTAGCTACGACCCCGAGTCTCCATATCGCTGTCCGGAAGACGATGGATGGGCTGAGACCTCATTCAGCAACGACTGGGAGTACAATGTACGGCAATGTCGCCTTTTGTTGTGCGATAAGGATCCGGCTAAAGCAGATGTCGCCTACCGCGAGCTCACCGACGATGATTCTAAAGATATTCTCATCAAGGGTATCGAAGAATGGTTCAGCATGATGCAGGAGGATTGGAAGGGGCCTTGGGTTCAGACATTACTTACCACAACCGATTTGTTTGTTGTTTGGAAAACCCCACCTGACACCGAGGAATCTGATACTTCTTTCAACAGCTGGGACCGGCTCGAAACGCTCTTGGGCTCCAATCTGGAGGCCCATGCGCGGCGAATCGGCGACCTTACAGATGCTGATATCGAGGAAATCCAAGCAGAGGTGGCGGGAAACTTTTTCGACCAGAGCTCTGTCGCATCTGACTCTGACTCGGAAACGGATGAAGAGGTACATGAAGGATCGGATCCCATGGATCTAGAAGAGGACGAAAATGACGAGATTGTTAACATTTTCAGGCAACAACACCAGCCTGATCACGCGATACTGTAGGCCACCGGAACAAAGAGTTGTCGGCCTCACGAAGTAAGTGAGCGCTAGGTATTGGCGCAACTAGCATACACGTGTACCTAAAAATATGGAATGTATTGTTCGTACAGAGTGCAATCAATATGCAGCATTACTTGTCTCAACTATGGAGTCCTGGTGTGAAGGCGGCAATGAGACCAATAAGCAGCAAAGCGACTCCCACATTACATGACGATGCAGCACGAGTTTTGCTTTTTAGCCTGACGGGGGTGTTAGCGCCCCATTGTGTTCCTTTGGCGTATTCCTGACATACCTGTGTGTAGAACATCTTACTCTGGGCGCTCAAGTCGTCACTCTTCTGAACCAGGGTATCAATCTTCTCTCCGCGCTCCAAGACACTCTCGATGGTGTTGTGCAACACAATCTTGGTCTCGTCCAACTCCTTCTGGATCTTCATGATGCTGTCTGCCTGTTGTGGGTCCTGATACTTTTTTATGTAGTCCTTCAGCTCGGGAAAAGACATTTGCGGGCTGCTCGGTGTGGCGGAGGCATAGGCGGATTTGGGGTATTTGGAAACAAATTCATCGACGACTTTGGAGAGAAGCTGGTGAGCGACAACATTGGGGTATTCGACATCGGTAATTATGATGCCGCAAACGCCTGCTGAGCGGCTGTAGGCGTGGAAGACGTAGCCTAACGGTGCTGTTAGCCAAGGAGCACGCAGGAGTGCCATGTGCGGTACCTTTCTCTTCCACACTTTGTCTTTGGTCCGGCTTCGTTCGTTTGGCGACTTGGCCCGCAAAGAAAGACATCTACATATCCCATCAGCTTGACTGTCTTTTCCCTGCTGCTATTGTCCTGGGCCATCTGCTGGGTCTTGTCACGTACGAACTGGCTGACGTTTCCTTGTGTGAAGCGGCTGTAGGAGCTGAGCTCGCGCTCAGATGTCAGCTCGACGATAGGTGCGGCCTCGTTCTTCCAGACCTACATGCACTGTTAGCGACTCCAGACAGTTTCTGGAAGGCGGTGAGGAGGTACTTACACCAATGTAAAGGACCTTCATGTTAGCGGCTTGTGGTGTGAAGTTGCAGGTGAAGGTGCGGGTGCAGATGGGCGGCAAAAGAGAGTGTACTGTAGCAAGTGTGGGCCCTGCTGCTATCTGGTCTCGAACCAGGTGCCTGCGACGACAGGGAAGGGCGTCATGTGTCGGGCCCGCGCCAGCAAGGTGTGGCGCTCCTGATTATGTCATCACGCTAATGCGCGGGGGCGGGGCAACTCCAGCCGAATGGAGCCCAGTCATTCATCATCGATTCTGCCCAGCCTGGCAACCAGGCAAATCACGCTCCCCAACGTGACGGGCGGTCAAACGTGCACACTTTCCATCACTTAGTCGACAACACTCAGGCACGCCGCAATCATGTCGCCCGCCGTCGAGGACGCCCATGCGCAATGGCTCCAACAGCTCGATGCTATGCGCAAAGCCATTGCCGAACTCAATCTTCCCGCCGATGCTGAAAAAGCGCCAGCGTACGGAGACAACCTTGAATTCGACGACGACGACTTCTCCGGGACGGCCAGTGGCGAAGATATTTGGGACATCATCAGTGATGAGTACGAGGAAGGGTACAGCAGTGACCACCTGGACCAATTCCCGGACGCACAGGTTACAGGAGAGGCATACAGCCAGCAATGGCTAGCAGAAAAATGTTCTGAAGTAGCTCGACGCAGTTCTGGCTTGGATTCTGGGGCCTTGAAGGAGCAGATATTAGCAATCTTGTCCAGCGATAGCAATGGTAAGTATCGCCCAACGCCTAATACGAGTATTTTACTGACTACGACTAGACGAAGAGCTACAGATGATGCTCGCTGACATTGTGGGCTACGAAGAACTGGATCTGGTAGCGGACCTTATATCCCATCGAAAAGACATCATGCGGTCTGTCCATGAACCCACTCCAGCTCAGGGCAACGGTGTCATGGGCCGTTTACAGACTCGAGCCGAGCGCGAAGAATCGTTGCGCCGAGCAGACTGGGAGCACAAGACAGCTACGTTGGCACCTGCTATGGACCGAACAGGCCCTCAGTATCCTCATGTGTATCGTACTCACGAAGCTGGCAACAAGCTCTCAGCTTACGGCAAAAAGTACGCGCTACCTCCAGACACTGTTCACCGCGACAACAATCTCTACGAGGAGTATGAGATTCCTGCAGCGGCTGTAGGCACTGTTGGCGTAGGCCGAAAGCTGCTAGAGATTCAGGAACTGGACGGCCTTTGTCAGCGCACCTTCAAAGGCTACAAGACACTCAACCGAATGCAGAGTCTTGTATACCCAGTTGCATATAAGACCAGTGAGAACATGCTGATTTGCGCGCCTACAGGTGCTGGTAAAACAGACGCTGCCATGCTTACAATTCTCAATACCGTGGCCAAGAATGTTGTGGCGAACCCGATTGACGAGCCGCAAGCCACCGACTTTACTGTCATGACGGAAGACTTCAAGATCATCTATGTCGCACCGATGAAGGCGCTCGCTGCTGAGGTTACTGAGAAGCTCGGAAAGCGTCTGGCGTGGCTGGGTATCAAGGCTCGCGAGCTCACTGGTGACATGCATCTCACCAAGGCTGAGATCTTGGATACGCAAATCATCGTCACTACACCAGAGAAGTGGGATGTAGTCACAAGAAAAAGCACTGGAGACACCGAGTTAGTACAGAAAGTGCGACTGCTCATTATCGATGAGGTCCACATGTTGCACGATGAGCGCGGTGCGGTTCTGGAGAGTCTGGTAGCGCGTACCCAACGACAAGTCGAGAGCACTCAATCACTCATCCGGATTGTTGGTCTCTCCGCCACACTACCCAACTACGTCGACGTAGCTGATTTTCTGCGTGTGAACAAGATGGCCGGTCTGTTTTACTTTGACGCTTCATTCCGTCCTGTACCCCTTGAGCAGCACTTCATCGGCGCAAAGGGCAAGCCGGGTACTGTAAAGTCACGCGAAAATGTGGAAAAAGTCGCATTTGACAAGGTTGTCGAAATGCTCAAGCTGGGTCACCAGATAATGGTGTTCGTACATTCGAGAAAAGATACGGTCAAGACTGCTAGGCGTCTATATGACATGGCTATGGAGGAACAGTGCACCGATCTGTTTGACCCGCAAGACCATCCTCGGTATGAGAACGCTGTGCGCGACATGAAACAGTCGAAGGGTCGAGAGCTACGCGAGCTGCTCGGTAAGGGCATGGGTACTCACCACGCCGGTATGCCTCGTTCTGACAGAAATTTGATCGAGCGTCTCTTTGCCGAGGGTGTGCTCAAGGTGCTCTGCTGTACAGCGACGCTTGCGTGGGGTGTCAACTTACCCGCTGCAGCAGTCCTCATCAAGGGCACCCAAGTCTATAACGCTCAGGAAGGTAAATTCACCGACCTCGGTATTCTGGACGTTTTGCAAATCTTTGGTCGTGCTGGTCGTCCTCAGTTCCAGGACACTGGTATTGGCTTCATTTGTACGACACACGACAGGCTTGATCATTATATGCGCGCAGTGACCGAGCAACAGCCCATCGAGTCGAGGTTTTCTGCCAAACTGATTGACAATCTCAATGCTGAGATCTCTTTGGGTACAGTAACGACGGTTTCTGAAGCTGTAACGTGGCTTGGTTACTCGTACCTGTTCGTACGGATGCAGAAGAGCCCGCTGATGTATGGTATTGAATGGTCGGAGATCCGCGACGACCCGCAGCTCGTGGGACGGCGTCGCAAGCTCATCATCGACGCTGCGCGAATCCTCCAGAGGAGCCAGATGATAATCTTCAACGAGACCACCGAAGATCTTCGAGCGAAAGATGTCGGACGCATCGCTAGTCAGTACTACGTTCAGCAGTCGAGTATAGAGATCTTCAACACCATGATGCGGCCTCACAGTACGGATGCGGATGCTTTAGCTATGGTCAGCATGAGCGGCGAATTCGACCAGGTGCAATCACGCGAATCCGAGGAGAAGGAACTCTCAGCACTCAAAGAACAAGGGCATGTCATCACAGAAGTCAAGGACGGATATGCAACATCGCACGGAAAGACAAACTATCTCCTCCAAGCTCACATCTCACGAGCACGACTAGAAGACTTCACACTAACCTCGGACACAAACTACATAACCCAGAATGCCGCACGTATTGCCCGTGCGCTTTTCATGATTGCGCTAAATCGGCGTTGGGGCTATCAATGCCGGGTACTTCTTAGCCTTTGTCAGTCTATCGAACATCGATGCTGGTCTTTTCAGCATCCGTTGCATCAGTATGACCTTCCACAGCCAGTTCTGCGAGCACTCGACCATAAGTACCCGTCGATACAGACTCTGCGCGATATGGACGCGACGGAGATAGGAGATATGGTGCATAATAAGAAGTTGGGCGGCGTGATCGCCAAGCTCATGAACAACTTCCCGACCCTAAGCGTCGAATCTGAGATCGCCCCGCTTAACAGGGATGTGTTACGGATACAGCTGTTCCTGACGCCCGATTTTGTCTGGAACGATCGACACCATGGTACTTCCGAGTCATTCTGGATTTGGGTAGAGAACTCCGAGACATCTGAGATCTACCACCACGAGTTCTTCATCCTCTCACGAAGGAAGTTGTACGATGATCACGAGCTCAACTTCACAATCCCTCTTTCCGATCCTCTGCCTACCCAAGTATACGTCCGCGTCTTGTCTGATCGATGGCTGGGCGCAGAGACGGTCCATCCCATATCTTTCCAGCACCTCATCCGGCCTGATACCGAAAGTGTCTACACGGATCTGCTCAATCTTCAACCTTTGCCCATCGCTGCACTGAAGAACCCTTTGTTGGAAGAAGTTTATGCTCAGCGCTTCCAGTACTTCAACCCTATGCAGTCGCAAATCTTCCATTGTCTATATCACACACCCGCCAATGTTCTTCTTGGATCCCCGACTGGTAGTGGGAAGACTGTTGCCGCTGAGCTTGCAATGTGGTGGGCATTTCGTGAGAAACCAGGCTCCAAGGTCGTTTATATTGCGCCCATGAAGGCACTTGTCCGCGAGCGAGTCCAAGATTGGGGCAAGCGACTTGCCGGACCGATGGGTCTCAAGCTTGTGGAGCTGACGGGTGACAACACACCAGACACACGTACCATCCGTGATGCTGATATCATCATCACGACCCCTGAGAAGTGGGACGGTATTAGTCGTAGTTGGCAGACTCGTGGTTATGTTCGCCAAGTCAGCCTGGTAATCATTGACGAGATTCATCTACTGGGTGGAGATCGTGGTCCAATTCTGGAGATCATCGTCTCCCGTATGAACTACATTGCATCGCAGAAGAAGGATGGCTCCATCCGCCTGCTGGGCATGTCGACAGCTTGCGCCAACGCATCGGATCTTGGAAATTGGCTGGGTGTCAAAGAAGGCTTGTTCAACTTCCGGCATTCTGTTCGGCCGGTGCCGTTGGAGATTTTTATCGACGGCTTCCCTGAGCAGCGGGGCTTTTGTCCGCTCATGCAGTCGATGAACCGACCTACTTTCCTTGCAATCAAGGCCCACTCACCAGAAAAGCCAGTCATCGTCTTTGTAGCTTCGCGTCGCCAGACTCGCCTGACTGCTCGCGATCTCATCAACTTCTGCGGCATGGAAGATAATCCGAGGCGCTTCCTGCACATGTCCGAGGACGATCTGGCCGTTAATCTCGACAGAGTCAAAGACGACGCATTGCGTGAGGCACTGAGCTTTGGAATTGGTCTTCACCACGCTGGTCTTGTCGAGAGCGATCGATCCCTTTCAGAAGAGCTCTTTGCGAACAACAAGATACAGATTCTCGTCGCGACCAGCACGCTTGCTTGGGGCGTGAACTTACCTGCCCATCTTGTTGTGGTAAAAGGCACACAGTTTTTTGATGCCAAAACCGAAGGATACAAAGATATGGATCTGACAGACGTGTTGCAGATGTTGGGTCGTGCTGGCCGTCCCCAGTTCGACGACTCGGGTATCGCTCGCATTTTCACACAAGACGCAAAGAAGGAGTTTTACAAGCACTTCCTGCATACCGGATTTCCTGTCGAGTCATCACTACATAAGGTGCTTGATAACCATTTGGGCGCCGAAATTTCTGCCGGGACCATCGCCACAAAGCAAGACGCATTGGATTATCTAACATGGACATTTTTCTTCCGGCGTCTACATAAGAACCCATCCTTCTATGGACTGGAGATTTCGGCTGAAGAACACAACACAATAGCAGCGCAATCCATGGCCAACGACTACATGATAGAGCTAGTGGAGACTTCTCTCAGTGAACTAGACGAGTCGTCTTGCGCGGTCGTAGAGCCAACAGGCGAAGTTGACCCAACTCCGCTTGGCAAAATTATGAGTTACTACTATCTCAGCCACAAGACAATCCGCTATCTTGTCAAGAACGTCAAGCGTAACGCATCCTTCTCAGACGCCTTGTCCTGGATCTCACATGCTACCGAATACGATGAGCTACCTGTCCGCCATAACGAAGACCTCATCAATGCCGAGCTGTCGAAAGTTCTCCCAATTCCTGCAGACGATTTTGGTCTTCCCATGTGGGATCCACACGTCAAGTCATTCCTGCTCCTGCAAGCCCATTTTTCGCGCATTGACTTGCCAATTTCTGATTATGTCGGTGATCTGAACAGTGTCTTGGATCAGAGCATTCGTATCGTACAGGCATCGATCGATGTACTTACGGAACTTGGCTACCTCTCTTCATGTGAGGTGATGATCTCGGTCCTCCAGGCTATCAAGTCTGCTCGCTGGCCGGCCGATGGGCCATTGTCAATATTCCCAGGCGTGGAAGTCGACAAGGACAAGAAGCGTCTCGAACATCCCAAAGCTAGTCCAAAGACTCTTATCGAGGCAACCACTGCATCTTCCGCGGTGCTTGAACGTGCAGCCAAATTCGCCGGTGTCCCGCACACTGGTATCAAGCGATTCATGGAGCCGGTGTCTCGATTACCTGTCCTGAAGCTCGATCTAGGCAACGTCAATGCACTCGGCCTGGAATTCAGGATCTCGCGCCAGAACCCAGCTAGAATGCAACAAGGTGGCATACGTATCTTTGCGCCACGCTACCCCAAGCCGCAGACTGAGGGATTCTTTGCCATCATCTCGTACTCCAGTACTGACGAGATCATTGCTTTGAAGCGTGTCAATTGGCCCGACCCTAACAGGAACGGTGGGCATGGACGCGGTGGACGCGGTGCAAATGCTGGAGGCGCACACTCCAGATTGCAGGCTACTACCAAGGTCTCGCTGCCACCTGAAGCACAGGGCAAGAAGGTGGATATCAGCGTGTTGAGTGACTCGTACCCTGATATGAAGTGGAAGATTGAGGGGGTCGAAGTGCCTGAAGCACCTCTAGTTGATGCTTACGGGAAGGGCAAGGAAAAGGCGTAGTGAGGCGGATGCAGCATGCGGTTCTTCAAATCACAGACACGCAGCGGCAGAGGCGTGCATAATATGAATGCGCGTGTATAATTTAGTATATAGTTCATAACAGCAGATATTGTACTGCATCATCGTCTTCTATTCTTAATCTTTGCAAATCGCTTTTGTAATCCAAAACATCGACATGCTCCTCCCCTAGCAATCTTGATCCTTCTTTACATGCCCTCTCGTACAAATGTCTCGCGTCCCTTCTTCTCCCAGCCTTCTCCAGAACAAACCCCAACGTCCATACACTTCCTACCGTCTGTTGCTGCATCCTGCCCAAGAGCCTTTCTCTCGTCTTCAACGTCTGTCTCGCCAACGTCTCTGCTTCCCGTATCGTGCTAGATGTGCCCTCACACGCTAGTACATGTGCAAGTTCACTAGCAACCTGCAACGACTCTTTACTGTCCTCTGAAAACAGCCGTCTATAGCCATCAAGCGCACGTCGAAAGTACACCTCTGCTTCTTCATATTTGCGCTGAGCGGCCAGCGCTCTTCCAACCTCGACAAGAGATTCATACACCCGTTTGTTGTCGTGTGAGAGCGTCTTTTCCTTGTACGCAAGCGCCTTTTTGAGGTACGGTGCAGCTTCTGCGGGGCGGTTGTCGACTTGCAGACTTAGACCAATAAGTTCGAGGGCGTTGCACCATTCGTCGTCGTGGACTGTGGGGGGTGTGTTGCGATGGGTGAAGGCTGCGTTCCATGCTTCGTAGGCATGCGGGTGGTCATTTGCTCTGAGGGCCCAAAAGGCGAGTTCGTTGCAGCAGTTTTGGACATCAAAGCCGAGAGCTTCAAGTGCAGACGTTGCGAAGGAGGCGGCCATGGTTTCTTGTAATTATGGTGCAGGCACGAACGATGCCACTGCGATGAAGGAACCTGTGAGAAGGGCATGCAGTGACTTTTCGAAAAAATGAAGCAAGTCACAGGGATGAACGTGCACGCATGAAGATAGTGTGTTACTGTCATTGATGATGGATGAGTGTCGTTTCGATCACCCATATACGTGCCATGAAGTCTGTCACTTCTATTCACCTTCGCGCCGCGAATCGGCATCTGCCAATCATTGTTTGGTATCCCTTTATGTCCTTCGCCTTCTGTCTTTGTCAAGCATTTGCTTATTGTTGTTTGGTAAACCTTTGTATCCTTCGCCTTCTGTCTTTGTCGAGCATCTTTCTTCTCGTCTGTGAGCATGTGTTCCGTCGTTGGTATTTGTGCGCTTTCGTGCTTATCGCTTTGTGGTGTGTGCGCACTGCGTGTGGTAGTCAAGTGGCAGTGGATGTGTATTGAACCGTTGTGAACCAGCTCAGTCATCGCCAAAGACGACAAAGCTCGCCTCTTCCTCAATCTCGAAATAGATTCTATCATCATCACCATATTCGTCACCGTACTCAGAGCTTTCTTCGTCAGAGTCAAGATCCTCCCAGTCACTATCTCCGTCGTCATCTTCAATCTCATTGATCGAGTCAAAGGCCGACTGTGATTCCTCGTCCTTGTGAATGGGACTCTTGTCGACTGACTCTTCTGTTTCACCAACATGATGGACCTTGGCCTGGGAGTAGTCTTCCGAATCTTCCGAGACCTGGTCCTCCTCCTGTTCCTCGGGTGCCACGACTGTATATTTCCCAGGCTCGTATCGAGGAGATCGTCGGTGGAAGTAAAGGTTGGGTCGACCGGGTGCGAAATCGGTATCTTGAGCGAAGCCTACTGTCGCGCGTTTCTCGGTGCGCCGTAGCTTTTCCAAGCACCCAGTTGTTTCTGACCAGTACAGCTCCACAGCCTTCGCTGCGGTTTGCATCTCTTCGTGTCTTGCCTCTGGGTGCTGTGTGGACCATTCAGCCTCTTCTTCGGCCATGGCCTCCAATCTCGACAGCTCCTTGAGTGTGCTAATCTTCCCCTTGCACCAGGCACTGTACACTTTGTCTTGGTGTTCAGAGCTGGTGAGTGTACAAGAGGGCGCGCGACCACCAGCACTCTTGAGGGCTTCGGTGAGAACGTTCATGTATCTGACGTGCAACTCGATAGTACAGACGGGACATCGTGGTTGTGGCTGATCCGCTGCTACAGGGTGCATCGCATGCTGACATACCGATGCAATCGGCGAGCTGAAGGAAGATGACTTTGCCTCGGAAGGAGAATGTGAGATGTGGCCAGTGATGTCGTCGAATATGTCCGAGAAGTACCCAGAGTCTTGCCGTTTCAGCCACTGGTGAAAGTCTTCGTATTCGTGCGCTGTGGGGATGTAGCCTTGCTCAGCGGGTCGGACGTTGGTGTGCAAGCACTGCCATCGCTTGTATTGCTTGAGCTCCTTGGGCGGCATAATGACGCTTGCCGGTATTTGTGAACTAGTCATGGTAACGGTGGGTTTTGTGTCCGCCTGTGTGGTGCAGGGCTTTGGTTGCGGTGACTGTGTCACGGCGGGCGTAGATTGCAAGGTAGAAGTAGATGTGCTCAAGGTCTCGTCCGGTGGATGAAGTACGTGGCCGGCAAGGAGAGTCACGGGTGTGCGACAACCACGGTTGAGCGGGTCGCTTGCGGGGCGAGTGACGACCGGTACCAGAAAACTCGTGGAATCGCGGCTGTGCCTTGAAAGAGCTTCTATTCGGGGACTGCTGCGAGCACTGTCGTGATGATTGTGCACGCGCTGTAGACGGTGGATATGCGAAAGAGTGTTTCGGATCGCGCGGACGCCCTTTGTCACAAATCAAAGCTTGTGAAGGCGGCGGTCGCTACGTTTCTCAGTCAAACGTCTTTCTCCAACGTCTGCGCTTCTCTCCAGTAGGAATGTAGACGTATAGAGATAGTCGGGGTCCCAGTGTCGCGTTCAAACTCGGTGGCGGGTGCTGACGGCTCCGCCCAACTTGGCAATCTTAGGGAGATTTGAGTACCAGAAAAAAGCCATGATTTTCGGGCAGCTGTAGTCCATTCCTGTCGCGTTTCGAGTTTGTGTAAATGTTTGGAGGGGTGTGGCCGTTGACTCTGGCCGGCGTCGGATGCTAATGTGGGGAGGCGGCGGCTCTGGAGCAGGCGGGGCAGACGCGACTGCTATAGATGAGGCAGATGCGAGGGTCTTGGGCCGGGCGTCACTGTCGATCGCGAGTGATTTCGCGTCTTCAGTGTGGGTAGGGGTGTAGGTCCGTTTAGGTGTGAAAAGGGTCAAAGAGGTTTCGTGGGCTGGGCTTTGATGGTGCGGGCAGTCCTGCGTCATGACCTTGACTCATTTAGGGGCCGCTGTGGCGGTGCCATGACCTCAGCCACCCATCTCACGAGACATCTCACGAAGCAAAAACCCAAAAACAAAACAAGGTTTCTCACAGATACCGGTATGCGAAACTGCCACCATGACGTCCACTGTCGAGCACAGTCCCGGGACTAGCTCAACGACCTCGCCGCTCGGGCACACCTCCTCGCTCGGCAGCTCAATCTCGAGGCTCTCATGTAGAACCTCAAATCTGACTGTTAACCAGCCTCGTTGGTCACACCACCATCATACCCTGCATGAACAAGATCCCACCAGGCTTCAACCGCTCACCCAGGAGTCGGACGGCATCTCCCGCAGACAAAAAGTGGTGCAGAGCTTACCCGACTGTGATGGGATGAAAACACTAATATTCTTCCTCGGCCAGGAAAGAAGGTTCTCGAGGTCGGGTGGCCCAGACAACAAATCTCCGACCATGACTGCGACCTTTTCGCAACCAAGACCGACCTTGCTCATGTTGTTTCTGTACCTCTCGATCATGGCAGAGATGCATCGACTGCATGAATCGAAGACACCCGAGGCCCGAAGATCCGACCAGTAATCAGCAGAAAAACCATCGTTTGCACTCCAGCTTCACACACGTTACTGAGAAATCCAGGACCACATGCGTATCTAGCATCCGAACTGCCTTGCCCAGCTCTTGCTACCAGGAAGTTTGACCCGGTCGACGCCGGCAAGGAAACTCTATCGCATATCATCCGGTCGAGCTTCTGGCAATTGGCCTTGTTGATCGGACACTCCTCGAACAAGTCCGATACTTGTTCATGAGTACATCGTTAACGTTCCTCGAGTGTTCATCGAGTCTCCGTCTTCACAGTCGTCGGCAACTTTTCAGAATCATGCTCGAATACTTGAGGGCTCCACTGGATTAACACAGGAAACGTCTGGTTGCTAGAGCAGAATATCGGAATCGAGCGAACATAGGGGCCGACTCTTCGTAGAGACATACTGGGTGCACTGGATTGTGTGACAGAAAGAGAGTTCCTGGCGCTTGCTCGCGATCGCACCGTAAGCTCTAGCAGGGTGCATCGGCATCAACCAGCACGCATTGGGAGATCCCTGCCAATACTTTCTCAAACAGACAGTATCGGCCCTTAACATCTCGACCTTTCAGTCTTCTTTCAACCTCATCTGCTTTGGTCCCAGAATCCTTTCCGGGCCTTCGGGCTGTTGCATTGGTGTCCGTCGAGCCGTGCAGTTCTTTTGTGCTACTGCATGCAATGGAGAATTAACCAGGTGCACTCAGGCCATTCGCTACTCTGCAGCGTGCCAAAGCACCAACATATCAAATTATGCACATCTGCATACAGATCAAGTACAAGTCTACATTATCTCGGCATATTTAGGCTAATCCTATTGTATCTTCGTGAAGTACAGAGCCGGATATCTGTCGGCTCCTGTTTGGGACATCCCTTGCATAGGGCGGGATGCATTGAGTTTACTTCTGGTGCGCAAATGCTGTCTTACATTGCCGGTGGTATCTTTATTGACAGGATCAGCATTGTTTAATCCCCATTTCAAGGTATTGTGCGCTTACCGGTAAGCTGCGGATCATCAATGAGCCACCGCACCTCGCGGAACCTAAATCTGCAATGATGAGCTCATCTCCAGTCACGGTTCGAGCGCGAACTTTCCAGTCGTCTCAACACTGCTTACCATGTCTATGGACCCAAGCCAGTCACAGAATGGCCTTGCGAGCTGATAAGTGAGGCGCCTTGCAACGTTTGTGTCGACAAAAGCCGTCGCAAGGCACACAGCCTGAGTACACTGTCCTTTGCTCGATGCTACTCATGTGCGACTCCAGACTCTGGGGTCAAAGTTGCGGGGTTGTCGGAACCTTGGAAGCCTCCCGCACTTCGCCATGCCCGCAAAGAAAGATCACCGCTAGACCCCACCACACCTGTACATCAACGGGGCAGCAGGCTTATCTTTTCCAGCTGATGTGTGCTCGGCATATCCGGGCTGAGAAGTGCATGGAGCCGTATTTGGGTTGACGAATCACGAACCTAATATTAGTTCAGCTCTCAGCCCTGGTCTAGGGCTAGCTGAGCTATGGCTTCCAGGAAAAGCCACAGTACCGTACTTCCAATGAGAGTACCATCATGATACTATTGAACTGGGTACCTAAAATGCGGCTGTATCATACGATGAAGCTGTGCCGCGCAACCGTTGTCGGGCAATCGCAGATTACCGTTGATCCTCAGGCCATGGTGCGCTTACAGTAGATCTTTAGCTGTCGAAATGCATGACATGCTGGGTTTCTTCCATAATATGTATGCAGCTCAAAGTATAGCTACCTAGCACGTAATGGATGACAGCGCCGTCGCCCAACATCATCCGGTTACAGCGATGCTGACAGAACGCCTTATGAACACCGATTGGTTCTCTTCATGGCTACATATTAGCTGCTGTGCTTATTATGGTGCAGGAAGCAGGCATTAGCGTAGACGCGGATGATTCGTAGTCCAGAAGCATACGGGCGCACTCAGGCGTGCACCCTGCCCTGTCCCTACCTTTCAAAGCTCCCACCTTTCTTTGGGGCGCAGCCGGATCGGGCTATACCAGGCTCAAGGACTTGAATCTCTCCGTCCAGATTCCGACCCACCCTCCATACCGAGACTCTTCCTTTGAACAAGATGGATCGCCATGACCAACACCACGACGAAATGAGCAGTCCTCGGAGCTATACCGATAGTCAATGGAGCCCACCTCCACCAGGCTTCCGAGAGCTCGACCAGATATATGCAGCTGATGGCTCACCTTATACCTACTCTAACTCAAACTCTCCACCGGCAGTGTCCCCCCCTCTACCATATGAACATGAGTATCATCAACAACCCCCTCCACAAAACTCTGAACCTTATCAAGAAGGGTATGTCATTTCCAGTTTGTCAACACATCATCAGATAGAACCGAGCCGCTTCTTCACCCAGCCTCATCTGACTCTTGAACAGGTACTCGACGGAGAAAGAGACACCATACGGCACAGTTGCTTCAGTCGGCAAACCTACTCCAGACTTTGAGGGACCTCAGGTGTAAGTATGTCTGATCAAAGTGTCTATGATACATGCACTGATCTCTCACGTCAACATCTAGAGTCCCAGGCCAGTTCGATCATTACCCTCATGGGGGTCGACCAATGTCACCTTCGTCACATGGAGGCACCACCCTTACTTCTCCCCACATCCGGCCATATGGGTTCAAGGAACATGTCGATCCGTACGACAATCATGAAGCTGCACCTCCGCCAGTGCCACCGAAAGACGACCGGAAATGCGGCATGAAGAAGCGGACGTTCATTATCCTGATCGGAGTCATTCTCATTGCGATTATCGCTCTCGCTTTAGGACTCGGTCTGGGACTAGGTTTACAAGATGACGACTCGTACGTTTCTGATACATGTACCTATCCTCCACCCAAGGTGCTTACACTATATAGGGATGATGACGCAGTTGTTCCCTTCTGTCGCGACAACCCTGAATCATGTATTGGTGGCTCTCTCAATGCCGACTACCTGTCGACAAAGGGTGTCTTTAGTAAGTTTTTATTCACGAGGCAGCTGTGAACAAACACTGATTCGGTATCCACCGCGTTGTAGATGGTACAGGTATCGCTCTAGCTGGAGAATCTTGGAACAGAGGCCAACGACGAATCTTTACGCTTTACTTCCAGCACCACACAGGCGACATCCGGTTCATGCAGTATACCACGGACAGGAAATGGATTGGTGGAGGTAAAGCCCAGACCGTTGCCGGTGATGCGAAAGATGCATCGCCTATATCCGCCGTCTCTTTCGCCCTTAATGAGACCCAATATGTGAGTAGAATCGGACGGTCTTCGCATGTCGAATTTGGTCAAATCCCCATCCTCAAGCAATATTCTAACTTTAGATAGTTCCACATCTTCTATGTTGACAAGAACAACACCGTCAAGCAACTGATTCAGTCCAACACCAGCGACATTTGGCAGCCAGGTCCACTCAGCGACCTCAATCTCAAAGCCTTCGACTCACCGACTGTTGGCCTGCAGGCTTGCTACAAGGGAAACTTCTACGGCGATAACGACTATACAAAGTTCCCCACAGCTTCTGGTCTCAACAACACCGAAGAGTTTGAAGGACAAACAGGCATGGTAAGTTTGAACAGTGAAAAACTATACTCAAAACATACACTAACCACATCATCTCCATCACAGAACATCTGGTTCGCCGTCGACGACTCCACCTTCCTCCAATACGCCTGGTACAGCGGCCAAGACGAGGACGTATGGGTACGCATCGAGCCGTGGGCAGGATTCAACGGCCGCGCCGGCGTAGGCTGCTACAGTTGGGGTGCGGGCACCACATCGTACGCCATGATGAACAACAAGGACAACGTCGTGGAATTTTGGTGGAAAGACACAAACGAAACTGCTACATCCACGACGACGCACCCCATCAACTCGTGGCAAAACGCCAGCATGGGCGGCATCAGAGACGTGTACCCCATCACGTCTCTTGGCTACACGACGTATTTCTACGCGCAAATGGCGGATCGGAGTATCAAGGGGTTCAATGTTACGTACGCTGCTGAGAACACGACGTACGTTGAAGACGAAACGTTTACCGTTACTGATATAGCGAGCTCCGTGGTGGGGCTCGGCGGTACGCATCTCACTGTCACAGCGTTTGCTGAGAAGCGAGGAGAGGAAACGTTGTGGGACAGTCTGTATGTCTTCTTCCAGACGGAGGGCGATGACATTACGGCGTTTACGAGGGGCCTGAATGGGGGTGAGTGGACCAAGGGGGCTTTGAGCATTCCAGATGAATGAGCATGGGGCATGGTAACGGACGTGATGACCTGTTCACGCGATGGGGTTGTGGGTTTTCTTTATTTGCATCCTATTGAGGATTGGTGTCAGGCGTCTGGAACGTGATACCTTGTGCAAACACAGTAGTTCAACGTGTTGTTTTGAATTTATTGCTCGACTTGCGGCCCTATCGTATAGTCCTTCTTACGACTTTGTAATATCATGGTGCTATGCAATTCAGTGTTCGAGAGCGGTACTAGCTCTTGTCCTTCCAAGCAGCACTATACCCAGCAGTAGGCAGATTTCCTGGAGACGAGAATGGTAAGCGACGGAGCCGTAGACGGCGGGCAGATGGTAGTCTCATCGGACGATTGCTTCGTTCAGTCCTTGAGCCGCGTACCTGCAATGTCTTCCTGGGCGTCTCTGACGAGGAAGCTTGGAGATTCGTCAGTCCTGGTTACCTGCAATATGACCGATCAACTTACTTGTACCACAAAATAGTCGGCAGAACTGTGCCCAGATGCCACAGGCTGTGTGCATCAATCATGCCCTTCCAAGGCGGAAAATCCAACAACTCCAGACTCATAGCCAGGATGATCCAGGCAACACACAGGCCAGGCCAAACAGCCCACGTCCTCCCAATCCTCTGGTACTGGACGTAGCTGAAGCCACTCCAGAGCAAGTTGGCCACGACGCCAACGGCAACATTGGCAGCCATATTGTATGTGTAGTCCCAAGACCAGAGCGAGAGGTACAGGACATGAAGCGTATACAGCACGATACAAAGTCCCGTCCACAGCCTCAGCAAGCTCTGTTTCCTCGGCTCCTTCCTATCCAGTCTGAACACCCTAATAGGCGCGTAATACAGCCCATACAGGACATTCGCGCCAGCCGCGAAGTAATCCAGCTTCTCCGTGAGCCCAAAGTCCCTGGTGTGGAAGATCATGCTAAACGTCCAGCTCGCCAGGCCCACGTATCCAAACCACAAGTAGTACTTGCGCAGCGGGTACGAAGCAGGAATCTTGTCGCGGAGCTGCGACATGCCCCAGTCGTGCGCGAGGTAGTTGAAGAGGGAGAAGATGACGCTGAACGGCTCTTGCATGCCCATGAAGCGGTAGAAGGGCCATTTGCCGTGGAATTGGTAGATGGGTTGCATGTATGGGGGGTCGCGGGCGAGGCGCTGGGCGGTCACGACGTGTTGGCAGGTGTAGTCGCATTCTGAAGGACAGTCCCAGAGAAGGAGGCGACGGTGGAAGGCTGCGCGAGTTGTGAGTGCTAGGTGAGACCAGGAGTTCGGGGTGCGGTGGGTAGCATACGTATGGGCGTGCCATCAGGGCCGCAGTTGGCTTCTTTGCAGACCTGTGGACATGTCGTCAGTCCAATGTTCTCTTCTAGTTCATAAAACGAATCCCTTCTACACGTACCTGCACACAGTTCTTGAAGTCAGGCAGCCTGTCGCCCAAGGAAGCCTGCGCTGCGCCGCCCAGCATAAGCAGGACGGCGAGAGTGTGCCATGCGGTGGCTATTTGAAACTTCATCGTTCACCGGTATGGGACAATTGCAGCTGCCATGCGACTATGTCTTGCGTTCCTGAGTTCCCGAGTCGCGTGTCGGAGAGGGATCGACAGGGTCTTGGCGGTCCGGTAACTCCGACATTCTCAAGTTCAGCGTACCACATTTCTTGCATCACTTTATGTTCCATTCTACTTATCAATCTTCCATAATACAGGGCGTATAGCTCAGTGGTAGAGCGCCTGCTTTGCATATTTTCGCGCTAGTCCAAATGCAGGAGGTCTGGATTTCGATCATCCATCCGTCCATCTTCGGTCTTCGGACCTCGTTTTTTGCCCATTTTTCGCCCACAGCCAAACACTGTATGACGAAGGGCTCTTGAACATACTTTTTTAAACATACTGACTGACACTGCGTTCGCTTGCATGCACTCTGCTAACATCGTCTTGATGCTCTGGTACCTGAGTACAGCGACATCTCAGGAAGCACAAACTGTCTACGCGATACGGAAGCTTCACTTGCGTATGCTGCTGACCCATTGAGACCTTGAGTATAACAGCGTACTGTCTTTCCTCTACATTATTACTGAATCGCCCTCGCTGATTTTAAATGCACCTCTTCAATCGTATCAGTGAATTCAAACACCAAACCTTGCAAGTGAACGCGGAGTCAAAGATAAACTGGCCGTACCCACAGACTGATGCAGCGAGGTGCACGCCACCAGAGTTACATTGCTTAGGACTGTCTTCATCGTTTATTTCATTCCCACGTGCTAGCAACTATGGCGGCATGGCCCTCAAGACCCCAACCATCTTAAAACCCCACCGCAGGGTAATCGTAGAACAATGATGGCTATGGCCGACGACACATGACCTTGTACTTTTTCATTCCTGCATTCTCACTCGTGATCTAGCTGAAAAGCACTCGCATTACCACGGAACTACCAAAAGGTGCAGCCCGACAAAACCGTATTCGCCGCCCATGTTGCCTCCCAGAAGACGAACTGTACGTCTAAGCCTGGATGGCACGTCCCAAAGCACCACCGGTGAACTGCTGATTCCTTCCGCCCCTTGGTCCACCGCCTCCACGACCGCCGCCGCCGCCACGGCCGCCTCCTCGGCCACCACGGTTGCCGCGTCCGCCTTGCCTCTCAAAGGCGTTGGCGGTACCTTGTGTGCGTTGCTCCAGTGTCTTCTCGTTCGACTCGATCAGGCCCGACGCCTTGTCTGATAAGCTCAGTGCGAGCGTCTGGAGTCTTGACAGCTCGACACCCTTCCTGAAAATAATGGCCGAGTTGACCTGGTCGAGAGCAGCGGCGAGCTCCTCGTGTGAGATCATCTTCGAGACGACCGCCGAAACCTTGCGCTCCGACAGCTCAAACATGCCCGCTAGAGTGGAAACGGAGAGTGTGTCGTAGAAGGGTGCGTACGTGAAGAGGTATGTGCGGAGACCCTCCTCTTGGATTTGCGACGACAGCATCTCCTTGATCTTCTCCGAGTCGGCCATCAGCTCCCAGATCTTGATCGAGTTGATAAACTCGGCTGCCTTCTTCCACTCGCCAGCAGACAGTGCCTTTGAAGCTTGCATGACGTGGTCACGGGTGTTCTCAGGCGGGCCAGTGAAGATCTGGCGCTCATGGTACTCCAAGAGACGGCGGTAGGTCTTGCTAATCACCCGCTTCCTCAGGTCTGGCGAGGAGCCGAGCTGTGCGAGGAGAGGAATCTCAAGCAACATGGAGCAAGTCAGGTAGACGCACTCTAGCAGCTCGAGATTGATGTGCATGTGGAAGGGAAGTTGTCGTTGACGCTCGAGACGCTCTTGCTCGGGCGAGATCTGGGAGTAGCGCTGCATCTGCAGACCTTGTGCGAGCAGCTCCTTCTGCCTGTTGCTGCCACAGATCTCTTGTAGCGAAGTTTGCGCTTCGTACACGAGACCAGCGCGGAAAGCGCAGAGACCGACCTGGACTAGCGCACGGTTGAACAGAATTTGTGTGTTGACGTCAAAGTTGCTGATAGTCTCTTGCAAGTGAGACATGAGCATCATGTCGCGAGCCTTGTAGTACTGGTCGTGCAGAGACAGGAAGTAGATCTGGCACAACATGGCGCGAGCACGAATGATGCCCTCGCTGTTCTGGAACAGGTATGTGCATAGGGTTTGTACGAGGGAGGCGGTGTCGTTGGAGATGGCGCGAGGGGTGATCTCGGAGTCAAGGTTCTCCGGGATTGACTTCCAGACATTGTTCTCGAGGATCGTGATGACTTGAGAGGGCTGTGCATGTTAGCATGAACGGGTACAAGACAGAATATCTACATACCTTGAAGTAAACGTGCTCCAATCTCCGCATAACGATGCGGTTCAGCGGTTCTTGTGGGAGTTCTAGGCTTGGGTTCTTCTTCAAGCTCTCAACGTACACCAAGGTGCGTACGAGCTGGGCGTACAGCAGGGCCTCGTCGGTCAATCGCTCAATGTACTCGGAAGTATGTGGGTCGATGTGCTGCAGCGAGCGCGTGAGTTCGTCGTCGAGCCTCTCGACGAAAGAGACGATGCTTCCTGGGATGCGGAAGATCTCGCCAGGTGTGATGGTGGGCAGCTTCTCGTCGTCCTCCCACTCCTCGGCGTTCTCAATGACGACGATTTCATTGCTGTCCTCGAGGATCTGGAGGAGCTTTCCAAATTCCTGGTCCGCACTAGACAGTGTTAGCAAATAGCGGCCGTGTATCGGGTCAGGGATACTCACAGCTTCCATTGGTCCTGGTGCATGTGGCTGGCAGAACCAGAGGTCAAGTCGAAGCGCGTCGAGATGAGGGTCAAGAGAACGCGGACCTTTTGGTAGTCGTTGACGGCCACGTCGAACAACTTCTCCAGTGTCCGGATGTGCTCCAGCTTGTCCGAGTTCTTGCGACCGCGCTGCTCGACAATCGCACGCAAGTGCTTGAGAATACCCTCAGCGGTGTATAGGACAGCCTTGCCGCCGGCGCCGACTGTGATGAAGCCATCATCGGTCGCCTCCTCGACGACCTCGGTGCCGAGTTGAGGGATCTTGTTCTTCTTCTTCTTTTCCTTGGGTGCCTGAACAACCTCCTCCTCGTCGCGCATAAACTCCTCCTTGTTCTCCCGGTACGCGTTGATGTCCTTCTCGTAGTCGCGGTTGTGCTTCTTGATCTTTTGGCGGACAGCGTTGAACCCGCGGCCGTTGACGGCGTTCATCTTCTTGGGGGTGACCTTTTGCTTCTCGTGTGTCTCGACCACGACAGTCTCGAGGTCGGCGATGGCCTGGATGTACAGCTTGGGGACCTTGCCATCGTTCTGCTTGGTCAGAGTTGGCACCTGGCGGATGAGCTTGTCGAACTCTGTATAACCACAATGTCAGCGTTGTTCGTGTGCCCCGCCACCATGGCTCATGCCGCCTCCAGGGCGATTTCTGAGGCAAACGTACGTTCGGAAATGACAGCCCAGTCGTTGATCTTCTGCGCATTCTCAATGAGCCTGATGGTCGCCTCCAACTCATCGAAGCGCTTGTCCTTGGCACTCTTCAGCACCTTGTTCACATCCTCGTCGTCGCTCTCGCTGTCGCTGGAGGCGTCCTTCAAGAAGCGGTTGGCACCAGTTTCCGAACCCGAGTCCGAAGAGGAGTCGTCGTCGTCGTCATCGGAGTCCTCGTCAGAGTCCTTGTCGCTGTCTTCCTGTTCGGACTCCTCGTCGTTGGAGTAGAGTTCCTCCTCGCTGGACTCGTCCGAGGAGCTGTCGCTGGCGGCAAAGAATCGGGACGCCATGATTGCGGTTCTCGAGAGTTGGGTTTTGCCGGAGGGGTCGGGGCTATATTTGTGGCAGGCGCCGTTGTGGGTTGACCAGAGTTACTGCCGCCTTGTTTGAACTTTCCGCAGCCGAATTTCGAGCAGGCGCCAAGCCATGACTGTGTGCCCCGCGCCTAACCCTAAGCAGACGCGAACACCTTCACCCCAGTCTAGGTACGTGCACCAACGCCAGTCCGATGTTGACTTGATGGTGAATCTTCACCAGGCATTCACTAACGGCAGCCTACTATTTTCAACATCTGTGGACTCGACCTCCCTCCTTGGTCGGACTATATACATTGCTTCAAATGTGTCCCAATCTGACTTCATCTAACTTTTGAAATATCCATCACACAAACCATAACAGAAAACAAGGCTCAACGCGCATATTTGTGGCCATCGAAACATGGCCGAAAGGGTTTATGAGAATGCTGCTAAAATTACACGTGCTGCCATACACCACTTCCCGACAGCTGAGCGCTTTTGAGTCATGGCTCGACACCTGGCGACACCAGCCATGCTGCTGAACATGCATCTGATCCGCCCTGCTCTGAATCATCCAATCAAGGTCCAGCTTACCTCGCCCGGTGAATCACAGCACAGGTCGTAGAGTTGTCCATCTGGCACAGCAGGCCAGGTGAAGTCGCTGAGCACCATCAGGGTGTACTACGATCGGAGCAGACCGTGTGAACGATATGCGGCCTGCGCGGTCATCCGAGTTTGGGTCCACCCGTTGGTAGCATGATGTTGCTTATCCATGTCTCAAACGACGATACTGACGGAAGCACCATGAGGAAATGGGCATCAAGGAGAACTCAGAACGCCGCGACTCATCCACCGTCGGATCTCCACGCTGTACAAAGCGTTGTTTCGTGATAGGAGAACTACTCATCGGAGCCATCCCCTCATTGCCAATGATTCTGACCCATGAAACCTTCTTCAAGAGTCCGGTCTTCCAAATTCCGTACAAAATTCTGGTTACGGTTCGAGTTGCCTGCTCGCGACCCTCTTCTCCTAGCGGCACTGCTCGCGCTTTCAGGGGCGCCATCAGGCGGTGGCGGGTAGTAAGCTGGTGACGGTTGCAAACGGACGGGCGCATTTGGATCCAGATGACTCATGACCCTCTGCAGCGCGGGTGGGATACCTGATTGTCCGGACTGCTGCTGGTCCATTGTCGTTGCTCGTTGTCGTCCCGCGCGCGTCGTAGCTTGGGCATACAAGTTCTGAGGCTGGTTGTATTGCCGCGGCTGTTGTGGCTGCATCATGTTCATCGGCTGGCCATATGGTGCTGGTTGAGCAGGGTAGGGCGGAGGAGCGCCCTGGTGGTTTGGAGGGTACATGTTGTAGGGATTTTGCTGAGCCTGCGGACTTTGTGCAGCGGCATACTGGTTCATCTGCATGTTCGCATATGCAGCTTGCTGGGCCGCTTGGGCTTGTTGCTGCTGCGCTACGGCCTGCTGCTGTTGCTGCTGACGCTGTCTGCTCATGCCCTCAAATCGCTGTTGCTCCTGAACGCCAGGTGCTGGAGATCTGCTTGAGCCGGACTTTAGAGTCATCGGGGGTACGAACGGCCCGGTGAACTTGGCCTGAGTGATGAAAGGATGTAGCTTGGCTTGCGCAGGAGTCCAGCGCTCCAGAGGGTTGAGGTTCAGCAGTCCCTGAGCAAAGTCGATAAAGGCGGCTCGGTTGGACATTTCTATCAAACGTTAGTCATGACGGCAACTTGGTTGATTCGCTGGCTTACCTCGCTCGATCTCGTTGGGCTTCATGTTCTTCCGCGGCATGGGGTAGTTCTTGATTATGTCTGGCAGGGTCGTAGCAGAGAAATATTTCTTGCTGGGTTGTTCCTTGGTGCCGTGTTCCCGCGAATACTGCTCCATCGACTTGAGTCGGTACTGCTTACGACCGTACTCATCCTGCGACTTTTCGAAAAACTCTCCTGACTGCTTGCCCATTTCGAGCATCCAATGAGGGGGCAGTCCAAGCATCTCTGTTATCCTTGACACCTGGTTGTACTCGGACGAGCCAGGAAATAGCGGCAAGCCGAGGAATAACTCGACCACAATGCAACCCAGCGACCACATGTCAATGGCTGCAGAGTATGGCAGACCGAGCAGGACTTCGGGGGATCGGTAGAATCGCGATTGGATGTACGTGTACACAGTCTGACGTTCGTCGCATGCGGAACCGAAGTCGATGATTTTGATGATTGGGCTCTCAAGGCTGTCATTGGGTCAGTGCATGCACGCCACTAACAAATCGGCAACTTACTTCTTCAGAAGAATGTTCTCGGGCTTCAAGTCGCAGTGTATCAGCTTCGCTTTCCCAAGCAATGCCAGGCCGTTGATTAGCTGCTGCGCGAAGACGCGCACCAGCGTGGTGGACAATCCGCGGAATTGGTTCTGTTTGATTAGCTCGTACAGATTGACGCTCAGCAGCTCAAACACCAGACACAGATGTTGTCTGTGGATGAATGTATCCTTGAGTCGCAGAAGATGATGGTCGTCATTCTTGTCCATTTGCTTATTCAACTGCGTCATGTTAGTCTTGCCCGCACTTGCTGGTCGGAGGACACTCACCAGATCAAGCACAGATACCTCCATCATACTCTGGTTGAAGTATGCTGTCCGGTTCTTGATGACCTTTACTGCGACAACCTCCTGTGTCTTCAGGTTCTGGCACTTGACGACCTGCCCAAAGGTACCCTGGCCCAACACATCCAGAATCAGATAGCGGTTCTTGTGCCCGGATTCTTCCGACCCCAGGATGTCGTTTACGTAGAGAATGTAATCGCTGTCCTCGTTGTCGTAGCCGTCGTTCTTGACGCCCTTGCTCGGTTTCGTGAGTACTCGGCGAGGATTGCGCGATGATTGGTAGTTGAAGCCGCCATTGCACAGCTTGTATGTCATGGGCAGATGTGCCGTGAGGGCTTGCAGAGGCTGAGCGTTACCATTAGCACATGATTCTCATAGCAAACTACTCCACCTACACTGATGAATCCGCCCTCTGGATTGGCGCGGCGAAAAGGCGGCTGGGCATTGATCTTGGGCTGCAGGTCGGCCGTGTTGACGCACTTTTCGAATTTTGGCACCGGGCCTCGTCCCACGGGAGGGTGTTGTGGAGGGGGGTTCGAGCTGGCAGATGCGCGCGGGGAGCGGGCCTCTCTGTTGTAGACTGCATTGAGCTGCGCCGTGGCAGATTGCGGGTAGAAACTCTCTGGGCTCATGTTGGACTGTATGGGCGGCAGCTGAGGCGCATGCGGTCGGGAGGCTAAAGCGATGCTAGTCAGTACCAAAAAGCGCTAGGACGGGAGTATACCAAAGCACAGGACGGACGTACACGGCGGAGAGTAGTAACTGTTGTTGTTGCTGCTATTGTTGGGCGGTGACATGTAGGGATTGTTGCGCGTCGGGCTCTGTCGGTTGCCTTGACTCTGCGCTTGGGCGGCCTGAGGGGTAAAGCTGGTGTAGTTCTGCCCGCCCTGCTGTGCACCGGCCGAGTAGGGAGAGGTGGGCGAGAGGTTCATAGGGGAGTATCTGCGTGCGGCGGCGCTTTCCTCCTGCTGCAGGTACTGCTGCGAGTGCCGCTGTTGCTGGGCCGGGCGCGCCATGTTGTTCAGCCGCGGCTTGTACGCATCCTCCATGGGCACGTCGCCATCGCCGTCGTTGTAGTCGGGCCCGCGGCTGGCAGTGCCGCTGGGCGACTGCAGCGACATTGAGTTCTGGCGGGACGGCGTGGCGTACGGGTCCGGCTTGATCTGCGAAGACACGCTGGCGTCTCTCGCGGCGTGGGGAGAGGGCGCCATGCCGTGCGAGTACCGGTTGCCCTGTGCCTCGGAGTAGGCCGTCCACTGCGGCTCCATGGCAGCCGGCGAGTGCGGGTGCTGGGGGTTGCAAAGCGACGGTGTCGCAGGAAGAGACGCCAATCAGTCCGTCACTGCGGGTGTTGCATGCCGAGGGTACGCGCTGGCTGGAGAGGCGGGCTGGGCTGGGCTCCGTCGAGCAGCAGGCGCAGCACTCGAGGCGTGGTTGCAGCAGGCGTCGTGGGCCAGAGGTGAAGCAGCGCGCGTGTTTGTGTGTGGCCGGGCGAGGTGAGGCTCGAGGGGACGGGGGTGCGCTCGTTTGTCTGGCTGCTGTTGTTGCGGGGTGTGCGTCGTGTTACGTGGTCAGCGGCTGTACGCTGTTTGCAGCAGGGCGTGGAGCAGCCGCAGAGGAGCAGAGGCGCAGACTGGGGGCGCACGAGCGAGTCTTCACAGGCAGAGGGAAAGGATGGGCTTCGAGGTCAGCGTAGCGCTGTGATGTCGGCGCCATTGCAACAACATGCATGGAATTGGGCTCTGTCCTTGGTTGCGCTAGTCACCAAAGCGGCCACATCCTGCTCACGCCCCATCATCATCGTGGGGTGACTGCTGCATTTCACCCTCGTCGTTGCGCCTTGCCTGCCGACTGCCGTCTGCTCGTCGATGAAGCCTCATACCACAGCTGCATCATACACACACCCTCCCGCCAGAGTCACGGGGTGCTGTTCTGCTCGCTGTTGGGCCGCTTCCGCTTTCAGGGTCCTTAAACAGGAAGGCGCAACCCTGTAAGCTACTTGGGGTCTGATATCACTTCCAAACAACAAGCTTGCTTTTTTTTGTGCTTGCCCTTTCCACTGACTGCGCACAATACGCAATGCAGGAGTGGGATTCGCAATTCAGCCGGCAGACAAGTAAGCGAGTGGGCTTTGGTCAAAGACGTCATAGTCGCAGTCGGAGCAGGCAAGCAAAGCAGGAGAAGATTACCTATGTGCAGTTCTTAGAAACAAAGCACGAGCCACCACGTCGCCCATCACTCGCGCATCTCGTACCCTCCCAGCACGTCGCCATTGTCCCATTTGGCCGGCTTCTCAAAGATGCTCCTCACCATCTCGCCTCCCCTTGACGCAAGCACCGAAAGGAGCGTGTCGCTCAGCTGTCATCATCGTTAGCACATCTCGTCCCCAACAGTGACTTGGAGCGCAACTTACACCATGGGTCGTTTCACAGCAGCCCTGCAGCCAGACGCCAGCATCGTCGCCGACGCTCTTTTCCGTAAAGTTGACCTTGTAGTCCCTCTGCACCTGCCACTTGGCGCCCTCTAGCTCTCCGCCCGGCATCAAGTGCCGCGCATCCTTGAGCAGCGTCTCGTGCAGGTCTCGGTAGTAGCCGGTTGCTACAAAGACGGCATCCACGTCCAGTGTCTCCTGCCTCTCCTGCGCTCCCGCAACCTCGGAGAAGTACAAGGGGCTGGAGTCCTGTATCGTCAGACGCACACCACCCTGACGAATTGGCGACTCGGTCACGTCAATAACGCGGCGGTATGGCATTATCCGGTGCGGCCAGTTCTCTTCCTCGGCAGGCGAGTTGCCGTGGCGAATGCGTTGCAGGTAGAGCGTCTCGTAGATGTGCTCGAGGAGCGGGAGGCGGACGACACCGTAGTTGGTACCCTTGTCCTCGATGAGCGTGGTTGCCCGGAGCTTGGGCGCGCGGTTGTACGTGCAGTCTGTTCGCGAAGGGTTGAAGATTTCGTTGACGCTGGCATGGTTAGCAGGAAACCAACGTAGCTTTTGGCCAGCACTTACAATGGCGAGTCGTCACTTGGTCGCAGCGCCCCTCCCTTGATCAACATGCGTGTTCGTGCGTTGGGGTAGTTTGCGTGGAGAAAGTCGAAGATTTCAGCCGCACTCTGGCCGTTGCCAACCACAGCAACGCTGTATGGTGCATTGTGGTCCTTCAAGAGCTCTTTCGACATGAACGAGAACTTGGACGAGTGGATCACCCTGGGATGGTTGGTAGGGAATGGCGCTGGGATGTTGGGCCTTCCACCCGCAGCGATAACGACGTGCTTGGTTCTGCGCGTCTCGGTGCGGCCTGTCAAATGGTTGCGCGAAACTACGGTGAACGTAGTAATCTCGCCATTCGGTGACTTCTCTGGCATGACCTTGACCACTTCCTGGCTATACGCTACAACCTCCTCGAACCAGCTGGCGCACCACTTCATGTAGTCCTCGTACTCTACGCGAGCAGGTAGGAACGTGTTGAGATTGGCAAACTCTACCAAACGCTCCTTCTGGTGCAGGTAGTTGAGAAAGGTGAATTCGCTTCTCGGGTTGCGCATGGTAGCCATGTCTTTCATGAAAGTAATCTGCATCTTGGCTCCTGGCAGGAGCATACCGGCGTGCCATGCGAATTGCGACTGCTTCTCGAGGAAAGCAACTTTTGGTGGTTTGCTCTGCAGACCGGGAACATCTGCAAGGGACGGATCTGTTCCATCCAAAGCATCATGCAGGGCTACGCCGATAGCTAGTGACGCTGGTCCGAAACCGACGCAGATCAGGTCGTGTAGTTCGTCTTGTGGAGTGTAACGAAGGTGTGATCGGTTCTCAATTGTGGGGAGCTGGCTCTCTTCAAAGTTGTCGCTCAAGAAACCATTGAACGCTCGTTGCACGGCCGGGGCCGGTCCATCGGACGTGCTCGACGACATTTCCGCGTGAGGACTCATGTTTGCGTAAATGAACAGCGGATGTCACTGTAAAAAGCACAAGGTCGTTAGTATCGTCAATACTAAAGGCGCAATGTGATATGTATCGCGATGTTTCATAAACTGTAGAACCACGTACGCTGACGAGATTACTGTCGCTCCAGACAGAACTTGTGGACTGAACAATCAGCTGTGAAGAAGCTCAGATAGCAAAGCTGTAGGCGCAAAAGCCAAAAGTCAGCGGATTCATGTGACAGCACCAATGACGTCTACACTTGACGCGAATCAACAACACGCACTGGACTTGCAGACGCCAACATACCTATTCAGTTCCTCAACTTGAAAAAAAATCGCAAGACGCTTCAAACACTGAAGATATTGATACAGCCGCCGCCGCCAGGTTATGGAAAAAAGTTCACGAGGGCCACGAACTTGTACCTGGACCATAACCGTGCCCAGCATCCGTTCTTGCGTATAGCCCATCCATGTCGATCGAGAGGACCGCCGCCACGCTCGTCAGAGAATGGTCCGATGTCACTTCGTAAACAGTAGACCCTGACGGTCCGTTCCAACCTGGTGCCACCACCTGGTTCGCTAACAAAAGTCATGGTAGCACAATGCCCCCATGTCACTGATCTACCGACGCGCCATCTGATAAGATGACGGGCGCTCAGGCCGTCTCAGCAAAAGCTCACGTGGCGGCCCCATGGAACGCATGACGGAGGCAAAAAATTTTCAGGCATGCCCCGCCCGCTGCGCTTGTCCGCAAGTTGCATCGGCGGCGTCGAATGGGGTCTAGGCGCCGTGGGGTCGTGGGTAAAGTGTCAGCTTGGCGGAGTAGAAATTATCAGATGGAAATGCATCAGGTCCCATCAGATTAGATGAAGAGATTTCTCTGCGAGTTCGGAGCGGCCTCGGTCGTACTGGTGCACTCCACTCCCACAACACCACCTTCTGACTGCATGTCTCGGCGTTGTTGCTAGGCTCGGTTAGCACGCCGCTGCTGCCGATCGCTCAAAAGCAAGTCGTGCTAGCGCACGTAATGTATGTGAATGACGAGTGAGGCGCTTCAAGTCCCTTTCTTCATGTCGCTCTAACAAGTCGTGGGAGCGCTCAGTGGCAGCGAGGTGGAAGAACTAGCATAGCTGAATTGTGTAGCGACAACTTGCTGTGCTAGTATCAGGTTATACGATAATGCAAAGATCGGGCGCATTGGAGCATTGTCACTCCACCATCCTGGCTCGACCCGGACACCCCCATCACCGCAGCCCACATTTGGTGCATGATAACCCACTAGCATGCAATGGCGGCGCGGCGGACTGAATAGGAAGCACCATGGCGAACAAGGCAGGAGGAACTTGTGTATCGTAGTCGATACATTAGAAATTAATTATGAAGAGGACTTTGATGACGCTATTGAAGAAATTGGTGTGTACGCCTTGCCATGCGAATCGGATGCCTATAGCTGGTCGAAAGGTGAACGTACAAGTACATGCATATGATACAGTGCGTTTCTTGCATAAGAAAAGCTGTGGTGGAGGGCAGCCAACATCGACCGCTGATGTTGCATAGTGCAAATCCGAGATACAACCGTAAATCGTGTTCAATCCAGCTCCTGTGCGGCGACCATGGCGGCGTATATTCCCCCCATAGCCACCAGCTCATCATGTCGGCCCTGCTCGACAATACGTCCAGTGTCGAACACAAAGATACGGTCTGCGTGTTGTACGCTTGCTAACCGGTGAGCGATCATAATCGTAGTCCGGCCTTTGGAAGCAGCGGCAATTGCTCGTCGGATTTCCCGTTCGGTATTGGCATCCAGTTGAGATGTTGCTTCATCGAGGAGCAGTATTTCTGGATCGCGTATCAGAGCTCGAGCGATGGCAAGGCGTTGACGCTGACCGCCCGATAGTTTTGATCCATGAGAGCCGACCTCGGTGTTGTAGCCTTCTGGCAGGCTCATGATGAAATCGTGGAGCTCGCATTCCTTCGCCACATGTTGTATGTCTTCGTCATTAACTGAGGTGCCCGGTCGGGCGCCTAGTCCAATGTTGAATTTCACTGAGCCTGGGAAGAGATCTGGCTCTTGCTCGACGAGCGCCAGGCGGGCGCGATGGTTACGAACAGCTTCTTGCCGAATGTCTTGCCCATCGAGATAAACTTGCCCTGCATTTGGATCGAAGAATCTCTCGATCAGATGGATTGTGCTTGACTTGCCAGCACCTGATCGGCCAACGAAAGCTACGTTCTCGCCCTGTCGAATTTGGAACGAGACGTCATTCAAAGCGGGAACGTTTGGCCGACTTGCATAGTAGAGGCTGACGTTGCGGAATTCGAGCTCTCCCCGTACACCAAACGTACCATATGAAGCTGAAGGGCCTGATAACAAGGCGTCTCCGTTGGATGTATCAGCAACAGGAGGGTCCAAAGGCGCCTGATCTGTGATGATGGTCGGTTTCTCATCATGTAGTGAGAAGACGCTTTGAGCAGCAGCCTTTGCCCGTGTTACTTCTGGCGCCAAGCTGAATAGCTGGCCTGCAGATTGCGCGGAGAAGAGCAGCGCAGGAAGCACTATAAAGAACTCTCGTTGACTATAATTGCCGTTGCGCACTTGCTTGGACCCCCACCAATACGCCAAGGAGTATACGAAATACGTGACCGAGAGCGAAAACGCGAGCAAAATATTGCCAAGCACACTAAACCTGAGGTGCTCTTCATATGGCTTCCGGATCGCCTCTCGGTAGCTGTCGAGAAAGTGAGATTCAAGCCCAAAAGCTGCAACGATCTGCATGGAAGAAGTCGCTTCCGAAGCAAGAGCTGCTGCGTCGTTGTACGCTGTTTGGTGGTGTTCTTCTGCCATAGCCAAGATACGAAGGCGCAGGAAGCCAGCCAATAGCATGACAGGCACAGCCGCCAGCAGCACTATAGCAATCTTCCATGCTACTATGTGGGCCAACACAATGCCGCCGAAAACAGAGGTCGCAATCGAGAAGACGGTTCCGAGTATAACTCCAGAGAGCCCACTAATACTGCCACTGTCCGAGTTCAGACGCGACATCAGGGCGTGGTGGGAGTGACCAGGCTGAGAAAACCAGGCAATGTCCTGCTGCAGTATTGTCCTGAAAGAAAGATCTCTGGCTCGCAGAGCGAGATTCTCTGAGACCATGCCGAAGGCGGTTTTGCCAAAGGAATGGGAAGTCAGAGCGACGATGGCCAGACCAAAGAAGAGCAAACAGTAAAAGGAGATTCTACTGGTCACATCGTCTGCTCCAGTTGTGTCGTTCAAGAGCTCGACCAAGTTTCCGAAGATAAGCGCCTCGCCAACAATGACTGCACCACTGAAAATGGAAGAAACCAAACCGACAATTATGGCAGGTGTTTCACGGCGGCTTAGTACTAATGATCTTCCAATCAACGTCAACGCGCTCATCTTAGGCGCATCGACTTGCGACTTCGGAGCCGATGGAATCGTGTCGTTTGATTCACTCGAAGAATCTTCATGCTCTTTGCGCGATGAGCGAGTGGCAGATCGAATCGATGAGGGTGCCGACGGCTCTCCTTTCTCAAACTGTTGAGCTCTGATAAGCTCTGAGTAGACACCGTTCTTCTTGAGAAGGTCCTGATGGCACCCATCTTCTTCTACGCTACCGTCCTTCAGAACGACGATGCGATCGGCGTCTCGCACAGTTGCCAGACGATGTGCAATGATAATGGTGGTTCGAGCAGCGCTAGCAGAAGAACGACGTAAGTTTTCCAGTACAATTGCTTCGCTTGTACCGTCCATGGCGCTCGTAAATTCGTCCAGGAGAAGAAGCGATGGGTTTCCCACTAGCGCACGCGCGAGCGTTATGCGCTGCTTCTGACCACCAGACAGTTGAGACTGTGGGCCAGAGCTGATCTTCGTGTGTATGCCTTCTGGAAGACGGTCCAAGAAATCGCAGTATGCCTCCGCCGCCGCTGCCTTACATCGAATAAGAATCTCGTCCTCGGTCAATTTCTCTCTTTCTCGACTTGGTATCCCATGCTTGATGTTGTCTAGTATCGTACCAGTAAACAGGACGGGGTTTTGTGTGACCAGCGCGATGTGCGACCGCAGGCTATGAACATTGAATGATTTCAGGTTATCATTGCCGAGATATATGTTGCCGTAGATCGGATCGTAGAGCCTCAAAAGCAGGGATGCAATGGTGGACTAGGGGTCGAACACATCAGTAACAAGATCACGTCCCTCAAAGGAACCGTGCTTACCTTTCCCGAGCCGGACGGCCCAACAAGACCGGTCACCTGCCCAGACTTCAAGCGTAGATCAACACTGTCTAATATCCGGACAGTAGGCCGAGAAGGGTATACGAACGAGACGGATGAAAGGACTAGATCTCTCTCGAAGTGTACTCTTTCTGCTGGCTTTCCCTTTGGAGAGTAGACGTCTATATCGCATGTCGGGTGGTCTAGAACGTTCAGTACGGCAGCCCCTGCTGCGGCAGCCATAGCGAATGTCTGGATGAATGGACCAAACGACCCAACGACGAATGAGGCATCTAGTATGAGGAAGACAACCGCATAGATTGTGCCAGCCTCTGCGCTACCATCTCGTAAGCGATCGCCATACCAGAAAGCAAGTGCATTCGTCGCGTATGCCACGAAATACACCGAACCAAGCATAACAGCGCCCGCAATGCTCTTTCTGATTCCAATTCTCAATGCTGACCGCAGGTGATGAACATGTTCCTCGCTCAGCTGCTCGAACAAGCCAAAAGCCTGCACAATCTGTACTGCACGGATAGCACTTTCAGCGACCGAGGCAGCTTTCTCGGTGTAGACTGTGGCCTGCTTGGATAGATCGGAAACCTGCTTAGTGCCGAAGATAACAACGAATGCCATGGAAGGTATCACGGTGACGAACCTGTCCATGTTAACGATTATTCCTTGGCCCGGCGAAGATGATTATTACATTACTCCAGTCAGTCTCGCATTGAGCATGAATCCTACAGTAAATGCAGAGATGAAGTAACTTATTGACGCGATGAAAAGGCCAACCTTCTCCGAGGTGCCAAGTTGAATGGTCTGTGTCTTCTCTGTAAGAATGCTAGACAGGTCAGGTGAAATGGTGTCTGCAGTAGGCATTTCAAGTCAACATGCGATCTATGTAAGACAAGTTTCGGGCATGTACGCACCGTAGTAGGCCATATCCATGCCCAGCGCACGATGCAGAAGTCTTTCTCTGGTCTTTCTACTCACGCGTTCTCCTGTGACAGCCCAGCAAACAGCCCAAGCCCAGGTAACGACAAAATAACCGACTGCGACTAACATAAGACGCAGCAAGAGATGCTTCAGCTCGTCTGGGTTGGGTGGGAAGTTGTTGATAATGCGCCCCAGGACGACGCCTATTAACGGAAGCGGCAGGCCTGCCAGAATCGCGGTGAAAATGCCCAACACCAGAATGATCTTTGACCCAGTATCATCCAGTTGTCTGTACAGCGTAAAGTAAGAAGTCTTAAAAGGATTCAGGCCTAGAATTTGGCGGATGAACCGTTGGCGAAAAACAGTCGGACCATCAAAAGCTTGAGGTTGCACAGTCGCTAGCGACGGCTCTGCGTGTCTCTCCCATTGCGTGCTGTGACGGACAGAGGGCTCGTCCTCTATCTCACTTTCTTCTGAGTCCAGCAAGGGCTGGCTCTCAGAGCTGTCATCGTCATGATAACGGGGCATTGTGGCGCGCGCCTGGCGTGATTCAATGCGATTTCGGTATTGCAGTGCTCAACAGCAAATCATCTGCACATGAACGAAAGGAACGGTACCGCGACGGGTACGCGACTGCGAGCTGTGGTGAAAAAAGATGCCATAAAGCCGATGTCGAAGTCAACGTGCAGCGTTATTGATGTCAGAGCTACCCATGCGCGACATGGAAGACGTGGTAGGAGCGTAGGACTAAATTAGAGTCTTGGCATGGTCATAGACGGCCCGCCTTGCTGCGTCTCCATGCATCAGAATGGCAGCGCGACGAGTTTTTGTTCAAACAGCTCAAAAGGCTGACTGTGGGAAGTTGGAAAACATACCCAGTCGTCGGGTAGGGGCAGGTGAGCTTGAGCTAGACGGTCCTGTGATAGACAGAGGGGGCCTGCAGCATGCATACTTAGTTAATCCTGTAGGGCTGGGCTACCAGCCACCTGAGATCAGGTCAGGGGTAGACTTCATCTGATAACTCTGTTTAGGGATGACCCGCCTGGCAAGGTCACTCAAGCAAAGCACGGGATTTTTCGGCGGCTGACCCGGCATCCCTCTTCCCCACCAAGCAGCGGCAGCGCTCCGAGATCGCGTCCAACACCACATTTCAACGGGATCTTACCATGTGTTTGTGCCTGACAAACAGATTCCTCTCGGCAGCGTGGGGGACTAGAAAGAGGCGATGGAGCATGACGCCCTGCCAGCTAACGCGACGGCGTTGTCGTCGTCATCGGAGCCGCACCCACGCCTTCACACCTACCATTTCGCGCTACGACCACAGGCTAGTATGATTTGGTGGACCTTCGGTTTTCAGTCTCGATTTAGTCTCATGTCGAGCAGTTTTCGTCTCCAGTTCCCGTCCACTTGCAGAGCCGCCAAAAGCGTCTGCCTCACGGTATCAGATCTTACGCGCCGCCTGTCGAATGACACGTCCACTTGCCAGTCAACCAGGATGTATGACGCTTCAACCACGGACAACGCGTTCAACATCACGGAGAGGGCCGTGGCCAAAGAAACTACCGGAAAACTCGTTGCCTCAGCTTGAACTCTTATCCTTCCTCAACACTGCTCGCTCACTCTTTACGAACTGGAGGTCGCGGCGGGTTTTTGAAGTTCGTTTGTTGCCTGCACCTACAACAGAGCGCTGCACTCTTCGTGATTAAGCCTCAAACGCGCTACCCACGCACAGCGTGTTAGAACCCGTTCTCACGTGCACCAGCATTGGGTGTACTGGTCTCAAGGTACCTGAGGCCCTTCAACCAATCACCGTGCTGCAGTTTCTCATCACAGGAACTTGCGACCAAACATTATCGCATTCTGCAGATTTCTGTTCAGCAATAGCCGATGCATCTACTGCAGTTCTTTTCTCTGACATTCATGAGGGTATCGCTTGGGACGACAACAGCTCAAATTCCCTACCAGTGAACATTGCCCTAGGCTACACTATCTAACATTTTGCACGACATGGTTCAAGAAAACGGCACAAACCAGCGACTATCGGTACTCAATGAGCGACCTTCGATTCTGAGCGGGCCGGATCTCCTCCACGAGCTGGTGCGGCCATTTCATCATGACGCGACCGCTATCGATTTCCTGGAACATGGATCGAAAAGGCGCAAGTTCTCCTACAGGAATCTGCACCTTTTGAGCGATGTCTTGGCTGGCAGAATCACTGAAAGACTTGCAATGCTCGAAAGTGTCTCGCCCATTATTCCGGTCTTTCTGCCCCAGTCTCCAGAGCTATACATCGCCTTATTGGCCGTATTGAAGGCAGGGAAAGCGTTTTGTCCTCTTAATCTCGACACCCCCACAGAGCGGCTGAAGTTCATTCTCGATGATATATCGCCTGACCTATTCATCACGTTTTCGACTTTCGATGAACGTATACGAACAGCCGTCAATGTCGAAGTGGTTTCTGTGGACAAGGAGCTCTGCGATTGTGAGGATCGCCTGTATGTCGAGCTTCCAAGACCGTGTACCAACGATCTAGCCTATGTGCTGTATACTTCTGGCTCTACAGGCAAGCCTAAGGCTGTGAGTGTATCGCATCATGCGGTTACCCAAAGTCTGTTGGCTCATGACCGCCACATTCCCGACTTTGCCCGTTTTCTCCAGTTTGCAGCTCCCGTAAGTGCGCAAGCATAGTCGTATCCTGCTCCGTACTGACAGGGTGTTAGACCTTCGACGTTTCCATATTTGAGATCTTCTTTCCATGGTTCCGAGGAAAAACGCTAGTTGGCAGTACACGTACACAAATGCTCGACGACCTTCCAGGGACCATCAATAGCCTCGAGATTGATGCAGCGGAACTCACGCCAACAGTTGTGAGCAATCTTCTTCGGGGCAGATCGAGCGTGCCTGGTTTGAGGTTGCTGCTTACGATTGGTGAGATGCTCACCCAGCACGTCATCGCTGAGTATGGTGGCGACGAAACGAAGGAGAGCATACTGTGGGCCATGTATGGACCGACTGAAGCCTCAATTCACTGCACGTTACAGCCACAGTTCTCGACATGTTCACCAACTAGCACGATAGGCCGTCCCTTGGACACCGTTTCGGCTTTTATTATCGCGCCCCCAAGTGGAGATTCAACATCGACGAGTATTGAGATTCTCAAAACCGGAGAAGTTGGCGAGCTCGCTGTTGGAGGGCCTCAAGTTGCTGAAGAATATCTGAATCGCCCGGATCTCACTTCCGCGTCCTTCATCGAACACCAAAAGTATGGTCGTTTATACCGTACCGGTGATCGTGCAAGAATCAACCAGCATGGGGTTCTGGAATGTTTGGGCCGCGTCGTTGCCGGCCAGGTAAAACTGAGAGGGCAGCGGGTTGAGCTCGGCGAGATCGAACAGGCTATCATGAGGATACCGAGCTGTCGTACAGCAACAGCGATCATTGTTGACGAGTCCCTGATCGCGTTCTGCGCTGCCGATTCGCATGAAGTAACACGCACAGATGTTCTGAACACCTGTAGTCATTGGCTTCCGGCATTCATGGTTCCATCAGACGTCTTCTTCGTAGATGCCATGCCACAACTCCCATCGGGGAAGATCGACAAAGGCTCTCTCACCAGAGAGTTTCTCCGCAAGACTAACTCCAATGGTACGGCTTCGTCTACCAACATCGACCCAAGCGATCATGTGGGCCGGACCGTCCTGAGTATCATGAGGCGCTTTATCTCTCCAGCTCCTGGATCAAACTTGGATCTTGCTTTCACTAGGATAGATTCTCTTCAATCGATCCGCGTCGCATCTGCGCTGCGACGAGAGGGGTTCGAGTTGGGTGCAATGGAGGTACTGTCAGCGCATACATTGGAAGATCTTATTGCGATGTGTAGAAAGCCTACCACAGCCACTAGTCTGTATGGCCCAACAAAAGACCCACCGGGATCATTCATCCGCATAGAAATCCCTCAGCTGGAGCGATGGCGTAGCGATATCGCTTACGTACTACCTTGTACTCCCTTACAAGAAGCTATGCTTGCGGAGACAATGACGAGGCCTGCTGCTTACTGCAACTGGGTTGAAGTCGAACTTTCGATTTCGCGAACGTTTGAAGATATACGAGACATCATACAGGATTTGGCCAGCAAAATCGAGATTATGCGTACTGGTTTCTACGCGCAGTCGCAACATTCCGGAACCTTTTCGCAGATAATATGGAAAGGGTTACTGACCTCTCAAATTGAGGAGGTCGACAGCTTCTCGAAGCTGTACACACTGCAGTCCGAGGAACACTTCCTGCGACCGTTTCACACGCAAATAATGATAATCTCCGAGCGACCTCGCTTGCTTTTTCGCATACATCATGCTTTATACGACGGGTGGTCTTTTGATCTGTTGCTGCATGATCTCGACAGACGATTGCGTAGAGAGGAAATTGGGCCACGACCACAGTTCCGTGAGGTAGTCCAATATCTGTCCCGGATACACCCCGAAGATCAACAGGTGTCTAGAGATTACTGGACGAGTCTCCTCAACGGCTACCTTCCGGTTTCGCTACCTAACTACCACGGAATGGTTGTTAAAGACCGAGTAACACGCCGCTTCAATAGACTGTCTGCTATCGACCCATCTCAGCTCTTTGAGCGCGCCCGTGAAATGGCCGTCAATCCTCAGGTATACTTTCAAGCGGCTACAGCATACGTGCTTAGTCTTTATAACGGTACAGCCGACGTAGTTCTTGGAAATGTTTCATCTGGGCGAACTATCCCGGTGGCCGGTGTGGAGGATATCATTGGCCCTTGCATCGCAACTGTTCCCTTTCGCATAGACCTCAACAACGCTGATAGCACTCATGACCTCCTGCATTTGACTCAAGCATTGAATCGAGAGAGTCTGAGGCACAGCACCATCCCCTTGCGCGAGATCGTAAGGGCAGGCAATATTCCACCTGGAACACGGCTCTTTGACGTCTTGTTAGTGTGGCAGCAATCAATAGCCTCGGACTTAAACTCAACACTCGCGGCCAGAATCATCGACAGCGCGGATGACCTTGAGTTCAGACTCACGCTCGAATACGAACCGCGCGAAGATGGCATATTGTTACGAGCCACCTACGATGCATCAAACTTCCCGGAGCAACAAATCGAATGCTTGTCACTCCAGATTGACGAAGTGGTGGGAATACTGTTGGAGAGCACCAACCACAACATCGGTAAGATGAAGTGGTGCTTCACCACGCCTTCTTTATCAATCGCGAATCCTACGCCTCAGCAGCGGCCAATCGAGCGTGGTCCTGCTTATGCAGTGGAACAATGGGCTCTGTCAAATCCCGGAAGACCGGCTGTGAAATTTGCCCGTGTCATACGCGGTGGTCTGGAAATCGAACAGTTGGCGACTTATGAGATGCTAAACTCCCGCGCTAATCAGTTTGCCCGCGTGCTTGCCAGCCATGGAGTTGACCATGATCAATTAGTTTGCGTCATGATGGAGAAGTCGATCGATCTTTACGTCTGTATCCTCGCTGTTCTCAAGCTCGGTTGCGGATATCTACCACTCGTCCCTGATACACCGATCGAGAGAGTCAAGACGATCTTGAACGATGCGCGAGTCAAGGTCTGCGTCTCCGATTCGTCGACTTCACCTGATCTCCGAAAGAATCTCCGAGTCGAACTGATAGACATCAATGCCACTAAGCTCTCAGGCTACTCTGATCAGAACCTGAACGTGTCGTACAACGGACAGCACCTTGCCTACGCTGTGTTCACTTCTGGCAGTACTGGAACACCGAAGGGGGTTCTTGTTACCCAAGACAACCTCATGAGTAATCTGCAGTATCTGTCGACCATATATCCCATCTCTGCGGAATCTTGCTTGCTCCAATCCTGCTCCCAAGCATTTGATGTTAGCGTCTTTGAGATATTCTTCTCTTGGTACGTGGGCATATGTTTGTGCACAGCGAAGAAAGACGATCTGTTCCATGACTTTGAGGCTGCAATCAATCAGCTAGGTGTTACACACCTGAGCTTGACACCAACAGTTGCAGCGTTAGTGGACCCGGAGAACGTCCCAAGAGTCGAGTTTCTGGTGACGGCTGGAGAAGCCCTGACGGAACATGTTCGAAGAAAATGGGCAGGTAGAGGCTTGTACCAAGGGTACGGTCCTTCCGAGACCACAAATATATGCACTGTCCGAACAGCAGTTACACCAGACGACCTCATCAACAACATTGGCATGCCATTCACTAATACTTCGGCCTTCGTACTTGATCCTGAGAGCGAGGCTGTTCTGCCCCGCGGCGCTGTAGGAGAACTTTGCTTTGGGGGGTACCAGGTCTTTCGTGGCTACCTCAATCGCCCGGAACTGAACGCCACAAAAATCATCAATCATCCTATCTACGGGAGGTTATATCGGTCAGGTGACATGGGTATCCTATTGCCTGATGGATCCATACTTTCCAGGGGTCGTTCGGACGACCAAGTTAAGATTCGTGGTCAGCGTGTCGAGCTTGGCGAAATCACCTCAGTCATGCTCGATCATCCATCAGTGCAAGACTGTGTGACTCTCCTCTTACCGCGTCCCAACAATGCGCAAACACTGGTCATCTTCTGGGTACCTGTTACAGCTGCATCTGACTATTTTCAGCGCTTGGACCCCGCGGAGTTCGACTCGGTGAGGTCAGATCTATTCGGCCTGTTGTCGCAACGTTTACCTCCATATATGGTTCCTTCCTATCTCATTCCCATATCACGCCTCCCAATGACAATGCAGGCTAAGATTGATAAAGGTCTCCTCAAAGACTTATTCTGGAATCTAGCGGAAGATCAATTGGAAGTCACCATGCAATCGACCGACAACGGCGAGGTTTCAGAGATAACATCGCCGTGGGAGAAAGACGTAGCCCAGGCTCTTGCATGGACACTCGGCATATCATCGGAAGAACTTCGGCGGACCTCGTCCTTCTTCAACGTGGGTCTGGATTCAGTGTCAGCTATACGCTTTTGTAATAGACTTCGAAAACTGAATCTAGGCGACTTTTCCATCTCGATGGTGCTCAAGAACTCGTCAATCGCTAGATTAGCTTCTGTTCACGACATGCGCCCGCATTCACCAACACAACAAACGACCAAGCCCCCAACCATCAACTTGAACAACTTCCTCAAACCAGATGAGGTGTCTCGAATTCTTACGCGTTATGATGGCAGCGAATACCAAGTGGCAAGGATACTACCATGTACACCACTCCAAGAAGCAATGCTGTCAAGTGGTCAGTCGTTCGAAGGCTCCGCGTACTGCAACACGATGGTTTTTGATGTCAAAGGTGATATTTCTCGGCTGCAAAAATGCTGGACGAGCATGGTTCAGCGACATGAGATTCTTCGTACTTGTTTCGTTGGCACCGAAGACCCATCATTCGCGTTCGCGCAAGTCGTTCTACGCGATACCGGCTTGAATTGGCAATCCCATGACTTTGTGGACGATCTGCCATCGCACATTCACAGCATCATCTCCGATCTCCTTCGTGCCGAGAAGCCTCCTGTGTACTTTGCGTTGGCTCAGGATGGACCGTCCATGAAGTTGCTATTCAGTTGCCATCATGCGCTCTATGACGGCATTGCTATCTCCACCCTTCTTGAAGAGGTACAAGACTTATATCTCGGCTTCAAGCTGCTGCCACCAGTTCCTTACGATGCGTACCTGCAGAAAATGCTTCATCAGAACTATGCAGAGGGTGACGCATACTGGGTTGCTCTGTTGGGAGGCCTTGAGCCCACTCTCTTCCCAACTCTTACCGGTAACAGCTCGAGGGTTCTTGGAAAACCTGCAACCTCGTCACGACGTCTACAACTGCCGCTCGATAGTGTACGCGGAGCATGTCAGAACATGTCGGTGTCATTACTGGCCATGGTGCAGGCCGCCTGGGCAAAACTGCTGCACTTCTATACGGGTGAGAACGACATTTGCTTCGGAAATGTCGTCAGTGGGCGCAGCATTGCCGGAGGCGACGTCGAGCGCATTGTCGCTCCTTGCTTTAACACTTTGCCTGTTCGCGTCAACTTCGATTTTCAACGGCCCAATGATGCTTTGATGCGCCTGACGCATAATCTCAGTATTGAATCGCTGGCTCATCAGCTGACCCCGCTTCGTCGCATACAGAACATGGTGCTTCAGGAGGGTGGTCGTCTTTTTGACACTCTTGTCATACTTCAACAGCCGAAATCATCATTGGATTCTTCTATTTGGACCCTTGAACAAGACCTGGGCGATATGGATCTACCTGTAGTATGCGAGATCATTCAAGATCAAACGGCAAATGCCTTGGAGCTTGTCCTACACTATCAAACCTCACTACTATCCAACACAGAGGCTCTACTGGTCACGGAGACTTACGAAGCCTGTCTATCGTCGTTGATTGCGTCTCCCAATGCAACAGCTGTTGACATGACGAAGTTGCCCGTCCATCTCCGAGCGGAGTCCAATATAGATTACGAGCGACTCGAAACCGGAAACGCCTTACTACATTCCGGTTTCGAACTAATGGCAGCATCGCACCCAGAACGTGTCGCGCTAGACTTCTTGCTCCAGGAAAATAAGAAGACGACTTGGTCTTTCAAGACTTTGAACGAAAACGCAAACAGCATTGCGCATACGCTCATTGAAGCAAAGATTGGACCTGAAGACATTGTGCCAGTTCACATACACAAGAGCCCACAGTTCTATGCAAGCATACTGGGGGTTCTTAAAGCTGGAGCTGCTTTTGCGCCGGTACATCCTAGTCTACCCGAAGCACGCAGAAAGGTCATGCTTCAGGAGTTGAAGCCGAAGCTGGTGCTTTGTTCGGATGACTCGGTGCTTCCCGAGAATCTAACCAAAGCGATCATTGTCAATGTTCAAGCTATTCCACCCGCTTTGCATAGCAATCCTGCCATTCCTCGCCTAACGGAATCGAACCTAGCCTATTGTCTCTTCACCTCTGGTTCCACAGGCGTACCGAAAGCGGTCAGCATGGAACACCGCGCTCCAATCCAAACCGTTTTGAGCTCCAAATCTCGCGTCCCCTGGACTTCATCTTCAAGACTGCTGCAGTATGCGGCTGTGACATTTGACATGTGTTACTACGATTGTTTCTTGGCTTGGACCTTCGGTTTCACCCTTTGTACCGCGGAACAAGATGATCTGTTGAACGATCTACCCAAGGTCATCAATTCTCTGCAGGTCGACTTGCTCGATCTTACACCTTCAGTTGCTGTATCAATCAAGCGAGTGGATGTACCGAGTGTCAAGTGGCTGTACTGTATCGGAGAAGCCATGTCGCCCGCAATTGTACAGGAATGGGGGTGTGCGTGTGTCAACTCGTACGGGCCTACTGAAGCTGCGTTCTGCACCACCATTCGCCCCATGTCAAGCGATGCAAAAACTTCAGTCATTGGCAAGCCCTTCCCTACGACATCCTTCGCAATCTTCCCATCTCAAGGCGTTTCACCTTTGCCGGTGCTAAGCACGGGTGAACTCTATATCGGAGGTGCACAACTTGCGCGAGGCTACTTCGGCAACCCTGATCTCACAAGCGAGAAATTTGTAGCGCGTTTCGGTCAACGATTCTACAAGAGCGGCGACATGGCCCGAATGCTGAGCGATGGGAACTTCGAGTTCGTAGGACGCACAGACGATCAGGTCAAGATTCGCGGGCTCAGGGTGGAGCTTGGCGAAATTAACCACGTCATCAAGGATATCCTTCCAGACATTGCTTTTGTGACCACACAGATCATGAAGAAAGACCAGACTGGCAGAGACCAGCTTGTATCCTTCCTGGTCTCACATGGAAAGCCCGAAAAGACCAGACGTGCCGAGCTTCAGCGAGAACTTAAGAAGACTGTAAGCAGCCGCCTACCGTCTTACATGGTTCCCCAATTCTTCCTCTTCTTGGATGATATACCAAGATCAATGGCTGGGAAGATCGACAAGAAAGCATTGATCAACATATTCAGAGACCATGCAGGCGCCGAAACCGTTACTAACGGGTGTTCAAATGAACCGGACCATCAATGGACTGAAACAGAGATGGAGGTTCGAAACACTTTTTCGCGACTGTCCAATACTCCCCGAGACGACATCTTGCCAAGAACCTCGATCTACCAACTCGGTCTTGATAGTATCAGCGCAGTTCAAGTCGCTGCTGCACTTCGGAAGCAAGGCTATCATGTAAATGCCACTGATGTTCTGAAGTGTACCACTTGCGTCGACCTTGCGGAATTTATGGACCAGAGGAGTCCGTCAGATGTGCTTACGTCCTCAAGCTTTGACTTCGGTGCTTTTGAACGCAAGTATAGGACGCAGGTACTGAGCGACAACGATATTCCGGATAGCGACGTTCTAGCCGTCCGTCCCTGTACTCCACTCCAGAACGGCATGGTATCGCAGTTTCTGGCCAAGGAAGGAGCTGTGTATATGAACTCTCTTCGCCTACAACTGGAGTTGGATGTGGATATCGGCAGACTCAAGAGGGCATGGACAATGGTGATGGAACGTCATAGCCTACTGAGAACCGGATTTGCTCATGTCAAGGATCCGTTTCACCCCTTTGCTATGATTGAGTACACCTCCGACTCCATGGATTTGCCGTGGACTGTTACTTCGGACAATGCTTCAGACTCACTCGATGAATGGGTCAAGCATACACGGTACGCGTCTCTGAAGCACTTGCACTCACCGCCTTGGGCATTGCGGATCGTTGAGGGCGAGCATCACTATGCTCTTGACCTAGCCATTTTACATGCTCTTTTCGACGCACAAAGTCTCCTGTTCATCTTCGATGAGGTTACTGCTTCCTATCTGGATCAGCCTTTACTGTCACCAAGATCTATCGACACAACCATCAGTAGCATCATTCAGTCTAGCGGTGCGAAAACGACCGATCGAGAGAAGTTCTGGACTAACCTTGGAAAGAATGCAAACGCGTCCCGCTTTCCCAACCTTGCGCCTTTGAGATACGAACCAAGCCCTCCGTTAGTTTATACCCGCCAATCCACGAAACCTCTTCTTGTCCTAGAAAACGGATGTCGTAGTGCCGAAATCACTATGCAGGCTGCAGGCGTTGCGAGCTGGCTTTCTTTGATAAGCGCCTACACCGGAGAAAGCGCAGTAACATGCGGAGTTGTGCTATCCGGTCGCATCTTCGAAGGAGCAGAGGATGCTGTCTTCCCCTGCATCAATACTGTACCCGTGGCATGTACAATGATGAACGACAAAGTCGCATTCCTCAAAAGGATCATGGAGCTAAATACTGAGATCCAGCAGTATCAGTTCACACCACTCAAGGAAATCCATACGTTGATGGGCTTTCCTAATGAAGCACTTTTCGACACCATCTTTGCTTATCAGAAGCTTCCCGCCCGAACAGAGGCTGGTACCATATGGAAAGTAGCCGAAGAAAGAGCGGCCATTGAGTACCCGGTTTCGATCGAGTTGGAGCCGGTGGATGGACACCTGGAGTATCGACTCACGTTCTTGCCGCATGTCATTCCAGAGCAGCAGGCCGATTTGATCCTTGATCAACTAGATCACTTGATGGAGAGCTATACTACAGTCAGTCCTGCAGTTGAGACCTGCTATGCCGAGCGCCTCTACTCTATCACGCCCGCTAAGGAGCCTGAGTTGCCCTCTGATGCCAGGCTACTCCACGAACTGGTCGAGCATACTGCGACCGAGTACCCCGAGCGCATCGCATTTGAGTTTGTGTCAGCGAACGACAAAGGGCAGCGGACTGTTGAGCAATGGACTTATGCTGAGCTGAATGCAGAAGGAAACAGAATCGCTCGCTTGCTTATATCCCATGGGGTTCAGTCTGGCAGTCTGGTTGGTGTGTGTTTCGACAAATGTCCGGAAGCATCATTCGCCATGTTGGGGATATTGAAGTCTGGCTGCGGCTTTGTCGCTATTGATCCCGGTGCACCTGCTGCACGTCAAACTTATATTGTTGAAGATTCGCGAGCTCAGGCCGTGGTGTCTTTGTCTTCCCAAGCTGCCAAGTTCGAGGGAACCGTCAGTGTGCCTGTGTTGAAGCTCGATGAGATCGAGTGGCGTACACTATCTGGCTCCACGCTTTCGCGCAACGACGACATCAACGTCCAGGATCGTAGCTACTGCTTGTATACTTCCGGCACTACGGGCACGCCTAAAGGCTGCGAACTAACCCATGAAAATGCGGTGCAGGCACTTCTTGCTTTCCAGCGTTTGTTCGCTGGACATTGGGACGCAAGCTCACGATGGCTCCAGTTTGCTTCATTCCACTTCGATGTTTCAGTACTTGAGCAGTATTGGAGCTGGTCTGTTGGTATCTGCGTCGTTTCAGCACCCCGAGACCTCATATTCGAAGACTTGGCGAAATCTATTTCCGATCTCAATATTACACACATCGACCTGACACCCAGTCTTGCCCAAATTCTTCACCCAGATGAAGTGCCCGGCCTTTGTAAGGGTGTCTTCATCACTGGTGGCGAGAGTCTGAAACAAGAGATCCTCGACGTATGGGGTCCGAAGGGTGTCATCTACAACGGATATGGACCAACGGAAGCAACGATAGGATGCACCATGTACCCGCGCGTTCCGGCCAACGGCAAACCCTCCAACATCGGTCCTCAGTTCGACAACGTTGGATCCTTGGTCCTCCATCCGGGTTCCGACACCCCTGTTTTACGCGGCGGCGTCGGTGAGCTCTGTGTCTCGGGCAAACTCGTCGGCAAAGGCTACCTCAATCGTCCAGAGCTGACTGCGGAGCGCTTTCCTCATCTCAAGCGTTTCGAAGAGCGTGTATATCGGACGGGTGACTTAGTCAGACTCCTACACGACAATACATTTGACTTCCTGGGACGTGCAGACGATCAGGTCAAATTGCGGGGTCAACGCCTGGAAGTTGCTGAGATCAACTCTGTCATCAAACAGTCCAGCAAGACGATATCTGATGTTGCAACATTAGTGCTGAAGCATCCGAAGCAACAGAAAGAGCAATTAGTAGCTTTCTTGGTCTGTGGCAACCGTCCCAAAGCTCAACTTCAGGTCCAGCCAGACAAAATCGAGTGGATTGCGAGTGCGAAGGAAGCTTGTTCCGAAAGGCTTCCTCCATATATGGTCCCCACACACTTCGTTCCTCTCACGACAATGCCACTAAACATGAATAACAAAGCAGACGGCAAGAAGCTGAAAGAGTTCTACGAAGCACTTTCCTCTCACGAGTTGCAGGCACTATCAGCCACTACAAACCGCCCCGATGAAACCTGGTCGAAAAAAGAGGAGAACCTCCGCCACGCACTCTCTCAAACACTGGCCGTGAGCGAGGAATCTATTGGCAAGGATACCAGCTTCTTTGAGCTGGGTATGGATTCGATTTCTGTGATCGGAGTATCGCGCAGACTTAAGCAGGCCGGCTTCGCAACTGCTAGTGCATCTGTAGTAATGCGATGTCCTACCATTCGTCGTCTTGCGAAAGCCTTACACTCTGGCGGCTCTGTCGATCGACACCATGGATCTTTCCTCACGGCAAAACAAGCCATCCGTGCAGTTCGGCATCGCTACAGACACAACGTCGCACAGTCACTATCGATTGAATCTGGTAGAATCGAAGTTCTCGCGCCAAGTACCCCTTTGCAACAAGGTATGATTGCAAGGTCTTTGGAAAGCAAGAATGGGCTGTATTTCAATACCTTCCATTTCAAGCTACATGACAGCGTCAACGAACAGCAGCTTCGAGCGGCATGGGAAGATGTACATGCTTCAACCCCGATACTTCGCACGGTCTTTGTCAATACAGAAGAAGGGCATGTGCAAGCAGTTCTTGGTGGCGTCCCATTGAGTGGAACAATGCAAATTTTAGCCAAAGACCAAGAGCTAGCCGAGCACACAGAAAGGTTGCGCCACAACTGGCTGGAGCTTAATCGAAGTCAACTTAGACATCTCTTTGAGGTGCATCTGGTCACCACCCCAACACAGAAGCTGCTTCTCGTACATATCTTCCATGCCCTCTACGACGGCAACAGTATCGGACTAATCTTCCAGGCTGTATGGAACTCCTACAACGGCAAGGGCGCGAATTCTGTCGCACCTGCTTTCCATACTGCACTCGCTCATGGCCCGCTAAACGTCGCCGACGGAGCGAAGAAGTTTTGGCAAGATCATCTGACCAAGCAGTCGTCCCATCTACCAGCTATTTCTAGCCAACCAGTCAGGACTACTGTTGTAGTCACCCGGGAGGTGAATGAGTTGACGGATTTTGACCGTGTGAGACGTCAGCTCAATGTTACAGCACAAGCCGTGGCTCAAGCTTGTTGGTTGTTCGTGCTGCAAGAGCACGTCAGAGGTCCTGTAACAACCGGAGTGATAGTTTCTGGACGAAGCATTGATCTGGAAGGTGCAGATCGCATCATAGGTCCCATGTTCAACACAATCCCGTATCAGCATTGTTCTCAACACGGCGAGTCTTGGAAGTCGATCATCAAGAGAGTACACGACTTCAACGTTGAAGCTCATCCCTACCAGCACACTGCACTCAGGGACGTCATGAAGTGGTGTAAGAGAGTTCCGAATCAGCCGCTGTTTGACAGTCTCTTCGCATACCAAGTCGCACAAGGAGAGGAAGAGTGGGCAAAGAACGATGTTTGGGAGATCTTGGATGATGACGCTGTCGCTGACTATCCTTTGGCTTTGGAAATCGAGCAGAAAGATGGCGACGTCTTCAAACTTACCCTGGTCGCTCAAGGTCATGTCGCAGATGGAACTCTAGCGGGTGGACTTCTTGATCGATTCGAGGCTGCAATGCGGCAGGTCTTGCGAGATCCGTCTTGCATACCAGAATCGAATGCTGGAGTGAATGGTATAGCAGAAAACGGAACAATCCCGGAGACGGAAGCGACCCACGATATTGGCGACACAACTAGTTTTGAATGGACAAGTGAAGCGGTCAAGATCAAGGAAGAGATTGCTACCCTATCCAGTCTTGATCTCGATGGTATCAATGAAGCTACTTCTATCTTTGAGCTTGGACTCGACAGTATTGATGCTATCAAGCTATCTTCGAAGCTGAAGAAACGCGGGGTGAACATTCCCGTAAGTGGCATTACGCGCGGACTGACCATCGCAAAAATGGTGCAGCAAATTTCAGCCAGGGAAGCACCAGACAGAGAGCTTGCGCAATGGGATCTCGGCCCCTACAAGCAGTCAATGCGAACATATCTCGAACAGCATTTGTATGATACCACCAATATTCAGGAGGTGCTTCCCTTGACACCATTACAAGAAGCTATGGTGGCTGAGATGGTCGCATCAGAGTACACAAGATACCACAACTACGATGTGCTCATGCTTCGTCCTGGGGTTGATATGGAGAAGCTTCGAGACGCCTGGAGTGCAGTCGTTACAGCCTCGCCGATCCTACGGACTGGTTTCGTGGAGGTGGATGATCCAGAGATCGATGGTTCTTTTGCACAGATCGTCCACAACGGGTACCATAACTTCTGTTCATACCTCAGGGTGGAGGGCACGCCAGACTTCACATCAATATTCGATGAACTTCGGCATGATGCCGTACAAAGTTCGCTCTCGACACCTGCCTTCCGCCTTCGCTTCATCGATACTCCGGAGAATTGCTACCTTGTTCTTGCTATCGGACACGCCCTATACGATGGATGGTCTCTTAGCTTACTGCACACCGACGTGCACCGAGCATACAAAAACCAATTTAGTCCTCGACCCGACTATGAACGTTCGCTGGCAAACATTATCGCAACTTCTGGATCCACCTCTGCAGGCTTTTGGCAAGATTATCTCTCAGACGCTGAGCAAAGCTTTTTCCCCCGACGATCAGATGTGTCTAGCAAATCTGGCAGCTACGTTCATCGCCACGAGCAAAACAGTGTAGTCCGGGTAGGCGAGCTCCAAGCTTTTGCGAGGAGTAGCAACGTGTCACTGCAGACCATTGGTCAATCAGTTTTTGCTCTCGCTTCTGCGTTCTATACTCAGAGTTTGGATATCACTTTTGGATCCGTACTTTCTGGAAGGGACGACAATGAACGATCTCAGCTCATGTTCCCAACTATGAACACAGTTGCAATCCGGGTGATCCTACACGGATCTGGAACGGATATGCTGCGTTACGTACAAGACAACTTCACAAACATCAAAGAGTGGCAGCACTACCCCCTACGAAAAGCTTTATCCGCGGCTGGTGTCGATGGGAGATTATTTCAGAGTCTGTTCGTTTATCAGAAGAGCCTAGAGCAAGAGCAAGATGAGGAAGATAAGCTATACACGAGTATCGAGGGTCATAGCGACATTGAGTATCCGCTGTGTGTCGAAATGGAAATGGTGAACGACATTTTGGTATGGCGTTGTGCGGTGAAAGAGGAGCTTCTCGACAAAGAAGGAGCGAAGCAGCTATTGCATCGAATGGACGACGTGCTCAAGTACCTAATGGCCCGACCAGAGGCGCCTGTCATCGAGGTCACCGCAGAGGGCACGTCCGTATGCGGCTTGCCGGCTTTCATGAAAGAAGCATCTCATACGATCAGCAATTCGGAAGCAATCGGCGAAAAGGGTGCTAAAGATCTACCACATACAGCAACAGCTCGCAAGATCCGCGAAACCCTCGCTTCGGTATCTAAGACATCCGAAGATGACATCACAAGTGATATGACTATCTTCCACATGGGACTGGACTCTATCAGCGCGATCAAAGTCTCTTCTCTTCTTCGCAAGCAAGACATCGTTCTCAGCGTTGGCGATATGCTTCGAGCTGGTACGATCCAGAACATGGCCAGGCTTTTGGACGAGCGCGTCGCACAGACTCCGGAAAACAACGCCGATCCTTTTGAAGTCATTCGAGAAACCACAAGAGGTCTGAATATAGCAGAGATCTTGAACCAAGCTGGCGTCGAGGATGCCAGTGTTACCGATATTCTACCAGTCACCGCCGGACAGCTCTACATGTTGTCGGTGTGGCTGAACACCAAAGGTAGCAACTTCTATGCGGAGTTCTCTTACGAGATCCATGGTGTAATGGAATTCGGCGACCTCAAAAACTCATGGCAAGCCCTGACTGCGACGACTCCTGTTCTGCGGACTTTCTTTGCATCTTCTGGCGATGATCGGACGCCGTACGTAGCAATCGTGTCGAAGGATGCAAAAGCATCTGTCACCGACGTTACTGGCGATGAGCACGACAACCTCAGCAAACATGTGCGCGCTATCGTTGCCACGCAACCGTGGGTGCATCTCTTTGCCTCACAAACGGCGAATGGCTGGGCATTGAAACTTATGATCCACCATACACTGTACGATGGTGTCAGTTTACCTCTCATGATGCAGCGGTTCCAATCCATCTGCAATGGCGTCACAACACCTCTATCGGACGATACGTTCGCTCGTGTGGCCGCTAGCGGCCACACAGCATCGGCGATGAGGGAGAAGAAGGCTTTCTGGGAGGAATATCTCGCGAACCTATCTCAGAACCACCTGATTCAACCATCTGAGAGCCCACAAACGAAGGCTCAGGTATTTGTCCCAGCCTTGCTATCAACCTCAAATCTGGAGGCTACCGCTCGTCGACATGGCGTTTCAGCGCAATCAATCTTCCTCGCTGCATACGCAAAACTCTACGCTGCAAATTCAGCTAGCCGAAACGACGAGGACGTGGTCATAGGAGTCTACCTTGCGAATCGCTCGCTGCCAATCGATGGTATAGCATCCGCAGTTGTACCTACAGTCAACTTGCTACCACTTCGCGTCAGGACGCCCCTCGGTCGGAACCTCACAGAGCTAGCTGGCGAAATTCAACACGATCTCCAAGACATCAGTGACCCAGCGAATGCATCTGCAAGCCTTTTTGAGATTAATGAGTGGACTAGTATCAAGGTCGACACATTCGTCAACTTTCTGTCTCTGCCAGATACACAAGTGGCGGAGGGAGATGCCCATACGAGGGAGGGCATTACAATCGAATCGGCTCAACACTGGCAGGAACCTGTCAGTAGGATATCGTCAGTCGAGGATCGCAGCTTTGAGATACCTCCTGGGCTAGTGAATGAGCGCGTGAATGGGGCATACTTGGTAAGTTGATATCAGCGATAAGCTTCAGCTGAACAAGAGAGAAACTAACGAATACACAGCACGCTGTTGATGTCGAGGCCACAATACGCAATGGCGCTCTAGATGTAGGCATCTTCGCACCAAATGAGATGATAAGTCTGCAAGACGGTGAGGGACTGGTACGAGATCTAAGGAGCCAACTTGAGGAGTTGTAAAGGTGTATCATCTTTCATAAATCTCTGGGATTGAAGAACAACAGGCGTCCGGTTCTCTTATAGTTGCTTGCTTTTCACGGTCGGGTTTTTTTTACAACTTCTTCATGACTTGATCTAGACCCACAGCGTATATAGACTTTCCACAGTATAGTTCCGCTCAACCTACCTTTATCCCTTTCAACTTACCTCCCCAGCTGCCCAAACACTCCACTCAGCGTCAAAACTCTCATTGTCCAAAGCACGATCGTCATCGCCACATTGCCCACCATAACCTCATTATAGCTACCATAATCCCAAAACACCTCGCTGCCCATGCCTACGTAGTTCGCAAGCATGTGCCCCATATCCCCGCACGCCAGAATCATCAGGTAGTATCGTGTGGTGCGTACATCGCGTGTGATGGCTGTACAGAGGACATTTAGGGCGGCGAGCATCAAGAAGAGGCTGCCGAGGGAGTAGGCGAGCAGTACGGCAGTAGGAGGCGGAGGCGTTGGGGAGAAGGAAACGGGGAGTTGGCGCTTCGTGAAAGAGACGGGGTTTGTGAAGGCGGCATGGGCGCCTAGGAGCTCGGATACTACGGGATGTTTAGCTGAACAGTCTTTGAATCGATAGGAGACGTGTTGACGATCCTATAGGACGTGTCTGGGTGGTGTCGCGTGGTGTTGGACGAGAAGGAGAGACTGGGCTTACTGGGCTCCAGGTAAGTAAACACCAAGGCTGGCCAGAAAGGGAGGTTTGTTCCCAGTGCCATGGCTAAATCGACCAGGAATTTCGGGTTTCACACAAAAGCTGAGAATGGCCTTGACTTGCCAACGCGTCGCTGCGCGATCTTCTCGCATAACGAACCATGGCTCGACACGCGCGAGCAGGTATTCGGAATCAGCTCGGAACAATTCCGATGTGTTCCGGTAAAAACATGGCTTCACGCTTGAATGCCACCCCAACAGCATTTGATAAAAGTTGTTATCGAATTGGCACTATATTACAATTTCGTGGTATCCCCAAAGCCCAATAACGCCTCGCTATCGTAATCGTCAAATGGGAGTTGCCAACTTGGCAATTCCAGTAAACGCCCTACTTAAGCTCTGTTCCCAGTATTACCCCAACTACACTCTTCACATCATATGGCAGATATACGGCCCTATGCTTTAGACTGGCACATCTGAGATGCCTACCAGCTCAAGCCATAGCTTAGACCATCTGCTCACCATGCCTGTCAGCACCGACAGGCTTCCTCTGAACACGGCTCGAGGCACTGTCGTGGTGGCCATGAGCAGGGCCGTCAGGGTGCGGCATCATGGTGCCCCTAGGACCATCCGCGGCATCAAACGGTGCACCGCCCCAGCTTGTTCCCTCAATTGTACCCCATCCGGCCTTGCGAGTGAAGACGGTGTCGTGGAATCCATCGAAAGAGCTTGGGCCGGCTCCATAGACGAAAGGAGCATGACGCATAAGAGGGATGTGGTTGAAGCGGAAGTCCCAGACTGAGGCGTAGGTCATGCGGTAAGCGCTGAAGGCCATCAAAGTACCAATGACTGCTCCGGCAAGGATATCGTACTGAGCATCTGTTAGCAATGATCTATATGTCTGAAGTGACAGCTGTAGGGACTTACCCAGTTGTGGTACTCGTCGATGGTCAGGGCACCGCCAATCAAGCAGGCTCCAAGAATGGGTGCGTAGAGAGCAACGAGCTTCCACATAGCCGGGTGGTGGTTGGAAAAGACCTTCAACTTGGCGTTGAGGTACAGGTACAGGTAAACAAATCCAGCAAAGGCAGCTGTAGTGTGACCAGAAGGCATGGACTCGAGACTGTCGTTGATCTCATTCTTGTCACCCGTGCAGATGCTGCGGTCGAACATGATCTGGCGGTATCCGTTTGCGACGTTACCGTAGGCACTACCGGCTTCAACGCCATTGTTGTTGGTGCCGACGGTCGGGAGAAGGTTGGCAGGGATGACAGGCTTGCAGACAGCAAGGAAGTGAGGACGCAGTCCACCAATAAGCCACTTGATGAAGACTTGAAAGACGGCTGCGGTGATCAAGGCGTAGAGAAGACCGATGGTTGCGTTGTTGATATCCCAGAAACTGCGAGCGCGGATCTGAACGATGAGGAAGACAGCAAAGGGGATGAAGAAAGCCATCAAAGCAGCAGCCCAGATGGGAATAATCTCGTTGCGCATAGGATAGGCAAACTGGGGATAGACAATCTCTCCATCCTGGAAGATGATGGGGAAGCTGCGGCTTGGGGCTGGGTCAGCGAAGTAAACACCAAGACCGACAGCGCCCATGAGAGCCATGGTCAGAATGTCGAGCCAAGTAGCCTTGAGCCATGATCCGAAGCCAGGCCTGCTGTTGTAGGATGACGAGCCGCCTTTGGATGCGCGCCTGGGTCTAGTCCGCTTCTCGTGAGCACCAGTTGCCGTTGTAGTGTCTGCGGCGACAGGCGTCGTGTTGCGCTTGTTGAAGAAACCCATGTTTGCGGATGGTGGGTGTTGTTGTCAAGAATGGTGTGGTGAGATGGTGGAGCAAGTTTTCTGCACGGCGTGCGGATGACGTTTTGTTCTCTTTGTTGTTATTGTTTGCTCCGGAAGTGGTAGGCGTAATCTGGGACAGCAAACGGCGTAGCGTGCCAGCAAAGCAAGCAGCACCTACACTGAGCGGACCGACCGGGTATCCAAAGTGAATAAACAGAGGGATAAGCTTTGATGGAAGCAAACAGAGAGGCTTGCAATACGTCCCTTATATTCTGAGTCGGCCCCTAAAGCCAATTTTCTCATGACATACCGTCACATTTTCGCGTGTGCTGCGAAACGACATCATTCTTCGCACCTTTCCCGCCGCATTGGTAACTCATCAGCCACAAACCTGTTACCAACCCTGCTGCTGGTCTCGATCCGGGCAGATGGCGGCATTGTGATGTGGAGGAAATGAAGATCTTAACGCGATCAAGCGACATGAGACAAGGAATCTTGGAAGCTGGTAGAAGCTTGGTTCGCGTAGCCAAAGCTTGGTTTTGCTAGCGGTGGCTCCTGTGTGGCTGACGAAGTGGCAGTGATGTCAACAAATGGCTACGCGGCACATTGACGCCGGATTGACCATTATTTCTTCACCATGTGCGACGTTGCACCGATGATGTCGCGTGGCCTGCATATTTTGATCCTCATGTTGTGGTCCCCGCGGAGGATTTCAAGTGACGTCAGACCAAACAAATGTTTGTACCGTGGAACGACGACGTTTTTAACGACTTAGCAACGCTTTAGTTTATATCGACGCGAAGCATATTAGCTACCTTTTGACCGATCAAGAACGATAACGCGCCTCTAGGTACAAACATTGCTCAAGTAATTGTGCCGCGAAACTTGCCTGTCTCACACAACCGGTTTTGGGTACAGCAACAAAATATGTGTAATTTCCGAACACATTCAAATCTGGGTATGACAACAACTATGCATAACGCGTAAAAAGATCACAATGGGCACAACAAACCCCTAAAGCCAACTGGCGCATCCTCCAACCAGCCGCTGCACCACTCTTTACTCCCACTGGGTATCATCCGCCTTCAAATATCTCAAAACCACATCCCTCTCCACTGTGTATATATGCCTCCACGTACGATCCCCACATGGCCTAAGAGTGGATGTGGACCTCGGTAGTTCCGCTGCGATGCCAAGTCGCCAGCAACACACCACAGCGACCGCACTTGTGCTGGACATCCTTGAGCGAGTTCATCACATAAGGAATACAACCCAAGCAACACAGGCAGCACAGACCGAGAGCCCAGGCGTGTGTAGAATTTCCCGTCTCGAACGCGACGTTGGTCATGGCGCGTTGTCCGCACGCGGGACAGTCTGCAGGTGCAGGACCGCGGTTTAGGTTGGCGATTGGTGTTGCGTTCTGGTAGATGGCTCCGCCTTGTTGCTGGGGAGGCATGCCGGGCTGGACGCCAGCATGGTCGGGCTGGATGTATGCGCCCTGGGGATGTTGGGGTGGTGGCGAGCCGGCGGGCAGGCCTTGAGGGTGTTGCGCGTACATGGCTGGTTGCTGTTGGTATTGTTGCGCGTTCGGGTCTTGAGGATACATGGGCGGTTGGCCGGTCATGTCTGGTGACTGAGGGTATTGCTGCATGGGTACTTGAGAACTGTCAGCAGAGAACTATTGTGTTTGGGACTTCGGGATTGAAGGCTGGAGAGCGGCGTAGCCATTCCAAAGGATTGTGCAAAAGGCTCTGGAATGCATTGAGGCGTGTGCACTTGAAGTACAATGCCACATGGAAGGGAAATGCTTACCGTTTTGCTTCTCCATTGCGAAAGTTTGTATCGTCAAAGTTAACGGGATGTTCGGAACGTAAAGCCTATTTGTTGCGGTGGTGAGAAAATCGCCCGAGATGTCGAGTAGTGTGTTGGAACAGCGGTCTACTAGATGTGAGAATAGCCATGGCTCTTATCAAAGCATTAAGGCGTTCCATATCGCTTGTGTTCATGGCCAAGGGGGCTCAAGGCCGGGTATCGCAAGCACAGCCCTCATTTCGCGTGAAGATCAGTCGCCGTACTGCCCGCGCAAGGCTCCTAGCAAGGCAATCGAGACCAATCAGCGGCCCCAAGCTCCGACACGTAGCATGACTGTATGGCACGACTTGGAAGCATTGCAGCCTTAGCAGGCTGCATTTGGGATAAGTTGATGGGCGTTGGCGACGTTGGCCATGGGAGGGGGTCAATAGCGTGGGTAGGGGACAGCGAACCAAGGCTGCAATTTCCTGAAACAGTTTGGGTTTGTGCAAGAACTTGGGGGCCAAATCTTTCACCACCCTCGTCTTTGTGCAAAGTCGCCTCGAAACGCCTTGCGGACCAGCTGCGCCGCAACGGACATTGGCACGGTTTTTCGCCACGTCTGCTTAGCCACATTACTCCAGACTGGACAGTACATTGAATTATGATGACATTTGCTATTAAGCGTATGGCTGTGCAGTCCGCAACTGCGATCAACACATGGGTACAAGAAATGTATGCACTAGCGCTTGGGGCTGGTTGTTCCTGCAGGCGACCACGTGCCGCTTGTGGCGTTCACTAAGCGCAACAAAATAGAGTGCGCGGGGGTTGGCGGTGTCTCTTTCAATCTCACCGGTCATGCACGGTCTACTTGATGAATCAGTATCGTGTGTCCATGTCGTCTAGATCGACGTCGTCTTCTGACTCTTCGTCATCCGTATGCTTTGCCTGACCGATATCGCTCCCGATTAACAATTTTTGCTGTTCCGAAGTCAAGTCTACGATCGTGGGTGCGTAGTCGCCCAGCTCGTCGTCTGCATCTGCGCCGTTGACTTCCATCTCTACCCGCTCGCCGTCCTCTAGCTCCAACATACCACGCTTCAGATACGAGCCTTCGGGTTGCCATCCAAACTCTTCCTGCATGTACTCCTGCAGATCGTCCAATTCGTCTACCAGATCGGCTTTCCACTTGCCGTCAAAATCTTCGAGAGCTTTACGGAATTGGCCGAGGAGCGGCCTCAAGAAGCCCCCACCCAAGTCGTTCATATCGAACAAGTCACCCTCCATGTCGGCGCAATGACTAAGCTGTATCCGTAGGCATTCCAAAAAGTCGAGGAACAGATGGGACCGCTGTTTGACTGCTTGGCGACAAGTGAGTAAGAGCCGCAGAAGTCGTTTCCATTGCTCGAGACAGGAGTTGTTGTTGAGCGTCAAGACCATAAGGAAAGTAAACTGCAACTCGCCCAGGATCTCGTTCTCTCTGCCCCGTAAGTCACCTGCCTGGCAATGGTTGTCGATAAGGTCTCCGAGGAACCAGGATCGGTCCTGTGCAGCTTCCGTGCGTTCTCTTCCAGTTGCGCCTTCTCTCCACGTCTTTTGGAGATCGATGGGCAGGAAGCGAAGCTCTTTTTCTGGATGTAGCATGCTATTGCTAGTCTCTAGGCCCGGTATGTTATCCAGATCCTGCGTAGCAGAAGATGCGGACGTCAAGTTCCAGTGATCGGGGTTCAGCCCGCATATCCTCGATAGCATCGTGGGTGTAATTTGTGATGTAAGCTTGCTCCAATCTGTAGACTCCTCGGACCAGCCCTCTTCAGCTCCAGAATCCCCCTCCTGCACACTTTGGCGATATGGCGTCAGGCCATCTTTCCATATGCTTCCAAGATTTGCCTTGTGTCGCAAAACTTCTGTCTGCGAGGTCTCGGCTACAAGATCTTCGGCACCCTCGTCCCACTTCTTGACGAATACCTGTGGCGAGCCTACACCAGGCGTGACGTAGAACCATGCGCCGTGTCTCACAGACAAGGTGCTGTCGCTTGCAGTGAAGACGAAATGCAGGCCAGGCGGAACATTCTTGACACCCTGAAAACGTGGTGATGTTGTAAAGGAGAGTAGGTCGATGCCAGCAAGGGCTTTTGGCGGCAGATTCAGCAGCAGCACGCAGTTGTTAATTGTCGAGGGATCCATTCTAGGGCGGAAAATTTCCTCGAACCAGGAATGTCGTAGAATTTTGAGGAGAGGCTTCTCGCAGAGCTCTACTCGAGCAGGTGAGAAATGGGGTATCATAAATTCCAAAAAGGGTAAGACGCAAAAATATTAATACACGTGAGGATCGCGGCAGCCTAACTGTGGGCCAGGGTCCAGTGGATGAATGGATCGAGTCACCAAAGTACAGAAAAAAAGGGAAAAGAAGACAGAAAAGGAGAAGTTTGCGTCCAGGCGCCGCGCCCAGGGCTTAAGATTGTGTTGTCGCATGAGTAGCCATCAGGTAACGTATGGCCATCTGATGCCCTGTACCGGAAAAGAGGGCCCGATAACTCACCGAACGACGCACCATACGTCATTGAGTTAGCATGAGGCTCGGCTCGGCATGACGACCTCCCCCGACTCCGCCTGTGGTGGAGGGAACTACGTGATTGACGGGTGTTCCCTGACGAGAAGCTGCTCTGTGGCCAGCATCTTGTTGTCTAGATGCGATCTGCGTGCGCAACGTCTAACCACCTGACTCGACCGACTACCAGTAGCGAAGCTCTTGAGCATTTGTCAAGAGGCGCGGCGCAGATAAGGTGGCCATTGCAGCTGAGGGGTGCATTTGCATAGTCTCTAGCTCTTACCGTGGCTCCGGATTACTCGACAGACCCTGCATCACGTCGACGTTCTGGCTGGATTCGCCGGAGCTACCAAGTCACTAGAACAAACCCCCTCGAAGACGCACGAGCACGCGCGCGCGAATACGAATACGACGACGACGACGACGACGACGACGACGACCATGGACCGCCGCCGCGCCCCGGGACTCTCCTCGCTCACCTCACGCGGTCTGCAAAACCACCACTACACGTCCCATGGCGCCACGCTCCGCACGCGCAATGCCGACTCGCTCTCGACCCAGCTGTCCGTCTTCCAGTCCCTCGTCCACAACTTCGCCGTCACACACTCAAAGGACATACGCGCCAACCCCGCTTTCCGCGCCGAGTTCGCGCGCATGTGCTCGGCGCTGAACATCGACTTCCTCGCATCGTCGTACCACCGAGATGGCAAAGACGGCAAGGCCGCTGGGGCAGGCGGCGAGAGCATCTGGGCACAGCTGCTGGGCGGGAGCGTGAATGACTTCTACTTCAACCTGGGCGTCCTGATTGTCGAAGAGTGCCGGGCTACCAGGTCGGAGAACGGCGGGCTGATAAGCGTCTCGGATCTCAAAGCACGCATATCCAAGTCACAGCGCATAGGCGGGAGCATGCAAGTCAGCGACGACGACATCAAGCGCGCTGTAGACTCGCTCGCTCCGCTTGGGTCCTGCTTCTCCATCATGAAGATTGGACACAGAAGCTTGATAAGAAGCGTGCCCAAGGAGCTGAACACGGACCAGAGCACGGTTCTCGAAGCCATACAGGTTCTCGGCTACGTCACAGTATCCATGCTGCAGCTGAACCTCAACTGGGAGAGACCTCGGGCCCATGCTGTCATCGAAGACCTCATGGCAGACAGTCTGGTATGGGTGGATACACAAGCAGGGGAGAACGAATACTGGAGTCCGGCCTTCTTGACTGCCGCCGACGCCAGCCATTAGTACTCTATCGCTTGACATCGAGCTTTGGCGCATGGGAGACATGTCATTATCATACCCGATGTTACACACCACGTACAACGACTTCGCACACGACCAGAGAGCTGGGTTTGGGAGCAAAACTCATCATTATATACACGGTCTACTGTACAACCTCTTCATCACCACAGGAGTTCAGTATTGCAGATCCTAGCCTCTTCACTGTCTCTCCACGCTCCCTTTGTATGGCTCAATTCAGGCAGCATTCTACGATGCCACCGCACACTCCATCTCCGAGCAGTGTCCTCGTCTTCAAAATCCAGCACCCATCGATTGTACACGCGATTCATAATCAGCTGGTTCTGCTGGCTCGGTTTCTCATCATCCACACCACCTAGCATGCTCTGAATCGCTGGGTCATCATACGCCATCTCTGTATCAGGGCTCGGCTGATCGAATGTGCCGTATGCGCGGGGACGGCTCGACGAGACTGCCTTGTACGACATTCTAAGGTTGATCATTTCGCGGAGTCGATGAATAGACTTTTGCGATTCGTTACGGAGGGGCAGAGTCATGCCGTGCTTGTAGGCGTCGCGAGCGAAGATTTTGAAAAGGTCCGAAGGTGTAGGCTCGTAACCTTCAATATGCAGGAGTACCCTCCAGATCGGGTTTCCATTCGCGTCAATGGGGGGTGCGATGGGCTGGTAGCCACCTCTCTCAATCAGATTGCGCAAGGCGGGGTTGTAAGGCTGCATCAGAACGTTCAGGCTCATGGGGTGGTTTGCAGGTAGGAGGTTGTAGGATTGAATAGCGGCCGTGATGTCTTCGCCCTCTTCGAGGAACCCCTTGGGTGGCGGGATAGCGGAGAAGATATTCGCAGGTTGATGGAGAGCGCTCAGCTTGTGCAGCCGCGAAGCGTTCTTTTGGTACGCAAGAGCTGCTGCTGCATTCTTAAAGAGGAGGTAGTAAAAGGGCAGGCGCTCCAGACTCAAGGGGTCACGACCAGGCACGACCTTGTACAAGTCCTCATCTCGATGCCAACCTTCAATGTGCTTGCCCTTTGGTATGATCCGACGGAAATCAGTTTCCGTCAGCTCAGTGCTGCAGTTCGTGAGTTGGAGAACAGTAATTTGCTCTCCTTGCTTTTGGATGGATTCAACCACTCGCTCTTTGAATGACTGACTGCGGTCGGTGAATTCTCGACGAACGATAGGCGTTGAGTCTGGGAGGTTGAGCTTTGGGTACCGGTCGCTTGGCTCAGGCTGCCGAGGTTGTGAAGTGCTACTCGTTTCCGGGAAGAGTTCTTCAAGAAGCGATTGCTCACTCAGCTCAGATGTATCCGATGTTGGTTTGGAAGGCACATGTTCAGTAGTAGTTGTAGAACGCTCTAATTTCTGCCTTGAATCTGGCGGTGTTTCGTCCTCGGCCCTCAAGTTTTCCTGGACTGTTGTACTTTTCCGGTTACCGTCCTCAGCGGTCGTATTGAGATGGTTTGATGACTTCATCAATCGGGGCTGCGTATGAAACCGACGCGTCAATCTTTCGCTATCGTTCTTTTTCTCCAAACTGCTTGACACGGTGCTACTACTTGGAGCCTTGGTTGTAGCTTCTGTATGATCGCGAGATCGCCCGGCGGATTCATTCGATCGGGAGATATCTAGCCACGGTGCCCTTGGTACCCTTGGCGAGATGAGTGAAAGCTCTTTTTTCAGGTGCTTTACAGCAGCCCATATACTGGACGATTTCGACTGCACATCTATGACTTCCAGCTTCCGGAGCAAATCTGGCTGTTTGATCACTTCAGGAGAGTATCTACCTTCTGCCCGAACAAGGTCCCAGTTTCTGTAAGACGACCCTAATATAGCCCTAAGCTTGTGGTCACTCTCAAGTTTTGCGCTTTCATCCAATACGCGCAGGCGATTGCGAACATGCTTGGCAACCGAGGCTACCGCAGGAGAACACATTGTCTCCAATTCGGTAGCAGTTTTGCCTAATGTTGCAGCAGCATCACGCAAAGCTCGTTGACTGTACCAAAGAGTGCCAGAGCGAGTCCTTGAGAAACGAGTTTTTGCATGAGCATGACGAAAGGAATCCGGACCCTTGATCAATGGTTTCTTCGTTAGCAGAGACTGCATCGACGTAGCTTGTTGCTCGTTGTTCTCAGGCGGTGCAGGCTCCACGAATGGAGTGTTGTTTCCCTGCCGAGTTGAGGATGGTTGCTGGCCCACCGCGGTCTTCGCTTCCAAAGCGATCTGAAGGGCTTTGACTTGCTCGAGCAAGCCCTGAAGCTGCTGTCGTATGATTGTGATGTCGTCGGTTCGAGGATTTGCTGGAACGTCCTTGTCGCTGATGGCTATCGGGGGTTGCTTCCTTTGGACTTTATGTATGGTGGCTTGCTGCTTCCGCGCATGTCCACTCCTATCGGGAGCGTCAGACAAGAACGGGACCTTTCTCAGAACGAATGGTTGATCTGATGGCCTCTCTAAAGAAGTGCTAGACTGCTTCACTGGAAGGACATCTTGATCTCGAATCTCGGTCTTGGCTGCCTCTATGCCATGTGTACGTGCTTCCGAATGCAGTATCCTTCGCTGACGCTCCGCCGGCGATTCGACTATTCTTTCGGGTTGCCCAGCCCCAGTTTCCGAGGATTGCTTCTCAGATGGGCCCTTTTTCGCTTCGCTTGAGTACGGAATGGGAGTATCCTGCGATTGTGGATCCGGCCGTGGTTCGGTCGATGATGCCTGATAGCTCCATGACGCAACTCTGCTCAAAGCCGAACTCCACCAAGTCTTGTTCTGTGCATCGTGGCTGTCCGTAGTCGTCGTTTGCGGGGACTCATCGCCGGCAGTCGAGGATTGTGCGTACGTCGTCCTGTGGGCGCAGCGAATCTGGTACGCGGTCCCTGAGGCATGACATGGCCGAAGATGTCCGGGAAGGCGCGGCGGTGGCATCAATTGTGCAGCTTCGTTACATTGCAAGCTGCCCTCTTACAAGCGCAATACTCAAAAGCTTCGGAACCAGGCTGCGCTAGCGTGCCCATCCGGCCTAGCGCGCCAGTTCGCTTAGTCACCCCGATGCCCTCCACCCCAGTGGGCAGCATGGAAAGATTCTGGAATTGCTACGCTAGGAGACACTGGCGGACCTGAATTCGATCCACCCACTGCTCAGAGACTTGGAGCATGAAATATGCACGTGACGTGAGTCACACCAATCCAGCAAGCCGTCTCTAAGATTTTCACCACCCACCTTCGTCACAGTGCGAAGTCATAATATGAGTCCGGCAACGTCCTACACCTTGCGTCCGCTGGAGCGTAATCCACCTAGCATACCCAGCAATGCGCTCGAGGGTGGCGCTTTCCGTGTGCATCTGTCGCAAAAAGAATTAAAAGCGCTGGGGCTTGTCAACGGTGACTGCGTTCGACTAAGTACAGCTGCTGGTTTCAAAGGGCATGGAGTGGCCTGGCTAGCCTCTCAGACGAACCCTGGAAACAAGACGATTGCCAAGGTGTCTGATCTCCTGCGAGAGCAATACCATCTCTCTCTCAACGATCCTGTTTTCATCGAAAAGGTTGATTCCTGGAAGCCTCTCAAGTCTGTAGAGATCAATCTTGCGGATGCTCAAAATCAGGCTGCCAAGTTCAGCTCAAACCAACAACTCCTATACTGGCTGCGACATACTCTAGGTAGGTCAACGGGTATTTCTTAGCTAGCAGTTCTGACTCCCGCGTAGCAGTCGACTCCGACATCATTCTCCCAGGATGCAGCTTTCCAGTCCAGCAGAAAGGCTTCAAGCAGAAGGGCCAGAAGCTGCGCGTCACTGTGCAAGATATTGACCCACATCCGACTGAAAAGTACGCAGTGTATTTTGATGAGCTCATAACTCAAGTCACCACCACTGGTGGCGTCCCCATTCAGCAGGCTCCAAGAGCTCCTGCACAAAACTTTCAGGTCAGGTGTGATGGAATTGGTGGCCTCTCAAGCCACTTTACCACCATAAATAAACGCCTCTCTTATCTTACGAAGACCCTGCCCCATCAACGCGACCTCCGCCTGTGTGGTCCTACTTCTTTCCTACTACATGGTCCTGAGGGAACTGGCAAAAGCCTTCTTCTCGAGCGACTAGCGGAATGCCCGTGGCAGGAAGTGTACCGCGTAGATCCGGATACGCAACCAAAGGCACAGGCAAAGGCAATATCCGATGCTTTTGAGGACGCTCGTGAAAACCAACCGAGCTTGATTCTCCTGGACAATCTTGACAGGTTCCTCGACAAAGCCGATTCTCTCGTGAATAAGCTGCGGACCGAGCTAGCAAAATTGGGTGGCAGCCAAGTAGTTGTCGCGGCAGCAGCACGCAGCATATACGACATTGATACTAGCCTCCGGTCACCGTCAGCCTTCAAGACAAAGCTCGAACTCTTTCCACCTAATGCTAAGCAGAGGGAAGATATTCTACGACAAATTTTGGGCACTACTAGTAGACTTGGAGATCTTGACTTTCTAGCGCTAGCAGAACGCACACACGGCTTCGTCGGACGCGACCTTCACGATCTGTGCCTTCTCGCAAGAGATCGACGGGAACAGCAGATAGACGAGTCGCTAAGCGAAGAGGAGAAGACCACATTTGGCGACAAGCTTGAGCAGACAGACTACGTGCGTCAAGAAGACTTTGATGCCGTATTTGGCGAGATTCAACCGACGGTACTAAAGGATAGCATTCTCGAGGTTCCAAAGGTCAGGTGGACAGATATAGCTGGTCTGGATCATGTCCGCGCCGTGCTTGAGGCCATCACTATCCGTCCTTTCAAGGTAAGCTTTCATTGTGCATTCTTCTCCCATGTCGCAGGGCCTATATGGCGTCCCTGCTCTTTCGTCTACATCCGCAATAAGTTCGCGACACTAATTGTGTTTCTAGTACCCTGACCTCGACATCAAATTCGGTGGGCCTCAGTCTCGTAAAGGTGTCCTACTCTACGGTCCGCCAGGTTGCGCAAAGACTTTGATCGCGCAAGCCGTCGCAACGGAGAGCAAACAAAATTTCCTCGCAGTCAAAGGCTCCGAACTCATCAAGATGTACGTTGGCGAATCTGAGCGAGCTATCCGCGATGTGTTTCGCCGAGCGCGCGCAGCAAAACCCTGCATCATCTTCTTCGACGAAATCGATTCCATTGGAAAATCGCGTGAGAAGACGCAGGACAGCGGTCTGAATGTCGTTACCACGCTATTAAACGAAATGGATGGTATTGAAGCACTGAAAGATGTCTTCATCATTGGTGCAACCAATCGACCAGACATTCTCGACTCGGCACTCATCCGCACAGGCCGTTTCGATGCGCACATTCACATCGGCCTCCCAACCGAGGAAGCGCGGAAGCAGATTCTGCAGATCCACACGCGAAAGAGGCCGCTTGCAGAGGACGTTGATCTCGATGCTGTTGCCAAGAGGACCGAGGGGAGCAGTGGAGCGGATATCAGTGGGTTGTGCGCTGTTGCGATCGAGTTGGCGATTACAGAGTACACATTGGATCCGAGCCGCGAGGCAAAAGTGCATATGCGACACTTTGAGCAGGCGCTACAGCAGCATGTTCCACATACCATTGCAGCGGAGGCAGAACGATATAAGAACTGGCGGCCAGGCAAGTCGTTGTCTGAGGACTAGATTTATCGTTTCTTTAGTTTTACTTCACAATACATCATCCACCCATATAAATCAAACTGTTTGGACGAGCGCCTTTTGTCCAAACCGTGCCCCAGAGGGCTTCGCGATGTTTTTTTTCTATAGTATATTGACACAGGACGCAGTTGATACGCTCAGGTTACTTGACAACAGAATCAAACAAGGGTATCCTCACATACAGATCCGCAACGCCGTTCTTTCTCCTGACCCAAGATTCAAGGCTGCTTCTTCTAACCTGGAAGCTCCGCCTCTTTGAAAATTGGTATGTTGATGTCAAACTCCTCATCACACTTTGCCACTCTGCCCAAAATACAGTTGACCTTCTTCCTTGTCTGCTCACTCATGTCCGCCACGTGTGTAAGCGCGATATGATTCATCAGTGTTTCCACGCCGCCATAAACCCCCGTTACCTTGTCCTGTGCTAGGCAAAGCACACAGCCAAAATTGTCGTCATTCGAGCTAGGGTCTGATGCTTTCTTCTTAACATGGGATTTGGCAAGGAATATCCATCGATAGCGTATCCCCGACATCGAAATCTTGACTCGGGGGTCTACAATTTCGACAGTCTTGTTCTTCTTGGTGGGATGCGGGGCGGTGAAGACGTCGCCTGTGAAGGTGCTGCAAATGTAGAGGTACCAAGTCAGTGTATGTCTCGCAAGCATTTCGTACAGTCATAACCTACCATGATTTACAGCCCCAGGTTTGTTTTGTATTGTAGTAACCCATGGGCTGAGTGCGAACGGTGATGCCCTTCTTTGGGTCCTCTCTTACAGCCCAGGCACCTTTACAGAACCCCCAATAATCGTTGTCCTTGTTCGGGCGGCCGTTCATCATTCTTTCTCCGCCAGCAGGTCCGCCCTGTATAGTATCGGATCTGATGCTGTTGCGCATACGACGACCTGGAAGGATACCGATCGGAGCAGAGCTATTACTGTCGGACGAGGCTATAGAGGGCGTGATGCTAGCATGTCGAGGGCGGAAGACAGCTGTAGACCCTAGCGCCGAAGAAGGAGAAGCTGCGTTCAGCGGAGCATACGCAGTCGTTTGGGAATCGCTGTTACTGCGTAAACTAGATGTACCACGTTCTGTTGGAGGTGTCACGTAATACTGAGGGTGTGTTGGTTTACTCATGTCCACATCATCTTCTTCGTTCGGCACGTTGTATGGCTGTAATGGGTTATATTGTACTGGTGACATAGGCTGCAGCGGAGGGGAAGAATCTCGGTGCTGTCGCGATCCGGGCCAGGGCATATGTGTTGGTGTTTCCACGTCATTCTTGGGAGAAGTGGTCGATGGCGCATTAACTTGAGGACGTAGCGGTGCCAGTGGTGCAATAGGCGATGGCATATATCTGTCTTCTGTAGTTGTATAGGGAGACGTATACGGTGGGCCTCTATAGGTTTCATCATGTTGATCGTATAACGACATTGGAGGCCGGCCATGATCGCCTTGTGATGAATTGGAACTGTTGCGACCAAGGGAAGCCGCATTTGACTGCGCTGAGCTAGATGCGTCTGACCATCTAGGATGTAGCGTTTTCGTTTTCGTTTGCGTCTGGGGATACGGACTATTTACGGGAGAGGTTTGGTTGAACAACGGACCATAGGAACGTTGGTGGAGAGTCCGGTCTTTCTCGTTCATTGCTTCGTCATATAATTCTCTGTCATTGAGCATGGTCAGGGTATCGCGTCTGGCAGGATGGCCTCCGCTATGCAAATGGCCTCCTGGTGATCTTTGCTCGTCCTCAACACCAAGTCCTTGATAAGAACTTATCATGTGTTGGATATCTCTCAGAATAGATGCACGGTCGCCAGGGCGGAGTCCATCCAAAGCCAAAGTGAAGTCCGGATCTGCAGCTTGTGCAGGAGTGTAGGCCAATCGAGAGCTGCTCGATGTATCTCTGGTAGCTTTGTTCGCGCAATAGTCTGCCAAAGTATGTCCCGTACCTCCGGAATCCATTTGTGATAGGAGAGCTGCGGTAGGGTAATTGTCCGATAGTTGGTGGATCTTGCCGTAATCATGCGCTTGCGCGGTCCGCATAATTGCGCCCGTATGGTCCTCCCCAAGCGGCCACAATTGCCGCACCATAGGCCTGGCTATGTATATTCTCTGCTTCAATTCGTCCAATGTATTCAGCGTCTCCGTCCGTTTCGTTATCGAGGCTTCGTGTAAAATATGTAAATTGAGAGGCAAGACTCCGCTGGACGTTGAAAATTAGCATTGCACTAATATAGTGTTGGCGTACTACATACTTCGTAGCAGCTTGTTGCAAGCTATTGATGATCTGAGCCTGTAGCATGAATCCTATGTGGTAAAGGCGCTCTCGAGCAGTATCTGCGTAAACGTCAGCCCTGGAGTCTGCTGCACGCCCCTCTATCACAAAACTCACCATCTCCTATGCGAACGTAGTCGCCTAGCTCTCTTTGATCTTGTTTGTACCTTAGATCAATCTGTTGTTCCCCTGCCACCAAAGAAGCTTGGAGCTGCTCCTCTTGCCAGTCTTGTTGAGCTTGGTTGAGGGCTTTACGAGCGCGACGCTTCTGCTTGACAAGTTTGAGCAGCTCTGATCCGCCATGGAAGGCAGACACCACAGCAGAAACCGCTGCGACAATCTAGGTGACAGTAAGCCACAGCCCAAAAGTGAGACAGTTCTTCATGAACATTTAGTGTTCATGTGCCCAGTTCAGTGGCTGGAAAGGGTATGTACAGAGCTGCAGACCGATGTCGAGGACGCAAGATATCAACTTACCTCAAGACCGGACATCTTCAAAATGCTTGTTTCTCACTTCTGCAGTCGCTGAACGTTGTGGATTGGCTAGACAGCGCATCCAGCTCGTGCCAATACCATTGGCGCGTAGCCTTGGATTGGGAATCCTATTCGTCGAATCGAAGAGAGTTAAGGCCGGGCGATTTCCAAACTGGCAGTTCCAGCGGGTTTTCGAAGACCAGGTTCACTAAGCCTGAGAGGGTGTCCAGTCGTGTACTGTGGCAAGCCTTCCAGGGTACTTGCTTGATCAGCGCGAGGGCAAGCAGAGCTAGGCGTCGAGCCGTTGCGTGGGGATGATCCTGTCTAGGTCAAGAACACTGATGCTGGAACAAGGTGAGATGATTGTAAAGCTAGAAGGGAAGCTGCGCGGAAGGTTGGAGAGGGTCCCATGTCGTTGGTACTCAGCCTCACTCGAGCCAGATCGGATGGCATGCGACCGCTGTATACATTAGGCTAGGCCTTGGGTGAGCCTGCAATAGGCGACAGTATTGCTTGACCAAGGTGCAGCGGCCACTGTGTTATCTCTCCAATGAAGGAACTGTGGCTGTAGCGCCAGGCAGGCTGTGTGGTGTCGCCTAACCTGAAATCGAATGGCATCATGTATCACACAGCACGGAAGACTTGGCCGATGGCTCTCTTGCAATCATGTTTGCGACTAGTACGGCTGGAAATCCAATGGATGTACTGTGTCCTTAGTAGGATGGCTTATCGTACTGGAGGTGGCTTGAAGCTTGCTAGTAAAGAGGTGGGACTGGATGATGGCCTGCGCTCCTCGAAGTCGCCCCAAGTCCATCTTCGTATAGAACGAACATAATGCTGCGCGTGAGGTCTAGGTTCTGGGGCTAAAGGCTGGAGCTTGGTGGCTCTCATTGAAGCTTGGTATGGACGGGCGAGAGGAGATGAGAGTGCGCCTTCTCGCGTGTCGCGCTGTCGCGGGATGTCGCGAGCGGGGTCGTTCGCGCCATGGCCACCACGTCGCACATGTGCCCTATTGAGATTCCGAGACGAGTTACGGCCATGATATAGGTATACAGAAGGAAGTTTTCTTTAACTGATACACCCGACACCAAACCATACCTGCAAGGAATTTATCCGCGTAAAGCTGACATATTTTTCCAGAGCAAGGCATGGCTGCAATTCATCCGTGGAGTTCACCGGTCGGCCCCATTCTAGAAGCTTGGATTTCGATCACACAGCCTTAGACAGTAGCCTAAAGCTCTCAAGCTACAGTAAGCAACGCAGTAGCAATGGACGTGTTGGTGCAAGTCAGAAAGTATCATTCAAAGGCCTGGAGGCCTTTCAGCGGTATTCCATTTTCCGCCCAACACCAGTTCTTCCCATCTAGCTCCTTCAAACCGACCAGCAGTATGTCTAGGATCATCCCTATCCCTATATATATGAACATAAGGAAGACCAAGGATCTCCTGGAGAATGCAACCAGAACGACCCCCGCTTTCAAGAAACACACCGCATGAACCAAAATGACAGGCGAGTGCATGTGCAACTCAGACTGTGTCAGCGCGCAACGCCAGAGGAACACCAAGTCCCGATCGCTGGAAACGCGAGTCAACATTGACAGACATATGAAAAAAAAATCCGGTTTGGAAAAAAAAATGAGTTTTAGAAATGAAGAAAGACACAAAGTCTAGGCATCCTCAAGTTGCACTCTCTGGCTCTTTCGGTTCCTGACTTCCACCATCGTAGGTGTCAGAGCCAATCGATCCACAACGCGATCCTCGTGTGGACTTGTCATGGTACGAACTATAGCTCTTGGGCTGTTTGTTCTGCTGACAGATACACTCCTGGCAACGCCGACCATGGCTTTCGCCACAGCGACTTCTTCCGTCCTTCCTTCCCTTCTTCTCGCTTGAATCTCTGCACGCTTCTCACCAAGTCTGCTGGCAGAATGCGGTGGAGTTGACAGACTCTGCAGCCGCTGTAGAGGCGAGGGCGCATCGAGGGGAGCCGAGGCCGGGTGTGATGAGAGGGCACTGAGTTTCGTGACTCTTGGCTGTTTCTGTGAAGGAGAGCGTGAGAGTGGGGTGCCTGGCACACTGTTGGGCATCAGACTCTCACTTCTTTCAGCCTTGTTTGGCTTGGAGCAAATCTCCCACTCGGGCTCTCGTTCATCGAGATGTACCTTGATGGGGTTGGGACGAGCCTGTGAGGTCTGAGCAACTATAATTGTGATTGATTCGGCCTCTGACTCGAAGCTGCGGATCGAAGTAGGGGTCAACGATGGCTGCAGGTACGGAGATGCGGCAGGCATCAGTTTTGTAGAATCAATCTGTATCGTTGGATTCTCTGTATTTTGCGCAAATGATTGCTGGAGTGGAGTTTTCGTAGGCATTGTTCTAGATCGTTTGAGATCCTTCCTGCTGCGATTCATGATGGATCCAGCAAGAGGTGATGGTGCGCGGTTTGGATTGGCGTAGGGGAAGAGTGAGAGTCGTGGTGAACTAGACGCTGGAGTAGGCGACGTCACACTGCGTTGAAGACCGTAATCTGCAGTGGTCTCGTTGTTTGTCTTGTCCTGATGTGCTATTAGCCGAGATCCGACGTGGCCCAATCCCCAGAGTACATACCGCTGCGGACAATTCCTGCAATGGCTTGACCTTCTCAGCGTTCCCTTGTCGCCGTGCCAAGAGAGATGACCGGCTCGGGTCTGACTGCAAAAGGTTTCCGAACATGACGCTGTATCTCTCCATCGTTATATCGGGAAGACTGACGTCAAGAAGAGGCCCACTATCGTCAGCAGACTTGGTGAGACTTTGCTGTGCCGCGTTGCTGCTGGTTTTCGACACATCAACCTGTGGCACAGGTGGGGCGTCGTCTAGCATATCTCGCTCTCCTAGATCCGGCGTTGTAAAAGAACGTTGCATGGACTTTTTAGGTCCTTGTGCTGGAACACTTCCGAGCGTTACTGCCCGTTCCCTGGCTGCAGATGTCTCTGGCGGCGATTGAGGCGGATCAAACTCCCCTGCTGCCCATTTGCGTGATGCTCTGATGTTGGGCCGATAGGTAGGCGGGGACACGCTGCGCAGTTTCTCCCTCTCCTTTTCCTCTGCTGGAGATGCCTGAGGCTCGAGTGCTTCGTCATCATGGTGGCTGTCTGCGCGAGGTGTTGCAGTAACGGTCTGCGCCAGCTGATAGAAGGAGGGTTTTTCCGTTGGCGGTGGAGGTGCTTTACGGAACAACGACTTCCATCGACTGAGTTTCGATTTTGATGCCTCTGGGCGGCTGGCCAGGGAAACCGAGGACTCGTTGGGTTGGCTGAGCATCGCCATTGGAGAACCGGGAAACTTGGGATCGATTGTTGATATCGCCACTTGAGATGACGCTTTCCAGTGTGTGCTGGAGGTAGGCGACCCAAGAGCGATACCAATTACTCCCTGCTCTTTCGTGGCGTCCGGGCTGTAGAGTACAGTTGTCGAAGTGGTAGGCGATTGAAAGGAGTGGATATGGTCCTGAGAATAGATCGATGGTACAGGATTTGTTTTCTTATGGAACATGGGTGGACGCTCTCCAGGTCCACCTGACGTGCTTGGTCGTTTTGCCCTGTCCGGAACTCCTGGATTTCCTTCAGTCCTCGAATCAGAAGTCGCTGCCTTGTATTTGTCAAAGTCCGTTTGAGGACCCTTAACGGGCGGCATTGAGACCCCATTGTCTTGCTCCGTGGCGTCCTTGCGATTGTTTCTTAGAAACCTCAGTGATTTCGACCTTGTAAGCATCCCGGGCATCTTGGGTTTCAAGTTCGTTAGAGTATCGGAAAGGTAAATTGAGGTTGAAGGAAAGACGAGAAGATGTGAGCGCACGCGTAAAGGAATGGACGGCTCTATCGAGCCAGAGAGATGGAACAGGCCGCGACACAGTCGTGGGAAGGTTGGAAGAAGAAGAGATGCAAAGAACGGCGGGATTTGCGCAAGTATCACCACCGGTCCGCCAGGAAACGAACCTGGCGCCTCCACACATCGCTGTCATCATACCAGCGGCAATCATCAATCCACTTTTGCGCGTCTGAGAGAAATTGCAGAGTCGAGAACCCGTCACGAGACCAGGGTCAGGGTAATGCACAATGTGTGAGATGGGTGAATTCGATTGGCTGTGCGGCTTGCCACGCCAACATTACCCATGAACATTGTCAGGATAACCTCGTAAATGTGTCTGCAGGGTAGCGATGCCGGGGGAACAAGCGACAAATGCTGCAGGGCTAAGAAGTTGTGGATAAGCACAAGCCTGGTTTCAAGATGACGCTGGGCCGAGGAGCAATTTCGCGATCCGCCGCCAAGAGGATCTGACCGACATCACTGGCCGTGGTAAGATTGTCCAGCAGTCAAGGCTGCCCACAACTCAGTGTGCTACGAGACGACAGAGCTGAGGTGTATTCGTGCGATACGAGACCTCCTTCTAAGAGACACAGGTACAACGGCAAGCACTGCGGCACTTGGCTGCGCTGAAGCACCAAGTGCTCGCCCGCCTGTGATGGGCGGGAAATGAGGCCCCAACACACCATGGATAACGGCGCGACGTTTCGGAAATACCCAGAGATTGCGCGCGAGGTCTCGCCGCCTTCCTAATCAGAGCCAGGCATGTATACGCGCGACGGAAGATTGAAACAAGACCTAACGGCCTTGCCTCAGGCACTCAACGCAGTGCTGTGTAGGCGGCTAATACTCTGTACATGTAAAACACATCCCATCCCATCTGTGTATCCTCAATCTAGAGGATATGCCGAGCGCGAGTGTAAGCATCTTACCTGCCATACCCCACAGCACCTGGGCATACTCGCGTAGCGTGCCGATACGCCGCTTCGCAAGCTCACCGTGCGAACAATCGAGCGACCGTTCTCGAACACCTCCAGCACAATTTGATGCTGGCCGTCGCACTATGCTCGAGCGCACACAAAGACGCGTGTCAAATGCAGAATCTTGCGAGGTGTATTAGCGACCGATGTACTACCTAGCCTGGTCAGCCTTCAAATGTTAGGGAGACACGGTTTACCTCTTAGGAGAAGCGCATCGCAGGTTGGAATGGCGAACCTGATATCCTTCCGATCAGCAATATCTCTCCTCTTCATTCTGACCACCGTCTGGTAACCCACGATCACAACGGACTCGAGGTCACATCCGGCGCTCGCTGTTGGTCGCTTTCTCCTTACTCATGTACTGCACAACACGCGTGCTCATTTCTTCTCATTTTCGTACTTGCGCGAGTCTCTCATGACAATTTTGTGCCGTGAGTCGTATGGGTGTCGTCGTCCTCTGTAAGGGGTGACGCGGGAAAGCAAGTCAACGGACTGCTTGCTGTTCAGAATGGCAACACATGTAGGTCATGCGTTCAAATCGTATGCACCTATTTTGTCGCGCATAGCTAAGATTTATCAGCGAGGTTCTCCAATACTTATCAACGTCTTTTCTAGATAGCGCGAAAGTGTTTACTAATCAGGGAACTCACAAAACGTCCATGCGGGCATTGGGAGAGAATGGCGGGGATTCCGGAGAGCGCCCAGAGAGAATTTGTTCAGTAATCTTCCAAAGTTTGTATGCATGTCAAGGCTGCTGGAACGGTCTCCCCAAGCGACATGTAATGTAAGAAACCTTGTTTTTTGTATGGTTTCGATCATGACTTGGCGAGTTGGCGCGTCGTTACAATGCGCGCCTCAACCGACGGGAAGGGGGATACTAGTGAACCTTCCAGCAATCACATGCCTCAAGCGAAAGCTGACCACAAGAACTACCGTACCGAACGACGGTCAAGTCTATGGAGAGAAGAATAGCGGAGACACCTTCGCCCGGTCGGCGACGAGTCTAGCCGAAAGTCTAACAACAGACCGACAGGACCACTAATTGGATTTCTCTTGTGGCTTTTGTCCCATGGAATCAACCAGGTCTTCCAGTTTAGATTGTAATTGCCAATTTTCGGACCAAAACTGCGAATTGGTAACAGCGGCGTCTACCGTTGTCGTGTTCGACAGCAAGTATATAAGGTTAGCACCACTTCCGTCCTCATCGCCCAACTACACCACGCAACTATTAGTATTCGACAAGAGCTAATCTTTTCGACTCAGCCATTGTCTTCAGGAACCTGACAATCCACCGCTCCGCACAAGTTACTAGCTACCGCCAACCCTCAACATGGTTTTCAATCCCGAAAAGGACATTCCCGATCTGTCTGGAAAGACGATTATCGTGACAGGCGGCAGCAGTGGTCTCGGAAAAGAGAGTGTCCTCCAGTTTGTCAAGCACAACCCAGATAAAGTCTATCTCGCCGCGCGAACCAGCAAGCGAGGCAACGCCGCCATCGAAGAGATTGAACAACAAGTCCCCGCCGCAAAAGGAAAGATACATTACCTCGAGCTGGACACCGCATCTCTGGCGTCCGTCAAGCAAGCCGCCGATCGTATCCTGGCCGAGAACACGCGGCTCGACATCCTGATGAACAATGCCGGAACCAGCGGAAACCCCGCAGACGTGACCAGCGACGGCTACGAGATCCAATTCGGCACCAATTACATGGGCCCCACGCTCTTCACCCGGCTCCTCATGCCAATGCTGCAGAAAACGGCCGAGCAACCAGACGGCGACGTCCGCATCATCAACCTCAGCTCCGAAGTCTTCAAGCAAGCACCCAAAGAGGGAATCAAGTTCTCTACCCTCACGACATCCGCCGAGGACATCAACAGCGTGGCTCGCTACGGCCAGTCGAAACTAGCAAACTATCTCTTTAGCAAGGTCTGCGCACAGAAATACCCAAACATCATCTCCGTTGCTCTGCATCCCGGCGTCGTCAACACGGGTATCTGGGACAATTTGAAGACCAGGAAGCCATTGCTAGGAATGGCGCTTTCGTTTGTGTGCAGACCCTTTATGACTAGTGTGCCTGATGGCGCCAAAGTGCAGTTGTGGAGCAGCACGGCGCCCAGGGATAAGGTCAAGAATGGTGCTTTCTACACGTCGGCTGGTAATGGCAAGGAGTACACGCAAGCGATACTCAGCAACGATAAACTTGCAAATGAGCTGTGGGAGTGGACGGAGAAGGAGTTTGTGAAGCATGGGTATCAGGTGTAATCTTTGTTTGTCCATCTGAACAGATTTGTTTGCTTAGGGCGTCTTGAGATACCAACTTGTACTTGTACAGAGGATTGCCATTTTTGGAGGATAGTAATAATGGAACATATTTTCTACTCGACTATTTTGCACACTGGAGTGAACCGAATCGATTTGGTACCTAGAAACGCCGATGACCGTACAGACGTGAAGCATCCCAAAGGACTAACGAAAGAGCAACATCATACTGCGTTTACATACATGATACACGCCCTGCCTCACAGATATATTGACAGAGAATTCACGCATCCATACAAACGCCAAAGTCCGTTCAGTCTCGAAAACCTATCAAACGCCGCCGATATGAGACATGAAAATTCATGGCCAAGGGTTAAAAAAACATAACGCTACATCTTACACTTGAGCCTGCGCATACTGACCCGATCTGCCCAAGTCGGCACTCTTATGGTATTGTTTACATGGCAAGTTTTCATGTAAGTCTTGCTCATCGTCCTCAATGTCAAACATGCGCTTCAGCTCCTTGCACGCTACCAAGTATTGCTGTCGAGCACCGGGGCTCTCCCTAAGAGGGTTGGGGGCCTTGTCCCAGCCATGCGGTACACCGGGTACACAGTGATAATGTACGCGCTTTCCAAGATCCTTTTGTAGGCGATCGCGGAATCGTTCACCTTCGGCGAGAAGCATGTCCCATTCACAGCAGAAGAGGACAATGTCGTCGGGAAGCGCCTCGAGCATGTGTTTGGGTGCCATGCCGGGGCTGAGCCATGGGTGTGCAAGATCGAGCGAGGGTGGTTGGAGGTAGGAGTCGTCGAAGAGATCGGTGAAGACAGCGGGAAGGTTCTGATCAACCCTTGAGCAGGTCTCTCGACGCTGCGCGCGAGTTTGTGTATAGTCAGTAGGGGGATAGAAGGATACTATGCCTCTGATCTTGAGAACAGTGTTGGACGCTTCTGTCATGACCGACACGCCCGAGTTGTCTTTGTACGAGGATACGAGGGATAGCGAGGAGGCGCCTGTCTGGCGGAGCATAGCAATACGATCGAGGCGAGACTTCTGGCGCACGAGGGGGACGCGAGAGCCGTTCGGCGTGAGATTCTGGCCGAATGCGGAGGGAGGCTGGAGGACAGCGTTGGGAACGTTACCGGCGCGGCCATCGATGATCTTTGCGCCAGATGTAGTTCGGTCGAAGAGCTCGCCCTGCAGACACAGCGGAACGGTAAAGCTCATGTTGCCTCCCGAGGAGAAGCCCGATATAGCGAACCGATCGGCATCGAGCATCAATTCATCGGCATGCTGCGCCAACCAGAGCACTGCGTCGGCACCGTCCTCGACGGCAGTAGGGAACGGATTTTCGGGCGCAAGACGATAATCGACGCTGACGACGACGGCTCCGACCTCATCGACGACGACTCCACACCAGCGCGCGTCGTCGTGCGCGGTTCCTAGGACGAAACCGCCGCCGTGGAAGTTGACAACAACAGGGTATCTCTTAGTACCCTTGAGCTTCTTATGCTTCTTGTATTCCTTGGGCACGTAGAAATTGAGGCGGAACTTGCCCTTCAAGGGCGAGACGGTGGCATCGATGTCTCTATGGAAGGCCGGCTTGGGTGGTCGCGGTCGGGCGAGGCGATGGAGCATCATGCCAATGCCCATAAGAACGCGCCAGAACTGCGCCTGGACGTGGAGCACCCATCGTGGGCGGGTGCTCGTGTGCTGTGGTGGTGGTGGGTTGTCGACGGCTACTGTCATGTTGACTGTTGATAGGAATGTCGGTTGGATCACCCTAAATGGCGCGTGCCATCAACGAAACCGAGGATGATAAAAGAGTCGAAGGGGGCTGTGCTCGTGGCAAGCCGAGTACGCAGGGGCAGACAAGTCGTGTTTAGTGTCCCGATGGTATGGAACTAGAATTGGTTGCTGCAACAACTTTCAGTTGGGCGTGTCACGTCAAGGGTTGTCGCAAGCGTTGGGATTCTAGAATTGTAAGACCGAAGGCGCGCATTGGTCTCCGATAGGCGATGACGTAGACTAATCAGCCGCCCGCCAAGCGTCACCCCATGCATACGCCGTCGCGTTTTCACCCAAATTGGGAAGCACGCAATCAACGTCGCGCAAGACTCGGTGTGAACGACATGAATTCATGCCGCTCCTAGTGATATTACTACCGACTACGTTGTGTGAGTATGTGCAGCTACGGAATGGAGCCTCCAGAACACAAAGGGTAAAGCCGTTTCCCCAAACTAAAAGCAAGCAAGCCGAGACGGGTATATGGCTGCTCAAGTCCTCAGAAAAGCGCCAGACGCTCACCTATTGATGCTGCCAACGACCATAATACAAATGTAGACATGCATGAGAGGACCGGAAGCCGAGTCGATATCAGATGTCAAAGAACGCCGGGAAGTTGTGGATGCAAAACATGTGAAGAAGAGTCGACAGAGAACGGGGGCCATGGACGCAATCACGCATCGACAAACTCGTACTCGTCATCCTCAGGAGCCACGTGTCGCTTGGGCCGTGGCGTCTCGTCGTACAAGTCAAGCACCTCGTACTCGTTCTTGACCAGCTTCTCCGTCTCCTTGGTCTCGAAGCGCTCAACGGCCTTGTCGAGAGCGTGGTTCAGGATCTGGCTGCCGTGGCTGGGACCCCGGTGGGCGTCGAACGAGTAGGCAATGTCGGCATCTGGAGCAGGCGCAGCCGACGGGTGCTCAACGTCCTCGTCAGCCGACGACTCGTCACTAGCGGAAGCCATGTCCTTGTTGAAGGCGCCGCGCGCCTTCATGGGGCCGTGGGACGATGCCCTGCATCCGTCAGTCCTCTGATAGTCCATCCATGAGAAGAGAGGCAACTTACTTGACGTGAGGGTACAGCTTTGCCGGACGCGGCTTGCCGTCTTCCTCTCGCCGCCCAGGGCCGAACGACTGTCCATGCGCCCACTTCGCCCTGCTGTTCTTGTCGCGGTTGAACTCCTTGGCGTCGCTGCGGAGGTCGCCGGTGAAGGTCTGGGAAGTCGACATGGCGGTGTTGCGGCTTGGTTCGGTAATCGAGGCTCTGATATGTATAGTGACTGGCTGGTAGGGTGCAGACGGGGAGTGTGTGAGTGTATGTGTTGAAGCTAGCAGGTAGATTAGGTGAACTAGAGGGTATAAACAGTAAGAAGTGACAGGCACGACAGGTATGGCAAGGTAATATGGGCGGGACAGAGGGAGGCGCGGCTGATGACTAGCCGCTGTCTTGTGAATGACTCCAAGAAGTGACTCAGGATGATGAGGTCTGATCGGGCGTCGCGAGTGGCTATGCAGGTTCTTATGGTAGATTACGGCTCGTGTCCGGGCCAGGCAGTTGTTTACTTGCGCCGTCCTGATGTCGTCAAGGGCGTAGGCACCATCCCCGCTTCTGTCGTGGTTCCTGATAAGGGGAGCTGTGGGAGCTCATGACCCAGCTTCTAGCTTCCGACTCGCCGAGGCCCATTTCCCGCTTTAGCCCGAAGCGCATCCGGTTTGACGCTGCTGCTCATGATGCCATCATGGCGGTTTCAGACGGCCTGGGTGGCCAACGTGGGCGAGCTGGAGGCTGCCATGTTCCTGGTTGGACATGCGTGAAGCTTGCCAGCTCCCAGCTCCCAGCTCCCAGCTTCCAGCTCTCAAGCTCTCAAGCGCCCCAAGCTGTGCTCCAGCTTCCGATCGCCGACCCCACATCGGCCCTCCACACCTCAGACAGCAACAGTCACGGCATGCATCCCAACAACCCCAGCTTATTACATGACGCCCTTTACCACGCAGCCTTGATAAGAGCCCGGACTCGCCCGCTGTGGCCGTGCACTTGTTGCTAGCTTGGAACAGTAACCTGTTGTAATTACCATGGTTGACCAAGGCAGCCGTCCCAGCCGCATCCTCAGGCGCATGCTTCAGCTGTGGTACGCAGCCTCCTCCTCCTCCTCCTCGTCGCTGCTTTCGACCAGGCCAGCCTCGCTGGGGAGGACATCGGGAAACCAGCCGTACTTTCCAAGATCCACCGTGTACTGTCCCATGGCATCCTGGCTGACCTCGACCCCTTCCCTCCGTAGAGCATCTGCTTGCTGAGCCGCTGCGCTCGGTCCTCTTTGTTCCAGTCAGCAATCGAATGGCAGCCAACAAGGCCATGTTATGGCAACAGGAGGCGCTGACCTCGGACTGATGCCGCCTTTGGCGTTGATCACGCGCTGCCAAGGCACGTTGCGGCTATGGAACGTTGGACTCTTCTTGCTGCTATCGGTCGATGGCGATGGCAGGTTCTTGAGACACACCCCGACTTGTCTTTGACGTCATGCGTTAGCCGTGTTGCGACATGATGACAACGTCTTGTTCATGTACTACCTTGGACATTCGGCTACGACCAAAGAGACATGTCAGCAAGTAGTCCTCATCATCTGGTAATACAACGCACGCTTTCCTACCAGCTTGGCAATGTGACCATAGCTAGTGACCTTGCCAGACGGCACCTCCTGAATCGCCTCGTATACTGCCGTGTACCATAGCCAGACTTCCTCTGAGCGCTCTCCTGGTGCCATGATGATCCGGGGTGTACAAGTGACTGAGAACGAGTGCTTTGTGTTGAGCGGGATCAACACCTGCAGCACGCGACAACACGAGAGCACGTGATGCGGAACAGCTGCGCGCGCCAAGCTCTCAACTTTCCGTAACAAGCTTCGCGAGTGGACATTTGCAACACCACTCGGCCAACACGCACTCTGAACATGTCTGGACTCGCCGATTATTTAGCCAAGAACTACCTCACAGCAGACTCGGAAAAGAAGTCGAAGAAGCGCAAGAGGAAGAACAAGGATGCCGGACTCATCATTGACGACGACGACAATCTGGGCTGGAAAGACAAGGCAGACGACGACGACGACGATGCGCCGATGATAGGTATGGGCATTCTAACCTCTGCACGTTGCGCAAGCTTGAGTCTAACAAATCACGCTGCAGTCGGAGGAGGCACGCTCAAAAAGTCCAAGAAGAAGTCCAAAGGCACGAGTGCCGCGACATGGACAGCAGTAGGCGTCGCCGCGCCCTCTCATGCCGAACAACTCGCAGCCGATGCAGCCGCCGCCGACGCCATCATAGCAGGGACCGCTGCCGATCGCCAAAAAGCTGCCGATGCCGAGGACGAAGCACCGGAAATGGTAGACACAGATGGCGTTTCGAGGATGGAGTCTGGCGCAAAAGCAGGACTGCAAAGCGCCGCTGAAGTCGCGGCAGCAATGAAGAAGAAACAAGACGAGGAGAAGCGCAGGGCCGACGAGGTCGCAAAGGAACTGGGGAGCGCCGCGCAAGAAACCATCTACCGAGACGCCAGTGGTCGCATCATCAACGTCGCAATGAAGCGCGCAGAAGCTCGGAAAAAAGCCGAGGAAGAGGAGCGCAAGAAGCGCGAGAAGGAAAAGGCAGCGCGCGGAGATGTACAGAACGCAGAGGCCGAGCGCAGGAAACAAAAGCTGCAGGATGCAAAGACGATGACTGTTGCGCGGTATGCAGATGACGCGGAACTCAACGATGAGCTGAAAGAACGAGGGCACTGGAACGACCCTGCTTCAGGCTTTCTGCGCAAGAAGAAGGCTGGGCGCAGTATTACAGGCAAGCCTCTGTACCAAGGACCATTCCAACCAAACCGGTACAACATCCGTCCAGGGCATCGGTGGGACGGCATCGATCGGGGCAATGGGTTCGAGAAGCAGTGGTTTGACTCGAGGAACCGCAAAGCAAATATCGAGAAGCTGGAGTACCAGTGGCAGATGGACGAGTAGGCTTCTTGACCTACTCCTACCAGGCTCTCTAGAGCTCGTCTACGGACATGACATTGATAATAATTATTTGCATAGCGAGGCGTTTGGGTTTGTTACATACAATGCGCTGTACAATACAAACCTTTCAGCACTTTCGTATGAGATTCTGTTACAACCCATGGGTTCTCGCAGTCGCAAAGTAATGTTGAGTGTGCGAGTCAGTCTACGCCCTCACATGACGTCGTGACGACTTTTTGTCCCGCTCCCAAGTTCCGACATTCCACTCGCGACCACGCGCCGGTGATGCGTCCCACCCTCCATGTCCCTCTCCAAGTATGCAAAGACATACTTGTTGAATCACTCGAAATATAGACACCTCAATGCATTCAACTCGTTTGGCGACCCGGCCGTCCTCACTCGCAACGATGCCGCCAGATCGAATGCCGTCGACGAACACACCGCCAACAGCGTCGCCGACAAGCCAATTGCGATAAAAGACAACATCTGCACAAAGGACTTGAAGACTACCGCTTCTTCGGGAATTCTCAAGGACTTTAGCAGCCCATACGACGCGACGGTGGTAAAGCTGCTCCAAGATGAGGGTGCCGTGGTGGTGGGCAAGACGAACATGGATGAATTCGGTATGGGATCGCACTCGACACATTCACATTTCGGGCCGGTGAAGATGCAGAGATATGATGGAGAGGAGGCAAGCGTAGGGGGAAGCTCTGGCGGAAGCGCGCTTGCTGTCGCGACCTCGCAATGTTGGGCGTAAGTGTTTCGTTACCGACGAGGATGGACCATGTGCTGAGACAATTAGTGCGCTGGGTACCGATACTGGAGGCTCGGTACGGCTTCCTGCTGCGTACACGAGTGTCATTGGATTCAAGCCAAGCTATGGACTGATATCGAGATGGGGTGTGATTGCCTATGCCAACTCTCTCGACACAGTTGGGATATTTGGCAGGAACGTCGCGAGTGTGAAGCAAGTCTTTGGTGAGTTTGTTCAAGTTACAAACTGCAAAATTCACGTTCCTGATCAAGTACAGACAAGCTCAACATCCACGATGCGCGTGACCCGACTTCCGTTTCCAATACCACCCGCGCAAAATTCCGCACACAGAGCCGACCAACATCACTGAGGATAGGCGTCCCCCTCGATTACAACATTGACACACTGCAACCGGCTGTCCGAAAAGCCTGGCTTCTTCGACTCAGGCACTTGTGGGATCGTGGTCACACTTTGCATCCTGTCCGGCTACCCACAACGCAGCAAGCGCTATCAGCTTATTATGTTCTTGCACCAGCCGAGGCATCTAGCAACCTTGCAAAGTATGATGGAGTACGCTTCGGCAGTAGAGCACAAGGCATCGACGGAACTCCAGACAGTGTCCTCTTTGCTAAGACTCGAGGTCAAGGTTTCGGTCCAGAAGTTCAGCGACGCATACTCCTTGGAGCTTTTTCACTCAGCGCTCAGGCTATAGACAACTACTTCATACAAGCGCAGAAAGTTCGCAGGCTTGTACAACAAGACTTTAATCGGGTGTTTGCGTTGCCAAACCCGCTGTTCGACTCCGAGGAACCTTTGCCAAAGACAGAGGGTGTGGACATGATTATATGCCCCACGGCACCATCAACGGCGCCATCGTTGGCTCAAGTCAAGACACAGGACCCGTTGCACTCTTACATGAACGATGTCTTCACTGTTCCAGCTAGTCTTGCCGGACTACCAGCAATCACGCTTCCCACAGCTGCACCCTACAACGAGGATAAGTCTCAGGATTCGGATTCCGCCGACCCTTTCTTTAACACTATAGGACTGCAAATCATTGGTCAGTACGGAGACGATCAACTCGTTCTCGATGCTGCCAAGGCGTTGGAGAAGATTACATGTACGCCGCAAAACCGTGCCGGGCCTGAAGTGGACGCGTGGGGCAACGGGGCGAAGTCAGATATACAAAAGGAACAAGCTGTGGAGGTTGTGGGTTAGTTCTTAAGGTGTTGGGGCCATAAAGTCTCGATGCTGCTGCTGCTGTCCTGTGCAGAATGAGTCGGATAGCGTATGGAGCTTCTTTTGTTGGTGGAAAAGGTACACTTGCTGCTGAGAGGAAATGCTTCGACGCAGCTTCGTATATCCGGAAGATATAGGGTGGCCGATATGAGCAGTGGTCCCATCGTCTAACAGTTGCATCGATCCATGTGCTGCGAAGGGATAAATGGATCAGCTGAGTGTATGTACATTGACGGAGGCTTGCTGTTGCAGCATACGGGGAGATTGACTTGTACAAGTGTAATGACAAAGTCTCGAATACTTATGAGTGAGGAAGCTCCTACCTTTGAGGACAGTCTCTAAATGACTGCCATTATTGATACTTGCAACCCATGTGATCAAAGGGTGTCAGATCTACCTTCACATCCAAAACGTCCAGTCACGGCTTATCTCTCTAAGATGCTCTCGTCAACGCCGATTTTGCCTTCCAATTCCTTGCCAGCGCCTATGTCTTTGGCGAGTATGTTGACGACAAACGGTGAATGAAGGACTTTACGGACGCTTTCATTAGTGTGCACAGCCATAGTTGGCGCCTCAAGATGGACTCTATCGTCCTGTACACGTACGACTCTACGAACTACACATTGCCCATGCATGGATTGTTGGATGTATATATGTATCAACCACGATTGAGCAACGCTGAGAACGTTAACTTTAAGGAGCTACTGGTCGAGTTTAGGACGCATGTTCTCCACGCGTTGAATGAGGCGAGAGACAATATAATGAGGGATTGGTGCGAATGTCTGAACAATCCAAGGGTGTATCACATATAAACGGTGAACGGAGGAGTCAGTAGGGATGCGTACTCAATAACAGCGATCGATTCGTTGTAGGAGTGGCGATGCTGTAGCATTACAAGGCGAGATTTATGTAGATTTGTGGTTTACGGGGTAGAGCAAATACTTGTTCGTGGACGAGACCGACCGTGTCGAGATGACTCGACGACACAAAACATACAGGAGGAAAGCTTTTCGTTCAATCACCCCATATCTGGCCAGACGATCTCAATTCCGTAAAGCAAACAGAACACACGGGCCATACACCTCTTTCGAACATCTTGTATGTGCAGGACATGCAATATGCCCTTGTTTGTAGAAGCCAAATGTTCAAGAATTCATTCCGCTTCCACTGTACAACCTCGAAGGAAACTTTAAACCTGTCGTCGTCGTCGTCGTCGTCGCTGTCGCCGTAGTTTCCCCAGAGAATGAACAAGGAGGTTTGTGGGGACCCCACCTTTTGTAGCTATAGTGAAACAGGGCTGATCAGTGATCACACGAGATGGTGACGTTGTTCGGTGTTATAGCAGAATGTCGGAAGGATATTACGTCGGCGGTGGACATTACTGTAGATCAATAGTGCGCTCCACTTTATCGGCGACTCTTTCCTTTCGATGCCGATCAGGGTTAGCGTCTTGTCTAGCGCCTGCCTATCTCGACTTCTCCGGTAATTCTCGCCGTCACGTCCACTTTCCTCGGCAGTTTTTCCCTCAGGATGGTCTGCTTTGAAAAGACGTTTACCCAACTGGACGACAGCACTGAGCGGAACGACGCGAAGCTAACTACGGGGAATCTGGGGTAGCACAGACATGCTTATGCGCGTTTTCTGGGGTCTCCGAGCACCCCATACAGTTACCGCGGCCTTTGAAGATGCGGAGACGGGCTTATGACGACGGCGACAGGGGGGTTGAAGGCTTGCGAAGGCTTGCGGTGTCATTTCAGCCTCTTAGAAGCAGATTCCGCAGGTCAATGACACGCAACCTGACATCGGAAGAGCAAGAATGGGATCAAGGCATTCATCGAGCTTTCACTACCGATCCTCACGATCTGTAGCAGAGCAGCTCGGCCAGTCTCGGACGCAAGGGTCCCACAGAAACTTCGAGCGAACCTGTCGACCCAAGCGGCGTTGCCTCAACAGCAGGACCCCCCACACGCGCACAACGCGGCCAGATCCCAATTCACTCAGGAATCAACTGACAGAAGCTCCCAAATGGTGGTTATCAGGCCCAACTAAAGTGCATTCGTTTGAGGCAACGTCGGCCGCTCTCCATACCTAACATTCAACACGTTCATCTTGGCGTTTGCCCCAGGAAATAGTCGGATGAGCGCCTAACGGCAGTCACACGTCTGGCACTAGCGTTGGCAGATGCTGTACATGGTGTGGGCCCACCGGGCAAGAGTTAACGCGGCATCAAGCGAGGTATCGAAAGTGCATAAAGCTGTCGATTGCCTCCCCTCAATCACTGCTTCATTCAGGCAGAGCCATTCACTACACCAGGCGGTTTCAGCGCGTCACGAACCATACCACTGAACGGCATCATGGGTGAACAAGATTCCATCAAGAGCGCGCCTTACGAGCAGCGCGAGTCGATGCCCCCGTACTCCAGCAAGCAGGGAATGGTAACCAGAGAGCCCTATGGACCAGGAGGTATGCATCTTCACCTACCAGAATTGAATCGTACTAGAATGTGTGTGGAAACTAACTTCAACACTAGGTTTCCGTGGGCTCTTCTCCAACCCATATGTTGCCATGTGTGCAGCGTTCGCTACGATCGGTGGTCTTCTCTTTGGGTACGACCAAGGTGTCATTTCGGTGACCCTTGTCATGGATCAATTCCTGAATCGATTCCCACGTGTCTCAAGCGAAGCGTCAGGGGCCGGCTTCTGGAAGGGTTTGATGACTGCTATGCTTGAGCTGGGCGCCTTGATTGGTGCTCTGTTTGCCGGTTGGATAGCAGACAAGCTGTCCAGGAAGTACTCTATTGTCGTTGCAGTCATCATTTTTACCATCGGAAGTATTCTACAGACAGCGGCAATGGACTACGCGATGCTGGTAAGTTGTAACTGTACGAAATGCAATTGAGACACAGACTGACTTTCTGCAGACAGTCGGACGTTTGATTGGTGGGTGGGGAATCGGAGCGTAAGTTCTACCCCTTTCTATCCACTGCATATGTACTAACTATACGTAGTCTTGCAACTATCGCTCCACTCTACATTTCCGAAATCGCACCTCCAGAGATTCGCGGTGCTCTGCTCGTTCTGCAGGAGTTCAGCATTGTTCTCGGCATTGTCATCGCCTTTTGGACAACCTATGGTACGCGCTTCATGGCCGGCGAGTGGTCATGGCGTCTTCCGTTCCTCATCCAGATGCTCCCAGGTCTTGTTTTGGGTGCTGGAATCGTTTTCCTGCCGTTCTCTCCACGATGGCTCGCTAGCAAAGGGCGCGACGACGAAGCGCTGGTTGTACTGGGCAAGCTTCGCATGCTCCCTACCGATGATCCTCGTATATTCCAAGAATGGTGTGAGATCCGCGCTGAGGTCACTTTCAACCACGAGGTCAGCGTTGAGAGGCATCCCCAATTGCAAGCCAAAACCCGCATGAATGAATTCAAGCTGGAGGTACAATCTTGGCTCGACTGCTTTAGGCATGGATGTTGGAAGCGCACTGTCGTTGGAGTGGGCATCATGTTCTTCCAGCAGTTTGTTGGTATGTACCCCACTGGCTCCAGCATTGCAAACAACTAACAACAGTAGGCATCAACGCTCTCATCTACTACTCGCCCTCTCTCTTCGAAACGCTAGGCCAGGACTACGAAATGCAGCTTCTGCTTTCAGGAATCATCAACTGCACACAGCTCGTTGGTGTCGTAACAAGCTTGTGGACTATGGACCGCTTTGGACGCCGACCGCTGCTCCTTGTGGGTGCTGCTCTCATGTTCATCTGCCATCTCATCATCGCTGTCCTGGTTGGCAAGTTTGGTGGCCGATGGCTGGATTACGCAGCGGAGGGTTGGGTTGCTGTCGCCTTCCTATTCTTCTTCATGTTCAGCTTCGGAGCTACTTGGGGACCAGTCCCATGGGCCATGCCTTCAGAGATCTTCCCGTCTTCATTGAGGGCAAAGGGTGTTGCACTCTCGACGTGTTCGAACTGGTTCAACAACTTCATCATCGTAAGTCTACACTTCCCCTGTAACCCACATAAGCAGCGACTAACACGGATCAGGGTCTCATCACCCCACCTCTCATCCAAAACACCGGCTTCGGAGCCTATACCTTCTTCGCCGTCTTCTGTCTGCTCGCCTTTGTTTTCACTTTCTTTGTTGTGCCGGAAACGTCTGGAAAAACACTCGAGGAGATGGACCAGGTTTTCAAGGATGTCAGCAGCGAGGCGGAAGAGCAACAAAAGGCTCGCATCATGCGCGATATTGTGGAAGGCAAGCGGAACGAAACTGTGGTTCCTTGAGGAGGATTACAATGACAGCCTCGCGCCGTCTTCGTTAGCTGTTTATCCAATAATGAGCAAACAATTGAATACAATGAATTTTCGAACAGCTTTACACGCAGGCACGTATTCGCTAACCTCATGTCGCTAATACGTCGTGTTAGCTCTGTGCACTAACAAGCTCTATTGACTTATCGCTCTGAACGAGAAATGCGGTATATGTCGCATCGATTTATTTTCATGTCTGGAGTCTGGACTTTCGTTGGGTATGGTACGTGCACATATGGTACAATCGATCAATCGATCGAACGTCCGGTTCGTAGTCGCATGATACAAAACAGGCGGCTCCTCGCTAGAAAGTACATGCCGTGCGACCTGACTGAACACTTGGGTCGAATGCGATCGCATTGCTCCTCATATTCAATCCCCTTGTTGCAACTCGGGCTCCAAAACTCTCCACAACGCGAGTATTCTTTCTCGGCAGGACTCCGCGGAACCAAAGGCAAAGTTGCCCTGATGGGTCTGCCCCAAGAACTAAGCGCGCCATGGCCTGATCTCACTTCCGTACCCCGTTGCTACTACCTTCACTCCACAATTCCGTATCTGTCCCATCGTCATCTATAGTCCGAAGTTCTCCAGGCCAGATTCGACGCCACCAACTATCCCCACGGCTTTTGCGAGACGTCGTGGCCTCCCACCAGCAAATTCCTGCAACCTCGTAGTGAGCATTTCCCAGTTCTCGCCCCGCACAACTCTCCCCAGCACGACATCGTGGCCCGACTGGCTCCAAGGCCGTGATAGTTCCGAAGAACCGCGTACGGGTTGCCCAAGCACAGCTTCCAGCGCAAGGTGCGCATAACGCACAGCCTCGTATGCATCGCACGGTATGCCCAAGTCATCGAGCGGCTTCGTTATTACGCTCTTGGGGAGCTCTGCTTCGAGATAATCTGTGATATTCACGTTGCGCGCGCTCGGACCACTGATGAACAGTTCGTCGACGTTCTGACCGGCAGGAAAATCGAGCGCAAGCAGTCTGCGGTACTGCCTCAGAATGTTCTCAGCCGTTATGCGTGTAACCGTAGCAACGGTATCTTCTTCGGAGAGTTTCAAGAGCACACACTCGTCGATGAGTCTTTGCGCTTCGTGATCGCCAAACATTTCCCGAGCTACGCCTGGCGAAGGCAAGATGCGTGAGTAGTCGTATGTCTTTAGAAATTGTGTCACAACGCCTTCGTGAGGCTTCCCTGGCATCGCAAACTTTCCATCGTTGTCTTCGGTTCGATCGTTCGAGGTGCAGTACTTCATGGCGTAGTCGATGAGTAAACTTCCGGGTCCGCAGTCGCGACAACATGTTCCTCGAGCACTCCCGTTCGATAGAGGAGGGATGAAGCTGCAACTTGCAAGCTCGCCGATGGTCAGACATGCGCGGAATTTAGACGGGTGTCTCAAGAAGAGTTGGTCGACGTAAGCGGCTGGGGATATATGAGGCCTTACGGCGTCGGCCTCAATGACTGTGAAGTCAAAGACGGTATTGACGCCAGTGTCAGCAGTGACATGAGCGTTCCATCCTAGTGGATGCGTGTTCAGATCGCGGCTTTCGGGCACGTCAGATCGTCTTAAACCCGAAGTGTGTGTGCCTACCAGGTCAATGGACGCAAGCGATATGTGGTGCTTTTCGCAGAAGGTCCTAATGCCATTGGAAAACAGGCCACCCAGTAGCGCGTTCAGGCGTGTCACTGGCGAAGATTTGAGCTCTACTTCGTGGAGGGAGGCGAGGATGTGGTTCCGAACAAGAGGCGATGTAGGTACTGAGCCGCTCTGTCGTTCATCAGCATTTACGGCAGTACAACGTCGACAGCACCAACCTGGACAAGCTCTAGGTGTAGCGCAGCATCAGGCGATGACTGGTGGTAGCGGACCAACGCAAGGTCGAGTTGATTCAACCCGCTTCCGCAACAGACGCCCAGTACCTGGATGTCCAGTGCAGATTGGAGTCTCTTCACTGTCTCTGCCATATCAATTTATCGGCTGCTATAATACTTTGCCGAGTCGTTGCGGTGAATGCGAGGCTTGGATGCTATTCGGTCAAGCAATGCATTCGAACATCCCAGGTGCGGAGGCGATAAATATCTGAGTCTGGGAGGTGGTACCTGTCCAGTGACGTATAACTGCGCCGTCGCCAGAGGTGGTTCGGGCCATATCCCCATAAGACAAGTTGCATAGGGAGATGCATGCTGAAGGTGAGCTGCGGAGATGGGGAGAAATAACCAAGAACGTTACGCAAGAGTCAACAGATCCTGTGGGCTCTCGCCGTACGGAGGATCATGTGATGTACTTGCAGTTCGTTACGACTTACGCGAAAGGGGAGAGCTGACCGGAACAAACTCCCGGCTATCAAAACTGACGTAGCTGCTCGACAGTCATTCCTATGAAAACTCATCAGCGCATCCACAATTAGGAAATGCACAGAAGACTATGCAAGCATGTATCTACTGCAGTCGTGTCACCTGGAAAGCTCCCAAAGTCAGGTAATACAAAGATGGTCGTTCGTAAATTGATGCTTCTTTCCGAGGACCCAGGGGTGGTTAAAGTGATGCTGGAAGACGTTTGTTGCTTGAGTCTTGTGCGCCGCACTAGTGGTCCCGGTGGCGAAGCTCGTATTAGGCCATAGCGAGCTTCAGGTGTGTCTCCAAGCTCAAACAGATATGTATAAGATCTGATATATACTACCTAGGTATATTACGCAGAGAGCCTTAATCAAACCTCATCAAGTGTTCTGCAACACGGTACATGTCAGCACTACTGAAAGCATCACGAATGGAAAAACAAGATACCTATGCTCATGACTACGGGACGGAACAACTGCATCATACAGGGCTTACAAACATCGTGGTTGACAAGCTTGCCACCTCTACAGTCACCATTCTCAGCTACGTGGGTCCAGCTTCGACCACTCTCGGTCTATTTCACCGAAAACCGCAGCAGACCTTGGACCTTGTGTTGCCTCAAGAACGTGAAGGCGCCTGAAATCAGCATGCACGTGAAAATATTTACCGCATCGAGTAGACCGCTGGGTCACATAACATGCGCAGTTACAGACTAAGGGAGCATGGGCGCATCAGAACCTTCGGTCCTTTCTACAATATACAGCAGCTCTTTGATTAGGACGAGGCTCTAGCTTTGGTATGACATGATACACTCGGAACAATGACCCGAAAAGTTGGGTTTCTAGATGTGGAATATACCAAAACACATATTTAGTTTTGACAATTGTCATGTCCGGAGTTGTATCCACAGATTTGGAGTGTCGTAATGAGAATAGAGAAAACCGTGTTGAGCTCAGACGATAGGTATATAAATACAGGTATAGAGCTGATCATAATGTTGAGCGGCTGCTTCGTTAATATTACGTTGATCCATACAGAGCATGATGACACTGGCTACCAGATACTGGAGCACCTCCTTCCTTACTTCAGGCGTCCTGTGTCGTCTCCAACATCTCCTCCATTGGCCGTCTTCTGGTGGGTTTAGAGAACTACCAGCAAAGGTGGACTTTGCTCAGTACCAGTGGCTGCCTTGATGGTAGTATATGCGGATGAAGAGTCAATGCCGACCCAGAACCGTGGTCCACGGACTAAGCCGGAGAGGCGGACGAGTCAGTGATACCCCACTCGGGTTTCAACGCATTGCTGATCCAGGTCGTCGGCCATACGTGGTTTTTCTCGAAATTATCCAGGAGCTGTACTACCTGGTCCCTTTCTTTGGGGTCGCATACAAGAGGCCCCCATATGAAGATGGTGTGGCAGACGGTAATTGCCAAAGGAACCGTTTCTGGTGAGCTATTACAAGCCCCGCAAATAGCGCGTGCATGTGATAAGATCTGATGCTGTTTGGATTAACGAATGTTTGTTTTTCTTGATGGCTGTGATGCTTACATCTGTGTCAGAAAGGCTCCCAACATTGCGGATTGCAAACTTCGGGCCTGGCTTGTAGCGCAACAGCATAATGCAGGCAAAATGGTAAAAGCCAAATGACACGGCTGATGAGATTGTGAGCATCAGCGCAAGAATGGGCCTCGGGATGGATACAGAACTTACTATGCCAGTCGGCTGTGAACAGGATCTCAGGAAACGAGCGCCCGTCGCCGGCTGGACCTTCAAAAATCGGATTGAAACCGTCGGGCCTGTCACGCATCCACGTTTGGACAAGGTCCCATAGCTCATTCCATCGTCGCATCTTGTAGGATTTCTCGTTTTGTGGCTCCTTGCCATGGAAACAGAAATTCACGACACACGCAAGATTCCACGTCATTTGGTTCGCCCAAGCGGTCTCCAATCTTAACCGCGCCAGCGGGTGTGCATCTCGTAGGGAGCTTGGGGTCGGGTGCAGTTGTAACGAAAAGTCGATATCAGGCGGCTGCTGATTGATGGTGGCATTGTAGAGACACTGACGAACGTAAACCCAAAAGGCAGCTTCGCGCAATGTAGGCGCCGATGGATCTACGTAGTGATTTCCTTGAGACGATCGGATAATGGCCGAGCAGCCTGCGAGATGCTGTTCATCATCAGAACCAGTGCTGGACGGGACTAGAGGTACGTGTTAGGGAGGAGAAGCAAAAAGGGTGAAGTAGCACCTACCATTCAGCTGCTCGTAGAAACGCAATATGACGATAGCACACAAAAGAGTTTCGTCGTGGCTAGCAGCTTGCTCATTCAGTCGTTCGATGAGCAGGGCAATGCAGCGCTGGTAGGCCGCTTCCGCTGTTGCATCCTTTCTGCAGTGGCGAGCCGCAAAGGACATGACGGCGTGGCACAAGACCGGGCATTGTTTGACTTTTTCGGGCACGCCCAGTGTAAACTGGCGAGTGGCGTCTGTACAGTCTAGCCAGCGACCAAGATGCTCGGTATAGTGGTGCACCAGTAGGGCCTCTTCATGTGTCAAGGAAACAGGCTGGGGTGAATAGTTTCCCATCCCTTCTGGCGTGTCCTTGCGGTTATGTGAGTGCAAATGTGCTTGCTGCATCGCCTGACGGGTATGCATCGGCAGCGAGCCCTCTGACATGCCGTCCGGGTTAGGCGACTGCAGCAGACTCGCCACTGACACGCCACCCGTTGTACTCTTGGACCTAGGAACAAAGTATGGTGAGCCTGGCGACAACTGAGCCTGTGGTGAGGAAACGCTGGTGGATTGGCCTTCCGATACCCTGTCGGTCCGACTGTTTTTCCGTCGTCCCGGTGAAGTGTTCCGGCTGAAGCTTCCCTCGCTGAACCTGTTTGCGTGGACGGCTTCATCCACTGTACTGATGCCATCGACTTCATCGACGCCGTCAACTTGCATCATATCACCCTTGGTTTCGGTTTCATCGTCGGTGCCACCGGCAGCAGAACGACTGGACGATGGTCTGTCAGGCCGGTAGTCCTTGAACTTGGTATGTGCCTCTTCCCATTGGCAAGGACGGTTCTTCTTGCCACAGGCTTTGCACACTGGACGGGTTTCGTCGCCTGCGTGCAGTATCAGCATAGGAAGGAGCGCTCTGCAACAGAAGACTCACACTTGACGCGACGGGCTCGACAGGTAAGGCTTGTGCAGATCAGCGGACTTTGTCACCGTAACCTCATGGGTCCACTTACCAGCCGCTCCTAGAGCGGAATTTACTGTACAAAGTCAGTAATATGTTTCAGCTGTTGGCTGGGTACCGGCACTTACCCCATATATAGAAATTCGAATCTAACGTCCGAATCGAAGTGCACCTGTCGCCGTATTAGCGGGTGCCCTGGACTGTGCCCTGCACCTCGAGCTCGATCGGGTGAGGGAGATAGCATTCGTCATGAATTGATAGGATGGTCAGCATGGGAAGTGCGTACCACAACTACGTAATCGGTAAACCTGTCGTATTGGGGACCCTCCTGACGACGTGTTGGGTTTGCGGGTGTGCTTTACCGAGGCAGTGGCATCTGTAGGATCTTGTCGGCAATATTCGATAGGATCCAAGAGCAATGCAGCAAGGCACATGGAAGCGCGGCAGGTGCGAGCTAGATATGCTACAGGGTAAAAGGCTGGCCAGATCTAACGACAGTGTCGATAACAGTAGTCGTTTGCTAATTCGCCAGTACATGTGCCCTGATGTCTGATGCGGTGAAAGAGGAGTTGGGCCTATCACTGACCTGTCTAAAACGCTGCTATCCGCTATGTCTGTGGTGTTGGCTGGACCGCGGTGCAACGCCACTCTGTGCCCGTGGAATCGATTGTGTGCTAAGTATACGGTATCCATGCAGAGCCTATGCTCACTTGGATCAGTGCTGCCAGGTGCGCTCGATGTTGGTGGACCCTGGCTAGGTGAAAGGCAAAGGACGGAACAAGATCCCGCAGCCAGTCAGAGCCGGCCAAAGCGAGACGCTTGGACCACATGTGGTCTGCAGGTGCTTAGGTAAGTGGCTGTCGGAAGAGGTGTCCATTTGCTATGCACCAGCTGTCTCAGTTGGCTGCTAAACTGCCAGACAAGAGCGCCTTTGCCCAGAGGTACTGAGGTCCCGCCCACTGCTCCCCACCCGTCGGTCAAACGTCTCGCCACACGGCCACCAACATGCTCCACCCACCAAAGTCCACGCCTCGTCTCGACTCTGCAAGTTGGACCTTTGCGCCCTCACCAGACGACCGTTGTTCACGCGTTTGCGGTTCCGTCGTCCACAACGTGCCCTTACCACACCACCACTTCATCACAGCCGAGACTCTTCACACCTCCCACCCACGGGCCTCTCTAGCCATACCTGCCTACAAACACCGACAGCCGTACACCGTCGTCCCCGCCGTAATCCCGAGAGAAAACAACGAGTTCCGCGTAGAGCGTGCCACTGCCTAGCCGCATTCCGGAGCGCAGACCCGGCAGGCTAGGACTAGGTGCATCCTGCTGTACCAAACTCGTCCGAATTGCGGGCGCGGCGCCTTTTAGGGACGCACGAGTGTTGAACATTCAAGGCCACGTTCCAACATCTGTGGATTTGCTCTGTATCTTGACCTCTCTGAGCCGCAACAAACAGAGTCTGGAAGCCAACACACCCGTACGAGGATCCGGTCCTACACAACGCATGCCGTGGAATTTCTGCTGTTGCAACGCCACTTCGCCAGCCTGGGTACCTGTCGAATTCATCCCGTGTTTTGTTTCATCGAGTCCTTCCTAGGCATACGTCTTGTCTGCGAGTTCCGATAATGCGATCCTACACATACCCGCTTCCGGATAAGGTTCGACGATACCATGCAAAGTTCTAGGATCATGTAGTCGGAACATTCGTCGCCACATTTCAGAACGCGGTCTGTATGCCCGAAGACACGACCGACCTGCGTCTGAACACTTCAGTCTGTACCACGCATCTGGTTTTCATGGGTGTGCTTCTTAATCTAAAGGCATTAGCGTATAACGTAACAAGGCACAATACACAAGGAAAAAACATACTGGTAGATTTCGTTGGGCATTCCCTTCGGATATAGGACTTTTCGCGCGCGGATCGTGATCCGTGACGTGACCTATGGATGGGGGCAACTCCACTCAACGATTTTGAACCGACGATTTTGGCCGAGACGAGCACAGAAAGGCATACTCTGAAGCTCGTTGGAAACGCGTTCCTGAGAGCCAAAGTCAAGATTGAACCAAAAAAGAAGTACTTGTGTCACCGGTAAGCTCAACGTTTTAAAAAACAGCCACATAATGTTGGACATGTGGAGCGATTTGCACGTCGGAGAATAGCTTCATGCAGCGCATCGATCACGGCAGTCGACAATTCACGGATGCGGTGAGATCGGATTGTCTCCACAAGATCGGGTTTAGCGAAATTGCATGGACCATGATGGCATTTGCGAGCTACCAGCTAGACAGCCTTACGCGATCGGCCGATACGCGGACGTTATATCCGTAAAGGTCTCGGAATGTCTGGCATGCGACAGACCAAGGTAACTACATTAGAGCGAGATTGGTCAAACCAAGTGCGCTCCGCGGCACAGTCGGTCCTACCACTGCCTCGCGCTAAGTGCCACACTATGACTTGCTAGTGAAGATTCCCCTCTGGGCCTTTTGTCACAACGATCGAGAGCGTCGGACCGGCTTAAGTAGGTATAGCTGATCGTGGCTTGAAGGTAAAGTCAACGTCGGTTCATCAGAACTACAGCAAGGCACAGCTGCTCAAGGGAGGAAGTGCTCGAGTACATAAGACATGGATACTATGACGCATGATAATTCACCAACATAGGCTGTAAAGCTTAAGGCGTGCGCTTTGGCACTTGGACGATTCTTTCCGCACTGGTGTGCACGCATTTCTCCTTGGTACAGGCACCAGCGTGTGTGATATAAGCATGAAAACACGCTCGCCATGCGATCGTACGTCAGGCTAAATTCCTGGCGTACAGATTACTGTCTGCAGCAGTGTAAAAGTCGAGACTTCCAAATGTGATCATTTGATTGCCAGCAATAGCCAATACCGGAAGTTTACTACCGTCGGCATCCATGCGACCTTCATGTCTTCGTTGCAGCGCTGTAGAGCTATTCAATGACAATGTCCAACATCAATGAAGTACTATATATGCAGGGCAACCTTCAACTACAAGAATCTTTGCAAGCTCGCGATGGTTCCAATGATGCTCAACAGGATAGTAACAAAGTGGAAAGGATTCCGGCATTAACCCTACTGTGCGCATCTTATATGTGTACTTTGTCCAACTTCTTTCTCCCCAAATTGCTCCCTGTTTCCTTCACTTTCCCTGTCACTCTCATTTTTACATTCATTTTGACTTTTGCGTGCCACATCGAGGGAACGTGTTTTTGGAACCGAGTGCAAACACACTCCTGCTTCTGGCGGACTCTCACCTTCTTCCTCTTCGGGCACGCTCCGTTTGCATTGATCCGCTTCGGCCCGTGCTTGCTCTTATGACCTTTGATCTCCTTCCTTCCTTCTTCCTTTACTCACCCCACCCTTTCCTAACACACACACCCACAAAGCCACCACAATCAGGCCATCAACATGACTCTGCTCCAGCTCTTCAAGATCTCTGTGCTCTTTCTCCTCGTCGCACTGACCACGGCTTCACCCATCGCAGTTACCGCTACTGGAGGTGTCTCGGTCCCGATCACTGTCCCCAGCGACGTCTCGGTCGCTATCCCAGCCGGTATCTCAGGCGATGTCTCCGACGAGGTGTCAACTCAGATCAACTGCTATCGCTGTGTATACATCACCCTGTTTTGCAAGCAAGTTCGCCTCAGTGAGGACCAATGCTTCGAACTGCGATGCAAAGACCCTGACGTAAGTTCATTTCCCTAATACTGTACCGCCTGGTGTGCGCAGGTTGAACCTAGAGTATACTAAAACATGAACTCACAATCACGTAGTGCTACCGATGCCGTAATAGTTGCCGCGAGACCGGTCAACTCGATGGCTCCGGCTCTGCTACTGTCGACAGTGTCGTTGCCGAGAGCTCTCCGACCCCTGTGGCTCCAGCAATGAAGCGCGAGGAAGCAAAGAAGTGCTTCTGGGTCTGCATTCATACATACTGCACGCGTCAGTGCATCGGCGATGATGACGTTGCAGCTCTCAGGGCCAGTAACGCGCTCGTCATCGATGAAGCCGATATGAAAATCGACACCACCATCTCCGTCAGCTCGAGCCATGCGCAACTGAAGAAGCCTTTTCTCTACCACTGCGACTGGACCTCTGGTATATGTTGGTCAGATCCCCCTCGCCAAGCGGTAGCTGGTACCGAAATCAGGATTGAGGAGATTCCGGATATTCCAACCAAGGTCTGTCGCGAGGTCTGCACCACGGACGAGTCGCTCTGTGGAATGATCTGTGATGTGAATGAAAACGAGGACAAGGGTGTCGACATTAAACAAGCTGACACTGCTCACCACGGGCTAAAGTGCCACTGGGAATGCATGTTTGGCCAGTGTTGGGCCGTCTGTGGTCCGATGATGGCTGTCGGCTCCGCGGATGCCAATTCGGTTATGGGAGTATCCTCTCTCGAATGCAGCTGGGAGTGCTCTTCCGGTCAGTGCTATGCATGCTGCATTCCTCCGACCAAAGGAGAGATGAGGGAGAAGCGCGGTACACCTCCTCGACCCTGTCACGAACGCTGTGACGACGACAAGTGCTGGGTCGTCTGTCCCCGTCCACCGGTAGAGTAGAAGGGTCTTTTGTGGTATGGTAGCCAGCACATGATCATTCTACAATCTCTGACTAACTTGTACTAGTACGACGGTTCTGCGAGGTGTTGGAACACGACGACTATCAGCAGGACAAGAGCGGATGAAAGCTCAGTAATGTCGACACGTGGGATGAAGTGCCTGGGAAATGCCGGGGCCTTGTACCAGTGATGTAGAGGTACATATAAAAGTGAAATCATAATAGTAATGAAATTCGGGTGTCTACTTTGTGACGTCAGTTCTATCAGTCGTGGTGCTGTACAATATGTACAATATGCTCATTCGTCGCTTCTTGGCGCCTGATGGTAGCCCAGGTTAATCGCCTGCACTCTTTCCCATATGATACAAGTTTTGCTACAACAGAGGCGTGCTCGTCTGCATGCTCTGTTCTGCGCTCCATTTCATTTTCCGTGAAATATCTCTCTCTCTCTCTCTCTCTCTCTCACGAGATTACATGCCCCGGGCCTTTAGGAATTCGGCAATTTCACCAGAATGATGGCCCTTGACAATGACGTGTTGTGTCACGCTGTTGATCTTGACGTCCTCGTTCTTCTTGTTCAGGAACACTCTCAGCTCGTCCCGCAGCGCCGATACGTCTCCGGTGATTTTGCGCACTGTTGTCAGGTGCAGGTTGCCTCCTCGCTTGTAGTCGGTGTAGATGGGCAGGTTCTTGTTGGCTGACCTCGAGACTGCATATCGGGGCGGTGGCAGAGACAGCTTGGGCGTGCGCGACGTCTTTGGCTTGTGGGCTGCCTTGTTGTCGGCTCGTGGATGCTTGGACGGCAGTGTGGGCTTCGGTTGGGGCGGTTGGGCGCTGTCGCCTTCGGTCAGCGACTCTGCCGCCGCAAGGTCGGCGGCTCGCTGGGCCTCGTGGGGCGTTGATGGGGTTGGTGGGAGTTCGGAGGAGGGTGTAGAGAAGCGGGCGTGCTGTCGGCATGCGACTGCTCTTGGGGCAGCCAATGGCCTCAGCAGCGGCAGCAGAGAGGCGAGGCGAGGCATGCTGTGGCAGAGAGAGGCCCGTTTCAAGTACAGCAAGCGCAGCAGCGAACAAGAGGCGGATAAGCCGATGGTGACGTGAAGGGTGCCGCCATGGTTTGCGGCTCAACACCACAAGTCTAGCGTACAGGGTTCCTCGCTTGCGCACAGTCGCGGGTTTTTTCACCCCGCCACGGCCGACATAGCGAATTTGTCCACCACCCTCACCCACCACGCTGCACCCACCCAACCTGCCACATCCACCCAACATGGCCGACTCAGCGGCAAGCGGCGCAAACGTCGCCGAACAGTACTCGCTGCTCCCCAAGCTCATGCCCAACCTCGACCGGCACCTCATCTACCCGCTCCTCAACTTCTCGAGCGATGAAGAAGCCGACCAGACCGTCGAGCAGAAGAAGCTGCTGCTCGAGCTCCTCAAGCCCACCAACATGACGGATTTCGTCGGACAGCTGCACCAGGAAGTCCACGGCCTCGACGACATGTCCGACGAGTTCAAGACCAAGCGCGACGAGGTCCTCAAGAAGCGCGACCAGCTCGACGAGGCCACCAGCAAGATCAGCGGCCTGCTCGACGACGAGAACGTCGTCACAAACCTGAGGAGCGACAAGCAGCAAAACTTGGCATACCTGAAGGAGAGCCATGGCGTTGACATGGACATGGTCAACCAATTGCTCGAGTTTGGCCAGTTCCAGTATTCGTGTGGCGTGTACCCCCACGCCGCTGAGCTGCTCTACCGATTCAGGGTTCTGGTACGTTTTGCACGCCGTGGCGCTCGTACTTGGCTTGCTTACTGACTCCCCGTGTCATGACAGACTACAGACGGCGACAAGGAGCGCGAAGCCACCTGGGGCAAGCTCGCCTGCGAGATCCTCTCCGTAAACTGGGACTCGGCCATGGAGGAGATCAACAAGCTCAAGGAGATCATCGACACACGCCTCTTCAACAACCCTCTCGCACAGCTCCAGCACCGCACCTGGCTGATCCACTGGTCCCTCTTCCCCCTCTTCAACCACGAAGCCTCGCGCGAAACCCTCACCGACATGTTCTTCTCCCCCGCATACATCAACACCATCCAGACAAACTGCCCATGGATCCTGCGCTACCTCTCGGCTGCCGTCATCACCGGCCGCAACCGTGGCCGCAACTCGAACCAGTACCAGAAGCAGCTCAAGGATCTCATCAGGATCGTGCGACAGGAGGGCTACGAATACAGTGACCCCGTCACCGACTTCATCAAGGCCCTGTACATCGACTTTGACTTTGAGGAGGCGCAGAAGAAGCTCAGCGAGACTGAGGAGATTCTGAAGAACGACTTCTTCCTCTTGGGTGCGGCAGAACAGTTTGTAGATGCGGCGAGACATCTCATCTCGGAGAGCTACTGCAAGATTCACCAGAGAATCGACATCAAGTGAGTACTGGCCATTTCCACGCAACTCGGCATTACACTAACACACGACCAGGGACCTTTCGACTCGTCTTGGTCTTTCACAAGACGAGGGTGAGAAGTGGATTGTCAACCTCATCAGGGACACTCGTGTAGATGCAAAGATCGATTACCAGGCCGGCACAGTCGTCATGAACCACCCACCACAGTCCGTCTACCAGCAAGTCATCGAGAGGACAAAGGGAGGCTTCTTCAGGACACAGGTTCTGAGTGCGGCTGTGGCGAAATGAGCGTGACGCATACTGTATCCAATGCATTTGCGTGTTTTTTTTTTCACAACGGGAGGGAGAGAGCCAACAGCTTCTGGGGAGGTCACAATTGGGGGGAGATGGATGACGATCATGAAAGGGGATGAGGAAATGATCGAAAAGTATGGATTCGGCATTTGGGGTTTTACGAATTGGGCGTGGCAAATACTTGCGCACTGCATGCATGCATGGGTATGGGCGTCCTGCTATGGCTCGTGTAGAGCCATCTGTGTTCCTCGGCAGCAGCACATGAAGCGCTGTGTCGGTAGTGGACAACAAGTCGTATCCTAGAATTGAAATGGACGATGAAACAACACTCCAGCTGTTATTTATTTATTTTTCCGCCGTTCGCACTGTCATACAGTGCAAGTCCAATTCTCAGTTAAAAAGGAAAATCTCTTTTTTTTTTACCGTCACTCCCAATCTGTTCAGGCCTGTGCCTCCACCTCAAGCGTAATATCTCGGCTCATCAAAGACGTGATACCTATGTCCCCTGACACCCTGCCCCTTGAACAGTTCCGGGAACCTCAAGCCCGCAGGAACCTGTGATTCATGTACAAGCTCGTTTCCATTCTCCGGCTCGCCAACGACGAATTTGCCCACCTGCATCAGACATCATTAGCACATACTCATTCTGGTGTAATAGACGGGATAAGGAGGGAGTAACTTACCTGCAACTCGGTATCCGTAATGGTATGTCTGGAAACACGCGCGTACCCACTCCTCTTCAAGCCTTTGTAGAGAATGTACTCGCACCATCTATCCCAGTCCGTCGGATCAATGTCCTTCATGCCGCTCTTCTCGCCCACATACGTGTTGTAATTGCCCTCGCCAGGTTTGATGACCAAGTACGATAGGAGGATGGCAGGGCGGGGCGTAGCCTTCATGCGTTCGGCTAGATACTCTGACTGCAAGCGGCGGTCCTCGGGATCCTCTTCCTGGCCCGAGTGGAAGACAAAGATGTCAATCATCTCGCCGTAGGCGTCGATTGTGGCTTCGATGGCGGGCGCGAGTTCGCCGACGGGCGACGGGAGGAGATGGTGTGTCGAGTTTACAATTGGGAACTTGGAGAGGAGCGCTGAGCCCCATGTATGCTTGTTCGGGCCCGGGCCAAAGTCGACATACATGCCTAGGTCTTCGGCGAGGAACTGTGTTGTATCGCGATTGCCCATGATGATGCGCTGGAGATCGCTTTCTAGGAGGCCTATGACGTCGACTTCCATTTCTTTGATCAGGTCACGCATGCGGTATTCAGAAGACCACATGTCGTTATCAAGGGAGAAGTGTATGGTCCAGATGCCAGCAGTAATGGACTTGGTTTCTGGGTGGTAGGGCGTGTAGTCGTATGACGGGAAGCGTAGATAGGCGGTAGCAATGGCAATCAGCTCCAGAGTACCGAGCACGTACAGGTAGTAGGACCGTTGTCTACCAGCGGCTGCTGTGATGACAGCTTTGCCCTTGTAGCTTTTGAGTGCAGGCGGTTGCGCGGAGACACTGAAGACGCCAGCGCCGATTTGGAGCATCATAGCTGTCATGACCCAGTCCGTGTGTTCGCGGACAAGCGGGCCACCGGGAACGAACGCGTAGGCTACAACCCAGACGTGGAAGAGAACCATGAAGTTGTAGACCAAGAATCCAAGCCCGAAAGTCCGGCCTGGTGAGTGGCGCGCCGCGTGGGCAATCAGGATGGGTGCTGCTGCCATGGTGTACACGGCAAGAACAAGGGCACCATAGAACCCAGACCAGTGACTCGTGGTCGTTAGGACGGCAGCGCCGATTGAACCTACGCCATAGAAGGCCCATGATTTTGACAGGTTTGGCGCGAACAATCCAATCATAAGGCCCAGTCCCATGGCTAACAAAGTCAAAGTGCCATGGGGAACAGCCAGGGGACCCCGAACGGGGTAGCCTTCCCATACCCAAGAGATCATCGTGCTCGAATCGGAGAGCAACGAGTGCATGGCGAACATGACTCCCGCCAACCCAAAGCTCGCAAAAACGGACGACCCTTTGGTAGGGCCCTGAGCTGGCACGTCAGCACCAGAGCTGGCGGTAGATCTGGTCGATATAAGCATCGATACGAAAGCAACCACGAGACCGGTCTTGTTCCATCCGCCGTTCGCTTCATGCATGATTGGCCAGATTGGGTTGTTTGTCCAGAAGGCAAACTTGGCAACACTAGAAGCTATCAGACCGATGGCGAAGGCAGAGATGCGTGCTTCGAGACGATGTGGCTGGGATCGTTCGGCAAAGAAAGTAGCACACCATGCGAGGCATGACATTGATACGCCAAATCCAACCGCAAAGAGTCGGTTGACAGGCGTCTTTGCGAGAAACGCGAGAAGTCCGGAGAGCGAGAGCAAATGGAAGAACCAGATGTAGCGAGTGGCAAGGTAGCGTATGGGCTTGATGCCGAGGAAGAATGGAGAGATGGTGCACATGACCAAGGCCTCGTAACCAGAGATGCCCATGTGCCATAGCGGGAAGTCTAGATGTCATCAACAAGGGCGTTACAATCGTGAAGCAGGGATTGAACGTACACCAGACGCAGACGCCAAGTGAAGTCAGCATGGACCAGAAGACAAACTGTAACCAGTCAGTTGCGTCTAATAGCATCTTGATATGCCACTTACTCCATTGTACACATCTGCTGCAGCGTAAATGAGTCCAGACCAGGAAAAGGCGCCTGCGAAGGTCGCGCTCATCTCCTTGTTTTTTCTACCATTGTCAGCAACGCTTCATGTTCCAAAATCAAGTTGACAGCTTACTCTTGAATGCTGTCTGATGTAGATTTGGAGCCCGCACTACAAGGGGTGTGTTGTCAGAATATGATCGTAAGAAGTATACATTGGTGTTGAGTGTCTATCTATATCGGGAGACGAGGAACGTACAGGCGGGATACACCTCGAACATCCTTGACGACAACCTCCAAGTGTTGGAATTCGATCATCGTAACAGCATCAAAGCCTACATCGAGCAGAACCAGTGCCCATTCGAAGAAAGCGTAAATGGTGTAGGCTAGAAACACATTAACGAGGACAGGATAGTACCATGAGATGACATACCTCCAGCAACACGGTGCACCTTGTGTTGAATAAAGAAGTATATCAATGGCACAAGGGTTCCGAAGAAGCTGCCGGCAAGGACTTTTCGGTACTTGAGGGCAGTGGGGTTCTTGGGGCTGAGGGCAACACAGCCCAAGGTCCAAGGAAGCGTTGCGACCAGGTATGAGATCATGAAAATGTCGTGCCAGTCGTGGTCGTCGGTAGAGGTCACATATGTCCATCCACCGCAGGTCAAGGTCCGAAAAATGCCAACGCCAGCGATGAACTTGGGGAGGGACGAGTTGGGACGACGGGTCAGGATGTACCAAAGGCCGACCAGGGCAAATCGGGGGCCTGCACATGTCAGTATAGTCGTCCATGCGTCAGGTCTTGTTCCGTACCAGATGTGAGAGCGATGAAGAGCATAAACACTGAACGCTCTGGGTAGCGGTCGCCGATGGTCGCGGACACGGATGGGAACCATTCATCTGGGTAGCCCTGAGTAGTCTATCAGTCTAATGCAAGCCTGATGTGCAGCATGGGACTAACGTAAAACTCATTCTGTACAATCTTGTGGTAGTGTAGCCATCTGCGGGTGTTCAGTCGCGTCGTGGGGTAGATGAGCGTCAAGTGCTTACATTCCGACTACGAGGGCGCCAACAAAGGCACCTGTACTTGCCGTCAGTACGGGAAATCACGGGGGTGTCAGGTGGACATACAGTAGGCCATGGCGGTATGCGAATACGATATCCATTTTCCATTGAACTACGTCTTGTGAGCATGCGGAGCTCTCGGAGGTGAGGTCTGCCCGCGCGTACCGTAGCGACGGTGTCGCCGTCCTTGTCCTTGACCATTGTAAAAGATGCAGGTAGCCCCTCAGCAACGCTCGAGCATTGAAGGAGAAGAAAGAAGCAAAAGAGCGTCGTGAAGTGATGATTCGCAGTCGTCAGACACGCGAGTCTGTCTCCTGAAGCTGCCACGGCCAGGGTTCGCGCTTCCGAGGTCCGCAGCCAAGGCGCTAGCGGCGGGAGCAGCTTTAGCCTGGCTTTTTTCCCAGGCGCCGTCAACTTTTCTGATCTCGACTCTGCCCGCAACACACACTTGACGCGCGCGCAAACATGGCCGGGCCGAGTGACAAGGCGCGCTTCTACCTCGAGCAGTCGGCGACGGAGCTGAACGAGCTCGAGCGCAAGAAAATCTTCACACGGGTAAGGTGGGCGCACTCTCGCGCTACGCCATGGTTTTCTAACAAGCTGCAGGAAGAGATCGGCTCCATAGCGAAGAAGCGCTCCGACTTTGAGCACATTATCAATGCCAGAGGCTCGCACCCCGAGGACTACATGCGGTACATTGAATTCGAAAAGAGTGTCGATGCTCTCCGCCGCAAGCGAGTAAAGCGACTGGGTGTACGGTACAAGGGCTCTGGCCAACGGACAATCTACCTTCTCTACAATCGGGCCACGCGCAAGTTCCCGGGCAACCTGGTGCTATGGATGCAGTACATCGACTTTGCGCGCAAGGACAAGGCATACAAAAGACTAAACGACATCTTCACCTCTGTCGCTCGACTCCACCCGACCAAGCCTGACGTATGGATCCTCGCGGCGAATTACTTCATGGACACACAGGCGGACATTACGAATGCGCGAAGCTACATGCAGCGAGGGCTGCGCTTCTGCAAGAACTCTGAAGTCATGTGGCTCGAGTATGCAAAGCTCGAGACTATCTACGTTGGCAAGATCGCTGGCCGGAGGAAGATTCTCGGGCTGGATATTGATCGCACAAACAAGTCGCGCACAGACGGGGACGGGGATGAAGACATGATTGCGCTCCCCGAGGTGACCGCAGAGGACGTAAATCCCAGCTTGAAGCAGGATGATGGTGTGGATGAGGTAGCCCTGCAGAACTTGGCCTCTGCACCAGTACTCACGGGCGCTATTCCGCTGGCAGTCTTTGATTCCGCCATGAAGCACTTCCAGGGCAAGACCAAACTCGCCGATGATTTCTTCGACATGTTTGCCGAATTTGATCAGCTAGCCTGCATACCGCGCATCTTGCAGCACGTGCTAGATTACCTGCAAGAGAATTCTCCACAAGCCGTAGAGACTGCCATCTGCAGATTCCGCATGCAGCTGTTTGGCTGCGATCCTGCCGACCCCGAGATCGCCCTTGCGTTAAGCAGGGCCTTGGACACGATAAGCTCCACCATTCAGCAATATCCTGCCGAGGCTGTCAGGGTTTCCGAAATCGCCGTCCGACGGCTGTTATCTCTACATCGGCTACTTGCGGATAGCGACTCGTCGTTGCAAAAGGCATCGCGAGCAGCACTACGCAAGTACGTACGGGCCATGGAGGATGGTGAAGGTGATAAGGTTGCTAGATTGGCCGGATCGCTGCGGCAGCAGGGAAAGAGAGACGATTCCGAATTGTTGGCCCAGACGGGCATCAAGTACTGGCCTGCAAACGAAACGCTCCAGAAGTTGTCGTCGGCGGTGGAAGCGTGAAGGATCGAGAGACGTTGGTCAGCAGACACCAATTGTACCGAGCACTCCCTGCATCAAGTATTCTTCCTATCTCTTATCGGGTCGAACGCCATAAGCTACACCGCTATGGCCACACTCGCACTGTCGTGAGACGTGCTACGGTTTAACGGTCGAACCACGTCACCTGCGCGTCAAGCTGATCAATGATGCTGTGGCAAGCCGCTTCCCCGCAGACCGCTTCACTCATCACCCCGGCCTCGCCGCGATGTCTTCTTAGCGCTCTGCTGCTTCTTGCTCCTAAGGCGGCGCTCGTTGTCAGACTTTTGTCTGGCCGGTTATCAGCTTTCGGGCCGTCGCTAGGGCCGTCGGATTGGACCAAAACGTACAGATTTTTGACACGCTGCACCTGTGCTGCTGGTGTCTCGGCGGGCACAGCATCTTGTCCAGCCTGGGCAATGGCTTCGTATAAGCGCTTGTAGCAACTTTGGGCATTGTCGCTCTGCTTGCGACTGTCGTCGGCCTGCACTATGATGGTATTTGACCTCGCAGCTACGTAGCGGCAACGTCTAATCTCGCCATGTAGAGCGGCAGGGACATGGTGCAGCAGGGCGTCCAGAGGCACCTTTAGAGTAGCTTTTGAATTGACTCTTTGTGCACGTTTTTAGCATAGTGCGACGTTGGAAATTTATTGTAGTGTGTCATACTTGTTGACGTTCTGGCCACCGGGGCCTGATGATCTGCTGAAGCTCAGTTCGCCAATGCTGTGCAGGGGGATCGTCTCTGCATCAAGGTTTGCGAGCCAAGTGCGCGCTGCGCGAAACTCGTCGCCCGTAGCACTGCTGGCAGCTGTTCGGGTCTGAAACGAGACGAGCGAACGGAAGACGAGACGGCGAGGCAGCATCACCGATCGTGCAAAGTGCTCGGGGTGGTGGGCTTTGTCAAGATGAAATCATGCAGGTGTTATAGAGGCATGTGCTCAGGCTAGGGTCAGAAAGCCCATTTTAACCACACAACGGACGCTAGAAGGGCACTAGAGCACATCACGTGGGCAAAGCTTAACCAGAGAAGTTGGGCATTCTAGGCTGTCCTCGGAGTCGATGCGGCGCCGTGTCCCAACCTCTGCTGCACCACACTCCCTCTTGCACCTTGCCTAACTGCGCTGCACCCACCATCTCTTGCCACTTTTACGGGACCCGCTCCTCGCTTCCGTACCTGTGGCTTTCGCGCGTCTGCCATCCCATCCATCTAACCTCGACCATCATATAGCACCTGGCCAGCCCCGCCATCGGCGTCTTCCTCTTCTTCTTCTTCGTCTACTGCTAGTGCTCAATCTGCTGCAGCTCTCCAGCCCTTGTCGCGACGGTGCGTTCCGTAGATGCTTTGAGTTGACTTCCCCCCTTCACCCTCGCCTTGTCTGCCAGCTCTGCGCTCTGGCTCCGCAGTCTACATGAGACCCAACTCCAGTCCACCGCAAGAAGCTGAGCACGTACGGCACCAGTCACTGACGCCGGAGAGCCCGCGTCCGCAAAACGTCCCGTCGCCCGCCAACATTCCCATCCTTGTAGAGCACATGGATGCAAACTATAATGATGTCTCCCTCAGCAACACCGACTCTGCAGCTCCTGCCGCGCCCTATTTTCACCACCAGGCGCACAGCTCCAGCGCGAACGCGAACACGTCCACGCCGTACTTCGCCGACCAGTCCGCGACGCCCAACTTCCAGACTGTAGGCGTACAGGGCGGAGGACATGATGCGCCGGGGACGTTCTCTCAGTCGACTGGTTTTGGTGGCAGCATGGGTACGCAGCCGCATGGTACCTCTTCAATGCAGAATTTCACCTCACAGCATCAGTCGCGCGCTGCCTCGGCCAGTGACGCGCAGCACGCGTCTGGTCAAGGCCTTCCCTCTGCGTACCCATACTCCCATGACAATGCCTATGCTGCACAGCATGCGCCCGCCCAGTCTACCCAAGGCGCTCACTACCAGACTGACGCGCATATTGGCTCCAATATTGACGTACAAGCCCTGTTGGACTCTCTGACACCTGCTGCCAACAATGCGCCCTCGACTCAATATGCTCCTGCACAAGTGTCCGCCCAGTCACCGCAGACACAACACCATGCCTCGTCGTTGCCCTCGGCCACAAATCTCCCTGCGAGACCACCTACCCAAGATAAGCCCGCTACACACCCAAACTATGATCCCAACGATGATATCAGATCCTATCATCCACAGAATCAGCAAGCGCCCAATGCCCAGCAGAGAGGAAATGGCTCTTTTCAGCCCATGAATGTGCCGAATCACAACTTCTCTGCAACGCCTGCCCATGCTCAGCAGCAGCAGCAGCAGCAGCAGCCCGGTGAGCGTAGCGAAACGCCCGACGATGAGGACCAGAGGTGGCCGCCCGAGGTGAATAGAAGATATGAGGAGTTTTTGGATCAAGAGAGAAAGTTTGTGACAGAGGGGCAATGGGACCAGTTTCCCATGGGCTCGCGTCTCTTCATTGGTGAGATGGGATTGTTTTGGCACCAAGGATGCGCCTAACCTTTTCTTAGGAAACCTCCCCACCGAAAAAGTCACTAAGCGCGACATCTTCCATCGTTTTTACCGCCACGGCAGGCTCGCGCAGATATCGATCAAGCAGGCATATGGTTTCGTTCAATTCTTGGACTCGGAATCATGTCGCAGGGCCCTGGATGCCGAGCAAGGGCAGGCAGTGCGTGGCAGGAAGATGCGTATGTCAAACTATATCTCTGCGCCACTGTTAGACAGTCGACTAACGAGAACAGACCTTGAAATCTCCAAGCCCCAGCGAAACACGAAAAAGATCGAACCACCGAATCCGACACCGCGTAGACGCTCGCGTTCGCCGGATTACACTAGGGGCGGGACGGGACTGGCGCCCAGGGATAATCGCTATGTAGGGCATCCAAACTCCATGTCGCCGAGGGATCGACGCTTTCGCGATCGGGATGATTACCGACCTATGCGATCGCCTTCGCCACGGGCTCCTCGGGGCATACGATCACGAGACAGGAGTCGCGACAGGTTCGATACGCGATATCGTAGCCGATCCAGAACACCACCGCGAAGACACAGAAGCCCGTCTCCACGTCGCGACTATACAGAAGATGGATTAGACCTTCGACGCCGTTTACCTCACGAAGTACCTGACATCCAGATTCTCGTGCTCAATGAGGGCCTTCCTCGGTAGGCTGATCATCATCTTTTGCTGCGTGATAGCAGGCGCTAACACTGTTGTAGTGACTTTATTCGCTACGTCGAGGACACTTTCCGCTCGCAAAACTTACGTAGTAATGTCCTGATATTGAGTGGTCGATTCCCGGAACCAGCTGTAGTTCGCAGACAAATCCTCGAAGGCGTCCTAGCTATTGTAAGGCTGGATACTACTGGCCTGACCAAGGGTAAGGTCAGCGTCCAAATTTTCGACCGACGTGGTGGTGCCAACAACGTCCAGTTCAATGGTATGATCACCCATGACTTATATGAGTGACGACTGACTCGTGTTCCTAGAATATGCCGATCTTGACCCCACGACGGCTGGTCTACTCGTCAACAATGCCAAACAAACCCAGTTGCGACCAGTCATGCCGCCATCATCCTCGTACGGATTCGGTCAGACTCTGCCACCGCACTTCCCTCAACCGAGCAACCCGTTCCCATCTCTGCCAACTACTCAGCCCAACATCTCCAATCTCATAGCATCCCTCGACGGTGCTAGCTTGTCGCAGTTGCTCGGTGCAATGTCTGGCAACAACATACCCCAAAACGCGCAACCCGCGCCGAATCAAGGCTTAAATGCCGATCTTGCACGCCTGCTTGCCCAGGTGCCTAGTCCTGTTCAAACCCCCGGTTTCAGTGGCTCGGCTCAGCCACATCTTGCGCAGCTGAGCAGCCAGTTCCCCGCACTTGCTTCTCTCTTCGCAAACCAGAGCCAGGCCGCCGCTCCACCAGTGCAAACGCCTACCCAAGCTGGCCCCGCACCAGACATGTCTGAGATCATGGCCCAGCTCGCTCAGTATCAACGCTGAGCAAACTATTTCCCTACAGCCAGAATCCTAGATATCAAACACGGCTGTCTCGGGAGTTACCACCAGATAAACCCGACATTGCTACAATAACCCATATCCTGTATGCCACTCCATCCGCACATGCATCGACATGCTGTATATCCCAACCAAGCACACCCGACTGCGCCATCCACCCAAACTCCCCTGCCATGTATCTCCCACGAACCAGCTCATCGAAAACATAGTAAGCCGTTGGACCCGTGCTATTCGCCTGGCCCTGAATGATGAACCTCGAAGGCCCTCGCATCCTTGTTCCGCGCAGCAACCCCATGGAGTACCTATGCGACAACTTCCTGGCGACTTTATCCTAACCCACGCGACTTATAGAATTCCTGGCGACGGCCTACCTTCCCGGTCCACGTGCGTTGCAAATTCCGGATGAGGCCCTACCCCATTGACCACTTCTATTCAAGGTTTTGCTACACTTGCACTCATATTTTCTGGCCTGTAACGGTTGGGTCCTTGTATCTTCTACGAATTTCCTTAGTTCTGGTAAATGGTAGCTTCCTATTTTGATTTGATCTGACTTAGCGTTCTGCAAGGTGTTGATGGTCGCACAGTATCATGCCATGCATTTGTGCTTGGAGTTTCTTCCAACCCCTTAGAGGCAAATTGGCGTTTTTTGCAACGCTTTCGCGTTTTTGTATATATGGGCATCAGCAAGGCGCGAGCAATGGTTTCAACGAGATGATGTACTGTCAAACACGAGATAGACGGGGAATATTCTCAAATACTCAAATAAAGCTGCACAATTCCAATCCAGCAGCAAGCTTGCAATATGCATTTATCATGACAGTCATTAGTCGACCAAGTCGAGTTAGCGCTGACGCGAGGTGTCATGACGTCGCGTGTGTTCCTTCCGCGGCGACCCAGTCTTTTCTTTGGCGTCCACTCCAACACGACATGTTTCCCACGTTTTCTATACCAACTTCGCAAACATGAACTGCCGTCGCAGCATACGCATCCGGGCTCTGACGCCTGCATTGAGCTGTCAGATATGGCATGATGGGTCCCGGAATATTGTACAATGGGGGATGCAAGCAAGGAGGTGGGAGACACAACTCAGACGGCATGCCTCATCTTCAGCGACGCCAGCAAAGAAGACAGTATACGACAGGGCCATGCCACCACCTGCCAAAATAACCCAAGCGAATACACTCAAGAACCCAAATTCTCTGCATCTTGCAAAAAAACCTCAAATTTCCCCCCTCGTTCCCGCACAGACACCGACCTCGACGGCTACGACTGTCCCAACGCTGCGAGCGAAGGAGAAGCTAAACCCACCAGCTTTTACCTATGCCCCCGAAATATCTGTTCCCGCACGCGAACCAGACCAGAACTTTGTCAAGTGGTTATACCGCGCCGGTCGCGCATACCTCACCTTCTACAAAACGGGCATTTCGCATGTGCGACAAACATCGAAATTCGCCAAGACGCTGCGCCAAAAGGCCGCTCAAACACCCAACAAAGACATGAGCGAGGTTCTGACAAGAGCGGAATGGCAGGTCGTGCGGAGAAGCAGGGTGGACACGTTGAGATTACCGGCGTTTGGCCTCTTGGTCTTGTTACTTGGAGAGTGGCTACCAATTGTTGTCATGTACATTACGCCTGTAATTCCCGAGGCGTGCAGAATACCACAGCAGGTCCAACGCACGATACGCAAACTCGAGGACAAGCGGCAAGACCGGTTAAGAAGGGTCGCACTGGACGCCATGCGTCTTATGAGCCGAGACCGCCCACCCATTGGCAGCGCATCTTCTGACGCGATATCTGTTTCTCTGCCGAAAAGTGGACTGTCGATGCCAGTCACCACGAAGAATTGGAACGAGATGACGCTCTACGAACTCTCGCTTACCGCCGCACAACTCGACTGCTATCCCGCACTGTTTGACTGGCTGCCTCTGACACCACCCAAGTTCCTCTTACAGCGCAATGTTAGGAAGAAATTGGAGTACTTGAAGACGGATGACAAGTTGATCAAGAGAGATGGCGGGTGGGCGGGTCTTGGGAAGGAGGAGCTCCAGAGGGCTTGTGTGGATAGAGGTCTGCCTGTATTGGGAAAGAGGGAAGATGAGCTGAGGAAGGCATTGGCGAAGCTCGAGGGGTGATACGGCGTACACGAGCAAGAGAGGCTGTACGTACGACTATATGATTTGATGGAGACGTTGAGATGATACGCAAGGGCTGAAATAGACATGCAGACATGTTTTTTTGTTTGCGATAGAGATCTCGGAGATACCCAAATATCACCCCTCCTACAACGATACGAGTAGCAACATGCTTGAACATTTTAGGGCACATGTGTGATGATTGAAAACTTGAATACGAACGCTTTTCTGCTGGCACGTAAAATTCATTTAATCGCATCTGAGAGTGCATTTGTGCGCATGTGTTTGGAAAACTGGCGGAGGTCTAACCTTCACCCACACAGCGTTGGCAGCGTCAGGCAAGGTTACTAGATGCGGAAAGTTGAGCAACACGTTGTCGATTACGGCACTATTGGAGGGGCAGAAGAGCAGGCGTTCTTATCGAGGCAACGAGGGCATGGCGGGGTGTCTGGAGTGGATGGAGAATGGAGGGGCACCATGTCGACATGACTCGCTTGCTTTCACAGGCACGTTTCCTGGAGATCTCCTGTTGAGATGATAAATCGTGTGGAACGAACAATGCGTGGTTTAGTTATATGAGAAAGTAATTCTGTCATCTGGGAATTGAGGCTTGTTTGTTATATCGATTGCTCTTCCTTAGGTCTTGACAGATGACTTTGGCGCTACGAAAGGAGACACTCTCCGTTCTCATGTATATTTACTTTTGACCCATAGAAGTCCAGTATGTATGTTTGAGCTCGTGCGAACTTTCATTGCGAACGACAAGGTCATCGGTCTTGAGGTCTACCGGAGGGAACTTGGTCGGCTTGATCGTTGCGTACCTAGGTAGCATCCGCGAGTAATTTACCACCGAAAATTCTACGAGATTCCTCAAGAGATTAGCATGTACAGATGGTTTCCATATCTTGCTTTCACCCCAGCTCTTCTTGTCTCCCATGCTATCTTTTGGCTAGGTCGGACACCGAGTAGCACATCAAAAAAAAATCTCGAAGGAAAACGGCTGCGCTTCGCCTTCAAAGTCGTCTTTTCACAACATCGTCTTCGACATGGAATATGTAGGATGGCAGAAGACGAAGTGAGGGATCAGAACAAAGAAAGGAATACAAACACGCGGAGCCATACTGACGATTCGTCATGGGTCACTGATGCAGACGGCAGGTTGCGGTGAGGGTGAGACGCCCACACGGCGAGATCTGATTGAAGGGCAGATTCTAGAGTGGACTGTCTTGACGATAATGCGCAGAGATTCGTAAATCTCCCACCGCTAATAGAGCAAGGACTTTGCACGGAGAAGGCGGAATCCGTGGTTGCTGTTGGAAAGCCGTGGGCATGTTACAACCAATCAGCGGTGTTGGAGACATGATTACTTCTTATGCCTCGGCATGTTCCCCGGATGTTCGCTGCACCAGCTCCACACAAGACGGAGTGCTGCATGGAGCCGGCTAGCTCATGTCGTAGACCGAGGTCAAACGTCTAGAGACGCGTATATTGTAGTGCAGTGCTGGCCGCTTCTCCCTTCATCCTAAACTTGTCCAAACTGCTCTGTTGTGCATCGCGTCGCTCCCTGCTCGCCCCTCTGTCGCGTCCCTTCCTACCACCGCCAACATGCCTCACGCCACGCTCACACGCGAGTCGGTCGCCTCGCACAACACACCAGAAGATCTCTGGTGCATCATCGACCACAAAGTCTACGATCTCAGCGATTTCGTCGACGCCCACCCTGGCGGCTCCGTCGTGCTCGAGCAGGTAGCTGGCCAAGATGCGACAACGGCCTTTTACAATCTACACCGACAAGAAGTCTTGGACAAGTACCAGGAGCTATGCATCGGCACCATCGAGGGCGAGAAGTCAGAGGTGATTGTCGGAAAGCCTGGCGATCTGAGCCCAGTACCATACGCAGAGCCGTTGTGGCTGCGACCGCAGTTCAAGAGCCCATACTTCAAGGAGAGCCACCGGGCACTACAGAGGGAAATCCGCAAGTTTGTCGACACACACATCACACCCGAGGCGCAGCAGAAGGAGAAGGACGGGACATATATCAGCCAAGAGCTGATCAACAAGATGGCCGAGAACGGCATGCTGGCCATGCGTCTCGGGGCTGGAAAGCATCTCCACGGCAAGACCCTGATGGGGGTTGTCAAGGGTGAGGAATTCGACTACCTCCATGATCTCGTCCAGGCGCAGGAAGGCGTGCGCGCAAACGCCCGTGGATTCCAAGACGGAAACATGGCTGGCATGACCATCAGCTTGACAGCCGTCCTGCAGTGGATGCCCGAATCCGAGGTGAAGACGCGCGTGGTAAACGAGGTCTTGAGTGGCAAGAAGAAGATGTGTCTAGCCATCACCGAGGCTTTTGCCGGATCTGATGTCGCTGGCATCAGGACCACTGCAACATTGACCCCAGACGGCAAGCATTACATTGTACGAGGCACCAAAAAGTGGATCACCAATGGAATGTTCTGCGACTACTTTGTCACAGGCTGCAGGACGGAAAAAGGATTCTCTGTCCTGCTCATCGAACGCGATGAAGCTGTAGAGACCAAGCTCATCAAGACAAGCTACTCCACAACGGCGGGTACTGCATTCGTCGAGTTCAACAATGCCAAGGTACCGGTGAGCCATCTTCTGGGTGAAGAGCACAAGGGCTTTATTGTCATTATGAGTAACTTTAACCACGAGGTAAGCCCGGGCCCTACAAAGAGTATGTGAGACATGTACTGACTTTGTATCTTTACTTCTGCAGCGCTTCATGATGGCTTGTGGTGTTGTCCGACAATGCCGCACCGTTGTCGAGGAGTGCTTGAAGTGGTGCAACCAGCGAATTGTCTTTGGCAAGAAGCTCATCGAGCAACCGGCTATCCGTCAGAAGTGAGTCTTGCATCTAGAGATGATTTCTTGTCCTACTGCCTTGCTCGTACTTACACTACCCCAGGCTTGCAAAGATGATCTCACACGTCGAAGCCAATCAAGCATGGCTAGAATCTATCGCCTACCAGATGACGCACATGTCGTACGCGCAACAATCGAAACTGCTCGGCGGACCCATTGGCCTGCTCAAGTCGTTTGCGACTCGCTCAGCACACGAGATTGCCGACGAGGCCGTCAACATCTTCGGAGGTCGCGGACTCACCCAGAGTGGAATGGGTCGGGTAATCGAAGAGTTCCATCGCACATACAAGTTTGATGCTATTCTCGGGGGTACCGAGGAGATTCTGGGCGACTTGGGTGTACGACAAGCAATGAAGGACTTTCCAAAGAGCATGTTGTAGACGTGGGTTGGAAGCGGTGCACTGTATGATAGTAGCGTAGCAATAAACATATTCGTTCGGGCTCCAAGGGGTGTGAAACGCTTCTAGAAGCAACAGCAATGTGACAGGACTGATATAGAGTGCGTGTGGGGAACGACCACGTTTGGAAGGTGTTTGACCATGTAGGCGTACAGTGCGAGGGACGTGTCTCGAGCACCAAGGTACTGACTGCATACGGATCTGAGCGGTCGTCGCACAGACGACATGATGGGCGGATGGTAGCGTGACTCGAGGCGATCAACGGCATGTCCGCATTGACTCGGAGCATTAGGCCTTGTGCATATGTGGTTACGAAAGCACGTCGAGTATAAGCGGCAAGGCCAATGGTCACGACCGTGGATGATAATGGGCTCTGTTGTTTTACGACGATAGTGGTACAGCATCACACAGCGCATAGCCGGCATGCACGCGCCACGGATCGCAAACACTGGCGCAGGCCGAAGGATGCGCCTCATGCGACACAGCAGAGCGGCCGGGGCTGGCTAGCTGTCTGCTGTCTGCTGTCGTCGTCGGCGGCGTGTTGGAGGGCTCAAAGGCGGCGGCAACAAGCGAGTTCCTGGTATGCAGGGTGCATGAGACACGATCTAGACTGCACGTCACAAGTAGTAGCATACCAGGAGTGGGTGAGGCATGTCGCCGATACGTGTCACATGCAAGCGGCAAGTCGGGCGAGGGATGATGTGGACGTACATAGATGCACGAGCGTCTGTCTTGTCGACATATCAACGAAGATTGAATCGAGTTGTTGCAAAAAGGCAAGGCTGGCGACGAGTGGCGTCTTGTATTTGAAGGGGGTTGAAAAGGCATATGGAATGGAATACCATGGAACAAGGTCGGCTACGGTAGTGGCAGCCGCCCTGCATTCGGGGAGGCAAAGGACGGCGGCGCTGCGAACGCATGCCGGCTCGAGTCGTGTGCAGTGCAGCGCGCGCAGCGCAATGCAGTGCCATCGGTCGGACCAAGGCACCAGTGACAGCATGGGGCTCCATTTGCCTGCCTTTGTTTAAGAAGCGGTCTGCGTCACCTTGACCTGCTTCGTCTCCATCTGTCACTACTACCTACTACCTACTACCTAGCCATTCACTCTGCCGCTTAGAGCACCCGCCCCAGCCCTCTCCTGCTTGTCTATACCATCTACCCGCTCAACCATCTCCCTTATCTAGCCGGTCAATTCGCCGCCACAACTCGCCGACCACATCAGCGTCATCGTCATCGCACCAGCCTCACTGCTCACTCACCCTCTCTCTCCGCACACGCCCACGACCTCTACCCATACCACAATCGCAACCGCCACTATGCGCCGCTCTTCCAGCATCAGCAGCATCAGCTCGTCCGGCTCAGAGGCCGAGGACACGGTCCAGATCTTCGTCAAGACGGTATCCGGCAGCAACAGTAAGTCGTTCCCGCCACAGTTCCGACGCTCGGAACGGCTAACACGGTGCCTTTAGCAATTCCCCTCACAATCCCCTCCAACACATCAATAAGCACGCTGCGCTCTCTGCTCGCGCTGCGAACCAACCTCTCGTCGCCCGCGGACCTGCGCATCGTCCACGCCGGCAAGCACCTCTCCTCGCCCGACACCACCTTGGCTGATTACGCCATCGGCCCAAACTCGACGCTGCACCTCGCTCTCCCGCTGCGCGGCGGTATGCCCCCAAAGAAGATTCGCTGCTCCTTCAAGGACTGCAAGGACCGCGCCCAGCCCATTGTCGGCGACTGCGGCTTCTGCCAAGGCAGGCACTGCAGCCGTCATCGCATGCTCGAGGACCACAAGTGCGAGGGTCTTGAGGACTGCAAGAAGGAGAGCCACAATCGGAATGCCGATAAGCTTAACAGCGAGCGCACCGTTGCTATCAAGGGTGTGTAGAGGCGACGAGACATGCGACATGCGACAATTGCAGACACGATATCCCCTTGGGCGATTTGGCCACGGCCATCTGCAGCTCTGCTTTCTGCGCCGCTTGACGTAGTGGCGTTGGGGGGGCTCTTTTTTGTTTTGGTTTAGTTGACTGCTACAGCTTTTCATCTCTCGTACATGGGGCAGTAATCTTTTGTCCCTGGAGCATGGCGTTATGAGGCAAGCGTCTAGCGAACTTGTATTTGTAGCTAGAGTAATGACAGCCATTCGTATTTCATGACGTGCTTTGGGTTGTTGTGGTGCAATATTGTGTGACGTGTCAAGCAACTCTATGGCTTTATGCTCAAAGTCGTCGCATTATTGATTGCCCTATGAGATATTGTCCTGTGCTGCAGAGTCGTTTGTGTTGTCCCGAGAGCTATATCGTTCTACGTTCTCTCCATGAGGAGTGATCGAGTGTCGAACAACCATCTTACCAAGGCATAGAAAAGAACCTCAGCACCCCAAGGATATGACAAATAGATGAATCGACAAGGAAAAATGAATAGTACCATTGCGTGGCCAAACAGCAAGCCACGCCTTTTACCTAGGCAAGCCACAGCATCTTGACTCCTCCTCGGAGCAAAGTCGTGACAACAACATGTAGCATAGTTTGTTGTTGTCTCCTCTTTGTATGATTGTTTTGCGGGTCGGACATGTCTCGGGTCCCCATCAACAACCCTTTTCTTGCTTGCAAATACTGTGCGTGACGCGCGTACAATGAACTGCGGCGCCGAAAGTATCGCAAACTTCATATAATCAATGTTTGAAATCAAGAAAAGACGTCATAGGAAGAATGGAGATGTAGCGGTATTGACAGTAAGCAACCAGGGATTGTGGAAAACATTGGAAGGGGGAAGAAAAAAAGTAGCTTGTTTGTGCTAGGATCAAAGCAATGTTTGCTAAAGTTTCCTCGGATGCGTCCGGGTTGAGGGGCAAGCGCGTCGCGGGTCTGACCGGAAATGTTCAATGATGGAGTGAAAAAGACCGAGAGGAGTGTACAGGAGAGAGGCTTGGAGTAGGTGTGTATGTAGGCTGGGAAAGAAAAGACGCTGGTGCCAAGTGTCGTGATATGTGGCTGCTGTTTCAACGAGCTTGTTTCGCCTACAGCTCAAGTGAAAAGATGATTGCAGCAGAACTTGGTTGACTTTATCAAAGTCTGGTATACGAAATGGCGTAATTAAATCGCTTTCTCGCCTAGTGCTGGTGTTTGTTGGGATGTTGTCAGAGTGTTGCCCAAGCGCTGACTAGGTAGTGTTTTGAGCGTTGTCAAGACACCATGCCAAGTATGTGATGGAATTGGCTGCGTTCTGCCGCTGGTCGAATGAAAGGATCATGCTTACTCCGAGAGCCTTTGATTACGACAAGACCGCACCTACCTGTGGCGAGCCCAATGTTATATTTGTTGAACTCGCGGTACTCTCGGAGGCGGCGCTTGGACACTCTGGTGGTGAGCGTGCGAGACGCTTGTTTGCTTGTTGCCCGTTGCCTCGCAGTGCCTTGGGTGCCGAAGCCTGTATGGAAAAGCCTGGCGGCGCCCAACGGGAGGTCTCAGCGCAGTGCGCGTGCTTGTCTGCGCAGTCGTCATTGCCCGAAATGATTATTTCTTTGCGAGTCACGAAATCTCGTCGTCGCATACCAAAACCCCTTGCCGCATGCAACTCGGAACCCAGCGCCACGGGCAGTGCTGGGCTTTCCGCTCCGCCAGAGGCCAAAGCATGCTAGGGGCAGCGGTTCGAGTCGAAATGATCTTTGACATGGAGTGCGGCGATTGTCGGTCTTGGTTGCCGCCTTGTCGTCGGCCCTCCAACAACGTGGCGAGTCGGCCCTGCCCAGTTGCGCCCAGCAGGCGACAAGAAGTGTCTGAATCGCTTCGCCATAACATCATCTCTTCTGTTTCAACCTCTTCCGCTCTTCCGCTCCGCCCCCGGCGCCTGTCGCTTCGAATCCGCCATCTATTGGGTGCGGGATCGCGTCTCGGAGTTGCATCTTGAAGTGGCCTGATTTTGACACACGGAAACTGCACGCCTCCACAAGGGGTCTTTCTGCTGTGGCGTTCCGCTCGTATTTGCTTGTTTTTTTCTACAGCGCTATCAGTGTCGGTGGAAAAGGAAATGCAGAGGCTCTCTTCCATGTGGCTCAAAGGGTTGAAGTGGATGGAAATGTTTCCTGTGTAAATTCTCATCTCACCGCAGGACTTGGCACTGTCGCATGCACCGGCGGGAGTGCTGAGATGATGGCTGATGACCCCTTAACTGGCCACGAGATGAACTAACACACATCAGGTAGAATGGCTACCGCCACAACAGGATACGAGTGCTAAAATCTCAACAATTTGGCTCGCGCTCGCTGATGATTATTCGACGAGACTGCGGATGGGCGCGCTCCCGCAATTCACATGGACAAGCGAACCGCCCGATCATGTCCGGATGTCGCTGACAGCACCAAGCGATTGATACCATCAGTCATTTCCATCGAAATCTCCGAGCATCTAGCCGCAGAACTGCTATCGAGGCCCAAACGCTGTTTCCGCTGTCACAGGCTGCTCATCGGACGATACACGGAGGCCTGACCCAGCCGACCCAGCCGACCCAAAAGGCCAGCCGTCGAAAGCCAAATCACCACATGGTTCCGCTGTGCGGACTGACTGCGGCAGCATGCATGCATGTGGCACTGCAAAGTAGCATGCATGACGATAGCGGTTACTCAACGTCCGGCTCCGGTACAACTTCGTTACATTTGTTGGAACGTTGGACAAGCCCCGGTGTTCAAAGGGTCCGTCCTGCTCCCCATGGGACCTGGGACTAATGTGGAACACCTGTGACGTAGCCGATGGCGTCCGCGGAAACCTACCTGGTGTCTAGCCATCATCACAGGAAACTGACTAGCCGTTGCGACGGAGAGTTGAAGCCGCCAGCTGACCGCTACCGTGGCGAGGCTCAATCCTGGCCATCATTCAACAAGACGACCACGAAGACTCGGGCAAGATAACCTTCTCTTTTGCCTTTGTCATTTGTGTAACGTGTAGCGCAGTTCTGCGCGGGATGCTTCTTTGTTTCTTCTCGGCTCTTGACACTTCCCGACAGGGGAGATCTGCACAGACCTAGGAAGTTATCGGGCTTGGACTTGTTTCCAGATCGGATTAGAAATAGCATCTGGTGCTCGTCTCGACGCTGGATCGGGTTGATCTTGTGCGAAGGTTTCCTGAACGCGTAATGGCCCTGGCCGACAACGAGCCTTGGCAAGGCAAACTCTCTGAAGGTAGCGTCGCTGATCCCCAGCCTTAACTCTTCTCCACCATCCTACCCCAACACGCTGCATGCGCTTTCAGGATCGCGGAGTCCACTTTCCGCGCGTCGTCCGTCAACAGAAAAATACATCTTAGCTGACGGCAAGGCACTGGCGTAGGTAGGCGTCGCTGAACGAGTCATCGCAATGCAGGGTGATGAATCTCCTGCAGCCACAACCGCATCCTCCGATACAAACTCGCAATATGATACGTTTCCTTGGGAGCATATCTTCGCTGCGGCGGGAAGAAACAAAGCATCAACGCCAGCGTGGGTGCTGATGCTTGGCAGAGCGCCCTAGCCGTCGATCCCTGGCTGTATGAAGCGGTTGTGGCTGTGTTGAAACTGAAGATAACGAAGCAACGAACTGCACCGGCCCGCTGATCTTGTTACGCCGCCAGCTTTAGCGTGACTTCTCTGTCATGTACTCGAGATATCGCGGGTGACACTCGACCCTCCTCCTCCACGATGGCTTCATGTGTCTAGTGTCGACACGCTCTGCGGGCGTGTGCGTCTTCATCCAGATTATCGGCCATCGCATCCGCCCCGATCCAAAGACTGCCCAGAGTTGTAGAAGTCTCAGCAGTAGTACCGCGAGAGTACTCATCTTTGGCCCTTGCAATATAACTGGGCCGGCCAAGGCGGATTGTACACCACTACTCGAGCACATCCTTGGCACACAGACCCAATCGAGCCGCATCACTCATCATGCCTCCCGCTGACGCTCCGCCAAGCGCTGGGGCCCGCTCCGCTACTTTATACAACCTTGTTAGACGCATCGGCCCCTATCATCGTCTACCGAGTGTCTATGCCCACCGACAACTTCGTTTTGGTGGAACAAGCCAAGACTGCACAGCCGATGAGCAATCTCGATATTCGCACACGCAACCATGAGAAAGGAGATGCGTGGTCCATGTACCATGGTAGTCTCGCCCAGTACCGTCTAGTGTTACGTACGTTCAGTAAAAAGAGGTGGTAATGTCCCGGTTTGCAACAAATTCCGTTACCAGTATCCAAAGGAACTCCCCGGAAGACGGCATGGTTTGCATGGCTTCCACGACACTGAGTGAGCGTGGGGAAGCCCAGAGGCAAGATGCGCCGAAGAGTCTACCACCGCTGATCGCTCTTCCACCGGATTAACGCGCCGCACTAAGCTTTGGGCCGCAGGGCATCTGAAGCCTCTAAAAGAGTAATGAAGTATACCCTGCTACCGGCGGAGTGCAGACTTCCGTATGGCCTTGGCTTCTCTTGGTCTTGCACCCTTGCGTTGCTTGTGCCCTGCGGCATCCATTCCCCATTACACGACCGGTTTGACTACCACGTCACTATGGGAGAAGGTAGCCACAATCTACATGGGGGTTACGCGCGTGCTTAGCAAGAGTGGAGCCGTAAAAGAACCCTCTATTCACCCAAGCCTTAGGCTCGTTCCCCAGTTCCCGTGAGTGTTTGCACACGAGTACCATACTTATACCCCGTCCCCGCCGCTTTGACGGTTGTTTGAATCTGCACCAATCCATCACCAGTGCGTCCCTTTGAGCGCCTCCCCTCCAACACGTGCTATCTGTGTTGAGCACCTTATCACGTCATCCGTCAAACGCTTCTTCAATTGATTGATTGCTCTTGCCCCCCTTCGCCCCACGGCCTTCACATACAGCAACTACCGCCAACATGCCACCTACAAAATCTACCTACAAAGAGAGTCGGAAGTACAGCGAGGGGACGCTGCCATTCTCCGAAGCACCAACGGCGACCAACTCCATGCGAGAAGAACCGCGACACGCTAGTGTCGACACACTCGACGAGCCCAACTGGCCCCAATCATGGCGTGCCTACGCATGCTTGCTGGGCTGCTTTTTCCTCATGTTCAACTCATGGGGACTAGTCAACGCCTATGGCACGTGGTCTTCATACTATGTTGGCCACTCGCTCCGAGGTGTTGATCAGCTTGAACTTAACCTGATCGGCTCGACACAGTCTTTCATCGTGCTTCTGCTCTCGAACGTCGTCGGACGGCTTCTGGATGCAGGACACTCTCGCAAGGTCATCGGTTGTGGTACTGTCCTTGTACCCTTTGGTCTTTTCATGCTATCCGTCGCGCACCCCAGCGACGTGGAGGCTCTTGGTAACTTCGGCTCAATCTGGGCAACTCAAGGCCTCGTAGTTGGCCTGGGTATGGGCACGTTCTTCGTTTCCAGCTCCCAAGGTGGGTCACAATCATCTCTCTGCACCTGTTCTTGCTAACGCTATTTCAGTTGCTTCAACATGGTTTCCTAAGCGCAGGGGTCTTGCTGTAGGCTACGTCGCTTGTGGTGCCAGTGTAGCGGGCGTGATCTATCCCACCATGCTCCGCTACTTGATCCAATCGGTCGGTTTCAACAACGCAGTACGCTATGTGGCCACTCTCACTTCAGTGACATGCATCTTCTCCTTCATCTTCTGCACACCAGACCCTGCCCATGAGCATCATGAACCGAAGAGCTGGGGTAAGCTCAGGACTTGGTTCGATACCGAAGCCTTCAAGAACAAGGCTTGGTGCTGGTTCACAGCCGCCGTTGCGTTCATGTTCTTCGGTTTCTACCCGGTTTTCTTCAACCTTGAAGAGGTCAGTATCTCTGTTCTCACAACCATGCGGATAGCTAACAATGTCTAGTGGGCATCAGTGCGCGGCTTTGGCACTCGCGACCGAACAGGCTCCCCGGTGAGCCCATCCAAGACGACCGACAAACCTCTCCAGACATTTTGGCTTCTTGTCATCATGAACGGAGCTTCGACCGTCGGACGCATGCTCCTCGCGCACTTTTCGGACAAAGTCGGCGCCCTCAATATGCACATCAGCTCTCAGTTCACCGCCTCGATGCTCACACTGGTACTCTGGACACTGGCTGGATCGGAGACGGACGCTATTGCCTTTTGCGTTGTTTTCGGTGTCTTCTCCGGTATGGTCATTGGTCTCCCTCCTGCGTCTATCGGCAACATCCTCAACTGCTCCTACACTACACCTGCCACGAAACACTTTGCAAAGAAGAAGCTTGGCCACTGGACTGGTATGATGTACACGTTTGCAGCCATCCCCGCCCTTACTGGTCCCGTCATTTCTGGTCATCTCATCACAAAGTACAATACGTACATCACCGTTCAGATGTGGTCCGGTGTCAATCTCATGCTCTCATGTATCTGCATGATCATCTCTCGCTGGTACCTACCGTGCGATAACGGCGAGCATGCGAAGGAGCAAATCGTTCGCAGACTGAGCAAGGCTGAGACATCCGAGAAGCGTAGGGGCAGCGACCCTACCTCATCACCTGACCCACTGTCACAAGCCCCTACCCGAGTTCCCTCACCGCGCGCTTCTTCCGACAATGCCAGCCATGCCGGCCAGATGGTTTAAACAGTCTCGTTTACTGCGCGGTTTCTCTTTCTCTTTCTTGATTGTACTTTTTGCGCGGCGCTTGGGGTATCCTTTTACGACGTTATGTATGCTTGCACGAATTTCCTGTTTGCACGTAGGTTTCAAGGATTTCTTCATTTGGGCCTTGTTCATTTCCACTCGTCTCCTGGTGGCCTATTGTACCTAGAGAATTTTGGTCGACGGAAATCCTCGATATCCTCCGCAAAGCAAGTCTGTCTCTGATTACTTTCCGAGACGATCGTAGGCGCACGGAGCTCCCTCGATCATAGGTAGAGCATCAGTTTACGGTTCATAATGCTTAAAATCACAACCTTTCATCACACTTCTACTTCACATGTCCCCTTCCAGCTGTGGCATGACTACCTGAACATCAGTGCTCCAGTGACAAACGTCGTACCCCGAGATTCCCGCCACATTCCCCTGCGCCTCGCTCAATCACAGTCTCACACCGCAAAATCCGGGCTCTTCCGGGCTGCATTTTTACCCCACGGACACGCGTTATCTCTAGATTACGCGCACATGTCACGAGTTCATCACCACGTTCCGTGGCAGTGGTTCAAATTTGATCACATCACTGGTTCCGGCTCGGCACGGCAGTTTGGGCGTCGTCCACAACGCACGTCCCGTAGATCGTGGATGGACTGACAGTACAAAGATCGTAATCTGTTTTCTTTTTCCTCTCCATCGGCGTGCAGAAGTTTTGCTTCGCGTTTTTTTTGGGGGGAACTAGCTCTGTGGCGGGCTCGGTAGACGAGGTCGGCATGTATCAATGTCCGAGTGTCCGGTTGATCTCGTGGCGGGTCGGTCTAGGACGCTGTTGGTAAACAGACATTCTCGTGATATGATGATGACTTGGCTGGCGTCTGCCTAGTTGAAGCTTCTTCCGCTTTTGGTATACTAATGCTTCGAGCACCGTGATTCTTTTCATCATGTATACCTGGAAGTTGTTCTAATCGCTACAAATATTTGACTAACAAGTTTGAGAATCTAGGCGTATAGGTGTGACGACGTATTGTCGTGTTTGGGCAACAATGCGTGCGGTCTCCACTGTTTCCGTGGTACCGAACGTTGATATCGTAGGTGTGGTGACACATAGTTAACGACTGATCATCTTTGCTGTTTGTTCGAGAAGCATGAATTCCACAGTAGAAGGCCTGAGGAACAGTTTTGAAGCCACACATTTTCGAATCCGCAAAGACGCACTCGGCATGTATGCGCTGGAAAGACTGGAGACGTTATGTTGGCAGTTGCACATCCATCCCGTCGTCGCCTTCTTATTGTAGCAGAACCTGCTACGATGTTGATTGCATAGCATAGGCTTCTCGTCTCAGACTCAATCGGACATGGACAATCGTCGTGAGACTGCGCAACAAGAATAGTCAAGCCAGTATAGAACGCCATCACCGAAGCCAGGGCAGATGCCTCACTACGGCAATGGTATTGTGGGGTTCCGAATATACCTTGCCCACGTATACGTGTCCATGATCATACAGTTCCACCACCTACATTCAATCTCACATATGCCAGCACACTACATGGACGCCATGCAAGAGACTCGAAGAGAGAAAGAGAAAAGAAAAAAACAGCCTCAACACCCCGGATAAATTAGGTGACCACCTCTGTGTTAGGTACCACAACCCATTTTCCGGTTGCACAAAATCGCAAAGTCTGGTTCAAAAGCCTGGGCCGAGATCCCAATTACTTGGCGTTTGGAAAACAATGCACATGGCTGTTTGGTTCGTGGTTTGGATGCTGAGCGGTGTGACCATCTGTGCGCTGCAGTGGTTTGCTACTAGGTGATGCAGTGCTCGCCGCGGACCCGTGCAATGGGTGCAAGCGGGTGTGAGAGCAGATAGACAGACAGACAGACAGACGGCCGAAATACGCCGGATTAGTCGAGCCTAGAACAGCAAGAAGAAGAAGGAGCTTTGGTTGTGAAACATAGGTATCAAGTGTGTGGAGTGGCGAGCGATGTAACGGAGTAGGTAGGTTGGGGTAGTCAAACTATTGTGGCGCTTCTGGTGGAAGTCACCGTGACTAATGCATCTAGATATTGAAGAGAGTCATGTTTGATCCACGAGGTAAGTCTACTATATTGTTGATCATCATCGCGGCGCCAGATGCCTGCTCTCTGTCGTGGTCGTCTAACTTACTTACTTGGCGATTCGGTAGAATGGGAAAAGCGAACCACCCTTTACCAAAAGGTCGTCGTGAAAGCCTTAGCAGCATTTCCCCAAGACTTTCCAAACAAAAGGCGGTCCCATGACGACAAAAAAAAAACAGGGTAACTTGCGCACTTTTTTTTTCTCACGCCTCCACGGAGTGACATGCATACCTCAGCCACCACCGTAACTTCCAAGCCCATCGTAAAGGAGCAATAAGCAAGCCTTAGCCGAAACAAGCGATACAGAAGTCTCCCAGCCCCTCTAGACCTTCCTTTGCAGTTTTGGTACCCACACTAATCGCGGCTGTGGCTCATCTACATAGCGGGAAGCCAAGCAATCCGCTCGTCTTGTCGCGGCACCTTCTGTGGTGGACGCGGGGCCCAGGGCACTCATAGTAGTGTGTAGATTGAATAGCGTCGGTGGGAAATTTATGTCCGGTGGACGTTTGTACGTGCGCAGGTGGGTAGTACCAAACTATTTGGCGCATGCAAGAGGTTGGTGTCTGATAAGTGCCGCTTGGGCAGCAGGTACATGATGTCGCTGTACATGGTTCCAAGTGGCGCGGCAAGCTTGGCAGCATTGCGCAATGTCGATCCTTATAGTGAGAACAGATTTACAGTCTAGATCGGATTCACCTTTGGGCTCGACCTCCATCATGTGACCAAGAAACATCTGGGTGCCACATGTGGAGTAAGATACTTGAACCACTGCTTGGCAATGCGAACTTTGTGGACTCAATAAGCGTCCCGACCAAGATTTCAATTTATTCGTGGAGGTGCTACAGCCGGCTGCGTAAGCAGACGGTGACAACAATACAGGGGCATGCATTAGAAACAAACACAAATTGATGATGGAAGCCCGCCACTGGAAGACATCGAGGCGATCGTAGAATGGGAAACAGATTCATCATCGGTGACAGAACGCTAGACGTGCCCAGAACTCCTACCATGCAAGTGTAAGTACGACCTACCCCCACTGACGCGTGGATATCTGAAACCACTGATAAGGGACATCGCCAGACTCCACGCAACCACTAAACAATGACCACAAGACGCCTGTCGCTCAACATAGCTTCAGAACATTCCGACGTGTTATTGCGCCACCTTTGACATACTTGGCGTTTGCACGCCAGGTTGTGCAGTGTGACCTGCAATCTCCAAGACGCTCGTTGAGCTCTCGCTATTACCTTGCACAGTCATGCCCAGCGCTCGTCGTGCGTACTCTTTCTGACCGTTCGCCACATGGTCGACCTGGGAGTTTGCGGTACCGTTACCATTGGCCGAGCCATGTTCCGCATTGGCAGCCGGGGGCTGTAACCACTGTACACTAGTACATCGGTTCACAAGTCGTACGGTGGTCTCGTCAACGGGTGCGAAATGGTTACCGCTTGATACAAGGAGGTGGAGGAGCCGCAGTAGTTCTTCACGCTTGTAATGCGGTGGCTTGCTGATCTGGCTGTACATGAGTATCGGATGTAGAACCCGCAGGTATGTATGTCGTAATGCGTTTGCAGCAGCCGAGTCGTGTGGCAGATCTATAAGGTTCCGAAGGATGACGTCGACCAGGACGTGAAGATCGTTGGTGTAAAAGTATTCGGCCGTGGAAGGATTACCGAAGAGTAGGTAAAGCACTTTGAGGATTAGAAGCTGAAGGGAGGTCTCCGACTCGCGGTTCAGAAGAAGAATCAAGTTGCATCCGAAAGTCTTGTAGGTCATTCCATGGGTCGAGATGGCTTTGATGACTCGGTTTGTTATTCCAGGTCGTCCATCGCTATGACGGCTAGTCGACGCTACAAGGTACTGTTCGTTCAAAACCAACTGCTCGGGAGTCAGCTTGACAGTTGTTCACAGGTGCGAGCAGACTGACCAGAACACGTATTACTGGATAGTGATATGGATCGTCAGCATCGTCGGAAGCACCTTCTATAATCTCCAGCAGGTAGATGATGAAGGCGTCGTTCACCGCAGCTACACAGCAAGCATTAGCAATGGTTTCGAGCAAGGTGGGCAATGGTGTCGTTGTCATACAAAAGTCGTCCCACGTCAGTCGCTGAACCCGGGAAGATTCGTAGAGCAGTTGTAGGAGTAGTTGATGCAGGGTAGTCTCCTCCTGCACACTTGGCGTCTGCACCAACTCAACAAGCCTAGCAAAGGTGCCCTCAGAGTGCATCATCTCAAAGATGTCATCGTCTTTGCTGTTGCGACCATCGTATAGGAGGAAGGCGGCCACTATGTGAAGAGTAGGGTTATCATCTTCCTGTCGCGTGGGTCAGCCTCAGCCCCAGCCAGCATCCATGCGGTCCAGACATGGGCCAACGTACCTGCAAGAGGCAATATATTATCTGCCGCCGTACATATGTCTTGTTGGAAGCGAAGAGTTCGCCCTCGAGCATACGAAAGATGCATTTCGCAACGCTAAAGTCGGTTTGGAGGTATTCGGCTATTGGTGGTCAACGATGGTCACGGCAAGGGTCGAAGATGCGTACATCTGTAATTTGTGGTGACATTAAGGAAGGATCGCAGCGAGTTGTCGATGATGTCGTGCTGGTGGCAGCGCGTCGAGACTATATCGTCGAGTTCTGTGTAGCGTGTTAGTCGAGGCTGTTGGTGGGGGTTTGCCAGACGCTCTCACCATCCCAGAACTGTTGCTCATTCTCGAGATCATACGACACCTCAAATGCCATGTCGTAGTCGCGGGCCTCTGACAACAATCATCCTCTCCAGCGATCAAGGCTGCCGAGGGCGGTGCAGAGAGGCGCAAACTGTTCGTTGTCGGAGCGTTGATGCGAACAACTGACCATCAAGACGCCGGAGATCCGCCGGCGTTAGCTAGTGCGTCACCGATACTGCTTGGGGTATAGGGTAGTCTATTGTTACCACGCCTTTAGCACTTGCACTCCAACATGCAAATGTCTTCACGTACCTCTCAGTCTAGGGTCGTCGGCAGCATCTTGTCCTTCTCTGTCTGATATCTGAAAATGAACGTGTGCTCTAGAGACCCACCAACAACCACGGAAACGCAGTGACACGTCAGACACTCCGAACAACTCTCCAATGCCATCACGATCATCCTCTCCACCAAAGCACGGCTTTGATGATAAGCGCGAGAGTCCAAGTGGCCATCTATGAGTACTTTTGGAGCGCACCAACGTGTTCATATACGGCTTAGACGCCTCGGCTTCCTGATAGCGACGGTATGTCAATTCCACGCCCTTCATGCCCCTTACCTCTTTGCATGTCACCACGCCCTTCCACAGTCTTCAATAGCTTTCTCAAAGATGCTTCTTGGGGAACGATCTGTCAATCGGAAATAAGCATTAGAAATCATATCCATGGACATGGCCCAATGTTTCCATACACACGTATCAACCCAACTAGCTTCCAGCGCCTCCAATGCAATGCTGCGGTGGCTCAAGCCCACCACTTGTCACCTAATGATACAGTGTGTGATCCACCTCGGTACACACCCGTCTTGTCCAACTTTCCAGATCTCTGTCGTATATACATCCTGCGTAGCATGTCTCCCGTCGTTTATATTTATTCGTCGCCAACTACCTCCTGCTCCCGACAGACAACACAGCCCCGGCCTACTGCTTTCTTGATAACATGTGCATGCGCTACCTTAGCGCCCACACTTCTTGTCCATCTTCCGCCACTCTCTTGAGCATCAGCAGCGAGTTGCTGTTGTAAGCCAGCTGCAACACTCGCGCTAGCACTCGTCTTGGGTAGTAGACAAGTGAGATGGAAGACGTGGCCACATGCAAATCCAACCAGCGTGTCACGGGACAAAGGCATAGGCCCACCTTCGACGGTGGCGGCCTCTTCCTCGGCCGTGGGGAGCGTAAAGGGACGGTGGCATCCTACGCAGTGGCCAGGTGGTGCTTCGCCTTCAGGTGCTTCGACAGGAGCGGGGTCGAGGTTCGGGGCCGTGGTAGTTGAGGATACGGCCGTAGTTTTCTTATCAGCTTTAGCTGTTGCTTTTGCTGCGGTTGCTGGATCAATGCCTTTAGGCTCAATGTCGATCTGCCCTTTTGCGTGGCGATGCTTCTCGTGACCTTGGCCGTCACATGGTATGACTTCAAACTTGACACCCCGTTTTTGGCCGGCACGTAGCGTGTCCATGCCGGCTGCTACTTCGCCCCGAAGGACTCTCGCAACGCCTTCTGAGATGGAGTGCTGTATCTCATACTCGCGCACCATGCGGCCTATGCCGTCCCTGAGCCCTTCAATTTCGAGGCCTTCGGGGATGCGACGGACGAGTTTGATGGGATCTATCGCAGTGCCGACTTCCTCGAGTAGACCGCGAATAAAGTGAGGTTTGTCCATGGAATACTCCAAGAGGTCATTCCAGAGATCAGGATCATCTTGCTCTTTGGCGAAGGAAATGGCGAAGCTGACGTCCGAGAGATTCTTAATAATCAGGTACAAAGCGCGCTTGGTTTGGCCAGTCTTGGAGAGGATGTGTCTGCAGTAGGTCAGCAAATCAAGTACAACTGGTGCAGGGGGGACGGTGTCAACTCACACAAGCTCTGGAATGTACTCTCTCCTCTCACACTCGGCGGTGGCTTTGCTCAGATCATAATTTTGAGATTTGCGCAAGTACTCCATCAACAGCGGTCGATCGTACTCAGCAAACAGCTCCACCATGAGATCCGCAAACTCTTCTGCAACAATCTTGCCGTCAGCCGCCAGGCGATCCTCAGCGACCCGCTCTTTAGCCGTCTTCGCTGTTCGTTCATGCATTTCTGGCTTCCAGAGCTTCCGTAGATAGAAGTGCAGGAATGGTCTGAACGCTGGGCCTTTCGCCTGTAACTGGCTTTCGACATCACTCGCAGGAATGGTACCACGGCAGCCTTCTTCTACGAGAACATTGATGGCTTCTGCCGAGGCTTCTTCCAACTCCTCCAGCTTCGTTGCAGCTGACTTCATCTGCTCTTTCGAAACACCCATCATAATGAAGCCAGGAATGTCGTCTCGTACAGCTTCTACCAAGTGAAAATCCCGTATGAGAGTCATGGCCGCTTCCGCGTTTTGCAACCGGATGTAACAGCGTAGCGCTTCTCTTTGCCTGCCACTGGCGAGGAACAGTTTTGCAAGGCCATCTTGCAGTATCCGCCAGTCTCGGCCTTGTACACCACCCTCGACAGATTCCTCAGTGACATCGCCAGCAGAGAGCTTGCTTTTGATAGCCTCAACGACACTATTAATATCGAACAAGTCTGGATCCCAATCCTCAAGCAGGTGCTTGAAACGAATGCGATCATGTATGATGTAGTGACCAAGAATCACCTCGTATACCATGGAAGGCAATGGCGGCTGTATGGGCTTCTTGGGAACATAGGGAGAGATCTCGTTGAAGTGGTTGGTCTGTGCAAACTTCCACACCCAATGCTCCCATCTTGTGGAAGTGCCGAGTACGCGACCAGCGACCTTGCCTGCTTGCTTCCAGTCGCCAGAACTAACAAGCTGTTGCACCCATAAATCTCCGATGCGACGCTTCTCTTTCTCTACTGCCGAGTTCTGATTCGCTCTCGTGGCAGATAAGGTGGTCTGGGATGCGCTGTCGTCCGCGAAGAATTCGTGCAAGCTTCCCTGTTGCTTTGTAGGCGTACTGGGGTCTGAGCTTTCTGAAGCTGATTGGGAGACAGACGCGATGATCTCAGGATGGTCCTCCAGAAGCTCCCATGCGTCCTTGTAGTTTTCGTGCTCGAGTTCCCATTGGAAGTGATCTGAGAGTTCTCGCTTGATGGCCAGTACACAGTCGTATGGACTCTGTATAAAGACTTTCAGCCCTGCTGTTGCAGCATTTGGATGTACCTGTTGTTGACGCTTGCCAGATATTGAACCAGCAGCATTTCCAGCGCTTGCTGACGACATGGACGGTGCCCTCGACGGCGGCTTATCAGAACCAATTTGGAGGTTCATCACACTTGCTCCAGAGCTGAATATGCGTGCGGTGGCAGCACCCACGTCCCATATTCCTCCACCAATGGCCTCCAGTGCGCTCCTCTGTGCCGGAGTCATTGTCTTTGGATGTGGCACGTACAGGGTTCCCAGATGGTAGTCGGCAGCCGAGAGGCTTTCGAATCGGCTGACGGTCAAAGAATCCACTTCGACTTCATCCGAGGTTGCAGCATCGATGAGTTTGAGCTCTGGAGAAAGACCGTTTGTACGACGGTGCCTTCCCCCCCTCGGAGTCGTGTCGGGCCCCGAGACTGGATTGTCATCGTCGTCGCGTGTTCGGTATGCAAGAACAAGAAGCAAAGAAGGGGTATAGAGCGAAATGCCAGAAACAATACAGTCGTCGAAACGAAGGAAACGAAACACCTCGGCGCTTCCGACCGATCTCTCGCCAACATCGCGGCCAACGCCAGCCCCGCCGGGCTGAACGTTGACGATCCATGCGGCATCGCCCCATCCTATAATGAGCTTTTCGAACTTGTTCTCCTTCTTGGGGTCTTTGGGTGCCTGGGACGAGCGGTTGTGTGGTAATGTGCCTTCGGTTTTATCCGCAAGGTGGTGGCCATTCATGCTCATTATAGCATCGTCGTCCGACTCGAGCGATCGGTCATCAACCCACTCGATCCGTGCTTTCCATACGCCGGCCATCTCTTGCCATATTCGACGGTTCGGCTTTTCGATGAAGCCAATTCTTTTCCAAGCGTTGTCGGCGTCGGCACTGTCGAGGTGGAGATCGGTGCGCATGATGCGGATGCCGTGTTCATTGGACCAAGCTACAAACTTGCCGGAGAGGGACCATTTGATGGCAGTTATGGTACCTTCTCCGGAATGCAGAATGGTGTCTTTCCCACTGTGTCCGCCAAGACCTATCGCTCCAAGCCATCCTTGAGCTGTCTGTGATGCGGAGCTGGTATTGGCGTTGGAACGTACGCCGGTTGGCCCTCCTACAGTGTGGATGAGCTCGCCAGCTAATCCACCGGATATGTATGAGCGGTCGTTCTTGTAGTCTGGCGAAAGCGCAACGGCCTGCACAGGGCGACCAAAGTTTCGCAGTGTGACGTCTTTGGGATCGACCAGGGAGGATACACACACGTGCCCGTCAATGGAAGAAGAGGCTATGTATATCTGATTCGAGGGCGTCGGTGGCACCTGGGCTTGGCGTGGTGTGCGAGGAGACGCGGCATTGCCCGCCGGCGAGTCTGTTCGTCTGGAAGATGCATTTGTCTGGTCTGCGGACCTGAGATCCGAGGCTGTGGGCACAAAGGGCTGCGAAGCCAACAGCGGCGACACTGATAGGGCAGTCACCGAGGCGGCGGGATGGGCGTTGTAGGTGCGGAGGATCTGGAAAGAAGGGATGCTGAAGGCATGGATGTTGCCATTGTGGGTGCCTACAATCTACGTGCAGTGTCAGCATCCAGTCGACAGCGTGCAGTGCTCATGCGCATCCAGCAGGGAGCTATGACCGTACCATCTTGTCCCCAGCGACCACAAAGGTAGCCGTCGCGTCGCCATTGCGGTACACGGGTCCCAGATCTCTTGTCAGCCGACTGTACTTGAGCTTGGGCTCTTCGTCGACGTCGTCGTCGTCGTCATCCGAGTCGTGCACGACGGTCGCTTTCCCTTCGCTCGCTACCGTGTCGACCTGTTTGGCGTCGCGCACAGGCGTGTGCGGCTCGTCTGGGGTGTTTTCCGCAGCCATGCTGGCGGCATGAGCTGCGGCGGGCGTGGTAGAGGCCTGGGAGAGCTCCGGCGCGTGGAGACGTGTGAGTGTTGTCGGTGTCGATGCCCTGTCGATCTAGGCCTATGATGCTGGCCAAGCCATTCCCGCGGACTTGCAAGGGTCTAGCTCTCCGCAGATGCTCCACCACTCTCAAGATTGATCGCCTCCGCTGCTTGCGAGCTGCTGGAAACTATGTTCGAGGTGCATTTGCCCTGGCCATGACGGCTTACCAACACTACGCCCTCAACGCCTTGACACGGTGTCTTGCTACGCGCCTTCCGCCTAATACCCTACACACGCCTCTCTTGTCACGCACCCCCGCAAACCGACTATTCTCGACGACTAGCAAATATGCGAAAAAGGTCGACTTCATCCAGAAGCACGAGCATCTAGTCCCGAAAGATGACGCCGCCGGGGGGACGCAGCACAATACGAACCGCAAGGGCCCCCGGAAGAATGCTGGCAAGACGTCGTTGCGGAGTATTGCGGTTGAGGCACAGAGGTCGCGGGCTTTTGTCAAGTCACGGGGAAGGACACGCTTCATAGATCCCGACGCTGAAACCAAGACGGTGACCGCGTACTGTGCGGCCGAAACCTACGACATTACCACTGCCGCCCGGCTCGTCAAGGCCCAAGGCTATGAGCTCGATCCCTTCCAGACCGGCCTATACCCGCAAGTCATACATGTCCAGACTTCCGAACGGCCGTCCGAGGTCAAGGATTTCCAGCAAGGCGACATATTCATCTTCCCCTCTGGCACGGTCGTGACATGGAATGTCCGGGAACGGGAAGCGCTGAAGCTGGTCAACCAGGTGCTGCCAGCAGCAGCTGAAGGCTCGCATCTAGACATGCTCGAGACCGAAGACCTGGACTACCTCGAGGACCCCAGCAAAGAAACCAGCGAGGTAGTCGGCGACACCATTGTCCTCGGCACAAAAGCAGAGCCTGCATCCGACAATCCACCGTCATCGCAACCCGATGAGTCCCCCAGCCCCACCGATCAACGTCAAGAAGTAGACACTGTCTTGGCCAAAATAGCCTTCTCCTCTGGTCTCGCCCGTAGCACCAAGCTCGCCGTTCTGGAAACTCTACTATCAGACTACCAAAACTCGACCCGCGATATTCCCGCCATGCTCGCCTCTTCCAAGACCATCTCTCCTCGGCGCAGCGCCCCTTTTACACGCTCCTTCATCCTACGCAAAACCGGCGAACTACTGTCCCTCCGTGCCCAGCTAAACCTATACTCGGAGCTCACCGACAGCATGCCCGACATCTTCTGGGATTCGCGACACGAGCTGGGGTTGGGCGAGTACTATGACCAAGTTGGACGCGCGCTCGACGTTGGAGTACGAATCAAAGTGCTCAACGAGAAGATTGGGTTTGCGCAGGAAATTGCTAGTGTGTTGAGAGAGCAATTGAGCGAGAAACATGGGCTGAGACTTGAGTGGGCGATTATTGCCCTCATAGCGGTGGAAGTAGTGCTTGAGTTCTATCGGCATTGGGATGAGCGCAGGGGCAAGGACGACCCGGAGAGCACCGAGGCGTTACTAAGGAGTCATCTGGAGAGGTTAGCGGAAACGAAGCTTTGAAGAAACAACGAGAGCATCCTACGATGGCATTTTAGCGCAATGATACCCCACTCTAAATTTACGAGCACCTTGAACACACCAGAGGCAAAAGGCACAAAGGAAACAATCTCAATTCTACAGACAATGTCCGCCCAGCATAGGGGCACAGGTATTTACAAAATTTTCCATAATCCTAGCCATGCTAGTACCCGTCTACTGGTCGTCGAGGACGTGCAGATACTTCTTCTCTTCCCTCTTCTCCTTCTCGCTCATGGGCGGTAAGTCATAGTAACTCGAGCTTCGGTAGCCCTTGAGGTACTCAAAAGTCAAGCTCTTCAACTCAACAGGTTCAATGTCCAAGTCCTTGAAAGTCTTTGCATCCTTGTCAATAATCTGGTCAATAAACTCGCGCTCGACCTCATCAGCCGAGTGAATGGGCCACCATAGAAGCTTGTTGGCATAGTGTGCGATGGGCTTCAGGAGACGCTTGGGAATGTTGATATGGCGACGCGGCTTCATGGCCTCCTTCTCAACGAGCTCGTTGATCTCCGCCATGGAGTACTCCGTCGGGCCGTAGAGTTCGTAAGTCTCGGCGGCAGTGGTGTCGTCGTGGAGCATCTTCTCAAGAGCCATGCCGACATCAATGACATGGACGGGACGAATGCGCTCTTGCAAGTTGTTCGAAGTGATGATATTTGAGGGGGAAGCGAGACGGTGGAGAAGACGGTCCTCGTAACCAAACATGGGCGCAGGGCGAACAATGGTGGTCTCTGGGTAGATGGAGCGTGCTACTTGCTCTCCCTGAGCCTTGGTGCGGTAGAACTCAGATGGCGAGTCCAAGCGTGCGCTGTGAGACGAGACCTGGACGAATCTGTCAATGTCGTACTTGGCGACGGCTTCGACGATGCGCTCTGTGCCGTGGACGTGTACGTCCTCGAGGTCAAAGTTCTTGGTGGGGTAGTCGCGACCAATGAGGTTGTAGACAATGTCAGAATGGCGCACGCTCTCTTCAATGGACGCAGTGTTTCGGAGGTCCATCTCGATGAAGATGACTCTGCCCAAGTCTCCGGCGACCTTCAAGTGACGCTTGGCCATCTCCTCGCGGAAGGGGATTACAACTGTACATCCTGAACGGGCTGTTCGTGCTGTTAGCGCAGTGCACCTCGGTTTGCCAACGACGTGCACACACCCAGTCGGTTCACAATGTATCGTCCTAGGAATCCAGTGGCTCCGAAAACAGTCGCCGTGTATCCTGCATGTGTGTGAGCGTTGGTCTAGCAGGCGGATGCGGGTCGCAGCGCACCTCCGAGCGAGGATCGTCCAGCGGAGACAGTCAGAATCGGCTTTCCAGTCCTATGCCGTTGTCAGCACTCGTCCTGGCGTCGTAGGGTGCAATGGGGCGGACCTGGTTATCCTGACGTCCGAGTTGAGTTGTTGTCGACAGGCCGAGGTGGACAGGTTGGCGACACGCTTCAAGGGCATTTGCGCCGACAGCGCCACTGGCGACCGAGCGCAGCGGAGGGGCAGCATAGTTGCGGCGTTCAATGGCTGCTGGTATGTCGAGGGGAGCTGCTTGCGAGGCGGCTGCCATGTCCAGACATCCGTGGTTGATGGTCTTGGCGCTATGCGCTAATCGTAGCTTCCGCCGCGACGCCATGACAGCAACAGAGAGTCCCGCCTTCCAACACAACAGCCCGGCTCCTGCCATTCCCTCCGCCTCCACACAACCCGACACCCGTATTCTCTCACCCCATCGAAACCCCGTACGCGGCAACCATGGCCATGGACACAGACACGATCCCGAACCTGCTGGGCGACGCGCGGGACGAGGCACCCGAGGAACTCCAGGAATACTTCATCGCCTTTGAGGACTTCTGGGAGCGAAAGCTATGGCACGAGCTGACCGACAAGCTCGTCGAGTTCTTCGACCACCCAGAGAGCGCCAAACAGCGGATACCCTTCTTCGAGACCTTCATCAAGAGCTTCGCAAACAAGATCAACCAGCTGAAGCTCGTCACCCTGGGACTCAACGCAGCTTCACAATACAAGGGTAGCCTGCCCCTCTCCTGCCAGACCGGAACAAGAGCTGACCCTCGACAGATGACAAGGAGCGCCTCACCTTTGTCAACGACCTCGCAAAGAGCGTCAACAAGCCCGCTTCACAAGACGCATACGTATACGCCACAGTCGCTGCCGCCAGCATACAGCTACGGTTAAAGGACGAAGAGGGAGCCAAGAAGAAGCTAGACGAGTGCGAGCAGATACTGGATACCTTCGACTCGGTCGAAACCGTCGTGCATGCGTCCTTTTACCGGGCCAGCGCAGAGTACTACAAGTCCAAGCACGAATTCGCGGCATACTACAAGAACGCCCTGCTGTTCCTCGCCTGCGTCGACCTCAACGACCTAGAACTCCGCGAACGCCAGTCGCGCGCCTACGACCTGAGCATCGCCGCCCTCGTCTCAGACTCCATCTACAACTTTGGAGAGTTGCTGCTCCACCCCATCCTCGACTCGCTCGTCAACACCCCACATGCATGGCTGCGCGATCTGCTCTTCGCCTTCAACCGCGGCGACCTGATGGCCTACGACGTACTCTCCAACAACATCACAAAGGTCCCTCTTCTCAAGGAGCACCAGACCTTCCTCTACCAGAAGATCTCGCTCTCCGCCCTCACAGAGACCGTCTTCCGCCGCCCACCCCACGACCGCGCCATGACCTTCTCCGAGATCTCGCAGGAGACCAAGGTACAACCCAACGAGATTGAGCACCTGATTATGAAGGCGCTGAGCTTGGGACTGCTCAAGGGTCAAATCGACCAGGTGGCCGAGATTGCGCGTATCAACTGGGTGCAGCCCAAGGTTCTGGACATGAAGCAGATTGAGGGCATGAGGACAAGGCTGAAGGAGTGGGATGCCAGTGTCAACCAGCTGGGTAACTGGATCGAGGGTGTAGGCAAGGACGTCTGGGCTGCTTGAACCAGCACCATCTTACATTAGGTCACTAGTATACGCCTTTTAGAAGACATCGTCTCCACTCTCAGTAGGTGGCATGCATCAGCTATAAGCAAGACGCTCGATTCAATGTAATCATAGGTAGTGGCCATAGACGGTCAACGAATGAAAAGACTGACGACTTCATTGCACCCCATGGCTTGTATACCATGTACTATATAGCCTGCTTCTATTCCCAGAACCCAGTCGAAACTACCATGGCTCCCGCAAGCCATGCAGGGAACCAAACCAACCAGACAACAACCTGCGTCCACATGCCCCACACATGCCACCCGATCGCGCTCTGTATGAGCACATCCATCAAGTCAGCTCCTAGCAGCTTCGTCGCAGTCTGCACAACCATGACAGGATTCAACGTGGCCAGCATCAGCAGCTGCACTCCAGTAACCCCACGCTTGTTACTCCTGCGTACAAAACTCAACGGCACGCACAGCACGCCGACCAAGACACTCAAACTAAAGTTCAGCGTCGCCAAGGCCGCAAGGAACATGCCTAGCAGTAGCAAGGAGAAACACTGGAACAGACAAAGGGCTTGCGGTGTCAGCACGTCGGGAGCAGACCACCAGAAGAGAAAGGTGATGGTGAGCGGGGCGAGCGTGGTTAGATTGCTGGTTGTGAGGAACAGATTGGCGAAGTAGTCGGCGTCCCAGTTGTTGAACAGGTATAGGGGGACCAGGCCAGAGGCGTGGACTGCGAGGACGAGAACGAGGGAAATGAGGAGATGGCGTTCTGTTATCTTCGTGCTGTCTTTGGGGACAACAGCCAGGGAGCCGTCTTGTTCGACGAGCTCGGTCGCTGGTTGTTCAGGTGCGGAATCTTCTTTACTTTTAGTTTGCTTTGTCTCGGGGTCGGTATCCTTCTTCTTGAGCTCGTCTTTGGTAGTCTCATTTTCGGCCTTCTTGGTGTCTACGGGAGAGGACTTCTCGGTCGGTTCCTTTTTGGGTTTGGTGGCAGCGAGATTGCTGACGGGCTCGGTGGTACGTCCGCTCTTTACCCATAACGCCATTGCCGCGATGCTGAAGTTGATGGCGATCAGCATGGCCGAGGGGAGGTATGTGCCAATGCTGACGAAACGTTTATCCTGTAGCAAAAGGTAGAAGAAGAAGCTCTGGTGCAGGTGTTCGAGGAGGTTGTTCAAGCTTCGGAAGAGCGATTCGACGGTTTTTCCAAGCGACATCTCGTCATGCCAGCCGTCCCCAACCGTCACCAAGGTAACGGCGTCGACGTGGTAAGGAATAAAGGACGAATGGGGCCCGGTTGCGTGACCAAGGCCTTGCGAGAGCATACCTCGAAGCATGGTCTGAAGCCGCTCTTTGTATGAGTCCTTGTGATCCCACATGCGCTGGATCACACAGCCGATGCCCATCTGGCCGGAGGCGATCTGCACTGCGGTGTTGAACAGATCCAGGTTGGGAAGTTGGCCGTTTATGCCATCGTACACGACGTGCAGTTTGTCGTACCGATGACCCCAAGGACCAGCGGGATAGTCGACTGCGACGGCGCCTTGTAATGCCCCGCTCTTGATCTTCAAGCTCTCAACGTAACGTGTATCGTGCGCCTCGTGGTAGGCATCGACCCAGGCTTGCGATCCGATGGTGCTATCGCCGGGAATAAGCAGGATGATGTCCTTGCTCCAAAGACTCCAGCGCTTGAAGTAGCGCGCCAATGTGAGAACCAATGCGACGCCAGAGTTGTTGACCTCGTCTGCCATGTTCTTCCATGCTCCGATCAAGACAATGGCTTCGGTGGCGTCTGCGCGGGGACCCTGGAGGATAGCATAGACGTTTTCGTTTGCGATTGTCCGGTTCGAGACGGTGTAGTTGTAGTGCTGGGTTGCGACTTTGAGGTTCTGTTCACGGAAGATGGCTTCGAGTCGCTGTGAGCGCCTGTTGCACGATGAGCTTCAGGTTCCAAGTTCCAGTATGCATACGCACTCTGCGACAGGCTTGTCTATCAGACCATGGACCTCGTGGCGATAGGCTCGGAAGACATTGTGCTCGCTGCCGGTAAAGTAGGTGTGTACTTGTCCAGGGAGAAGCGCATTCTCAGAGACATAGGTCCTCCGCGAGTAGTCGTTCAACGGAAGTACCAGCAGCCATCCTATGCCGATGATTATGCAGAGCGCCGATAGATAGGGCGGAAGCTTGAGTAGGCGTTTATCCTGCCGGAGCGCCAGTATCGAGGCTTCACATGTTAGCTTTCAGTCACTGTTGCGCGCACCCAGAGCCAGAACTTACACAGAAGGGCCATGTTGACGTCTCAGCCGGCCGTCATGCAGGAGAAGAGAGAGAGAGCAGAAAAACGGATCGTGTCCTTGCCCTCTGCCCAGCATCCCACACAATCCGTCTGGGAAGGTGCTAAGTCGACTCAAGCGGGAGGATCGTCACTAGCGCCCCGTCGACCCTGGACCATAGTCCCATTGTAATCTTCCAGTCTGTTCATCTTAGCACAACACAACGCGCCTGCACAACAACCACCCCAAACGCCTGGCGTGCTCGCGACGACGATGCCTATAACCTCGATGCCCCAGATCAGCCCTGCGCGGATACGGTCGTATATCCTGCGCCTGCCATTCTGCACAAAAGTCCTAGTGGCGGCCATTGTAGGACTATGGGCTGCAACGATTCCGTTTCCGTGGATTAAGGACTTTGGCGCTCTGGAGCCGGCCAAGATGGATCTGACGCAGAGTATGTTTGTTTTGTCTATACCGGGGGGTCAGGGTCGGCGACAATGCTCGGCCTGGTGCCGTGTGTTGCGGCGCAGGCGTATCATGCGCGAGGCTGGGCGCGGAAGTCACGGAGCTGGGAAGAAGAGAGGAAGAAGACCGAGAGCTAATAGCATATGCCTGTAGTGCACCGACTCAACTTGTTTCCCATCCTCCATTGGAATTTCATCCATATGATCTTCAACCTCTTCGCCGTAACACCACTCATCGAGCGCTTCGAGTCCGAATACGGGACACTAGTCACGCTGGCGCTCTTCACCGGGCGTAAGATATAGTCGCAGTGACATGCACGGATATTAGGCTGACCATGTGGCAGCGTTCGGAACCATACCGGGAGGCGTATATACTCTGTTGGAGAAGTTCGTGCTGAGGAGCAATACCTCGGTCATGGGTGCGAGGTATGCCAATTCCAGGTAGCCGCGCATGACGATGTACTGACAGAAGAAGCATATGGGTGTTCCTCCTTCTATCGGCCGAAGTGATGAAGACACAAAAGGCGAACCCGTACTTTAGGTACGGTCGCACTATTCTCCTCCCAGACCTAACTGTAACTAACCGTACCCAGTGTCGGACCCTACAAGATTCCTACCTGGACCACGCCCCTCATTCTCATCGTTCTGACCAGCATCCTCGTCCCGCACGTCAGTCTTGTGGGCCACCTGTGCGGCGCAGGCCTCGGCTACCTCTGGGCTTCCGGATACATCAAGTTCCTCGTACCACACGAGAAGATTCTGAGATGGGTCGAGACCAAGCTGAACCTGCTTGGAAGGTTACCGCACTACGTGAGTGTGGACCAGAAGACATACGGCCGATATGGTGTGCTGCCGACGACGAGCGTGCCGCTGAGCAGTAGGACTCCTGACGGCGGACAACGACTTGGACCGTAGTCGAGTCAACGGGGAATTTGGGCTGTCAATTTGCTACCGGCGTTTCTGCATTGCTCGGAGTCTGCGTCACGAGGCGTTGAGGCGTGTTGTAGTGCTTGTGATATGGACAATTGGTTATTCTGTACAGACATGTACGCGACGCGATACGGCATAATTCTAATGTTCCCAAAGGCAAATCCGTTTATTCTCGACCATGGTTCGCCATCTGCAGCCGGTGACACTAGTTCGGCAACCCCTGGTTCCCCCTCAACCAACGAACTCGTTCTTCGCCCCACCAGCTGCGCCGACGAAGTTTTCTAAAACGCAAATGTCGCTTTTTTGTCAAACGGCCGTGGTTATATTATGTCTTTGTCGAAAATCTTCCATCAATGCAGTCTCACCGCGATTGGTGTAGTGAATTCCTCGGGGCGCAGGTCCCTTGGTGTAGTACGGTCTCCTTGGTGTAGTTGGTTATCACGTGGGTCTCATATCATCATGTATGACTGCTCTCAGCAGCAGATATCCCAAGGCCGCCAGTTCGAGTCTGGCAGGGGACAATTTTTTTGCGCGTGTAAGGTCGTGCTGCGGTGAGGTTTGCTTCTGCGGCGTTGCTTCCGAGTGGCTGGTCTTTTTAATTTTTGGAAATAGTAATATTAACGTTCTTGAGAACATGATCGTCTATCGCGCATGAGTATGCGAGCCTGATTTTTTGATAAAGAACTGCGACCTCAATATGCGTGGTGGTGGTTCCTGCATCGCGTCTGCGCAGATGCTTCGTGTTTTTGTCAATGGGTGGTGACGTCTGTCGCATCTAGCAAACTTCACCGCAGCGTTACGCTACCAAAAACGGCAATTTCAACAAAGCGTAGATTGCAGCACTATCAGAGGGGCACAACGATGAGGGGCAAGTGTGCGAGGGGCACCGCGGGGTGCTTGTGGAGGGGCAAACCTGAGTTGTGTTGAGGGAGGGGCACGCAAGACGTCTCGTGGAGTTGCTCACGGCTGAGCTAGCGCAATGATATCAGATGAGAGGGACATGCGCTGGTGGGCTCTTCGCGGTCAAGTGATTGCATCTGCTACCTTGCGAAGTGATTTCGATCTGTCTACTAAAGGAAGCATGTTTTGACCAGTACCTCGAGTAAACTGGAGGTCAGCAAATCTCGATCTTTTGGATAGGAGCATTGTTCGCTTCGGTCAACGCAGTGACTTCATCGATGAGCCCAAATAGCCCAGACTGCTACTCAAGTTTCACCAAAATCAATACACGTATGCGCCCCCAGTTGATCTGGGGGTATTTGAACCGCTTCCCATCGGACTGAAGCCTGGACTGAGGCCTGGGCTCAAGCCACCTCTTCGTCTGTCAGACCCAAGGATGTTTTCGAGCTCCTCCGCTTGCTTGATCACATTATGGAAGTAATCACCCTCGATGCTCCTCTCATCCATGTTATTGTTGTCCTGTAGCACACTGAGGCAGAAGAACACCATGTTTCCCAAGAAGATGTTGCTCCTCATTTCGACTTGCGACGCGACCTCATCGGCACTGACTTCTTCGCCGTCGTCGATGTACAACTTCATCGTGTATGTCGCAGTGTCGAAGTCGATGTAGTAGAGCGGCGCTTTGAGCGCAATCTCGGCGAGGACGAGCCCGATGCGGAAAATTTGGATATGTTTGGACAGGTCGCGACTGTCTCTCCTCTCACGGTTGACTTTGTAGCATCGCTCTAAAGTGCGTGTCGTCGATGACTGGCCAGGCGCTGCGGTCAGCATGCTCACCCACTTTCCATCCTTGGTCCTGCGCCAGCGAATGTTCGAACAGTCGAGGAAAGACAGCCACTGGCTTCCTATCAATTGAAAACAGCCTTGCGCAACGCCAGTCGCTATCGCGTTTTGGTCTTGCGAGTAAAGCTTCTGTGAGCCAAGATAGACGTTCTGGTCGCGAATCGTACTTGATAAAGGCTCCTTGTATTCCAAATCAGAGAGAAGACTCGTCGGCGGATTTTTGACGATGAAGCCTGCCGATGTCGACAAGGTTGGCACCATGTAGCAACTATCCTGCACATCTTCCGCAAGAGTTGACGCGGCAGTAGCGAGGTCGTTTGCGACCATGGATGGATCGTGGACGGCCTTGATGGTAACAGGCTGGGCAAGGACTTCGTGGTTTGTACCATTCATACTGAGTAAAAACGCAAAGTCGCGCCTATGGACTCGAGGAACTGCAATGCCAATGTGCAGTCGATGGCTCGATGCACTACATCGATGAAGCCGCTCCGCGTCTTTTTGGGCACGAACAACATCTAGTACCCTGCTTTGGGTTGTGTCTGACCTTCCATTGCCGGCCGTGATGATCATGTGTCGCCCAGGGAGTCGTTCAACCTCCGAAAAAACACCCGCGTGCTCGTTTTCGAGATAGAACTCGGACAAGCGTTCCAGCATGGTGAGCTTCTGATTCAGTCGCTGGAGGCGCATCTCCAAATCATATGTTTTTGCTAGAACGCTCAAGAAAAACCGGCGCGACCATGTGCTGTTGCCTTGTATCTTTCGGAGGCATTCTTTGACTCGTTCTTCATTACCGATACCCTGATGTTCACCATAGGGGGCGTGTCTATGCTCGATTTTGAGAGCGACGCCTCTGATTCGGCTGATGTCGCTCTCGATGCTCCCTGCAATTACGTCGATAGTACCAATTATGGCTTTGATGCGCTCGTGACCCTCTTTCCCAAAGAGAATGCTAGTGTAAATATCGGGTCGATGAGCTTGGATGTCGTACTTGCGTTGCCAGCTGTCAAGAGAGAGTTTTGCGAACTCGAGGCCCTCGTTGATGTCGAAAAGTCGTTCAGAGAGTAGCTTCCAGGGTTTGACCTGCAGTGCGAGGGTATGCAGAGCTTCTACTGCTGCATAGAGACTGGAAATGACACGTAGGACTCCAGCCATGTCGTGTTCAGAACGACTGCCGTGTTGTCTTTGAGGCGTAGATGGAACGTAATTTTGATGACGCAAACGCGCACGCAGAGTAGACGGAAAGGAGCTTTGAGCTATGCGCGACTCGGTCACATCCCCAATACAGCTTCGCAGGGCAGATGTTGTACCGCGCGATGCCGCGTGGAACGTAGCGCGGGTACTCAGAGGCGGATCGATATGATGGATAAAAACAGAACAACCAAGAATGTTAGATAGATGGTAACATGACCCACCAACTATTGCAGCTGAACTAATGCGAACCTTCAGCTCGTCGGTACTGGTGTGGGGTATTGCGACAAGATTGGTTGTAAGCACACTGCACAGGGATGAGGTCACCGTTTGGTGGTTTTCAGCCCCCAACAGCCCCCAAAGATGTCAGAATCAGGCTGCCTGCTCAGGCACCTGGGTCGCACTGATTGATGAGCGTGACTGCCTTCCACCTCCGAGATTCTGTTGAGCTTCTGACCCCACTCGTGGGTTTTCTCTACAATGGGAGCGGTGGAAGAAGAGAGATTTGATACATGTCTGTCACACCCGTAGTACCTTAGGATTGCCACAGGCGCGTATCGACTGGCGCAACAGAAAAAGCTCTTGAGCAAACCGGTCTCTTCCCCTGGCTCAATCCTACGCCATGGCAACATTTCTACCTGAAATCGATGGCGACAATCGACATCCGAGCCACCTTCGGTCGCGTTCAGGAAGCTATGTCGACCACATAGAAGAGAAGACAAGATGGGACCGGAGAAGCCGAGAGAGAGAGATGAAACGCTACCACAACAGCCGCCATGGTACAGCCTCAGACCCAAGGTTTTCAAATCAGCCCGCGCCCGATCGGCTCGGCGTTCCTGTATTCGAGACAACAGGAAGAGCTCGATCGAGTTCAGATGCTAGCAGGAGGCCCAGAGAACCAGAACGAAGGTACAACACACAGGAGGTGCGACCTAGTATCGCACCAGTCGACAGGTATGATTTGACCAGCGAGCCAATCTTACCCAGTCAGTCACCTGCTCAATACGAGCGAAGATTGCAGCACCGGAAAAAGCCAAGCATCAAGGTGGAAATCCACCAAGATCATCCTCCTTCGTCGATGAGTGGCACATCCTTTGCGCCAAAGAGAAGCCCAAGCACCAGCTCAAGATCACCTACTGCACAACCTCAGCTTCAGTACCAATATGCGACAATTCAAAACAAGCTCCACCAGATCAGCAGCACTTGTGCGCCATACATCGATGTCGAAGCAGCGGAGCCCCAAGACCTCACTTTTGAGAAGATAGTTGAACAGACTCAAGCATTTGCTTTCGATTTGCAGGTGTGGGCCCATCTTGCAAACCTCGAAGGTATGGCCAGGATCGACTCACGTAAAAGGGAGGTCGTGGACGCTACATCGCGAAGCCTGGATCGTCTGCTGGATCAGATAACGACCTTGAACGACGCTTGTTTTAGGGCTAAGCCACGGGATCTGAAGTTCAGATCGCTTCCTGAAATCGACGACGACAGCCTGTTCGAAGATGGAGATGACAATGGGTATGTGGCTGTCAGACGCGAAGACGATTGTGCTAACAATTGCTTCCAGCTGTGAATCAGACCCCACGGAGACCCTGAGCTTCGTGGTCCATTCTAGCCTACACAGCATCGAGCTGCAAATCCAAAACCTCAAGCGGTTGAGCCGGACGCTGCAAGAGGCCACACCAGATGCAAAGAATAAGGTTATGGCGGTCGCGGGGCTCGTAGCGGATACGGTAAAGTGTTTTGGATCGCAGGAAGCGTTGAGTCGCTATTCGATGAATGAACAGATTTCCGAGAGAAAGGGGTTGGAGGAAGGACGGCACGCGTACTGGCGCTAGCCGGATAGGACTTTCTAATATCTCGATTCATCTAGATGGCCAGGTAGCATACGGGCAGGATGTGAGGTTACAATTGCTTCAAGGCCATTGCGGTTCCAGAACTCGATGCGTTGATCTTGTAGCGTGAGGAATGCGGCCTGTGTGAGGAGCGATGGGTTGGTCATAGCTGCCTCGGCAGTCGCGTCATGCCCGAGCAAGCTAAGACCTTTAAGGTTAGAAGGCCGGCATAGCAGTAGCACCATGCTCCTGATCTCAACCCTTTGCAATACCAACCATTGTCCACAAACATTGTGCAGATGTCGCGGTGCCTCCATCAGAACTTCGGAACAAGACTGTCGTACACGGTGCGTCATGCATGTTTGGCTCCGATTTCGAAGATTCAGAATATTGAGCGAGAGAAGGTATGTATTGGCTACACGAGTTCCAAGGAGGGCCTAATCCCCCGCCGTTCTGAAGACGCAAAAGAGGAAACGAATATTTACAGCGCAGCATAAGAAAAACCTGCATATATCAAGCGACATGCCAGACGTCAAGAGAAATCGTGCATCATCTCAACCGAGCCAGGCCCAGCATATTTTCGCCATCAAGTCTCTACGAGCACTTGGTAACACTGGGCACGTTGGTGCACTTGTCATAGGTCTTGCCACCAGTAACGTCGACACCGGTCCAGGTCCAGCCACTGCAAGAGCCCTCGCCGCAGGTGACAACGACGTCGTAGCCACTGCTGGAAACGCTGCCAGTGACGTTGTCGAGTGTCAAGCCGGTGATGGGGACACCGGTGTCCGCATCACCGTGAAGGTCACCGCCATTGTAGTTCTGCTCGATAAGAACACCGTACCTAGAACGTATTAGTATTCGATGACGAGTAAAACTTGGAGAAAACGTACTTGGAAATAGCAGACAGGGTAATGTCCTCGTAGGTAACCTTGTTGATCTTACCAGTTGTACCAGACTTGGCCTTGATGCGGACGCCATTGACAGACTTGGTGACCTCGGAATTGGAGAAGGTGACTGTATCGACAGTGTTGTCGTCACGACCACCAACCGAGCCAATGGATAGACCGTGTCCACCAGAGCAGAGGCCGTTCTTGAAGGTGATTTCCTAGCCGACTTGTTAGCAGGTATGCACACCCCAGTCCTGTGGCAATACTTACGGTACCCGAGTTGACAGCTACACAATCATCCTGGTTGTAAACCTTGGCGCCATCAATGATGACGTTGTTGCTCTCGCCGATATCGAAACCATCTGTGTTGTGGCCCTGCTCGTTCTTGTCGCCGTCGGACGCATCAATTGTCATGTCTGTAATGGTAAGACCATCGCAGCCGTTAATGCTGACAACCTGAACAGGGGGGTTCTTGATGGTAATTCCGGTGATGGAGGAGTCGGTGAGAGCATGAGCGGAGAAGAACTTGGGCTTGGTCTTTCCACCGTTGCCACCCTCACCGTCCCACCAACGAGCGCCATCGCCGTTGAGAACGGATCCCGCGGCACCCTTGACAGTAATCTTCTTTCCGCGAATGTCAAGAAGAGGGCCCGCCCACTCCGAGTAGCCCCAAGTGGTGGTGCCCTCGAAGATGACAGTGGTGCCATCAGCCAGCTTAGAGAGGTCCAACGTTGTGCCTGAAGGGACAGCAACGTTGGAAAGGACCATGGTAGCACATGAGGACTGTGACTTGGAAGCCTCAGCAGCTCCGGTGGAGCCTGAAAAGGTGCAGCTGGAGGCACGCTTCACGACCTCGGGCTTGGGTGCAGGAGTGATGGCCGGGGCTGGAGCTGCAACAGCAGACGCCGCCAGGGACGTGAAGAAGATACCAAGAGTCAAGGCAACCATTGCGAAAGAAGTTTGATATTGAAGAAAAGCTTAAAAGAGGTGGTGAAAGGCTTGGTTGCTTGGCCTATATGCTTGGTACGCCACACATATATATACATTTCTAGCAATGATATACACACACGTCAATGACTTCGCCATCAGCTTCCTACTGGTGTATCGGTGGTAGAGCTGACGTGCCCATCATTTCCCGAGTCGAGTTTCTCCATATTGAAAGATGAAGGACTGTTTCGAAGTCCTCCAATAAGTGGAGAGCATCGAAACGAGTTGGAGAGAGACGTGATCGCTCGAAGCAACAGTTGCTCAGTGCGTGTGTGTCGCTACGGGAATTTCGTTTCAGGAAAATATCCTCCAATGGGTAAACCCACTAAAGATCCACCCGTGGACATGTCCAGACCTGTCGTTCAAAAGGCATCCCCGTTGTCGTGTCAATGCATTGCTACCTAGGTAGAGCCGCGTGACAAGCATCGGGAAATACGGAAACTAAAATGCTTGACTCTGCTGTGGCCCACTTCAGGGGAGGACCATGAGAAAACCCTCTGCGATGGATGAGGTAGCGCCCAAAAACGGCTAGCCCGTCGACTGGACACGGATTACGCACCTGCATTATTCCCGGCGATTCACAAGTCGGTCGTGCTTTCCTTCCGGTCTCTGTGGCTGCGTGTCGAAGGCCAGCAAAGGACACAAAACAGGTGCTGAACTCTCTCATGACGCCCATCGGAATTGTGCCTTCCTGTTGAGGCAAACCTTCCGCTTGTGCAAGCTTCCTTCACAACCTTGGAAGCACCTCGGCATTCTCGGGCAGATGATGTCCCCTCTTCTCCGCAAAACGCCACATCTGGGGTCTTAGTACCTTGCATATATTACCCCACGGCCTCGCTTGCAGCAGTTCTTCCATGGCGAACATTATACCGTCAATGATATCGTCGCGTGAAGCGCAGGCCCGGAGCATGGTCTTTGGCCGCGGTAAAAATTCACGGGCTAATTACATGCGAGCTTTGAGGCTGGGTGCTTGAGCAAAAGTCGCGTCGCGTCCAGTGTTGGACGTTTTCTGGTTACACAGTAAGTCGAGATGAGGTTCTTCCATCTTTTTGCTGTCGCGATCTCGCTATTCTTTGGCGTATTGGCTACCGATAATGGCCTCCAAACGGACGTCGAGTGGGATAATGGGTCGCTCATGGTTAATGGCGAGCGCGTAATGATTATGAGTGGAGAGTTCCGTACGTTGATGAGATGGAATGCACCGATCCTACACGAAAGACATGCTAACCCTTGCATGTGTGCATTTCAGACTACGCTCGTCTCCCTGTTCCAGAACTATGGCTCGACGTGTTCCAGAAGTTCAAGGCCAATGGCATGAACGCTGTCTCAATCTACTTCTTCTGGTCATACCATTCAGCGTCGAAAGGCGTGTACGACTTCACGACGCCTGGAAAAGACATTCAGCGCCTGTTTGACATGGCCAAAGAAGCCGGCCTTTACGTGATTGCGCGGCCAGGGCCGTACTGCAACGCTGAGACCAACGGTGGTGGCTTCGCGCTTTGGACGAGCGACGGGAGTGGTGGCAAGTACCGCACATCCGATGAGACCTATCGGCAAGCATGGTCGGAATGGATAGCTGAAGTTGGCACAATCATTGCGCAGAACCAGATCACCAACGGTGGACCAGTCATCCTAGCGCAAGTCGAAAACGAACTCCAGCAAACTCGCTACGAAGCCGACAACACGTTGGTCATCTACATGGAGCAACTGAAGACCGCCTTCAAAGACGCAGGCATCATCGTACCTTTGTCACATAACGAGAAGGGCTTTAGATCGAAGAGTTGGTCCACTGATTACAACAATGTCGGTGGTGCGATCAACGTTTACGGTCTGGACAGCTACCCCGGTGGCATGAGCTGCACGAATCTCGACACTGGATTCAACTTGCCGAGGACCTACTACCAGTGGTTTCAGGAGGTCTCCCCCACTCAGCCTGAATATCTTCCCGAGTTTGAGGTAAGTTGACTGTACGAGGTATACATGAGACATGTACTGATTTTCTGTTTTCGTTTTTCTAGGGAGGATGGTTCCAGCCATGGGGTGGCTACTTCTTCGATCAGTGCTTGGCTGAACAGAGCCCTGAATTCGCGGATGTCTTCTACAAAGGACTGATTGGACAGCGAGCTAGTCTTTTGAACTTGTACATGGCCTATGGAGGTACCAACTGGGGACATAGGTAAGTTGAGACTACACGAACCGCATTTGAGACATACACTGACTTCGTACCTCTACCTTTATAGTGCCGCTCCCGTACGTAACTCCCATTTGCGAACTACATGTGAGAAATATACTGACTTCGTACTCCTGCATTCAGGTAGTGTACACCTCCTACGACTACGACGCGCCACTACGCGAGACCCGAGAGGTACGCGACAAGTTCAAGCAGTACAAGCTGCTTGCCCTCTTCACTCGAGTTAGCAAGGGTCTTCATAACACCTTTATGGAGAACAACGGCACCGCAAATGCAGTCGACAGTCCAGCTATCTGGACCTGGCAACTCAAGAACCGCGATACGGAGAGCAGATTCTATCTCGCCGAGAACAACAACACGCGCACCCGTGCCGTGACTGACTTCTCGATGACGGTCAAGACATCTGAAGGCGATGTCAAGATTTCGAGCTTACAGCTTGCGGGTCGACAAAGTCGATGGGTAGTTACAGATTACTCTGTGGGTAATGAGACACTGCTTTACTCATCGGCTGAGATCGCGACCTATGGTTTGTTTGATCGACCTGTCATCGTCTTTTACACACGCCAAGGACAGACGGGAGAATTCGCATTCAAATCGCAGAACAACCTGACCTTCAAGACGTACGGCGCGGAGTCGGACATTGCAAGCGCACCGGCGAACAGCACATACTCAAGCTTCTCTTACACCCAAAGCAAGGGTGCAACGGTGGTCGAGTTCTCAAACGGGGTGCTTGCTTACCTGCTCGATATACCAACTGCGTACACCTTTTTTGCGCCAGCGACGACTGATGATCCCAATGTCACTCCCGAGCACCAGATCTTTGTGCAAGGACCATACCTGGTTCGTTCGGCTAGCATATCGGGCGACACAGTTTCTGTTGTTGGCGACAATGCGAATGCGACGACCATCGAGGTATACGCTGGCTCTGGTGTGAATACAATCTCCTGGAATGGAAAAGAGCTCGCTACAACAAAGACACCCTACGGATCCCTGACTGCCGCAATCAATGGTACCAAAGACCGCGACATCACTCTCCCGGAGCTTTCAAACTTCAAAGCGGCCGGATCCTCGCCCGAGACAGAACCTGCATACGACGACAGCAATTGGGTAATCGCCAACAAGAGCACCACGCTAAGCCCAGTGAAGCCCCTCACTCTCCCTGTACTCTTCAGCAGCGACTACAAGTACTACACGGGGGCCAAGATCTACCGCGGGTACTTCTCAGGCAAATCTGCAACATCTCTCAACATCACAGTTCAGGGTGGTGTGGCTGCGGGTAAGATACGCCCTTGTACGGATTGCATGTGAGACATACACTGACGGTTTACATGATCATATTAGGATGGAACGCATGGGTGAACGGCAAGTCGATTGGTTACCATCCCGGTAACGCGTCGCAAACTTCGACAACCGCATTGCTGTCTTTCAAGAACATTACCTTGAACGATCAAGGCAATGTGTTGACAGTAGCGACCGACTATACCGGCCACGACCAGACGTCCACAGGCCCAGCAGGCGCAGAGAACCCCCGTGGCATACTCGGCGCACAGCTCCTCAGCGGCAACAACACCAAGCTATCCTTTGACCAATGGAAGATCCAAGGTAACGCAGGCGGAGAGCGTAACATCGACCCTGTTAGTATTCCTCTTGTACGAAACACGCATGCGAAACATATACTGACTTGGTACAACAACGTTTAGGTCCGCGGCCCCATGAACGAAGGCGGCCTCTACGGTGAACGTCTGGGATGGCATCTCCCCGGTTTCGACACGTCCTCCTGGGAAGATGCTAGTCCCACCACTGACGGCGTCCAAGGCGCCGCCATCCGCTGGTTCACAACGAATTTTGCTCTTTCTGTTGATTCCGACCTCGACGTCCCTCTCGGCATCGAAGTCGGTGCGCCGAAAGGTACCATTGCCCGGATGCTGCTCTTCGTCAACGGGTATCAGTACGGAAAATATGTTCCGCACATTGGACCGCAGGTACGTTACAAACTGTACGAAATGCATGTGAGACATAGACTGACTTTTCTATTTACAGACGCGCTTCCCTATCCCCCCTGGCATCCTAAACATGAATGGCGAGAACGTTTTGAGTGTGGCGATGTGGGCGCAGACCGAGGCTGGCGCGAAGTTGGATACGCTAAAGTTGATTGAGTATGCTAGATATGAGAGTGGCTTCGCGTTTGCGAACATTGATGGAAAGGCGCTGCAGAGTGGGTGGGAGGATAGGAGTCAGTATGCGTAGACTTTTGCAGGCGCCGTACTAGGTAGGTAGTACATGATTTAGTCTATCGCTATCAGCCCATCAAGGGTCGACTTGGCCTGCCAATTCCACTCAATACTCCCATCCATCATCGCCACTTTCTTCAAAGTCTAGCACCATGTCGACCCAGTTTCCTCCACCATACTGGCATTTGCTCGGGCCAATCTTCTTGAATCCCGCCTTTTCGTAAAACTGTATATACCGGTCTCTGCAGATGAGGGCTATCCTCGTCGCCACACCCGAGTCTTTGATTCTTTGGATGTAGCTCTGCAGTAATATCGAGCCGAGCCCTTTGCGCGCAAAGTTTGGATGCACACATAGCGAGTGCAGGCATACCGTCTGGCCGTCTTCGTTATGCCCTACTTTTGGCGTAAGCTGGTAGTTGGTCTTCCAGTCCTTGGGGTAGTCCATGGCGTCGTCAGTGACAACAGGTGAGTTCGCTTTGGTTGAGATGATGTGGCCGATGATGACACGCTTCCGGTCTGTGTCGGTCGAGTCTAATGACGGGAAGGAATGCAGTTTGATGGTCTCGCCTAATGGTCCTGATGTGGTGGGGTAGGCAGAAGAGAAGAGGCCGCTGCAGAGTTCACCGCAGGTTCGCAGGCGATATTCGAGCTGCGATTGGTCAGCGCCAGATGTGGAAATTCCGTGCCACGGTGTCTATTGGACCAAGTCTAGAGGGGGAAGGGGCGTAGCACGCAAACGGCCGAAATAGGAAAGAGTGACCAGCCAGCGCACGACAAACTCAGTCGATGCCATTGATGGAAGCAAGAGGGATGTTGGAATTTTGGTGCAGTATCGGATGGAGATCAAGGCAGACGAAAAGCATGCAGACGAGACGGCTGGAGCAACGTGGTCATGGAGAAGAGCGCATGAGGCGAGGACTGACGCAGCCCAACGGTGGTACTGGAACAGGAGATGCAGGCACCGAATGTGATAGCAGGGAAACAGGAAAAACAGCAAAATGTCGTTCTCACCTTCTCGCGCGACGCGGCTTCAACCGGATCAAAGGCGGCATGCTCAAGCCAGTCGCAGTCGTCAAGGTCGTCGATGTTCAGCAGAGAAGCATATGGACGAAGTCCCATCTGCCTCAGCCGCCCCTCCTGGGCGATGTTGGAGCTGCGATGGGGCACCAGACTGCCGGCAGATTGCTCCACGGGCTCCGGACTGGAGACGGTCTCCGGTTCTCGTGATAGTTGGGGCATGGCATCCAGCGTCTTCTTGTCGGCTAGCAAGTCTCGCGGCATGTTGGCGGTGGGTGGCGCCAGATGTCGTGGGTTGGGTTGGGCAAGAAGTTTGTGGGTGAGTTTGTGGGTTCGTGGTTCCTGGCAGACTCACGAGACTCTGCGGCCGCAGCCCCGCCTTTACTAGCGGTTCGCTTCGCTTCGCGCAGCCGTTGCAGATCGTTCCGGGTTTAGCTGGGGACGGGGAGCTGACTCGGGGAGCTGGCGGGGGGGGGCATGTCTTGCAGGTCTTCTTGTGGTCGTGGTCGTGGTCGTGGTCGTGGTCGTGGTCGTGGTCGTGGTCGTGGTCGTGGTCGTGTATCATTTACTCATCCCAGACGTGACCGTGTTGCTCAAACGAGGCAGCACAGTCGTGTTGGCGGCGTTGGCCCAACGGCGGTCTCTAGTCTGGTCGATGCCCTGACTAGCAACGGGGTAGGCACTGATTTTCGCATGACGTGCAGTAGGATGAGGACGGGTGCAGCGGCCAGACGATTCTCCTGCATGCTGCGTTGGGCCGACGTCGAAGCATGCCAGATGCCACACGCGGTGCTAGCTTGGGCCTACACTGCCAAACGTCGTGGCTCCGTCTGCTCGCCGACGACTATCAGTACGCTCACGCCCTCGCCCTCGCCCTCGACTGCGCCTGCGCGCTGATTCATCCGACGCTGGGATCGCGGCTCCACTGCGTTCCATTCCCTTCCAGCCCAGGCAACGACGGCGTCCCCAGGGTTGCGACAAAAACACGACTCGGCCCAGTGCCTCGTTCCCTATAAGCTCCCGCCCGGCCCACGCCCACCTCAACCACCCCCCGCGTGTCACATCCTTTGGCCTCATCCAGACGTGCCCGCATACGCCCACGCCCACCATGTGAGTCTCTACCGGAACCGTTGCTGTGCCACGACCACATGTGCCCCCCCCCCCCCCCCCCCCCCCCCCCCCCCCCCCAAGGCACGCTGCTAACCCGCCGCTGCCAGGCCTCGCGTCACCATATCCATCACGGCGCCCGGCACCCCGGCCGACACGGACCTGCTGACGCTCGAACTGCCGCCCGGCAGCACCGTCAAGGACCTCAAGGGCTTCATCGAGGCCGACACCAACCTGCCCGCCGCGTCACAGAGCCTCTACCTGAACGGCCAGCCGGTAGCCATAGACACGCAGACGCTCGAGGACGCCGGCGTACGCGATGGCGAGATGCTGGCCGTCGTCATGCGCCCCGCACCCCGACAGAACAGGAACGTCCAGCACCCGGGCAGGCCCGCCCAGCCCGATCCAGAGGGCGTGCGACAGCTCGTCCTCAACGACCCCCAGCAGATGAACAAGCTGCGCCAGGGCGACCCGGAGCTCGCCGCCGCCGTCAACGACCCCACCCGCTGGCGCGATACATATGCCATGAGGCAACGCCAGGCCGAGGAGTCGGAGCGCGAGCGCCAGAACCAGATTGCCCTGCTCAACGAGGACCCCTTCAACGTCGAGGCGCAACGGAAGATAGAAGACATCATTCGCCAGGACCGTGTTGTGGAGAATCTGCAAAAGGCATACGACGAGAACCCCGAAGGTACAGACATACACACAAGTCCGACGCTGTCGAGCCCTCGCTAACCGTGCACAGTATTCACCCGCGTGCACATGCTCTACGTCAACACCGAGGTCAACGGGGTGCCCGTCAAGGCCTTTGTCGACTCTGGCGCCCAGGCCACAATCATGTCTCCCGACTGCGCCGAGCGATGTGGTATCATGCGGCTCATGGACGTCCGATACGCCGGCATGGCGCGTGGTGTCGGTACAGCGCGCATTCTGGGCCGCGTCCACCACGCCGAGATCAAGATTGGTGGCGCCGTCATGCCCTGCGCTTTCACAGTCATGGAAGGCAAGGACGTTGATCTACTATTCGGTCTGGACATGCTTAAGCGCTACCGCGCCAAGATTGATCTTGAGAAGAACGCACTGTGCTTTGCAGGTCAGGAAGTGCCCTTTTTGCACGAGTCGGAAATCCCCAAGAGCTTCGAGGAGGCCGAGTTGAATGAGCCGACTGTGGCTGGTCCTAATGGAGAGGAGATTGGTGCAAAGACGGGTGCTGTACGGCCAAAAGGCAGCGCTGCAGCTGGTTCCTCAAATACCGGCGCCTCATCGTCATCGTCGTCTCAGCCCGCACAGCCGCAAGCTCAACCCACAGCACCCAAGGCACCCGCACCGTCTGCACCTAGCAGCAACTTCCCCCCCGAGCACGTGCAGCAACTCACCGGCATGTTCGGCTGCTCAGAACAAGAAGCCATACAGGCCCTGGAGATGTTCGGAGGCAATGTCGAACACGCTGCAAGCTTTCTCATCGGTTAGCGAATGCGGGAACATGAGGAGATCCCCAGTATTCATACACGGCGCTTGCCTGCCTCTGCCTACGGCTTACTTGACATGGTGTTTGCCGTTGGAAAAGACGTGGATGATTCAAATAATTCTTGACAAGAGGAGATGAGGAAACGAGCTTACGACATGGCATCATAGCAGGGATGCGTGTATTATCATTGATCGGAGATAGAAGCTGAAGAGTGACCTATGCATAAACACATCTTCACCAAGATCAGATAGATAAATTGACGAAAGGCTTCCAACGCCACTTACACGCTTCTTGTCGTGATAGTGTACTCACAGGCCCAGTTAATCATATGCCTCGCTCACCTGATCTTGTACAGGCAAGGTTTCAATACCGCTCCGTCCTTTTCATCGCCCTCGCCCTCGCCCTCTCCCTCGCCCGCACCGAACCTCTTCCCCTTGAGCCCAAACTTCATACCCCCGCCCCTCTGCGCCACAGCTCCTGCTTTCTGATCCTCCCTCGCATTCTTGCCCTTGCTCGGATGTGCCGCCTTGACAAACTGCATCTTGACAAACATCTTGTTGCTCAAATCAATCGCATCCCCCGGCCTCTCGGGCAAAGCATCAAGCACAAATCCCCGCTTCCTCAGCACCTCGATGAACGCGGAGACATCCGTTCCCTCTTTGCCCTCTTGACCATCTACATTGACCGCAAGCTCAGCCTCGTCTTCCGAGTCGACGGGGCCTTCTTCGGGTGGTTTATCCGCTTTTGCCTTCTTCGCCTTGGGCGGCTTCTTGTCCATGGTCTTCTTGAGCGAGCCAATCGAGTTTATGGGTACGCCACCGCCCTTCTTCTTGTCTACGCGGCCGAATCTGGATTTGATCTCCGAGACCCACAGTTCGCCTTTCCAGCGGAGGATGCGGTATGCTTCGTCGATGAAGTCGAGCCAGTTTGTTCCCATGAGGGCGAGACAGAAGATGGCTACGTCGACGCTGTTGTCGGGAATGGGGAGGGCGGAGATGTCGGCTATGGTCACGAGATCGGCAGAGGGACCTGTGGGTTTAGATAAATCGAACGAGTGGAATGTGAGGTTGAGGGACTTGAGGTGCGGTTGCAGGCGGTACGATAACGAAGCTGTTCCGCAGCCGAGATCGGCGATTGTGCTATGGCCTTTGAGATCTCTGGGCAGTGGTTTTGCGTCGCCGCGAGGAGGTGCTATGGCTGTAGTCTCCTCTTCTTCAAAGCCTGGGCCTCGGCGGACTCCGTTCTTTGCTGGTCCTCTTCTGTCCTTCCGCACGTCCTTGTTCCGCAACTTGCCTCTGACGAGTATGCTGTTCACGTATCCGTCTACAGGGTTCGATGGCCATACTTCAACCTGCTGCGCAAAGCCACGGTGGTAGTCCTCGAACATGGACGGGTCCTCCTTGAAGAGAGACGCGCTGTCGGCCGAGGGCTTCGTGTAGAGGGCTTCGTTCAGGTGACGGAATCGCGCACTAGCTAGCTTGCTGCGCATAGATCGCTGGAGGGGTGTGAGGCCCTTGGGTTCGGGAAGGAGGTTTTCCAAGACTGGGGTTTCAGCGGCAGGCTTCGCGTCAGCTGCATTCGCGGCGAGCAGTTTGTCGGCTTTGGACTCCTTCCTGCGCTTCTTCTTCTCGCGTTTTGACTCGCTCTCGGCCGTTGCGGGCTTCTCTTCAGCAGACGCAGCAGCATCTGCTTTGGCCTTTGAAGTTTCAGCTGCCGTCGTAGCGTCTGCCTCTACTCCTTTGTCGCCATCCCCATCCACTGCCTTGTCCTTGCTGCCTCCAGCTTTTCCTCGCTTCCTCTTCTTCCCGCGCTTTTCTTGCGCTGCCTCATCTGTCGCTTCTACGCCATCCGCCTCTGGCTTCTTAGTCTTCTCCACTTGCGCTCCTTTCCCATTGGCTATGCTGTCCCATTGTTCTGCCAGGTTATCCGCATTGACCTGCTGCTCCTCGCGCTTCTCTTTCCTCTTCTGCGCCTTCTTCCCAGGTTTCGTGGAATCTTTCTGTTTGGGTGCTTCCACCTGAGTCTTTACCTGTGCGGCAACGTTCCACCCGGGAACAGCGAACATGGTGCCGAGCGAGTAGAGCCAGGGATGTGATAGTGAGTGACGTGAGACGTGAGACTTGGGAGGCGCGCGCAGCAAAGTTCCTGGCTCGAAAATTTGGGCGGCGGAAGGTTTTGCCGACATGTGGGGCTTTCGCGCGGAGTTCGCCAGCTCCACCTCGCTGGACCAGACTTGTCGCGTTCTCTTGGCACCGCCTGGAGGTGCTCGCAAAGTGAAAACCCCCACTGTGGCCCCCTTCACCGGGCCGATTGCTTTGCTTCCAAGTCAACTGCGATAGGTATCTAGCTATTGATTACCCAACGGCTCGCTCTTACAGGTCAAGTTTCTGTCGTGTCCTAAACCAAAACACTGTACAAGCACGATGCTGTCTCGCCTTTCCGTCAAAGTCATCTGCAGCAACCCAACGTACGTACCTTGATAAACACACTGTAGGTATATCATGGCAATATCGTATATTACCCGGGTTTCAAACCTAAAACCTTCTCGGTCCTTTCCACTGTATCAACTTTGTAGAGCTTACTAAACGCCGAGCGCCAGTCACTAATCATCACCGTCGCCATGTCTACGCTAGGCGATATGCAGAAGCAGATATCCCAGCTTGTGGAAGAGGCGAGAAGAAAAGGTTACAAGATCGCGGACGTCATCCCAGAGAATGTGCAGAATCACTTCTCAAAAAAGAGTGAGCTGAACGCAGCACGCCAATACATTCAGGAGCTTCAGGCTCATGAGCAGGACCTTCAGACCGACGTCAACCTCCTGCGAGCCAAGATGAGGGAGAAAGAAGCCGAGATCAACGACCAGCCAGTAGAATTCAAGGCTCTTGAGGTCGATCTCCAACAAGCGCACCGCCAGATCGACTACTACCGTGAGCTTTCCGAGGACGCCCAGCGACGTGCGCAACGCTACCAGCGCGATCTTTGTCTCGCTGTCAAAGACCAGGTTGCCTCCAATGAAGTCACTGCCAAACTAGAGCGTCTACAGAATGAGCTTGGCCAGCACCAGTCTACGATCCGGCAGCTACAAGCAGAAAACGAACGCATGGATGAGACATTCGCTCAACTCCGCGCACAAGACGCAAAAATGATAGCAGCCAATGAAGCCCGAATCGCTAACATCCTGTCACACGCTTCTCAAATCGAGGACGAAAACGAACAATTCAACAAAACGTTCACCACGCTCATTGACAAACTAGAGATTGAGATATCATCCGCAGCCACTTCTGTTAATGATAAGGCCACTCTACTACGTAAGATGGAAGTGCTGCACAACGCTATTTATAGCGAAGTAGCACCTCTACATCGCTTGTTCTCTCGTGCTCTCAAAGTGCTGCAAATCTACCAACTACTTTTCCAATCGCTCTCTGATCCATACACTGCTGACATAGCCAGCTTGCCGCTCGAACTGGAACCGCTTCTCGATGGTGCCATCCAGGACTTGTACGTTTACAACGAGGTGCACCAAACCATGTGCCAAGACTCAGGGCTTGCAGGAGAGCACATTCGTACACATCTCAATGGTATCTCCAAGAGCGCGAACGATATACTACAAAGCCTGATCTGTATCAAAGCGGATGTTGCAAACTTTTTAGCGCGTCTGAAGAAAGAGCCAGGCACGTGGGCAGCTGTGAAGGCTAAATTCGGTATATCCGGGAAGAAGAAGTTTGTAGGGAAAAGGTTTTCTATTCACTGAGGCGGTAGGCAATGCTTGCTCAGCGTCCGTCTTTGTTCATTTACTCCTTTTGTAGACCTCTAATGCAATTCATCTCCATCAACTGTATGCGCAAAATTGCGACGAAATAGAGTGTCTTCCCTGGAATTGTCTACCATCCTCAATACTTCCTTGGGATTCGAGCCGTATCTGCAAACACAGTGCAAACAGAGTTTGTATATATATTCCTTACTTTAATGGAATTTCGATGCCTTCGTAAGATCGATGTATTGTGTAAACACCAAGGAAGTTCGGACACTCCTGGCGAGGCCCAATTGACATGTGCCTGTACTGTAGGGGTACCGCCCTTTTCAATACATGTGTGGTAGGTTGTGGCTGGCTCTCGGTGTGAAAACAATGCGAAGAAAGCTCACGAATGTAAACGTATAACCTCCAGTAAACGATCTCTACATGAATCACACACAGCGGCCTTACAGGTCTATTAGTACCCTTCCATATTACTACCTAGACCTCGCTGCTCTACGACAAGCCTCACCGCTGACATGTCGTCTCCGCATGAACAGGGTGCTGTAAAGACAGATTCCAAAAGCACACCAATACGCACTGTCGATAATTCGGAGACTGCTAAAAGTGCAGATCCAACTCATCGCTTGGGCAGCTCACTTGCCACGGACGTGGCGGATGATAGCTCAGATGAGTACCAGCCGGACGAGCATGGGGACGAGCACGACCAAGAGGAAGCATTGACGATGGATACACCAAAGATCACGCACACTGATACTCCCCAGACCATGAACCAGATGGATAAAGAAGCAAAGCAGCGTCATTCCGATGAGCAGGTTGGCTTCATCATCATGACACGCGACAACAACCAGCCGGACGCATACGGTGCAACGTCAGAAACGTACGGCCCCCTCTCATGGCCAGCTGTCGCCAAAGCATACAACGAGAAGTATAAGCTGAGCGTCGGTCCAGCGGCGATGGAAAAGCGTGCACGACAACATCGAAGTGCTTGGATGGAGAAGCATCCAACTTATCCAGCCAGTATAGTATATACGAAGAAGACCAAGCCATCGCAAGGTCGGCATCCAGGTGTTCTCCTCGTCAAGCCGCAGAATCATCGCGCGAAAAGTGCCACCGGAGATGAAGAGGTTCGTAGTACGGGAGACACTGGCGCCGACGAGTTGCAGACAACTGCCGACCCGTTCGAAGATTACATCTCTGAACATCGTGTCGGTGGATGGGTGCCACCAGACGACATTCGCAATGACGCGGCAGACCTGGACACATACCTAGATCAACTGAGGTCAACACAAACCGAAGAATTTGTCATGGAGGTTGTTGATGCGCAGGATGTATCATTAGGGACTGTTACTGCTAACCGTGAAGACCTTGGAAGTTCCGCTGTGCTACAACGGTTGATGAATGGCAATGCTAGCATACAAGTGCAGCTTGATTGCTGTGACATCAGAGTCGTTCAATGGTACGTACGTTGTGCCTCATCAAAGGAGCTGGCTAAACTTCCGGCTGATATTTCTCGCGATAGTGGCTCGCTCATACACTTGTACTGCTTCGCCGCTCAGCTCGAAGATGATTGGGTCCGTGAGCTGATATTAGCTCAGTGGCGCCGTTTTGCTGAGTCGAACGCCAAAGTCAGTCTAGATGTCGAAGATCTGAACCTGCTCTTTAAGTGTACTTGCAGCGAGGATCCAGCGAGGAGTGTTTGGGTTACCGCCATTTGTACTGCGGGGTTGGCTGATCAGTTCATTCAGATGGATGAGTGTAGTGTGGACTTGATCGCCGAGATCCAGGACGTGGTGGCGAGAGCTCCCGTATGAATAATGCCTCAAGAGTAGTTAGTTGCCACGACGAGATCTGGGGTTCTTGATCACATGAGAAATCAGTGATCGATATAGCTCAGCGCCACGTAAATGACCTATATGTCCAGAATCAATTAGTCTATTCCTTTGTGCTATAGTTTCTCCTGAAGCGTATTGCTCCGTGGTCCACCTGCAGTCTTTCCGCGGGTTGTACTGACTAGTATCTTTCTTGTGTAGAGCGGGATGGAGGGCGCGGGAAAGTGGTGAACAACTCCGAGATACAAAAGTAATCCTAGGGCAATCAGTCCGCTGGAGGGCAGTCCAGCCCAGCATAAACTAAAACTTCCTTTTGCTGAATCCTTTAAAGTTCCACTCGGCAAGTCTTGCCTGAATGAGGATGCATCCGGAATGAAATCTGGAGATATCACAAGACTCCAAAGACATGTTTTAAGCTCGATTGGTTCCGGTGCAAACATCTCGTGCGCGACCGAGCCGGACCGGGTTACCGGTGCCTAGAAGATGGGTAACAGGTTTGCTTTACCTGGGCAGGTCAAAGATCATGCATCACCTACCGTACGTTGCATTTCAGCCAAGGAGTCAGGGTCTCTTTCAAGGTGAACAATGGAGGCGTCGTGGAACCGTTAGCTTGAGGATATTTACTTGACCGAAGCTGGCACGGAGACGGCTTCTCCGTAGCTCCTGCCCCCCTTTGTGTTAACCCCGCGGGAAGGTCACAGTAGCGCGGTCGCTTACGGCTGGGCATTCGAGGGATGGGGATTCCTCCGTTGCACCACAACATCCTCACCCCATCACTTGTCCATGACACGCCAACGCGGAGACACTTAGTTCTCAATAAGTCGATTCTACTTTCGACCCCCGCCATGCGTCGAGGCGCTTAGAGCCGATTATCATGCAGGATCAAGCGTCAGCACCTCTCAGCAAACGCCCCTAAGGTATGCTGTACGATGCGCTCGCGCAAATCCTTCGAGCCTATTCGCGGATAAAACTGCTACTACCACGATGGGCGCTGTTTTCACCTGAGGCGGCCGCACACCAGCGCTGGTTCCTCTCTACAGCGTGACCATGCTGATAGTCTTGCGCAGAGATCGCCCAGCGCCTCTGTTGATACTGGCGATCTACGTTCCAGCATGTGTTGGACGCTATCTGCTGATATTAAGGACTACCCTTCCACCTCTAAAACCCAAGCGGGAGGCAAACTCGGGAACAGGCGATCGTCTCTCAACGCTGACGCGCATCCATTGGAGCAGCCTTGTCGAGGACAGCAAAATAGATACCCTTGTTGAACCAGGATACATCCCGGTTTCGGGGCCCCATCAAATCCCCCGCATTTTCGGCGCCGCTATCTGTCAGGAATGTGTTTGGTGTGGTGGAAGTGTCTTTGACTAGTGGCAGCTTCCATAGAGCGGTCAGACTACTTGACTACGGCCCACGATTCCGCAAGATTCGACTCTCGCTGTGACCATGCTCCCCAAGCGTGTGGCGTCTGCACGTAAACGGGACGGTTGAGGCTTTCTTAAGGAGCTGGAGCCGCTTCCTAATCAGGCCCACGGACCAGAGCCCTCCGTAATCATTTAGCTCGGTAACGTGTTTCCAGAACCGCGACATCGACGGCACGCCGCTAGGATGCAGCATTAGCCGGACACTGCGGGCCATAGCCCGGCACTCTGGCCACTGCAAGTCTACCCTTGTGCATTCCCGATTTTGTTTAATAACCCAGCTGTATCCCAGATGTGTTCTGCACAGTTCGCCTGGAGTATCTCCACCGCAGCAATGTCGGACATCAAGGAGTCTCATGTCACTACAACCTCAGAGCATGGCGTAAGGACCATCTTCAAATCATGAAGCGTCGAGTTTACTTACACCCCAACAGGACCACAAAGGTGCCGTGGCTGATATCGCCATCATCTCTGGCTCTGAAGCCATAGCAGAGGCCAAGCTGAAGGAGCCTGTAGTTCGCTTCTCTGCTTCTGCTATGCTGCTCTACGTCTGTGCATTTGTTGGCTTCTTTTGCTCGACATGTAACGGTTTCGACGGATCCATGTTCAACTCCCTCCTCACCAACAACACATTCAAGGAGTATTACAACGTCGATAGCACGGGCGCGTGGGCTGGCATTGTCACTTCCATGTACCAGATTGGTGGAGTTGTCGCCCTTCCCTTCATTGGCCCTGCCTGCGATACCTGGGGCCGCAGAATTGGAATGATGATCGGTGGAGTCCTTGGTTGCATTGGAGTAATCATTCAGTCGACTGCTCCTGCATCCAACCCCGTCGGCCAATGTAAGAGACGCCCATGTGAGATGCCTACTTTGTATACACGCTAACTTCTCGCTCCAACATTTAGTCATGGGTGGTCGCTTCCTGCTTGGCTTCGCGGTCCCAATCATGACAACAGCTGGTCCCCTTCACGTCATCGAGACTGCGCATCCAGCCCACCGAGGTGTCATTACTGGTCTTTACAATACTTTCTGGTTTGTGGGATCGCTTCTTGCAGCCGGTGTCACACGTGGATCCGCCAATCTTGAAGGCAACCAATCTTGGAGGATTCCTGTCTGGCTGCAGATGCTGTTCCCAGCCCTGCTCGTTGTACTTCCGCTTCTTCTTCCCGAGAGTCCTCGCTGGTGAGTAGCATGCTTCTCCCTACGTTTCGTGCTTGAGATGGATATTGACAGGATCTAGGTTGTACACCCGCGGTAAACACACCCAAGCCAAGAAGACTCTTGCCAAATACCATGGTTGTGGCAACGAGGACAGTATCTGGGTCTCCATGCAAATCCGCGAATACGAAGAGTACCTCAACATGGATGGAGGTGACAAGCGCTGGTGGGACTACGGCTCTCTTTTCAAGACACGCCCCGCGCGCTACCGTCTCGCATGCAACTGTATCGTTGCTATCTTTGGTCAATGGGCAGGAAACGGGTATGTCAACATTCCAGATGCAGGGTCAGAAGAAACGTGGCTGACTATGGTTCTTTTTGTCGAACAGTGCTGTCGACTACTTCATCTCCGGTGTTCTTGAATCCGCAGGCGTCAAGGATGAGATCAAGAAGATGAACATCAACCTGGGCAAGAGCTGTATGCAGCTTGCTTTCGTAAGTCAACTTGCTTGAAGATCACTAATTGGGGTGCTGATATTTTGTACGCAGGCTGTTGTAGGCGCTCTCTGTGTCGACAAACTGGGCCGACGCCCTATGCTCATCGGCACTTTCTCGACTGTAACCATTATCTGGGCCGGAGCTATCGGCGCGGTCTCTTACCAGAACAAGACGGACAGCATTGCTGCCGGTAACGCCTTCGTTGCACTGGTCTTCCTCTTCAACGCTGTGTTCGCTTTCGGTATCACCCCGCTCCAGGCTCTGTACCCCGTCGAAGTGCTCTCATTCGAGATGCGTGCCAAGGGCATGGCTTTCTCCAACTTGTCGCTCACAACAGCCATGTTGATCAACCAGTTTGCCTACCCCATCGCTCTGGAGAAGATCGGCTGGAAGCTGTACATCGTCTTTGCCTGCTGGTGCCCGGTACAGGCTTTCGTTGTCTGGCTCTTCATCCCCGAGACCAAGAACCGCACGCTCGAAGAAATCGACGACATTTTCAACGCGCCCAACCCGAGGAACGCATCGCTCGTCAAGAAGAAGCTCGCCACTGATGCGCAAGGAAACGTTCTCGAAGTCGAGAAGATCTAAATCGGAAGTCGTTCAATTTGTCTGCGGAGGATATACATGTCACACCATAGTGCAATACTGCAACTTCAATATAGTGGTAGTATTTATTCTCGCGATACCCTTCTCTCAAACTCATGCATCAACCGCTCTCTGCACATGTGCTCTTTTCTCGACCGTCGTTCGTAACGAGACACTCTGTTGTTATTCTCCATGTTTATTCGCGTGCCTTGATTCTACTGATGATTATGACATTGGACTAACTTGGAATTCTACTATCAGACATCTAACCTTACCAAAACGCCAAACAACGAACAACTATAGCAGACACAACTGCTCACAGACCTGTCGCCAAGCAGCGCGTTTGACTGTACATCGAAAGCACAGCCCTACGCGCTTCATCTATAGCTACTTCTCCCTCCTCTTCATCGGAAGCTTTCAGCGCCCTCCACATTGCGCTCTTCGCCTCGTGCAGACGAGTTTCCATCTCCAGTGTCATCTTTTCTAATGCTAGGATTGGGCGCGTCAAGTTATCGTTGTTCAGCCTACTAACACCGCCGATACTGGTGTAGATGCTGTCGACCAAACTGCCTTTTAAGGCCAGCTCGTCAGAGAGATCATCATCTCGTTGTGGGTCCGACGAAGCGTAAAGAGTATCGATGATATAGTTGGCCGACTGAACTGGGTGTGATGTGTAGCAAGCATCCGGACCCGAGGCGTGATGATGGTACCGCCCACAAAAGTCCTGTCGCGTAGTATCCGCGTCGAGGTACCTTTTCTCTACGTGTGAGAAAGCGTATTGCACATCTCCCGATATCACGGTAGCCCATTGGCCACCTTCCACCTGGCCTCCCAATGCGTAGATCATGTCCGCTACGAATCTCCACACTGGCGTTTCCACAAAGAACTTGACGAAACGGGTGAAGATTTCCGCATCAAAGTCTTCTGCAGCAATGCTGGCGAAGGTATTGTCTACAGGCGGTAGTTGACTCCCAGCTAGAATATGCTGGCCGCCAACGCCATCGCATCCTCTGGGGGACTTACCTATGGCCGCGAATAAGGCCTTGTATCTAGCCTGTTCGGTGAATAAGTAGTGCGTTCGGTCGATCACCATGTCTATGACCCAGTACACCTCCATCCACTGAGCGAGGAGCAAAAGTTCAAGGAGTGTATCTACGGTCCAAGCAACCTTCTCCACATGTATGGCACCAAACCGGTCAAACACACCTGGGACTGGTGTCTTTGCTTTCCAAAGATAATGCGTAGGCAACTCGATAGCGCGCTCTGGTGAAACAAGCTGGATGAAGATGTTTACTGTTCGTGGACCAATGTGCTCTGGTAGATTGATGACGGCGCTCGCGGGACCTCGCAACGCTTTTCGGGAGTACGATGGTGAGATGGACTTCAGGATATCGGCTTCAATGTACTGCGGATCGTCTCTCATGAGACTTTCTTCGTGTGGATCGAAGAAGCGGAATGTGACTGGGTTGTTGGTGCGGTGTTGTAGGTGGAACTTTGCACGGGTAGTGGGGGGTACATAGTTGTCTTGAATCGTCGAAGGATTGAACGAGCCCGAGATTGGAGTACTGACTCTGGAAAAAGAGGCTCGTTCACTAGGAGCCTCTTGTTCCAAACTATCGGCCGGCGTTGCAATAGTCTGCCATTGAGCGAGATTGGGTATATGCTCATGGAACCTGTTAGGAGTATCCAGATTTGGCGGATACCATAGCCCCTGCTCTTGTGCATCATCGGCCTGACCGACACTCTCCTCCGAATCAGTCATCTCCACATCTTCGGATTCCTCTTCCGTTTCAGCTTCGGCCTCTGGAACAGGGTACACGCATACTCTAGCATATTCTGGATTGGTCTTCAAGAACGTCTTCCTCGCGACTCCACATCGCTTGCTCAACGTATTGTAAGCCAGTGGTTTCTTCAGCTCGTCCTCAAAACGCTTATTGAACTCTGTCGCGAGCACATGCCAATCCTTCGGTCCCGTCGCTCCAGGAACTAGATTGTCGCGGTTATGTAGTACCCAGAGATCTTGTTCGGATATCTGCTGGGGACGAGCAAGCCAGGGGCGTGTTTGCAAAAGGGAAGCTGTATCGGTGGCTGAGGTGTTCGTGTCGTTAACCGCGCCGGGATGATATGGTGCAGGTGTGCGTGGCTTTTTGGTCGCTATTGTTCGTAACATTCTAGTCCCCAAGTCCGTAGATTTGCGAATCCGTGCCATTTTAACTCTATTCCCAGTATTTCCAAGGTTGAGTTGTGTTGGATTATAGTTGCGGGTTTAAAGTGATCAGTGTAGCTTATATGTTATAGGAGAAACTTTTATGAGAAGGTTCCAGTGTTATAAGATTCAGGTGGAAGAGCAAAGCGTTCCTAGGTTGGTTCGGAACGCGCATGCAGCTATGTCAGAGAGAGGCGTAAAAGGCCGTGGGAAATTGGCAAGTGGCGATTGCGATGGTTACGCCTGCGTGATCAGTGAAGGCTGAATGAGTACAAGGCCTCACTGTGCGATGGTTGAAAGTGCACAGGAGCAGTGATTCATATCTCGTTGACACTGACAAGTTGAGTACGATGAGAAGCTTTTATGAATTCTCAGTCATCAAGTAATGACCTGTAACCGACCAATTTCATTAAATGTTCCGTCGACTTGCCTTACTAGATGAACACGGCATTCAGCACGGCGAAGATGAGGAACATGCTCCATCCACCAGAACATCAGAATATTCTTGTCGTTAGGTCACACTCTTTGCAACGAACCATGCAGACGATATTATCACGGGAACGGAGAATGGTTCTTTCTGTTGATTGCTATTCGATACAAAAGGCAGCAAAGTCTGTATGATGCAAGTAAAGCACGGAAAGTATTCCAATCACTGCATAATCACTTTTCCCAATGACAATTTGTACCACTCAAATGCACAGCGAAAGCCTCTACGACTCCCAGAAGTCACCAGACAACCACCTGTTGAGCATCTCAAGCGAAGCCTCGGGCTGGTCGTAGGGGACCATGTGGCCACCAGCATGGAGCTTCAAGAAGGTGAAGTTGCCGCTGGACTTGACCTGACCAACGGTCTTGCCATCACCGTCAATCTTGAAGTCCTCCATCTCGGCCTTCTTGAAGCCCTTGGCACCAGGCCACTCAAGCGCCTCGGTCCAGGCCTTGTTGCCGAGCCAGTTGCAGATGTAGTCGGCATCACCAGCGTAGACGAGGACGGGGATCTTCTCAAGGATACCGGGGACGACGCGGTGGAAGGGCTTCATCCAGTCACCCTGGAGAAGGAAGTTACGGTTGATGTCGAAGTTGCAAGACTCGTAGTTGGAGACCTCAGCGCCGACGGCCTTCATGACCTCCTTCTTGTTGAGGTAGCCCTGTATCCAGTCAAGCTCATCGTAGCAGAGAGAGTTGCTGCCGCAAGGCTTGCGGATATCGTAGACGTTCTGGCCAGTACGTTGGTAAGGACCAATCATGGCATTGTTGCAGTAGATGGATGCGGGCACGCAAGACCAGACGGACTCTGAGTTGTAGCAGTTCTCGATGAGGCTGGCGCAACGAGGGTAGGCGTTGTCCATGGACTGGCACTGGGACTCATCGAGGACAGCGGGCCAGCCACCCTCACCGCAGGCCATTGGACGGTAGTACTCGTACTGAGTAAGGCCATCGGTCAGACCGTTGCCGATGAGGACGGACTGGAGGTTGATGTTGCGGTTCTTGTGGGACAGAATCTCAGAGGCGAAGACGGGGATGTAGTGTCCGGCGTAGGACTCTCCGGAGATGTGGAAGCTCTGGTGCGAGTACTCGGGGAACTGCTTGAAGAAGAGGGTAAGCAGGGCGTAGATGTCCTTGCCAGCAGCGACAGTGTTGCTGACGGAGCCGCTCGAGTAGGAGTATCCGACGTTGACGGGCTGGTCGAGGAAGATGACGGAAGCGTTGGCGTTCCAAGAGTAGGGGTTGTGCTTGACCTTCTGGTCCTTGGTGATGGACGCCGGGCCGAGCTCCATGAAGAGGCCGGTCAGCGAAGAGCAGCCGGGTCCGCCGTTGAGCCAGAGCACAACGGGATCGTTCTTGGGGTCGTTGCGCGACTCAAAGAACCCTGGGATGTGTTAGATACAGGGGCGTGCAGGCTGGCCATGGGGGTACTCACAGTAGAAGAGGTGCTTGTCCTCTTCGTCGTCGTCGAGGTAGCCAGAGTACTGCTTGACCTTGTCGACGCCGAGCACGCTGGGGTCGACCTTCTTGGCCCTCAAGCTGTACTGCTCGAGCTGGCCGTCGATCTCGCGCTGCTTCTCGCCGTTCTCGCCCTCGACCCAGACGCTCTGGATGTCGGCGCCCTTGACGATGTGGTCCCATTCGCTGTCGGGCTTGCGCGTGTGTGGCTTGGGCTGGGAGAAGAAAGCAGCCTGCTCGAAGCTCTCAGGGAACATCATGGCGACCTCGTCCCAGACAGCGCGGGCCTCGCCCGTGAGCGACTTGAGGCTCTCCTCGAGGTTCTGGAGCGGCTTGGTCCATGACGATGACGACTCCTTGAGCTCGCTGAAGGAATCAGGGAACTTGAGAATGTGCTGCTGCTGCTGCTGGGGCGCAATAGCGGCCGAAGCGGCTCCAACAAGGAGCGCCGATGCGGCGACCTTCATGATGGCGGTGCTAAGCTGCCGAAGCTGTAGCGGTGGATGAGTGAAGAGCAGATGGAAGATGGGCACCTCTACAAGTGAATGAAGAAGCACGCGATGATGGATGGGCAGGAAGAGGGATGGATGGAGAAGGAGAGACGGGGCGGGTCTAGTTAAGTCGAGCTATGGGTAGCTCTTGCGGAGGAGGCGCGGCTTGTCCAGGCAACGGAGCATGACGCCTCCCAACAGCTTATCAGAGTGGCTGGACAGCCCGTCCGAGCTCCAGCATCACATGGGCTTAGCGTTTCACGATAGGGTTGATCGGCGCGTCTGGCAGGACACGCGACGGCCACGGCCAGCTATCATAGATATCATGACGCCGGCAAGCCTCACCCCAGCCGCCGCCTTGAGATGGAAGCCGTGGCGAGTGTCCTGCTTCCGAGCTGTCTGGGAGCGGCGGAGGCTAGAGCCGGACCTGCATGGTCCAGATGCGGCCTAGCGCTCTTCTCGCTCATAGTGAGTGGTGCACCTACGCATGTCATCGCGCAGCCCCCACCAAAATGTCATGCAACTTTTACAACTTGCGCCCGACATCTGCACTCCAACCACGATTACACCCATACCGACACCCGTAGTCGTTCACGATGCCCGTCGGAATCAACCAGCCGTCTAACCAAATCAAGCTCACCAATGTCTCGCTGGTGCGCATGAAAAAGGGTGCGCAGACCCCGCCAGACCCTTCATGGCCCACGAAAACTAACACTCACAGGCAAGAAGCGCTTCGAAATCGCATGCTACAAGAACAAGGTCCTCGAGTGGCGCAACAAGATCGAGAAGGATCTGTCCAACGTCCTGCAGATTGAAAACGTCTTCCTCAACGTATCCAAAGGCCAGGTCGCACCCAAAGCCGATCTCGAAAAGGCCTTCCCAAAGAAATCGCTCGAAGATATCATCATCGACATACTAGACCATGGCGAGCTGCAGGTGGGGGAGAAGGAGCGCAACGCCGAGTTGGAGAGGACAAAGAATGAGGTCATCGATATCGTGGCGGGGAAACTTGTGGATCCCAAAACAAAGCGTGTCTATACCACGGGCATGATCGAGAAGGCTCTGGACCAGTTGAGCTCGGCAGCGGCGACGCAACAAGGAGACAAGAGCGAAACCAAGGAGGATGGCGAGGACAAGGGCAAAGCAAAAGAACTGCCCAAGTGGTCGGGCATCGTCACAAACAAGTCGGCCAAGTCGCAGGCGCTGTTCGCTATGAAGGCGCTTATAGCCCACCAGCCCATACCCGTCGCCCGCATGCAGATGAAGCTGCGCATTACCTGCCCGACGTCCGTTCTCAAGCAAGCCATAAAGACCGCACCCAAGGCGCAAGCAGGCACAGACGACAAGGGAACTACCGGCACTGTCAAGGATGCGATATTGGGTTTCATGGAGAAGATTGAGAGCCAAGACACAATAGGCGCCGAGTGGGAGGCTGTCGGTCTCGTCGAGCCTGGAGCCTTCAAGGGTTTGAACGAGCTCATCGAGGGCCAGACAAAAGGAAGGGGCAATGTCGAGGTCCTTGAGGTGGCTGTCGGTGCCGACGACTGAGTGGTGACACGTCTTACAAGCACGCATCGCCCAGGGCGCTCGCCCTCACATGCAGCAGCGATCTGACAGAGACTGCCTTTCACAGGCCAGTTCTCCGTGCCTCTTGAAGACGAAGCACTTGCTTTTAGCAACGGGCAAGGAACAAGACAAGCATGGTCTTGACGCACATGTCCTCCATCCCACAAAAGACCGCTTCTGGGCCAGTTCCACCAGGCTCGCCCTGATGGACCAGCATACTGCCACCTACCACGGCGCCGGTGGCCTGGAGAGATGCGGATTCATAGCTAGACATCACTCTAGAACGTACCCTGGTAGACGCGTACAGTGAAGCGAGCGCGTAATCAGCTGCCTATACTCACAATGCACAACAATCCAGCCCCGTCCAAACTGTATGCATAATCGTCAGCCTCACATGAAGCACCACGACTTCTCTCTCTATTCGTTTTGGCGTATTACCACTCTAAATCATCCACCAATGCAGTGCTATCCGCGACAGTCCTGATGCATCACCGCAGAGCCACTCACTGCGGGACAGCTGTTTCCGACGTGCATGGCCTTGCATCCTCCCGCATACAAGTCGCGTGGGGTGGTCAAGATTGAGCTCTGGACGATATGAGTTCGGAGTTCGGAGCTAAGATGCTTAGGAATCTTGTGTAACAGCGGGAAGAAAAAGTAATCACGAATGGGGTATTGCGCAGTGGTCAGACAGGATGGCTTTGTAGATGCGCAACAGAGTTTTCATTCATCGGCAGTAGTTTACACATGTTTTGCTGATCGTAAGTCGTGAAAAGGGGGGGGGGGGGGTCGTCAAGTCGTGCTTTCTCGTTGTCTGCGTCGCGTGTCGTCGTGTGCTTCGTGTGCACAAGAGTCCTGAGTCGTTATCGTTACTTATGCGGATGCCGTACCTGAACCATGCTGTGAAACAAGAGCGCCGCCGGAAAAGAAAGTTCGACGAGACAATAACAACATCAACAACAACCAAAAGACAGAGAGTTAAAAAAAAAAAAAAAAGGAAAACGTGTAACACCAGCTTATCGTTGAAGTCGTGTCGTCCCCAGCCCAGGGCGTGCTATTCAGCTCGCTGAACGCATCTTTGCAGCGACCTTGCCAGTCACTGGCTCAATCCCACCACCGGCGATTAGGCACACGCCCATTGTCGCTCAGAATCCCAAGGACATCAGCACTGCTCGTCTGTACTCCCCACACCCGCTCAATCGGATCCGCAATCGCCATCCAATCCAGACCCCTGACGTCGTACATGTCCAGTACTACGCGAACCAGCCACGGCGAGTACATCGGACAACTGGTGTCTTGGTAGAGGAACGGGGACGTGGGCTCAGCGATGACAGCATCATGCTCACGGCTGGTCTGCTGTGTGAAGGATAGGGGGTGAGGACGGGGACGACGGCGTCGCGACGAGTGCGACGACGGTGGTGGGTTTGTGAAAAATTCCGTCTCGCTTCCAGCCGAGCTCGGAGAGCTTGCCGCTGAAGAAGCGGGACTAGAGGCACCGGAGAGAATAGATTCATCGCTCATCTTGGTGTTTAGGGGGAGTAGCATTCGGACGGAGCGCATCGCCCCCTGTGCCGCAGCTTTGATGGCATCGTAGCTTGAGAGAGTGATGAGCGAGCCAGTCGACTTTGACAGTGGAGATTCCTCCGTAGGGGTAATACTGATACGCGATGACGGCGAGTCGAACGATTGTGATCGTATGCGCACCCTTGGCGAAGGAGTACGTGGTGGTGCTGTGAGCAGTGCCATGACGGAGTACTGACTGCGGTCGAATGGAAAAAAAAATTCCAGACGAAAGGAGAAACCACGAAAAAGAGGCCTTCCACCAGCCTAACGAGTGTCGGCACCGTCAGTAAGGCTTATATCCACTGTAGTCACCTCAGACATGCGGCCGTTTCGCTAGCCCTGCATATTGAATATGCAGCCATGCCACGACTCCGGCGCCATACGAGAAAGCCAAATGTCTTCCGAGTTCCCTCCTTTGAAAAAAAGGCGTAAACTGCGGGGAACACGGGAGCACCAACGAACAGGAGACAATGATACCGCAGATGCCGACGATCGGGAGAGGTTGATTTGCTGCAGGAGGCGTGGGACAGCGCACTCCACACTTGGCGCTTGATCTATCATTCAGATAGGTCACAAAGGACCGGCACACTTGGTTGGGTACGTGAAAACTCAGGAGGTTATTTTTGCCCGCGACAGCCGCCACCGATCGCAGCCTTAATCCGTGATTGTTGTTGTGTATGCTTGTGGGATCCAAAGGGGAACCAACCTAGACGCCTTTAGCGGACCGAGCCGATGGCTCTGCTTAGCAATATCAAGAACCAGTAGTCAGGAAACATAGTGCGCAGCGAGGTCCTAACAAGCGTGGTGGTTGTGTGACGTGGTGGGCAAAGTATGGCCGCGTATGCAAAGTTAGTCCTTCATCACCAATTACTAGGCCTATCTAGGCACTGTAGAGCCGTCCCCCCAAGCTGGCCAATACGACCTGTCGACTGTCGAAAGCGAGCACATGTCATGTTGGAACAAGTCGAAATTTGAATGTGTGATTTTGGTACAGGCTGTATTCGGCCAACCCTAACCGTGCCGCACCACCTCACTCCACATCGTGCATTGCCGCATGGAGTGTAAGCGTGAAAGCCAATGAAAGCCGTTTGATAAACACCGTAAGTGCACCACCCATTTCGTAAAGGCATGTTCCAGCCCCAGCTGCCCAGCGCATGCGAAAACCTTTAACCCTTCTTCTTGGAGACACCGACGGTTCGGCCGCGGCGACCGGTGGTCTTTGAGTGCTGACCGCGGACACGGAGGCCCCAGTAGTGACGGAGACCACGGTGAGCGCGGATCTTCTTCAAGCGCTCGAGATCGTCACGGAGCTTGGAGGCGACACCGTTGGCGAGGACCTGGCTGTTCTTGCCATCGACGATATCGCGCTGCCTGTTGAGGAACCAGGCAGGAATCTTGTCTGTGGAGTGTCAGTGCGGAACCTTTGCCATGGAAACTGCCATTGCATACACTGGAGAGGGTTCTGGATGATGGTAACGAGGCGCTCAAGCTCTTCAGAGGTGAGGTCACCCGCGCGCTTGGTGAGGTCGACATCGGCCTTCTTGCAGACCAAGTTGGAGTAGCGGCGACCGACACCAGTGATCTTGGTCAAGGCGTACATGACCTTCTGCTTTCCATCGACGTTTGTGTTCAACAAACGGATGATGTACTGGAAGCTGGGAAAGTCAGCACTGCTCTCACACGATTGTGTATCGCGTAGGTCTCTGTAGTCGAGAGCCATCCACTACCGCGATTGGCCACTCCAGTCCGAACAGCATGTCGAAATCCTCCCATCGCTTCCAAGTCTCATCATATTCCTGCAACGCTTGCTGCGTCCATTCATGACTCTATTTTCTCTCACTATCCTCGGATTGCTGCTGGACTGGAAGGGCGAATCGCGATATTGTGCGGCTTGAATCGAACCAGGGATATCGAGGCGAAGGCATCGGACTGAACAGGACTCTACAGGCTATAGTCTGTACGTACTTGGACTTCTCTCCGGAGACGAGCGCTGTAAGATTGTCAGCATATCTCTACTTGGAGTGTCTCGACATCGATCGTTGCGTCCCCACTCCACGCGCTGCGGGAGGCGCGCTCGGCGCAAATGATGCCCGGATCGCAGGAAGTGATGCAAGTCGACAGTGTCCGGGTATACTCACACATGGTGGCGGCTTGTCGTACGTCGTCGATGTGGTGTTGTCTGGCGATGAGGACAGGTCTAATTCTGTGAGTAGGAGTGTGTGCAGACTCTTGATGATAAGATAAGCGAGCCAGCCACTCCCAAACAGGGGCTGCACGTGACGATCACCAAACACGGAAGCCACGGATTGCAACTCCCCTTCCTTGCATTCACCAGGTCTCTGCGGCTCAGCGCAATCGTTCTCGAGCCGCGAGCCTTCGGCTATACCACTTGTGCATGAAGTCTTGCTTCACCGCTCTTGTCGCCCTGCCTCTGCCGACAGGGTGCCGTGGCTATGAGTTTGTGGCTGTGCACAAGTACCACAGGACGCCTAACAATGCACCTCTTCATGCGCTCAACCCAAACTACTGCCTGTCACACGACCGGTACGTCATTCGGTTCTTTCCCAGTTCATCTCATACAGGCCCTGTTGTCACGATGTCATGATTCCAGCCACATCTCTGTCAGCCTCCACTGGTTCGTGAAGGGGCCAAACTTCTCCAGGATGGCTGCGCCACAGTTGGCCTCAACAGTTTCCCTCGTCTCCAAGTCATTTGCTAGAATTCATGATGCCTAAAATCAGGCGCAAGCTATCAGTCGGTGTGTATGCCTTGTATTCACATGTAGGCCTGATTCTTAAAGGTTTCAACCACCATGGTCAGAATGCATATGATAGCTCCGCCTCAACCTTTTCATACCAATCAGCCTTCATACATACAGCCTGCAAGGACATCCATTCCTAAAGATACTTTCCATCTGCCGTTTATTTGCCGTTTTCTCTGACCGGATCATTCCCATGCACCAAGCGAGGCACTGTCTGGGGCAACACAGTCGCGGAACTCGATTCATTGCTTAGCAACGGCCCGCAACCGGGAACCCCCTCTTCGAGATGGACTCCCAGGCTCCCTCAGTCAGTTTACGTGGACCATACAACAGCCTCGGATATACAACAGCTCCCGCCCATACGGTCGAGCTTGCCAGACATGACACGGCATCGTCTACCGGAAGTGCAAATCGATTGTCTGAAGGCCATTGGGCACTGAATCTTAGCGGCAACTGTCCGAGCTGTCACCACCACCACAATTCTGTGCAGGTGCGTGTTCGTGTATCAGGCGACTCTCATGCGGCCGGTGACGTCCGCTGTGATAAGTGCAAGAAGTTGTGGCTAGCCTTCGGGAAAGGCAATGGCAGGCGACTATCTCTTCTTTCCACGAAGAGCTTAGATCCGGAGTCGCTCGAAGCTGAGACCGAATTCTACAGCACCCTGGTTCATATCATCAAAGCTGCCAACTCTATCGCCGCATTGCCTCCTACTCTTACGGTCATCCCAGAAGTCGCATCGATCGGTCCATCACGGGAGACCTCCGTGCGCTCAACTGCGCGTAGTTATATCCAGCGGCGTTCAGCGGCTATAGACAGCGAGTCCAATCCAGTCTCTTCCGACTCCAACGGTGCGGTCCAATTGCCAAGCCCCAGCCAGAAGCATACGAACACTGGCAAACTTGTGGTATCCAAGGGCTGGAAAGCTTTTCTTCGTCTCAAACGCAAAGTAGCAGCAAGTTTCCGCACGCCGCGAGCTAGTACCGACAAGCCGTTGTTCCCGAGCGAGGGTCATACCATCTCAGACTACCACATCCCGGCTCTCGCGCCTTCGTCGCCCTTTGTAGCGCCCGCCATAGCACTTTCGCCAGCTCCGATAGATCCTACAGAGTCCCGCGTAGATCTTGACGAAGAATTCAGCCAAGGTTACTTCAATGTCTGCACTCCATCAACTACTGCTGCAGGTGCGCTAGCTGCGCTCAGAGCGGTCGACACCCATGCCATCCAGGCTCTATCTCCGCACAAGCGTATCGAGTGGGGCCGCAGGCAAATGACAGACTTTAGAGCTCGCTACACAGGATCTGCCACCCTCACCACCCTTTCTGTCATGAGCGATACCGGAACTCAAGCTGACGCTTCTGAGGACTTGCTACTCCTCAATCATCGACCACTTGTCAGACGTCACTCTGCGTTGGCCTATGTTGGGAACGTCTTCGGTACTAACGAATACTGGGATACCTTCCGAGGAAGTACCCATACTCTAGACAGTCGGCCATTCAGCATGAGCGAAACAAATCTTTCAGACGCCGAAACCGCTGTCGAACGAGTGATGATGGCTCCCACGCCACATCAGCTGTTGATTGAGAGCTTGCAACGCGATCGTCGTGGATCGGGATCTCCTCGCCCTCTCTCGATGCACAGTATCATGAACGAGTGGCAGCAAACACGTCTAAACCGTGGGGAGGCTCGTTTGTCGATCGATTCGGCTGCAACTGGAAATGCTGTCAGGACCATTACTACCGCAAGAGGGCGTGCAAGTAATCGTCTCTCCCGCAGCTCGATGAACAGAACTTCCTCAGTTTACGGTACAGAACCGCAAACTCCACGCGCCCAACTCCGCTAAACGAAGAGACTGAACACGCAGAGGCACCAGGATGTGTAGGTTCGCCTGCTGTTCCGTCACCGATGCCCGAGGCCGATACAAGTTTACACAGTTGAACGCACAGTTGTCGTTGGGGATTTTTACGATTTTTAGAACTGGATGCGTTTCTAGTGTTTGTTTCGTTGTGTCATCTCCCGAGTCAATTTCACCTTCGTATACGACATTATCTTGTTTAACACGCTCTCTTCGACGTTTCCATGACTGCATTACGCGTTTCCGGTCTTTCGCTCTTTACGGTCATGAGTCAAATGGGCTGGGACACAGTCTTTCAACTACGATCACGGTTCACGACGCTTTCATTCGCTTGAGGTTCCCTAAAGTACAAACAGATACAAGCATTCTACATATAACTGAAGAATTCTCGATAAGACCATCTTCTAAATCGTGTCTGCAGTTACGACATCTCGACAGCAAAAATGAGGAGAAGGTTCTCTTCATATATGAAGTCTTACTAGAAAAGACCCAGGTACTAAGATCGACGTCACTTTCATTGAGCAAAACATGCAATTGACACTATTAATCCGATAGACATATTGATAGCGAAAAGCAGGAATGACGAAGTGGAGTAAAAGTGTATTATATCGCGGTGCTGTATACAGCGTAACCAACACTGTCGCTTCCAAAAAAGCCTAAGCCATCTGTCATTGCTTCTTACCAATCGTCAATCATATCATTAAACTCTTCACTCTCCACATCCATGACTTTCCTGGCAGCCTCACTTCCACTAACAGGTAGCATCTCCAGTCCACCTTCGTCGTCATCTGTCTTCTTGAAATCTTTTGGCACCTCTTCAGGGTCGAGAAGACCGACCTGGAATAACACAGAAGCTTGGTCCCAGTAGACCCTCTCAGACCATATCTTCCCCGCTCTGAAACCTACAATGCTCACGACCACTATCTCGACTTTCTGGTTCGTGGGCTCAACGCCAGGAAGGATCCACGGCATCTGGCAGGTATGCTTGAACTGGATGTAGAGTTCGTCTACGATTTGGTCGACGCCGACCGTGCGCGATATGAGTCGCATGTGCATGGACGGTGGAGAGGTTTTGAGAAAATAGTCGCGGTAAAAGCGCTTCAAATCTGGGAGTCCGCTTCCACCAGTCATGGTTGGCGTGAAGTTTGTGTAGGGCGTGGGCTTCTTAGTGTAGGTCTCTAGGAGCTTATCGAGCGATTTGCCACGGTACTTTTCTGCTTGGTGTCAGCTCATGTGTGGATCAGGGCAAGGGGTGACTATGCGCACGCTCTTCGTTCTCCTCCAATACGCGCTCCAGATCCACTTCGGCGCTGAAACCCTTGCGGACGGTGCTCAAACTCCTACTCCAGGCGAGCGCATCGGCGACGGCATCGTACTCATCCAGATCATGCTCTGCAAACCCAGGATCCACGCCTTCATATGTGAAGCAAGGATACAGGATCTTGTCTTGTAAGCCTCCGGCGCCGATACCGCGTGTAACACGTTTCTGCACCGTTTTCCGCTTGCCCTGTATACCCAGGACTTCTGGGCGACGCGTCACGCCGACGGTATTCTCGTTGCCAGATGTTCCCTCGGCAAGATGCACGAGCACGCGAAAAGAGGATGTAAAGCGATGTCGCGTATCCGGAATGGAGGTCGGGTAGTACGCGATGAGGGAGCACAGTTTCGAGGTGGCAGTTTTGGGTTCCGAGAAGACGTCTAGACATACGGCTGCAGCGTCACCAAAGGCTGGACAGATACAGTCAGTACGTGTTTCGGTAGGTAACGGGGCGCATGACATGTGCCAGGCTTTGTGGGGGATGTATACCTACGATGGCGTACCGTTCCCCGATGCCCATATTGTCGCCGAGTTTATGGAGCGTCTGTACATATTGCTTCCCACCTCTCCCGAAGGGTATGTATTCAACAATGAAGCCTTCGTCGCGCCATGCCTTCATCGTCTCGATATCGAATTCGGTATCTTCGGCGGTGATGTACAGCACGGGCGTGCTGCTCCTGAACGACAGCCAACCATTGCGGTCGGCAAGAAATTGTTGCGCCATGTCGTGGTTCAGAGTCGTGGTCGTACTGGCATGCGCGCTCACGCGATGGCAGCGGTAGCTCCACTATTGGCAAGCGTAGCTATCCCGGTTTCGAGTTGGGGCCGTCGGACGAAGGATGAGATGTTATGGACGGCGTTTCGCGATGCACAATGTCAAGTCAAGTCTTCGCAGACAGGCAATGGTAGCGTGACCATGCATATGGCGGCGCATTGTCGGTGTGGGCTCACATGAGTATTGCTGGAAGCTGGTTATTTGAGTGGCTCCAGTGGAGTCGTGCCGGCGTCCTCATATCCTGCATGACGTAGCGCCCTGTAAGCCTCTCTCGGCTACCGGTAACCCGAAGCGGCCACTGATCTCGTTCATCGTCCTGGAAGACTGACCTGCGTGAACATTGCAGATGGTCACGAGATATTTGAATTCTATCAACATGCCGTCGAAAACGTACATGCGGCGCACAATGTGAAGAGTAGTTGTGGTGCAGGCAGCAGCACCTCCCGAGCCAATCACATCACCCTGGTGCATGATCCGTGGCCAGGATGGGCGACGGTCAACAAACACCATCACGCCCCCCAGTTTCTTCCTCTCTCCCTCTGTCTTTTATCCTTCTGTCATACCAGGCGCCGAGATGAAACGTACGGCGAGTTCAGATCCGCATCGCTCCGACCTCACAGCAGCGAAACGGCCGCGGACGTATGATTCCATCCAGCTTGGTATATGACATCTTGCTAAAGATCTGCAGTGTTTCAAATGCAGCTGCAGACCGTCGATTCTGGGGCTTGAATGGAGACGACAGCGCTCGTGTCGCTGATCTCTACGATGCGGGGAGGCTGCTCATGACGGACTACAACAAAACTCAAGAAGAAGTCCGGGCAAGGCGGAAGCTGCACGAGGATTACGCGAATCTCACTGACGACTTGGAGTGTTTGGCTCGTGGGGACTTTCATTTCGAATACGACTACGGTATTGTTGCAACTGAAGAGGAGCAGCTCAGACATGCGAAACTCAAAAACATGATGGACAAGGACACCAAGCTCTGCAATCTTGTGAGAGATATGGAAGCCGCCAACTGTTCGATTGATCACATCGCTACGGTTTGCGCTGACCTGCAGCTATGTCCATCGCTTACAGCAATTATCCTTGCGAAGCTTCCTCGCGAGCTTCGAGACCATGTCTACGATTATCTCTGGACGGGAGAAGACGTCGAGAGCATGGACGAGGTTATCTCGTTTGTTCCTAAGCACTATTTCTTAGACGAAGCTGCCACAAATCCACCAGAGCTGCCTGTGCCGCGCTTCGCAAACGTCACCTTCGTTGGCGTAGACTTCGCATCTGAGGCTGCGGCTAGGTACTTCAGGGTCGTGTCAGGTGCAGAGCTCGACTACCGTTACGTACGTGCCCATCTTGAGCGCAACCACTTTGGTCCCATGGTATTCGCGGTCAAGAAGCACATTCGGCGCCTTGTTATGACGATCGAAGAGACCGCTATGACTATCTATCCAGGCAAAAGAATAGCTTTGGACGCTCTGAACGACAGCATGAACAGTCTGCTCATGTTGAAAGATTATCAAGACATCAGCATCAAAATTTATCTGGAAGCGGGCATGCAATGGAGCTTAGCATTCTATCAGGCGCTCGAAGCCATCAAGCCGGTGTTCATAACGCTTCGCGAAGCTAACATAGACATCAAAGTCCTGGGCTACGACTTCTTCAACACCACCGAAGACGATGATGAAGACATCTTTTCTGAACAACTCAACCACTATCTCACGGCTGGTACACCCAAAGAGTGGCTCGACATGAAAGCTGGAGAAATCAAGAAATTACCACGGGGATTGCGTCGAAAGCGGTGCAAACGAGTAAGAACCCCAGGACTTGTATGGAGACTGAACTAAAACTGGTTGCAGACGCTGAGAGTTATGCGAAAGCACCTTGGGTTCTTCATTCGGGACACTCGCAAGATCACTGGGGCCGCTACAGCGAGCTTGTGATTGTGTGGTAGTTCTACCGTGATAGCAGATGGAAAACCTCGTGGCATAGGTCTGGTAGCGTGCATCAATGTGTTTCCTCAAAGCGGAGACACTCGCACATCCAGGACGATCATATAACTATCATCGATCACATGGCACTGTAGTAATATCATCTCAGCTGAAACTATATCTTCGCTCTGGGCGCTTCACTGTCATGATTCCATCCTGGCATATCCGCCAGGTCCGTAGCACGCGCCGCCCTTCGTGACTTCAGCGCATCGCCAGTACCGGGACGCCATCTCCACGCATGCGCTAGGTCATCTGACAATCTACCTTCGAGAAGCTCGACCACATGTTTACCGATGTTAGGCAGAAGCTTGAAGGTGTGGCTGCACATGGTGTTAGCAGTGTGTGAAAATGTGTAGTACGTTAGGATCAAGTCTTACCCACTGTCACCCGTGGCCAGAATAAAGTTCTTCCACTCAGGATGTTCACACATCAACAGCGCTGCATCTGCTGTATCAGTACACCAACACAGATGCCTATTGAACAGTTCCTTCTCGGTGAATCTGGGCAGAAACGTCGCGATTGCCTTGCGGATACTGACCTCCGACGCGTCTGGGTAGGTATCTGTAGGGTGTTTGGCGGCAGATCTAGGGACAGAAATGAGTTTTGGAGAAGATGCGCCGAAAGGCTGATGTTGCTTGAAGCGCGTAAAACCTGGAAACTCGTCACAGACTTTGATGACGCCGTGTTCGTCGGGCTCGAAGAAGAAGCCTACATCGCCGTTGTAGACTACGGGAACGTTTTTGTATTCTGCGGCTTCGCTCGGAGACAGCTGCATGTGAGCGTATACCCAGGCCTGTATGTATTAGATGTGTGTGTTTAACGACTGTATTGCAGTGACGTACCTTCGACACGCATTGGTCTTCAAGATCGACCAATGTAGGACTCCATGCACCAGCCGCCAACACAACCTTGTCAGCATAGTATTTTGTTCCGTCGACCGCCTCAACGCCAATACAGACGCCCTCAGCAAGAAGAGGTCGTTTGAAAGAGCCTGCTCCACCGAAGCCAAATTTGACGCCTTTGTCGCGCAGAAATCCACCGATAGCGTTGATGGCTTTTGCTGCAGCGAGCCATCCGCCGTCTTGGCTAAAGACGGCTTTCCATCCCTTGATCTGTTCGCGATCGAGAAGCGGCATCTTCTCCAGAATCTCATCCTCGGAATCTAGCCATTCTGTAGTCGCCTCCAGACCAGCGTTCGCATCGAGCAGGGCCTGGTAGGCTTGTTTAAGATCTGCGAGTCCTTTCTCGCCATGTGCGCAGTCGAGCTACAAGACTCATCAACTTCAAGCATGCGCATACTTTTTGACGTGTTGTCACTCACCCGCCCCGTTTTGTGAAAGTACTGTTTGAACAGATCGTCTTCTGTCCACATCTGCCTCGCCTCCAAGCTCAGCTGCAAATCCACCTTGTTCCGCAAGCGGATACCCATGATTTTGTTCAAGTCATTGCCGGCTGATTGCGAGGATGGAATTGGGTAAGTGTCCAGAACTGTGACATTCGACGGTGAGTATCCTGAGCGTATGAGGTGCAGGGCTGTTGAAGACCCAATAGTACCGCCGCCACCTACCACAATGACAGAGGTATTTGCCTTGGTAGGTGTCATGTTGGAGTAACAGCGTCTGTCACGCTTGAGACTTCTCGCGTGCCGTAGTGTCAAAGAGCGATGCCGGAAGTCGTTATCAATACCGATCCACGGTGTAATCCCGCCGGTTAAGTATCGATCAAGGCGCACACGCCACCGGTGAAATGATACGAAGGCGATCCATTCTCCACGCGTCAGATGCGAGCTCAGGAAGTTTCGATTGAGTAATTGAGACCTGCCGTCCCAAGTATCGCCGGCTCCTCGCTTGGTGATCCCAACTGTTACAGTGTCCAAATAGGGCTAGGCTGGCGGACGTCAGCAGTGCGTAAAGCTGCGGCTATCTCCGTTTCCACCCGGCTTGCGCATCGAACAAATGCTGGTCTTCTTCCATGCTTCACATCGCGATAACGGAAATGGGTCCATACAGCTGCACTGCGATATCTACAAGCTTCGACTGCTACGAACGCCGCACTCAGCCCGCGGAGCATCTTGCGTCTGACTCGCATGTTGTAACCCAACCCAACATCTAAGCCTTGCAAAGGCTGCATCCCATGGCTAGCGCATGCTTACCATGCCTTAACCATACTAGCATCGAGCCTCCACTTTCCCGACTGTTCGCATTTCCTAGTTCAGTCTAGTCTGTACTCCCATCCCGACTGTCCTCTCCATCGGACGCCCGTCTATCACCAACACCATTGACTCCACATGTCGCTATCAGCTGGACCCATCGGCGGGAACGACTCGATTTACCCCATCCTGGGGTAATGTAGGCCCGAAGTCTACAGATAAGCCGGGATGTTGGATGCGTGTATAGACGGCAGGTGGGAGATATGTGTGATGGCAGGTTAGTATACCTAGGTATATAAAGCTCGCGTCGTATGCTTTTTCATTGCAATTCACTTCGGAGCTCAGCTCAAACCCCTCTTGATTTCCTTCCAGTCTTGCCAACAAGGGTCTTGAAATATGTCCAAGTTCGACGCTGCCTCTCCTCCCACACACGAGGTAGCGGATGAAAGAATCAACATGGAAGAGTATGCCAGAACAGTTCCAAAATGGAAGAGAATCTGGCAACACAGTTTGACGCAAATGCTGTTACTAAGTGTGCAGGCCTTCTGTGGCCCTGCCATGGCTGATGCTATCGCCGGTAAGTTCCCTATCGGCGCACTATACTTCAGCAGGTCAAGCTAAGAAGGCTTCAGGTCTCGGTGGAGGTGGTCTCGCAACACCTCAAACCTCGAACATCGCGACAGCCGTCAACTATACGATGTTAGCCGTCTGCTGTGCTCTCGGTGGACCCATCGTTAACAAGCTTGGAACCAAATGGGCGTTGGTCATCGGTGCTTGCTCATTCCCGATTCGAGGCTCTTCGTACTACTGCAATTCCAAGTTTGGAAACCAATGGTACCTGATCTTGGGTGGCTTCTTCACTGGCATTGGGACCGGCACTTGGTATGTGGCCGAGTCGGGCACTATCATGTCTCTTGCACCATCCGGATCTCGTGGCAAATACTTGGCACTTTGGATTGTTGCTAGGAACTTGGGGCAGCTCGTTGGCGGTGCTATCAAGTGAGTCTTCTCAACGCAGAAGCCATGAAATGATAGCTGACGTTCGCCGTACAGTCTGTCGAAAAACCACGAGAAAGGTGTCGTCGGTGGCGTGACACCCGATACATATGTCGCTTTTTTGATCATCGAATGTATGGCCTTGCCATTCGCCTTCCTCATCTCCCCTCTTGAACGAGTTGTACGCTCGGACGGAACGCGTATCCTAGTATCCGAGAAAATCGGCACGAAGATGGAATTCAAACAGATCAAGGTAACCATGACCTCGAAGCTGATCCTGCTATCTGCTTTCTGGGCCATATGGTCTTTCTTCTACAGGTTCGTCAATCTTGCCAGATGCTGACGTGAACACTTACTGATGAGGTGTTAGTGGTACATGGTCCACATACCTTGGTACCTACTTCACTGTCCGCGCCCGCGCGCTATCTTCCCTCATCTCGCCTTTCTTCTGTATCGTTGGTTGCTTCGGTCTGGGCTTCATACTTGATCTCAAGGGTGTCAGTCAGCGACGTCGCGCGCAGATCGGCCTCTTCACAGTTGTGGTCCTCAACCTTGGCGTTTACATCTGGTCTATTGTTATGCAAGTTCGTTTCAACAGCAACAACCCCGGAAAGATCGATTGGGACGACTCGCTGTATGCGCGTTCCTTCTTGCCATACTTCTTTGTTCAGACTACAGGTCCCTTGTCGCAGTCGTACATGTACTGGCTACTCTCGTCTTTTGCAACAGACGCTCAAGGTATGCTTCATGAATCGGCAGCTCTAACAAGTCAAGCACTGACATAGCATAGCAAACGTACGCAATGGTGCAGCTTTCCGCTGTCTTGAGGCCATCGGACAAGCCGTCTCGTACGGCATGAACACGCAGATCAAGACATCTCCTCTAATCGGCTTCTGCGTCACTTTCGGGTTGATGGCTCTTGCTCTGGGCCCGATGCTGGTGCTGGTGAACTCGACACCGGATCGCATCCCTGCAGACGTGATTGCGGAAGAACAATACCGCGAAGAAAGGAAGATGGGTAGTGTTGAGGTCCAGACCAAGGTCTGAGGCTTACCCATTGAATCTTGGGTTGGAGGGTTGAGAACGGAGCCTTTTGTGTGAATATGGTATAAACATGAGCACAGTTTTCGACGTAATTTCGAACCTGATGTTTCACGATACCGCGGTCTCATGGCTCGCAAATCTAACTACGCCGTTACTGGTGGGGCTTAAGAGAAAGAAACGCGCAGACGAGCCGTGAGCCATTGACTGTCTAGCCGCCTCACCGTCATCACCAAGGCATCCTGCATGAATATCAGCGCTTTCTTCTTATTCATGCCTTTATCAAGCGCTGACCTGTTCCAACGAAAGATAACTCTTTTCCAAGCCACCTTTTGCCAAATCCACTACTAGTGAAGGGACTTGCTCCTTTAGCATTTCCATCCGCCCCTAATTCCTTCGCGGATATGCATCCTTTTGTGCTGACTCTCATTGTAGCCGCGAAAGCCGATATAAGCATACGTCTCAAGTCTGTATGTGAGAGCTTGACGTAGCTGATGAGCTCAGCACTAGCCGAATGAAGAAGTCGGAGAAGTTCGAATCGGGAAAGACGTGCGAATTCGCGACAGCTGATTTGATTAAGCAAGCAAGAAACTTGGATTGTACTTGCTGGCCTGGCTGGCTGGCTACTCTGCCAGTGTGTACGCGATACTGGGGCAAAGACTAAGTGAGATGTAGACGGATGGAGAGTATAATAAGGTGCATCCGTACCAGTACCTTTGTTAGCACTTTACCTCATACCATTGCACCTCATCTCATCTCCAAGACAACAGTATGGGTTCCATAGCAGAGAACAAAGTGGAACATCCCCCAGGCCAACTTCCAGTGCATGCCATCGAAGAAAAAGCACAATGGATACCAAACAACACGTACATGCGATATGCATTGGAGGGTTGGGAACAGGACGGCTACAAAACAATTACGTGGAAGCAGTATGCCAACGCCATCGACAAGCTGGCTTTCTGGTTTGACGAGCAGCTCGGCAAGGCGGTGGGTCGCGATACAGTTGCTTACTTTGGGCCAAACGATCCCCGGTATGCTATCCTGGTGCCGGCGGTGGCTAAGAATGGACGCAGGGTAAGTGTCGTCTCGTAAGATCAAAGCTTCTGGCTGACAGCTCCTATAGTTGCTGGTTCCGGATGGCCGTGTGACCAACCAAGGGCTGGCGGGCCTGATAAAGTTGACCAGTTGCAACGTTTGGCTCTACGCGGAGGACGACGCTGCAGGACCATTGGTCGGACCGGAGTCAGGCTTGAAGCTATGTGCAGTGCCGTCACTGGAGTGGATGCTCGATAATGAAGGACAAGAGCGGTATCCATACGAGAAAACGTATGAAGAGGCCAAGTGGGATGAGATCGTCATCATCCATACATCCAGTACCACTGGTAAGTCAAGTAGAACGCCTTCGGACACCACAAGCTCATTTTTCTACAGGCAATCCTAAACCCATCTTCCACACCAACGGCATGTGGGCCGCACTGAAAAACGTAACGCTACTTAGCCGAAGACACTGGCCCCGAGGCATTGTGTATGAAAGCTGGATCGGAAAGACTGCTCTCAACCCTTGTCCACCACAATGGATAGCCGGCCTGCATGCGATGATCATGGCGCCATTATTCCTGGATGCTCCATGTGTGATGATGCCCAGAGGCGAAGTCGCCCTGACTCCCGCCCTGTTCAAGAAGATCACTTCGATGAACAAGATCGACGGCATCAAGTGTCCGCCCTTTACTATCGCCGGCCTCTACGAGGATCCAGTATCTAGAGATATGTTGAAATCGCTCGAGTTCCTTGTATACATGGGCGCACCCTTGGATCGGGCGATTGGGGACGACCTCTGTCAGCATACGCGATTGAGCCCACTCATTGGCTCCACGGAGAATGGAGACCAGATTGGCCTACGACCAGCGGACAGGAGCCTTTGGTACACGCATGATTTCGTTCCGGAGAACGGCCATAAGATGGTGCCATTGGACACGGAGGGCTCAGACGGTCTTCATGAGCTTATCCTCGAGAATGCTGACGATGGTCGTACCAACCCTTTCCAGCTAGCTTTCTGGAACTCAGGGCACCGGGACTTGAAGCTTGTTGTAACCAACGAGCTGTACCGACCTGTCAAAGACTCTGATGGTCGCACGCGATGGGTGTTTTCCGCTCGCAAAGATGACTTGACCAAATTGGACTGGCTGGCAAAGTTCCATGCGCAGGGCATTGAGAGCCGGATTCTGCAGCACCAGGAGGTGCAAAACGTGGTGGTGGGCGGAGAAGGTCGTCCCGCACCGTATGTTATTGTTCAGGTAAAGGAGGGGGTATTGGATGAGAAGGGCGAGGCGCAGCTGCTTGATGAGCTGTATGATAGCGTGATTGTCGGCGCCAACAAGAACGACATTGACGAAATCAAGATTCCGAGGGAAACGGTCATGACGGCGAAGAAAGAGAAGCCGCTCAAGGTCAATTTCAAGCAAGTGGTGCAGAGGAAGGCTGTTGAACAAGACTACCTGGAGGAAATTGAGCTGGCGTACTCGCAGTTGGAGAGAGCCAAAAGATGGTAGTTTCGTCTGAATGACATTTGACGCAAAGTCCAGCCGACTGTTTTCCTTTGCCTGTTGTTTGACGATGGTGTTCAAGTTGAGTCAGCCAAAGCTAGGAAAGCGCGTACACGGCAGCCGCAAAACGCGCTAGCTGCGAACCTCGGCATGTTGAGGTAATGATGTCGGTCGTTGCGGTTGACTTACTCCGCATTTCGAGCAAGAGCGTGCATAAACACTGAGCTCTCTTGTGAGGTGGATTTGACGGTCTTTGATCGACACTGAGAATACAAGCAACCTTACAAGCACAATGTCGTCGTCAAAGCGCATCGAACAGATTGCAGGCCATCTCAACTACCCCAAGGGTATGTTGGCTGGCCAGACTGCCATTATTACAGGGTCTGGACAGGGAATTGGGGCCGAGGCCGCGAAGCTGTTTGCGAAAGAGGGCGCGAAGGTTGTAGTTGCCGATGTAGATGCTAGTGGGTTGATGAGAGTATTCTGGATGTCTAGACAGCAACTAACAGGTCGCAGAGAAAGCGGAATCTGTAGCGGCGGAGATTAACGGATTTGGCGGCAGCGCCATAGCTGTAGCAGGCGACGTGCTCGACGATGCCTATATCAAGGCGCTCATCTCCAAAGCGGCAGAGTTTGGAGGCGGCAAAATCCATATCATTGTGAACAATGCCGGCTACACATGGGATGGTGTTATCCACAAGATGACGGACAAGCAATGGCACACCATTGTCGACCTGCACGCGACGGCGCCGTTCAAGATTGTGAGGGCTGCAGCACCGTACTTTAGGGTCAAGGACGGCGAGCCGAGGAACATTATCAACATCTCAAGCACCAGTGGCGTGAATGGCAACGCCGGACAGATCAACTACGCGCTGGCAAAGGCAGGTGTCACTGGTATGACCAAGACGATTGCAAAAGAGTATGTCCCTGTCATGTTCCCCGGCCATGTCCCGGCTAACGTACCTTCAGATGGGGCCCTCAGTTTGGCGTGCGCGCAAACACGGTTGCTTTCGGCTACATCCAGACACGTCTGACAGCAGCGAAGGAGGCTGGCGCCTTTGTCACAACGCCCGACGGCGAGAAGGTAGCGCTGGGCATACCACAGGCACAGAAGGCGGGCGCTGGTCAGGGCCAGGAGTACATGGACATTCCGCTGCGGAGAGCGGGTACGGCGACGGAGGCAGCGAGTGCCGTGTTGGCGGTGGCGAGTCCGCTGTTCAGTTATGTGAGCGGGCAGACGATCATGGTGACGGGAGGCAGGAACATGTAGACAGAGTAGAAGAGTGGTGCGACACTGTGCAGACTCGGCTCGCAGCCCAAACACTTGCCGTGGTGATGGAGTCGTGGCATGGTTTCAACTACCAAGCATCTTGGGACAGGGTCTCGGCGCGCGTGTTCCGCTCCGCCATGCCCATGTGCATCTGCCACCAGTCGTCTGCCGCAGCATCCAGACAGACGCCGCCGCCCCTCGTCGGCCTTGCTGTTGTTGCGTGTATCCCCATCACAGCCGTCACTCGTTCGATGCGTCCGTCATGTACACGCGCAACCGATAGCCCATGTCACCAATTGCCCTCTGCAGAAGCATCCGCACATCTCGTTAGCCAGCAGTCGCCCTCGCGGACCATTCGCCGCGGGCGAGCATCCCCTACCACGACCTTGGGCTCCACGTGCACGACGACGACACCCGCTCTCCCTGCCCGCAGCTCGCCATGAGCGACGAGAAGCACGGCTATGTCCGCGAGCCATCGCCGCCGCCCATCCCCACATACGACGAGGCAACGTCGTCGCGCAACGCCCCTGCGCGCCTCGGACCCAACGAGACCAGCGACGACGCCGAGCGGCAGGGCCTCCTGAGCCCACATGTCCGCATCCAGTCGGATCCGCGCAGGCGCAACGGATACTACCAGGCGCCGTCGGTCCAGTCGGTCGACGACGACGATGACGACTCGAATCTCGCGAGCCCGGTGCGCGAGAGCCAGGACGACGACCTGCGCCAGACCATGGAGGAGATGGACATCCTGGACCCAGAGGCCGTCGAGGAAGGGCGGGCGCGGCGGAACAGGTCACGGGGGAGGTTCTCAAAGCGCTTCTACCGCATCAGACACTCACTGTCGAGTTGGAACCTGCCCCGGATACCCTGGCCGAGCTGGCGTCCCAACTTCAGCGCCGTGACGGACCACATACCCACGATACCCGACGAGTACAGGCCAGGATGGTCCATCATTGCCCGGCTGTTCGGTCTCATCTTGATCATCATCCTCGTCTACTTCTTGGTCGTCAGCGAGGTGGTGCCCATGGGCGGTGGATTCGGCACGCCATTCAACCCCGAGTGGGTGCGCTCCACGGCCATGGACAGCGTCGAGGGCTGGAGGATTGAGAAGAACCTCGAGTACATCACGAGCTACGACCACATAGGCGGAACCGAGGGAAGCTATGTGCTGGGGCAGTGGATCGAAGGCAAATTCAAGGACGCACACATGGACACTTATACCCACGACGAGTATGCCAGACATTGAGACATGGTTGAGCGTCACGCTAACTTGAGCAGGTACTATGTATACATGAACTACGCGACCAAGGGCGGCCGCAAAGTCGCCATTGTGGACCCGCCCGAGAAGAAATGGGAAGCCAAACTCGAAGAGCCGTCCGTATTCAACCCAGCCAAAGCGCAAACGCCCGCCTACCACGCTCTGTCCGCCAGTGGAAACGCCACTGGGCCCTTGATCTACGTCAACTACTGCGACAAGAAAGACTTTCGGCGGTTATGGGAAAGCGGGGTGGATGTACAAGGTGCAATCGTGCTCTGCCGGTACTACGGCACCCAACCAGACCTGGCCATGAAGGTCAAATATGCGCAAGACGCTGGGGTTGCCGGTGTCTTGGTATACTCGGACCCGGCAGATGACGGCTTCAAAAAGGGAAACCCCTGGCCGGATGGCAAATGGCGACCTGGGGACAGCGTGCAACGAGGGTCCGTTGCGCAGACAAACATGATCATGGGAGATGTTCTGACCCCTGGACGGCCGAGTGTGAGCAAGGTGGAGCGCATGCCGCGAGACAAGAACCCAGCGTTGCCCAAGATCCCCAGTCTGCCACTTTCCTGGAAGGATGCCCAGAAGCTCCTCAAGTCCCTCCAAGGCTTAGGCGAGCAGCTGCCGGATGATTGGGTCGGCGGTGTACCGGACGTTGGCGACAAATGGTTCTCGGGTCATCACGAGACTTCTCCAAAGGTGTTCCTGCAAAACCACCAGGATGAGGTCGAACAACAGCGCATCACGAACGTCTTTGGGTCCCTCAAGGGCAGCGAAGACCCCGCTAGCAAGATTGTCGTCGGAAACCACCGCGACTCCTGGTGCTTCGGTGCAGCAGACCCGGGCTCCGGCACTGCCGTCATGCTCGAAGTCGTACGTGTTCTAGGCGAGTTGCGTACTCAAGGGTGGCGACCGCTCCGCACTATCGAGTTTGCTTCCTGGGATGCTGGTGAATACAACAGAATCGGCTCCACCGAGCACGTTGAAGCCAACGTCCAAGCCCTCCGCGATAGCGCTATTGCCTACCTCAATGTCGATGTGGGTGTGACAGGTGACAAGCTCTGGGCCAACGGCTCCCCCATCTTCCAACACGCGTGGACGCGCGTGCTCGACCGACTCTCTGATCCCCACGAGAACAAGACTCTGAAAGAACTCTGGGAGACGTCAGATTCCAAGATTGGCAACCTAGGGGCTGGAAGTGATTACGTAGCCTTCCAGTCCATTGTCGGTACCTCCTCGCTCGACTTTGGCTTCACCACCAGAGAAGGCCAATCGAACCCCATCGCGCGCAGCTGCTACGAGACGCTCTCCTGGATGCGCAAATACATCGACCCCTCCTTCTCCTACCACGCCCTGCTCGCCCAACTATGGGTCCTGCTCATCCTCGAGCTCGCCCAGGAGCCCATCATCCCCATGAAGATTGACGACTATGCCCGCTCTTTGCAAGAAGAGGGTCAGAAACTGCTGGACTGGACTGAGAAAGTGAGCGGTGGTGGAGAGTACGATATTGAGATTTTCCAGCCTCTAGTCGACAGCCTGAGTATGTTCAAGAAGAAGGCAGAGGCGTTTGGGCGTTGGGAGCAAACTTGGTACAACCAAGTCTATGCAACTGGTGGCTTTGAGAGCAGCGGTGTCACTATACAAAGAGTCGCACACAACGGGAGGATTGCGGGTTTTGAGACGGACTTGCTTGATCTTGCAAGGGGCAAGGATGACAAGGGGCCACATGGCGTAAGTTTTGCTCCTTCTTTTACACATGTGGTTGATACGAACTAACACACGCATAGCTCCCTAACCGCGACCAATACAAGCACGTCATCTTCGCCCCGGACCTGAAGAATGGCCTCGAAGCTAGCGTCTTCCCTTTTGCACGCGAGGCAATCGAGAAGAAGGACTGGGGTGCCGCCGCCAAAGCCATCAAGAAGACGGCTGATATCCTAAGCCGTGCGAGCGATAGGCTCGGCTGACATTTTTTTTTGTATGTCTTGTATAGCAAAGTTTGCATTTCCGTGGTGTTTGGGCGTAGAGTTGAAAGAATGGCAACATTGCATCCATTGGGTTGGGGGAGGGGATTTACATCTCGTATGTAGCGCTGGGCTTCGGCTTTACTAGGTCGGGATTATATTCATGTCAAAGATTTTTTTTGGTGAATACCACCATCACCGTTTGACTATTCTCCTCTTTCTCGATTTCTGCATTCTGCATTTGAACATGACTCGCGAGCCGTGGAATTTAGTACAGGGAACCATCTCGGCGATTGGCGATCTATGGTAGTGGCGCTTGAACGTTTAATGGTGTATACTGTGCTCCTGGCTACTCGGCTGCGACGGACGTCTTCCGAAGCAATCTCTCAATGTGGGGAGATTTCGTGATGCTTTGCCTACGATGTCCAAGTCTATTTCGACAGCAGGGGGGAGGCATCAATCTCAAAAACGATAGCAGCCCGCTGATCTGGTAGCCGGTAATTGTACGACCAAGGCCAGTGCAAATCTCCACGTTGTGACAGCCTGAAGCGAAGCCTATGAGAACCGCCACGGCTACGACCGAAGAACGTGGAGTCAGGCAGGCGCTAAAAGCGCAAGTCAGTGACTAGCTCTTACGCGCCTTGCAGCGAGACCTCGGCCGCCCCGACAAGCTCCTCTTATTATGCTGAACAGAAGACTGTATGAATTCGTTCACCGTTCAGCACCTCGACTGCCGCTTGCCTTCCAACGGTCAAGTGCTTGCTTGCAGGCACCGGACCAGCCAGCACATCCACGTAAGACGCCACCACCTGACTTCCAGACCGAATAACCAGATATCCCTACCTAGTCTGTGAACAAAAGGCATGCAACAACATCTCATCAAGTACCAGCCTAGCATGCCGCTAGGTGACGCGCTTCACAACACACTTCTCGCTTCGAACACAGACTGGGCCGGTGAAGATGAAAGCGCTCTGAATTCGATACAACGAACAAGCGCGACACACCTCATCGCGTTAGCGCTCAGCCTTGGTACCCCTGAGCCCATGAGGCTACCAGTGCCGCTTGGGATAATCCACTATTTTTACTCGTACGGCAGCGAAGCCGGCTAACTAGACAGACATGCTGCCCATGACGCCCAGCCTCGTGGCTTGCGTTGCTGGCTTCGGGAAAGTTGTAGTGTTGCTGAATTCTCCTCCGTGGGAAAGCCACCAGCTAAAGTATTGACACGATTTGGACGCTTGCCGGGCTAGAATCGCTCGACATGGGGAACTTTGCTCGCTTCTTTGCTTGGAGAAGCGGATAAGAGGTCATGAGACGATGTGTATAAGGAGACTGGTGCGCAGAGATGGTGTTGAAGTGTAATCACATCTCCAAAGCGCTCCAACCGCACCTACACTCGTTCTATCCGCATCTGTTCAGCTCGACCGTGTACTTCTCCAGTTCACTGTAACTTCCTTCGTCCAGACTTCTTCCTACTATCATCGTCACCATCCTATCTTGCGTGGGCCAACCTCACAGTAGCCAACGCCAAGCAGTTTTCGATCAAAATGTCTGGACCAAGCAAAGTCGGTGGCCTTTCCACGAGCATAATCGCCGTAATTGCCGTGGGTGGCATAGGGGGTCTTCTAGCACTCATCGTCATCACCGCCGTCATCATGGATATACCAAAACGGATGAGGCAGAAGAAGAACGCAGGCATCATGTCAGCGGAAGAGATGGAGAAGAAGAGTATGGATATCGAGGAGAAATCAGGGGGCATCAACGAGACGGAAAGAAGCGCTCCCAAATCTCCGACTACCAAAACATCGACGAAGTCTCCAAGCCAATACTCAAGTACACAGGTGGATCGGCCAGCGTCGCCAGAGTGTCAATGCGCACATCCTGCTATAGTAATACATCCGTCGCCGGTATATTCGAGTACCTCGACGTCGTCATGAGGCTACTAGGACCCTGGCATTGATCTTACACACGTCTTTGTAATACCCGTCCGTTCTTACGCCATCTCGGCCGAGCCGGGCTGTAGGACAATTGTTACACATTTTCTCGGCGTTAGCATTCGGAATGATCTTAACAACCCTCGTGTACACGTTGTTACCATGAGAACAATGCGTTATGGTCGGAAATATGATACCTGTTGCCTACACGGTGTTCGGAGTTAACGGCTATCACCGCTGTGCAGTACAAGACTACCTACGCTTGAGCTTCGCGTATCAGCCTTGCCTTTTCTCGAGCACTGTCGAACATGCTATGGTCTAGCCACCAGGTTCTTTTTCCTCTCTATCCACAGGTGTATTGGTCCGATTCGCGGCTGTCACACTGCATCATTGTCATGCCAAATACGGCTGACGTAGATTGCAGCTTTGTAAAATCAGTCAGCGTCAGCGCTTGCAGTAGTAATGAAGGCGTTGATACGCCCCGCGTAGAAGGAATAGATCCTTTCTTTGCTAGTCTCTAGCATATGCTTCAGTGACTCATATCGACGTGCTGCGCAATAAATGTGCTCTTGAAAAGGCAGTTGCTTCCTCTTCTGCGTAAATCGTGTAGCAACGATGCATGAGGTGTAATGATAGCACGTTGCTAACGCATGTGACAGCCAGCGCGAAACGCCTTAGGTAATAAGCACTAAGAAACGAGGCCACCATCATGTTCCACGATTCATACCTTAGCAGTGGAGTAGACGCTCTATCAAGGCAGCTGTCGTGGCCATTCCGTTCCAGTGCTACCGCTTACTTTCTACGATGAAGACATGGAGAGGTACTCAATCTGCATAAATACCAGAGTATTCTTACCGCACTGAAGGCAGTGTCTGTACAAGAACGTTCAAAGTTTCCCTTCCTGACGTTTCTTGCGATTGTATCCTTCTCGCTTATTGCCAACTTCCGCTACGTTAGAAACACCCTTCACCATGGCAGACTACAAGCCCTACAGCGAGCAGCCCGAGCTCCACGCCAAAGCGCCTTACCGCGCCGCTATGCTCACCCAACCCGCAAATCTCAAACAAGCACTCAAAGACGCTCAGGCTGATGCGAGCAAGACCCTCATGGGCATCGCCCAAGGCATTCCAAGTACCTTTGTAACCAAGTTGATTGCATCCGCGAAGCCAGATTTCATCTGGATGGATGTGGAACACGGCATGTACAACCGGTTGACGTTACACGAGTAAGTTGTCTTCTCGAGACGGTCAGCCATGAGATAGATAGTTCTAGGACCGGGGTAAGACATGAGAGCATACCGCTGACCGACGCGACACAGCTGTATCCATGCCGCACAGCATCACTCCGAGGGCAAATCAATGGTCATCTGCCGCGTACCAAAACATGACGAGCTCAGCCTCACAACAGCACTCGATGCAGGTTGCGCCGGCATCGTCATCCCGCACGTGGAATCCGCCCAAGAAGTCAATGACTTTATGAAAGAGATGTACTTTGGCGGTACGTCACCCTTCCCTTCTCTCTTCATTCTTCTTCTTCCCATGGTATTAATACGTTTGTTTTTAGGAGGTAGAGGCTGTCGTTCATTCAGCCCCTGGAACTTCACTCCTGGAATGGTTCAGTCTCTCTACCCCAACGATCCCTACAACGTGCAGACGGCGAACAATCACATCTGTCTCATTCCGCAGATCGAATCGCTCAAGGGCGTCGAGAACTGCGAGGAGATTGCTGCAGTAGAAGGCATCTCTGGACTGATGTTTGGTCCTGGAGATTACATGATCGAGGCCGGCATGGATATCGGTGGGTTCTTGAATGGAAATCCTGATCCCAGGTTCTTTGAGGCGATGGGCAGGTTCAGTGCTGCGGCTGCGAAGCATGACCTACCTATCTTTGGGTAAGTTTATCGTCTTTTTTCGATCTTGAACGACGTAGCTGATGGGTGATTAGTGGTGTGATGGGGCTTGACCAGATCCCGATGGCCATTCAGTCAGGTATGCGGGGGATTGCTGTGCAGTTCGATGTCTGGGGTACTGCGAGACTCTTTGCGAGTTCTTTGGAAGAGGGCTGGAAATATGCAAAGAGCTTTGAGGGAAACCCGAAACCGAGCATGGCGGACGGACAGGCGAAGACGCCTTGATAGTTTGATGAGTAACAGTAGATAGGGCATCTGAACCACTGTAAAGTCAAAAGGGTTGCTTTTGCGAATTGTTGCTGTGCCACTGTCGCCACCATCGATAGATATCGAAAGATAGGAGTGGAAGAACCGATATGACGTCGGGATAAATCTAATTTAACCGCAGTGCAAGGCAGGAATCCTGAAAGTGATCATTGACGCATACCTCAGAAGAGGATATTGATCTTCCTGCCAAATTAGGCGTCCGGTTCAATGCCACAATGACGAGGCTGTGTGCGTAAGTTCGCCAATCAGCTCTGCTGGTGCGTGGGGCGTTTCCTGGATCACAGGAGCTATACCTGAAAGAGCCAGCGTTGTGCTACTTGAGCATGAGAATGATGGACATAGCCTTGTGATGCCGTGGTGATATAAGTAGAACAAGTCTGTCATCTTGCGCATATCGGTAGTGCTTACCGTCATCTCCTTTGGTACGGTATACGTTGATGCCAATTTATACACCGAAATACCACTCATGTCCTTCCCAACTTCAATAGATCTTTCAGACTGCGACCAGGACTCGTCCGGCAAATACATTTGCGACACGTCTGCTCCAGGGAGTAATTTCGGTTAGTATATCATGCGGTTCTGGCTTATGATGGAATACTAATTTCGTATGTCAGACAGTATGTCGGACAGTATGCAGAGCAGCTTCGGTGAGCCCATCTCTGCAGCCTCGAAGATCTCCAGTTAAACTGACTGTTAAACCAGACAATGCGGTGAACGCGCAGCAGAGAACAATCGGCATAGGCGTGGGGGTTGGAGTAGGACTGTTTCTGCTCTTCACTGGCCTGGCTATTTGGGCGTTCCGACGGCACAGCAAGAAACGAACGCAACAGATAAACCAACAGGCACAAATACAGACGAATTTACTGCAGCATAACATGCAGCAGACGCACCCGCCACAACCATGGATAGGGCAGCGAAACGAAGTCGACGGGCTGGCATACAGGACCGAGGTCGAGGCACAAAACAAGCCGCACCAGTACCAGCCGTACCAGGCCCAGGAGATGAATGCGCATTCGTATGATGGCCAGTTCCAAGGTGGTATGATATCGGAAGCACAAGGAACACATGATGCTCAGGAAATGCCTTTGAGTTATCAGCGACATCCGCCGCAGGAAATGCCAGGAGGCAGGCAGGACGGGGGTGTGGAGAGGCGCTGAGTTATTCCATGTTGCAATGCCAGAGTTCTGTTTCACATCAGCATTCTGATACAAGGGCGCGAGGTTTTGATTGATAACAACATGCTCCGGACAGAGCGGACAGTTCCAAGGTATGTGGTTGTTTCCAAGTTTTGGATGGTTGCAGCCGGGCCGCCTCCACGTCGCGTCGAAGATGGTCTGTGCGTCACCAGCCATCGCCCAACCACCACATTTCCCGCCTTCGAGAAAGTACGCAACACAACGGCAGCTACTATGGATCTAATAAACGGATACCTACATCGCAGTTCCCACACTGCTCTCTGCCAGCGCATACCAGTACAGAAGCCGTGCTCAATTCGTGTATACGACTATCATCGGCGCCGGACAATCAACAAGCCTCCTTGATATTTTTGAGAGTATGCTTTTCAACGCTCACACTCTGGCTCTGGCCGCTCTGTTCTCCACACTGGTCACGGGTCGGCCCTTTGACTCGCCAAAGCCCCGCGATGTTGGCCGACGCGACAAGAGCTATTCGGTAGTCAATGTTGGTGGAGATGCATCAACTCCAGCGCCTGCAACAGCCACTTCGGTGATTGAGACGACAAAGACAGTCGAAGTTGTCGGTCCAGGAAAGACAGTCACTCAACAAGTTACTGCGACTGTCGTCAAGCCCCAGCCAGCGCCAGCACCGACAACTAGCTGCAAATCGAGCAGCGCATCAAAGTCTTCATCTTCGTCGACGCCCAGACCATCGTCGTCAACGCCCGCACCAACAACGACATTGACTTCGTCTCTAGTCGGATCCTCTTCAACTCCCAGCCCGTCGGTACTGTCGTCGACGTCGACGTCGACCCCAACATCAACCATCTCAAGCGTGTTCTCGAGCAGCATCTCGACGCCAATTGAGACGCCAAAGCCCATCATCGTTACCGTCACAGTATCGGAGAATGACGGTCCTACCGAGTACTATGATGACGGCATGTGGCACACGTACTACCGCATCAAGACGTTTGAGGCTGCGGCGGTTGTCACGGCGGCCCCGTAGCGGGCTGCACAAGCTTGTTCTCTTGTTTAGCCTGGGCGGTGGACTGGTCCCATGCGCCTGTTCGTTTCTTCTACTGTGTTTTACGATATATACGAGTAATGGTTGGAAGCCGATATGTGACGGCGAGGATATGAAGGGTCATGACTAGACGCGTCTGCGAGACGAGTGCACATGTATAATTAGATTAGACAATAGACCGATGAACTCGCGCACGTGTTGGAGTGGAAGCGTGATGGCCAGACGCTTGTGGTGATGACGCAGCTCGAAGAGGAAGCTCGCATCCCTGCCGGGCTTGGCGAACGGTTACGCCCAAGGCGGCGGTGCGTATGGCAGCACGACCAGCTCTCCACCTCGACCACCCCGGACGATCCGCCTCTCTCGCACACAATGGCGTCGCCGCCCCCCGTAGAAGACCAAGCGCGTCTGCTCGAAGATGCCCTGGCCGTGGTGCGCCAGCAGACGATGCTCATGCGGCGGTGTCTCGAGACGCCGGGCAAGTTGATGGATGCGCTCAAGTGCAGGTACGCGCGTGCCGTGACATGAGGGCTGGCCTGGCCATGCGCTGCAGTGCTAACGACTCCAATGCACAGCTCGACGCTCGTCTCGGAACTGCGGACCAGCAGCCTCGGCCCCAAGCAGTACTACGAGCTCTACATGGCCGTCTTCGATGCCCTGCGCCATCTGGCCGTCTACCTGCGCGAGAACCACCCCGTCAACCACCTCGCCGACCTCTACGAACTCGTCCAGTATGCCGGCAACATTATCCCGCGCCTGTACCTCATGGTCACCGTCGGCACCGTCTACATGGCCATTGAGGATGCGCCCGTCAAGGAGATTATGAAGGACATGATGGAGATGAGTCGCGGCGTCCAGCACCCGATCCGCGGCCTGTTTCTGCGCTACTACCTGGCGGGCCAAGCACGCGACTGCCTTCCCTCGGGCGACAGCGAGGGGCCCGAAGGCAACCTCCAGGACTCCATCAGCTTCATCCTGACCAACTTTGTCGAGATGAACAAGCTGTGGGTGCGGCTGCAACACCAGGGACATTCCAGGGAGCGCGAGCAGCGGACCAAGGAGCGCCAGGAACTGCAGCTTCTCGTCGGAAGCAACCTGGTCAGGCTCAGCCAATTGGTCGACCTGGACAACTACAAGAAGATCTTGAATCCCTTGCTCGAGCAGATTGTACAGTGTCGGGATGTTCTGGCGCAGGAATACCTACTCGAGGGTGCGTACCACACGCTGGACACGAGGAAATCGCTAACACGCAGCAGTCGTCACCCAGGTTTTCCCCGACGAATTCCACCTACACACGCTCGATCAGTTCCTCTCCGCCGTCGCACGCCTGAATCCACATGTAAACGTCAAAGCCATCGTGGTAGGCCTCATGGACCGCTTGTCCTCGTATGCGCAAAGAGAAGCCGAATCCGAAAGCCCAGAACAGCGCAAGAAGACGGAAGAGGAGTCGATAGCACACCTCATGGAGCAAATGCGGATAGCAAAGGAGAAGAAGGCCGCAGAACCAGAGCCGGCGCCGGCGCAGCAAAACGGAGACGCCCCAGAGACTTCGGAGGCGGAACCAAGCACAGAAGAGGCTTCCGAAGAACCATCCAAACCAGCAGAGGCCTCTGCTGAGAGCGAGGAAAACCAACCGACCGAGACAGATGGTGAAGTCGAGAAGAGGCGCGGTATACCCAACAATGTCAAGCTGTTCGAGATCTTCCACGAACAGGTGCAGACATTGGTCAAGATGCAGCGGCTGCCAATACAAGACACAATCGGATTACTGGTGTCGCTGGCAAATCTCGCCTTGTATGTTTTGCAGACACTTACAATGGCCACGGCGCTAATTCTACTAGAAACATCTACCCCGAACGACTCGACTACATTGACCAAGTCCTGACCTTTGCAAATCAAAAGGTCGCCGAATACCAAAACAGTGCCGACCTGCACTCGCAAGCCACCCAAAGCCAGATCCTCAGCCTCCTCCTTTCGCCGATCAAGACCTACATCTCTCTCTTCACCGCGCTCGCGCTACCAAACTTCATCCCTCTCTTACATTCACAGCCGTACCCGACTCGGAGAGCAGTTGCCGGCGAAGTTGCAAGGAGTCTGATGCGAAATCAGACCTCTATTGCATCTGTAGAGAACCTCGAAAGTGTGTTGGAGATTCTCAAGGTCCTCATTCGCGAAGGCATCCAACAAGCCCAAGGATACCCAGGTGGACCGATCCAAAGACGGGCACAGGAGACAGAGGAGACCATAGAAGAGCAAGGATGGCTAGCGCGGATAGTGCATCTCATCCGCGGCAAGGACAACGATACCCAATTCAAGGTGAGTACAATCGACATTCATCCGGGATACACACTAACAGCTCTCGCAGCTCCTCCAAGCTGCGCGCAAGTCCTTTGCCGAAGGCAACGAGCGCGTCAAGTACACATCCCCAGCCATCATCACAGCATCACTCAAGCTGGCACGTCAATACAAGAAGCGCGAACACTTTGAAGACAACTGGCAATCGCAATCATCCGCTCTTTACAAGTTCATGCACAGCACCCTATCAACACTCTACACCCGCGTTGCAGGCTCCGCGGATCTCTCCCTCCGCCTCTTCGTCGCCTGCGGTCAAGTCGCAGATCAGAATGGTTTCGAAGAGGTCGCCTACGAGTTCTTCGCGCAAGCATTTACGATATACGAGGAAGCCATCAGCGATTCAAGAGCGCAGTTTCAAGCCGTGTGCGTCATTGCCAGTGGCCTGCATACAACAAGAAACTTTGGCAAGGAGAATTACGATACTTTGATTACAAAGTGCGCGTTACATGGAAGCAAGCTACTCAAGAAGCCGGATCAATGTCGTGCAGTGTACCTTGCAAGTCACCTGTGGTGGGCGACTGAGATCCGGGCGCTGGGCGAGGAGGATCCAAAGAACGTAAGTGAGATTAAATCCACTTGCGACAAGATTGATACTGACAGCTACAGCTCTACCGCGATGGCAAGCGTGTGCTTGAGTGCTTACAGCGTGCTCTTCGTGTGGCCGATGCATGCATGGACGCTGCGGTCTCTGTTGAGCTGTTTGTTGAGATACTGAACAGATACGTCTACTATTTCGACCAAGAGAACGACGCTGTAAGTCGCAATTTTTCCCTCTCCCATGGCTGTCATTAACAATCATCAGGTCACAACAAAGTACCTCAACGGCCTCATCGAGCTTATCCACTCAAACTTGCAATCCAACGAGAATGCTTCTTCGCTTGAGAACCCAAGGAAACACTTTCAGCGCACCCTGGATTACATAGCGAGTCGAGAATACGAAGGCGTGGTCACGGCACCAAAGTAATGTTAGCAGGAAAAGGAGACGCAGTGCCTGTTTTGAATTGGAACTCCTTGTACGACTACATGTACATGGATATTGCACCCTCATATACCACGTACATAACATGGGAAAATCGAGAATGTTAATGAAGCCGAGTCTTGCCCCGACTGCTCCAGACTAACCCATGGTCATGTCAGGCAGCTTTCCCTTGTAAAACTCGCTACGTCCCTCAAGATTGAAACCCAACCCGACGCATCCAAACTCGACCATCTTCTTATCAAAGTTCTGGTACGTGTACTCGATGAACATGTCGATACCTGCATCGTAGTTAGCACAAGCTGTGTGTCAAATCTGCCCATCTCGATAAGACGTACCACATCCAGCCGCACCCGCCGTCCAAATCTCCGCACCATCAAACCACCCCGCATCAACAACCCACCTGCGATCTACCCACTCGGTACCCGGAAACATCTTGCTTGCCAAGCCCAACATGAGCCTATTCGTAGTAGCCTTCTTCCCCTCCAACACGCCACTCCTCGCCAGCCACATGGCCCCCGTACACGTCGTAAGAATGACTTTCGTCAGCTTACTCGCCTCCTTCAAGAAGACCAGACTCTCTTCTTTGACCGTCGCTGGGTTCGGGCCACCGAGGAGCAAGATATCGAGGTCACGCGGCGCAGTCGCATAGGTATGTGTGGGACGCACGTACATGTCTGGCGTGACGTGGGCGGGGTCCATGGACGAGGAGATGTAGAGAAAGTCCATGGGAACGGCGTGGGGGACCATGGGAGCGAGGTGCGGAAGCAGAGATGTGACCATGTTGATGGTTTGGGGGGTCAGGTTGCCGAGGAGGTCGAGGCCTGCGAGGTCCTGGGTATGGGGCGTTTAAAGTCAGTGTATATACCTCCTGTACGTCTGGGACAAGAGATACTTGCGGTCATTTGGGTTCCTTCGTAAAGGACACCGATACGGATGGGAGTCTTAGTCGAGGACATTGTAGTGGTGTTGGGAGATTTGAGATGTAGTTGAAGTCAGTGGGGCTGCTTCTGTTCGAACATTCGTCATTGTCTCCAGGTACTTTATACAACTTTGATCGTACGCACCGGATGTACCAGTACATCCCGCTCCGTCCACACTGCCATATAGATTTACCCATTCCTTCCATCCTTCCATGTTGTTGTGCACTTTCAGATTGGGTTCACTGTCACAAGCGAATAATGGCTGCAAGAATGTTGCTGCCTGAAATGTTAGGTGGAGACAACGAACCGGAGCGGATATCAGGAAACGTGCCGTGCCGCTTGGGCAGCAGAAAATCAAACTTTGATTGTATAAAACTAGACGCCTAAGAGACTTGGATAGGAAATTCTCTGATCTGAGTTGTTGGTATGTTACAAGAAGGAAAACGTTCGGTAGAGAACGGTGTATGGACCACTGTATGCGTAGCGTACCATAGGTACAACGTGCTAGAGGCAACAGTCAAATGTCGATATACAATGGATAGCCACCAGAGATTAATGAAAGTCATGATATCGTGGGCGCCGCTGCATCAGTACCTGTGCGGCGCTTCTGAGCTGAAACGACGAAACTCCACCCTCGCCAGTTCCCTTTCTCTTGCGTCTGAGCTTGTGGAGCTGTTGTCAGGACTGTACTTTGAACTCGTCTGTCGAGTCATCATATAGGAAGCAGGGGTCGCGGGCGTCACGGGCGTCTTGGGGCTCTTGAGATCTTCCGATCCTGCGACTGAGGCGGCACGTGTTCGCTGGAGCGATGCGTCTACGATGCGAGTAGAGTCGCTGCTCATGTGATTCAGCAGTGAGATGATTTCCAGACTAGGACTTCTGGCCGGACCAGAGCGGTGAGGGGGTCTGATCGACGACTCCGCAGGCTTCTGGATTGGGATCTCGGGTATCTTTTCGACAGCAGGAGTTCTTCGACCCCCCTGGGAATTACCGCTGCTCGCGCGACTGCGAATGACCTCTTTCTGTGGGAAAGTAACGCGCTTGCGGGAATTTTGAGATGACGAGCGACCATCGTTTGCGGACGGCAGAGTGGGCGTATAAAACTGCACTGGAGACTTTCGATGTATTCTTGAAGGCGGTGTCACAAGGCTGGATTTGGGATTTTCACTGTTCATCTCCAACTTTGCCAGAGCGTCGGTCACCGCGTCACCTACGTCCACGTCGTTGAAGTGGTGATTCTCAAGCTCATAGGTCTGCTGCGATGGTGTGGCTCGACGCGAGGATGGGTTCGTATGCTCCAGAACGGAACTTGCATTCGGCGGTGGGGTAGAAGATGGCAACGGCCACTCGGCAGGAAGCTCAGGGACTGGAGGCACGTTGGCTTCGGCGCGCCCAGCCTTGTCGTTTAGCGTCGTTCTAGAGGAGGTCGCGAAAGAAATGGTCGTATGCCGACTTCTGGAAGAATCACCCGAAAGGCGCTTGACCTTCCAGCTGCCTGTCTTGTCGTCTACTTCTAGTGTAGAGTGAGGGTATTGTAGCGAATCAGCCAGTGTCTGTGTATCCTCGAACACCGAGGACTGATATCTGTGCAGTGTCTGATTTGAGTCGTTTGGTTGCATCATTGAAATAGGAAGGACGGGCGCCGGGAGAGATAGGTTCTTCTCGTTTATGTCTTGCAGGTCAATATGACTTCTAGAGTAGTCGCCTGATTTTCTTGCACCGTTTGGTACGTAGAAGCGTAAGTCGACACGGACGACAGCAAACATGATGATGACGAGGATTTCCGTGACGAAGTTGAAACTGTAGAAGCTTCCCTTGCTCAGGTACCACGGCAACTCGACGATGCCGCGCTGAACATCGACCAATGGAATTGCGGGAATCCAGGCCAATACGCAGCGAAAAATCTGTCCAATCGAGAGGAGGGACACCGAGATGAGCAGGATGGTGATGTTGTATCTCAGTCGACCAGCTCCAAACTTGTCGATTTCTGTCCGTGGGATAAGGAGAGAGATGCCGACGAGGATAGCTGGTGCGAAACAGAATATGGTGAAATATGTCTGCGCGATGACGAACAGAACGTGGAAAGAATCGAGTTTGCTTTGGTTGCGCGTGAAGAACTGCCATATCTGGCTTATGATGAGCATGAGTAGCGTAGCTACCAGCACGACAAGCCCGCCTCTATGGAAGATGCGGTACGGCGTTGACCATCCTAGGCGTGCGTGTTGGGCGCGGATAACGCGTTGGACGAAGAACCAGTTCACACCGTACAAGATAATGGTACCAATGTAGACAAATATGTTCGCTGCGATAGCAAGGCCGACATTCCTAGGATAATTGGCCCATGCTATCCGCAAGGCCATGGTAATGAGTCGAATCTTGCAGAGACCTGTGACATGTTAGTCGTGACCATGTCGATTGGAGGGTGTGGTGAGAGTATACCAAGAATAGCGCCATTGAAAATGAACTTGTGCCCGCGACCCTTGTTGCCCTTGAGGATCTTGATGTGAATGATACCGAAGATGAGGTATAGAATAAGAAGAATGATTGATACTGGCACGTCAGGCACGATCATGGGTGTTCCACCCAGGCCGGCATTCTTAGGTGCGTACGGGGGACCTTTTCCGGCTTGCCCAGATACTCCAGACTGGGTATGGTTAGTTGTGCGTAGCAGGTGGCTGAAGTTGACATCACTCACTGGAGGACCCTGGGTCCCTTGCTGCGAAGACATCTTTGCCTGTTTGATGTTCGACGTGTGAAACGTTTGCTGCGGAGGAGGTTGGAGAGAACCACAAAGCTCAGCGTAGGAGGCGGGAAAGCGGTGGTGTATATCAGGTTCTACGACCATGCAATGCTGCGATCTAGACGGTAGTATGCATCGCTTAAGCCATGGCACCAGCAGCCCCAGATAAGCAAACTAGATGACGAGTATGCAGTCAAGATGCCATACTTGGCTCCAATTGGATGGACAATAGTTCCATATGGTGTGCGCGGCCTATCCGCAGCCGTGCTCATATGTGGGCAGCATAACGCCTTCACTAAATTGGGGTGCCGGCGTCTTCGGGGAGTGGATGCTTACCGCACCCGTGGTACGCGAGCGATCATTCCGCCGATCCAACGCCTTGCTAATCTCAACGCATGGTATGCTTTTTCTTCATCCGGTCTCCTGTCTACGTGTCCAGGTGTTGCCGCAACTTGCGGTATGTAAGGCACCCTTTTCCTGAACAAGAGCGCAGCCTGAGTTCTCGTGTTTCCTGCTCTGCCTCAATAAGGCGCCCTTGTGTTGACGTTATCGATGGCTGATGGTAGTACCGGGTCTCCTCAATGATGCCGGAGATCAGCAAAGTGCCTTCCTGAGTGGAGGGTCGGTGAAAACGTCAAACGAGCTCCGACCAGATGAACCCAAAACGGACCACTATTTGGGGCACGGTAGTGAATGATGCGTGTATCGGGCGCTATGCAGAACAAAAGACCGATTCTGCTTTTATCCCGAAATAGAAGTTGCATGTGAAACCACACAGGCGGTCGAAGAAAAACGGTGTTGCCCTTGCATAAAGGAGCGGATCAGATCATTTCGCCTGATGTCGAGCCAGGGGAAAGGAGTTGTAGTTTCCAAGGTGGGCAATGGCTGTCTTGAGGTGTCGTGTGTGTGGCTGATGCCAGCTACCCCAGATTTTCGGCGCGGTGAAACTCATCGGAACCTTGGGTTCGAGGTCGGAACTTGCCTGTACGTCATGCCCAACAATAACGCGTACCACACGCAATCCGGTCAATGCTTCGTTCACACCCTGTGGTAGTTTCCGCGATCTCCTAGTCTTTCATAATGCCGCCAAAGTCCAAGCAACGCGCGGCCAAGTCCACAAACTCTGCCTTCAAGAAAGCCATCCCGCCGCCCTTCACCGCAGCTCCGGCCGAACTCGAAACCCTCCTCTCCACCTTTGACCGCTCGCTCGTATACGTAACCCATGTCGATGTGCATCCAGCATGGTTCAAGCGGCGCATATTCGCCGTCCCTGTCCTCCTGAACACGACAATCCTCGCGCTTGTGCTATGGCGCCTGTACGCAATCGGACCCCACTACTGGGCCATTCTCCTCTCCGTCCTCGGAAACCATAACGAAACTACTATATACTGGGCCAGCACATCATGGGGGACCTTGGTATGGAGAGTAGGAAAACGCATGCTCATGTTCATGCTGGACTTCTTGCTGTTCCGCTTTGTGGCACTCTGGCCATTCTCATTCTTTGTGGAGCAGCCAGGTAATCCCGTGAGCTGGCGGTGGAACGTGGGCTTCAGAGATGAGGAAGTCTATGTGAGAGTGAGCAGGTCATGGGGAGCGAAAGACCTGCTTGGGGAGGCCGAGGGCGGGAGTGGCCGGGCCGGAGCAGACAGTCCCTTCTTCAAAACCAGAGTTCTACCCGCCGTCGACAAGACGAGATTAAGAGAGAAGACGGGATACCTACTCATGGATGCAGACTACGATCTGGATTTCTTTGGCATGGTCGCTGCAACGGAACTTCTGGACCGCAAGGACATTACGCTTGAACACCTCCGCAAAAGCGTCTTTGTTTACGTCGGCGATCCTGAGGCAGAAAATGGACAATGGGCTATCTGGGAATGCGCAAAGCTTGACGAAGGCTCGGAGACGGAAGCGAGGGACAAGGTCATACAGTTCAAAGAACGACTCACGGCTATGGGCAAGGAGAGCTTGTTCTTCCGCTGGGTCGAGCTTATCCAGTACGAAAGCAACGCGCCGGGTGGCTTTACGCAAGAGAGGCAGATTGCAGCTGCGGACAAGGTGAAGAAGATGTTCGAGGACGAAGGTGTGGATTTTGAGGTGTTTGAAAAGGAGATTGGAGGTATGCATGACATTGCTGGTGCTTAGCCTCGTCAAGCTTTGGCAGAGAAGAATGCAGTGTGGTTGGGCGGCATAGATGATGTCACTGAGATACCCAAGTGTTATACATTTCAGCTTTACATATCCCTCGTAAAGTCATGACTGATGAGCAAGAACAGACACGTGAGATGCGGTATGAGTCTTCTGTCAACTTCATCCCCTACTCCTGAGCATCTTGCCCAACGAGCCACCCAAAATCTTCGCCTCTTTGCTTCTTGGTCTCGGTGTCGGACTCGCATGTCTCGACTCGCGAATTTTGGTCTCAGTAGGCGAAATCTCCCTTCGTCTCCGTGGAGCAGTCCCCTTGGCTTCTGCGCTACTGGACGAGTTGAGCGTATCGCTACGCTTCCTTAGACGACGAGTCGGACTCGAGGATGAGGTGGAGGTCTGCGGCTGTGAATGCGATTGGGAGGTGGCAGGAGGAGATACAGAGGTAGATGTCGCTCTACGTCTGCGCTTCTCCTCACCATGTTTAACCTCTGACGTCCGAGCCACTACAGGGCTAGGTGTCCGTATCCGTTCTCGTGCTCCTTGTAGTTGTTGTTGTGTTCTTTCCTTCTCTGCTGCCACACTTCTTCTCTCCATATCCTCCAGTTCGTCAACAGACACCTGCACCACCTTCTTCGCCTTGATATCTTCTGGGCGTCTTCGTGTGGGCACATCGTTTCTCGACGCGGCATATGCGTCTAGCATCTTCTCCACTTCTTTGCGATTGGCATCTGTGCTTGCTAGACGGACGACCTCTAGAACAAAAAGGAAGGCGAAGATGTAGCCAATGAAGAAGCCGGTTCTGGACCAAAACTCGGGGTTTATAAGGAAAGAGAAGAGTTTGATAGTCGCGACGAACATGGTGGCCTTGGACCGTTCGATTGATTGATTGATTAGAGATCGTGGTATGGTATGTGTAAACGGTGGCCAGATAGCAAAGCTGACAGTCCCGAGGGCGTGAGCGAGGGGCGGCCGACAAGACGGTGTGATAGTAATCCTGTTCGACCCAAATTACGGCGCCAATGCGGCGTGTTGGTCAATAAGAAGTGAAGGACAGTGTTGTGCGGCCCGCGCTCGAAGGATAAGATGTGGTGTTACACTGCGAACGTCGGCAAAGTTGTTGGACTTGATTCACGTTGCTTTTACCTGCCCTCGCGCAGCAGCGAGCCCCTCTACCTTTTAACCATCATGTCGAGCCCCCACAGGCCGCCGCACACTGAGACATTGTAATCTCATGATCTCACAGGGTACCCGTGGACGCGTTCCAAGTCCGGCCCTAATCCTGTGAACGACATCCCAGGTCGAAAGACTATTAGTGGTAAGGTTCGAGGGAGGATTGGCGGGCGGTGCGTGAAACCAATCAGCATGTTTCAGATAGTCTGTTGCAAGGATGTTTGTGGTAGCACATGTTTGAAGTCAGCGACACCATGCCCGATGCAGAACTGAGCTTATCTGGAAGCGAGGGGTACGCGCCAATAGACTGGGGTAGCGGCGCGATGGTGTGTCCAGTCAGGCCTGGAGGTTGGCGTCTGTCGCTCATCAAACTCCGGCCGAGCAATCTACATATAGCTTGGAGTTAAATGGAGGCAAGGTCTGAAAAGAACGCATAATGTCACGTGTTACGAAGTAGCATAGCTGTTCAACAACTCCAGGAGCTTTGGTATTTGATTACTAGGGCTAGAAATCCTCTTTGGTCGAGTTTCTCCTCCAGAGTGAGCACTGTATTGCGGGTGTAGTCTACCTCCACTCGTGTGATGGCGTTTCCAGCCTATCTTTTCACTGTTGCTGAACCATGTTGAAACCGAGCTGCGAGCCTGGGATAAGTTATAATTTCATTTCTTCGGCAGTCAAATCAATGACCTGTGCATAAGCCAACCAGATCAATGCCGCCCATCTTGCTATACAACACGCTATCATAGTGATACAATCATGGCGGTATGCAACTCCTGTTCCCGATCCAGACCCTTGACAAACAAAAAACGCCTCGCTGAACCAATGCCACAAAAGAAAAATAATGAATGACAACAACCAAAAGCGCTTTTCCATGCTCACCGGCCTCCTGGCAAGATTTCATCTTCAAACATGCTATGATCCCAGCCTTTCTCCTCCAAGAGTTGAGCCGCTTCTTCACTAATCCAGCGGTTTTCTCTTATGGTAACTGTGCTTGTCATGGTCTGGCTGGCGCTGTGGTTGACAAGATGCGCTTCTTCGAAACCAAAGAAAGATGCCCATATTGTAGCGCCAATCCACGAGAAGAAGGAAGATATTGGTACCCACCAACCTTGGACAAAGGTGCGGTAGACGAGAGTAGGAATAACAAAGGGGTACTTGGGAGCATTCGCGTTGACGCTGAATGGGTAAGGCGACGAGTAAGCATACATGGGCTGGCAGTACATTTCACTGTCGAGGAGGTTAGCAAGTTCTCTTTGACGCAAAAGGGCAGACGCTCAAGTACATACCAAGCAATCTCTTCACTCATCCACCAAGTGAAAAGAAGTATCAAGCAAATGCTCAAGCCTGTAAGCCCGCCCCATATCCTCCAAAGGCTGCCTGATTTCTGTCGCAGGGTCTTCAATCGCTGTTCCCAAAACAGACCCTTGGACCATTTCCACATTGAGAAAGTCTGGACATGGCCATCCATCGCGCAAGGGCATGCGCGACTAATTACTTTGACCTTGTCGCCACTCTCTCCATGTTCAACATGCTCCACTTGGTCTTCGACACGCTTCATGCCACGACTTGCATCGCGAATGCTGGTCCGCGCTGCACGGAGGCGGTCGTTCATGCGGTGGAGATGTAGCAGTTCCTGTTGTCGCTGTCGTTCTGCTTCACTGCGGGGAGTCTCGGTCGGCAGCTCAAGGCCGTGGAGTGTATCTTCTTCCGTTGGACTTTCAGCAGATGGAGCGATGAGGTCTTCCAGAGAGTTGATAGTTGAGTCGCCGTAGTCTGCCGACGGTCGCCTGCCCTTGGATTTCGCTTCGTCGACAAGAGACTGCAAGGCAGACTTTGGAAGCTGTGGGCGAAGGGGTTCTATAGCGACAGCCTCCGATGGCTCCTCCGCGGCGGGGGCTGCGCCTTGTTCAGATGATTTCTGTCTGGGCGGATTGGCTTTTTCGGGCGAACGTGAACGTGACCTCGAGGTTGCTGCAGGTCTCTGTACAGTACGCGGGCCTGGTGTGTCGACCCAAGCACCAGTCACCACTGGCGTCTTCGGGTTCAGGACGGTTCGCTCTTTCGGCATGGGGGTCGCGTCTCCACTATGGGCATCTGCTGTAGCCTCTGATGCTGACGCTGGCGCTGGCGCTGGCTCTGGCTCTGGCTCTGACGGTCGTTCAGCTTCCTTTGGTTGGTCTTGCTCCTGCTGAACGGCCGAGGGTGCAGCTGCCTCATTGGGAATCTCGGCAGGAACAGGCGCCTTTTCCACAGACGCCGTTTCCACAGACGCCGGTAGACTTTCGGATTGCGCCGTGTCTGTTACCGCCGTCTGCGAGGAAGTATTCAGTGGCCCTGGAGGCGCCGATTCTGGTCGCGACGATGCTGCTTGTTTCGGGCTTGGGGTGTTGGACACTCGTGCTAGCCGTCGCAGCAAATCCTGCGAGTCTTCTCTTCGGCTCGGCATGCGTCTCGGAGGCACCACGTGAGGCGTGGCGACTACTTCGCGATCTACTGTCGCTATGCTCTCTACGCTCTTGTACATGGCCACGGGTGGATCTCGGCTGCCCATGCCCGTGACGGGCTGCGCCTTCCCAATGGACTGCCACGACTGCGTTCGACTGCGCAGCCTCCTCTTGGGCGACTGGGAGGCCTGCGTCGCCTGCTCTCTGGCGCTCTCCGCCTCCCGCTGCCGTATGTCGTCCAGCACCGTGCTTCGTGGTATGTAGGGCGTGGATGCGATCATGGAGGCTTCGTTGAGCTCAAAGGTAAGGTCCCACTCTGGCGATTCGTCGTTGCGTGGGGTGCCTTTGTGCGAGAGCGGGCTGTCCGGCACCGAGCGGTGTGGCACGTTCGCGTCGGCGTGGTCAAAGTGGCCGTGTATGCTGTCATCGGCCGGGACTGGCGTCTGCAGCTGTTGCGCTTGCTCCTCGTCGTACGTGATGGTCCGCATCCAGCTCCTGTTGGTGCGGCCTTTCCTCCCCCACGACGCTGGCGCACGTATGGCCGGATCGCTCCTCGTGCTCCCGCTGCTGCTCGGCGGACTCTGCAGTTTGACGTGCGCATCCGCTCCAGCAGCGCCCGCGTTGTTCCTCTCCAGGTTGTCCAGAGTCAGTCCGACACGGGGATGGGTGCGCGCCTTCTTGAAGGCCTGGGGTCGGCCGCCCAGCGCCTGGCTCAGCCGCCGCTCGTCACGCGCATTCTGTATCATGCGCTTCTCGAATTCGTCCTCGGCATCGTTTTCGAGCTCGCTTAGGGCAGAGCCCACCGAAGCTGCATCGTGCGTGTCTTCGTGGCCGTATCCCTGCGCCTCCATGACTGCGGGCCCATTTGTGCTTCTGGCAGTGGCGGTGGTGGTGGTGGTGTTGGTCGTGGGCCGCTGGACGTGGGCGTAGCGTGTATTGACGAGGTTGGCCGACGGTGGGGGAAGTGCTTGGAGGGGCTGGCGCGTTGTCATTTCCGTGCAACGCTTCGATGGTGATGGTGCATAGTAATCTGTTCGGCGTCGAGTCGGAATATATGCGGGGCTATTCTATCTTCTGACGTGGTTGCAGAGGTTGGCGCATTAGCTTGTGCTGCACTTGTTGTCATCCGACGCGTCGTGACTTTCACCGGGAACGTGCGCCACACGAGATCGTCACAGGGATCCTTGTTCCGACATCGTCTATCACGAGCCTCACACTTGCAATCTTCACTCTGACATGCTCGAGGAGTACCCCGCCGTCTTAACAAGAGTCGTTCAACATTACGTTTCGTATCATCATGCAAGCCTCACGGCTCCTGGTCGTCGATGGCGTTCAGCCTCCTCCTCACCATTTCTATATCGGTACTGCCCTGCTCATCCCTCCATGCCCGCAGCACCTCCTCGCGCATGACCCTTCGCGGCGCTCTTTTGCCTGTGAAGAGCTCGAATTGAGCAAATGCCTGTTCTGGGATAAAGTCCAAGCCGTCCATATATGTCCACAACTGCTTCGGGCAGTCCTGTACTTGCTGCCACAGGGGCGTCTTGAGTGTCTTGTACGCCGTCTCCATCACCACACCACCCGTAGGACTCTGAAGCCACTGTCGCGGAAGCGTAAACTGAGCTGCAGGGCCCCCGTCTATCGGATCAGTTGGTATACACGAAACAATTATGGTAGGATCCCGGAGGTGCTCTGGCCATGCCTCGTCGCGCGATCTCAATATCGTCAAGTTTGGCCGCTTCTGGCGTATCATGGCTGACGCCGTGGTGCCATCTGCTGAACTCGACGTAAGACGGGAGAAGTGCCCCACGAGGCTCTCGGCTCTTTCATGACTCCTGTTGAAGATTACAATATTCATCACCCCCAGTTGCAACAGTGCATAAACAGCTGCCCTTGCCATACCACCAGCTCCGATAATCAGTCCGCAAGTCGACGGACGCACCGCGTTAGCCGGAGAAAGACCTCGCCGCACGCAAGATCGAATTCCAATCCATTCCGTGTTGTCTCCATACAGAGCTTGAACCGGACCAGACTGATTGCGCTCGTGGAAGAGTTCGAGGTCGCTGGGAATGCTCCCGTCTTCGTTTCTTCGACGTACGGGTATTACAGTATTAACAGCCCCAATTGCTCGCGCATGTTGGCTCAGCGAATCCACCAGCGCCATCACCTCCATCTTGAAGGGCTGTATGATAATGGAGCCACCAAAGTTCGGCTTGCGTACCAGCTCTTGGAGTATGTTCACAGACGGACTCTCGATGCGACTGAAAGTGTGAGGCATGCCACACGCGCCGTAAGCTGCATTGTGCATCGCCGGTGAAACGCTGTATCCTAGGCGTACTCCAATAATGTACATTTGCATGGGATCAAATGTGAACGAGCTGTAGAGGGCCTGTGTTACTTCCTTGGCAGTGAGCCAGGAGTCGTGAGGATATTGTGCCGTTGACGCCATCTGGTCGGTCTTCTCTCTCTTGGAGGCAGTAACAACAGGCGTGAGATATTTGTTGAAGCATATTGAGCGCCGACCAGCTCGCCCTGTGTTGTAGCAAATCACAGGGACTTTTGCCTCGTGTGTTTCCATTCGACTACTGAAGCTGCGAACCGAAACATCGTCGTCGATGGAAGATGCTGGTCGAGTGAGTCGTACGACAGAGCAGCCCAGGTGTACAGCCCTTTCGTACTGAGTCACCCAGAAAGGATCGTCCCATGGTTTGTCGGCATGCAGATGTGCGATCATCTTGGTGGTACCACGAGTGTTCACCACATCGGCGAGTGCAGTAGAGTCTAGCGACAGATCAATAGATGCGTACTCAGGTACCAATCGTAATCCATGGTGTACGTGCTCCAGGTAGGTGGCTCTGCTGCCGTCAGAGGTCGAAGTAGGCAGCACATGATATATGATGGGAACTACAGTGCTTCTTCGAACTTTCGATATGCACGCGCTAACATTATCCATGAGATTGGTCATAGGGCGTTGTTGACTCAAATCAAGGATAATTTCAAAGGCGTCTGCTCCAACCTCCAGGCTTTGAATATCGGCATCTTGAGCCAATATGTCGTCCATAGATACTTGAACAGCACAAGTATATCTACGGAGCTCGGTTGCAACGTCAGAAAGCGGGTATCCGGGTTCCAGCGGTGGAATGGATGCTCCAACCGACTCGTGCGGAAGCTCCGGAGTCGTTATGAGCGACAAGTACTTGAGGAAGGTTCTCTGCGCTCTCTTCAATGCGAGAAACGCCGGCGCGGCCGGCTGGTTATTAGACGCGTTGGTGTTCGGCGATTTAACCTCAGAGATGTTGTAAAACTCGTAATTAGAACAGCGCCGAAGCATAGGTGCGGTAAAAGCGAGCATGTCGTTGAGTCTCTGCATGTCAGGTCCTCCCAAGTAACTGTGCAGACTGGCAAGGTCGCGCAGCACGTAGACTACCGGGTGCGTTCTACCAAAGTCTTGTAGTAAGACTTGTCCGTTTCTCTCCAGGGAAACACCATTGCATATCAGTATCGCACCGTGGTCATGTTCAAGGAGGAGCGTTCTGAGCAGCTCTTCCTGCCGTAGATTGTAGTTGGCCGCACCAAATTGCTTGCGATATTTGGCAGTGGAAAAACCAGTCGTTTCTTGAAACACGTCGTCAACGTCGATAACACGCCTGCGGCAAGCCATGGAGGCAATGACGGCCAAGGTAGACTTGCCAGTCCCTGGCATGCCAAGGAGCACAATCGAGGCGTCGGCCTTGAACGTACGGCGAAGATAGCTCGCAGGGGAGATAGGCGTTGGGGTGGAGAGGGAGGTGGATCGGGTACTAGATGCTGTGGAGGCTGTCGTTGGTCAGTACTCGGCCGAACAAAGGTACTGGGCTGGTTCCTACCCATATCGTCTTCGTTGATCTTTCGCCTTTGACGGGATCCAGCAGTCCTGGATGTCGTGGCGTGCTCTGGGATTGAGCCGCGGTGCCGGCGGTAGAAGTCATTGGTGGCTCCATCGTCCTCGTCCAAAGTCGCAAAGACGCGCTTCCCCACAGCTACAGAGCCCATGGTCGAGACTTCCATGGGTGCGCAACTTGTAGTTCCAACAACGTTTGGTTTTGATGCTAGAATTCGGGATATTGAGCCTGTACCAAAGCTCTTGTACTGCAAAGGGCAAGAGGTGAGATGCGTAAACTGCGGAGCCGGGTGTGTCTGCGACCTCTATGGGTATGCATGGTAAGGTCGTAGACAGAAAGTGGCAAGCAATCAGCCTGGAGCGTACGGGAAAAAGCTGGAAGAGGTGCGACAACAGTGTTCACGCGACGCCATGTCGCGATGGTGGTTGAGTGCTGACGAATGGTGGTTGTGGTGAGGTGAGCACCCGCACAGTGCAGGCTCCGGATAAGCCTTCTCCCCCCTCTTTTGCGCCTTTCCGACTTCGCCTGGACGCACGACAGCTTTGCACTCCTTTGCAAGCCTCAAAACCCTACGACAATCCTATCTGCGGGCCAATTATCGCCTCTAGATGTTACATTTCCAGCCCTGCAGCTGCTGAGCTCCCGCGGCGCTGGTAAACAGATTAAACGGTGGGTTCGCGGTGCCTATTACCGATCTTTGCCCCGTGTTTACTTATACTATAGCAGAAAACAAATACGCGAACCATGCAGAAACGTCATTGGCAATCTTGTCATCCGAGATTAGCTTCGGTACCTGCTCACTTGCCGCCTTCTCGTCTGAATCAGGCTCATGCCTGCCCAAGCTCAGGCAAAGCGTCGTTCCGCACCCCAGCCGGAAGAGAAGCCTGCTAAACGAACACGAGTCTCACGAGCATGTGATCAATGTCGTGTCGCTCGTGAGAAGTGCGACGGAGTACAACCGACGTGCTCTACCTGCTCAGGAACGTCAAGAGAATGTTCGTACACAGCCAACCCTAAGAAAAGAGGCATTCAGCCTGGCTACATTCGCACTCTTGAGTTGGCACTGGCGTACTTATTTCAGCAAAATCCCGAAAACGAAACTGCCCTCAATGAGAAGCTAGCGCAGGGGGGACCGTCTTCGCTACTGCTGGGTCGTGGCGGCTCGAAAGAGTCAAACAAGCTCCACAGGCGATGGCGGAAAGCAAAATTCTACACCGATGTTGACAAGCTGCTGTCCGGAGGAGAAACTTCGCGTCATGAACAGACTGCGGCAGTCTCGCCTCATACTAGTGATGAGGGTTCTGGGGCAGAAGAGGCTTTCGCTGCACATGCTAGTCGTACCCAGGATCACATTTGCTACCCACAAGACGATGCAGGGTCTCCAAGTCTTGGTCAGCTTGTAGCACCACCACCCAGACCAGTACCAGGAGAGATCGTCTCAACAGCCATGCCACCAGACAGCTGGAAGCTCTTGGAGGTCTACTTCGCCAATATCCAATCCTGGCTTCCCATCTGCGAGAAGCATGACATCCTGAAGACTGCCTATGATTATCCTACACAAGGACCCTCTACCAAGTCCAACCGACCTGACTCGGGTTTGTATGCTGAGCTGTGGAGTGTTCTGGCGGTAGCCTCGCTATATGGAACGAACACAACGAATCACGATCCGTTGCATTCTTCATCAGCAAAGCCTACTGAGCTGTATGAGAGCGCCAAATCCTTGGTACCAAACGAACTGGACCGTTTCGACATGGATTGCATTAAGGCGCTTCTCAATTTGGCCGTGTTCAACATGGCCCGAGGGCAAAATGGGGAAGCATGGCTGCTTGTTGGGTCTGCTTCGAGGGTCTTGGAAAGTGTGGACCAACTAACACTTATGGGCAATCCTAGGCACAAGCATGTTTATTACGGTTGTTTTTTACTCGACGGCATGCTGGCCCTCCAGCTCCAACGGCGTCCACATTTTCGAAGGAGCGACTTGGAACATCTCGGAATGATTGACGAGGACGGTCTGGAAGAGTGGCAGCCGTGGTCTGGCTTTCTTGACCCCTCACACGCAGGAAGAAGAGCTCCCTTGCTCTCACTCAGCATCTTTAACAGACTTATTGAACTTGTCGACCTTCTTATCAGCATCGAGCAGCCATCTACGAGGCACATTGACAATGACGCTATCGGGTGTCTTGAACGGTGGAGGGCGACGCTGCCCACAAAACTAGCTCACATATGCACCGACGACGGTTTCTCGGCCCTTACTCCACCGGCTGCTCTTCTCTTGGCAACATACCATTGCGCCTCATTCGCTTGCGCTCCGTCTGATGCAAGCTTCGGCCGGTTATTGGATGTCTTGGACCGATGTTTTGAGCATCCAACTTCCCAAACCCTGCCACCAACTGTCCGGTGTCTACTAGAGGTTGCGAACAGGCAGGCTGCGCGACTTTTCTTGCATGATGTAAATCGCATGCGGTTGGAAAAGCTTCGGGAGAGAAACATGTCTGACTACAATATACAAAACGAGACACAGGTGCCCGAGAGCACAGTCATGCCTTTCAGACAGCATACGACCGATGCACAAATGTTATCTGCAGGTTCACTGCAGTCTTTGTTTTCGGACACATATCCTGTAGCTCCGCCAGCTGCACCTCCTCATCATACATTCCTTCCCGGCTCTAGTCATTCACAAATCGACCCTCGTTGTCCAGAGCCCACCAGCGATTTAGAGAGCTTCTTTGACGAACTGGCGTCGCTAGACAGCGCAGCTAGGTCGGATACACAACCACAGTTTATGCAAAACCTGGGTTTTGGTCCAGACGCAAGTATGGCTGATTTGTTCAGCGAATACATACCTATGCAGTCATCGAGTTTCGTTGCACGCGACGATGCTGCGCCTGTCAACCTAGAGCAATACAACTTCTACGACACGAGCTGAGCTGGAACTCAGGCACGAGGATAGTGCTTAGACTTACCCAAACGTTGGTCCTTTGCTTTCTGACGCTCACTCTGAAGCTCTCGAATAGACGAATGATGTACAGCAACGCGCGTGTACCATACACTCTACGATCGATAGATGGCGATGCAGGACCGGATTTATGACTTCCGGACTACACGAAAGGCGCTCACCCCGAAGAAGCTTTCGCAATGTTTCTTTACATCGAAGATGCGATAATGGCATGGAACGTGCGCCACCAGCGAAATGACTTCTGCGCGATTTGGAAAACCTCGGTTGGGTACTGTGTATTACCACACAGGAAATGCCTAGGTACAATCCTGGAAAGTAGCCAATAGGTGGTAACACTTTACGTCTTTACAGATTGTTTACCACGGGGAGCCATGTGGTTTTCCTTCTAGAATGGTTGGCTGGGGGCCAGGATTGCATCATGGACCTGGGAAGGGATGTTCAGAACAAATGTCAAGAAAAGCCGTTCTTTCCGTATGGGCAATTCCAGATCCTCCCCAGTTTGTAACATTACATAGGTCGGAGGGGACGACAGGAAGACTTGTGAGTGAGACGGGAACCTTGGGTTTCGCAAATTCGATCTACAAGCTCAGTCGCCATCGCATCGGCTATGGCGTGATGCTCAAGAAGGGCGGAGTATTGTCCTACACCAGTATGACGTTGACAAGTCTCACATGCAATGCATGAAAAAAAAAAGGCCTCGACCAGTACAAATCAGTCATCGTACATATTGCGCTGGGCACCAAGTCTGTTTGGAAGAATGCTACGGGTCGCCTTGTCCACCTGGGCAGAGTTAAGGCTTCCTGGTAGCACAGTCCACGATGCCTAGAAAAAGTGGTGCGGAGGTCCGCTCCGTAAGCTTATGCGAGTCAACCTACCAGATCAGGGTCTAAACTATACAAAACCTGAAAGGGTACCTGAGCCTAGTGGCAGTCTTGTTGGTGCTCGATGTCCAGGGCAAATGATACAGGGGTGTGTGTAGACGAAGACGGAGTCGCTTAGAAAGGAGCGACGACATGGGCCCATTGCGTTCCTGGAGCGTTTGTGGCAGTGTTGTCTGCCGTGTTCGGGTAAAATATATGTTTCGGGCTTGGAGCAGGGTAGCCGGCGAAAAGCTGCCGTGGTTTCTTTGTTTTCATTGGTATAGTGAGGTTAGTGTCGGATTGATTAGAAACGGCTGTCTGGTAACTAGATGGAAGATTCAAGCAACAAACGAGTAAACACTTTCGTGGATGGTGTCGTCATATACCACTGCATATACTCTTAGTGAAACCTTGGAACACAACGGATCCTTGGCTTCGGTCTTGAACATCGTGTTTGAGGGATAAGTCATCCTGTTCACGCGTGATTCTTGCTAGAGAATGCGAATATTCTGTTGGTACCAGCTCTAACTCCTTCGACAGTGGCGGATAGGCAAGACAACATCCAAGGCCGCGTTGAAAAGACGCGCAATGCTCCATTAGCCACATCGCTTCCTAGCTCGATCTTCTGCAGCAATGTTCGATGCGCGCATCGTATGTGCCCAAGGAACGGAGTTTAGGTACGCGCCCAAGGCCTTCAAGACAAGCTCGATTGGGTGATGGTGTCGTCTGCCAAGAGACTAGTGCTGCTTACCCCACACATCGTCGGATCGGCCGGCGCTGGTGCTTGTTGCACCTCACTTCAGCCCTGCATCCCAGGTTCAGACAACGCGACGCTTGTCAATTGGAATCTGACCGACAAACTATAGCTGGACTCTGGCCAGGTAGCTCAAGCACTACCGGGAGAAACTGCCACTATGGATGAAAACCGTTGACAGAAGAGCAAGAGCTGGATGCATCTTGCAAACAAACATTTGCGGGTGATCAACAGCCCCAATGCCGGCATGCCATGCCACGCAAGATGCATGCGGAGAATGCTAGCCAGTTTGGATCACGATATACTGGTCGCATCTACAGCTTCAGCTGTGTGTCATAGCTCCACCTACGCGACCACTTGGCAAACTCTTTCTAGTTGTCACTGGGCAACGCTGAGAGCTACAAGCTTCGCCCCGGACGACCGTGCAACGCATAGACGGCTTATTGGTCAACATGGGTTCCGGACAGAACTGGCCGATGGCGTTGGTTGGAGATGTGCTTGGAAGAGCGATGCCAACGCTACTGATACCTCGCGAGACAGATCGTCTGTGGCTATGTGCATGGGTGCCATAGTACTTATTACCCAACTTCCCCTCTCGTGGTGAGGCATCTGGAAACCATCCACCTCATACTGCCTTCTTTCGCTCCATCCCAGCATCGATCACGTAGTAACGTCAACTTGAACGCTCAACAAAATGCTCAAGCAACTCTCCCTACTTGCGCTTGCGAGCTTCGCGCTTGCTCAGAATGGGACCGTTCCGGACCTTGCAGCGGCGTTGGGTTCCACAGAGGAGCTCTCAATACTTGCATCGGTCGTTCCTGCGAGCGTATTGGAGTCATTGGCTGGTCTCACCAACATCACTCTTCTCGCACCCTCCAACGCTGCTTTTGGCAAGATTGACAATGCGACACTTTCGGCACTTACCTCCAATGAGGGACTTCTGACTGCCATCTTGCAATATCACGTCCTCAACGGCACATTCCCTTCCAGCGCCATCACCAACGTCAGCGCTTTCGTCCCTACCGCGTTGACCAACCCTCTTTTCACCAACGTCACTGGAGGGCAGGTTGTGGAGGCAGTTACCGACGATGATAATGTGGTGTTTTACAGTGGTCTATTGACCAACTCCACTGTCACGACAGCTGTATGTGGTTTTCTCTCTTTCTGTCTCTTGCTAGTGCTAATAGTTTCAGGACGTAAACTTCACCGGCGGCGTGATTCACATCATCGACACTTTGTTGTCTCTTCCCCAGAACACTGCCGACACACTCTCCGCTGCTGGTCTTGCTTCCCTCCGTGGAGCCATCAATGCGACCAACCTGTTCGATACTGTCAACAACACTCCCGACATCACTATCTTCGCTCCCAACAACGAGGCATTCCAGAACATTGGATCTGCGCTTGGCAACATCAGCACCGAGGATGTTACCAGCATTCTTACATACCACGTCATTGCTGAGGGCGGTATTGGCTACTCCTCTACTCTTGAGAACGGCACCACCCTCACTACTGCCAACGGCGAGAGTCTTACCATTACCATCGGTGACGATGGCATCTTTGTGAACAATGCTCGTGTTGTCGCCTCCGATATCCTCATTGCCAACGGCGTCGTTCACGTCATTGATGAGGTCTTGAACCCTGCCAACGCTACCATTGCCGACCCTACTTCCGACGAGGGAGAGCCTGCGTTTGCTGGGGCCTCATCTGTTTCTGACGTCCCGTACACCAGTGGCCAGCCCACTCCCACTACCAGCATCAACCAGGAGGCTACCGATGCTGCTGAGCCCACCAGCTCTGCTACCACCAGCGCTCCTCAGAACGCAGCCCCTAGGCAAACCGGTGCCATTGGCATGGGTGCACTCTTCGGTGCTGCTGCCGTTTACTTCTCTTAAGCCTAGTGCACTGTGCAAGTCTTATTGCGAAGATGATATCCAAGAAGAACCTATGTGAAGGACGATCGTTATAGTGTAATGTAATATACCTGAGCAATTCATTCGCTCACCCAGTTACGTTGTTAGATATGAATTTCAATCTTGTTTTTTTGTCGAAAACTGCAGAAGTATGCGCGTGTTGATGCATGTGACCATATTGCGGTTCTGCTCTGGCTAGCGACTGGACAACCGTCACGGCGTTTTGCACTAACATAAGCAAACGATTTGGACGCGATTGAGATCCTTAGCTTACTGTAACAGTTTTCACTTCTCAAAGATTAATAACGGCTCTATTTCATCTCGGAAGACTTACCAGGTAGCACACCAAACGCACGGCTGTCTTCTGGGGTGATGACGTCGTGCAATGTTCACAAGGGATAACTCCCATCCTTGCACAATGGTCTACAACATTGCACAGCAGTAGTGTAGTTAAAGGGAATGAGACCATGGCAGGTGTCTGATGACATATGTCCTTGCGCACACCCTTCTTCGGTTGCAGTTTAACCGAGACCATTTATCAATGAGGCCTTGCACTTGGTGCCTCCTAAACCGGTGTTGCACGAACTGTGCCACAAAGTAGCGCTCAAGCCACCGCACCGGCTGCCCCATTAAAACAGCTTCGGCATGCTCGGAGCCTACAAGGTTCCGTGCTAAAGAGCCACTCTGGCAAGGATCCAAACGCTAAACACTCACGACATTTTAGTGCTGCATTCAACGCCTACTGCATGGGGCAAGTTTGACTTGTGGCAATATTTTGGGAAAACACACAGGTCTCGTATACTCTATCGCGTATCCACATCAGATCCTGATCGCGATGATGTCGACACGGCTGCCCCCTGGATGTAAGAACCCCCACCTTCTATGACAAAGCAAACATGAGTGCTTATACGAGATGTCACCATCCAAGATGTCGCCGTACAGGATGTCACCACACGGGTACCTGCCCGCAGCGGTGTCGGGCTGATATCAGGAAGGACACCAGACACAAGGGTTTCTTTGTTCACAGGTACATTACTCAATTATGCAAGCGAGATAATGTCGGCTCCGATCAGGAAGGCCGTCGAGATTTCGAAGGAAGCGGGTATTGATCCTTCCATAGCACGGACGTCATGGAAACATCAATGCAGGAACGACTCTGGCAACCTACGTGCCCCGCGAGAAATTGCGCTATCAGGGTACCAAATAGGATTCTGGCATCGCGGTATGTCTTATCGGGCGAAGCGACAGAAAGCTAATGTTCAGCTCTCCACAACAGCGGACGCATGCATCTTCTTGGAACAGGCCCTAGTGTTTCGTAGCGTCCGAGCTGTCGATTGGCGAAAGGAATCCGAAGATCAGAGATTGGATCGCCAACCAGGGCCGTGGTGGTTCCGAGATCTTATACGTCCCTTTCACAGTTCTTCCAGCCTTCCACATCACAAGTACATTAAGGTTTGCCTCGGGTTCCAGACAACAACCATACCTACTCAGCGCTCGGAGGATGTGTGGTATGTGCGACTTGTTGAGAGTGCACGCTGTGAATGCCCGTCTCAAGGTCGCACAACCATAGCACAACAATAGCGGTCGAGAAATGACGTCTCGTTCCTGGTTCCTGGTTCCGCAATCTGTCATTCCCCTTATTCGCGCCTTCGGTGGCGCTAAACCCTTGCCAAACCAGCTCAGGATTCGCAATCTCCAGAACAGCCGAAGGAACACACCTGTCGAATCTTCGTGTTGCCGCCATGGTTCGCTCGTGGCGTACATGCATTTTTCTAATTGAACCGCTGATCTTGTCCGCTGCGGATTTACCATCACGGCGTTTAACCCAAGAGCAGGGTAGTTCATGATGTGGTAACGGCATTATGCTCGGTTGATGCCCGTGCGGAGCGATATCCAAGTGGGGTACAGGGAATATATGAAGGTTCCTAAAGTTGAAACATTGCGGTCCGTCTTACACGCGCTTGCGTAAACACTGAATTTGGTTTTGGGTCACACTGTTCATGATTCAAACGAAGCGACACCAAACACCGTACATTCTATACTTGCGCTCGTTCCCTTTCACCGTCTTCAGCAACTGCGGCACTGTTCTGGTCAGGATATCGCATCATGTTCCGTCGGTCGAGATCTGGGAAAGATAAAGGGGACAAACATCCAATCGACATGTAAGTTTGCTCAAGCAACGCCATTTATCCAAAACATGGAATGTGGAGGCAACAATATGCAACCACTGCGATGCCCAAGGCGTTTTCATGGGAATGTTTTGAAACATCGCAGGCGACTCATCGCTAATGTGGTATTCTATCAACTTACTAACCATCGTTAGATATGAGCCGTCTCGACCAAGATCCATCAACGAATCCACCAATCGAACATTTACCACATCCAAATCAGTGCCAGTCCCAAGAGCAGTTATACGACCAGCGGATCCTTCATTCCATACTGAAGGCTCAGTTCTGAGCCCACGTCAAGCCGTTGCATACGATGCTTGGGCTGTGCCGCGCTTGATTAAAACTCCATGGGAGCTTGAACGAGCCAAGCAGAACTCAACACAAAGACGCTCAAGGCCCGTGTACCGGTTTCCTATACATGTATTCAAGAACCTCCCCACAGAGGTATACAACTGCATAGTTGCGCAACTTGAACAGATGTACCAAGACCGTGGCCAAGCTTGTTCATCATGCCATTTACGAGACCTCCACAGCCTTTCCTTGACGAGTCGTGCATGGGGAAAAGTTGCAAATACAACCATGTATCACAAAGCCTTGGTACTTGCTAGTGAAGAAAACGATGGGCTCCCGAAGCTCAGGACCAAAGGCACCAGTAGACTGAAATTACTAAGGAGGACGCTTCGGGACAACTCAGGATTAGCCCGACGCGTACAAGAACTACACATGCATGGCTTCCAGTCGCTTTATCAAAACGCAACGATTGAGCGAGAAGAGATTGCAAACCTGGTAGCTTCTTTGGTCATGGCCTGTCCATGCTTAGAACGACTGGTAGGGTTTCACATCCCCACTTCGCAGACATTTGATCGGTTGTCACACGCGCTTTCAACAAGGCCAAATCTTAAGGAGCGGGTGTTGATATTGGCGGATACAGATGCAGACGTCGGTGTAGACGACGACGACGAAGACGAAGACAGGCTGAGAGGCATATACATTGCCGAATGCGACCCAATCGAACGCTTCCTTGAACTCAGCTCTACCCACTCCGCGCTATCCACTCTGATATTGCATCAAGAAAAGGGACAATCTTCGACAAGTCTCAACTTTAGAGCTATCGTTGGAACTTTCCGGAACTCGCCTTCTATGCGTCATCTTACGGTATCTGGACTATCGGCGAACTCATTTACCAACATGGCCTTGAATGCTATACCGGCTAATCTAGAGTCACTGCGCCTTGAGGACCTCCCGGGCATAACGGAAAAGGGCATCCAGCGCTTTGCTACCTCTGAGCAGGCAGTGTCTATTCGGAAGTTGGCACTCATAGACTTAAACATTGAGAGCATTGCCACCATAGCAGACATACTATCTACGCACCTTGCCAGTCTAAGGGAATTCTCACTTGTCCAAGCAAGAGCGCCCATCTTACCATATCGAAGCTCGGAGCCTAACTTTTGGTCGCCGTCGCTTCGATACATTCATTGGGAATTATGCTCCGAGGCTTCTCCTCTACCTCCGTTCGTTTCGCCATCGATAGAACTGCCAGAATCCCAACCATTTCCTTTTACGAATCACGAACCAACCGCTTGCCTCGCGACATCTCTGCTTGCGGCAGCTATCCAGGCACACGCCTTCCCATCGCTCAGTCGCATTCGCATACCTCACGATCCCCAAGGCGTCATTCAATCGCTCTGTAAACCTCTCGCGACAGCGCTTCTTCCGTCTGATACGTCCAAGTTTGCGACCGCGTCACGCATCTCCACTTCAGACGGATTTTCCATCATGCTAGAGGAGTCTGCTATATTTACATCCAAGATACATAACTCCTCGGCCTACCAGGCGACATCAGCATCACGTGTAGATTCTGTAGTCGGTTCTCCGATGTTCGATTCACGTCGTACAGAGGTCATTCTTACACCAATGCGATCGCGTCTCGCAGCGCAGTCGCGTATCCTTGCCGCCAGAAAGTGTGAACACATGATCATTCGCGTTGTTGACCCCGAGGGCAAGGTCAGAGTGCACAAAGTTGTCGGAAGCTATGTGGGCCGCATATACAGTAAGATCACTTATGACATGAAGACGGCTGGGCGGAGTGAATGGATTCCAGGGATAGCTGACTTGGTCGGCGACCAGAGTACAGATCTCAAGCGTAGTCGTCGATCTTGTGGACATCTTGTCAACGGAGGAACTGGACTCGGCGTTATGAATGTTGAAGATCTCTTCTGAGGTAAGATGTTCTTTTGTCGGATTTCGGGATCATCTTTCCAGCTCCTGACCATCCGCTGGTATACTGAATACTTCACATTCTTATGCGGCACAGTACAATACAGAGTTTTCGTTTGGCCCAGCATGAGTAATGTCTAATGCGGAAACAGTCCGCAGGTCCGGCAAAGTCAGCCGGTGCAACAGTCTCACCTACAAAACGCAGATTCGATGAAGAGTGCCATAGGCCATGTAGCCATTCAAATTGAGTAAATACGCGAGTTATAAGACAATTAAATAGGATGTCGGCATTTTTTCGTTCACACTGTCCATAGACAACGCATTTCCAATCTGCGGACACTGTGCCCGAGGCATCGCGATCAAATCGCATCCTTTTGCGTGACAGGGGTGCCGGAAGGGACGGCCGAAGCGTGCTTGATACCAAATTCGGTCTGAATTCAGACGCACGCATAGTTGGTAATGGTTGTGATACACTAGCTTGGAGCCAATCGAAACTGTACCTTCCCTTGCGCGAACATGATGTTTCTGACCACCATGACAGAGTGGACTTGACATGTGGTGTGAAGGTGGTGGGTAGCGCAACATGGGATTTGATTCGTCCATCTTTGGCAATAAGCAAGCACATGTGATTTTTAATCCATCTTGACGTTTCCGTGCAGTAGTTGATATGAATTTGTCCATCGGCTCTTCTACCGGGTGACACCATAGGTAGGTGTCGTTTGATTTCCACCCTTCTCGTGGTTGCATGCGCGTCAGCCTGAATATGTATTCCCCACCGCGTTAATGCGGGATGATGCTCGGTGCGGAAGCGCCGCATGCTCATTGGCAGGTGAAATTGTCAAAATCTGGTTGTGGCTCAAGCATCTAGCATTCAGAACGCATGCTAGTCCGAATATGGGTTCATGTATCGAGATACTCAAACCGCTACACCCCTCCCAGAGGCAACGTTTGGCTTGTGCAGCCTCATGTGGGAGGGGGGCAAAATCTCTCCGATGAAGAATTACATAGGTACGACGACATACGTGGCCAAAGTTGATATGCTGGGCTGCTGGTTCGACACCACTTTGTTCCGCGGACAGCTTCATCTCCACTGGCGGCATGGCATGTCGCAGCCCATACCGGGAGAGATGTATTCGGGGATAGCTAAATTCCGGGAAAGCGGTTCGTCGAAGCTAGAATATAGTGGGACAATGGTTGCAACGTCAGGACATGAGGGCGGGAAGATACTTGGCCCGGCCATTGCGGCTTCCGCGGAGGGCATATTTCACACAAAGGCCAGAGCTGTCGCACCCTGACTGATGCACCTGCTCAGCCCATACAACAACACCCTAGAGGCCCTTACCGACCAAAAGATGGATCTCGTCCCAACGCCCACCCGAGAGAACGACCTGTCGCGAGTGGGTCGTTTAACTACGGCAGAAGCCAAAGTCCCCACGCGTGCCCTCCAGATTACCGGAATCAGCAAGGTGCAAAGCTGCAACCAAGATAAGTCATTTTCAGGTACAGAAAATAATCGCCGTCCTGAGGATATACACCGACTCAGAGCCACTTGGAAAACCGAGATATCTGCGCAGCAACTGCGAGCGTTAGAATTCATCCAACCGGAAACGTCCCCCGACTCGAGTAGGTTCTCGATTATGATCACCATCGGCCATGGTGAAGTGCTTAGCGGGATCGCCTTTGTAAAGAATAGAGACGTTCCACCGATCGCCGCACCGGTACAATTCATCCGGTCCGGCCTTGGCATCACAAACATCAAAGTGGATACGGCAGAGCTAGGAGAGCCACATAGCTGAGGGCTGGTAGTGGAGTTCGGGGCTGGGCTGCCTTCCGCGGACTCGAACGACTGTTATATGGATAGCCTCGCGCTGCCTAGAATGCGTCTGGTTCTATTTTACCAAGCCTGTACTTGTTGCCAGCATCAAAGTATGTTACATTTTTGTTTTATCGTCCCTTTACCTCTCCCAATTAATTGTATCCAGAACATGCTCTAGGATCGTTGATAATAGGAACTGATTACCAAATGCAGATTTTACTGACAGCCGCCCTGCTAGATGACCAACGCCAAAAACTAAACGATAGACACACCAATCATGACCACCAAATGCGAAAAAAAGATCTTCCCGAGAACCCCCCACATTAAACCCAACTCCGGAATTACAAACCTCACGGCCCAAAACTCTACGACAATATTATCCTACCGGCTTTACTGGAATATGTCCCTCTAGTTGAGGCATAGTCTCAAGAACCTTTGGATCGACTGTCCAGTTGTTCAGATCGGCGATGGTACTCTCAAACAGCGGCGTCATGCGGGTGTACCCTGATTCAATATCCCAGTAGTGGCACGCATCGTCCGCGTATGGCCACGTAACACCAATCAGGCCGACGATATGAGCGACTGGATATTCCTGGGGATGTTGATATAGCAGCTGGCGAACTTGGGGCCTGCGAAACTGTTAGCTGGAAGCCTACATTGAAGAAAGAGTCTGGAAACATACCAAGGAACCAGATCGATTAGCAGATCATATGGCGATGTCTCCTGCTTCCCTACTGGGGGCACCAACCATTCCGGATTGGCGTTCATATTCTCAACACTTGGCCAGATGAGATACTGTACATACATTAGCTGCGACTCGATACCGCCGGAACGATGTACTTACTCGCATCAATTTGGTCAAAAGCCACGTGGACGCGAGTCTGACAGGAAGAGGTGACGCAGGAAGCAGCTTGTTTACTGTTCTGGAACACCATGTCGAGACTGGCTGCGCATCCTGCGGATCCAGGAAACCCAGTAAAAGAGTGTCCACATCAATCTCTGACCTTCCAAATATCTGTACCTCACTCCACCCGTTCGCCAATAGATCTCGTTTCGTCCTCCGGTAAAATGCGCAATCGAACCCGAACTTGTTCAAGGCATTCGTTGCAGCCTCGAGGCTGAGGGGGGATGGGTTCGCGGTCACGGCAACATCAACAGCATTGTCGTGCGAATAAGCTAGCGAGGACTGGCTTTGTTCTCTGCTCAAGCAACGTCAGATGGTGTTTGTGGACATTTTGACTAGATCGATCTCACCTTTCTTCTCGAGAGGAACTGCCGTACGAGGAGCCCCCCATAGGATGCGTGTGACCAACAAACGGCTCGCTGCTGCTCGGTGTTCCAAACGAATCGGCGTCTGGGAGTGCTGGTGTCGGGCCCAAAGACTCCTGCTTCTCACTCAGCGGTATCCCAGCCGTAGGCGGAAGCAAACCTACCGAAAGCGCTTTCTTGACTTCTTCAGCGGAATAATGTGCGAACCCATTCTTCTCAAGCTCGGACGCCCAGTTCGCTGCCGACGCGCGATCCGGTGCCATTGCCAACAGCGACACGACAGACTTCATATCGTCCAGCTCCTTCGCCAACCGCCTGACGTGGGCCCGCAGTTGGGTTGTTGTTTTCCCGTCTTCTGCCACATCGTAGACGCAGGTGAGGTTTTTGGACTGGCAGGTGTTGCACTTGGGCCTCACGCCATCACACTGAAGCACCTGTTAGTATACTCAGGCCAACATCGGTGGAGTGGATATGCACCTTGGATTTACGTTTTCTGCAGCTCTCACATGCTATAGATGTGATCTTGCCGCGAGGAGTTCGTAACGCATAGGTGCCAGCAATCGGAGACTGATGCTGTCCTCGAGCGTTTGCAAGGGCGCCCCCAAGTCCCTGCTTGGGTGCCAGCGGGGCTTTATGGATTGCAGCGGCGGACGCTGCCAGTGGACGAATCACTAGATTCGTTTGGTTGGTATCGAGGTGGAGGGGCACTTGGCTTTCGTCCCATTCAGAGGGCTCCTGGCTAATCAATCGTTAGCGCAATCCAGGTCGAGGTTGTGAAAATTGCAGTTTCCAGCTTGGATGCATCCTGGCGGCTGCGCATCCGGTCTGCGCGTCTTGTTGCGTAAAACCCGCATCGATATGCGCGCCTTCGATGGTGGTTTGGACTGGACCCCGCGCCCGAAGCCCAAATCTGGCAACCCAGAGAGCAATGCCGAAGGGCAACCTTGGGTGGGTGGCAATACACGGGTCATCTTGACGCCACAACGGGCAGGTCTCTGAAAATACCGCCATGATAATCAGGAGACTCTAAATGGAGGGGTTTATTCTCCGTCGCCAGTAGAACTTGCCGAAACGCACAGCCACGGGCCAACGTAAGACGAGATGCCGATCCTTTCCTGGGACGACTACGCCTTGGGCAATTCCTCACGATTCCCGCATATTTCTTGGCATATCCGGATCGTACCGGTACTTCGATACATGCTGTTGTCTCTGTGGTCGAGGATGTGAATTGGAGCCGTCCGCAGGTTTGCAGCAAATGCTATCGCTTGTCGTACTGGAAGGCCATCTTTCGCGCTCCAGGTATCGGTTGAGTCGTTTGCCGAATCGTCGCAGGATTCCAGGCGAGTGCGAGATGTGTCCTGTCCGGTCCAGGGAAGGGAAATCGATTGCTGTCGCGTGTATGATGGTGGGGATAGTCTGTGACGACCGACATACTCACATTTGGATCCCTTGGGTTTGTCCAACGGCCTCTGAGGCACGACGCATCAAGCGGGGATTTGCGCTGCCTTGCGGATGTCCTTCTAAGGTGTCAGGCAAGCTGCCACTGCCATACCAGTAGTTCAATCCTGAGGTGTATGTTAGTGGGGGATCAAGAGCTGGCCATGCTGCCGACGTACCCGGAGACGAGTTCGATGATTGTGCCGGCATGAATGCGAGCATATCTCAGTGCGGAGTTATTAACAAAAGGAGCTATGTCGGAGTAAGGTGGTGGAGGAAGGATTTGCTTCTGCAAAATTCACATGAAAGATCCGCAATGCATATCGGGCATTAACTTTGTATATCCTTTACTAGAGCACTGAGCCTGAGGTTCATTAGTGCCCGGCGAACTCCTATGCGGAACTGCTGACACGCACATAGAGCTGGGACGAAGTTTCAAAAGCGTCGCCCATCTAAACCACCAGCTTTCGGATGCAGCTGGATCTAGTGTTTTAGCGCACCACACAGCGACGACCGCGGGGAAATCGGGTTAGCGGACGGCACTGTTAGACTAGGCTAGAACGGCCGCTCCTACAAGATGCTTGCAAAGGCATGCGATACCGAACGCGGGCATGTGACCCCATGATTCCATGTCATCGTCTCGTCGTCTTGTACAAGTCGCCATCGTGAGAGCAGTTTAATCTGCTCCAGTCGCCTCCAACGCGTCGTATGCACGATCAAGGTTGGTATGCGGAATCGGACCCTTTTTCTTGGGAGTAAACATAGGTACAGTTAGATCACGCCTGCCGATCATCACTTTGCATGCTCACTGGTGCAGTGACGTGCGGCAGATCGTCCTCGAATCAACTTTTAACGAAGTTCCAGGCCCCCTTGGCTTAGCATGCTGGGTGAGCTCAATCTAACATGGACGCTTGCTGGTATTTCGCTAGGGACACGTAGAATGTATGCAGCACGCTCCTCTTGGCCCAAGCCGGAGTGGTAGCATCTAATCGGACCGATAGCCATCAGAGCCCGCTGGATGCGTTGCCGCGTCGAAGCGCCTGGCCAGGATCCGCCGGGAGAAAAACGCAGTGTGTTTAGACCATTGAGCATAGTCGTGTGTGACGTAGTTTTAGAGTTTGCCAATGTCCGCTTCATGTGAGACCCTCAGGACGTCCGGAGGCTAAGGCCAACACGGCCAAGGGGCTTCCACAGGGTCAATAGTTACGCAGCTGGGCAGGAACACTCTCCCGCACGCGCATTAGAGCGCATAGCACTATCAACGAGCCATGCCATGCGCTTGGTAGAGAAATTCACATCGACGCGCTTGTTCTTCCCACGTTGTGTCAGAGACGGATAGAAGCCATTGCTCTTGGAAAGCGAAGTAATCAAACAACCCGGCAGGCGTGATGCTTCTTCGGCTGCGCCTCCACTCCAGTATGTACAGGAGTAAACAATACCCGAGATCTTCACTTCACTTCACCAGGTCTAGATACTCGAATACGCTGTAACCAGACTACATCGCGACATAGCGTCAAGTCTGAAACTTCCGACACCATCGTCTTTGTCAACCTTTGCAGCTCGCCGTTTGCGTTGATGCTATTGTAGTGCCCCTCGTCAAGCTTGTTCCTGACGCCTTTCCAATTGTCATCAAACAATTATTTGAAGTCGGCCCAAACTTGGCCCAAGTTGGCATTTCTACCCTAGGACGGAACACGAGGCTTTTCGTCTAGCGTCTGGCCAGAAGACCCAGGTACGGGGAAATCCTCACCAGCGCTTCCCTAGTTCATTGCTCTAGCCATGTGTGATTGGACTTCCGATCGCATCTATGACTTAGGCAACGCCATTTCACCGAGCATTCATCCGTACTAGGTACACCCACGTGCTTCATGCCTCTAAGAGCAGAAGCTAGAATCGAGCTTACTATCACGATGCGGGTTCGGGATGCTCCCACTGCATGTTCACAGATTTGAGTCGTTGCCGTCGTGGTTTTGGAATGGCGTTCAAATGTTTTATTATGCCCGGGCAGAAATTCTGCTTTGCTCGAAAACGGAAACGGAGGCGCCTGCCATGTTTGACATAACGTGGCAAAGCCGACGACCACACCGAGATTTGGCTCCTCCACATTCCGTCTGTATCCCTAAGATACGAATACGCAAACAGCCATGTTGAATTCGCAAATTTTGCGCCTACTTACGGGCCTGCGCAAGATCTCGTGGCTTCAATGTCTCAGACGACTCAGCAAGACTGCTAAGGTGGTGCTATAATGCTACCCGTTCAGTGACATGCCACTCAGCGGATTAGTATTAGACCGGGCAGGCCGAGAATCATCAACATTCGGCAATGCCTTAATCAATGTGAAAACTGAGGCGTACGCCCTAGGCTGCACAGTTATCTCACTTTTACAGTCTTCAAGGATTGTGCGTTTCCAATGTTTACCTATTCCTATGCACTATTGACGTAGAGGCTTGGAACCGAATAATTGTCTTGGCGGAGATTGGAGTTCAGGAGTTCAAGAAACTTCGTTATTAGGTGTGCCATGGTACCCCTCTGGTGTGGCCGGGTTTGGCCGACTGATGACGTATGACATGGATGGGTCGTTCGTCAAGTTGGGTTACAAGTGCGTATGCGCCGCAAACTACAAAATGCTTGGTTTGCAAGCGTCGAAGAGGCGTAGAAGACGAATGTGTTGGAGGATATGGATCGAGGTCCAGACCTGGTTTTCTCGCAGTCCCCTGCTGTCGGTTCTCTATCTCGACCCAGTAGTCTGGCAAACGCTATATCAGGGTCCCTACCGTTTCGTATTCTCGCGAAGCTGGAAGCGACTCCGCTGAATGCGACTGGTTCGCGTGCTCGCCTAGCTCAGTCACAGGGTCGTCTAACCACCGAAGATCCTCGGTGAGAAACACAGTATGTTGGCATAAAGGAATGCTGAAAGCGTGGCTAGCAAAGCCACCATTTGAGGCACCCTTTGGACACGGGCCTTAGTTGACGCATCCGTTCCACCTCTTAGAATGAATAGGCTCTGCTAGATACCATTTCCCTGCATATTGGGCGGGATTTGACCCTTGCTTTCGATCTAGCGCGAAGTTTATCTCATCTGAGCTTCGCCATTACGCTGCATTCTCGAACATCCATGTGTACCTCCTAGTTCCGGAGACCAGGTGTACAATGTGTTTCCCATGACCGCCAAACATATGGCCCGTGTTTCAATAGGATACACTACGATCTCGTAGTTTGGAAGTCGGCTACAGAGACAAAGCCTACTGCTCACCGCTGCAACATAAGGCGGACCGTGCTTTTTGATACCAATACGCCCAAATTATGGAATGTGCTCAGTAATGTGCTGCACCTCTATCCAAGGGGCATCACGGGCCCAATCGCTTAGACAGTTGTGAGGCAAATTCAGCGTGCATCTGTACTGTTCACGGTGATCATCAGTGACATACTTCCGCGGACACACGACGATTGACATGCCACTAGCATTGCATTGCCCTGCTGGATTGTAACCGACATGTTACTGTTACATGGATCGGCTCGCGAATCTTGGATGCGGAAGATCTTCGAGTGCGTGAAGCTAGACGGAGGGAGGCGTAAACAACCAAGTGCTTACCCTGGCGCATACAATCAAGGGTCAAAGAGCCTCGGTAGACGTGGGTATGAAGGATGCGTATGCGTCCGGGAGGATATCGCCGACGCAATCAGTTCCACATATTCGAGCCTAGATAGGTACTGTTGAGCCCCGAGGCGTGACACAATGAACCCGTCACACAACAGTTTCTTCTGTGCAGATCCGGTGAAGAGAGTCATGATATCTGGGTTTGGCAATCAGCATTAATCATAAGAATCAGACCACATAGATCCTTCCTCTTGCGCGGCCAAAGTCGCAGAAAAAGGACGGTGAGGCATTAGCGCTCTTTTGATTTTGCTAGTCTCTCATGAGATGCTGTTTCAAGATACCTGGATCTCGTAACGGTCTCGAGTCTACACAATGCGGCAAGTTGGATTCGACTTTTTTTGTGTCACATTAGCTGAAGGGTATTCGCGCTGAATGGTAATCGCGCTGAATAGTTTGCCAGCCAACTTGGACGGAACCCTCTGTGCGCGTGCATTCCAGCGGCTCTGTTTGGTTATTGATTTGCACACAGCTCAGTGTAGGACCCTGGCGGCGCGTTGAAATAGGTAGGTAAGAACTTGGCAGGCAACGTCGAGGCAGCTCGCAGAAGCTCCGGGTTGATGCTCTTCAAAGGTCGTTCCCGGTGTGCTGCGGTGATGGTTGGAACACATCAAGGCTGGCGAGGAAGTGGTCACAGTCTTGACCGTGGACATGCCTACCTATAGTACCCTGGGCGAAAAGGCCGCGCACCGCACGATCACGTGAAGCGCTTAGGTAACGGCAAAAGCTCTGACTTCATTTGCACTTTCCCCGCTGTATCGCGAAGCCAATCGCGACAACACCACGTCGAATTCCTCAATCACCAGCGCGTTCCTGCTAGCCGCATCGGTGTGATCGCGCCTGTCTCTTCTTCTCTGCTACACAGTCAGTGATAGAGACACTCAATCTTGTCGTCAACAAGAAGCAAGCTGACGCCCAGAATCTCTTCTCTAAAGCAACATAGCGTCGCACAGCACTACAACCAGAGCCAACATGACAAAGTCTCGCTCAAGCTCTGCCTCAGAGGGCGAGGTTTTGGATACCCGACACAAGGCAAACACAGTCAACTCGCGCAACGAACCTGCGATTAACGGCTCAAACAGGTCCTTGGGACTGGATGGTGCTTATGATAACTACCGCGCCTTGAGTCGCTCTCCTTCGCCATACCGCCGCAAGCGCACGCCATCACGATCTCCGTCGCCGTATCGGAGGAGCCGCGCCGTCGACCGATCGCCATCGCCTTACCGACGAAGCCGAGCTGATCACGCTGGGAGTGATTCAAGGGGCTACAAGCGCAAGGCCTCTCCGCCGCGCAGTCGCCCTGACAAGCGATACCATGCTGATCATGGCAGACACGGTGATTCTCGACGCGCCCCGGGACCTCACCAGGCCAGTTTTGTGAAGGAGCAGAAGGGTGTACCAGACCGACCGCACGCGAAGCCTATATCGTACGCTGAGGTCGAGAATCCCAATCCTGTCCCAGACTTCCGAGAGCCTCTGCCAACCGACAAGCCACTCCAGAACTCGCGTTACGGTGACCAACAGCGTGAGAGGACCCGTCAGACGCAGCAACAGAACAGACCGAAGCCGTCTGAAGAATCCAATTCTCGAGAAAAACAGGCAAGCGTGGCGGAGGATGTTGAGATGTAGGTGCACCAGCTGCTGATTAACCCTGTTCAAGGCTGACTCTGCAACAGGACGTCCATCGACGACACTACTGATTACACCCCAGCTCCTGTCGAAGAGAAAGTCCCCACTCAAGAATCGCGTGAAGAGAAGCGTCGACGTTGGGCTGCTATACGCGCAGCTGCTGAGCAAAAGAAGTCGAAGGAAAGCCTTCTTCAGCAGGCCGTCCTCACTAACGCGTCCGAAGCGACAACGCCCAATGTTGCTTCTCCAGCAGCCTACATAGACAGCCCCATATCACCATTCGCATCGCCCCGCAACGGCGACCTCGACTCCGTACCCGCCTCTCCAGACGTCATGATTGTCGATAAGCAGGGAGGGTTCAGTGCCGGTAACAGTCCTGCCGCAGCGAGTCCATCGGCGGCGGATTACGATCCGCTACAGGACATGTTGGACGACCGTGACCGAGCGGCCAAGAAGAACCAGAACGTCGAAGTATCCTCGGATGCGTACCGCGAGACCGACCCGAAAGCCCTTTCTACCCTTCCAGCTGAGAAGGTAGCGCCTGTCAAGAAACAGAAAAAGGAATTCGACATGTTTGCCTCGGACGACGAAGATGAGGAGGAAGATGTTGCAACTGAGGAGGCTGTCGCTGTGAAAGGCACTATACTCGACGAGAAGATGCTCGATAACTGGGACGATCCCGAAGGATACTATAAGCTAATCAGCAACGAGCTGGTGGATGGTGGACGTTACCGCATGATCAAGGGTCTTGGGCGTGGTGTTTTCGCCAACGTCGCACAGGCTGAGGAGATCAATACTGACAACGGGGACACACATTCAAGAATTGTCGCCATCAAGATGATCCGCAGGAATGACTTGATGAGAAGGGCCAGTCAGAAGGAAATGGACTTCTTGCGCAAAGTCAACGACGCAGATCCGCAAGATAAGCGCCACATCATTCGCTTGCTGGGATCGTTCGACCACAAGGGCCATTTGTGTATTGTGTTTGAGCACATGTCAAAGAACTTGCGGGACTTGCTCAAGGAGGAAACTAACGGCCACGGTCTCACGCTTCCAGCTGTGCGTATCTATGCGCGTCAGATGTTCCTTGGTCTTCAACACTTGCAGAATTGTCAGGTCATTCACCTCGATCTGAAGCCCGACAATGTCTTAGTCTCTGCTGACAAGAAGACGATCAAGCTCGCCGATTTTGGTACCGCGGTCGACAAACGAGATGTTATCGAGCGCACTGAGTACCTTGTGAGTCGGTTCTACCGCGCACCTGAGATCATCCTCGGTATGGACGTTGGCTATCCCGTAGACATGTGGGCTGTAGGTTGCACCATATATGAGCTATGGACTGGTAAAATTCTCTTCACTGGACGATCGAACAACCAGATGATCAAATCCTTCATGGACTGCTTGGGATGGCCGAGCGAGAAACTCCTCAAGAAGGGTCTCGTTAACAACATTCTTGAGAACTTTGAGCTGGGACCTCCACTTAAGTTCATCAGCCGTGAAGTTGATCAGTACAACAAGGTACGCCTCGCTATTCCTTTGAGAGATGGAGCTAACTTTTCGCAGCTTTCTGTTCGCAAGATCGAGCAACAGAAAAAGATTAGTCGCGATATGAAGACCAGAGTCCACGACGCCGCCCGAAACATATCCAGTGGAGGGCCAACCGTCGGCGAGTTGAACGATCTAGCGGATTTGTTGAGTGCAAGCCTACACATGAACGTCGAGAAGCGCATATCACCAAAAGAAGCTCTTGCACACAAGTTCTTTGCTAACAAGACACCTGCGCCCAAGACTGCTCCGACTACAAAGTCTGCTGTCGTCAAGCCGCCCATGATGAAACGTGGCACCCCAGTCAGTACACCTGGTGTTCGTCGGTAAGCACAGCAAAATGAATGTTTTAGCGTTGCTGTTTTATTGACTTTTGGCGTCGTTCTGTTTCTTTACTTTCAGTATGAGGTAATGGGCTGTCTTCGAGGAGGGCGCCCAGGTATCCGTGTGGGATCCGGAGTATGGGAAATTAACACAGGGAGTTAACAGCCATTTATCGGACTGGTTTCTGGGGTCGAAGACGTTGGTTACAGTAAACAGCAGCAAAGAAACCTGGGTCTCGAAGTGAGTGGGATACATTTTCCTTGCCGTGGGACCGGGCGCCAGCCTTGCGACGCTGTTTGTATACAGCTTCCAAGTATATTCTCTCTTTACTCTGAGGTCGAAAAAATATTGAGATGGAGCGGCGGTATCACTCGCATCGGAGAGCAAGCACCTTCCGTCCGGCCTACTGAGCTATTCGACATGGTTAGCGACAGATGCATCATGAGGTGGAATATCGAAGCACGTCTTCACATGTACACTTGTAGATTATAGATGACATCGAGATCACGCGCCTCAGACGATCCCGAGTCATCAACTTGCATTAGAATTATGCTGTATTTCAGGCATCAATCTCTCCCTTTAAGAACGCTTTCACTCTACCCCCCCAGATGATTTGACGTTTGTAGACTGTAATGCCAGGAACACTGCCAAGGCCTAAACCATCAATAGCTTCGGCAAGCACGTCTCCACTCCCTTCGTCTCTCAGTTCGCATAGCGGGTATTGATACGTCTAAATGTCGTCAGTGGACCCTCATGCGAGAGGAACCTCGATCCGAAGCTCTCAAAGCTAGCCAAGATTACAATACCTTGAAAGCAAAGACCAGCGCACCAGTCTTTGGCAAACGATGCAACGTCTGCCTTTCACATCTCAACACCGTCTTGTCCAAGTCAATCTCCTCCTCGGCTTCCATTTTCTGCTTAAGAGCCAGATCCTCCTCAGTCATGTGGTTGCCCTCCAAGCAGAACAACTGTCCATTTGTACTGATGCTCCAGTTACTCCGCTTGACAATCTTGCCCACGGGCAGGTTGGCAAAGAAGCGATCCATGCTTTTTTCTAGCTTGGCGGCATAGCCAGGGACGGGAGTATGTATGGCAGCCAGGAGCTGGTTGAGCTTGGAGCGAGTGTTGAAGCCGCTCGGGAAACAGTTTATGAAGGCTGTTAGTACATATTTCGTCTGGATAGTGGTAGCAAGCGACGAAGTATTGGGTGGTTTGGAAGAGGGGGTGAGTAGTAAGAATTCCGTGTCGATATTGGATCCTAGGATTTCCAAGGCTTCTTCACCGTCTGTCATGTGTAGTGGAATCAGGCCATCTGTGACGTGGTTTCGCAGATGCGTTCTTGATTCTGTGAGGGTGTATAGACTTGGAAAGCGGCGGGGCAGATATGTTCTTGTGAGCCATTCGTAAAGTTCAAGGACTGCGGGGGCGGCCTCTGAGTTACATGCGAGGACTTCATATCGTTCCTTCTCGATCAGTTGCGAACGGATTTGTAGCCGTTCGCGGTACGTATTGTCCATTGCAATTAGATCACTCAGGGTAGTGTTCTCGAGCGCTAGTACGGTATCACCGTTAGTGCATGCTCGTGGTCTTGGTAGGTGGTGGTAGAGACTATACCCATCGTCATGTGGTATTTTGGTTTGAAAGGGCGGAGCTTGAGGGGTTGCTCCGTATCCAGATCGAAGTTTGCAAGAGGGGCGATATCGTCGTATGCGGATGCTGAGTACACGGCTTCGGATTTCTGTTTGACAGATGTGGACGACGATGGATATCGTGATTGCTGGTTTAGAGGTTGCGTCAATGTACTGGTGTGGAAGATCAGTGAACAAAAGCACATACACGGATGCTAACCTGTAGACGAGCGCTTTTGGAGTAGACATAGGCGATGGCTCCTAATAGCAGGAGGATCCATGCCAGCGGTTTGTTGATAATGTCAAGTTTATCCATGGTAACTTCGACGGCTGTTCACATGTACCGGATGAGTTGTGTTCAATTTCCAATGTTTATGTTGCGCACGTAGGGCGTCGAGTTGACAAGTCGTCGCTATGTCATCTAAGAAACAAGACATGAAGTGGTAGACGCTTCAGACGCTCCAATCGCGACAGCAATGCTATCAGTTGTCGAAACAAATGGGATCTAGTTGCCTATTAAAGCTAACCCCGCATTGGAGCGGTTACGCTAAGATGGCGTACTAGCAACGGGGCAGGTCACAACGATGTGGTCTTGCACGTTCCCTCGACACTGGACTAGTTTCTGAGGTTGACTGTTTTGGTAGACAATCGTGGAATGCGCAGTCGATGGCTGCAGGAACATAGCCATGCCTTGTTGTCATTTCACAATGATGTCGCAGTCTTGAACTGACTCTTCAATGCTTACTCTTACATGATATCCAGTCTCGATGCTGTGTCTGCAGCTGTCTAACTCGGTACAGACTTGTAGTAGGTTTGGTTGTCTCAGTGTCACCATCTCCTACACATATTCCCCGGCTCTACGAAGCCTTTTTTGCTTCCTCATTCGAGCCATGGTAAGTATCACGCAACGTCGCCGTCGGTGTATTTATGATTTGGCGTCCTCAGCTTCTGGGTGACCTACAGGCACCAACTTGCCCACAACAAGGTACTTTTCCTCGAATCTCTCTTCCCAACCCCTCAAGGCATCCAGCTGCTCAGCATCCAAGTTCTCCAGAGTGTCAAGTGGACCGTCGAGATCCTTGGTCAACATGTCCTCGTCAAAACTGCCACAGGCCAGGCCTCTCGACGCATCGCGGCCAGCGAAGTTTGCATAAGGGCCACCCGGGCCATAGAAGTTGCGGCCGGAAGTGACATCGAAGACGCGGCCACGAACGGCGAGATAGACGGGCATGTTGTTCAGGCCATTGTAGGGAAAGAGCGAGGGCGGGGTGAAGGTGCGGAAGACGGTTGGCGGCGGAGCGCGCGGGAGGGTTTGCGGGGCGGCTGGTTTGAGGCGGAGATAGACGAGAAGGCCGAAGAGGGAGAGGAGTATGAGGTTGATCGGGGTGAAGATGGAGGCGCTGTGGTTGTGTGAGTCGAGGCGAGTGCCTGCTGGGGAGCTCATGGTGTTTGCTTACGCGTGGGTTGCCGCGGGCTCCGGAAGAGGTGAAGGAAGTGCTGTTGCCATTAGCTTGACTTTTATTCACGCCCACAGTTGCAGAACTAACCATCGGCCATGGCGGGAACGGCAAGTCAAAGATGTGCTACGTGAGTGACAATCGACGGTGCTGTCGTGGTAGATGGTAGAGTTTAGACGGCGCGGGGAGCTTAATTACAGGCCATGATGCAACAACTCCGAATGCTCAGCACTACCGGCAACCAGACATGCACGACGGACTTCCGCCGCCGCCGCCACCGCCACCACTACCACAGACCTGCAAGCCACATATTCCAGACATTCGATTGTAGTTGTGCAAGCAATGGATTCGCATCGCCAGCCGGCCGTGAAAGGGGGGTGGGTGTATTGTACTTGACCTCACGGCCTGGGCGCACGTGAGACATAGCCACCTTGCGCAACCACCTGGCCACTCTCTCTCTCACCGGAGAGTCGCCATGTAATCTTAAGATACTTTCACTCCCTCTTCACCTCCACTTCACAGTCCCAAGCACGCGCCTACCTGCGCGCAACACGACCTTTCGCGCTGCTCCACCAACTCATCCCTGCGCCTCACCCTTTGAAACGAGGCCCTGAAACGCGCGACAGCGATTCATTTCCGCCCCCTTGGGATGCGCTGATTCGCCTACGCTGCTGCACTTGTCGCCTTGGGCGCATCCAAACAATTGTTAGAGAGCAATTCGCTGCCGTCGAACCGCTGCTTGTAGACAAAGACGTGCGGCACCGGTGCGATATCGTGCCGCTGGCGCTTTGGTCGAGGCGCAGTTCCTACTTGGTTGTTGTGCTGTGCTGTGCTGGTCTTCCTGGAGTGAGCTGACACCATTACATCTCGACGTCGACTTGATCGCCCTCCTTCATTTACCAAGATTACGCCCTCGGATCCACGCCTGACGAAGGATCCGAGGCTTCAACCTACATACACACTGTCTCTTTGTTGAATGTGAGCGCCAACATCCACTATCAGCAATCAACCACGCCGTCAACAAGTCCGCTTTACGCATAATAATATCCTGTACGTATATTCCTTATCTCGTCTCCAGCTCTTTGCACTTGGTACTTGCATTATCGACATCGACCATGGGCATCCGCTCGTGCTGGTTTCCAGATCGTGTTCCTCAAGGCGAGAATTGTGCATGGCCTAGCAAGAGTCGGTATTCTCGCCTTTCTCATACTCGCCAACAGTATTGGAGCACATCGCACGTCCTATCTGCCTTGCTGTACGGGCATCTCACGGTATTCGCCGCCCACACCTCTGATCGGCGGACCATATTTCTCGCCTATCGCCCGCACCCACAGCTGCCTCCACCAGATCTGGGACCTTGCCAAGTCTCGCGATGTCAACGGGTTTCAAAAAGCACCGAGCAATCATGCAACGTACTCTGAAGGCCGCTGAGAATAGGAGAGGCTCTGTCGCAATAAGTAGCCCGCGGCCACTGAGCATGTCGCTTTGCCTACTTCGTGATGCTCATGTATACCTTTACCTCTATCAATTCGGGCTAATCTTTGTTTCATGCAGAATCCTTAATAATGTGGAAACGATTACAGGGTGCCGTTCGAGATAAGGAGAGGCATGCACGAATAGGCAATCCCGTACTTCTTGAAACCACTTATGACGAGGATCAACTGAGTCGCAATCCTAAAGTGACCGACCTCCAAAATGGCAGTCACCACAATTATGCGCTCCCTCCGCTCTCGCAGTAAGTACTGGAATCTTCATTTCCCGCGTCGCCGCTGATTGTCTGGTAGTTTCTCGTCTCATCACGAGCCTCCCCACTATAGGTCGTCAGAAGTACCAACAGCCTCGTCTATTTACTCACAAGACACTCTCTGCTACAACAACGACAACCCCACGGCCACATCGCCCTCTGCATACGAAGAGATCTCGCCTCCTAGCTCTCCCGAACCAGAACAGTACTCTTCCTCTTTTCTACCTCGAAGATTCCGCTCGATGCGCGACGTATCACCCATGGAAGAAGACCGCAAGAAGCTCGAAGACAATCCACGTGCGGGTAGCCACATTCCCGTCCTACGCAGAGCGCCATCCGTGGTTAGAAATGGCGACGCAGAGCCAGGACCAAAGCAGAAGTTTTGGGAAGGCAAGCTTGCACCAAATTCAAAAGTGAAGTGGGACGAGTATTCAGGCGAGCCCAATAGTGCAGGAAAGGCCGCGTCAGTTGATCCCGTGTCTTATGCGAAAGGTGTGGCGTCATCAGACAGCAGGCCTATGGGGTATCAGGTGTCAGTCAGTGGGCCTCAGAAAAAGAACACAAGCTTCGGAGAGCGCGTTGGCCGCTTCGGGTCGAAGCGCTCACCACCGCCCGTGGAGCCGTGGAGCCGAGCTACGGGACGATCAGAAATCGCACCTCCGCTGAAATACCAGCCTGCAGACAAACCACTACAAATACCACGAAAGACAGTCTCACCGAGCACGGACCAGGAGGTATCAAACGCGCTTGCAGCCGCCATCATCTTCGATACCAAACTGCCTGATACTCAATTTGTAACAACCGAAATGGCGCCCAAGGATCCGCGCGACAACGAGATGCGCTACAATGATAGCATTAAACCGATCCCCCCGCTTAAAGTAGGAAAGAATGCGCCCACCTCACCTCAAGGCTTGGGAATTACGACTTCGTATCCGAGCCCTATTACTCCAACAAACCGCACACAACTCAACCAGTCCCCGGCCACTGTGACACCAGTAGAACAGACGCTATACCCCAGCTTACGGAACACGACCCCGCCTTCGGAGAGGGATAAGCAGGCACCCATCAGTCGATTCTCGTGGACTACCTACAACAGCGGGACAACCGCCCAACACTCACCACCGCCTTCACCACCGGTTGCGAAGCGCGTCGTAACAGAACCCATATCAGCCGCGTCATCAATCCTGAATCGACGCCGCCCAGTACCCTCGGCAGAAAGCGCCAACGCGCCCAGCATGGCCAAAGTCTACGCCCGTAATCCATCTTCTCCTTACGCCTCATCCACGTTTTCCAACTCCTCGAAAAAGGCACTGCCACATCCCCCCAGCGCCCTTAGTGCCATCGACCACATTGCCTACCTGGAGTCGCAACAAGAAGACCTGCGCATCCGCCGTAACAATGTGTACCGTCTGCTAAACGACTTGAACAACGCTGCGCCGACGAACCCGCTAGTCACCGACTTCAAAAAGGCCAGGGCGGCGGAGGAGAGGAAGAAGGCGTTCCAGGAAGAGTTGGATGAGATTCGCGCCGAGGAGCATGACATTGGGCTTAAGCTCCATCGCGCGTGGAAGAAGAGGGAGAGGGATGATCCAAACTCCAACGGCAGTGCCTTGTGGGTGAGGAGAGTTACCAGTTAAATCGAGGGTGCATGATGTGAATGTTTTCTTCTTTTTCTTTTTCTTTTTCTTTTCTTCTGAAGCATTTGCATAGGGTGGTATCAACCACTGTCTCTGGTTACATTCTCTCCGACTCAAATCGTCAGGGCTTGTCTTAGCCTGTTCTTACTTGTTCATGAATCGACTACCCCTTAGTTATGATATCCAACACACACGTTCACAACCCGGTGCAAATGGTGCAATGTCTTGATGTTTATTAAACGTGCAACATCAATTTACAGACTAGTCGACCTCTGGGACGGGTAGTCCGTTGACAATCATCATGCCCTCTCTTCCCAACATCTTCATCGCCTTGACCGCTTCGTCGTGCCGCAACTGCTTCGTTTCCTCGTCTGTGACGAGTACGAAGTCATACTTGAGCAGTTTTGACCCCTCTTTGGTGTCGTATTTCTTAGCCTGTTCTGCTGTCACAGTATCTAAGCTGACGATGAGAGACTCCTTGACGCCAAAGACGGCATCGGATGTCTCGTAGTCAGAACCACGGACATACAACGCCCTACACATCGATCAGCACGTATTAACAAAAGGGCAGCAAGAAGACTTACGTGACCAGGTTATCAAAACCCTCCTTCTCGAACATGAAGTGCATATGACTTGGTCGCCAGCAATGTCTTCCTAGTTTCTCAAGCAACTTGCCGACAGGCCCATCATTAGGAATCGGGTACGGCACGGGTACAATACCCTTGAACCAAAATACACCTTCTTTGTCACTCCTTATGACGGCACGGCCATCTGCTTTACTACCCCTGTCCTCATACTGCACGTCGTATTTGCCATTGGAATCTGTCTCCCACACATCCACCTTGACGTCTGGTACATGTTCGCCGGTCGTGGTCTTGACGGTACAGAGGACGAGTAGGGGCTCGCCGTTGGGATCGGCCGAGATTGAGGTACCGTTTGAGTCGGATGGCGCGTCATGCGTGTGGAAGGGACCGAGCACTGTGCCTTCGGTTGAAGAGGGCGGTTTGGGGTGGTCGATGGAGTCCACGAGGAGGGAGAGACCGACTATGTCTGAAAGGAGGATAAACTCCTATAACAAGTCAGTATTTCTGATTTTTAGTAGGCGAAAGAAGATGGGGAGCATACTTGTCGCACGTCGGTACATATCTGCCCAACTTGGGTCAGGAATTGGATGCCTGCCATCCACTCATCGAAGCTCAATCGCGTCTCGCGCGCAAAGTCGTGCAGGTGCGAAACCAGACGTTCCATGACGTACTTGAGACGCGGATCGCTGCATTGCGAGTTTATTCGATGTACATTCTCGGTGATGTTTTCGATGGTGAGGTCCTTGAGGACGGGAACCGTAGAGGCATCTGCGCCCTTGGATGATGTCATGATGTGCGACGAGACGGTCAGGTAGTTGGGACGTGTAGAGGCACGAAGAGTAACAGAGACAGAGAGTAACAGCGGTAACGATGTGCTCAGGGTGAAGAATGAAACAACCCTCTCGGAGCGGTCCAAAGGATAGTTCAGCTGCAGTTAGCCGTCACATTGACGAACGGGAAGCACCCGGGTAGCTTAACACGAGGGACCTCCATTGGATCCACCCTAGAAGCGCGCCGCTGACCAAACCGGAAAGCTTATAGGTCGAATAGCTGGAGAGTGCAGAGTCGCAGGCGCCGGCAGAGAGTTCACGAGGTGGAGGTGATGGTGCCGGGGGAGCTTTCGGTACTTGGGATGCGGGGCAGCTCGCAGCGCCAGCTTACCAAGAGCTTACAACAGTTGTGCACTCACAACCTTTGCTAACACATGACCATGCCTGGCAGCTCCAAGGACTAGTACAGTAGTGTACCTGAGTAGACTCGTCGAAACTACTAACGCTGTGAACCATAGTCCGTATGACTGCCTGGCAATTAGCCTAGACATGTTGTGTCACTAAAGCTGCAGGAACAACACAGCCAATGCATGCAATTAAGGCAATAACGAGATGCGTCAATTTCTTCTATATTGCCGTTAAAGCGTATCGTAACTGTAACCCTGTGCGCCGTGATTGTTCCCACCCACCATGCCGAACTCCACCCACATGCTGCCAGCCCATATTAACCCATCGAAAAGACATTGCCGATCAAGGTGGATCGAAGACACACAAAGAGAGTCAAAGTCAGAGAGCAAGCTCATGGGGCGTTGTTCTTTGGGTTCTCTGGTGAAGCCTTCCACTGCCAAACATTAGCCAAGTCACTCGTCGTTGCATAGTGACGTCCTAAGCTCGGTCGAGTAACATACCAGCTTGCCGAGCTCTTGCTGCTGCTCCTTGAAAGACAGGTCCTTGTACTCGTCACGGTGGGCCTTGACTGTTACTCCTCGTTAGCAGGTGCCAGCCTCTCATGATGTAATGTTATTGCGCCTCGAACAACACGTTCAAATAACGCGTCAAAACGCGTCAAACGTGACAGGCTTACAGTATGTTTGCATCTTTGCCATGGCAACCCTCGCATTGTTGTTCTTTTTGCCAACGCGACGGCCCTTGGGAGCAGCCTTCTTGACACCCGCGCCATTGATCGCCTTCGGTGTCGCAGGTTTGGCAGTAGTGGGATTGGCCATGATGGGCAGCAGATACTGATAAGCGTTATGTTGGAGTTGTCAGATGAGAAGATCTTGTTTGATAAATGGTGAAGCAGAGGTGTAGTTGCAAGGTTGATGGGAGGTGGGTGTGAACTGAAGGTTTATTGAGAGAAGGCGCGACCCAGACCACACTAAGCTACACTTAGTCTTCAATGCGCATCCCCGATGGACTAGATAGCCTGTCTAGATGCTTGCACGACGTTGGAAATATGGTCTCACGCGATTGGTGCTGGTGATCACATGAAACATGTAGCAATATGCGCCCCTAACAATCTTTCCAGAAGCGAGGGATAGTAGCATGGAACACGCGATCGTGCCTACCGAGAGTGCACAATCTCATTGCACAAACCATAGAGCTGACGTGAGCAACGTGTTGATCTTCGGGGACGCTCAATGGCATTTCCAAGGCAGCCTGACAGGATTGGGCCACCCTGGCCCAGTCGCTCGCGTGACCATACGGATCCTCGTGCATCTGCAATGCATCTTAGTTTGTCGTAACAGAGGCGCAACGGGTCCTTTAGTGCTCGAACGACTTCTACTGTGGTGATTGTACCTCGACGTTTACCATTCTGCGGGTGAGATTCTATGTCAGGGCCCAGGCATCTGAGATGCTGAAAGCTTTCTTGAATCACCTGTATCCAAAGACACGCCCAAAGATCCAGCTCCCGTTCACAGCAACCCGGCAGGAGTCCGCCAACCGAGGTCCAGTTGTACGTTGATCTCCGATTACGCACTCACGAAGAATGCGCCGTCTTCTCTTCTGTTATACGACGATGCCGGGCATCCTGAGAGTCAGCCTCCATGCCCCCTGTACTCAGCACCGGCCTGTCTATACCTCGAGAGGCAATACTAAACTTCCGACGGCGACCGCTCGGGCGCTCCGTGAGACTTGGGGCACGAGGTCTCGCTTTCCCGCGAGCGCGTCCGCCGATGAAAGGTATCTCGTGTGCGCCGGCGCGACAGCAGTAGAGGAGTAGGTCGTAGACGAGCAGCGCTGCCCATGGGCCGATGGCCACGAGGCCGAGAAAGAGCTATTCTACTATGAGAAGACGAAACCGAGTTAAAGGTGCCATTCTGTACTCACGAATATGCGCGTGATCCACGTTTCTATCACGGCCAGGTTCGCCGGTAGAATAGAGAGAAATCCCATGGCGGGGCGCAGCGGAGATATGCACTGGAAGAAAGATGAAGCTGGGGACAAGAGTCGTGTGAGGAGTGCAGAGCGTCTGGAGATGCACCAAATAATTACAATTGGATTGACGCTAGTCGCCCACCCACGACTCCGAATTCCAACGACAAAGATGGGTGATGTTTACGCTTGGTGGAGAGATCGGCCGTCATCATCAAGCCGCCGCGATGCGGACCGAAGTGGGTCGTGGCTGAAGCTTTCCCCAGCTCGGCACCGGCCTCACCACCACCGATCCAACACCAACCACTAAACAAGAACCACTGAACATTAGATGCAGCTGACATCTCAGCCTTATGTGAGGCGGTACAATCGTTGTCACCCTGATTGGGTGGCAACCTGGCGTTAGCTTTGCGAAGCCAATTAGCCATGTCCCGCATACTGGCAGCAGCACGCCCACCCCTCCAGAGAGACAGCTCCCAAGGAGCTATGCCCCTCCGTTGCCATACCACTTGTTATCCACTCACACTTTTATCAATCGAGTTGAGTTGGGATCAAGCAGATTTTGGTATTGCTTCGTCTTCATTACATTGACCGTTGACCGGCGGCCTCCCACAGTACGGGCGCTTGGCCCTGCTCACGCAGACGGCTGCCTGGCCTTACCCACCTCGAGTCTTGAGTCTTGTCAGACACTCAGGTAGCATCCTCCTCTTCATAGAACGCTTTCAGATTTTAAACACGCCCTTCTACACCACTCTACTTTATCGCACCAATCCTGAGTTGCCTACGACGACAAGCTAGAGCTGTCCTCACTGCTGCGCCTTGCCAACAGCCTCGTTACTTCATCTGGACGACTCCGACTAATCGAAAAGCTTTACAGCATATGAAAAGTTGGTGTTGGATCTCGAGCCTTTTGCGCGCTCTTGGGCCCTTCCATTCACAATCAACATGGACGACCTCTCTTTCCTAGACGCACACCTCGAGCGAGGTCAGAGCAACGCGACACTGAAGGTAGTTCTTCCCAACGGAGAGGTTCGCGAGATCTCGGATCGCATCTGCCCCTTCAAGTTTTTGGACAAGTGCCCTCTGCTGTACCATGCATTCGAGTACGGTTTCCAGAGTCGCTTACAAGCCAGCCTTGAAGCTCCGTCCGAGTATGCCATCATATCGCTTCTCCGTTACTGCTACACCGGTAGCTATGTCCCTCCACAAGCAGAGTATGAGCCAATACTGTTTCTTCCGCATTTCGAAACCTACAAGATCGCCGAAGACTTCGATGTTCCAGAGCTACAGCTCCTTGCGCATGGCAATATCGCGATCCAGGTCGACTTCGCCTGCTCTCTACCCGCTCCTCCACAAGACTTATTCGAGACTATACGTTTCGTGTACCGACATTACGCGAGCCAGAAGTGCCGTCGACAACACGCTCTTGTTGGCACACTCCTCAACTACTGCGTCTCAACTTTCCTGACCCATAAACTCAGACAGGAGGCCGAGTTCCTCAAGGTTGCAGCCGACATTCCAGAATTTCGTCAGGACCTCTGTTGCACAAACATGGGACGCAATTTCGAGGATGACTGTAAGGTTTGCTGTAACTGTCAGAAGTACTCAGGCTAACTTCGATAGGCGCACTGGACATTGTACGGTTTAGTCTTGACACCCTTCGGACTCAGCCTTACGCTCGCCCAACCCTCCTTGCCTCACGAGACCTACCACAAGAGATGATCTGCGACGATTCTGCAAATACTCCACGCGAATCGTACTACTCTCATGGCGGTCACTTGACTGCCACTTCGTACAAGACCCATGAGGCGGCGGGTCAGGATAACACGGTCGATTCAGCTATTACAACCTTTGTGCATCGGCCCAAGGTCGAGCGGAGAGTCACCTTCGCAGAAACAAACGTCGGCCTGCAGTCCATGGATACTCACTCTGACCGCTCCGAAGACGATTCCACGTCGAAGCTCTCTGGAACAACTACTAGCTTTTCAGCGCCCGCTTTCTTCAATCCAGCTGCCACGCAATCAACACCTGATGACGACGCGTTGGAGGAAGACCAAGGTTTCGCATTAGTCTCTCGACCCAAACCGCACACCCTGGCTACGATCGACGAACCGATGTCCAGTCCTGAGATGCTTCCGACTCCTGTTCACGACATCCTAGCTGCGAGCGGCACCGACTACACCAGCGACGATGACGATGACTGGGATATGATCTCTACGACTGGGATGTGAACTGAAAGAATCATCATCGTCTCTAGTCAACGATATGTTCTGGTTCTGGCGTCAAATGGCGTCCTTTGTAGGTACTTTTAGGTGACATGCATGAGTCTCTAAAGAATTGTTGTTTTAATTCCACAATCGTTTTGGCATGCAGCTGTGCGGGTACTTGCTTCCAGTTGTATGGTGAGGGCGTTGTCGGCGATGCAACGGAAAAAATTTGTATAGGTGCAGCATGACGTTGGTATGAATCACTCAAAATACTCTGCATTGATAGTTGGCAAGTTTCTGTTTAGAAAATGGCACATTCGTTGTATCTCTTCCATTCCATCTTGAATTTAGATTACGAGACGTACCTTATCGGTTCATTCATCTTATACAATGATTACGATGGTTGCGATTACGATCAACACCTATATGACCATATGTCAAAACATAAAGCATGATATCAGCTTTCCTCACACATCGCCACCCTTTTCGATTCTCGCTGTCCGTCTCAAGACCATCGTCACCCCCAATATTGCATTATGCTGCACGCTCCCCCTGTTCATCGCGATGCTCTATTGGCACATCGTTCCAGTGCCGAGTATACATGTCTGACTTCACATGTTGCACTGGTCATTTTGTTTGTCATTTGACAGATATAGATTGGCTAGTACACTCTTTTGCAGCTTTGACATGTGCAGATGAGGCAAAACTTACTATTTTTGAAAGAGGAATGCGGAATGCAGCTGCATGGGCTTGCTCCTACTCTGTGACTGGCCGAGAAGTCCGTTTGGCTGACAGAATTGGTCTAGCCTTGGTTAGTGCAGTGCCAGTATAATGTAATTGCCTAGAGATGCAGCGAAAATTGTATGCACTCGAAGAACAACTTGATGAAGAGTGGTCATGTATGGAGTACATTGATTCGTGTTCATAGCGGTCAGTCTGCAAGCAGAGCCACGGATAGAGTACATGATAATCCATAAACTGCACACAATCAGATGGAATATGTCCACGTGTACTGAAAGGACTTTTTGATGTTACAGAAAATTAAGCAGCCCCATGCAGCCGAAAGAACAGTAGGAAAGCCAGCATGAAGGGAATTGCCCTGTCATGACAGCCGGTGAACCAAGAAGGAAATCGTACTGAAACAACAAACACATGGAACATCCAAGAAACCAGGAAACAGGAAACACATAAGCAGTCTCATTGGGTTCATGCAGCACACTTGGTCCTCCGTCTGTATCTGGGCTCCGTCATCGCATAATACATATCCACGGGTAGAATAATCTCAAAGGTAGATATTCTGAGAGGTGAGTAGTCTTCAAGAGATAGCACGCCTACCTAGTCACTGTCAGCATGTCTTCTGAACAGAATACCCATAAACTTAAACCTACTTCTGACGTCTGTCTAGTAGCGGCCACGTGGTGGGTAGTCAGCCGCTGCAGCGTCGTAAGGCGGACGGCCTCCGGGGCTACGGGGACGGGCACCACGTGGGGACGGCGGTCGTCCTCCTTCGTAAGGGCGTCCATGACCGTTCATGTAGGGGTCATCGTAACCGCGGGGAGGAGGTCGGGCCCTAGCATCATAAGGATCGTCAGGGTAACGCGCACGCGGTGGGCCATACTCATCAGGCATGCGACCACGGGGTGGTGAACGTCCATAACCACCTTCACGCCTGTCATAAAACTCGCGAGGAGGTGTGCGTCGGCGATAGTCATCACGACGAGGGCTGTAGCCACGAGGGGGCCCGCGACGGTCGTAGTAATCATCGTAGGGCGCGGGCGGGTATCCGCCACCACGACGGCCCATGGGAGAGCGGGATCGGTATCTATCACGGCCCCGGTCATCAGGACCACCAGGGCCACCGTAAGGAGCGCGCGGCTTGAAAGGTGGAGGTGGGGGAGGGTCAGAGACGTCCTGGACACAGGTGACTTCCTGTCCCTTGAACTCACGGCCGTCCAGCTTCTCCACTGCGGTCTTCAGATCAGCGGCCGTCTCATACTCGACGAATCTGTCGTGGATTAGCACGTGTGACTTGCTGCAATTCTACCCACGTACCCAGTGCCGTCGCGCTCGCGGCCAACTTCGGAGTAGACGACGTCCAATCCAGACTGGCGGGCAAAGTCTTTGAGGTCCTATATATTCGAAGTTAAGCGAGGCCCAAATCCAGAACGTAGAACGGGAAGCAAGCGAGAACAAAGGCCATTACTGGTCCAGGAACGGTATACTGGCGCTAACAGGCAACTGAAGGAATCCAAGGATCGGGGAGTCTGACCTGCCAGCTGGTCTCCACAGGAAGATTTGCTATTCTCATCCGGTATGGTGTGCGCCTAGGACGCGGGGGAACGCGCTCGTGGGGAGTGAAGTTCTCGTTACGGGCGCGCGAGCCGCGAGCGAACTGGACGATGAGGCGCTCGCCCATGAAGTCGGAACCATCTTAAATCAGTCAGTTAGAATGTAATTTTAGAACTCTGGACACGACAAGTCACGTACGGAATGCTGTATAAAGGTTAGCGTGAATTCAGTAGATTGGCGCGTAGTTGAACTTACCAGGGACGACATCACGAGCGTCCATTGCGTCCTTGTACTCGATGAAGCCAAATCCGTTCATGAGCTTGATCTCAGTGATCTCGCCAGTGCCATGCGTCCCGAAGTGGCCCTCCACATCTGCCTTGGTGGCATTGCGAGGAAGGTTGCCAAGGTACAGGCGCGTAGAGGATACCTCGGTCATAGTGACGGCTGTTGCTGTGGAGCTTTATCCTAAAGATAACCTAGTCTGGAGAGAATCGTGAGCAAATGTCCATGAGCAAGCGGGAAGCCATCGAGGGAGCGCGCATGGTGCGTGCCAAAGACGGGTTGCCTCGGTATCAAAGACGCGACGGCAGGAAGCCAGTGTCCAGCGACGTGCGAAACCACAGGAACCAGGGAGACGCGCAAGGAATTTCCAGTGCATACAATACAGGCGGCTAGTCGTACCTTGGAGATAGAGTCGGGCGCTGGAAGCAGGGTGGCCGTGAAGAACCTGAGAGCTTGAGAGGACCAGGAAGGAGCCGGGTAAGTGCACAAGTCGCGCAGTCGAGTTTTGGGCAGAGGATTAGTAGGCCCAGTGTCGCGACAACAGGTTGCAAATAGAGATGACGGCCGGAATGCTATTGATGTAATAGGCCCCGGCGATGGTGATGGGTGGACGGTGACGAAGGGTGGAGAAGGAAGTTCGCCCAACGCCTCACTCGCCCTAGCCTCCCAAGCTTCGGGCACGGACATCACGTGCGTCTTGCCTCCCACAGAACCGCTCGCCCTCTCAGGGCTACTAGTCGAGTGTGACTATCCCAAACGGATGGAATGCCATGTTTTCAACAGGTCAGAACACGCGTAAGCTTTTCCAGGTATTGATTAGTTTCTGAGCAACGTGATCAATCCCTCGGTCCAAGCCTCTACAGACATCCCAAATTCACTTGGGCAGCAACAAGTCTCGGGCTGACGCCATTGCGTAGTATGTATACATGCGACCCTTCCTAATGTACATGTCTTCTGATCGCGTGGACCACGGCTTGGGCCATGGTCTCTATTTTTCCGGTGTCCAAATTAAGTAAGTACGTATTTTGGTCCCTCGCCGCCCTGGGGTGTTTGCCAGTTGATGTCCTGATCGGGCACTTTGATATCGCAAGTCTTGCAGTGAACGCAGCTGTATGTTGTCAGCAGACTTTTCAGCAACTCGGTCGGCGAAACTTACTTTTGGGCGTTGATTTGGAACCTAACACCCAGCTCTTTGCTATCATCCTCGACGTATTCATAGACGCCGGCGGGGCAGAACCTGTTCTCGATACCTTTGTACTTGGGCCATTCCTTCTGAGCATGTGCATCGTGGTCCTTGACTTGGAGATGGCAGGGCTGGTCCTCTTCATGGTTTGTGCCACTTCGGCTGACGCTCGTCAATATGTCGAAGCTGATTTTACCATCTGGCTTGGGATACTCAATTTTCGGACACTCGTCTGCAGTCTTGGTCGCTGCGTGATCGGGCTTGCCGTGCTTCAACGTCCACGGCGCTTTGCCTCGAAGGACATATGCTTCAAGGCCGGAGTACATAATGCCTCCGTAAATTCCTAGTGGGGTATGGAAAGATGGGCGCATGTTGCGCACAGTCTTGAGCTCTGACCAAATCGACGACTTACGCATCTTGTCCTCGTAGTCATACAGGAAGACGGTACCACCGTCGGTATTGGCCTGTAGGGCATCCCAAGTCGCCTCGGCAGCCAGCATACCTGACCTCATGGCGTTGTGGGTACCCTTGATCTTTGGTAGATTAAGCAAGCCGGCGGCATCCCCAAGAAGAGCGCCACCGGGGAAGGCGAGCTTAGGTATGGACTGGAAGCCGCCTTCGATCAGTGTCCTCGCACCGTAAGAGATACACTTGCCGCCTTCCAACACATCCTTGTAATATGGGTGGTGCTTCATCTTCTGGAACTCGCCATAGGGAGCCAGCCACGGGTTAGGGTAGTCGAGTCCAACAACCAGACCGATGCTGACCAAGTTGTCGCCAAAGTGGTACATCCAACCACCACCGTATGTGTCTTTTGGCAGCGGGTAGCCCATGGAGTGAACCACCAAGCCAGACTTGAATTTCTCAGGTTGTACCTCCCATACTTCTTTGATGCCAAGTCCGTATGTTTGGTGTTGACTGTCCCGCCTCAGGTCGTACTTTTTGATGATTTGCTTGGACAAACTGCCATGGCAGCCCTCGCCAAGCAGTGTGACGCGCGCATGGAATTCCATCCCTCGTTCGAATGAGTCTTTGGCCTTGCCTTCTCGCGATATGCCAAGGTCATTGGTAGCCACACCCCGTACGACGCCCTCGTGGTTGTATAGTACCTCCGACGCAGCGAATCCAGGGTAAACCTCAACACCAACTTCCTCGGCACGCTCACCGAGCCACTTGACCATTTGGTTCAAGCTTATTATGTAGTTTCCATGGTTGTTCATCTGCGGAGGCTTGGGTAGAGGGATTGCACTGTTCTTGGTCATGAAGTACATGTGGTCCTCCTTGGCGGGGGTGATGTCGGCGAAGCGGTTCAGGTTGTCCTCTGATTTCCAGTCGGGCAGCAGTTCGTCCAGCGCAGACGGTTCGATGACATTTCCAGACACGATGTGGTCGCCCAATTCGCCCGCCTTCTCCAAGACCAAAACCCTAAAGTCTTCATTGCCTGCCGCCGTCGCAAGCTGCTTCAGCTTGATGGCTGCAGACAGGCCAGCAGGACCTCCGCCCACAATGAGCACATCCACCTCATCAGATTCTCGTTCTATCGACTTTGGATCGAATGTGTCGTCTGCGGCGGCGAGCCGTGTGCGTGGCGTCGTGGAAAGGCCTCTTCTTTGACCAGCAATTCGGACTGCAGGACGGTACAGGCCAGATGCATTTCGCCTCGGGGCCGGTGCACACGCGAGTGGCCTTGATATTATGCGCGCGGATCGAGAAGTTGCAAGCAACTGCCGTGTTACGGATGCGGGGACTGATCTGGAGGCCATGATGTAGGGCGTGTTGGGGAGGCAAACAGATGGAATTGATTGCAAGAGTGAATGACTCGACAGATTTTTGCGCTTCCTACAAGACCGACCGGCGGCGCACTACAGGCCGGAACTGACAGTGCTCAATGGTGAGGAGTGCGACAGAATTGCGGCACCCAACATGCACGCTCGTCGCCAATGCTAAACCTTGATATGACGATGTCTAAAAGTTGCAGCCGAGGCTACAAGGCTAAGTGCGGGATTGCAATACCGAGCACGTCATTGGCCAAACCATTCCGCATCCTTCTCTCCGCACATGTCAAAGTCACCGCACCCGAACATCTTCATCGTTGAAACCTTCTCGAAGCGGACACTTCTGTGCGGACGACATTACGCGCGATACCACGTGGATTGACCCCCAGTGGATGTTCCGGCAACGAGACGGTGGTTAGTCCACAGCAACAGTAGAATACTTGTGCGACACCAAGTATTGTGTAGCAGAGGCGCAAAGCTCTTTCAGGTCGAACAGAGCTTGTAAGAATCTCAGAAGCTGGGGGAGCATGTTCTTGCATCTTTGCATGTCCAGCAGTTCGCTTGGAACTTCCAGTGGGCGCGTCGGCGTGCCTGAAACCGGCAGAGACTCAGGCCCATGTTATGCCGGCGAACCTCAGTCATACACCAAACTTATGCGTTTAGGAAGACATCTCTCCGCATACACCGCCCCTGCCCCATCTGCAACATGTTCTCAAACCACACACGTTCGACCCCAGCCTGGATCTTCGCCATTACGACGACTCTGCTGGCATCGGCTCTCTCTTGCGCAATTGTACCCTCTGCTTCATGCGTTTGATTCGACCGTTTCCAGCCAGGCTACGGACCCGGTCCCGCGTCCATCTTGATCTACAGCTGTCATGCGAGACAAGGCTTTCGTGCCTGTGAGAGAATTGTGGGGATGGCCGATGTGCTTCCTTTGCGCCTGGTCTTTCCAAGGCATCCTCCAACGGCGCATGTATGACATGCACGGCAGGCAACGAACGGTCATCCCGACAATCGTCGCCTGATCTATTCTAGTCACTACCTCCTCAGGTACTCGTGGAGCTCCTATAAGCCAACGCTCCTATATAAAGCAGTCTCCTCAGGCGGATAGAACGGCACGCTCAGCTTCCACATTCCAAATCATTCCTTTGTGCAGAGCACCATCTGTTTATTTCAATTCTCAAGAGCTGTGCTCACTTTAAGTTTCGACACACTTCGTTTCAATCCTTCCAGATCAACCCCCTACCGTCACTATGAAGACTTCTGTCTCCCTTCTTACCCTTCTCTCAGCCTCGTTCGTGGCAGCAGTCCCAGCACCTTTTGTGGGCCAGGGACCTGTAGTCGCGGCTGGTACCGAGAATGTAGTCATTCCTTCCACAAACTTTGGTCGCAGAGAGGAAAACATTGTACAGAGTTTTGGAGAGAGAGCGCTCAGGCTCCGTGGTGCGCTTGTGGCTGCACGCGGCGGCATGGGCAAGGATAATGGTAATGCTGATGCCGCGGCAGCGAACGCTGAGGGCGCTGCGGCCGCCGGTAACAATGATGCTCAGGATCAGGCAGCGCAGGATGCTGCCGCTGCTGAAGAAGATGCTGCTGCGGAAGACGCTGCTCAGGGCAAGGGGAAGGGCAACGGCAAAGGCAAAGGCAAGGGGAAGAACGCCGATCAGCAGGCTGAACAAGACGCTGCAGCAGGTAAGATTCACGAATTTCCTGTTCACACAGTTTGCTGATTCTTATTAGCTGAGGAGGAACAAGCTGCCGCCGATCAACAGGCGCAGGAGGATGCGGCCCTTGAGATGTTGAACCAGGGTCAAGCGCAGAATGCAACTGACCCGATGGGAGCAGCAGAACAAGCTGCCGCCGATGAGCAGGCTGCTGAAGATGCTGCTCAACAGGATGCTGCCGACATGAACCAAGACCAAGCGCAGAACGCCCATGATCAACAGGCGGCGGACGAAGCGGCTGCTGATCAAGATGCGCAGCAGAATGCCGCAGCTGGAGGCGAAGAACATGCACAGGATGCGGAGCAGGACGGTGCTGCAGCCGACCAAGCTGCGGCCGACCAAAAGGTATGTTTTGAAATCCATATAATGAACCGAGATGACTAACTGATCACGACAGGCTGCTCAGGAGGCGGAGCAAAATCAGAACGCAGAACAGCAACAAGATGCAAATGACCAAGCCGCAGCTGATCAGCAAGCCGCACATGAGCAAGAGGGTGCGATGGGAGCTGATCAGGCTGCCGCTGAGCAAGACCAGGCAGAGCAACAGCAGCAAGAGCTAGAGCAAGCTGCTGCTGAGCAGGAGGCCGCTCAACAGGAAGCCGACCAGAAGCAACAGGCAAAGGATCAAGCTCAGATGGAGGCAGACCAGGCGCAGATGCAACAAGATGCCGCCGAGGGCAAGGACCAAGCTGCTGCTGACCAGGCCGCTGCTGATCAAGCCGCTGCCGACCAGGCTGCCGCCGATCAAGCTGCCATGGAAGAAGCCGCTCAAGCTGGAAGTAAGTTACATGTATCGTTATAACCAGTTCATCGCTAACGACCTTAGACGCGACCGAGGTAATTGATGGCGGAGCAGCAGCCAATGGCACCGAGGACGCGAACAACGCTGAAAACAACAACGGCAAAGGCAAGGGAAAGGGCAAGGGCAAGGGCAACAACGGAAACAATGGCGTTTCACAGCTTCTTCAGGAGGCTGAAGCAGCTCTTCAGGCGGGCGGACAGCAACAGGAGCAGGAGGAGCAGGGCGGCATCCAAGGTCTTATCAACAGCCTCCTTGGCGGTGGTGCCGCAGCGGATGCTGGCGCGGCTGCTGGTGCTGGCGGAATTGCAGGCCTCGACTTGAGCAAGCTTGGCATTGGACGTCGTGCTTTCCGTGCCTAGAGACGGGATACGAGAGACGAGAGACGATTGGGAGTATATCGTTGAACGATGAAATTCCTTCCACAGTATGTATATCCAAGCTCATGGGGGCTTTTGCTTCTAGATGAAGTGTAGAGCCAACTAGATATCCGGTAATATCGCCTTGGAATGATAATGACTTATCACGAGTATCTACTTCACATGCCTGACCGCTCATACGTACTCATCCCCCTTTCGCATACTGAGGTCTCAACAGAGAGTCTTGCCAGTGTCTAGATACAAGATATGCCACGAGGCTACGAAGCCAAGCGCGCTCTTGGCCGTACGCGCTCGACGCGTTATCGCGTGGTCATGTGAGGCCCAGAGGACTATCAAGGTAGTATGAGGTGCTAGTAGCTATGCGCACAATACGATGCAAGGCGCATATTTGGCGTGGCGACACTCGGTCCCGGGGCCTCGCCCTCTGTATACAAGATCAGTGACCAGTGCTCGTTCAACTAGACGTAAACAAAGTCGCGTACGATGAGGAGCCCGTCACGAGCCCTGGGCGAGAGCGAGGTCGAGTGCGTCCATGCAGTCGACAGACAGTGGTCCTAGAATGGATCAATGGTAGTCCGGACGGCGTCTCAGCCAGTCATACTCTGGTCTCGCTCTGCATCCTCAGCTTGAGCGACCGGCCGACCGAGGTCGTTGAGCGAAGCCTTGAGGCGCGCAATACGCGCTTCCAGGTCCTTGATCTCGTCTTCCTGGTCCTCACACGTGCGGTCCATGTCCGGCAGGGCTGCGACGGCGCGTCGAGCCTTTTGGATCTTGAGGCGGATGTCGTTTGCTGCCGTCGCGACGTGCTGGATCTCGAGCGGCCCCTCTGCGGCTAGCTGGGCTGGTATTGGCGTCGCAGCGGGCGGCTGGGCAGGCGTCTCGAGGATGCGCTTGAGCAGCGTGTGGAGGTCAGGGAGCATGTCAAACGTCGAGGGCGCCGGGAGGGTCGGCGTGCTCGTGCTAGGAGGCGGCGGCGCAGGCTGGGCTGGCGTTTGGGAGCCGGTGGGTGCGACTGAGGCTCGCGCTGAGGCAGGCGCATAGGGTGTCGCGGCTGCCGACATGGTTGTGGGTTGTTATACACCGAGCTCGAATCGAAGATGTGTAGACGGGATGATGCTCCCCTGCTCCTTGGACGGCTAAGGCTGAAGGCAAGGGTGCTGATTGGACCGCGCTTCTGCAGACGATAATGGCTATGTCTGTCTGATAGGAGTTGTTGAATGTCACAGCGATAGCCAAATAGCGCGAATGCTGGTTGCGATCCGAGATAAGTTTCCGGACGTGGGTTGTGGGGGGGCAAGGTGGATCAGCGGCGGTGCAAAGGTTCCAAGGTTGGTTGTGACGTGAACCGGCGATGCTTTTTCGAAGTTGACCATTTTAGCCCCGCCAACCCTGCCCCTCGGTCAACAAGTTGCTCCCTACATACCCTCTTCTCGCTAGCCTTTCAAACTTCGCTGCTCGAGTGAATCCTCGAGTTTTTCCTCCTTCCTTCCCCATTCCCAAAATCACCTGACCGACTCACAATCATGGCCAAGGTCGACCAGAAGACGGTCCTCATCGTTATCGACGGCTGGGGCGTCGCGACGGAGAAGTCGCGCAAAGACGGCGATGCTATCCTCGCAGCCGACACGCCTACCATGGACGACTTCGCCAGGGACGGCTCCAAAACCGCACAGGGCTACACCGAACTCGAAGCCTCCTCTCTCGCCGTCGGACTTCCCGAAGGCCTCATGGGCAACAGCGAAGTCGGCCACTTGAACATTGGCGCAGGACGCGTCGTATGGCAGGACTCCGTCCGGATCGGCCAGACCATTAAGAATGGAAAGCTAAAGGACGTGGACAATGTCAAGAAGTCGTTCCAGCGTGCCATTGACGGCAACGGAAGGCTGCACTTCTGCGGTCTGGTTTCCGACGGCGGTGTCCATTCCCACATGGACCATTTGATTGCGCTCCTCAAGGTTGCAAAGGACCAGGGCGTCAAGGAGGCCTACATCCACTTCTTCGGAGACGGCCGAGACACTGACCCCAAGTCCGCGGTCGGATACCTGGAGACTTTGCTCAAGGCTACCAAGGAAATCGGCCTCGGCGACATCGCAACAATCGTCGGACGATACTACATCATGGACCGCGACAAGAGGTGGGACCGTGTCGAGCTTGGTATGAAGGGTCTGGTCACCGGAGAGGGCGAGGAGAGCAGCGACCCAGTCGCGACCATCAAGGAGCGATACGCAAAAGACGAAAACGACGAGTTCCTCAAGCCCATCATTGTGGGAGGAAAGGAGCGAAGGATACAAGGTATGCCACTGTGCTGAGCACCTGCATGTCTCCCTGCTGATTCGCCCAGACAACGACACCGTCTTCTTCTTCAACTACCGCTCCGATCGTGTTCGAGAAATCACCCAGCTCTTGGGCGATGTCGACCGCTCGCCCAAGCCCGACTTCCCGTACCCCCAGAACATTCACCTCACTACCATGACCTCGTACAACCCCAAGTACACTTTCAACGTTGCTTTCGAGCCCCAGCGCATGACCGACGTTCTTGCCGAGACACTAGGAAAGCAGGGCGTCAAGCAGTGTCACGTTGCCGAGACTGAAAAGTATGCTCACGTCACCTTCTTCTTCAACGGCGGCGTCGAGAAGCAGTTTGAGAACGAGGAGCGTGAGATGGTTCCCTCGCCAAGGGTGGCTACTTACGATCTGGAGCCAAAGATGAGCGCCATGGCGGTCGCAGACAAGCTGTGCGAGCGCATTCAGACCGGCAAGTTCGAGTTCCTCATGAACAACTTTGCGCCACCAGACATGGTTGGCCACACTGGTGTTTACAAGGCAGCCATTGAAGCATGCACAGAGACCGACAAGGCTATCAAGAAGGTCTATGACCAGTGCAAGGAGAGCGGATACGTTCTGTTCGTCACCGCCGACCATGGGTAAGTCCTTGTGATGCGCATCTTTTGAGGCAGGGCTGACATTGTGCTAGTAACGCCGAAGAGATGCTCACAGAGGAGGGCACTCCCAAGACCTCCCACACAACCAACAAGGTGCCTTTCGTCATGGCCAACGCGCCCGAAGGCTGGAGCCTGAAGAAGTCTGACGGCGTGCTTGGTGACGTTGCGCCTACCATACTTGCAACCATGGGTCTTCAGCAGCCTGAAGACATGGATGGCCACAGCTTGCTCGTCAAGTCGTAGAGCTCCACTTGCAGTAGAGACTGGAGGCGACAGGTTTTGGACGCATCGTCCTGACGTTCTTGGCTTAGGTCGAAACAGATCTAGACGGGATGAGCTATGACGTATAGAAACTCACATAGACGGGAATGAATAAACAGCAATGCAATGACGTGCATAGCCATTTCTCTCGGAAGTTTATTGCTCCAGGTGTCGCTTGCATACGACTGGCTGTACATTTTGCGCTCCATGGGTTGTAACTGGGATCCTCAGTTCCGGCTGAGCGGCCACCATCCCACTTTTCTAACACGCGCAGCCTTGGCAACAGCAGGGGTAAAGTCACCGGCGGGGAATCGTGTGGACCCCTCCTTACGCACTTCAAGTCCCGACAGCCTCCTTTTCCCTCCTCCCAAAGCTTCGTCTGCTATCTCCATAGTGTTTGAGACACAATTTCTTCTTACCGTCAGCAGAGATACTGGCGTCACTCTCAGTCGTCACCAATACTATCTCACCACGTGCCACCAAGCAGCTCCGCGAACCCACCATCAACGTCGATCAGGAGCCGTCGCAATACTCCCGAGTCTCCACAAACTTGCGCTACTGCTCCGCGATACTCAATCTGCGACACAAGTTGTCATAAGCTCGCTTGCATCGACAAACTCACCTGTCGGTTCTGTAATCTCCGATAGCTAGCTTAGGCATCGGTGCCCGACTGCGCCCTCCCAAGGCCCTCGTAATCGCAACCACCACAAGGCACTCCTGCTACAATACGTCCAGTCACGTCGGTTCTCTAGCATCATACTTGAGCTTGACGATGGCGACGAGGACTTCGAACGGCGCGTCTGGAGCGCAGGGTACACAGACGGCAGCGCAAGTACAGCCTTGCAGATACAAGACTGGCAAGACTCTAGGCGCAGGCAGCTACTCTGTAGTCAAGGAGTGCGTACACATTGATACAGGAAGATACTATGCCGCCAAGGTCATCAACAAGCGGCTCATGGCAGGCCGCGAACACATGGTCAGCTTGGTCCTGAGCGACACAGGACGATAAGGCTTACAATTGCCAGGTCCGAAATGAGATTGCCGTGCTCAAGAGAGTATCCATGGGCCACAGAAACATTCTGACACTCGTCGATTACTTCGAAACCATGAACAACCGTACGCATTAACCTTGCTTGGACCAAACCCTTTGCTGATGTGGATTTCTCTAGTTTACCTCGTCACCGACCTCGCGCTTGGAGGCGAGCTCTTCGACCGCATCTGCCGAAAGGGCAATTACTACGAATCCGACGCTGGCGATCTTATCCGGGCCACGCTCTCTGCTGTCGCATACCTCCACGACCACGGCATTGTACATCGAGACTTGAAGCCTGAGAATCTCCTGTTCCGAACACCAGAAGACAATGCCGATCTGCTGATTGCCGACTTTGGGCTGTCGCGCATCATGGATGAAGAGCAGTTTCACGTTTTGACCACGACGTGCGGAACACCAGGCTACATGGCACCGGAGATTTTCCGCAAGACGGGGCATGGCAAGCCAGTGTAAGGCAGATTGCGCCATCTCGCGATTGAGTGCTAACGTCTAAATCAGTGACATCTGGGCTATTGGCGTCATCACATACTTTCTCCTCTGCGGTTACACTCCATTTGACCGCGACTCCAACCTCGAAGAGATGCAGGCCATTTTAGTCGCAGACTATTCCTTCACACCCTTGGAGTATTGGAGAGGTGTTTCTCTCACAGCGCGCGAGTTCATCCGCCGGTGTTTGACCGTTGACCCAGCAGCACGCATGACAGCTCATGAAGCGTTGTCTCATCCTTGGATCACGGAGCTTGGCAAGAACAATGCTGATGGTGAAGAGGATCTACTGCCCACTATCAAGAAGAACTTCAACGCTCGCCGTACGCTGCATGCAGCCATCGATACGATTCGTGCCATCAACCAGCTGAGAGCAGGTGGTGCGGCTGGTATGATGGACGGCCAGCGGTCTGCTGAACCACGGAGAGGTGCCCCTCACGCCAACATTCCTCAACCAGCTGAGGAGCCTGACGACCCCATGGAGATTGACAGCAGAGGAAACGGACACGGGCAGACCGAAGAGATGATACAGGAGCAAGAGCGGAGGATCAGAGAGACCCAGCAAGGCCTGTGGGGCAAGCGATGATGAGCGGCGCCTACAATGTCGACATGAATTTTCTTCTCAGCGCGTTTTAGAGTGGATACCTTGGCCTGTTGCACAGCTTTCTTGTGATTACATTTCATGCTAACATTAGCGATAGGCCGAGACGGAAGTACTTTGCTCTGCCGAGTGGTCTCAGATAGCTCATCATACAGGATGGTTCAAGATCTTATCAATGGTGTAGCTTACAGATACCTGATATGCGCTTCCAGTTGAACCTCTCACTCCCACTGCAACACTGCACATATTCCTGGAAGACTTGAGTAGATCCTCCGTGCCTTGCTGTTGGAAGAGCCATATGTGAACAACAGGTGAGACATCTAAATACTGTACACCAGGCCCACGTCAGCTTTAACCTCATCCCTGCATAGCATCTCCCAGCCGTGTTCCCAGTCCTTCAGCCCCTCACCCCACTTCAACTTTAGCATTCCTACGTCTCTAGCCTGTTTCCAGAACACCTGAAACGCAGCATACAAGTTTTCCAAGAACCTGCCTCCATCAGTCTCAATACCCTTTTCTTGCAACAGGCCCGCGTTGACAATGTTCAAGGAAGCTCTGTTGGCGAGTCGTTGTGCCGCCTTCTCTGAATCTTGAGGCGCAACCTCACCACCAACTGTCACTAGCGTGAAGGGGACAGTGGGTACGAGCGAGGATAGAGCGGATCGCCAATTTGCGTTTGCTCCAGGTCGGGCGCCAAAGTCGAACAAGACGACACGTTTCGTGTTTGAGTTTCCGATCTCCATGGCGGTAGCATCGAAGTCGTCATAGAGAACTACGTTGTCGTACCATCCGGTTCTCTGGATGACTTTGATGGAGGCCTTGGACCCAACGCCGATGATGACACTGGGTTGGTGCTCAACAGGTCGACAATGTCGGAGGACATATGCAAAGCAGGATGCCGTCTTGCCACTCGCGTTCAGCATGATGACTGTCGCATTTCTCAAGTCTGCGTCCCCGGCGCTCCACTCCCCAGTTCCTGTGGGATGTATCCGGCTGCTCTGCCCACTTGTTCCTCCATCTACTTGCTGTGGTGGAAAAACATAATTGCAGAGGTTATATCCAACCGTAAATGGACCCATCATCAGGGCATTCCAGCCCAACGCCTCTTTCCGCTCACTCTGGTCGGCCATCTCAGGAAGCGGACCGCAAATCCGATACCGGTTGTAAATCTTCCACAAACGCTGTCTATGCGCATCTGTCGCAACAATCTGGTCCTCGACCACACTCCCGTCTCGTGCATCTCTCGCCCATTCTACAGTTACATCCTCCCACTCTGTACTACTGGGAAGATAGCCATACACGCTCATTCCTTTCTCGATGCCGTGGACAGTGCTTTCTAGGATCTCGGCATAACCCCATGCTGCCACGCGGCCGTATTTTGAAGAGTCGTTGTACGGAGCGGGTGTCGTAGAGGGAAGCAGATATGTAGAGTACCAGCCCATCAAATGCCCGATGCGTGCGTAGGAGAGGTTGTTCGTTGTTAGACTGAGAATGGTGGTACGGAGGCGGAGAGAGGTGGGGGGAAGGGAAGTGGGGGGCTTTGGGGCGAGGGGAACGAGGTGATGAGATGTGTAGTTGGCGAGGCCAAGGATATGGGTAGCTGTCTGGGAGTGTGGTGATGGAGACATTGGAGGTGATTTGAGGGTGATGGTCAGGTTTGGGATCTGAGGTGTGTAGTACAGAGAGGGCAATCGATGAATGAGCATATGAATGTATTCTGCATCATCATATACCACTAGCCCTTATGTTGGCCAAGACTTGGCTTGTCCGTCTCGACGCCCGGCTCCGTGTGACTCACAGTGGCCGTCTATGCAGAGTGTTCCTCGCGAGCGTCAACTTGCTCGACGGCGATGTATAGATGATCTCTAACCAATTAGAGAGCCTCTATGCTTACATACAAGGATGATGCGGGGCTCAAAAGGGCGTCCTGCTCTAGCCAATCTGGGATGAAGGATTGGTTTGTCCCCCTTCTGATCTTCGTGCTGGAGCCTGATCCGGCTATACGAAGTTGTTGTCCATCCGCTCTTTCTCTTTGCCACTCTCCTGTCCTCTATTCTTCTTATCCCCATCAATAACCTTGCCACCCGAAATCCGCCTACTCTCGACTAGTGCTTTGATCAAAGCGACTGTAGCTTCCCACCCTTCTCTTAGCTTATCCTCACTACTGCTCAAATCAGGTACATGTAGAAATATGACAGGCCTCTCATCCTCCTTGATGTTGAAATAATGCGCCAAGCTGTTGTAGTAGATGAAGCCACACAAGAAGTTCCCGGCATCGGTGCTGATTCGCACGTCAGTGCATCTTTCGTCCCTTTTATTGCCGTCGACAGATGTATTTCCCAGATTTGCTTTCCAGCGTGCGAGGACGTCAGATGTATCGAAGCTGGTCTTCAACTTGTGTGGGTATTTTGAAGATGGGAAGTGCTTTTCCGCTGCAGAGTCTTCGAATCGTTGGCCGTCTACGTCGGGAATCTTTCCATATCCGTGACTGTGGGATCCTTGCTCGATGGCGAAATAGTTTCGTCCGGCTGCTAGACCGATGTGCAACACAATATCTGGGGGAGGATAGAGAGGGTTGGCTGGTGGAAGAAGCTTGGGAATGAGATTGACGACAGTATCATATGCTACGCGGATAGGCTCATAGTGAACGTGTATATTGATCGGAGTTTGGTTTGTAGATGATTTTGGTATCAGAGCTGGGAGCGTAGAGGCGATACTCCAGGAGGAGTTTTTGGGTATTTTTTCTAAAAACGGCTGGATGGATGTTAGTCTGGCGAATGATCGCACCCAAGGTGTCTGACTGGAGGCACAATAGGAGGTGTGGGCCAGATTGCAGAGCATTGGGGAAGTCACAGGAGATTGGAGGGGAATATTAACATACACCGAACCCGGTGACCAGCACGGTTATTGGTTTCTCTCCCTCTTCGATCGGGGGCTGCAGCGCAGCGTAACTTGATGGCGGCATTGATAACCAGGCTTAGCGGGTGATAGACTTGGAAGAATGAGATCAACCAAACAGAAGAGACTACCGTAGTGTTAGCACATGCAGCGGGAGATCCCGTGTGAAGACGTTAGGAACGGTACTGCTTGTAATGATGATATGCAGCTGCGACAGAGCGAGCTGATGACGACATGATGAGGCTGGGAAAAGGGCACGTTACAGGTCTGTGAACTACCTCAAACCAGGAACAGTAACACTTACAGCTACAGAAAGATGTCCAATGAGACGAGGATACACGATGATCACAGCCTGCGTTACCAAATGGATTGTGGTCAGGTCGTGGAGACAGTTCGGCACTCGGTTAGGTTTAGCGCCCAATGGAGGAGGTCCCTGAGTGACATATGCGCAATGCCCCAATCGCCGACTTCGTTCCCGGACCGTCGTCTACCCCACACACGTTTACACGCATGCCCCACACCACCGCGAGCTGTCCAATGCCACCTGACGCTTGTTGCCTCGGATGGGCTCTTCTCCAGCATGCTCAGTATCGGGTAGTGCACTCGTTCATACGATGCACACGCCGTCGCGTACTAGCAGGCGAGTGCCGTGTTTATTCTGGGTACTGCAGGACCATTGTACAAGTTCGCAGTAGATAACATCGAGCGAGCCGGCATCCCACGCGTCGTCGAGTACCTATCGCTAAAGATCAAAGTAAGTGCGCAAAGCCATGGCTGGCAATGGTTTGTTCTTCCATTGCATATACAACAACTAACGCCAACCACCAAAGACATCTTCCTCGGTCCCAAGCCCAACCACCCGGCGCACCAAATGGCTCCAACAAGCTCCTCTCCCAAACCCTACTCCCTCGCTGTAGTAGGCGGCGGAATATCCGGCCTCTGCCTTGCGATAGCCCTCCTCGAATCCGATGTCCCCATCACCATCTATGAAGCCGCACCACACTTTGGCGAAATCGGGGCTGGGGTCTCGCTCGGTCCCAATGCCGGACGCGCAATGGAGCTCATGTCTCCAAAAATATACCAAGCTTTCAAGAAATGCAAGACAGGGAACGCAGACACCTCCAAGATGGATTCCTGGTTTACAATTCGGGTGGGAGATGCGAGGAGAGAGGACAAGAATGGATACGTAAGAGAGGGCAAGAAAGTCGGAGATGCACTTTTCGAGGTACCCATGCATTCGAACGGTGCGAGCGGCGGTGTGTACAGAGCGCGCTTCTTGGACGAACTCGTCAAAGACGTACCCGATGGTGTTGCCAAGTTTGACAAGAGGCTTGTGGAGATGAATGAAGCTCAGGATGGCTCTGGGGATATAGTGCTCAAGTTCGCCGATGGCTCGACAGCACAGCATAGCGCTGTGATTGGTTGCGATGGCATAAAGTCCTTGACAAGAAAGTGGCTACTTGGGAGAGATAACCCCGCGTCCAAGGCCGTCTTTTCTGGAAAATACGCCTATAGGGGGCTGATACCCATGGACAAGGCCGTTGAGATGTTGGGCGACGACGTAGCACGAAACAGCTCAATGTATCTTGGTTATCATGGCCACTTGCTCACCTTTCCGATTGAGCAAGGGAAGACGATGAACGGTAAGGTCAACCATGGTCAAGGAAGGACACTTGTTGACTATTGCAGTGGTCGCATTCAGCTCTCGCGACACCTGGGACAATGAGAAATGGATCGTGACTACATCGAAGGAGGAAATGGAGGCAGACTTCAAAGAGTGGGGTCCACATGTCCAGAAGATTGTTGGGGCAATGCAGAAGCCAGATATTTGGGCGCTGTTCCAGCATCCATCTTGCGATACCTATACCAAAGGCCGTGTCTGTCTACTGGGAGACGCAGCGCATGCGACCACACCCCATCAAGGCGCTGGCGCTGGCATGTGTATAGAAGACTCTTATATCCTCGCTAATCTGGTCAAGGACGCGAACAACGTTGACGAGCTGCAGCGAGCTTTTGGCGCGTTCGACCAAGTCAGACGAGAGAGAACACAGAAGAATGTGAAAACGAGTTACGAAGCTGGCAAGCTGTACGACTTCGAGCTGTTTGGGGATGACCTAGATAAAATTGAGGACAGCTATTTGCATAGGATGAGATGGATCTGGGATATTGATCTGGAGGCACAATTGGAGCAGGCAAAGAAGATTATGAAGCAGTAGACGTGAGAGTTGATTCTAAAATTGTGACCTAAATAGCATGCACATCAGCTCTCGAAGAAACTTCTTGCCTAATCCATAACATCGTCTCTTAGAGAGAAGATCTGCCTCAGCACTTCATCCGTCTTCGCACCGATTCCATTATGGTACATCGTGTTCGTCATGAAAGTCTTGCATCCCTTGATAGTGTTTGCCGTTTCCATACTCAGATCAAGGTCAACATACATGTCGTCAATGTACACTGCGGCATAAGTAGGCACCTCGTTCTTTCTCAGCTGCTCCTCGTCGTACAGCTGCGGCCAGTCCTTCTCTTCTGCCAAAAGGTTGCCAACAGTCTTGAGCTTGGCGAGCTCTGGGTAAACATCGAACATGAAGGGATAAATCATCTCGCCTGTAAAGTAGACAGGTTGGTCGCTGTCCACGCGGGAGAGGGAGAACTCAGGGTGTTTAGGCATAAGGCGCTCCGCAGACCAGTTGGATGCCTTGCCTTGGCAATAGATTGGCTCATGGAGAAGAGCGTAAATGACGTTCGTGTCCCAGCTCTGTGCTGCCTCTAGTGCGAGAACGGTGGGTCGCGTCAAGTGTCCAAATTGGGTCAGATCAGTATCGGCGCGGAGAACAAATTCGTGGACGTCATCAAAGCCTCCATGTTTGCCGAAGTATATTCCAAGCTGCAGGAAGCGACGTGCGGAAAGGTAGCCTTCGCCGCCTTGGACGCGCACAGTTGTATCGCCGAAGCGAGAGAGGAGTTTGACGATGCGTTTGACGCGATCAATGTCTTCAGGGTATTTTGCATAATAACCTTCGTTCCTGCTCTTGACACGTGCATAAAGGCGCTCGTAAACTTCATCTGGGTCGTCTCTGAGTGGTGGCAAGCCGCCGAAGAGAAACGCTTCTTTGACTCCTTCGGGGTAGTGAGACAGGTAAGTCAAGCAACAGAATCCTCCAAAACTTTGTCCCATGATGCTCCATTTCTTCTTTTCTTCGGGATAATCCTCAGTCAATGCTTTTCTTACGGCCTCACAGTCCTTGACGATACTGTCAGCTCTGAAGCTCTTCATATACTCTGCCTGCACCTTCTCGTCGCCTCTCAGTTGTAAACTCGATTGGCTTATTGCAGTTGATAGACCGGTTCCACGTTGGTCTAGCATGAGCACTTGGTATCCTTTATCGAGAATTGTGTGAGTCCAGGAGACCTTTTCGGGACTGCGGCACTCGAAGCCTGGACCGCCTTGTAGATATACGAGCCATGGAAGCTGGGTCTTGGAGGGTTCAAGATGTGACTTTGAGGTATAGTCTGCGGGCTTTTCGGCTTTCAGAGCTGAGCGAGCGAAGAGCTGGATTGTTCCTGCAGAAGGATTGCCTAAACAGATAAGAAGTGTCAGTAGGACATTTACACCTTGTATAATTCCCGAGCCGGTAGTTCTGCAATAGAATGTGACTTTCAGATGGAGATGACGTTTTGAAAAGGGGGTTTTGCAACGTACAATAGTCACGAGGTACTTCGAAGAAGTGCTCGGTTATCCGTAGTTTGCCTGTCTGTAATTAGCTCAGAGATCTGATCCATTGTGCGAGGTTAGTGTGATACCAGGAACTAAATGGCTCTTCTGCCCGAGGATCTTTGCCGCTTGTATCATGTTCGTCATTGTTTGTAGTGGTGGACGTAAGGCGGGGAGTGGATGTATGATTGCTATCGATAAGGAGGCCCACCCCGTAGCGCCTGCTCCGAAGGATTCACGATACTGAACAGGCTGCACGCGACAATTTGTACTCGCACTTGCAGGAACGCATTTGTTTCTTATGATAAGTCAGATCTGGAGGCTTAACCCCAAACATTTTGGGCGTTCGTAAAATCGGAAGCAAGGTGCTATACAATCGACGCTGACGTTGGAAAATTTCCAACTGAGGGGCAAAACGCGGAGAACTTTCTATCGGCAGACCCAATAGCTGCCACACATACTGCGTTTTGCGACTGCATTGATTCAAGACCCAGGTTGAGAAATGGCTAAGGACAAGAAGAAAGCGACAGCGGGAGGCAAAGCCGCAGCAAAGGCAGCAAAGGCAGCCAAGCAAGAGAAGAAAGCAGGCAAAAAAGACAAGAAGGTCGCCTCGAAGACACAAGAGATTGACTCTGACGCGGAGGATGTCGACCTGGATGCCATCTTAGCACAGTACGCGAAAGAGCAGGAACAGCATCATGCGATAACGGAAATACCCGCTGAGCCGCCCTCTGCCCGGACTTCAAGCACGCTCATTGCTAGTCCAGCAAACGAAAATGAGATCTTCTTGTTCGGAGGCGAGTATTTCAACGGAGCGACCGCGAAGTTCTTTAATGATCTCATGATATACAACGTCAAGCAAGATTCCTGGAAACAAGTCACAAGTCCGAATTCGCCACTGCCTCGATCTGGGCATGCCTGGTGTCGCGCTGCAAATACAAAAGAAATCTACCTGTTTGGCGGAGAGTTCAGTTCTCCGAAGCAAGGGACATTCTATCACTATAACGACTTCTGGAAGCTCGATCCAGTCTCTAGAGAATGGACGCGCATGGAGGGGAAGAGCAAGACAGCCGCTCCCCCAGCGCGAAGCGGACATCGCATGGTTGGCTTCAAACAGTACATTATTCTGTTTGGAGGTTTCCAAGATACATCTGCTACCACAAAGTATCTTAATGATCTTTGGATATACGACTGCGTCAACTTTTCGTGGCATACACCAAAGTTCCAAGCAGCCCGCGCAGTACCCGACGCGCGGTCGAGCTTCAGTCTGTTGCCACATGAGCAAGGTGCGGTTATTTATGGTGGGTACTCTCGCGTCAAGACCCAGGCTGGCGGCAAGCAACAGCAGCAAGGCAAGGGTAAGAAGACTAGCAGTGGTGGGCCGGCATCGCGCATGGTACTGAAGCCTAAGGTTCACGATGATACCTGGTTCATACGCATCACACCTCCACCTGCTGATCAGCCTTCTACAACGCTTCCAACTGTATCGTGGGAAAAGCGTAAAAAACCAGCGAATGCACCGAACCCACCGCGCGCGGGTGCAACAATGGCTTACCACAAAGGTCGAGGTGTTCTCTTCGGTGGTGTGCACGATGTGGAGGAAAGCGAAGAGGGCATTGATTCTGAATTCTTCAATCAGCTGTTCATCTGGAACATTGAGCGTAACCGTTATATGCCACTTACTCTTCGTCGACCGAAATTGAACGCAAACAAGAAGGCTGCTCAGCAGGCGAACGTCAGCCGTCGAGATCGTGGCAAGGCCGCAGAGGAGGAGCTATTGGCTAATCTCAAGGCTCTCGAGATGAAGGCTGGAGTCTCTGCAGATGCAGACTCCGATGACGAAGCTAAGAAACCTAAAGAAGACGAGGAAGAGGAAGACACGCGACCAGAAAAGCCGAAGATCTTCGAATATCCACACCCAAGATTCAATGCCGCACTCACGGTACAGGCTGATACGCTCTATATTTACGGAGGCACATTTGAGAAAGGCGATCGCGAGTTCACCTTCGACGAACTCTGGTCTATCAACCTCAATCATCTGGACGGCGTAACCGAGATATTCAAGCGTGAGCTCGAAGATTGGCAAGGCAGCGAAGATGAAGCCGACTCTGATGAAGAAGATGAGGAGGACTCTGAAGATGAGGAAGGCGACGAGGATGACAAGTCTGTATCGACAGCTCCAACGAGCGTTGCAGAGTCCCCTGCTGTTGCTCCCATCAACTCGGAAGATCTTGGACCCCAGGAAGAGATTTCTGCGCTTACAGACACTCTTCCACACCCGCGTCCTTTCGAATCCTTGCGGGATTTCTACGCCCGTACATCAGAGCAGTGGCAGAATATTATTCTGGAGGAGTTGGAGAAGAAGGGCAAGATCGCCGAAAAGAGCCCGAAAGAGATCAAGAAACTGGGTTTCGACAGGGCAGAGGAGAAATGGTGGGATTGTAGGGAGGAGATCCGTGCGCTGGAGGATGAGCAGGAGGCAGCAGGTATCGGTGAAGTTGTTAGTCTGGCTGACAAAGAGGGTGCTGGAGTAGGAAGGAGAAGGTAAAAATATACGTTCAGCTTGCTGAGACTGAGAAGCATACGAGCTGTAAATATATAAAAGCTTAGTAACAGAGCACAGTAAAAGATGAGATCAGAAAGTCGGCAGATGACCATGTTACTGCTAAATCTACATAATGGCTTCAACCACTTCCGACACCCAATCCAACTGAACCGCACTGACGCCCCTAGCCCAAGCTTTGCCTGTGAATACAAACTCATTAAACACAATGGCCTCCACTTTCTTTCCAAAAAGCACCGAGCTAGGGTGAATCGCTACAGTTTGATTGCCTATCAACGTCTTGTAGCTTCCATCCGGCATTAATCTTGCTGTATTGGAGATGAATCCCCGTAACATACATGCTAGTATAGCCTGACTCCTAGCTTCCGAGGGCGCACTGTCGGACTCGTTGTCGTCGGCCGAAAGTAGCTTCTGTTGTGTGCATTGCTGCCTCAGTTGTTTCCTGATGCTCATCACATTCTCCATAGCACGGTGAGATACGTAGTGCTTGTCGCACCAGGCTTTGCGCTGTGATTTTTGCTCGGCGGCGTATCGTTGGACAGCCATGAGAAGTGTTAGGTGGTCACCTTCTCGGCGATACAGCTCACGTCGAGCTTCTTCTGCTTCTTCTTTGCGCTCTTCAGTCACAAGGTTCAGGAAGACGTTCTCGACGCTGAGCGCGGATATGACATCGACCACGTCGAGTAGGCAGTCTCGCTCTGGTTTCGCTGCTTCAACTAGTACTCGTCCGAGTGTAGGCGTGAGCGGAAATTTGGCAATCTTGAGACCAGTGTCGCTGATCTCACCGGTCTCGGTAAGCGCTTGTAGATTTAAGAGCTGTAAGAGAGCTTTCTCTAGGGCTTCTCGCGGCGGCCGATCGAGGAACGGAAAGCTAAGTACGTCATCGACGCCTCGCGCCTTCATCGTTAGGATCGCCTGACTAAGGTCGCAACGCAGGATCTCGGGTGTTGTGCGTTCTTCCATAGAGTTGTATCCGCTCTCAGTGTACAGCCGATAACATTGGCCAGGTGCTTCACGACCAGCTCGACCTTTTCGTTGAATAGCTGCAGACTTAGAGATTGGTTTTACCAGTAGCGATTCGAGACCCAGGCGATTGCGAAATTGCTTTATCTTTGACTTGCCACAGTCTATCACAAAACGAACGCCAGGGACAGTAACTGATGTTTCAGCAATATTGGTGGCAAGGATGACGCGTCGAGTGCGATAAGGTGTTGGCTGGAAGATGCGTTGCTGGGCATGTTGTGGAAGAGCGGCAAAAAGAGGCAGCGCAAGAAGCTTGGGAACCTCGTCGTCCATACCCTCAGCGTAGTCGTTTATGAGCTTCTCGAGCCCTTCGATGGTGTCTTGACCTGTCAGAAACACGAGGATGTCACCTGGCAAAGGTTCCTTGTAGTGTATCTGAAAGACAAGCTTTAGGGCTGCTTCGACCCAGTCCTGCGTTGGCTGTGGGAGGTACACCGTTTTGACTGGATATTGGCGACCTTCTACGTAGCAGGTCGAGACGTTGCTTTTGTTTTCTGTCGCAGTCTTCGCGACCGTCTTTTCGGTGTTCGACACAGGCTGGCTGTCTCCAAAGAACTTGACTAGACTCTCCACGTCTGCTGTAGCACTCATTACTACGACCTTGAGCGGCTGCTTTCTTGCCGTGCTACCCTCTTTCGTGGCCACCAGATTTCTGAGGAATCCAAGGATCAAGTCGACGTTAACACTTCGCTCGTGGACCTCGTCTACGACCACCGCGCTGTACTGCAACATGTTCGGATCTCTGAGCATCTCTTGAAGCAGCATACCCTCTGTCAAAAACTTGACTTTGGTGTGCTTCCCTGCGGCTGTATCGAAACGGACGCTGTATCCCACCTTTGCCGTAGGGCCTTTGTCGCCAAGCAAGCTGCCCATCTCATCTGCCACACGGCGTGCCAGCGAAATCGCGGCTACTCTTCGAGGCTGCGTGATTGCTATACATCCGGTACACCAGGACTCGTTGGCCAAAAACTGGGGCACTTGTGTTGATTTACCGGAACCAGTTTCTCCGGTTAACACAAGCACGTTATTTCTCTGGAGAGCTGCCCTGATGGCGTCCGCTTGTGGCCAGATCGGAAGCGACTTACGGACCTGCCGTAACTCATCGCGCTTTTGGATCACGTGAGACGGTACTCTTAGGTCCTGTTGTAAGTTCCGGGCTTTGGTGGGCTGCTTGTGTTTCGGCTGTGTTTGTTGATTGGGTATTTGCTCGGGTTTGCTGGGTTGCGTCGCCTCGGATTTTATTTTCTTGGTTTCGCCGGCTTGAGCCACGCGTTCTGGGGTAGTTTTGGAAACCTCATCGTCAGAATCGTCGAATTTTAACAGCTGTCCAGCTCCCTTCTTGCCGCTCCAGCCATCTTTCGTCGGCTGAGCTCTCTTTCTCTTCTTTCCTTTCTTCAGTTCTACTGTTTGGTCTTCCTTTTGTTCAACCTGCAGTTCACCGCTCTTTTCCTTGGACATCCTCGTTCTTGTGACTGAATAGACTGAGTGCGAATTTTGAGTAGGTGCGCTTGCGACTGGATACGCGTTGCGCGTTGCCAATTTTTTCGACCTTCTAGAAAACTTTATCGATAAGAACGCGTGTCTGAACAGGGTTAGCGTGACAGGGATCCACCTTTACCTCCACCTCCACCCCACATTCTTAGTTGCTCCTCGCCTTTTCATGACGACGCCGAATAGGATGCAGTCGTATACACTGTACGGCTCCGTATCTTTCGGAATGAAATGCCCCGATTCCATGCGCTCTATGGTTGACCCCGCCGATGGCGGTGATCAACTAGAAGATGATCAACCGGTAAATTAGCCTGCATCACGGAGGATGCCGTCATAAGCCCTATAAAGATGCGTCGGCAGGGCCTAGTATGAACGAATCACGAAGCCATCGTGTAACCATACAGCTGAAGATGTGGGCCGGAGCCTTGCTTTTGCTTTCTTTTGTGTCGACAGGCGTAGAGAGTAAGATTGATCGTAAATCAATTGTCCAGCAATATAACCTCAGGCTTAACCAATCGCACCCATATAGCCCAGTCCAGGTTGGCAACGGGAACTTTGCGTTTGGTGCTGACGTTACTGGATTGCAGACCTTCCTTCCACACAATTCTCTTTCATCGTGGGGATGGCACAACTCGACAACGAATCAGACTCCAGCAGACTATACCGGCGTCGATTGGTGGACTCACGGTCGTCTTGTCAACTACGCGCAACCCAACCCCGAACAAAAGGACATCAGTCAATGGATGATTGCGAACCCACATCGAATCAACCTGGGAAGAATTGGGCTGTGGTTTGGCGGTATTGCCGGAGGCAATGTCACCGAAGAGTTACTTGATGGAAGAGAACAGGTACTGGACCTCTGGGAAGGTGTGATCAGCTCGTCTTTCTCCATTCATGGAGCAGAGGTCCGGGTGACGACTGTTGCGAGTCCGGAGACAGACACTGTGGCTGTAGAGATATCCTCAAGCCTAGTGAGGACAGCAGGATTGGGTGCCTTTTTCGACTTCCCTTATGCGACCGGGAAGAACAAATTCGATGCGCCATTCGTTGGTCTCTTCAACGCTACCTCCAACCACATCACGACGGATCAGTATAGAAATAGAGGTGCGACAATCACCCACACTTTGGATGCGACGACATATGTAGCGGACATTGCCTGGGATGGGTATGCTCGGCTCTCGCGCCTACACAGCGATGAGCACAGGTATATCCTGGCTGCTAGCCAAAACTCCGAGAAGCTTTCGTTCACTGTTACATACGCTCCTCGCGTGGTCAACATGTCTTGTACTCCCGAAACGATCAAGCAAAAGGCTCAGACGTGGTGGGCAGACTACTGGTCGACTGGCGCATTTTTGTCACTACCTTCAGCTAGCAACTCTTCGGCTGATGAGTTGCAGCGCCGCACGATCCTCTCACAGTACCTTCTGGCTGTCAATGGGGCTGGCAAAGATCCTGCACAAGAATCTGGCCTCGTAAACAATGGCTGGTACGGCAAGTTTCACATGGAAATGGTGTTTTGGCATCTGGCTCATTGGATGTTCTGGGACAAATGGGACCTCTACAATCGTAGTATCGGCGTTTACCAGCGCTTCCTGCCCAGCAGTTTCGACAGGGCAGAAAAGCAAGGATACAAAGGCGCGCGCATCGGCAAGATGAGCGATCCCAGTGGCCGGTCTGCGCCAGGCGAGATCAATAGCCTTCTCATCTGGCAACAGCCGCATCCAATGTACTTTGCCGAAATGGAATATCGATCTTTCCCGAATGAAAAGACTCTGGAAAAGTGGGACAACATCTTGACGGGTGTAGCAGACTTCATGGCCAGCTATGCCTTCTGGAACTCCACAACGAATCGTTATGATCTTGGGCCTCCGATGTACCCAGTCTCTGAGAACACTAAACCCAACGACACCATCAACCCTACTTTCGAGCTGGCATACTGGCGATTTGGTCTCGACGTGGCATCCAAGTGGCAAGCACGGCAAAACAAGTCTGTTCCAGAGTCTTGGATACACGTACATGATAACCTCGCACCCTTTCCCACCGAAGAAGATGCATACGTAACCTATGAAGGCATACCTGACATGTGGAGCACACCAGAGTATACAGAAGACCACCCTGGTATACTAGGTATATACGGTAAGGCACTCCCACGTACGAACTGCAATATGAAACATACACTGACTCGGTACACGCGATCTTTAGGCTGGCTACCTCCAGACTCGCGCGTCAACACGACAGTATTCAACAACACTATTGCAAAAGTGCACGAGACCTGGAACTTTCCTTTCTCGTACGGCTGGGACTTTCCGCTGTTGGCCATCACGGAGGCGAGGAGGGGTGATGCAGAACGAGCGGTTAGTCAGTTGCTCGATGTGAATAATGCTTTTGACGAGGTGGGTATGCCGGAGGGTGGAACGAGAGTGCCTACGCCGTACTTTCCGAGTGCGGCGGGCCTATTGCTTGCTGTGGGGATGATGTGTGGTGGTTGGGATGGGTATGAGGGCCCGGTTTGGCCGTCACATTGGGATGTTGAGTGTGAGGGTTTCACCAGAGGCATGTGAGTAGCCATGTGTTACGAAGTGATCCAAGAACTCATTTTCTTTTCAATGTATCCAACGCACGTTATTCCTCTGAGCCTAGCAATGCATCAGTTGCGCTCTCTAGAAGCTCTGTGCACATTGACTCTTGCGACGGCTCCATCTCCTCGAGGACGTCCGTAAGAGCGAGATTCTGCTCATCTAAAATTGAGACACCCAACTTCAGCAGTCCTCTCGCAAGCTTGTTGAAATCCTTCCAAGTATTCAGTCTTCTCCTATCTACCCACTGCTTTCTGTCCCACCAGGAAAACGGTGCTCCACCGAGATGCTTACCTTTCGAAACTACGCGAATTGTATGCAGATTTCTTTCTGGTGGCAACGATTCCACGGTCTGGAATAGATGCCTTAGTATCCGCACCTGGTAGCCCAAGTTCTCACCGAACTGGCAGATGAAAATTTGCGTAACTGATACAGGAAGGCCTTCAATGACATCTGTTATGTCAAACTGCTTATATATCTCCAGAGATGGTGTATAGGGAAAGACTGCGAGGGCTGGGTTAGTATTGTCGAAGGTTACTATTTTCAAGCCAGCGCCATGTTTTGCCATGAAAGCTGTCAGAAGATCGAGGTCGGGCCGTATAGTCCTACCACAATAATATGGCTTCAAGCAAGAAAAAGCCGAGAGAAGGGGCATATTCCACTGCGTGAGCCACGCCAGTAGTCCATCAGTAGCGGATTCCGTGACCACTTCGAGTAAACGTAGTTTCGGAAGGTCAAGTGGTTCGATGTCATTCCGGAAGGGGTAGGGAACGTTGAGGCGAAGGTCTCTCAGAGCTGTAAAGTGCTTCAAAAGTGGAAGGCATTCCGATGTATGGATTGGATCGCCAAAACCTATACCCAGTTTTGTGAGCTGTGGTCCGTGCGAGTAGGCAATGGATGCCATGTTGGGACGGTCGAGGGCGATGCGGCAACAGAGTTCACGGAGGTTCTCCATACGCAACATTAGGCCGGGTAATGATGTTTGCATCGATTTCGAGAATTTTGTAGTACCCTTCTCGCAGATATCTTTCTGAATGCAGAACGAGCGAACCCAGGAAGCCTTGGTGGTGCCAGAATCGGTCGTGTTGTGCAGGAGACTGGCCAGAGCTGTGATGTGGTCTCTTGCCGCACCAGGACTGCCTTTGAGTCCTGGGTGGCTACTGTTGCGGCCAAGTACTACATGGCGATAGACGGCTGGCTCTATCATGTCCTGTGCAATGTCAGGCATATGGAGGATGAGATTAGTTTCGAAAAGGCAGTACCCTCCATGATCTGCATACATGTTGCAATTTCTGTAGATGACGAGTGCTTTTACGGACATAGCAAAGAGAATGATAAAAAACGTGAGTGTCGTAGGTGCCCACATGGTCGAATATATTGAGCCATAGCTCGGCCGGTAAAGCAGGCAAGACGTGAGTCTTGGTGGGGGGTGTATTGTGCTGTCTGCTCGTGTCGTTCATGATGTGACGGGTGCGACTTGGAGAGAAAGAGGGTCAGTTGAGGAAGACTGTCTTGAGGTAGGTGCGTCGGGTTTAGGCATCCACGCATCCTCAGTTTAGACGATGGGTAAGCTAGTTCTGATCAGGTTAGATGCCTGTAACTAATTCGTGAGTGTAGTGACTTTGAATCCCGGACGCAGCGCCTCACACGAGACGTACCTTTTAATGGATTCCATTGCATGTCACTACAGATGAATGTGATGTCACAGTTCTGCAAGTCTTCTTATCTATTCGTCTTTTTCTCAAGTGGCTCCTCTAACCCCATGGATGCCGTAGTAAATTGAAATGCATAAGAAGGACACACTGGGGTATCGATGATTTGTTCGTTTCTATCTTACATCATGATATAGTACAGAGTCGTGACTTGGTTCCTCATGACCATCGAATCTTCATCCTCCACTGATCCAGCTTGGCCTCCCACCACGTCTTTTTAGGCGCGCGCTCAATCTCTTCCATTAACCTTGTGTAGTGCTCGGGTACCGATTTCGGCTTTAATACACCCGGCGACAGTGCATATTTGGTACTATAGCGGTTCTCCAGTAGCGAAAATAGTGCGTTGACTTGGGCTTGCTCGAGCTTCGGATTCGCAGGTGGGGATGATGCAGCTGGTGTTGTGGATGCCGGGGCCTGAGGCGTTGCGCCTTCTTCGGGGGCGGGAGTTATGGGCTGCACGCCGAATGGTTTGCCATGATGCTCGATTGCGCGTGTGAAGGGAAGATTGGGGCGCAAAGCGTCCTTGGGCCAGAGGGCGAGGAGACGGGTGTATTGTTTTGCGATCTGGCGGAGGCGTGTCAGCTGGCTATGGTGCGATGCATTTCTGTAGACTCACCGTGTTTGCCATGGCTGCGGTGTGTGAAAGGTCGACGACGGGCCTTGAAGCACTTTGCTCGGCGGCCCAAAAGTCGATGATGCTTTGGCAGCCAGGGTCCAGTCCAGATTCACCGTCCGTGCATTATTGGATCGTGGCGCAGCACGCCATGGCCCAAAGCGACAAAGTCAGGCAACTGCATTTGAAACGCCTCCTCCGCCCACTGCATCTGCATCTCCCGCCTGACACGCTCCACCACCTGCACTTCCCTATTCCAACCGCCGCCTCTCCCTCGTTCCCGCTTGCTGCCCGGCCTATTCCTACGACTCTCACCCCACGACACACAGTAGTAAACACAGCATCGCTCCCTTCACGTCACACATCCGGTTATCCGCGCAACATGCCTAGCCAGGGCTACGAGAGGGTACGCCGTCCCCGTTGGTCCCAGCCGTCATGCGCCCCCTTGCATGGCTTTCGCAATGCCCAAACTAACGCATCCACCCAGGTAGCCGCCCAGGACGACGAAGAATCACCCCAGAGGTTGCAGGCCGGTCAGCAGTGGCCGCCGGCATCGCCGCCACCGTCATTCCACTCGCGCGCATCATCACCAAACGGCACATCACGACGTCTTTTATCCGAGGATCCGGCCACAAACGAGGAAGACTGCACGCTGGCCGACACGTTCGACTCAGATTCCGACTCAGATTCCGACGACGATAACGATGGGCGCGATGATCGGCAGCGGCTGATGCGGGGAACCCCCAGCACAGAAGACGAGCCCGTGGCACCAGGCATCCAGAGGAGGGTGACGGAACTGCCAGTGTTCAACACACAGGCGCCGAGCAGCGGACGCGTCTACGGCGGAGGAAACGGTGGTGTATGGGCAAATCTGAGCGCAAAGCCGACGAGAGGAGAGGACGCCGAGGAGAAGCCTCCGGTGCGTATTCGACTATACATGAATCATGTCGAGCATCACTAACAACTACCAGACCTACGAACAAGCTGCCGCAGATGCAACACCACCCTATTGGGAAACCACCATCCTCGCCCCCGGCACTTTCGGCGACGAAGTCTTTGTCGAAGGTCTTCCCGTCGGCTCCCTCTTCAGTTTCCTCTGGAACGCCATGATATCCATGTCCTTCCAACTCGTTGGTTTCCTCCTCACCTACCTGCTCCACACTACACACGCCGCAAAGAATGGATCCCGTGCTGGTCTCGGTATCACACTCGTACAGTTTGGTTTTGGTTTCCGCTCCGCCGTACTTAGTCCGAACAACGGCAGCAACGACAACCCTGGGCAAGGATTCGACGGCGGTGTTCCTAATGACCCAAATGCCCACGACTTCGACCCCAACAAGGTTGGCAGTGGAAACACGGGTGGCAGTGACATGACACCCGCGGCGAGTGCCATTACAGGCAGTGACTGGATAGCATACGGACTGATGATTGTCGGCTGGTTTATCCTAATCAAGAGTGTATCTGATTTCATCAGGGCAAGGCGGCACGAGCAACTTGTTCTCCAGTCTCCAGACCGGGGGCTGGGTGTAGCTGTTGTCGCCGAGGGTGAGAGCCCTGAGCGCAGTGTATAATTTCTTCAAATAGCCTTGGACTGGCATTTTCTTCTCTCTCTTCATAGCGTATTATTTGGTTGCATCTAGGCAGGAGTTCTTCTTGGTTAAAGACAGATGGAAAGATGCGAGTCTCGCTGTTGTAGCAGCACATTACTGCACGATTTTCCTTGCTTATCTACTACACTACCGTTTATATCCCGATCCACGGGTCTTGTTTATACAAAGGTCTATTATCTGCACGCCATGCTGATGCGTTTACATTAGTGCTGGTGATGATACCACGATAAAGCTCATAGAGTACTAGCAATGGTAGAGACATGTTGAATTAGTCTATTGATTCTAGTACGTGCACAAATTGCGCTGGGTATCTTGGGGGCGAAACTTTTAAACAAAACGACTCTTGTTAGATTGCACTGCACCCGTTCGATACGATCAAATCATATGCCTGGTGGAATGTTAGTCTACTACCCTCTCAAAATGGGGTATGCATGTAACCTACCACAGGGAGCCAGCACGCAAGAACCTTCAGACACGACAATTTTAGCATGCGATCCAAAAGAGCAGCGATGGGTTACATGACAACGCACTTTTCAGTCGCATACACCTCGCCATACTGGTCCACGCCTGCCATCAGCTCGTTGTATCGCTGCTTGTTCTTGACTTCTTCCGGGAACCACTTTTTGAGAAAGGCGGCTTGCTCGGTATCCAGGTTATCTGCAACAAAAGTCGTTAGAAGATTTGCAACAGGTGGACAAGGAAGGAATTGCTTACCAGAGTTTGCATCGAAAACTGTCTTCTCTCGGCAGAACGGACAGTTGTACTGCTTGTTGTTCTGCATGACAATCAAGCACCTGATGCAAAAGGTGTGGTTGCAGCTGAGTTTGACGGGCCGCCATTGGATTTCCATGCACATGGGGCACGAGTAGTCGTCTATTTGCGGGACGTGGGAGAGGATCTGTGTGTTTACCTCTGCGCACACGGCTTTGGCGAGATGTTCAGAGAACTCTGGATATTCTACTTGACGGGGGAATGTGGATTTGACGCCCAGAGCTGTGCGTTTGTCGAATTCTAGAGAAATGTTAGCCTAGCGCGTCCTGTGTCGGACAGGTTCGCAAACATACTCTTGAGAATCTTGATCATGGCATTGTGATTGATCTCGCCGAATCGCAGGCCTTGGAGAATCTCTCGGTTAATGTGCATGAAAGTGTTCAATGCTTGCAGGTTCTCCTTCTTCTTCAACTGTTCTACCAGACCGGCCTTGGCAATCTTGTTTGAGAAGCCAGCTAGTCTGGCCATTGCCTTTTCCGAATCATGCGATTGATGATCCAGTTCTGTCGTTCCAAAGAAGATGCCCTCTTCGACGTAGATCTGGAAGATCTGACGCCAAGCAGTGAGCATCTTCCTATTGGCTCTCCGGTCGGGGTTGGTCAGCTTGGCAACTTGTTTCCCTAGTGCTTCAATCTGAACATTCATGCGTTTCTGTTCGCGCTCCTGCAGCTTCTCCAATCCGGTGACTTCACTGGTAAGCCTGGTGAAGAATTCCGTGTCGGAGGTAATGGGAACCTCGACTGTCCGGTAACCAGGTCGGCTGCGAGGTGTATTCTTTGGAGTGGTCGTCACGGGATGAGATGGGTCTACAGGGTTGACGGATTGCAGTGACGAGCCCGAGTCGTCCAAGACGCGCAAGTCAGACATGCCAGTTTCAACGGCCAGCATTTGGAGTTTGCGCCTGGTCTCGTCGTCTAGCTGGGCGCTCAAGACTTCTCCGCTTGTCTCGTTTACGTAGAAGAGCAGCTTTGGGTGGAAAGCTTTCCGCGACGAAGCACAGTCGGCGGCGCTATCCGGGTTGAGGATGTATTCAAATGGTCTTGTTTGTTCGTCATCATCATCTTGTGTAGAGGCGTTGTAGTCCTCGACATGCTTCAGCAACTTGGACAAGGTTGCAGGATCAAGGCCCACTTGGCGCAGCTCGTCGGTGAGCCTCTTGATGCACTTCTTGAGCTGCGAGTACGAGATGGCGGAATCGACCCACTCTGGCGGGAAGCCTTCGTCCCGGAGTGTTTGCTTGAACAGATGGCCGAACTTCATGTTTGGGGAAAGGCCGGCGAGGAAGCGTCGTCAGACTGGCCGATCAGGAGACGCAGAGGAGGCACGTGGGGAGCTGAGTGGTTGCAACGCTTAGCGGGGTACCTTCCGCCCTTGTTCCGCAGCACTTCCGTCGACCAGGCTAACGGGGCCTTTCAGCGATCACCCACGCTTGGGATATGCAGCACAGATGCGACCGAGTACGGAGAGACGATGATGGAATTTGAGGATGGTGTTTCGACGAGTGTTGGGCGTGTGGAGGAGGGGAAGTGGAAACGAATGAATGAGGGAATAACGACTGGTCAACAACGTCAACTTGCCCTGCGGGTCATGCGCCTGTCTGCCTGCGAAGGATGCCGCTAGATGGAGATACCCGAGGATTCAATGGAGAATATCCTTACGCCATCGCGAAGACATGGGGGAAACGCCTCTCTTATGAATGAAGAACAAATACATGGCTTGTGCCGGCTTTCGGCGCTGTCTAGACTGTGGTGGCCCCAATAGCGCTCTTCTTCCATGACCGTTTGCTCAAACTTTTCGCTCTGCCTGTCCGCGACCAATCAACGCCAAGCGCACAGTCATAGGCGATTTGCCTGTCGTGACGCAACATGGCTCTTCGCGACTCACCAAAATAATAACATGTGAACCCTGGGATAATCTCGGTGTATTGCACGCCTGTCCGCACGCGCACGCGCACCGGAAGTGCTGTGAAAGCTCATCTACAAAACCACACGCCCACACCACATACGCCTCACGCAATCCGACTATAGCACCCGGCCACTGCAAATAGTTCGAGACCGGGAGAGCCGTGGACTAATTTCAGGCCATAGTGACTAGTTACATCAGAGCCAGCAATCCGTATGGGCGCGTCGCAGTCGACTGGTGGCGGGGAGGCGCCCAGTGGTGGGGGCGAGGTGACGACGAGTTACTACGAACTGCTGGGTGTAGAACGCAATGCCACACCAGACGAGTAGGCTAATCCGACCTGATAGCAACGCCAATAGTAACACGTCCCAGGCTCAAGAAGGCATATCGGAAGAAGGCGCTCGAACTACACCCCGACCGAAACTATGGCGATGTCGAACGTACCACGGCCCTCTTCGCCGAAGTCCGATCCGCATACGAAGTACTCTCGGATGACCAGGAACGCGCGTGGTACGATGCACACGAGAGGGACATATTGCGGGGTAGCATGGGCGACGAGTCTGGCGACCACTACCAGGGTAACATGAAGGTTACGACGGCCGATGACATTACGCAGATGATGGGCAAGTTCAGGGGGAACGTCGACTTTTCAGACTCGCCGAATGGCTTCTTTGGGTTCGTGCGGGACACATTCGAACAACTTGCCCGCGAAGAAGAGTACGCGGCAGACTACGACGACCTCGACGTACCAGATTACCCCACCTTTGGTCACAAGGATGATGAGTACGAAGGCGTTGTACGCGACTTCTACGCCGCTTGGAACGGCTTTGCTACAGTGAAGAGCTTTGCATGGCTGGACGAATACAACCCTTCTTTACAACCCGACCGCCGTTACCGTCGGGCTGCTGAGAAGGAAAACCAAAAGATTCGCGACGAAGGTAGACGGGATTTCAACGATGCCGTCAGGACTCTGGTTGCGTTCGTACGGAAGCGAGATCCGCGATACACCCCAAACATACAGACGGCCGAAGACAAGGCCAAGGCACAGCGTGACGCCAGAAAAGCCCAGGCTGCACGCGCGAGGGCAGCTCAGATGGCCAAAATGGAACAAGAGGAGCAAGCAGTCCCGCATTGGGCTACAGCACGTCCGGCTGATGAGGAAGAGGAAGAGAGTGAAGAAGAAGTCGAAGAGGATCTGTACGAATGCGTGGCTTGTAACAAGACATTCAAGAGCGAGCGACAATACGACGCCCACGAGAAGAGCAAGAAGCATCAGAAAGCGATCCAGGCCCTCAAGAGGAAGATGCAAAAGGATAATGCCCATCTGGACTTGGATGAGGATGCTCTCAAGAGCGATGAGATCTTACCAGCTGAGGACGACCTTGCGAATCATGTCGACGTCTCGGGTGATGAAGGCTCTGACGTATCTGTCCAAAACCTTGCGACGAAAACGACTGAGCTAGATTTAGACGATCAAAGTGTGGATAAAGAAGAAGCGCGTTCAAAGAATATAGCACCTAGTAACACAGTATCTGCATCAGCTACTGGCTCAGAAACAAGCTCAGATGTCGACGACGAGTATGCTTCGCGGTCCGAAATCGAGGCCCGACTTGCTGGTGCCAGCACAGAAGCTTCCACAGCAACGACCGAAGAACTCGAGTTGAAGCCTGGCGACGACACAGAACCAGAAGTCACTGCCCCTCCAGAACCCAAGCTCGGCAAGGCTGCGTTGAAGCGCCTGAAGAAAGCTGCAAAACAGGCGGAGGGTGAGGAGCCCGATGTAAAGAACAAGTGCGCTGGTTGCAGTGCTGGCTTTCCCTCCAAGACGCAATTACATCAACACTTGAAAGAGCATCCTAAACACGCGGCGCTCAAACCGGTTGCGAATGGTGGGAAGAAGAATAAGAAGAGGTAGTAGATATGGTCTTCTGTGGTCAGGGGCTTCTGCTGTTGATGGTGGAATGTCCTGGGCTTCTCTATATCCTCTCCGAAAGCACTACAAGTCTCATGGACTTGTACATAGTTAATCAGCAACAAAGCTATGGGACTTCTTGTCTTTGGTGGCGAGTTTTGTTATCCATGTCTTTTCGAGCATGCATGGCGTCCTACAGCATTTTGGAAACAGTGTCCAGTATGATTGGACAAAAGAGAAGACACCCCGAAACATAATTCCGAGCTATCTTCAGTTCGAAAGCTCTTGTGGCTCCTTGTTGAAACAACGTATGCTAATTACAAGACTGGGTCAACTTGCAACGCTGAGACGCAGCGCGCCGGATACGGTCTGACAAACGTGTTTTGTCATGCTTCTTCTATGGTAGGCATTCAGTGCGCGATGAAGCTGGAATCCAGGGAGGTCCGTTTCGATCAGAAGGAAACGCTTGTACAGTCTTGTCTAGGTGATGGCAGGTTGTCTACTGCAGATGACTAGGACAGATGACTAGGACAGATCAGAGAGTAAATTTCAAAGAAGTACTCATGTGGCAGGCGTACAGCTGTTGAATGTGCACGAGAACATTCCATCCATCGCAGTATATAACCATGTAGGCAAGGCACTTAGAGACGACTGCAGGAAGTTTTTCTTCACTTTTGGCACGCACTATGAGGAAAACGAAATCTCGCAAAGACAAGAATGTGCATTGAAATCGGCAAGCACTTTGATACCTTTACTATGCGACATGCTGCTATTGAAAGTTGTTTTCATCGCCCAAAGGATGATCTGAGTGCCGCAAATGTTGAGGCGACCGTGTTAGGATTTCTAAGATTGTGTCTGGACGCACCATGAGCCGTGACAGGATGTAAGGTCCAGTCTTGCAAAATGTTGTTTTCTGATGCGCGCAACTGCTATGCAGGGGCATTCTCGCATTGTCATTTGGGTAGACTAGTTTCATGTTGTTTTTAGTTCCAGACCACTCAACGGTATGTAGGAAAAAGCGATTGTTAGACCAGCAGAAGTGTCGCATCGACAAATAGCTTCTTGCGCTGTTTTGCTTCTTAAGCATCAAAGCGCCACCATCTGGTGTTTGACAGCCCCGCTATGCAATGTATCATGTATGATCGTGCCTTGGTGTCACTTGGAGACAGCTCAATGCGTTGGGACAGAATGGTGGTCAAGCGCCAGCTTCAGGCCATGCTCTCTTCTTAGTCAGGCATTCTACCAATCTTCTGTGCCGCACCCACCCGCTCCTCCATCGGATCATGTCGTATCGGTAAATGAAAGCACACGGGTCCAAAATTGGACAGAGCCAAGTGCCTCGTACACTCAGCTCACGACTTCTCATGAGTATACCGAGGCGTGAGCAGTTCTTCTAAACAAACAGGCATCTCGAACACGCGTTTGCCGATGATAAGATAGAGGGGCATGTAGACCACCCCTATGTGGCGCAGGGTCCAACGGCTGCTGCGTCCCAGGTTGAGGCGCTTTGATCTTGATAGCATGTGCTGATCCCACCTTCCTGATTATGATGACCGCCTGGCAACATCTCATCACGTCCCCGTATAGTCAGCACAGGACATGGAGCTGCAGTTATCAGGGGACGACAAGCCTACCTAAGCTCCTGCGCTAAGGCGCGCGTGCTATCTAAGAGTTCCCCGATTGCATGGCGTTGCTTATCGTTATTGCATCGGAGACTTCTCCAAAACCTCTACCTCGCTGAACTGTAATTGTATAGTTCCCGGCGGAGTGCAATCTGGTGATTTGCACGCGGTGCACCTAGTGATGCACGTTAGCGTTCGTGTTAAGAGTCGCTCGCATGCACGTGCTCTTGCCGGCTGACTACAGAGAAAGCTAGCCGAGCCTAAAGCGTCGTAGCGCAAGAGTCTGACTGAAGCTTCAACCCCTGAACGCTCCGCGCACGGCACTCCTATCCACTCTTTCCTGACACCTCCAGATCCTTTTGGTCGTATTTCACGCCATGCGCTTATCGTATCCGGTTCCAGCGGCTCTCTGATAGGGCCTCAATCGAACTGTCAACTCTCACTCGCCTGGTCCGTGATGGCGTGAGGATAGCCCAGGGGTTCGCATGGACACGCATCCGCCACAAATGGTTAGCTCTGCTCAGGCGCGGCTTTTTGGAATGGACGCTCGTATCAAATGGAGCACTATCTGACGGGCTCTTTTCTCTCGAGTCTTGTCCATCTTTTGGGGATCTTGCTTCTCGTCAACTTCGCCTCTCGACATATTCCTTACCCTCAGTCATTCGTTAATACAGTCGCGCGTTGTTCACTCGTTATGCAATCATGATTCCAAAGGCGTACCGTCTTTCTTTCTCACACCTCGTTTTCTATATCTCCACCTTTGTAATCGCGACGCAGTTATGGTCCATATGGGGACAGTCGAAACACACCTACCTACCTTTCTCTCATAGGAATCTTCAGCGGGATTGGGATTTTAACGCCGATGTGCACGCGAATGTGCATACACTTAGCCATGAGCAGTGCGACTCGGCATTTCCAAAGCTGTACCACAGTCTGGATCAGGCGGTGAGCTTCCGGCAAGGCAGGAAGGTGCACATTCAAGACATCGAGATCGAGGCAGGAAGATGCATGCTGCGGGTCATGATTTATCAGGGCGAGGTACACACCCCTTTGGAAGCTTTCCAGGTTGTATCTGACATCGTACTCCCAGTTGTTCGTAATCGACGCCGGAAAGCCAGAAGAATGCTACGTAACAAACGGAAACGAGAGAGAACGCATTCTCGGGACTCTTGCACAGATCGATCGAGCTGTCACCACTGCCTCAACATCCGACCCCGCCATTCCGAACGTCGAATTCTCGCTTTCCCTTGACGATCTGCCACGGCGATCCAGGAAACACGGAACATTCTTCGGCTACACACGGAAGGAAGGGCCAGAGTACAAGGACATTTGGATGATGCCAAACTACGCGTACTGGGCTTGGAACTATACGCACGCCCCGAGCTGGAATAGCATCCGGAAGGAGATCGAGCTCAAGGAGACCGAACTTCCATGGGCGAAGAAGGATCCTAGGGTCGTATGGCGGGGCAAGGTCAAGATGGCAAAGCTTAGGGAGGAGCTGGTCCGGGTCAGTGAAGGCAAAGAGTGGAGTGACATCAAGCCTGTGGTTATCAACAACGCCAGCGACCCGCATACCAAGGACGTTATGAATCTCAGGGAATTCTGCGGGTATGATACAAAGCCACGAAAAGACTTGCAGAACGATGCTAACCGCTTCTCAGATACAAGTTTACCGTTCAAACTGAAGGCACCTCCTACTCCGGCCGCCTTAAATACCTCCAACTATGTCGCTCAGCCCTGATCACACACCCTCTCGAATGGCAAGAATTCCATACCCATCTCATGAGACTGGCCGGCCCTGATGTCAACTACATCGAAGCATCTGAGAACTTTGGAAACCTCGAATCGGCCATGGAGTACTACCATGCGCATGACAACGAAGCAGAGGAGATTGCGAGGAACAGCTACGAGATATTTACTCGAAGGTATCTGACACCAGCGGCAGTAACTTGCTACTGGAGGCGGCTGTTCTGGTCATGGGCAAGTGTACAAGGATATGAGCCACAGTTGTACGTACCTGACAAGGACGGCAATCTGGTCATGAGAGGTACACCATGGACAGCATTCGCGGCCAACTGGCCCAAGGATCCCGCGGCTATTCCATGAGCAACGAGAAGGTGTGCAGAGAGCAGCATTGCATAAGCACTGGAGTATTTGGTTTTATATGCTTACGATACCCGCGTTCAAGCGTTTGAATAGACACGCATTATTATCTACGCTTATAGTAGTCATCCTAGGCGGGGCTGTTTTTCTTTCAGTCGTGTTATTGGTGGCTTTGGCAGTCTTCGTCCCTGCATCGGAGAACGCACGCGAGCAATATATTTTCATAAACCGGCACATGAGACCACATCTCCGCGTGTACTAATCCTAAGCGCTTACATCTGACAGGCATATTTCAATCCTGTTTCTGCATTCATACATGCGAAATGCAGACTAATGCACACTGTACTTTCGCTGGTTTACTGTGATGAAAAAGACTGCAAGAGGAATGCTCGCATCATCTATTACAATGCAGACACGAGCTTGGACGGAGAAGAGGATGGGTATGAAATGGTTCAATCCGCACTACACGGTTTCAACCTCTTGACTAGCCAGCTGGACACAGATCATGATCTTTTTACTTTCATTGCTTACCTGTTTCCAGGCTTACACTGCAGTTGCTGGTCTAGAACCAGAGTTCCTCATCGTCCTCGACACAGGTGTAGGTCACCGCAGCACACCCATCCCTCGATGGCCCACCTCACTCCGGAGCTTGACCACGCGCGGTACCAACGCAACTGTTCTTACACAGTTTGGTGCCAACTCGAATGCGACCCAAGTCAGTGAGCCCGTTGGTGCATATGCACTCGCATACTCATCTTTGACTTCGTTTCTCTTCTCGGCGACAGGGCAAGGTGTAGCCCGGACAAGTGTGGATGGTGGCGATGCGGAGACTATCCTGAACGATGAAGAAGATCACTATGGGCAAGCTGCAAGCATGACAGTTGCAGAAAAAGAACAAAAAATCTATTACGGCAACTCGTTTACGGGGTTAATCAAGAAAGCAAATTTCGATGGATCATCCGACTCTGTAGTGCGGAATGTGTCTCAAGGTCTAGACTATTCCATCCCTTCCTACGCCTCAGCCGTCGCCTACGTAGGAGGAATAGCAGTAGACGAAGAAAGAGGCTGGCTGTACTGGAGCTCTGTTCGCGGTGTTGATGGTGGAAGCATACGGCGTGTGCCTCTCAGTGGACTTGGGGAAGAGCAAGTTTTAGCCAGTGGGATTCAGACACCAGGCCAAATCCGTGTCGTAAACGACTCGTTATTCTGGACTGAAGGCGGTCGACAGAATGATTCTCCAACGGCCATTAAATATCTCGACCGTTATCTGTCCCAGCTTCCCACATCTGCTCTTCCGAATACTCCGATTCCGACAGGCACTCTCATCTCATCGAGCCAATCGCCCCTGTTCTTTGAGAATGATTCCACAGGCGAGAAACAGTCTCTTGCTATCACAAGCTTCACTATTTATCGCAATGCAGTGGAGCAGAAAGTCTGGTTCGTGGTTAATAGTGCCGGAAGAACGGTATTTGGGAAGCTAGTTGAGGTTGTGTGGCGAGGGAGTGGAAGTGGAAGGGGACCAGTGTTCAAGGTGTTGAGTGACGATACTGAGGATGTTGGTGTTCCTGTTGGGCTGGAGTACGTGTGAATGAAATGGATGAACGATCATTGCGATACCCACACAACGAGCCTTGCAGTTTATGTACGTCCTCGAACCTTGGTCCACGGCTCGGATGCCTATCTCGCAGCCATGTTAATTATTCTGTTGGAAGTAGTAGAGTGTACCAACAATGAGGCCAACAGAAAAACTCCGAAGTCTCGTGCTTGTGGGGCCCGCCAAATCAAGTGGTTTTGCAACCAGTGTTTCTAAGCAGCAAGTCGTCCCATGCCAAGCGCATACTGTCTGGATGAACCCATAGTGGAGGTTCAGCCGTGCGAAGGCAGTGTAGAAGATCCGGAACGTGTAGCTTGGTTCCTTCGATTGTAATTCACGCATGAGCATCCTTTTACTTGCGAATTCTCTCATTTGAGAGAACCTGTTTGCTCAGATCGTTGTAACTCACGCATGAGTCCGGACCTCCATCAGAGCAACCAGCAATTTCGCATGAGTTACCATTAACAGTTCTTTTCTTGAGCGTTCCAGTTCTCGCACCGCATTCAGTTTCTTTCCGGTGACGATTGCGAACCGATGGGACTCGCATCGGCTGGTAGGGTGCAGGATAGGCTAAATCAGTCTCGCTTATGCATATCGCATCCTTACGACACGCCACACGCGATAGTGCCTTCCTGCTGGTATGGGGCGCAGTCTGCAAACCAAGCTCAGGATTTTCTTCGCCGGTGATGTTTCCACATCGCAACTATCCTGCGACACTCGGTTTTTCTCTCCACGGGAGCCTCTCAATCATCTGTAGTATACGCAGGTCTAGTATGCAGACACGTCGTCATCTTAGTCTTTGAAAGAGATGTGAAGATTGAAGAGGCTCAATCAACGGGAATGTGGCGGGAACAATTCTTAGCGACCGGTCCGAGGAACCATAGAATTCCGCGGGTAGTAGTCAAGCGTAGAACATCCTAGCTGCGCGGACGCCGGCTGATATACCAATGCAGCTACTCGTCCGCCGACAGTACCATATAATCCATACGCCCGGTCGCTCGGACTACACGGTATTCCAGGGTTCGTAGAATATCGGCATCGAACCATCGCGTACGCCTGGAAGCATTTAAATTACATGTACACGGCAAAATATTGCGGTTCTAGCCACGCCACACGAGCTCGGGAACATGGGGATTCTTCTAGGTGAAGGCTGCGCTATGCCCTTCTGAATTCTTGTACCATGCATGCCAGGCAACGACAGGTAGGGCCCCTCTGTACGCCGGCAATGGTGACCCCAAATGGCAGTGTTCCGAAGCTTACTTAGGTAAATTCCCTGGAATTATCAGTCCGACCAACTTTGTCATCTCATCTAATAACCTATAAGAAGAGATTCAAGGCGCACCTCTAACACAACCGGTAAGCTACTCGTTCCTCGTCTCTCTTACAGTGACTGAAAATCTCGTCGCCCCGTCATTCAATCCGGCGTGCTTTCATATATCTGGTTTGATATATCCGATCGTTCTCAAACCACACGACATGCGAGGCTCCTTTCAAGCTGCGTTGCTATTGCCTTTGGCTTTAGGAAATGCGCTCCCATACGAGGGCAAGCAGTTCGAGAAGAGAAGTTTCGATCTCGTTGATGACATCCTCGCTGGCCTAGGTAGCATTAAGCAGGACCTGATGGCCGGTGGTGCTGCAATCAATCAGCAGCTCTATCAAGCTGTTCAACAACCGGCACAGTACAAGAAATGTAACCCGACCAACATCCAAGTCCGGCAGGAATGGTATGTCTCCAGTGCCGTAACGCTTCTCGATCTCCATACTGACAGTGCCGAAGGTCTACCTTCTCCAAGACTGAGAAGAAGGCATACATCAGCGCAGTTCAGTGTCTAGCGAAGCTGCCGTCCAAGACACCGAAGGAGACATGTCCTGGTTGTAGGAATCGCTACGACGATTTCGTTGCTACCCACATCCAGCAAACCTTCAATATCCAGTAAGAAATCCTTCGCAGACTGTATATGAGGCATACACTGACTTCGCATACAACATTTAGCGTCACAGGGAATTTCCTCACCTGGCACCGATACTTCACTTGGGCGTACGAACAGACCCTACGCAACGAGTGCGGTTATAAGGGTACCCAACCCTACTACAGCTACTCCAGGTGGTACAAAGATCCTACGAAGTCGCCTCTGCTCGACGGGTCCGACACGTCACTATCTGGTCAGGGTGCCAAGGGCTGCAGCAATCAGACCTTTACAGGAATACCGTCAAACAGCGACGTGAAAATAAAGATTCCGCATGGTCCAGGCGGTGGCTGCGTAACCTCTGGACCTTTCAAGGACTGGTCCGTCAATGTTGGCCCATTGTTTCCCGCATCGGAGTGCGTTCGACCAAACCCCAACACGGATCTCAATGCTGTTTTTGGCCTAGGCTACAACCCTCGTTGTCTTATGCGCGACATTACCAGCTTCACCGGCGAAGGGTGGTTGAAGGATGATGACGTGGTATCTCTGCTCAAGAGCGACAGCTACCAATCGTTCTGGGAAACTCTGCAAGGTGGTCCCCCTCCAGACACCTTCAAGAACAATTTCATGGGCGTGCACACGGCTGGTCACTTCATCATCGGCGGCGATCCGGCAGGTGATTTCTCGGCCTCTCCTGGTGACCCATTCTTCTTCTTCCACCATGCGTCCATTGACCGACTCTATTGGACTTGGCAGAACCTGAAGCCGAGTGAGCGTATCACTGCTTTGTATGGTCCTACCTATATTTCAGATCTTAGCTCGCCCCCCGCAACTCTCAAGGATACTTTGGACATGGGATTCGCGTATCCTGGACCGATCACCATTGAAGATGCCTCAAGCACTATGGGTGGTGCGCCGTTCTGTTACACCTATATATGAAATGTATTGCCTGTAATTTTATTGCCTCTTATAGAATTTGATAGCCGCGTTTAGACTATATGGATACATTCGCGGTGCGTGTGTGCTGGATATCGATTGTGATCGTGATGGATGAAATCTTCGAAAAGCTGAACCTAGAATTTTGTCTAACTGTACTGGATTTTGACTGTATTCTCCTGAGCAGTCTTGTTGGGGATTTTGGCTGTCCAATTTAATTTGGTGATAGAGAAAGCGGCGGTGACAGTGGCTATTGAAACGTTGTCTCCGGGTAAGACATTAGACAGCCATCGGAATAGGCGGTGTTGTTCAGAAAGGCTATCCCTTTTAGTTGGCCATCGCGCTGCTTGCTAGTTCAGGGAAACAACTGAGTTGAGAAGTGGCACGCAGTAAACCTGTTGCGAAGATAGCAGGAAAAAGAACGAGGGAGCGAGCGACACGATGTCTCGATGTAAGAAGTCGACCGCGTCTTTCAAATGCTTCCTTACGACACTTTTTCAATCATTACCCTCCTAACCACGCCCCCGTTCTCGAACTAGCAATCAACATAACGATAGGAAGAACCCCCGCGTCTTGTGTGTCCAGATTTCTTCTCAGATCTGTGGGAAACGAGTTTCATGTGACCTGTACACTTTGATCTCTGGCACCATACGGAAAGAGGTATGAACCATGTGCATGCAGAATATCTGCTTACAAGAGGAGGAATCACGTTGTTCCCGATGGTTCTTTGGTTGTCTCAACACTCCCATCTTCCTTTCGCTTCTAAACATCCAAGATTATAGATGTTGTGAAAGCTCTATCTTGCACATACGACCATAGGACACTGAAAATTAGGCTTCCCGTCCGCTCAGCCATATACAAGCAGTGTACCGGCGGATTAGTAGTTAGGTGGGTGACCACTAGCGAATCCCCGCTGTTGTATGTTTTTGCCAATTATGTCGAATCTTTTTTGCTTTTTCTCGATTGGGTAGCAGGAAGGATGTGAAACGGCGTGTTGATAACATGTCTGCACCCTTATATTCTGCGCTTTCGAAGTCCAATTCGACGTGGAGGAGAAGTCCCGTGCACTTTTGGCTCAGCGTTGGCACTGGCTCCTTGAACCCTTTTAGTAACTTTCCGAGCTGCCCGGCTTGAACCACCAGTACCACCTGGCTGTCTTCCAGTCGCAAATACTTGGACTATGCTCTGTATCCTTTTCGACCTTGCGGTCTTTGTGCCTGTCTCTATCTTCAACAACGTAGCATATCGATCGCTTTTATTCATGCTTTTCCATTGAGCTTCGGCGGCGGGCACCCGAGCAAGCGCATCCTTGAGGTCGTCAGGCACTACCATTGTAGCAGAGCCCGCATATGCACGATCCCATCTTCCGTCTGCCTTTGCAGCATCGACGGCCGCCAGGCCGGCAGGACGCATTCGGCCGTCCTCGATAAGACGCGATACCGTCCCGACATTCTTCTGAGACCATATACTCTTCGCTCGTCTCGGTGTATAGCGCACTGTCCAAAATGTATCATCGAAAGCGTTGGCGCGACCGTCGATCCAGCCATAGCATAGCGCGACTTCAACGGCTTCAGCGGCAGTTATCGACGGTACACCTGAGCTCTTCTTGGCAAGCTTGACGTAGATGCCTGGTGCAGTGGCATGTTCACGCTCAAGGAAAGCCTCGAAGTCTGCAGGCGTTGCAAACGTTTGTGTAGGAAACTCGGACGGCGTTGCCTTGGGCGGCATGGCGGGTTTGGGGTTGTGGAGAAGTCGAAGGGCACGCGGTGCGGGCCGCCGTAGGTTACGGACAGGACTTGTACGAAGAAGGGAAAAACTAGTAGCTATTGAGGCTAATAGTATGCGCAAAAGCATCTGCAGTTACTATGGGTGAGGTGCAGTCGCGGAGCCGCGCCGTACATGTCATGATACGTTCTGGAGTTAGGGGCGAAGCAACGCGTCAGGCGCGCCGTCACATGAGCGCGCGTGCGCCTGGCGAATACAGCATGTTGGTATAAAAGATGATCAGTATAGCGAAGTAGCGCAGGTACATGTGTTGCCACAATCTCAATTAATGTCAAAAACAGCTTTTGCACACCTAAACGCCAATCCCGTACCTGAACCTAGCAAAACACGACTCCACAGGATGCCTTGTTGTGATGTTCAGATCACAACCATGTCAACTAAGCCCTGAGTTTCGCCTTCTTCGTCATTTGCTCCTCCTCCTCCGGCCCAGATCTTGCACTCTTTGTTCCCACTATTTTAACGCTGCTCTCTTTCTTTGCATTCATAGATTCACGACCGACCGCGATATCGATATGTTGTTGGGCCGAGAGTACTCTAACGCTGTCCTCCTTGACCAAAGTTTCTGGAAGTGATCCGGTACTTGCTCCCACATTAGCTTCCATCAGAGCAACTTCTTTGCTCATGAGTATACCGATCAACCATTCTTTCTCCTCCTCCCCCTTTCGTTCGCACGCAATCCAAAACTTTCTTGCGTAGTTCATCAACTGTCATGTTCGACAGCTGCCACTTGACACGTATTTCAGGAATCGGACTAAGATTGGGATCCTTCGCAGGCCGCGCCGCTTCCATCTTCTTGATTACGTTCGAGGGCGCCATAAGCGTGTAATTAACACAGAGATTCGATGTGAGCATGAAGAGTCCGCAGATGCGACGAAAGGCTTCGCGACGACCAGGTTCGTTCTTGAGGTTCACGCGCTGGAAGGGCATGGCGAAGGTGTGGCCATCCCTGGCCAGGTTCCGGGCACTCTTGTAGATTAAGCACTCCAACCACTCTTTCACGCCCCATGATTCTCTCTCGTCACGGTTCGGTTGATCGTATCTGCAATACGACATGCTGTCCATCAGGTCATAAATCTTGACGATTGACTCTTTCATAGCTTCCTTGTCTTTCGGCGTGATGATTGGTACGGCAGTGCCTGGACGGAGGGGCATCTGGTCACGGAACATGGTCCAAGGCTCAAAGAAGTCGGCACAGAGAATGAGCTTGGGTATTTCTCTCGTGGAGACGAGGCCGAGCTCAGGGAAAATGGTTTCCCAGCTGTAGGGAAAGTCGACACCGCCAGACGTGGAAGTCTTCTTAAGGACTGACATTGTAGCCGTTGAGCAAATAGTGTCGTCAGTCTAAGTTCGAGGTAGAAGTTGTACACTGCTGTGGGGGCGAGGGTATGAGACGATGATCTGTTACCTTGTGCGTTTGTTATGCGCGCGCACCAGGTAGTGGAGAGGCTTGACTATGACTTGCTTTGGAATATGCCCGAGGTAGAGAGATGGGTATTGAAGTGATTGGGAGCCATGGACAGAAAGAAGTAGCGAGTCGTCATTCGAGTGAGACGTGGCCGAGACCTCACGCTCTAACGTTCTGCTAAGCAACCGGTGAGAGAAGAGCAGAAACACGTGAAAGAGGTAAGGGACGAAGTTTGGTATTATACACCGAGACGCTTTTGCTCCGCATATAATGTCAAGTAAAGTTGACGTACTCCTTCATGCAGGCTGCTCGCATTAGATAGCGAAGCTCTGCTCGTCCTTCCTAGGCCCCAGTCCTCGCTTTACACCGTCTTTCAAGCTCTCCCAGTTCACACCATCTATCCTGCGGCCGCGAGTACTGATATCAGCAGCAACATCGGTTAGCTTTCCGGTCGCAATCCTACGCATCATGACCAGATCTTGCGCGCTCTGGAAGGTCCTGCCTCTGCCCTCAGTGAGAAACTTCTCAATGTGTTCCTCCTCTTCTTTGGTGAACGGCAAACTGACCAACTCAAAGGTCTTAGCATCTCGCGTGTACACCTCATGTTCGGGGTCCTGAGACCAAGCGTTGTGGTCCAGAGTTTCCTCGACGAGAATTTCCAGCAGCGGCTTCTGCTCGTACCCTGGTCTGCTATGAATCCATTGGTACATCTCCGTGACGTTGCGGCCTGCAAGATATTTGGCAAACTCGTCCCTGGTCTTCTGATCCTCCAGCGGCGGCCGTACGCAGTTATAGTATGCCAACGCCAACACATCGTCCTTGGGGTCCCTTGCCATGCCCAAACTGCTCAGCTTATCGTTTCCAGTCAGGAGAGTGTACATGATTTCGTCAGGAAAGGTCGGTATTATGCCCGGGTATGTCAAATGTCCGACAGCTGTCGAGAACTGGAGGTGGTCTAGGAACCAGAGTCCTTCGACGAATGTCCAAAACCGCTTCTCAAGGTGTACGTCTTTCGCGAACGCTTCCGAAAGTTCAGTCGCTTCGTGGTATTGTGCTGACAAGTCTTTGAGCAAGTAAAACACCAGGCAGTGCTTGTTGTGCAGTGTGGTGTTGGACGAGATTATGCGCTGGTGAAGGTCGTGGAGTTGTTGCGGGGTTTTGGGAGGATATGCTCTGCTTCCTGCGTGCTAATTAGTGCATGGTCATTACCAAAAGCGATGACGACTTGCCCTTGATGTTCAACAGTGTCAACAGCCGCTCAAAGAAGGTGCGTCCACCGAGCGCAGTCCTGTATGACTGAATTTCCTGAACAAGGCCATCGTTGTAGTGCAGACCGTGATATACGGCGTCGAAGTCTTCGACATCAAGCATGGTCGTGATCGGGTGGAGTTTGTTTAGGCGGGGGTGTGTCGCGCTCCAGATGTTGGTGGACCTGTTTTGATTCGCGTTGATGTTCAAGGTTGTCGGCCCTCGCGCAGTCACATGATGATTCCGGCGGCCTTAGCGCCAAATTCACAACTACCGCTTTGGATGCATCCATGTACTCATCCAAGACATGTCTTCAACTGTTCAGAGTCTTTGATCTCTGAACTACACTCGATACATGCCCCGCTCTTCGTTCGAGACTAAAGGGCGCGCCTTGCTTTTGTTCCGCATCAGCTTGAAACAACAGTTACTCAAACTCCGAACGTTGAAGCGTCATATCTACAATACCTAGGTAGGTATCCAACATGCCTGCGGAACGTGAGCTTGCCGCAGCCACGCAGCCTTCGAATAAGCATACCCAGCCTTGGTCCTCCAAATGCACGCAGTATTCCAACTCATTTCGACTCATGTTGGTGAACTGGCAGATGACAAATTGATTTCAAGAAATATGGAGTAACAATAAAACAACACTATGCCAAATACACATGGTCGTACGAGGTGGATACGCAAAGACTAGGATGTGAACTCCATGGCGCCATGGCACGTCAGCCCAAGCCGTACACACTGCATCGCAAGACTCGACTGATGTGGGTTTCTGAACGGTTCAATCAGCGACTGCATGGCTTGATTGCTACATGCATGGCAACTGAGACTCCTCCTCGGCAATGGTACCGAACGGAGAGTCGGGGCGATAATTTCCGAGAGCCGACTGCATGGACTTAAGGACATTCAAGACCTCCATGACTTGGCTTGGATCAGATGATGGAAAAGTGTTTTCGAACAAGGAAAGGTCGATGTCCGCTCAAGCGAATGGTTGTCCGCGCGCCCCACCCACTTCGCACGTTCGCGATTCGCGCCTTGCAGGATCGGTGAACCTTTGCATTAATAACGTTGTACGATTGCTGTACGGCTAGGCAAAAACTTGGAGGCCTAATGAATAAGCATACCAATGCGATGAGTCAAACTCGGAGCTGCATGGCTAAGTCGTACTCAGTGTTGGCATCTGATGCAAGTTCGTGCCAGCACTGAAGTGAAGCCCTGGTTGGCATGCGGACAAAGATGTCAAAGCCAGAGATCACGATCCTAGAATCCATTCGGCTGCTATAGCACATGGGAAAGAGTGACTAAACATGACATGACAACTCGCAAGCAAGTCTCTTTCACCATGAACCACAGTATCCGCAGGCTCGGAAGTGGCCGGATGACAGCAAAACACATGGAAATCGGAACCTGATCAATTTGCGGTCTGCGCACAGGATTGTACCCGTCTTTAGCGCGCGTTGCCAAGAAGGAACAAAGCTTATGTGGATTAGAAGTATGGCGCAGGTGACTTTGACAACGCAAAAGCCAATGCCATCTTCCGTGAGGGTGTGGCTCGGGCGAAGTCTGGAGATAGCGGGAATGGAATTGGCGCAACTTCGCTAGGGAAAAAAACATGATCTAACAAGCGCCTGGTCCTAGTTTCCGGCACATCCTAGATCAAGGTGGTGAAGATCGCATGTGAATCTTCGATTTGAACGCCCTCCACCAAGGGAAGGCCGAGACGGATAGTCGTTGTCACCGGAACCCGACGCAACTAACACATCTCCTTGTTGCAGGCATGGCGTGACACAATGAGTCTTTTGAAAGTGCGCGGTGGCGATCGGATCGCACTTTGTAGGACTCAGCAATAGACAAGTTCTGCAGTGAGGATGAAGTGGTTGCAACTAGGATGGCGAGGTTTGCCGATGGAGTGTAAGATGCCATTACCTAGCGGTGGCTGACGAAACGGTTCTCAAGTCCGTGCTTGCCGGGGCCCACCAAGCGCCTGACATTCGCATAGGACGTCACAGCCATCGAAGAATGCGATGCTATCGGGAGTAGCCTCGCAGCTGACAAAAGTTCTGTCGCTCTGGCTTGAGCAAAGTCGTCGTTCCGAATCTTCCGGAAACAATGTAGATGCGAGTTATTTCATGGCGCTGGCCGCCACATGCATTGAAGAACCTCTCACTTTTCCGTCCGCTGTTTCCCTTGAGTCTTACATCTTATATCTCCAACTGCACATACCGAATTACAGCAGACTTTCACACGACTGTTTTCGCACTGCCATCCCGACACTCAGCTTTGCGCAGCACTGTCCGTACGAAACGTTTTAATTTCCTATTAAGAGCAACATATATGCCGAATCGCGGAAGTCTGACAATAGCCGCCGCAGCGCCGCTGCTGGAGCTGTTGCCGCTAGTAAATGCGCATGGACATGGAGATGGCATGGACATGACCGTACATGATGCGCCGGAATCGCAACCACAAAATACCGGCTTTGGAGGATATTGGAGTCTTTCAGAATATGCGTCGCTCATGTATTGGCACATCGGGCTCGAGATTCTAGCTTGGGTTTTCATTCTGCCAGTCGCAGTGATGTTCAGCATCGCTTGTTCAAGATATACTCTACCTTCGCAATTGGCTTTCCTCGCCACCAATGCGTTGGCGCTCGTGCTCGGCCTAGTGTACGACCACAAGACACCAGAAATGTACGCAGGGAACGCGCACAGTAAAACAGGATGGGCCATTACCTGGATCGCATCAGCATGGGTGTTCCTGGCTCTCATCCAGGCATACGCTGGGAGGTCCGAGTCGCATACCAAGGAGGACGAGTTGACGACCGCAAATATGCTTAGATATCAACGAGTACATGACGAAGAGCTCCCGGCTCCGTCTCGATGGTCCGGCGATTCGGGGCAAGGCACAGAACGCAACTCGGCGTCTCTATACGATGCCTCCCAGTCTCCTAGCGTGGAATCTGAAAGCCAGCAGTTCCCTGGTCCTCTGCGAAGGCCTACACATGACGATGACTCGTTCGGCGATGACGACGAGGACGATGAGAAGCGCGGCTTTCTTCACAATACGTCCATAGATCATTTCTTCTCTCGCAATGTGGCTCGCTTTGCAGTCGGACGGACACTCCAGGCGATTCGCCTCCTTTACGTACTGCTCGAGCGCACAATACTGGTGCAGGGTTTCGTGGCAATAGTCAGCGGCGCGGTCGTCTATGGTGGTATTGGGAGAGGCGGCGCAGTTTTCAACGTTTTGGCACACACCGTGAAAGGAGGGATTTTCTTTCTATACGGCTTCCTCACACTCGGTCGGTGGATGGGTGCATTTGCGGATTTTGGCTGGGCCTGGAACGTTAAGCCAACAAAGGACGTCGTCGGTCGTCGGAAGGCGGCGCTACCATCGGCAGAGTTTACCGAATCCTTCGTCATTTGGCTTTACGGCTGCACAAACGTATTCCTGGAACACCTGGCTGCGTGGGGCGATGCATGGACTGCTCAGGACCTGGAACATGTATCCATCTCGGTCATGTTCTTTGGCGGTGGTTTGGTAAGTATCAACCTGCTTTTCCACTTCTCACACGACATCGCTGACCTTTCTAGTTGGGAATGTGCATCGAGTCGACGAAAGTGCGAGACCTGCTCAACAGCGGGGTCGTCGCCTCGCAAGCAACCTCGCTGCAGAACGAATCATGGCAACAGCCAAGCCAGTACCGCTTCTCCATGAATCCACTTCCAGCCCTCATCATTATGCTGCTCGGCAAGATGATGAGCTCTCACCACCAGGACTCAATGGTCTCAACCATGATCCACACCCAATGGGGCAGCATGTTCATGGCTTTCGCTTTGGCCCGCGGTCTGACTTACATTACTCTGTACATCTCACCACCGACTTCCTTCCTTCCATCCCGACCACCTACAGAAATTATCACCGCCTTTTGTCTGATTTCGGGTGGTATTACCTTTATGGTCAGCAACAAGGATACCGTGGCAGCTCTTGAGTCGTATAATCTCGATGCCATGTTCATCTTTACAGTTGTCATGGGCCTCACCGCACTGCTCATGGCTTGGACCACGGTCGTCATTGCTATCAAGGGCTGGGCGCTGCGCAAGGAGAGTAGCAGCCAGCATGCAAAGTGCCATGCTGGAGTGTTGGCGTGAACGACGTCTCCACGAGACATCCTTCATTGATCGGCTGGCGTTTGATGTTTAAACAGCAGGAAGTTGGTCTTCCAAACTGGTACCCTATTCCTCTTCTTCTTTACGACCTTGACGCAGTCTTGATTTATGAGTGTATTGCAGTATACCCCGTTCTTCAGGAAGGCAGTCTAGACAACTGCATTGGATGCCTGTTTTGTTTTGGACCGGTCATAGTAATGAAGTCCGTCTTGGGCGTCGGACTTGATAGAGCCAGGAGGCTGTGGTAATGATAGACGGACGATGACTCTGGAAGTTAATACTAGTTCGCATCGACTGCAACTAGAAATGTGGTAATGCGAGTCTATGCCGAAGCAGGAAAGCCGAATCTTCAAAGCACAAGCTTCTTCATTCGCCTGATCTATGCATTGCTCCGGATGTCACCATAGATGTGTTGTGTGCTCACCGCGCACCGCGACCCCGTCCAGCAATCCCTCTCGCTATGCCTGTGCCGCCCCTGGTTGCTCTGGGAGCACCACCGCGCGTGGGTATACCGCCGCGCCCTCCCGCTCGCGGTATTCCCCCTCTTCCTCTAGGTACACCTGTTGTTTTTGTAGCTGGTGCTGGTGTTTGTGGATTCTGGAATTTGGAGGCGATTTTGCTGCTCGGTGGGTTGTCGACGAAGGAAGTGTCCGTTGTCAAAAAAGTGGCTTCCATATCTTCAGGGCCCTGGGAGCGATTCAGGTTCGCAGCACCCTGATCAGGCTGGTTCTGCGGTCGCTTGAACGATTCTTGAATAGGGGCCTACAATTCCCACATTAGTATGCTTGTCGCATTGCACCTTCCCCTCGTCTTCTCTTCCCGGGCCTCCTGTCACGCACCTCGGGGAAGTCTACGCAGAAGGCGTTCATGTTCATGCCGTACAAAAACCCTGCAAAACTCTCGGAGAAGCGTGCCAGACTCTCGTGCATCAGTTGCAATTGCAGAAAGTTTTGCTCGAGATCGGCCATGGCGTCGCTCAGCTCGGCAAACCCATCTTGCAGTCCCTCTAGTGCGTTGCCGGATGCGGAGGCAGCGCGGCCGCGCTGGGATGAGTCGCGTAACGAGGAGCGAGAAGATGCGCGGAGGGGTGTAGTCGGGCGTGATCGAGGCGACTTGCTGCGTGTGCGCCGGTACGAGGGTGTAGTCGTGGGTGTGGTGGACGCCATTTGTGTCCGGTGGGATGGTTGTTTACTTGTAGGGTTCGGCGGGACAGGCAACCAATGGCAGTGGCGACGAGATGGATCTATCTCGAGTGTCGTTGCTGTCTTGGAACGCGGTCTTAGTTCGGGCACGATACGAAGTCAACAGTACCCCACAACGCAGGGCAAGTGCGCTAGGACGGATTGGCTGATGATGCCATGGCTCATGCTCCCAAAACTGCGCCGGGACCTGGACCTCCCTGTCCTGGCATATCGCATTCCGCAGATTACCACCAGACGCCACTTTCAGCGGCTTACCTGAAGGCGTCCCGCTGCCGTATCCTATACGCAGAGTCGTGGCTGCAACTTTCGTCCGAACACATCCGAAAAGCTCTGCCGACGTCACACTAAGCAGACGCGAGCACTTGTCACCTCGAGGCTCAGCGGTCTGACACTTTTCCATGTTGCCTCGTGCACAGCCCTTACAACGACTACTTTACACCTCTACACCCAAGGCTCGACTAGCCGCGTACCCTACACAGCATCGCATTGCCCCACCTGCCGTCTCTAGCTATACGCATCGGGCCACACGCGCATACATTCTACACCATAGTCGGCGGAGCACGGCGAGGGCTTCTCATAACAAGAGCGGAATCAACTTTTGGACTGTAGGAATAGTTGCAGGAATCGCGATTGGCGGCGCACTGCTCGTTCCCCTTGTGCACAACTCTCCAAAACTGCAGGCAGCAAAACCTTCCACCTCCGCTCAATTCGAAATCACAGATCTAACAGACTCGTACCTCGTCATGGCGCCAAACACACCCGCGGGGAGGCCAGGCACTCTCACAGCAGAAGAGGACAAGAAGCTCCGTGAGCTATGGGCGGTTGTTATGAAAGTCTTTGGAGTGGACGTGGCGTCGGAAGCTACAGACGGCGCTGACGAGGCCGCATCGACTACCACAAGCGAAGCTGCAGCAGCAACAGACGGCAAGAAGGACAAGAAGAAGAGCAGACTGAACGTGTTCAAGAGGAACAAGGGCGACAAGGGCGCAGACGACAAGGCATCGACTGCTTCTGCAGGCTCTACTCCTTCAGACATCAGCAGGTTGTCCATATCGGCCGATGATGACAAGTTTGGCCAAACCGCAGAATTCAAGGCGGCGATAGCCAACATTCCCCCGGAAGAGCTGCGAAAGACCTTCTGGAGCATGGTGAAGCATGACCATCCTGATGCTCTTCTTCTTCGCTTCCTGCGCGCACGCAAATGGGACGTTGAGAAGGCACTTGTCATGATGATCTCCACCATGCAGTGGAGACTCAACGAGATGCACGTCGAAGACCTGCTGAAGACGGGAGAGCTCGCTGCCTTGCAGGCCCCAAGCACAGATGCCAAGGCTAAGAAGACCGCCGATGACTTCTTAACACAGCTGCGCATGGGCAAGAGCTTTTTGCACGGATTGGACGTTGAAGGGAGACCAATGTGTTTTGTTCGTGCGAGGTTACACAAGGCCGGCGAGCAGACGGAAGAGAGTCTGGAAAAATTCACAGTATACACCATCGAGACTGCGCGCATGTTGTTGAGGCCTCCGATTGACACAGCCGTAAGTTGATCTGCCTCAAATCCAGGCCAAAAATCAGGGTTACTAACCGAGTATAGACTGTTGTCTTTGACATGACCGACTTTTCCATGGCCAACATGGACTACACACCGGTGAAATTCATGATCAAATGCTTCGAGGCAAACTACCCCGAATCACTCGGTACTGTGCTCGTCTACAGAGCACCCTGGGTCTTCAATGCTGTCTGGAGCATCGTCAAGGGCTGGCTCGACCCCGTCGTCGCCAGCAAAGTACATTTCGCAAAGACTATTGACGAACTGAGCAACTATGTACCAAGGTCACAGATCCCAACTGAGTTGGGCGGAGACGAGAAGTGGGAGTACAAGTACCCTGAGCCCGTGCCTGGCGAGAACGACAAAATGGCCGACGAACAGCCCAAGCAGGAGTTGCAAAGCGAGAGGCAAAAGATTGTCGACCATTACGAGAGTACGGTGCTTGAGTGGGTACATGCGGGTGACAGCGCGCCATCCGAAGAGAAGAGAAAAGAGAGGGATGCCGTTGCAGAGCAGTTGAGGCAGAACTACTGGAAGCTGGACCCGTACGTCCGAGCACGCTCGCTGTACGACCGCGCGGGCGTCCTCCAAGACGGAGGTAAGCTGGAATTTTACGGCAAAGCACCTGAGCCTGCGGTTGCACCCGCAAAAGCAACAGAAACGAGCGCCGATGATCTTGACTAGGATTCGAAAGCTCAGTTACTCGGGTGAGACAGCGCTTTCAACACATTGGCCGACGCTTGAAAACAATCATAGCCCCTTTTCCTCATGTCTATGTGTTGTTGGCACAACCGGGTCTAGCATCCATTGCTCTAATGTGTAGTAATCTCTCAAAGCAAAACAAACCAAAACCCTCTGTATAGCCTCACCTTCCCTTTTGATTGTTCGCCTCGGAATACGTACTTGGCTCTAATAATATCTCCTTTTCCGCTTAGTAGCATTTGCTCCTACCTACTACTGCCTAGGTACATTAAACTTCCCATGGGCTGCTTTTCTCGTTTCGTTCCTTTACCGCCTTGACACGTTTCACCTGCGATAGAGAGTAGTCGCAGAGTCAGGCGTCACTGCAGAGATCGACCCAAGACTTTTTTTGGACTCGATGGCGGCCCAAATGTCCGATCGCAACGATGCACTAGCGGAAATGACGTCACGTTCCTGCTTCGGAACGCCTCGTTTGTTTTGCCCTTGTGGCCGACGTACTTGCTTCTTCTTCTTCTTCGGCCTTTAAGTGCTTTAGCCTCGGGTGGTTGGTGCTCCGCGCGTTTAGTTTCCCCTTTGGACTAATGCCAGCTTAACGCAACGTCGGCCAGCCTCGCAGGTTGGTGAAGCTACCTACTTGTGCTGTTTCGCTGACTTGTGCATGACTCCAGCGACGACCGGCGTTTTGGCAAACTAACGCGTCTCATGCATCTTGGTGTGTTGTTGTCTGGCTTCTGAGGGTTTGCCGATGGTCGATTGGATGGAATGCTCGTCTGCACAGGTGTGGTGTGCCAATCTTGGATCCAGTGTCCTTTTTCATTTTTCAGATTGCATGCTGGGATGTATGGTGTTCCATCGGAGGCACGTACGCACAGAACTTCAACAGGACAAAACCAACGTATGCCTGGAGCAAAACAAGATGTTGGTATTTTACATGAGTTTCGTGCTGTGATTTACATGCTATGCAAAACGCTCTACGAAGTAGCTTTGATATCCCTGCCTTCTTTGGTCCGATGGCTCTCGTGGTTGCTCACTTCGTCCATCTTGGTGGCCATCTCTCCCGCATCTCCAAGGCCCGTGTCTATCGTGTCGGCAGTTTCATCGACACGCTCTCTGGGGACTCCTGCGCCCATTCGTGATGTGGATCCGGATGAGACGTTCTTAGCGTCTGTCCTGTCTCCGTCTGCGTCGGCATTAGGCATGGTAAGGCCCTTTGCTGGCCGGTACGTGATGTGGCCTTGCGCAGCAGCAGCAAGACGTTGCTTTTGGCCTGTTTCTCCGGCGCGACCTAAGACGCCAGCAATGACCTGTATGCAGCGGAGACTGAAGTGCGTTAGTATGAGGCATGAGCTATTGTGCAAAGCTCGCTTACCTGTCGTCATTTGCGGGGATAGGATAGGTGACCCAGGTAGGATCTGCGTTGGTATCAACAACACCGATTGTGGGAATGTTGTTCAGCGCACACTCGTGCAGCAGGACATAGTTCTCGAGCGGGTTCATACAGACGACGAGATCTGGGCGGAGAACGGGCCGGTCGAAGAGCAGCTCTTCGAAGCCTGGGACTTCTTCGTCTAGCTCGTTGACCACCTTTGTTTTGCACCTGCCCAAGATCTGCTGGCCGTTGGTGATGCTTCCGGGGATCCAGCGCTCGAACAGATGGTATCCCTTGGCTAGCTCGGCCGCGCGGGCGACGGCCCTATCCTGCCCGTCGCGTGTGCCAACAAACAGGATCATGCCTCCGCGCCGCGCAACTTCCTGCACCACTTTGGCGGCTCGGCGCAGGTGGGCTGCGGTGACTTCGAGCGAGATGATGTGGACGCCTTGTCGTATACCGTGGATGTAGCGTGCATTTGCGGGGTTCCAGAGGGAGGTGACATGGCCTTGGTGGGCCTCGGAGGCGAGGAGCAGTTCCAGAGTAACGTCGGCGGGGGAGGGGGGATGGTTGAGGAGCGTGTGCGGTTTGTAGTGAGGCTCAATCTGGGTCCCCAGCTTTCCCATCTGCTTGGCTAGGACATGTCAACGGGCTGCAGTTGGAGATGGGGGAGGCGGGCGCCATACACTGCTGCCTGTACAGGTGGTACTGTTGGGCGACATTGCCGGAGACAGCATCCGAGGTTCCATGGGTCTCGGGATCGACAGAGGGCACCGGCTGCTGGAGGTGGGTGTTGAGCTGGGCCTCTATCGACTGCAGCTGCTTCAGGCTGTTTTCGGTCGAGGCTTCAATCGAGTCGGTCTCGGTGGAGAGGTGTCGCTGCAGCGGGCGAGACGACTGTCGAGCGTGGCGTGCGAGTGCCCGGGGGGCTGTGCGGCATGTCAGCAGTTGCGTCCATCTCGAATTGGCCCAAACCCACCACTGCGCGCTGCGATGCTCCTCAGTATCATTTTGCGTCGCGTGCAGTCCCGTCCTGGTGGTCCCAAAAAGTCTCGAGCGACGGCGCCAAGCACCATATGGCGCTAAGCCGCTTTGGGAGGGCGCTCATCGGTGGGCACCCGCAGGTTTCTCTTCAGTCGAGGACCGATAGAGGCGCCCTCAGCCGATTGCCGTCAGCATCAGATCATGCGTGGCTGCGAGGGGCGCTGCGTTGCATCGGTCCCACCGGTAGGGCAGAGCATGGCATTGTGCAAAATGCCATGTGTTGGTCCCTGCTGCTGTCGCTCGCCTCCTGCTCACCCCATCCCGCGCGCTGCCTGTGCTCAATGTGCTTGTGCCGCCCCCAATAATTGCTCGTGTGAAGCCACTGACATGCTTCCGTCATCTTCTGCAGCTATCCCGCACGCGGCCTTTTGGCTTGGCACCTAGCGCATTCCACTGACGCTACACATCCTCGCTCTTCGCATCCCAACCTCATACGCCCGGCCCTGCGTTGCCCTGCCCTGCCCTGCCCTGCCCTGTCCTGCCCTACATCGACCGACGTGTCGCTGCGCCTGAGCTGCCGCCTGCGAGACCGCCGGCCACCGCCGCCCTCGAATGTCGCTTGTGAGACGCTGCACCCCCCGCCGCCGCGACCCGTCCAGCCAGCGAAACAAGTGATAGCGCATCACCGCCCTGCCCACGGGCGCTGCCCACGCCCGTTGATGCCTACACCTCCGTGCCGGACGACTGACCTCGCTGCTCTTGACATCTGAGCTTCCCTGCCCGTCACGATGAATGGCTATCCGTATCCCACCCGGCCCTTCAACCCGGCCAGCAATGCGAACATGATGATGGGCATGAACGGGGACGCCATGAACGGCTTCAACATGGTCGAGGGCCAGTCACTCGACTCGATGGTCGCGCAGAATGACAAGGACAACCGCCGACGGAGTATGCCCGTCTACGCCAGAGGGCCGCAGCAGCAACAGCAGCAGCAGCAGCAGCAGATGAACATGGGCAGCCCCGACACGCGCAGGTTAAGCATGATGAATTTCGGCGACCCCAATGGCAGCGAAATGGACGACTTCCAGTTTGACATGTCCAACGCGGCCATGGACAGCATGATGCGTAGCAACACGTTCCCGCGAACAACCACCGACATACAGAGCGACCAGCTACCTGCTGCAGACCTCAACATCAACACTCAGTTCCAAAGCCAGGCCTCTCCATTTCCAAACATGGCCACTCCTGGCTCTGCGTACGCTTCGCCCATGCACCAGAAGAACACTCTCGACCTGGACATGGGATCCTATCAGAACGGCATGAGCATGCCTCTGGACATGGACGACTCGCTCAACATGATGCCAACCGATATCAACATGTTTTCCGGCAACCAGTTCAACACTTCCATGTTGGATTCTCCCATTAACCAGGACTTTGTTGGACCCATGCCTGCTGCTCCCCAAGGTAACAACACGCCATCAGGACAATCCCAAGACCATTTCAAGCGGCCTTCACTGAACAACACGCCCGAAGTCAAATCAGGCAGATCCAGCTTCCTGAGCCGCACCACTAGCCAGGACCAGTCCAGCATGCGTTCTACTTCCCGGTCCCAGAGTGAACATCGCTCCTCCACCAGTGTTCCGACACGCATGGCCCTGACCTCACTACAGAACCAGCAACCCATCGCACAAGATCCTGCCCAAGACCTACCAAAAGAGGTCATCAACAAGCAACTGCAAGATTTCAAAATTCCATGGCAGAAGCCTGCAGGCGGGTTTCCGTCCACGATGCATCACAATCCTCACATGAAGACACAGTTTAAGAATGCTTATTCGTCCACCGGATTCGACATGCTCGGAGTACTAGTAGGTTCCAGGATTACTTCTTCTGCATGTTCAATGCTAATACGCGGACAGATGCGCGTAGCTACCAGACCTGACCCCCAGATCGACATCGGCTCTGTTGATCTTTCGTGCGCTTTTGTCGTTTGTGATGCCGAGTTGGACGACATTCCCATTGTTTACTGCTCAGAGAACTTTGAGCGACTCACCGGCTACACAAGACACATGATTCTTGGGCGAAATTGCCGCTTCTTGCAGGCACCTGACGGAAAGGTCGAATCTGGAATCAAGCGAAACTATGTTGACGACGATTCGGTCTACTATCTCAAGAACATGATCGAGAGTCGTGCAGAAGCGCAGATCAGCTTGATCAATTACAGAAGAGGCGGTCAACCATTCATGAACCTTCTGACCATGATTCCCATCGCTTGGGAACCCGGCGGTAAGATGAAGTTTTTCGTCGGTTTCCAGGTTGACCTTGTGGAGCAACCTGGAGCCATGACGAACAAGAACTCAGGTAGGCCCTCATATCTAACAACCATGCTCGTGTATGAACTAATCACATTATAGATGGTTCTTACCGAGTCAACTACCAGCGCGGGATGTCGATACCGAGTTACGTCTTCAGCGACCACCACAAACCACAACAAGCCGAACAAGGCCAGACCATCTCCAAAGATGAGGTGTCTAACGTACTCGCTGCGTATAGCGGAAGCGGCGATTCCGAGATGACGAGACGTGTTTGGGATAAAGTCTTGCTTGAGAACAGCGACGACGTTGTCCACGTCTTGTCACTCAAGGGACTCTTCCTATATCTATCACCAGCAAGCAACAAGATACTAGAATACGACCCCAGTGAGCTCGTAGGAACAGCGCTTTCGTCCGTCTGCCATCCTAGCGACATCGTTCCTGTAACAAGAGAACTGAAGGAGACTACAAACGGCGCATCCGTCAATGTTGTGTTCAGGATACGGCGCAAGAAGAGCGGATACATGTGGTTCGAAGGCCATGGCTCCCTTCATACCGAGCAAGGCAAGGGTCGCAAGTGTATCATCCTCGTCGGCCGCGAACGCCCGGTCTACACTCTGAGCAAGGCCATTGTACGCGAGTCTGGCGGCGTCGGTGATAACGAGCTGTGGACGAAGATGTCTACGTCAGGCATGTTCTTGTATGTTTCGTCAAACGTGCGCCAGTTGCTCGATAAGCAACCTGAAGACCTCGTTGGCACTAGCATCCAATCTCTCATGCGTCAGGAGTCCAAGATCAACTTCGGTCGCATACTAGAGCTTGCCAGAGGAGGCAGGAAAGGCGAGGTCAAACACGAAATGATCAATAAACGTGGCCAGGTTCTACAGGCTTTTACGACAATATATCCCGGAGACGCAGTCGAAGGCCAGAAACCCACCTTTGTCGTTGGGCAAACACGACTGCTCAAGTACTCGCGGAATAGCAATGCCGGCCGTCCATCCATGTATACGAATACCAAGCATGAGCGCGATTCTCACAACTCTATTCATACTCAGATGTCAGGAGCAGCATCACCTGCCGCAGGGTCCATGACTGGTCCTACTGGTTCGAGTACGCCAATGACGTCCAACACCAATCCACTCTTCGTCACTACCGAGGAATCCCCTGCTACATTTGCTGGACACAATGGCCTCCAACTCGGACATCAAGATCAAAGCCTTGCCTCAGATGACAATGTGTTTGACGAACTGAAGACGACGCGAAGCACAAGCTGGCAATATGAGCTACGACAAATGGAAAAGCGGAACAGATACCTAGCGGAAGAAGTCCAGAGCCTGTTAGCAGCCAAAAAGAAGAGGAAACGCAGAAAGGGTGCCGGCCAGATGCAGAAGGACTGTGCAAACTGCCATACAAGAACAACGCCCGAGTGGCGCAGGGGTCCTTCAGGGAACCGGGACCTTTGTAATTCGTGCGGACTGCGATGGGCCAAGCAGGTAAGTTGTGTTTCTCACCCAGAACTACATGGCTTGAACTAACGCCAATGCTCTTCGCAGCAAGGGCGAGTATCACCTAGGACATCCTCCGCCGCAAGCGATAAGAGCAAGAAGAGCAGCGCTTCACCGCGCCACTTCCCAACAAGCCACCAGAACCACCAGACTATCCTGCCTCATTCGATACCCGAGACTGGACAACAATCCTCGATGCCTTCGGCAATGTCTTCATCAACCAAGCGATCGCCGCAGCACGGAAGCATCAGCGAGTCTCATGCTTCAAAAGCAGCCCGTACGGAAGGTGCGGCTTCGCAAGGTTTCATCCCCCCACCAGCGATCGATGAAGTAACGGAGCCGGAATCATGAGCATGATTGACCGGAACAGGCTCTTTTCTACTACTACTTCATGGTTTTCCTCTTCTGTTTCGTGTCATTCTCCGCTTTGGTCCAACGATACCCCATTACTTATATTCCCTTTAACGAACTTCACATTCGCTTGCCGACAGCGAACCGTCTAGTGAGCGAGTTTTTAGACTCATGCCCTTTTTTTCCTATCCTTGTTTGATGCTTTATGATTTGGGGTAACAAGAAACTGGGGTGAGGTTGGCGCGCGTGGTTGGCTTCTTCAGCTACTGGGTTCTTAAACTGGGAGGTTACAATATGAAGCGCGATGTGAAATGCGCTTCTGCTGTTCTGTTGTATATATCAGTCACAATCGGTCAAATGTATGGGTTGGCATGTCAGGATGCGTGGAGGGCATGACTGACTCGATCAGCTAAACATCACGTCAGATCATATTATATCAAATGAATAGTGGACCCGAACTAAGATGATCTGTACGAACTGCAGTAAACCCCAACATGCCCCTTGACCCATGGATCCAGATGCACCTCTTCCCCGCTCTCTTCCCGCCCGCATGCTCGCTCCCTTGTCTCGGACGCAACAATGTCGAGGAGAGCCCTGACTGTGGCGTAAAGTGGCCTCATCATCTAGACAAAACTCATGCGGCAGTTGTATCACAACATCAACAGCTAAACCCAAAAATCCGGCCCTTTTATCACGCTTGGTAATACGCTCGCACAGGTGTTGGTCTGGAGCGCACAGCTGCTGCGCAACTTGGCATTCGAACGTGCAAGTGCGATAAGAAAGTATCATTAATCATGCTCGTGATTATGTCATGGACTCGCCGTAGGCTTTGTCTTGCTTCGCTTGCAATCAGACATCCCGCGCGTGGAAAAACGTGACATGGCCGCGGAGTGTGCTGGAGGTAGGCCCTAGAATGCATTGATGTGGCGCTAGAAGGCTGCATGTTCCACGGAAGCAGAATGAGGAACACACAGGGGGGTCAGGAGAGCTGCATGCAGGTTCCCGGGCACTTAGCCCCGGCAGCACTCGTTAGTTCCAAGGTTCTTGGAAGGGCAGATTACAACCAGATTTGGAAGGGGGGGGGGGAGGGGGCCTAGGAAAAAGGTCAATGCCAATTACGCAGGCCTCTCTGTGTCCCTAGGATGCAGAGGCTGCTGTGCAGAGTCTGGGTGCCGTGCCTCGGTATCGCTTTGTACCGTGGAAGTAGGCCCCAATGACGAAAGTTTGTAGGGCAAATAAACTTCGTCCGTCGCACGTTGTTACCCACATGGCTTGGGCCTTCTCCCTCGTTCCCCTCATCAAGCCCGCAGCAGCCTTCCAATCAAACAAGTGGGGCCGCCTTCCGGCCCTGATCCTTTGCATCCTGCGATCTCCTGCGGCCTAAGCGTCTGCGCCTTATCTGGGCTCTGTCGATGTTTTCCGAGCCATGACATGGAGGCGCGACAAGGGTACAAGGGTTAAACGTTCGCACCGAAAGTCAAAGATGGGATGGGAATGGCTCGGATGCCACAGCAAAAGAGGTGACGGGGGGGTTAGCCAGGGATCATCGTCTCTCATTTCTTTTTTTCGTCCAAAGCCGGCCAGCTTCATGCCTGATTCATATCTGACGTTGCGCTTTGGATCCTAGGGACCGTTTTGGGGGGGCACTGTTCGCTTCATTAATTTGTTGTTGGGGCTTTCACTGCCGTGGGTATTACGATTACGAGGTAAAGCCCGCGCTGCGCTGCCTCTTCAACTTTTTCTGGTTCTTGGTATTCTGGACGGCCGACGACAAAAGCTGTCTTGACACGAGTCGCCAATCCTTCGCGCGACATCTTTTCTTGCTTCTGTGCCGTAGTTTACTTTTCGTCGGACCTGAGCAAGAAACGGTACCCATTCCGACTGCGATTCCGACCGCGAATTACAGGAACCTTGCGATCACGTTTCTGGGCCCAGTCGATAGGATCCCGTTCCTGGAGGAGTGTTTGGTTTAGGAAGGCGGTTTGCGGCAAGCGCATCCTCGAGCGTAGACAACTCGAAACGGACACAGTTACGACTCAATTACCCGCTGCGTAGAAATCGCATACGTCGCAGGAACCACAGCAATTCGCATCAGGGCAACGTAAGAGGAGGACACAATGGATGAGAACAACAGGATAACAATCACGGTGTGCGGAGATGGAGGATGTGGTACGCGCGAATCAATGCCTGACTTGGAGCATTGAGGGGCTGACTTGGGTGCAGGAAAAAGTTCAATCACATTACGGCTTGTCAGGAGTCAATGGACATCCGAGTATGATCCTACGATAGGTTTGTCGCCTTGCGCCTACGCTCGTCGCATTGAGCGTTACACAGCTAACCTGCCTCTAGAGGACTCGTACTCTGTAACCAGAACCGTCGATGGAGTTCCTTATTACCTTATGCTTACCGATACTGCCGGCCAAGAAGAATACCGTGGTCTCTGGGCAGCTTCGAACCTACAGTCCGACGCCTTCCTCCTCGTCTACGACATCACGTCTGCCAATTCGCTCGATGCGCTAGATTACTTCATGGAGATGATAGAAATGGAGACGGAAAACCGATTAGACAATGGCAAGATACCACCGATCAAGTGCGTAGTAGGCAACAAGTGCGATTTACAAGGGCAAAGAGTCGTAGAAGCAAAAACAGGTCTCGAGTGGGCGCGACGGAGGAAGTGTGGCTTCATGGAGACGAGTGCGAGGGAGATGGTCAACATCGAAGAGACTTTTGCTTGTAAGACACCGGCATCGCAACAACATCGCATACAAGACGATGTGAGCGGGAGAGGAATTAAATCACGACTTGCTAACGTTTATTAAAGTACTCGTACGTCGCGTAGTAGAAGCACGCCGGCTCACTGCTGGGGACGGCCCTGCGAACCGAACTGCCGCTTTGCCTCTTCAATCGAACCCGAACCGAGACCCAAATGACTTCGCGGCCCACACACAGAATGAAAAGGATAGCGAAGACGAGCCGAAGCCGAGCTTTTGGAAGAAGCTCAAGTGCTGGTAGTCGCATCGGATGTTGCTACGCATTACGAATGGTCTGAGATGTTGCATGAGGCATGTAGCATGATCTGCGTCTTCTCTGCACGTCTTGTCCGGATTACAGCGACAATGTCGCGAGGGGGGTTTTCCAGACCCGTTGCTAGTCTATGGCTCTTCTGTTGGAAACAGGAAGAGCCTGCTCAATCTTTCTGTTCATCTCCTTGTCTGTATATATATCGATGGGATGGGCGTAAAGCATTTGTATACGCATTGCATGGAACCGCTAACTGGCGGGAACTGGGGATCATGGGATACACTGGGTGGCTATCTGAGTTTCTGGTCATTTTCACGGCGTTTCAAGTCTTGCGTCTGCGTCTTTCCTAGAACCGCTATCCATGTTCAAAGTCAAAACTGAAATGATTCTGTTACAATCCCAGAACACAAGCTAAATTGTGCAAAATATGACCATTTTGAGGCATGGGATGCAGCTAACCATCGGCTATCCAAGGACATCGCTAGCGCGTCTGTGCGCAAGCACGCCATTGGCTTTTGGAGTCTTTGCATGGCTCTGAATCACCTCGCGATAGCTGTGAATTGCGTTCGTGATCAAGGACTTTGCAAGGAAGTCTCCTGTTTCCTAGTGCTCACGCAAAGAGCACTTCCGGTGTCTTGGAAGTTGGTGACGTCGTAATTGCCCCGCCATAAGCGCCGTGTCTACTGCGATAAGAGAGCAACAAGCAAAAAGAACCATTGGAGACACAGAAAGTGCGCAGAGCAGAATGTCAAAACCTCATATTGAGCACGAGGAGCCCGTTCAGGACGGCCTCTCTCGAACACTCAAGGACCTCTTCGCAGGGGCAGTGGGAGGAGTCGCACAGGTACTTCTACAACTGTGTCTGTTACCAGCCCAAACTGAACCTTGTTTTCTAGGTACTCATAGGTCAACCTTTTGACATTGTGAAAGTCAGGTAAGTTGTGACCGTACGAAATGTCTGTGAGACATGCACTGACTGCGTATCTTCACATCTGCAGGCTACAAACAACATCACAATACTCTGGTGCCCTGGATGCCGCGACCAAGATCTACCAAAACGAGGGGGCACTCGCTTTCTACAAGGGTACGCTGACACCACTCATCGGAATCGGAGCCTGTGTATCTGTTCAGTTTGGGGGCTTCCATTATGCACGACGTGCCTTTGAAGCTAGCAATGAGGCAAAGACCGGAAAAGGCCAACTCTCATACTCGCAGTATTACGCCGCTGGTGCTTTCGCCGGTGTCGCCAACACCGTTCTGTCTAGTCCTATCGAGCACATTCGCATAAGACTGCAAACACAGCCGCACGGCGCGAACCGCCTCTATGCCGGCCCAATCGACTGTGTGCGCAAGCTCACTGCACACCAAGGCATCCTCGGCGGCGTTTACCGCGGCACAGCTGTGACATTCATGCGCGAAGCCCAAGCGTACGGCTGCTGGTTCACTGCATTCGAGTACATGATGAATGCGGATGCTGCGCGCAACAACATCGACCGATCACAAATCTCAACTCTAAAGGTTGCCGCGTATGGTGGACTCGCTGGTGAGGTGCTTTGGATAAGCAGTTATCCGTTCGATGTGGTCAAGAGCAAGATGCAGAGTGATGCGTTTGGCAAGGAGCAAAAGTACAAGAGTATGAGGGACTGCTTCGCCAAGACATATAGGGGAGAGGGTCTCGGTGGCTTCTGGAGAGGTATTGGACCGACTCTGTTGAGAGCTATGCCAGTGTCTGCGGGTACCTTTGCTACGGTCGAGGTTACGATGCGATTCATTAGCTAAGGACGGACAAGAATTCGCACCGAGTTCGGCAGATTCGCGATGCCGGAGCTCTGTACGATAAGCCAGCCCTATAGGGATACATCTGAAGAAGGCACAGTGCGGTTTTGAAGGATGCCTTGGACGATCTATCGTAGATGCACATGGAGAGCACGATCCGAAGAGGGTCTGCACCGTATACTGTGGACAGAGCGGCCGATGCGCATGTGCGACGCAATTGACTTCGTACTGCTCTAACAATGACTAGTTATACGGTGTCATACGACAGCGATTGTGTCTCAGCTTGTATCGTTCTTGCTTCGCAGAATGTTGCATGGCATTGCACCCAACAAGCCTAGAGGCTATTTTGTTTTACCACTCACTCAGCCAGCCTCAGGATACTTTCCTTACCCTCAGCATTTTCCATCCTTCGTAACGCTATCTAAAGCCATGCTGACCACCCGCAGAAGAATCTCGTATTCCAGACGCGGCACGCTTTCGGCTGCAATTTCGCTCCTTCTTGTGCATTACGCCGGGTACCAACATACCCTTGTCCCCAACGTTGCCGTGCCGCCTCCCCCGAAGCTCACGCCACATCTGCAAGCCACACAAAATGAGCACAGCGTTAATGGATTACTCTTGAAATTGCACAACCATTTTGTATTGGCACGGCCGGGGCCCCCGGGAGTAGTGCTCTATATGCCGCAGTGCCGCTGCGAACATGTGGACTTTTCTCTTGGACCAACAGCCTCGCCGAACTACAACTGCTCTCAGTCCAAACCGTTCGTAAAAGAAGGTGTCTCGAGTCTTGACGCATATTCCATTGAGTTCCAGCAACCTGGTTCAGGCATCAGGACATTACCGAGGAACTCCCGATGAGGTTGAGAATAATATCTTGCGGCGCAGCGCGCACTGCCCATCAAACGTTACGCAAGGGTTTACCGTTTTGAGCTAGAGATGCAACTCATCCGAAATCATGGGGGATTTCCCAGTGATATCAATACTTGTGATGTCTACCCACGCGCTGCGTGTCTGCTTTCCTCAATTTGCTGCTCTACATCCATATCAACCCCTGGTCAATCATCCCTCACACCATAGAAGAGAAGCGCCTACGAGACAACCCACGATAACGATTGCCCAGAAAACAAGCACAAAATGGGGTTTGGCACCACACTGAAGAAATTGAAGTCGACCTTCAGCCCCGCGAAACCGTCTACTCCATCCAATCAATCCTCGAAACACACACGATCTGAAGAAGACCTCGTTTCTATGCAACTACCACTACCACGGTACAATATGCAGCCACCTTCACATTCCGAAGCGGCACTCCATCGACCAACAAGTCAGATCGTATGTCACTCACCGTTGGACAAGAGAAATCGCGCTGGAAAACGGAAGAGTCGAAGGAGCAAGGATGATCAAAGTGAAAGAGTGGGTGGCGAGGATAAGAGGAGGCATACGACTACTACGAGAGTACTGTTCTCATCCACACAATTTGATACGGTGGATGTGAAGAAACCTACATGATGGTGCCAATGAGTACGTTGATGAGCTGTCAATGGCTTGTGTTCGGGAAATAAGTCAGGACAAAAGATGAGAAGAACAGATCAAGATTGACGGCGTGATCTTTGGGAGTCGGATCGATATGGAACAACACATTGGCGTGGACAGGAAACGAGCCAGTAAAAGAAGGACAAGGTGAACATGTTCACAAGTGGCTGATACACCTCCCTCGGGCGTCTTTTTTCACTCGCACCATTCTCTTCCATTTCTCTATCCTACAAACATCATTTGTTGCATTCTTTATGATGAATAAGGAATCCATAGCATGTCCAGGGCAGGAGGCATGCAATTTCTTTGGAGGCTTTGAACCATGTTGACCACGATATCATGGATGAAGGAAAACCCTCTCAATTCCCCTTGTAGTCTACCAAGGAGCGCGATAGGTTCTTGCAATAGTATGTAATCTAGTTTATCCTTTCTTAGACCACGCGAGGCTAAGAGGCATAACAATTTCTAGCTTTTATTGTTGCAGGCTATCTGAAAGGACCCTGACCCTAGGACAGTCACTCGTTTCGAGGAAAGGTTGGAGGAGATATAGGCGACTGGGTCTTTGACAATCTGGTCTGGCCATGACGTAGAACTTACAGCCACCCCACCCTCCTCCCGATAATGCTCACACCTCCGAGCGCAGCACTGGTTCCCGTCCAGACCACCAAGCTGCCATATGGCGTCCCATACAAGCCATGATCACCAATATTCCCCGTCTTCATCAGTGCCTCACTGACCGGCCCACTCACGACATTACCGATACCCCTACCCATCGACAAGAATGAGAAGACCATAGAACTCTCCATCTGACCCGTGCTCATCTGAACTGTTCGCATGATGCCTGGCCAGGTGTTGGTGAAGCTGCCTGCGAAGAGACCATACATGAAGCAGAATATAAGCAGCGGCGGTAGTGAGGTGCTGAAACCCCAAATTAAGAAGACGGAGAGCATGGCGCCGACGGTGGATATGAGAATGGCGGTGGTGACGTGCGTACGATCGACAATACTTCCCATACTGATCGACCCTATGACGGCAGCCATATTTATGAGAATGATAGGTAGAGCAGAGACTGCACTGTTGAAACCGAGAGCTTTCGTATATGTAGGAAGATAAATGGAAGGGATGAAGAAGCCCAGTCCTTGCATGATATTTCCAACTTGCAGGACCCAGAAAGACCTGTTCGTCAGGAAAGTGAAGGTAATGCGAGACCTATTCGTTGCTGGGACGGGAAGCCGTGGTTTCAGAAAGAAGGTGAGCGGCAAGCCGACGATAAAAAGTACGATCGTCCATATGCGCAGCGCTGTGCGAAACCCGTAGTGGTTGAGGAGGTATTGCAGCAAGAGCGGAACGACGATCCCTCCAAGCCCTGTGCCTGCCCACATGATGCCGAATGCGAGACCCTTGCGTCTTACAAACCACTCATCCAGGAAAGTGACGACAGGACTATATGCGACGGCACCACCGATACCATAAAGGATTCCTTGGGTGACGATGAGTTGTGGTACGGTCGTGCAAAGTGAGCTGAGTCCAAGCGAAAGACACATGATAAGTAAGCCTGCAACCATTGCCGTCCTCTTATGTTGCGGCCAACGTATGAGCGATCCGAATGTGAAAGGTGCGACCATATAGAGTATGCCCATCGCAGAAGTTCCGATAGCTGGGATGCCAGACGCGCCCGAGAAGGGTAACGATGAGCTATAGTACTCTTGGAAGATACCGTATGACCATGGAAAACCTGAAGATTATGTTAGCAAAGTGTCCAAGCATGCCTAGTAGCGTGGCAAGATGATAAGCATGGCTTATGAAGTGTGTAACGCTTACCCCACACCATCATCTCTATCACAAACGCAGCGGCAAGGAACAACCAAGCATCCTTTCCGCCGTCAGTTGGTGGAAGTATTATCTCATTCTCAGGCTCATCGGCCCATCTTGAGTTTGTTTCCAGCTCAAAACGCGATTGGTTGTCGGGTGTGGTGCTCGAGCTCACAAGGGCTGATTGGGACCTAGTCGCCATGTTGTGTATCGGATATAGCCTCTACGGATATCTTTATCTCTGAAGAGAATGGGTGCAGATGATCTGAATCATATGTAGTAAATCCTGCGTTTTTCATGTGATCTCAACAAAATTACGTGGCAAGTGTTCGATAGGTGTCTCGCCGGATGAAGCCCCATTCTAACGCACAAGAAAACCGAGTTGTCAGACTCTAATCCAGGAACAGAAAATCAATCCATCATCAGGAGCGGGGTAAGACTGATTGGCAGATATGTCATGATGAAGATTGAACGCGTGGTGCTAGTTAGAAGCCGCTACCTGTCGGAATGAGTTGGGGGACGTGAGTACCTAGGTACTCCGAAATGCGTCGGAGTAATGTACATCGGACTCGAACAATTTGCCGACATCGCAGCCGACACGCACCTAGCATAACTTGAGAACGCAATATTTCGATAGTAGAAGGCTTGAACAACGACATAGAGATACTTTTCGCAAAAAGAAGATGACATTCCCGTGCTAATTCGTTAGTCGCGCGCTAGCCATTTGTTTGTAGCTCCCGCTGGAGGCAGGATAGCTTCGCACGTAGGCGAGAATGTCCTCCTCAACTCGATCACGCTATCCTATGCCTTTTCCGGCTCATCTAGTAAATAGCCCTCTCTTCTGCCCAGTACATCCTCAATGGTTTCATCTGTAAATCTTAAGTCTTCCTCGAGTGGCACTGTGTCTTTTATCTTTAGAAGCATAACAGGCAGGGCGATGACCAAGCTTCCAGCCAATATCACCCAGCTGGACAGGAAGATATCCATGTAAGGCCTCTTGTAGCCGTCTATACGGAACACTATAGCCGCACCTGCTGACTGGATACCTTTGTAGAAGCCCGCGAAGTTGGCAAGCTTGCGGCTGTTGTTGGAGATGGCACCCATGAACCTAGGAAGAGTTAACAAAAAAAGGGACCGTCAGGTGAGCCAATTACCAGTAAACACATGTTTGCCACGCTGCATCGTAAAAGCCGTAGCTCATGTATAGAACCATTGGACCACCATATCCACTATCGGTCCAGTCGTAGAGGTGGCTTTTATCACCGCGACGATACTGTCGTTGGAAGACATACCCTTCGCCCCAGACAGCAAAGGTCAGACCGAACATAACCACCCAGGCAATCTTGGCTCGGGTAGTCCTTCTGATATTCGGAAAGTCTAGCGCGAATCCGAATACAGCGGCTCCCAGAATCTGCGATATCCAATCTATAGATCGGTGTACGAAGTCAGTATATGTCTCATATGTAAATGTTGCTGGGAGGTTACTAACACAGCGTGTTATTCAGAGCGCGAGTCCGCACGTTAAACCGTGCAAGATTGACGTCGTTGAACTGGTATGTATAAAACCAATTCGAAGCAAAGAACATTGGAAAGAGGAGGATGATATATGGATCCGTACGGAGAGTCTCCCAGAGGCCCAAGATCTTGGACTGCCAAGTCGGGTGCTTCATCATAATAACGCGACTGCCGTCGCGGCGTATGACGTGCTTGGCATCAATGAGTGTCCAGGAGAGGCATGCGCCGAAGAATGTGAGAACTATGAAGCCGATATATGTACCGTCCGTAACTGCTGCTGTATCTCCGTCGCGGGTGTTGAAGTTGAGCGCCAGTTGCACCTGGTATTTGAGTCAGCATTTGGTGCCTTCACGCCACAATCGCCACGATAGTCAATGACCATATATGTGTCCGCAACCATGATTCTCTTGTTGCCTACACGGTATTCCGGGGATTTGCTTACCAATCCGCCTATAACAGCCTATAGTGAAGATGATACGAGGTCAGTGTATGTCTCATATGCATTCCGCGTGAAAAGTTGCAACTTACACCCATGTTGAAAATGATCCAGAACCAGGAGATATACCGGCCCTTCATATGCTCCTTTGGGTAGCTAAGTAACAGACTTCCTTGGGCCGACCATAGAACACCAGCGCAACATCCCAGCAGGAAACCAGAGAAAATCACGTAGCCCAAGTTCTGGGTTTTGCTGAAACAAAGCAGTGCACTGACGTAGATGCAGTACCCCAAGCCACCGAAGGAGAGTGCAATTCGAATGCCGAGGACGTTCGTGATAGTACCGGCAAAAAATCCGACGATGGCGAAGGTAGCATAGAGCGTAGTGTTAGCAGCATTGTTGGCATGAGCATCATCGCCAAGACCTGCTGCGCCTATCCCGTTGACGGCATTGAACATGCCTGCACAGTGTCAGTAACGTTTTCATTACTTGGATGATGCGATAGATCTTACCAGGGCATAGGAAGCAGACAAACGAAACCAGAATTAACTGCGACTCTGGCGATGCATAGTATGGAAGTTTAATGGGTCCGATTCTAAGGCTTCTGTACTTCCATCCCCGTCGTCTTTCAAAACTTCCTTGATCGTCATCACGAACTGGCGCTCTCGGGCTCGCCCATATGCTTTGGTTGGGTCCAGCCATCAAGGCTGATGTAAGCGGTGGTTTGTCTGGTAAGCCTAGAACCTTGTGTTCATACGGTTGATTGATGCGATAGGGTTATGAATGCTGTTGACGAAAGGACACGATGATCGAGTTTCAGGAAGAGGATAAGGGATGATCAAACAAAAGAAGGGTTTCAGATGTTGCGTAGGGTGACTTGTACATCGTTTTGCAACCGGGTTTTGTTTGATCTCGTATGTTGGGGGCCAGGCTACCTAGGCAATTAGTCAACGTACGTACACGCTTTTGTGTTCTTTGGTGAAGGAAATGATTGGCGCAATGCATGATTGTGGTAGCGTAGACTTGCTATGTTTAGATCTAAAGGCTGTGTTACTAGGCACTGCCTTCTTTCGTGGACCCAAACTTGGTAGAGAATACCTCTTCGAGATTGGTATCGTTATAATCGTTGAGGTTTCCTTATCTTACTATCCCATGTTTGGATCAGTTCACTGCTGGTTCTTGGGCTCGGACCAGTTACACGACTACCTAGGTAGGGCTGAACAAGAATTCCATCCTGAATAGCTCGATCTTTGCGTGTCGGTAAGCTTGCCTCGTTCCGGCGGGGAATCACCCCCCTCGCATAAGTTTGTGGCGCCCCCCATCCTTGGTAAATAGCCACAACTCGCCCCTGTAGACGCGACTCTGGCGCGCCATCGAGATAACGGTAAAACGTGTAAATACTCACTGGGGGCCATGGATCGCCATTTGCGCAGTTAGCTAGGAGACTGGTTCATTTGCGGTCGGGTGTGGAAGCCTAGATCGTGATAACTTTTGGCCCCATCTTCTTGCTGACTTACAGCCACACTATTGTTTACACGTGAACAAAGCTTTCCGTGTTGTGTTTGTAATAGGTCTGCGTCTCATGGCGCACCTAGACCAGTAGGTGCAGCCATTTCCGCCCCTGGCTAAAGGATTTGCATGTTTAACCATCGACGTGAATACGCAAGGATGATGTGACACCATTGATTTCATTGAATCCGATCATATGGGCCATCGATATACATTTCTTGTTTCTACTGGACAAAGCGGTTCCACATTGGCGTACTTGTACTTGAAGTTCAATGTAGTTTTCTTGGTCATACCCACCGTATGACACATGTCCTTGTGGCGCAAGCCATTGCCTGCATGGTTATCGGCGCCCAATGCCAGATTCGTTGCACTGCCTTGTCTGACTTTGCAGCCGACAGTGCACTCCATCCTGCGAGTCGCACTCATCGCAGTGCCCACGTCGATTGCTAGCGATGGAGACAGTTGCTTCCGCACCTGTAGATGCAGCCTCTGCTGTTATCGCCTTGAACAAAGCGGCTTGGAGATTATCAGTATCTCTTTCCGAACTCAACAAGGACGCAAACCCCGGCAATGCATCCCTCAAAGATCTCGTGGGTGCAGTCAAATCGCTCGGTAACGAGTGTTACCAAATTCACCTCAAGTTGGTAGAAGTCGCAAGCAAGACGAAGACAGGGTCCCTTCCACCCCGCGATGACGACGGCAGAATGTGGGCTTGTCTTACTACTCAGGTGGAAGACGCGAGCCAGACAGTGCAGGGCCTGGAGTCGTTTGTCAAAAACGTCAGGATGGAGGAAGCAAACGAGGCCAGTCTAGTCTTCCAGCCGCAGCGCCTGGTGCAGATAAACAATAGTGAGGATCAAATCGGGGAGATGGTAGCGAATGTACGCAGACATAGTGACAACCTGAGAACTACATTACTACTGGTTCACACGTAAGTCGTTCGTGTCCCAATATGTATCCACTAGATGCTGAATCCATTTCCAGTGTACTCGCCCACCTTGTACCCGTCCGTTCCGAGCGACTGTCTGTACCTGACGTTGTGGAGCTGCAACACATGGTCAACAAACTGCAACACTCGTCTCGTATCGGTCCGCCCTGGCGATATTCTCCCACAGAAGCCACGTTGATGCAGTATGCGCAGGAAGTCATCGCTAGAGAGATGAATATCGCCGGGCGAAATCCAGCTGCAAACCCGATCGCCCCGACGTTACATGTGGAAGATGACGATAATCGAGTCCCACAGTGGATGGAGTCTATAAGAACGATACGAGAAGATCAGCAGGAATCGAGGACCTCTTTCGTAGCCCCTGCCATCTCTTCAAAGAGCCCTGGAAGAACGCATAGTGTTACGAGAAACCTGTCACCGGTCCAAGATATGCAACAACGTGAGGCGTCCGACTCGGATGATGATCTGGATACCGACTTCGCAAAAGCGGCATTGAGCACCGGTTCTCAAGCGTTCGATTCCGGTCTATGGGTGAGGAGTGTCCCTGTACGAACTGCGTGTGAGACATACGCTGACTTCCTACACGCACCTCTTAGGAAGAAGCGGACTCTCTGCTCCAAGAAGCCCTAAGAATACTGCTGCTGCTGCAAAAGCGAAAGCGGGCTTTCTGTGACGTTTTCAGTCTGCACTACAAACTGGCAGTCTGTGCGTACTACGTCCAGGGACCTGCGGATGCCGAAAAGGCTTTGATCGAATTCGTTGAGCTACCAGCGGGCTCGGATCAAAAACGTGAATGGATCCACAACACCACCCACTTGTTAGCTCTGCTGTACGTCCGCATGAATCGTCTCGATCGCGCACGAATCGAATGCGAAAAGGCATTACAAGCACGGCGACGACTGCAGGGAAAACAAAGTGACGACTCTTTGGAATCGATGGCGCTCATGGCACACATCTATGTGTTGCTTAACAACCGCGCGCTTGCAAAATCGTGCCTTGCCATGATACCAGATGCCCGTCGGGAGGCCGTGTTGAGAGTGGTCGAAGAATCGCTTGGAAAAGATGTAGAGCACCTCGATTTCGCCTCGCTGCTATCACGCGTAAGACCTGTCGAGGCCGATACAACGGTAGAGAAAGCTCACAGCAGACTCTCTATAACAGCCTCTGAGACGTCCTTGGATCACAATGGAAGCGACTCAGCATCTGTGATGGCCAAGTCACATGTTGCTGATACTTGGCAGACACCGCGAAGTTTTGCTTCCGAGAACGTTACCTTGGTAGATTCAAGTCCCACTATAAAGAGATCACACCATTCTGTATTGAGGCAGACAGAGCAAAAGCCCTCGAGACATGGAAGCCAAGTACGAAATTACTCTTCAAGTATAAGGAAAGCAGACGTAGCGGTTGCGAGCTCGCATAAATCTAGGAATGAGGAAATATCCAAGGCAAAGCCGCCCTCCCGTAAGGAGATACTCAACAGAGTTGGCTGTCAACCCCGAGACCGGACTGAGGAGGCTGTCTGCGATGGGGACCACGGAGCTCTGATGACTGCACTGAACAAGAAGAAGGGGTTCTGGCGGTCGAATCTGCGTAAGCGTGGCCGCCCAGAGCGGGTGACAGCACTCCACTTTGCCGCACTATTTGGTGAACTTGACATGGCGCAAGCCCTGATACAGGCAGGTTTCAGCGTCAACGAAGTCCCTTTCGGCTATTCAACGACTCTGACGCCCCTGAACTTCGCCATCGGCGCCCGGCAGGTGGCCATGGTCGACTTGCTCACTGCGAATGGTGCGGTACCGGCTGCACCAGACACATGGTCAACATTGGCAGGGCAGCTGATGAGCCGGTCATGGCTGATGAAAACAATGTCCGAGGCTGAAAAGCATATGGTCCCAAAACGCATAACCGAGACTATGAGTGTCTTGCTTCACCGCGGATGGGATATCAATGCCCCGATAGCGGCATCCGGAGAGACTGTCTTGCACCAAGCGGTATGTTTTTGGACTGGGGCATACAAGTGGGATTTAAGTCTTCGCGCTGTGGTGACTTCATTCCTATGCGAGAGAGGGGCAAATCCATTTCAGGCGAACTCAGAAGGCAAGACCCCTTATGACATTGCGTCCGCCTCCGAACATCAGGACCTTATGGTGATTATCGAAGACCATTGCAGGCAGAAGAGGCTCTTGGGCACACCGGCGATGCCAGTTGAACTGCCCGGTCAGTTCCAGTGACATGGCTGATGCGTTTCTGAGTTGAGTTGCCTGGAGTACACCGGCTTGCACAAGCCGCTGAATTCAGCGGAACAGATGGCCTGAAACAGATGAAACCTGAGTTGACGAGCGTCATAAAGCCTTCTTGGAAGTGACAAGCATCAGGGACAGAGATGGCCGGCATGTAATGATGAAATCGGTCTGTAGCTCATGGATGCGCTACAAGCGTGAGCGCATGTCCTCGTGAATTCGCCTATGTACTTGGACGACAATAGGAAAGGCTTCTACAAAGGCAAGTGTACCTTTGAATAGATATGTAATGTGTTTGCAAGGCGTATATAACAGGTCCACTAGAAGAATTGACTGCGAAAGCCTCCCAGTTGGCTGGTGGTAGTAACAAAGAGTAAGGAGAACCGGCCGTTTTCCTAGAAGAAGACTACTGGATCCGCCTGTAGTTGACTGAGTCCGGGCAAGGAGTCATGCATGACGGTACAGAAGACATCGTGCGACGCTGGCGGATCATCCTGCTTATCCGTCAAAGGTGTAAGTCGTACATTGCGGACTTGATTCTTGGCTTCAGGGCTCAGATGGCGTATAAAGTCCAGAACAGGCAAATAGTTGAATGCATAGAAATGGAACTGGTTCTCCGAGTATATGATTTGCAGGCATTCGTGATAGATTAGGCGGTTCGTTCGTAAGACATCCAGACTCAAGTGTCTGTCGGGGTGAGGACGGCAATTCTTGTTCCATTTCCTGCTGATGGATCGTGCGTCGCAATCGGTGTAGAGAATAAATCGCTTGTTTGATGAAGGTAAGACATATCGGAGGATCTCTCTCCGAATTTCAGACGGGATGCGTAGGAGAGGTGGGTAGGTGTCCAAGGGTGATATGGTTTCGGCAAGCGAAATTTGTTTCTCTACACTCTCTTTTGAACGACGTTCCAGGCGACGCAAGCAGATGTCCTCGGTCGTCTTGGGTGTGGGTGCCATCTATACAGATGTCAGTACTAGACGGATTTCATGGGCACTACATAACCTGACCTTCTTGGCAGATGTCTTGGCCGGCATGCTCGTAATGTCAAAGCTTACGAGAGAGCTCGATGCAGTTGGGCACAATGGAAAGTCCTGCGGTAGGTTTCGATCGTATTGGCAATCAACCCTGGGAGACGAAGCGGTCACGAGGTCATATGTGCCGTGTCAGTGTCACTATGCAGCACAGAATTGATCGTATGAATACGTCGATGAGAAGCGGTTCAGGCTGGGGACTTCTGCGATATGCGACGACGTAGCTGTGGTACAATGCATGGAAGGATTGTAGAATGCCGGGCGAAGGTTGTCAACAGAAGTCGGGAAACTTACGCACGGCCCTCCGGCTTGGCAAAGGGTCGTGCTCTGGAGATTGGGAAAATTCATGGGACGCGTTTGTTTGATCCCCGCATACAGCTGCGCATAGCTCACCGTGCCCCTCACAACACACCACCAACTTTGTTTGAATTTCGAAGTTTCTGCAATCCGGACCCGAGTCTCTTTGTTCCCATAATCAGCCAGCATGTCGTTCGGCGGTCAAACACCGACGATTGTGGTGTTGCGGGAGGGTAGGTGCCTCGACACTTTTTGATACATACATTGCTGATAGCCTCAGGTACCGATCAGTCACAGGGTCGCGGCCAGGTAATATCAAACATCAACGCCTGCCTTGCTGTGCAGGCTACGATCAAGGGAACTCTCGGACCATATGGCGGTGATCTACTCATGGTGGACGAGAACGGCAGGCAGACAATCACCAACGACGGTGCCACGGTCATGAAGGTAGAGTATACTGCAAACGGTCCAGTGCCATTCTCAGGTCTAACTGTGCCCAGCTCCTTGACATCGTCCACCCCGCCGCCCGCATCCTCACCGACATCGCACGATCGCAAGACGCCGAAGTGGGCGATGGTACCACTTCCGTCGTGGTCATTGCAGGAGAGATACTGAAGGAGATCAAGGACTTTGTCGAGCAAGGAGTCAGCAGCCAGACTATCATGAAAGGCCTCCGGAGAGCGTCGCATCTTGCTGTCAACAAGATTATGGAAATCGCCGTGGACACTGCCGAGGGCAACCAGCGGGACACTCTCCAAAAGCTCGCCGCAACCGCCATGAGCAGCAAGCTGATCCACAGGAATGCCGACTTTTTCACCAAGATGGTCGTAGACGCTGTGCTCTCGCTCGACCAGGACGAGCTGAACGAGAAGCTCATCGGAGTAAAGAAGATTACCGGTGGCGCGCTCCAAGACTCGCTCTTTGTCAATGGTGTCGCATTCAAGAAGACCTTCTCATACGCCGGTTTCGAGCAACAACCAAAGACCTTCAAGCAGCCGAAGATCGTGTGCCTGAACGTCGAACTTGAGCTAAAGAGCGAGAAGGACAACGCCGAGGTACGAGTGGAGCAGGTCTCGGAATACCAAGCCATCGTCGACGCCGAGTGGCAAATTATCTACAACAAGATGGAAGCGCTGTACAAGACGGGTGCCAAGGTTGTCCTGAGCAAGCTCCCCATTGGCGATCTGGCGACACAGTACTTTGCGGACCGCGACATCTTCTGTGCTGGACGCGTAGCCGCAGACGATCTCGACCGCGTGTGTCGCGCAACAGGCGCGAGCCTTCAGTCCACGTGCTCTGATATCCAGAGCAAGCACCTCGGAACCTGCGAATCGTTTGAGGAGCGACAAATCGGTGGCGAGCGCTTCAACTTCTTCGAGGGCTGCCCGGAGGCCAAGACTTGCACACTGGTGCTTCGTGGCGGTGCAGAGCAGTTCATCGCCGAGGTCGAGCGAAGCTTGCACGACGCAATTATGATTGTCAAGCGTGCGATCAAGAACAGGAACATTGTGGCTGGAGGTGGTGCCGTCGAGATGGAGATCTCGTCATACCTGCACAACTACGCCGACAAGAACATCCCACACAAGCAACAGCCTATTATCAAGGCGTTTGCGAAGGCTCTCGAGGTCATTCCTAGGCAACTGTGCGACAACGCCGGTGTCGACGCGACGGACATTCTCAACCGACTCCGCGTAGAACACAAGAAGGGCAACATCTGGGCTGGTGTTGATTTCACAACCGAGAGCATAGCGAACAACATGGAGAGGTTCGTCTGGGAGCCTAGTCTGGTCAAGGTCAACGCTCTGCAGGCAGCGACGGAAGCGGCATGCTTGATCCTGAGCGTTGACGAGACAATCAGTACGTGAGATTATATTCGAGGGCGAAACAAAGCTAACAACATGCAGAGAACCAGGAATCACAGCAACCACAAGCGCCCAACAGGCCGCTACCGCCTGGCGCTGCACAGCGGGCGTTGGGTGGACGCGGACGTGGCCGCGGGATGCCCAGACGGTAAAGACACCAGAGCAGAAGAGGGGGTGTATACCAAGACAGAGACGCCTATGCTACGCCATGTTGTAGACACGGATGTCCATGAATAATGCAAAAATGATGAACCGGACAAGCATCGTGTTCACAAGTCTAAAGTGTACTGATGAAATTCCGATGGACATGAAACAGTGCAGTGAATCCTGCCAAGGATATCTCGAATGCTCCCTCCTGCAGGTTACTGCTCCTTGATGCCTCTCTCGCCCCAGCTCATGCCATAACTCTTTACCCTGCTAAAGTAGAAAGCACGATCGTTTTTCAATCCAAACTCTGCCCAGTCATCCGTCAATCGGTTATAACTCCAGTAGCCTTGCCAGACAAGTTTGTTGTTCTTGGCCCCTCTCCCCGCATTACCAAAGCTCAGTGCCATCTTGTACATGTACTTTGGCGTGGCGCCTGGTTTCTCAATGTGCAGCGTGCCTTCCTGTTCCCCGCTGCCAGGTTCTGGGCCGCTCATGCGCCAGCGACCGAGCACAGCATCCTTCATGGGTGCACTCGGCAGGTTGTGATGGTTCTTGTGAATGTGTTCGACGTACAGGTAAGGAACTACATCGGCAGGCTCGGTGGTGGTAAGCAGAGAAATGCATGTCCCGTCGCGCAGGAAGCGCAGGTAGCGGAAGTAGGTCACAATATGGATAGGCGAGTTCCAGGACGAGGTTGTAGGCAGTGCTTGTCCGGGACGCGTGTAGTTGACCGTACTGATGTAGCAGCCGTTGAAGCGGATGCGAGGGCGCTGTCGGAAGAGCGTGCGGTAGGTGGGGTATGGTGTTGGGACGAGAAGCTGGGTCAGTGCTGCTGGAGAGAGTGGCTCGGCTGCTGCTTCACTATCTTCGGATTCAGAGAGGTCAAGGTTTGCGGCACCTAGTGTGATTCCGCTCATTTCGTCGTCACTGAGTGGTTTTCCACCAACTTGACACGACCATGCGTAGTGCATGGACGCGAAGCCATATTCGGGACCTATAGCCAAACGTTTCCAGACACGGTCTTCAGTGGTCACTAGGTAAGCCAGGCGTTTGCAAACTTGGGCCAGGCGGATGAATGACGCAATGTCTTGGACGGCGAGTTGCTCCAATATCTCGACGATGATCTCCTCCGGAATATTGGATATCGGACATGGAGGCGCGGGGCTTAGATCGGTCGGTGCCGCCTCGCCGAGAATGGAGGTGCTGGAGTATTCGCTCATCAGACTTTGGTACGTGGGAGAGAGACCATGTAGGGAGTGGTGGGCAGTGTTGGGCACCGTGGCCGAGGCATTGGATGGATTTGGGTCCTGGGGTTTGGGCACAGGCTGGGACGCTGCTGGTGTTGATGATGAAACTGGTGCGTTTGCTGCTTGTGCAGCTTTGAGTTTCTTGAAATACGAGGGTGGGAAGTGCTTTGCTTTGTACGTCTCTTGAACGCTAGAATCGAGCTACAAACATCAGAACATGGTTTGTGGCGACTTTTGAATTCGACGCACCTTGAACGCTTTTCTGTACAGATCCACACTGTCACCCAGACTGCCTTGACTTTCCTTTTCTACGGCTTTTTCATAGTGTTCTAGAGCAGACGTCGGTTCTGTCTCTTCGGCAATGGTGGCAGCGGCCTGGGCGCTCGTTTCATCGAGTCTCCGGCCATGGTGCTTTTCGCCCAGATTATGATAGGTATAGGAGTTGACTTCGTCACCGCCCTCTAGACTCAGGCTCCGAGCACGGGTGTGACGCTGCGCGTCGGGCACATTGCTTTTGCTTGCATGAGATTTGCTCGTTGAGGGTGAAGTAGCGGTGTTGTTGACCGAGGCAGACGAGGCAGACGCCTTGCCCTTTGACCTGGCCGTCACTTCCTCTCGCCATTTCTGGCGGAAGGACTCGAGCTCGGCCTCGGTATTGGTGGGAACGTCCTGAGGGTCCATGGTAGACTTGGCCCAGAGCGGTCGTGGTACTTGGGTATCGGTTAGACGCGGTAAGTCCGAAGTCGCAGCGTGGTGGAAGAAAACAGGGTCCAATACAGAGGCTAGCAGCGGGCTTTTAGTAAGGACACCTGTTGGCCAGGCGTACTGTGACTCTAGGCAAAGTTCCGGTGCTCGCAGTGATTAAGGCGTGCATGCCGGGGGCCTGTGAAGTTGCGGCAAGGCGATGACGGGTGCCACTCGATGCGTGTTCTAGCTTCGCGCCGTGCGCCATCTGATAAGCCGACGCCCTTTCTTCTCTGACAATCGGCTTCGGCGGCCAATCATCCAACGAGGGCGGCGCGGGAATGACGCGCCAAAAAGTGTAGCTCCGATAATTAAATCGTTGCGTCAAAGCGTCCCGTCGCCTTCGTCACCACTTATACACGCCCATCACTGCGCACGACAATGCGCATAACGCCCTTTTTGCGCATACCGCCCCTCTGACACGACCCCTCGCACCGCTTCGAGGCTGCACCACATTGCCCTGTTGCCATCCCGACAGCAGGCAACATGGCCATGGCCACGCAGCGAGCCGAGGCAGCGGACCCGACCGGGGTGGAACAAGTGTCGCTGGGACAAAAAATGATGTCTGCCGTCTCTGGCAGTGTCCTTACCTCGTTGCTGGGTATGTTGCATCTACATCGCCCTACAAAGGTCAGAAACTGATACCAACAAGTCACCCCTCTCGACGTCGTCCGCGTTCGACTACAGTCACAAGAAACCGTCCCCACCACATCGCCACGCCCGCGCGGATTCAATGGCGCAACACTCACACAATTCCGCGATCTGCCCCCAAATCTCGGCATCTCCTCGTGCTGCAGAGAGGTCTTTTGGATGAACAACAAGGCGCCTTTCTGTGTAGCGGGGCCGACCATGGCGCCCATAAACCCCGCCGATCTCAGCTGTGCCGTAGAGGAGGTTGAGCGCAAGACGATAAACAGCACATGGGACGGTCTACGCAAAATTGCCCAGAACGAGGGGCCGCGGACGCTCTGGAGAGGACTGTCACCCACCCTGGTCATGGCAGTGCCTGCGAACGTCATCTACTTCGCCGGATACGACTGGCTGCGAACAGCACAAGCCTCGCCCTTGCGACAAACCGTCTCCGATGCGTACATACCATTAGTCGCAGGAGCCACTGCGCGAGTCCTTGCTGCCGTAGCAGTGGGTCCTATCGAAATATTCCGAACGCGAATGCAGGCCGCAAATTCGACTGCCACCGCTGCTGGCCACTTCCGCGATACAATGGACGGACTCAGAGATATGGTCGGCAGCCAGGGTGTCTCCAGTCTATGGAGGGGCCTTACGTTGACCCTCTGGCGCGATGTTCCTTTCTCCGCCATGTACTGGTGGGGTTATGAAGCCACAAGAAACGTTCTGACAGACCAACGAGGAAGGAGGGAGGCTAGAAACGATGGTTTCGAATTTCGCATGGGCCGAGGCGAGGAGAGGGTACGAAGAAGAAGCAGGTCAAGAAGCCAGGAAAACCACAGAGACACATTGGTTGATAGCTTCATCGCCGGTGCTACATCAGGAGCAGTTGCTGCCTTCATCACCACACCATTTGATGTTGGAAAGACACGCCAACAGGTTGCACGGCACATGGGCGAGACGGCAAAGGACATCGCAAACTCAACACGGCCCGAAGACCAATCTATGCCACGCTTCCTCGCACACATCTACCGCGAACAAGGCATGCCGGGTCTGTTCAAGGGCTGGGCAGCCCGGTGTCTCAAAATCGCGCCTGCCTGTGCCATCATGATTAGTTGCTACGAGTTCAGTAAAAAAATGGCCCTGGACATGAATGAACGACGGGAACGGGAACGACTTGAAGCATAAACTGCAACACGCCACACCACCAACCCGGTGCGTAACACACATCACATCCATCACTCACGTTATCGGCTTCACACATTGTATGATAATTGCATAGCGGCGCATTGGGAGCGTACAGGTTAAAACCCACTCACGGTTGCATCAGCGGCGTTTCTTGCAAAAAATGGGCGGGCATTGTTTTATTGCCTACTTGGAAAATGGTTGAAGCGATACCAGCGAATACGTTTGCGCATGACACATTCAGCGTTTTATTAATAAAAAAAATCACAATGACTGGCCATGTTAACTCTCTTGTTTAGTGCCTTCTCTACCTAAATCTTCCAAGAAATCCAGGAATGCTTCCTGACATCTTTCTGCCTGACTGACATATATCTCGTGGCCCGGGCCCTCGACGAGCACCAATTTGCTCCCTTGGATTGTCTCAGCTAAAACTTTCATATCTTCGACTTTAACAGCAGCACTCTGCGTCGGCGATAAGATCAACGTTGGTGCCTTGATCTTCCTCGACCACGGTCTCGCGTCCAGTGTCGATAAGAACTCCGCATACTGAGCCAACCCCTCACCGTCACTAACAGCAATCTGTTCGAGATACCAAGGGAGATAGTGCGGATCCGACACCGGAATCGTGCCAGGAATTTGCGACAAGGCCTCCGCCCAACCCCGCGATCCAAGCTCCCTGCACGCAGCCGGCCAGTCCTTCCTACCAAATGCGAAGAGCTGTAGAGCTTGTGGCGGCAAATGAGTCGGTGTTGAGCATACGGTCAAGCTCAAGACTCTCTCTGGATGTCTAGCTGCGAATATCTCGCCCAGCATGCCTCCAGTTGACTCGCCAAGGAAATGCACCTTCTCCACGCTGAGCTGGTCGAGCGTATCGAGGATTTCCGCCAAGATTGTATCTGCAGTATACTCATAGGTTTCTGTGTCCTTTGGATAACTGGAGTGTCCGTGGCCTCGCAAATCGCGTCGTATGACACGGTACTTGCGGGATAGAATCGGGATCCAATGGTACCAGAACGCTGCGTGTCGTGCAAAACCATGTTGTATCAAGATTGTCTCTCGGGGTTTCCAGGGATCGGTAAAGTCGTCGAGGATGTAGTGGGTTCGCTGACCAGAGGGGTGTTCAATGAATGTTAAACCGGAAGGGTCGCGATGTAATGGCATGGTCGGTAAGTGTCAAATTTCTGAAGTCTTCGTGTCTCTCGGTCTTCCTTACTGGTTATGCCTGTTTGCACTATTCTGACCTCATAGCTTGATTGCCGACTTGATCCCACCAGTACCCTACTGGTGTATTCTGGAGTACATCGGTTTGTGGGGCATTTGCGGGGAAGCTGCGACGCCCAGGGCTATACCCCAACACTGGGGACCATGCGGCCTCAACAAGAGCTATCACAAACATTGAGAGAGTTGGGGCTTTTTCGGTAAAACCGGAACATCAAAGGTTCATGTTAATTTTTGAAGAGATAAAATTCGCCGGGACTGAGCTTTTCATCTTCACATAGCGAGCATCGATCATGTCCATCCTTGATATCGTCCGGACAGTTTGGGGATCATCTCTTATCTTGAAACTTGGGTTAATAATCACAACACCAATACTCCTCTTGTTGACGGTATACTTCATCGTCGTACCGAACGCCATCAAGGTAACATTATTCACCCGATAGCCCATCTCATATGGCTACTGACCTCGCCCTCAGGATCCCCGGCGTCGACATCTGCCACCAGGCCCAAAGGGACATCCATTCGTCGGTTCCCTCTTTGAGCTCGCAGACTCTGAAGCCGTGCGTGATAAAGTCATCGCGTGGCGCAAACAATACGGCCATGTATTCTACACCAAGATTGGCGGAACAGACTACATATGGCTATCCTCACCGCGGGCTGTCAAAGATCTGATGGATAAGAAGTCGAACATCTATTCCTCGCGAGCCCCTGCGCCCATGGCACAAGATGTCATATCAGCGGGCCGACGCCAATTGTTCATGCCGTATGGACCCAGGTGGCGCAGCATCCGAAAACATAGCCACGCGCTCCTCAATCTCAACACGAGTATCAAGTACCAGCCTATCCAAGACTTTGAGAGCAAAGTCCTGCTGAAACAGCTGATGCAAGATCCCAACGATTTCATGTCCATCAACAGACGCTACTCCGCCAGCGTCATCATGCTGATCACATATGGCTATCGCATACCCAACTGGGACGATCCGCTCATAAAACGCATCTACGGCTTGTTGGAACGCTTCACTCAGAATACTGCACCTGGAGTATGGGCCATTGATTCCTTCCCCGCCCTAGCATCCTTGCCGCAATGGCTGTTTGGGAACTGGAAAACACACGGCCAGAAGCTCCATGAACAGGACAGCAAAGTGTATCTTGATCTCTGGAACAAGCTCAAAAGGGATACGGATGCCGGAGTAGCAAAGGATTGCTTCACAAAGACTTTTTATCTAAACGGACCTGAGAAATCGGGCATCGATGATTTGGCTGCAGCGTACACGTGTGGCGGGCTTGTTGAAGCTGGGTCTGAGACTACGGGTTCGGCACTAAACAACTTTATCCTTGCCATGGTTTTGTTCCCTGAAGCGCAAAGAAAGGCTCAGGAAGAGTTGGATCGGGTGGTTGGAAAGGATAGACTGCCGACGTGGGAGGATGAGGAGAATTTGCCGTATGTGAGGGGTGTGATCAAGGAAGTATTGAGATGGAGACCAGTGAACAAATTTGGAATGCCACATGCGACTAGCGAGGATGACTGGTACGAGGGCTGGTTCATCCCCAAGGGAAGTGTGGTGGTGCTGAACTGGTGGTATGATTCTCCATCTCCTCAGTGGACTTGTCGGCGTTCCAGAATGAGATTTTTACTGACCAACAAAGGGCAATACATAACGACCCGGATGTCTGGTCCAACCCCTCCACTTTCGACCCATCTCGCTATTTGAACCATACTGCATCCGCAGCACACTACATGAACGCTGCCGATCCTTCGGAGCGTGACCATTTCGCTTACGGCGCAGGGCGACGCTCATGTCCAGGCGTGCATGTCGCCGAGCGTTCACTCTTCATCAACATGTCGCGGGTACTTTGGGGTTTCAACATTATCAAGAAGGTTGGAAAAGACGGGGAAGAAGTTCGTGTCAACACAAAGATGGAGCCTGGGTTTTTCAGTGTGCCGGAGCCTTTCCATTGTGATATCAGGCCTAGGAGCGAGACACATGCCAAGGTTATGAGAGAGGAGGGTGAGAGGGCAGAAAGAGACGGATTGGATTACTGAAGAAAAGTTTTGATAGTTGTAGAAATGATATTTGCTGCATCCATCTCAGTATCCTTGCCTCTTTGGTGGCTCCTGGTAGCCTAAATTCCAGATCTTGTCACTCTCCTCACCAATCCACCGCTGGCTTTCGTTTGGATAACCGACCGGCTGCCTAAAGTAAATGTTCTCCTGAGACAACTCCACAGCCTGGCCGGACAATGTGTCATCTGCTAAGAAAGCATCAATGGCCTTGTTCACTGTCGACAAGGGCGTGATGTGCTCTTTGGGCCAGCTCTCTGCAACTTCTGGCGGACAGAGGTTCGTGGGAACGAACGCCGGGCAAATCGCGTTCACTGTGATACCTTCCTTGACAAACACAGGTCCCGAGGCGCGGCATAGACCTACCACACCATACTTGCTGGCCGTGTACTGAGGACACTGTGTCATGGCACTTGGGCTCTCGTTAGTCTCGTGCTCGATTTCCAACACAGGAACCCAGAAAAGAAGTACTTACTATAAACCAGCCGCACTACTCGTGGCAACAAACTTGCCCTTTCCACCGCCGGCCTCCTTGCTTCTCCTAACATAGTACTTGAACAGCCACAATCCCTGAATCACGCCCTCGAGGTTGACCTCCATAGTCTTCGTATTCAACTTCTTCACCAGACCTTCCTCATCCACCTCCTCCTTGTCCATGTCCTCAAAAATGTTCTGTCTATCATCGATACCAGCATTTGCATGGCAAAAGTCCAGCCGGTTGCCGCCCCATTCGTAAGCGCGCTTGAAGAGCTGTGCTTGCGATTTGTAGGAGGAGACATCAGTGTGGTGGAAAATAGCGTCGGGGCCAAGGTTGCTGGCTACGCGTTCGCCTGATGAGGGATTCAGGTCTGCGATGACGACTTTGTAGCCTTTGCTGTACAGATGGGTTGCGACTGCTTCGCCGATGCCGGAGCCAGCACCTGTTATGATGGCCACTGGTTTTGTCATGTTTGTTGTTTTCCTCTGGCTGCGTTTATCTCAAATCTGATGCGAATTTCGAAAATAGCACTGGGTCTTGCAAGTATAAAGGTACTATATGTTGTAAGGGCAACTATTGGTATGTTTTCTTCCACCAGGCTCGCGTCTTTGCCGATCGGTCCCATCCTCCGGCTAAGTTGTTCGGCAAGCATCTTCGTCGTTGTGACCATTGGGGGTGGAGATGGGTCGCAAAGACCCCACATGAAGCACGCCGGGAGTTGCGGACAGGTACAGGCTACCCCGCACTAAACTGGATGGAGCGTGCGGGGGTGAAGGTGTTCGGGGATTTCCGGCCGATGCGCGTCTTGGATTTCGGATATCTACATGCGATGATACTCCATCGAGGAAACACTGCATTACTAACAGTAAGGTTGTATGTCTCTCTGATGGCTATGCTTAATCAAGAAGAGAACGCAGAATGATCTCGGAAGTGTCGAGCCCAAGTTGCTGTGCAAATTCCTACCTACTTGCCGAAAACGAACATGTCCCAGGCCGCACTCAAACAGTCTAGATCGACCTTCTCCAGTTTATGTCCTCCCTCAATAACGGGCCCATACACCTTGGTTCCGCCCTCTGCCGGTGCGCCACCAGCCCGCCCATAGACAAAGGCTATGAAGTCCTCAGCCAATCTCCGAGCCGTCGTCTTCGCGTCAGCGGGAAGGTGTTCTTCAAGGTTCTGGAACAAAAACACCGCATCCAATAAATGCGTACTTTTCCCTTGGAACCTGCCTTGCCAAGGATTTGGCTCGGTGAAAAAGTACGAGGCAACCTTCCCTTTGAAGGCGCGAGCGTAGTACTTTGCTGGGAGACGGTACGCAATGTCCGTCGCGAGATTGACGACAGAGGCCATGGCTTCATCGTCGGGAGTCGAAGGTGTAATGCCATATGCTGATAAGACGGCTTCAGCGACAGAAGTAGGAAGATTACGAGAGAAGGACGTATAAATAGCTGATGCTATCCCATCATTTGGAAGACCCATGAAGAAGAATACATTGCCGTCATGAGCACATGATCCTATCAGCAACTCTTCGCACCAGCTACTGTTCAAGCTCTGGAAACTGTCGTCCGAAAGTCCTGCGAATGTAGCTGCTTCTGAGATCAGGTCGCCATCGATGAAAGGTACAAGGGGTATGTTCATCGGAGTATTTTCAACGAGTTCTTCCGGACTCATGGCGATGAGACTAGCGATCTGTTCCTGTGTTGAGACATTCACAAGGTCTAGTTCTTTCATTATGGCGTTATATGATACCTCGGTGGCAGAGGATGAGAGCGGCTTGAGCATAAGCGGTGTTCCCGACATGCTTATCGCGCGTCTGAACAATGGCTCTTTCGAGCTCAATTGATGCAATACAGAGGCTGTGTACCTGGTTAGCTCTCTTCTAGTCCACAGTTTGCACTGGAGTGCCACGACGAGAGGTAGAGAACATAGGAAGCAACAACGTACCAGCACCAGCGCTCTCACCAAACAAGGTAACGTTATCCGCGTCACCTCCGAATGCACCAATGTGCTTTCTAACCCACTGCAACGCACACCTCTGATCCCTCAAACTGTTATTCCCAGGATATCCAGCTTTCCTCAGTTCCTCGCTCGTCAGGTTTCCCGGGGCACCCAGACGGTAGTTCACGCTGACGATGATGACCGGGGTGCCAAGTTCTGCGCTCATTCTGACCAGACGCGCTGGATCGTACTGCGGCCATGAGTTTGCGCCCATGATAAAGCCACCGCCGTGAATGAATACCATCACCGGAATGGCAGTATTCGCCCCGCTGGGAAGAGACGGAACAGTGATATTGAGGTTCAGGCACTCAGTGCTGGACATGGGAGTTCCAGGGCCAGTGCCGATAGTACATTGAATCAAGGCAGCCTGTTCCAACGCACAACCGTCGATTGCTGGCGCACGAGGTCTAGTGTTGTAAGTATGCTAATCGAAGGACGAACAGATGTGACTTACCCAAACACAGTAGCATCAATCATCTCCTCCCCATACTCAGCAACAAGCTCAGGCGCCGCAAGCCAGTTCCTGACCTTGCCATACTTGATTCCCAAATACCGTTTCACACCCTCCTCTTCTCTGCCAATACAGGTAAAGAACGGCGTTTGAAGTGTAGTTGTTTTCACCTCTTCCTCTCCAGCACAAGCCCGCAAGTCATTTGATGAGATGGGAGAAGCCATGTTTGCAGGTGTAGTGTATCTCTCACTCCCATGCCCTCCATCTTATATTCACTTTGAATCAAGAGCCAACTAGTGTCTTGCCTGACTTCGTTGATACACGATACACCGAGTACGCACGCACAGACCAGCAGAGACGAAGGAGGCGGGTACTCCAAACTAAGCGAAGTCTCAAAGGCTGCATGCAGCAAAGTACACACGTGACATCGGCCGAACCCCATCGGATTTGTGTCGTAAAAGTCGAAGCTGTGACCCTCGTCAGGTGCACTTCGCGATAATGCTGCGGGTACTGCGTTGACAATCCTTGGTAGTTTGGACTATATTTGGATTGCTCTTCGCGTTGTGGCGTATAAGTGCGGGCCTGAATAGGGAGATAGCGATATGCTATGCTGAGAAGAGGACGGTAGGCTTGTCATGTCGACCGAATGATTGCACTTCGTATGGGTGCTTGCGACAGTGATGAGAAGGCGTCAGATGCGAACACGTTCCATGTATTGGGCACATACGTTGGAGTATCTTTGCGGTATTTCGTGATATTCCGTTGCCGTATGTACGTTATTGCTAGAACAATCTCCTTATGTCAGAATTGGGAAACGGATTTCAGAGTTGTGGTGTTGTACAATCCGCATGCTCATCCTTCGACCCTATCGGAACACGTGTGCCGGCTACTGAGTGAGATTGCTATTGAGAACACCAGATGCCTAACGCGATTGTATGCTCTGTTTGTAGAGATGTTTAGTAGACTGGGTAATGAATCCATTTAATCGTCTCTTCGACAACGTGGTGGTAAAAACTCCTCTTCTCAAATTACCTATAACAAAGCTAGCTCTTAACGTCGATGCTCTTGACCAACTCTCCACCTAATCGCTTAATCTCGTGCGCAATAGCTTCTGTATTTACTTTGATTTCAACGGCGTCCTTCTTTGCAGTAACTGGCACGCTGTTCCATCCAGCCTTGATCTTCCAACCTCTCTGTGCGGTGGCTATCGGATTCCATAATCCGACAATCTTGTCCAATGTCTCCGGGTCCCAGAACCATAACACAGCATCGCCATAGATATCTGACAGATCCTGTGCAAAAAGCTGTGGGAGAGGTGTTACGGCAGGTGATGAACTTGATGTTGCCTTTTGAAGGTCGAGGTTTTTGAACTTGGGTGTGCTCTTGAGAGATTTTGTTGGTCTGAGCGTGTACTTTGATGATATAGTTATGACTATATCGAAGTCGGAGACGCCCGGTGCGAAGAGCAATTCTGGCTTCAGAGCCTCTTGCATCTTAACAGCATCTGTGTCATTGTTGATGTGCTTCAGCAGACGGTCTTCGTCCGCACGAACAGCCTGTGTAGCGGCCTTTGCCAAAGCGGTCAAGCGCGCAGCAACGACCTTCTCGGGCTTTGCTTTGTTCGTCCAGGTTGTACCCTCCTCGTCTAGATTGGTCGCAGCGAAGAGCACAACGCGGTTCATAGCGGGATCTATGCGACGCCATGCTTCAAATCGTGTCCTCAACCGGTCGAGATCTTCAGACTTCATGCCTTTTGATGTTGTATCCTCCAAATCTGCGGGGTTTGCAGAGAATGTTGTTGAGAAGTCGACAATTAGTGGGACATGTCTCCAGTCCCATCGACTGATCCATGACAATGTTCGAAGGAAACCGGTGGTCGCGGTTGAAGGCACAGGCCAAGGATGTGGTTGTAGGAAGGTGCGGATGACGAGAAGCTCGATAAGTTCAGGGGAAAAGTGCGGGGCCAGGAGGTGGGATGCGAACCACTTCTTCGTCAACCGTATCGCTGGTGACAGGGCGAGGAATCGTGTACATAGGGTTTGTAGGACTTGCGAATGTAGAGGCGCCTGTATAAACTCACGCTTGTACAGTGCCAGAGATGCAGCTGCAGACTCTCTCGAGGAGCCATCCAGTGACTTGTCCTTGATTTGACGATCAAACAGCGTAGGCTCACGGTCGTGGTAGATACGAATTCGGAACGTGAAACCCGCAGCTACAGTGACGTCAAGGAATGCCTGGTTCTGAGCTGGTTGCGACGGGTTCTCCATGCCAACACGAGCGACATAGCCGACTTCCAGCTTTGACAGAAGCTCAGCTAGCCTTAGCAGGAAAGCAATCTTAGTCCGCTGTATGGCACAAAGGTCATCCGGCCAACGTCCAGAACCTTCAAATTGCAGTACGACGGAGGCGGGAGTGTGGCCTGCGGATGGGATATCGATGGATGAATAACGCAACTGTGGGTCAGCAGCCCTCAGATGACGAAGTCGAAGCGGCAGCTCTTCCAAGTCCCGAATGTCCTTCTCCATGGCACTGAAAGCGTTCATGATGGGTAAAAATGGCGCCGTTCCAGATTGTCCCTGCATTTGACCCGCCGGTATGAGGCGGCCAAACGCGTCACTTGAGAACCTGGCTGACTCTGCCACTTTCTCGCCCACATGCTTACCTAAAATGTAAAGCACGATCTGTTCCATGACCGAAGCCGATGCGTCTTTGACAGACCAAACAACACTCTCGAGGATGCTGCCATCCTTGAAGCGCCTGAGCTCCGCCTTTTCGCCCCAGAATTTGCGGAAAGAAGCAGCTTCCTGCTTGTTCTCTGCGGAAGGGCCGTGATCAACGGTGCGAGTGGCGTTTGCGGGATCCGTAGCAAAGTTTACTAGTATGCTCTTGCTTTGCTTTTCTTGCGGGCGTCGCGATGATATGGACCATGATTCCTCTCTAGGCATGGTAAAAGACAGAGCTGTGATACGGTCACCAAGAGCGCGCGTCAGAGTGCTGTTCATCTTCCTGCAAGTCTCGGCAATCCGCTGATCGTATTCCTCGCCTGCGGTATCAAGTCCAAGCGACGCAAGTGGAATCTCGAGCGTGGCATCGTAACGGTACTTCAATAACTCCGTCTTCAGAATGAACGCGGCGTCGAAGTGATCGAACACAGAGTCGCTCAGCATGTCTACGGTTGCTTTGGCTTCAGCTCGCAGGCGCGAGTAAGACCATGGGGTCATCTTGAAAAGAACATTCTGTCCTCGCGGTCCATCAAACACGACAGGCGCAGTCTCTGTCTTTGGTATGGTGATGTTGGTTGCCTGGAAGATGAATGGTTTCTTGGTAAGATCGCCTCTCGACAAAAACTGCAGTGTCGACTTGAACAGTTGGTAGCTACTGAAGCCGGAAGAAACGGATTGGGCGCCAGTTCCAGCGTTCGGTTGCAAGAGTATGGCCATTATTGCAGCCCATTCGAAGTTGCCGAAACCCCCATTGCGCAGCTGACCGCCAAAACCACGCTGCTTCAGCCAAATACGACCGAGTATGCAAGCATCCTTGAACGATTCAGCTCTCGATGCGGTGCCGTGAAGAAGCTTGAGGTAGGCTGTGACGTTGGCATCCGATTGCAGTGTGTTGTTGTAGAAGGGCGTTGGAGCGAGAGCCTTGGCGGACGCTTCGTCGTCGCTGCCCTTGGGTCGCACGCAGTTCGAGTTGGGCAGCAGCTTGCTTGGCGCAAAGATGTTTTCTGGCAATGCGACCAAGATATTGATATGGCATTTGGAGCTCGAGAAATCATCAGCGTCCCCATTGCCACTCGGTCGTACAGTCAAAATGGGCTGGAGCTGGTTTCCATTCAGGCAATCGAACGACAGCTTAAACTTGTGCTCTTTCGAGGACTTGATAGCAGCAGCCAGACAAGCCAAGTAGTACGAGCGCTTGTAGAAGTATCGGTGGTTCAAATAGTCCTTGTCCGTGAACATGCTCTTGGGCATTGTGACTACCAGATCGATGGAGAAGGCGTCTTCGTGTCGAGTCGCAGTCTTGAGTGGGTAACTGCCGGTCGCGTTGATGCTCGCAGGCCGTTCGTACTGCAGCTTGTACAAGGCGTCTTTCGGAGGACGAGGCGCGGGGAAGGGAATTGCGACACCGGCTGACTTGAGGGCTTTCTCAGCTTCAGCAATCTGCGTAGCGTTAGCTCATATTGCTTGCATCCATGTCATCCTTGACGAACCGGTAGTGGATCGCGGCTGGGTATCTGCTCGATGATGGTCTTGAGGGTTCGCATGGCGTTCTCTGCGGAAGCTTCCCTCTTGCCGTACTTCAGCTTGACCTGGTCCAACAGCTCATCCAACTGAAGCTTGAACATGTTCGACTTGAAGGATTCTGCCGTGTATACGCCGTCCTGGAGGCTCGGCGCAGGTCTCTTGGGTGGCTTCGCTGCGCTCGTCGCTTTGCCGGCGGTGGTCTGCTTTCTGCTCGGATGAACATCTGCCTCTTCCTCAAAGTCGTCGTCCTCATCCTCGCTCATCATCTCGTCGTCCTCGTCGTCTTGGGCGTCTTCTACGCCGTCCATGTCGACTCCGTTCTGGTCGCCTGCATCTTCGGCGTCGCTCTCGTCCAGCGCCGCTCCACCGTCGGCGTCGCCAAAGTCAGCAAAACTTCCGTCGCTCTCAGCCTCCGAGTCGCTGTGCTCGAGCTTTCTTCGTTTGGTCGCGGGTGGGGCCATGGCGGTTGTGCGTGAGGGTTGGTCGAATGCGACGCGAAATTTCTCTGGACTTTTGGAGCGACCAGGGTCGTCTTATCGATAGCAGGGATCCGGCATGGCGCGTCCCTTACATCACACCCTCCCCTCACTGACAGCTCCACGAGCTCCCCATCTCGGCGCGCTTGCCACATGTACTCCGTGCATGCACCATGAGCTCTTGACATTCATAATCGCGTTAGCCTGGAGCCTCATGGTGGTCAACAATACACATGAGTACACATCTACCTGACTGTAGTATTCTTCTTCCCTTTACTGTCCTTTTACATTTCCACTCACGGTGCCGTTCCTAACCAAGCTCAACCGCATACGCGGACCCTCCCTCTCCATCGGTCATCGCCGTAGCGAGGTAAAGAGTAGAGCTTTCGGCATGGCTTGGCGAAGCTCTGGGGAGACGAACGAGGCGCTGATCACAAATCTCGTAAACAACAAGCTCATTGGCTCCGAACGTGTCAGAGATGCTATGCTACGGGTATGACTAGACGTGTCCAACACGACAACTTGTTTGGGTATAATAACACTCAACAGGTTGACCGCGCGCACTACGCTCCGGCGTCACCCTACGAAGACTCTCCGCAGCCTATAGGCCACAAGGCCACCATCTCCGCACCGCATATGCATGCTTCAGCGTGCGAGACACTTCTCGACTACCTCCAGCCCGGCGCAAAAGTCCTCGATGTCGGTTCCGGCTCAGGCTATCTCACAGCTGTTCTCGCCAACCTAGTCGCGCCTAACGGAACCGTCATTGGCATCGATCACATTCAGGCCTTGAATGATATGGCAGACAGCAACATGCGCAAGTCGGAGGAGGGACAAAGGATGCTGGAGTCGGGTCGTGTCAAATTCGTGACTGGAGACGGGCGGAAAGGCTGGGCAGAGGGCGCGCCGTACGACGCCATCCACGTCGGAGCTGCTGCTGCTGTCCACCACGAAGCCTTGACCGATCAACTGAAGGCTCCAGGCCGGCTCTTTGTGCCAGTCGCGGAAGGCTGGGCGCAGTACATCTATGTCATCGACAAGAAGGAGGACGGCGGTCTGGAGCGCCAAAAGCTGTATGGCGTGCAGTATGTGCCGTTGACGGACGCGCCCGTGTAGACGAAAGTAAAATTCCAAGGGTCTTGTAGTCTATAGCCGTCTGGTACCACTACTGTCCCACCATCCCCTCGAACAACTCGTCTCTGCTCCTACGTAGCTCATCAAGCCTAACCTCCAGCTTGCCCACTTCTTTCCTGGCAGCCTCCTTGTCTGCGGGTAAGCCGCCAAACTCGGCAACCTGCCGCTCCAAGCCCTCGACTCGTTCTCGCAGCTCATCCAGAGCCTTCTGCTGCTCCAACATGTCGGTTATAGCCTCGGCAGATCCAATGTTGTTCGATGCTGGCGTCGCAGTCCGCGATCGCGATGATTGGAGGGATGACAGTTTGTCTTCGTGTTCGCGGATCTTTGTACGCAGGTGCTTGACCTGACGCGTCTGTTCCGTCGTCTGGCGCTGGAGGCTGGACGGCGTTGCGAAGGCGGGGTTCGTTTGCAGCTCGTGGAGTTGGGTTCGGAGGAGGGTTTGCTGCTTATCCAGATAGTTCTGCAGCGTGTAGATGTGCGCCAGTTGATTTGTGAGGCTCTGTGAGGCGGTCGTGTGCTGTATGAGAGCGTGCGCGATGGTCTCGGGGTTGGCGGTCGGTGCATTGAGCGCTACAGCTGTAGATGCAAGTGCGTCAAGCGCCTGCTCGCCCTCGGGAGTCAGGCTGGCTTTGAGGCTCGACAGTATCTGTTCGTCGGCCTCACTTCTCTGGACCTACCGTCGTGAGCAGTGTGCTCGACACGCGACAGCTAATGCGGACCTATAGTTCTCATACCTCATCCAGCTCCTTCAATGCCTCCCTTTCTAAGCGCTCCACGACTGTCTTCTGCTCATCCGCCCTCTCGTTCGCCATGGACAGCTCACGGAGCACTTTGAGCGTTTCGTCATTGCGCTCAAACGTCGGCACGGTACGGCCAGCGTACTTGTACGACAGCCATGAGTCAATATGCGCCCAGTCCTGGGCCTGCGCACGTTGCTGGCGCGCCTTGGAGGGCGAGAAGAGGTCCGACGGGGTGAGGCTGTCCATTGTTTGCGGCGGTCGTGTCGTGTCGTGTCGATTGGAGAGCTACAATAAGCGCCTACAGAAGAAGACAACGCAAAAGTGGGGCCAATGCGAGCGTGGACCGGTTCAAATGCGCCAGTCGAGGGTGCGTGTGTGCATGCAGTGACGTTCCGGGCTGCCAGAGCGACGCGGAGACAAGTGACGCTGCATTATCGATAACCTTAAATTTCCACTTAGCATGTCGCAAGTGCCGAAGTCGGAGCTAATCGGCTTTTGGAATAATCCCTTGTGCAATTGGAGTCATTGTGTCTTTGTATCTGATTCCCCTGCCCCAGTTACTGGTATCCCTCTCACTCTTTAGTTTCTGCTTTACCACTCCTCTTACATTCAAGTTTTCGACATGTCGCCAATGCTCGCGGAGAATGACGTCGAAGTGGGAGAGAGTCTGCCACCGGCAACTGAGCACGTGCGTACAAACTTCACTACTGGACCCCTTACCATGTACTGACGAGTCTAGGCTGTCAGTGTTTCGCTGCCGACGTGGCGGGCAAATGTAGGATATGAAGAGGGGGAAGAATGGGTCATCAGTAAAATGAAGACTGGCTACCCTAGGTACGGTGTGGCGAAGCACATGGCGAGCGCACGCTAACTACTGAAAGATTCTTTATACACAAGATCATAGAAGCCTTTGCGGCTGCCATTGTGAAGAAACATGGGAAAGTGGATGAGAGTGCAATGCTGTTTCCCACAAATGCCACCGCATCAAGATGTCAAGAGTTCATCTTGCAGCAAGCACCAGACCTGGATGCGTCGCAAGTCCGGATTATTGACTTCGTACCTGCAGCTGAGAAAGCACGCTCGGAAGAACTACAGATCATTTCTCCGAGAGTTTCAGCTGTCGTCTTCCCAAAAGAACGCTTCCGCGTCGCAAAGGCATTCTGGCAGCACTCTGGGGATGGTGTGTCCAGTCGAAGAGCCGAGTACTGCTCCCAGCTTTTCAACGAAGGTATTCTAGTGGATGCTTCGACACTCAACCAGCCGGCAAGAGTATGCAAGGGTCCTAGGCGATATCAGAAAAAGACATCCATCGACCTGGACGCCTCGGACAACTTCACCAATGGCAACGGAGAGGTGCAGGATCCCACTCAGTTTGTGGAAGAAAGGTTTGGTCGAAATCTGAATCTCTCCAAAACCAAGAACGCAAAGCTAGCGATTCGACGGCGCATCGCAGGTTCGTTGACTGCGGACGTCAGCTTGACAGAAGCAATGACCTTGGATCATGATACCGCAAGGAGGCGACCGGTCGCAGGATTCTCCGAAGATGATGTGTATCTGTATCCCACAGGAATGAGCTCGATCTTCAATGCTCACCGAAATCTACTAAGAGCAAAAGGCTCCAAGAAAGCCATTGTTTACGGGTAAGTCTCCCAACTCCTCCCTTCACACCATACTGACAACATCAGCTTCCCATATATCGATACTCTGAAGATAACCGAAAAGTTTGGGCCCGGCTCACAGTTCTACGGGTTTGGCTCAGCAGAAGAGCTGGACGACCTAGAAAAGCGTCTAGAAGGTGGAGAAAGATTTGTCGCGCTGTTCACCGAATTCCCCGGAAATCCGTTGCTGAGATCGCCCGATCTAGAGCGGATACGCAAACTGGCCGACCAGTACGACTTTTGCGTAGTTGTGGACGAGACTATTGGCAACTTCATAAACGTCAATGTTTTGCAATACGCCGATGTCGTTGTGAGTAGTCTGACCAAGGTCTTTAGTGGAGACAGTAATGTAATGGGTGGAGGGTAAGTACTTCTTGTACGTCTCTGGTCTGGAGAACATTTGCTGACAAAACGCTTGCAGCCTCGTGCTCAACCCGAAAGCAAAGAACTACGCCCTTCTCAAACGGACATGGGAAGAAGACTATGAAGACAATCACTGGGCCGAAGACAGCATCTTCCTCGAGCGCAACAGTCGAGACTTTGTCTCAAGAATTGAGCGCATCGGTACCAACGCCGAAGCCATCTGCGATGTATTGAGCGCACACCCTCGCGGTACGTTTTTCCTTCATATATCGGTGTCTTACGTTCATATATCTTCCTCCGTCTCATACCAAACCAACGCATCCACCTAACACTAGACAGTCAAACAAGTAAATTACCCAAAGACCTCACCAACCCGCCCCTTCTACGAGAAATGCCGCAATCCCAACGGTGGCTACGGCGGTCTCCTGTCCGCCACCTTCCACACCAAAGCCGACGCCATCGCCTTCTTCGACAACCTCGATACTGTCAAAGGACCCAGTCTAGGCACAAACTTCACGTTGAGTTCGCCCTATGTGATTCTAGCGCACTATGGAGAATTGGACTGGGTAAGGGATCTACCTGCTCTCTCGTTGCTCATATGACGGCTTTGCTAACAGCGTTATCATAGTGTGCGAAATGGGGCGTTGAAGCTGATTTAATTCGGTTTAGTGTGGGGTTGGAAGAGACAGGAAAATTAGTTGAGACGTTCAAAAGGGCGTTGGATGCTCTTCCTGCTGCGCAGTCGTAGTTGGGCGCTAGACGGACAAGAAAGTAGCGTTGCGTATTACAATACAGGCCAGGTTCAAATAAACGGGTCTGTGGTCACCGGGCATTCTCCAAGTGTCTTGTGCTTGGTATATCCAGTTGCAAATATTGTTAGCACTCATCTGTTGACGCATTGCCATGAATGTCGTGTCTGCTTCCTGGAGTGAGAATCTGGGCTATGGTAGTGCCCCTCTGGCCATGAAAGGAACTTCATGGGCGTTACTCGTTCCTTATTGCACTCAAAAGAAGACGCCATATTCTGCATCGATCCTGAACTCAGGATTGGAAAACTAGAATCGAGAAACATCTGCCGCAAATCTTGCGCTGCGATAGACCACACATTTTCGGGTATCCGGCGAGACCAAAGCTTGGTAATGAGGGGGATGGCCAAAACCCATGCGTCATGCTGGTCCTAATGCGATCGATTTCACAGGCTCTGGGGTGGGTCATGTCATTGATGATGGAGAGTGAACGTTGTAGCGAGTCAGTAGAGGACGCACTGTACGCGTATTCCCGGCGGAAACCAGTTTCCCCGTCACATCTGTGACGTTTTTGTTGTTGATCGTCACAGATGTTTTCCCACATGGTGCACATATTGCTCAGGTATTCTTCTGCGACACATACTCGGTAATTACTCGCCTCTGGCATAGCCGATGTGTCATTACCCTTGAAGCTTCCCATGCAGGTCCCCATGCTGGCCTGATAATTCCTTGATGCTCATGTCGCAGACTGCCATTGTTCTTGTCGACGTGCGTTGATTGGTTCGCAAAAGTTACCGGAGGCGGGTCGTTCTATTGACTGGGTGCTGTGAGGCTCTCTGGGGCGGTTGGCAAGTTCCGTTACTCCGGAGTGAAACACACCTGAGCAGTAAGCAGTATGGAGCGCCTAAGAGGGCTGTGATTCGGCGGGGTCATCTGTGAGAGAGAGATCCAGTAACGGTTGATGCTGAGGCTGTGATGAGGTCTTGCTTAGAAAAGTGGAACAGCGATCCAGAAGCTGAGCTACCGAGCAAGTGCAACCACGGTTAGTATCGTCAGTGGTGTGAGACTGACAAGCTGAGCGTTTTTCTTGTTCTCTCGATTTGTGTTATAGGCCGTTCCATTGAGCCAGTATATCATGCACTATGCTAAGAGCAGAAACGGTTCCTCCCGTTTGTAGGCATATACTCGTACCAATTATTTCCCACTTCGATCTGACGCAGCAAACTCATGCAGAATCCAGCTTACTTTGGAGAAGTCCACAGTGTTGCTATAGCCGCCATGGTCACAAACGCTATGGTGTTTAGGTTGACATAGTGTACAAGGCATGTGATAAATCTGCCGATAGTACGATACTGACAGTGTGGGGACTCTCGTCCCTGCGACTTACCAGGGCAATACCAGGCTGGGCATTTTAGCTTCGCATGAACTTCGCTTCATGCTGCCTGGCGTGGGTGCATCTCAAGCTCGGCTTGATGTGGTCTATCAGGCGTGCCAGCGGCGGCCGGGGCCTATCTGTGTAAGCAAACTTGCGGCATCCACGACTGAGCCTCAATTTTTCGGGGACCAGAAGATTTAGGTCGCCGCCGATGCGTTTACGGCGACCAACCTTGGAACCACGGAGATGCCTGCGGGTACCGTGGGGCTTTAGATAACAGCAGACTAGAGTCCCTCGGGAAGTTATCTCGTGTACTGACATACATGTGCGCAACGCTGGTGTCAGCGGCCAGGTGGTGACTGACTTGCATAATATTAGAGCTATGATGAAGTTGAATAATGGCTGCCGGCCGGCATCCTTTGCGTGCTCACGTACAAGGGTGCAGGTGGAATTGGTGTGAGTCGACTCCGACGCAGTGGATCCACGCGAAACTGACCAGTCTCGAATTCGAGAACAGGCAGGACCCGCTACTTTCGGCGATAGTGATTTGTGGCTTTGATGAGATGGCTGTTTAGGGGGAGGCGTGGGGTTGCAATTGGCGAGGAGCTCCGGCCAATCACAGGAGTCTTGGCACGACTAGCGCCATGACACACTTCACACGCGTAGCTGTGCGCTCATCATTGCACCAGGGGGTCACGATGGCCTTGGTTCTACCTACGGAGCCGAACTCCAGTCTCCGCAAACACATCAAAGGTCAAGCTTCTCTCGGAGTGGGGCCAGAATTGTTTACCGTGAAAAGCAGTACTTGCATGCCCCTCCGAAATTTCAAACACGTGGACTCTCTAGCACCCCATCCCAAGGTCGCGTTTTGGTCTCGGTCGCCCTCCTCTGGACTTTCATACAGACGCGTTCCCAGAGTCACCAGCCTTCTCTGAAGCTTCGAGACGTCTTCTAGAAGTCGACGGGTGACACCACTGCAGGCGTGCCGCCAAGTTCATGTCGTTCACATTAACGGCATCGCTTCCGAAAGACAACGGGCCGCTCAGGCATTGGCCAGCACGTGCTCGGGCGATACTGCAGCGAGCCAAATTTAGAACGACACAATGAGCTGTGTATTGGCAGGGCATGACTGACACGGGGTCTGAGTTGATGAACAGCATGCTCCCGTGGCAGTGTCCGTGATCTTTCAGATGAAGCTGGGCATACGCCACCTCTCTTTCGACTGCATCTTACCCGAAGCCGCACACATCCTGTCTATCGTGTATTGTCGCGGCCCACCCGCGGCTAACGCAGAGAGATCTGACAGGCCATTCCCAAACACCAGACTTAACACGGTTTGGCACTTCGTCACAGGCGCGGGATTATGAGCGCCACCAACCCTCTGCTTGGCGAATAGGGCGCCCATCAATGCCAGCATTCGCGGCACCGCCAACGTTAACGTTATATGTGACGATGGCATCACTTGATGGTTGGTGGGGGGGACCGACTTCCGTAGTGGTGGTGGGGCTATGGCGAAGAAGTTGCTGGCAGAGCACGAGGCATGCCTGCTATTCTCGAACCCAGAGAGAGTCGCGCAATTCTTCCTGGTGCGTGGGTACCCCCGGCCCAGGCCTGCCAGGCACCCATTGCGGGTGCACGTCCTGTGGCTAGTCAACGGTCGGAGGGCTAGGATTGTTCATGACTAGGATCAGCATCCTTCGAGTCCGCAGCCACAAAGCCGGCTCTGTTGCTGTTGGGTCATGAAGCTCAGATGTTCTGTTCCTGTGCATCCAGTATCCCCCATGTAGGGCGCAGACCACATGGGCACCATCAAACGTCAAGGTTAGATTCGTGATTCTGCCTCGCAGTCAACTTGCCATAAGGCTGGTATAATCCCACCTGACGGCCCGTATCCAGGAACACAAACGTACGTCTACCCCACTGGTACTCTCCGCATCAGATGTTGCCTTTCCGTTGTTGAACATGACCCATCGGTCCTCGAAACCACATAAACCGAAGACGACGACCATCTCACAAAGACTTAGGGACCGTGCCGACCAGAACTTATCTGTTCAGCCACCAGAAATTCCACAAATAAGAGGAGCTCGCTCCCACCGTGCCGCAAACTTGCCAACGCCCCGCCACAATTCCATTGATTATCAGACGCCCGGGTCGCACCCACTTTCACTAGCCTGGAATACTTCACACGTTCTCGAAGTCATCCCACCTAACAACACCTTCCATTCATCGACCTCTGACCACAGCCGGTCTCACAATCCTTCTTTTGCGCAAGCACTGGATTTCTCGCAACACGAGTCCCTCCAAAGCTCCAACTCGGAACTCGCGTCAAGTGCTAGCCTTCAGGCGGCGCACATTTCACACAACGAGCCCAGACGAGCACTCCCTCTTGTCTCATCGCCAGTATCTTCCACCTCTGACAGCAACAACCTCGAGCTACACCTGTCGGCACACCTCGAGCAGCCGACCAGATCGTTTCTACAATCGCAAGATATGAGGTATTTTACCCCACCGACTATGGCCACGAACGTTTCCTGACACGAGCAGCACCTTGGGCTTCATGATGCCACCTTCGCAGTACGGTATGGGCCATTACGGCTCTTCGCAGACCTCTTACTCGTCAGGCTATCCACCGCTGCAATCTTACGCGGAGCCAAGGTCTTCAAATTCAAATCCGTACAGCTCATCTTATGCTTCAAGTCCAGTGCACAATGAAAGTCAGCAAAGAAGACCTGATCAACACCCTATTCTGCCGCCATACCAGCCTCAGCATCCATCACTTCCACGTAGTCCGTATCAGCAGCAACAGTCTACTGATCTTTTGCGAAGCCATGCATCTCCAATGGCTCCTTCGGCACATTCTTACACGTACTCAGCGCCGCATAATAGCGTCCCGACTCAGTCACTGGGCAGCAATGCCTATTCGTCGTAAGTTGACTAGGAACCTAGCGGAGGTCGTCGCTGACCACAGTTAGTTCACAACCGTACCCAGCAACTACTTACGGTTCCAACGAGTATCATCCTCTACCAACGATGTACCCACCGACGACTACGACACCTGCCGTGTATCCTTCGTACGAGTCTTCGCAGAGTGTTCCGCCACCTAGTGGGCCAGTACCTGCATTATCTTCATCACCCAGCACACAAGGTAATTCAGTCATGCCACGTGTTGTGAACTCCCGACCAAAGCCACAGTGTTGGGAGCACGGATGCAATGGACGACAGTTCTCTACCTTTAGTAACCTTCTACGACACCAACGGGAGAAATCAGGAAACGCGTCGAAAAGTTCTTGCCCTAGATGTGGAGCTGAGTTCACACGTACTACTGCAAGGAACGGACACGTGGCGCACGATAAATGCAAGCCAAGAAGAGCGTCAGAAGCAAGCGGATAGATGAAGGTGCATCTCACCGTTTGATCAACCTAGATCTATCCGTTTCACGGGGGGTAGAAGCAGAGAACCGCTCCATCCGAGCGAATACACCGAGTGCAAACCGGCACGGCATGGTCCCAGGCACCGAGCCTTGACCTATGACGTACGATATGGATGCGCCAAAGAAGAGGCACGCTGGTACGCGACTATACCAACGGGGATGACTTTAAGACCCAGAGTCTTCGATTGGGTCGCTACAGGGCGCACACGGACTGCGCAAAAGATCTGCTTGCAAGTCGTTATACATCTTGTGCTTTTGCACTGTTCAGTCTACACCAAGACTTTGGGGTGCGGTGCATGCGTCACGGCCGTTTACTGAAGCATCGCGCCACAGCAAGTTCGGTTCAGCATTTTGATTATAACCAAGCGCTTTTTTATCATCATGATACACATGCATACATAGATTTCAGGTTCATCTTTCGCAGAAATAGGGAAAGCTGCTGCAACAAGTAGTCTTTAAATCCCATTTCGCATCAATCTGAAGTCGTTAGTTGTCAAAATACACTTGCATTTTCAACGATCCATATGGCTCTCTCCGCAGCGATCCGTGGTACGAGCAATACTGGATTGCAAACGAGGGCGCTGGGCGTCAGCCCGTCGAGGGATTGCGGGAGGATTTGGAGGAGCGCGCAAGGCAGGAACATGGAGTTCCTGCTGCTTAGGGGTGCCCTGGTAGCTCTTCCCTGCGATGTATCCGGCTACATGGTTCACACAAAATCATCGGTCAGTACCTTATTCCATACCAGGGCCCATGAGCAAATAGAGCATCACGGCCGACGTTGTCCCACACGGCATGGTTCGGCACTGCCGCGCGGAATCTCAATGCGAAAATTCGTAGCTTAAGCCAAAGGGGGAATTTTTACCGACCAACCTCCACGATTCAGTGAGAACCACCAGATCGGAAGGTGGTTTCGATATTTTCGAGCACTGCAATCTTAATCATGACTTACAACAACTGATCTCACTCCAGGCCTCGCATTCGTGACAAGTCTCGTACCGGGCAGGTTGCGATTTGCCATATCTTTTGCGCCATACATACGCACCAACAACAATCAGCCGGTTTCACATTGCATTAGCCATTGATAGGCGAGCAAGGCTGCTGACAAGCTCGCACGGCTCTTTGCGAATTCGAGTAACGATCAAACTAGCGGGCCGTTGTCGCCACGACTTGGGACGGGTAAGCCTTGTAAAGAGCACCCACCGCTGTGGAGAAAGACCAACCACGAACCGAAGATACCGAGAGGCGCCACTAACGCGCAGCATTGTTCTGACAGATTGTCCGGTTCAAGGTCGACAACCGTGGGCCGGGCTGCTGTACTCAGGTGAACCATGTCACCGGCGTAGCGGCGGCTACGGCATCCGCGTTGATTCGTTGCCCTCTTGCGGCTTGACATCACCGGGCAGCGGAACAATAAAGCGCCATGCCATGTGTGTGGTGCCTCGTCTCGGAAACCGACAGCCGCCTGTTGACGTGACTTTCGACACCGAGACGCAGAACTACAGTACATTGCACATGTGGGATGCGCCGGTGACGTGGATATTTCCGCCCTTGATATGCAACATGCAATCAAACACACGTTCGGTGGCTTGCTGGTTGCGGCAGGCAGCTCTAGTCGGCTTGCATCAAAGTACGTGATTGAAGCTTCGGCCTGCATGTCGCCAAGACCGTCACTGCAGCTTGGAAACGCGTCTAACGCTGCCATACCTGCCCAGGTAGGTATTACTGATCAAGAACAGAGGTATGAACATCATTATTCATGTTCAGCCCCTGGCCCTGCGCCGCAAGACCCGCACTGACACGCATATTGCCATACGCATCCGACTCTAGGACGGACATGGAACCAGAATCCGGTTCGCATGGTCATATCGCAGTCGCCTAAGCTTGTGTTGTTTAGACCTGGCAGGTTTAGCGTATGCTCGGAACCAAATCGCTGGAAATGCCCCTAAGTTAATTGGCTCCTGACCGCTCTGCGCCAAAGATTATGCCTAAGCACGGGGTTTCGGTCCATTTGAAGGGCCGGACAGTGATGACGCGAAAGGGTCTTCGATGTTCCAACCTGTTTCGCCCCCACAGCAAAGCTGACCAGTGGACCAAGCTGGCAGAACCGCAAGGATGATCCGGCGGGGCGCGGCTGCGCGGGAAGGATGACAGTCACTTGATCCCTCAGTCGACTTGAACAAGGATGGGACATGGGCAGCACAGAGTTGTCGATTGACGTTCGGCAGCATGTGAAGAGCATTGCGTTCGGCTCCGATCTCAGCTTCCCACAAGCGAGTAGCTGCCGAAGTAATGCAGTGGCGGATCCGGGATTCAGGAACCGGAATGAACTCGAAATAAGGCCGCGGCGTGTACCACTTCACTCCACCATCAGTGGTACCCAGGGTGGGCACGATCGAGTTATCGGTCCGCTCACCAATTTGCATACGGACTTTCAATGATGCAAAACCGCCTTTAGGACTTTGACGGCCGGAGTGCTTGCCGACCTGGGATATCATTGCCGGCGGCACAGCAACCCCCCTTGCCCACTTTGCCTATCTCAAAACACTCGACTCGTATGTTTTCCTCAGGCGACCGTAAACCCGCCCCACACCACAGCAAAACCACCTTCTAGATCGCCTACATGAATCGAGAAACAGTCGAGCACAATGGAGCCAAGAAATGATAGACATCTCGCTAAGTACACATCATGCGATCTTGACGAAATTGTGGTAATGTGTGCATACAAAGATCTTCCGTGGAGACTACGCATGCTCCGAGTGCTTCAATAATGTGATCGAGACTCGCAAAAAAACCGGCAACGTCTCCAAATCCGAGATGGGCCCGCGTGTCTAGAGCACTGCGCCGCAGTTGATAGACACTAGGGTGGCTGCCCATTATCAGCGATATGTCATCGGTCGACTATGATAGGACACAGCTCAGGCAAGAAGAAAGGTTTCGAGAATACCACTCATGACGATACTCCAACACCAACAGCTGGTTACTTCGTCGTGACCTGTTGCGGGGACAACAACCGGGTTTTCGACGCGTGTAGTTCCGTATACGCAAGGCTGCATAGCCAAGGTTGCACAAGGGGCTCCAGTGCCATGGAAGCCCGCGTAGCGCTCGCATGTTTGCTGACGCCCGCCCGCTACTGTGGGATACGTCTGCAGTGTCACCATTCACCTTCGAGAAAGCCGGTAAAAGACAACGCCGTCTCCCAGACTGGATGACGCTCTAAACGAGACGGCGGCATACGCGTGAACATTGATTAATCGCACATGGCGGCCAATAGAGACTGCAGGGAAGGTCAAGCCATTGTATAGTGGTTGGCTCCAAGCCTGTAAGACGGGCATACCATGATTCCGCACACACACAGGGTATGCTTGTCGTAGTTTCTCAGCCTCAACCGCTGTAGAGGGTCCAAGTCGTTCCGGCATTAATATCGGGATGCTGTTGCGATGTACTTTCTCGTTTCTATCGATGCTTCGTATGTGCTCACCGACACGAGCCGGAGAGAGCATCTGGCCGTCTGAACAACTACACAGGCGTACGCAGTCATGTAACGCCCTCCCAAAGCTAAGACGTGGCGCACGTATTGGTCACTACTAGGAGTGTCGTCAGGCAGCCCTCCTCAATGTTGGGCGATTTTCCACGACTGTCCTTCACCGTAGCTATCAGGCTATGGATGCCTAAAGGACGCGCTCAGCTCAGTTACGATGACGATTGGCATATCCGATCGTCTTACGAGGCCACGGCGTATCTTGAGTGTCAGACGTAGCATCTAGCAATCGGTAGAGCCGCACGGGTATGTATGATGTTTGAATGACGGGATACGCAGGAGCGACACGCTTCAATGGTGAGTTATTACAAGTACCTAGGTATGCTCTGTGCCACATTTTCTGTCTCATCCCACAACCACTGCGCCACGTCTTTAGTGCGATGGAACATGGACAGCATAGCAAGAAATCATTTCGTTCTTAATGCTACCTAGGTATACTATGTGCTTGACATAATTCACTAACAAACTCATGAACCTTCACCTAGCAAACATGACGACCTAAGAGGACACTAATCGTGAATCAAGGCAACGTGCACAGCGACATGATCAGACCGAGCCCAGGCTAAAAGGGCGGCGAAAGGGCGTTAAGCTTTGCCATGGTCCACGTGAGGCTGAGAGCGATGGATGGTGGCCCGCCCCGCAGGATGGTGACTCCCCGCAGCAGGCAGTGCCTATGGGCAAGCTAGGACCAATGACTAACCTTCACACGTGTCGACGTCGATACTCCAGACAACCGTCTACATCTTATGCCATTGCATCTTCACTGTCATCAACAACGACGCCATCATTGACTTGTTCGCCCGAATGTCTCTCTCTACTCTGTAAACGCCCGCGTGGCACCTTTACGCAGCTCGCCCACGAGTTGTTTCTAGTCACTGCTTGACGAAGTTCCACTCAACGTTTGTGCTCTACACCTGTCAACATGCTTCCATTATTATCGCAATTATTCCGGACACACCTCTTACACACCAATTCACGATCATTATCACGCTTATGCACTAATTCAGCGCGACAACGCGCAACCTGACAAGTCCGGTATTTTGCCCATCACCTCATTCGATAAGGAACACAACCACAAAAGCACACACCCATCATACGCGATATGGCTTCTATATTCACCTTCGATCCTGACCCTCCGCGGGTCTCATCGCCATGGGAGACCACACCCGCCAGCGACGCCGCGCAACCGCCCATACCATCCACGAATTCCCGCCGACTTCTTTCACCGCTAGCTAGTGCCGGAGGCGAAGTGGGATTAAGCACAACAAAGCCCACTGCCGCTATAGACTATACAGCTATCACGAGGCTAGAGGCAGAGCCTCAGGATGGTCCGACCGAATACAAGCTGCATCTACTGCTCAGGCGACGGCGGTCTTTCACCCGCGCGAGCACTGGACGCCACATATCTGGGCCGACGCGTCGACCTGATATATCCATGCCCGTAGTGGGTCGTAGCGCATCAGAGTCAGGCCTCCTTCCAAATGCCCCTCCTCCGTTAGCCTCGACACATTCAAAACAGCATCGTCTCGAGCAGCTGACCACTCAGCTGCTGTGGCGCCTGCAACAATCATGTCCGAACCACATGTCCTCCTCTACGGCACCTGTCATTCCTCATTTCCCCGAGAATGCACGTTTATCGGCTCCCGAGATGCCACAACGGCTTCTACCTGGTCTGGAGGAGAGCAGTGGGGCGCTCTACGAAATCGGAGTCGCGGATGATGGAACCATCGTCGGTCTAGCAGAAGATGAGATGGAAGAGAGCTTGAACAACTTGCGCGCTATGGCTGCAAGCCTAGGCTGTGGTGTTGAAGTTATGCGCAGAGTTCCTGTCGGCGATTGCGAGTGGGTCGAGGATTCTGGCACACCGCAACAAAGGTTGGTCAGATCGCAATTACTAGTCGCCGAAGCACTAGTGCGCCCAGAACAGCACTTGGTCAACAATTTGAGAAAGACTCAGCAAGATGCAAGCAATGATACGCTCGGTGCCGGCACCAGCGACATGGCACTGACCAAGGAGCCTCAAAGTGTCACCGAGCAGATGCGCGTATCAGTGACTGGGGCCACCATGTCAGGTAAATCTACTCTGCTTGGCACTCTATCTACAGCTACGCTGGACAATGGCCGAGGAAAGAGTCGCTTAAGTCTGCTGAAACACAGACACGAGATCGCGTCGGGCATGACCAGTTCTGTCACCCAAGAGTTGATAGGATATCGCGACGAAGGCGATCACTCACAAGTAACCAGCTATGGCTCAGGAGATATTGATTCGTGGATAGACATCCATGCGGCGGTGGAGTCAGCGGAGAACGGCCGGCTGGTGTTTCTTTCTGACTCAGCTGGACACCCTCGTTTCAGGCGTACGACGGTCCGCGGAATTGTTGGTTGGTAAGTGGTCATCGCATATCTTTTCTCCTTATCTCCTTATGCCTCTTCGATTTGAAAGCATTTCACTCTCGGCAGCCGCCTCACTAAAGACATATACTGGGATATGCTAATCTGTCCACCAGGCAACCGCATTGGACACTTCTGTGTGTTCCAGCTGACAATATCGACGAGTCTTCGGGTAAGCTTGGAGCTTCATCTTCGTCTGAAGAGCTGCTCGGGCCAGCAGCAGCGGACTTGGACCTTTCGCACGCACATCTACAGCTCTGCCTTGCCTTGCAGTTGCCACTTGTGATTGTCATCACCAAGTACGATCTAGCTACCAAGAACGGGTTGAAAAGCACCTTGCAAAAATTGTTCTCTGCGTTAAAGGAACACGAGAGAAGGCCTTTGCTCATCACCGACCCGTCGACATCTGTCTTGGAAGCCGACCTACATACGGTCGAGGCAGCCGATCTGGGGGAAACCGAGAAGGCTCTAAATTTGCTTGTAGACTCGCCACTCGCAGCAGTGCCGGTGATACTAACTAGCGCGGTAAAGGGAACTGGAATACAAAAACTGCATGCGTTTCTTCGGAGATTGCCGATGCCCACGCAAGTAACCCCGTCAGCAACTACATCTATAACCCCGCTCTTCTATATTGAAGATGTCTATGGCATCCGCTCGGATGGGTCTGCCGATAAATCCGTAATCATCGGTGGTTACCTCCGTTACGGATATTTGGCCGTCGGTGATGAGCTGCTACTAGGACCATACCCTGTCGACATAAGCTCGGACGACAGCGACAGCGGTAGTGCACGACCAAGTCGCAAACCTGCCATGCCACAGTCGAGATCGTTTCCTGGCGCCCTCCATTCGAAATCGAAAAACGCTTCCCTGCGCGACCGGCACAGTGAGTGGCAGCGCGTCCGCATTACATCCTTGCGCAATTTGCGTCTACCCGTACGGAGGTTGCATGCTGGACAGGTTGGTACCATGGGCGTTGTACCTGTTAGTACGCCCGTTGTCAACCCGTCTATCAACAGGGTACGCAAAGGCATGGTATTAGTGGCTCGCGAGCCCAAGGCGCATAAGATCATCACTGTACGTTTTGAGGAGAAGCAGGCAGAGTATGTCAAACAGCTCAGCGTTGGGAGTGCAGTCGTGGTCTACGTCGCCAGCGTGAGAGCTTCATCCAAGGTCTTATCCGTCACTACTGAACAGACGGAACTTGGCCATTCGATGAACGAGACCCGCAATGGTGCAGACGAAGATGACACTTTTGGGTTCGGCTTCGACGATGAAGTAGAGGAGCCTAAGACGGTAACTGTGCCACCTGCCGTCATAGTTACGTTCCAGTTCATCGCCTCGCGCGAATTTGTGGAGGAGGGTGCCAAGGTGTTGGTCATGCCTAGTGGCGGGCCTGGGCTTTATGGGGGTAATGAGAGAGGAGCAAAGGGTCTGGCGGGTCTCGAAGGATTTGTTGGAAGAGTGGTGGGGGATGTTTAACGCGCTTTCATCGGGACATATAAAGGTGTGCCATCATGCACATTGGTTATCAGATTGTTGAGAGTTTAGCATTGGCGTTTGGTGGAGTCATAGAAGGAAGGAGTAATTACGGCAACATTTGATCTTCTTGAAAATTGTTGGCATTGCGTGCGGATGAAGAAGATCCGGCAAATGCTCAACCAGGAATGTCGCACATCCCCCATACCACGCAGGCACGAATACCGTATCGGGTCCACAAGGGACACGCACGTCGTGCACCCGCGCGTCTCCTTGCCACAACCGTATACCATCCTCACCTGACGTCCTTGGACCGGCTAGGTAACGAGCAGCTTAGAGTCATACAAGGGGAAATATGCACGCGCCACCCCCCAGCTTTCCAGACAGAGACCTTTACATTACGGGAACCGTTCGCACGAGGGCTACTAGGGGTAAAGAGTCTCGTCGGCGACTGTAGGTGGGCAGTGTTTGATGTATCGCTAGGCTATACTGAGCAGCAGGAATGGGTCTGGTCGCTGAGCTCCACCTTAGGCCGCGAAAGTGTGTAGTGTTCGTTTCCCTCTGGGTAGAAGGGGGAGAACATGACGAGATAGAGAATCGGACAGGGACAAGGAAAGGAAACAGAGGGACACGAACGGGAAATATGTGATGGCACTGAGAACTGCTTTCCGCGTCTTTAGCGGCCGTTTAAGTGAAGATGATGATTCGGGGATATCGTGTACAAGTGCAGACTTTTCAGAATTCCTTACCAGAACGTGTTTTCTTCAAAGGGTATATCAATCTTGTAGCCAGCATGTCGCTTCTTCATCTGCGATCAAGCCGCAGAAGAAGCGAAAAGGACCTTGCGAGGGCCGCCCATGGTCAAGCTCTTGGAGACGGCTCCACTAGTTCCGTTGCCCTCCATACTCTCGAGCATCCTGTCCATGCCACCTAGATCAAGCTCGCCATGGGTAAGAAGGGCCTGGTCTGTTCTGTTTGATGCATCGTCTTCGACTTGATCGCGTGCAAACATGGCGCCCAGGTCGCGCCCAAGAGGCTGGCTAGTACTCGCGGTGATGATGAGGCGGTGCTCCGCTGATATAAGAGTATCCCTAGCGACAGCCATACGTGCTGCTTGAGGAGTCGTGTCGAACTGTGAGACGGAGGTGATTGCTTCCCCACAAAGTGCAACATCCTGAACTTGGAGTCCAGGACCTGGTAATGAAGCACCGGTGCTGGCAGAAGCAGTGCGACTCCAGAACTTGATGAGATCGGCGATCCTGTAGATTTCTGATCCATACCAAATGAGGACTGAGTCTTCTGATGTCCCATTAGTCGACATGACACTCGCAACGGAAACGCCGCCTCTAGTTACTGCTGTCAAGCTTGACGCGCTGCCCTGGAAGAGTGTTTCCTGTTTCCGCTTACGCGTATTCGGCGTCATTGGAGCCAACGAGTTGCGGCTTGCACGCTTCGGACTCGATGGTCCGCCAGAACTTGCCTCTTTCTCCGCTGTACCAACATATCCTCGGAGCGAGAAAGCCGATGGATCTGCTGGGGGACTTGGACCAGACCGATCAACATCCCAGACGCCCCATTCACCATCTGCGAGTAGGGCAATGATGTGACGGCCGTGGGAGGCCCAAGCCGCATCGATGATGGCTTTGCGCGACGCAAGAACAGCCGGAGTCAGTGCAATGTTCCTGACGCCCTCGAATGATGACCTGAATGTTCCCACAAAAGCGCCAGATTCATTACGACGGCCATTTGCGTGTCGACTACGAGCGGGTAGCGCAAAAGGATCGTAGATGCGCGCAGTTCCCGTGGAGTCTGCGATGAGCAGTTGAGAATGGCGGCGGTTTGGATACTGGGCAGTGTTGAATGCGATGCGAGCGGCAGGCTTGTTGAGAGTGAGCGTCTTGTAAGGCACAACCGGATGCGAGACCTTTGGCGACGTCTCAGATAACTCAAAGCGGAAGAGGTTGACCAGGCCTCCCAGCTCTGCGGAGTGCGAGGCTACGAGCAAGTCGAAGCCTTGACCGGCACGCGGCTGCTGTTTGTGCTCAGAAGTCGCCGTGTCTTCCTCCTCTTCATCCACGTCCATGCCGTCTTCTGCCTCGTCTACAGAGTCTGGCTCCCCCCTTGCCGTCCAAGTCATAGTGACACCCTTCGGGATGCTCTGATGGCCGTGAAGCTTGACAATGTCTTCGCCAAACTGTGACTTTGCTGTGTATGGCTTGTCTTTTGCGACGTGTGGAGGAGGGCTCAGAGGCAGTGTGATGACGCGCACTGTAGAGTCGGCGCATGCGACGGTGAAGATTATGTTGGTGCTGAATATGCGAGGTATTGTGTCTGCGCATCGGAGAGTAGAGGCGGTCGGGATTTGGGGCACGGCGATGTGCAGCACTTGGGTGGTGAGGGATATAGAAAGCTGCTGGACGATTGACGCGTAGGGCTGGTCTGGATCAAGCTCCTCGTCCTCATGCTCAAATTCAGCCTTGGGTGGTGGCTCTGAAGCAGCGGTGGTAGGCTCATCGTCCGAGTCGATGATCATAATGGTGTCGCTGCTGGTTCCGTTGACCTTTGGTGGCTTGGCTGGCTGCTGGGGAGGAGACGGGGACGGGGACTTCTTCAACGGACGTCCACCTCTCCAGAGGATGCCAACGCCTGTCTCGTGGCCGTATAATAGGATCGTCGAGCCATTGGGGGCTTTGACGGGGTATACCGCAGAGGTGTGGACGCGATGCGGAAGCTCGTACCTACAAGATACGACGTCAGCAGCCGCGTAGGCAGTGGGGGGAGGAAGGCGCACCTCAACTGGGTGAGTTTTCCCTTTGCCGTCACGATTGGCTCCATGCTTGCAGCGTGATGGTGGTGGGCTCAGCGACCGCCTGGGCAACACGGAAGGCGCGAACGAGGCTGCTTGCGCTCTGAGCGCAAAGTCGTCGAGACGGTCTGAATATTCTTGGATGGTTTCCTGGGCCGTCCGGGGGTGGTAGATGGTGTGCGACTGGAGGTGTGAGGGTGAAGGAAGCTCCGAGGTGCTGCGGCGTCTGTCAACATTTCTCTGGGGGAAGTCGCGCTCGACCACAGCGCGTCACGTCCGACTGCGCGCCCCGCGCAAACAAACCGCCCACATCGCCCCAACGCCCACACACCTCTCCAGACCTCCCTCATGTTGCGCGACGAGCCTCGGCATGGCCTCCCTTCGCTCAATCGGGGTCCACAAGCCCTCCGCCCTGCAGTATCTGGTCCAAGAGTGCATCCTGTCCGAGGATAGCACCGACCGCGACTATGTCTGGGACACGTACGCCGACGACGACCCCCAAGGCCCTACCGACGAGCTTGTCACGACTGAATATCACGTGGTCTGGTCCCGCGGCGGCGTCATACGCAAGGTCTTCAACTTCGAGGTGGAGAAGGAGAAGGTCAAGCAGGCGCTCTTGACATGGTTCCCGGTAGACGAGCCCTCGCAAGGCGCAAACGAGGCCTCGGACAGCTCGACAGCGTACACTGCGGCCGACCCTTCAAAGACGTTCCTCACCCAAGGCACACAGCCTGCGGCTCATCCCACTGCGCCCGCCAACGACACATCGCCCACAGCAGAGCTTCTGTCGCGTGCTCTCGTCGTCTTCTTGAAGTCGCAAGCACATGTCTTCTTTCTCTCGGGCACCACGCACATTGTAAACCTCCCCTTCGAAGTGGACAAGGCCTTTCCTGCAGCACGCGGTCTTGTCGTCCAAAGGAAGCTGGCTCCCCTTCACCCTGTGCCCGCGAGTCCACTGTTGCCATCAGCTCCACCGAATTCCTTCCTTACAACGAACCAGTCCTTTCTCTCACAGCACTTCTCAATCTCCCAGAGCTTCTCCAAGCCCCACCGCCGGCATGGTTCTTCAATTGGCGCATCGCGGCACGGAAAGTCTCGCCTGTCTGGTACGACCACCTTCTTAGATGAATTGGTCCCTCCCCCAAACCCAGAATTGATACCCAGGTTGTATTCCTTTACAGACCCGCTGTCCGAGTTGGGATTGGTGGTCAATGTCGTCTCGGGCGGTGACCGCAGCAGCCTGTTGACCAGTCACAGCTCCAGTCATCGGAAACTGGAGGCCATCGACAAAGCTGAGGAAATCATTTACGTCTCACCACGTAATGAGCTCCTGTTCGATCGCAGTGGAAATGATAAGCCCCTTCTGCTAGTAGTCACAGCAAATCACGAAACGAATGTATTTACCATCTGGTCTGCGGCTTACCTAGAGCCAAAATCAATATCGACTTCTCGCAAGCAACATATTTCCCTCCCAGTAAGCAAGTCTCGACGCCGTAGCTCATACGGCGGCACTGCGCCAGGAACAGGAGCAACTACGCCGGCAATCCGAGGAGCTGACCGATTGAGAGATAGCTTTGGGGGAGCTCCACGAAGCAAGACCCAACTTTCATCATTCAAGATTACAACCAAGGAGCGACTCTCCGACCAGGCAGTCGAAGATGCTCTTGCTTCGCAGCTCAATCCTGACTCTGACATCACTCGTCAGCCAAAACAGTCCAGACGAGTGAGCTCATTGCTTTCACGAGCTGAGCTCTCCACAAGCTTCGACAAAAGCGCCTTTCAAGACCTTGCAACATCTCGTACCAGTATCGGTGGCAGCTTCAACGCAAGCTTCAGTGCAAGCCAGCGAAGCCGCCACTCACTAGGTCACGATCGCACAAGTTTCGGTGGCTTCTCGCAATCTCGAAATCGAGCTTCTACCCCCGGTAGTGTTACATCGCGAATGAGCCTGGGTGCTGTGTCGATAGATGATACTCTGGATGATGCCATGGAAGAGGATACCTTCGACACTATAGAGGACTATGATGAGCTTGACGACCTGTTTGCGCCGCCTGACGCCAAAGACGGACCACGGCCTGGGGACGGACTCCTTAAAGAGCTGGTAATCAGTGTTGTCGCGGAGGTTCCCGTTACAGAGCACCTGAAAAGTGGTCTCTTTGCCCTAGGAAACCCTTCAAATACTCCGGTGAGTTTACATTTTGCCACTGAAGCTCTGTCATTGACATCTGAACAGAATTGGCATGAACCAAAGGTACTTACGTTGAACGCGCCATTCAATTCAGCAACACTCCACGAGAGGAAATTGTACTTGTACATATCCCATCCGTCGTTGCAACTGCCTCTGGAATGCGAGCTAGCGATTACGCGGAAACGTCTCTCGCCGTCAGCATCAGCGACCCAGTCTGGGTCGGCAAATGCAGCTCCTCGTTATGCATGTGTTCCAAAATTTGTTGGCTCGCGGCAGCTAGACGATACGCTGGATCTTGTGAAAATCCGTGACGGTCATGTCGAACGCATAGTTCAACTCATATCGAGGGATCCTCAAGAGTCTTGTATATCATTGACTGCGGGATGGGGCAGCCACCTACCAGTGAAGTTTAGCCTGGGCCCTGTGAAATTATTTGATCAGTATGCCATCATACGATATGATCAGAGTAGAGTGACTGCGGGCTCAAGACGAACGATACCATTGAGCCAGCCGTTGCATAATCTATATCCATCAGGTGCAACTGGGAAACTAGATCTATCTGATGGTGAGCTGCGCCGTCACCGGATGGTGTTGCGTCTATCGCCATCGAACGGCTACGTGGCTGAACTTTTCCGAGTACTATCAACAATACTGCCAAATTACGCAGGCGATTTCCTATTAGAAGTATGGTGGAACATTCGCAAGGCTTTATCTGATGAGGTAGCTGAGCAGATCACTGCAGATTGGACGGCCTTTGTAGCGACCTTGTTCACCCTCGTGGTACCATTCATCGATGAAAAGAAAGGAAAGGTCAACACTCGTGCAAAGTCTACCCAGCGAAGGAGTTCAGGGCGCCCTGCAAGCCAAGCAAAACCAGATGAGCTCATTGACGATGAAGACTCAGCATGGCGACTCATGTGTAGTCGTCAGATTTCGACAACACATCCAAAGAGCTGGGAATCATCTCCCTGGGCCTGGGCCTTGCACTCGAGTTCCAAATCGGCCACAATGAGCCCGCTGACGAAGTGCGACTCAATGCAACATCACCTACCAACAATCGCACAGCAGATCGGCGTTAAAGATAACACGATATCCACCTGCCTCGAGCTTGCTCGTCAGTTCGTCCAGTCGCCAATTGGCAAAGCTACTAATGACCTCTGGAGGCGGCATTCCCCTTCTGAAAAGCAAGATCTTCGCATTTCGTCTTTGTCTGAGATTGTGGTGTCACTGCATCTTTTCCGCGAAGAACGCAAGTTGGATACCTTGTGCCAAGGGTTTGTCGATAAAGGACCCGGAAACCTCGCACCTGTATTAGCACAGATCGGCCACTGGTTGCGTTGGGAAGGTTGGGACTGGAGACAAGGTGGATTTTTCGACCTTGACGGTGGCTCAGGTCAAGACTGGGCGTATGACGAAACCATATTGACCAGCAAAGTACGATTGCATGCGCAGCCATGGGATGCACCCCCTTCAATATTGGAATGGCTCGGCACTGTCACAGGATCTCAACATTATGCACCATTCCCCACACTAGCGATGCTCATACGGAAATCCAAAGCATCTCCGCACTCATCCATCAATATTGACGAAATCATGGCCGGGATCACGCCCAGAACTGTGGCATTACACAGATTCTTCCGAGATATTGACCCTACTTCGAACCCTAAGAAGATAGTAGAGTTGATCAAGGCTTGCGACATCAGTCCTGAGATGCTAGCGACACTGCCGGAAGTCGCGAAAGCACCACTTATGGAAGCGATTACAAAATGTCAAGCGAATCCGCCTACCACATGGTCGAGCTCATTACTCCGGCTTGTACAGCGTGAAGACTTGGATATTGGCCTTGCTCCAATCTCAGAAATCGCCCACGATGCACATCTGAATGCACCAGGCGGAGCGCTCCATGCAACTAGTACAACGAGAGATGTTCACACTATATGTCAAGGCGCTGATCGTATGGAAGCAATCCAGTCTACATCTGAGGTAGAAAGGCACTATATCACGCGGCTTATCTTCCGCGAGGATCGGCGGTTCATGGAAGCGTACACACTGTTGGAACCTTTGCGACAGACTGTTGCAGAGTACAAAGCTGACAGCAGACAAGACGATGCAGCAATGCTCGAGGGTCAGAAAGCGCTCATGCAATGGGTCATGGTCCGCACGTTCTCCTTACCGTTGGGTAGCTCAATGATCAAGTTCAGCAGCAAGAAGCCTTTGCTGACAGAGAAATATCCTCTATACGGCTTCTCCACGTCATGTCTCATGAAGCCAATGGGCAATGTCGTTACAGCTGAACGACAGAATTACTCCGAAGAGAAGTACTTCTGGGCTTTCTTCAACGCCGGTGCCGCAGCTGGTCTGAGCATCTCGCGCGATGCTCAGGGTATCGATACATCGTGGATTATGTACAACAAGCCTGCGGAGCTGACAAACAAGCACGCGGGGCTTCTACTTGGACTAGGTCTGAATGGCCATTTGAGGACAATCGCGAAATGGCTGTCGTTCAAATACCTTACTCCAAAGCACACTATGACTTCGGTAGGCTTGCTGCTAGGTTTGGCTGCTTCGTTCATGGGCACCATGGATACACTTGTGACAAGACTGCTATCAGTGCATGTCACAAGGATGTTGCCACAAGGTGCAGCCGAGTTGAACCTCTCTCCTTACACACAGACCACAGGTCTGATGGGTATTGGTCTACTCTATTACAATACCCAGCATCGTCGTATGAGCGAGGTTATGCTCTCAGAAATCGAGTATGTCGAGATCCCAGATCCATCAGAGCCGCCAGATAGCCTGCGAGACGAAGCCTACAGGCTGGCTGCGGGTTTTGCGCTTGGTTTCATCAACCTAGGCAAAGGTAAAGACCTTCGAGGCCTCCACGACATGCGCATTGTTGAGCGCCTCATGGCCGTTGCTGTAGCGCCTAAACCCGTCAATGTTGTCCACATTCTCGACCAAGCTACAGCCGGAGCGGTTATCGCGGTTGCTCTCATCTTCATGAAGACTCACGACCAAACCGTGGCGCGCAAGATTGATATTCCAGACACGCTTCCCCAGTTCGACTATGTTCGCCCAGACATATTTCTCCTTCGCACCCTCGCCAAGCACCTCATCATGTGGGACGACATTGAAGCCTCGGACGATTGGATCATCAAGAACCTGCCGTACGATTACCGTGAAGCCTGGGATCTCAAAGGCATCACACGACTCCGCAGCGAGCAGATGCCCTTTTACAACATCCTCGCAGGTCTGTTGTGGGCTGTGAGTCTCAAGCATGCTGGTACAGGGGACACCCAAGTCCGAGACTTCTTGATCAAATATCTGGACCAGCTGATACGTATCAATAAACTTGCTGCCGTACGCTACGACTCCAAGCTATCTAAGAACACAGTACGCAACTGTCAAGATCTCATCGCACTAGCCGCTGCTACTGTCATGGCAGGAACAGGCGATCTGGACGTCTTCCGTCGCTTGCGCGGTCTCCATGGACGTATCGGACCCGATATCCCGTATGGCTCTCACCTTGCTGCTCACATGGCGTTCGGTACTCTGTTCATTGCAGGCGGTACACAAACCTTCAGTCGAAGCAACAAGGCTATTGCGAGTCTGATATGCGCTTTCTACCCTTTGTTCCCCTCTGATGTGCAAGACTCAAGGGCACATCTACAAGCTTTCCGTCATTTTTGGGTGCTCGCCGCTGAGCCGAGATGTCTGGTCGTGCGAGACGTAGACACCGGACGTGCGATATCCATGCCCATCACCGTTGTCTTCAAGAACACCCACGAAGGTAACCAACAGAGAGCGACAAAGACACTAGTAGCGCCCTGCCTTCTCCCTGAGATCCACCTGATCAGTCGTCTCGAAACGGCTGATCAGACATACTGGCCTACGATCCTAGACTTTGTGCACAACCCACTCCATCTCAAGTCCTTTATGCGCAACCAAACGCTAAATGTTCGGCGTCGCTCCGCCCACGATACTTACGCTACGTCTTTCAGCGCTACCCTCGTCGCGCTCAACGACGCCCAGTCGTCCAAGACTGCAAATCTCCTCTTCCACTGGGTCTTCACACTCCCTGCACTATCGCAATTCATCTCTGCTAGCGACGCGGGGCTCATATTGCCGCTCGACCAGTATAGTAAGAGCTGGCTGGATCCTGGAGCTACGGTTGTCGAGTCGAGGTTGGTCCTGGGCAGATTGGCGAAGAGCTGGAAAGTGGAAGAACTGAGGGAGTTGAAGGGTGTGTTTGAATGGGCGGACGCGGCGAGTCGGCAGAATGGACAACTGAGGTGGTTGGGTAGAGAGATTGTGGAGAGGATCAAAGCGGGGGTTATGGACAGAGGGAGAGCAATGGGCGCGTAGCCCGGCTGTGAAGTACAGGTTACAAGAAGCGAGGAACGAAACAAGGACGGAGCACATGTAGCAAGGGGTATAAACTAAATTTCCATGTCATGACAAGCGATGTGCAGTATCGAGGTCTATGGTCTAATGCTCTACGTGCTCTTCAACACGCAGTCCGACTTCTCATCATCATCATCCAACCATCATCTATACATGCTCCAATAAGCTCAAACCTCTAAAAAGAAAAAGAAAAAGAAACGACGTCTACTTTCTATTTCCCTCTCGCCTCTCTGATTCCCCACCTACCTACTTCAGCCATAGCCTCCTCTCCACCCTTGGCCAACTTCTCGTCTTTCAACACACCAGCCAAACACTGCCAGCCATCTCTACCCCCGCCCCACTTGAGCACCTCGTTCTTGTAAAGCTCACCATTCTCCCTATCCAAGCTACCCTGTTGGCCATTGTGCTGGAAAACATCCTTCCAGATCTTGGCCGCGAGCGCGCGATCAAAGAGATAAGAATAGTACGTAGCGCCGTAACCAAACAGGTGGCCAAAGAAGCCTTGCCAAGCCGTACCGGCAGGTTCAGGGACAGACGCGTATTTGTTGTAAACGTCGTGATAGACTTTGGTCGAGTTGAAGTTTGGGTCTGCGGCGATTGGGGAGTGGTAGGCTTGGTCGAGCATGCAGAGGAGGATTAGGCTTTCGAGTTCAGAGTATTGGTTTCGATTGTCGATTGCGAGGCGGGATTCGAGGGCGGCCATGGGGAGAGGGGCGTTTGTTTCCCAATGTCGTGCGTACAAGCCTAGGACGTGAGGACAAAAGGCAAAGTGCTCCATGAGGACCGAGGGTAGCTCAGCGATATCGGTCGCGCAGCGGGTGCCGGAAACGTTTTGCAGGGCTGTGCGACCTAGGATGGAATGGAGTGCGTGGCCCATTTCGTGGAAAAGAGTGCGTACGTCGTGGATATTGAGGAGTGTTGGTCGAGAGTGCGAAGCTTTGCTGAAGTCGCAAATCAATGCTATTGTGGGTAACTGGAAGTAGCTGTTGCGTTCTGCGTTGTAAGAGACGGGCATGCCGTCTGTGGCAGCCTCAATGGGCGAAGAGAAACGGTGCTGCATATGTGACATTTCCTCCATCTCTGAAGGCAGGATCTCGCGGCTGCATCGGAGAGTAAAATGAGCCGGATTGGGGGTTTTACCAGGTCGCGAGTAGAGGTCGCAGTACAGCACGGCAATGTGGCCTTCGGTATCGGAGATGACGTCTAGCCGGCGCACACCATCGTCCCATACCTCACCTGGCTGAGTCTCTTTGGGGACGAAGCGAACACCGTACAGACGGTCAAAGAGTCGCGATATGCCCTGCAGTACAGTGCCAACGGAAAAGTATGCGGATAAAGAGTCGGGCGTACGCTGCCTGTAATGACCCTCCATCGTCGCAAGCATCTTCTGTGTGTAGTAGAATTTGTCCCAGGCGTTGATGCGGTTGGGGAAGTTGTCTTGGTGAGCATCACCTCTCTTCAACTCCATCAACTCCTCCAGGTCAGCAAGGACAGCTGGTCGGCTGTCCTCGTATAGCGCTTTTAAGAACGTGTTGACTGCTTCTGGTGTTCGCGCCATCTTGTTTTCCAGTGTCATGTGCGCAAAAGTCTCATAGCCTGATGTTTGCGCCAATTCCGCTCGCAGTTTCAGCAGCTTTTCCAGACGCGCGATGCTTTGTTTATTTGCTGTTCGAACAGCTTGGTATGTTTCCTGCCGTACGTCGGAATCGTCGACGAACCGCAGCACAGCTTGCGACTCGTGGTGCATGGTGGAGATGGTAGTCTCGCCCCATTTTGTCAGTGCCTTTGCGAGATTTGGGTCCAGCCCTCTCAGCCTCGACGACTTGAACTTCAGGTTCAGCTTCTCCGGAGCCATGCCTTCCACAAATTCGTTGCCGACATCCGCAATCTCGCCACTCAAGTCTACCAGGCGCTCCCTTGTCTTGTCGTCCAGACCAATGCCGAATCTTGAAAAGTCCTCCATCAGTATCCTCGCTACGATGCGCTCCTCCTCGGTCCAAGTATCGTATACGTCGGGTATCTCAGACGCCTTCTTCAGCTGGTCGTGTAGTACTGGTGTCGTGTTCAGCTGGTTCATGTACTGGAACACGGTTTGGTAGGCTTTCATGGCCATGATCTGGAACTTGCGATCTGGATGCGTGCCTCGTACAAAGTCGGCCAAGTCTATTACCCGACATAGTAGATCGCTGAGCTTATCGAGATCTTTGACCATGTGCTTGAAGTCGTCGACCGACTGCGCTGCTGCCACCTTCTGCACCACGGCATTGCAGCGTTGTATCGTGACAGTGACAAAGTCGACGAAACCCTGGGGATGGGTAAGGTATTTGTTGCCTATTATTCCCGTGGGCGTGCCCTTGTGGGATGTGCGCTTGAAGGTGTCCCAGAAGGAAGCATTGTCGAAGACGTTGCGGAGGGCGTCGTCATCTGTCCTGGCGCTGGCAGACAGGCCGTAGAGCGGATTCGGGGCAGGGTCGCGTGCTTTGGCGGCGGCGGCGGTGGCGGCGAAGGTGGAGTTGAAGCGTCGTTGGCGGCGCGAGTGTTGGAGACAGTGTTGGCAGACCCATGGCGACTGCTTTGTGCGTGCGAGGCGCTTAAGCATTTTGGGTTGCACGGGGTGGAGGGTGGCCTGGCAGGAAGAAGACAAGGTGCAGAGGGCACCTGGGCACGATGTCATGGCTGCTAAGCCGAGGACGGGAATCTTGCGGCGCTCGCACGGCCGTTTCCGCGTCTTCTGAGCTCAACATCACCAGTCAAGCACCACTAGACTCGACGCATTGCGCCTGCCCCACGCTCGACATGGCTTTCAGACCGCTGCTACGGCAGGTAAGCAGCCCTGACATGATGGAAGACGGTGTATTGACCTCGTACAGCGCGCCGCAGTCCCCGCCATGGCCGCCCTCTCCGCCGCCGCAATCTTCGCACCAGGAACCGTTTATGCAGAGGAGCGCCCCGCGGACCACTTTGTATGTTGGCCTGTCTCAAGGCCCTGCGAGAATCGTCTCCGGAGCCTCTGACATGCGGGTGCATTGCAATGCTAACGCCACGACAGGACCGCAAACCCATCTATGATGACATGCCCATTGATACCACAGCTCCTACCGCTCCCTCTCTGGCAGACCCATCAGACTCGTCTTCGTCCCCAGAGTCTACCTACCGCCCAACACCGACCGACCGCCTCGCAGTCCAGATTGGCCGTGCGCGCATGACTCTGTACGAGCAAGCTGTGCGCGGTGAAATGGCCGTTGACAACGCCCTGACCGAAACGCTCCGCCTCGAGCACTCCTTCACAAGCACCATCCGCTCCCTAGCCCCACCAAGGGAATCTGGCGAGAAGGTTCTCCCCGGCGCGCTCTACGTCCTCGTTTCCTCAATGGCAGGTTCCATCATTACGCGCAATAGGAACATTTTGCTGCGAACCTCGGTTCCAGTTGCTGTCGGCATCACGGCCGCCAACTTTGTCCTTCCAATCACGACCAAGAACGTCGGAGACCTCATCTGGACATACGAAGAGCGATACCCCGTCCTCGCAGACACGCATCTGCGAATCAAGAGCAGGATTTCCCAGTTCATCGAGACAGGAAAGGCACACGCACAGGGAACTGTTGGTATGGTCGAGGGCAAGCTGGCCGATACACGGGAGAACCTCGAGGGCTGGGTCAAGAAGGGCCGGTAAATAATGCGTTATCCAAAGCTTCTCTGGCACGACTACCTGTACATTAGCAGCGGGGCGTAGGTGGGCCACCACCTTCACGCAATGTGACTTGCAATTTCTTTTCTCCTCGTGCTTCTCCTTCTTCGTGCTTTCTGTATCATCAAACTTGAGACACAATATTCAGCAAGCTTTTCCCCCTCATGTCACTGGCCAAGTCCGTCTAGTAGCTCGATCAACCAACTTCAATACACAGCCACTATACATGTCGATCATGTGACAGGGATATTAGTACGGAGAGTAGACGTACAGATACAGGGGACGGTAGAAATAGAGTGAGATGTCTTGGCCTACGAGGTTTGCAAGCTCGTATATAGAAAGAGCCATGTGTGCTTTTGTTTAGTAAGACGAGGCGACAATAATGGCTAGATCAAAGAAGAGCGCGACTGGTGGGGTACCGGATTCTGCAGGTACGTTCGCTCGCATACTGAGCAGAAAAAGGCCAATGTGGAACTTGCAAATTCTACAATTGTCTCGCAGAGAGTCGCGGGTGGCAGCTGAACCCGCCAGTCTGGGCAAACTGGACATGATTTGACACCATCTTGGCCCAGATGCGATGCATGGATTGATGCGGCGGGCGGAATCCTTCGCGGCCAAGGCGCCGAAGGGGCCGGGCTACAGGCGGCTTTGCGTAGACGGCGACGATACGCAGGACAAAAGACGGGCAATAGTAAGCTCTGGACAGGTGCGGCGGCATGGAGAGAGAGAGCACACCCGAGGGGTCGGTGAGTGTCACCCAGCGCCTCGGAAGGGCCGACGCACGTCCAAAGCCATTCACACGGTACTGGTAACATGAGGCGTCGAGCGGTAGCTGTCATTCGACGTGGTCGTGGTGGCTGTGGGGACTCTGGGACAGCTGGCAACAGACGGGCGGTCGAGGGTTGGGACGACTGCGGGGTTTACTGGCCCACGTCTAGCGCTCCCGTCGGCCTTTTCGCTATCGGCGTGACGGTCCCCCCCAAGGCCAGGGTCTTGGGAACGACATCAGCCATTCTGCTGGATTTCGCCTCCTCCTCGACACGACTCGGGGCGTCTTCTGTAGCGCATCGTAGCGTACCAGCAACCCACCATGACTACCTCGACGTCGGACCCGGTGCCCAAGGACAAGCTGCGCCCGCTGTCCAGTGCCACCAATCTCACCGACTTTACACACTCGACTGCCGAGCCAGAGGTATGCTGCACACGCCTCCCCACCACACTCTCTCACACACACTCTCGCACACATGCAAAGTGCACTATGCTAACGCAAACACGCAGTCTGAACTGCCCTCGGATGGAGAGTATGATGACCTGTACTGCGCTCCTTCCTCTTTGACACATGGCGCGCGCTCACCCATCCTAGCGAAGTACAAAGCCTCTCGCCGAGCATGTACGAGAATGAGAACAAGTACGGTCGCACCTACCACAGCTTCCACGCCGGAGGTAAGCGCCAACTCGCGGAGCCTTTTGCGCATAGCTGCAGCTAATCCACTTTAGCCTACCCATTCCCAAATGACGAGGTACGCGCTGCTCAAGAATACCTCTTTGATCAATCGGCCCGTCGCTGACTCGCACATTTTACAGCCAGAGATCTACCGCCTCGACTGGCAGCATGCCATTATCAAATGTCTTTTGCACAGGCGAAACTACTTTGCACCGCTCAAGTCAAAAAAGCCAGAGAGAATGTTGGACATTGGCTGTGGAACCGGAATCTGGTGCTTTGAGATGGGTACGTGCCATGTCTGATTTCCCCGGAGAACCACCACTGACAAGTAGTAGCTGCCGAATTCCCAAACTGCCGGGTATGCCATTCTAGTCTTCTCCCACGACCACTCTAACCCAGCAGTAGGTTGAAGGCATCGACTTGACCCCGATCCAGCGAAAAATATCCTACACAAACATCGACTTCTACATGGAAGACATCCTCAGCCCAACATGGTGGTACCCCAAAGAGGAGCCTTATGTATACGACTACATCCACACACGCATGTCCCTCGGCATCTTCAACGACTTCCGAGAAATTATACAAAAGAGTTACAACAACCTGAGGCCCGGCGGGTGGATGGAATCGCAGGAATGGTACTCAAAGCTTCAGTGTGCCGACGACATGCCCGAAGACTACCCGCTCAAGGAGTGGTCAGAACTGGCAGACAAGGCCGCACACAAACTCGGTCGGCCATTACGCATCGCAGACAAGCTGAAGAGGTGGTACAAAGAAGCTGGTTTCGTCGATGTACATGAGGAGGTCTTTGCTATTCCCGCCAACCAATGGCCAAAGAGCGACCGCGAGAAAATGCTTGGCAAGTATTGTAGCTGGAACTTGATGCTGGGTCTGCAGGGATGGTCACTTGAATACTTCGTCACTGGGCTGGGCTGGACACCAGCTGAGGTCGAGGTCTATCTCGCGCATGTGAGGAACTCGATTGTCGACGAGAACGTACATGCCTACTACAATTTGTGAGTCGGACATGCAATCAAACAAAGCGCATACTAACGCCGAGCAGCTACGTAGTATGGGGTCGTAAACCCTACGACGACGAGCCTGGCAGCACCACACCAAAACCGCACCACTGGCCTCAGCCTCCTAGCGATGACGACTCCATCCGTTGGTCGACAAGGGAATCTGAAGATGCGTAATTAGTAGAACAAGATTTGGCGTTTTAAGACGATGGGATTCACAGGAGTCATGGCATGGCGTCTTTGCTCCCGCACATCAAGGAGGTAATTTCGATTCATTTTTTTTAATCTTGCATATCATCTACGGCGGCTTTTGTCAAATAAAAGGCTTTCGGCATGTGTTTGAAGCGTTGGGTTTACGGGTCAGACTGCGCACTTTACGATGCATGAGGTCGGTAGTTATTGGATGCAAGGCGTATCGCGTTAGGCACATGCAGGCATTCATCAGTACACAGCTGTCACACTCCAAGTACATATTCATTGGTTACGGAGAGTCACGTTCCTCATCCCCTTCCACACTCTTCTTTCATTTTGTCAATATCCAGAATTCATCAACAAGACGAGTGGGTGGACAAGGTCGAAGTACAATGTAAGAGCCGGTGACGCATGTCTTTTTGTTTTCAAAAACACAACGAGCTTGCTCTCTACTCCAAAGCAAAACAGAACATGTGAGGCACGTGGGAACAACGACGAAAGAAGACACGTGATAGATGCAGAGCATTCAAACTTTTATGTATTTCTTCTAGTTTTTCCATTTTGTATCTCTTTCCTCAGTGGCATTGCCGCATACCCGTTCAGCACATGTGACGACGTTCTTGCACTCCTTTCAGTCAGCTTTCTCCACAATTCCCCAATGCTCGCCCTGTTTGCGGGTAGCATGCTGTACTGCAGGCTGTATAGGTTGCGACGGTGGATGGGTGGGACAAACTGTCCGGATACTAGACACAGCAGGACACTAGGCGAGAAATAGTGTTTGCGTATGCGATCACCGAGGTCAAAGTAAGGCTGGAACATTGCGCGAAGCGACAATGGGATTGACTGCATACCGTTAGCTTATATCTGGCGTAGCTGCAAGAAGATCGACCTACTTTTAGCAGCACATAAGCAGTGGGTGGTGAGTTTGTCGAGCCTGCTGTATTAGAGCTAGCATTGGGTGTGTTTTGTAGCTCAAAGTATATCCCTCCAGGCAATCTTCCGGGATCTTTCAGCCGGAGCATGACCGCGAAGAGCGGGAAGTGATTGAGACATGCCAAGCCCATCTCCAGTGCGGCCTTGAGGCCGATGACTGCAATGCGTGCGCTTGCGAATGTCAAGTAGAAGACAAACACTGTCGGCAGTAGAAAGAATTGCAAGGTGAAAAGAATCGTTCCGAGCAACAGCTGGTCCAAGTCGTAGTCGCATGAGTCGATCCGATTACGGAGAATATTACGCTTTTTCCCACGGAAGAGGTGGAAGAGCGATATGATAATCGTAAGCTGCCAATGGAAGATGCGAGCAGATGCGACATAGAACGAGTAAATGTGCAACGTCAATAGTGAGACGAGATCTGAAAAGATGGAGATGGGCATCGTAGCGCCAGCAAAAGCTGAAAAGCCAATGACCTGGACGAGCGCAGGCAGATGTGGTCGCAAGAGTGATATGCAGCCTGCGAGGTCCAGTCAGTAGCAACTCGTGTAGGTTGGCATAATGAACATACCAGCCCAGTAGTCGATGACCCAGAGAAACAGGTCGCCAAGAAATGCAGCCAGTTCGGTGTTCAGCTTCAAGCCTCCAGGCCAGCCCATGAGCCACGATATCATGCGCCGTAGCCCGTCGACCGCCCAGGTGCTGAAAATGGTGTCAACTTGAGCCGCCACAAATGAAGCATTCTCGATGATGAATGTTCCGACAGCGATACCCATGATGACATCGTTCGCGACCAGCCAAAGGCTATTGTAGAATCGGATGTATTCGGGGTGACTGTTGGTAATGCTCTCCCAGTTGATCTTTCTCCTGCGCAAGGTAAGATACTGGATAGGCCAGTAGCAGGACTGTTGCAATCTGATGTCGATCTGCTGTGCTGTTGCAGAGATGTCTTTCAGGGCTGGCGAGTCAGAAGAGCCTGGTCGCCAATGTAGAACCTGAAGAACTGCTTCTCCCATTATGCGATGCGCAATCAGTCCAAAAATGAACAACTGCGCAGCTATGGGCCATATCCAGACTCTGAATGCATAGTGGAGTACAAGCCAGCCATAGTCCCAGAGATCGTTGGCCGATTCGACGACGCGCTCACTGACACTCAGAGCCCGCTTCGTGCGTCTGCCAATCATGCCAATATTCTTTTGCAGTAGGGCGTTGAGTTCGTGCGAACAGTTAATCTGCTCGATGATCATGGGCAACGCCAGCTCCTTTTGTGTGCGAGGATGTGCAATCACTCTGTGCAGCTTCAGCTTTTCGACAAGGTGTGCCTTCCTCTTACGTTCCCTCTCCTCTGCTCGTTCTAGCTCTTCGAAAGCCACGTCCCATTCTGCGACCCTTGTCTTATCCCCCAGAGCCAGCGTGATGGGCTTGAGCGAGAGGTATTGCATACGTGTTGGGTGGGGTCGGTCGTAGACAATGACCTGCATCGATACAAGGGCATCGTCGGGGTAATGAAGGCGCGGAAATCGGTGTGAGGGATCGGTGTGGACTGTGAGAAGGTCGGCGCCAGATTGATCGACTGGGCTCCTGGGGTTGACGCAACCTAGTGCGCGCACAGAGGAGTGTCCGCATCGCTGGAGTAGTTCCTGGATATCGTGGGGGCTGTGTCGCAGCAAGGTTCCTACGAGCAGTGCATTCTCGACTTGGCGCAACTCGACGTCCTGTAGCACACCGACGACAAAGACATCCGATCTCGAGTTTCTGAAGCCCACCAGAACACCCGGCACAGAGTCCTTGGGAGCGTCAGATGGCCAAAATACGCGCATCAACCCATTGTGTGCGACCATGTCCTCATCCTGTTACCCCGCTAGAAGGAACCGCGACGTTTGAGCTGCTCGCGCGCAGAGATGCCAGTGCCTGCAAGTCGCGGATGCTGTTTGAATCGGTCAGCAGAAACCTTGCAAGCGCGAGACTGGCCCGTACTGACCAGATCCGTCTCCTGTGTCGCGATGCGCACAATTGGCAGTATGAAGAGAAAGAACAGCAGCGAGAGCAGAGCAAAGCCCTTGGCAGTCCTCGTTACCACTCCGTGGTCCCAGGCAAATATCGCTAGCTCGTAGACGCGTGTCACAAGATCCCAACGGGCAGTCGAGTATCCTGCAACGAAGATTCCGATGGTAAGAATAGAGAAAGCGTGCATCTACACCGTCATGCCAAGCGATAGTTCGGAATGGTCAAAGGGGAACAGCGCGTGCTCGGGACTAGCAATCAGCTATGTACGTCCGGATTTCGTCGATAGGTCTTGGTTTCGAATCTGTAAATTGACAGCGGTATGGAGTAGTGCCCCTGGATGTACATGGCGCAAGATGCATCATCGAGCAGTGCGTAGACTCGCGATGATCGCGTACGTGGAAGGCGGTGCGATTGCTCGGGGTACGCGCTAGCGCTCAATGCAACCTAGCTCGTACCGCTTCTGGGTCTGCCTCGACAACGTTGAGCGCCATCACAGAGCAAAGCTTCACAACGACAGAGCACAAGAAAAGTCACATTTGTCAACAAGTCAACTGTGAAATAGACATTACCGCGCTACCGTAGGTGTTACCTTTCATTCGCCTCTTTCCTACACTGTGCTTTCACATTGTCTACGTTGACCGCTTCCACGTGTGACGGGCTAGCATTCAACATGCATCAATCGAAATGGGCGGAGACAGACAGAAGTCCGGACGCGCCGAGAGGGAGCTTCGATGGGCAGAGGTAACGTACAAGTAATGCGATTTGTACAACACAATTCACTGCATTCTGAAGCGCACATAACCAGGCGCTCTGTTCGCGTTGATTGCTAGCGCGTCGCGTTCTTTCGCCTGAAGTTTCCGTTCACTCCAGTCGCGACCTCCAGCCAGTCGCTCTGCCGTCTTTAACACAGCGTCTCCAGACGTAAACGACATTTCTAGTCTTACTAACTCGTCCAGTCAACACGGAGTCGCAAGTCCTAATCCTGGACAAAGACAACCAAACGGTCACCCAGGCGACATGACCGTCTGCAACTTCTATCCGCGAAACGCTTGCAAGTTCGGAGGTAAGCGGCCAGATATGATCTACCGACTATGTTCTCACGCAAACAGATGCTTGCAAATTCGAGCACCCTGGAAGTCCGAGGGATGCAGCTCGGAGTGGAGGCTCCAACAACAACCGCTTTAGTGCTTTCAATGGCGATCGCTACCGTCCGAGTGACAACAGCGGGTCCAGCTCATTCGGAGGTAGCCGCGAATCAAAGTCGTCGACTTTCAGCTTAGATAAGGACAGCATCCAAGCCGATCTTAGCAAGGAGCGTCCAACCTACCCGCTCTCATGTTATGGCCCAGGGAAAGATGCTCCACGTCAGCTGATTGAAGGTCCGGTCGAGATCAGTCCTGAGGAGCTCCGCCTCCGGTACTATACGTTACGGGCGGCCGGCAACGAGCCCACAGCAGTAAGTACGGGATTTCACTCTAGGTTGCTTGAAACTAACGGGCTGCAGCAACAGGAAGAGGGTGCGCTGAATGAAAAAATGCAACAGCAAGTGAAGGCGATTTTAGACGACGTCACAGGGGCCATCAACTATATTCAAGCAGGTGCCGACGTCCACCCCAATCGCATTGACATCGCCAAGGGCACTGCTTCAACCAGCGGTTCGATGAGTAACACAACTGCATCATCTAACACTGCAGCAAATCCTTTCATGAAAGCCCCTTCGAACCCATTCCAGGCGGCAGCAGCATCTCCGCAGCCTGCTGCCTTCGGGCAGGCCTCAACACCAGGGTTTGGCAAGCCGGCCTTCGGTCAACCATCGAACCCAGCACAAACTACCTCCGCGTTCGGACAGCCATCAAATCCGGGCCAGACTACTTCAGCATTCGGTCAGCCCTCGAATCCGGGTCAGACCACCTCCGCTTTTGGGCAGGCGTCAAACCTGGGTCAGACTACTTCGGCCTTTGGACAAACCTCAAATCCAGGCCAGACCACTTCAGCCTTTGGGCAGGCGTCTAATCCAGGCCAATCAGCTTCGCCCTTCGGTACGGCTTCTGCTTTGGGTCAAAAGCCATCACCTTTTGGTCAGCCTTCAGCGCTGGGCGGTACTGGTAGTGCGTTTGGAAAGCCTGCATTTGGAGCCTCCGGATTTGGTCAGCCATCGATGCCTGGCGCAGGAAGCGCCTTCGGACAGGCCGGCAGTATGGGCCAAGGATCGGCTTTTGGCCAGCCATCAGCACCGGGTGCAGCGTCTGGATTTGGACAGACGAACGCTCTAGGGCAAAAGCCAAGCCCTTTCAGCAAGCCTGGATTTGGTCAAAGTGGATTCGGCCAAACGTCTCAGCCAAGTGCCAACGTCTCCCCCTTCGGGCAACAGGCATCCTCTGGCACGTCTCCATTTGGTCAGCAAGCTTCGTCAGGTCCGTCTCCCTTTGGTCAGCAAGCGCAGCAGTCAAGTCAGCCCTCACCATTTGGTCAACAAGCACAGAAACCAAACCCATTTGGCCAGCCTCAGCAAGCATCTACCCAGGCACCTGCGCAGTCAACCCCCTTTGGTGGTACTGCATCGTCACAGACTCCAGCATTCGGCCAGGCGAGCAAGTCCTCACCTTTCGGCACCCAGCAGCCGCAAAACAACGCGACGCAGCCAGCAGCTGCTAATCCGTTCCTCAAACCCCAGACATCCGCCGCCCCAGCAACTTCCACATCCACTCCCTCTCCTTTTGCAACCCAAACCCAGAGCCAACCTAGCAACCCCCCTGCTCCTGCTCAAGCTACTTCTCAGCTGCCTTCAATCGCACAGCCTACCTCGGCAGCACGTCCCCATGTCGAGGGTGTCACACCAGATGGCAAGCCTATTGACCCGAAGGACCGTTATAAGGAGGGCAAACCAGAGGAGTATGACGGCGAGCAGGGCAGAATTCTAGAGGAGATTTATAAGCGCGTGTCGCAACTAGGACGGTTTAACGATGACGAGGAAATTCCAGTCACGCCTCCGAAGTGTGAATGGATAGCGCCACTTGTGCTACTGTGAAGACATCGGCGTAGGTCGGATGTTCGGGTGTGTTTGGCGTTATGGAACATGATGGGCGTTTGGTTTTGATTCGCGTAGGGACGTTGCTCACAAAGACACGTATAGATGAAAGAATGAAATGCAGATGCAGCATTGCATCTGCTATGATAAAAGCTGGAGTTGACACACTAGCAAATGAAGCAGTATGGCACAGGCATAAGTGAGTCATCACACCATCATGTGCATTAGTAAGAGTAGCTATGTGACAGCAGAAGGACGATGTCGAAACTGCAGTTGAAGCACATACCCAACACTTGGTGTTAGAATGCAATACCCGTTCGTCGTGACATTGCCACTAGTACCCAGGACATCAGCATGAGCAACTATAAATGTGTTTGGTATAAGATAGACGCTCGATAAATACACGCTTTCGTAATGACCCAGCAGAGACCAATCTCGTAATGTACATGCGCGTCCCATCCCGCTGGCCCCGCGTGCAACACTGCCTGCCCCGCTTGTGCATGTCCTCCTCAGCGCCTCGCTCACATTCTGCTGCGTATTTGTCGCTCGGTAGGTACTCGGTGGGTTCTTTATCGCTTCTTCGCATCGACCTTGTCCTCGAGGGTGCGGACGTAGCCTTCTATCCGTTGGACGGCGGATTGGAGAGCCTGCTCTCGTTAGCAATCACCCGCTTCACGTGAAAGGACACCCATATATCGTTTGCTCCATCCCCAAATATGCGCAGAGAAAGCAGATGTGAATGACGTACGTAAATGTCTTCGGTCAGGAGCTGATTTGACACGCGGTATTCGTCAATGACATAGTAGTACATGCCTGCGCCGGATGTCGTCGCACCGAGAAGGAAACCGAACAATCTGTCGTATGTTAGCCATATCATTCTGCTCCAGTCTGTCGCCGAAACGTCTGCTTCTTCGCCTCCGGAGTTGTTTGCCGGCATATGACAGAGCTTCCAACCATGGTTGTATAGCCATCCCACTTGTTGCAACCTCTGCCAAGATGACTGCGAGATGAGCACTCACCCTCCCCTAAAAGCACCAACGGGCTTCCTGACTGGCGCGACAACAGCGTCCTGCCTCAGTACCGCGCTTGTCTGGAATCCGCGGGAGGCAGCCATAGGCGATCGGACGCCGGCGCGAGCGGCCGCCCTCAAGAATTGAGTTGCCATTGTGTCCTTTGCTGTCTTCTGGTTCGGTCGGATCGTGGCTCGAGCTTGGGTCTCGGTCTGCGAGTGTGTGGATGGATCGTGGTGGTGGTGACGCTCGTGTGCCGGCCGTGACGTTTGTGAGCTACTCCTCCGCACCACAAACAAGCAAGCTCGACTCGTCTGACCCGGACCCTTGCCAGGCTGTTGCTTATGTCAGCTACCCCACCTGTCCTCATCGGGTAGACTATGATCCTTGTGGTGATGGCATTTTGATGTAAGACAGAATGTCAACAACGCGTAACGAATCATAAGATGCCCAATAGTCACTATGGGGAGAAGGTTATTGTCGGCGTACCCCTAGTACCCAATGATCATTGCCATACAATAGGTACCTAGGCCTCCACGAGGAGACCCAAAGGCAACTCTACACACTCGTGGCTACCCCCTAGCGTTGCAGCCAGTCTCATGATCAATGTCATCGCCTAATTCCATTCTAGAAGACTTTGGGTAGTTTACGGGGCGGGATGCAGATGGCTTAAGAGCAACCTTGGAACACGCACACAACATGTACGCACAAGAAAAGAGAGTGAGAATACCTAGGTAGACTCTGCACCAATTGTGCTTTCGCTGCTTACACAACAATATATGGATCGATTTCGAAATTTTTTAAAAATAGTGACTATCTAATTATATCGCAACGCGGGCAAGGGGTATTGGGAAAATCAATATACTAAGGAAGGGAAGGTTTGCTAACGGGCAGGGTCCTCGTGCAGTCCGTCAACTTGAGCAGGTCTGTCTTCTCCACACCCAATAAACTCATCCTGATGTACGCCTTCGCATAGTCCAGGTTCCAACGGACTTGATTGCCGACATAAGCGTTCCAATCACTTTTGATCTCGGCATGTTTCGACAGTACTTTGTCACTTGGGAGTACAAAGACCTTTTGGTCTTTAGAGATGCCCACGGGATTGGTAAGCGTGTCGTTGTAAAACTCGACGTCCCAGACACCAGGAGTGGTATCGAGGGGCTTCTCCGCATATTTGGTGTCGACAAAGCGTTGTTTGGCTGTTGCGTGGGCGCCTACGAGCGCTGCGAGATCTCGTGCTGTGAACCCCTTCTGTTTGAAGAGGGCGATCATCTTATTGGCATCATCGCGAACATCGGGTAGAAGACCGTTGGGTGCAGCCTTTGTAGCGTCGGAGCGGCCAACAAAGGTAAACAAGCGTGGACCCTTCGGACATGAGAGGGTGGCGTGATTATGCGCATACTGGACAAGATCGGCGTACCCAACCTTGTACTTGGCCTGTACACCGCGAAGAAGTGTGCGAATCTTTTGGAGGCCGTTGTTCTCTGGTCGATTTTCTTCGCCAAAGTCCATCAATAGCGATCCATCAGCGCCACCATTAGGAGCTTTTTTATCCCAAGATCCAGCGTCATGGAACCCCATACGGACTGCAGCGCGAGCATTATCGTTACATTCTTTGTCGGCTCCGACGAAGTGCTTTGTGAGCTCGGCAGATACGTCATACCCTAAATAATAATTAGTACTTCAATATCGTCGAGAGAGATTTGTAAGAACTTACAAGCACAACATTTGTCAACGCTAAGCAGTGAGCAACTCAGCGGCTTGTTCGTCTTAGTGTCGTCAACAGGCGATTTCTTGCCAGCCAAAATATCAGCAATAAGCTGTGCGACGCCAGTGAGAGGCCCGTCGAGGATATCATCGATGAGGCCCGTTGCAGGTCCACGTTGTTCCAGGGGAGTAGATGACGCTATAGAGCACAAAGCGAGGAGAGGCAAAGCCAGAGATTTACTTAAGACCATAATGAAAGTAAGAATATGTAAAGACTGACAAGAGTATGAACAAATTACTAAGAAAGCCAAGGAGAGATGAACAACTATGAGCTGGTAAGGAGCGGAAAGTCAAGGTGTTTGGAACATCCTTATACCGCACAACCGTCTACTACAGCGGGCGTGCACCAACCCTAAGGGCTTCAGCCTTGCCGATCCCGTCCAACACGATCTCAAGACGCAGAACAGTCGAGGCTAAGGGCAGCCGCGTCGACAAGAAAGATACAGCTCGGTCCTCGAAAGAGTAATCTATCCCTGTGAGTTTGGGCCAAGCCAGTCGCATCAAAGCGACGTGGTTAAGGGACCGTGGCCAAACAGCTGCCAGCCGATGGCCATGACTGCAATATTCAGGCCAAAGCTAGACTGGGGACCTTTACAGACAAGTAGTCTCGGGCTTCTCGTGAGCAGTGTTGGCGGTCCAATTGTCCCCGCAGAGTCCAAGGGGGGTGCCAAGCCTCCCAAAGGGACGCGTTGAAGAGGGCAAAACTTTTTCGGAGCACCCCAAACGCTATTTGGCGCACCACAAAAGCTCAGATGGAAGTAACTTCCCGCCCAGAACCTTCTAAATACCAATCTCCCGAATGATCAGATAGAAGCAATCGTGTACCTGGAAATTGCCTAGTTAGGTAATAATCCCTCAAGGTGTTGATTGATGAAGATATTTAGGCAGCCTAAGAATCTCTCATCTCACCTATTCTTTTTGGGCGCGCAGCCGCAGTCGCAGAAACGCCCCTTACCGAGGAGGATACTTCATCGCCATTCTCTATCACCGCTGGCTTCTCTACTCGTTGCCTAGAATGCTACGAAGCAGAGATCGTGTCGTATCTTCTCTGAAGGCGTCTGGTGACTTGCCCACATCTTGCTGGACTGGGTACTGAAGCTCGCGTGCTCGCTTGGTAATTTAGGCAAGGGTCAATTCTCCTCGCATGAACATCCGAAACCTGAGCCCACGATCCGCAAAAGGCAACTTGCCTTGCGGCCCGATACCCTGGATTCTGCGAGACGACTGAGCGAGGGGTTTTGTGTTTTATTTTGTGGAGCCACTACGATCATCTGAGACTGACTTCTGATTACCTATGCCGAGGCCCCGAAAAGCAACGCGGTATCGAGCTGTCTTGCGATGTTGCCTAAAGCAAGCGATACCTAGGCATAGAGACGCTGACCTTCATACCTAAGGATCGAGTAATGACGGTAAAAGAGGAGATGATGCTGAGCCTTCGACCACTTGAATGTAGGTGGACGGGCTGAACAGAGAGATGGACCACAAAACCGTAGTCTACCTAGTCGAGCAGCCGATGCTGTGGAGAGTAGGAGACTTCCAACTGCATTCAACAGCATCGGCACAAAATTTTAGACAACCTAGTGCCTTGCAATCTTTACTACTTCAGCAGGGTGGCTTCCAAGGTTGTTCTGCGATTGATCTTGGTACTCACAGGCCTGAGCGTCACCCCGTGTTTCTAGTACTGTTCGCGACGCTGATATCGCGAATGGTGTTGAGCAAAACGCGCCCTGATGCGCATGTAGAGGGTTTTGAAAGCGAGGATCTTGCAGGTACTTGTGCAGGCCGCGCTTCGCTGCAGGCAGTGCAACCTGGCACTACGGCTCGGAACCAAATTGCAGTTTGATTCGGCGGTCGAGCGTCAGGCGATATCCTGGTATCGGTCACTGAAGCCACTAGTAGTCCAGACCGCCCTAGAAAGAATCATGGCAGTAGAGGCCTCCAGAAAAGAAGAGCGAGTTTGTTGAACTTTGCATACCGTAGGTAGGTATCGTTCGCGTTGTCTCTCTCGGCTCGCAAAAGCATGAGCCTGGAACAACTGCTTACTTGTTTCGTGCTTGACCCAAGCCCAGGGTTCAATAATGCCATAGCACTAGGGGATTCAACAAAGTTCATACGGAACGCCATTTCAGGAGCATCGCATTGTGGGAGTGGGAAACGAAGCAGCAACTGCAGCGCGCCTTGGGTTGGTGGCTTTAGCGGAAATAAAAGTCTTGGCAGACGGCATACAGAGGAGCCGATAAGCGGAGGCCTGGAAGCGTCGCGCTTCCTCTGATCTTCATGCATCAACACAATGGGCATCTCCGTGTTTACCATCTCAGCGTCCAAACAACACTTTGAAGTCTACTGATACTTCCTTCTGCGATCTCGCCACTCCAATTTCGAATCCGCGGCCATTATCACGTCATGCACACAGATGTCGCGCCCGGAATCCTCTGGCAACAGTCCGCCAAAGCGTCGACGTACAGTTGAAGGATCGTGCTGGCCCTGCAGGCAAAGACGAGTCAAATGCGACCTCCAAAAACCCACGTGCCGCCGGTGTTTCACTTCCAAAACAGAAGACTGCAGCTACGACAAATTGCTACTTAGATGGAAGAAGCGACCTGCGAAAACGGTGCCCGAGTGTCCACCACAGCTGTCCATAGAACGTTCCCTCAACAGCATCCATCTGGCAATCAATGAGCGGAGAGCTCTGGAATACTTCAAGGGGCGGTTATGGCCATTATTTTCGACTCTCCACGAGCCAGTTCCCCCACCAGTCGCGCTCGCCATGCGCTCTCAGCCAGTTCTCCAGGCTTTATGTGTATTTGCAGAGGAACACCGGGCCCTACAAGAGCAAGGATCTTCAAGACAGACTCTGGAAAGAAGACGCCTCCAGTGCTTATCAACCATCCGCGGCCAGCTAAGTAAGGAGCATTGCGAGGGCGCCTCGCTTTCTGCACTTTTAGTCGCGGTGCTGCTGTTGTACTTTCTCGAAGGCTACGTAAACTGCATGTCAGATGATGCTTCGACCCGCTGCCATCTTGCCGGGGCGATCGCAATCATCAACGCCATGGGCGGCTTTCAATCAGCGTGGTCATCATCGGACAGAATCACTAGAATGTTACTCTCGGAACTAGCGTCTACTGATCTGACCGATGCCCTCCTTCAAGATAGAGAACCCTCGTTCCCACCCACCATTTGGGAGCACATGGAGCCCGGATCAGTGTGGTGGGAATCCGTTCCCGATACTAAATCGCTTGGATCCGTCCTGTCAACTCTGTCTGAGATGAGTTTCTACCGACACAAGCTTCAAAATGGGATGGAAATTTGTGTTGACAAGGTGCAAGCATTTGAGCGCGCGCTTCAGCCTACATACTCTATGCTAGCATCCCCTAACGGAGATGCGGAACAAGACCTTTCCTACCTGGTCGTGACAGCATCGCGGTCCCTTGTCCGGTGTTTTCAGCATGCAGGTCTGATCTACCTTTACAGCGCTATACGTAGCATTCCAGCAGAACATTTTCTCCTTCAACAACATGTTCATGCGTGCCTAGATTGCATACAAGGCATGGATACAAGATCTAGAGCGCAGAACTGTACTCTTTTCCCACTGTATGTAGCCGGCGCACATTCACTTTTGGAAGCACACCGGAACTGTGTCATGAATACGCTTGAAAACATACACAAAAACCTGCGATTCGACTCTGTCATATCTATCCGAGAAACTTTACTGGTACTATGGGAGTCTTCCCGTAGCCCTACCACGTGGAGCGGAAGTTTCAAAAACAGTGCTACGTGTACACTAGTCATTTGAACAGAACACCCCTGTTCTTTCTTGCTGTAGAAGGCTAGGATCGCTCATCCTGGATGCATGCGCATGGGATGTAAGCGAAAAAACGTGTAGGGAACGACTATTCGCAACACAAAGGATTCTTTGGCCATTCTACCTAATGTTTATTATCCGTCGGTTCCATACTCCTACTCAACCAGGGCCTCCACCTCAATTTCGATTTGCATGCCTTCAATACCAAGTTTGGTAATCTCGACACACGTCCACATTGGCCGGTGATCAGGCATAACCCGCCGCCAGCCTTCGATGCACATATCAGCAGACTCGTCGATGTTCATGTGGTACGATCGAATAGCGTATACATTCTTCCAAGACAGGCTCTCTTCGACCGACTGGAGAGCTTTTTCGATATTCCTCAGCGCTGGCTCAACTTGTGTTCGTGCATCCGGGGCCACGTTTCCTTCCGCGTCCCAACCGCCCTGGCCTGATATCCGCATGATATTCCCTACTCTGACAGCTTGCGAGTAATGGAAAGCTTCCGACTTCGATTTGGTACCCGCATAGTTTCCGAATGTTGCAGGCATGCTGGAGGTATTGATGCAAAAGATTCGATTGTATCTAACAGGGTCCTCCAAAGTTTTGCAACGGTTGTCGAGTGTGGTACAGGTTTGTCCAGCGAAGCCTTCAACGCATTTCGGCAGTCAGAAGCTTCTTATATGCCCTCACAACATGTGGGGCATGTTTCTGTTGTATGCATGAAGCACCGAGTCAGCACAACGCAGCTCTGGTCCGCTTCGCTACGCATGCGAATGGCACGCATGCAGCAGTTCCTCTCAATGAGGACAAATCCTGGACTAATATTGAGTTGTTCGTACATAAGTCCCGCCACTCACAATTGCCCGAAATTTGCCTTACTCTGGTATAGGCAACTGCACTATCATCAGATAGCTCTCCTTGGGGGTTTTAGATGCAGCGTCTTCATGATTCACATCCGATGCAAGCAGACATATTTTCGTTACCGATAGCAATGATCCCACAAGGCCAATAAAACTTCCCGAAATGGCAAGTTCGTAGGCGTCATTTTGCCACGAGCTGTGGATCCGGGGTTTAGCGTGTCGGTATCTCACAGCTTGGGCTATACTACGTCTGGCAAGTACAGCGGCCAGTTCTATCGACCCACATTTCTTGCAAACCTGTGCAGGGAATCTTACGCTAGAAAGGTAGATAGTCACCAATGGTGTCATTCGCCATCGACAATGTCTATTTCCCACAATGCTCTACCATTTAACGTGTCTTGTCTTGTGATTACAGCACTGCCCATAACAGCCTGCAAACACATGACTAACACATTCCGGATATGGTTCCATCCGGCGTTGTATTCACGCCTCTAGGCTTCGCGGCTTGTGTAGTTCTAGTTGCACTCTCACTATTATGGCGGGGCCAGAATGAGAAGCGCAGCACCCTCCCTCAAGCTCATAATGAGAAACAAAAAGGTGCGGCCATTCAACCATCTTGCTCAAGTGGAAGATACTGATCCTTTCAAGTATCATCCATACCGTTCAAAACTCCATTGCCTAGGCCGGCGGAAGGCTACAAATTGGAGCTTAGAGATCCCAAACTATACCGACCGTTCCGTCATGGCGCCAACTTCATTACCATAGTAAGAGATACATGCGCGAGATTCATGTGAGACATACACTGACTTCGGACTTACGAATCTGCCAGGGCATTCGGAAGATGGACTGGAACGAATGGATTGAGATGGACTCGAATTTTATCCCTTATCATGATGCCAAGGTACGCGAGCTTGAGAAAGACGTCGCGTCTCGTGTGCAATATGTCGACAACGAAGTCACACGACTAGCCTGCTTTGAGGTTTTGGACGAGTTGACACAATATCTTATACATCGTTACCCGGAAGTCTTCCAACTGCACGGCGACATCCTCCGTAACACGGTCACCGCTGAGGAGTTTCAATACCCGGCACCAAACCCAACGGAGGCTATGGTCACAGCAGCAAAGCTTGTACAGGACGATCTTGTAGTCATGGTACTCAATGACGATGGCCACTACCATATAGATGCCGGAGCGGTCTGCTTGCCCGGCTTCTGGCGCTTGACTGAGAAATACCGCATGTCGCTCGACGAACTCCACATCGAAGCCGGGGTACCTCATTATCAGGAGAAATTGCAAAAGGCGATGAACCGGTTCTTTGCAAATATGACGTGTGAAAAACCTGTCGTTCGAAACAACGTAAATTGTATACCCGCTCCGCTTTACAAGCTGTTGGTGCTGATCGACTTCAGTTCTTCATCCAACTCGATGACGGTCTAGCGTGGTCCCACCGCATGGGCGACCAAAACTCCAACACGGTTGCCTCATGGGCTACCGCCAATTCCGAAGGTCTTCGTGTTGAAGATATCCACTTCCGCTCAGAGAGGCAATCGCTTCGACGTCTTCCGAAGTCCAAAGCCTTACTCTTCACCATCCGAACGTACTTTGAGCCGGTTACTACCATTGTGAAAGAGCCGCATGTTCCAGGAAGATTGGTAGAGGCGATCAGGAGTTGGGACGAGACTGTCAGTCACTATAAGGGAAAGGAACATTGGGAAGGATTGCTGCTTCCATACCTAGATGAAGAGCATAGGAAGCAGGTTGATAGTCGGGTGTTAGAGAAACCGGAAGGTGAATTCCCCTTCTGATGTAATGGTTGAACATGTTCCGAAACATCAACGAGAACGATGCCAAGAAAGCCTCTTGAAAGACTTGGATCTGCTGCCACGCTTGGTATTTCCGAACGTGCTGATCGGGACCCGCATGTTGGAGCTTTGCATGTAGCCGGCAACGCAACTTGATCGAGGTCTTGTCTGCTTCGGGAAGTGCGCTGGGCATCCTTCTTTGGATCAAGATGATAATCATAACGAGGTTAAATTATGAGGCAGGCTTCTGTCCACCATAATTCAGACGACATCTTTTCCCGTCATTAGGCGCGCTGTTCACTACTATTTATTCACATGTGGATCAGGGAAATTGAGAACATGAAGGCTGATAAGAAGGTCTAAGTGACGGCCTGAAAGTGTCGTGGATGATGACGCAACGCGTTCCAGCGCGTCGCGTCGCTTAACGCCGCGCCATGCTTATCTCCGCACGAGCAGCCGCCACGCAGTCTCGCCATCCAGGGACAATCACTGCAGCGCCTGAATCAGCCCTCTCTCACCCAGTCTCCACCTATCCACCAGTCGCTATCTCGAAGCGACTGGTATCGCATGCGAAAAACCTTACGATGGTCCTCGGTTTCGAACGCATCAACGAGCGCACCCAGCGTCCAAACGCGCACATCAACTTCATTCGCACCCTCCCCGGCTCGACATCCTCCACAGCAGAAAACATACTCAACCGCGTTGCAGCAATATGCTACCCCTTCATGAAATCGCACATGATCCTCGTTCAAGCGCTCGAAGAGTTTCCCTACAATACCGAGTTTGTTGGCCGCAACTTCAATGCCGGCGAAGTCATACAGCTAGTCCTCCGGGACCGGAATGGAAGATGGTTGCCACAGAGGATGGTGGAGATGGTTATGGTGCACGAGCTTGCGCATTGCAAGCAGATGAATCATTCAAAGGCCTTCTGGAAGGTTCGAGATGGGTATGCGGCGGAACTGAGGGCGCTCTGGGCAAAAGGATACACCGGTGAAGGACTTTGGGGTAGGGGTAGAGAATTGGATACAGGAGCGCTACAGGCAGATGATGGTGAGGCAATGGACGTGCCTGAGCACCTGTGTGGTGGCACATATGGACGGAAGGGAAACAAAAGGAAGAGGGGTGGAAAGGAAAGGCCTACACTGAGCTATGCAGAGAGAAAGCAACGGAGAATACTCAAGAAGTTCGGGGCCGGAGGACAAGCGCTGGGAGCGGACGACGATACGAAAGTCAAGCTGGAAAAAGGGGTGCCGAAGAAGGGCAAGCCTAGGGTCGCCGGTAGCGCACGGGGACGTGATCTGAGAGCAGCAGCGGCATTAGCACGCTTCGATCCAGTCAAGAAAGAGGACGTTACTATCAAGAAAGAGGAACCTTCGTCAGACAGCGAAACAGAAGACGAGTTTGTCGAAGGCGATCAAGACGGTGCGGCAGTAGACGTAGACGGGAAGAGCATGTTCGACGATAAAGGTCGCGCGCTCATCAAGATCTGCGAAGACGACAATGATAACGATGGCGATGCAAGAAGAGAAATGGATGAGATCCAAGGATTTGCGCCGTATCCCAACCCTACGACTAAATCGGTACCGTCCAGAGCCTCGAGCAAGCCACCAAAATTGCAGTCACAGAAGACGAAACCTGCGTCAACGACTACCTTACGTTCGACTGCTGTTCCAATGCCATCATTGAAGTCGGACATGCCTCAGCCTGAGCCCTACAAACCCCGTCTTGACTCCGACACTCCTGCTTTACAACTTCGGCCATCACAGAGCTTTACCTGTCCTGTATGTTCGCTTGAAAATGACCTAGGGGCGTTGACTTGTGCTGCCTGCGCGAACGTACTTAAGAAACAGTTCGTTCCAAACCACTGGCGATGCAAGAGTACTGCCTGTGAAGGAAGTCAGTACGTGAACGCTGGGGATGCAGGTGTGTGCGGTGTGTGTGGAACGTCGAAGAAGAAATGAGATGGAATTGATGCAGCGAACAAGTGAAAAAGCGCTTGTTGATGGCGGCAGGGATGGCTGAATGATTATGATACCCCCTACCTTTCAGGATTTCAATCCGTCTACAATGTACAGGAGCAGTTGAAGATGATGGAGTTCCAATGTCATAAATTCATTCTGTGCAACAATCACACGCTAAGATCGACAGTTGCAGCCACAACACCTATTCCATGGTGGTCGACACCAAGCTATGCATAGTAATGACCAAAACGCCTGTACCGTCTCTGCCTTTACAGATATTGCCGATCCTACCTCGCAATCCTCAAATGTGAACCTCCCACACTCTTCCTCGCGCTAGTTGGCACACCCACATTCCTTCCACTATTCCGCCTCATACCTTCTAGCTTGGCTTTCAATTGTTCGTGGATTTTCCTGTTCTGCGCCCAGCCATCAGCCAACTTCTGCATGCGGATCGCAGAAATAACAGCAATAATCGCAGACTTGAGTTTGGGTCGGCGGTCGTGCACCGTAACGTCGGGGGTAATGCCCATTTGAGAGATGAGATTGAGATCTTCTTGATTACTGTGAGGTATTAGCGGCTGTTGCAGGTCGAATCAAGTAGAAGAATCGAGACATACCATTCGTTGTAAGTTTGAATCTGCATCAAGAAGAACTTCTTTTGGTACCCAAGGGCTTCACGGAATGCCTCTGCTCGCGAGCATCGTGCGCGGAGGAACTGGATTTGCTTGGCGAGACCGTTGATTTCCTTGATGTGGCGTTTTGTAAGGTTTTCCGCCTGTTCGTCAAGATCAATCGCATCCTGGTTGGCCTTCTGTTGGACCGCCTTCGACGACGCTTGTATGAGACGAAGCTGTGATTCCTTTTCGCGAAGATGTGACTGCAAGTCTTGCAGTTGACGCTCAAGAGCAGATTGCTGATCGCGCGATGTCGACTTGGCTTCAGATAGGAGCTTGCGATGTTGCGCGTCCTTGTCGCGGATTCGTGATTCAAGGTCGCGGATTTTATTCTCAAGAGCAGCCTTCTGTTCTCGTTGTTCTGCACGGGACTCAGATTGCAGAGCTCCAATCTGGCTCTCCTTTTCACGTATCATAGACTCCAGAACGGTTATCTTCTCTTCGAGCGAGGCCTTCTCCTCGGCAACTTCGTCGGCGTCTTCTTGCAGAACTTCTATCTCGGCTTCAAAGTCGTCCTTCTCCCGGCGAGCGTTCTCTCTGAGCTCTTCCAGAGCTTCCAGGCGCTCTTCTGCTAGTCGTTGCAGAGCATCAACTTGGCTCCTCTGCTCGTTTAGCTCCTCGCGTAAGTTCTCGAGCTCATCGTCACGCTTGCGTACCAGATCTTGCATGACATCGATCTGGGTATCGGGCTCGTCGGCGTGGCTCCTTAATGCATCGAGCTCAGCTTCGCGGTCGGAGATTGTTTGTCGTGCTGTATCCAACTCTCGTGTTCTATCGTTAAGGTCATTCCTGAGCTGCTTAAGCTCCTTGAGTGCTGTCTCTTGCGCTTCAATCTTCTTTTGCAGACTGGCCATATCACGCTCACGGCTTTGCAACGTTGACTGCAAACCGGACAGATCTCGAGACAGCGCATCTCGTTCGCGTGTGATCTTCTGAAGTGCCTCAATCTGTGTGTCCTTGCCGGACACAGCAGCCCGCAGATTGCGCATTTCGCTTTCGATGTCATTTCGTTCCTGTCGAAGAGTGGCTACCAAGGTATCGCGATCGTTGTTGCCTCTGCGCAAGACCTCCACTTGCTCGTCTTTGCTCGACAACTTCGAGACCAGGCTGTCGCGCTCACGACGAAGATTCGAAAGTTCGCGCGAGAGGTTGTCACGTTCTCGTGTGACGTTGTTGAGCGCCTGCACCTGAGCATCTTTACTGTGTAGATTCGAACGAAGGCCGGTAAGCTCTTGAGTCGCATCATCGCGCTCACGTCGTAGCCTATCCAATTCATCCAGCTCGCGATCCTTCTGGTTGAGATCACGTCGGAGCTGTTGCAATTGCTGTTCGTACGCGGACGCCTCGCGTTGTAGACGTGCAATCTGCTGCATCGCGTCTTGGTGTTGCTTGCGGAAGTCGTCCAATTCGTCAGCTCTTGATTCAGCGGCGTCAACTCTTGACTGCAGTAATTCGATCTCAACGCCCTTTTCGCGAGTGATCTCAACCACCTTTTGCCTGGCGTCGTTGGCGGATTGTTGCGCTAGTTGAACTTGATTATCGCCCTGAGACTCTGCCAGCACCAAGCGTTCGCGGAGAGCATCCATCTCAGCTTGCTTTTCGTTCTGAATGGTCTGAAGGCGCCGCTGAAGCTCCCGGAGTTCGGAATCCTTCTCACGCTCCATCGAACGTAGGCGCTCCTCAACAATGGAAATCTCATGACGTTTTTGCTCCTCTGCGGCTTCGAGGTCGTTTTCGGCTTCGTCAAGGCTTTCGTTCAGCTCTCGTATTTCCTGATCCTTCTCGGCGGTAGCGGACTCAAGCTTGGACCTAAGGGCGTTGATCTCGGCGTCCTTCTCACGTTCGACTGCGCGAAGCTGCTCCTGGATATGCTCGATCTTCTCACTCTGGTCGGCTAGTCGACGGTCCTTTTCCGCAAAGTTATCTTCTTGTGACTGTTTGGCCGATTGTAACTGTGCTTCCAATTCGGCGATGCGTTCAGCTTGGTCCTTGAGTTGGCGGTCCTTCTCCTCGTCATTAGCAGACTGTGAATTTTGTGCATTCTTCAGTTGCTCCTCCAAGTCTCTCATCTGCTCATCCTGCTCGTCTAGCAACTCGTCTCTTCTCGTGAGCTCTGCCTGTGCGCGCTCCAAGTCTGCTTTGGCCTTGTCCAACTCTTCATCGACACTCCTCTCTTGTTCCAGCTTCCTTTCGAGGCGCTCCACCTCCTCGGCACGTTCGTCGGCCAGCCTTCGAAGCTCATCCATCTCCTCGCGCATGCCTTCATCGACGTGCCGCCGCTTGACCTTCTCGGCGTACTCGCGTAACTGCTGTTTGTATGTGTCCAGCTCTACCTCGGCCGCCTTGAGGTCTTTGGAGTATTTCTTGATATCGCGCGCCATTGTAACCTTCTCCGACTTAAGGTTGATGTTCTCTTCCATGGCTTGTCGGTTGAATTCAGGGCCCATCTTTTTCAGATTCTCTTCGAGGAAATGGATTTTGAGCTTGAGTCCGAAGTTCTCCTTGTCGATCTGCTCCAGACGCTGCAACTGTATTAGAACATGCTTGGTGACCGCGGGTGGCTTAGCGGGGGTATACATACAGCCTCCTGCTCCCTCAAAGTAAGTACGTTTCCGTTTCCGCTATCCATCTCGCCTTCCGCCCGTCTGGGTAGCGCTGTGGGGGTACTCATAGTACTCGAGTTTGGATCTGGCAGCTGCGTCCGGCCATCGACGGAATCTGCAAAGGAACTCGAATGTATGTCGAATGTGCTCGCCTCGGGCAGCGGTGTATTGCTGACTTGGAAGCCCGGCTTCATCGCGGCGGGTGTTGTGAGCTTTCCGTCGAGCAGTCCGTTGACTTGGCGCGTCCGATTCGCGGTTGCGCTCTTCAGCATGGGCGTGAATTCATTCTTTGCGTTCAGTTGGCGTCGGGCAGCAAGCGGCTGTCGCGGAGTTCGGGCGCCGCTCATCTGCTTGAAGAGATTGTCGCGGTCTGTCGGCGCATGGAACGTCTCTTCCATGCTGAACGAGGGCTCATTGATGGTGAGGCGCGTCGTGTCGCCCACCTCTGTGCGAGGGGTATCCGGTAGGTGCGCCATGATATGTGATGCACTCTAGTAGCACACGAGGGAAAGAAATACAAAGGTCTTTTGGGGCGCACCTCAGTCGTGCAAGTGCATCTCGTTCCACCTCGTGATAGTATAGATGTTGTTTGTTTGGGGACGCTCGGACCACGACAAGGATGCAGCCCTCCGCTAGCCCATGTAGGCAAGAAGCCGAAAAGCGTGTCTTCCCCATGTCACGTTACCTGCTCGCCGCCTACACCAGAAAATTCATTGTAGGCTTCATCTTCTCCGCTTCAAGTAGACCTACATTACCCTTTTGACAATACCCCGCGTACAGGCCTAAGTTATCGGGACATCGGATCGAGACCACCTTCACAACCGTCTGGCCGCGACACAACGAATCCAGGACACATCTGAGATTGACGGACTTGGGGACTTGGACTTCATAACCCGGACTGCAGATATTGGATAATGGACGGTCCTCAGGATGATCTCAAATGGTTTGGCGAAGGCTTCGATGGCTTTCCCAAGAAACTGCCCGATGATGTCGTGGAATACATGGTTTTCATCATCGACTCTAGACTTTCAGACATCAAGACAAGGGAAAGACTACAAGCCTTCCAACGCGCCCTGAATGTCCTAGAAAAGAGGTTTCTCAAGGAATACATATGGCAGCGTGATTCTCTTGCGCTTGATCTAGTCCGGGAAGAGCATCGATGGCTACTAAAAGGCCGATCTAATTACGGCGATAGCGTCGCAGACGAATGGCTTATAGTCTACCTCCTGCGTGAATTGAGCAAAGAGTTCAAGGATGCTTGGATACGCATTTACGACAGCGATGGAGAGTTTCTTCTAATCGAGGCTGCGAACGCGCTACCGAAATGGTTGAACCCTGAGGTTGCCGAGAACAGAGTCTGGATTAATAGTCATCGCCTGCTGATAATTCCACTGGGAAAGGAAGAAGACCCTGGCCCTTTGACGCAAGCGCAGGCTTTGCAGATTATTGAGGCGACACCGGCACGACCGCAGCAGTACGGCAAAGTAGAGAAAGAAGCTTTTCATCGCTTAGCTGGATATCCCGCTGCGATATCTGAAAATCAGCATCATGCAACACTTCCGCTGCCAAGAAAGGTTGCGCATATCTTGCATATCAACCCGTCCTACATTGCACCAGTGGTCGAAGCCTTTTATCTTCGAGATCCCATCTCCATCCGGCTTATACAACCTGAAAAATCCAAAATCCCTCTCACCTTCCCGCCAGAAGATTTTGTTAACGTAAGCGTTCGCTTCACCAAAGTCCTTTACGCCCAGCTTCTAGGGCAGCACTGGGAACCCCAGGCGCCATGGGATGCAGCACTAGAGCAGCTCGTCAAGTCTGGCATACCGACTGAGAAAGCGGAAATTGGCATCAAAATCACAGCAGGCATGCAGATGCTCATATCACACTCCTTGTACGCCTCTCGTAAACCGACGCGTGAGATTGCGCTTCTGTTAGAAGATCTGGACAACGGTGATGACGCACTCCCCACCGACGCCGAAATTGCTAGTTGGCCTAAACGCGAGGACGATGAGGCATGGCTCAACATCGACTTCTCTGAGTTTGAGAAAGAGCTGGAAGGCAAAGGAAGCGGCGCAAAAGGCGCGTTTGGTGACAAGAATGCGGAGGAGAATCTGAAGAAGATGGTTGCACGCTTCAACGACTTTCTGGCTGACAATGAAGCGGGTATAGAGGGTGCTGATGGAGATCTGGATCCTATGGATGTGGACAACGATTCCGACGCTGGCGACAGAGGATGGGAGGACCCTGAAGACAGCGACTCTCCAGCTGAGAACGATGTGAAGAGCAAGGGTAAAGGCAGAGCAAAATCCAGGGATGTTGAAGATGAAGGCGAAACAGATGAGGAGGAGGACGCAGAGGCTGATGCGGAGTACGCGGAATATGAGCAAGCCTTCGAAAAGTTCATGATGTTGCCCGCAGCGGAGAAAGCCATCCTCACCGACGAAGCTCGTGCATTAGCTCTCGAACAAGATGCTGAGAAGGAAGAAGACGAGGAAATCCAGAAACTCACCGAAATGATGGAGGCTGAGCTCTTCAGTCACGGCGCACTGAACGTCAACCCCAAGTCGGGCCATAAACCAGGAACAGGACTTCTACCTGATAGTAAGACGAAGGGTAAAGGAAAGCTTCAGGAGGTTGCTGAAGAGGACGAAGACGATGAAGACGAAGAACTCTTGGATGAAGACTACAATCTCGCCGATAACATGTTGAAGGCCTTCAAGGGCCAAGCTGGGATGGCAGGCCCGGCAGGCAACATGATGAGGGCGATGGGCGTGCAATTTCCGCAAGACGCTGACGATGAAATCAAAGGTGGCAGTAGCAAGAGTAAATAGATAAGTGGAGCCTAAGGCTTTTTCTTAAATCATGGTAAAGGCAACGTCCTACGGTGGAGTCGAAACTCCAGTCGAGAACGACAGCGTGAGTGTCGGTCATATCGCACCAGTCATCCCAAGAACTAGAGACCGCAGCCTATATGGGAATACTTACTCCGCTGCTGGGCTGTCTCCCATGTATGTTTCATCCATCCATTCATACTGCTTTCCGCTCATCGCCAATCCCAGCGCATCTACGTTGTCCTTCTTCTTGTTGGTAAAATCCTTCTTCCCTGACTTATGCTGCTGTTCTTCGACCAACCTCCTATAGATTGGCGAACTCTCAGCTACCAACTTCCGTCTTCTTGTCATGATCTCGGTCTGACTCTTCCCTTCGACACCCGCAAGCATCCCTATCTCTTTGTCATCCTTTCCTGCTACGTACAGGCTCAAGATGGTTTCATCTTCCTGGGGAGTAAAATCGCGGAGTGGTTTACGTCGCCGAAGCGCGATAACGTCTTCGGGGACTTTTTTGGTTGCCAGGAGCGTTTGCCATCGAGACTGAATGGCCATTTCCGACACATTGACCTCCCGGGCGATCTCAGTAGAGTTTAGACCTTGTCTTCGGCCATCGATTATGGCATCATCGATTTCAGGAGTCCAGTCCGTGGAAGCACTTTCATCCCTCTGTCGGATAATGATATAGCGGTGTTGTACAGATAGCGCGGAGCGATCTAAATCGATTGCTGCTTCTTTGTAAGTCTTGTTTTCTACTTTGATAAGGTAGAGGAGCCTATTTTCCTCATCATAGTTCCAGCGGCGCGACCCTTTGAGAGGTTTGAGTGCAAGTGGTTGGCGGCTTGATTTGGCGTCCATGGTAAGAAAGATGTCGAGCAGAGGTGTTGGGGTTGATCTGTCAATCTTGGAGCTCATCAACGTTATGGTTTCCCAAACCAGAAATAATGCCTGTATATATAGAGAGAGGAGGGAGCTAAGTTGCATGGTAAGTGTCACTTCCGTAGGCGTTACACAGACGGGCGACGATAGAAGCACAGGCTCTCACGATATTGCCACCACTATTATTCTCTAAGTCAAGCTACAGATAAAGCAAATGAATGTAATGTAAAGAGGACTCAGAGTTGAATGGTCGCAGCCTACAGTACATCATGACCCTTAAACACATCAAGCTCTTAATACTCTTGATGTTGCTCATGTATTTAGTGTCCCGTCACATGTCTACGCCATATCGAACCAACCAAAGTTATACATATAGCCAGCTTCCAACTGAAAGCACTGTACGCTCTCAGACATCAAACACCATGAACTCCTCCATAAACTTGTCCGCATCCTTGGCCTTTTCTTTCTCTTTCATTTTCATATCCCACTCCACCTGTCCAAATACCGTCATAAATCTCTCCAAGAGTTGTGCCTTCACTTTCTCTGCACCCAATTTCACTCCCCACTTCTGCATATACAGCGAATTCTGATGTTGAAGGGCTTTTGCCACTTTGCCACAAAGGCATCGCAGGAACTGCAACATGCCACTGTGAACAGCCTGCGAACACGGATGTACGAAGTCAGTGTATGTCTCAGATACATCTTGTACAGTTACAACTTACCCATCTCCCATCGTCGCCACAAACAGCGAGCCCCCGCTCCCCGATTTGTTCCTTGATAAGTGAATGCCACTCATAGAGGAGATAAGATCCAACTAATGAGCGATTCAAAAACCCGCATTGGAGGACCGGCTTGCTAGTTTCAGGGTGCGGTAACGGAACTAGGACAAAGTAATAATCTCCATACTCGTAAGTAATGCCGATCTGATTAAGGTCGACAAGGTTCGGGTTGAAGTTGAAAAAGGTACCCTTGAAGTACTTGGAAGAACCGTAAATCTGTTGGTTGTAGAGTTTGTTGGGTGACGGCAAAATATTGAGCTCGGCCGTGTTAGGTGTGTCGGGTCCTGCTGCAGGGCTAGTACCGTAGACTAATTTTTCCGATTGACCTTTATCTTTACCATTCAATGGGGGATTAGAAGACGCGGAAAAGGTTGTCATTGGAACCAAGGGACAGGCGTTTTGGTATCCATTTTGACGAGGATTTTCGATAAACTCGTTATCGCGGTATGTAGTATTGCTGATGTTGAGAGCCGAAAGACTATTAGAAGGTAGCGAGCCGCAATCCTCGGGTCTTGCCATTCGAGAGGGAGCCTTTTTCAGTCTGTCGCAGCGCAAAGGATGAAATCCGGAAAGTGTCAGGTCTGGAAAGGAAGTGATCTGGAGTAGAAAGTGTAATCGCAGAGAGTGCGAAATTGGATGTGTCCACGGGTACCAGTAGTGGGCCTCTACTACGGATATGGCCCGATAAAATCAAGTGAATCAGCCCGCTGGAGACTTTGTATCGTAATGCGCAAGATTAAACTATACCTGAAATATTTAAGGTGAAGCAGAAACTAACCAGGCTCTCTTTTTTGGGTACCTAGGTACACTTAAAGGCTAAGCGAGGAGATGTAATTGCAACGAAGGGCACGGTAGCACGAAGTGCCTCTAACATTCCCTGAGGACTCATGCTATCTTGGATCCTAATATCCAGTAACCTGACAATACTATCTCTCTCTAACGAGTTTCAAAACAAGTGTCTGACACGTTCTCTCCACCCTTCACCGCAGCGATCCACAGAGCCGCCGGCTTGACCACATTAAGCATCGCTCACATAACAACACCCAATACTATAATCGCTGTATACAGCGTCTAACGCATCTCTTTTGTCGACCCTAATGCCACTGGAGACGTTAAAACTTCACCAAGCACTATATAGAAGGGCTTCTTCGCTGATGCCTGTCCAGAAATCGCCGAAGCTTTGAACAGGAAGAAACGAGACAAGTCGGACGAGAAACCACAAATTAGACAAATAATCACTGAGTACGCATGTTTCTTTCGGAGTAAAAGACCGTGATGAGATGACGGGAAAAGATTCTGGAGTAGCGTGCGCCCAGAAAATACTTATAAGGTTGAAGCGCTATGAAGGTGAACTGCGACAGTGAGTGACGCATCTTCGCGAGAGAAGATTCTTGGTCTGCAAAAGACATAGAACTGCTCACAATGCGTAGCCACATCGAGGCTTCGACCGCATTGCCAGGATGGCTGAGGGAGCGTGCATACCAGTGCGTACGATATGTGCGAAAAGAGCAGGCCTCGGCCTCAGTAAGGGACACGTCCGGATTGCGTTTGCGATCGAAATTGGACGAATTTTGTTGTCGGAAGGATGTACCAGAGAGAATCGTCGGGACGAAGAAGAGATCGCAAGTCGAAGGAAAATGCGGGATATACGGAGAGGTCGAAGAGTTGGTGATACATATTGAAGTATACCTTCTTTGTCGGTGTGTGGTTGTATACAGAAAGATCACATGAATAATAATTATAGATGAGAAAAGAGGTTGATTTGATACTGTAGATGAGACAACGGAGGATGTGGACACATATATGAATACATATATGGTTATTGGCTATGGTGGCGATGGTGTTCCGGGAGTTGTGAGTCGCTCATCATCTGTGGGTCATAGCCGTACCATGGATTGGATGAGGTGTACCATGGTACTGTAGATGAGAAAAGAGGTTGATTCGATACTGTAGATGGAAAATGGATGCAGATGATACCTGATCGCTCGGCTCTGAATCATCTACCATTTCCAGAACCATTAACACCGAACGCCGGCACAAAGTGATAGTTGAAACCGATGATTGATGCCATGACCCGTTCAGTTATCATACCGTGGTGTGAGTCTGACATCCAGCTTTCCTACATTCATCGTAAAGCAGTCTCGGCTCTTGTGCTCAATCGTGCTTCCATCTTCACCATCCGCAAAGGTGATTTCGAACGATCGAACCAAGTTGGCTGTCACACTACGCAACTCCATCATGGCCAACTTTTGACCAATGCAGCTGTCTAAATGTAGGTGTACAAAGTCAGCGTATGTCTTACGTACAGTTCGTACAGGCATAGCACTCACAAGATCCGGTAAGGAAGGGTAGAAAAGCGCGCCTCTCAATAATAGCATCGGGCCTCTCATCTGTCCATCGCTCAGGCATGAAGGAAAGAGGTTCCATCCAGTAGCGTGAATCGCGTTGCAAACTGTATATAGGAATCCAGATATTGACCTTACCAGGTATATAAGTGCCGTCGGGTAGAGTGAGACCTTCGGGTGGCGTCTCACGCTGCGGGCCAGAAGGAGTCTAGAATGTGTCAATGGTGGATAGGAGAGTTTCCCTGGAAGCCACTTACAGCAGGGTGGAGACGCAAAGTCTCGTTGATGACTCCGTCTAAGAATGCACATTCCGCAACGTCTTCAACGTCAAGATACGCTTTCTCTGGTTTTATCGTATCAATAACACTGCGGAGTCTAGCCTGGATTGTGAGATTCTTGCACAACTCATACAAGAGGTATGATAGCGTCGCAGAGACAGTGTCACTGATATCTGTGTCAGCATCGAGAAACGAAACAAACGACGCGGAGCTTGTAGGAAATCTACACAAATCAACTTACCTGCCAGCTATGATCAGAAGTCGTGAGTCAGCGTTCATTTCAGGCGTTATCTGGTCCTCGTTTGAACCTAGCAAACAGGAGAAGACGTCTTTTTCTTTAGGGGTGTTCTGCCATGCGTAAGTAGATATAACTGAGACAGAAGTGCAACCCTGGAGCATTCTACCTTCTTTCGCTCTTCAAGAACTTTAGAACTCCATTTCATGTGCTCGAAGAGAGGCTGGGACCCAATTGGTGTTCGCGCGATCAGGCGCATAGCCCAACTAATATGTGCAAGGACACTCAGTGGTGCCTGACTGTCATGCAACAGCTTGATGACATTATCCTTTTCACCAGATTTCACCATACCGAAGCTGCGGTTGAAGCCGATATCACCCATGACATCAAAGCTGTAGAAGTTGACCCAGTTTGTGATCCGGACTGACGAGAGTGTGGCTTGCTCCTTGAGTTTCGATATGAGAGCAACTGCATGTCGGTTCAAACGAGGCTCGTACTCGCGAAGGGATTTCGCATTGAACGCACGGTCCCAGACCTTGCGCCTTTGCCGGTGTTCGTCCTTGTTCGTTGTGAAGTGGAGAGCACGGCCTGCAATTTCGCCGGTGGTTGAGTATATGGTACTTTTACGGCACTTGGAAGTGGGTCCATGGACCAAAGCAATAGCATCTGCACAATAAACAGTGACCTCTACCAAGGTAGATATACGAGGTCAGTGTATGTCTCACATAGATGTGTACTTCCAAGACTTACCTCGAGGACCAGTCCGGATGACGTCCACTCCATAGTGTTCATGTATAGACTCAAGCCATTTGAAATATTGGAAATCGGTAGAAAGAACACCAACGAAAATGCCGTACGACTTAGAAAATCGTGCGAGAAAAGGCCCAGGGATCTATAACGTATTAGCAAGAAAGACCTTACTGATATTCTCTCACGCTTACCTTCCGCAAGCGATGATACAGCCCTCTGTGTAGCAATATACTGACCACCAAGATAGCGAAATAAAGGGAAGCTGTTCTTGCCGCGAGCTGAATCGCAATGCTGACACTTTTGGCACCTGTAGCGGCTGTATATTCGAAACTGGCGATAGTTCCAAAAAGGATAGTCCAAATCCCAATAACTATATGAAAGTCGTTATCCCACTCGTCACGGTGAACAGCATAATGAGTGATCAGAGCTATCAATGCGATAAGTGTTTTGCTTGACACAAGATCAACGAGGTTGTGTTCCATCATAGCTGGTGGATAGGATAAGGAAGAAGCGAGAGAGGCATTTGGATAACGGGGAACTGGTTCAAACAACGAAAGGCTGAACCCTGGAAGGCTGAACATTGGAAAGGGGCGTCCAAGCAGATGGCAGCAGCAGACTGTACAACTTTGGGCATTAGCTCAATGGTGACAGCCCCAGGCAAGTAAGAATGGAAACCTGCGGAGCCAGGAGTTTTATGAATGGCCATTTTCTTGCGGCGTGGTCGATACGGTAAGCGACGCCTTTGTGATGCTGTGCTTCCTACAGATGGGAAGTGCCGCCTATGAATCGTCAGCTTGCAGGGATCGCATTTCTGGAACAGGGAGAGTAGCCAACAGCGTTGAACCATGTGGGGCGCTAACCTAGCAGTGGGCGACTTAGAGAATCCCTTGCTCAAAGACGAAAGGCTGCACGTTATTTCTTTTGGGAAACCCAAATCCCCTTACTCCAATGAGACGCAGATTTTCAAGCCCCAAGCTCGACCGCATGATGTCCACTGTCGATACAAGCGCACACACTACTTGTGAGGCGCTTTTGTTGTTGATGGCAACGACATGCAACGACATTCCTTCAGTGTGGGCTGCCGCAGAATAAACCACTCTTCTCACCGGTGACTGATTGGTATACAACGATAAGACTATAGGCATCCCGAAGCCTCAAATATCTCTCGGACTTGTCGCCGCCACGCAGTCATCGACTCTCTCCCACTCGATTGAAAATCATCACCAGCCAACCTGTGGCTGTCCAAGTCTTTCCTAGATACTTCATAACTAACGGAGATGTCATCTTGTATGGAGGCACGATAGTGCAATTGGTAGTCAAGTCTGGACGCTTCCAATGCGCCTGGCCGATCAGCTAGCCTGCTTCGAGTGTCTGCAAGCATATGGCGCCGCATGTATGAGATGGTGTCTGCCACTCTACAAAGCCGCGGCCGGTCAAAGACCCAACGTATGTTGAGGTGTTCGAGACTTTCCACCTTCGTTAAAGGGTCAATCCAGGAAGCGATCCACGGTCGCGGGCCATCGGTCTTTTCTGCTTCCCACGACAAACATTCTTCAACCAAAGAAGGAGCTACATCATATCGTTGGTGTAAACTGCTGATGATAAGATGTAGCCGCCGCAAATCCATGCGCGAGGTGGACAGTAGAGTACAAAGATCCGTGAAGTGGTTGTAAGCGAACTGCAACACAAGCGAGTCTGTTGACCTGCGAAGCACAGGATAATGAGCTCCGAGGGTGCCCCTCAAATTGCTCGCTTCCACTAAGACAAGCTCCATTGACGAGATAAGCTTCAGAGAATCGGCAGGCCTGTCGCACAGGAACGCAAACACCGTCGGGATGCTGAAGTCTGCTGTAAAGCTGAACAGGTTTTTTCCATAGAAGGACTTCCTAGCTTCGTGGTAAATCTGTCGGCATGCTTGCAACAGGCGAACTTCAATCCTGTGACTGGACGGCGTATTTGGTGGGATTCCCAGCTGATACGTCATTTGGACATTCCTCAGCTCCCCTGAGTCGTTCGCCGCGGAGGTCAGACCAACATCGAAGCGAGGTATGTACCAAATGCGGCGCGTGGCGCGTATGCGCCTCAACGGATAGTTCTTGTCGAGCTGTCTACAAATCGCAGGGCTGCGGCTAGCTGTGACTTCCGATAGGACGGCTGCACACTGGACCGGAATAACGTCGCGTACAAGGACGTAATCATAGATGAGATCTCGGATCTCTCGTGGAAGTTCGAGGAGTCGCGAAGCCATGGTGTCACAAATCTGCAATCTTACAATGTAGCTGTCGAGGATAACGGCGCGTAAAGTAGATTGCGAGAGAGAGGTGATGACGCCTGTTGTTCCAAGAAGGGTTAGATCGGTTTGCCCGATCTCGGACCCTTCTCTAGGCATTTCCCCGCCTTTCGCTGAACAACCCGACCGAGAGTGTGCGTTCCACACATCGATATGGATACGCGAATTGAATCGACAAGATGTTTGGGCATGGTTCAGGTTCTAGACAACTAGTGGGTACTACGGCGCAGTTCAATGTATTCACTTCCTCTAGGGTTGTTTCTATTGTGACGTTTGTCCTGCCTATAGCTACTGACATCTGTTAACAAACGTTAAATGGTATTTTACGCAAAAGAACTCGGGCTAGTTCAAGACGGTAGTAGACCTGCATTTGTGTTCTCTGCTAGGAGTAAATATTAAAGCTACCCACCTCTGCTTACATGTTGTATGACAACGTCTACTCCGAAGTAATACCGTGCGTTCCGGAGAACCCGGCATGAATCTCCTTAGGAAAACTGCGTCGGATAAGTTATGAGCACATATGCAGGAAATCGGTTAGCTTTTCTTACATTGTTTACCGCTCCGAGAAGTTGACGGGTGAAGATGGACTCATGTGATCTTGTTGATCCACGACAGTGAAACGAAATAGAAGGTATAGTGAACGATGTCCCATTTTGTATCTACAGAAGTCCGTCATTGACCATCACTCCATCCACTGTCCACTGTCCACTATCCACCATCCTCTGTCCCAGCCGTCCCCACTATTTCCAGCTTCCCTTCTACCCTTAGGTTTGGTAAGTGTTGAGTACCTTACAAGTTGGCGGCAACGAAGCTACGGAGCGTAGCCTGACCAATGTTGGCGTAGACACCTGGGAAGTTGGGCGCAGCGCAGCCATTGCCCCAGGAAACAGCACCGAGAACAACCTTGGTGGCCTTGTTGATGATAGGGCCGCCAGAGTCACCCTGGCAAGAGTCCTTACCACCCTGGGCCAGACCAGCGCAGAACATCTGAGTGGTAACGGGAGATGTGCCGTACGAGGACTGGCAAGAGCTGCGAGAGACGACAGGGACGTCAACCTTGAGAAGGTTGGTGGGGAGCGATGAACCGCCCGACGAAGTAGTACCCCTGCATTGAAAGTTAGCCGTGCAATGGCGGACAAGAGTACTTGGTGCGGAAGACTCTATCACAGATGGGTAGATCTTGTAGGCACTGGAAGGGGCTTGTCAAACGTACCAGCCAGCAACAGTGAGGGTAGTTCCAGCGGCAGGGTCGGATCCCGATGCGGGAAGCGCAGCGTACGAGATGGTGGAGCTCGTGGGGATAGCGGTGGCGAGCTTAATGATAGCAAGGTCACCGTTGTAGGTGGACGAGGTGTAGCCGGGGTTGACCCTGATGGATGAAGCGCGGGCGACAACACCGCCTGAGGTGCGGCTCTGAGAACAGCTTGTTAGCCTTCATGTTCGCATTCCTCACGGTTTTGGGTGAGGTTTTATGTGTTTACTCCGATACTGGAGCAGGACTTCGCAGCATGCTGAAAATCAAACAAAAGATGGGTTCTTACCAGAGAGCCAGCGCGGACAGTAAGGGTGGAAGCTGTTTGTCCAACAGCGCAGTGAGCAGCCGTGAGGACAGTGTTGGCGTTGAGAAGAGTTCCACCACAGAAGTGGCTTCCACTGCGCTGGAGAGAGACAATGAAGGGGAACTCGCCGGCGGCCGCGGCTGATCCACCAACAATGTCCTCCTGGCTACCGCTCTCCCAGTCGGGAACCTCAGTGGGATCCTGGGGGATAGCTGCTGAGAGGACCACGGCGGGGATCGCGAGGATGGTGATGAGGTCTTTGATCTGCATCTTGAATGAAGCTGGCTGAGAGACGATGGCGGGACTGGAAGTGGAAGCGAAAGACTGCTGGTCTGTGGTGATGACTGGCCTAAGAATGAGAGACGAACCGCCTCCTATTTGTACTCATGCCGTTCCTCTACAGGCCTGTGTATTTGGTTTGGATGTGTACACCAGCCTTGCCACCCTGTCGTCCTGTAGTCCAGGTGAGCTGGAGGCCCCAAGACCACTAGAACAGGGGAAAGCCGATGGTCCTTCCACATGTAGAATGGAAAAGGCTGGGCAGAGCGGTGGTTGGCACTGTTGAAGTTACAATTTCCTTCTACAGCCTAGCATTCTTGATGCAAGTCATCCGCCAGTATGTTGCTTATCTGCTGTACACAGTAGAATTATGGATACCTACAGACCTCGTGTTCAACGCGAAACGGGAAGCTGTTTTAACACGCTATCTTGCCATCGATAGTGTAGAGTAGTGTCTCCGGCCCTAGAAGGTGTTTTGGTGAGTTCGGCCGATAGTGCCTGCTTTCACATGACACTGTTTGTGAGTTCCTTGCAACATCGAGATCGGCTGAGGATATGTTCCTGAGACATGTCTTAACAGACAACTTCGAGGCAATCTGCCACTGATGGGGAACGAGCCCCTTGTCTCTACTTTGATGCTTACGGGCCACTCCCGAACGATCTTCTTGTGGCTTCAGTGGGATCATGATCCTGGACGGGGAGCTACGCAGTACCTGTCATGATTGCCGTCCAGTGAGACATCAACAGACAGCGATAAGATCTAGCCGTGATCAACACGGGCGACTACAGGCGTGATCAGGCGTGATCGACCACGGCGTATGGCGGCGGTAGTTCCCTGCGTAGGGCCTTGGCCAAGCTATACCAAGCTTCCATTTATATTGCAGCTGCGGGTGTGTCATGCGAGATAGTAGATGGTTGGCGTGGAAGTATTGTCGTTTAAAGCGAGCCTGTCCTGAAGAGGCAGTTCCTGTTGGTGGATAGGCTTGGCATGCGGGCCGCCCCCTGCAATTCGCCCGGAACACTTTGACCTACCTAGTTGCGATCGCCAAAACACCACGCTTGTGTGCATACAGGCTTTGGTGGTCACACTAGTCGAACGGCAAGAGGCCTGTTAATAGTAGGTGGCAAGAAACTTACCCCACCACGGTGTTTACCGTTGGCAAGACTGAGCGAGGTGTGCCTGCCCTGGTCTTCGAGAACAGGATGAACCTTCCAAGGTTGGAGCCAGCAAGGCATCTCCTTGTCCCAGCTGGCATGGCTGCTTGCAAGTCGCGTAATTCTACATATCATCAAACAGGCGCAAAGATAAGACCTGTCTGTTCAGATCGCGAGGTACGGTGCGCATCGCCACTCGAAAGCTGGACTACAAGTGTTGACCCTTCTTCATGTGTTCGCTTGCAGCGTTCCGATTGGAATCAACGGCACTTCACCATGATGATTGCGAAGTTTAAGCACCAGTGGCGTATACCATCTACTATATCATGGTTTTGAAAAGCTGCTCTCAGCACCATAGCTTGCCTTGGATGCATTCCAGCACTGAGATAAATAAGCTGCAAACGCTTCGCTCTTTTCCTCTGATCTCTTCTGATGATCGTTTTTACTGCCGCTTTCTCCCCAACCGCAAAACTGGGGAAGCTTCCTTGTATTCTTGGTCTTTCATCAATGTACCAAGAGTTCATGCTTCAGACAGGCTCCTGAACAAGCCTTCAGTCTCTTGGTCGCCGAAGATGTTCAAATCCAAATAAATAGCTGCACATCCCAGGACAAGCAACACGACTGTCATGTGAGATTCCTTCTGCAAGAGTGTTGGTATACATGACGTCATGTACCGGGTTGAACTGCACTTCAGCCTAATTCAGTATGTCTGCTCTGTGATATGTGCATTGGCGAGCAACCACCGCCTGCTCCTGCGTGAGTACAATCCTCCGAGATAAACAGACATCTTGTACGGATTATCCACAAACGCGCCAGGATAGCGCCGTCAACATGGCTGGCACTACACCCCTGAATATCCTCGTCTTCAGTAAGACTACCGGCTACCGCCACGATTCTATCCCTGCCGGAATACGTATGTTCCAAAAACTGGCCAGTGATGGGGGGTACTTCAATATCACAGCTAGCGAGGATGCGTCGTTGTTCACATCTTCCTCGCTAGCTCAATACCACGTGATCGTCCTTCTCCAAAACGTTGGTGACACCATCTTCACTCCCTCCGAACTGGACGCATTGAGACTCTGGGTGCAAAATGGGGGCGGTATCGTGGCTATTCACGGTGCGGCCGCAGCTATGCAAAGAAACGAATACTACACGAAATTGATCGGTGCGAGTTTCAATATGCATCCTGACCCTGAAGCCGGCACCATCCTTCCAGAAATGGCTTCTCAGGAACATCAAATCATGAAATGCTGCGGTGGGCGTGAGGGCTGGAAGGACGAATGGTATAATTTCCACACGCATCCTAGGGAGAACAAGAACCTGCAAATCTTGCTAAAGGGGGATCCGGAAACGTTTAGCGGGGGGCAGCATGGAGCTGACCACCCTTTGGTTGTAGGCAATGCCCCTGTACAGACTGAACATGAGACATATGCTTACTTCGTACACCTACATTTAGTGGTGTCAGGATATCGAGGGTGGAAGAGTGTTCTATACGGCGTTAGGGCATTTCGATGAAGCGTACGAGGACAGCTGGTTTGTGGGACAGGTGAAGAGGGGTATGCTCTGGGTTTCGGGGAGAGAAGAAGGCTGAGGTGAGCGTGCTAAAAGTGAAATCATGGTCCGAAATGGTTGTCATCTTTTCAGTGAGCTTAGTCATGTTCCCATGCCTGCTCTTTTATTGCCCAACTCTGGTAGAATCCAAAGCAAAGGTCATCAAGCAACGCCGTGCGCCACATCCAAGACCCCAAGAAGCTCAAACACAAAAACCAAACAGCTACAGCTCGGTCTTTTCGGCATCAACGTTCAGATCCCAGTCAATGCCACCATCTTTGCCATAACGTTGCTCCAACCATTCATTGCACTTCTTGAAATGGCCTGCGTCAAACTGCCTACTGTTAGTACTATAACCACATCAAGACGTGTCGCGAAACTTACGAAACCCCTCGAGGCACTCAGCGGGCTGGGATGTACACTCTTCAACACGAGGTGCTTGTCGACGGGAATGCCCTTGGTCCTCTGTTGGGCCGGCGAGCCCCATGCCAGAAATACAACACCGTTCGTCCGTACCTTCGCAACAGTGTCAATGACCTTTTGCATGAGAAGCTCCCAGCCTTTGCCTGAGTGTGAATTTGCCTCGCCACGACGGACAGTCAGACAGGTGTTGATGAGCAGAACACCACGATCGGCCCATGGCGTCAGCAGACCGCCCCTGTTTGGCGGTGGCTTGTAGTCCGGGTACTCTTTCTTCAGAGCTTTGTAGATGTTCTGAAGCGATGGGGGCGCAGGGTTCGGTGGGCGGATGGAAAAGCAGAGGCCGTGGGCTTGGTTGGGACCGTGGTATGGGTCTTGGCCTGTGATGACGACCTTGACGGTATTGAGGGGTGTATGCCGCGACCTTTTCATGATTAGTCTCCTCTCTTGTCCGGGACGCTTCAGTTGGAAGACGTGAGATATCGTACCATGAGTACACGTCCTGCATCGGCGGGTATACAGTCTTTCCGCTATCGAGCTCCTTCTTCAAGAACCTCTTCAATTCGAGAAACTGGGGAGTAAGCAGCACATCCTTGACGTGCGGCAGCCAGCTCTCATGTAGTGTGTCTAGCTCAAGTTGCAGCAGCTCTTTCTGCTCGTCTGTGAGTTTGGCAACCCATGCGTCTTTGTCGAACTTTGCTGCAGCAGCGCTTTGTTTGGCTGGCGCGTTCGGGTTGGGTTTTGGCGCGCCGAAGAAGGCGGTGATGCTGCCATTCTGCTTGGGCTTCTTGGACGCGTCGGTAGCCGCAGTTGCTGCTTTACGCTTGAGACTCATAGTTGCAATGCCAATCGGTGTGGAGTATGGGATCAGAGGGGAGGCGCGGGTTAGCAACGATAATGGTATAAGGAAACTGGACAGTCGTGTCAGTATCGTGGGCATTTACAGGGACACTCCCAGCCTCAGGCATTCGCGTCAGACGTGACGTCGAAGACAGCTAGTCATTTTCTCTGAACCCCCTGATTGGCCGCCACGTGTTCCAGCAGCACGTGAGTTCGCGCGACGCGTCTGGTCACGTGAGGTGACATCACACCTCATTCTGACACAATCCACAACACCGCACAGGGATACAAGCAGGCTGCAATGGCTATCCCATCACGATGACCGTTTTACCTGGCAAATCAGATGTGCGCGGATGTATGATCTGCACTGGCGTGCCTCCAGGTGGGCACTGTAGCCTTATGCAGGCTTGCTGCCCGCATTTGTGACGTGATGTTGCCTAGGGGAGCAAACAGGAGCGCGTACAAAAGAGTAATACAAACAGACGAACCCGTTTCTCCTCCTCCATCACCTCACTCAGTTATCACCCGTCTTCACAACAACTCAAACTCTTCGCTTCAAACAACCACAACCTCAACAATGGCTTCTTCCAACCCTTCCAACTTTGCAAACTTGCCAAAGGATGAGCTGAAGGAGATTGCCGCCAAGGGCGGCCATGCTTCCCACGGCTCTGGCAACACCGACGTAAGCTGCACCAAGTAGACTCACGCTCGTGTACGGTGACTGACTTCCTTTCAAGTCTACTTCTACTGGCAGCAGCGGCAATGCTGGCCGTAACCCTGACGGCACCTTCAAGAAGGGCAGTGAGCTTGCTTCCGAACTGGGTGCACAGGGTGGCCATGCTTCCCACGGTGCTGCAGACACCACCTCCAACAGCAGTGAGCCGGGCCGCAACCCAGACGGCACCTTCACAAAGGGCTCCGAGGTCGCTAGCAAGGTTCGTTGTGACCGTACGGAATGAATGTGACGCATACACTGACTTTGTATCCTCAAATTCGCAGCTGGGCGCTCAAGGCGGACATGCTTCACACGGATCCAACCAGTCCGGTGCTGAGACAGCGAGCAACGACAGCGGAGTAAGTTGTTCTGAGCACTCGCTGATGAATCCGCAACTAACTTGTTACTTGCAGCGCAACCCCGACGGCACATTCAAGAAGGGCAGCGAGCTTGCCTCTGAGTTGGGCACACAGGGTGGACATGCGTCACACTAGGAGCAACATGTTCAATGTGCCGATCGATCTCTCAATGGGCGTTGGACATCAGGGTACTACCACCCAAGGCCATAAGCCTGACTGATCACGAGACCATGAACTGAATGCAAAAGAAAATACATGCTTTGACTAATCATCTTATGAATGTACGACAAGCTGAGCAGGTCAGGCTCAAAGTGACTTACGGAGCGTTGAGATACTCCCTAACCGCTATAGCCCAATGCATCTAGTTCCTTCTTGATCTGCTTCTCGGTGCTGATCTTCTTGACCTGAGTGTCCTCTAGCTTCTCTCCACCAGCCTGACGCATCTTCAGCTCGTCAATGGCGCGCATCTTCTTAAGCAAACCTCTAATCTTCTTATCCTGAGGGTTGCCGTCACCGGGGCTGGTGACGGTAAGGTCGGGGGGAGGGCCTTGACTCTCTGTCTGAATCGGAGGAGGAGCCTGAGCCTGCACTGGAGCCTGCTGACGTTGCTGGGCAGGGTTCTGGCGCTGGCTTCCGTCCTGACGGGCCTGGCGATTTGGGCTGTTACCGAAGTTGCGGTGCTGGCTGGCGCTCCGTCCCTGCTGCTCATATCCGCTCTTGCTGCGGCTTCGCTGGCGACGTTCCGGGCTACGTCCAGCTCCATTGGATGCGTTGGCGCCGTCGGCCGTAAGCCCAGCAGCCTTGTCAGCGGCTTCGCGAGCCTTCTTAGCCTCTCGCTTCTTCTTGTTTTTCAAGGCTGCCTTGGAAAGCTCTCCATCGCCATCCTGGGCACCAGTAAGGCTGACACCACCACCAGGGGCGGCACCAGGTGGAAGAGCGTCTACAGCCTCCGCTCCAGGTACCTCACGCCGACGCGGCTTGCCGAACCCATTGGCGAAACCAACATTCGTTGAAGATATACCGGTGTTGGAGTAGGCTGCGCCTCCTTCATCTTCGCGCTTGAAATGTAGGGGAGTGGCGGTTCCGCGCGCTCCGGGAGGGCGGTAGGCACCTGCAGGCTTCGATGGTGTCTTTTGAGTGCTCAGATAGGCGAGTGCGGACGGGTGTGGCGTGGGAATGGTAGTCAAGGGGTCAGTGAGTGGGTACATCGAGGTTGGCTGAGGTCTCCAAACGACATGATAGAGTTCAGCCATGTCTTCGTTGTACATGAGGCCGCCGCTGACGTGATAGATGCGGATCCCGTTGTCAACACGAAGACGCGGGCTAGTGGTTGCAGTAAGAATATGTTGCCCATCGGGGCTCCACTCGCAATAGGTCGAGTTGGAGGTCTTCACATGGCAGACCTTGGCGAAGTTCTTCTCCAGATCGTAGATGTCCATATCTCCAGCTAGATTGCCAAAACCAGCAACAATGACGAAGCGTCCGTGTGGGCTGAAAAGAATAGTGTTGCGCGGGCCTAGGTCGAAGCTGTGTTGTGCTACCGCGCGCTGGTTGAAGATAGTAGTCTTCGCAGGCATGTAGCCATACGTGACACCAAACTCCTTGGAGTTTGGCGACCAGGAGACGTCGTGAATAGGGCCCTCCTTGTCTAGCTGGATGCGCGAATCAAAGGTGCCGTTGGCGCTAAGAATGTACATGTTGGTTTCGCCGTAGTAGCTCTTGTTCGACTTGTCGACCTCGGTCTGCGCTAGGACGATCAAGCTGGTGCCGAGATCGTTCCACTTCAGCTGGACCTTGTCGCCCTTAAAGAAGGTCTTCTGGGATACGGGTTGGGTGAATTGAGGTACTTGGAAGACCTTGACAGCAGCGGGCATGCCCTTGCGCTCCGGTACAAAAACGGCAACTGAATGGTTCTTGCCTGGAGCGAGCTTCATGTCGGTGACTCCCTCGACACGGAGCTTGTTCCAAGGGTTGCGCAAATCGCTCGACTGGAAGAACTGCACCTCGTTTGTTACAACGCGCGCACAATACTTCTCGTCGGACGTGTACTGCAGGTTCCAGCCACTCTGGTTCTTCTGGACGTATTCGCCGATGACCGCCCGCGACCCGTCATCTTCAGCTTCGTCGGACAGCGTCTTCCAGACCCTGAGGTTCTTCACGGCGTTTCCGTCTTCGTCTTTGGATGGGCGCTGCCATGTAATGAGGTATGTACCGAGGGGGGAGAAGCCGAGCTCGTAGACGTTCGGTGTAGGGAGTGTGGTAATGACGTGGCCGACCGAGGCGTCAATCACCGAAACCTGCTCTGGTGTTGCCCATGCGAAGTACTTGCTGTCGGGCGAGTAGCAGCAGCAGCGAAGGTTGCCTTCGGGTCTGATTGGACAAGTTAGCGTCGTGACTGGAGTTTGAGCTGCGCGAGAGCTCGTGACACGGCGGAAGCACTCACCGAACGAATCCAGGAAGCGCCTCATATACTGGGGCAGCGTTGAAGAGCCCGATGCCCTTGGCGGAACGGTCTGTGAATATTGTTAGCGTGCCTACACGGTAGCGACGGCACAGAGCGAGCATACAAGCCAACTGTGTGGGAACAGCCATGATAACTAGTCAAAGTCACAGGAAGTCGTACAAGTGGGCGTGGGGCAAGGTGCTGGTGGTCGCGAAGTCTGGCTCAGCTGCTGAGCTCGGTTTTGTGGGTTGGCGATGAGTAAGGCTAAGACAGAACACGTCGGGTGTGTGGGTATGGGTTCGAGTGTGACGTAGGTTCTGTAACTTTAAAGGCCAAGGGCAGACTTTGGGCGCACGCAGCGGCAACGGGGGGATCGTGAAAGGGAAGGAGGAACACGCGTCAGAGAATTGAAGGGTGACCGTGTGACGAGCGTAGGGTGATGGGGAACATGGAGTTGAGAAAGAAAACCGTGGGCAGGCGCGCTAGTGCTCGGGGAAAATGCGGGCCGCTGGCGCTGGCTGAGTGTGACATCAGCCTCGCCATCACACGGACGTGGTCGACAACGAGAATGAGTTGGAGAACAGCCGCAGGAGGCCATCGTTTTCCGAGTGCTATTCATTCACAGGCCTTATTTCTGGCTATATCTACGTCACTGCAATCTAGACCCATCTTCCTGTGCCGCCTGCACAGAAGGATTCGAGATTCAATCATCTGCAGCCAGCTTTAGCTGGCCAGTGTCTTCAAATAAGCAACGTCAATCGCACTCTGATAGCACCATGCAGATGGGTGAATATCGGCTCGCTTTAGTCCCTGTCGCAAACGTCGACATGCCAGACCACCAGTACAATCCCCGCCGGCGTTGCGCAAACAGTGAGTTGCGCTGATGCGCCAGCATACCATGTCTTATCGTTATCGCATCAGTAGCGCCTCGCGAGCTCCCGAACTCCATCTCACCTCCACACATCCATCGTAGCTTCCGTCCACGTCTCTTTGGACGTCGTGCCGCAGAGATGCCGACCTCGATGCCCGCCCCCTCGATTCGGATACCAATGGAGCTCCTGACTCCAACCGCCTTCTCGCAATTCGGTACTGTCATCGAGAACCCAGCGACATCGCCGTCAGCGCAGCTGCCCATCCCCAATCGCATACCACCGCCGGACGCCGTCGCGGCCAACCAGGGCTCCGCTACCAAGTACCTTGATGTCACACACATGTCGAACCTCTATAGCCTTGCGCCGAGCAAGAAGCCTGCCAAGGCGGTGATGAACATGTTTGTCTGCTCCCCGCGGAACCTCCGGCCACACGAGCCGAGCATAAGCATGCCCAGCTCCTGGGGTGACTTGGACTTGGATGAGGACGAGGAAGGCTGGGAAGACCTCCAAAGGCAGCTGCTGGACGTTTCCATTCTCGAAAGGCATCCCTTCACCACACAAACATTTATACCCATGGGCCTGTCGCGGCAGGAGAGACACACGCAGTACCTTGTCATAGTTGCGCCCACTCTACCAGCAAGCGCTTCAAGGCGCCACACGGGCAGGCCGCCGCCATATCCTACACCGCACACTGAACGGAAGACAAGTGTCATGGACATCTTTGCGCGAGCGAGACCAAGCCCGTATTCAAACGAAACCGTGCCTACCCAGAGCCAGTTCTCGCGACTTCATCCCTCAGCACGTCCAAAGGGTCCGGGCTTGCCAGACCTCAAGAATCTTCGTGCCTTTGTGGCCAATGGAAGCCAAGCAGTGACATATGGGGCTGGCACATGGCATGCGCCGATGATCGTAGTCGGAGACCGGCCGATTGACTTTGTCGTTGTACAATTTGCAAATGAAGTTGGCAATGAAGACTGTCAGGAGATAGTACTCAAGTCGGATGAAGCCGCTTCAGAAGGTGTTGTAGTCGTTGTCGACACTGATGCGTCAGGCGCTGTGCAGGTCAAGGCTGGTGTAGGCTCTGTGAAGGCAAAGCTATGATGCTGATGGGTAGTGACCTTCTGTTTCCATGAATTCTGCTGAACTGTTCTGTAATTATTGGACTTTATCCTGCCTTGTGATGCCTGTATCGGTAGGACCTGATAACTGTTCAAGATCACGGCCGCCTTACGAGCCACGGCTGTATATATGAGCAACTAGCCCTCATGTCTCATGAAACTCTTCGGACCTTACGGGCATTTCACGAGCAAAGGCCTAGTAGTCCTTGCTGGACGGGTGGCATGGATGATACAGGTCTCGCTTGTTTACCCTAAACGATACCGTAGGGCCACCCGGTATCCCTGTCTTAGCTCAAGTCTCGATGACAGATAGGATAAGCAGAACCTGCGTCGTCTGCCACGGTTTCCTCTTGCTCATCACCTATGGTCCTCTGTCAATGTAACCAGAAACAACAGTGTCACAACTTCCTCTAGTACCTGATACGCACCCCACGTTCTCAAATGGTAGAAGCAGACCTAGTAATCATAGGCGCGGGTATCTACGGTCTCACGACTGCTCACACATATCACCGCCTGCACCCCGCAGCCAAAATCCTTATCCTCGACTCTACGTCCTCCATCGGCGGGCCATGGGCACCACATCGCGTTTTCCCAGGTCTCCGGACTAACAATTTGTGGGGCATGTACGAACATCCTGACTTTCCTATGGATGAGAAGACGTTCAGGGTGAGGAGGGGAGAGCATATACCTGCCACGAGCATGTTCGACTACCTTTGTGCATTCGCGAAATGGGCCGACATAGACCAATTCTTCAGGGGCCAAACAGCTGTCGATGTCATCGAAAAGGACAAAGATGGGGATGGTTGGGTACTGCATTGTGCATCGACGGTGCTAGACAAAAAGGGCGTTGACATCAAGGCGAAGAAACTGGTCATCGCGGTAGGCATAACGAACAAGCCGCTACTACCGTACTATGAAACGTCGACAAAGTTCCGGCCTTTGGTGATTCATACAGTAGACTTCCCGGAACATTACCCAGTCATCGCGAAGCCAGGCAAGCATACCGTCATTGTGGGATCTGGAAAGTCTGCGTGGGATGTAGCATACGCATGCGCCAGTCAGCCTTCTGCAACTGCAACCCTACTTATACGTCCCGATGGCAACGGCCCGGTATGGATGACGCCCAGTCACGTCACGCCTTTGGGTCTGTGGCTAGAGAAACTGGTTCATACGCGTTTCTTTGGCTTCATGTCTCCTTGCCCATGGGCACCGACGACGGGTATTGAAGGCTGGTTGCGCTCCTTCTTCCATCGCACCTGGCTCGGAAGAAAAATAGGTGAGTTGTGATTGTACGAAATGCATGTGAAAAGGACACTAACTATGCATCTCCACATCTGCAGTGGGTGCTTTCTGGAACATACTTGGGGAAGACGCTATCGCGCTGAATGAGTTGGATAAGCATCCTGAGACAAAGAAGTTACGGCCGTGGAGAGGCGCTTTTGAAGTCGGCAATGCACTATCGATCCATAACTATCCAACCAGCTTCTTCGAGATGGTCAAAGACGGGAGAGTCAAAGTCATCGTAGACGAGATTGCCAGTCTATCCGGGGAACAACAGGTAGTACTTAAGTCGGGACAAGTATTGGAGGCTGATGCAGTCGTATGCGCAACTGGATGGCAGAAGGGACACACGTTCCGCTTCGAACCTAGAGAGCTGGAGAAAGAGCTGGGCTTGCCAACTACACTACCTCCAACACCGGAAGAAGCAGCTCTCATACAGCGGTCCGAAGAAACTCTATACACTGAGTTTCCTTACCTGAAAGAGAGGGATACAAGTCGTGTCTTCCACCCGGACCACTCCCTTCGCTACGCCCAACAGCCCACTACAGACGCGCAGCCGTACCGGCTGCACCGCTTCATGGTACCGCCGAAAACCATAGCAGATCGTAACATTGCCTTTGCAGGCGCAGTTCACTGTCTTGGCACTTTTCCCAACGCGTACATCCAAAGTATATGGATTACCACGTACCTTGACGGTGCCCTGCCTATTCCCTCCTCGCCCACAAAGACACTTGAAGAGACGTACCGTAATACACAATACTGTGTGCTACGAGGTGCAATGAGTTATGGACACATATTGCCTGACCTAGTCTTTGATACTATGCCTTACTTCGACACGTTACTAAGAGATCTGGGTTTGCAAGAGCGGCGCAAGGGCGGAGGCGTAAGGGAGTGCGTGAGTAGCTATGGTCCGGAAGACTATCGGGGGTTGCTGGAAGATGTCGAGATAAGGAGGAGGATGATGAGGGCTTCTTAGGGGAGTATGATGTGTTAATACAAGAGTCAAAGACTAAGTAACCGGCTGAGAGCGGTAGCTAGTAGGTAGAAAAGAAGCTCAGTGTGTACAATACCCCCGCAATTATAACCGAGTGAGTCCAGCTTAAAGTCGACAGGACTTCATAATACTCCCACAATCATAACCAAGTGAACCCAGCTGAGAGTCGACAGGACTTCACAGCACTCCCACTAGACTCATACAGCCTTGACCACAGCCATCTCAGCTAAACCGTTCCACCATCTTTCTCCTGCATTATGCGCATGACCTAGAGTTGGGAGTACGGAGTCAGTGTTTGTCCCATGTAGTTCGTAGCGGAACATTACTTACCATCCAGTGAACCAGATCCCTCGCCGCAGTCGCATCCTCCAAGCTATCGTGACCTTTTTTGCCCTTTGTCTGAATATCAGTGGCAAGATACTTCTTCAGCATGGTCTTCAAAGCCAAGTCGCCTGTGCCCTTTTTCTTTTTCTTTTTGGGTACAACCTGGGTGGCAGTGGTTGAGTCCCCCGCCACTTGGTTCTTGGTCGTCAGGGGAGAGTCGTGACCTGCAGCCAGCCCCGTGAGCTCTAGAAGGCGTTCCTCGACTTTCTTCGCCGCTGCTTCGTTCTCTTCGTTCTCTCGTGCTTCGATTGCCTTCTTCTCTTGGATGATCTTGTGCTCCACGATGTATGAGTCTACAACCTGTGTGTGTATCCACCCCAATGACTTCAGATCGTTATGGACACTGTGTCCTACGAGGATCGTGTCTTGCCCAACGAATTTCCACAGCAGCTTTCTCGCCCCAGACTTTCCCTTCAGCGTAGTCTTCATTCTGACGGCTTCATTCATTTGATCCCAGGTAACACCCGACCACTGAGTATTGAGATGTAGCATTGGCTGATCAGGCTTCACCAGGTTGTTGATGAGCACCTCGCCGGTGAGGTAGTCGATGGCGCTTAGACGGATAAGCTCAGAGTCTCCATTTCTAGCTGTGCCCATCTCGCAGTCGATCGCGACAGCATATCTGATGGACGTATCACGATCCGGATCATACTGAGGAGTTTTCTGGAACTGATATAAGCGGTCGAGCTCACCTGGTCGGTATCGGCGCATCTGGTGCATGCTGTACTCGTTACATGGCGTAGCCTTGGAGGCGGGCTCTCCACAACAGATCCAGCGCTAACAAAGTTAGTCTCGCAGCTCAAGGTAAGTGTCAGGCTGGAATCACCTTCGTTGCGCGATCCACTACTGCTGAGTGGTAACGGCATGTTACTGAGGCCGGCTGAACTTCGAGTTCCCCATCCTCATAATATATGAGCATTTTAGGCTTTGTCCTGGGTTGCATGTCTTCTGAAGTTGTATGTTCGTCATGGCCGTGTGGAGATTTTTTCAAACCCTTTGTGAGCTGTTGTACAGCTACAAGAAAGTTAGAAATGCTCTGAGGATCCATGTGCATATTCCAAATGCCAGCGATTGTCCTTACTTTGGTTGCATTTACTGCATCTTCGCTTCTGATGTATCTCTGCATCTGTCAGTCGTTGGAATTTGTAGCCATGTTTTTGCAAGACAGATTCAGGTTCTAAGAGGCTCTGGAATGTGGTGAGGTAGGCATCGCCGGGCGGTAACTCGAGCGCTGAGGGTGCGGGGCCCTCTGGCGGCTCGGGTGGGGGAGGATATGACACTGCATTGGCATAGGGATCTGCCATAGTGCTAGAGGGTGATGCTTGTCTCAGATCACGGTGTCTGCGGGGTCTGCAATGTGTGCAAGCTCACGGTGGTGATGGTGACAACAAAGGGTTCACGTGATGACAAAGTGGGGGTGACGCGGCGCGTTGACCGGGGTAACTGCGCTAGAGTCGCGTCGCAGTCGCGTATTAGCGCAGCTGGTCGCCACTTGGAGCTGCCACTAGGTCGACCCCGCAAGGCTGAGAATATACGAACACTGTGTTCATTTAATCGCACATCTAAATCTTCATACCATCCAACGCAGTCTCCAGATCAATGATCTCCGCCCTCCTACCACCACTGGTACATTTTCTCTCCCTATACTCCTTAGCCACGGCCTCCATCACCTTGCCCATCTGCGCATCTTTGCCTTCGTTCTCTAGCTCCTTCTTCACACGTGCAAAGTTGGCTTTGACGAAAACCTGGTATTCACTCTTTTCCCTCTTGCCGTCTTTGCCTACAGTAGCACCAGCTCCACCCCTGGGTGTGGGCTTGGTTTGCGCGAGCTTTCCTTTGCACTTGCCACAAGAGTGGCGGGCTGGATCGACGGATTTGGAGTGACGCTTGAACTCGTAGCCGCAAGATACACATTCCCAGACGTACTTGTAGTCTATTTGATATGAGTGTTTGGTGGTGACTTCTACACCTTTGTTGGCAAAGGCGACGGTAGCTTTGCGGCCCCAGGATTTGAATTCTGCTCCGTGGGGGTTGTTGCGTACTTCACTGATCATGAATGTGGTCAAGTGACAGAACTCGTGCGCGAGCACGTTGTAGAGCCTCTCCTCATCGTCGATGACTTTCTCAGCGAGTTCAATAGAGCAGTGGTGTCGTATCTCTACGCGCGTATCTGTGGGGAGGGGCCCGGTTCGGATTCGGATTTGCTCTCTACGCCAATTCGCGCGACCGGCTGTCGTTTTAAGTGTCTTAGACCAGACGAGCTTGATGCCACCCGTAGGCTTTGAGAGCTCGTGGATACGGCCTGAGGAGATGGTAGCGTCGAGCTCGACGAGGAAAGCTTCAGCTATGGCGTGCTTGCGTTCGGCGAAGGCTTTGCGTTGCTCGCGGATTTGCTTGACACTCGAGGCTGGTTGGGTCACTGGCATTTTCTCCTTGGTTGGTTTGCGATCTGTAGGCTTCTTTTTGGGGCTCTCTATGGGGCTTGCGTAACCCTCGTCACTGCTGTCTTCGAGAGCCACACCTTCCATCATCTTGACAATGTCTTCCCGCCATTTCTGCTTCTTAGGCGACACAAGCGTTTTGGCTGGTGAGTGACGGTCAGTCCAGTCGTTCACAGCTGCAGGGTTCCAGAATGCGTCGAGACTGGGTCTTCCGTCTATATCGGCAGCCCTGGGAATGACAGGCTTTCTTTTCGAGGGCGAGACAAGTTTAGTTGGGCTGAGAGGAGCGAGTGGAGGTGTGGCTGGTCGTGAGATCGGTGGAGCTTTGCGGGGTGAGCGTTGTTTGGTAGGTGTTGGGGAATATGTGAGAATTGCAAGTGGGCCATTTGATGCTGAGCTAGTAGGACGGGAGGAAGCTGCAAAAGAACTCGACCGGACGTGAGTGCGCTCAGGGACTACAAAAGATGCTGGGGCCTCCGGTGAGTCTGTGAGATCGACAACCTCTTGTGCCCAATTGGATATCGTGCTATGGCCCTTTCTATGTGGCGGTCGCATGGAGGTCAACTCGGTGGGCTGAGGAGACCTTTGCATTGGCTTGAGGTCGGGGATCTTGAAGATGGGTTGTTGGGTCTGTTTGAGAGGCTGTGGTTCGCTCAGCTCACTCTCATCCTCTTCGCTGTCGGGCACTACACGTCGTGTGCGCGGCTGTCGCTGATTGTTTCTTGACTTTACAACAGGCTCATCATCTTCGTCGTCCTCACTGATATCTGCCACTGGCTCAGCAGCCTCTTCTTGTGGCGCTGCTTCCTCATCGCCACACCACAGACTGGTTTCTTCCTCGGCCTCGGCCTCGTCTTCCGGTGCCTCCTCTCTAACCTTCTGTTCCCTGTTGCGTAACCGTTGAGCTGCCTCTTGTGCCTCTTGCTCCCCCACAACGTTGATTCTGCCCTTCTGCACCTTCTTGTTCACCACACTTCTTGCCAGGCTTTTTGCGTACAAAAGTCCATCCCTCTTTCCAACATCCATGTCTGTTGTCCCGCTACGGACTCTTCGCTCCCTTTGTTTCTTCTCCGGGCTTGCCAGACTTTCGTCGCTGAGCTTCCGAAGTAGCCGACTGTTGCTTTCGACCGGTCGTAGTACACGTTGCTTTCGTGAGGTAAGCGCATCCCTGGGCGTCGCTGCCTTTGGTATGCGAAACGAATGCTCTGTGTCTTGTGATATGCTAGTATCTTGCGCTATGCGCTTCGAGGTCTTGGGAATCAGTATCGAGCTGTCATCTTCTTGCGGCGATGCGTATCGAAGAGTGGCTTTACGGGAACTTGATCGGCTTGTCCTTGTCTCGGACGGTGGCATAAAGATAGTCGGCTCGTTCGGGCTTGGTTTGCGTAGACGCGCCATGTTTGCAGAATTTGGTATGCAATAGTACAATGTATAAGGATACTCAAGCCGTCGTGGGTGAGATTGGTACCGAGAATGCTGTTCGCACAAGGATGTCCAGACGCTGTATTGCCGAGCGTGTTTGTTATCGGCCGTTGTCCCGGCGACTAGCGGAAACGGTGTCGGGACCCACCTTGCACGTTCTCAGCGCCACGTTTTACTGTGCTTTGGCCCGCGCACGCGATGGTACTTGATATCTGGAGAATACGATGATGTCTAGTATACATCGCTTTGTCGCTAATCGTATACTATAAATATCACCGAGTACCCCCTGAATACCTTTTGTTTTGGGTAGAAGTCGAGAAGTCGAGCTCCATAGTCCCCTCCACCATTTTTCACAATCACGTCAAAGCACGTACTGTTTGTAACAAAGAAAAACCAGTCATACATTGCATGCTATCCATCACAAATACAAGCAAACCCAACCACACTGAGCTCGATGGACCGACAGGCAAGCTGCGCTACTGCGCCCATCTACGGGTGTCCAGCTCCGTCTCTGATCATCTGTTCGATCCACCCCAGATGTGAATCTCCTCATCCCCATTCGTGAAGCATTTGCGGGGTATTCATCCTTCTGTATTTACATCCCCAGTAGTGATTGTTCTCATCCGTTTTCTATCAAGTGCATTTACTGCTTGGCGTTCTTGGCCATGGTGTTGAGAGCGCTGCCGTTCTTGAACCACTCGATCTGGCCCTCGTTGAAGGTGTGCGAAAGCTTGATCTGGAACTCCTTGCTGCCATCGGCAGGGTGGACAGTCATGGTCAAAGGCTTGCCAGGGGCGAGCTCGGTCGAGGCCAAGTCGACACGGTCATTTGGCCCAATCTTGTCATAATCGGCAGGGTCGGAGAAGGTGAGGGGAAGCATACCCTGCTTCTTCAAGTTGGTCTCGTGGATACGGGCGAAAGAGCGAGTGATGATGGCCGCGCCACCCAAGTGCCTGGGCTCGAGCGCAGCGTGCTCACGGGAAGAACCCTCTCCGTAGTTCCAGTCTAGAAATGTTAGCCAAGACAAGCAATTGGTATAGCAGAATCTTCTTACCTCCAATGACGACCCACGGGACGCCGTTCTTCTTGTAGTCACGGGCGACGTCGGGGACGGCACCGTACTCGCCAGTGAGAGCGTTCTTGACCTTGTTGGCCTCGCCGTTCTCAGCGTTGATGGCACCGATCAACATGTTGTTGGAGATGTTGTCCAAGTGTCCACGGTACTTCAACCAGGGACCAGCCATGGAAATGTGGTCAGTAGTCGTCTTTCCAGCACACTTGATCAGGATAGGGAGGTTCTTCGCATCTTGGCCGTTCCAGGCTGAGAATGGCTGGAGGAGCTGGAGACGGTCGGAAGTAGGGGAGACGGCGACGGAGACAGATGCGCGGTCCTCGGGGGGAGCCTGGTAGGTGTCCTGGCCGGGGTCGTAGCCGTTGGTGGGAAGTCCGAGACCAGTAGGCTCCTTGAGCTTGAACTTGGAGCCATCCGCCGCGGTAAGTTCGTCCTTGAGCGGGTTAAATAAAAGCGTACCGGCTACGGACATGGCCACGACGAGGTCAGGCGAGGTGACAAAGGAGTGGGTGGCGGGGTTGGCGTCGTTACGTCCGGTGAAGTTACGGTTGTAGGACGAAATGATGGAGTTGGCAACGCCCTTCTTTACATCTTTTCTGTCCCACTCCGGGATTGTTAGTACAGGATCATAGCAGAGGTAAGGGTAGAGGAAGGGAAGTATGAGAGTAAACGTAGTCTGGATGACATACCTGACCTGCGAATACGTTAGCATGAAACCTATCGAAGAGTAAACTGAAAGTGCAAGCTGGAGGTAGCCAAAGACGTTTGAGTTGTCAAGAGGCAGCAGAGAAAGCTGTGGATACCTCCCGGCTACCTCGTTATGGAAGGGGAAAGTTGGATATGCAACAGCCTGGAGGTATTCGGACACTCTTGAGTTGTCGAGAGACGACAGAGAAGACCATGAATACCTCCAGGCTGGCTCATCAGGCAAGGGAATACTTGAGGGTGTCCGTATAGCCTGGAGCACCTCGCCACATCAACAACTTCAGAAAAAAATCCGAGAAGTGTGTGAAGGCCTTCAGGCTATACGATGGGGGGGAGGGAACCACTAACCGATACAGGGACGAAGAGGAAGTCAGCATAGGATTCAAAATACAGGCGATGATGATGACTTACCCACACGCGTTGGCAAGGACCATACCGCCAAACTCCTCGAAAGTCTTAAGCTGACCGTCACGCTCGATGGTGGCGCGAATTTGCTCGGAACCAGGGGTAACGGTAAAGAGGGACTTGGCCTTGACGCCGTGGGCCATGGCGTCCTCGGCAATGGAGGCGGCACGGGTCATATCCTCGTAAGAGGAGTTGGTGCAAGAACCGATAAGACCGACCTTGAGCTCCTCAGGCCACTTGTTGGCCTTGACAGCCTCCTTGAACTTGCTGATGGGTGTGGCTAGATCGGGGGTGAAGGGACCGTTGATGTGGGGCTCGAGCTCGTCAAGGTTGATCTCAATGAGCTCGTCGTACTCGGCACCCTCGTCCTCGCGGAGCTGGGCAGCGTACTCGCGGGAGAAGTCACCAATGTCGCGGCGCTTGGTGGCGGCAAGGTAGTCGTACATGCGATCGTTGAAGGGGAAGACGGAGGTGGTGGCACCAATCTCAGCACCCATGTTGCAGATGGTAGCCATACCAGTGCAGGACAGGCTCTCGGTTCCGGGACCGTGGTATTCGACAATAGCACCAGTTCCACCCTTGACAGTGAGGATACCAGCGACCTTGAGGATAATGTCTGTAGACTGCGTTAGCGTACTTGCCCCGCTTTCAAAACCAATACTTCAAGTACGTACCCTTGGGAGCAGTCCAGCCGGAGAGCTTGCCAGTAAGCTTAACACCAATGACCTTGGGGGCCTTCAGTTCCCAGGGAAGACCAGCCATGACGTCGACAGCGTCGGCACCACCGACACCAATGGCGGCCATACCGAGGCCACCAGCGTTGGGAGTGTGCGAGTCAGTACCGATGAGGAGAGCACCAGGGAAAGCGTAGTTCTCAAGCACGATCTGGTGGATGATACCAGAGCCGGGCTTCCAGAAACCAATGTTGTACTTTGCGCAAGAGGTGGACAGGAAGTTGTAGACCTCCTTGTTGATCTCGTTGGCGCGCTCCAAGTCCTTCTCACCACCAACCTGGGCCTCGATAAGATGATCGCAGTGGACGGTGGTAGGAGTGGCAACGGAGGGCAGACCAGCGGACATGAACTGCAGAATAGCCATCTGAGCAGTGGCATCCTGGCAAGCTACACGGTCGGGACGGAGCTTGAGGTAGCTGGAGCCGCGCACAATCTCCTGACCGTGGGGGTCGTCCAAGTGGGAGTAGAGGATCTTCTCGGCAAAGGTAAGCGGGCGGTTCAAGCGGCCGCGAACAATTTCGAGGTTCTCGTTCATCTTCTGGTAGTTGATGTAGTGGCCCTTCTCCCAGTTGGTCATCTCGACCTTGCGGGAGAGGGGAGCATCGCTGACGGTGGCCAATTGCCTGCGCGAAGCAAGGCTCTGGCCCAGGCGGCCGAGCCTCGAGAACTTCTGCATGGTGAGGATTGGGGGAGGGTGGTGTGGAGGGAAGAGAGATGGAATGAAGCGGAGGAAAAGAACGTCAGAAGCTGGCTCAGGTTGGGCGATAACTAATGAGGATCACGAGGAGTGTGATTGGCTCGTCTAGCCCCAGCTGCGTGCGGAATACCTCGGCGCCAGAACCAGAAACAAGTCGGCAGCGCAGTCCCGTTGGCCCGCTTCACGTGCAAGCGCGGTGTATGTAATGGAGACGCAATTATGGAGAATGCAGGTGTGCTGTGTGCGACGGGTGCCCGGCTGGTATTTGTCGTCCTGGAGGCCGTCGCGACAGGTGTTTGGGAGCTGTGGGTGTTCACTCGAGCCAGACGTCATAGCCAGCAGCCGTTCACTGACCCCGCGCTCATTCCTTTTGCAGGTGATTGGCGTTCTGCGATAGCACAGAGTCGCCCACGAGCGCCCCGGAGCCCTGCGCGCGCTTTTCCGACCCAACAACTGTGTACCGAGTCAGCCGGCAGGCCTGCAGACATGGCAAATTTCGGGTTCTAGAGCAACAGTAGCATCTACCGCGGCCTGATTCGACCTAGCTCCACAAGTCTTTTTGACCTGCAGACACCTTGACCAGGGCCCCAGCGGCACGCGTCCCCACACTGCAACTTTCTCTATAGCCGACCATCACGATTTCACACGGATAACCGACGGCCGCGGATACTGCCCACCATGCCTGCCATACGCGGACAAGACTCCAAGAAGAAGACACGTAGACATACGCGCGACCTCGACCAGATCCACGCCGACTTGCGCGACGAGAAGCATCTTGCCGAATTCAAGGATGCGAAACCCATAGAAGATTTGCCTGGTCTCGGGCAGTGGTACTGCACCGAGTGCGCAAAGTTTTTTGAGAGCGACGCCAACTTTGCTGCCCATCAAAAGGGCAAGGTCCACAAGCGGAGGTAGGCATTTCGTCCTTGCGATTGCGAGAACGGCGCTGATAGATTTCTAGGGTCAAGCAGCTTCGCGAAGAACCGTATTCCCAGAAAGAAGCAGAGGCAGCAATCGGCCTCACCACCAACAGCGGAACGCGCACCACGGCTGCGACAGCCCCGATGGAAGTCGACCAGGTTGCAGCATCTGGCTGATTGCTGCGACACTGGCTTCCTCAACTGGAATTAGATTTCTGTGGTGGACGGTCACAAGACAGAATGGTCTGGGGGGGAGGGGGGGGGGGGGGGGGGGGGGGGGGGGGGGAAATGGCCAACACACATCTAGAGTTGACTGGAAAGGCAACGAACGTTCGCTACCTAGGAGGGCGACGGGGTCTGTAAGAAGAAACATGCATTGCACGGCGTTCAAAACTGGGACATGGAACATATAGAGGGCCAGGAAGCTCAACGATACCCTACATCTCAGGTCGAAACACTCAGTTCTCACAATACTACCATGTCTTGGTCGTGACCACTGTGCAATGCTATCAAGACCAAACATGTTATCTTGCAGCTGTAATTCGCCCATGTTGTAGAAACACAAACTCGAACAAAATATCAGTGTACTCAGAGAACGGTCCTGCAAACAAAACATTGCTAGCAATCTCATTAAGCTCACTTGTCGTTTCGCTGCTGGAAATATGTCGCAGGTAGCCGTTTTCGTGCTGCCTGATGTTGCCTGGCTGCTACCTACGATGCCTTCGCCATCACCAACATCATAGTCGCAACATAAGTACCGCACCGAGTTCTGCACACAGTATAACAGACAGCAGCCGCTTCTCTGTAGCATCAGATTACAACATGGCATTCACAAACACACCCCTCTACGGAGGCGCAATAACCCTCGACCTCCCCTCCAACTTCGCCGACGCATCGTAAGTTCTTCTCTTATCCTGCGTGCCCCCACATCCCGCGCCTTCCCTTTCCATCGTCATCCACCTCACGCCTGATGCTGAAAGGCGTCCAATGCGTAACCCCCTCCAGAATGACACTACAGACTCCGGGCTTCCATGCTGATGACGTAACGCAACAGGCAAATTCGCCAGATCCCCGACCACCAAGAAGTCTACCTCGACAGCAACGGCTACTCTAGTATCGTCGTCGAGATACTGGAGTATGTCGACAAGAGTAATGATGAAGAAGCATTGCAGTACCATTTTGGCGATCTAGTCGAAGGCACTGGTGACCAGACTACAATCATCTCGCAAGACCGTGCTGTGATGAAGTCTTTGCCGTACGTAATATCCGATATCCCTAGAGAAGAAACCAGAGCGAGGGCCTGATAGAGTGAGAAGCCCTAGTCTATGTACATGGCTAACTACGATTACAGGGACAACTCAGTCTTGACACTAACATTCATTCAAACCCCACCAACACCCAACCCACATCCAAATCGCAAGACTCCCGAGTTCACGTACATCCATCTCATCCTTCTTCGCCTCAAGAAGCAAAGTACCGATGTAAGTACCATTCATTTCGCCTAAATTTCCGCATAATCACCTTTTACTTCGCACCCTACACATATTTTCTCTGTTGTCGAACCTACCCCATCATGACTAATACAACTCTCAAGATCATGGTTTCAATCAACATCCCACACTACCCAGGCGAGTTCACCCCAGCAGAACAGCAAGGTGACGAGACGCCATTGATGAAGGATAGTAAAGCGGTGAGGGAAAGGGTGCTGGACAGCTTCCAGGTGAAGGAATGGGGACTTTTTGAAGGCTAAGGCCGACACGAGAGAGAGAGGTCGTGAGGGTGTATCATGAGACGGCAAACAGGGGTGAACTGGACAAGAGAAAGAGCAAACGGTAGAGGGAAACCGAATCATCGAACAGGAGGAAGATTTGAGGACGGTACAATCATGTAGGCTGGAATACGACGAGGAAGGTAGAGATGGATAGGGATGGTATGAAAAGATGGATAACAGTACATAGTTGTTAGTTTAGCAAGATTCCTCACAGGGATGTTCAGAGATGGTAGTCGAAGAGCATCACCGCAATCATACTGACAGGATCAAGTCATGCTTACATGTCTTCATTGTTATGTGATGCCCATATCTGGAATTCCGCTATGCTCTTGCAGTCGTTGATTTCCACATGTGAGTAAACATGCTGTCATGACTCACAACTAAACCCATCGCTATAGATAGGTCGACACCCATGGCCATTACATTCAGACCCGCTACATGGAGGCATCCATCAGTCATCCATGTCGTAAACCACTACGTTTGAGTGTTCAACAGCCATACTGCACCTGCTCACTTGTATTGACTCACACGATTCAACCTTCTCCGCATCTCCTCCCCTGCAGTAAGCGCCCGCTCGTCCACACTCGGATCAAGACTCATGCGTTGGTGATCAACTTCACCTGCAAGTCCTACATTATTTGAGGCCTGAGCTGCGAGAAACGGCGACGGCGGGAGATCAGCTAGGTTTGCGCCCGACTGCATGCCTTGCATCAGCGCGGGATCAACCGGCAGGTCATAGCCATTATCCTGAGAGTATTGCGGATAGATTGTGCCCTGTTGCTGTGCCGTCTCGAGCTGTAAATGGCTGTTTGGGGAGCCTGACGAAGGCGGTGGTTGCGTTGGGGAGAACAAGCTCGGTGGGGTAGGTGTCAGAGTCGGCTGCGTAGTGCTTGATGACAGGAAACTAGATCCTGATCTTGCCTCTGCACGCGCTTGGTTTTGACCCTGGCGCATAGCTGACAGACCTTTGTTCATCTCGCTGCACTCTGGACAATTACGAATGACCTGACTAACAGTCTCCTTTATGCGAACCCAGTGGTAGAGTTCGGCGATCGCTGCAGTAGTCTTGTTGATACCTCCATGATGCTTGTGGTGGATCTCGCGAGCAATCTCGTACTGCTGCTTAGGGTCTGCGATGACCTCCTTGCCCTTCAGCCACAGCTTCTCGGGTTCGTCGCCCTCGCCGGGCGTCAGCTTGTAATGCGTAGCTGCACTACGGAGACGGCTCTTCTCTGCTCGATCAGCACCGTTGGGGTACTTGCCGTTCTTGAGATAGAAGCGAATCTTGTCGAAGCGCTCCTCAGACACCAACTCGTCATCCTGACCTAGATCCCGACCGTATATGATGGCATCAACTAGCTCGCCCGGGTATGACTTGAGGTTGCCGCAGCCCTTCACACGACCGATGCGCTTGAATCCGAGGGCGTCCCATATGCGACAGGAGGCGACGTTGGTTTCGTACACGAGGTTGAAGACGGAGTACGCGTAGCCCTTGGAAGGTTAGCGCATGCTGCCTGAGCTTTTGTCAAAGGTCTCACAAGCTTCGGTGCCCAGTCTAGATATGTCTCGCCCATCAAACGACCAACCCCTCGGTTCCGCGACGCATCCGTGACCAGGAACCCGCCGTTGCAGACATGGCTCGACCGCCCTGGGTAGTTGGGCTTGATGTAGAAACTACCCAGACATTCCCTCTCCCAGTCGCAGCCTCTCCGTGCCATCTCGTGCAGTTCTCGGCCATCCTGGATCTCACCCAGCAGCATAATGGCACCAAAGACACCAAACCAGTACGGACCAAAAGCCTCGAGGTTCAGCGGCTCAACCATGGGATAGGTATCGCCCTTTTCAATCTCGCGCCCTAATTGATCGCATAGGTATGCCAGTAATGTGAGGGGGACTTGGTTCGGCGCAGAGAAGGGGATTATCGTTGCGCTCGTCACCCGGTCGCGCAGGATGACTTGACATGGTGCAATGCCTACGGGCAGCGGGCCACCGGGCGGGGGATATGGTACGTCGCCGGAGGTTCTGTATATGACTGGCGCAGTAGGGTCATCTAGCATCGCGGGCATGGTGGGCGGCCTGTCCTATGGGCTGTATCTACTGAGAAATTAGTATCGCGAGGATGACATGTTGAACCCCACATTGGGAGCGGCATGTCCTCGCGACGGCGCGACTCTGGCGCCATGCTGGTGAAGCACAACTGGCAGACGTGGTACATGGTGACGACGTTGGTTTAGGACTTACGGATCGATGCGTGGGTGCCTGAGAGGCCCTAGGAATGGTCAAGCAGGATGAGAGATACTGCCGTGATGTGGTGCTCGCGGTGCGCGCCCAGCGAGATCAGCGACTGCCCCACTAGCGCCTTTTGGTACCAGCAAATCTCTAGCGCCATCATCACTACAATCGTTTGTATAAGTGTGTGACATACCGATGCTATAGTTGCGCATATTGGCTTCACACTAGACGCTGGAGCTGCCCAGTTAGCGCAACAACGGGTAGCAGATCTGTTACACAGATTGAGCATCAAGTGTTGGAAAAAGATTCAATTGCGAAGTGCTACAACAACGCCTACGCTACGGATGACATATCAATGAGACGATGACATTTCTACGAAACAAGACAGGGAAGAGCCTTTGCTGGATATCAATTGACATTTTGTAAGGAAAAAAAAAACTTTCGTGTCCAATGTACATTCGAAAGGTATTATTCAAGAAAGATCCTTCATACAAGCATACAAATGCTCCTCTCACAACTCCTCCACAAATACACATACACACACTCTCTCTCTATGCAACATCTTCACCACCTTACATCTCAGAGTACAGGAAGTTACCAGACTCGTCAACGTACTCGATGGTCTGCTTGGTAACACAGTAGCCCTCCTCCTCCCAAGGCATGGAGGGGTAGGGGAAGATACCGTTGGAAGGGCTCTGGGGCATCGAGCCGTCGCTGCTGGGCTCATTGTACTCATCACCGTCTGGGAGCGGGATGTCGAGCGCGGTGGGGACATACTTGAAAGGCTTTCCAGCAGGAAGGTGAGCAGTGGCGCCCTCGAGGACCTCGTAAGGAGCGCTCAGGTCGGGAAGCTCGTCGTCAGAAGCAGCAGGCTTGGCCTTGTTGCACTTGACGCTGATGTGGAAGTTGGGGATGTCCTCAGGGTTAAGCTCGCCATCAAGACCCACGACCTTGTAGTAGAGGTTCTCCTTGAGGTAGGCCTCGACGTGTTCGGGACGGAGCGACTCAAGCTCACCAGCGGCTTCCTTTCCTTGGAGGCAGGTAGTAAGAGGGAGAGAACCCTCGGTCATGACGGGCTGGGAAGCGTTGCCACCACCTTGCATCATGCCACCGAGGATGCCGTAGGAACCGACGTAGCTGGGGTCTTGAGTGTAGTCGGTAGACGGGTCGTAGTCGGCATCGGCGGTGCTGTTGCTGTAAGGAGAGGTGCCAGTGCTGATAGGCACAACAGCAGAAGCGGTCGAGTTTGCAACAGGGTAAGGCGCAGTGGAGTTGGAGGTAGAGTTGTTGCCGGGCTTGCCGATGAAGCAGTGGACAGTGTAAGATCCCTTGAGCGCGTACTTGTCGGCGATGACGGAAAGAATAGTGTGGTAGTCACCCTCCTTGATAGGACGTCCAAGGTACTGGCCAGTCTCCGACTTATCGCCATCACGCTTCGTAAGTGTCCTCTGACCGGCGCCATAGAGCTGAGTAACGGCGCGAGCCACTTGTTGGTAGGAACGGTCACTGGTCTCAGGGTAATAGTATCCGAGGGTGCGTGTCTCCTTGACATCAACCGAGGTGTAGTAGTTACCAGCAGTGTCCTTGGTGAAGGGCTTAAGAGGAGAGTACTGGTTCTTGGGCTCACCCTGGTTCCATTGAGCCATGGGACGAATGACGTTGCCATTGGAGACGTATGTGTTGGGAACAATGAGCTGGTACATGGCGAGCAGACGGTCAATGTTGGTGTGGTGGAGCCAGAAGAGGGGATCGAAAGCCGCGATGTCGAGGTAGTACATGTGTCCTCCACTCTCACCACCAGCAGTGTTGTGGATGGAATCGTGAACGGACTCGAAGCTGTCAACGCCGCCGCCGCTCAAGTCAGTGCGAACACCAATGGCTGCAGTGCTAGCAGCACCCCAGCTGGCCTTGCTGGAGAACAGAGCAAAGACACGGTCACGGAGAGAGACGCGCATAGAGTTGAGGCGGGCGCTGACCTCGTTGTTGTTGCTGCGGGTAGGGTTACCGATCGGGCGACGGAGCGTCTCAGGCCAGTTGTTCCATGGGCCTCCGCCCATCTCAGATGGAAGCGTGCTGCCGAAGCTGTACTTGTACAGGGGGTTGGGAATGGTGACAGTTCCTTGAGGCTTGGTCACACTGACAGTCTGGTCGCGCATCAGGGTAGGGATGGTGGCGCCACCTTGTCCTGGATCCATGGCCCAGTCCCAGTAAGGCATGCGGAGAGTGGCCGCGGCGTTCCTCCATCGCTGCTGCTGGTTGGCAGGGAAAGTGGCGATGACTTCCAAAACGCTCTGGTACCATGCTTGCTGCGAATTGTTAGTCCACGCCTCAGGTCTCGACCAAGATTTCATACCTCGTAGATGGCAAGGTAAGGCCTGTGCCAGGAGCCGAAAAGAGACTGTGCGTGAGGGCAGAAACCTGCCTGGTTCAAGAGAGGTGTGGGGAAGTTGTTCCAGGATTGAAAAGGTCGGCCGTGAACACCAGACACCTGGTAGTACGAAAGCCTGTCGTTCTTATCCTTGGCCATGAACCTCTCCATACCCAGGAGGTACAGGTTCCACTGGTCGGCGTTGCGCGCCAAGGTACGGATCTCGAGACGGGGTGCAGCAGTCCTGCCTCCATTGCACTGGCCGTTGGACGCAGTGCCGGAGCTGCACACACCAGTGATGGCGATGAAGCCTTGCTGCGACTGACGCTTGGAGAGTTCACTCTCGATCTCGTTGATATGGGCCTCGATGGCAGCATCTGCGCGGCGGGCAGGGTGGGCGTGGTGGTGCGAGCCATGTTGGAAAGCGACAGTGAACTGGAGAATGGACAGGAGGGCGACGAGCATGGTCATCATGCTGGCGGGCTTGCTAAAGTTGGCCATGTTGAAGAACGCAGTGGATGCTTTTTGTGTGTTTGGATGAAGGACCGTAGGGGCCAAGAGTCTCGAAACAAGGCGACCCGGAGAAGCCGAAAAAATGAACAACTATTAAAACCGAAGCTAAAGAGCGTAACGACCTTTGGATGAAGCCCCAGAAGGTCTGGAAAGAAAATGTGTGCTGTAGAGACCTCGACGTCAAAAAACAACGAGGAATCAGAGATGCGGCGTAACTGTGGCAGGGGCGGGCACGCGGCAGGGTCATATATCGCGGTATGCTATTCCTAGCCCATGCTCAACTGGGCTTAAACTCCTGCTGTTGGTCGCCTTTTCGGACACGACGCGGTTGAGCCTGGACCGGGGGGGTATATCGTATTCATAGCGGCATCCATAGTCACAGGAGACGATTGGGCAGAGGATGGAATCAGTGGGCAGGTGGAGCGCCCCTGTCGGTCCCGAAACGTCCAAGCACGACTGATCCGCGCCGCCTTCCCCTGACTTGGCTAGATGCGGACAAGTGCGTCCGCGCAGGGGCCGTTCGAGGCTGCTGATTTGGGAGCCGACTGGCGCCGACGTCTGCCTCTCACATCTCTCAGCCTGGAGTCGCCAGATGCTGTGTCGCCTGCTACCGTGCATACGACGACGGCCGACTTGGGTCCCTATCATCGTGCGACCTGTCCGCGCGAACGTGGACCAGACCAAAAACACCGTCTGCGCTCTCCGCACCGATGAACAACGAGTCGTTCCTCGGAGCGGGAAAAAGACGCATTTCGGCAACAGGAGCCTTTCTGGTCAACTAGCACAGCCACCGCGACGCCCCAGGCACGCTCCTGCTGAAGAACCATTCGCGGTCCACAGGAGGACCGGTACTTTCACCTTCTGCATCCACTTCTCGCACCCTTTTGATTGCAGTCTGTCTTGCGCAACATTCGCTTGCCGGCCACATACCCCACTCCATGCAAGGACACGCGCCATCGCTGTGCTACCACCTGATCATGGCCTTATCAACGCACATCTTCATTGTGCCCCGCCGCTCCTCGATTATGTAAGGGGTGTCAGCAACTATGCACGTTATGCCTTCATTGCCCAGCAAGACGGCGTCTTTGTCCATTGCCCTTCTCGGCTGCTCGCTTGTTGGCCAATCTCAAGGCCGGTTCACGCGAAACCGTGTTTCACTAGACCGTGGATCAACCACGCACATGTCAAGGACTTGAGCAGACACCGTCGTTTCAACCCTCCTATTTTCCGCATATCGACAGTGCTTGAGTCGACTCAAGCTTTTCCTCTGTGGAGATGGTTTATCGATATCGCCCCTCAACAAGTGCTGTTTCCTGCGGAGTGACGCCCAGAAACCTAAATGGCGGAACGCCTAGAATCTAGATGTCTAGCTAGCTGTGAGTTTGATCGGTTCCGTCGGTGCGCTGCATGCCCAGGTCTTGCTGCGCCGGGACAATACGCATGTGCCAATGTTCGCAGACGGTAAGATGCGAGGATTGCCCCTCTCCACAGGACGAGCGTCAGATCCGCCACGAGCCTTGGAGCGTCGCCGAGAATAAGCGGTTCGAGGCAACGCGCAATCCAATCCACCTTGATTCTTCATGATGACATCGTTTGTCTTGGTTAGAAGATCGCTGATAGCCAGGCCTTTGGAACGTGACGTTCTCACGTACACAACCTCAAAGATCCAGTTCCTCAATGTCTCGAACCCTGACCTGCGTTGCAGTCGACAAAGTGTAATCGTTTCGCGGCCCATGTTGGCAGACGGCACAGTGTTTCGTGAAAGATGAAGGAGCGACCAGGATGTACTTACATAGCAGCGGTGCCAACTGGCAATACCACCAGCCTGGTCTATAAATGTATGATGACGCTCTTCGTATGGCGACGTCATGTTTCGGAATTGATTGCAAGATTAAACAAATAGTCTATAGGAAACTCTTGTCCCAACGCAGTTGTCATCCAAGCTCGTATCGGCGACCCGCACTAAGAACCACAAAAGCACCGAAAGGGCAGCGAACAACGACGTGACGGACCCGGTACTCGCCGCAGCCTCCGATCCAAATCAATAAACCAAGTAGATCTCCATTTAAGACGAACAAGGAACGCGGCATCGAGGGTCCATCAAAAGCACATTCATAGAGGGCAACACCCCCAGTTATGTTCATGTCATCAAGGAAAAGACGGAAGGGGTACACAAAGTATCGTATTGAAATGCGCGCGCTACGCTCCAAAACATATAATATTGGGGGGAAAAGAACAGAAAATGGGTATATGTTGTCTAAGGCAAGCGACGATACAGTCAAACCGCATAGCATATAACCAATACACACTGTTTTGTAGATCAGAAACCATTCATCATCGTCATTAATTCCCGCCTCGATCCTCCTTAACATATGCACACTACTGGAAAGCTCCCCTGATCTTGGCATAAAGTTCTGTGTCCAGAAAATTGTAATTCGGGTCACTGAAGCAGAAAGGCGCGCGTAGGAGCGTCTCGGCCGTAGGACGTTCCATGGGGTCAATGGTAAAGCAGTCGTACATGAAACTCAAGCCTTCTACTCCAATCACCCTGGACACGTCCTCGGGAATCGGAGGAGCCTGGTTCAAGCTACCGAGCTTGTAGATGGCACCAATGGCTTCTTCTTTGGACCACGGACGTTTGCCCGCAAACATCTCCAGCACAACGCAACCCAGAGACCAAATGTCGACCTTGGCAGAATATCCTTGGCCCTGGGAGCGAATCACTTCGGGGGCCATCCAGAAGACGGAGCCTTGCATGCTGTTTGTCACGTCATTGCCGTAGATATTGTCGCTCTTCTTGGATATGCCAAAATCAGAGATTTTGCATGTACCGTCCAGGTCCAGCAGGATGTTGTCAGCTTTGAGATCGCGATGGAGAATGCCTTCACGATGGAGGTATGAAAGGCCGAGCAAAGTCTGTCGTGTGAGTGAAGAGACAACAGACTCTTCAAATTTGCCGTGCTTGCGGATGCAAGACCCTACGCTGCCACCAGAAATGTACTCGAGGAAGATGGAGATGCTATACTCTTTGCGTTCGCATCCGAGGTACTGCACAATGTTGGGGTGGTCAAGATGCTGCATGGTATCGATCTCTTGGTCCAGACTCTTCACGAGTTCTTTGATCTTGTCCTTGTCGGACCCCGCAGCTTTGGCGTTGACTTCGACTTGTTTGACAGCAATAAGCTCTCCGGTGGTGATGTTCATACCAAGGTAGACGCGACCAAACGTGCCTTTGCCGATGAGTTGACCCTTCATCCACTTGAATGTTGGCTGCCGCGACGGGACACTTGGCAGATGATCTTGCGGTATCGTCTCCATGACGAGGCGCGAGCCGCGTTGAGGTCGTACTTGCTCAGTCCTGGCATTGAACATCTTTGTCGACTTTCGCCTGACAATGTCGCCGCCATTACGTAGCGTAGCAACTCGCGATGGGCCGGCACCAGCATGTGCCTGGCCTGGGAGTGGCCTCTTTTCCAGTGGCTGGTACTGTGATTTCACCACTTCACGGATAGACTTGGTACGGCCCAGGCCAGCGCCTGACTTTCTCATGTTTCGCTGCGCGATGCTCTGCAGCCCGGCACCACCACGAGTAAGATGTTGATTGGCAGGACTGGGCTCAGAAGGCGCAGGCTGGGGGTCGTTGACTGGCTCAGCGGCGACGTCCACTTCCTCTTCCTCAAGCATAGGTTGGTCGAGATTGACATTCGGAAAGAGCTCGTCAAGGTGTTCCACGAGGGCTTCGGCTGGCGGACGATTTGCCCAGACATCACTAGCGAAGGACTCGCGACGCGAAAACTTGTTCGTATCGTTCGGGGAGTCGGTCCAGGTTGCAGATGCGGCCGACTCGGGGTGGAAATCGCTTGGCTGCGAGTCGCGATCCCCAGTTGCACTTTGCTCAGCGGACTTTTCTGTGACTTGGGCTAACGAGTTCTTTGATCGTTGTGTCTTGAGTGTAAGATTTGGCCGTTGGCTACGGGAATTAGTCCGGGTAATGGGCGTGTCCTTTGCAGGTGTGGGTGGACCAGCTCGTCCTGCGAGCGGCGCAGCGAATAACCCATCATCGGAATCATCATCCTCCGAATCCAAAGGTTCAAGGTTTGGTGACTTTGTAATAAACGACACTCGCGCTTCCTCGAAATCGTGAGTAGGCCCGTGTATGGATACCCTTGATGGCTCTCTACTCAGTGTGGACTCCATAACTGGCGCTGTGTGAGGGCTTCGATTCGGTGAACGAGATCGTTCGTCTCTCGGTCGTGTTACTGTCGGATCAGGCATTGCGAGACTGAGCCCTGGCCTCTCGTTGGACATGTCGTCTCCGAAAACTTCCTCATAGTCAGGTATTCTGAACGGTATGTTGCCTTTGCTCATTGTGAAATCGCCGGGACTGCGAGGTGACCCACCTGGACTATTCCTGCCAGAGCTAGATCTAGCTGCGAATCCATTATCCTGCAGTATCTGTTGCGATGGTCGAATACTCTCGGGTGAGCCTTCTTCCTTTGAAGGCGGTTGCTGACCTTTTGGTGGTGGTGGAGCGCGGTTCGCTGCCCCTATCCCTGCCCCAAGATTACCGGCACCGATGATGGCGGCAGCAATGCCACCCAGCCCACTCGCACCTTGTGGGATGGCTTTGCGCTTTTCGGACTGTGACTCTGTTGATCTTCGCTTGTCTTGGCTATCGTCACTTTCAGGCCATGAGCCGCGGTTCTTGGCTCTTGACAAAGAATTAGCCTTCAACAGCGTGCTGGTATCGGCAGGTACTGGTGGTGGTTCTCTCAGAGGAACAAGTTGCTTCGGCTTCCCGTCAAATGGTCTCTTCACGTCCTCGTAAGGAGAAGCGCGGGGTTCGTCAAAATCGACAACGCGTTGACTTCGATAGCCGAGATTATCGCTCGAAGCAGGATTCAGGTCAGGGCTGTGTCCATTGATATTCCGGAAACGGCTCCTCAGGTATTCGTCCTGTTTCCGCTTGGTTTCCTTCCGGTGCTCTTCAGCAGCGGCTTCGAGCAGCTTCCGCCGTTCCTCCTCGGCCAAGTTATCACGCGGCTCCCACGCAGGCTCTGCAGGCCTGTCGAGCGGGTTATTCGGCATGGGTTCGGTCTTCTCTGCCATCTTACGAAGAGCTGCACTTCTGTCGGGGACTAGCGTGGACTCTCCGGACTTTCCGCCTGGAGAGTCTAGCTGAGAGTCGGCGTTGAGTCGAGAGTATGCGTCTTCATCAGCAGACCTGGCAGTTGCATGAGGAAGCGAGACTCCTAGTCCAGCAGATGGAGGTACGGCTCCCTCTTGGGGTATCTTGACAAAGATCTTGAGCTCGCCAACTCGATTTCCGTATTGCGACCGAGCCTTGAGCAATTTGGAGTCTGATAGAGGATGATCGTGCTCTTGCTGTCCAGGTAGTGTAAGATGCAATTCTACACCAGGTATCTGGCTCAATCCCTGACTTAGTTCTTCACAACACACAGTCCGTAGAGCTGCTGCTGAGTCTATGTTGGTAATGTCAATGAGGCGGTAGTTCCAGCCATCCGGTGTTACAAAAGCGTATCTGCGATCTTCTCTTCCGGATGCACGGGCGCGACCCGCTGCTCGGTTGTCGGAGTCTGTCTGAGCTGATCGTCGCGAAGGGGGCCGGTCGTTCAAAGACGTTTCACTAGAATTCATGCCAGACTTTCCAAAAAGAGAGCCGCTTGGATGAGTACGATGGCTCGCCGGACTGGTGGGCGAATCAAGACTGGTGTCATCGGGAGATGGGTGGTTTTCCTTCTTCCGTCCGCCCATGATCTTCTTGAAGAAACCCTTCTCATGATCTTTGGCACTGCTCGGCACCTCCATGTCGTATCTTGCTAATCCGGTGCCTGGCCGTGAGCCTTCGTAGCCGTTCTTCCGATTCTCGTTGCGACTCTCAGACCGGTTCTCAAACGACCTGCCCGAGGGTGGTCCCGAGCCGGTATTTGCAAACGTGGAGTTGATCGATTCGGTACTGTTGACGCGGTTGTGAGGAGAGTAGTAGCGGGATCCGTTGTTGTTCAATCCCGCGTTGAGCTGCCCCCCATTAGTCGCAGGGCGGGCTGATGGCAGGGCAGGGCTTTGCTGTGGACTTGCTTGGCGATAGTTTGTCGCACCCAGAGAAGATGGCCCGAATTCCGAGGACGCGTTTGGGCTGTGTCGTACAGACTTTGGATCAAGGCCCTGGAGAACTTCTCTTGAGTAGGGACTGCGCGCAGGTCCCTCTGAAAAGTCTGGAGTCGGACCGAGGCCTGGAACTGTGAAGTTGCGTTGCTGTGTCGAGATGCGTCTGGGTGGGTTTGTGCTGCCGCCAGGCGAGTGCAGCAGCAATTGGCGACCAGGACTCTCTTCGCCGTTCCCAGCAGTGGTTGGCGTCGATCCAAAATCCATGCCCCGGGTGCCGATGTAGGGCGAGTTTTCGACAGTGCCCTCTGTGCCAGCGCTCGTCATGCCGGTGTCAGATCGCTGCGGTGGTGCCCGAGGATTGGCGGTGGTGCCCGTCTCGACGATGGAGCGTACAAGTCTACGCAGCTTGCGACCCTCGTCCCGCTCTCTGTTCTGATCCCACCCAGTGCCACTTGCGGTGCATTGCTTGGCCAGCTGCGGAAAGATGACCTGGTGCATCATGGCTACGTTGCCTTTGCTACCATGGCCGCGGCCAATGTCCAAGAACTTTGAGCCTTCGAGACCCAATGTCCGGAATGTCTCTTGCCAGTCTCGTGAGAAATTGTTGCTCGCGAGCCAGTGCTGTACACGCTCGGCAGGCCAATACATTGAGTGGTCGTGTGGAGATATCGGAGTGGTGCCGTTGCTTTCGGAACGGTAGTAGACGCTGCCATGGTTCTGGGCCATTGGGTTCTGCAGGGTCGCGGTTGGCGGCCCAGAGGAGTCGTAGCCCTGAGCTCGTTCGGTGGGTATGTTGAGGTGGTTGCGACTGCTGGGCGTCTGGGGCATGTTGAAGCCGTTGTTGGAGCCATACTGCACGCTCTGCACACTCTCGAGGAGGCTGCTGGAGAAGGCCTGGGCCGAAGTGTCGGTGTTGGCCGAGTAGTTGTCGTCTCTGTAGTAGGGCTCAGGGTAGCCGCCTCGCGACGTGTGCAGTGGAGGTATGCCTACACCGGGCCCAAACGACTCGCCGCCGGGAATGTACGTGGCTGATGTCAGAGGGGGTTCGCGCTCGTGCTGGAGTTGTTGAGGTGGAGGCCCTGGGGGAGGGGGGATGGTGTGGTAGGTGCGGTGGTGGTACTGGCCCGGGTCGTAGCCTCCTGCTTGCTGCTGGTACTGGGGCCGTGGGGGACCCCAGTTGTTGGCGGCATGCGGGGGCGGCGGGATGGGGATGCTGCCGCCTAGGTTTGCGTAATTCGTGGGCCGTGGAGGCGGCGGGGGGAGGGCAATGTGGGCGGCGGGCGTGCTCGAGGGCTGGGGCGGCGGAGGGGGGATGTACTGATGCATGGCTGGGCCGTCGAGGTAGGGCTGCTGGCGCAGCGTGGTGAGTGGGTCGGCAACGGTATGCGCCCTCGCACGCGGGCTCGTGGACGGCGCGCTGGCTCCGCCGGGCGAGAAGGAGGGATATGGCGACCCGAGGTTGCTCAGGCCCAGCGGCTGGAGCGACGACGACGGCGACGACGTGACGCTGGGGATCTCGGGCAGCGGAAGATTGGGAGGCGGGATGCGATTGGAGCGAGGCCCGCGACGGGCGGCAGCAGCAGCAGCAGCAGGGTCCGAGGGATTGGAGATGTTGGACGCGGAGCGCTGTCGAGGCTCTTGGGTCATGTCTCGACCACGGGCACGGCGGTGTTGGGTCAGCGGCCAAGGTCCGTCACATCACGACATGACGCTGCAGCGGAAAAGTCGTGTCTGGGTTGGTGGGCTCCTTGGGCTCCTTTGTCGGTGCCTCTCTGCGGTATGCCGTCGATGCCAGTCGCGCGGGTGGGTCCCAAGACCAAGGCTCCAGGTCGGATACGGGATACGAATCGCGGAGCCGTTGGGACGGCGGACGGGGGTGCGAGGGTGAAGGACGGACGTCTGGAGGTCAGAAATACGGCGCCTGCGCTGGGGTCAATGTGGGCGCTTCGACGAGGGCAGGCAGATGCGCTTGGCCGTCCGTCGTCGCGGGAGAGATGGGACCACAGCACGGGAGATTGCGAGAGCAGCGACTGCGCGACAACCGCAACAACAGCAGTAGCAGCAACAACAATTACAACGACGAGGGGCAGCGACTGAGCGACCGAGTGCGCCGGCGATCAGATGCTGCCTGGGGGTCTGGAGGTGGTGAGAGCTACGGCACGGGCACGGGCCCCGGGTGAAGCGTGCACCGTGATTTGCTGGACGCGCCGCTCCAGGCTGGCGCTGTCAGCCGTTGCACCCTTCTCGACCCGCCTCTTCCACGCTGCAACTCTCAATGCGCATGGATCATTACGTAGCCACCGGAGAGACACCGTCGCAAGCCCACTTGCCGTGTTTCACCTCACACGAGCACGTGGCGGTGCTGCTCTTGGCCCGCACCGCCACAGCAGCTACGGCGCTCAGGCTATCCCATCGTGTCTTGTTAGTCAGGTACTGGCCCGGCCATCTGCTCCCGAGCACCACCACCTTGGCTCGTATCAACGTAATGTCCAATCTCAGTCTCCAGCTCCTTTCGTCATCGCCGTCCGACTCACACAGCTTTGCCTTTCTGCACTACCAGTCTCTGCGAATTTTTCAAATATCACGTTCCAATTTCCTAGCATGACCTGGTGGGGCAAGCCGTTAGTGGACAGGGCCAGCTCTCCCTCCAAACCTGGGCCGCAGTGCGCACAATGCACATCTCTCAGAATCACGACCACCTGGACGTCTTGTCTTGTGACACCTTTACCGATTGGCAAGTCTCACTATGGCGATATTTCGGCCTTTTAGTCTTGCTACAACAGTACCTCGACCGGGCCCATTTGTTCGTTACTCGTGTGGTCAAGTTGGATGCACGCGACTTGCTCCCCCAAGGCCTGTGCTACATCGCGGCATCTCAAGCACCAATGCCACCCCACGTATTCATATCCTGGGCATAGGAAGTGTCGGCGCCTTCACAGCACACTCGCTTGCTGAGATACCCACGAGACCAGCACTAACTCTACTGCTCCATCGTCTCTCTCGTGCGCAAGACTATGTGCAAAATGGGAGCAAGATCCGACTGAAGACGCACCAAGGCCAGCAGGTCGCTCAAGCAGGCTACAGCATGGAGGTATTGCACGGTAAAACCTGGCACTCCATGCACGATTCGCCCATATCTGCAAGTGCTGAAGTACTGCAGTCAGTAGGAACCCCAATCGATGAGACCATCAGCGACCTTATCGTGTGCGTCAAGTCTACCCAGACGGTTGCAGCCCTGCAGCCGCTTCTGCCCAGACTCTCACGCAACTCCAACGTCATGTTTCTGCAAAACGGCGCGGGCATGATCGAAGACGCAAACACACTCCTTTGGCCTGATCCGCATATGCGGCCAAATTACGTTACGGGGGTAATATCGCACGGCATCACTCTGAATCGACCCTTTGACATCACTCACACAGGGCCTGCAGCAACATCGGTAGGACCAGTTCCTCGAGAAGATGGTGACACAGCCCAACCGCTTTCGCGGCTGCTAGACATTCTGCCTCTTGCCCATCGTCTGAACTGTCAGGCTTATTCATGGCCCACTATCGTGAGTGCCACTGTACAAACTGCATGCGAAACACACACTGACTTGGTACACCCGCAATCAGCTTCAGATCCAACTAGAGAAGCTTGCCTGCAACGCGCTCAGCAATCCCATCTGTGCACTCGAGGACGCCGTGACTGCCTACATCCTCAGCATCCCAGAAACCAACATGAGACTCATGCAGGAAATCTCATCCGTCATCCTTGCTCTGCCCGAACTACAGGGCGTACAGGGTTTGAAGGAGAGATTTTCGGCCAAATCCTTGCACCACACGGTGATGGACATCATTGAAAAGAATAGAGCAACTACGGTGAGTATGGTATGGGACATGAGAAATAGACGAGAGACGGAAGTCAGATACATCAATGGGTACTGGGCCAGACGTGGAAGGGAAGTGGGTGTGAGAACACCGTTGAACGACGAGTTGGTGGAGAGAGTTCAGGCAATGACTGCAGATAAGCTGCGGGGAGCTGAGTCGTGATTTCCATGTCCTGGTGTATGATTAGCAAAACTCAGAACTGGATCAAATGTTGGGACTCGATTGTAGATGGACAGGTGATGCAGCTTGATAAAGTGGTACAGCCCACAATGTGCCCCACTTTCAGGTGTCTTGATTTCAACTGACCACCGAACTCGTGCTCGATACGAAACAATTCCACGCCGGGATGGCAGTGTCAGTATGAAGAAAATCGTGAGTGTAGATAAAGGCTCGAGCTGCAAGCGCACGCGTTCGGTAGCCAGACCACGCTGCGGATCTGATAGCTCACGCCACCTGGGCTGACAAACAGCGTGTATGCAGCGCGTCGCGTTACTATGGTGCAGCCCACCCGATGCACTCGCATGAGACGCGCCCAACAATGGCGCTGGCCGGTAAAGACCGGACATGACCTCATTGCCATAAACTTCGCGGACCCTTAAAAGGTAGCCGCGCCCAACAGCCACCATCATACCAAACAAACTACTTTCTTAGCATCAAAGCTTCATTTGTCTGACAGCTCGGCAACATGGCACAGGACCTACGCTCCCAAGATATCAAAAACCCAATTGACGTTGCAGAGGTAAGTCGTACGAGCCGTATGCATGCGAAAACGCGCTAATTGACCGACGCAGTACCTCTTCCGCCGGCTACAACAGGTCGGAGTCGAGTCGGTGCATGGCGTTCCAGGAGACTACAACCTCGTAGCACTCGACTACATTCCCAAGGTCGGCCTGAAATGGGTCGGCAACTGCAATGAGCTCAATGCTGGTATGTAAAGCCCGTCCTTGCGCTATCAGCAGCTCGCTTGCGGGAGCGGCCAAAGCACATCCGCCCGCCTCATTATATATAAGTATACTAACAACGACTCCAGGGTACGCGGCAGATGGCTACGCAAGAGTCAAGGGCATCTCCGCACTGGTCACGACCTTTGGTGTTGGAGAACTGTCCGCAGTCAATGCGATTGCGGGTGCTTACTCCGAGTACGTACCGATAGTCCACATCGTCGGCTATCCATCGACTGTTTCCCAGAGGAACGGAGCACTGCTACACCACACTCTCGGAAATGGCGACTTTACCGTTTTCTCGAGAATGTCCAAGGAAATTTCATGTGCTGTTTCGATGCTCAACAGCCAGCACGAAGCGGCCATGCTAATTGACGACGCCATCCGGGAATGCTACCTAAAGTCGAGGCCCGTATACATATCTTTGCCTAGCGACATGGTGACGAAGAAGGTCGACGGCGATCGCCTCAACACGCCACTGGATCTGGAGTACCCACAGAACGACCAAGAAGCCGAAGACTATGTTGTAGACGTGGTCTTGAAGTCTCTGCATGCAGCAAAGAATCCTGTCATCCTTGTGGATGCATGCGCTATCCGCCACCGAGCGTTGAAGGAAACCCACGAACTGGTCAAAAAGTCAGGCATCCCTACATTTGTTGCACCAATGGGAAAGGGCGCAGTGGATGAGTCTCTGCCCAACTATGGTGGTGTATACGCTGGAGACGGCTCAAACGCCGGTGTGCGCGAACGCGTTGAGTCGTCGGATCTTGTTCTCAGCATTGGTGCCATCAAATCCGACTTCAACACTGCAGGCTTCACCATCCGCATGTCGCAGCTGACCACTATCGATCTACACAGCTACGGATGCAAAGTACGCTACTCGGAATACCCAGGCGTAAGAATGAACGGCGTCCTTTCCAAGGTTACAGCAAAGTTGGGAAAGCTCAATATCGAATCCGGACCTAACCCGAACAACAACGTTCCAGAAAAGGAGACCGCATCTACCGAATCGACTATCAAGCATGCCTGGTTTTGGCCAAAACTCGGCCAGTGGCTGAAAAAGGACGACATCCTCATTACCGAGACTGGTACTTCCAACTTCGGCGTCTGGGAAACTCGTTTCCCAACCGGCGTCAACGCCATCTCGCAAGTCCTCTGGGGCTCTATCGGATACGCAACTGGCTCCTGTCAAGGTGCTGCTCTCGCCGCCAAAGAATCAAACATCAAGCGCACTATACTCTTCACAGGCGACGGCTCCTTCCAGCTCACAGCACAAGAGGTCTCGACCATGATCCGCAACAAGCTGGCCCCCATTATTTTCGTAATCTGCAACAAGGGTTACACAATTGAGCGGCTCATCCACGGATGGGAGGACCCCTACAACGACGTCCAGGAATGGAAATACAAGGACATTCCCCGTGTGTTTGGCGCCGAGGAAGGCAGTGTCCTCACGTACCGGGTCGAGACAAGGGAGGAAGTTGAGAAGCTGTTCCAGGATGAGGAATTCTCCAGTGGCGAGACGCAGAAGATGCGGTTTGTCGAGCTGGTCATGCCGTGGGACGATGCACCGGCGGCGCTCAAGGCGGTTGCTGAGGCTGCGGCTAGGACGAATGCTAGTGCTGAGTAGACGGTGGATGAAGTGGTTGGCAGCTAATGGGTGGTGTTTGGACAAAACTTCAATGTGGGATATGGCATTAGGCACGGTTCTCTTCTCTACGTATGAATAATGACAATATAGACTTTTTCAGATATGATCCTACATACATTACTGGCTTCATGACTTGACACTTGAATCATGATCTTACAACCAGACTGGATGCATCACTTCGGTCAGCGATTGTATGTTGTCTCTGCCTACGGAGAAGTTTTTCCAGCTCAGGTAAGCCCTAGCAATACGAGTCTCTAATCGAACATAGATAATGGTTTTAGGCGTCAGCTACCTGCTGCTTGTAATCACAGTCAGCCCAGTAGCGCTGATTGGTGCTCATGGTCTCTTATTGTATTTTTCATGTGCGGATATGATCCGTACGTATTCCAGCTATCGTTACTTCGTAACATCCTCCATACTGTGTTCATGTACCGACCGTGTCCTGCCACCTCTTGCTCCGGATACCATCTCATTACTTTTACTTCATAACCCCAAGCCCTCCTTTACAAAGCAATAGCAAAGACAATCGCCACAACCGTCGTGCTCATTGCCGCCCAAAACGTCCTACCCGCAATCACCATGCCACTCGCATCGCCCGAAGCAGGAGCGCCCGTATCAGCAGCACCATCCCCCGTTGGGCTCGGCCTCGGAGGCGGGAAGCTCGTATTTGTCGGCGTCTCAGTGAGGTTCTGCACCGTAATCCAGCTCGCGGCGATTGCATTCGTCAGATTCGCATCAGCGGCGAACTGGCTGACGTTGAAGAAGACCCTGTTGTCTGCCAGATCCTCGTACATGGACGGTATGCTAAAGTTGCGTGGCTGCGCCATGAGGATGAAGGTGTAGCTGTGTGGGATGTCGCCGACGGGGGGCGAGGGCTGCAGGTACGGGACTGGATTATCCGAGGGGATCACGAGCGGCGAATCCGTCGTGTTTGCGGAAATGGGCACGGAGCGGGTGACGTTTGTGGCGATCCAGTGGACGAGTTGGACGCGCGAGTTGTTGCGGGGCACGTCGAGGTCGACCATGAGGAGGACGCATTGGCCGGGGCCTCGCTCGTCGGTGAACCATACTGGGGACGCGATTGTCGGCCGTTGTGCGGTTTCTGGTGCTGAGTGTCAACTTGGAGTTGCGACGACAGAGAATGGAACATACCAGGACGCGGAATCCGCTCTCCACCAGGCGACACGGTATTGTTCCCGTATATGACGGTCAAGTTTTGGGAAACCTCGATGGGAAACCCAGGTGCTGTTGCCGCCGTCGCAACACCCGCCAGAAGCGCAGTGGCGCTCAGAATCGTCTTTGCAAACATGTTTGTCGTTGGTCTTCGTCGGTGTTGTTATTGTTGTGTTGCGCTGCGATGAAGTCGTCGCTTGGTGATGCGAAAAAAAGAAGGAACGCGCGCTGCTTCTTTGCCTCTTGTATTGGACCTGCGCAAGCTGCGGGAGCTTGGTGAATGGTTCGCAACTAAGGGCCTAATCGCGAGTACCCGAAGTGACAGCTCCAGATGTCGTTCATGACGTTTACCAAGTCTTGATCGAGGGCCGGGCCTTGTTCGGGGGGTTAGGCCAGAGCGGCATCCCGGCACAACTCACCTGAGCGCGAGCGCTGATTTGCTTGCCAGAGGGCCCGTGTTCATGCGGTAGTCAGGGTTACAAACACGACGGCGCTGGTCGCACTGTGCTCATGAGCCGTTGGACGTTTGGTCGGAGCAATGGACTGTTGCACGGGTGCGCATTGTCATCATGTTTGCGTGAGTCCAAGCATACGCCGTTGGCTTTGGTCGCGACACGTGCTCGCGTAGTTGAGGACCTCAGGAACGGGCACCGGCAGAATGCCCATGGCTACTCAGGCCGCCTTTAGTAATGCGCGCGCACGATTCCTTCAAACAAACCATGCATGGGTAAAGTGTGCCTGCATTTCGTCTATGCTCTATATTTTGGAAGCCCTGTCTCGGCTCATGCTGCATATTTCGACCTGTCAGCAGGCCTATTGTTTTCGCTCTAGACGCAATCATCATGTCTGCGCAAGCGACATGGTACTCGAAACACTGTTCATTTCCAATCCTATGATCGAGAGATCATGTGGTCTCGTGCAGGACCGACGCCAATCCACTTGATCTTTACTCCGACAAACTTTTCAATGTACTCGATGTAATTCCTTGCCTGGACGGGCAGGTCGTAGTAGCTCGTCACACCAGTTGTAGGCTTCTTCCAGCCAGGCAGCGTGTCGTACTGTACTTCGACTTGGGCCAGTATGTCCGTGTTTGCGGGGAAACCTTCGAGTACCTCGCCATTGTACGAGTAGGATGTCGCAACTTTGAGCTCGTCAAAGTCGTCGAGGACGTCGAGCTTGGTGAGATTGAGGGCCGTGTAGTCGTTGCAGGCATGCGAGTGCTTGACGACGACAAGGTCGAGCCAGCCGCAGCGGCGCTTGCGACCGGTTGTGACGCCGACTTCGTGGCCTACTGATTGGAGCTTCTCGCCCAGCTCGTTCAGCTGCTCGGTAGGGAAGGGTCCGCTGTTATACGTTAAACTACGTTCCTTTTCGTTAGACACGAATGCAAACTTACGATCCGACACGTGTGGTGTAGGCCTTGACTACACCGATGACCTCCTTCAGTGACCGCCAGCCCAAGTTGAGACCGGTAATGACACCTCCGAGACCAGTGTTCGACGACGTGACGAAGGGGTACGTTCCGTAGTCGATGTCCAGCATCAGCGCGTTTGCACCTTCTACGAGGATCTTGGCCTTCTTCTCCTTGGCCGATGCGAGGAGTGGGATCTGGTCGACGACATAGGGAGCGAGCTTCTCGCGCAGAGTCTGCTCGTAGTGTTAGCCTTCGCATCGCACAATCCGACGCCGCCATGACCAACCTTGTACTGCGCAATCTCCTCGTCCACGTCGTACTTGAGCAGGTCACCGTAGCGCTTCTGGAATCCCGAGGCTAATCTCCGGAGCTTCGTCTCGAAGATCTGCTCGTCGAATAGGTCGCACATGCGGAGACCGCTCCTGGTCATCTTGGTGCTGTAGGTTGGGCCGATACCCTTCTTGGTTGTGCCTATGTCCCACAATCAGCAGTCGCATCCCTCGTCATGCGCGTTCATTCCTCACCAATCATGCCGCCACCCAGTTCCACTTCTTCCAGACCGTCGACCTTCTGGTGCACGTCGAAGACGACATGTGCTCTGTCCGAGATGTATATCCTTCCCTCGGTGTTCAAGCCATGTTTCTCCAGCGCCTCCAGTTCCTTGAAGAAGCTCGGTACGTGGACGACGCAGCCGCTTCCAATGACGTTGATGCAGCCGGGGTTGACAAGACCACTGGGGAGGATATGGAAATCGTACGTCACGCCGTTTGCGACGATGGTGTGTCCGGCGTTGTTACCACCTTGGGCGCGGCAGCAGATTTGCGATTCGTGAGCGAGTATGTCGGCGAGCTTGCCCTTGCCTTCGTCGCCCCATTGGGCCCCGAGCACAACGGTAGTTGTCATCGTGAGGACGAGGAACGAAGAAAAGGGAATGGACGGAGCGGCGAGTGGGTGGGTTTTCAATTGCCCATGGAGAAGCGGACTTGGCCGAGTTAGTCACAGAGTCCAACAAAAAGATTTGCGCCCTGGGACGTCGGCAATCAGCGCGTGGAAACACGCCTGCCGTTAGACTCGGGGCGCAAACGACAAGTCAGACCGCTTACGCTTACGCCGATGACGAGTGGCTCAGACTTCAAGCGCTGTGCAATCTCTCGACTCAATTGCTTGTTGTCCGTCTTCGGCGTTATGTTCTTTTACCATTCTCGTACCCCACCATACCCCACCAACGACACGATGCCGCCATTCTCAGCACGAGCCAATGACGCATCTGCCTCAGCGAAACACGTCTCCAGCTAGCAGAGGTAATAGTCGCGTTGTAGGCTTGTAGCCTAATGAACACAGCACCTTGGAAGTACATTACGGCATACCAATGTCGATGAAGCGACCAATACACATCGACCTCCGTGTACATTATAGGTATGCTAGAACCCTGCGTCTACCGGCACAGAACAAGGACACAGCTAAATCACATATCGTCACAATTCTGACATCACATTTCACAATTCCGATGCAATGACGGAGATCTTTCATCACCCATAGGTTGTTGGGCGAGTTGTTAGGAAAAAGTTGAATTCCCATGTGGCACGAGTCATGCCGCTACGCTAACATCGAGCAAAGTAAAACGAACGAGGCGTTGAAGTCGTATCGAATAGTGAACATGCACATCTAGTGGATGTAACGGAACTCGGGGTGTCTGTATCCGAGGTCCCTGATCTGAGCATCGGTTTTACCAACCAGACGGTGGTCTCGCTTGCCCAGGTCACGCTGCTTGTTCTCCCATTTGCAGTAAACGATTCCGAAAGTTGCTAGAAGGGCCACGCAAATCTGACCGGCCAAGTTGATCGTATGACCCGTCGGGTACCTCGGTCCGTCCTGGGAGGTATACGTCCTACAACCTGTTAGCCGTGTACTTCAATCGTGACTTCTCCATGATTTAACGTACCAGGTCGCCAGAATACCTCCGGCGGTACCAAGTGTGACGACGTAGGCAGTCGAGACTGAGCGGATAGCAGGACCCGCCGCGTTGTTTGCCGCCCACGCGAGGAAACCAGGACCACCTGGGAATGCGCCAATGGTGATTAGGAAAATGCCACCGTATCGGACGTCCGGGTTGGTAGCCCATCGCATGATAGAGAAGCCTGCAATAGCCGGGAGAGTAAAGATAGCGAGGTAGATACCACGGCGGTTCGTCTTGTCTGAAACAAAGGCCACAGCAATAGCAATCACGCACGCGCATACGTAGGGCGGTACGGAATAGAGTTGGGACTTGGTGGCCGTCCAGCCAAGATCCCTGAGAATAGTGGGCTAGTAATGTGTGTTAGCATATAAAACTCTCGTGGATGAATATTGGCTTACCATAAACAGAGAGATACCTTGCACAGTAATGTTGATAAAGAAGAAGCCAAAGGCGCAGAAGTAGTTTGTGATGTTCATCATAGCCCTCTTGACATGGTGAACTTCTGTCTTCTCATTTTCATCGGCTCCGCTCTTTAGCACAAGTCGCTGGGTAGCAATCATTCGCTCGCGCTCATTCAGGAACCAGCATTCTTGAGGGCTGCGAGGCATGAGGAAGGGAGCAGCAAGGCCGACGATTACGGTAAAAAGCCCTTCGAAGAAGAAGATGTTACGCCAGGTATGAATGATCATACCCGAGGCTCCCCATGGCGGGATGCGAGCGAGACTGTCACTGAGTTAGACGTTGCCACGATGGAAATTCTGTCGCAAACCTACACAGTGGCAAGCAGTCCACCAAAGGCTCCAGCCATGGAGGCTGCGGAGACGTAGATACCGATGCGGAACAAGAGCTCGTTGCGCTTGTAGAAGCAAGTGATGAAGAATGCAAGTCCGCTGTGTGGTCTTTGTTAGAAGATGCTAGGCGCTGTTTGAGTAAGTACTTACGGCATTACACCACCTTCAAAGACTCCTAGGAAGCCTCTTGCAACTAGCAATCCCGCAAAGTTGTGCACAAAAGCGCTGCAGAGTGACACCATGCCGAAACCGCACACAAGAAGTGGTAGATAGTACTTTGGGCCGAGTTTCTTCAAGAGAATGTTGCTGGGTACTTCGACGAACATGTAAACAATGTAGAAGATCGAAGTCACCCAGTTGAAGCGATAACCCACGAGGTTCAGGTCCTCGGCCATACCCTGAATACGAGCATTTCCGACGTTGACTCTACAAAGATGGTCAGCAAACAGCTCTGTGTGTAATACAATGGTCCATACCGATCAAGGAAGCAAAGCAAGTATAGGAAGGTAGTGAGCGGCACGATCACGCGGTCCAGTTTGTGTCGGACTTTCTTCTCTTCCTCGGCCGTCCAGGTGAACTCGCCATCAGTAGATCGATCGCTTCCATTGGACTCTTCTACTACCAATCCGGTTAACAAATGACTGAAGCAGGACTGATCAGAAAACTTACGGAAGACATTATCTCCCTTCTCTATCTCGATAGGGGTCCGGGTTGGATGTATCTCCGTCGATACCGTTCCTATCTGTGCCATGTTGACGAAGCTGGGTTCCGAGGTTGAGACTTAGAGTTTGCGAGGATGAAATCTCTTCTTCTTCGTGTCGTGGCCCCACACGTTCCGAAAAGTCTGGGGAAAAGAATCTGGGGAAGAGCACAGCCCATATAAGGACGAACGATGCGTCCGGATACCCGATTAGCCCACTCGTCGCACAATCGTGTATTGGGGCGCAAGTCGAGAACCAGGAAAGAGGAATCGGCAGTTGCTTCGCAGCCCTTGGCTGAAAGGACCACGGCACTATATTTTACTCCATACCCTGTCCACTACGCTACCGTCCTGTTCAAGCTGGCGGCTCGATTGAACAGGGTGCGAAATCGGTGCGGAAATTTAACCGAGTCGACACAGGAGCCCTACACAATGCCGCATAATTGTCAACGATCTTCTCTTTGGCTGGTGTGTTGCGGGGGCCTTTCTTGGCTGACATGGGATTGACTCGTGGAGCAAGAGAGTGTGGCGGGAGGGCGCATCTGTTCTGGTCACGTTGAAACGCCATGCTTGCGAAGCGGAACGAGGACTTTGGCGTTTGCTAGCAGCTCACAACGAGTTTCGGCAGTTGTTCCCTCTCTTCTCAAAGCTTCACGAACATGCTAAGATGTCTTGGTCATAATAATCTTTCTTAGGTCAGACTGCTGTGTACTGGGCGGACTGCGGTCAGATTCCGGGCATACCTACTGTGCAGGAGGACTTTATCCACAGGCTCTTCTGGACAAGCCGTATGTGAGCGATTCTTCTCCTGCCAGCCCAAATAAGTGGGTTGTTATTTGCTGCATATTTGCACTGCATACATTGTGCATTATCCAGGTGCTCGGTATGTTTTCGTATGGTGATCGGGGACATCAGAAGCGGTGCGGCTGGCTGTCTCTTACTACGCGTCATAATATGCCGATGCGCATGGATTGCGAGGCCCCTGCGACCTCGGAATCCACCCGGTTCCCTCAACAGCGTATACGTTGGGTTTACTTGCCTTTTCGTGGGCGACAGTATCGCATTTACTAATACTTGCGGAGCAAGTCGATATTACTAAACTAGTCTACCGTATCGATGAAAAAACGACGTTGTAAAAACGTGTGCGGTGTCCTCGGTACCCGAAGCCATTACCACCACGTGGGTGGAAGGCAGGCCTAAATAACCAACGACTTCGAGGATCAATATGGTGTTACAGCAAGACTATATATGATGCCGGAGCGTCTGCAGGACCTCTTCTCATCGGCACGGCGTGCCATGACCTACGACTCCGCAGTTTCAACACAATGACGAACGCTCCTCTTGTATCCACCAAGTCCTTGAAACCCTCCCTAAGCCAATCCGGTTTTCCCGACGCGTCACCTAAATCCGCCCCCGGAGCTGACGATAGCTGCAAGGGCGTTGGTGGCGTCCCCAGCTTTACCTGTGGAACCTGCTGAGCTACGGCAGTCGCCTTGAATGTATGACTATCCTCGGCTACGGCTATGGGTGTCGGCAACGTTGGCTCTGCTGCCTCGCCAGATTGCTCTCTTTTGTCCACACTGTCTGCTATTACTGTGCGGTACGATCGGCCGAAGATGCTCAGACTAAGCTTGTACAATGCTGTTTTCTTGCAGATCGTTTTCGTCCTCAAATCTCAGAAAGCTATGCGCAACTTTTCCCTCGAGCTAGAAGATTGCGATGTCCGCAGCTCGAGTCTATTCATCAATCTTTGTTTTGATCTTGTGAGCGCAGGCGATTGACGTCGTGGAGTCCATGTGGATACAACCATATATTCATACTATTGTTAAGCCTTTCTCATGCTTAGCCTTGTGTTGAATAAGCGCAGTGTTAGGGATATTTTTTACGTGTCCAGCCTTCTGCTTTTGTTCGTGACGTTCTTGGCAATCACGACGTTGCGCTTCCCATCATTGGAAGTGAAGTCGCTTCCGCGCTTATGGCCACAATCGTACTTGGCTACGAGGCTGATGTATATGAATGGCGAAATATCTTGATGTTAGAATGATTAGCAAACTTACGTTGCAACCAAGGTACGTATAGACAACATTCATGACTTCATATACAGTCCTTAACCCCATACTCGATAATGATCAAGGATACGTCACTAAACCAAAGGTGCGTTGCCATCAGAGCATTGACAGTACCAGTGCTACTACGTGAAACATCATCATCACGACTGACAGTGCGTCATCCTGGAAACATTTCATTACAGGCGTCTAGTACAAAACCTTGGTGTTTGTTTCGATGTCTTTATACAAGCTCCATGCATCATCCGCGCATAGCCACTGCCAAACCCTTCCCCAATATCCTCGGCTGGTTACTCACCAAATCAGCCCAAGATGTGCACAACATATCGCGTGTACTTCTGTTGCGGACACCTTAAATCCACGACAACTCACGAACACTTTGGCATCGAATGCACAGATGACGAGGCAAGAAGCATTACAATTGACGAGAAGTGCAACCGCTGCATAAAACGAATGTGGCAGCGAAATGTGCGACTGGGCGTTATCTTGAATGGCCCGGAGGTACCATCGGTAGTCAAAGGCGATGTCGGTGGTGCTAATACTGGCGAGGAGAAGAATCGAGGTGTGAATGTCCAAGTTGCTGTGATTCGCGGTCCGGGGTATCCGCAAAAGGTTACGAGCGGTACAGGTAGTGGATGGGATGCTATAGGCGTTGTTAGATTTGCACCAAAGTCGTACATCTTGTACCCTAATATCTCTTCTTCAAGTCTTGCCAGCAATGGCAGCACCATAATTAGCAAGCACGCATTGTGTATGTATTGACCGCACACTGCCTCCACTTCCCCTTTGCATTGTGTTGAGAGCCTCAAGGGCTATAGCTGGCGTTGCTTGTACACCACTCTACCTGTGTACACCAAAGTCCTCATCGCAGTTGTTCACAGTTGTTCACAGTCGTTCACCGTGCGAGCATGGGCTGGCATTGTACACAGCTGTCCGCCTTTATCTCGTCTGCAAGAACGGTGTCCCTTCGCTGGGACGCGTTTTATAGTCTCAAGTATAGTGTTCGATGGTGAGCAGTCGCGACGGTCTCTCGGCGCGTTCGGCGTGGGCTAAGCATGTGTCTCTACGCGTGTTGGAAACGCCTCTCGGACTTGTAGATTATGCGGAAGGCGCGTGGCATAGAGCGAAGGGTTGACAATGTACGTTGCGAAGCGCGCCGAGGCAATGAACCAGCGGGCGCGAATAGTCAGGTTCAGGAGGTGGTGTAGCAGGCAGTATGCGCGTGTATGAGAGCAACTGTGTCGGAAACAAGGCCAGAGGCTGTCTCGCAGGGTCCGATGCGCGGCCGCTTAGTGCCGGCTACAATCGATAAGTTCCGACGGACGTTCCGATGGACTCACCACTCCAACACAAAGCCGCCATCCGACTCTGGATACTGCATCGTTCCCGCCACATTACAACCATATCACCACACATCTCGCCTCTAACAATATGCCCGAAGTCGAGGGCGCCCCGGCACACGGCGCTGTAGCTCACCTCCTACCACAAACATACAAGCGACTGGTCTCGGAATGGCTGGAAGAGGACACGCCGAGCTTTGATTATGGAGGCTTTGTTGTGGGCGAGGAAATGTCCGAGGCGAAACTGCTTGGGAAAAGCGAAGTGCGTGGTCAGTCTCTCTGTTTTGGTCTCAGCTAACATTGACAGGGCATCGTAGCAGGCGTCCCCTTCTTCGATGAAGTCTTCCGACAGCTGGGCTGCACGTGCGTCTATTGCAGTGATCTACATTGTCGGACCCGGTGTTGACATCTGATAGTGTAGAGTGGCACGTCAAGGAGGGTACCTCCTTCCAGCCCATAACTCACTGCGCCACGGTGCGCGGCCCTGTCCGCCACCTCCTCCTCGGCGAGCGAGTGGCTCTCAATACTCTCGCCCGGTGCTCCGGTATCGCCACCAAGTCTAACCGTCTACTTACCCTTCTACGCGGAGCTGGCTACCCAAACATCCTCGCCGGTACCAGGAAAACTACCCCAGGTTTTCGACTCGTGGAAAAGTATGGCATGCTAGTGGGTGGCGTGGATGCGCATCGAGTTGATCTGAGCGCAATGACGATGCTGAAAGACAACCACATCGTCGCCGCAGGGAGCATTACCAACGCTGTGAGAGCTGCTAAAGCGGCGGGTGGTTTCGCAATCAAAGTCGAAGTCGAATGCCAATCGTTTGACGAAGCAGATGAGGCTATCGCTGCTGGTGCTGACATCGTCATGTTGGACAACTTCACCCCTGAGGGCGTTCAAGTCGCTGCCAAAGACCTGAAAGACAAGTGGGGTCGGGGTACTGGAGACAGGAAACAATTCCTCGTCGAGGTAAGCGGTGGTCTTACCGAACACAATGTGGAAAAGTATGTCTGTGGGGATATTGATATTGTAAGTACAAGCAGCATACACCAAGGAGTACCGCATGTGGACTTCAGCTTGAAAATTGTACCCAAGAGTCAGAAGGATGGCGGGGAAAGCCTTGCAGTATGATCAGAGGGTGAGCAGACGAAAAATGTGAGTACGTCTTTGGTGTCTTGAGTCCTGAGAACCGGCTGATTGACATGGATCACGACTATAGTTATGAAAAGTCTTGAAACATCTGCCGAGTTATCGTGCAATTTATTTTCCGTTGCGTTTCAATCATGTTCGCGTTTCCAGGCACAGCTGCTACGCGCACATCATGTCTACCATCGATGGCATTCCGCATTCACCTTCACTTCTGCCGCTGACGTCGAAACTCCCGAACGACCTAGATAATAGTAGATGAAACCCGAGATTACCCTGCTATTGTGCGCCTACATAACAAAGAAGCGTAGAGAAGCTAGGTGGCAATGTACGATTGTGCGATTGTGAGTCCAACAGCTACAGCGTTTCATTTTACCATCACAATGTCCCTTACAGACCAACCGTAAACCACCTTCTATGCTTCACGTCCATCTTCCTATCACACAATATCATCCCCTTCCACCGCCAACCACGTTGGTTTTCTCAAACACATACTCCGATCATTGCCATCCGCTTCTGCAGGACAGACGCACAAACATGCGATCAAGAGTACTCTTTACTACAGTACTAGCCGCCCTGAGCAACGCTCATGAAGATCATCAGAGTGAAGGCGGGCAATACGAACTGACCGACGATCTAACTTATAAAAACTTCTTCTCCGCCTTTGACTTTTTTGATGGCCCAGATCCGACCAAGGGTTTCGTCAAATACCAGAACCAGGAAGATGCGATCAAACAAGGGCTAGTTGGTTACCTTGAAGACACACAGTCTGTGTTTATGGGGGTTGATTACACGACCAAAGATTCTGCTGGCCGCGCTTCCGTTCGCCTTGAAAGCAAAAAAAGCTGGAACCACGGGCTACTAGTAGCCGATATCCGTCATAGTAGGTGTCTCCTTTCAAACTGCTTGTGAGCCATACGCTGACTTTGTTTGCCCACTTCTAGTGCCTTCTTCGCAGTGTGGATCTTGGCCAGCCATGTGGCTTTTGTCATCCTCCGTAGACTGGCCTGAGGGTGGGGAAGTCGACATCCTCGAGGGTGTGAACGACTACGAAAGTAACTCTGTTACTCTGCATACAAGCACGGGTTGCATGGTTGATAATTCAACATCAGCGGGAGGAGGATCTGGTGCAGCCGGCGACATCGAAGCAGCACCATTCACTGGTCTCATGTCTACAGACGATTGCGACGTCGCGGCGCCAGGCCAGCTCAAAAACGTTGGATGTTCTATCCATGCTCCCGAGACCATGTCTGGTATTCAAACTGGCGGTAGTGGCAACACTGACACCGGCGGGTTTGCGCCTCTCCCCTCGTACGGGACGGAATTCAACAAAGCCCAAGGTGGTGTTTACGCCATGGAATGGAGCACGACCGGAATCTCAGTCTGGTTCTTTCCTCGTGAATCCCAAGGCTTCACTGAGAACTTTGTTTCAAACACAACGGTTCCTGATCCATCTCGCTGGGGCACACCTATAGCGCACTTCAGCGGTTCCGGGTGCGACTTCTCGGAGCGCTTCAAAGATCTGAAACTCATCTTCAATACTGCTTTCTGCGGCGAATGGGCAGGCGCTGAGTGGAATAGGTTGTGTGCCAAAAAGACTGGGGTCGCGACTTGTGATGAGTATGTTCGTGATAACCCAGAGGTTTTTAAGGAGGCATACTGGGAAGTCGCTGGGTTGAAGTGGTTCCAGAAGGGCGCGGCGCAGAAGCGTGCTTATCCTCCTACTATCGATGTCAGGACGCGAAGCAGGTGGTTTGTCTGGTAGGTAGTTATCCATCATACCAGAATTTACTGTGCAAGTCGCGCCTAAGCCGTTAACGTGGTCTACTTTCTGATGTCATTCGACCATTGTCTTGCGATCGTCGCATCCAATGTCCAGAGATCTCTTTTTCAGAGAAATTATTACGCGGAGTAGGAGCATGGTAGCTTTGTCACAGCTCCAGGTACAGAATTGTGTAGAATTTGATCGGGGCTCCTGTCGACAAGCGCGGGAGTCCAGAATACACCCGTGAGCGTGCTCACTGTTCACAGCCAATTCTGCCTCATAGAATGTAATAATCGCCAACGACTCGTGATTTCCTCCAATCTCTCAGATAGTATATCTAAACCTCGGGCTGTCGTCACCCATCTCTGCAATATCCTCGTCAGTCATTCCCTCAACCAAATGCTCCTCCTCGCCCTTCTCACGCTTCGTATTGATTCGCCCAAGTTGGAACCACATGATAGCATAGCATACGCATGCAAAACTGACCATGGCCATGGTAATGCCATGACCCTTGATAAAGCGGGGTCGGTCTGCTGTAGGATATATCTGATCTTCATTAGTACACGATCCACAGGGAGTCCGGCAGGTGAAGAAAAACTTACAAAAGCACTCATGATACCCGCACAGTTACCAATACTCAACTGCAGCCCCGTTGCGGTTGTTCTCTTTCCATACCGCGGCAAATTCGTCGGCAGCCAAGCCAGCGGCAAACCAACACAAACATACAATCCCATTGCGACGAGGAAACAACCCGCATAGTGAACGCCAGAGCTGGCATCGCTAATCAACATGGCATATCCAACAATACTAACCACGCCAAGCAAGATGGTGTAAAACCCGCGCTTTTGCTGTTTGTCCGAGAAACGCGCAACAACCAGGTACGTGATGGCACCCAGTGCGTAACACGGAATAGTAAGGACCTGTACCATCGCGCTGCTAGCGGTAGTGTTGATTGACCTGATGATGGTTGGCAAGAAAGTAGAGTACCCGTAAAGCATGGTATCGCTCCCAAACTGTGCGAAGCAGAATACCCAGACCTTCCAGTCCTTGACGCACTTGCGCACATCGTCCCAATGGAACTCTGCTGCTTTCTTGGTGTACCCAGTCTGGCGCTTGAGACGAGCTGCGGCGAAAGCCTTCTCCTCGGCAGTGAAGAAGTAGGCCGTTTCTGGGGTGTCGGGAAGAATGAACCAGGTTGCAACACCTAGAACACAGGTAGGAAGTCCCTCTATAATTATGATCCAACGCCATCCGCGGAGACCAGCCGTGCCGTCCAGGTGCCCGATTGCGTAGGCAAGGAGACCACCGCATGCTCCAGCAAGCGCAGCAGAGACGAAGAGATATCCAATGCGCAGGGCCAGTTCGCGTTTGGTGTAGAAGAACGTCAGGTAAACAGCCATTCCAGGGAACAGACCGCCTTCAACAGCACCAAGTAGCAAACGACATGCGATCAAGCCGCCGTAGCTCTGCACGATACCAGTCAAGGTCGCGATAATGCCCCATGCGACGGTGATGAATGCGATCCATCGCGAAGGCGTGAGTTTCTTCAAGACCAAATTCGACGGGACCTCGGAAAGAATGTATGTTACGAAAAGAATCGACACTGCGGTCTGAAACTGAGAATCGTCCATATCAAGGTCTTCCTGTAAACCATAGAGTCGCGCATTGCCGATGTTGACACTGTAGTCGTGTCAGTCGGATTCTCGGGCAAATTGTCAACTTCCAATTTCCAACCATTAGGAATTGTGTTTCTTCATCCCTCTGCTCCAAGCGGAAAGAGTGGTGTAACAAGCAAGGAAATTTCCAAAACTGACCGATCGAGAAAACTGAGCAAGTACAGCAGCATTACCGCCGGAATGACGAAAAGATCAAGCTTGCGCACAATCTTTGCCTCGAGAACCGGATCAATGCTCTCCAGCTGTGTCACCAATTCATCGCTCTCTCGCGCAGCATCTGGCACCGCTGTGTCGTACTGTTTCTCGATATCGCCCATGGTTTCGTTTTCGTCAGGCGCTCGCGTCTAGTTCCTCGGAGAATTAAAGGCGAGACAATGATCGATGACTGGACACGCGAGGAAAAAGGGCCTGTCGCGTGAACTTTGCAGTCGCAAAGTGTTTTTTGTCTGGAGGGAAAAAGAATGGTGAACGAATGGCAGCGTCCCGAGTCTTATCGCATCTAGGTAGCCAAAGGGCTAATCTGTCATCCTGTCGTACTCCAACGTTTTTTTTGCCACGATAGGGAAATACTCATGCTTTAAATTTGTCGGCTTCAACATCGGACGAGTCTGCGAGGGCCCACTTTCTGGACGACTATGCCGGCGGGCAGATCCAAGGCGGGGGCCTTGGGGCCAATGGAGCACCGAGCTAGCTGTTTATGGTATGACGTCGACGGCTACCCTACCTGTAACACCTATCTGGCCGCTGGGCAACTGATAACGCACCACACCGTTTCCCTGGTCGTTGTCTGCCAATGTTCCAAGGTTGGGGGGATATGTCAAACGAAGGATGGGGGTGCTCTCATGCCTTTTGCGTGAAGTGGCGTGGACAATGTTCTCTCTGTCTTGACGTCTTCATCGCATTAGCCTGCTGTCAAGTATCGCTTAGGCAATGCGATTAGTCCTTAGTCGTACGTTGAACCAAACGATTAATATAGCGGGAGCTGTAGACGTAATTGCATCATACTGCGCATTTTTGTGCATATTAACGCTGATCTGGGACACAGCTTCTTCAACGCCCGCTCATCACCTACTGAAGCTATTCAAGTAGAGCCTTGTACTCGCAATCAGATAGGCATCCTTAACCCAGCCCAGACGATGTCAACGATGGATAGCTGAAAGATGTTGAATCCCAATCGATAGGAATCACGATACCAGAGTAGATATCGATCTGCGCCGAGGGATCAACAGGGCACACCAACTCATCACGCGCAAAGTCGATCTCACTCGCCGCAGGTCCTGCATCCATGGCCACGGTATTCTGGGTGCTGGCACCGGCAATGCACGACCGTGCAATAGCCCGAACTTCCTTTACCATCTTCTTTCCGAGAGGCCAGAGAGTCGCCATTGTGTTCAAGAAGCCGATACTCAGACGGACACGATCTCGCGCGATCGACAGCGCGTGTCCATCTAGTATGTACGTGCACGCGGACACTTGTACGGCAGCGAGCTGTGAGGTGATACACATGGCGAAGACGTTATGCTTTTCGAGAGCGCATGGGATTGCGAGGAGCTTGGTATGTATCTCTGTCGCTTTGAGCACACGCGCGGTATGTGCGTTTCGTCCCGCTTTCGGTCTGAGTGTGAAGGGAGAAGGTGCCTGAAACGCCTGGGTGGTCATCTCTTCGGGACAGTATCCAAGTGACGAGAAAGGCCGATGTATCGCTGAGATAGCTCTGTCATGGTCAGCACACCAGGAACAGCACATTCAGGGGTTGACTACATTGCAGCACACAGGTGTGCCATAAACCTATACCAAGTATTATTAGCTACCACTCTTGGTTTGAACTTGCTGGTTGTGTAGCATACATCACCTCATCGACTTCGCCGTTTAGTCGAAGCGGATCCTTCTTACAAGCCGGAAGTAACGATGACCACGTCGCGAGTTTCGTATCGCAATACTCAATCAGGGCCTCGTTTACTACAGCAGTTTCGAGATAGTAGTTCATGACTAGCATGATCAGTTTCTTAACCACGGCCATTCTGTATCCCTACGGAACGTGCTTACCGTAGGCGATGACCATAGCAATGTCATAAAGATACACTATTGACGAGTATACCACCTCAATCTCTGCAAACTCACGAGCTTGGTACTCAGCCCATGTCGCTACAGGCGGAATATTCTGCCCATATTAGCATTTCGACCATAATGGCATACTATTCCAACGTACCCCCGACTCAAAATACTCATCGTCACACGGCAAATCAACCGTGTTCGGTACCAGAAGCAACGGGTAAAAGGGCGTATTCGTGACGACGGCGAAATGCTGATCCACGATGTAAAGGATGTAATACGTCCGTCTCCAGCACTCTTCCAGCATCGCATCATTCTCACCGTACGCTCGTGCAAAGTCTCTTTCGTTCATGCAGAGTTCCAGTGCCATGGCGGTACACGTGCTGAGTTTCTTGCGAGCTTCGACTCTATAGTCGCAATGGAACTCGGCGAGGGCGAAGAGCATCAGCGCCTGCACATTGAACGGTGTATGCGCAAGGTTCGGTGACGTGACGGCTTCCAGAGCTGTCATGTAGTAGGGCTCTGATGGTGTCCAGGGGGCGTAGATTGAGCCTATCCATTCCAAGACAGATAGAAGTGTAGTCATCCCATGGTTGTCCTGTGCACGCCTCGATTGTAGGTTATGCAAGGGCAGGACGACTGGAAAGGGAGGCCAGAAGTATTCGAAATATAATTCCAACAGTCGATTCTTGTCAACTTTGAAAGCCACATGGTTATGTTGGTCTTGAGAGGGTAGGATCGGTATGGAATCATCTGCTGAGCTGCTAGTGGGCGTCCCCAGGGTAGACTGATTAGAAGACGATGTTGTTGATGTGCTGTATTCTTCACTGAGAAAACCGTCGTGTTGGGTTGCAGAATGCTGTGCGTTGCCAGCCTCCTGTTGCAGTCGCAAGCGTCGTTCTGCAAGTGCAGCCTTGTTCAAGCCTCCTCTTCTGGACTTCTGATAGACACATTCTTTCCCATCGCGCCTACACCTGTTGCAAATTGGTTGCGTAGAGTCGCATTTTACGTGTCTACTGCGACACTGTACGCATGCCAGCACTACTCGATCGATGCGTTTCGAATCGGATGATGGCTCCATGGTCAGGTGACGGCGAGGGCGCGAAGGCTGATACAGGTTTTCGGTAGCAACGCAGCGGGAAAATCAAAGTATTTTCAGTACAAAATTTGATATAGGAGGGACAAAGAGGCAAGCATGATGCGTAGGGCTGACGGGACTGGTCATACGACATGACGCCTTTCCAAGATGGAGGCTGCGTCTGCCTAGTCGGCAACAGTCGGACGTGCATTTGGGGGCCGGTATTTGAAGGCGCCTAACACAACCAAAAATCCTGAATACGTGCTGGTAGTAATTGAAAAGTATAATCACATGTGGCACGACGCTTGTGTTCCGCTATGCAACACGTATAGTGCCGTCATTACTTCCATTCATTCGCAAGCCTTTCTACCCTACCATAAACTAGAAATAATTGCACTAATAAGTCCACATGCTGCCTTCATGATACGACAGGCCAACGTAGCAACATCCAATTCGGGTCTCAATGCCAAACATGTAATCATATGCGTTCCAGACCTGACGGGCATATTCCGTACCAGCTGGGGAATGTCGCTTTTCCATCGTATATCTATTATTGACGGTGAGAACGCAGTGGGGACAGACTGCGAGCCTATCGCAGCTTGCCATGCTCTTGGGCCTCTTTGACTTGTTCAAAGACCTGCATTACTATGTTAGCTGTCTGAACCCCGCAACCTCGGATAATGTAGTGTCACATACCTTGAGCATCTTTCTGCGCGCACCGAGAGCGTTGACGCCACGTTTCTCCAAGCCTTCATCATCGAGCTCGATAAGCTCCTGCCACTTGAGATCCTTCAGGTTATCTGTGTACTTGTGCAGGCGGAGACTCCGAAGCCAGTTGGGAATGTCCGAAAGCAGTCCAGGGTCAGTGGGGTCCTCCGGGGGCTTCGAGCTGCCACGACGGCCTCGGGGAGATCGACCGCGGTCAATGTTGTCACCGAGGAAGCCATGGCCGTCATTGCTGCCACCAGCAAGGCCGAACTGGGCGAGGTTCAATGCGCCCATGCCGTTGTTCATCATACCACCACCGTAGTCAGCAGCCAAGAAGCCGTTGGCCTGAGGCGAGGTAAAGTTACCCATGGCACCCATGCCCTGGCCCTGCATGGCGAAGCCAGGGGAGCTGGGGCGAGATCGGCGACCTTGCATAGCAGCCAATTGTTGGGCTTGGAGAGCAGCCGCCTGTTGTGGAGTCAATACTTGACCCAGCTCGTTAGTCATGAGGATATTTCCATTGCCCATTTGAGGCATGCCAGGGGACATGGGCCCATTGTCCGAAGACCGAGCACGGCGGAACTTGCGCACATCATCCAGCTGGATGCGGTTGTTAACAGTAGACAACGCAGCCAATTTCATAGCAGTGGCGTTGGCTACCATGTCAGCCTGATTGTTCGACTGTTGGAAGTTGGCGACCATGGGCGTGCTCAGTTGGGAGGCCCAACTTCCACCTGGGGCGTAAGAGGGCGAAAGGAGTGGCATGTTGGAAGAGTTAGCCTCGAGCGCGTTCAGTGTAGTGGTCTGGACATTATTGCTGTCGTTCTGGAGAGGGAGGCGAGGCGAGCGAAGACCAGCAGATGGAGGCGGTTGAGAGAATTGACCCATGGGCGGCTGCTGGTGTTGCTGCTGGCCCGAAGACTTGGGGCGATTCGCACCCTCGTTCCAGGGTGATGCGGGCGGCGCATTGTTCTCCCTCTTGTTGTTATCTTCAGGGGCGGAGATGGTGGGAGCTGCCATGGAGCTGCGATCTCCGACGGTGCTATTGCGGTTGGACGCCGGCGCAACACCAACCACATCGGTGAATTCAGCCTTCTGCTTGGCGATAGCAGCCGCGGCGTCCGGGAACATGCGGTTGATCTGAGATGTCTCCAAGCCCGAGTTGCGTTTCCCAGCACCTGGGGATGGCGGGGGACGACCGAGACCCATTGAGTGACGGTTCTCGCCCGTGCTGAGCTTGCTCATGGCGTCGCTCAACTTCTGTGTCATGGGATCTGGCGCGTGTCAGCATGGAGAGGACTCTGTCGAGGCCTATCTGACTCACCTTTCTCTCCAAAATTAGCAGGGGACAGAACTCCAGACATGGGCACATTCTTGGACATTTGCTGCAAGACCTGGATGAAGAAGCGGATCTGCACCTGCGTCGTCTGCTGCAGCAGGGCATAGAGGGCGGCGGTCCTCTCGGCCTCGCTGAGGACGCGGAACCACTGCTCTATGGCGCTCAGCTCGTCCTTGAAGTCCTGATCGAGGGTCGCGGTCGCCATCTCTTCGAGCGTGGTTTCGTACTGGTCAATGTCGGCGAGCCATTGCTGGGCAGCGCGTTCCATTTCGTCCGGGTTGCCCGACTGTGTGTTGTTGCGACCAAAGTAGATTTCGGAAGCGGGACGAATACCACGGTTGGCGAGAGGGGAGGGGAAGCCGCCCAGATCAGCGGAGGCACGGAGGTGGTGGTTGGCACCGAGGGAGTTTCGGGCCTGGGGCGGGCGGAGCGAGCTGGAGCCCTCGGGCGTGCTGTTTCTGTTCGCAGCTATGTGACTGGCAGACATGGCGGCGGTGGACGTGGGAAAGCGTGGGTGGCAGTGGGGAGGTTGAAATTCTGGCCGGTGGTGTTAGTATGGTCGGGCGAAGGCAACTTGGTCGCATGCGGGATGCTGGCAGACGTACAGTGTGGGTAGGCGGGTACACGGGTGGGCGGTAGTAATGTGTGCACACGAGTCCTGCAGTCCCAGCTGTGCCTCAAAGGACGTCGAGGTGCGAAATATCAGGGGAGTTCCAGTTGGGCGCGAGGGCTGATGGGTGCCGGGGGATGCGCTTGGCCGGGATGCACGGGCAAGCAGCGCAGCGAGAAGAAACGGCGTAATATATCAAGGTACAGAGAAGGGAAACGTCGGCGAGAGAGCGTGGGAGGTGGAAGAGCGGAAAAGAGCTCGCTGCGAGAGACGTGAAGGGGGGCCAGTGTCATGGTCTCACGGCTCGAAAAGGCGTTGGTTGTTTTAGCGCGGCGGACTAGCGCTGGTGCTCACCTGTTACAGACAAATGGGGCAGGCAATGTGGGCAAGCTGTCTTCTTGCACGGCTATCATGGTCATCTCCGACTGCCTGGGCCATGTCTGCAGCCTGTCCTGGGTGACTGTGAATTCCACGAGCGTCCGTGGAGCACATCTCCGCACATCTCTCCACACGCCCGCCCACCCAACGGCATGGCACTTTCACTGTTTCGAGCCAGTGCCAACGCTCAGACACGCAGTAGTCGGTAGCCTCTCCAGGCCTGCCGTGCCTACTGCTTATCGGCGTCAAACGTCCCGGGAAACAAAAGAACTTGTTGCCGAGACGCCTTCATGCACCGACTGCTGCTAAAGTTAGCCGTTCGGAACCCTGGGCACAGCCGTCGTGCGTCTTCGCGTCGTGTTCCATCATTGCACGAGTGTCGTCGATGCCTGACGGGGGCCCACTTATTGCCTGGTCAGACATCTGATGCTCGGCAGGTACATGCACTAACGGCAGGAGCCACATGCTCTGGAGAGCACTGCTTAGGAATGGCTCATAGTGACAATTGCCATGTACTACCTGTCGTCATGGAAAACAATATCAAGAGGAACAATGCCATCCAATTGAATCTTGGCCCTGAATCAAATTTGACCCAGTTTCCTCATGGCACTACTAAACGGACCTGGTGGTAACCAATGATCGTGGTCAACCAGCCAGTATCTAGACATACGTCGTCCCAAGCACATTGCTCCGTGGAACCAGACAGCAGACTGGTCCAAGATCCTGCACAAGTCCCGTAGTAGATGATGTTGATACATTCCGGTCTACGTCTCCGCTCGCGTTAGCAGACAAATCCGTACAGTGAATGCAAAACTTTTCTCGGTTGCAATGGGTATCTTGTTATTCTAATCTGCCGTGCTCTCGTCTCATCATGACGCTGCCGCTTGTTGCGATTGCTGTGCCGCCGACTGTATTTGGATAATCTGGCTCCTCTGTTAGCACGACACGCGGCAAGATGCACACAGAAAGCATACCTCGCCCTTGATCTTGTCGCTCTTGTCCTGTATTCCCTGGATCTGCTTCTCAATGTCCTTGCTGCTTCCAGTCAGACAACACTCTCTTTCCTCGCAATCAGCCCACATACATCTGCTTGTCGATGAATTCGAGGCGACCGTTAACTGCCATGACAGCCTCTGTCTTGTCCTGCTTCAATAGCACTGGCCCGATCTGCTTGTAGATGTTCGCATCGTCGTCGAGTATGTCGAATTCCTGTAATGGCAGTGATGAGTACGAATTACGACCATGTGCGGGCAGCGTCCCACCTTCTTGACCGTGCTATTCTCCTGCTGCTGTGACTCGAGCTTCTGGCGTGCTTCTACTGCAGTTCCGAGCTCTGTTCCGAGATTAGCCAACGATTTGCAAGCAGGGCGGACGGCTGACCAGCCTGGAGACTCTGGTAGCTGTCAGACAGCGCCTGGAGCTTCTTCTGCACGTCTGCCATGGCTTTGGTGATGCTGAGTAACGCGTTACAGAAAGTTGGCCGCAGTCTTGTTCGGAAGTCGCGAGTGGGATGCTGAACTTTCTCAATGCGGTTAGAAGCAACGCGGGGCGGGCTAGGTGCCTTGGCCGTACCTAGAACGACGGTCACCTCCAGGGCTCTTGTGTACAACTGCAAGCCCAATCCCGACAAGCCAATCTCGAGTCACATTCCACTCGAATACCGTCCCTCTCAGCTGCCATTTCCTCCGTTACCTCACACAGTCGCCCCGGCCTTGCGAAACCACAGGCAACCAACACGCGAGTGCCCCACTCACATCGCCCTTCGCCGCTCGTACATCCAGCCCTCACGACTCAAGCGGCGCGCGCCCCAGGATTCACACTCGCCGAAGCTTCCACGAACATCCCACTTCAGCTATGAGTAACGCCGACTTTCTCGGCCGGGCCATCGAGACGGTCAAAAAGGCAATTGAGACAGACACGGCGGGCGAATATGAGAAGGCGTACCAGCTGTACTACAGCGCTCGTTAGTAGCCCAGGTATAGCCCATACGGACTTGTGCGCTGACTCCTTACGCAGTTGAGCTGTTCATGCTCGCTCTCAAATGTACTGTGGCCGTCCTTGTAGAACCGACAGTGGTGCTAATACTCAGCAGGGGAGAAGAACCAGAAGTCCAAGGACATGATCCGCGGCAAGGTAGCCGAGTACATGGAGCGCGCAGAGAAGCTCAAGCAACATCTGAATCAAAACGACGCCTCGAATCGCAAGAAGCCAGCAGCCATGGGCTCAAATGGCAAGACAGCGGGCGGAAGTGGGAAAGGCGGAGGGTAAGCATTCACTCCGGGCATGTAAAGTCACAATTTCACCACTAACCCCTGTTAGCGACGAGGATGAAGGCGAACAAGACGCCGACTCCAAAAAGCTCCGCGGAGCGCTCGCGGGCGCCATTCTCTCCGAGAAGCCCAATATCCGATGGGAAGATGTAGCAGGTCTGGAGATGGCGAAAGAAGCACTCAAGGAAGCCGTCATATTACCCATCAAGTTTCCGCATCTGTTTACTGGCAAGCGACAACCATGGAAGGGCATATTACTCTACGGACCACCTGGTACGGGTAAGAGTTATCTGGCAAAGGCGGTCGCTACCGAGGCGAACAGCACATTCTTCAGTGTCTCCAGTTCCGATCTCGTCAGCAAGTGGATGGGTGAATCAGAACGGTAGGTCAAAACAACATGTGTTGATGCGACACAGCAACTGACACCATGCCAGACTCGTAAAGCAACTCTTTGGCATGGCTCGCGAGAACAAGCCCTCGATTATCTTCATCGACGAGATTGACGCCCTCTGCGGACCTCGAGGTGAAGGAGAGTCGGAAGCATCGCGACGTATCAAGACGGAATTGCTAGTGCAGATGGACGGTGTAGGCAAGGATTCCAAGGGCGTGCTCATTCTTGGCGCAACCAATATCCCCTGGCAGCTCGACTCGGCCATTCGACGACGATTCCAGCGAAGAGTCCATATTTCACTGCCAGATACCCCTGCCCGGATGAGGATGTTTGAGCTCGCAGTCGGCAACACACCTTGCGAGCTGAACCAAGCCGACTACAAGAAGCTGGCAGAGCTCAGTGAGGGATACTCTGGGTCTGATATCTCCATTGCGGTACAAGACGCGCTCATGCAGCCTGTGCGGCTGATCCAAACGGCGACGCACTACAAGCCTGTCCAAGTAGACGGTCAAACAAAGTGGACGCCGTGCTCGCCTGGAGACCCACAAGCAGAGGAGAAGTCATGGACAGATCTGGATGGCGATCAGCTGCTCGAGCCACCTCTCAAGGTCAAGGATTTCATCAAGGCAATCAAGGCTTCAAGACCGACTGTTAGTGGCGAGGATCTGAAGCGCAGCGCCGAGTGGACAAAGGAGTTTGGTAGCGAGGGCGCGTAACTGGCTTGTTGCGATTGTTGTCCAAGGCGGTGCTTTATATCTTCGAGGCGCTTTTGATGTTTATATCCCTTCTAGCATAGCGATTCCAGGCCGTAGACGGACCGGCCGGCGTTGATGCTTCAAATACACAACCAACTTGAGCTTTTCTTCCCTGACCATTTTCGCCATCCACAAAAATTCCAACCCGGCTAGTCATTAGAAAAGTCAGTACACTGCCATGGGCCATCACATTGCACGGTAAAAGTTGTCAAGCAATGGTGATTCATTTATCTACACAGGGCCAGACCAGCCGAGGCTAGTCGATAGCATAATCAGGGTGGATGAGGGGATGAAGGGGAAACATTGGGGGGAATCTGTGTGTGAAACAACCTGACCTAACCTAACCAAAACAAGCATCCCACCGCGAAAACAATGCCACTCTACACTCCGCCAGCCTTAGGTATCATCAAGAGGCTCAGAGATCCTCGTCGTGTTTCCTCGCATCGTGTCTTTCATGCTAATGTGCCCATGTCACAATTCCAAATCGAACGCCACTCATGCATCGTGTCCCATATGGATGATTCTCCACAAGTCCGTAAAGTTGATCGTCCGAGAATGGCCTTCTCAGCCTCTAGCTAAAGTAGGCTTGTGCGGTACGCTGCTGCTCCGGTGTCAGAGTCGCTGCAGCTTGGCCTAGATCGGTGCTAGTCGCCTGGATGAGCGCCTTGACGGATGCGACGACGCGGTTCGCGGTCTGTCCCTGCAGCGTCTCGGCCTCGAGAGCTTGCACGACGTAGTTGAAGACCTTTGCGGGCTGGGAAAATACGGCTTGGTTTTGCCTGTGAAACAATTAGTGGGGCTCTCTTGCGTAACCTGCTTCACGCGAGGTAGACTTACTGTTCAATCAGTTGGGACAAGAAGGCATACGCATATGGCGTAGCCTCCTCGTCGTTGGTAATGGGGAGGGTGTCGATCCAGGCTGCGGCAACGCTGTCCCAATTCGCCACCTTGCTTGCATTGTAGTGTAGGATCTTGGCGATTGCAGCTGATGCATTCTCTGTCGCAAAGATGTCATCATCCGCGCGGGCATTGGGCCTTTGTGTGACCTGGAAGAGTGTCTCTAGCGAGGCAGCAACAAATTCTGACCAGTTCTCTCCACCCTTGTGGGCTGCGACACCGACACCATATACTGCTGCCTGCCGATTGGCAGGAACATCGTCCTGCATACCGTCAATGAGGGGTTGGATGATTTGGTCTTTGTATTGCCATGACTCTGGGCCGCAGAACTCTAGCACATCGTCGTAGATGCAAATCGCCCATTGGCGTTGAGTAGGGTCGGGGTTGACCACGGCCATGCTGTAGAACTCGATCAAATTTGCCCAGTGAGGCAAGAACGAAGTGCCCATGGTCTTGAAGATGCTGTGGAATGCCTTGTTCATGTCCGACAAAAGGTTCTGGTCGTCTTCAATCGCGAAGAGAATATCTTCCGAGGCTTCCTCGCCATCCTCATTGTCGGCTTGCTCCTCAATGCGTTCTTTGACGCGGATATTGTAGTCTTGAAGCACAGTCCTAGCGGACTCGATGAAGGTGGTCATGTGGGCGTCCGTCAGGCAGTTGCGGCCGATGCACTCGAGGCACTCGTAGAAGCACTGGTACATCTCGGCAAGGGTGTCAATGGCGGGCTCGGTGCTGAGAACTTCGAGGACGCGCTCGACAGTACGTCCCCACAGTGCACCGAGCTCTGTTGACTCGGGACCATGTGCCTTTTTGTATGCATTCAACAGTGCCGGAACACACTTGGCGGATGCGACTCGTACGGGGTCGTGGAAGAAGAAAGCTAGACCTGGAAGGGCAATCTTCTCCATGATCTCGTTCACGTAGGGCTCAAAAGCATCCTCCAGCACTTGGGCGTAGATGACGATGAGCTCGATAGCCATGTGCTTGTCGTCGAGGATGCTGGTCTTGATTCCAATGACCTTGCCCTTGAGTGGGACCAATTCCCATCCTTCTTCATCTTGAATCTGAGCAACCTGTTCCTCGTCATCAAGCAGTTGGATGTCAGCCTTGGCTCCAGCAAGCTCGGTCAGGGGTGGGATGACACCGGCGAGGAAAGGAACAAATTCCCGTCCTAGAACACGGCACATGCGGCCCCAGCAGTGAAGCAGATACGAGGCTTGCGGGTCATCAGCCTCGGAGACGCTGTTTTGAATCCGGCCAAGCAGTTGTACAAGATTGAGCGCATCCTGGCCCATGCGGTCCTTTCCGACAGCCAAAGCAATGAGAGTTGCGCATTCCATGGCCTTGGCACGGAGAAGTCTGTATTCTTTCGACTGTTCCTCTTGTAGGACGTTGAATAGAAGAGGCATGAGGGTATCGTAGTACTTGGAAAAGGCAGCCTCTGCAGAATCCGCAACAGTGGCAATGGTGGACAATGCTTGTTCCTGCACGAAGCGCTTGGGGCTCTGCAGAAGCATGAGCAAATGGTTCAGCAGCTGGTCAAGGTACGGTTCAAGAATGTTCTTCTCGGCCTCCTCGCAGAAGTTGACGAGAGCGGCAGCAGCGTGCGCTTGTACACGCGGCTCCGAGGATTCCAGGACTGGGATGATGTTTGGGAGGACGGCCTGATGGTACTTTTCCTGCATGGTGCCAGCAAAGTCGGTCGACATCTGGCCGACAGCGTTGCAGGCAGCCCATCGCACACGAGGATGGGGGTCTCGGAGCGCAGGCAGGACGAGATCCAGCACCTTGTCTAGCTCACCAACCATCAGTTCACGGCAGCCCTCGGAGATGGCTGATATGGCCATGAGAGCTGCGTGCCTGTCGCGCCATGCTGAAGAGGTCATCATGCGAGGCAGCCAGTTGAAAGTCGGGGGCAGAATGGCTTGTCCACCGAGCTTGTTTGCCAGACGGTCCATGGCCTGTTCTCCGGCTACGTGGTTAGAGTCACTCTCTTCATCCAAGTCTTCAGAAACGTTCCACTCCTCAGCGTCGTCGTCGTCGGCGCCAACGTCGGTCATCAGAGACAGACATTGGGTGACCATGTCGTTGGTGAAGTTGGCATCCTTCTTGCACATGACAGGGGCGTTGTCGGCGAACGTGGCCATGAGTTCGAGGGCGTTTTGTCGGGCCGTCTCTCCCAAATCCTTGTCCTGGATGACGGAGATGCTGAACTGGACGAGGCTGTTGAACAGAGGCTTGAACATCTTGGGCGCGACTTCGGCGAGATCGATGAGCGAGACAATGGCCTTGGAGAGGAGCTCTGCATCGCCGGAATCCTTGATGGGTGGCAGAATGTTGAGAATCTCTCCGATGAGAGAGTAGTACTTGGACTGGGCCTTTTTGGTGATGGAGCGGAAGAAGGACGCAAAGGCTTCAACGGATGCGATTCGGACCTGTGAGGTGTAAGCGGAGCATGTCTAGGTGCATGAGGCACGCGTACCGATGTCTCGCTGTCGGCAAAGCCGCCCTTGAAGGCAGTCATGACCACATCTTCGTGCTGCTTCTCGATGATCTGCGGGGTTGTTGAGAATATCCTGAAGGCGTTCTCGCGCTGCGCGGGGTCTGCGGACTGGCTGGCCTGGAAGAGTGCGCCCAGCAGCTCCGGCCATGCAACACCTGGGTGGTATTAGACATGCTTGTGTGAGATGTGCCGTTTCTTCGTACCTTCATCTGTGTGCTGGCGAGCGAGCTCGGCCACGGCATCTCCGACCTTGGTGCGCACCGAGTTGTCGGTCTCATTGGCGAGGCACTGGAGCAGCTTCGCGCGTATGGCCTCGCGCTCGGGGGCATTGAGGGTCAGGAAGAGGTCGGCGGTCTGGCCGGAGGGCGCCTTTCGCGGTTTCGACGACTGCCGCCTGAAGATGACGGCGGCGAAGGTGCGTGTCTGCCATGGCGTGTAAGCTACAAGGGCACGCTATGTACGGGATTAGAGGCGTACCGAGGTGTCTTGGGCCAGCTCAATCTGCTCCGAGAGGCCCATCAGGAGCACTTCGGGCCTCTGGGCCACCCATTCGTCGTTCAGCTGCTGCTCGGCGGCCGTCCGCTGAACATTGTCGGGCGACTGGAGACCCTGCAGCAGGGTGGCCAGCGCCGTGTGCACCTCGGCAGGGAGGACAGACATGTCGTCGTATGCGTGTGTGTCTCGTGTGTGTCTCGTGGGGTGTGGCCCCGGTCTGGTGTGTTGTTGTTGTTCGCAGCGGACGGTGGTCGCTAGGCCGGTGGTGCTTGCGGAGCGCGTGTGACGTGGTGGTGTTTCTCGAGTCGCGCCCCTGCTGCCGTCGAAATACGCAGAAGCCGCGTGTGCTCTCTCTTTACAGACGTCGGTCGGCGGCGGGATCGGGGGGGCTTTGGGTCGGCAGTGTTTGGGGTTGCCGTAGAAATAATTTCATTCATCAACTGTTTTGGCGGGGCTGGCTTCGCGAGTCGGCCTGTCCCAAAAAAACAAGGGTGCGTGGGAGAGGGCAACCCCACCATGCCATTGGCTGTTCTGCCCTCTCACCGCCGACTGTACGTGACTGGGCGCAAGCCCAACCCTTGCAGCCGGCAACAACACTAACAGTCGTCGTGCCTATATGAACAGACGCTGGGCGTCTCTGCCTCTGACACGGGCTATCATGCACTTCCTTGTTCAGCCCTTGGTGTTGTAGGCTGTAGGGCAGTCTGTGTAGTCTCGACGGCTGCGTGCATGTGACCGCTTTGTCAGAGATAACTTGGTGCACACGACTAGATGCAAAGCCAAAGCAGTATTACACCCACCATAGATAGCATCCGCTCGAGCAGCAGCAGCAGTGAAATGAGCGCCGTGTTTAGACTCTGTAGTCTGATCTGCCATGAGCACATGGCCATGGCGACTGTCAGTTCAAACAGGGAGTAGCGGTCTGGCCCCAGCGCTTGCACCCGCACCCTCGCGTTGTTTTCGTACCCTGGCAACCACGTCGACATCCGAATTCCTCTCCCCCACTCTGCCAGCAAACTGCTTTTTGACCAGGAGCTTGGTTCGCAAGCCCACACGCCATGTCGCATACCGGTACCATGCGGGGGACGCCCAAGCCCTCGAACCGCAACCAGCCCCAGCAATTCCCCCACAGCCCGTCGGGGATTCCACGACCAGCGCTCGAGACGCATGCCTCTCACGTTGCCCAGAGCGAAGCGGGCGGCACTTCGCTCAGCGCCAGCCGCGCGAAGATGTCGAAGCGCGACGACGTAAGCTGCCCTGCTCGCCATGGACAGCCACCTGCTCATCTCATGTCTAGGCCATCCGCCGCAAGATCGAAAGCGACCTGAACAAGAAGAAGAATCCCAGCGGCCGCGTGCGACCCTCCAAGAAAGCCCCGCCGGGCACCGTCCTCGCCCTGAAGCCCTCCCCCGCGCTCCAGATCAAGCCCAATACCACCGTCGCCGAGGCCGCTCAGTTGATGGCAGCCAAGCGCGAGGACTGTGTGCTGGTTACCGACCACGACGAGAGGATCGCTGGCATCTTCACTGCCAAGGACCTGGCCTTCCGCGTCGTGGGCGCTGGAATCAAGGCTCGCGATGTCACCATCGAGGAGATCATGACCAAGAACCCCCTCTGCGCAAAGACCGACACGAGTGCGACGGATGCGCTGGATCTCATGGTCAGGAAGGGCTTTCGCCACCTTCCAGTCATGGACGAGAATCACGACATCTCGGGTATCTTGGACATCACCAAATGCTTCTACGACGCCATGGAGAAGTTGGAGCGCGCCTACAGCTCTTCGCGCAAGCTGTACGATGCTCTGGAGGGCGTCCAGGCCGAGATGGGCTCCAGCCAGCCGCAGCAGATCATCCAGTACGTCGAGGCCATTCGCCAGAAGATGTCTGGCCCTACACTCGAGTCGGTTTTGACGGGACTCCCACCAACGACCGTTTCTGTGCGCACCTCCGTCAAGGAGGCCGCGGCTTTGATGAAGGAAAACCATACCACTGCCGTCCTGGTGCAGGACAATGGATCCATCACCGGTATCTTCACCAGCAAGGATGTTGTCCTCCGTGTTATTGCCGCGGGGCTCGACCCAATGACTTGCAGTGTTGTGCGAGTAATGACTCCTCATCCCGACTTTGCGCCCATGGACATGAGCATCCAGTCTGCTCTCCGCAAGATGCATGGTGGGTATTCCTGACTTGGAGCGAGCCGAGCAACCGCTAATGTTCTGCAGACGGGCATTATCTCAACTTGCCAGTGATGAGCGACTCTGGCGAAATCGTCGGCATGGTCGACGTGCTCAAACTGACCTACGCTACTCTCGATCAGGTATGTCGGGTTGTTGAATGAAAACGTGTTTCTGCTGACTCCTCCAAGATCAACAACATCAGCACAACGGACAGTGAAGGCCCTGCGTGGAATAAGTTCTGGCTGTCTCTGGACAATGAGACTGAGTCGATGATGTCAGGCGAGGGTGGAAGCCGCGTCCACGACCATCGCTCCTACATCTCACACCACGACCGCCCTGGCCTCATGGATCGTGGCGACAGTGTACTGCCCAACGAGTCTGCTTCCCATCATGGTGACTCACCAGATCCGTCCGCTGTCGCCAGTATCCCACCCTCTCATATGGAGGACATTCCATTCCCTTTCAAGTTCAAGGCGCCAAGTGGTCGCGTTCACCGTCTGCAGGTCGTCGTATCTTCAGGTATCGAAGAGCTTATCCACAACGTAGCCAACAAGCTCGGTAGCGAGGTCGAAGCCATAGGAGGCATACCGAGCTTTGAAGACGGCAAGGTTTCCCGCGCTGGCTTCGCCCTGAGCTATCTTGACAACGAGGGTGATACTATATCCATCACTACCAACGACGACCTGGTCGAAGCTGTCAGCCTGTCCCGCATGGCGCACCGCGAGAAGGTTGACCTTTTCGTGCACCACCCCGACAAGGCCCCAATGTCCGCCGAGGTCAACCCACAGCCTGCGCTGCCCAAGCCCGTCACACCGCCCGAGTCCACCCTCCGCGAGCGCAAGCAGTTCTTCGATGAGGACGAGGAGATGCCTAAATCTAGGGGCCGGAGTCAACCAGTGCCTCTCTCGCAACAGCCGGAGATTATTGCTGGTGTTCCAAATGACCTTCTTCTACCTGGAGCTATCGGTGTACTAGCCGTAGTGATTGTTGGTGTCTTTGTTCTTGGTCGCGCTAGTCGGTAGGACTTGGGTTAGACGTCGGGTAATGTGTGTCGGAGTAGGAGCGAGAGCGAACTGTTTCTTTTGTAAGAATCTGATATCCCATAGATCCCTGGGTGTTTCCTAGCTGTTTCGGTAGTCAAATTGAATACATTTTACTTCCACAACACGCAACTTTGCATGTCGTAAGCGGGATCAAAATGTCTATTCACAAGGCCCAAGATAATCATGGCCTCTGTCCGGGAAACCACAAGGTTTTATCGCATCTTATTTCAGACTGTTTACAGGCCATGCAAGACATGCCTACCAATCAACGCAAGACGTTGCATTGTTGCAGAGGTAATTACACCCTGCAGCCTACAGCGGCGCAGCACTGAAGGATGCAAGCACTCAGACCCTCATATTCTCTGGAACTACCTTTCCGTAAACACAACCATCCTGTTGCGTGTTGTTGCAGAAGCAGAGGTTAGAGTGCTCCTGTGCTGCATGCGGCTAGCGCGCGGCGCGCCAAGCTCACTCGCTTCTGAATATTCGCATTTGTGCGGTGTCGACCTCAAGACTCCGACGTCAGGAACGACTCTCACGACAACCACCCCACCGCTGACTTTTAGATAAGACATCTTCAGTACGCAGTCCCGTACCACGTCCTCGCACTCTGCCGCTTACACAACTCGCTAGAATCAGCCGCAACCATGGTCAAGAAGCGCGCGTCCAACGGTCGTAACAAGAAGGGCCGCGGCCACGTCAAGCCCATCCGCTGCTCCAACTGCTCGCGATGCACACCCAAGGACAAGGCAATCAAGAGATTCACCATCCGCAACATGGTCGAGTCCGCCGCCATCCGTACGTCTCACGATCGCTCCGACGCCACGCCGGACACGACACCCAGCGGAGCGGCGACTCGAGGGCATTGAGGACTGACAGCACACAGGTGATATCTCCGATGCCTCCGTCTTCCCCGAGTACACTGTGCCCAAGATGTACCTGAAGCTCCAGTACTGCGTCTCCTGCGCTATCCACGGCAAGATCGTCCGGTACGTTCAGCCCCCACGAGGATTCGGATGGGCTCGTTTCTAACACACTGGCAGTGTCCGCTCGCGTGAAGGCCGCCGCAACCGTGCTCCTCCCCCACGTGTCAGGTACAACAAGGACGGAAAGAAGATCAACCCCAACCAGGCCGCTGCTAAGACTACTACTGCTTAAGTAGCGTGTGGTACGAAAAGGGAATGATCATGGCGCTTGGTGTGGGGTCTTAGGGTTCTTTCGGAATGTCATACTGGAAATGCATGAATCCAGAAGAAGGGACAGGCCAAATGACGAAATCATGGTTGAGGCTCGCTCGGGAAAGCCTGCATAAGCAGCACCGAGAGCTAGCTATGAACTTGTAGACGAATATCCAAGTCGACTTGCACCACCCTACGTCCATGTTGGTGATTTTGCTGGGTATCTTGACTGCTCGTACAGCCGGTTGGGCGTGGGGCTTATATGCTGTTCACATGCGATGTGAGCAGCACATGCTGTTGCAGGCGTTGGATACAAACGTGAAGAATTGCGACATCCAGTGCTTCGTTACTCCAGCCCAAGTCCAGCGTTCATTATGCATATCATACGGTGTCATCATTTCAGTCGTTTCGCTTCTTCCCCTCACCCAAATCGCCTCCGTCATCAACACTCCCCTTCCCAATCACTGGCTCCGGCTCGGTAGTCTCCCAGTCTTCTGCGTTTTCGTCCCATGTTTCCAGCTCTTCGTCCACTGTAGATCTGACAACACCGGACTCCTGCCCCTCCACATTTTCGCCCAACTCGATGTCCCGTTCCTCGTCCCCTGCGACGGCTGTATATCCACGTGCAGCTCTCTTTCGCTCGAGCATGCGCTTGTGGTACCAATTGCATAGGCCGAGAGCGAGAAGCGAACCGAGGACGTTGGCTACGATGTCGTAATAGTCAAAGTCACGATGGATCTTGAAACAAGTTAGTTTTGTGTAATCTTCCCATGTCCATATGCCTGAATCGTTCCTCCTTAAACGTGTCTTGACTTACAGGCAACAATCCTTGTACAACCTCACTAGCAACCCCGAGGCCAATCGTGCACACGGTGAAGGTGAGCTGCAAAACCTTCCTTCTGCTCGTCTCTAGTATCCAGTAGAAGCATAATGTGAGTAGAAAGAAGGCGATAAAATGGAGGGCTTTGTCTGATTGCTTGTACGAAGGGATCTTGTAGTCGGATGGAGAGAAACCGGCGCCGGCACTAATGAAGATCAGGGCTACGAACGCGCCTGTAGACACGTCAGCTTGGTGTTGTAGGAAAGGTGCGAGCAGGCCGAAGAAGAGTGTCCATTGACTGCTTGAGCGCAGTGCCTCAAGCTCTCTCTGACGTATGTAACGAGTCCGTGCTACCTACCAGCAAATGGCTTCCGTATGCGCATCGTGTAGTTATTCGGCTGCGGCTATAAGCGCTCAGAGAACATAGTCAGGTCGTGGGGACAGAGCGTGGCTATCGGCGGGCGGCTGGAGCTAGCGAACGCTGCGATGCTGCCTCGAGCTGGCATCTGGCGGAACTGGCTTGCAGAGACGGGCTAACCTATCGGGGTATCATGTCTGTCGATCACGTGTGGAACCTGTGAAAATCGACAACCTGGGAAACTGCGGGTAGACCCAGGTCGCAGCTCTGAGTCCTGGTACCTGACGCTATCGCTGCTGGCTTGTATTTCGGGTTTGGTTTCAGCATTGCGCTTAAGAAAACACGGGGCGTCCCCACGGACGAGAGTACGGAGAAGCTCGTGTTTGCTGAGCTGCATCAAGGTCTATTACACTTCACAGGCTTGCGCCGTACTATGCACTTGTACAGCTGCAAAATACGATGCAGAGAACATGTCCAGGGTGGGTTCTGCTGGTTATGGCGTTGGGAAGATGAACTCCTCCCGTGAACGTGACCCAGATACGCCCAGGGAGCACAGTCCATGCCATCGGCGCCATGTCAGCGTGTGCGAGGCGACTGGAGGCGACGATGGAGCATCTCAGGCGTGCACAGAATGAATTTCCGTGTTGGAAAATACTGCCGACGAGTGGGCGCCGGGGTCAAGGCTTCTGATATCCGCATGTGGGTGATTCATGGGGTCCGTCGCGGGAGTCGAGGTGCTAACGCTAAGGCGTGCCTGGAGAAGGGATAGGTCAAGCTGCAACTATCGACTTTAAACCAACGACCAAACTCACAGGCCGCCTCTTTGGCCATCAAGACGCGAGCCCACAGCACCCCTTTCCATCTCGCAGTCATCAGAAATCGACTCGCACGCCGTAGACTCTTCTCACATGCTTGATTTTATCGCGTTGCGACACCTGGAAGACGGTCGCCCTGCTGGCGGGCCATCCCCGTGAGGCCGCGAACCGCCAAGACCACCCCCCACAACCGACGACGACGACTATGTCGTTCAGTGCTTCTCCATATCCGCCATCATCGCGAGAACGCCCAAGTCATAGCCGCTCTCTCCATCAACCGCCTAATGCGACCCGTTTGCGGACTCCCAATGCGCTAAACGATGAGGCCATGTCAAACCACAACGCGAACAACTTCGGGAATGGGGGAGACATCGCCGCGGAGGAAGATCCTCGGGCGGCGCGTTGGCGCGAACACTACCTACGCACCGAAGCGCGTCTGGCTTCCGTGCTCGGCGGCACATACGACAGCGATGCTGTTGATGCCCTGGACAATGAGGCGTCATCCGGTGACGCTCCGGCGCATGACGCGCGACCAGCCATCACCCCGAAGAAGCTAACCCGCACAATCGACGAGGACGACTACGGCGATGACGAAGACGATGAAGACGACGACGACGCCCACACCTCTCCGCTGCACACAAAAGGCCAAACCAATGGCCTTGCTGTCGCCGCTCCCAGCACGCCAAGCCTCCTCCGCGTACCCTCCATGCTGAACAAGTCAGGTCACGACCGGACTGGCACACCTTCGTCGGACCACACAAAGACATCAGATGATGTGCGCAAGAAGCTGCAGCAGGATAAAAAGGCGGCTGAGGATGCCGCAAAGCGGAGCTTCCAGACCATGTTCTATCCATTGGAGAGCGACCGTGACGCGATGCTGGAACAGCAGAAGCTTGACGAGCTCGACCGCCAAGTGGAGATAGAGACCTCTGGAACACCTGCGAATGCACCGCCCAACAGCGCCGCCGTCGCCCCCCAGCAAGGCACCCTGAGCACCACAAACCTTGGGGCGTCTAGTCTTACCCTCAAGCACCTCATCTCCCGCATCGATGCGCAAAGAGACAAAGTCCACGCCACTGACGCGCAGCTGCGAAGCCTCATCAGCGAAGTCCGTAAGAATAGGAGTAAATGGGCAAACGAGGACCGGGTCGGCCAGGAGGAGCTATACGAGAGTACGGAGAAGGTCCTTATGGAACTCAAGGCAAACGAACATGCCCACCCCTTCCTCCAGCGCGTCAACAAACGAGAAGCCCCAGATTACTACAATGTGATCAAACATCCCATGGACATTGGCACAATGATGAAGAAGCTCAAGCAGCTACAGTACAAATCCAAGAAGGAGTTTGTGGAAGACCTCATGCTCATATGGTCAAACTGTCTGAAGTACAACGCAGACCCAAGCCATTTCCTCCGCAAAAAGGCATTGCACATGAAGAAGGAAACTGAGAAGCTCGTGCCTCTGATTCCTGATATCACCGTTCGCGATCGCGCCGAAGTCGAGGCTGAAGAGCGGAGGATGCGCAATGGCGATGCAGATGCTGACGGCGCTGACGACAGCGAAGACGAGGAACCCATCATGGCTTCACGTGGAAGGAAGGCACCAAGCAAAGGAGGCAAAGGCTCAAGTAACGCTAGGAAGGCCCCTCCAGCTGGTCTGGAAGACACGCCGGGCCCAGAAACGAAGCCGCCAGTTCCATCTCTCAATAACGTGGTATCCAACCTGAAGAATGAGTTTCTACGAGCTGACTCTGAAATGGAAGGGAGCGTTAATGGTTTCTCAACACCTCCACCGCCCGGTGCGTTGACACCATTAGGGGCAAATAGCATCTCGCGAAATGGCGTGAATGGTAGTCAAGCCGACATATCGGAAGCCGACGGCACCGGTGTTTCCATCAGCGACGCTTTGGAAGAGGATGCCGATCTCGACGACCTGGAATACAAAACCTGGAAACAAGTGACGAAAAAAGACCGAGCAATTATCGCGTCAGAGAGGCACAGGTTGTTCCGTGACGACCACCTTCAACCGGATGAACCTGCTATTCTGCGCTCTAAAGCTGGCATGAGAAGATGGTTAAGACACCGAAAGCAAGCTATGGAGGAAGAGTCTGCAGGCGGAGCTGTTTCTGCGCCGGACGGCAAAGACGGCGTTCAGGCAACCGCTGGCGAATCACTTGCCGAAGGCATTGAAGGAGAAGAAGAGCGTCAGATTCCTGATTACTACGATCCTGTGTGCGCCGTTCCTGACCTTTCCGAGCGCCTGCAGTGGGTTGAAGACGCTGAAGGTTACGTTATTCCACAAGCGGAAGAGTACATGCGTATCTTGCCAAAGGGACAGTTTATTTCGCCGGACAGCGCGCTCGTGCACAAGTTCGACGACAACAACCACATACTGCAAGAGACCAGGAAAATTTGCGCAAAGATTGGCATCGTCAAACAGATGCAGATTCAGTCGCAGGTAGGTTTTTGTCCGGACTGCGGAGAAGTACACCCACTGACCCTCGTAGTTATACCAAAATCAGTTCCAGAGATACGAGCCACAGCCTTTTCACGAGGCAGACATTGAGCCAATAGTCACGTCTGAGGATGGGCCGATCATGGCTCCTTATGTCTGTCGTGCCGCCTTGCAGCGCAGCGTTGGCAAGATCTTCTATCATGCTGGTTTCGAAGAGTTTCAACCATCTGCCCTTGACGCCGTGACTGACATTGCGGCGAAATTCTTTCAAAATCTTGTTGCAAGCCTTGGAATCTATCGCGAAACGCCAAAGATGAAGTCGGACACACCGCTTACTCTTCCTAACGGCCAGGTCACAAACTGGGCACCGCGCTTCACCCAGGAAGAAGCCGTGCTTCATTCTTTGCATGCTAATGGCGTCGATCTCGAGTCACTAGAGACTTATGTCAAGGACGATGTCGAGAGGCTTGGTACGAAGCTCGGTGGCATGCATGATAGGATGAAATCGTACTACACTGAGCTTCTGCGACCAGCTATGGACAACGCTGGTGCTGACGGTGCTGGTGCCTTTAATGACGGTAGCGAGCAGTTCGTGGGAGGTGACTTCGCCGAGGACATTGGTGAAGACTTCTTCGGTTTCAAAGAGCTTGGCCTCGACATCGAGTTCGGACTCACATCTAGTGTGCCATTGCATTTGCTGCAAAACAGGGTGCACAATGCATATGCCAGACAAGACAACAGGTACGTTGGGCGAAATGCTTTCACAAGGCTCTTGCTAATTTACTCAGCAACATCGCAACCGCCGGTGTCATCATGCCTGAACCGTCGAAATTCGAGCCCGTCACCATACAGACCGCTGAAAACCAGATTGGTCTTCTCCAAGGTTGGCTCCTCAGCAAACTTCATGACAACAACAGTCAGCCACTTGTTGAAGATGATGATCTTCCTCCAAAGCAGCGATTCCCTAAACCGCGTTTGCCACCTACGGGCAAAATCTCCAGTCCTCGGAAACGTCCTCTCCGAGAGCAGCAACAAATGGCTCGTAAGAAGCGCAAGCTAGATGAGGAGAAGGACGAAAATAGCAACGATCAAGCTGGGTTCATGAAAGGTATTGGTAAGCCCATTGGCAAACTGAAGCTTGAGCCAGTGCAGAGAGAAAACCACAGCGTACAAGAGCCGGAGAAGGAGGATGGTAGCGCGCATGGAATGCCGAGCCCACCCGAGTCTTTCTAGGAACACACTGCTGGCTGGTAACCACGACTGGATTCATTCCGCCAGTCACCTTCTATAATTCCGACTTCTCACCATGTATTCCAGGTGACAGGATGTCGTCTTTCGCAGTCATTGTTTAATGTATCGACATATCTTTGTTCTCTTCGCGCTTTCCACGACGGCTTTGGGCCTACACTATCGTCTTCCTGTCACCACGGAACATGGTAGTCCTACGGGGGGGGTTTTTTATTTATTTATTTCCTTCGCTCACCACTTTTCTCTGGGAGCAAATTTGTCTTACTACATTGAAAAAAGGCGGAAGGGTTGTCCTTGTATACCCAGCTTTGCATTTTGCGCAGTGGCCTTCTGCGTAGTTTTACGATCGCGTGTTTGCGACATCAGGTTGGACTTATGATGGGTTGGTTTTGGACTTGGGGCTTTGTGCATTCCTCTTTGTATATACCAGACCCGTGGGTTTGAGAAGATGGTCATGGCATCTATGGGTCGCCCATAGTATTTCAATAAGACATGCAGTAGAAAAGTGGTTATCAATATGATGTGTAACGACGGTTTCCACAGTGCGATCGAAATGTACCCTCTTCGTCGCAGTGTGGTTGCCTAGATATTAATATGACATTACAGTATCATTGCGCGCAGACAAGCACGGTTGATCTTGGCATTTGTAACGTGAACGACAGACACGCAAGTCGCCTGCTCGTAGGTCTCTGAGCATGCGTCGGGACAGAACATCTCTTTCACGCTCATCGTTCTTCTACCAGTCGCGTAGTTGAACCGCGATGTGACGTTGATGCTGAGCATGTGGGATGAAAACTGTATGCAACCCTAAAAGTTCATTTCTAAGATCTATGCTGGCGATTGGAAACTTTGTGCGATGCCGAACAAGTTTACGTTCGCAGAAATTCGCGTTGTCAGAGAAGATGTTGTCACCACAGCAAAGAAAGTACAAACATACACAAACGAAAAAAGGTGCATATAATCATGAGAAACTCGAGTATCCAATGACACACCGTGAAGCCTTCTGCTTTACGATGTCTGTTGAGGAGTGAGGCGAGATTTGTTGATATACCCCAATTCTATAGGTGGTCGAGCTGGAAATTGGAGTTGTTATTAGCGCAACCAGATCTTCGTTTCTGCGCGGACCGTCCATTCCCACTTTCCATACCTCCACCTTGGAGCAACGTCTGCATCACAGCTCGACTCGAATTTCGACTAGAGTCAATTGCTTATTTTCGGTAAGAAGTTTGCCACCGCTTGCTTCATCGCAATTGGCGACGTTGCTGATTCCGAGCTAACGTGCCACGAGACTTGGATCTGGAGACCGACTTTCTTCACAACACTCGTCAACCTCACGCGCATCTCCTCGCGCCACTTCATTTCATTCTCTTAATCGGCCTAAATTTCTATCGCGCATTTCTGGGTCAGCGTCATTGGCGCGCGTCAATTTCTTTTATTTGTTCTTGCGCTTCTCCACAGCTGCTTAGCCCTGGCTACCATTGAGACTTTTTCGGTTCATCATGGCCCCGAACGGCCACCAGGCATCTGGAAAGAAGGGTGTTCGCAAGTCTAGCGATAGCTCTTCCGTTTTCTGGGAGGACAAACACGGCCATCGGGAATTCATGGATTGGAAAGAAGCAAATCAGAACGGTCCTTTTCCTTCGTACGAGGAATGGGTCGAGTCTCAAAAAAGGTCAGGTGGTCTCTCATTATATTACACGGCTTTGCGCATGTTTGAGGATTCCGACTCAACTGTAAGTCATCGTCGCGACAAATCAAAATCTGTCCTTTGCTGAACGCACCAGGACGAGGAGGCCCCACCTGTCAGGGCCAAACCTCAAGTAGCCAAGGCTCGTGGTCAAGTCGGCCGCCCCAAGAAGACTGCAAGTACGAATGGCAACGGGTTATCGCGCGCGGCTGACTCTGCGACACCGACTGCCGTCGCCAACTCGGAAGACCTTAGTCCTTCTGGCAAGAAGAAGCGTAAGGCGCGTAAGAAGCCACTCGTGAGTAACACCCGCTTAATCTTTGCTTACTGGCTGACTGTATTAGTCCGAGGAGGTCGTCGCGTCGGCGAGCGACAGCGGTGAAGTCATCAAGGATGTTGGAGCATCAACGCCCGTGGCTGAGACTGCGACGCCCACTGCACCGAAAATCACAGTCAATGGTCAGCGCAAGTCTTCGACTCGTAAGGCAAGGAAGAAGCCCATCGTGAGTTTCACTGTGTACTCGCATCCTACTCCGCACTGACGTATCTAGTCGGAGGAAACCGTCTCGCCAGATGACGAGCTAGATGACCCGATGGAAACTACGATCGATGAGGTTACTGCATCTGCGATTGCGTCTCCTCTTCCAGTTCGATCTGGTATGTGCATTTCTGAGATTATTTGCAAGTTTGATTACCCGACTTGTGTAGCTCCGTCATATTCACCGGAACCCTGCTAGGCCAAAACCTCATGACGACTTGAAGCGGAATCTTGTTTGAATATTGTCTTGAAATTAAGCTAAATCTTTCACAGCTCCGAAATCACCTGCCCCAGTACCGACTTCAGACTCGCCGAAAAAAAGTCATATTCTGAAGCTGAGTACCAGGAAAACACCGAAGAAGTTGACTGTAGTGAGTGTATTGTCCGAGAAAACGGTATATTTTGCTAATATCGTCAAGCCTGAGGGGTCTACCGTTGAAAGTGGAGCTGTCATTGAGGATGATTTCCTTCAAGCTACACCTAGCAATACCGTGACTGTAGCTGAGCCAGGCATCACCGTCGGCACAGACGTCACACCGAAAGTCGATGACAAGATGGCTCAAGACACGGACTCTGCTGCGGCTTCTCCAGACCCGGTTACCGCATCAGCAGGCTCCACCCGACGCGGTCTTCGCACAAGAAAGCCTGCACAGCAGAGACCATACTATCACGATTCGCAGTTGTTCGAGGATGTAGAGCCGACCAATGGAGATGCACAGGATTCAAGTAACACATCACCAGCTGCGCAGGGTAGGAGAGTGTCAATCGCGTCGATTAGCAAGAACATTGACGACGCTCTACTAGCCTCACTGGATGAGGAGGCGATGGCTCTTCTTCAAGAAGAAACCGAGCCCGAGCTCGCCAGACCCAAACACTTCAAGGGAAAAGGTCGCGCATGGAAGAAAGAAGGATCTGACGAGGACGAAGAATTCTCTATCCGTGCCAGTCAGATAGCTGCTAGTAGGAAGTCCGCAAAAGCAGCGCGGATGAAGTTTATGAAAGGTCAAGTCCCCAAGAAGCGGGGTAGACCGAGGAAAAGCGGCCGGTCTGAAGAGCTCATCGATGAAGAGACAGATGAAGACAAGGACGCGGTAAAGCGGAAGCGGCCGCCTCCACGCAAGAGCGCTTTGTCCGAGGAGGTCGTCATCGACAGTTCCGATGAAGAAGAAGCAAAGGAGATGGAGGTGGAGGAATCTACTACACCTAGGCACACCCCAAATAAGTCCTACACACCAAAAGAGATGGTGGTAGAGGAATCCACAACGCCCACGCACACCCCAAACAAGTCCTACACGCCAAAGGCGACGGAGGTGGAGGAAACCACAACACCCAAGTATACTCCAGACAAGTCATATACACCACAAGGCTGGCCAAAGCATAGTCATAAAGCTGACAATGGTGCGAATGGCGACTCAGAGCTCGGCACTGGTGACGAGCTGGAGGTTGCCAGTCCATCTAAGAAGACGGTTTGAAGTGAGATGGAGGATTCTGGTAAGCTACAATACCTCGATCAAAACAAGTGGTTAGAAACATGCTGATATGTGGAATACAGGTATGCTTCACAACTGGAGAGTTGGGACAGTCTTGCATTTCATTTGTCACTTTCTTAGGTAGCATAATTGGATGGGATTGCATGTCGGTGTTGGTGTAGATCTACGGGCGTCCCGGAACCTGCATATGTGATAGGAGGGAAGATGCATAGTATCGGTTGTATGTATCATCCCTCTGCAGCTGGTAATAGATTATAGTATTCAGAGAGTGAACACTGGTCATGAAGTTTGATCATGGTATTGTGTAGGCTTGAAGCATACCGCACAGATGATATCAGCAGGAAGCCCTTCGTATCCCATTTCCGCTGTAGACCTCAAAACCTCAAACCCCTCAGCCTAGCAAAGTAGTACACGAGTCCAAAGGCCAGTCCTCCCAGATGCCCGGCATGACCAATGCGCGAGTTGGAACTGTTGAGATAGTATCCATCGTAGACTGCATAGCCCGCAACCAAAGCCCACAGTGGCATAGGCACGATACCATATATCAGCACCTGAGAATGCGGTGCCAGACACGCCGCTACAGTGCTGATGCCCATGACAGCCCCAGAGAATCCAAGACCGCGCGTGTTGTCTCTGGCACGAGGACCTTGAGCCTGCATTTGGTAATACCGGTTGAATAGGTAGCCGACTGATCCCGCAATGCCAGAGCCAAGAGCAATGGTCAGGTAGCGGACAGGCGTTATGATGGGCGCATTGGCCAAGAAGGAACCCAGGAAGTAGACGGTAAACATATTGGAAAATATATGGCCGATATCCACATGGGTAAAGATGGAAGTGAGGAGCGACAAGTAGTTTCCTTGCTGAAACGCGGTGAGATTCAACGTCATCTTTCTCATGAAGTTTTCAAAGGGCCGTGGGTAGCCCTGCCGAGCTTGCTCCTTGACGTAGTATGCGTACCCGAAAACGGCGATGTTGGTTCCCATGAGTCCATACAGAATAGCCTCGTTCATCTTGACCTGGTCTCGGTAGTGACCGTGGCCGCCTGAAGAGTAGAACCGCGGACGTGATAGGCGGACATGTTGGGGTGTGTGGGAAGGAGAGAAGAAGTGAGCAGACATTGTTTTGGTAGTTCTTGGTGTCCGGAGTGTGCGGAGAGTCTGTGAAAGGCGGAGGAGAGACGACATGGTCCTGTGTGGAACTACACGAGAGACGTGTGGCGACGGGTAGTTAAAGACGCAAGGTACATGGACTAGTTGATACAAAAGATGGATGTGCCAAACGAGTCTATACAGATGGTCAGTACTCACACTGCGCCCCGGACACGGGATGTGGCGACATACATGAGGCGCGAACTTGGTACAGTACACGTGAAAGGGACGTGGGCTCAGGTTGAGCATGCAGAAGGAAAGGACCGACGTCAGCAGGGCCAATGACAAGCACGCACGGGCCCCTGCCCTCCACCAGCTTCAGATTCCTGCTTGCATAAAGCGGCCCGCTCAGCTACCACAACACCACACAAACCGCCCTCAGCTGCACAAAATTACACCATCGTCTCTGCCCTCAGCCTCCCGAAGGTCCATACTGACTCCCACTGCCCGCAGTACACCCCGCGCCAACACCCACTTGCAGACTACTCCACAAGGCGAAACAACAGCTTTGCGACTCTCTCGAGGACCAACCAGCTGCCTCGACTCCGCACAAGACGACTACGAGAACTCGACAGACATTAGAGTCGCCATCACGCCAGAAGCACTCCGATCCCGCGCTTACCGAGCCCCACTTTCTTCGGGAAACACCACGCCAACGTCCACATCCAAACCCCTCACTTTGCATCTGCTCTGCCCTGCCGCAAGCATTGTGCACATACCATTTGCGTCTCTATCCACACCACTAGACCTTGACGTCCCGACCTGCAACCCCACCTCCGGTGGACCCCACATACACAATGACTTCAGAAATCACCAACCAACTAGCAGCAACGCAGCTGAGGTGAGTCAATGTCCGAAGAAGCAAGAGCTACGCGCTGACATGCTTCGCAGCGACGCTACACCATCAGGAGAGGCGAACTGGAAAGCCGGGCTGAATGTGCCAGTAAAGGATGCGCGACCTCAAACAGAGGTACACTACGAGCCTGGGGGTCATGGTTTTGGGACGTTTGCTAATGCTAGGTCAGGACGTTACAGCAACCAAGGGCCTCGAGTTTGAAGACTTCTTCATCAAGCGCGAGCTTATGATGGGCATTTTCGAGGCCGGGTTCGAAAAGCCGTCGCCTATCCAAGAAGAGACAATCCCAGTAGCCCTCACTGGCCGAGACATCCTTGCGCGAGCGAAGAACGGTACCGGAAAGACTGCTGCCTTTGTTATTCCCACCCTCGAGCGCATAAACCCGAAGATCCCCAAGACGCAAGCCCTGATCCTCGTACCCACCAGAGAACTCGCGCTACAAACATCCCAGGTGTGCAAGCAGCTGGGACAGCACCTCGGTATCAACGTCATGGTCTCGACTGGTGGTACAGGACTGAAGGACGACATCATACGTTTGAGCGACCCCGTTCACATCATCGTCGGAACACCAGGCAGAATCCTGGACCTGGCTGGAAAGGGCGTAGCAGATCTTTCGGCTTGCCAAACGTTTGTCATGGACGAGGCCGACAAGCTTCTGTCACCTGAATTTACCCCAGTTGTAGAGCAGCTTCTTGGCTTCCACCCCAAGGACAGACAAGTCATGCTTTTCTCGGCCACCTTCCCCATTGTAGTCAAGAGCTTCAAGGTATGTGAAATGAGCCTGTGGAACACACAAGACTTGCTAAACCACTGCAGGACAAGCATATGAACTCCCCGTACGAAATTAACCTCATGGATGAACTGACACTCCGTGGTATCACGCAATACTATGCTTTCGTTGAGGAGAAGCAGAAAGTACACTGCCTGAACACCCTCTTCAACAAGCTCCAGATTAACCAGTCCATCATTTTCTGTAACTCCACGAACCGTGTCGAGCTCCTTGCCAAGAAGATCACCGAGCTTGGATATTCTTGCTTCTACTCGCATGCGCGTATGCTTCAGCACAACCGTAACCGTGTCTTCCACGACTTCCGCAATGGTGTTTGCCGAAACCTTGTCTGTTCGGATTTGCTCACCCGTGGTATCGATATTCAAGCCGTCAACGTCGTAATCAACTTTGATTTCCCCAAGAACGCCGAGACATACCTGCACAGGATCGGTCGATCTGGTCGTTTCGGACATTTGGGTCTGGCCATCAATTTGATCAACTGGGAAGACCGCTTCAATCTTTACAGGATCGAACAAGAGCTTGGTACCGAAATCCAGCCCATTCCCCAGGTCATCGAGAAGAACCTATACGTTTACGAATCGCCCGAGTCCATCCCTCGCCCCATGTCCAATGCCCAGCGCCCTGCAATTCAAGGTCAGCCACAGGAACAAGACGGTGCCGCACGTGGTAACGCCAACTCTCGAGGAGGTTTCCGTGGCGGACGTGGTGGTGGTGGTCAATTCCAAGGACAACGCCGAGGTGCCCCACAAAACCAACAGAACCGTCAACCAAACGGTCAAAACCCTCAGCGAAACCCCAGGCCACAACCCACGGGCCCGCCTCCGGCCTCGTAAAAGAGTCCGGTGGGTGTTGGTTTCCTGCGCATTGTGTTGCCTTTGACATCCAACATACGTTAGCATGTCACCCAACAACTCTATGTTCGGAGCCTGCGATGGCATTTGGCGCTTTACCGCTGAGTGCGTTTTTCAATCTCTTCCTTTTTACGACTATGCGATCAGTTCCGACGACGCGGTACGGGATACCTGAACTTCTACTTTCAGGTTTAACGAATCGAATCATCGGCGCAATACGGTTATGACGATCTGGACCTTTCTCCATGTACTATATACCAAGGTCTGTCAGGGTCGCGTCTAGTTTTTGCTTTGTGTCGGTCGGCTGGTTTCGCCGACTGCGTTTTTGGAGACCTCTGCCTTTACAGTAGAGCGCATTCTACTTTTCCGTGCGCTTCTAGTTCTCACTTCCATTCTCTACTCAACAGCATTGGCGGTTGTGGTTAGTATAGTCTTTTCAAAAGCCCGGCCTTGCTCATTTAGAGGATCACGACTGAGCTCCATCTTCTTTGGTACGACTACACCCTTTTCACGACGCTGCTGGATATTCGTAGCTCTTTCCGGGCTATCCCACGTCTCCTTCGGCGACACTATGTCGCTCTCATCTCTGGCTTTTGACAACAATCATCATCATCTTCAGCCTCACAACTACACTCCCTATTCGATGCGTTGCTGCACCTTGGCGCGTATCACCATACTATGGAACTCCAGCGGCCCTTCCATCTCCCTAAACTGCCGCACTCACCTGACCATCTTCTGTTTTGCACTGCAAGCAAAAGACCAGACTAGGCTGGGTTTGTGCTTCCAATAAAGCTACAGGCACACCTCGCGGACAACACGGCGCACCGTCCATACTTGCGACGGTCTGCCGTCGACTCTGGAGGTTTTGTGGATTGGAAGGACTTCCTAGTCAGAAGAAATCAACGACACGAACCACGTTGTCGTCACAAGAAAACAAGAAAAAAGCTTTGAGGGCACGGTTGGAGACGTCATGGATAACGATCACGATTTGCTTTGAGTACAGAAGTTGTTGGCACATTACTGCTGCGGCTACTACTACGGATCAAGCGGTCTTGTTTTGGTGTCGTATTTGATCGACTTCAAGTTAGTTCCAGGTCTTTCCAATGCAAATCTACTTCCCTCGAACATTGTCTTCAACGTCTTGTTACTCGCTTTGTTCCAACTAACAAGTTTGATTGGCATTAAATGTGTCTAGACTGCTTTACATGCCCTTGCTATGTCGCTTGGAAAGCAAGCTGTACCGACTCAGACGGTAAGCCACGCGATTCTTGTGAAATAATTCCGCCTCTCATCATCGGATCATTCCTCGTTGGCGCAACAGGGAACAACGATGAACAGCTTTAGCCGTATATCGACCGTCGAGCTCAAGTCTAACTCCATCTTCTAAAACCCTACAGCAACGCCTGGTCGTTTCTTCTCGATGCCCAAAACCATGTCCACATACTTTTTGTTGAGACCACTCTTCTTTCTAGCAGCAAGTAGCGATGCGCTCTTCAACACGTTTTTGATCTGGCGTCCGTTCAACTCGACGCTTGCTAGGTCTTCCAAATCGCCATCCTTCCACCCGTCCAGACCGCCACCCAAGCTCTTGAGGAAGTTCTGCCAGATGCTCTTTCGCGAGGCAGATGTGAGATTCGGATATGCCAGACTGATGTGAATACGCGACTGGAAGGCAGCATCAATATTGTCCACACGGTTCGTGGTCAAGAACAATAGGCCCTCGTAGTACTCTAGCACACGCAGGAAGATGGACACGAGTTTGTTTCGCTCCAAATCGTGCGTGCTGCGAGCTTCGAGAAAGACGTCGCACTCGTCGAGGAGAAGAACAGCATTCCATTTGGAGATCATTTCGAGGATGTTGGTGAGTTTGGTCTCGACTTCGTCGGGATCAATGCCCAAGTCACCGGCCGACATCATGAACAGTGGAGCGCGCATGTGCTCAGCTACAGACTCCGCGGTAAGAGTCTAGAGATTGTCAGTCTATGGATTCGAGCTACTCCAGCAAGGAAACAGATAAAACTCACCTTGCCGACTCCAGGAGGACCACTGAGGAGAGTGATATGTCCACGCCCTTTGCCACTGATAACATCATCAAAGCCTGTTTGGTTCATAGCCTGCGACTCTGCAAAAGCGAGAACGAGCTCCTTCTGATCTTCGGGAAGAACGAGTGAGGCAAAGGCATTGTCATTGAAACCGATGTCTTGGACCAAATCGACGTAAAAGAGCAGCCATTTCTTCTTCTTGAGCGAGTAGCCCCTCACCCTAGGCAAGCAGAGTAGATGATGATGTTCGGTGAGTCTCGGGCGTTCTGCTTTGTCCTGGCTTCCAAAGACATACTTCATTTCAGTCGGGTCTTGGGTTTCCGGCGTCTCAGAGGCGCCTTCAGGTTCCTTTGCGTATTCCTTTGCGGAAAGAGGCTCAATACGGCCAACAGAATGAGGAGAGAAGCGACGGTAGCTGTCCGAGTCGATGATAACACGGCCCGAGCACATGTACGGTGCCTCGTTACCATCTCTGTCCCATGTGACTGCGAAGCCCTCGTAGGACATGTAGTGACTGCCCGCGAGAGTTTCGAACTTCTGACCACGGCTGATGAGCGTTTCCTTGACTTTGGCTTCGTGTGGATGAAAGGACAAGGGGAAAGCTGAGAGCCCCAAAATCCGAGCAGTGCCTTGGAACTCCCAAAGTCGGAGGGTCTGGCTACTGCGACCGAACGAAGTGCCGTTCCAGTCGATGGCTTCAACGTTGAGCTGGTAAATCTTGCCGCACTGCGTATTACTATAGGACCCGGATTTCAACCTATAGACTCCATGGGCTCCGTTGTGGGACTTTGCGTAGATGAGAGCACCAGGCTGAAACATGGTCCAGATGTGATCAAACGTTATGATACCATGGCTGACATGGTCTTCAAGCGTCTTGATGACATCCTCGAGCTCGGCGCAAAGTACACTGTATAATATCTCGACGTGTTTGGCAGTGGTAGCATCGAGATCTTCCCTGCTTTTGTACTTGAGTAGGTGAGCCCATCGATGGACGAAAGGAGTAAATGGAGCCTCAAACTCCAGTCGCTTCAGCCCACAGTGTATACCAGGGTAGTTCTTGAGGATTTCAGCAAGGGCATCCTTTAGCCATGGTGACTGGATGATGATCGAGTGCATATCGTACTTCTTGCGAGAGTCGTTCGCCTTCTGGAGCCGGGTGATGAGGGCATGCTGGGCAGTCTCCTCGTTCTCAGCAGGATCCTCAACGTCCTCTGGTTCTTTCTCAGTCCAGCTCCACTTGTTATTTTTGTCCTGCGGGCCTTGGTAGAGGTTCTTGAAGGATGCCAAGGAGCCTTCTGGGGCAAATCCAGCAGTGCCATTTGTGTTGTCGACACCATTTGCGGGATCCTTGACTGGCATGATGATATGCGTATCAATGTAGACAGGGTGAAGAACCAAGTGGAAGCAATGAGCAATAAGAGCTATGCAACGGTAGATTCACCTTCTGTGCTCAAGTAAATATACTGAAAGACCATGTCAAATCTTCTTTCAGGCAACAGTCGTACCCCCACGAGTCCTCAGTCTCACCCACCTTGAATGTTGCACTACATGAGTCCAGACAATCAACACAAGCTCGGTTGGGCAATACCTTGGGGAACCGACAGATCTGAGTGGCCATGGCAGTCAAAGTTGTGGGAACTGTGACACAAGACGCAGAAGGAATGTCTCAAAGTAGCGGTGCCTAGATGTGGCGAGGCTGGTACTGGGTGAGATGGTTGACTCATACCGTCGTGCAGCCAGGTAGTTCTATTGAAGGAAGGAGAAGAGATGCATGGAGCGGAGAAGATGCGGAGGTGCAACCAGCGCTAAGACGATGATCCCTGTCGCGACTTTAGAGGCAGCCCCCCAAACATTGCGCATCGTCATGGTTGGAGCAAGCTCGCACCATGTCCAAAGACGATGAGCCTTCGTACATTGACTACGAAGCCTTTCTCGATCCCGACTTCTCGGCCACGTCGTTTGCGAACACACTCGTCCTCGCGACCAACAATGCCTCGGACACGCCGCTAGATCTGTCCACACCACTGTCGCGCGTCCTCTTCGACGTGCAGGAAGTCGACACGCACATTGACACTCTGACTACCAAGTCGGCACTACCCCTACTAGAGCATACACGAGACCATGCCGAATCGAGCCGACACATCCTGCACGAGGTGGAGGGGCAGGTCGCCAGCTTGACCGAGTCGTACAAGACCCTGGAGAAGGAGGTCATTGAGCGCTACGACGTCGCTGAGCAGGTGCGACTAACAGCCGAAAGACTGTGCGAGACGGTGAAGCTGGGAAGAGCCGTCGCGCGATGTCTCATGTTGGCAAGGCAGCTCGAGGTGCGCATGGCGGAACTGGGCGGTGTTGGCAGCGCAAAGCGCGAGGACCATCGAGCCATGGTGCGCTCGGCAGACACGATACTCTCCCTGCGCCAGTTGCTGGCAGCTTCCAAGCCGGGCGAAGAGGGACAAGGCCTCGACAGGGTCAACGTGGTGAACACGCTCAGGAACGAGCTCATCGGCCCAGGCGAGCGCAGCATCTCGTCGCGCGCTCAGCAGGTAGTCAAGGAGTTTTCCATGTCCTCGCTACTATCTGCATCGGGCCAGACTCCCGCGTCCACCTTTGCGCAGACCGAAGACACAAAGTCGCGAACGACGTCGGCGCTGCTCACTCTCTACCTCCTGTCGCCGCTTCCGACCAAGACAACGACCACCGAGACCCCATTTGATCCGACACTCATGCTCAATCCGCTACAAGAATATCTCCAGACGCAGCTGAAATCCTCACTCGCATCACTTGCGCGAGCCCTGGGCCAGCTCCCCACGCTAGACCGCACGCTCCTCGAGATATCCGCGCGCTGTCAAAACATTGTAGCGCTACAATCCCTCCTCGAAGGCATCAAGCCACCCGTGCATCCGCTCCTCGGCTCCCCGCATATCCCGACTTTCACCAATCTGCTACAGCCTCTTCTCCAAGTCCTCGATACTTCTTCGCTGCCTAGCTACTTCTGGAGGACCCTCGCATCCAACATGTCGCCAAGAGTTCAGGAGCTTATGAACAAAGGCGGTGTGTCGGCGAGGACGCTGAGGACTAATAAAAATGCAGTTGGCGATTCCGTGCGGGAATGTGTGAGTCGTGGCAGTCAGTTGCTTGGAGCGTTGTCCAACAAGGGTGTAGCTGTGACTTGGGAGAGAGAGGCTGCCGTCATGGTTAGGAGTATAACAGGACAGATTAAATGAGCACATGTTATGATATACCTAGAGTTTTAACCTGTGACGATACTCTCAAACAATGGGCAAATTATTGGCTATAGAGCAGAATCCCATCGCATGTCAAATCCGCTGCCTTTCTTCAATAGGTGTATATCGACAAGGTCACGCATATTGAATCATCACAACATCCATCACCAAGAAAACTCGAGAGTCGTGATGCAGTGTGAAACCGGAACTCCATTAGCTATTTGCTACCCATGTCCCCCAAAAGAGAGAAGACAATAAAACCATGTCATTGGCCCACATGTAATCATAACAATTTTGTACCCATGTACCTCAGCATGTATGAAAAACGATCAAATGCTGAAAGGGGTAATGGTACGCACGAAAGCGTCAACACAAGCAAACGAACGCAACAATCGAGCCATCTACAACTCGTCCTTGACGCTCGAGGCAGAGGCCGAAGCCTCGGAAGCAGCCGACTTGACAGAGTTGGTAACCTCGGACGCGGCCGACTTGACAGACTTGGTCGCCTCGGAAGCGGCGGAAGAGGCAGAGTCGGAAGCGACAGAGGCACCAGACTTGACCGTCTCGGTTCCTTCTGATGCAGCGGAGGCAGCAGAGTCTGTGGCGGAAGAGGCACTAGCCTTGGCGGCGTCGGTAGCATCTGCGGCGGACTTAGCAGCAACCTCGGAGGCGGCCTTAGCCTGTTCAGCGAGCTTCTCAGTCGTACCTTCAACATCCTCGCTAACGGTGACTGCAACCTTGTGCGAGCCGTTCTCTTGGATGAACTGTGCGAGGTCCTCAACTGTACGGGAACCAGAGTAGTCGATTGGGGAATCCTTCTTGCCAGCGGGGAAGAGCTTGATGGTAGGGAAACCCTGGATCTCATCGGGAACGTCGTTGAGAGTGGCGTCAACCTTGGCGACGGTCACCAGCTTGGACAGGTCATCGGAGGCGTAGAGCTGGCCGAGCTCCTCGTACTTGGGAGCAAGAGCCTTGCAGTGACCGCACCAAGGAGCGTAGAACTCGACGAGAACATCCTTGTCGTTGTCAATGACAATGTCGTTGTAGGTGTGGGCAACGATAACAGTGACGGGGCCGTCGTTGGACTCGGGAATGGGCTCAGACTTGATGCTGGGCTCGACCTTGCCAGCGAGGAAGTCGTCAACGAACTTGCCAATCTCCTTCTCGGTGATCTTGGCCTCCTGGTCGTAGGGAAACTTCTCGTTCTTCTCGGTGCGGTGGATAGCGAAAGCGGGCCAGGTGCCGACCTTGAGGTTGAGGTTACCAGCGTGCTGGCCGAAGGACTTGGCGTCAATGGTGGCGAAGTTGATCTCGCCCTTGTGCTTGAGAGCGAGGGGCTTCAGCTCCTTGGCGAACTCCTCACGCTCCTCGGGAGTCTCGGCGAAGATGTATGCGAGAGGAATGCCGGCAGCCATGTATCCGGCGTAGGTCTCGGGGCCGACCTCGCCGATGAGCGGGGTGGAGGCGACCTTGGCGAACTCGCGGATAGCGTCCGCATCGAAGGTCTTTGTAAAGACGTCCTTGCCGTCGTCGAAGGACTTGTAGAGGACGAGACCGGGCTGCTTGACACCCTCAGCCTTGGCCAGGGCAGCGTCGTTGGTGGCGCCGAAGAGGAAGTTGTCACGGAGGCCGTTGGCGACCGAGGTGAAGGTCTCGTTGGAGGCCCGGTCGTCGGCGGCGAAGTAGGCGACGAGGACGACCTTGTCGGCGGTCTTGAACTCTTCGAGCGTGTCCTTTGTGACTTCGGAGACGGCGGGAAGAGCCTGCTTGGTCATGTAAGAGATCAAGCTGTCGGCCTTGCGCTGTCCACTGTAGGGCGAAATGTTCTCGAGGCCGCGGAAGACCTTGAGGGTAGGGTAGCCCTCAACGCCGTACTCCTGGCACAGATCCGCCTCCTCTGTGCAGTCGACCTTGACGAGGGCAATGTCCTTCTCCTTGAGCGTGGTAGCCGCCGTCTCGTACTCGGGCGCAAGCGCCTTGCAGTGGCCGCACCATGGCGCGAAGACTTGGATATTGTTAGTTTGGGGGGAACTTATTTGAGAGGCTTGCCAAATGCAGCGACTACTTACACTCTGCGAGGACGAGGTCGTTCTCCTCAATGAAGCTCTTGAAGTTGTCCGTCTTGAGTTGCTTGACGTCAGAGGCAGCAGCAACAGCCGCAAAGAAAGCAGCGCAGACAGTAGAGTACTTCATTTTGCTGTCGTGGAATGTAGGTTGCAATGTGTGGAGGAAGAAGTGAGTGGATGGTCCTCTGCACGGCGTATGGGGTAGAAGTAGGGGAGAGCGGTGAGGTGGGCTTTTATTCCAAGTGGAGTGCCGTGGCGGCTTTGGAACTGGCAATGTGTTAACTTCACACTCCACCCGTAGTTGGTGCACGGATGCTCCAGCCCTAACGCTAGCACGGTCCCTGCACCGCATTCACTACACTGAGACCACGTTACGCTTACCCGCCGCATAGCTCGTACCCACCTTTTACTTAGCAATCCGCCGCACCGCCTCTCTATCTCGCCCATCTTGCCTGCCCGTTCCCTGTATCTCGCCCGTTTCGAGTTTAGCTGCTTGTCCCTGCCGATCCCAGATGCATATTATTAATCTATACGCCCTCATCGGTTGCCACATCCGCATAAAGCGACTGTCAGCGACCAAGGACAGGTGTTCACTTACCTGGGTGTGGCTCGTATATCTGTCTAATCGGGCCTCGACTAGAGCGCTAGATATGGTACATGCAGAACATCAAACCTTCGATTCCAAACGTTGCGAAGCCTCTTAAATGCGTTTCTGGGGCACTCACAAACATCTGTAGTGAAACCCCAAAACCTGTCAAGAAGAAATGTGGTATCGCAACATCTAGCTGCGGAACACTTCCGCCTCTGTATCGGAACCTCCTCGTTGCGATTAGTGAACGCAAGACCCATGTTCACTGTAACCAAAGCCGATCCGAGTGCGCTCAACGGGAAGCATATGATCTCAATCACGTCAGCTTCAATCAATGAATTCAAATTCACGCTACAGTCGTAATCGTCTGGCTCGCCTTGTTCGCTTCCACAGCTTCCGCTCTTTCTTGCAACTTACGCAACCGCTCTTCTTCCATTCTCTTCATCTCTTCCTGGATTCTCACACGCTCAGGAATCACTTGTTGCCTCTTCCCAGTAATCTGGAAATTTTCAATCCTGTCCTTGCCAAGCGCTTTCAATGTCTTGCGCTCCACCGCGCTGTAATTCCCATCCGCACGATCAAATACAAACGGCTCTTTAACCGACACCGGCGGGTTGGTGATGACGCGTACCTTTCGAAGCTGGTTGTTGGAAGCAGAGTGCAGCATCAGCGGATGCAGAAGGTAGACGTCACCGACCACGCCAGTAGCTTCAACGAAAGCTTCATCTGGCATACTAGCAGCCAGATCGTTGAACCATTTCAGCCCTTGCTCTTGCACAAACTCTGGATTCTGCGCCCGTGGCGTCATCCGCGGACTGACTCCCTCAGGGTTCTCGTACAGATGCTTCGCCACGGTTGGAATGGCTCCCGGGCAGATATATGTCCCACCGCCCCCAGCAACAATATCTGTCCACAATGGAATGACTAACAGCGCTTGCTCGGGTGAATCAAGGTAATGCACAAAGAAGTCGCCGTCGACATGCCAGCCAGGAAGATCTTGTGGCCGAACGACCTTGTTGTGGCCCTCCTTTGTCCCAAGGTTTACGATAAAGCCGTCTTTCCACGTCGATGCATTGGAGTCGACGCGATCACTGCCGCCAACGAGATTACAGATTCCCGCCCAGGCTTTGGGTGCAAACTCTTCCACGGAGAATTCATTAAAGAAGGGCATGTTTGTTCGCTCGGTGTGCCTGTACTCGTCATGTCAGCGATGTCACCACAAACGCAATACGTGAGGTAGGGTAAAAGGCCATACCATGTCGTCATGTCATCGGGATCCATTCCCAACCTTGTCCAAAGCGTTTCTTGTAGTCCCTCTGCTTGCTCTCTTGTGAAGCAGTTGCTCAGTTTGAGCCACCCGTTCTCTAGGAAGAAGTCTATTTGCTCCTGCGAGAGCTTGTACTGTTCCTCTGCGTTCGCCATCGTGTCGTGCAGCATCAAACACACGTTCCGCGTATCTTATAGCAATTTGGGACTCCTTTTCCTTACAGAATGAATGTAAGAAATCAGAAATCAGAATGAGTGTTCAAGACCGCCGTAAAATTTAAGCTTTTATGAAGTGTGTTGAAAAGCAGGAGAACAGAGTTATATGCATGGCGACGAACGTCCTATCGCCGTTTACATTTGACGTCCAACGCCACCGACGGTAGGCGCATCGCTGCTAACGGCATTATCGCGATATTATCCGGTGGACGATTAACCATGTGCCTGTTGGAGACGCTACACGTCCCGTCCATACACATGGAGGATGTGCGGGGTGAGCTGTTTGGGGAAGCCGGCGGGGCATGCGATGCTGATGCTGTTCCGCGGACACGATCAACCAAAGTTATTGGCTGCTGAGGTCGCGACGCGACCTCGACAGTGGGACGCGGATTGCACTACGGCTGGACGGATATTTACCATCAATTTTGAATGACTAATACATGGAGTTTGTGGATTCATGATCATTGGTTTGCACATTACGTTTTACATACGATGGTTACTTCTCCATCAGCAGCGTCCTCCCTCATTCGTCATTACCGCATCGCACTCGTCTGAGCCATTACTAACCTAGTTTCCAGACCACCATATGTAGTTGTTCGTCTCCTCAGGTGTATCAAAAACAAGCTCACTGCTCGAGTTCACTGGCCTGTCGGGGAAAGCGTTGGTCTCAATGTTCCAGAACTTCATGTCCGAAGCCTTGACAGTAGAGTTGGCACCAGTCCAGATGCTGAAGCCTGTACTATCGGTGCGAGCTGGGTAGATACGAGTGGTAAGCCAGAAGCGGTCGTTTACGAGAACCTCGACGAGCGATCCATCAACGAAAATATCCATGTGCAAGGACTCGGTTGTACCGTTGGAGAATGTATAGGGATAGAAGTATCCGAGCATGGTGTAGTTGGCGAACTGTTCAATAGAGGACGATTGTGAGCGGTCAACGTTGATGGTGTTGTTCTCAGGGCTGTACCAGACGATTGTCTGCTCCTCGTGTCCGGGCGATTGAGCAATCACAACACCAGCAGGTCCAGTGAAGTCGGACAGCGTAACTTGGAGATGCATATGGCTGGTACCATTGCCAGAAATGTCACCGGAAACGCAAGCGGTCTTAGCAGTCTGAATGGTGTGTGGCTCGGCTCCACCATGGAGTCCCTCGACAACATCAGGTAGAGGGCGAGCTCCCAGGGTATATCCAGTGAAAGTACCGTTACCGTGTTCTACCACGCGAGTGTTTCCCTTGGTGGTCAGGCCAGCATCGGTATTGACCAGATCCTTGGTCTTGATGACATACATCTCCCGTGGTATGGCCATGGCACCTTGGAAACCTTGCTGGTTGATAGCGAAGTTGTTGTTCTCTTCGTTTGCCCAACCCCACTGAACACGACGGTCGTTCTTTGAGTCCCAGAAACTGGTCACTGCGTAGAGTAGGCCGGAGTCGATGGCGCCACCGGACAGAGGGGTGAACTCGACTGAGCCATTCTCTCTCCTAGTGACCTGGCCTTCGTTCCACAGACCCCACTGCGCACGGGGGTGCCAGGTAAGGTTGCCTCCCTCTGTGCCCATCAGGACGTAGTAATGGACGTCGTCGTCTTCATCCTTTAGAGAGAAGAAGTTCGATCTGCGAAAGTCAGTACTCGGACCGTAAGTGTAAATGGTTTCACACTCACACTTCGAAGTTGAAGCCGTAGGTTCCAGTCTCGAGCAGAGAACCAAGAGTCCCGTTCCTTTCGGGCTCCCACAGGGCACCAAGGAAGGTCCAGTCGGTCAAGTTGGTGGCAGGGGCACTGTAGAAGGGAATGCGGCCACCTCCACCCTCTCCTTTGATACCGGAGCCGAGAACCATGTACCAGTGGGGCTCCTCTTGTCCCAAGAGAGCATCCATCTCCGGCCAAGGCTTGTCCAAGTTAGCGGTTGACCCAGAAAGAGTTTAAACAGATATCATACCTCGACAAAGGGATCGCGCCATCCAGTAATGTTCCAGCCCTCCGGCGGCTCAGTCATGATAGGGTTACCGGCAAACTGCTCCCACGTCTTACCGCCGTCGTTGGAAATGACGATGCTCTGGCTCTCAGTTCCTGGGATATATGGCAAAGCCCAGTTTGTGGGAAGGTATTGAACTGAGGTGTAGAAGTTGATGAGCGTACCATCTTGCTCGCCCTTCAGGTTGTAGGGTTGTCCTGACCCCGAAAAGATACCGAGACCATAGTAACTGGTGTTACGAGAGTCGGGGTTGGGTCCAGTACCAACAGACTGTGCCTGATCGTCTTCCCAACCTCCGACATCTGTCCAAGTGATCATATCTTTGGACGTCGCATGGCCCCAAGAGATATTACCCCAGTTGACGTGGTTTGGATGCCACTGGTAATGGAGATGATACGTCTCTGTGGCAGGATCGTACATCATACCTAAAGATTGGTGTACGAAGTCAGTAATTATCTCACACACAGGTCGCACAGAGAGACGCACCACACGGATCGTTCAGCCATCCTGCTGGTGCAGAGAAGTGGTAAGTCGGGCGCCATCTCGTGAAGAGAGAATTGTTGCCCATGCCCTCAATGATATCGGCAGTCAGTACTGCGGGCAATTCCTGCGCGCCAACGGCAGAGAGGCCTCCAAGAGCCACGCTCAGGAGAGGGAGAGATCGGAACATCTTGTTCGAGGACGGTTGTTGTCGATGCTACACATGGTCAGCTATGTCATAGGCAGGGATAGAAGCGTTTCCATAGTCTGGGGAGCCTCCAGTCTGAATCAAAGCAGACGAACAACTATACACAGACCAGAAGTACTTCAAGCGAAGGAAAGGCTTACCTGAACGATGGGTTCGCTGATCGATACTCAAACCAAACAGCAGGCATGCGAGGGTTTATGTACTTTTCCGCAGTAAACAAGCAGGGTCCACCAAGATCGTCTGTGATCATGATGTTCACATCCAAGAGCTTGCGCCCCAGACCTATGGTCTGGGCTGGCGCAATGCCGAAGCTGGTTTGCAGTAGCCTGTCGATGATCCCCGCAAATTCGGCACAAACTCCCCATGGTTCCCCACAATCGATACTGGAAAGAAGATGGTGTCGTTCTCGAACATGCATAGAAAGGCTGGTATACGCCACGCAGTCATCTCTTGTACCGCTGCTAAACTGTTACGGAAAGGCAGCGGACCTTGAAGCCCGGAAATCCCTCCGACGAGTCTCGCAATGGCGGCGCCTGGTCCAAGTTGGAGAAGACTTTTCGTGTGTACATGACATGGCTTGACTGGCAATTACCGACAACGGTCCTTGGTAGTAGTAGTGGGTTGTGGTTTTACCGAGTATCCTCCCGAGATCCAACCTTGGGAGTCTTGCTGCGGGGATAACCAAGAGCTCTGCTGTGTAGAGTTCGGATCGCATCGGACTACTGCGAAGTAGCGTTAAGATGTGTGGCTCTTACGCAGGAACGCCCGAGCAACGCCGCGAAGCAATCCATGGGATGGTGTGCATGAGATGGAGTACCGTGGACACAGGATTGCTTGCGCACTGTTGCTAGCCAGAATCCGGGGTGTTGGTGCACGCTGCAGCACGTCGGGGAAGGGAAAAGTCGAACGTTTGCTCGCCTAGCTGCCTACATAGGGTATTCGATGTTTCCCTTCCCCCGAGTGGCAGCATCGTCGGGAAACGCTGGTGCACGCGATGGGGTTGCACTTCACTCGCTTGCACCTGTGCCTCTCTGTGCTTGGCGGGCGAACGTCATTGCCGTGGCGGGCCACGTTTCCTAAACCCCCCAACGCGAACGCCGCAACGCGACTTGCAAGTCGTTGTTTACACTCGCCGATGGGGACACGCAACCTTCTCTAGTCGTCTTGCAGCTTCACTACAGCATCATGGGTCGACTCAAACTTTACGTCGCAGGCTCGGCCGTCGTGGCTAACCTCGTGCTGATGCGCGCATACTATGAACGCCCCAACTTCTACTCGGCCGCCGTCTACATCTCCCAGAGCACCGGCTCCCTCATGTTCCTCGTCAACCTCATGCTCATCGTCGCTGCGAGCTTTGGTTATGGGCTCCAACGGCTCTTCTACGGCCCTCTGCGCCCTATCGAGACGGAGCAACTATACGACAAGGCCTGGTTTGCTGTGAGCGAGACACTGCTGGCAATGACCATCTTCAGGGACGATCTTGGCATGTGGTTCTTCGCCATGTTCCTCTGCTTGCTCGCAGGCAAGGTCTGGCAGTGGATTGGGGAGGGGAGGGTTGAGTTTCTCGAGCAACAGCCGCCCGCGAATCCAAAGCTCTTCCACACCCGCCTCATGAGCTCCTTGCTGCTTTCTGTTGCCTTTGACATATTCATGATGCAATACTGCATCGACTCCATTCTTTCAGAGGCGCGGCCTGGTGTCATGGTCATGTTCGGTTTTGAATACGTCCTCCTGGCAACCGCATCCATTTCGACTCTGCTACGATACTCGCTCTCACTCGTCGAAATATTCATCACACAGCGCCAGGAGAAGGCACGAGAGGAGGCTCGCCGAATCGCAAGAGAAGAGGCACGTCAACAGGCTGCAGCAGCTGGAGCTGAAGCGCCCGTCGAGGTGGAGGATGATGATGATGAAGGCGACGTGCCCGGGTGGGAAGAAAAGGGCCGCTGGGTGTTTTACCTGGACCTCGCGACCGACTTCGTCAAGACTTTTGTCTATCTCGGTTTCTTCGTCATTCTCATGACATTCTACGGCATACCCATCCACATTATGCGAGACCTGTTCATGACGATACGATCTCTGCTCAAGCGAATCAACGACTTTATCCAGTATCGGAATGCGACCCGCGACATGAACACACGCTATCCAGACGCAACAGCAGAAGAACTGGACCGAGAGAACACATGCATCGTTTGTCGCGAGGAGATGCGGCCATGGACACAACCAGGTGCGGATGGTGCGCGGCCTGGCCGCAGGATGGATGAGCGACAACGGCCGAAAAAGCTCCCATGTGGACACATCTTGCATTTCAGCTGTCTTCGCAGTTGGCTGGAAAGACAACAAGTGTGTCCCACGTGCCGAAGACCAGTACTCGCATCGGCGACGACACAGAGCACACAGCGCAACAACCAAGCCAACCCCGGGGAGCAAAACCAGCAGAACCGAGAAGCGCTACGAGCAATGTTTGGAGGAAATGCACAGCAGGGGGGTGTCGGAGGGCAACAGGGCCAGGGCCAACAGGCAGCACCGCAGGGTGCACAGGCAAACCCCCCAGCCGGCAACATGCGCGTTTTCAACTTCGGGCCCTTTAGAGTCGCTCTCGGGAATATCCGGGTACCACCCGGCCAACAGGATAACGTTGCTGTGCAGAATGCGATTCAGCGACTGCGTCAACAGGCCGCTGCGAACAACGTGGCGCAAAATCATGACCAGCAAAACCAAGCACAGGGCCAGATAGCGGCCACGCAAGACGGTACTCCAAGCTTTCCTACTGGACCCATGCCCGGGGCTGTTGCGCTTCACCCGTCAGATATTCAGTCGGACATACTGCGCATCCAACAGAATATCATTGAATCGATGCGCACCCTGAACGTGCAACATGAGCAGCTCGAGGTCCTCCACAGACTTCTTGCTGAGCTCAACCGACTTCAACAGGCTTCTGGCGTAATAGCTGCGACAGGGCAGGAGCTACCACCTATTGCCCCGTTGAATGCATCCAGTGTGAACTCGTTTACTCCGCAAGCCTATTTCTCTAGAGGTTCCGTCTTGCGTCAGGGTGATCCTGGTGTACCCGAAGGGCTAACGCTACCGGAAGGGTGGACATTGAGGCCGATGGCACTAGCGCCGCGGACTGGCCAAGAAAGCGTGACACGTCCATCCTCGCAACCTGGACATCTGGCGCAAGAGGGCAGCTCAGCACAATCCCAATCGCAACCATCGCAGCCAGTAGCGGACTCTGAAGCAGGACCTTCAACATCTGCCACTGTGACTCCGCAAAGCCAGCCAACTCCGTCGGCGCCAAACGCGACTGCTTCTGGGCAGTCGTCGGCTTCGTCCCCAAAGCCTGCCGAGCCCAGTAGTCTAGAGAGTAGTCTTGACTCTAGCTGGAGTTTTGGCAATGTAGGAGAGAGGACTGAGACGGAGGGATCAAGCTCTGCGGTCGCTGACAATAACTCGGAGAGCCAGAGTGCGAAGAGGCGGACGGTCACCATAGAAGATGCCGAAGACAGTGAGCAGTAGATAGACGATGGACGAAGGCATTGTTATGGTTCTGTACAGCATAGCGAGGCGTTTGGGCTTGTTTGATTATTCTTTGACCGACAGGGAGTCGCAGTTGTCCAATGAAGCACGACAGGCAATCCCTGTGAATGACACATACTCACCGGTCGTTGCTCCACCGCGATTTTGCGACACATGTTTGATCATTTGGCCAACAAGGAGCGAAATAATGAAGCATGCCCTCCTGTCCATTCATCCTGTATGCACCCCGCACGCATACTGGCTCCGAGTCGCAGTCTTCCCATGCCACGAGGCAGCACTGGACGAATGTTTCATGCACAGTTGTATGCACATGTAAATGCACGCTCTCGAGTCCTCGACGCACCAGACCCACAAAGCTTATCGATGGCAGTCTAGCCTGCCCCATCCCGTTGTCGCTTGTCGCTAGCGCAAAACACGTGTCCACTCACACCCCAGCTGCCCCCCAAGACACGATATCGAGGCGGCTACGTGCAGGCCATGAACAGCACCAGGTTGAAACGGTGGCCTGGGCGGTGCGAGGACGGTGGGTAGCACCCAGTAACAACTGCAGGAACGCAAGCCCTGCTACACACTTGCGAGCAATCGAGGGCGTGCGGCGACATGGGTCGTGGTGCCAGCGGGATAAGTGTCAGGGCCCCCGTCTTGGGCGAGCGTGTTAACGGCGACTTTGACTCGACTTAACACAACTTGAGGCTAACGTTGTGATTTGGCTTTTTGGATGACTCTTCATTCACCCTCGCTAATGGATGCTTAGACCGCACTTTGTTTATTGCAATTTTGTATACCTATCGTCCTCTTCCCTTCTCTTTCTTTCTCTTCAGTTCCATTCTGCATTGCGCCTTTTCCTTGTTCGTTGTCTTGCGTTTTAGCGATGGCGGTCAAGTTAGATCATGCGCATGGTGCGCGTAAGGCTGAAGAAGCCGAGGTATCCACATGTGTCTCTGGCATCATAGAAGCCTTCACAAATGGATTGGACATCTTCAAAAGGTTGCGCGAGAGGAGACGAAAGCGGAAATCAAAAAGAGATACCGAAGCACCTGATCCAACAAGTACTGCCGAGCACCAACTTTCCAAAAGCTTGCGCAGAGGGCCCGAGGAGGTGGCCGACAAGTATACTGAATGCTACTACAGCGGCGTTGGACCGCGATTCGCAAAGGGCGACTGTAAGTACAAAGTCCACCTGATCTGTTCTCCAACCTAACACAACACAGCTATTGCCCATGCATCCCTCGCAGAAATCTTGATCAAGTTGAACACTGGTCTAGTTGCTATTATTGCAGCATTCTTAAATCATGATGGACACAAAAGCGGAAAGAGCCACCTAGATCTAGACTACAAGTCATTGACCCACCTCTCCGATGCATCACGTCGCGAAGCTCTACAAAGCCTTACCCAATTGTACCAGCGACTAAGCCAACCTCAAGTCAAGCTGCATAGCATTGGCGCCCCACCATGCCCGCGATGCGGCACGAGTAAACACCACGACTGTACTCCTCGAAGCACGAGTCCTGAGAAGGAGAAGAGAAAGCACTCGAGCTCTTCCCGTCAACGCTCTACAGGCCCAGTAGTCACACGCATGTCCATCAAAAGTCGGAGCTCGAGTGAACCACGGCTCGTCGTCATGCGACCAAAGACCACCACCCGTAAAGACAGCGCATCGAGTAAGAAATCTAGCTCAGTGAAGTCACCATCCCATTCATCACGCAGCTCTTCTCCATTGGCGTCTCCCGAGCCAAAGAAGCTTCAGATGGCCCCACAGCTACCTCTGTATGTGCCTGTCGAGCCATTCGAGCTTGAGACATCTGGTGTCATTAGAGGGACGCTAGGTGGTGGTCCCACAAAGACAAGTGGCACCGTCAAGCAGCGTGTTGATTCCTTCGACGACCCGCGCGAACCATGGCCTCAGGAAGCTGCCTACACCACTAGCAAATCACCCTCCCCAAAGCACCTCAACCAGCCTACCCCCAAACTCCCTACCTTTACCCCTACATCCCGCCGCTCCCCATCTCCTGCTCACTCCAAGCCCTCAGTCTCGTCCAAGCCGCCAGTCCCAGAAAAGCCCTCCTACCTATCTCCTCCGCCACTACTCGACCAGGCCCCAGCAACCCTTCACTTCCGTCGCCGCTTGGACAAAGCCACACCATCCAGCTACACTTTTGCTTCCGACAGCACGAGATTGGGAGAAATACCACAGAGACAGTGGACCAGACCCTTCGATTACGAAGAAGCTGAGCGACTCAACGCTGAGGCTGCCCTGACTGGCTACCCGAATGCGCCAACGGCAGACTCCAAGGACGCCAGAAAGAAGAAGCGTTTTGGCTTCATGCGACGTGATTAAACACGATCATCACCTCGACACTTCTCTTTACGTTTGTACATTTGCTGTTCATCTCTTTTCATGTTGTATTCTGTACGGTTCTGTTATCTTCTGTTTTGCTCGCAGGCGTTGGTCTTGATTTTGGTTCCGTTTCCATCTCGACTCTGTTTTACATGTATGGCGTTGGTTTGTCTTGCTTTTCACATCTCTCCACTCTTGGCATCTGGCCCCAGGGCCCGGTAATGACGGTTTACGCTTACGATTCTTCACGCTTTAACGACTATGACGAGGTTATACCCTTTTCCTTTTTTTGGTTGTTAACGGCGGCACTATATATACCCATATCTTGTTTTTGTTAGCGATATCCGCACTTAGCGGATGCTTTTGGATTACTTGGTAGTATGATTAATTAGGATATGGTTTTCGGCTTCTACACTCAATGATGATTTTTACTTATGGAAACAGTGATTGTAATTGTATCGTTGTGATATCTGACTGCAATTCAGACCCCAAATCCTGTATATGAATGTGGAGCTCGGTACAAGGAACGCTGATTTAGGGGTCATGTACGAGCAGCCCTCAGCCCTTGGCTCCACGAATGAGAGCGCGGAACATCACTTTTGTCTGCCTGAGGGCGCTCATTCGCTGAGTCAGTTGGTGAAGCGCCTCTATGAACCGGATCGAAGTACTCCTGATTCGGGGCGATGTGTTTTTCTGATCTGCTGCATCAAGAACAAGACCTCAACGTACCTATGCGTGATGGGCTGGTAGTCCCCTTTGGTTCTAGTTGAAGGCCCCGTCGTCGTTTCCGGTAAGTGCGTTGTGGCTCAAGCTTCGCTTCTCACTCGGGCTGTCTCACAACTTCGCCACCAACAACCTCACTGCATCTTGTCACTTTAGCCGACTGAGCACTCTTGTCACTGGGTTCACAATGTGTCGTCGAACTTTGAGTCCTGTTTACATGCGGCCCCCATGACAGACGGTGTTGATGTCGAGCTAAGCCACATCAACGCCCTGCGCCCTGTTCCGGTTGGTAAGCTCTCAATGTGATCATGGACTCTAGTTGTCAGAGAAGCGGCAAGACAATGGTCATTCTTATGTAGGGTGAAGTGCTTCGTCGCAAAGTTCATGCGCGGTCTCTCGCTTACGGTTACCATCTGACGGCATGCCAGGTACCCTTAGATACTTGATCATGCATTCAAGAAACTCGTAGGAAGCTGCGTTTCAGAATTCCCAAGCACTCCTGGGTTCTCCTTAAGCAGCTCCGATACGATTCTTCTTCTTAGCGGTGGACCTTGGAGTCCGGGGCAATACAGTTCGCATACAGCTTGCATCCATGGCGAACGCGTCACTCGTGCTATCTGCCAATGTATCATCCGCTTACAATCAGGCTCTGCATACTTCCATTGGTGCTTCAGGATCAGCCAGCTACTATGAATCTGACGGCTCACTCAAACATCAGAACCAATATGACGTCCTCTGGAGTGCTACCGATGAATCTCGAACGGTTCTAGTCGTATTAGCAGCCAATACCTAAGCTTACCTATATCCCAGAAACTCGGTAAGACAGCCCATATACTTGCTTAGGAGAGCAAATACTAATGCGTAACTTGTCACATGCACCAGCTTGCATGGTCCTCCCAGGCACGTCGAACTCCTTCATCGCCCATTCTAGCGCGTTCCCCAGAATTACCACAATGGTACAGATCTGCTCGACCAATGTACATGCGCCGAGTTTTGCACGGACACTCCGGGTATATCTGCATCTCTGATACATTGGCCAGCCACGTCTTGCGGGCGTATCATTTTCCTTCCGTGCCGCAGAGCTGAGCTGTGGCAGTAGTATTTGATGGTGGCTCTACCCGTAGGGCATGCGCCTGGTCGGTTTACAGTCTTTCACTCTATTTCTTACGTACCCTCAGACTTCCGACTACCTGACTCTAGCAGTCAGATTCTGGTGGCTTTCGTCTCTCTGATTTCACCATGGACTTGGCGCATCAAACCTCACCAACGTTCCTGGCCGAAAATCGAGGCTCAACTATACAAGCGACGGCTTGTCTATTGATAATATTTTGTACTATATATGTTGGTTTGCGCTACTACTCTCGCTATCTCACGAGCACGGCTTTGAGCATTGAAGATGTCATCATACCCTTTGCCTGGTTGGCCGAGGTAGGTTTGTGCATCGTTGGTATCGGTAGGCGTCTCCTTCAAGACCCCATAGCACTCATTGACATATTTCGCAGTGATGGTAGAGAAAGGTAGCACAGGTAAAAGCTCCAATATACGGACTGGATATGAAGCATAAGCTGACTTCGTACAATAACGCTCTAGGTCGGCACATGGCCTATGTCCTTTCCACAGATCCGGCAACGATACATGAGCACTTCAGAGGTATCATGATACAAGAAGTCCTCCATCCAGCAGCTGTTGCGTTCCCGAAACTCGTAGTGGTGCTACTCTACTTGCGCATTCTCGTCAACAAGTATGAGCGCCTCGCCGCTAAGACGCTGGTGTTTCTTATCATCGCCACTTGGATCTCTTTCACAGTGGCAGTCATGTTTCAATGTATGCCTTTTGATTTCAACTGGGACAAAAGCGATCCTAATGGACGATGTTTCAACGTTCGGGTCTTTGCAAACAGCTCAAGCGTACCTAACATTGTCACTGACCTAGCTGTGCTAATACTGCCCCTAAGGACAGTGTGGTGCTTGAAGATCAGTATTGGGAGAAAAATTGGATTATTGTTCATCTTCCTAACTGGAAGTGCGTAAGTAGTTCTGTAATCTGTCACTTTGTATCTTCTACGACAATCGTAGCTAATATTCGTGCAGCGGCATAATTGCGTCTATAGTTCGCACAGTCGTGTTCGCCCAGACCCTTGAAGAAGCCGGACCTCTTACAGACGTGACATGGAACCATGTCTCTCTCATAAACTGGACAATGATAGAGCCTGGAATGTACCTTCTTAGCGCTTGCTCTCTCTCTTTCAAACCTCTCTTCCGCTCGTTTGCCAAAGCCCTACGTCTACAAGGCTTGATTACGCATACAAGGTCTACTGTTGGAGGAACAAAGAGTCAAGTCAAGAAGACAATTACATCAAACCAGACGCAGCCCGAGGTTTTCGAGCTGGGACATATCAGAAATGTTTCTGAATTTGGCAAATTCCACCGATTGAGCGATGATCAGGGTAGCAGTACTGAAGGGACAACCGGAAGAAAGATCGAAGTGACTGTAACAAAAACCATTGACCTGGATTCGGAAAAGAGAATCGACGATGAGCGTTGGGATCACCGTGGCTTTGCAAGCGACCACTTGGAGAGGGCGGTGTAGATATGTACTGGGTGCATCAATCAACACATGTACACTTCCGTCTTGGGTGTCGACTAACAGGGAGGCACGCGGCGTTGCATAGTTCATGGCTGAGTCGTCCTCTAGCAAACTGCACCGTCGTTGTAGTGCGGAACACGACTGCTACCGAGACCCATCTCTTCACACCCGCCATGGTCAATAGGTCACCCTCACGCCATCAGTGAGACGGCGTTTTGCTATACGACATGCGACAGAAATAAAGAATTCGTTCGGACTCCGTGCATACCGGCCCCAGAAGACGGAGTCTTGAAAGGATCGATCGCGCGTGCTTAGCGCGCCGCGCACCTAACGCGAATTAACAACGTCGTCATGCATTTGTCTAGGTGCCTCCACCTCCACCCAAAGTGACACCAGCCAACTGAAGGCACTCCATCACGACGTCATGTTGCTTATGGGGCGTCTCTCAACGAGCCACATGCGCTCGCGTCGGCGCAGATTATCCGCTGTTACTTGACCTTCTGATCTCACTGTTACGTCTACGTACATACACGAGCAACTTATACCAAGATGTCTTCTGCCTCTCGACTACTTGTACGCTCTGCACGAACTGTCCTGCCTCGAATTCAATCCACGACTCGCATCGCAATACCTGTCAAAACTACAGCTCCTCGATATTTCTCAACAACACACATTTTCAAAATGCCGGACCAACTCAAGGCTAGCGAGGTCAACTCCAAGACCGACCCTTCCGTCGCAAAGCAGTATGACGACGAGACGCCCAAGGATCAGCAGATCAAACAGTTCTTTGAAATGGTTGATGGCAAGAAGATTTGCATGCTCAACACATACCGTAACGGTGTCGGTACGTCGCTTCCAATTCGTTCACCCAAAAAAAAAAACCCCTCATCCTTCCCTCTTCGTCCAATGTGAACAAACACTAATCGGCGCTTCAAGGCCCTGTCGGTCGCTCCATGGCTCTTGCCCGCCGCGATGGCCCCGACTTCCTGTTCCTCGCCAACGCACACTCGCAAAAGTTCAACGACCTGGAGCAAAACAAAGAGGTTCAGATCTCCTTCCAAGACCTCAAGACTCAGGAATGGGCTTCCATCACAGGCACTGCGACAACAACAGACAACAGCGATCCTCGCATCAAGGAGGTATGGAGCCGCGGAGCCGCCGCATGGTTTGGTGACCTTGGTGACGGAAAGCACACTGGTGGGCCTGAAGATCCCCGCATGACGTTGATTGAGATCAAGAGCAAGTACATATCGTACTATCTGACGGAGGTCGGCATGCTGGGTTACGCAAAGGAGATTATCGCGGCGAACGTCACAGGCGGCGTCGCAAACACAGGCAAGCTTAGGGAACTCAAGGAGGCGGATCTGGAGAAGGCGCGGTCCATGTAAGTGCATACACGCACAGTTGATGTAACGGGATTGTATTGAGATGGTGGTAGATCTCCATCGAAGCTTTAAATGCTTGCAGATCTAAGAACAATGATTTTACTCTCCGAAGCAAGAAACGTGAGATGATGTGCCTCGGATGTCTCTGAAGGTCGTCAACAGTGTCGTGTGCAACATCAGTCTTTTCTCTCACTGTTGGATCGTTCAGACCTCAGGGAGCGTGTGATGTACGGATAATGTTGATGCATCTGGCAGGATGTGTCGACCAGCTTCCTGAGCCGGATAGCTTTGATTGGATCATGCCCCGCTTTCGTCATGGCCACGACGCATGGCAATGATGTTGTCACAACCCGTGTCTATGGCGTCGAAGGTCATGAATATGGCGATCGCAGCTATATAATATCGGAGTGAGCCCAAGTTGCTTGGGAGTCGGAACTGCGCTGTTGAGTACTCTCAGGTTCAGAACATTTCATAGACCAAATCAAGTCACTACCATGGGAAAAGATCACCCTGACGCAGACCTTCACCCCGAAGCAACAGGGCTTGCATCAGCCACGGTCAAGGTAAGTCTATCCACAGCCCGCGCATGTTTCCCGTTGCTGATTTCACAAGGCTCATGCCACGGAGTGTCTGTTGAAATTATATTCTGGGTGGTTTTGCCCTTTCGTGCAGCGTGTCTGGATTGCGCTAGAGGAGAAGGGCATACAGTACCAGTACATTGAAGTCAATCCGTACCATAAGCCAAAGTCGCTGCTGGACCTCAACCCGCGCGGCTTGGTTCCAACGCTACAGTACCAAGACAAGCCACTTTACGAGAGTACGGTTCTATGTGAATTCCTCGAGGAAGCATACCCTCAGCACACGCCGCATCTCATGACGACGGATCCGTACGAGAGAGCCAGAACGAGGATCTGGACGGACTATGTGGGTAGTCGCATCATACCCGCGTACCACCGCTTCCTGCAACATCAAGGCGATGATGGCCTGGAAGAAAAGCAAAAGGAGTTCCTCCATCACCTGAAGGAGTTTACACGCGAGATGGATGCCGAGGGCCCATTCTTTTCGGGCAAGGACTTTCAACTCATCGATATCGTATTGGCCCCTTGGAGTGTCCGTCTCTGGGTATTTGACCACTTCAAGGGTGGTTTGGGTATTCCTGATGAGGGTAAAGGTGGAGAGGACGAGGAGACGTGGAAGAGGTTTAGGAAATGGCTGGCTGCTGTTGAGGACAGGAAGAGTGTCAAGGAAACGCTGAGCGAGAGGCAGCATTACCTGCCGATCTACCAGCGATATGCGGAGGACCGCGCACAGTCTGAAGCGGCAAAGGCGATTCGAGCTGGTCGGGGGATTCCCTAGTACTGATACTATTAACACGTCTTATGCCGCGTGACGTCAAGTTCCCGCGAGTGGTTCGGTTGTTTCTTGGGTACTGTTGCCCGGGTGATGGTGTTGGTAAACGGGGCCCACCCGTGCGCCACAAGGGGCTAAGCGTTAGCCCACGACCCCATTGATCCTAAACTCCCTTGGACGAGGATCCCTCACAACCTATGCGCCGGCGCTGCAAACACTGCCAGTAATCGCGACATCACCGCCCGCCAGACATGTACGGATACACGGCCGGCACGCCCTGCCCGGCGCCCTATGCCTCGAGCAGCAGCGGCTACTACACCGGCTATGGAAGCCACTACGCGCCCACCTACTACAACGACGAGAACAACACGACCGCGAACCTCGAATACACGACCGAACTGAAGCCCATCCGCCAGCCCAAGCCACGACGCCCCATGCGCAACGCGCACAAGCCCGCCTTCAACCCGTCACTCGACATCTTCGAGGATGTTGCGCACGAGGAGGAACTGCAGCAGCAACAAGCAGAGTTTGACGTCAAGAGGAGGAGCCGCGCAACCCTTGTTCCCGCAGCTGCCAGGGCCAAGAAGAGCACCATCCTCGCGCACCCAGCACAGAGGATGCCCAAGCCGGCCGCGCCTGTTCAGGAGCCACACCACGAGAGGCCGCACCGAAGACGTGTCTCGCACATGCCCACCGACAAACAGGCCTCCGACGCCGATGCGACTGTGCAGTTGCAGGAACATGTGCTGGAGAGGAAGGAGCTCAAGAAGCAGGCCCCCAAGAAGGAATTGCGACGAAGGACCATCTACATTCCGTCTGATGACACGACAGTCTTCACCATCCACCCGGGACAGTCTACACACGCGCCGCGCAATGCTCGAGAGACTTCGCCAGACATCGGACTAGACCTGGTCACACTATCCGAGGAAGAAGGAAACAACCTGATGCCGGCCTTGAAGAGGGAGAAGAAGGTACCACGCAAGTCTCTCGCGGCACCGCCGAAGCGAGGTCCCCTGAGCACAACATCGCGATCATCGCAGAACTCGTCGTTTTCGAGCGACATAGTGGGCTCAGGCGGTGGGAAGGAGAACGTGCCACCAGGAATCGAGACTATCGAGAAGAAGAAGTGTGGCACGCATATCGAGATCAACTTCACCAAGACAGACGCGAAGAAACCCGTCGCCAAGGCTCCCAAGGTCCACTTCAGTGCTCCCAAAGAGCCCGAACGCGTATTACATGCCAAGAAACGGCCAGAGGGCTCACAGAAACGACCACGCACTCATGTGGCTCAAGACGACGCACCGGCAAAAGCGCTCAAGGCGAGGGCAGACGGCACTGCTTCTACCGCCAGTAGCAGGGCATCTCTGAGGACAACCATCAAGACGGAACGAGCAAAATTGGCCAAGGCAAAGCGTGCACCACCGTCCTCCTCGCCGTTCCATACCGACAAATCTCCACCAACAGCACTGCGCCGTCAGAAGACGGGAAGCGTAGCAAGCAGCATTACCATGCTACACGAAGTAGGCCAGCGACCGCAATCAAGAGAGAAGTATCCAGTACTACAGGAGGATCTGGCGCAGCCAGAGTTGTACGAAGACAACTGGCTTACCTACCAGGAAGTCGCCATTACACAACTTCTGAACTCAGTCTTTGACTCCGCGAACAAAGATCCGACCGACGAGCAGAGCCCCGAGGACATGCGCAAGAAGATGCTTGCCATATACCACGATCCCGCGATACCGTCACTTCACAAGCGACTACAAGCTTCACTTCAGTTTGGTGCGCTGAGCATACCGAAGGATCTCCTGGCTCAGACGCTCAGGCTCAAGGACGATGTTGGCTTGCGCAAGAAGTTCCTTAACCTGTGGACCAAGTCATACGACCTGAACGCACTACGTGCTGCAGCTGAGACTATCGTCGGCCGCCAAATCACAACGCCCTGTCGACTATCCACAGGTTCGACGTGCTCAGATGATGGCTCTCGCCAGTATCGCGCAGAGCGCCGGGCTATCGAGAGCTTCTTGGCCGCCTTTCTCATCAAGAACGAGGATGCCGTTCGCGTCAAATCCGGAGGCGGTAGCATTGCTAGCCTTACACGCGGCGATGATGACTTTGGTTCTCAAGGCTGGTCATGGCGCCGTACTGCTTTGCGAAGTCTCATGCTGATTCTAATCCTCGACCAAGCCAAGACGACGGATGCTCTATCAGGCTGCCTGTTCCAGACGACATCATCCTACAAAACGTCTGTCGAGGTCCTGCATCAGTTATCAAAGATGCTGCTTCCTTCACACGGTGACATCACTCGACCGCTAAACCACCTCAACTACAAGGTCGGACATGTCCAATATCCACTACAGGAGTACAACTACCAGATCGACAACATCGCCATTGACCTCCGCGATGGAGTCGTACTTACCCGTCTTGTAGAGTTACTACTTTACCCATCAACCACCCACCCAACGCAACAAGAAGATACCGTCACTCTCAGTCTACCTAGCGGCGAGCTTCTCAACAGTTCCCTCGATTCTTCGCAGAAGGGCATTTGGGTCCTCTCCCAGCACCTCAAGTACCCAGCCATTGGTCGTCCCCAGAAGGTCTACAATGTCCAAATTGCCCTAGCTGCATTAAGTCATGTCGCAGGCATGCCCAGCGCAGCAGTCAGCGGCATCAAAGCCGAAGACATCGTCGACGGACATCGCGAGAAGACACTCTCGCTTCTTTGGTCTCTTGTCGGCAAGTGTGGTCTTGGAAGCCTTGTAGACTGGCCGCAGCTTGTCAAAGAGACCGAGCGTTTTCGCAATCAGTGGTACAGGGCCCGGGATAGCTATGAGGGACAAGTCCTTGATTCCGACAATGAAGAGGACGGGACCACCGAACTGGATGGCATGGCGTATCATAAGCGCCTTCTGCTTTCATGGTCCCGCTCTATCGCTCGTCTTCATGGCCTGCGCGTTGCAAACCTGACAACAAGTTTTGCAGACCCAAAGGTTCTGGAAGTTATTGTTGATACCTACTTGCCTTCGAATCTCACCATCTCCGCTGAAGGAAATGAACGACTCGGACTAGCAGCAAAACTCAAGGCTGTCGGCTGCTCAACTTCATTCATTGCGCTTTTCACGCCACAACACAACACAGCTCGTTCAATCCCAAGCCGAGACTTCACCCTTCTTACCTTGTCTTTCTTGGCAAGTCGATTGTTGCCGCTTGCACGCACACACCGCGCTGCTGCTACTATCCAAAGCGCTTTCCGACGCTTCCTACTCCGCCGTCAGATCAGCACCCGCATACAAGCAATGAAGATAGCACACAACTGTGCAGTAGTGGCACAAGCTCGACAGAAAATGGTCGATGCTGCCATTGTGATTCAGAGACGCTGGAAAGCAATCCAAGATGTCCGCCACAAGCAACTCGAAAGCGACGTCTTGGCTTTCCAGGCCCTGGCCAGGGGCTGGGCAATCAGACGCTGGGTCCGACGTATCACTGCTGGCCGAGTCGGTGGCAAAGAGAAAGTTAGGAGGGTCAGGGGTGGATGGTAGTTGGCCAGCACCGACGGACGGTTGGTAGAGATTGTAAGCGCCATGGGCGAATGGTCCATTGGACTTGGGGGCGTGTGGTGAGGGAGTCGGCAAGTTGGAAACGAACGCTTTACGAAGGAGTTGGGTACGTTATTGTTTTATGTGGGGCGTTGCAGTATGCTTTCATCCTTCGTCGCGATCGCTAGATACCACTTACAGATTTCTGTCTCGTTTGAATTCTCATACCTTTTCGGGTTAGCACTCTACCTCTACCTCGCTTTACAAATACCATGGTGAACAGGTGAATGCTACGACTCTAATTGAGATGTGAATTTCTTGAAAAGTGAGCAAAGACGACACGAGAGAACAAAGATTCATTGCGTTGGTTCTGCCACATCACAGTGTTCAAATACAATGCATCACAGAGAGCAACTGCAGCTTATGCGTGATTGTTCGAGATTGTGGATGCGACGGAATAGCCGTACACTGAAACTGCACAAACCCTCGGTTTCTCTCTTGCTTCCTCATCAAATCGTATCTTCATACCATGTACGCCTTTTCATGCATCTAGCCAATATCTCCTCACCTTGCAAACTCAGACTTTGTTCTCGATGCTGCGCTCATCCCTCAACTTGACCAGCTTCTCTATTGCTTCATCAAGCGGCACAATAACACCACGCTGCTGTGTTTCCTGGTCATCACGGTTCCTCCAGTTGACAGCTCGGGCTTGTTGTTCTTCAGCACCAACGACCATGATGAAGTTGTACAGAGCAAGTTGCGCTGTGCGGATCTTCTTTTGCATGGTGTTGCCGCTGATGTCGATGTCGGCGTGGAGATGGCGTTTGCGGAGGGCGGCTTGGACTTCCTTGACATAGTCATTTGCACCCGGCATGACGGGAATGACCATGACTTGGCGAGGGGAGAGCCAGAAAGGCCATCGACCGGCGAAGTGCTCTGTGAGGATACTACTCTTGTTAGCAAAGATGTTTGATTGTCACAAGGGAAGAAAGCCTACGCGATGAATCGCTCGAAGGATCCATAAATCGCACGATGGATCATGACAGGACGAGCATAACCTGGTTGCGGTTCTTTGATCTTCTTGGGGATGGTAACATCGGCACCTTCCAGTTTTTCCTTCTTCTGCTCGATGTGTTCGCCTTCCTGTGGTTGGTCCTTGGATTTTGTAGGAATAACCTCAGATGTCATGTATTCAAGCTCGAACTGGTTGGGCAGTTGGAAATCGAGTTGGATGGTGGCACACTGGAACTCTCGCTTCAAAGCGTCAGAGATGGTGATGTCAATCTTGGGTCCGTAGAAGGCACCATCACCAGGGTTGAGCTCCCAAGCGCCACCACCAGCAGCGGTAAATTCATTCAGAGCGTCAGTCAGCTTAGCTTCTGCCTTGTTCCAGGTATCGATATCACCAAGGAAGCCCTCTGGGCGTGTGCTCAGCTTCAGCTTGAACGTGAAGCCGAACTTTCCATATACTGCCTTCAAAAAGTCGAAGAGTGCGAAGATCTCCTCTGTGATCTGGTCCTGGGTACAGAATACGTGCGTGTCATCTTGTTGGAATCGACGGACTCGTGTAAGACCAGTGAGTGCACCACTGGCCTCGTTTCTGTGCAGAATACCAAAGTCGGCCATACGAATGGGCAGTTCCCTGTAGCTTCGCTCGCGATGCTTGAAGATGAGACAGTGTCCAGGGCAGTTCATAGGCTTCAGTGCCCACTTCTCCTTCTCGACGTCAAAGGTAAACATGTCTTCGGCATAGTGCTGCCAATGACCAGAGATCTTCCAAAGCGCAGAATTGTACATGTTTGGTGACGCCACCTCCTGGTACCCACGATTCCAGTACTCCTCGCGCAGGAATGCCTGCAGTGTGTTGTAGATGATTTGACCGTGTGGGAGGAAGAAGCAAGAGCCAGGGCTGAACTCGTGGAAGAAGAACAGTTCCTGTTCCTTTCCAATCTTGCGGTGGTCTCGCTTAGCGGCCTCCTCGAGGAACTTGAGATGGGCCTGCATCGCGTCCTTGTCAGGGAACGACACACCGTAGATACGCTGCAAGCTGTCGTTCTTGGCATCACCCAAGAAGTACGAGGCGGAGTTCTTCATGACCTTGAACTGCTTGATCCGTCCGGTGTGTGGTACGTGTGGTCCTCGGCAAAGATCGATCAATGGTCCGTTGCGGTATACGGTGGTGAAGGTGCCGTCTGCGATTTTGTCCTTGATAATGTGCTGCTTGTACTTGTTCGACTTGAACATCTCGAGCCTGCAGAGGTCAGAACAGATGTCTGCGTATGGGACATGAAGCTTACAGGTCGTCTTTGGAGAGAGTCAAGCGCTGGAACGGCTGCTTCTCCTTGACGATGGAGTTGACAATGGTTTCGAGCGGCTTGTGGTCGGCAGGGTCAACTGCAGCATTGTCGGGAAGAGCCATCTGTTGCGCGATCAGTTGGGACCATCAGTCGATAGGAGCGAACTGACCTCGTAGTAGAAACCGTCCTCAATTGGAGGGCCAATGCAAAGGTCGCAACCGAACCTGCGTTCTGATGCTTCTCCCAAGATGTGTGCGCTCGAGTGCCAGAAGACCTTCTTGCCTTCCGGGTCGTCGAAGGGCAGGAGCTCAAGCTTGCAGCTCTTCTCCAGAGGTCGCTCGAGATCCCATAGTGTCTCATCTGGTGTGCCCTTGTCGAGACGTGCAACGACAGTGCGCTCGAACAGACTCTTTGAAATGTTTCGCGCAATATCGGCGGGGCTGGTGACCCATGACTCTCCTTCAATGTTCTTGCCGTCCTCGAGTGTAATGGTGATCTTCTCTGTAAGGCGTCATGTGTCAGTGGGTGGGTGAGGGGACTGTGGTCACGATGTGGTGAGCATACCGCGGGGCTTCTGGGCAATCTCCTCGTCGTATTTCGCCTTGAGCTTCTCGAAGATTTGGATGCGGTGGTCGATAAACGCGGGCGGAGGGTCGAGCATCAAGGGACGGCCATCGCCAGCATCTCCCTTGGCCTTCTTCTCCTTCTTGGGCTTGGGGGCCTTGTTCTCCTTCTGGGCGACTTTCTCCTCGGCAGCTACGGACAGGTTCTTGACACCCTCGACAGCCGAGTTGACGGCATCTTTGACTGCGTCGGCCATGTCGATGTGGTGATTGAGAGTGAAGCGCGTTCGGCGGGGTTGTACGAGTTGTGAGTCAGTCGTGTGCGAGGTACGGCAACCCGGGAGCGTGGTCGAGGCCGGATGACTCTATGGCGAAGATGCAGGCTGCACTGACTGCGGCGCAGGGTGAAAAGCCAAGTCGGGAAGCAAAGTAACGTCGGACTGGATGCCAATGCCAAAAAGAAGCGCGCGCACGACAGCCCACTCGGGCTTTAGCAGGCGCATTTGGTGGGGTTGCATGCGGCGGAAGGAGCCACCGGCGAAACGTGGCGCCGATTGGTTGCGCTATCTGCAACTTCATTTTCAGTTCGAACTTTTCGCGAAGCTCTAGACCAAGCTCACCTTTTGCGCACCGATCCACCTTCACCACAACGAACAACATGGCATTTCGCGGTACTCCTCGTGGCGGTCGCGGCGGCGGCTTCGGCGGACGTGGCGGATTTACTCCTCGCGGAGGTGTGTAGCACGCTCCAAGCTATCCCCGACTTTTCAGCTAATGCGCGACAGGACGCGGTGGCATGGGAGCCTCATTCGGACCCCCAGACACTGTCATCGGTACGTGGAGCGGCTCAGCTGCATGGAAATCTGCTAATCGCCATGCTAGAAATGGGCAAGTTCGTCCACGACTGCGAAAACGAAATGTTCTGCGAATCGATAAACACAAAGATCCCATACTTCAACGCGCCCATCTATCTCGAGAACAAGGTACATAGATTTCGACGAGAAGCATCGAGGACAATGGGCTGACCCAGCTACAGACGCCTGTTGGCAAGGTCGACGAGATCCTCGGCCCTTTGAACCAGGTCTACTTCACCATCAAGCCCCAGGAGGGCATACAAGCCAAGTCTTTCAAGGCTGGCGACAAGTTCTACATTGGAGGCGACAAGCTGCTGCCTCTTGACAGGTAAGCCAACTTGGACGGTATTTGGGAGTTTTGCGCTGATCAACCTAGGTTCCTTCCCAAGCCCAAGCCCGTTGGTGGTGTCACCAAGCCCAAGAGGCCTGCCGGCGCCGGTCGCGGAGCACCCCGTGGAGGCTCTCGCGGCTTTGGAGGCCGCGGCCGTGGAGCACCCCGAGGTCGTGGCGGACCCCCTGGACGTGGAGGCAGCTTCGGTGGCCGTGGAGGAAGCGGATTTGGCGGCCGTGGCGGCGGCGGTGGAGGTTTCTCAAGAGGTGGACGCGGTGGTGGACGTGGACGAGGAGGATACTAAGTGCCTCGGACTGGGACGGCAACCACTTCTCTCGGAACACGCTGGCAATGCGCAACCGTTTGCGCTGCCGTTTCGGCTCGATCCTACGACTACCTACCGATACCATGATCATTTGAGGCGTTTTGGAGTTGATGGGATCACTGTATCATGTCTAGACATGGCGCCTTGCTATGGACACTCTGTGAAGGGTGCGCGAGTTATATTTTCTAGTCAAATTACTCTGAAGTTCAACTTGCCCGATGCATTTGGGCGAATGAATCCTTCTTCGGAGGAGAGTTCTGCGATAGCGCCCGTGCTGAACAAGCTCGGAAGGTGATGCAAGTCGAACTCGTCAAGTCAGCTAGAATGGTTGCGGTCAAGCAGACTAATTACTATTGCACGTTCGACATTAATGATCCGTCTTGGAGCACGGCAAAGAGTGCCGAAGCTCTGTATACACCTACCGAATACTGATTGCGTAGAGCAGTAGCGGGTGCAATGCCCAACCTCGCAAACATTAACATCAACAACATGCACAGACTGACGATTCGCAACGCTGCTAAGATTACTCATGAACAATAATTCAGACGTCACGATTGTCAAATGTTCAAAATATCCTAGATGGCCAACATTCCAGGTTTCCGGCAATGGCTGTTTTTGCCGCGCCCAATAGTCTCGTTTCCAGCCCCCATCAAAGCTTAGGAGGCTGGCATGATGGTTCCTCGGACCACAACAACAGGGGCTGTCGCAATTTCAGCATCTCGTAATTGCGATTCCCATCATTCTCTTCTCCGCGTCTCTGCAAACGTTGTTCCTGATTCTCTCACCCATAATTACAACACAACGTCTTGAAGGAACTTATTCGCTGCTGAGGCACCTCCGAGACCTCCGCATCCGCCCCGCAACACTCTCGCGCGTTGCTGAGGTTACTCGTAACGTCATTTATCATCCGACGCACCTTACAGCCACACGGCCAAGAACTCAACGTGCCTTTGCGACAAAAGCAAGCGGCGACCGGGAGCGAAAAAGCATCGGTCTTTCGTGGTATAGGAGAAGGGAAACATTGCGGTAGCGCCAAGTCCCAAGCCCAATCTGCGGATAGGCGGCATCGCATATCAAGGACACAAGGCTCTGTAGCTGGAAGCGCAAGAGGTTTGGACCTGAAAAAACATCCCACCAGCCGACCGCCACCATCGCCCACATTGTGCGCAACAACACCATCTTCCTATAGCCCAAGCTCGACCCCAATCGCATACTCCAGCCTCGTCTCAAGATAGCCGCCGAGGCGTGAAAAACCAACGCAATGGCGCGCGCAGGACATTCAGGCACAGTCGTAGGCTCAGCGATAGTAGTACGTGAGAAGTACTACTGGCCTGACCTACAACTGAACGTTTGGACAATTGTCATGTTGGCAACAGCAGGAACCATATTGGGAGTCAATGCGCAATTCATGGCCATACAAGATCGAATGGGATTAGAAACACCTTGGTACGCTGAAACCGCAACTTCCGATATAGCCAACACGGCGAGAAGGGAAAACGTGTGTCGTAAAACAGTTGTACTAACAAACTTCTTAGGATCATGCCCTACGGTGTCACAGTCGGCACACTGGCTGTAATCTTCATCATTATCGAAATCGTCTTCATTGCGCAGCGAAGACTACTCCCAGCCACCATGATGCTGCTATCCTTTATCCTCCTCGTCCTCTTCATCGCCGGAATAATCGGAACCGCGATTCAACTCTTCGCCGGACCAAATATCAACAACCAATGTAACACATTCGTCTTCAATGATGACACAAGTGGACCAACTTTGGAGACATTGGCGTTTCTGCAGCAGAGGAACATCTGTGAGTATTCTCCCGAGCTCCATAAGCAACATTGTAGATTGGACATGTGGAGTATTATGTGGCTAACACAGAATAGGTCAATGTTGGCAAGCTGAATTCGCCTTCTGGATTATCGGCAGCATTTTCCTCGTTTGGATGATGGTCATGGCCAGCCAGGTCAACTCGAACCAATATGTACGATGATCTGGCGGCTCGGACCTGCCTACCCACTTCGCTTCTCAGGACTCTGGTCCATCTTATTTATGTCTTGAATTCTTGTTTCTTTACTGCCTAAAAGAATGGGCCATGTGTATATGATGGAGCGCCATTGCGCGTGTTATGGCGGTAGCGGCGGCGTTATACCAATGTTTTTTCTTTCTCTCTCCATCACGAGATACCGAAGGGATGCATGGAATGAGGGATGAAAGGAAGAGATGATATATGATAGGAGCGACGAGCTATGGAATCATCGCAGTAGTATGATGGACAGAAGCGGAACAACCTCTTAAATAGTAACCCCTTGAACCTGACGAATTTGTTCACATCTCCAATGTGCCAACATGCCATGAGACTGCCTAGGACAAGGGTATATATAACAGTACTTAGCCGCTGGGCACGCAGCCCTTCTTTCCCATGAATATTGTAACCTTTCGGGCACCGGGAGCATCCAACACGGAGAGATGAATATATCAGCGACTGGTACCGCAACTTCACCTGCATTCTACATGCCCTGCATCGAGTTCCCATCTCCACTTCCATTTTCCCATCTTTCCTTCCCTTCCCTTCCGCGGAACCTCGGACCACTGCTATAAGCACCAAGCCTAATTTCCTTACCGCTAGGACACAATACGAACACACGCCCGGGCATGCACCACCGAAAGCAGGTTTAACAGAACCCCATTTTCAACGAGAGGATTCGCGGTGCTTATTCTACCCGGATATGGAGCCGCGGGTCACGCGAGGACATCAGGCTTAACACTACGGGCAAAGAACAAAGAAGGTAGGTAATGACCGGAAAAAGAAAGCAAATGGGAGATCTTGCACCCTTGCAAGATAAGATGACAAGATTATACGCTTTGCCAAAGCAGTGATGCGTCTTTTTTACTTTTGGCTACGAGCGAGTATGTGCCATGTCGATTCTTCACCGCACCGCACCGTCCCGTCCCATCACCCAGCCGACCAGACGAACGTCCAAACTAGACGACACCCATGCCATGATCCATGCACTAATCACCAGCCACACCGCTCCGACAGAGCAGCACTAAATCGGCGATCATCCCGTCATAAATCCACAATCAGTCAGTCATGCAAGTTTTCCCCCCCCCCAATCTGCCTTACATCATCACGTTTCAATACCAGCCCACCCATGCCTTCCACATCAGGTCTTAATCGTTACCCCCCTTGGCGACCAGGGGCGAGCCTTGCGTTTTCATCCCACGAGCCAATCACAATATTTCAAAGGGGGACACGAAGTTGGCACGAAACGCGTCGGTTACCCGTGGAGCGCGTCGCTTTTGTCGTCGCTCATTGGCTGATGAGGATATCCGGAGGCTAGGAAGAGGTGGTTTGTGGCTGGCTGCTGCTTGTGTGGAACACTATGGCTCTTGTCTGGACCTGAGTGGCTCGAGAGTCCTGGAGTTGCTCTGTGTCATGTATGTAGGGCACATGCAGATATTACCCTTATGGTGTGGTGATCATCATGATGTGGTGGTCGGGATAACTTTGGTTAGCTAGTGCTCATCAAGGTTGCGCAAGCGATGGCCAGTTCACGCCATCCGCCCACACCTCGTCAATCATGTTCGCATTTGTCGCGTAGCGATGGGGTATGCAATAGCTGGAAACGTCGTGGTCGTAACGATGTGGCGTCGCAGTGGTTTGCTGTCGCACACGGCGCAACGCATGCTAGGCACATGAGCGGAACCAGAAAGCCATCAAATATACGGCATTTATCAATCAATGCGTTTTATTAATCGCCTATGTGACCACACCCCGCAATGCAGGTGCATGGTGGGTGCCTGGCTAGTCCTTCGGTCCCAGTCTACCGAAATCGCATAATACGATGCTGCAGCACTATGCTGTAATGTGCTGATAGCAAACAAAGGAAACAAAAAATAGCTTAGAATACAGTTGTTAAAAGAAGTGTGCAAATGGGATATGTCAATAGGTGGTACAAAGCGCCTGCGTTGTAGCTAGCTCGATTTTATCGCCGGGGAACAGTTGGCGGATGCATGCGAAAGTTAACGTAGAAGACGTGTGCAGTGATGCGTGGGTTGTGTCGATAATGCCTTCGAAATCCAGAAAGAGGCCAAGCCTCCGTGAACGCCATGCTTATCAAAGAATCCAGATGAAAAGAAGAGAAGCCACTGGATGGCAGCAATGCATGGAAAAGTAAATGTGCGATGCACCAAATGTGCTCAATGTCGCCAGGATGTCGTTGCGTCGTGCCCAAACGCTTGCTGGGTTGTTGTATATGTTGGATGAGATGAACTTTACGAGATCAGTTCGCCGCCGAGGTCCATGCCGAAGCTATCTACTTTTCCCATGTGGCTATTCATGTGTGAAGCATCACCAGATGGAGCAATATTGTCAAAGGTGAGATGACGCCGTGCTTCGCGGACAGCAGCGGGCGTTCTGGTGGCAACGGGTGTGCGGTTCCACGACGATGCATTGACCTGCGCAGGGCTCGGCGACATGTTGAGGAACTCTGCAAAGTTGAGGTTCGTTGACGGTGTCGCAAGACCGAAGCCTGTATAATGAGAGCCACCACCGCCCGGCGTGGACATCATCGACGAGGGAAGGGGTGTGGCTTTCGGCGGTGGAGTCGACGGGGCAAGCATTTGCGGCTTCTGGTGACCGGGTCGAACCGGCGTGGGCGACGTGGCGAGATACATCAAGAGGCTCGCATCGTTGTCGCCGTGTTTGCCTTCCCGAGCTGCGCCGGCAGCATTGAACCCACGTTGTCGAAGACGAGCTGAACGTGCAACATCAGGGGGCGGTGTGCGTGGGGCCCTCGGCGGTGACGACTGGAAGGATGGCTGGAAGTGCGATCTGTTCAGAGAGAAGGATGTAATGGGTAGGTCTTCGTCGTCGTCTTCGGACAGCAGGGGCGAGTGCGGATCGGGGACGGTCGAGGTCTCGGAGACAAAGGACAGGCTGGGGACATGCTGGCGGCCAAAGCGGGCATGTCTGCGGTGGCATACAGGCGAAGACTCGGGCAGGTGGAAGTTGTTCTTCCACGAGGTGGCAGCACTGGTGGCAGTCCTCACTTTGACACGGGCGTGGTTGCTCGAAGCCGGGTACTTTGTTCGGTCGTAACGGGGTCGCTTGCTTTGGATGTAGCTGCCGGTGCTGACGGACCGACTGACGGAGCGTCGAACGTCGTCTGAGAAGATGGGCGCTTGAAGGGGGGAGGAGTCGAGGATGCTGGGCTGGTAGAAGCGCTCGGAGACGCTGGATACGTCTGACATGGCCTCGTTGCTGGAGCCGGGGCGCTTGCGCTTACGCTCGACACCGTCGAGGACAGGCTCAATGGCATCCAGACTGAGACTCTCCCAGCCGTTCTTCATCTTGACGTTGGCCAGGGCGAGGCGGTTCTGCAGCGTCCGGGTCATCTGAAGAGCACAGTGTCAGCAAACAAGGGCGAGGGGCTAATATAGGGAGCTGGACCTTTGAGACCTGTGCCCTTCGCAGGACCTTGCTCGCAACTTCATCCTGTTCGGCCATGGTGTAGCAATTGCTGGAGGAGGCGTGTAGGGGGGCAGCCGGGCAGAAGATATGGCCCTGTCGACGTCTCACGAGAGTTGCTACAGACGAAACAGCATGTGGGCGGAGCTGAGGTGACGGTGGGCAAGGACTGTGAGGAGCTGGCGATGCAAGGGGACTAGCTTCAAAGTCTGCGGCAGCACAGGCCCCGTGCTTGTCAGGGCCTTGTGGGAGTGATGATGAAGTCAAGATGCGACGAGTCGCAAGCGGCACAAAAGCCCTAGTGACCCCATAGCGGGCTCCTATCCGGCGCTGGAGCCTTGTCCGAGTGCGCCTGCAACAAAGAAAACCTATGCTGCTGAGCGTTTGGCGAGGGGCAGGGGGGTGCGTCTGGTGGCTGCGGTAACGTCGCTGACTAAGGCGCTGCGAGTGTATTGTATCGTATGCTATCGGTAACGTATCGTCGTTTGGGTGCATTGTTTCAGGCTCGCCTTATCGCTGCACGCCGTCGTCGGGGAACGGGCGCAAATCCGTAGATTCTGGGGCTACACCAAATGAACGCGCGAATGACGACGTGTAGAATCTGTGAAGCCCTCGCAGCTCACGTGCATTGGTCGTGTGTGTCAATTGGATGCCATGACATGCCATCCCAAAACGGCTAAATGCTTTCGCAACGTCATTTGTTGAGTCGCGAGCCTCACTCACCATGCGCCCGTCGCGGTGCAACCCACCACTCTGTCCATCTTCTGCAGTCGCGAAGCAACAAACGCCCAATTCTTGCCAATTGACCCTTTTGGAAGCCTCTAGCGCGACCATCAGAACTGCCCTGTTCGGCCCTGCTAGCTTGCATCGCCAGAGGCAGCACTTCGCGTCGGCGCCCTCTCCACCTAGACATTGCTGCTACTTTCTCAAACACAATCTTTCTTTGCTCTCTCCCGCCATACTGCATATACTGCCTCCACTCGCTTCCCGCATGCATAGTAGCATAGCTATTGCCAGTAAAGCCTCCCGTTCGTTTGTTCCCACTCTACAGTGACTATCACGCCTGTATTACGCGTCCACCCCAGCTCCCCATAGCTCCCCCGATCGCGCCCCCCCCCCCCCCCGTGTCGCTCGTTACCGCCGCTCATTACCTACGCCTATGATTCCTTAATTCGTCAAGCTTCTCAGACTAGCCAGAGGACCTCCAGACGCTACTCTTAGCCCACACCAGTGCGGTGCTTGTTACGATGCCCTCTTTCCTAAGAAACCTTGGTAGGAAGAGCAGCCGCATGTCCAAGAGCGGCGATCGGCCAGCAACCAGTGCAGAGAACCAAAATGTCAATGGTCTAACCCACCACGTTTCCGCATCCACTCTGAACTCGTCCCAAGTCGGCTCGTCGACGCCTTCTACTACCCCAGGTACCTCTACCACAGACGAGATCAACACCCACACCAAAGACCTCACCAATGGCCCCACGCCTGCGCCCGCGCGACCCCAGCGACCGACTGTCGATCCCGTAAAACGCTACAGCACCAATGGCTTAGCATCACCGACCTCGAACGGCTCCAACAGTTCGTTCAACAGATCTTCGCTACTCGCGCCGCGCGTCTTGTCTGTATCGGATAACTCGTGGGTACACCAACAGGTGCTACTGATATTCGGTCAGATTGGAGAGGCACAGAGCAAACCGTTGGACGGCACACTCACGGTTAATCACCATCAGGGCCGCTTCCCATCTACTTGCTGGCCAGTACACGATTGCTACTTCAAGGCCTTGGTGCATCTAGAGCCGGGCTGGAATAGGATCCGACTCGACTTTGCCTCGCCCAAGGTTTCCTCGCCAAACACCTCCGTATCCGCTCATGCTTCCTTCATCAACATTAACTACCTCCCGTTGTCGCAATCGCCGCCCCTACAACTCGCAATTATTTTGGGTCATGACTCCCCAGGCACATACGACGCCCCACCCGAGCGCATCCAGCGAGAAGGAAATAACCTAGAACTTGCGACTAAGAAGTTCCGCATGGCTGCGTACCTTTGGCAGGCCTTCACTGGCGAGCAGATGAAGCGCTATGGATTCGGTCGACGGTGTTTCCGCTTCGAAGACGCCTGGGAGCCCGGAACGCTAAGTTATCAAGATTGGGAACAGAACCAATACCGGACACAAGCAAAGATTCACGTCATTCGCTCCAGGAAATCTGTTGCAGAGATACGCGATCTGGAGCGCGCCCAACAGTACGGTCCAGGAACGAAGAAAAACGAACTTTTCGACATTGCTATAGAGGCGTGCAGAGACTACTTCCCCATGGCACCAGGCCAAAAGCATTACGTCTCCTGTCTGTTCCTCGACACCCATTGGGACACGCAAGAGAAAACAGTTCGAGGACACGCGGCTTTGGGTGGGGGGACTGGAGATTTGCAACTGGCCATCTTTGGTTCCCACGCGCTTCACAGCTACCCATCGAGCATTGAAGAGGTTTTCCAGGCTTTTCAGGACTGCACCAAAACCGATACTGCATTCGTCGCGAATGACTGCAACGAGTCCGGAAGCTACTGGGAAGCTGCCAATATCGGGATTGGTGCCCATCTTCACGAGACAGGACATCTCTTCGGTTGCCCCCATCAAGAGTCGGGTGTCATGTTACGTGACTACGTTACGTTGAACCGTACCTTCACATGCCGAGAGCCCTACTCAACACGCACCAAGTCACCTGGGCAGCGGCTAGTCTTGCCAAACGATGAATGCAGATGGCACAAACTAGATGTACTACGTTTCCGATTTCATCCTTGTTTCCGGATACCCATCGACAACCCGAACATCAACGGAGATGGCAGTGTGCAAGTATGGACAGTTGATGTTAGCCAAGGTGGCGTCATCGCGACCTCGAAATCGGGCATTGCTTGGGTCGAGCTGTACCTAGAAGGAGAGGATGTCTGTCATTACTGGAAAGAGTTTCCTGAACAGGACAACCAGTATCCACGACAGGTTACACTAGAAGAGAGCACCCTTCGTGCCTTGCTACCGAAAGAGAAACAAAAGTCGCGCCTGAAGCTCGAAGTATACTCGGCTGGTGGAGGCAAGCACGTCGTCGAAGATTTCAGTCAGCTCTCCAACCAGAAGATTGCCCGCGTCAAGATACCGGACGGTCGATGGGGTTACCGCAGCGGCAAACTAGGTTACTCGCAGATGGAGGGCTCACAGCCACAGGAAGTGATTTTCGATTACGTCCACATCCAAACCAAGCTTCTACTCAGCATCAAAGTGTACCATGGTTTCGCCATGGATGGATTAGAATTCGTCTACGAAGATACAGACACCCAACTCTTCGGCAAGCGAGGAGGCAGTATGTCTGAGTTTGCACTAGATACGCGAAAAGGAGAGCTGTTGCTGGGCTTTTCTCTGCGCGCCGGACTATGGATTGATGGTCTACAGATACTAACAAGCTTGGGACGGAAGAGCGAGTGGTACGGAAACCCGAATGGCGGCAGCGGGTACGTATACATCACTCTCGTAACAATTACCAGCTAACCATGTTCAGGCACACGCTTATTCCCCCTCGCGGCTACACCATCGGCGGTCTATCCGGCTCCTGCGCACAATGGCTCGACGGCTTTTCGCTCATTATCACGCGGTGATTGCGCTAGTGCAACTTTTCGTATTTTGTTTGTTTCGGCTTTGCGGCCAGTACGTTGCCCACATCAGAACAGGCGTTCCCGCCTTCGAGCAGCTATCACAGGACACTACGTACTGCGTTGCTCTTGTCCTAGGTGAACTTTTTGGACAAGTTACCTTGTTTACTGGAACCGAAACAACCCTTTTGGCATGTTTGCATACCTCCAGTTGTGTTGGTTGGGCAAAACTCGATTCGCAGGTTTACAATCATGATACCACCGTCATTGAACTTGACCTTCTCTGTAACAGTAACAATTTCGATAGAGTTCTAAGAAACACTGGGTTTTTTCGTAATAGGATAACCATTCCCGAACGCTTCACGTGCATCTGTCTGTTGAGGTTTCTACCATTGTTTCATTGATAGTAGGGTATCATCGTGTTTTGTACGCCCGCTAATCGATCACAGCATCGTTATGCAACCTGATGCCTACCTCTCTCTCTCTCTCTCTCTCTTGTTCTCTCGCTACAACCAAGTTCCATTGCTCTCATCACCCGAACGCGAAGACCAGTGTACACAAGACATTGAGTCGCGTCCCCCCTGAACACCATGGTCTAGGGCTTGGGAATCTTGACGCTCTTGCTGACCATCAAACATCCGTGAAGTATGAACATGGCCACAACAGGGTGGAACTCAAACGCCGTGCCCTCGAGCCACATACCCATAGGGATCTGCTCCAGCGTCCAACCCTTGTACACCCAGTACGCCATGACTTGCACGATACCCAGCGACATGGGAATCGGGGTGCCCTCAAAGTATTTGCTCTTGCCCGTCGCATCCTTGGGAACCATGGCAACCGTAACATTGAACCTCGCCAAACGTGTCAGACCGCAGAGGACGAAGAAGCTCAGAAGCAAATGGTCGACGGGTGTGCGCAGACCGAGACAGAAAGCAGCGGCGGCGGGGCTAACGCCAAACGAGACGAGGTCAGCCAAGGAATCGAGCTCCTGGCCCATGAGCGACGCCTTCTTGCGCCAGCGAGCGACTTTGCCGTCCATGAAGTCGAAAAAGAGACCGAGGGGGATGAAGCCGAGGGCAAAGTACAGGTTCGTGTAGTTGAAGGGGTCGGACTGCGTGCAGTAGCGGAGCGAGGAGAAGACGGACATGACGCCGCAGAAGCCTGGAAATTTCCTCGTGTGTCAGCGCATGCCTTGATTTTTCGGCTGAATAACAGAATGATATGTTGGTTGGGAGAGGACGGCGGTAGAATGAATACGTACCGTTGAGCTCAGTAATGAAATCAGCCAGATGCAGGGCCCGGACGAGAGAAAAATGTCCGGCTTCCTGCGACAGGAGCCTCGCCTGCTTGTCCTGCGCTGTTCTTCCTGTTAGCCCTTTCTCGTTCCTATGCGACGATGCAATTTCGTGTCGACATACCCTCACCCTTTGCTGGCGGCATCTCGTCCTTGGGCTGCGGCTCTCCGCCGTTGCGTCGTTGCGACATGTTGTGTTTGTGTGATGGTGTTGTTGTAGTAGGCGCTTCTGCTCGCTCTTACAAGAAGTCTGATTGCGCGAGGGTGGAATTTAGCAAAAGAGAAAAGTGCGGCAGAGTTAAGGGTCTAGGTAGGGTTGTTGCATGCGGAAAGCTTGTTGTTGGTGTGAGCAGGTGGGCAGTGACGTGCCCTGCGCCATTAGATCAATCAAGGCTTGGGAGACCAACGTCATTTTCGTCCTACGCAAACCTCCGCGTTGCTCTGCACTGCCCGCCTCAGCCCCAGTGATTTGCCGTGTGCCACAATTCCTACGTTGGCTGCTCGGCGTCGGCACTCACGTCCGGCAATGCAGGGTTTGGCCGTCGATCAGGTCGAGCGAGTTGCGCGTTTACTCGGGCTTGTTCGTAGCCTTGGAAAAAGTGTTGTGCTTGTCCTCAGCGCGTCATGCAATTGTCCCCATGATATGTACTGATGGAGTCGCAGTAGTCAGATATTATGCATTACGAGTATGTCTACATAGCAAGAAGATTTTACACCAAGTATATCATACATCAAAATTGTTCATCATCAAATGCTTCAAGTCCTAATACGCCGCCCTCATCGTGACAATTGAAAGTAAGCAAGGCTCTACTTTCGCCTGCTCACCATCTTGGTGATGGCGTGTCTTATGATGGTGCCAGCCTTCTCTGTCTCCTTCTTCGTCAGACCGCTGGTCACGCATACTTTGAGTGCCGGTGTGGGTTGCCAGCCTGCGTCTCGGGGGTTCAGCCCAAGACCGAGAGGGAAAGACTTGAGTCGTGTTATGAGAACGCCGTTCGCAAGACACTGTAACAGTCAGCACATTGTCCAGGATCAATCTTGCATACATCATCGGGATACATACCTCGTCGACAACTTCCCTAAAGATCTGATTTTGGTCGTCAATGCTCAACTTCTTGCTGTCAATGACTTCGTCTTTCAGAACTAGTAGCATGATCGGGTTATCCACCGAACTACTACACCGGACCCAATCGCTCCTGGGGTCCAGCTGCCCCCTCATGGCCTTTACGTTCTCCCTGAGTCCCGCCAGAATATCCGGTTGTTGTTGCAATAAGCTGATAGTCTCACTAGCGGTCGTACTCAGCAAAGCAGGGAGGGCAGCCGAATAGGTGTAAGATGCCGAAGAGATGCGCTGGTGCTCGACGACCTCCTCGTTGCCGGCGCAGAAACCTCCTGCCGCACAGAGAGGGCCAGAGAGCGAACCAATAATCATGTCTACTTCTGCAGCATCGACGTTTTGCGCTTCCGTGACACCGCCGCCGGTGCGGCCGAGGACGCCGTAGGACCAGGTTTCGTCGAGGATGAGGCGGAATTTGTACTTGAGCTTGAGTTCAATCTTTTCAACATGTTAGCAAATCCATCCATGTCTCTTGGAAGCATAAGTATGGAATGGACGTACGATCTTGGGCAGGTTCACCACATCCCCAATGTTCTCAAATAGACCTTCGGTGATGATGAAGCGTCTGGTAAGCGGCTTCTTGGCCTGCTCCTTGACAACCTTCTTGAGAACATTCTCCAAATCCTCCATGTCATTGTGTTCAAACCACCTGACAGTACTGCGGCTGATTTGAATACCCTTTCTTGCAGCAAAGTTGAGCGCGCGGTCCGCCACGATAATGTCTCCTCTCTTGCTGAAACTGGGAATGACGCTGCTTATAGTCGAGAAGGATTGTGCGTAAATGATGCAGGCGGGAACACCGAGGTGTGCAGCGACGTCGGCTTCGGTCTTCATGTGGACGTCCTGTGTACCGTAGAAGCCAGGGGGCCCACAGGGGCCAACGCCGTAGGTCCGCAGGGTCTGAATGGCCTTTTCTTTTAGGACATCGTTGGAAAGGAAGTTGTAGAAGTTGTACGAGGCAAGGTTCGTTACGGTACGGCCGTTGGAGAGCTTCGACTTGGGACCGGTCGGCCTGCGCGGTACTTGATTAGCATTGGTCCGCAACACTGAAAAGGCCATGAGGGCTGTAGGGTGCCATACCCAACAATGATGGGCCGCTTCTCGTTGTCTAGTTCTTCGAGCGCGGTAGTCGGTGCGACAAGCGGTTCTGGAGTCCAGTCTTCGACCAGTTCGTCAATCTCCTATCTGCTCGTTAGCCTACCACATCTATGCATATGTACCCAGGGCGCGGAACATACGGCATCAGTCAGCTGCACTTTCTTCTGGGTGCTGTATTTGGGTGCAAGCAAGTAGCGCACCGCAAAGAGGAACAGGAATAACTCTATCGCGCTGCGAACCGGGTCGTTTTGGTAACTCGACTTGATGTAGCGGACAGCGATGGCGGAGCCTGGTATGCGATTGAATTGCGCATTGGCATCAGTAAAGAAGCGCGTAGTGACATTCTGTATCTCATTGAGATCCATGATGGCTAGTTGTCGCGTGGTTGCTGCTGCTGCTGTTGTTGTTGTTGTTTGAGATGCGGCGAAAGGGCGGAGGTGTGGACCCTGGGCAACTTCAACGCCTAATGCCTCATCTCGCAAGGGCCTCCATTTCGGGGGCTCACAAGTACATTTCGCAAAAGAACATACAGATCACCTTGGACAACACATTTCAGCAGCAACATCACAAGGCACAGGAAAAAGTTGTGTGTTAAGACATCCATATATTTGTCTGCAATGCATTCACTTTCTAAAATATTCGCCTTCCCATGATGAACCAAAACAACCCTTCGTAGTGTATGTGCAGCCAAGTCCGCGCCTCCAGCGGACGTCAGTGTTCAAAATGAGAGAAAGCAGGTCGATAGCCCGCTGTGTAACGCCGGAAAAAACGAAGGAAATGCTGTAGTGGATATTACAATCATTATGGGACCAACCAAGTCGACACGCTCATGATTCGCCAATGTTGTACAATACAGGCTGCGAAGACAGAAGTAACGATTCGCAACGCTTGCTTTTAATATGCCATGTACCGGCGGAATCGACGAGCGGCATCGTCGGTCGCAGCAGCGCCGCCTGCATCACCTCCGGTTGCGCCACCTGCGTTCCACACAGGGCACGGGCGGCCACCCACACACGATCCAGTGGGAGTGTTGGTGGTGTCGTTGTTGCTGAAGCCTGTAGGCTGCATGATCTCCATGGGCAGCGAGTCGCCGATGCTGAGCTTGAGGTACTTTCCAGCGACGATGGGACCCACAATCAAGGCCAGGAACACGACAAGGAGGACGAAGTAGAGGATGGCGTAACGCACGACACGACGCTTGCGAAGCTTGGTCTGCTTGAGCGAGTAGATGGGAGGACGGATCTGGCGACTGTTGAATGTTAGTATATGTTTAGACACGAAGTGAGAGCAGAACGTACCTAGGGCGAAGCCAGAACAGCATAACAGAGTGACCCTTGTCGGCGTAAGGAATCAACAAGATCGGAAGCATGAAGAAGAGAAGAACATGGCCGAGAATGAAGTCTGCGGCGAAGAAGCCCAACTCGGTGATCTTGCAGAGGAATTCACGACCAGGTTGAGAGATCGTGTGCCATCCCATGGTGTACCACTTTCCTGTCCACCAAGCGATGTTGGCAGTGTCGGCCTTGAACTCACGAGTGAGAGCAAGAGCGATGAGAAGCTTGAAGAAGAATCGCTGGATGGCGACAACAGCGATCATGCCAGACAAAGCCCTTGGGAAGCTGAAGCCCTCGAGGAACATGAGAACAACAAAGAAGATAAGGAGGACGAGGACAGCGATAGCGTGCGCAATCGCAGCCAAGACAGCTCCAAACTTCTTGCAGCACATGCTGAGCAGGGGACCCGCACAACAAGCCAAAGCGAACATACCTCCCAAGACACCGGCATTGACAGCGATGGGACCGAAGGCAATTATACCAATGCGGACAAGGGCACCGGACGCTTTGGGCGTACCAGTGTTGGTATCGTCTTCCGTGTGACGGTTCTCGTTGACACCAGTCTGGGCGTTGATGAACAAGAATGGGATGAGAGTAATGGCAACCAAAACGAGAGGTCCAAAGATCTCACTCAAGAAGATGTTGGTGAAATCAGCACGAGGGACATCGCCCGAGAGCTTAGCAGATGGATCGCCGAGAGCCTTGCGCTTGAAACCGGTAATACGTGTGCGAGAGAGACGGCAGTATCCAATCCATGAGGCGCTGTGAGACCGAGTGTTACCACGGGACAACCAGCGAAGGTACTCCCTGTAATCGATGAAAAAGTCGTCCCATGAGAACTGGTGGGGGTTGAAAAGGAACGGCGCCAGGCACAAAGACATCAGGGACGCCCAGAAGTAGATGAGCCATGGTCCCCAGACAGTGATGGTGGCGAATAGCAACATCATCAAGGAGCGGGCACCGATATAAATGGAGGGACCAGCGAATCGCGAGAACAGGATACCGAAGGGAATGCGAGCAGTCGCGAAACCACGGCCGGTACCGATGTAGCGAGCACCACCATATGACAAGTTGGTGTGGAGGGCGTTAGAGTAGATCTGGGTGACGAAAACTTCGAAGAAGGGCGATCCGGAAGAGAAATGCTTGGCAAGACGAGTCGCGGCACGCCAGAATCCTCGCTCGGTCAACTCTTGAACCACAAGCGGCACGAAAGAGATGAAGAAGACGATGAAGATGGAGACGATACAACGTGCGACCCAGTCGAACACAGGAACCAGGTTGGCACAGCCGTTGGGCCACTGAGGATCGGTGATGGGAATGTCCTTGTTGAACTGGCAGAGAATGGTCTCGTGGTTGAGCGCGCCGAGGTGGATCAAGACGAACATGAAGCACTGGACCGACAACATAATGAACATGTTGTTGATGTGAAAACCAGGATGGGCGTAGTAGAAGGAGAGGAAACGGTCGAGAGGAAGCTGGGTACCCATGTAGTAGTACTCGCGAGACAACATCTGCTCTCCCATACCAGTACCAATCTTGGTGGTGAAGTTGAGAACGGAACCGAAACCCAAATCACGACCCTTACCACACTGGTAGTACTCGCAATGCTTTATGCGACCACCACGAAGGAGGGCGTTCATACCGGCGTAAATATCCTCGTTGAGATGCAGACCCTTCTGAGCCTTGGACACTCCACCACGAGTCGTCATGAAAATACCGTTGAGGAAATCGGGATGACCGTAATGGAGCTTGCCACCAATCTGAGCGAGTGTACGAGCAAACATAGTACCGAAGGTCTGTTCCTTTCCAGCAGCGATGTCACCAAGGATACCGATGTTCTCAGAGAAAATGTATTCACGAGCTCCGAGAATGGCGACAGGGTTGAACTTGGTGCTGGGGAGGCCTGGGGTGTAGGGCGATACGTTGTCAGTGGTCATCTCTTCGAACTCGGCGAGAACGCTGCGGATCTTGAGACACTCCTCGAGGTAATTGTCCTGGTTGGCGTCGATAAGCTGAATGTATTCTCCACGGTAGAAGATGATCGAGTGGTTCTGGTTGTCAGACTTTCCATCACCGAGAATGGGGTTGCCGGAGAGTTGGATACGGAACTTGGGGCGACGCATGCCGTTGTCCATGATCTCAGAGTGACCGTCGATAAGAGCAGAGTAGATGCGGGGCTCGTCACCCTCATTCTCCGGTGGCTCCTCATCCAGGTAGGCGATTTGTAGATCAGGGTAGGCACGAAGGAGGAACTCGGTGTTCTCACGCTCTTCCTTGCTGAACTTGGCGTAACGCTGCATGGATACGCAGATCTTGTACTTACGCCTAGCCATGCGCTCCAGTTCACGCTCGAGCTTGTCAGAGTTGCCACCGAACATCTGGACGACCTCAGGGTTCTCGACACGGTAGAGAAGCTTGATGGCACGACTGTAGTTCATGAAACCAGAGATGGTACGGTAGAGTGTTTGCGAGCGGAGCGAAGCCCAGATACGAGTGCGAAGAGTGTACTCAGGAGCGGCCGACTTGAAACCAATGCAGTAGAAAGGAAGATCGTCGATCTTGCTCTTAGCGGTATCCTTCTCGCCCTTTTCGTCGTCACCATTGAATTGAGAAGTTTCATCAGCGAGAATCTTGGTGTCCTTGACGAAGCAGTCCCACTCGTGAGGGTGCAGCTGTTTGAGGTACTCGAGGAGCGTGACACGGGAGTATGGCTCGTCTTCGCGAATAATCTCACGGAGAGACAACAGAATCTTTTCACCGTAGTGAGGAATCAGGACAGTGAAGGTAGGCATGTTGTCCACGGGAAGAGGCTCAGGAATGGGAGTTGACAAAGACTGAGCGAAGAAAGAGATACGTCGCTCGGCCTCGCTCTGAGCGGGGAAGAACTCGGTCTTGAAGGAGTGATCTTCCTGGGAGACAAAGAAGGTAGGAGCACGCAGGGTGCGCTTGCCCTCCTGCTCGGACGGAACCTGGTGGTAGAGGAGCTTCTGGACGTGGTCGATCGCAAGGAGATGCTCGCGGTACATGGAGATGACCACAGCATTCCAGATTTGCGAGATGAGAACCTTGGGCTTGTACTTGATCTCCATGTCGGTTGTGGCGAGGACCTTGGAGTAGATACGCTTGGGCAAACGAGAGAAGATGTTTCTCCAGGGCGTCCAAATAGAAACACCGAGGTAGAAAGACCGGGAGACGGAGAACAACATGTTTGCAATAATGTACCAGAGGTAGGAATCCAAGAAAAACAGGATCAAGTCCATGAAGTACATGAGACCGAGCAAGATCCTGGGCTGGTACTTGCAAAGGATGTCTCCGATAATGGCATCTCCTAGGCAGTCAGGGTTCTTCATGTGAGACAAGATACGGATGGGGTCCTTGATTGACAGAGTCAAGAAGAAGTAGGACTCTGCGAGCTTGGCGGCGAAGACCAAGACCCACAAGCCGTATGACATCCACTTGTCGTTGCCGTTGAGACGGGGGTAGCTGGCGGTGAATGTCTGACTGGCGACATACTTGCGAGAATTGCGTGTCAAGTAGCTACCGAAGAGACCGCCGATGGGCATCAGCGAGAAAAAGATGAAGGTAACCAAGGCAATCGCGAATTGGACACCACCAAGAACGTTGGAAATGGTACCAGTGCGCTTGTCCATACCAAGGATGTACACACTTGGCGCGACGTTGACGACGAAAACCGCAAGGAGGAAGAGAAGACGCTTGGTCAAATGCTGAGCACCGGCCCAACGGCGGGGGACGTAGCACCATTCGCAGATAGTGGCAAAGATCTGGATGAAGGACGCGATAGTACCACCAAGAGCGACAACGGATAAAGTAACAGCCTTCTCAGGCTTCTGATCTAGCTGTTGCTGGTAGTTCTTGGTGTAAAGAGGCTGCGAGTTGAACGACGTGTAGAACCAGAAGGAAGTCAAGTGAATGACCCAGATACGGTTGAAGTTGATGACCATGTGGAACCATGAACGACGCTCGTAATAAGTCTTGAAGAAGACCTTCTTCCAAAGGACGTCCTTCAACTTGAGGTAGCGCTCAGCTGGTGGGATGTCGACGAGGCGAGACTTGTCCTCAAAAACAATGCGTTCGAGACCCTCGGGGTACCAGAAAAGCTGGTTCATGTCATCGTACCCGATAATGGCAGCGTGGTCGCGCTCACGACGGACGTACTTGCCGTCTTGGATTTCGTAACCTTGATCACGGCAGTATTGGTACAATGGCGTGATGACTTGGTTCAGGTACGTGAACTCCTCGATGGGCTCTGTTTGGGCTTGTCCGGCAGGCGAGTTCAGCCAGTCGTCGGCGCACTTGAAGATGAAGCACATGAGTTCAGGCATGAAACGGACCTGGTTGGCTTCTCCCCAGCAGAGCAGGTAGAGCGCAACTTGGCGTACACGGTCATGTTGGGACATGCGGTTCATGCGGGTCTTCCAGCGGTATTCGGCTGCCTCAAGACTGTTGTCGCCCTCGTAAGCGTCGAGAGTTTCCTGCTCGTTGCCTGGGTTCTCACTCGCCTTCTTCTTGGCGGCCTTGCGAGCCTTTCGGGTCCTACGGTTGGCTTTTCCAAGGTTCATGTTGGCAAAGCCTACGGCATCATCCAAATCCAGATGGGCGGCAAAGTACCACCTGCGGTAGTTGGCGTTCTCTCCGCCAATGTAGTCGGCGTGCAGAGACAGGAGAGCCTGGTTTGGAGACATGCGGGAAGCACGCGAATCAAGTAGAGTCATGAAGTGATCGTACATGTTGCGCATGCTGTCACGCTGGAAGCCGAACTTAGCGGTCAAGTCCAGGAAAATGTCTTCGATTTCCTCCTTGGTGCAGGGAATCTGGGCCTCAGCAGTCCAAGCTGGGTACGGCTCGCGAGACCGTTGCCCAGCGGGAAGGGCGTTTGAGTAGTCCATGCCGTAGATGGGCGTTGAAGCACCAGAGGAGCGGTTGCCACCGTACGAGACCTGAGACGAAGGAGGACGGTAGCCGCGGTTGCCCTCGGCGTAGCTGTTGTACCTCTCGTCGCCACGACCGTAGTAGTCCATGTCCGTGGCGCGAGCCATGTCGGAACGCATGGTGAAGTCGCTGAACGTCTCGGAGTCCTCCTCGGAGTCGTGTTGACGACGGCGGGGCTGCTGGCCGTTGGCGGCGTAGCCCTCTTGCGCACCGCCCTGGTCGTAGTACTGGTCATTGTAATACTCGTCTTGGTAGCCCTGCTGGCCTCGATCGTCGTAGTAGCCATTTTGCTGGTATTGGCCGCCCTGCTGCTGGCCGTCATAGTAACCTCTACCCGTGTGTTAGTCATTGGTCGTGCAAACAGCCAGTAGTGATACGCACTGTTCGTCATAATAAGCGTCGCCTTGTTGGCCCTGCTGCTGGTACTGGGCGCCGTGGGCGCCGTGGGCATCATGCGCATCGTCATGGTACTGGCCGTACTGATCGTCGTGGTAGTAGGCGTCCTGGCCCGGCTGGGCCGGGGCGTTGCCCTGAGTCTGGCCGTAGCCGTCGTCGTAGTGGCCTCCCTGCGGATGTCCGGACATCGTGGGAAGCTATTAGGATTGGATGTAGAATCTGCGAGTCAAACTGTCAGTCACTGTCGCACCGGGAGCCGCCGATGCTGAAACGGCAGTTGTCGGAAGAAGGTCCGTACCTTAAACAATGGGCATTGGGAGCGGCAGAGTCGGATTGCTCGTTGATGGGCTGCCGCGTAAGACGATGGATGCGAGGTGCACTTGGGTGCGGATGTGAGTGTTGTTGTTATTGTTGTTGTTGTTGTTGTTGTTGTTGTTGAACGAGTGTTGGGACCGCGAACTCTCGGTAGCACGGCGGGTCGGTCGTGCCTGCTTGGGGGCGAGAGAGTGGGATGTGATGGTCGTAACGAGCGAGTGGAAAGCTGGTTATGCAGCAGTGTCGTGGTTGCCAGGAGAGACGCGCGGCGAGTCGGCGCTTGTCAGGTGTTGGGGCAAAAGTTGGAATTAGGGTGCTGGGAGTGGCGGGTAGCGGCTCTCCTCTTTAAGCGTCAATAGGGAGAGGGCAGCCGGCGACTAGACTACACAACCTCGACGCAATGGAACGAGAGGCAATGTAGAAGCAAACAGACACGGAGAGAAGAAGGGGTGGGTGAGTGAGCGACAGTGTGGAATGCGGAAGGGCAGGCAAAGAGCTTTTTAGCAGCTTCCCCTGAAAATGGAAGGCACGACCGCCAAGCTAGCCTAACGCCGTCAGAGACGCTGCGCATGGGTCCCCTTCGCTAGCATTCACTTCCCGATATTGAGTCGCCCCTCTAAAAACGGCACCGGAGATCATGGGCATATGCACACTACAAAGCTGCACCATTGCGCTCACTCGAGCAACACCTGCTCTGATCTGCTGCTCCCGCTGCTGCTCCAGCCTCTCTGCTCTCATCTCCTCTGGCGGTGGCGCGAGATCGCTGGACAGGGAAACCGGATTCCCATGGCATCTCCGATCTAGTTGCATATCGATAATGCCTTTTCCCGAAGATATCAACAAAGACGTCCGCCCGTTCTGTTTGCCGGCGACCGGTTCAGATGCAGCTTCGCTCTGGGTAGGTGGGCTGACAGTTGGGTGCTACCGCTCTCCCTTGCCCTTCTCCGCTTCTGCTTGCCTCTTACCCGCGTCGGATTCGCCCTCGCCGTCACGTCACGACTGTCCCCCCCCCCCCAGCCGTAGACAGAGGCTGCACCGCACGGTGCCAGAGGCCCGCGCTGATCACACAACGACTAGCGACCCGGCAGACCAAATCATTCCCGCCTTCTTCGCCCGCTGCTCGACCGGCGCGATAGCTACGATAAGTTTTCTTATCTGACATCCAATCGCGACGTGGCGCGCTTCCGCAACGCCCCAGTCCTAGCTCATCTTGAGGTCAACGGTGCTTGGTGTCGCAATGCATAAGGGGCTGACGCCCGCCAATCGCTGCTAGTGCGTCTGTTGAGCCTGCCACCACACCCGACCACACCGGATGCTCAGCGCCCCCCAGTGCTTTTGCCCGCCGCGCCTGTATGTTTTGCTTCAGACGTCCCAAAGCCGCTGTCACTTTGCACACATGTGATTCTCCTGAGTCGTGCATCAACTTGGGCGATACCGCACTATGACGGAATCTCTCACCGCATGCAAATCAAATTCACCCGGGCCCTAGCATGAGTGAGCTATATTAGGCTGCCCGGTTTCCAACGTTGACTACATGGCAAGCCAAGTGAGCCGGCTACAGAGCGACCAGCTCGGAACATACAGCAGTAAGACTGGGGTAGCAGTCAAGCTCATGATTACGTCTGCATGCAAACTCTGTACATGTTACCCTCTAGCTACTGATGTTCCAATAATCGCGCACCATCCTTGCCAGGCACCGCAAGCCATGAATGCAAGCATTACTCTCACACGCTGTCGGACGCGCCAGCTGCCGGCCCGAAGCATTGCCGCCATGCCATCGTGATGACCAATGGCCGCCTGGGTCCGCCGCGTCGCAGACAGTGAACACCAGCTCAGCTGCATCTGTTCGTGCGCGCATCATGTTCCATTGGCCGCTCCACGGCTCGAGCGGCTTTGCCACACCTACGCCTATGTTTCAGCTGCACAAACTGCGTGTCGTGTGCCTCCCAGCGAGAAGTGCCGCTCCGGGCCAAACTCCACGAGGCTGTGCAACCTCGCATGGACGACTTTTGTCCTTCGTCGCGAGGTCCCCATGTTTATGAATCACAGCCTCGACTTCCGCCGAACTTCTCGCATATTCCCATACGGCGCACCGGGAATGTTCGGCACACGTGCCTTGACATCTGAAGAGTGCATTTCAATTTAGCAACATGATCCGCAGTGGGGCGTCAGGCGGCTTCTTGGTGGGGTACACGAAATTGGGTGTACGTATGCGTCGAGACCGCGACTCTCGACTCCGAGCCGCGCTGACAGTTCGCAACGGCTACGGTGACTTGGGAAGGTGTTTTGGCAGCAGGCCAGCCTTCACATCAAGCGCCCGACAACATGTCAATGATCAGCTTGACATCTTGACAGCTGCTGCTGGTGGAATAGAAGCTTTGAGGGTCTCGATGGCAAGACGCTTGGGCCAGCAATTGCGAAACAAGCCTAGTATCAGGGGTACAGGTGAACCTCGCTGATCCTTCTTGGGATGCTTGGTTCACCATACATCTCTTCACTCACTGTGCCTCAGAGTCGTTTCTACACTCACTTTTCTGTTTTACCAGTCTGTCTTTACGTCCTTGAATAATTTGTTTTTTTCGCATACAGCCTCATTCGCTGTTGCGCCACACTCTTTGATCTCATTGCACCTTGTCAAACAACTTCTTCACACTCTTTAAACGAGATTCTCGGCGATTCAACCCAAGCTCTCGCCAACACCACCGCAGCTCTTGGAAGCAGTCTTACACTATTATTACCAATATGCGCGGAATCTTTGCTACAGCGGCCCTACTCGCGGGCGTCCAAGCCGCCGTTGACCCCATTGTCATCAAGGTATGATGTCGCGCATTAGGTGCGACTTCCGTGTCTAACAATGCCTAGGGTCAGAAGTTCTTCCACAAGAACAGTGGTGAACAATTGTAAGAGCCACCAAGACACCAAGACCGAGCCAAGCTAACAGCTAGACAGTTTCATGAAGGGTGTCGCCTACCAACGTACGCGCCTAGTACCATTCCAACTCTCATAGCACACTACTTACACCACACAGAGGAAGTCAACTCCAACTCTACAGCAGCCTCAACCGAGGACATTGACATTACCGACCCCCTTGCCGACTCTTCAGCATGCAAGCGCGATATCGCCCAACTCAAGAAGCTCCAGACCAACACCATCCGTGTGTACGCCATTGACCCCAAGAAGGACCATGAGGACTGTATGACACAGCTTGCAGACGCCGGCATCTATGTCGTCGCCGATCTGTCTGAGCCAGGAATGTCAATCAACCGTGACGACCCCGGTTGGACTGTCGAGCTATACGACCGCTACACCAGCGTCGTTGATGAGATGATGAAGTACGACAACACCCTCGGATTCTTCGCCGGAAACGAGGTCAGCAACCAGCCCAACAACACTGTTGCTAGCGCTTTCGTCAAGGCTGCTGTCCGGGACACCAAGGCCTACATCAAGAGCAAGAACTACCGCGAGATCGGTGTGGGATATGCTACCAACGACGATGCCGATATTCGCGAGAACATGGCCAACTACTTCGACTGCGGCGACGCTGACAGTGCCATTGATTTCTGGGGTTACAACATCTACTCGTGGTGCGGTGACTCATCCTTCACCGAGTCCGGTTTCGATGTCCAGACCAAGAACTTTGAAAAGTACAATGTCCCAGTCTTCTTCGCCGAATACGGTTGCAACACTCCCCGCCCTCGCAAGTTCACTGAAGTCAAGGCTCTCTACGGCAAGGACATGACCGATGTCTGGTCCGGCGGTATTGTCTACATGTACTTTGAGGAGGCCAACGAATACGGTAAGTTGATTGTGTTTCCGACGTAGGATGCTTCTAACAACTGTCAGGTCTGGCTTCCATCAAGAACGGCAAGGTTGAGACCAACGAGGACTTTGACAACCTGTCCAAGCAGATCGCCAAGGCCACTCCCGTCGGCGTCAAGATGTCCGAGTACACTCCCACCAACACTGCAGCCGCCAAGTGCCCCAAGGTCACATCTGGCAAGTGGGAAGCCGAGTCTGACCCCCTCCCTCCTGTCGCCAACGCCAACCTTTGCTCGTGCATGATGGAGACTCTTAGCTGCCAAGTCGCCGACGACACCGACGAGGACGATTTCGGTGACATGTTCGGCTTCCTCTGCGGCGAGAAGGACGGCGTTTACTGCCAGGGTATCAACAAGAACGCCACTGCTGGTCCCTACGGCGTCTACGGCATGTGCTCCAGCCGCGAGCAGCTCTCTTTTGCCCTCAACGCCTACGCCAAGAAGGTCAACGGCGGTTGCGACTTCAAGGGCCAGGCTACTACCAAGAAGGCTGTAGCTTCGCCCACTGCTTCCGGCTGCTCTGCCCTTCTCAAGGACGCCGGTACTGATGGCACCGGTTCCGTCTCCAACGCTGCTGCCAAGGCTACCAGTGGTTCCTCCGACTCTAGCTCTGCGTCTGGCTCCGCTGGTGCCGCGTCTGGTCTCTCTGCTCCTCACTTCACCAACGGAGCGTTTGGCCTCGGTCTGTACGTTGTTGCCGCCGTCGCCTCTGGCATGGCCATGGTCTTGTTGTAAGATCTTGGGACCGAGCAGTGTGTAGAAAGTAGCAGACATGGTTCGACTTGATATTTTATCTTGCATAGTTTGCGTTGGGTTGCGCTTATTCCCCTTGGGTTCGCTGCCATCATGTGGACTGTTGTATGTCCCGGAAGAGTAGTGTTGTTTTCTTTGGCTTAGGTGAAATTATAATTGTTTTGCTATACTTTTGTATGGTGTATATTGAAATGAGACCTTGACCTGTCTGGAGTGTACTGGATTGTTTGGACATGTGACGTGTTGGCATGTAAGAGGTGCAACATTGTGTCTCTACATAAATTCAAGGCAATGGCTAGTTTTGGAATCATCGTCTGTAATGCACTTGGGTGTGGTATTTTGCGCGCGACACGAAACTACCTTGACGCACAGAATCACACTCGATTAGACTCTGCAATGCCAATTCCATTTGCACACACAGCTATCGTAACAGGCGTCGGACTAAAATCTTTTTCATTTGAGCCTGACCGTTACCACACAGTCTAGTGGCTACTGCGCGCATTCATCTGACGTGAGACGCCCTCAATACCTCTCCACCAGGAACACCCTGCGCTCACCCTCGCCCATCTCCCCCAACATCTTCGCCTCCTCACCCTTCATGTACAGATACGTCTTCAAAAACGCCGGATCCAGCGCCTCATTAAGTGGCACATCCGCCCTCAGCGACGTGACAGCTTCCTGCATGCTTCTGGGCAGCCTCCTCGTAACACCAAACTGGGCGCGCATCTGCTCATCCATGGTCGAAGGGTTAACCTGGACGTCTTGTTCCGGAAACGAATGTTCGTTTGCAGCGAGACCGAGGAGGCCGGCGGCGAGAACGGCAGAAAGGGCAAAGTACATGTTTGCGAAGCCGTCGAGACAGCGGAGCTCCCAGTGGCCCGGAGATATGCGTCGGAGTGGCGTTTCGCGGTTTTGGGTTCCCCATGCTACCTGTTTTTTTCCCGCGGGTGTCAGTATCTAGGCAATGTTGGTGAAAGGGGGGCAAGGGGGTATCAACAAAGCACAAAGCAAAGAAAAAACATACCCATGTCCCGCCTGTCCAAGAGTTTTCCGTTACACGTTCATAGCTAATTTCCTCGGGCATGCTAAATGCGCATATCGCCGGTAAGTGCTTCAAGACGCCTCCGACGAAAAACTGCATGTCACGCTCTGGTGGATGCAAACTGATGTGCGCATGAGCCGCTGTACCAATGCCTTTAAAGGGCTTGGGATGAAGCGTCGCACGTAGCCCATGCAGACTAGATATCTGGGCAATGACCTGTCTGGCCTGGAGAAGCGTGTCGATTGCGAGGAGAGGAGGATGGGGCGGAAGTACGAATTCATACTGTCCCGGTCCTGATTCGGCATGGAATTGCTGGACCTCAATACCCATGTCCTCGAGTGCCAGAACGATCTCACTAAGGAAGGGAAGTTGGAGCCATTGTTCTGGTGTTAGGGTGCCCCATGCGTGGGTTTTTGTCAGGGGTGCTAAATGTGCGCGTACAACGTCAGTATAGGTTTCACACACAGTTTGGATAAGTACACTGACAGTAAGGTTCGGCTTCGAAAGGGTTGGTCGATGACGAAGGGGGGTTTCGGGAAAGGAATGTGACTTCTATCTCAAAGCCGACAAGAAGGGTTGTGGCGTAGTTGTATTGGAGGTCATTGATTAGCGTTTCAAGGTTGTTCCGCGGATCTTCTGGAAGCGTAGAGCCATTCTGCGTGCGCCAGTAACTAAATACTGTTGCAGCAGGCAGCGGGTCTTTGTTGTGTGTTCTGCGGAGGGAGCGCAAGTCCGGCTCGACGTATATCTGCCCGGTCGTGTTTGTGACAGGCGTTATGTGGTCATTTTGAAGGGTGCCCATGTTTCCCTGGGATATACCGATGCGTTCTCCTTCGGTTATCATGCGAGCAAACTCCTTGATGGGAACTATACGGCTACGGATTGTCGCCATGTAATCGAGCCATTGTACGTAAACGAACTTGACTGTAGGATTCTTCTCCTTGAAATCATCAAAAAGCTGGATATCGTAGACTTGCCTGGGGATTGATGTACAACGTCAGTGATCATCTCACATGCAGTTCGTAGAGACATTACTTACGGTGCCTTTGGTGGTGGGGGGAAAGCTGGCTGTGTGTACGGAGATACTGATTCAGTATCTCGGGCATTGAAAGTCGCGGAACGGCTAGGGAATCCCATGGTAGGTATCGGTGTTACTGCCGGAGACTGATAAGGCGAAGCTTCGACTGGCTTTGGGTTGTATGTGAGCTGCTTCGGATCTGCTTGTACGGTTTCATCGAAGAAAGCTTCATAGCGTAGGTCATATAGCACATTGGAATTATTGAACATGATATCTTTCGTCATGCCAATTGCTTGATGCGGTGTTAGGTCGCCTCTCTGAACGTACTCTGTGAGCAGCTGTATCAGTTAGTATGGGCAAGCAGTCGATATGGCGCACCAGAAAACTCACATCAAGCCAGACTTCTCGGAACTGTTTATTGGCAAGCCAGTAGGTCTCTGGGAACCAATGCCCATCCGAAGAATACAACAGTTTGCTGGCCGGGACAAGTTCCATGGACTGGCGTAGAATCGCCTTCTGACCGTCACGACTGACCATTGGGAAGACTTCACCAATATCGAGGTACACGTGTCGATATACAGTTGCAAGGTAGCCGGCTTCGCGCGTGTACGGATAGGCAGAGTGGAGAAGTACAAAGGGTACCTGTGGGTAGTTTTCAATCAATGGCTGGAGGAAAGCTGGGTTGGACTCGAGAAGGCTAATGTCATTATCTCCAAGACCAGTATGTAGCTGAAATGGCTTCGCAAGAGAATCAGAATGTGGCAGTCGCTCGGACAATATCTCCAGGGTGCGCAAAACGAGATAGTCATTCAGATGCTTCTTCTCGATGCGGTAGCTGCGTTTGCGGATGCAGCTCTTGACGTAGCGTTCGAAAGGGTGCCCGACGGTCTTGGCTGCTTCCTCGTATTCTGGCTCAATATCAAGCCCTGTGCGGTAACAGATGACAGACTTGAACCCAGCGACGTTGTCGTCGTCAACAGCGTCTTGGATCTCGCGCTCAAAGTCCTCGGTGAAGTTTGTCCAGGTCTGTGGTAGGAACTTGGTCTTGCCCAGATCATCTTCTGATGCGTCTTGGACAAGACTCTCCATCAAGCGCTCAGCGACGGTCTCAATACGTACAATGCGCTTAGTGGGTGCCTTGGTAAAACGGTCATGATAGTTGTAAGGGAAGACTTTTTCCGGTCCAGCAAGTCCGTCATCAATGAGCAGCGCGTGTACATTTTCGAAGCATCGTTGATGTAGACGCTCGGAATTGCTTCGAATCCATTCGACCCTCTGTTCCAGAATGTCCTCCCAATCTGCGTCTTGGCCACATTCATAAAGTTGGCCTAGCTGTCTTGCTGCTCGCAGATGAGAAAGGGATTTGAAAGTGTCCCTTAGAGCTCTTCCTTGAGCTTCCGTAGTTATGGTCTCGAAAGGTATCGTATCTGCTTGGTGAGGCAGGATGAGATTGTGTGCGTGGTTATCGATGAGGGGGTAGTTGTTGACAACATGTCGTAATTGTTCGATAGTAGGCCTAACAGGGGAGCTAGTCTGGTCCATTATGAGTTCCTGGAGCTAGGCGCTAGCTGATATTTTAGACTGTGGAAGCACTCTCTCTGTTGTTGGTCTTTGTCGTAGTTTATGCCGTGCTTATGGGAGAAGAATGATTGTGACGTTTTACGTGATGGTGGTTTTCCGGTCGCGATAGATGTATTAAAACCAAAAAGAAGATGTAGTTATTCGTATTCTTGCGATTTTGTGCGTTGCAGGCATGATCCAAGTCGAAAGAATGCGTTGTTCGTGAGGTATGTTCCAAGGTCAGTCCGATGACGTCGGTAGAAGCGGAAGTGCTAGTGCAACCTTCACAATCAATCCTCAGTCGGTCGCATCGATTCTGTCCAGTGACTTGGTATTTCTTTTGGTGTCCAGCACGCAACGAAATAGGATCCGGGAGTGGGGAGAGCGGTGGTCCGAAGTGGGGTATATTTCCAAGTTTTGATCTTGCGAGCGTCAGCAGCCCGCCTGTTACGTCCCTAGCTGCACTAGCCAGAGTATCTGGCTCTTCTCTAGAGATGGACATGCGACGAAACTAACTATCGTACAAATGGAAAATGGTCCACAAATTTATCCGCGCAACGCTAGCACTACGCGATAGGAGGGAAAAATCGAACGCCACTCTTGTAGTCGCCTGGGTAGAGTATCACTATGTAAGGAAACCAACTGCTCTCCCTGTAGTCGCCTAGTGGGGGTGTTCGATTTTTCCCTAGTATGGCATGGCACAATGATATTGACTATGACGTATGGCTGTTAGAGTATGAGCATCAGGGCAACGGCAACATGCATCTCATAATGTGTTATCTATCGGGTATACGACTTCTCGGGCCTTGCCGACTATGCAATATAGTCTGACTTCCCTCCAGCCCCACCATGTTGAGCTGTTTCAACTTACCCACCATGGCCTTTGCCTTACGATCACCACCAGCGGCAATATGCACTTGCTTGGCATGCATGATCACGTTACCTCTCCAGTCCCAGAAAATGTGCTCAATCTGCTTTGCTACCTTGACGCCTTCGACCCTAGCAACCAACTGACATACCCAGATCAGTCTCCTCGCGCTAATGAATCTATGCTCCATCATAGGTCGGATAATGGCTGCTCGGACTACGGCTTTGCTGAACAGAGGACCGATTGGCAGGGAGTACGACTCGAGGTAGTTGTAAAGAGTGTAGATGGAACGCCAAACCGCCCGCTGTGACCGAGTGGCATCGAGAGAGTAGTGGTGAGCTAGCTGATGTATGAGGACTGTACGCTGAGAGGGTGAGATGTTGGTGCCAAGGTTCGCGTAGATTTGCGGCAATGCGTGATCCTTTGAAGCGGAGTCAAAGATTGCAGTAAAATCTCTGTGGGCTCTCAGAGGTTCGATTTCCTCTTGGCTGCTGACGTCTGCACCCGAGATGCTGGGCTTGGCGGATTTTGTTAGAGAATTGAGTATATTCTGGCATGTTCGTAATGCGCGAGCAAGGTGTCCAGGTCGGTCTCGTGTCTGAGCGTTTATGTGTTGTCGAAGCAAAGACAGCTCTGCAGTGATGCGAGTTTGTATACTCGATCCTCTGTCCAGTAGAAATTCATGCTTCTCCAAGGCAATGAGGAATTTGTGCATCGAGTGCAATTTGGCATGCGATGCGAAGAGATCAGTGGCAATGCGCAAGATTGGCCTGTACGGCAGAGAGGCTTTCCGCATGTGCGAGAAGATCATGACCACATCCTCCTCGATTTGTACTGTGCCTTGCTGCTCTGGTGTAGAGACGGCAGAGGCATGGACAACCCGCAACAAGTCTTCCTTGTACTTGACAAACTGTGGCTGATGATGTGCCATCCGGAATACAAAGGCATAGAGCACTATATGCAGCCGCACTACACCCGGCTTACTAGTCTTGAATGCATGCTCCACCACTTCCGCAAAGGCCACCTTTGTATAACCGGAGTCGGTGTCGCGAACGTTGGATCTGGCGTCAAGGTTTTCGAGGATAGTCAGCCACACACGCAGACGGTGCCAAGTTGTCTCAGGTGGTAACTGGCTTTTCCGATCAATGGCGTCGACGAGAAACCGCGTAACTAATGGGACTTGTAATCGAAGTTGCTCTTTGGGCAAAGAAAGAAGCATCTCTTCAACAAGGGCACAAGGAGAATGGCCGTGGGCAGCGCTTGCGACTAAAAGCTTGATACTTTGGGTTGCGTCATTGGTGCCAGCCAATTGAGAAAGCAGCAATTTCTTGATGGCAGGTGCCTCCATCTTGTTTGCGAGTATACACAAGTCGTCTACAACGCCTTGCATGGCTTTTGTGCTGCGTGAGCAGCTCTGAAAGGTTACTCGAACTAGTGTGAGTAGCTCGGTGTCCTGCGATGAACTTGTTGAGGCTGCTGCGGATGTAGCTGCTTTAACCATGTTGGAAAAGAGGCGATGGTAGACCCGAGAAGCATGGGGAAGAAGATGCACACCGGAAGCCTCGAGGCACCTTAGGAAGTCGAGGTTTTCAGGCGTATAGGTGGGAGGGACGTCGAAGGACTTGAGCTTGGAAAGGATGCGCGTAGGATCCCAGCCAATGCCGGTCAGATGCTTGACCACCATAACATTGTAGACCCAGGCATTGCTATCGGCCGGTCGACATGACATCCAGGCGTGGTGTGAGAACTGACTGCGTTCGGCCCTGGACAAAGTTCCTGCACCTGAAATCTTTGTCGCAAAATTGTTGAAGCGCGTCTCAGCGGTTGCAGCATCCGCACTGGATTCTCCGAATTGGTCTACGTTGCTCTGCAGTTTGGTCTGCGCAGTGTTCTGGGAGAAGGGATACGGGGCGCCGAATGGGAATGCGCTAGTTGTAGACGCTGTGTGTTGGGTAGATGCATGGTCGGGTTGTGCTATCGGCAAGCTTGGAACAGTCTGCGCTACAACGAATGTTAGCTGAGGTGTTGCGGTCAGCCGGAATGCATCGACGTACACGAGTCCAATGGCTCTACATGGTGTCGTAGAGACGGCGCTTCATATCTCCAGGTGGGTTGAGCGTCTTTGCGGAAGCCGAAGAGGGCGCCGAGGCTGAAGAGCGGCGAAAAGTTTTCCTGGGGATAAAAGCCGGCTGAGACGGTCATGCGGCGTTTTGCTGCCCTCCTCCTGGCCTCCAATGGTCCCGGAACATGGCTGCCATGGCGCTTCTGCTGCGGGCACGAACTGGGAAAAGAGCGAGCGAGGGCATCGGCGAGGAGCTTGTCAGAGATGCACACATGCTGCGGGGAGGAAGACTGGAGCGACCGCACTGCTCGGCGGCAGGCAATGGGCGGACGGCGCATCAAGCGTGGCTGGTCATCGGAGGGTGGTGAAGCTTTACTGTGAGTTCTCGTCCCAATCGGGAAGTGGGAGATTCACGTGATGACGATGACTAAGGCCGGCACAGCTGGGCAGGAGCAGCCTTGGGAATTCGGTACCAGTTCAGGCCGGCGACTTGGCGCTGGCTGCAACAAACCTGGGGAATCTTGACACGAGCATGAATCTTGGGGCAGAGTTCACACGACACGGTTGCGCCCGCCCATGTCTCAGGTTGCCCAAGCATTCTTGACGTCTGTCTACTTCAGCCGTTGCGCGCAGAGGCGTCGCGCAACGGTGCAATGTTGGACTACTGGGCCACTTGTCCACCGAGGAATCGTCGTGCAAGATTTACCTTTTCTCGGAGCGCTATGCTCACTCATGCCGTATTTTTAAACTTTGGGCAGGATAAGGCCGGGCCGCGCATGTGTGGACGGTGGTGTTTGCATGTCGGATGGAGCTGACGAGGGCCTGCATGCTCCAGAAGTGAGTTAAATGAGATGCCACATGGAGGAGGTCGCGATTCGATGGTCTGCCGCGTCCCCACCACGCCTGGGACAGACATGGGCATTCCCAACAGCGACGGGTGGAGCGCAAGAAGGTTCTCGACCGGGCAGGCGATGGCTAAAAAGCATCGTGCGCGTCGTGGATATCGCAACGTCAGCGAGCGCGAGGCGGCCGAGGGCTTTGGACGCTTTCGTGCCTGACCGCGCGGTCTTGGGTTAGTCGTCGCTCACCCCCTGCGGCCCCTGGTGAAACACGGGCGAGCCAATGGCGGCGCCGTTCCTGGCACTAGACGGCCGGCGCTATGCCCAGCCCGGCCGCCATCGTGGCAGGGTGTCGCGCACCTCAGCGGCCCTTGGATGCGTAGGGTCAAAGGTGCGCGTGAATACCGCGAGGATAAACTCTGGCACAGCAGATGCACGGCGTGTCTCGGGGGCTGCAATGCAGTCTGGATGCGCGTCGAGTGTGCTCCACGCGGCATGCGAGCGAGTTGGGCAGTCCACTCGCTGTCTGTCTGTTGGCGGCAGTCAGACGCAGGCTCATTGCCAAGGCTGGCTCCTGCTCCCCTGGTGCATGCCTGCCTGTCCCAACTGGGGCGCACTCTCCTTTGCTCTTCACTTGCGATCCACTCTCAGGGCCCGAGCCTCCTCTCGTTTGTCTGCTTCACGTCTGTCAGTCGTCGACACCCACAATCGTTTTACCGCTACACTACACTCTTTATCCTGAACCCATCTCCCGTCGATTCATTCCTTTTGCGTCACTTTACGGGGGTTCTTTCCAAGGGGTGACCGACAAGTTTCATCGCCTCGACTTCTGTCACGACGCCCCCCCCGTTTCAACACCACCAGACGGCCCTGGGCATCGTTGACCGAGCCTCCAGTCCAGCTCCATCGCGCCTGTTGACGCCTCCATCTCCGCCTCCAAGCCCACCCTCACCCACCAACACACCCGCGGCCAAGTCCTCACCCTCACTCACCTCGACCACGACGCACCCGCACCGCCCGACCACGACGCCCGCCAGGCCTTGCATGTGTCCACGCCTCGGCGTATAGGACTCCAGTGCGACACACACACATAGACACACACACATCGGGATCGTCGACCCACGCGCACTACTAACCAAACCAGCACACCGCCGCCATGGTCTACATCAGACTCGCCTCCGTCCTCGCGGCGGCCTCGATGGTCATGATGGCCGCCGCTGCCGACGACGAGTCGACAGCAACCAAGATCAAGAACCCCATCACCACACCCACAGTCACCCTACCAGCAAGCGCCATGACCAGCATTGGTTGCTTTGAGACTTCAACCCCACTCGAGAACCACGGCCCATACGGCTTCCAGTCGCCTGGTAACTGCCAGCTCGTTTGCCTGGAGCAAAACAAGGACGTCATGGGCCTGTCCAACGGCAAGGAATGTTGGTGTGGTGACGAGATACCGGCCCAAGACTGGCAGATTAAGAACGAGACATGCGGTACCCCCTGCGCTGGCGACAATACGTCGCAATGTAAGCTGATCATCTCTCCTCGTGTCGCCCGGGACTGACCGTGCATAGGTGGTGGAAAGAACGTCTTGTGGGTCGTTCTCACAGGAAACACTCTGAACCCAGTCGACTACTACGAGCCCCAAGTGTCCAGCAGCAGCAGCAGCAGCAGCTCAACAGCAGCAAAGCCGTCGTCTGCTGCGCCCACATCCACTGCTGCCGCCCAAGCTTCGGCCACTCCGTCCCAGGCGCCCAAAGAAGAAGAAGACGACAGTAAACCAAACACAGTCGCCATCGCAGTGGGGGTAGTCGTCGGCATACTAGGCCTTGCCTCGATCGTGTTTGGTGTATGGTTCCTACTGCGCCGTAGACGTCAGCACCAAGCAGAGGAAGACTATCGCCGCAACGCCGCCAACGTGAATGCTTTTGTCAACGGCGGCAAGCTACACACCAGCAACTCGTCCATGAACGACTCGCGTCTGGACCCAAGCTTCGTTGACCGGAGGCAGAGCAACGGCAGTATCGCAGACAACGAGGACTACTCGAGGCGGATATTGAAGGTATGCGACCCATGATGCTGCATGACGGACTGCAGCCGACTAATCCTCTGCTAGGTTACCAATGTATAAGTGCCTCCACCACGGCAATTAGCGCAACACGTGCGCTCTTCACGTCGACCCTTTTCTACGACTGGCGTCGCTGACGAACACTTCAATACCCCGACCACGCATACACCTAATCTCCTTCACACATGTCTCGCACCACGATGCGCGCGATCACGCTTTGACGACGAGAGTAAGAAACATCTTGCGATTTAGCCCGTTACTATTCAGTACACGACGGAACCACCATACCGTTGTTGAGACCAGCATTTGACGAGGATCGAGAAAGATTTGTGGCGGCTGCAGCGAAGAATCTTTTTCCCTCTCTTGTGTTATATCCAAACCTTTTCTTTTCCTTTCCTCGTCTGGGCGTTTATGGGGTGTTAGATACCGGGCAATTGAATGGGTCACTTATAAACTCCATCCGGCGCACAAGAGCACCACGGTCGCTCATTTGTCTTTGTTCCTTGTTCCACGGACGGTAATTTCGTCCACGCCATTCCTTTACCCCGAGGGCATTAGTTTCTGTCCTGCCGCTCTCTACCCACATGTGTGCTCCTCTTGTCTGTCGCCATGTAGCCACCACCATCAACAAGCATCCCCCATTTTCTAGCTACTCTATCTACCACCTCTGCCAATCAAAATATCATAAACTAGTTCCTGCTCTACATGCTGTAACTACACATGACGAGTCTTTGGCACAGCCACACACACCCCATGTCATGAATACAACATGATTACCAAGCCCCGTGCTCCAATATTGCACATGGTTGTGTGTCGCACAAGCATTCACTGTGCACCAGCCACCCCTAGTCACTAGCCCCAACATTTTCAGCCTCAGCCTTGCCCATCGCCATTAAAACGATGTCCATATACCACCAATAATAATTTACTTCCTTGTCCACCCCATACCTTTTGCGTCGATCGTCTGGGTTATCTTAACCCTTTTGGAGGGGGGGGGGGACCGAGGTCACGCGAACCAGGATTGAAACGCACTTACAACACTGTAAGAAACACTAGAATAACCAGCCAGTTGATCAAAGACACCAAGTGAATGAGAAGCTGACCGCCTTTTTTCCCCGCATTCTCAATGGCAAAGTAGGGAAGGAAAGAAAGAAAGAAAAAAAATGGTCGCAGAATGAACGGGACATTTGCGCACAGATGGCCCTTGTTGTTGTTATTGTTGTTACTGTTGCCGGAGGAGCTCCGTTGTATTTGTGGCTGGGTCGAAAGGTAGGTGGAGCAGTTCGGTGGATTTCGGCTTTGCTCTTGTTTCACGAAGACCCTCACTCACTCAATCCTTCCAAGGTTTCCTCGTTTTTTTTTTCTCTCTTCGCGCTCCGCCGTGAGGCTAAGAAAAGGGTAGGGTAGGTACCTAGGTAGGTAAGGTAAACAATAAATTCTCTCCGAAAAGAATGTACAAATTTCCCGACGGCAGAGTTGATTTAGGGGTTGTTTTCTTCTTTTGTAATCTCTGCTCTCTTGATTTCTTTTTGTCTATTCGGCCCTGTGCTGGCTACCGGCGTCGGTACGTGCGTGCGTGCAGGCGAGGAAATGAAGGAATTCTGCATTGGAGGGTGGGGGGGGAAGTACCTAGGTATCTTGGAAGTATCTTGGAAGCCAAGCATCTAGACACTTGTTGATGGTTGTTCATGCGGTTGCGGATGATATTGACTCTCTGGTACTAGGTACATCGAAGTACCGCCGAGGTGAGGGTTTCTTGTTTCCTTTTTCTTGGTGCTTTGGAGTACTGGGGTCTGAACCTGGACTGAACCTGATGCTAGTGAGCTGGTATGGCAACGGGCATCTTCAGCTGGCAATCGTGAATTCGACTGTGCTGAATGGTTGGTGTCGGTACTACGTAGAGGCTTAATATCTCCGGTTTGTGACTGAAGATGTAACTGAAAGATGTCCACTATGTACTATGTCAACACGGAGATCAGCAGCATGCTGTCGTCGATGCCATCAACCCGCTTAGATTGTAGGAATGAAGAGAAAGGAGGGATACCATGGATGACGACGGCATTGTTGTAGTATCAATAAACCGTCTCCTGGTGTTGTGGCGGTTGTGAGAACGGCACTAATTCTTTTTGTGGTCTTTTGCCAGAGCTTTCTTTTCTGCAATCCGCCTCGCTTGAAGCCGGTTGTGGCGCAGTGGCAGCTCCATCTGCTCAGCTAGAGACACACGCCATAGAAGGGGAAAATCGAACGCTACCCCTGTAGTCGCCTAGGTAGAGTATTGCTCTACAAAGGAAGATAAATTACTCTTCTGTAGTTGCCTAGTAGGGTTTTCGATTTTTCCCTTCTATAGGTAGCGTGGACAGGTTCTTTTGTCGAGCTTTGGTCTTCTCTCTCGATAACTGGTACTGAGGCCCGTGTCCACAGGATGAGCCTAGTTCTGCGGATGACATATGAGACTTGGATCGTTGAAAACCTTCCATTGAAATTCAAGACAAGAGTGAAGGCCGAAAACGAATTGCAATAAACTTTCAAGACAAATTACCATCTACGTACTAATGGGGTGTATCACGCTGGGTATCAAGGGAGAAGGGAAGGCGCATGAGCACGTATGCTCACACGCTCTAACGAGAGAAAGAACCGTGAAGAAAAATGTTGTAACATCCATCGCAGAGATCCTCACAAAAAGACAGCCCATGTATACCCGCTCTTTACCAGAAACCCATAGTCCAGTCGTCCAATTCGCGTTCCTACATGATCCATGACCCGATTTCATTCAGTCGTTGTCGTTAATTGATCGATCGTACTTCAAAAAGTTGTGGGCTGCTGCGACGTTGTAGTTCCAGTGGGCATCCTAGCAGCACTTGCGGCATCGCCGATGGTTGTCTTGGGATACTCGCCCGGAACGTGGAGGTCACTAACGCTGATGTCGGTGTTTATCCGCTTACCCATCCCAGGGTGAGCCATATCGTCTGCAGCATCCACAAGATCGACGGGAACAGGCCCTCCGTTGACGGTTTTGCCAAACGCAGGGGCGGCGCCGACCTCAGACTCGCCTAAAAAAGACGACGTGGTCGCTACTGTGTCTGGACTGCTGGCGTGATGAGGCTGAGTCTGGCCGCCGGAAACGGGTGCGACGATCGGGGCAGGTGCTACAGACGGAGCTACGTAGCCGGTATCATCGATCTGGTCGGGGAGGAAATGATCAGGATGTCGTTCGGGAACTTGCGTAGGGGTAGCATCCGGAAATTCTGCGGCCCGAGACTGCTCGAATGGGTGTTGTTGTGTTTGGCCCTGCTGCTGTTGGGCTTCGAGATGTTGCTGAGCCAACTGCTTCTTCCTGTATGCTTCGTTTGCAAGGACTCCAGTTGCTGCTCCCCCAACAGCAGGTGCCATCCAGTTACCATAGTTGTTACTATCGTGGCGTTGGATAGGCTGAGTGTGTTCCAAGGATGTCTGGTTTATTGAGGCTGGTTGGGCAGGGTAAGCCTGAGAAACGGGCGCATAGGAAGATGTATTGGCAGTCAGTGGATCATATGGTTGCTGGGTGAGTGGGTATGGACTTGTGTAGTTGGTTTGGGGTTGGTGCTGGATGGGTTGGGCATACTGGAATGGCTGGACCGGTTCGGGCTGGTAGGCTGAGGTTTGGGCAAGATACATTGGGTGAAGCTCCTGTGGGGGACCTCCGGACATGGTTGTTAGATCATTGCCGACCTCTGAACTTCCACTAGATGGCGAAAGAGGCGCTTGTAAGTTACGGTTGACCATCAAATCAGACGGGAATCGCCCACCTGGAGAAGGTCGTGAAGGTCGCGGAGACTGGTCCTGAATGGCCCGTTCCTTCATCGACTGATTGGCTGAGAACGGAACTGCGTCTGCCTCGTCTTCCTCTAGACCGCCATCAGAGCTCGCTGAACGGGCGCTGCCGGCGCTGGTACTCCGGACGCTGGCATGACGGCGCACAAAGGCATTGCGCTCCTCCCCGCTCTTCTCGGTCAGGGCCTTGATGTCTTCAAACCAGGCAACCATAGTTTCGTAAGTCTCTGCCCGGAATACCCAAGTGTGGCCACGGTGCATAGATCCAGCCTGACGGCCCTTGATAACGAACTTGTGGGAGGAACTTCCGGGCTGGGACCGAGAACCAAGCTTCTGGTCAGGCAGATACAAGGACATGACCGGAGGCTGAGTGTAGATGCGATCGGCCGATTTGAACTCGTGGATGTGCGTGGGAGATAGAACATACCTGCTAATTGTTAGACGGAGTCAGTCCACGGGAATGGGTTGCTTACCAGCCTGGTGTGTACGACTTGAGGTACTTGCTCTTCCGTTCGAGCATACCCGCCCTGACCTCGGTGGTAGCTGGGTGGTATTTTCCAGGGTACTGAATATCTTCCAGTCTGCGCAACGGCATGTCTGGGTTGACGAAGTGAGGGTCGCTTCTCACAAACTTGCTCCACTCGAGATCGCGTGGCATCGCAATGGGACCACTGCGCAACTTCTCAACCGTGTTGTACTGCTCATCGGCGTCGCGCTTCAAGATGGTAGCAAGGGCATTGTAGGCCTTTTGGATTTCACCAACAACGATAGATTCGAGTTCGCGGCCAGAGTTTTCAAGGTTCAGGTACGCCTGTTCACGTTAGTCGTGAGTAGCGTTACTGCGCCCAATGGCTTACCCTGTGGAGATAATTCTCCTCGTCAATCTGCCTCTCAACTTGGCGCTCGACGCCCAGACGGACGACATAGGGATCTCCCTTGCCCGCAACAGCCGTGGGGTCAGAATCAACCAGGGCTAATGCCTCCTCGAGTGCTGTCACGCACTTTCTTGTAGTCTCCTTTTCCTTCTCAACGTTGTTCTTGAAGTCGCCTGAAAGCGATTTGATCTCCTTGATCTTTTGTGCAAGATCGGCTCTGAGGCCGCTGAGCTGGTTGATGACATCTGCCTCAACGTCTCGCGCCTTGTTGGCCTCGAGGATGGCCTGCTTGTGGAAATCGCGGAGGATACGGTTGGCGTCGTTGAGGCCTCCTTCTATGAGAAGAGCAGCGGGCGCGTTGGTGTTGTTGATGACGTTTGACACTTTGAGTAGCGACTTGGCGCGGTGTTCGTAGGAGGCTGCCACCTCGCGGAAGTAGGTGATGAGGTCTTTGAGGAACTTGCGCCAGGCTGTCGGTTGTCAGCGAGTTGCACGGGACTGTCACGTGCGCCAACCTACTCTGAAATCGTTCTGCGAGTATCTCCGTGGGTGTGCCCTTGGTAGGCACAGGCGTGAAGAAGACACTGTCCTCGCGGTCGTAGCCGCGCTCTTGGTCGTCAATGGTCACGCCCCTGATGGATCCGGCGTGCATTGATTTCCTGCTCCCGCTGCGCTTCATGCTGCCGGTCCTCTTGACTGAGCTCTTCTTCTTGAGGGTGCCGCTTCGTGAAGGCGTTGCGCCCTGGTTCAGCGTGGAGGAGCGGGAGGACGAGCGCTGGTGCATGTCGGCGTCGAGGACGGACGAGCCTCGTGTGCGCGCATCGAAGTCCTCCTCGAATCTCCCCAGGCGCGAACGTTCGTGTTGCGCGCCCGCTGGTGAGTTTGCGAAGTCGTTCACAGAGGAATTGCCATAGCCACGGCTAATATGGGCAGGGTCATCTATGTGCGGCACCGGGTCGTACGACGCCGAAGGGGTCACTGGTCGCTGCATCGCCATGGTCGTGATGTTGGCTTCTACGGTACGGTGGACCCTGACGAATATATGTAAGAAGATGGTTCGCAAACAACCCTGAGCCGCCTTCACTGTGGCTGGCGATGACGTGTGGAGTCGCGCTAAGGGGTGAGGTGCGCTGCCTCGGAGGGGTCGACGCGCAGATTGCGAGCGACGAACGGAGAATGGCGCCGTAGATCACCATGTACTTACAATTTTGTCCGAAACCACTTGGAGTTTACTATGTACGAGTGCCTGAGGATGCTTGCGGTATCAAGAGGCAAACGCCAGGTATATGAGCATTCGACAGTGGCCGTCGACGGCGGCTTCGCGGCACTGAAGAGGCTCACCAAGATGGCTAGGTGATGTCATGTTCCCTTGAATGCTACCCGCTCAACACCTTCCGGACATGATCGTCATCGTGCAGCAGTGCCCGACCCTTGAATCGTCTTAGTCTGTGGCGCGGCTGCTGCTGTCCGGCCATTCACAACTTGCTTCGTCTCCATTCATTGCCCCGTTGCGTACCCCCCGTCACGTCGACTGTCCTGGCAGCTGTCGTACACGCGCTTGCGGGACACGTAGGCGAGCACAAGAGCATCATCGTCGTCTGCCAACTTCTTCATCTTGAGAGTTTTGGTTTCGATAGGGCGCTTCGGTGACATTCCAGCTGCATCGTCCGTCGCCACATCCATTGCCGCTGGCCAAACACGTGGAGACTCCATGTGGGGAGGCCGTCCCCGAACGTGCCGACCCAATTCTGATTTGCATTCATCCTTCCGCAGATCAGTGCAGCAAGGCGGTGATGCCGGCATCCTCCAAGGTTTCCTTGACTTTGCTACCACGCTATACAAGGGAAAACTCGAACACCCAGACAACTACAGAGGTAGCATTTATATTTCACTTATACGCTGATGCCCTACCTAGGCAACTATGGGGGCGTTCAAATCTCCCCTTGTATGGCGACACCCTACCTTGGCAACCATAGGGGGGCATTCGATTTTTCCCTTGTATGACGTGCTGCGACTTGCTCGTGGGACCAATTCCAGTGTTTCAGGGGCCCTTTTGTGCCCGATCATGAGACTAAGCCCCATAGTACCTCTAGCCTACCTAGGTACCTCGGAGTACTCGTACACTGCATACAAGAGGAAAATGAAACAAGTCTAGAGATGACAAGTCATGCCTTGCAGCCTACACCGGCTTCTAAAAACAAGAATTACAGAGACCAGTAGCATTACTGGCTTCTAGGTTTCGTGTTTCTATATACAAACCCCTAATATACGTTATTGTAGTAGGGGGAGATACTCATTGCTTCCTGATCTCGACGAGACAGAGGAAACGACCATGCCAGAGCTTAGCGCGACCATTCATGGTGGACATCTCGTCTCCAAAGATGGGTCATGGGATTTGCTGTTCACGGGCCTGCATCGCGAATATATTAACCGGTTGCACCCAAACATACACTGCCAAGTACTGACTTCAGGCAATTGATCGCACAAAGCCATCTATTTCGAAACACCATATATGAGTACCCAGAAAAATCGATGCATCCTTTCTACGATTGGCTGTGTTGTCCTGAAATGCAGGACTGCCGACAGCAGCCACCCAACTTCGTAGAAAAGACGTCCGGGGTGCATGATGAGATCTCGGAGAACATCTGGCGATGGCTTGCATGTGGTGTGGTCATATTACAGCCCAGTGACTGAGTTAGATGATTTGGAGGCAAGGGCGTCGTTGTGCTTGGATTCGAGTGGGAGGTAGAGTGTGCTCATGGGAGTGAAAAGAAGTATATAAGAAACAGGCATAACACCCAGTGACAACACTTCAAACGCAACTCGACACTTCTTCGTTACCTTGAATAACCCGGTGCCAATATTTCCCTCAAGATGAAGTTCTTCGCTTTTGCCGTCGCCCTGTTGCCGACACTTGGATCCGCACATACAATCGCTCAGCGCGTCAGGGTCAACGGCCAGGACTTTGGTCAAGGCAACGGTATCCGCGTTGCGCCTTCGAACAACCCCATCACGAACGTCAATGATGGTAACATTGCTTGCAATGCTGGCGCTTCTTCCTCCAGTAAGGTCATCGACGTCAAGCCTGGAGACAAGATTGGTGTCAACTGGGGTCATGTAGTCGGCGGAGCACAGTATGTCCTTGTCGTTCTAACATTTTCACTGATATGTTACTGACTTCCCCAAGATTCGCAAATGATCCAGATCACCCGATAGCCAAGTCTCACAAGGGTCCAGCAATCTTCTACATGGCGAAGGTCTCAAACGCCGCATCCGCCTCCCCCTCCGGTCTCCAATGGTTCAAAGTCTCTGAAGACGGCCTTGACAGCTCGGGAAACTGGGGTAAGAGATGCTTCTGTACGAAATACACATGATGCATGCACTGACTTTGTATACGCACCTATTAGGCGTCGACAGAATGATAAACAATGGTGGATGGACAGAGATGACAATGCCATCTTGTGTTGCGCCCGGCCAGTATCTTCTCAGGGCTGAGATGATCGCATTGCACAGCGCTAGCACGACTGGTGGTGCGCAATTCTACATGGGCTGCGCGCAGATAAATGTCTCTGGGTCAGGGTCAAAGACTGGGAGTACGGTCAGCTTCCCTGGTGCCTACAAGGCGGATGATGCAGGAATCAAGCTCAGCATCTACAATGCTCAGGGTCAACCCAAAGGAAATGGAACGCCGTACAAGATTCCTGGTCCTGCGATGCTGCAGTGTTAGGACAATCTGAGGATAAGGGGTGGCATTCAGGAGAAGACGAGTTGGAGATGATGCTGGGACTATTGGTAGAATGATTGTTGCTTACCGCCCTAATGTAGCCTTCCGGGAGGCATTTGGGCGGGTTTCGCGAGCATCTTTCTAAGTAGCTTTGTATGTATACACGATAAAGGAATGCGGAGGGAAACGCGCAGGTCACCGAGTAGTAACACCCAATTTACGTCGCCTGCCGAATAATTTGCGTTGTACATCCTTGATTCAAGATTACGGTACCTTGAAAGACGAGACTTCACTTGCATACTGCAGCAGCTAGCGACAAGCGAGCCTAAGAAAATTAATGGAAGAAAAAAGGGGGTGGTATAAAGCCAACAGAGTCGCGCACTGTAAGGCATTTGCACCTGAATATGCACACATGGGCAGGCTTAACATCCGATACTTTACGTCGGTAAAAAAGCGACACGAGGAAGCTATTAATAGCTTTCAATAGATCCTGTGAGTGGGCGTTCTCAAAGAGTCCGGCCAAGTTCGGCTTGTGCCCCGCCTGGGCCTTATGTGCTGGCTGTCCCCACCAGTACCCAAATTTTGTGGTGGATATATTGCCGTCGATGTGCTGTTCTTTCATCAATCAAACACAAGGCGTGGTGCCAGAGTGGTTAATGGGTATGACTCGAAAGGGCGAAAGCTCAAATAGATATCATATGCCTTCGGGCGCGCAGGGTAAGATATACGTCCAATCCACCTCTAAACACCAATTGCTCACACTGAAATAGTTCGAATCCTGCCCACGTCGCTATCTTTTTGCTGTTTTTACGACCTCGGGGTGTTGTGTATTGCTTGGGGGAGTCCTTTGGGAGGTTTTGGTAGATTTTTGGTGGTGTGGCGGAACAGTGAAATTCTGAGCGCCAGAACAAATATTCACACATATTCAAATCTTTCGCATCTTAATCGCCTTCAAATTCTCTTTATTTGTTACACCAAAAATTAATTCTCAAGTTGGGGTGTTCAACAAGTATGATGGCATGACGGCCAAAGGCGCGGAGGCCCCACTTTGTCGCATTCACCCAGCGCGCAACTTCAACCCTTAGGTATTTCTTCAACACCTACCACAACCAACCTATGCTTCTCATACTTCATAATTTTAATGCGCATCACTCCTTGGTCACGCAAAATGCAGTTTTATGATAATCAAATCCCCTTAGAAGAGTACATGGTCAACTCTCGCAACCTTGGAAATCACGTTGCCATCCTCGAGAGTGCACCTGGGCAGGGACCAGGGCCTGCACTGCGAGCATACCTACCTATGCAGAACACGCAACAGTCGCATTTCCCTCCGCACCCTACTTTCCCGGAGTGGCTTCCTTGGCTTGGGCCATGATGAGACCTTAGTTGCGAAATCCAAAGTCTCCATGTGGTCCACGTCCCTCCAGGTCTGCTTTGATAGCATCTGGATTTTGCGGTCGCTGGGCATGGGCGCAGTGGTGATAACGGGCTTGCCCGCTCTTACAGCGATCATCTGGAGGATGCGAACATGTTCAATCCGTTTGCCCGATATCGGTGCGTAATGGCTCAGTTCTAGATCCACGTCTCGCGGTAAGTCCAAGTGAGAGAGCAAACGGTAAGCGGGGGCGCGGTGAGTGGTAAGGCAGTCATTTACACGAAGTGAGACCCGTGCGGTATCTACTCAAGAGCCTATTTATTCCACCTTTCTGAACATCAAAACCCTAGAATCACGATTACTCTGCTTCTCGAGCACTGCGACAATTTGTCATCACAGCAACTGCTCTTGAAGCAACAATACACTTCTCACCCTTGACTACCCACGATCACTACTTCCGCCTACCATGTCCGGACCACCTGCATGGGTTTCCAAGTACATCAAGGACGTCGAACAACACGGACCGCTGCCTGTCGGGATCCACGCTGTCAAAGATGGAGACACCGCCCAGTACCAGATCACTGTCAACAATAACCGTACCAGTTCCCTTCATCATCCTCTGTCTTCTGAAGGAAGGGAAGAGTGGAGGGACGTTATGTCAATGGCTAGAGAAGAGGAGGGCAGCAAGGCTCACTTTCCTGGTTCTGCTCACCCGCCACTCGTCTACAAGCCTGGTGAGTGGCTGTGGAAGAGGATGGATGGAAATGTTGTGACCATTATGATCCGCGCCTTGCAGATCTCGGGTATCAATGTTGCGACAGAGGACTTCCGCAACCAGAAGAACAAGGATGCAGGTATGTTGTGACCACGCGAAATACATACGAGACACGTACTGACTTCATATCTTCGCTTCTGCAGTCAAACAAATGGAGCTCAGCCACCAATCGCTCTATCACCCATGCGATCGAGAATCTCTGGCTACGTTCCCGGAAGAACATATGATATCTTGCTGGGCTCGTCACTTCGGCAGAGGACTGGTCGTTATCGCCCCGGAGTTCCACATGAGCCGCCAAAACTACGCAGCTCACCTAGAACCCGATCCCAAGCACCGACCCGCGGTTCGTGCACGATACAGCACCGGATTCCAAGAAGAGTTTCCGCCAATCGTCCTTGGGTGTCTTCCAACCGGTATGAATACCAGCGTATGGTTCTGCATGGAACCAGTCGAGGCTACGAAGAATGTCTTCCACAGTCTTTGGAATGGGTACGTCCAAACACAGAGATCCATTCTGATGTACACATGGCTAATCTTCGCAGTTGTAACTGGGCCCAACAAGCTACCAGGTTCGGTTACAAAGACACCGAACATTTCATCTGGGCTGCCGTCGCGATTCAACGTTCGATCATGGTTGGTGCCTCTACATATGACGACAGTGTCTTGGGTGACGTCCTTAGACAGTATGGACAGTATCTCGCGGCAGATGATAGCTATGGCAAACAGGTCTTTCGCTACAATCCGGGCAACGGCCCTCCCCCTTCTCCAACCCTCACCTACCATGAGCTCACTCGGTGGATCCTCACTTCCGACAAGGACAGCAGCGCAAAGCGTCACGCAAAGGCCTGGGATGCCGTCATCATGGCCCGCGTTACCCATCAAGAGACTCTACGCCTCAGCGATTGGGACAAGCTCATCCAGGCTGCTACTGCTGCGCAGTTCAAGAAGTAGATGCTTACCGCCCAGAATACTACATGAGCTTCCATGCTTGTTGCTTAAACAGCACTGTGGTATTGTAGGCGGCAAAGTCATGTTAGTTTCTCAGGAATGGGGCCGGAGGTAGTCGTGATAGGAGGAGCGCCGGAACGGTCTTTACGAGAAATGTGTCAAAGATTACTCACTCAAAAGACTGCATGTAAGAGTACATTCAGCACATGTGTTTCATAGGTACCTTGCTCCTCGAATCTCATATATATAAAAGCAACACCACTACTCGAGTGCTACACACCTGCCATCTCATGCCTCCACTTCATCTATTGCGTCCCGATCTTCTGACTTGGATTATTTAATACATTTCTACATTCGGGGCTTGTACCGCACTCTTAAAGTTCTTGCCGAGAGACATGAGGCAAGAGCGAGATGCCCAAAGAAAGATGATCATCATCTTCACCCTAAACTACTCCCTGAACTACAACACCTGATGCTGAGGCTTTACTTTGACATTGTAGGCGGCAAAGTCGTGATGGTCCTTAAGACATGGGATTGGACAGGTCCAGGGAGTCGGGGTAGAAAGAGCCTCAACATCTTTCCCGTTGCGCTCCGGGACGGGTGGGGCGGGAGATGCGCTAGTAGCGCGTGTTGCTGGTTGGCTTCATGCATGTCCGCCTCCACCCCAGAAATCACACCCCAAGTCGCGCATCGTGAGCGCCGCTTCGACCAAAGCGCTGGGCCTGTGCTGCTGGTGAGGGCTTCCGAGGTTTACCCAACGCCGCAGTATGTAGAGCGCGAGCACGTCGACTGTACGAAGCCTCGACTCGCCCGGCACCATGGACACAATAGCAGTGGCCCCAAAGGCGTCGGCGCTGGCGTCGCCCAAGATTGTCAAGAATGCAAAGGGCAACATTGTGCCGAGCAGCCAGATGGCACATATCGCATACGGATGTGGTGAGCACCGCGCCCCGCCGACGACTCTCGGAAAAGGAGGTTACTGATTCCCCAGCAGAGCACATGGGCGAAATGTTTGAGAAGGCGCGCAAGCAGACGCTCCAGCACTACCGCGCCATCCTCCAGAATATCCACGAGAAACCAAGCATAATAGCCCAGACTTACAATGCGCCCGCGGATGCGCGCAATGTCGTGTCGCTGAGACCGCTGTTTCTGTGTCTGCAGTGCCCGAGCATCATGACCGAAGCGGATCGGGACCTGCACTTTGAGACAAAGTCACACTGTTTCTCCGTGGAATCACGCGATGGCAACATCTACTGCGGCAACTGCCAGGACTTCATCTACGACGAGACGCTCGATGTCTTGAGAGTGCAGAAGGGTGCGCGAATGCCTTTATTGCCATTTCAAGGACGGCGTTGGCTGACTGCATGCAGGCAAGAAGCGCAAGTACGAAGACACGACCACGACCGAAGACCACAAGCTCGTCATAAGCAACTCGACCTTCCTCCCCTGCCGAGCCATAGGCCTGCGCGGGCTCTACAACATGGGCCAGACGTGCTTCATGAGCGTCATCCTACAAACCCTCGTCCACAATCCCTTTATTCGAAACTTCTACCTCTCCGAAGGACACAAGCAGACGGAATGCGACAAGGAGGCATGCGTCAGCTGCGCGCTCGACGAAATGTTCGTCGAGTTCCACTCGGCTGAGAAGACCGAGGGCTTTGGCGCTGTGGGCATGCTCATGGGCAGCTGGCTCGCTGGAGAAGCCCTTGCAGGATACCAACAGCAAGACGCGCACGAGTACATGCAGTTTATACTCAACACGCTGCATCTGGCAAACGGCGGGTCGGCAGACGACTCGGAAGATTGCAAATGCGTGGTACACCAGACATTTTGCGGCAAGCTGTCAAGTACCGTGACATGCGACAACTGCCGCAATGTTACCACGGCCCAGGACCCATACATGGACCTCAGTTTGGATGTCCGGATACAGGGCAAGAAGCGGAAGATGAATGCAGACAAGGGTGAAGAGACCCCACTGGATCTGAGAGACTGTCTCGAACGCTTCACCGTCAAGGAGAAGCTGGGCTCGGCAGACTACACATGTCGGAATTGCGACAGCCCGCAGAATGCGACCAAGCAGCTGAGCATCAAGAGATTACCACCCGTGCTCTCCATCCATCTCAAGGTACGCACCAAGCGTTGTTTTCCGTGTCTCGATACTAATGTTTGCCCAGCGTTTCGAGCACACCAAATCCACGTCCTCCAAGATTGAAACGCCTGTCCGCTTCCCCGTCAAACTAGACATATACCCCTATACAACCGCCTACAAAGCCGCCATGCGCGCCGCCAAGTCGTCCGGCGCACCACCTTCCAACTACAACGTCAACAGCCCGGCAAACGCCCTCGTCTACGAGTTGAGCAGTGTGATTGTGCACAAGGGCAAGATTGACTCTGGTCACTACGTTAGTTATAGCAGAGAGGGCAAGGACTGGTTCATGTTCGATGACAGCAAGGTAGTGCTGGTCAGCGAGGCAGAAGTACTCGCTGCCGAGGCTTATTTGCTCTTCTACATGGTTGGTGGACTAGAGGTATAGGGATGGACCTGAGTGGAGTTTTGGGCGGTTTGGCGTTCAGCATTTGCTCAGGCATCCTTGCACGCCATACAAGGGCGAAATCGAACACCCTACTAGGGACCTACAGGAGAGCAATTAACGTTCCTTTGTAGAGCGATACTCTGCCCAGGTGACTACAGGGGTGTTCGATTCTATCCTTGTATGGCGTGCTTGCACCTACCAGCTGCATAACTGGCGTATCGAGGGGCTTTGTGGCGTTTTTTGAGAGAAGATTAAGGTTTCTCTCTATTTGAGGATAACCGAGCATATGTTAGCTTATACATCTACCAATCCATTGATACGTTCACTTTCCCCATGTCAATCTGCTTGGAGGTTTAGCTTGATGAAGCTCCTACTAGCCTCACTCAATGACTCTAATCCATCCTGAATGCAGTGCTATGTGTAGTTCCCTCACCCATTAGTCGCCTCTGATTCATGTTGTCATGATACCTCCACCCGGGCAAGTTTGCCGCGTCCATTGCCAATGCGGATATAGATACCCTTCCGCAGACGCCCCGTCTCAACGCCCCGTCGTAGGACAAGAAGCGGCCTGAGCGACTTTTTTCATGACGCAAACGTAGTTATCCGGTGGCTTTACACTGCCCATCGTAATCTTTCCAGCTCCTAGATCCATCCCCAGACAGCGGCTTGTGGAACATGGCGCCCCACTCAGACAAAATATCTTCATCGTTCCATGATTCAGTTATTCGTGGACTACGTATATTAAGGTGTATCGCTTTTCTGCCAGATACTACCGTGATTTCTATATCAATTAAACGGCAGTTGTGCCTTTGTTGAATCTGAAGAGATATTGCTCCTCGCGCTTGATTCTTCAAACATCGTCTCAATCTGCGTGTTTACTGTTATTCCTTTTCCACCCACAAACTGCTCTACGCCGCCTGCGTGATCTGACGGTGGATCCGTGAATAGCGAATCTTCTGACCCATTCGCTCGGTGTCGCGTGTCGTGCGTCGAGTGTAGTCCACCAGTTATCTGGCTGGACGGATTCAGGCGGTTTCCGCTGGCTCTTCGCCGCGCAGCCGAGAGTTCGTAGTGGGGACCGTAGCTGTTGGATGCGTCCTTGGAGGTATTGTTTGTTCCGAGGATCATGGAGCGCAGGGCGGGAAGACAAGTCGCAATTATGGCAATGGCCGTCTCGATCATAGAGACGGTGCATGTGAGCATTGTCTCGTTCTTCCTGGAGTAATAGGCCCGGACGACTGGTGCAAGGTTAGCCGAATTCCCGATCTATCCTTAAACCTGGTGGATACGTACTGCTGGCGATGACAACGAAGAAACCCAAGGCGAAGATTGCGGCCACACCCATCTTTTGCTTGAGTTTCATTTGTAGTCGAGAGACCATGGTTATTGGCAGGCAAATGATGATTACATCCGTAGTGATGTTGAAAAAGGTGGTGATCCAGTAGTTGATCTCGGCGGCTTTGGGACTGCATTGATCTGCGCATGGTCAGAATCCTCCTTCTGCATGCGCGACAGGGTTTGCTCACAATTGGGATCATTGGACCATCGCTTCTCGTGTGGAAAACACTGGAACATGATATCGAAAAAGATAACAAGGTACGTAACAGCCAACCCAGCGAGCGCAAGGTTATACACAAGGACCAGTCGGGAGCCTGGGGCTGCGAGGTTTTTGTAGAAAAGCACCAAGGCGAACTTGATGGCCCATAGCGATGAGACGTAGAGTGTTGATCCGGGAATAATCATCTGCATTATTCCTTTAAAGTTCTCTGGTGTTACTGTCGACATGTCGCCTAGTCCTAAATTCCACATGTGCTGTTGGATGACGAGGTCTCCAATCAGACATGCTAATGAAAGGAGAATGAGGAAATCGTCTATGCCCAGATTGCCTAGCCTCTTCCATCGTGCATACATGCGCAGCGCGACAAAAGGACAGGCGGCTACAGTACAGATGTACCATGAGATCTGCCAGCTGAATCAGCGCTGCACGTAGCGAACGAAGGAAGAGAAAGCAAAGTCACCTACCACCTGTCCGAGCCCATGGTCACCCATGCTGCTTTGTTTGTCCGGCCGTTACCGAGATAGAGCCGTAAGGAGTTCGAGCCTGCTCGCTCCACCTTGGTAAGAAATCCAAGAGCAGAGTCTGTGGAGAGCGGCGAAGAGGTGCAAAAGAACTGGCAGCAGGGTGTATCTTTATTTCTTCTCCACAGGCAAACCACCCCTAAAGTAACTTTACAGGACGTTGCGGCACATAGTACTAGTATGCCGTCCCGTAGCGTTGTGGCATGATTGCATCAGGGGACTCCCCAAAGGCCCAACCGTGACTGGCAAGTCTAGTTCGAAAGTCGTCCGGACGCTAAAGTCGGCGCCCAGTTCTGAGTTGCGAAACCCTGAGGCGGCCACTACCAAGTGGCGACGTTTTCATGCGTTAGAGCCAGTTGAGCTAAGCTTTGGAAGAGTTTGACTCGAGACGAGAGCATGCAAGGGAAAAGTCGACACCCTACTAGGCAATTACAGCGAGAGCAATTAGTCTTCCGTTGTATGGCGATACTCTACCTGGTCAACTACGGGGGTTGTGTTTGATTTTTCTCTTGTATGGCGTATGTATAGCATGGTGCTGACCACGGTACTGGGAAGGCGAACGGCTCTGCTCACATGTCAAGGGACCGGCGAGTAATGGCATGGCAAACCAATTCTCGTAAAGCCTCGGGACCATGGGTGCGATGGCAAAATGCGAGATCTCTATCGAGCGTGCACGACAGGTTCCATGGTTCGGTCCGAAAAGGCAAACATGCTTCCTGGCTTGCATGGCGATGAACGACAGGGAACAGTGGTCTGGAAGGCCGCAGGGACACACAGCACACGATGCCGATGATTCTAGCGCCTCACGCGTATCCACCGGCTTCTGGCATGGATAATATCTGGGAAATGCGATTGGCACGACTCGCTTAGCTTGCCAAATTTGCGGTCCCTGATTCCCATCGGACCTCGGGAACGTGCCTGAGACCTGCAGCGACGGAGATGAAAATACCCTTACAGATCCATGAGGCTCCACGCCGGACCATCCTCGGCAGTTGAGGGCAACCTGCAGCATGCTGTTACCGCGCAATTGGCGGCCAGAATCGTTCCCATGGAGTGGTAAGCACGCCGAAGTGGTGCCCTATATAGCCATGTGTGAGCCCAAACACGATCTACAGCCTCCCGCCAAACTATATCTCTTACCCACCGTCGTGTCTCGCTGACTTGCGTCATGAAGGTTCCGACAACTCTCATTGGCCTGCAGAGCCTCTCGCTAGGCCTTTTCCTCGGTCAGGTGGCTGGTACGCCGCTGCCTCCGAAACCTTCAAGAGCAACCGTAACGGACGGGATCGCGACGCTCGATCAAGGAACTGTCAAGGGTTTCACAGATGAATACGGGAACTCTGTTTTCCTAGGCATTCCGTTCGCGCAGACAACGGGTGGAGAAAACCGGTATGTGACGGTGGCGATCGAATGCCATCCATTCGGTCACGGGGAAAAATCGAACGTTCACTCCTGCATCGCCGAAGACGAGCTTTGGATAGTGTTCGATTATTTCTCATGACGACGTAATCCCTCTTACTGACAATCCATGTAGATGGAAAGCTCCCAAGGACGTCAGCAAGCTCAAGAAGGGTGAGGTGCTCGATGCCACAAAGTATGGCGCTACCTGTCCGCAAGCCATCACTGGCACAACATACTCCCAGCAGGATGAAGATTGCCTGAACCTTAACATCTGGGTGCCTTCTTCAAATAGTAAGTCGCCACGGGCGCCGCCGTTCCCCCACAAGCCAAATGGACCTCATCCTCATCACCGACCAGGCCCACCAGCTTCTCCACCAGGCTTGGATGCACCAGGTCTTCCCGTCCTATTATATGCGTACGGGGGGGCTATGGTCACGGGATCAAGTAGCAACCCTTCACTGGTTGGCTCCAACTTTGCTCGCAAGGGTGTCGTCTTTGTTAGCTTCAACACTCGTGAGAGTCTTTGGGCATACCCCAACTCTGCCGAGCTTGCAAAAGGCGAAGAGTCGCAGAACTTCGGCATCCTCGATGTCGACAAAGCCTTGCAGTGGGTGCAAGACAACATTGCTCAGTTTGGCGGCAACCCTGAGCACGTCGTCTTTGCAGGTCACTCTTCGGGGTCGGTCCAGGTCGATCATTACCTTTGGAATCATCCTGACACAAACCTAAAAGCAGCCGTTCAGATGGCCGCGAACGCAAAGTCCGGTCCGGCCGTGGGTCCCACCAACGAAGCGCTTGACCTCGTCGCTAAGGAGGTTGGCTGCCCGACTGGTGAAGGCCAACTCGAGTGCCTGCGTAAAGTTGACATGTACGCCTTCCAAACCGAGGCCTTTAACGCTACTTTGAACACATACTTTACACCTGTTGTGGACGAGAAGACGCGTTACCAAGACTACGCCTCGCGTTTTGCTGCTGGCAACTACGCCTCCCATGTTCCCCTGCTGACTGGTAACTCTGACAAAGAAGGCGCTCTCTTTGGATTGGTTTATGGAAATGAGAACTCTGACTTCTCTGAGTGGCTCAACACTTTTGATGCTGATGTGGCGGCAATTCCAAAGGACCTTCTCGAAGCCGCGTATGACATCGCCGATTACTCCTCTGTCTCCGAAATGAGCGGTGCGCAGTATGGTGATGCACGCTTCTTCTGCCCGGTCGACTATCTCATCGATCTGCGCAGTGAGGTACAAGACACCTGGGCATACCGCTTCTTCGGCAGCTACTCCAACATCCTGCCTTTGCCTGTGGATTACCCAACGCATGGCGCTGAGATAGGATTCTTCTTCGGAGGCAATGCCAATTTTGCCGGTATGGAGGGCGTTACTGCCGAACAGCAGGCACTTGCCGATTTCCAGAATGACTGGTTCGTCGAGTTCATCAAAAACCCGACCACGGGACCTGGCTGGGACAAGGTTACTCCTCGCAGCGGGCCGATTGCGAAGCTCGGTGTGCCTGGCAACGAGCTTGCTGTAGAGATTGGCGACACGGCGGACTTCAACGCCAGGTGCCAGAGTGTTTACAACCCATTTCTTCCAAAATACCCAGTCATCCAAAGCGTACTTTCCGGCGTGATGGATATGGTGGAGGGCGTCATCGGAAACTAGAAGTAACGATCAAAGGAATGTCAATCGCACGGCTATCATAATATCCAACTAGCTTCGAAAGTTAATCATAATCTAATGCGACGATCAGTCTTTCCCCCGGGATGTCTTTTCAAGCATGAACACCAACCAATCGCATCTCTCTGCTAAAACTAAAACACGTGATCTGGCTGGGTCGCAAGTCCTTTTGATCAATGAAACTCGTAGTGTCGCTGATGCGCAGAATTTCTGGCTCAACGGTGACGGGCATGACATGAAGCAATGAAGCAAGCTTTGGGCTCCCCATCCTGATGATTTTGTGGGAATCGCACACGGCGAGACATGAAAAAGACCAGAGTAAAGTACACGAATCGTCTCCACCCACATTACGTTAGCTGAGCTTGGTCAGTGACGTGGTCTCGGCGATATTGTGTTCCAGCGATTGCGCAGCATGCGCTCTTAGACACCGCATCGCTGTAAGGGATCCCTCTCGAGTTGCAGTCGCATAATGAAGTTTGAGACACTGAACTTATGGACTCGCAAATGCAAGGCTGTAATGGTGGGGATTCTTTTTTGGGGCGGTATCCGTCTTGGCGATGAACACTGGCCCGCCATGAGGGAAAAAAGACGGGATAATTGCACCCGTGTTGCGGGTTCCACGTCTCAAAAGGCGCAAGTACAGCCACACCAACAAAGTCGCGCAATCCAACCAAACACCAAACGCAATCGGTCGGCTCTTAGCTGCAAAGTATGCCTCTGCCAAATTTGGTTGTACCGTCGAGGTAGGTATCGTCACGTCGCGTAGCAGGTATAACGACAATCATAGGTATCTAGGTAGTCGCCGCGCAGAGTTAGTCACATCTCTTCCCCCGCGAAGGACCCTGAACGTATTCGTCTCCTACCCACAATTTCTCGTCGTCTCGCCTGTTTGCTACGCCTAGGCCTCCAAGTGCTAACGGACCGGAGTTGCAGGCAAGTTTCGCAATTAGCCAGGCTTGAGACGATTGGACCAATCACCGCAATTTCTTGTTCGCATACACGCTCGGCCACATAAGTTGTTCTCAAAATCATTCACAACACCCCTTTCATACCGCTCATGTGATGTGTCCCATCCGACTCCAATGCGTCGTACAACATTGGGAAATCAAGAGTAGGACGTGTGAAGCATGGAAAATGGATAGCCGTAGCTGCATCTCCGAAACTAGTCGCTACCTGCTTGTTACCAGGAACGTACTGTGGACAGGTAACAGGACGATCGACATTAGGCACTCTCTTGGCGCATGGAGGCCTGACGCTTTCGTGCACCAGTTCAAGAGGGCTGTATGCTATGTGGCGCGTGTTACAGGGGTACAGTACGGAGTACAGACTGCGCCTCTCTATTCTACGATCGTGTTAGGGGCTACCGCTCGGCTAGACACGCACTCTGAGACTTATGCACAGATAGATTGCCTACATTCTGTGGCTGATTTGCAGGTGTTCCTACCGCTTCAGTGTGAACGTGGATCTGCTGTCAGGTTCTAGCCCTTATATGAAGGAGAAGCAATCCTTCAGCGTGAAATCCTTCTAAGGTCTCTAGGCTCTGTAGGACCTTCTACACTGGTCTCTTTGGGTTACTTACACCGAGTAGCCTTGTCGTCCTGGCAGACACTACTCCACAGCTTTTACATTTGCGCAGCAACTCCGGTCCCCACGGCCCATTTGTGTTGACCCACACAGCACCCCCCGTTGTCACACGCACTGTACGCCTAACCTCCAGTCTTCAACTCTTTATAGACTCGCTTCCATGACCCGCAGGCCGATCAGGCAACCGAGGAAGATTCTGATGGAAATCACAATCGAACTTGGGTTTCCTTCTCCGTTACACCTCTTTCATACAACGACCTGTCCAGGGCCGAGTCCGTACCATCATGAGCACTCGCTATCGTCTCGGGCGCATCGATGAAGAGACAAAGTCCATTTCCCAATATCAGGCCCTATGCGAACGACTCCAAGACTACCGCCAGCTTCTCTGGCTTGCATGCGCTACGACCTCGCTGCTGACCACGAGGCATCTGTTGATTGAGAGGAATTTGCACTACCCCTTGCAACTGTTCATATGCCAGATTGCGGCTACGGCTGTTGTTGCTTCCTTCTTACATCCATGGAGATCGAACGTCCAGGAAGCCAATGGGCAAGAACATCGAAGCAAACGATCGGTTCAAGGTGCGCTCTTGGTGGTCGCGTCAAACAGCCTGCAAGCAGTATCTGCATTCTGCACAGTACAGGCCGTCCTGCATACTTCGAATTTGCCACTCCTCTGCATGATCACAGTAAGTCTCCTCAAGCCAAATCCAAGAATATGTTACGCTGACTACACCAGACCATAGCCTTCTTCGCCGAAAGCTTAGTACTCTACATATTCAACTACACCTCTGGCTCGCATGCTGAACTTCTGTCTCTGGGCTTGCTTCTCCCAGCTTGTGCTGGGACGTTGTTCATGGAATACAGGCTGATGGTACCAAGCTTGATCGCATCCATTTTGGCAATGCTCCTCATTGGTGCTGCTAGTGCACTGAGGAAGCTGGTTGCTAAACACTACCCAGGAGACCATGCTACTCGAAGCACGAATGCGATTTGGCTAGTTGGTATGGGTAGCCTGCTTGCGTTTGTCTGCGCTGTCAGCAATTGGCCTGGTGAGCAATGGGATTCATTCGACATTGGTAGCCTACCTCTCCGTACCCTGAATGCTTTTTCGACAGCGGCGGCATTCTTAGCTGGAGGCTCAATACTCTTTCCCCTGGACGTGCAATCAGGAAGTCCACTACCTCGAAGCGGCTTTGCCGCAACACAACGCGTGCGCAGCGTAACGACGATCCTAGCCATGATGGCAATCACAGGTTGCTCCACGGTCCTCTCGTTGCGTCGCTCATACACCAGTTGGTACCAACTATCCTGTTTCCTCTTCGCAATCCTGTGTGTCTGTAGCAAAGACGTCTATGACACCGTCTGGAAGCAGGCCGTTCACCGCAATGGTTCTCGCGGAAGCTACGATCTCGTTTCGCGTTCACCCAGAGCAGAACAGGATGATGAGGAAGAGTGCGGGACAAAATCACAACGCACTCCACGAGTAGGATCACAAGGCAACAGTCTTCGCTCGTCGTTGATCAGCTTGGCCCTAGTCATGCTGTGGACGGCATTCATAAGTTTCAACTTCGGACAACGACAATATCCCCGAACGGAGCCGCATCTGGATCTGCAATACGAACCCATCGGCCCTCTGGAGGTTGTTATCAGCATGTACAAAGAGAGCACCGAGGATGTCGCGGCACTTATAGCGAGACTGGAGAGCATGTCGCAGATGTCAAAGGCTCTTATTACGATCTACTTGAAGGATAGCGACGCCGACGAAAGACAGATCAAGCAAGAAACGAACGCGCACGAAGTAATCAAGCTTCCAAACGTAGGACGCGAGGCCGAAACATACCTCAACCATATCGTCAACCGCTGGGACAGTCTCGCCGAGAGAACCGTGTTCCTCCAGGCTGATGTTCACAACCCACGAGAGTTCTACCCTTTCTTCGAGCGATACTTCCGCGCGAACCAGACGGGGTTCCTCAATCTCGGCTGGGCAGGTATACTTTGCAACAGCGACGACTGTGGGGACAAGCGCGGCTGGCAGGACGAAACCTCGCTGTTCCCGGACATACAGTCCCGAATCGACAACTCCCGCCCCGAAAACGTCCTCCTCAGCTACAAGGGTCAGTTTGTTGTCACCGCAGCACGTATCCGCGGCATCGACAAATCCATCTACGACGATCTATGGCAGCTCCTCGTCGACGAGAACAGCTGGGCACACCAGGAGAGCTACCTTCAGGGACGACCCGATTCGATGAGCCAGCCGTGGTTCGGATACACAACGGAGAGGATATGGAATCTGCTGTTTCAGTGCTCAGACATGGACGTCGCATGGCGGTGTCCGACTCTGTTGAGCGGATGGAGACCTGGCGGTAGCATTGCCGACTGCCAGTGCTTTGATTCAGAGTTGGTGGAGTAGGCGGGCAGCCATGAGTAACGGCCCACAGTGTTTGTTTTGTTTGTTGTGATACCCCTAGATGTCGAAAGGCGCAACGTGATTTTCCGGAATTTGTCACTTGTTGTTAATTATAGATGATGCGCAATAAGAACAAAGTAATAGGAGCTTTCCAGATTCGATGCACATCAAGGTCATTACCTCTGTCATGTCTCCGCACACGCACGTCAGCATGCTTTTTTCTGTCAAGCCAGCGGAAGCAGCCTCGCGGTCGAGTCAGCAGACGGTCATCGCACCCCAAAATGCCAACCCGAAGCGTTTGAGGTTCTGATACACCAGCAAGCTGCGGATGCAGGAGGTTCGAAGCGCTGCGCTGAAACACTTTGCGCTGGCGAGATCTCGCGCTTGCCGTTTGACACGTGATACAGCATCCCCACTTTCAATGCTGACCCGGGTTCTGCAATCGATCCCTGCGCGCACAGCAGCGAGCGACCACTCACACATGACTCGGCCGCATTGCACAGCCATGGCGTCGCGGATACTCTCCTTTCCCTCGAAACGTTCCATAAGATCGCTTGCGGCGACGTTTTATGCGCAGTTGAACAATTTTCCACGTCTAATTTATCCGTCTTAAGCCCTGGACAGCCTACTGCAAACACCGTATAGCTCGCTTCCTACTGACCTGGTCCATCTGTCCAGATTGCACGTCCGGATACTACCGGTAGACGATCGCGCTCCTCCTATCTGGTAGAAACCCTGCCACCCTGCGCACGCACATGGCGACGGTCCAGCGAGTGAGCAACAAGCTCTCAATTTCCTCGAACCGAAGCTCAGATGGACTTTACAAGCATCGCCAGAGTATGCTTTTCCGGGAACTAGAGATTCTGCTCGAACTCACGCCGAGTACCTTCAGCTCGCCACTTCTGGCTCTCCCAAGAGAGATCCGCGCCCAAATCTTCAACTATGTGTTACCCGACACCAAAACTCGCCCTGAACTTCACACTTGTCTCTGGGGAGCGGAGATGTCCAACGGGGAGCCCTGGAGGCACGACATTTTTGGGTATGGGTCCTCCGTAGCCAAAGCATCCCGATTACGGCCCGAGCTCCTCCTCATTAACAAACAAATCCGCGAAGAGCTGCTTTGCACTTATTTTCGCCGCAGCAAGATTACGTTGCACGCTGAACTGCGAAATACAAGGGCCAACAACGACTATTTTGAGTTTTCACAGCACATCTTGCAATTGCCTATGCTGAAGCATGTAACGCATATACGCTTCTATATCGAATGGCACTACACTACGCTGAAGAATGGGAGCCGAGATCGTATAATGAGAGATCAGGCACGTATGGCAAGCAACCTCCTTGCTGCCATGGACAAGATCGCCCTCTCGCTCCAATCCATTGAAACCATTGAGTTGTCGGTCCTCTTTTTCTGGAAATTTCGAAGCGGCAAGATGTACAGCCTTTCCATGCAGGACCTCTTTGACCTCGAAGACGTCTTCAAGCGGTGTGCTGAGCTGCGGTGGCTTAGCTTACTTGGAGAAAACGACCTCCCAGGGAAGAAAAAGATTACCACCTCTACTTATCTCAGCCCGACTTCGGCGGCGGCAACTTCTTCGGCGGGCGTGGGCTACAAAATGTCGACAGAGAAGAAGGGTACGGAGCAGAGTGGAGGCATGGAAATCTGCGTGAGCCGTGACCTGGAAGACGCAATGGAGGAGAGAAGAAAGAGTAGCGTCGACTTTTTCGGTCACTACGAAGTCACAGAGCCTTTACCGCAGCCTAGTTATCGACATGGTGCCATGATATAGGGTGAAGACGACAGAAGAACTGCATGAACATGCGGATGAGTGACAATCGGCCTTTCGTCATACAGTACGCGTCTCAACGGAAATTGTCAGAAGCATAGACCACCTTGTGGACGACATATCTGGGAGAGGAGCCGGGCCTCACATTGTCTACTTCGAACACAACGACTCCGCAAATCATGTCATCTACAACGCCAGATTCAACAGAACGGCGATCATACGCCGCACCTGTTGGACGCAGGCAGCACATGAGCTGAGTGAGGCAGTTGTCATGGCTCTAAGAGTAACGCAAATCTGCTTCAACTTCAGCGTGCGTGGCGAGAAAGGATTCAGGTCACAGGTTCACTGACACTGCGTAGCGAATTATTACTGACTACGCTACACCCACCTGATAGGTATCATGTCCCGAGTTGTGGGGTGCAATCTGCGCTAAATTAAGCGGTTCGGTCGAGGACTGTGGAGGTTACTGCTAGGCAATAGCGGGGAAGATGGAGAGAACGGAATTCCAGCGAAATCGGACTTCAGCAGAGAAGGTTGTTACAGTCAAGTCGGAATGATAATAGCTCAATATTCACCGCTCAACACTCCCTTGATGTTTGTATTGTTCTCTAGACAGAAACGGGGGTGGTACAGTGGAGAAAGTGGTTAGTGTGGGGATTATGCGCGATTTGAGTACCTAGGCTCACGGTCAGTGGTAGTCTTTCGCCTCTTGGCTCCCCATCATCGTACTCACGGACAGGCTAGGCACAGCCAGAATGCAGCGGAGGTAAACAAGAACTCAATTAAAGGATTATTACATCACAAGCTCTGCGTTATAGGGCTTAGTCGACGCAACCCGCATTTGCCTTATCCCTTGCCATATTGTGCCACGGATTTCACGACGATACCAGGTAGTTTTCGCAAGGCAAGCCCCACGACGTGCGGCAAGCAACCGTAGCCACTGACACTTTCCACTACCACTAGCTGCATCCAAATCACATTTACTTAATATGGACTCTCGCAGCTGTCGCTTACCTATAATGGTGTTACTACGCCCTACGGATTCAGGTGTTCAACGCAATCCCGTACCTTATCTCCGGACATCAACGTGGATAAATTCTGCACATGCCAGCATTATCAGCTTGATAGCATTCACGTTGTAAGTTTCCATGAACGAATCTCGAGTTGTCTTGTTGAGCTGAGCAGCGCACTCCTAGGCAGTTTTCTATAGCACCTGACGCAAATACCACCTACGGAAGCTCCTAAAGTAGCTAAGAACTGACGACATGCCACAATCGGAACCACCAAAATTGTTCCGCCATCCGACAAGAAGCGAAATCATCGATCAAGCAGCAGCCGAGGGTCATGATGCGGATATCCCAGGCAACCTTGGTTCCATACACCAAGTTCCTAGTCATACCTCAGGGAAGCATTCTTTAGATGAGAAGAAACACGAGTACACGACTGGGGAACAAGATGTTGAGAAAGGCAGCAAACCAGGCTCTCTCTACAATGCAGACGAACCGAACGCCGAAGAGGAGCCAGAGCGCGATCCAAATATTGTAGACTTTGACGGCCCCGATGATCCGGAGAATCCACTCAACTGGCCGGCATCGAAGAAATGGCAAATGGTTACACTGATTAGCGGTATTACATTTCTCACGCCCCTTGCAAGTTCGCAATTCGCGCCTGGCGTTCCAGAAGTCATGCGCGAATTCAACTCAACAAGCGATTTGCTGGAAGGCTTCATGGTGTCTGTATATGTCCTTGGGTTTGCTTTTGGGCCCTTGGTCATCGCCCCGCTGTCGGAAATGTATGGTCGGCTGCCATTGTATCACAGCTGTAACTTCCTGTTTATCGTCTTTACGATCGCGGCAGCTGTAGCAACAAACATGTCGCAGTTTGTCGTTTTCAGGTTTTTCATGGGCTGCTTTGGAGGAGCGCCTATGGTGCTTGGTGGAGGGACTATCGCGGATCTCATACACCGGGAGCAACGAGGCACTGCGATGGCGGTCTGGTAACGCCAGCACACATCTGTCTTGGAGAACGAGGCTAACTTTGACCAGGATGATGGGACCGACCATCGGGCCCTGTGTTGGACCGATCATCGGTGGCTTTTTGACGGCTGCGAAAGGCTGGCGGTGGAACTTCTGGTTCGTCGCTATAGTGGTAGGTCTACATCTGCCCTCTCTGAAATCTGGTAGCTAAGACGGTTAGGGTGGCGCATTCTTTCTCACGTCACTCGTTCTGATGAGCGAGACATCCGGAATCATCATTCTACAACGGAAAGTCAAACGACTGACAGCCGAAACTGGCAACCCGAAGCTACGCTCAAAACTGGACAGTGATCTTACAGCAAGCCAACTGTTCAAGTTTTCAATCGTTCGACCTGCCAAGATGCTATTTCGCTCTACCATCTGCTTCCCCATCTCACTCTACATCGCGATAACATATGCATATCTCTACATATTATTTACGATATTCACCGCCGTCTTCAGTGGTCAGTACGGCTGGCATGGCGGCATTGTTGGTCTCTCTTTCCTTGGATTAGGCACTGGATCTCTTATTGGCCAATTCACATACATCCACTACGGCAACAAGATAGTGCACAAGCACATCGCACGCGGCGACTTCCGTCCAGAACATAGGTTGTACACGATGTGCATCGGAGGCTTCTTCATTCCTTGCGGTCTCTTCATCTACGGCTGGAGTGTACAGTACCAGACCCACTTCATGGTGCCTATGTTTGCGACAGGCATCATCGGATTCGGTCTGCTGATAACATTCATGCCAGCGACAACGTACCTGGTCGATGTGTTTACTATCCACGCCGCGAGTGCCATGGCAGCGAGCACGGTGCTGCGCAGTCTTGCAGCAGCTTTCATTCCGCTGAGCAGTCAGACCATGTACGCACAAATGGGATACGGATGGGGCAACAGTATGTTAGGCTTCATTGCCACCCTACTCGTCCCAATCCCGTTCCTGTTCATCAGGTATGGAGAAAAGATACGGGCTAGGAGTACAGTCAAGCTCTGAAAGCGGAACTACACCGGGTATAGACTCCAATAGACTCATCACGCAATAGCAGACGAAGTTCCTAGCATTGATCCTTGTAGTTGGAAATGCGATTCGTCAAGGTTCACGGCTCCAGGTACCTGACTCGTATAGGCTATACGACACCTCGGTGTCCACTCCGACGCCCCACTCATGCTTTTCATGCTCACATTAGCAATCCAACGTCATAAGCATGCGTCTTGCCATAAGCGGCAACCCGATGGCAGTGAGGGATCGCCTTGGTATTGTTTAAACAACTACCTTGAAGTAGTATTCAAATATGACGGCATGACGCGACTTGCATTACTGCAAGAACAGAACAAATTAACTCGTTATGGCGTCCTCGCTCCCCGAATCTAACATATCTCTAACATACACGCAACCTTCTTCCCCACCACACCTTACGCATACACCCATACCTACGCCAGGTCCACAGGAGGTGCTGGTCAAGATCAAAGCCGCGGCTATTAGTAAGCGTTTTTTGTACGAACTGCATGTGAGACGCACACTGACTTCGTACAAAGATCCAGTAGACATCCAACTATGGGGAAATCCCGTAGTCGGCTGGCTAGCAGGTGAAAAAGAGAAGGGAATAGGACGAGACTACTCGGGAGACATCGTTGCCGTGGGAGATGAAGTAAGAACCAGTGGTACATGGGAGGTTGGAGACGACGTTTTCGGATTGTGCAATCGACCTGTGAGTCAATAATACTTTGTGGCAGGCAGGCAGAACCAAAGCTGAATCATGATAGATGGCAGAAGGGACATTCACCCGATACCTTTGTATCAATCCGACCTCGGAGCCCATCGCAAAGAAACCTAGCACTCTGTCTCACCACGAAGCCGCCGCCATACCGCTCGTTGCCTTGACCGCGTTTGCCTGTCTCGATTGGCTCCCGTCGCCGTCCAAATCTCCATCCCCCGCACAACGTCGCGTTATCGTATCAGGAGCAAGCGGCGGCGTAGGAATGTGGTGTGTACAGCTAGCGAAGAAGCTGTATTCTTGCCATGTCATCGGCATCTGCTCGGGTCCCAATGCCGACTTCGTAAGCAAACTGGGCGCAGATGAGGTGATTGACTATCGCACGCAAGACGTGCCCAAATCTCTGCTTTCCAAGCGGCCCGCTGGTACAAAGTATGATCTGTACATTGACTGTGTGGGCGGCACGGAGATGTTTGAGCACTGGAAGCGACTCCTTCACCCTTCTGGTGCATATATAACCATCGTTGGGGACAAAACTTCAAGGACCGCGATGGGAGGACCGTTGACATATCTCACATACCCATCGCAGGTTATACGACATATTCTGGGCTATTTATTTGGTCCAAGGTATGCAAATGTCATCCTGTACCAGAAGAGCGACTTGCTCGAGCAGGTGAGGGAGTTGGCGGAGAAGGGCGATGTGCAAGTCGTAGTTCAGGACATCGTCAAGGGAATCTTGACCGAAGAGAAACATGTCGAGGCATGGGAGAAGACTAAGAACTACATGGTGGAAGGACGAGTCAAGGGTAAGATTGTTGTCGACATTGCCTAAGGGATTGTATCTCGAGGTATATCGTACAAATTTCTTTTTCACTCTCTAGTTCTTGCAGTTGCTGAGTAAAACACAAACACGCATGCGCCTTTCCATCCCGCTTTCAATATGATGGTAAGCTGCTTGTTACCACACGCGATAGTCTGACTCGTCCTCTACCCACTCAAACTCTGCTGGAAGAAACCTGCAAGTCTGTCAAACGGAATCAGGTCAACGCGGTCGTATAGGTCCACATGGCCGGCGCCTGGAATCCAAACCAACTCCTTCGGTTCTGCCGCAGCGTCATACGCATCTTGGCTAAACTCACGCGAATGTGAAATGTCGCCGGAGATGAACATGACTGGACGTGGAGAGATGGTGTCAAGGTCGCTGAAGGGATAAAAGTTCATGAACTTGGTCTGGCTCGAGAGCGTAGGGTGGGTGGTGAGGTTTGGCGCAGAGCCGGCAGGTGTGAACTCGCCGCGAGATGTGCGGTAGAAGTCGTAGAACTCGCGTGACACTGCATCGGTCTCGTTGGTGAGCACATGAGGAGTTCCGCCCGTATACTTTTAGATGAGATATGAAGTCAGTGTACGTCTCATGCATTTCGTGCAGTCACAACTTACCTCCGTCTGTCCACCGCTGGCCTCGACCCAACGTTGCGCCGCCGCCGTTGCAATGACCTGCTTGCGTTGCTCGATGCTCTGCGATCGCTGCAGCCCGTTACGGGTCACAGCGCCCATGTCGTACATGCTGGCCGTCGCGATGGCCTTGATGCGCGGATCGATTTTTGCTGCGCTGAGGACAAAGGAGCCACTACCGCAGATCCCGATGGCTCCAATACGCTCGCGATTGACGTAGGTTTGTAGACCTAGGTAATCGACTGCAGCACTGAAGCTCTCAGCGTAGACGTCTGGCAACACGGCGTTTCTCGGTTCACCGTCGCTGCCTCCCCAGAAGGAGACATCGATGGATATAGCGACGAACCCTTGCTCTGCCATCTTGGTAGCGTACAGGTTTGCACTCTGTTCCTTTACAGCTCCCATTGGATGGCCGACGACTATAGCGGACGCGTTGACGCTTTGATCGAGGTTGTCGGGTAGGAAAAGGTTACCCGCCACAGTCATCTGGTATTGACTTGGAAAGGTGATTGGATGAACTGTGACGTTGTCGCTGCGGTAGAAGTTGTTGGCCCCATAGGATAAGTTCTGTGCCACCGCTGGCAGCATCTGGAGAGCAGCCATGAGGGCTAGTGATGGGAATGTGACCGTCATTTTCGAGGCGCTTCTTCTGCAGATTGTAGCTTGGATCTGTTGCGGTGGATGTGGAAGCTTGGGTATGTGATGATCTCTTGGGTTGCGAGGCAGCGTTCTTATAGTTCAACAAGCTGGCTTTTACGAGCTTGCACTGCCATAGCTTGCGTCAGTCCCATCGGAGAGAAATTGATGTTGAGCCAGGATGCGGCAGACCTATTCCTCTACATCTCTTTCGCCAAGACTGGGCATGCAAGGGGATGTCATGATCGTAGCAGGCATTCCAAGGCAACAAGTCCGCCAGTCTAGAGATGTATGGTGAGCGATGATAGGGAAACCATGCACTGGTGCTACCTTCGAATCCAATCAGTAGCAAGAAAAAGTGACAACCAGGGCATCTGGTTGATCAGATCATATCAAAATTACGAGATAACAAGACAGTTACCGTGCACTGTCAAATGTTTGCAGAGGAGATCCTTGCTGTTGCTTGTTGCATAGTTTCCCCTTTGATGAAGTAACGTCTTGGCCCACTGCAGCCAGCTGACAGTCTTAAGTCCACCCGGCGCTAAAGCGTGATGGGTTTGGTGTGACTACCAAAGTTCTGGGTTTGACCGTCTACCATGACCTCACACTTGTACCATCATGCTTAAGAATGAGTATTGCGTAGTTGAAATCTTTCGAGGAGAGGTACGAGCGAATCTTACCATGGATCTTCCCGCGCATGGTAGCACGTCTTTAGGACTGAAAGTCTTTTGAGAATTTTTTACTGGAGACAAACCCCAATACCATTTTGCGACTCCCGGACCAGTGGATATTGACATACTCCTGAGTGATGTACAGATGCAGGTTCTCGAATAGCTCGGGGTCCGGGAACTAGGTGGCTCTGCTCATCGTTCCAAAACGTCGCAATGGCAACATCCGGCGCACAGGCCTAAGCTACGTTGCTTTTTGTCATGCCACGGTGTCATATGAGGCACCTAACCATGCTCTGTTGGTCATGGAACTGCTTGCGCTCCTGTTGATCGTGTTTTTAATCTTTCGTGGTGCTTTGGAATAGCCTTCAAATTAAGGGAAGCTGTCGAAGAAGCACCCAGTTTTTTCTCCTCAGGATCGCTGAGTATCTATCTTGCTGTATGAGCGACAGCTGCAACAAGTTTGCAAGCTGTCAAGTGTGCGAACCTGCCGACGATGAGTTCAGTAGTACCAGGCAAATACAGGGCAGGCAGTCAATCCTCCCTTTATAATGATACTCTGCCCAGACAACTACAGGCGTATTCGATTTTCCCTTTGTGCATAAGAGGTGTGGATGCCAGCCCCAGACGGTTCTAGGAGCAGACTAACGCAGGTGCAGGTGCAGGTGCGTGACAACAGCGATGACGTTGGCTGCAGGGTCCATGCTTTGCCCCAGCCTCGTCGACATGGACCGCGGCCGCTATCTGGACGCCAGCCTCAACCACTACCAGAGCTCTCCACTCCCTACCCCAATCCCAACCATCCTACCCCAACTTCGAATCCACATCGAAGTTCTTCCCGTCGTGTTTATCGCGCGACCACAACGTTACAGCTCGTCTCTAGTATCGAAGCTGCCTTCACCGCCACCATGCAGCTCACCACGCTCTTGCTCGCCGCGCTAAGCGCCGTCTCGGTCTCTGCATCGCCCTCATGGATGGGTGGCGACCAGGTCACGATCAAGGAAGAGTACAAGGTCCCAGGCGACAACCCCTTGTATTTCTGCGGTGACCCCGCCGACGACATTTTGAAGATTGAGAAGGTTGACCTGAGCCCCAACCCACCCAAGCCGTACGTGATCTCCGTTGGCATTTTGTGAACGTTGCGCATCTACATGTGTGGTAGCTCTGCAAGCTTTGAGAGGTGTGAAGCCAGAAACTAACCTGCGTACAGTGGCGAGACGCTCAGCATCAAGGCCACAGGCGACTTCAAGGAGGAGGTCGGTGAGGGTTTCAAGATGCACTTGCAAGTCAAGTACGGCATCATCACACTCATCAACCAGAATGCGGACGGCTGCGAAACGATAAAGAAGGGCGATCTCGAGTGCCCGCTCAAGAAGGGCGAGATGAGCTTGACCAAGGACGTTGACCTGCCCAGGGAGATCCCTCCGGTGCGTTTGAAGAGCTTCACAAGATACGAATGAATACTGACCATTAGCAGGGCCAGTACACCGTTCTCGCCGACGTCTTTACCAAGGATGGTGACAAGATTACTTGCCTGACCGCTAAGATCGCCTTCCACCGGTAAATTGCCTCACCTTCGTTTGCCGCTACAAGACACGACGAGCAGCGATAGGATCTGATGTTTATACATGCAGGGGAGATGCGGAGGATAGTAACAAGGGCAGTGGTAGTAAGATAAAGTTTGGACAGCCGAGAGTGCAAATGTCTGGGCCCCTCGCCGGGCTCGTGCAGGAGCGGTTAAGGCGGAGGAATGAGCTGTAACCCGATGTTGGCGAATTGTTCTCATGTCTTGAATCACGATACCAGTGCGATGTTTGTTTTACTGTTTTGCGTGTGGGTTTGGGTTTGGACGGAGGAATGGACCATGGCTTAATGTAGATACGACGGATATTCATACACTCTGTAGCACGATCGACTCTTTGACTCTGTGAGTGATGGATGCCATGTCTGCGCACGTTGGATGTTATATGTACACAAAACTGCCCACGTCCCAGAGCCATGCGTAGTGTACTCGACCCACGCAACTCTCTCCATGCGCTGCCAGTTCCCACGTTCAACCCCTACTCTCCGAACAGCCTCCTCACCCTCTTCAGCACACTGTCCTTCTCGGGGTCGTAGGGGTGGTCTTTGGACGGTATCTCGAGCAGGGAAGGGAAAGCAGCCGTGTATGTCTCGACCCGGTTTCGTATCCTCTCGGCGATCTAGTAGCAGTCAGTCGTGTCTTCCGTGGCGTGTCCGGGGCCGGTGACACGTACATGCTGATTGATGAGCAGGATCGCGATATCCTTGCGCTCGGTGGTGAAGCGCTCGAAGGCTGCTTCGATGGCCGCGGTCTCGGTCTTTGCGTCGACGACGAGGAAGTTTTTCTGGCTGTCTGGCGGTTGGGTAACGTGCTGTGATGTGCGTCAATGTCCTGTTCGTGTTGCGCGTGGCAGCCGGCAATAGCTTACGCCTACGCCTGCAAGCAGCATGCCCGTGCAAGTGTCCTGCGACTGGTTAGCGCCCTTGACCCGCCAGCTGAGGACATGTCGACAAGCACACCTCGTCGCCTATGACGGCCAGGAACTGCCTGTCCTTGTACTGTGCCGCTGGTGCTGCCATTGCGATGTATATCCCGTGAGGCAGCGGTCGTGAGGTCGTCGGAGCTTGGCTGCTGAAGCTGGAGCTCCCGCGCGCCGTCGTCATGGGCGGGACCAGGGCCCTAGTCCGCGTTCGGCCAACTGTTTGTACCGCCGTTTCTTTCACCACTCGCTCTTTCCGAGTCGTCGCGTCTTTTCTCAACACCGCCATGCCGACCTGATTCTCACGACTACGCCGCTATCTCTCTCTTCGCCTCTCATACACAACCCAGAACTCTGCCTCGGGGACTCTAATCGTAATACACGCGGCCGAACCATGCCTCCTATCGTGCGCCGCGCACCGCTCTCGGAACGCATAAAAGCCTACTTTGACCTGTCCGACTGGCTCATCTGGATATCCGAAGAGCTCAACAGCTCCGACTGGGAAGACTTTGCATCTGCTTATGCGCCCTACATTGGCTTCGCCGCAAACCTGCTCTTCGTTCTCGCCCAGGCCAACAGCGGCGCATCCACGGCCTCGGACGACGATGGTGTCTTCACCGAGGTGCAGGGCCCGGGATGGATAAAGTGGATCATGGGCCTGCTGGTGCTGGCGCTGGGTGTGGCTAGCTTTGGCAACGCGTGGCTGGTCTGGAGCAAGAAGAGGTACTACCGTCTCTTCGAGCAGAGCGTCGACGTTGCGCCACAGACACCCAGTGCCAAGCGCGTCAGAGTCGACTCATCGCCTGCTGCAGCGAGCCCGATGCAGTTCGTAAGGAACCTGGTGCAGAACAACGCGGCGAGTCGGGCGCATCCTGTCGAGGGCAGAGACGTCTGGGAGGTAGCGGTTTGGGATCCAAATCCGCTATGTCTGCAATTGTTCTGCTTGTTCAGCCCGTTGCATGTGGTACTCTACTACTTCAACCTTCCCGTTGCTCCGTTGGATCCGACACCGAGTGTCAGGGTGACTACGACCGTCTTCATCGGAGCAGCGCTTTCGCTGCAACTTTGGTGGCTCAGGAGCTCCTTTACGCAGCAGACCAAGGACAACTCTCTCATCAGTCGCCAAGTGCTTCACGAGTACGACAGCAAATTCGTTCACCCCTCATTGCAGAAGCCGTGCCGCGACGTTGGTATCCAGACCATTTCAAAGAACCGAAGCCGTGACTCGAGTGTCGGCGTCAAGGGGAGCAGCCATGATCTCGCGAGCTCAGTCGTCACATATACGCCAACCACCATCGTCAACCGCCGCACCTTCCGCACAAACCCAAACGCTAGCTACGCTTCACAGTACGACCCTGACGAGATGGCTTCTCCATCCGTCACTCGCTCCTTGAAGCGTAGACCCTCCCTACACCAAGACCACGGCAGCTCTCAGTATGCAAGCACATCTACAGCAACAGGTCCTGACTTCTCCTCTCCTATCCGACCCTCGCAAACACCCAACCCCTTCCGTCAAGCACCCACGATCCCTAGGACCAACACCAAGCCCGCTGACGGCGGCTACCTGGGCATAAACACTCATGCCGCCTCTCCTCTACGAAAGTCGGCAGGTCTAAACTTTATAAAGGACGGCGAGAGGAGTGCGAGCCGCGGGAGGGACAGTCTAGGTGGTGCTTTTGAGCGCAGGGCTAGTCCGAGCAAGCGGGATGTCAGCCCTTTGAAGCGGATCAGTCTTGGAAACTTGAACGCCGAGAGGGAGAGGGGAGAAAAGACTTTGGGCCAGACGGGTGGCCTGGGGAGGAGTACTCAGTATGGCAGTCTTGGTGTGGGACGGAGAGAAAGCGGACGGTACTGACAGTCGTCCCTCGGCGACAGACGAAAGCCGGGATACGGGAGCGCTTGTGTGATAATGAGCCGTGAGTTTGCTCAATTCGTGTATATTATGCTATATTAAATACCCAATATATGCCACCATGATGGCGCTTTTCGATTGCAGAATCTCGTTGATCACTTAGCCCAACGCTTGACTGGAATACACAACCTCGACTGCGACTAGGAGGTATCTTTTCCATTTCTTAGGCTTCCTGGGTCTTGGTCCATATTTGTTCACTATCCTCCCAGAAAACATGTGGATCAATGAGTCATGCAGAATCAGTCAACTGCCATGTTCGTTTGGAAATTCTTAGAAAACCCCAGGATTTACTCTGGTAGAGAAGTGTAGGGACGCAGAATTTTGTAAACATAATTGCTATTGCTCCTCCTATCGACTAGACTTTAATTCCGCCATGCCAATCACTTGGTAGGAATGTATCATATATACTCCTGTAATCTCTTCTATTTCACTTGCTCAGCATGGAGCAACCCTTGCTCTCTTCCCATACCAAAACTAATGCTCATTGTGTAAAGCATGACTGTTGCTATCGTGTCTAGAGTGCAACTATCGTGTCAAGCTAGGAGAAAACATTGCTTGGATCCAGACCTGAAGATGGGCCAGAGAGAATGATCGGATCGATCGTTGCCTTTCACTGCGGAGTCTTCTTTGTATCACATGTTTCATATGCTTTCTGACAGAAAATCATCCTCTTACTTAATGTCTGCTGCAAGCTCAAGAAGTGTACAATCAAAGTTCTAAAATCATGCTTTTTTTTTATTTCACACTCCGATACAGGGGAATCTGCATGACTGTGACAACTGTTTCATCCTTGTCTTTACATGGACTCTTCTCCTTTGCGAGTTCTTCTTCTTCTCATTGTTCGAGACATGTATCAAACAAAGGCCGAAAGATGAATCGAGGAAAAAGAAAATGAAACTGCAAAAGAAGAAAGGCTTACTTTGTTCCACCAGCCACAACCATCGGCCCGTACAACGGTCGCTCCTTGTCGGTGCTTCCGAAAAAGCTTGGTATCAAAAATTTCTTGAGGGGATCCGATCGTTGGTCGAGCGCCGTTATAACACGTCATAGGACCTCGGGAGTGTTGAAAATGCGCGTCTCCCGATCACATAGGCCTCGGGCAGGCCGTGTCGCACCGGACCACGAAAAAAGAAGGTCCCAACAAGCCAAGTATACACGACTCAACAGTCTGCCACGTACCTGGGTATACCGACATGTGGAAATGTTAGCACCCAACGTCATAGTGTTCCAATTATCATGTTTTCTTCAATCGTAGCTTTCATTTCGTACCAATAGATATTTACAGAAAAGAAGTATCCTTGTCATGGGTCTGGAAAACCCATGATCCTATTGACCAAACCATGTAGCATTGCTGGTGTCATCCTTCACAATCATCTTGCTCTCCCAGAGAGTCATGTTGACCTTTCATGAGAAAATCACTTCATTCAGCGCTTAAACAGAGTTGATGAAAGAGAGAAGGGCGGAGGTGCGAGCGTATACACCAGGGTAGTTGGGCTGAGCACAGCCGAAACCCCAGGAAACGACACCAATGAGGGTCCTGGCGCTGTTGACAAGGGGACCGCCAGAGTCACCCTGGCAAGAGTCACGACCGCCTGCAGCTACACCAGCGCAGATCATGTTGGTGGTGATGGCAGAAGTTCCGTAAGAGGCGCGGCACGAAGCGCGGGAGACGATTGGGACGGAGACCTTGTAGAGGACGGCTGGGGCGTTGTTACCATCCTCAGTGAGATCACCCCATCCGGCAACGGTCGTAGTTGATCCAGCAGCAGGGTCGGATCCAGCAGCAGGGAGAGTTGCGTAGCCAATGTTGCCGCCAGCAGAAATGGGAGAAGAGAGCTTCCAGACGGCAACATCAAAGTCCTCGCCCGTGGTACGGTAGCTGGGGTGGACAGTAATGGAAGACACGGCGGAGAGTACTCCACCGGAGTTAATGTTCAAGCTGCCAGCGCGGACACGGAGACCGCTGATTGCGCCAGTGGCTGAGCTGACGGAGCAGTGAGCAGCAGTGAGGACGGTGGTAGAGTCCAATAGAGAGCCACCGCAGAAGTGGGCTCCATTGCGCTGGATGCTGACAATGAAGGGGAATTCGCCCGCAGAGGCAGTGGTTCCACCAACAATGCTGTCAGCGGGAGCATCCTCAGGGAATGTGTAGTCGGGGTCCTGAGGAGTGGGAGCCGCAAGGACGAGCGCAGGAAGCGCGATTGCGAAGATGGATTGGAAACGCATGATGATTGTTTCGAGTAAATGAGGCTACGCGGAGCAGGATTGGACAGTGATTGAAGTGAAGAGACAAGCGACTGACTGAGCTGGCTGATGATGAGAAGGAAGGACAGCCACTCTCTACTTATACTCAGGCTATGGTCCCCTGAGCATCAGAGCATCTATCCATAGCAACCTCTCGATTGTGTTGTCCGGAGATGCCAAGCATGATCGACTAGGTGTGTAGTATGTCCTTCCGGATTGGGTGTCCGCTACGACTTGGCAAACTCTTAACATGGAGTCCGCCAGTGTACCTTTGGCGCGTCAGTGGATGCTCGGCGACCCTGCCCATGTAGGCACGTTATCTGCGTGTAGTTTAAGCTTTCGAGCTAATTACCTTGCAGCGAATGCAAGAGAGCCTCAGAGAGGTAGCTGATCCAGCGGTTGCTCCCGTATACCAGGATCGAGGCCGGCTTTGCCTCACAGCTGCACTCTGCGGATCGGGTTTTCCTGGTGGTTGCTTTTTCGCCCCTTACCTTGAGGTCTCACAGGGCTGTGGGCACAGCCACACCTTGAAACATGTTGTAAACAGGAACATCTCCTTTGTGCTCTCATGCGATCATGACGTAGCTGCCCAAAGTGTGCTTGGCTGTGTGTATGTCGCGGGTAGCAGCTACAGCGACGCTGTTCCCTAGAAAGCAGGAGGCTGTAACGGTTCTATTTCCTTGCCATAGTAAAGCCGAAGTCGCATCGTACTGCTTTTGCCGTAGTCATGGATCTCGCTGGAGCGTCGAAATCGCTAAAAAAAACTTATCTCCGTATCTGGTGCGGTCACATCTTCTCTCCTGAAGCGGCAAGTAATTTTGCCACATATTGTGCGCATACCGACAGAAGCGCCGACCGTGATCCTGCAGCTATCGACGTAGGCGAACCACGATGCAGGGTGTGTATATTACCCTACATGATCAACATGGGATGTGATTTGTGGGTGGACGAATAGCGTGTGCTTGCTGGCTTAGTTGTGCCTAGTACGTCGGAGGACAAAAGGAAGGAGAATTGACCTGCCACGGCGGACAGGTCCGCGTGGGCTGCTAGCAAAACACTCGCGCACTCGGCCCAGGCATGTGTGATTGCGAGCTCGGAGATGGCGACCCTAAGGACTGTCGCATTCTCGTGTTCGTTGGCTGTCGCCGGCTCTGGGCCAGAAAAGGCAGGAGATGTTAGGTTGATGGGGGAGCTATCGAAAGACTGGAGCAGTAACATCTTGGCGGTGCGCGCGTGAGCCGGCTAAGTGCCAGAGTCAGTATCGATCTTCGTACCGGCGCTGGAACCTGTGCATAGTAGGTCTGGTATGGACATCGCACGCGTTCTTGCTGGCGGTAGACGGCATGTGAGGTGGTTGAGAAGAGGAATTGCGTCCAGCGCTTGCCTGCAGCCAACCTCGGTACCAGCTCGATAACGCCATTGCCACACGTAAACTTCTCTCGTCAACGTCTTGCTCATGCGCCGGCCAGTAAGGCTGGGCAACGCATGCAAGACACATTAGCGCAGTAGCTTCCTTCAGCCTCACACAGGATTTGCCGTCAGCCCAGGCTACTTGGACTGTTGCCTTGCATAGATGCACGGCGTCCGTGGCGTAGCACCCTGCTACTAATACTCCCGGCAGCATCTCAGCCTTCTGTAGCACCTACCACTATCCAGAACGAATGCCAGCTGATTCCAAAGCCCATCGCAACCTCTTGTGGGTATTTGGACTGTTCCTCTTGATCCTAGTATCAGTCCGCATCTACTCGTCACAAGACATGGACAGCCTTCCAGCCCCTTTCACCATCGAAATCGATGGCAGTCCGATCGCCAAGGTCGATGCCAACGCCGAAGACCGCACGCCCGCTAAAACGGGAACAGAAGCAGCTGTTTTTGAGCTCAAAGACAGCCGTCTGCAATGCAACGGCCACATTCTCGGGCGGTCGCTGGTAGAAGATCGCAGCTACCTGCCAAAGCAAGTGTGGTGGTTCAAGGCAGACACTGATATGCCCGTGCGTCCAGTTACTGCAAGCCAGGATGGCGAGTCGTACCAGCTGAAGTTTGGCAGTAAGTGCACTGCAGCGGCCGTGTTGTGCTTGTGCTAAATATATGCAGGTGCTCCATTGATGGCTAAAGATGGTGGGGTTCTCGCAGATCTTATTGGGGGTCAGTATCCTTCGCTTTGACCTTGAGCATGTACTGACAAGCCTAGATCATCCATCTAAAGTGGTGGTCAAGTTGCAGTCCGAGTCCTGATCCTGTGTGAAGTGGTAGCATAGTCTGTGTATAGTAGCCACATGATGATTTACATACAGAATCTAAATGACCGGTATGAGTCATGTGCTATGGTCTATAACGATGGCAAACATCCTGTTAACCTGATTGCAACATCTCCGACGCCTTGACAAGTTTGTCATAGCTCATGGTACCCCCCTTGCCTGTTACCAATAGTCTACACCAAAGCGGACGGCGCAGCCCAAATCTGCAACACCAAGACTTCTCAAAAGATCCGTGCAAAGGAGAGGCTTGAAATGCCCACCTGGCTCAACCCACTCTGACATCTGCCTCTGCTTTATCACCACATGCAGTGACGCTCCTGGAGACGGACCTGCATACAATACAACCTGTGTAATGCTCTGCTGCTTGATATATTTCACCCACGTGAAGCTAGTGTTGTTGACCAAGGTCGTAAGAAACTTGATGAGAGAGGCTTGAACCTCAAGCTGACCGGGTACGAAAGAGATGGTGTAGGCAGGAAATCGGTGACGGAACTTTAGGAGGGGGAGGATATCGATGTCTCTGATGCAGTCTTCCTTGACCCAAACACGGAGGGTGCCAGCGGGGTCATAATAGCTCTCGATACGTCTCCGACTCTTGTCATCTATTTGTGAGGTCCGGCGGAGTACTGGAAAGAAGGCCTTGAAGTAACTCTCCAGCGCGAAGAGTGGGAAGCGGTGTGTTGATAGCCACAGGGGTCGAAACTCGGTACGAATGAGCGAACAAACATGTGTCAACGCTATATAAGGAAGTGGCTTGAGGGCTGCTCGGCGGTCCTCGTCATCTGATACTCGCTTTCGAAGTCTGGGTTTCTTTGGCTTTCGGTGTGTCATTGGGAAGCAGCGATGGCTCCACTGAAGATTAGAAGTTAGTGTATGTCTCACATGTATCCTGCACAGGCACAACTTACCTCTGCTGCCATCCCATATATGCGATTTCGGAGTTCTGACTACAGTCAGTACATTCCTAGTTCAAAACTGCACGGCAGTGACCAACCCCCTGGTAGATCCATAAATCTAAACACCTGCTCTTGATCTGCTGCCCACGTTTCCACAGGCTTCTTGACCACCTCTGGCACTACTGGATCATCAACGGTGGTAGCTTTTGTCTTCTGGCGTTTGGTCCGAGGCTCTAAACTACTACCCCCGGTGGCTCGCTTCGTGCCTGCCCTCTTGCCTGCGGCTTTGCTGTCTACAGCCTGCACAGTCTTGGTGTGACCTTTACGGGCCCTACACCCAGCATGTTAGCCACTGTTATAATATTGTAACTGGTCGCAAGACTCAAAAATACTAACATGATCAGTATGGAAGTCGTACTCGCCGGTGAAAAGTGGATGGAAGGTGGGTTGATGTAGGAGAGGTCTTGTGGAAGTGAGACCCGATGTTGTGGGGTGCAAGGGCGTAGTACAGATGGACCCTGAACTCAAATGGAAGGAGCGGTAAACGCGCGGTTGGCTTAGGAGCTCCCGCGGCTGTTGCCTGATTGCATCGGGTTCACTCTGTAAGGTTCACTTATGTATTGGTAGAGGGGTTCTGCGAACGCGTTTTGCTCGGTCGGATATGCAATGAAGCTCATACACGTCACTGCGACACTACGTAATCCGGACGTATCGCTCAAGAGACTTTCTGGTTGAAGTGTTCTGGACTTTCGTTGGCAAATACACAACGGATCATGGAGAAGATTTGCGAGTGGTGCTTTTGAGATGAGGTGGAGGGTTATGATTTACTACTATAGAAGAGCCAGCAAACGCCTTGCACGTGCTCTCTTTGGAGAACATGAGACCATGTTCCCTTCCATTCGACTACGCGTTGGCAACAACCTCGGGCATCTTGACCAGCCAGTTCTCCCAGAATCTAAAACCATCGATGCCTTGCTCGCGACACAGTGCGCCCGCTTCTTCAGCCATCTCCAGCTCTTCGGTCGCAACACCGACGCTCCAACCAAACCTCTCCGCCGTCTCTTGAGCCGTGACACCCCTACCAAATGCTTGCCAATCCCAGGTGACTTCCATACTTGGTGGCGTTTGATGCAGTGTCTTCAGCCAGGCCAACAGACTTGCGATGGTCTTTTCATCAGTGCGATCGCGTCCTTGAACAACGAGGAGCCCGCTTTTGAACTTGCGGAGACGCACGGGAAGCTTCAGTGTATCCCACATTCGAGCTGCCTTCTCAAAGTCCGCCGGGCTAACGAGCTCAACGCCACCTCTTGCACGGTTGAAAACGGCCCACAAATCTACCAAGGTCATGATACCGCCCTCTCTTTTGAGTATGCCGCGGATGTCGTCCGTGAGCCATTCTGCCAAGTTCCTCGATAGTTCTGATACGTATAGCGACTCAGACCCAGAACCCGTGCCGAGCATGTCCTTGGTTGTTACCAGACCGAGCGCGGAAGCGGATTGGGACGCCAGCGTGTTGGCTTCTGAGCTACCGTTGGTACCTAGATTGGCCTGCGATGCAAACTGTTCCGCCAGAGCTATAATCTCCTTTGCGGAAGTCATCAGCGCATCGAGGTCCTCGAATGCGCTGCCTATCATGGCCTCGTTGTTCTGTCTTTGCTCCAGGCCTCGTCGCTCCAGGCCTGCAATGCCGACTACACGAGGTCGGTCAACCTCTGTTGATGAACCGTCCGACGTAGCCGTATAGCTGTCGTCAAAAGTACCTGAAGCCGGCCGTGGCTTGGGGATAGGCGGGGCGCTTTGGAGCAGCCATTTGCGCTGAACTAAAGCATTCTTTAGCCGCTCGTAGAATATCGGCCCTCCACCTGCACGGAACGATATCTTGATGCATTCGACAGATTCAGACTGCAAAGGTGACGACAAGACTGGCCCAGGTGACTGTGGCCTGTCGAACTCTTGGAGCGAATCCAATCTCTTATCCATAGCCGTTGTTAAAGATGCACCGCATATCTCGCAGTTGAGCAGAGAAGGATGGTTCTGATAGGTGCACCTTGGACATGACGACGTTGCCCCACTGCTTGCAGGGGCAGGAGCGCTACTTTTGGTGTCTTTGGGCGGCGGACCGGGCGCTGGTCTGTTTGAGATTGCTGCTATGGCTGCTTTGACTACATGCACTGTAGGCGGCTTGATTCCGCATGCAAGACAGGGCGGTATGGGTGTGCGTGAGGCCAGCGCGGGATCGAAATTGGATGGCACTGGGTTCGAGAAGGAACAGATGGGACACACCCACGTTGCACTCGCTGGAGGTGGCGGCGCAGGGCTGCTGTGCCGTGGCGGAGTTGACGACGACGATGATGAGACTCGTGGATTCGGGGATATAGGCGCGGCGCGCGACAGCTGCTTCAGGGGCTTGGGATACAGCGTAATCTTGGGCGACGACTTGAGGAAGCCAGCCTGTCTACGGTCAGCGTCGCGTGCTCGTCGTCTGCACGTGTGCCGGTGCCTACATAGAAGTCTGGTTTCTCGACATCCTTGAGGAAGATGGCGACGGAATTCTTGCGTGGCTCGCTATGATCGACGTAGCAGACACGGTGCGAAGTCAAGTATGACTGGCCATTCTGGTACTGGGGTATCTTGAACTTCCTACGCGGTTGGTTAGCAGCGGATAGCAGCTCTCGTGAACAGGCGCGTACCCCTCATAGAGCCCGACGGCGTCTTGGACGAAAAGGAGCGTCTCCTCCGGCAGAAGCGACGGGCGCAGTGCGGTAGTGAGGTCGAGCTGATGCAAGAACATTCAGACCACCTGCAAGTAGAGATATATGAGGTGTAGCCATCGCATTGGCACGAGTCGACGATGCCCGATTCCGCATGCATTCACCAAGCCGAGCCATCGTCATTGGCCAGAAGCTAGCATGCTTACGGTTAGCGTGGCGCTAGCCATCGCCAAGGAAAGCGCGATGCAAATCAGACGAGCGGGCCGTCGCTTCACCCTCACCTCCACACCGCGACACAATAGACCCGTCCCGCGCACGCCATCTCTCGCACATCTCTCTTCTCTACTTGCACCTACTCACCCAACAGCCAAATCGTATCTTCGCTTTCTCTGCCTTGCTTGTCTGCTCATGTCTTTGCCCTCGGCTACCATAGCGTGGTCCCGGCCAATGCAATCACCTGCCTATAACACAGTCAATCCACGCACCACCCTCCAAGCCGCGCCCGCGCCTGTCAGTCTTCACACCCATACTAGAGAACCAGCCCACGCTCACACACGGCAGCAGTCAGCCATGGCTCCCGAAGCACCCAAGAAGAAGGTCGAGTGGCCTCCTGCTGTCCGCGAGTACGTGAGGCGTGCTTTCGATCCGCAGAACGCCATCCCAGGCATCTCGCAAGCAGACATGCAGGCACGCTTGAAGACAACCATCGGCTGGTTTGCTGAGCGCAACTCGCACGATACGGTTCATTGGCCCACGTTTCCTCTTCCTCAGGAGCTTCTCCTCGAGGAGCGACGGGCGGCGGCCATGGGAATGCCTACCACTGCCGCTGCCAACGGCATGCACCCTGCATACATGAATGGCTCAGCCACACATACTAACCAATCTCCACCCCAATCAAAAAAGCGCAATGCTCACGAAGCTGAGGAGTCGCAAGTCGAACAAACGCAAGCCAATGTCCCTCCATGGCGCAAAACTAACCTAGCATCTCGCATGACCTTTGCCGACGGACACAACGAGAACAAGCGCCAGAAGAAGACCGTCCTCGCGGATGCCGCAAGTAAGTTTGACCAGGCTGAGCTTGACAAGCGACGACAGCGCTTTCAGCTCGGCCACAACGGCACCAAGACGACTCCCCCCTGGGGCTCGCCACGGAAGGACGAAGACGACATGCCTACTGGACCTGTCGTTGGAACCAACGAGAATCTCGAGAAGAGCTACTTCCGCCTTACCGCTCCGCCCAAGGCCGAAACCGTTCGACCGCTCCACGTGCTCAAGAAGACGTTGGCTATGCTAGTGGAAAAGTGGAAAGCGGACAAGAACTACAACTACATCTGTAACCAATTCAAGTCGCTCCGTCAGGATCTCACTGTCCAACACATCAAGAACGCCTTTACTGTCAAGGTGTACGAGATTCACGCGCGGATATCACTAGAGAAGGGGGATTTGGGTGAGTATAACCAGTGCCAGACGCAGTTGAAGGCACTGTATGCGCTGAATTTGGGAGGCAACCCGGCCGAGTTCAAGGCATATCGCATTCTCTACTTCGTATATACGTGCAATAAGACCGACATGAACGACATGTTGGCAGAATTAACCCTCGCAGACAAATCGCACGAATGGATCAAGCATGCTCTTGACGTTCGATCTTCGCTGGCTCTTGGCAACTACCATAAGTTCTTCAGATTATATCTCGAAGCCCAGAACATGGGCGCTTATCTCATGGACATGTTCGTCGAGCGTGAGCGCCTCAGTGCTCTAGCTAATATGTCCAGAGGGTATGTATACATACTTTATCCCACGCAGGTCACAGACTAACAAGCTGCAGATACGTAAATGTCACACTCCGTTTCCTCACTGACGAACTTGGTTTCGACAACGATGAGATATGTCGTGAATTCCTCGAAACGCACGGTGCGCAAAACATCATTGAAGATAAAGGCGACCGTCAGTATCGCGTCAGGATCAGAGAAGGCGCATCACATTTCGAAAGTCTCCGTGCTGCCGCATTCAGCAAAGTAGACATCAAGGGCCAAATATGAGACGACCTAGGAGCAAGCAGCATCTTCCTTTCATCTTGTCCCGTATCTTGTTAGGATTTGGAATTCTCAGTTGCACTAATCCTCGACGATACCCTGCGCCACATGGCACGTCACTTGTGTCTGGAGCCACGATGCCCCGGTATCTATGGCTGTTTCTCTCGATGTCAGTAGACGGGAGGCGGGGCACCCGCTTGATGCGTTGGATGCGCAGAATCTTCTAGTCTTTTTGTTCTCATACATGCAACGTCTCAGATGTTGCTCATGACTAGCCAAAGTGGGTTCATTTGAGCTTTTGGTACGTCATGGACATGGACGGGAAAGCGGGACGGAAAACAAAATGGGGTAGAGTGGAGTCGGTCTAGATGGCCGTGTAGGATTCGAGCTGGCTACTCGGTGGTGGTGGTCCCTGTGTCTCAGAGCATTCGGCTCGGGTGTGTCCGGCTGCTTGCGGAGTGGGCAAGACCGGCATCACGGCAGCATGTCCCGCGGATCTAGGAAGGTTGAACAACAAAGTGGCCATAGCATCGATGGTGAGGTGATGGCTGCAGCGTTTTCGATCGTCCACTGTTTGGGCTCTGGCTGGGTGTGTGTTCTTGTAAGAATGCTAGTCCGGGCGCCTTGACTGAGCCAATGGGACGATGGAAAAGGACATGGAAGGTTTGATTGGGCAGGGCACAGTTGTTCAGCGGCGGTTGGCGCTAGTAAAGTCCACTTTTAGGAGGGCAGGCGTTTGTGTAGTCGTCAATGCATTGGTTCATGGAGTTTGTGTTGAGCATGTGAAGCGCGGTGTGAAATTGTACGGGATGGCTGCAAAGAAGGACGTTTGTGTGGGAAATGGTTTATTCGGGCCGCATCAAGCATCAACCATGGGAAGAAGATTTGAACCAGAGGAGCCGTGATAGATAGGAGCAGAGTGTTACGTTTAGGTTTGCATGTGGAAATGACGGCATGGCCAATGTAGGCATTGGCATGGTCTGGTAGTGGGGCCTGCGATTGGCCACGAGGGCATCAAGGCAGCGCGGAAGTTGGGGGGGCCGCGGGTGACAGACGCGAACAGTTGGCGGACCTGCAGCTAGACGTTTGGCAGGCAGGCTGAAGCTCCACCCGGTCGGTCGAGCATATTTGAGTCTTGGTAGACAGTTACACATTCCGGGCCAGTGTCCTGGTGCTTTCACAGAAGAACAAAGGGGAGAGTGGATTGGCCGCCTTGCTTTGCCCGCACCTCGTTTGTTCCGAGGCGCGCCAGGAGGCCACAGTGGTGTCAAGGAAGCAATTGCCAAGTGGTGTGCAGTAGCTGGGATCCCTCGCAGCGCGACAAGCACCCACTCATTTCTTGTTCCCCGTAGCGACTGCGCCTCTCGCAGTACCTGGCGACGGCGACGACGACGACGACGACGACAACGAGTATCGCCGCGCGCACACCCAAGTAGCCTTACCATCGTCTCTCGAGGGCCAGTCGACGCTTCAAACTCAACTGCAATCCGCTGCGTACTCGCCCCCGCACGCACACACGCCGCATTCCCGGTCGACAGTCATAGTAGCATCACACCCCCGAGCGGCCACACGTTCAACCCTCGTCCTCGTCCTCGTCGTCCTCAGTCTTCCTGGCCACTCGCCACACCGGAACCGTTCGTTCGCTGCGCAAAGTCGCTTTCACTCTGCACGATGAAGGTGCGTTGGCTTGCTTTTGCCGCCACCCACGCCGCTGCGCCGGTCGAGTCACGCTCGGCATACGTACGTGCTAACGGTGTTGCTTTAGTTCCGCAGGAGTATGAAGAGCGAGAAGGACAACCGCCCGCACCACATTTCAATTCCACCCAAGGACGCTATAGCCATTGTCCCGCCAAAAAAGGTACGTACTGTAGATCACCGTCGGGGCCCAAGCACCCCACTTGTGCTTCTTCGACGCGGCGTGAGCGCACCAGGACGGGGCAGTCGTTCGCTCGTCGACGCTCCCACGCGCATTGCGTGAGCGCCTACAGCCGGGCGGTACACTTGCGCGCCCGAGTCTCTCCAACACTGCACAGCGCCCCATGCCGCCATATCATGATGCGCGCACCCCCGGCACCCGCTTCCCGATGGGGCAGATGAGCGCGAAGCTAACAGTCATCTCATTTCAGGTCATAAAAGCGCTATACGACTACAAGCCCGCCGACCCCAGCCCAACCTCTGGTTTCCTGGCCTTCTCACAGGGCGACTTTCTGCACGTCGTCGGCCGCGAAGACGACAGCGAGTGGTACGAGGCCTGCAATCCGCTGCACGGCACCCGTGGACTGGTACCCGTTTCCTACTTTGAGGGCGTCGGCAAGACTGTGCGCGACAGCGGTGGCTCTGCGCCGCGCGCCTCCACACCGCAACAACAGCAACAACAGCCCCACGACTCGGGCTACCAAGAACGCATCACGAGCCCCCAACCCTCGGCTCACGACATCATGACTCAGCAGATGCGCATGTCGCGCGGAGGAGGCCGTGGCGCCATGGTCTACGGCATCGTCATCTACGACTTCAAGGCAGAGCGGCCAGACGAGCTCGAGGCCAAGGAGGGCGAGGCCATCATCGTCATCGCGCAGTCCAACCCGGAGTGGTTCGTTGCAAAGCCGATAACGCGACTCGGTGGTCCTGGCCTCATACCCGTATCCTTCATCGAGATCCGCGACATGACGACGGGCCAGGCAGTCCCCGACACACAGGCAGCAGTCACGGCCGCGGGCGTGCCCAAGGTCGAAGAGTGGAAAAAGATGGCGGCAGACTACAAGAATGGCAGCATACCGCTCGGGAAGCTCGAGACAAACTCCGGACAGTCGCTGCAACAGGGCATGGAGCGCATGAGCATCAAGAGCAACGGCGGACACAACAAGGCTGGCTCGGTAAGTCGCCTGACGCCGGGCGTACCCATCTCGGCTGACAATATACAGGTCTCGCACTCGCGCAACGGTTCCGTCGCGCAATCACGAAACCAATACCGCACATCCGACAACCTGCTCGCGCCCATCAAGGCATGCGTGCCACGCTACTGCTTCGCCGACGACATTTTCTGGTTCATCATCGAGTGCCAGATGGAGGATGGCCGACACTGGGAGTTGCAGCGCCTGTACCAGGACTTCTACGACCTGCAAATACAACTGATAGCGACATATCCAGTCGAGGCCGGCACAAGTGGCTCAGGCGAGCGAACACTGCCCTTCATGCCTGGGCCCGTCACCTACGTAACCGACAACATTTCCAACGGGCGCCGCGCCAACCTCGACGAATACATCAAGAACCTCCTCAAGCTAGGACCACACATCACCCAAGGTCACCTCGTCAAAGGGTTCTTCGCGCCAAGACAGGGCGACTACGAGATAGATCCCGATATTGTTGCTGCTGAAGAGTATCGTCTATCGCAACAATCACACCAGTCATCGAACCCATCACAAGGAACAAGCAGACAATCATCTGCAGATCAACTGCAGGCCACCACGCCTGTCACACCCTACTCAACTGGCTCCAACTACCCCTCTCACCAGCGCGGCCAGTCAACAGCCTCACAAGCATACTCTTCAAACCTCAACCCACCGCCCATGATCCACAACCACTCTTCCACCTCCACAGCCACCAGCACAGGCACATCCTCTGCCCTCAAGATTAAAGTTTGGTTCGAAGAAGACAATTGCGTCGTCATCCGTATGCCTATTTCGCTCAAGTTCATCGACCTCTACAATAAGCTTGTTGAGAGAAGGAAAATGGAGCGCCCCGGCGAAGAAGAGGAAGAGTTGATTGTCGAATACAAGGATGAACAGGACAACTATTTTTATCCCATTGAGAATGACGAGGATCTCCAGATCGCGGTCGAGAGGAATCCCAAGTTGACACTCAGTGTTACGACGAGGCGGTAACGATTGAGTAACGATACACGCTATCTCCATCCCACTCTACCTGATTTCACTTCGCTTCTATTCATCGCGCTTTTCTTCTTCTTTTATGGGAACTTTGTTATCCCCGTGGCTATTGTGGCTACTTTCTCTATTCCCCACTTTTGGCGTTGCAAAAGGATTCATAGCTTCCGAGAGCGGTCTGACTGGCGTTGTTGGGCGTTCAGCGGAGCAATGAGTGCATGACGGCAGGCGGGTTCTTTTTCTTGGTTTGCGCTCGAGTTGGATCTACTACAGGATGTTTGAATATGTTGCAACGGGCTGTTCGGTGCTTGAATATGTCGCGGAGGGTCCTGGATGATATACACAATGGGGTTGGATACGGGGGAGAGTGACGCGGGAGTATGACGGGAAAGTGAGTTGAGGGTAGGCAAAATGAGAGACATTTTGTGTGCATTTGACTTTTTACTCGTCCAGGCCTTGCCTTCCATTGACATGCTCTCTACATGTGTAAACTGATCATCTAAATCTCTCTGATATCTCTACAAAGTTCTAAAGCGGTGTGTTTTCAAGCACAAACATTTTGGGTGACGGACTCGGGTGCACATTCGTATTTCTTGACTGAACAATAGTAAGCGCAGCGCTACATATGTCAGGTACCTTCGAATGTACCTATTGCCAAACCAACGTCTCCACAAACGCAAATGAGAGGTACACTTTGAGCCAGGGACTACTTTTCTTCGATGACAATTACTGCATTATCTTACATCAGATTATTAATCGACTTCACAATGTCCTTTTGCATTCACGTTGCGCCTGCTGTCCCATTCATCCGCACCAAGCCTCTTATGCCCACCGTTCACGGCCACGAAACACTCCCATCCGTTCCCACAACCACCGTCCTCGGCGCATGTGCCATAAACAAATGCTCGTCCGCTTCAATCTTTGCCTTTGCCGCCGGCTGACCAATAATGTTGAGAAACGTCAGCGCATGTGCCTGGTCTCTAAACTCCATAGTCGCCATGCTATTCCAATCGACCGGATAGCTGGCATTTACAAAAGCGGGATTCCCGCCAAAGTAGTGGCGCGTGTGTATGGCGGGGAAGTTTGGGCCCGTGAGCGACTTGACGAGCGGAATGTGCACGTTGTCGTAGTGGTTGGCGTATTCGGTCAGGTTGAGGCTGGGGAGCATGGTGCCGAAGACGATTGCGGTGAAGTAGGGTAGCACCATTTTGGACGAATTTGCCAATGTGGGAGAAATTCGTACCGGGGAGTAGGAAATGCAGTCAAGGTAGGTGTGTTTAGATATGATGGTCAGACCTCGGGAGTGTGGCTAAAAGGATGAGAGATTGATGCTGTCTAGGTTGGTACTTTCTCATATACCTAGATATCCGTTCTAGACTCTCGTTTGCTGTCATAGAAGGGACGAATTCAAGTGAATGGCCTGTTGGTTCTAACTGCCGCAAGCGTACGGCGTATAACTAGTGGGCCTATGTTGGCGTGGCTATGTCGCTTTGGGGATGGATCGCGAAGCGAGGACTTTTATCACGAGGGTCATCTTACTCGTGTATAGCGGTTGCGATTGGTGGAATCGCGTAATGTAATCAGGCACGCACAGGCCGAGAATTCGTGTAGAGGTTCTTTGTTCTAGTGATCATGGTCTTTCAGCCTACAGGGGAAAAGTGTTCCGACATGGTGCGGGTGGAAGAACGCCCTTGCCCCACAAAACAGCCCACCAATCACGATATAGACCATTGACCACAAGCAAGCACATATGACCATAACACCCTGGAAGCTAGTTCGTCTGTCCGATCCGTTGAAAGTTGTCAACCCGATTTGGGTTCAATTTACTGTTTCTCTGTCCCAAAAACGGAAAACAGTTTTGACAGAGGCGGTTGCGACCGGAATAACGATAGATACTTTTCCAATCGTGGTTGATGACAAACCAATCCAGAGCCGAGCCTCTTCAGTCGAAGTCCCTAATCTGGTCAGCACAACCAGCATCAAGAATCCAGCGTCTAAGCTTGACCTACGACTCACCAAGTCGTGCCATAGGAGCTTCCGAACCACGCTCCTAGCTGCACACCATCTATCTTCGAGTCATTTGATACTTGCTCAACCTGAATTACAAGTTCCCTCTTATCCAAGGATGCCCAAGTAACTCCTTCGCGGTCCACCGATCCTCAGGCCTCCACTGCAACATGCACCTCACAAACTGCAAGAATTCTTCCTTCTTTTCTCCGTCTAGATTCTCTTCCGAACTCTCTAACGTCAAGCCTTGCGGTATGCCTATCTCGGCTATCCAATTCCCTGATAGAACTTCGGTTAGCTCCGGACGGTACTCTGGGAGCGCAGTCTCACCTTCACCATCGAAGAATTCTTTACTCCGCGCCCCTCTCTCTAGCATATCCATCGGCGGCGGACCGAGCATCGCGACTAGTTCCGCGAGATGAGCTCTAGTCAGGTATCGCTTTTCGGTTGGATCGATGCCGTCAAAGAGGTGTTTATCTTCATATAGATCCCAAATCTGTGCACCTCGGTCAATGTCTGATTTCGCCCCAGGTTTGAGACGGTGCATACCATCGCTCCAACGTTCCAGATATCAGCTGGATAACTCCATTCAGTCTTCAGCATAACCTCTGGGCATCGGTAGACATCTGGTTGCGCGTCATGGATCTGAGGTTTGTCGCCACGAACTGCAGAGCCGAAGTCTCCAAGGACAACACGACCATACTCTTTCGGCAGTCCAAACTGGCGTGTTGCGTAGATTGGCTTGCCGTCTACGATTTTTCGAGGCGAGGGAGATGTCATCTCGGCGTCAACAAAAGCTGCTAAGATGCCCTGATCCTCGATTTCTATAAGGATGTTGTCGGCTTTTATGTCTAGATTCATGTCAACAGAAGTGCGGAAAGACATATATTCGGCCATACCTGTATGTATGATCTTGGCTTCTGTGTGGAGGTAATCGAGTGCGAGGAACACTTGCGACAACCCAGCTTTTAGCAGCTCGTCCGTGAAGCGGTGCGCGGGGTTTCTGTTCAAGAGATCCTTGAAACTATCCCACATTGGTTTCTGGACAAGACATCGATGATCGCCACCTTGTCGGGGAATGGTGAACAAGTCGAGGGCTGTCCGGACGTGATTGTATCCCGGATGCGAAGCATTGCCTTTGCTTAAGATATTGTACGTGTTGTACTCATCCTCGTCCATTCCCTCTCTTGTGAAAACTTTCAACGTCGTATAGGCATGGCGGCTGGTTTGCCGTTAGTATAGGTAGCATAATTGCCGAATGCTAACTTGCTGTAGATCACGGGCCAACCAAACAGTGGACGTAACACCGAAACCGAGTTTGCCTACTACTTGGTACTTCGAAGCGAAGACATCTCCTATGTTGACAGGATAGTAGACGCCTCTGTGGAACTCCTCAAGCTGTTCTTCTTCAAACAATACCGCGTCGCTGACGACTTCGAAACCAGATGTCGGAAATTTGAGTTGGGGCCATGGTTGCCTTCGAAAGAGCGACTTCGTGAGTTTGAACATAGATAGACCTGCAAAGAGTGTGTCCTGATGGCTCTTGGCAGGCTTGAGGCGACCGTTTTCTAGTAGCAGGTGGTGGTGGTTGATGTTTAAATCGGGGTGGCTGACAGATGAGGTAAGGTAAAAGGCATGGACTTAGTAGAGTGCTCGTGCGCCCAAATGAGCCCGTTCACTACCCCACCATCGAAACACACGTATCATCACAACTTCAACTCGACATATCTACACCCATACAGACCCTGTTGAGGCTACAATTGAAGTAGTCGAATGGCGTGAAGCCGGCGCATCTTTATTTGTTCTATGGCGAAGTCGCGAAACAATTCAGTATACCTAGGTAAGTTGCGCAATTCTATCGAGATGGCTCTAAGCACAGATCACGTACCTCTTTTTTGCACCAAGACTACTATTGTCCAACGGCAGCGCGTACTATTTCGAGGTGCAATCCATCGAAGCCGTGCTCAGCGTTGTGAGAATATGTTGCAGTCGGCGCTTGAGGGGCGCGTACCTACTTGCCCGCGCCGCCTCCGTGTGGAGATGCATTAAACTTCGGTGATTTCCGCGTGTCAAAATCACTGTCTCTACTGGTTGATTTGCTTTTCGGAGCGAGCAGCGGTCCTTCTCAGACTCAGGTAATGGTATCGCCGAAAACTGCTTGGATCAGGGCCACCAAGAACTGCTGTCTACGCGCCCGAGAGCTTCCCGGAATCATGGCTGTGAAGTTGATGCTTTCCAAGGTTCTTGTTCGCGGCACAGCACCATGTTGTCTTTTCAAGATTCTCAATAGCAATTCTTCTGGTGAGATACAAAGACATAAATACCGCGCTCTGAGCATATTGATCATGTAGATATCTTCTCATTCTACAGCTCTCATTCGAGTCTACATCCCCTATCGTTGTTCGTTCGCATTTTCGTATTTTCTTTCTCTGACATATTATCATGTCTCGCTTTTTCAGCTCCTCCGCGAGGGCTCTTGCCAAATGGCTCGGTTTTGACAGGAACAAGCTTCCTGCGCCATGGAAGAATGCGGTCGAAAAGTTTGCCGCTCCTGGAGGTGCTGCGGAACAGGCAAGGGAAATCAAGCCTCGACGGTTCAAAAAGCTAACATGTTGACCTTAGAGATTGGGACTCGTACAAACAGTCGAGATTAAGTACTACATCTTTGTGAAGAGGTCTTGACCTTGGCTGATACTGCTGCAGATCTAGAGGTGGCAATCCCGTGCATCAATCGCACTTCAATCGAGCCGATAAGGAATTGGTGATTAGTGCTAGGAGCACTGGTGCGGATGGTACGAAGACATGTCATATCTATCAAGATGGTACTGGGACTACAAAGAAAGGCGACGATAGAAGCTAGGTAGTTGCCTAGCGCCTGTTGACACATACGAGCGAAACTGACAGGAGTAGCTCTATACCCTCGTACTACGGCATACTTTAACGCTCGTTATTCGCTCGCCAATCATATTATTGAGAAGCTCACTTTATTCTCTATCTTCTTGACATTCTTGCATTTTAAACGGAGTTTCTTTTTGGCCAACTTGTTATAATAGATCCCTGTCACTTTCACTCGGAGTCGTAGGTGCAAATAGGTGGTAGCATGCACTTGAAGGATGCATTTCGCACCAGCTAGATTACGGAGAAGAAGTAAGAAGTAGTTAGGTTCTCTGGTACTGAAATGCTTCATCTAAGCAGATGATATGTTAATGGTGTTATCGATAGCGGCCTGCTCTTTGGCTGAGATGTACTGAGCTTCACCGAGTGAGTTTTTGTCTTCCATACCCTAGTTGAAGCTTCAAAGCGCTTTTTTATTCATACTATGTTGTTCGTTTAGGTACATAAGTGAAAATAAAGGAGCGTAGACATCGCTGTATAAAGCAAACCCCCCTAAACTACATCCATGATAGACCTAAATGAGTGTAGTATAATTCCAAAGCGGTACAAACATTGTGTCTTGCAATTTGTTATCTGCATTTGCAAACTTCCATCTCTTCTCGAGGTAGTCCACGCCATCTATAAGACTGGAACCGAAGTTAGAGCCCAAGAGGAAGGCCAGGAAGCACAGGTGGCAGAGCAGAAACCACAGGTGGAATGGCGGAAACGATCGGTGGGAGGGCGGAAACGATCGGTGGGAGGGCGGAAACGATCGGTGGGAGGGCGGAAACGATCGGTGGCAGAGCAGAAACCACAGGTGGGAGGACGGAAACGATCGGTGGCAGAGCAGAAACCACAGGTGGGAGGACGGAAACGATCGGTGGGAGGGCGGAAACGATTGGTGGCAGAGCAGAAACCACAGGTGGGAGGACGGAAACGATCGGTGGGAGGGCGGAAACGATTGGTGGGAGGGCGGAAACGATCGGTGGGAGGGCGGAGACCACAGGTGGAATAGCGGAAACGATTGGTGGCAGAGCAGAAACCACAGGTGGGAGGACGGAAACGATCGGTGGGAGGGCCGAAACCACAGGCGGCAGAGCGGAAACCACAGGTGGAAGGACTGACACTACAGGTGGGAGGACCGAAACCACAGGTGGAAGGGGAGTGACCACAGGTGGAAGGGGAGTGACCACAGGTGGAAGGGGGGTGACCACAGGTGGAAGGGTTGGAACAGTTGGATTGACACAGCGGAGTCCAGTAAGTCTGATCCTCGAGCCCTATCACCAATTTAGAATTAGCATCATCCAACGAAAGTGCAAACTAAGAAGTCGTGCAAGGAGGAGTGCGATTAGGACTTGAAATGGACTAATCGTGTGAGGAGACAAAGGGTAGAAGGGGGTCAACCTACGACTGTAGAGGTAGTAGAGCAGCATCTCACTGTGCCGCCACAAGGGGTACCCAGAAACTGAACCGTGCCGAGGAGATTTCCGAGGATAGAGTTGATGAGGTTGAATATTCCGGGGGCCACGCACACCTGCCTGAAGGTTCCAGCAGGGCATTGTGCAACTAGCTGTCTCGGTTCAAGTCCACCTGTAGTAGGCACTGCCGAAACAGTGAGAGCTACAGAGACGACGGAAAGGATAGTCGACGGCTTCATCTTGGGGTTGGGATGAAGAGAAGGTTTGAGGTTGTGAGTGATGATAGGATGATGACAAGAAAGGTGCTCAGTAGTTGTGATGGTTTGTGTTGTTCTGATGAATGTAGCTATGGACGAAGGGTGGTAGGTCTTATATAGACATTCCAGCGTGCTAAATTGAAGCAGCCACTTGAGATTCTGTGTCTTCTGCTCTTGGCGTTTGCCACTTTCACGTCTGCTCCAGCTGCACTAGCCATAGCTGATCTCATCTCAGCCCGTCTAGATACAAGAAGCCCCTCCATAGAACGTACAGAAAATTCACACTAACAGTGGTCAAGTTCATAGTAAGCCTTAAGCGCAAGCCTCCAAGACGTCACTTTGTCCGTTGCATCATAGCAAACATTGGTGTAACAGTTTGGTATTCTGGTACCTAAGTCCACCAAGAACTCACTATCTGTGTCTGGCTTACGTAGGGGAAAGAACTAGCCCAGGTACGTTATTGATCTGCAAAACCATGGCGGCAAACCCGCCGTCACCCGCCGTCACTTCTGTCAAGGCCTCCTGTGGCAATACCTCTCTCCAAACGAGAGAATTCGCAAGTAAAAGGATGCTGTGGCAACACCCCCATTCGGTCGCAATATTTGCTACAATTAGGTGCATCTGCAGTTTCCAGTCTTCGCACCGAGCTTGATTTTGGTAAGTACTGTTACTTAACGGGCCTGAGGGTGTTCGTGAGAGCCACAATACAGTGGTGACCCAGACGAAGCAGACCCAGTGAATCAAAACCAAGGCCATGAAATCCAGCCATTCCCCAAAGCACAACCAAAAGATCGTTTTCATACAATAGGCCTCCACCAGGAGATCCAAAGGCAACTCTACACACTCGTGGAGGGTGTTTGTGACACAAGTAGATCGCTAGCTCCTAACAAAAGTAAAATGTACTTGGGGAAAGCGTACCACGGTACATTAGGCGAGGGGGGACCTCGCGTAAGACAATGATTACGTAGCTCTAGAATTATGTGCTATCGCGCTGTAGACATGAATATTGAGCCACTGACGACAAGCTACCAGAAGTACCTTCAGTGGCATTGTCCACCCAGGATCGTAGAGACATAGGTTCCCCTCTAGAGCTGGTTCTATCTCTCTATGAATACCACTGCTCGGCTGTCTCTGAGTGTCGATAAAATATCTTTTTTGCATTACGTTCTCTTCTATTATAGCAAAATGCTAGGCACAAGCGGAGCAAGACTCAAATGGGAGAATTCGCAAGCAAGAGAATGCGGAGTAAGACAAGACCAAGGAAGGGAGCATGGCCGAAACTTTGAAGCCTTGGCAACAACTGCAGGTCGCAGCTCTGTAATTGCTTTTCTGTGCATGCACTTGTCCGTTGTGAATCAAATTAGACTTGTGGCTGTTGTGCATCGGCTGGCGGTTTCCGACGGTATCGAAACGATGTGTACCTAAATGGTTGTCACTGCTTCGCGGCCGTAAGATGTGTGACTTGTGTGACCTTGCCACCAGGTCAATCGTGACAAGTGTGGTAGGTGAGGCTGGGAAAAGCGCGGGTCGATAGTGTTCCAACTCTTCTCATGTTCAAACTTTAACTTTCTACCTCGAGCAGCGAGACCTCCACCCCCATCATTCACCATTCACCATGCTGGCTTTCGCCTCTCTAGTTCCATGCCACACATCTCTTCCATCGCTTGCCCGCATGCTTCAGTACATGCACCAGCGTGTTACCACTAGAACACAGGGTCAGACGGTATAGCGCAAGAAGAAGCAAACATTAGCGTACCTCGTTCATCACTACTAGGAGGCCTGATTCTCGAGACGATTCTCGACGTCGCTCCCGCCGGACCCAGGAAACCGGAATCAAAACAAAGCCCTGCGCTCAATTATTGCCGAAAAAGAAAGTGACCTTCCGCGAACTATGATGCCTGGATGTATTGGCTGCATTGCCGTCGCTCGTGGCGCCTCTGGTACCTTGATTCTTTGCGGGTCTTGATGTCTTCACATGGTTTTTCTCCGCAGATGGTGATGCCTTCTTAGCACTTTTAGTCGGCGATGCAGCCGCAATAGGCTTACTGCGTTTGCTCTGTGGCTCGCCCTCTGCGGTGCTGCTAATCGCATTCACATCGTCGCGCTCTCGCTTGATGGCTTTTGACTCTGACCTCGCTTGCGCAGACGTCCCTACGGTAGTTCAGGCAATGGCGCGCTACCTTCGATACTTTCCACGCGATCTGTCGTAGCACGCGTCTCGTCGTCGTCATGCTCGACTCTAACCGTGCCTTTATCGAAGATGACAGGCACGCGATCGTGTCTAGAACAGCAAGAGGCCTGTTGTATGCTATTAGTGGGATGCATATAACAGAGCGGTTTAGTGCATCGTTCTTGTGACGAGGTGTTCGGCGCATTGTTTGTACGATCGCAAGCGCAATGATCGGCTCTGTCACGCTGTGCTGAGGTTTAGCCCCAAACGGCAATGCACGCGACGGGCACCTGCACCAATCTCGTTGCCTATTCGTGGAACAAAGAGCCTTCGGCTCAAAAAATCGTATTCGACTTCGTCAAAAACGCGACGGGCACTAAAAGTTCATTCCGCCATGCCACCACCCGCCAAATGCCACCTCCCACACCCTTTTACCTTTGCCTTTGTCACTTGGTCCGTCTTTCGCATGTCCAAGCATCGGCGTTCCCGATTCAACTTCTTTTGCTTTGTGGTGATGTATGCGCACAAGCGTTGACGACATCCTTACCGACGACCGACGACATTCTTACCGACTACAGTCCCATGGGCGGGCAACCCCCATTGGTGTTTCGTCGTCACCAGCGCGAGTACAACTTCAGCAATTCGTTGCGATTTTGTCATGGCTCGCTTGGACTCATCCAGGCTGAAGCAATATCGTACCAAGCCTCTCGTGGTTCGTAGATAGCGAGGGACTGCGCCACTGTGTATCTTACCGACTTCAACATCCTTATCGATATTGATCCCATGTGACGTCCCGTAAACTCTTATTCGGCCGACTGTCAGGTCGGAAACGAAAGTGCTCTCAAGTGTGGCTATCAAGGCGCACGTCATTGTAAGGAAGCCTGGCTCGCGTCCTCGAAATTGTCTTGACTGACAAATAGATCGCTGTTCTCTCCTCTTCAGATCTAGCATGCTCTGCGACATGGAACGGCCGGCTGGGGATCTCCAGTGGGTGACCACGCGACCTACAACAGACTTTTCAACATTATCACACGTACCTAGTCGTTCTATAGGGTGATGTCACGCAAGACGTGCAAGTAGGAAAGAGTCCGGCGCCACGAAGCCTTGATCCGACATCCAGACCGTTCGAAGAATCGATTGAAATCTAGTTGGTCTCTGCAATATCGCTGTGAGCCACTCTCAGCTGACACATATTGGTCGGTTTGATCGCCTTGCTAGCCCGCCATTACGTCCTCCTCAGCTCCGCTTTCAAGCATGCGAATCCCCTCCCCGGTGTTAGCCACATGCGCCTGTTCTTCATCTGGCAAGTCAATGCAGCCCCATTACAGGACACTGATGGCGTACACCTTCCACTGAGATCACGAAATCGCACGGTACGCAAGCAACATTGCAGTCACAGGCACCAGCTCGTCCTTTGAACTGACTTATGTAGGCGGTGTCCTCGACTCGAGCCGATCGTCCGCAACCATCACCACCCTGAACAGAGGTAATATGCCATGGTGCGATAGCGAAGACCACAAGCACAAAGGGGTTGGGAATAGATACCTCTAGAGCCCTCCCAGTAACGTATTTCACGCCACGTCGGACTACTACTACTATTATAACAGCCCACCTCCACCGGTGCTAGACTCACGCATCTTGTATACTGTATTTGCGGGCACAATAGAGTAAATTCTCCTCCATCTAGTCTAGCATTAATCGATCTTCGTTAGTAAAAGCAGAACACACAATCCTTAGTACCTGTAAGGGGCTGGGCTCAGGCAGCTATCTCACAGGTATACTAGAGTTGTATCCGACGGAGAAGAGAGCTACGGACTGCTAGGGTGCTGAAGGTTAATCGTTGGCAGAAGAGATACGCAAGGTCTTTGGTAGTGGCCATATTTTTCTAGTATCGATTGAACAACTGGCTATTCAAGTAGTCGCTTAAACACTATCTGCTGCCTGCAAGTGGTTTTGTGAAAACATCGACTTTCGTTGTCGCGCATGTTCGCAAATCTCAGAATCCCAGTTAACAAACCCTGAACTTCCTACCAACAAGGACAATCCGATCCTCAGCTCGAGTGAACTTGTCTCAGCATATCAAGAAACTGGGTTACGCATCCGCGCAGATCATTTCGGCCACTTTCTCGGCGAAAGCGTAGACGGCAGTCAAGATGTTCCCTCGTGGTATGATTGGCAACACACTTGCATCGCAGATCCGCACATTCTTCGTTCCGTATACTCTTAGCCGTTCATCAACCACGCCTCCTAGCTCTTCTTTCATCAGCGAACATGTGCCGCATGGGTGGTAGTTCGTTGCTGAATTGATTGGGAGGATTCCTTTCGCGTCTTCGAGCGATGTAATCGGGTGCGGGAAGCTTCGAGGAAACCGATATCCATTCGGCTTCAGCATGGCAGCAAAGGTGGGCTGCTGGAAAAGTCTCTCGATAAGCCGCAAGTGGCGAGCCAGTATCTCCGTATCAAGAGGATGAGAAAGGTAGTTGAACTTGATCTCCGGCTGACGTGAAGGATCAGACGGGATATGACAGCTTCCTCGCGAAAAGGGATGGGCCAGCATGGCAACAACAGTAACGTAGTTGCCATCGACAACAGAGGGCGTGCCCTTAGGAAGTGATTCAGCGTCTCTATGACGCTGTAAGCGCAGCATGAAGCTAGTGGCCGTCGCTTCACTGGGGCTTTCAACCGCTTTTTTAATGATGGAAAATTGGGCTTTAAAGCTTGGGTTACTCTCTCTTTCTACCCAATGCTCAACTGTTTCAATGAGCTCCTGCGTCTCAGATGGAGTTTCCAGCATCTGCAGTGGTGTAAAGGCAAAACTGTATGCTGCCCCTTCGGATAATCGACCAGTATGGCTCCTTTCATATTCCAATAATGCAGCCTTCTGTAATTCGGGATCTCGCAGTACTTCGTCACGAGTAGGTACGTCGTCTTGAGTTTCGCAGGACAGGCCGCAATTCAGGTGATCCTGCAAGTTCTCACCGACCCCTGGAAGCTCGTACAGAACCGGGATATTCGCGGCTGCGAGGACTTTGCTGGATCCGATACCTGATCGTTCTAAAATTGCGGGAGATTCAAATGCTCCCGCGCAGAGAATGATCTCTCGACCACCGACAAAACACTCCTCTCCTTTGAATGTGTAGTGAACACCTCTAGCATTGAGTCTTTTATCAGCGATCAACGCCTCGTCAAAGCCAATCTTGTCGACCTTGACGCCAGCCATCAATGTAACGTTGCCACGCTTCAAGGCGGGCTCTAGGAATGCAGTGCCTGCATGGCTTCGCTCGCCTTTTGAAGCATCGATCGCATTCGTGACAGTGACGGCTCCGGCAGAGCTCTCGGTAAACCCTGAAGTATTTGTCGAATGGCCGAGCTCCTCAAAAGCTTTTATCCACTGAGATTGAAGGAGATCCATGGTGCACGGAAATGACGTCTGCACGCAATCGACATCGTCGTTGACTCTAGGCCTGAACTGTTCTGCTTGCCATCGACTGTAGCAGTCTCTCATGCCCTGTGAGCTCCACTCTTCTCTTCCCGGACCCGACAGAAGCTCCTCCGCAATACGATCATGCCACTCATGATTTGGGAAAACCACACTGTGACTATTAATCGCACTGCTACCACCCACCAACTTTCCTCTCGGATGCTTTACCCTCCTGTTTTTCAAGCCTGGCTCCGGCGCGGACAAATATTGCCAATCGTAAGCAGGGTCCGACATAAGCGTCGTCGATAGACCTGGAGTTTGAACTTTAGGATCATTGCGAATATGTTCTCCCGCCTCCAGAACAAGAATTCGATGATCGGGTAGCTGCTGCGAAAGACGTGACGCGATCAGACATGAGGCTGATCCGGCTCCGACCAGGATGAAGTCATATACCTCAGCATCAGTGTGAAGAGTTCTGCCCGGCATTGTTGAAGTAAAGGTGTTGAATGTTGCGGGGTGGAAAGCTTGACGCTGCGCAGCCATTCAGGCTACCAAGCAATGAGGCTAAGCAGTACACTACAGGGATAGCGGCAGATAAGCAATACAGCATACTAGCGAATTTAGGTAGGTGTAAGTGACCATCAGCGAGTCCCGTGTGCGCCTGATTCTTGTGGCGTCCATTCAAGAAGAATTTGAGCGCTAGCACCGCTGCAGCAGCAGTGGCGCTTATGCAATACTCGCTAGTATAGAGAATATTAGCATTGAACACGATGTCTGCCTTCGGCTGTGTTGAGGGGCGCTGTATCCATGGTTGGTTTCACAACTTCTTAATAAAACTAGGTGGACGCTTGCGAACGATTCCAGACTGCCGAACGGAGGCAGACGCAATGAAGGGGAGGATTTTGACAGCTTGTGAGGACGTTGCCGCAAAGCTCAGTGTTTTGGTCGATTGGAATATAGGTGTCCAATATCCATTGGCGGCATTATGCATGTGAAGGGTTCGCATTTCGGTCAAATATATACAAGGCAAGCTGCAATCTAGATAGTCTCTCCATAGGGCGCGCCCTCGAGTTTAAAGCCACCTGGCTGCAACTTTTGAAAGACAGCAGTAGGGTCGTATTTCTTCGCAATCGACTTGAGCTTTTGCAGTTTCTCGTTGCCGTAGCTCGGAATTACGTTCTGATACGGTCCAGCATAGTTGAGGTAGATGTATTCGGTGTACACATCCCGGTTCTTCGCCTCAACCTTGGCAGCATTCATGAAATCCAACGCAGCCTGGTTTAGCTGGTCGTCTTTAGACGCGTCATCCCAAACCATGTAAAGTAGCGTGTGCATCAACGGGCCATCAGTGGGAGAGAGGCCGAGTGCGTTACCACCCTTCTTACTCATTTGTTTCATAGCCGGCACGGTGAAGGCCTGGAAAGTCAAAGAACCCTGGTCGGCTAGGGGGCCTACGTCTGTTTGATGACGTGATTGTAGCCAGCTCATGAAGTCGCGGTCGAGCTTGTACGTAGCTGCCCAGAACGCGTAGCGGTGACCACCGGGCATCTGGTTAGTGAGCATAACGGTGTCGTTTGCCAATGTTCTGTTTAGAGTACTTGCTCGAACTGAGGAAATGTCAAGGTACTTCTTGAGAATGGCTGGTGGATTGGCCTCGTCAACTGGCTCGAGGTACTCCAATTGGATTTGTCCAGCCGCGGTGCCGGCTGTCATAGCGAACGATAAAATCTGAGCCGATTTGGGATCTTCAGTGGCGCCTTCAGCCATTGACGCAAAGGCATCGATAAGGGCCGGATAATCAGGTGACATATGGACACGAGTTCCACCCCACATGGGCCCTTGAGGGATCGTCTCCAGCTCGAACCTGGTAACAACCCCGAAGTTGTTGCCTCCTCCGCGAAGAGCCCAGTATAAATCAGGGAATACGGTCGGTGTAACTTTTAAAATAATGCCTGACGCAGTGACGATCTCGTAAGACGCGACATTGTCACAAGCATATCCGTAGATACTGGACTGGTGCGCAATGCCACCCCCCAGAACAAGGCCAAGGCCCACATCTGATGCGCGTCCACCGATGACAGCAAGGTTATGCTCTCCAAGCTTTGCATAGACAGCTCCCCATCTGTTTCCGGGTCCGATAAAAGCAGTCTTCTTGTTGCTGGAAAGGGTAATCTCGTTCATCGCCTCCAAGGTGACAGTTATACCATCCTCGATGCTAGAGGCGCCAGGGAATGCGGTGTGTCCACCGCCCTTGACTGCGAAAGGACACTGAGTAAGACGAGAGACTAATATCATGGTCGATACGTCGATGGATTTCGAAGGTCTGAAGACGCAGGCTGGGTCGACTGAAGCTGCCTGTGATGACCAATATGCGCTTGTGAACGCATCATAGGAATCTGACCCGCTAGAGAGGAGCTTGCTTCCGAATATGAGCTTTAGTGAGCTGCACTGTTCGATGAATGAGCTGGCATGGTCTAGCAGGGGGAGTAGCATATTTCTTACAGCCGTAGTACATGGACTAGAAAGCGAACGCTTCTCGTTCAATGCAACCAACTCGGGGACAGCGGAGATGTTGACACCGTTAGCAATAAGGGCTTCGGTGACGTTGAAGTCAGAAGGTTCAAAAGCGTTTTGTGCGGTCGCACAGGCAGCAAGAGCTCCAAAGGAGGCAAAGAAAGAAGTCTTCATGCTGACTATGGCCAAGTTTTCGCTGATGTAAAACCTGCAGCCTTGCAGGGCTATTTATTCGATGTCGCAGAGACTCTGGCCAGCTGTGTGATCTGGCAGACTCGCAAATCTCCTTCCTCTTTGCGACTCCAAGGGCGTCTGAAGGATCGTACGTCGCTGTCTAGAAGAGCCGCAGCATATATCCACCGCTTAGCTGCATACCGTGCCGCAGTTCGATTCTTCCTGGGAGGTCGGCTAAAACGAATGAGCATACTTCAATTTCGGGCGCATTAGCTCAACAAGAGTCGGGTGCAGGTACGCGCACTCCGAACGCGTTCATGACGGTATATGAAGCATCCTGGACGCGTTCTGGGCAGCCGATGAACTGCTCGCTCGTGTTCATTCGTCCCATGGCTTTGCGCAATTCACACAGGCAGTGCGTTGGATAGGATAGGAGGCTGTACGCTGTAAGCCGTTGCCACGAGAAGTTTCAGAGCGTATTTCGGAGTAAGTGGGTTGCTTTCCGCACGCCAAGACGGCGCTAAATCCGTGCCGCGCACCTGCATGTGCCTAGATGACAATTGGACAACACCACGCGTAAACCCTTCCATCTCTTTGCGAAGGGATTGCTCAGCTCGATGACAACGACATCCGCAGGCGAGCTACACTGTCATCCGACAGGAGGGTTTTTGTGCCTCATACGCAAGCGAAACAGTGCACGCGCACGGCACAGCGGATCTGGCGGATGCCCACGGGCGCGTTGCGCAAGCGATGGTCTCTCCAGGGACAGTTCTCACCTAGGAACTTTTTCTTCCTACTATTGATCTCAATGGCTGATTCATGCTTCCTTGTCTAGGAACGTGTAGCTCCGGCGTCCGTGTACTAGGTTTCTATGTTTCCAAATTTCTCCAAGGCCGGTCAACGTCAAGCGCTTAATAGCTCTGATGTGCATAACCCCAGCAATGCTTTTATCGTGAAATGGAGTTCTCTGAGCGAAGAATGTCGAGGTTGAAGTCAGATGCCGAAAACCTTCGCCTCACCATGGCTGTGTTCAAACAATCAGCAACCGTGGATCCAACACTGGAAATTGGGTGCGACCCCTTGATCAATGTGATCCCCTTTACAGGTAGATACGCAACCTGAGAGTCGTGCTTACGCCGCATGCTTGCATATACTGGAACGAAATGGGCGTCAGATAACTACTAGGCATCAGAACACATCGTTCCGGACGATACTCTCCACCGTATAATTGCAGCTTCCAATTTGTTGCCACCCAACACCATCACAGCGAACATGTCGGCAAAAACAAACGGGTTCGCCCAAGGGACAGTCCTCAAGGTCGCTTACTCCATGCTTGGCTTGACAAGTTCCGTTGTCCTTATTAGAATCGTTCTCAACATCCTCAAACCAAGAAGATTAACAGCTTCGGACTATTTTGTGTTCATCGCCTTCATTTTCCACGTTACCAAGTGTGCCCTTTACATTGCGTTATCGCCCTACATGCAGAGGGTGTACGCCGTCTCGAATGGGGAAACACAACCTTATCCAGAATTGCTACATGACAGGGTTTTGATGGCGAAGATGGTGTTCATCGCCTTCTGCATGTTTTGGGCCGTGTTGCGGTCGATCAAGTTGTCGTTACTCCTGCTCTATAGAAGACTACTGGTCGGGATTTCCCAACACTACACCATTGTGTGGTGGTGCATAGCTGGAATCTGCTTAGTCGTAAGTCACCTACAGCATCACAAACCCAGTCTTCGAAATAGTCATGTATGGCGCAGCTGATATTTGGGACAGACTTTCGCTGGCAACTACTTCTTCTACTTTCAATCATGCGGCACTATACCTGGATTTTGGAATGGAGGATGTGTGAGTCTCTCTAGATACATAGTGTAGAGTAGAATGTCTACTAATCTAGCCGGACTACAGAGTGGGACAGGTCCGCACAACACACAGCTTAACAGCCTTTACTACTCCTTTTCAGCAGATACATCGACAAACATGATGAGTACGTCAAGGCACTCTTTCTCTCAACCCAAGTACAATTTATTCACTGACGACTTATGTAGTCATGGCACTTCCGATATGGCTCACGTGGAATCTCCAGATGCCACGCAGCAAGAAGGTATCGATATTGTGTCTCTTTGCAACGGGTATTATCTGTATCCTTTTCGCCTGTCTCCGAGTCACGCAGGTTGCGATCAATGCAGCAAAGCCTGAGGCCGTGGGTCAACCACTCGATCCCACTTGGCTTGCTATTTGGGGTATGGTGGAATGTTCCATCGGTATGTCAGATCTCCAAGGGACCATTCATATCAACGCTAACTTCTATCAGCCGTCATCATTGGCTGCTGCCCTGCATTCGCCGTCCTCATCAAAGCTTTGCGCTCGAAGACCTCGTACGACTCCCGCGGCTACCGGAGGCAGACCAATAGTAACCCGGACAAGAATAGACGGAGTACATTGGTGCTCGAGACGATTGGGAACAAAACAGACCTGGATCGAGCTCTTGGCCTGGACACGACTGACTTGCACTGGACCGGTGTATACAGTAGTCAGGAAGAGGTGAAAGCGAGGCATGACGGCATCTTGGTTTCGACCACAGTAACTCACGAACAGGACTCCGTAGATGCTTCTAGAAGAACATAGTGCTCCAAGTCTGTGCATGTACGTCGCATCCCAACCGCCCGATGCCGAGGTCACCCCATGCGATTCTGCGTGCCAATGCGCCCGGTCTGATCATTGCGGGCCTGAGGCTGTGTCGCTTCGTACATCGCATTCTTTGTGTACAAGGTAAATGGAGGGGGGGGCGCACCAACAGCCAATCGGAGGTAAGGAAATCACGCCACCCGAGAACGCGTGGTACTAATCACGATATCCTTCCTCAGCACCACGGCGCTCTGCAGCAGTCTTGTGATTGGTGTTCTGAGAGCCCATGTAGAGCTCTTGCAGTATTCCGATCTGATCGTTGCTTTGCAGTATCCAACAGTGGAAACCCCAGCCACAGGTAGTTTCTAAATTTAGTCGGCAGGAAGCACTTCGTCATCTCTTGGCAATACCTACCAGAACCCACTGGACACAGTCATCATCCAGGGCACCCAACAATGATGGTAGCAAGGGTGAGACGAGGAATAGTCGGTTTGAGATTTTTGCCTAGCAGCGTTGAATGATATAGTTGGTCGCGCGGTTCCATCTTTCCCTCTCTCTCTATTTCTGCCGTTTTCACTCACACTTCTCGGTCCTAACCTTTCCCTATCCTTTCTCTAATACCACATTGTTTCTTAGAGCTGCCGACGCCATCTAGTTTCGATTTTCCGCGGACAAAAAGACCGGCCATCTGGCGTGATCCCTGTACTTTCACAAGATGACATTCGAGAATGATATGCCAGATCTCGAACGGGGGCATCAATTGCAGGACTTGGGTCCCACATCGGATGTAAGTAGCCTTGATATTGCAAACATATAATCCAGGAAGAGAGATCGTAATTGCTAATAATCGATGTCCAGTACCCTCCACTGCAATACCACCCTACCAGCGAACAAGAAGAGGCCGATCAACACCGGCTGAACGACTCGCTTATTCCTACCAATGATTACTCGCGACATGGGAATGCGACTCCATCATCAGTCTACAGCCTTACGGAGAGCTACAGCGCAATACATCCTCCAACCACCGCGGCACCAGCCTTTGCCAATTTCGAACAGAACAGAGCTTACGACACCGGTAAGAACTGTTCCTGTGCGAACAACATGCGAGATAGACGCCGATTTCTAACATCTAAATACAGGCAGCTATGTACAATCCGAAGACGACTGGGTTCAGAGGCAACAGCATCCATCCACCACGGCTCCAGGTATCGGCGTGAAACGTTCGAAGACTCGCAAAGTCAAGTTGATTCAAGGCTCTGTTCTTAGCATCGACTATCCTGTCCCCAGCGCAGTTCAAAACGCCATCGAACCTCGCTATCGCAACGCAGAGGGAGCATACGATGAGGAGTTTACTCAGATGCGGTATACTGCAGCGACTGTAGATCCAGACGCGTTCACACTATCCAATGGCTATAATCTACGCCCAAGAATGTACAATCGCCATACTGAGCTAATGATCGCAATCACGTACTACAACGAAGATAAGGGGCTGCTTGCTAGGACGCTTCATGGAACTATGAAGAACATTCGGGATATTGCCAACCTGAAGAAATCCAAATTCTGGGATGTCGGCGGCCCCGCTTGGCAGAAGATTGTCGTCTGCCTCATTTTCGATGGCATCGACAAGGTCGATCATGAAGTTTTCGACGTTCTCGCAACTATTGGAATTTACCAAGATGGAGTCCTGAAAAAAGACGTCAACGGCAAACCCACGGTTGCGCACATCTTCGAATACACAAGTCAGATATCCGTTACCCCTGACCAACGGCTCGTTCGACCTACCAGCGATGGAGGCGCTTCAAATTTACCGCCTGTACAATTCATCTTCTGCCTTAAACAAAACAACAGCAAAAAGATCAATTCCCATCGCTGGCTCTTCAACGCCTTTGGCCGTATGCTAAATCCAGAGGTTGCGATCCTCATCGACGCTGGCACCAAGCCAGGACCACGCTCCCTCCTTTCGCTATGGGAAGCTTTCTACAACGACAAGGACCTCGGAGGCGCATGCGGTGAAATCCATGCCATGTTGGAAGGCGGCAAGGCGTTGCTCAATCCGCTCGTGGCGATCCAGAACTTCGAATACAAGATTTCCAATATTCTTGACAAGCCTCTGGAAAGCTCCTTCGGTTATGTTAGTGTGCTTCCAGGCGCGTTTTCAGCATACCGCTTCCGGGCTATAATGGGCCGCCCACTAGAACAATATTTTCATGGAGATCATACGCTATCGAAGAAGCTGGGCAAGAAAGGCATTGACGGCATGAATATCTTCAAGAAGAACATGTTCTTGGCAGAAGACCGCATCCTGTGCTTCGAGTTGGTCGCAAAAGCAGGGGCGAAGTGGTTTGTCTCACCAACGTCTTGTATAAAACATCTATCTAACTTTGCATCCTCACAGGCATCTCTCGTATGTTAAAGCATCTAAAGGCGAAACCGATGTCCCAGATTCAGCAGCCGAGTTTATTGGCCAACGCCGGCGATGGCTCAACGGATCCTTCGCTGCATCCCTCTACTCCATCATGCATTTTGGACGACTTTATGGCTCAGGACATGGGATTATACGCCTCTTTTTTCTTCACGTCCAGCTGGTCTACAACATTGCCCAGACCATCTTCACCTGGTTCTCTCTCGCATCATATTACCTTACCACCACCGTCATCATGACTCTCGTCGGCACACCCGAGCCTTTACTTGATTACCACGGCTGGCCGTTTGGCGACAAAGTAACCCCAATCTTTAATCACATCATCGGATACATCTATGTCGCTTTCCTCATCCTGCAGTTCATCCTCGCGCTAGGCAACAGACCGAAAGGATCTCGCCATAGCTACCTGGCATCGTTCGTCGTCTTCGGCCTCATTCAGGGCTATATCCTCGTCCTGACCATTTATCTGGTCTATCGCGCCTTTAGCTCAAAGCCAATTGACGAACAAATTTCGTTTGCTTCGGGTAAGGCGTTCTTCGACAGCTTCTTCGGCGGCAGCACGGGCGTTGCAGGGCTGATCCTCCTCGCAATAATAACCATCTACGGCTTGAACTTCGTCGCGTCGTTCATCTATCTCGACCCTTGGCACATGTTCCATTCCTTCCCACAGTATTTGTTTCTCATGTCGACTTACATCAACATACTGATGGTGTATGCGTTTAACAATTGGCATGACGTTTCCTGGGGCACAAAAGGCTCTGATAAAGGCGACTCGTTGCCATCTGCAAACATCATCAATGGCAAAGGCGACGTCATGGTTGAGGAAGTGGAGCGGGAGCAAGAAGATATCGACAGTCGCTTCGAGAAAGTTGTTCATAGGGCACTTAAACCGATAGACAAGACGGGCGATGATAAGCCGGCGAAGAAGGATACCGATGATTCCTACCGGTCATTCCGTACTGGTTTGGTCTACTCGTGGCTGCTGTCGAACCTCGCGCTCTGTGTCATAGTCACGAGTGACGATTTTGCCACTATTGGCGTTGGTGTAAGTACCAGCGAAGACCTGAACATGCACTCTCACTAACATATGCCATTAGGAAGCTTCACAGACCCGTACGCCGATATATTTCCGCATCCTGTTGTATGCCACTGCGATTCTTTCCATCATCAGGTTCATTGGCTTTTTGTGGTTCATCGGACGAACTAGTATTATTTTCTGCATCGCTAAGAGGTAGTTGTGCGCTTGCAGAGCGGCGGGTGATCATATACCTAATCTTCATTAATCTTCATTAGTACTTTGGGCAGTTTTATGTTATGACGGCTGGGCTATGTGGAGTAATCGATGACGTCACGGACCCTGATTGTGCACAAAGCATGGCATTTTATCTGGTAGTCGCAATCTTGCCGCGGAGTACGCTTTGGACATGTGTTGAGCCCAAATTGTCATGATTAACCTAAGGCGGAAAAGATCGAAGCAGGGAAAATACGGGATGAACCAAATGTGGTGGGGTTTGGAGATCATGATCGCTCCTGGCAGCATGGATCCGTCAGATCAACACGTTCACCTAAACATTGGAGAAGTCCAACGCTGCGATGAAGCGACCTCATACTGAAAAAATCAACACTTTTTTGCTTAGTGTTTAGCGCACGTTTTATTGAGCCGCAGCGGTGTTCAAGTGTAGATTCTCAATCTAGCGGCGCGTGCCTCGGATCGCCGCTGATGCAGTGGCTTGCCGTCGCTAGTGCGTGCATGACGTAAAGGGCTATTGCGGCCCTACGTGCCTTTCTTGTTGTATGGAAGCGAATGTGCTGAAAGACCGCCCTCCTCTTTACAATCCTTGAACCTCTGGACTTCTATACCTACGCCCAACTGACGCTTTCCACTGAACGGCGATATGTCGACCGGAGGTGTGGTCTACAAAGACCTACTACCCATCCCAGATACGGATCCTACAGAGCACGAGGGGAAGTCGACTACGCTACGCAATGCGCCTACAGAGAGTCATGCGCTAGCTCTAGAGGCTGCCAAGTCAGCACCTCCAGAAGAGAAGGGTGCAGCGCAAATAGCCCATGAAAATGAAGTCGTGGACCTGGGATGGAACGAGCCAAAAGAACTCGTCGCGAAGCCACTTGTCGGGGGTTTGGGTAATGAAGATTTATGGCTGCTGGTCCGCCGATTTAACAAGGTGAGAGCATGTACGAGCCTGACGCTATACTTTGATACTAATCTCGTGCAGCAAATGTACCATGTCAAGGAGATTCCAACAGCGCCCCCTGGGGGCCTGGACATGAACATTGCCGACGAGGAGGAATTTTCACCAGACAAGCTCCGTGCAAACATGGAAAGGTTGTACATGACCATCGTAAGCGTGTCAAGACTCAGCTACGGATGCTTTTGATTTAACTGTGTGTAGGGCATTGGTCTAGTGGGATTCGGCAAGCACATTGTTCGCATTCGCTCATGGAGGGAGGCACGCCGCACTGCCTGGTTCTGCTCCGCATATTTTGCCGCCTGGTTTCTCGACATGATTACGCCACTGATAGCGGTAACATTAGTCACACTCATTGTTTACCCACAGGCTCGAGAGACAATGTTTCCACCAGCACCTATCGCCCTTGTTAGCTCCAAGGGAGGTGTTCAGAAGCCCAAGTCTGGAACTCTGGGCAGTACAGATAGTGCTACTGGGGCGCCTGAGAACCACAAGGGTGAGGCTGTAGAGCAAGAGGCTTCGAACTTTGTCAACGGTTTCGCGACGATCGCGCTGTCGAGTGCGACTGGCAAGCACCCCCAGGGAGAGCCTCCCAGCAAAGATTCTCCCGATAGCAGTGTACCGGACCCTACCAGAATCGCTATCAGCGCTGCAGACGCAAAGGACAAAGCTTCCGGCGTTAAATCTGACAAGCACCACGACAAGACCAAGGTGCCGATGGAGACCGCCATGTGGACCAAGATGAGGCCTATCATGCATGGAATCGCAGACGTCACTGATACGTGGGAGCGATTTGCGAAGTAAGCAAGCAACTGCTAGTGTTCATCTTCATTCGCTAATGCCACCACAGCATGCTTGAACCGACCTCGCCATTTCCAAAAAACAAGTTTCATCTTCGACTTGCAGCCGTAGTGGCACCGCTCGTTCTTGTCTCGCTGTTTGTAACCTCGTACATGTTCATGAAGGGTGTCACATTCGGTGTTGGCTTCGGCTTCTTTGGCGATCCTGTCATCCAACGCGGTCTGGCACTCCTTAACAGGAAATTCCCCAACTGGCAGAAGCTACTTGAGCTCCGCAACACGCTACTCAAGGGCGTGCCAACTAATGCCCAACTGACCGTCACTCTCCTTAGAATTGGCGAAGCAAACAAAGCCCCACTCCCACCACCGCCTCATGTTGCACAACCGCCGCCAGAGAAGCCCGTACACGTCAACGAAGAGGAGCTGCGTGCCACGGGTGCTGATTGGCCACTCAATGCAACACAAGAAGAGCTCGACGAAGCCATGGCGCATGATCCTACCACCGCGCACGAGACAGGCGGCGAAGATATTGATAACGCCAAGGACAGTAAGCACGGCAAAAAGGGATCCAAGATTCTCAACTTCTTCCGTGGCACCGTCAAAGGTGGCGTTGAAACCACAATGACTGCCGACAAGGTCAAGGCCGCCACCGGTTCCACTCACGCCAAAAACAGACTCGGTGCGGTACCACCCAAGGGAGTGGATCTGACATCCGGTCCTGTCGAGTTCAAAGCCCGCTATGATGGTAAGCGAGGTCATGTTTACATCACTACCAAATCAACAATCCCATGCATCGCCTTTTCCACGGATAAAACGATCGAAAAGATTGGCAGCGTAGATAGAGAGGATCTGCATGCGTCATGGAGTCTTCCTGTTGGCGAAATTATGGAGATGAAGAAGGTGGGCGGCTTTGGCTGGAAGGCAAAGCTGGTAGTTGGCTGGGCTATGGAGCGTGAGGTTGCTGATGGCTTGATCATTACTGACCGGCAGTTCAACGAATATCGTATCACAGCACTGCCGTTGAGAGATGAGCTGTTCAATCGGCTGGTAGCAATGGGTGGTCAAAAGTGGGAGTGCTGGTAGTTATTGCAACTCTTGAGTAGTGTCTGGAGATTGAACATTTAGAGACACGACTCAGTCGGTGCATTTTCAGTGTCGCTGGTTCTGGATGTTATCCAACCACAAACGGATCCGGTCAGGGATTGATACGTACATATATAATAATTCTTCATTATGACCATCGGTGATTACGACATGATGTGATCGAGTACAACTGTTGCAATGACAAAGCCACACTGGGCAATCATGAACATGTTTTTCTAACCGTGAACTTTCCTACTCAAACGTCCTCGACGGCATACATACCCACTAATCGTTCTCAAGAACCGCACAAATTACCCACCCTGACGTGGCATGCCTTACTTTCCATTCCATATTACTCTCCTTCCAATACTCTGAAACCGTCCCAGGCTTAGCCGATCGAGAAACACACTCTACTCATTCATACCCATCTCATCACCACTGTCCTCCTCTGTAGCCGCAGTGGCAGCATGTGTTCCATAGGAGTCACAAGCTTTGGCCTCGGCCATTGCCAGCGCATGCTTCATCTGCAACTTACTACCGTTCGCGTTCAAGCCCTTGGCGCGACACATCTTTTTGAGGTCATTCTGACTGTACTCGTCATCCGCATCCATAAGCGCCTGCACGAAAGTAGCCTTGTTCTTATTCCTCGGAACATCTAGACCGCGATCTTCGCAAATCTTCTTCAGATCGGGGACTGAGAGGTAGGACCGTGGATCAAGGGTCTCAGAAGGCACCTTCTCGGTGTTGGTGCGAGTTAGAGGAGTGTTCTTGTTTGTCATGGACTTCTTGGTCTCTGGAGTTTTCTTCTGGTTCTTCAGCTGAGCATTGCGCTGAGATTTGTTATTGACGTTCTCCAAAGCTCGAGCAGCACGGATCTGGGCCTGGGCGGCGCGGGTCATCGCGCGGCGAGCCTTCTCTGATTCTTTGTTAGCGCGCTTGTTGGCGATATCCTCGGCCTTTTGAGCGTTCCGAAATTTGGCTTCGTCCTTAGCCTTGGCTTCAGCGGCTTCTAGGGCGTCCTGCTTGGCCTTCTCTTCGTTGCGGGTCTTCTCGCGGGTCATACGAAAGTTCTCCATTTCTGCACGACGGGCGTCGGGGTCGTCATCTACCTCTGTGGGAATACGAGCGGTACCTTCCATGATGGCGTTATAGCGCTCACGACAGGCGAGAGCAGAGAAGAGAGCGTCCTTATTAAGCCGGCGCATGTACTCGGAGACTTTGCGGAAGCGCCAGGCACGAATACGTTCAATTTCGTAGTTGACCTCGATGTCTGCAAGAGCATAAGCTTGAATAAGAAGTTCGTCCTAGAAGTGTGCGTTAGCTGAGTCACAAGATGGAAGTCAAGTCAGGAAGAACTTACATCGGCGTATTCCCATTCCTTGTAGCCTTCTTTCAGAAGGAAGTCGACGTTGTCGGCCTGTGCAAGGCGGATGCGCATGATGCGCGTAGAGATGGACTTCTGATCGTAGCGGATACGGCCATCCCTAGCAAGCTTTTCGGCAATCTGGCGGTCACTGAAGCCCTTCTCACGCATCTGCATCATGAGCTCGTCATCAGAATCTAGCTCATGCGAGACACGCTTGTGATAAGCTGGAAGACTCTCTCCTTTACGACGGTTGCGGCGACCGAAGGTACCGGGGACGCGGGAAGGCTGCTTGTAGAGGAAATCGTTATCTTCGTCTAGGATGAAGGCCTCTGCATTGTCGGTTTGAGCACTGATGACAGAACGTTGGAGGGACTTCGGATTCTTGGAAGAACTTTCAAGTCGGGCGCGCTTGCGCTTCTGACCATCGATGTTGTCGTCATACTCTGGATCGTAGTCATCTGCCTCATCCTCATCTTGAGAGATGCCAAGATCGTCAAAGCCGTCGAGCTTGAAGTCGCCGTCGTCAGACTGTCTTAGGTCAGCTATGGTCTGATAATCGAGTTCTTCGCTTACATTGTCAGCCGCTTGGGCAGCGTCCTCAATTAGGTCGTCATCGTCGTTCAAGCCTTCCTCATAATCGATGTGGCTAAGCGGCTCGTCGTCTATAAAATTGCGTCAGAAAGGGGAGTCAGCAAGGCAACCGCCAAGGTACTTACCGTCGAAGATGAGAGGGTTGTCAGTCATGTCGTTGGTCGCAGTGCTGGGTTTCGCTGTAATATGTATAATTTTGGTGTTCTGAAATGGGGCACGGCGACTTGTTTGTGACTGGGTGTGATGAAGTGATGTCTTGGATCACCGCGTGGTAGTCTGTTAGCCTAACGAAAAACGTGCGCGTCAACAGGCTGTAGTCGCTGGAGGTAAAGGCGGACAGCCAGATCGGAATTTTGTTTGGTCGATGGCTTCAATGAGACTAGCGTAGCTGTTGATGACTGACTTAGATGGTATTGACTTACTCCGGAATTGTTGGGGCGGTCAGGTGGGGCGGAAGAGAGACGGAGAAATCAAGTGAAATATCGTTTATACAACGAAGGGGTCGCCGGCAGCAACGGGATGTGCATGGTCTAAAAGACCCCTCGTTGACTAAATGTAAGAGAGAGAAAAGGTGGTGAATGTTCGGCTCTGGAATCTGGTAGCCATTCTGGTCTGGACTTTCCAAATCTGATGACTTGGGAGTGACCAGGGAGCAGGCAGGAATAGAATATCTTCAGCGCCAATAGTCCTACCTTTCAAGCAACATCCATCATCATGATTGCCTGTGATATCTCTGTGTGGAATACCATTGGGCTAATAAGATGGATAGGGCCTTAGTATACTGTATAATCCTGATCTTCGCCCCTGAAAGAACAAAAGATATCAATTGTGATACAAGGAAGTGAAAACCCGTATTTCTTATGAGGTAAAAGAAGGTGCGATTATCGGTTCGAAGAATAGCCTCTGCATATTAAGCCAGAATCGAAGAGCGTGTGGAGGATGACCAAAAACTGACGCTGCACATGGTGATGAGCGAGAGAGAGAGGGAATGGAATACATGTGTGCTGTCAGAATAATCCTAGCAGTATTGAGCGTAGAAATACGGAGTATCTGAGGTACTCTGAATAAATGATGGTAATGTAGCAGAATGTCCAGTGTGAGCGGCAGGGGATTCGCTGGAGACGTGCCGTGTGAGGTGAGTGAGCTACAATGGCCAGAACTGGCAGCGACTGAAGGTTGCGGAGAAGGGCGCGACAAATGAGTAGTTCTCGCTGCTTGGTTACAACTATACTACCAGAGCTCGTGGTGGTTGTGAAGTTTGGGAGCTGGAAGCGTCGGAGGCAAGGGCTGTGTCGCGCTTGTCGCCCCTCCAAGCGTGGCGCGAGCTCCAGAACGGCACCCCTGTCCCATGACGTAACACCCATAAACGCGGGACAACAATCAGGGCTTCTACCGCGCCCACGACGACATACTGAGCGCCGCCGAGCCTTGAAGATCGCCCCCAAGAGTCCCGCGATCAAATCTAGGCTGAGATATTTATCTACCCTGCAAACTCCCCATTTCCAAAGCACGAACTCTTGGTTTACACATTCCCCGCCAAACACTCACCATGGCATCCTATCTGGAGAAAATGCGCCGACAGTCAAAGCAGCTGTTCCCTCAAAACAAACAGAAACCTGGGGCGCCACCTATAGAAGACCCTCCCAAAGTCTCGGAATCTGCCACACCCAAGATAGAGGACGCCGCTGTCCCCAAGATCGAAGAACCCGCCGCCGGACCCAGCGGCCCCGTACCCTCCCCGCCAGCAACGACTGTCGCCGATGCAGACGATGAAGTAGGCAGCGACCCCGTCCTTGACGCCGAAGACCAGAAATTTCTCGAGCGACTTGCCGCCATCGCTTCGGAGCCCGAAGGCGTTCCCCCGCCTCTCCCTCAACGAACTGAACTAGTCGATGGCAATGGCGAGAAGAAGGTTGGCAGAGATGCACAGACAGCGCTCCTAGACAACGCAGACAAAGTGCCACTTCCCATGAGTCCGCCTGAGACGACTGCTGACGCTAGCGAAAAGGGCAAGGGGAAGGCTGCTGAAGGTGGGCTGGGCAGAAAGAAGAGCGTCATGTCTTACTTCCAGCTACCCAAATTTAGCAAGAAAGACGGAGAAAAGGCACCAAAGGACAAGAAGATAGTGGTCACAGAGAAGGATAGATCCCAGTTCGCAGACGATCTCCACGCTGCCGCCGAAGCCGCTAAAGCTGCTGAGCTTACCGACGCACAGAAACAGGACAAGGAGTTGACCGATATACTGGACCAACTCAACCTCTCAGCTGTCAACAACCGCGTCTTCAGCTTCAGCAAAGAGTCGGAAGAGCTTCTCAACAAGTTTACCCAAGTCCTCAAGGATCTCATCAACGGAGTACCAACCGCCTACAACGACCTCGAGAAGCTCTTTACAGACTACGACAACCAACTCAAGAAGATGTACGGCAATCTGCCTCCGTTCCTACAAAACCTGGTCAAGAGCTTGCCGGCCAAGCTTACAGCAACTCTCGGTCCAGAGCTGATGGCTGCATCGGCGGAAAAGCCTGGCTTTGATGCACAGGCAGCTTCTGGATCCAGCAAGCCTAAGGGCAAGAGGTCTATGCTTCCTCAGGTACCCAAGGTGCCGAGCTTGAAGTCGCTGGTCTCTGCGCAAGGTGCAGTCGCGACGGCGCTGAGAAGTATTGTGAACTTTCTCAAGTTCAGGTTCCCTGCTTTGGCAACTGGAACCAACGTCATCATGAGTTTGGCAGTCTTCGGTACGTATCTTGTGTCTGTGTCGTTCTTGAATTGAGCTAACCTAATCAGTCCTGCTATTCGTGTTCTGGTACTGTCACAAGCGCGGTCGCGAGACCCGTCTCGAGAAGGAGCGCCTAGCTGCCGAAGAAGGACAAGCTGGACGTATCAGCAGCGCTTCTTCCGTCAATGAGGACAACGACTCCATCTTTGGTGATCAGCCAAAGGCCAAGACAAAAGATAGCGGGAAAATAACGCCTGCTTCTCCGCCGCAGGAGCCGCTTATCATAGGAGATAGCAAAGAGAAGGAAGAGCAATCTGCAGCGGTGGCCGATCTTCCTAGTGTGTCGCATCTTCCCGATCCAAAGTCGGGAGAGGTTCCCAAGACGGCCACTCCGCCTCCTGACCACAAGTAGGCTCTGCAACGCAGCAGTGGAGACATGGTAAATGTTTGGTTCAGATTGATATCCCCTGTGCGTATACCCTGGCTTATAGTAATACATTAATTGAACAACACGTCACAATCAACTCTCGGACATGCCACTACTCACTAAGGCTTCCTTGCGTGTATTACTACAACCTCAAAGTACGCATGTACTTTCCTCTCCTTCACTCCAGCCCTGAACTTGGCAAAGAAAACCTGAGCTTCTTCCACCGACCAGCCCATGACCTTTGTCAGCAGATACAGTCCCCATCCCTCTGCTCCCTGGGTAATATGCAACAAATTCCATCTTCCCAACTCCTTCATGTGAGGATCGGCCGGCCATCCGTTGACAGGAACCTTGTACACTCTTTCCTCAACGTCGACGAATCCCGCGTTACGGATATACGTCGACAGATTCCAAACTTCGTAGAATGATTTGCCAAAACGCTCCGATGCTTCGTGGAAGAGATTGCTCCACGTCGACAAGACGTGATCTTTCGTCAGTGTGCCATCGTCGGATTTGAACTGGATGCTCATTTCCAGTTCGTGGAGGTAGCCGCCGGATTCGAGGTTGTTGTAGCATTGCGCGTAGAGCGCGGGCCAGTCGCCAATCGAGCCATACAGGGAGCGGATGTTGATAAAGTCAAAGGTCTGCGAGTACGTCCACGGAAGGGTGACGTCATCGATTTCAAACTTGCAGTTTGGAGGCGTGAACTGGGGTTGAATGGGAGAGAGGTCTACGCCGAGAATCTCGGCGCCGGGGTGTTCTGCAGATGGAGTTAGTCATGTTTTCTGGGAGAAATGTTTTTGTTTGGAATCGTCTCCAGTGAAGTGGGAAAGCGGGAGAGACAAACCATCGGCCATGTCCATACACCAAATGCCTGTGCCGCACCCGAGATCCAAGACCCTCTTTGGATCTTTGACAGGCGCTAGATGTAGTTTCTGGTCGAGCAGCATAAGGAACATGTGGTGTGCAATATCGAGCTGGTCGTTCTGGACCTCGTCGTTGGGACCCCAGTAATCGTTTTCGCCCTCACGGTACTTGTGGTATCGGCGTCCATTCTCGAAGCGTCCCTTGTGGATAGATGATGCGATGGACGTTGTGTCACTCACAGCGTCATCGTCGCCCAGAGCCGAGTCTATGTCATCTGTATTGTCCTGACAATGTTAGAAGATGCTTGATGCATTGCTGAGAAGATTCATGATATACTTACAACTAAGACGTGTGGATTCACAAGTTGAGCAGTTGGTGCAGGGCCTTCCACGGTTTCTGAAGGAAGTTTTGTTGGACTTATTGACGTGACAGGTGCTTGTTCTGAATCCTCTGGCGCATCTGTCGAGGCAATAGAATCTGTCGACTGTGGAGCAGGTGTAACCGTTTCGGACTCGACGTCCGCGGAGCTCTTCGTAGATATAGGACTATGAACTGCCGGTCTTGCTGACCCGCTCTCTCTTTCCTTCTCTTCCTCTCCTCTAAAGTCTGCCATTGTTGAGATTCGGCTCAACGCTGTGAATCGATTTGATTATGAAACCGAATCGGGGCTGCGCGAGCGATATTCTTCGGCGCGCCAGTGCTGCTGTACGGACTATCCGTGGCAATCAAAGTCAAGGGTCAGTAGGCGCGACTGAGCCTCAATCGTGCAGCAACGGCCCGGAACGAACTGGGACGATCTTATAAGCGAGCATGTGTTAAATGCTCCAACGTCTGATGATGAATCTCGGATGAAATTATTGTGCAGAAAGGAGTAGTTCAATCCAGGGTGAGGGGCTTCAAAGTTTGCCAAATGTCCAGAGCGGCGGATACTACCCGCGAGAAACTACCCGGGTGCAAGGGACGGCCAAAATGGCACTCTCCGCAAGCTTGGAACAGAAGGGCTCTGTCGCCCGAGATATTCTATCCACACACATGTGTGCATCTAGGACAGAAATGTGGCTGTGGGCCGAGATGGCGGGAGGCTCGTGCATGCTGGGCTTTCCGAGCTGCACCACGGTTTTCGGACCGGGCATGTTTCCGCAGTGTTATCCGCAGTAGTGCAGTCTAGATTTGGGGCGTGCAAAATCAGTTTTGTGCTCACATGCAGTCCGTACAGATGTGCTTCCTGTCACGTCACCCGTTGTCGGTTGACTGCGATAGCCACCAAGGGGCAAGCCTTGCTCTATGAACGATAAGGCCTGTCGCTGCAATACAGCACTCGTCCAGCAAGGATCCCCTGGAAAAAGCAACAGCACGACACTAGCGCAAAGCAGTCCTGACGTGCCATGGCGCTTTTAGATTCTCATTGCTCTTGATAAAGGACGAACATGGGTTCTAGATGTCGTCGTGGCTTTTGCCAAAGCTGTCATTTGCCAAAGCTGTCATTTGCCGGCGGGGGTGCACCTAGATATCCGCAACTCACGCCTCTGGCTACCATGGCTCTGCGTACTCCGCGTCTTCTCTTAGACAGCCAGTCAATCGTTGACCGATCAACCTGACCAACCACTATCCAACATACAGGCCGCAGCGGCGCGCTCCCCGCTAGCTACATAGTGCACAACGCCGCACGCACCTTCAGTGAGGGATACCCCACTTGCAGGAACGATTCTCATGAGACCTGTTCATCACCTGCGACCTTGAACCCTTGCCTTTTAGCTCCACTTGAGGCAAGCCATGGAATCCATTTCGTCCGAATCAGCGCTCGACAATGTCTCACGGCGCCTGTATGCCATCGCGTTTGTCGCTGTGGCGTTCTTTGCTGTCGGCCGCTTACGACAGTACTGGCGCTTGAGACATTTCGCTGGACCCAGGTGAGATATGTCCCTGTCCCAATTGCACGTGAGACACGGACTGACTTGGTACGCGCACCTTTTAGGACAACAGGATTCTCTTGGCTGTGGCATTCCAGAGCTGTTATCGGCGGCCAATCCCCTAGGTACTATGGCGAAGTATGCGAGAAGTATGGTGCGTATCAGGAGCGTAGGATTGTTACATGGTCAGATGCTAATGCTCTTCCTTAGGGCCGATTGCCAGGATTGCACCGAACCATCTGATAACATCGGACCCTGAGTTTTGGGCACGGATCAACGCGGTGCGTTCACCTTATACGAGGTCAGCCTGGTACTACCACTGTGCTCGATTCGAGACGGGAAAAGACAACGTCTTTACGGATTGCGACAATGATAGCCATGATGCAAGGCGCAAGAAGATGACATCTGGGGTACGTGAATGATAACTTGAGTGGTGAAGCTGCGCACCAGCGGCGATTACACGGGTGGATTGGTGATTAGATTGCACACCATCTAACATGCTGCAGTACTCTGGCAAGGAGAACCCGACACTGGAGCCCTCAATCGATCTTCATGTCAAAGAACTCGTGGACTTGGTGCACAAGTATGCGGTCTCAACAGCATCAACACAGCAACCTAAACCGATGGATCTAGCCGAGAAGATACCCTACTTCACGTTGGATGTCATCAGCCATGTTGGCCTGGGACAAGCATTCGGTGACCTGAAAGCCAACAAAGATCTTCAGAATTACCTAAAGTCAAGCGAAGAAGGTCTGAGAATTGGAAACACGGCCTTTGCAATGGGTATAGCCTGGCTCAGAGATACGCCTATCATCGGGCCTGCCATCAGTCCATCGGAGCAGGACGCCACTGGCTTCGGTAACATGATGGCTCAAGCGCGAAAGATAATCAACTCGAGGATGACAAAGTCGACTGACGACAAGTCCGACATGTTTGCGTCATTCGTCCGCCATGGCCTCTCTGGAAATGATCTTTGTATGTGACCTGAAGGCTGTGATGTGAAATGTCTTAGCGTCAGCTAACCAGTCATGCTTAGTCCAAGAGGTGTTTGAGCAGATTCTCGCTGGCTCTGACACTACGTCTGCTGCTATTCGGGCTATCCTGCTCTATGTCCTGAGCCACCGGCGCGTGTATGCAAAGCTCCAGGCTGAGATAGATGAGGCAGTCAAGAACGGCACGGCGCCTGCGTCTCCCGGTATCATCTCCGACACAGAAGTGCGCCGACTACCGTACCTGGGTGCTGTTGTTCGGGAAGGAATGCGGGCAAGTCTGATATTCTTTCATTAGCATTCGTCATCGTGTTGACATGTGCTGACGATATGCTTCTTAGATGCATCCGCCAGTCGCCAATCTCTTCTCAAAAGTTACGCCGAAAGAAGGAGACGTCGTGACTGTTGACAACAAGGAATACTTCATCCCCGGCGGGACTTTGATAGGCTACTCGGCCTGGACAATGCACCGCAACAACCGCTCTCTTTACGGTGAGGACTGCGGTATATTTCGCCCCGAGCGCTGGCTCGTGGACACGAGCGACGTGGCCGAGAAGGCGCGTCTAGCCAGGATGACAAAGACCAACGATATGATCTTTGGGTATGGCCGATGGCTTTGCTTGGGACGCAGTGTTGCGTTGGTCGAGATACACAAGTGTATCTTTGAGTTGTTGAGGCACTTTGATCTGTCCTTGACCAATCCATTGGATCCGTGGAAGACATTCAATTCCCTCGGGCTCTGGGAGATTAAGGACATGTGGGTGGACGTTACTCTGAGGGAGTAGAGCTATTTGGATCCATGTTGACGCACATGAGAATTATGACGACGGGAGAAGACATGTGGAACGCTTGTCAGTATGACCAGAGTAGTGGTGAATTGATGTTGGCGTGAAATGTGCTTTTGCTTTGGTTTGCTTTGTTGTGACGGCAACCTTAATGCGCAAAGTCCCGAGGGGCCATCCAATCGGCTGATGGGGCACGGGGCGACGTACCAAGGATAGACATATGTGAGACTCGATGCTTTGGCCCAAGTATGGTAGCACTGACCAAAGGCATATTGTTCATATCTTGGGGAGATTCGCGTTGTGCGCAGATGATGGACAAGTCGCACAGCAGCGCCAAAGGCCAGCGGGTGAAGTGATCCGGAACGTAGGCAAGATCTTGCTCCATATCAAGCCGACCATGGCAGCCACCTCCAGCCACCATCACCACCTCGACGGCCTGTGTGCGTATAGTCACGGCCACGCAGTCGCCATCCCGCAGCAAAGGTACAATGGCTTTGCAGCGTCGCATCGCCATGGTGCAAGCCAACACAGCATCAGCATCAGCAGCAGCATGGCAGCCTATTGCGAGCCCATGACGGCCGACGCGCACCAGGCCGCGAGTATGAACAGCCACGAACAACAGCGCGAGGACAGCTACTCGCCGGACGACACGCCCAAAAGCTGCCATGTAGGCACCCGGCACAACACAGCACTGCCGCCAGTCACCAACGAAGCGGCCGACAGCCAGTTTGCTATGCTCCCGCCCCCCAGCTCGGTCCACGCTTCATGGCAAGCACTGCACGACTATGCGCAGTCGCACGCCGCACAGAACGGCTACGCCCTCTCCATCAACACGACGGCCAAGAACCGGTCCCGCATCAAGCTCGCCTGTGTCTGCTATGGACAGCCCAAGAACACCCACAAGCTCACCGCCGAGACGAGGGTCCGGAAGAACAGGGTCAGCTACAAGACGGGGTGCAAGATGTGGATCGAGGGCAGGAGGCAGCACGACGGCACGTGGCTGCTGCGCGTGGGCGAAGAACAACACAACCACCCTGGCCGCCAGAGCGCGGGATGGGCTGTACAGCGGAAAAGGACGTGGGGAGTGGTTGGTGGGCGCATCGGAGTCGGAGGCGTCACGGCCAAGGAGGAGCTTGCCAGGCTGAGCCTCTCGGACATCAGGGACACTCTCGACGATGTGGATGCCGATGCCGAGGGCGACCAGGACATGGAAAGCACGTCTCTACAGGCGCCGAGGAAGTCGCAACACAGCCTCGAACGCGGGGGTCTCGTGTGGAAGATTGTCGAACAAGAGATGCTGCGCAAGGGCGAACCCAACCAGGGCCGCGACCGAGGCGTTGGGAGGACCGTCGAAGTCTTGCAAGCGAGGCTGCCTGGTATACACATCTTCAAACGGGACGTATACAACATCCGAGCGCAGATAAAGAGGGCGAGAAAGGCAGCCGGTCAACAAGTCGGCGACGGCCTCAACAGCTCAGACGACGACGCTGAAGCCGAAGCACACGACACCGCTCACGGCAGCATAAACGGCATGAACCCACTCCACCATCGGCACTCGCAACAAATACCAAATACACACCAGCACCCCGCCGTTCACGCCTCCAGGCTCTCCGTGTCCTTTGTGCCCACTCCAAAAGACCTGCGTATCGATCCTTCGCTTGGCGACCGTCCCCCACCACTGCCCTTGGCTTCTCCCGAGATTGTCGAAATAGAAGTTGATCAGCTTAGGCGGGAGAATGCCGAATTGAGGCGGCTGCTCACGGAGAAGACAAAGGAGGTCAAGGAAAAGTCCATCGAGATGGCTGGGCTCAAGAGTCAGGTTGAGTTGTTGAGTAATATGATGATGAAGAGTGGGAGGGGATTGATGGCTGGGTAGGGTAGAGCAGTAAACAGGCAGATGGATCGATTAATGACGTGGTGGGCGGTTGACGAAACGAGATTTTAGATACCCGTTGGATATACATATAAGAGACAAGGAGGACTATACAAGCATTCATACCATGAGAATGAGCAGACGGCGACCAAGATCGGATATACGATGTAAAAAAATAAACTCAAAAAATTGGTTAGGCAAAAAAACAGGAGGTATCTCAGAAAGGTATCCATAAACACAACCAACCCCATCCCCCCCCCTTAAAATCCAACCCCTCATACAAACGCCCAGCGTTGAAATCGTACCAAAGACGCGTCTCATACAACAACGCCATCCCAACACCAAGAACACCAAGATTCATAAGCTCATTGTCAGCTCCTTCATTATCCATCGCTCACGTCACGCATACCAGTGCTGCTTTCTACGCCTCCTCAACCATCTCCTCGTCCTCACCCTCGGCAAGCATATCCTGCTCCTCGCAGCTACGCTCCACCTCGTCAGCAATAAACTGCTCGTACTCTTCCAAACTCTTCTGCACGTGAAGTTTGAAGCGCACAATGTCGTCGAGCATGCGCTCGATTTCCGTATGGAGTTCTTCACGGAGGGCGTTGGCGCGGAGCTGTAGTTGTTCGTACCTGGTATACGTGGTTAGTTTTCTTTTTCTTTTTCTTTTTCTGGTTCAACAAATGCATGGCTGGTAGACGTACTCGATGTTGACGGCCATTTCTCTTTGCACCATCAGCTGCACACTTTCTCCTAGTCCGCTGCGCATGCGGCCTAGTTCTTTTTCCATGCGTTCAATCTGCGCGTCGGATTGACTCTTTTGCGTGTTTGTAATCTCGCGTAGTTTCTCGAGCTCTTCTTCTGCTTGTGCTACGCGATGACCCAGAGCTTCGACTTCTGCTTGTTTGTCGTCCATTGCTTCTTTGATCTTGTCGAGGAGGTCGTGATTGTTCATGTCGGCTTCCAGAGCTTGGTTGCGTCGTTCGGCAATCTCTTTGCGGAGTGCAATTATGTTGGCCTTGACTGTGCCTCGGAGGTCCAGGTTGAGGAGATGCGCTGGTGAGTACCCTGTGCCGGCATCGTGGAGAAGGCGGTCTGATGCGTCTTGCGACGAGCCACCCATCTGCGATCCTGAGAAGTTGGGGGCGTCTGTGATGGTGAGGACAAGCTCGTAGTCTTGACCCTTGGCGTTGACAGCAGTAGATGGAATGACACCGATCTGATAGCCCAAATTGTTGTATCGTTCAATGGTTTGTTCGAGTTCGTCCAGTTTGCGAGACGCAGCAATCTCCTTTTCTGCAACCCGCTTCTTGGACTCTTCCAATCGAACTGTTGTTGCTTGGAGAGAAGTATCAAGGCGGTCTCTCTCATTTGCCATGCGGTCAATATCCGCAATGGTCATGCCCCGACCGTCAATGATGGCTTGCAGCTCCTGCTGTTCCTTCTCTGATGCTTCCAGTTCTGCCTCGATTTCCTCAATCGACTTCTCCAGGAACGAGCAGCGATCAGTGTACTTCTTGACCTTTCCTTCCATGGAGTTGTTGTAGTTTTCAAACTTGATGCGGTCTTCTTCTAGGATGCGGATCTGCTCCTCGAGCTTCTGGATCCTGGGGCCGGACTTTCCTAGCTCTTCGATCTGGTCTTGGAGGTACTTGTGCTCGGCCTCTAGAAGGCTGACTTGCTCGTGATGCTGTGCGTTGGCTGCATCGAACTTGGCCGCCATGGTCCGGATGTGAGGCTCCATGTGCTTCTTCTGCGCTTCTTCGTCGTCGTCGTCGTCTTCTGCTGACAGCCAGGTGCTGTAGGCATCCGACAAGAAGTCAAAGATGATGCGGTCTCCAGAAACATCAAAGCCAGCCTCAAAGCACGCATCGTCGTAGGTGCCGGCCTCGTATGCTTGCATCAGACGCGCCAACTGCATCATCCAGTGCAAGAGGCCCAAGAAGGTGTACCAGTTGTTTCCGCCAACTGCGGCGATCTGAGATTTCATAATGGACTTTTCGAAAGGGTAGCGCATCTGCTTCAACAGTACTGGCACCTCCTGGTCGATGGACTTCTGGAAGCGGTAGCTAGGGTCGATGCGGTTGTAGAGCCATTGGAACATGCAATTGAAGTCCTTTTGCGTGGGCGAAGTCATGGCCTTTGCTGAGAGGACATGCTTGGACTCCATCTCAAAGTTGTTTTGCGTCAGGTATTCGAGCAGCTCCTGTGCCATGTGCTGGCGGGTGCTTGCATCTTTGAGTCGTCGCGGGTCCGTTGGGGGGACAGATGGCATGGGCGCCGTCTGGAAGAAAGACTGCTTTACGCCAGACTGTCCCGACACATGAGAAGTCCGCGACTTGAAGACGCTGCTCCTCCGTTGTGCGCTCTGTTCGAAGTTGGGTCCCGAGGGCGGCGCCGGCGTTTGGAAGATGGAGGCGCCGGGCGCAAAACTCTTGCGCCCACTGCTCGCGCCAAAGTTGCTTGTTGAGTTGCGATGTACCGACTGGAAGCCCTGGGCGAGGTCTGTACCGGAGGATGAGCGTGGAAAGAGAGGCTGGCTCGGACGGCCAGGCGCGAGGGACATTCTACTCCCGCTTTTCGATCGCGCATGGTTCGGAGGGAACTGGGGCTGGTTCATGCCATTGATGGAGCTTGTGCGCTTCATGGCTGAGGCTGGCATGGGAATCGCAGATGAGTTGTTGTTGACGGGTCCCAAAGTCTGCGCGCGTGTGGTTAGGAGATGCGACGGGAGGGGGTGCGGCTACAACACGGGCGTGCTCACCTGACGGCGCACCGAGAACATTCCCGGGTCGGCCATGATATGTTATGCTGTCGCAATTGTGCTGCGGTTGTTCGCCGTTATGCTACTTGGCAGTTGGCTACGGCTTTGGACCGAGTGCGATAAGGGTTGTTGGTGTTGATGCACCCGCTCCCGCATATGCAATGTTTGTTGTGATGAGGGTTTCACGCTAGCCCACCGCAGCAACGCGCGTGGTCCGCGCCACGTGGGGTACGCATCGTGCCTTGTTGACGTCTGCTTAGTTTCTACACGAGGCGCAGAGTCATCTGTGAGAATAAGAATGAGTATTTATAGTGGCCGGCGGTGAAAGGGGCCGCGGCCCAAACATCCGTCGTCGAAGTGAACGCTAGCAGAGTGTGATATGTAGAGCCAGAGTAATACAAGGCGGCCAAACCCATTGTCCTCCCCAGTCGTCACAAGATCCCATCTCGGACGCACTCCATACGTGCCACTTCATCGCTATGCTGTATCGACTGGGGTATCCTTGTGCACATGCAAGCCAAACAATAATGATGCCACAATTTTTCAAAACTCCAAACCTGTGGCCCGTGAAAAGTATAACGACAAGGACATTAAACTCGAAACCCGTTAGAAATGCATCGTGAACATGCCCCCATTACTAATTCCGTGCCGCCCTCTACCACCGTGTCGACTTTGGCACGTCGGCCTTTCCAATGTCTTTGAACATGTCGTCGGCGCCGAGACTCAGCGTGTCTTCGTTGACACCGAAGGAGCTGAGGCCGGGCAGCGCTGGGGGCGGCGGACCTTGCGGCTTGGGCGCCTGCACGGCAGGTACGTATGGTTGGGAGACGGTGCGACCATTCGAGTAGGTTGTCGGGTCTGCGTGTCCCTCTGGCATTGATCCGACGGCAAACGTCTTCCTCTTGCCGAACCAACTGCCGCTCTTCCGCCTGCTTAGGCTCGGTGCCTGGCTGTTTATCGTGGCTGGCGAGCCTGGCCGCTCCGACTTGAGACTGTCGCTTGACGACAGCGTGCGAATGCCGAGGAACTTTCGGACAGAGGCAGGCCGCTTGTTCGAGGGGCTCGTGGGCGACATGGTGCTGGCGGCATCGCTGGTGCGGCTCTGCTGGAGATGCGGGCTTGCCGTCGAGTCCTCGGACGCCTTGCCCGGGGGCGGCGACTCTGTCTGTGGTGGAGAACCGGGAGACTTTGGGGTGGGGTGCGACGACAGCGGACCTCTGCCGGGCGTGGGCGGACGGGGCGAGTCGGGCGGGCTGTCGAGCGGTGCAGGTATCGAAGTGCCCTCGGTCAGCGAGAAGTTGATGGGCGCAAGCGTCAGTGGCTTGAAAGAGAACTTGTTGGAGCCCATTGTGGTGTGTGGTGTGTGGTGTGCACGCTCGTATGGCAGATTGCGATGTTTGGCAGACAGAGCCGGGTTGAGCTCGAGTGGAGGCAATTGAGGGCTGGGAGCGACGCGGCAGTAGATGAGAGAGGGTCGCAGAAGCCGCAGACGGGTACCAGCTCAGGAGGTGCTTTCGTGAAGCGGAGTACGGGCCAGGGATTACACGACGGTTAGCAGGGATCAGCGCCTTGCACCGCACCAGAGGCGCAGCGGATGCAGCGCGTCAGCCTCGAACTTGCCCCAGCCCGTTTTCACCTCTCCAACACGCACGGAAAAAACAGGGCCGCTCACCAAAACATACGCGCGTCAAAAAACTGTCGTGCAGCTGCGAGTAAAGTCGTGCCTTTTCCGCGTCACCGTCGAGCCTCTAGCGCGACGGTGTACCAGACAATGCAAGTGGGTCGGCCGCCCGAATCAGGGTCGGGGTCGGGGTCGGGGCCAGGGCTCACTGCAGAAGAGCCGTTCCGAGCGCGCATCGTGCATGTCGCCATCTGCCTCTGCATATTCTTTCATTGAGACCCTTTGTCAATCATCTGCAACGGCTATCTAGGCGCCGGTCGCTTCCCCGGCAACATGCATCACGCACATGCCGTGGCCATGTGCCCTGCAGAACTCAATCGGCCACACCACCAGCCTGCCCCTGTTGCCCTAGCTTACCGAGCATTCTGATGCTGTCGCCATGCACAACCTAATAGTGCACCATTCTCATCTTGTCTTGCGCTGGTGCACCTCGTCTAGCTCGGTAATCTCATCGAGCAGCTGGCACGTCTCTTGTGGGTTCGCAATCCACGCCGTCGTACACGCCAATCGCGCCTTGAAGTCGTTTGCTCCAGCACTCAAGAACTGGTCGCCTACGTGCAGCGTTTTGCTCCCTTCAATTCCTCCAAAAATGCGCTGGCACGCTAGAACACCCCACGACTTGTCTCCAATGTCGACAAACACGTCGTTGCCACCGTTGAACGCGCAGAACGGGAGGCGCTGGCCGACTTCGGATATTTCCTAGCACCGTCAGTGTCATAAACATTGCGCTTATTCCCAAACCTACAAGTATCTTCTGCACGATCAAGACCGTCTCTTCGAGCGTCTCGCGGCAGAACTTGTGCCCGCCCTTTGGTACAATGCCTACTGCTCTTTCCTTGCGGACGACAACCGCCTCCATACGGAAATTCCTAACCGTGTCCCTCAGAGACGCTTCTGCCAGATCAAGCAAGTCTTTGATGTCTGATTCGTGCCACGACAGCATCTCTTTGAGTAGCCATTCCTCTCTGGGAATCAGGCGCAGTAGGACTGGACTGTTCTCGTCGAATTTGAAGCAAAAGTTGCTCTCGCCCCCCATGATGATGAGATTCTGCCGAGCTTCCAGGGGCAGGTCAGAAGCCTGGATAGCGTCCAGAAGTCCATACAGTCTGCCGTAGTATGGCTTGGCCTCTGTATACCCCGCAGCTGTAACGATACCGATCTTGGATCCGCGGCGCATGAGATCCAGTATCTTTGGAATAATCGGATTGTCTTCGGTCAAGTCCTTGCCATCGTCGTACAACGTGACATCTCCGTCAAAGGTCACGAGTTCGAGTGGGCCATTGCGGATCAGACTCATCACCTGGGCTGTGTTGAGAACTAGACGCACGTCGTTGAAAGAAGGGGGGACGAATCGTCGGTGGCTGATGAAACGCCTTTGGTCTTGCCAGATGAAAGCATCGTGCAGTGCTAGGGACGTGAAGAAATTCGCTACTGTTGGAACGAGGAGCTTCAGCTTCGATCGGTCGGGTTTGCCGTCCTTCTGGTGTTGGACTGCATTGCGTTAGCCCCGGAAGCTTGCCGCAGGTCGTATGAGCCCGCCTAGGGTCACGGCGTACTGTGATCGTTGATGATTTCCTCAACGTCGCGTAAGATTTCTGCATACCGCCGTTGGGCAATGCTCGCTTGGTGCTCGACTGACTCGTCATTGGGCTCGAAGACGGCCGTGGGATGGGAGTGCAAGACAAAAGGCACAGCTAGAAGGCCCTGAAATGGCATCAGACATGATGTGGCATTGTACATCAAGTAGATGGAGCCATACCTTTATCCACTCTATCTGCATCATGCATTAGCTGGGCATGTCAATCTTGCAACACAAGACACTTACGAGCTGATCTCTCCTGTGGGTCTTCAGAATGTGTCAGTGTCTGGCAGATGGAGTTGAGTCACTGTGATCTATACACACTTTTAGGGCATCTGCCACACGGGAGGCCATCAAGTCAGCGTGCTTATCTCTATGCCTGCCCAATGCAGTGTGTTTGACTTACATTCTACGCGGTATCGTGTAGTCATACTGGAGATGTCTCGACTGGGGAATGGGGGACGAAGAAGAGGGAAAGGAACGGTGAGCCGTGAGTTGTCAGTGTACAAGCTGCCTGTCCAAGCTTTCAAGGTTATCGGAGACGGCCGTTAGTGGCTGGAGGGGGAAGGGGCCATGCACATGTGACACGGTGACATCCCCGCACAAGGGCAGACTAACGCCTGGGAGCTGCTTGTAAGCCGGTGTACGAATTGACGGCTAACTTTGCTTTTGCCTGCCAGGTGCGTATGCAAGTGTGCGAGACTTGTGGGTGGATGGGTGAGCTGAGCTACCTTGGCACAATCGATAAGCGGGGATCTACAACGGCCGCTACTGAGAGCTACGGCTTTTATGCAAGGGCCCACCGCGTCCGACAAACCACAGCAACCCAACTCCAACCGAGCTATCCTGCCGTCTTCACCTCGTCGCGACTGGCATGGACTCGCTCAACAACGTCGCCCTGCGCCCATGGCCAGCCCCAAAGAAGGAGGAGCTAACCCAGGAGGATTTGCTGTTCAAGATCGAGCAGCTGGCCAGTGAACGCGGACACTTGCGCAACATCACCGAGCAGTCGCTCGAAGAAGACATCGCCGCGGGCAAACATGTACCGGCCGATGTTGAGGAAGGAGCAAAGGGCGGGAAAAAGGAGAAGGAGCTGCCGTCGCGACAGGAACAGCGAGAGAAGGTCTTCAAGGCAGGACAGGAGATGTACAGTCATCTCGAGTATGTCTCGGTGCGAATGCTTCATACCGAGTGCAGCGACTGACCAGAGATAGATGGGCCAAATTCGCTGCCACCAACGCGCTCGACCTCGTCTCGCTCGTACTCTCCCAAGACCCCAACAAGCGCAGCCTCAACTTCTTCAGCCCTACCTTTCGAGAACAAGGCCTGAACCAGGGCATACCACTCGGGTCCTTCGGCATCAGCAAGGAAAACCACGAACACCGTACTCGCAAGGTAGAGGAGCAGCATCGTCTCCAAGACCTGGCCGCCAAACAAGAAGCAGCGGCTCAGGGCGCGCGCATGGGGGCGCTGGATTCGTCGGTAGACGAGATACTAAAGGCCGCAAAACACTTGGAGAAGGAAATACGCCGCGAGACAAAGTACTGGCATGAGATTGTGTCCGTCTCCGACAAGGGCTGGCCCATTCAGCGTCTACGCCAGAACGTGCGCCATGCGCCATTTGCTGTGCGATATGGACTTCCCGAAGGTATGGACTGCTCATTAACTCACACACACTGAATCGGAGCTGACAATCATCTAGCCAGCGACCATTTCAAAGCGCGTGGATTTGCACCTCTCCAGATGGACAAAGATGGAAGTATCATCCTAGATCCAGCTCTCGCGCTAAAGCCAAAGGCATTTCGCGTGCGAGTCAGTATCGATGGCAAGATTACAGGCACATCGCAAGTCCCCATCGACGGCGATTCCGCAAACCGGTCTCTTGAAAAGTCAATTCAGCTTGCGCGTGATTCCCTGCTCGAGGAAGAGCTGTATTATGAAATGAGCCTGGAGACGAGGCAGCTCCTAGCGTATGGTGTCGCATTTCGGGATTCAGTCATCCACATAGATGCGCCTCAGATGGGTAGTGCCTCCCAAGACCGAAAGTTGCTCATCGACTGCATACCTCGAGACGATCCTATACCGAGCAACCAAGGTCATGAGCACGACTGGCTCGCTCGCAATATCGCTGAAGCGCTTCGGTTGCTCCTCGTTCATGAGCACAGTATGCGGCTTCATCGGAGATCGCAACTTCCACCTCCATTGACAGGCCAGAAACGGGAAAAGCTGCCACCGCCTCTACTGCGCACTCTTCTTGCAGTGCTCAACCACGTCGCCGGCGTTGATGCACTCTATGTCCATCTCGACTTGGTCACAAAGACTCTAAAGGGTGCAGGCCTTGATGCGACACTGGAGACGACGCGTGAGACGTCTTGGGCCAACCTCGTTGAGAGCCTAAAAACGACGTCCAAAAAGGGTCTGTCTGCAACCGACCAGCTGCTTGAATTCTTCATGAAGCCCTTTGATGGGAAGGCTACATTGACCCTTCCCACGTCCAACAGTGCACAGCCGGAGAATCTCATCGTCGTCACACGGACAATCATCGGCCAACCGACTTTTGGCACAGAGCACAAGCTTACACTTCCATCCACCTTGACTGCCGATCTCGGATTATTTCAACAACACAAGTTTGATAGTGTTGCTGAGTTGAAGTCATACCTCGACTGGATTCTCTCCCTGCATATTGCGCACAGGCTTCTAAAGGGTGAGTATGCTTCACGCGCGCAAACGAGAACCCAGGATCCACGACTCTCGATTCGAGCCAAGGACAGTAAGAAAGGCACGAAGCACACCAAGGATATCAAAGTCGACTTCCATGAAGGAGAATTGAAGGTCACTGCTGTGTCTGTAGATGCAGTAACAGAATCAGAAGAGAATGAGCAATCATATAGTTGGAGTGGAGCTAACGGTAGTACCCCTCTAAAGGAAGTCGTCCAAGAGTGGGTTGGCTAAGATTTGTGGTTGAAAGAAGTCAGGAATAAACGGGACTAAAGACGTTGCACTCACAAGGATTCATATCGATCGCAGCGTTATTTCCGCTCACAGCGTGCTGGTGCGCCAAATCGTATTGCATCAGAAAAGCGGGGAAATGCACTGTCGACTCTAATCCGTAAGCGGGTAGCTTCCCTAGATGCAGCCTCAAATTCAGATCAGATCGTCCATACCTGGGTAGCTACTCGATTTTATCCTTGTACCTGACATGTACATGACGTGGAGACTAGCCATGCCCAGACGACCAGGTACCGTCCGAGGTAACATTCGCAAACTGCGCTTGCATGCTCAGAGGCTATATATACTGCCTGTCAGACATTATGCCGTGGTCGTTACATGTTGATAGAATCTTGCTGCGTCCACGATGTTGTCCCCTCTTACGTTGACATTGAGCACTCTGCTCCCGGTGCTATCCGGTGCACAGCGCATTCGCTCTGATCCTGGTGTCGCTGGCCCAGCTCTTGAGATTGTCCATCTGTACAACGACCAATGGCCTACTGGTACGCTGTGACAATGCTGCAAATCTACGGCTACTAACACAAATCATAGGTATTACCGTATCGAAAGGCGGTCGCAAATTCTCAAACTACCCGTCTGGCCTGGATCCTAATAACACAAACACGGGTACTAATAACAGGTACGCCGTAGCAGAGCTCACGGCCAACGGCACCGAGACACCATATCCCAGCGTGGAGATTAACAATCCACCAAATGGAGCCATCAACTACACGACGACTCCGCCAACTGGTACAAACTACCAGAACTACCTCATCGGCGTACAGAGCGTAGTGCTAGACCCCCAGGACCGCCTCTGGATCTTGGATACGGGACGCGCACTGACTGAAGATGGTACCTTGGTCACTGCGTCTCCCGGCGGCCCCAAGCTCGTCGGAGTAGACATTGAATCTGACACGGTGATTCAGACCATAGTCTTCCCGCCCACGGTAGCATTTCCAGACTCGTACCTCAACGACGTCCGCTTCGACTTGCGACCCTCGATTACCGCTTCTGGAAAGGGAGTAGCGTACATTACCGACTCGTCGTCCGAGGGCCGCAATGGAATCGTCATTGTAGACCTAGGCACAGGCGAGAGCTGGCGCCACCTCGACGGTGCAAAAGAGACGAGGGCTGAGAGGGGGTTCGTCCCATATGTCTGGGGAGAACCGCTATACTACGTTCCTGGTCCTGGTCAGCCGCTTACTACGATACCGTTGGGTAGCGATGGGATTGCCTTGTCAGCTGACGGGGAGCACTTGTACTTTGGGTCTGTTGGTGGACGCACATTGTATAGTATCCCTACCGAGCGCCTGCGGGACCGCAGCCAGGCTTCTGAGCTTTTGGCGCTGGGTGCCGTAAACAACAGGGGAGAAAGAGGTCTTAGTGATGGATTCGAGACGGACACGAATGGCTTCATCTATGTGGCTAGTAAGTGTCCTTGTGCAAACAAACTGCATTTGAGGCATACACTGACTTTGTATACCCGTATCCAGATATGGAGCAGAATGAAATCGGGTTCCATAACCCGATGAATGCGTCTATGACGCTGTTTGTCAGGGATCCAAGGATTAGCTGGGTCGATACCAGTGAGTCTTTCTTGAAACTGCTCATGCGGAACGCAACTAACTTCTACAGTGTCTGTCGGAAGCGATGGCTACCTTTACTTTACCGACAACCAGCTTGCTTTCAGTTCGAGCTTTTACCCTGGGACGGATAGGAGGGAACGGCCATTTGTGCTATTCAGAGCTCCTCTACCTAACAATGGGTCAAGGGTGCTCCTGCAGTAAGAACACTCGAAATCGTACCATAATCGGCACAGCTTTTCATAGCTTGACGCATGTACGTCGTGAAATGTTTGTCTCTTGTTCAAAAGGGTATACAGTCTACGTCTTACCAAACACAAACACGCCCTTACCGGCCCTGTACCCCTCCAGTGTATCCTTGACCTTTGCTATCAGTTCGTCGCCTTTGGTATCCCATTCCCACTTGATCTCATCAACAGGCATGTCCTTGAACTCGCCCTTTCTTGTCATGTCTAGCACATCGGCGACAGTCTTCTGCTTCTCTTCTGGATGCTGCTCTGCCCATCTGCTCACCCAAAATCCGTGGAAGTGGATGTCCTTGAAGATGAGCATGGACGCGGGGATGGTCAAGGGTTGCTTGGACATGGCGCCGTAGGTAACAAAGTGTGAGGACGAGGAAAGCAGCTTAGCCATGGCGGTAGCTGCCTTACCATTGACGCAGTTAAGAGCTAGGCGTATGGGCGCGCGACCGCCGTTTGTCCATTCTTTGGCCTGATCTTTTATGCCCTGAGACTGCAATTCTGCATCCGTGATTACGACGTCGGCACCCAGATCCTGCAGTTCCTTCTTCATGGCTTCTTCTTTGCTCTTGTCCTCCCGGCTGCGAATGACGTTGATGCTCTTGTAACCCCATTTCTTGCCTAGCTGGATGGCTGCGCGGCCGACACCCGAGTTTGCACCATTCTGTATGAACCAATCGCCCTCGGAGAGGGTTGTGAAGTCGCGCAGCATGCGGTATGCTGTGCATGGGTTTATGGACACGGTGCCGGCCTGGATAGCGGTGATGCCTTCGCGCATATGGTCGTCGAGTTTCACGACATCGTTGGTTGTGGCGCTTGCATGTGTCCGCCATGTACCGAAGCCAGGGCCTTTCATAAAGACCCAATCGCCCTTTTTAAAGCCTTCTTTCTTAACACCCTCGCCGAGTGCTATTATTTCTGCCACACCTTCGTTTCCAGCGACAGCGATCGGGTTGGGTGTGCCTAGGTTGGTTGTAAAGGTTGGCTTGGAAGGGTATACGCCTTGGATCTGGTTGATGTCGGCGGGATTGATGGGCGAAGCGAGGAAGCGCAGCGTCATGTAGTTGCTATGTGGTGGCGAGATGGAATGGCTGTGAAGAGAGAGGACTGCCGGAGGCTCGCCATAGTCGGAGAAGGTGAGGGCTTTGGCTTGTTCGTAGCCGTATGCGGAGATGTAGCGGCGCTGTGGGAGTCGAGATACGGTCGGCACTAGGTTGCGCGTGCGACGCAGGCATGACTGCGCTAATCGTGGAGTCGGTGAAAGCAGTTTGGAAGCCATTGTGAAGGATGCAGACGCTATGCGACTGTTGTGTGGGCGGGCAGCCGGTGGAGCTCGTGGGACATGTTTTGAGAAGACGGAGCTATGACGTTGCTAAGGCCGAGGTTTGGTGGAGCAATGGAGCTTCACAGCAAGCATCACGCCCCCACCAGGTACGCATTTACACTCAATTCTGACGTGCGAATGTATGTAGATGCTGTGTTTGTGCTCTCCATAGGCTGGAGTAGTGCAGTGCCTCACATGTCAATCCTGATTGGGTTCGAGACCTAGGTATACACTTGTCAATGCACTGTCAGGGATAGATGCCCGTGAAGATGCTCCTGTATGCGCCGTGAGCTGGGTCTGGGTGCGAAGAAGCAAGCAGTGGCGGTAGGCATTCACATGCAAGACAGCCCAAGCAGCGCTTCGTGAAGCTTCCCGCCCGCCCTAGAGTGATGGCCACTAGCACCGCCCCACGCGACGTCATCAGCCCATGCGTTGCCAGGCTGTGCCCCTCCCTGAACTGGCTTCTTACACCCCTCGACCACTACAAATAGACCCTGTCTGCAACACCTGGCCCACCACATCACTCATAGCATCACTGCAACCCCTCCACTACTACTACACCATTACAGCTCAATCCTCTCAAAGCACCCCCCACCCCTACACACACACACACACACACACACACACACATCAACATGGCTGCCACCGTCAACGTCGAGAACATCTCCGCAAAGACCAGCGAGGATGAGATCAAGAGCTTCTTCTCCTTCTGCGGAAAGATCCAGTCCATCAGCGTGAAGCCCTCGGGCGACGACACACAGTCAGCCTCCGTCACGTTTGAGAAGGCCGCCGCCGCCAAGACAGCCCTCCTCCTCGATAACACGCAGCTTGGACACAACTCGGTCCAGGTCACCTCAGCTAAGAGCATCGACGAGATTGCCGGCGACAAGTCTGCTGCCGCCGAAGACGCCAAGGACGGCGACCACCACATTGAGCAGGAGCAGAAGCCCCGCGCACGCATTATCGCCGAGTACCTCGCCCACGGCTATGCCATCTCCGACAAGGCCATCGAGAAGGCTCTTGCAGCCGACAAGCAAAACGGCTACAGTACCAAGTTCATGAACTTCCTCAACAACTTTGACCAGAAGACTCAGGCTACACAGAAGGCGCAGGTCGTCGACCAGAAGCTCGGCGTAACAAACAAGGGCTACGCTGCCTTCAACATCATGACCAGCTACTTTGACAAGGCCGCATCTACACCCACTGGACAGAAGCTTCGTGCTTTCTACGAGCAGGGAAACAAGACCGTCATGGACGTCCACAACGAGGCCAGGCATTTGGCGGACCTTAAGAAGCAGAAGCCTGCTACCGAGGAGGGCACTGCTGCTACTGCTGACAGCAGCGAGAAGCCCGCCCAGGGTGAGAACGAGAAGAGCGCAGACTCCTACGCTGCCGCTGCCGCTCCTTCTTCCTAGATGCAAACACTAGCGTGTTGATAGCAGAGGGCTGAAATGTCCTTTCTTTCGGTTTTGCGATTCCCACTTGGTTTACAGTCTGTATGAATACTTGCGCATGATACCGATGACGGCACGAGCATGGAGTTTGGAATGAGATGGTTTAGTCAGCCTATGAGAACAGAATTCTATCCAGTAACCATTCATGTTGACTTCTATGCTGTTCTGCAGTGATGACGTACTTGTTGTTGAATCAAACACGACGAAGCAATGACGTTCCATTACACTCTTTCTATCCAGCAATGCGAATAACAGACGAAACCCAAACCCAAAAATGCAACTAGAACCCCCCCTGCACCCCCCCTAGTATCCCCACTCTCCTCCACTATCCAAGAGGCTCTGACTAGCCACAAAGCTGAATCCACCAAACGGATTGTTCGAAGCCTCGCTCTGGCTTTCAGACAGCAAGTCTTCAAACTTCCTCGACAGAACAGGACTCAATGGAAGATCGGTAAAGTCCTGCGCAAAGTTCTCTGCCAACTCCGGGTCTGTGATGAGTGGTTGAATCGGGGGTGTCAGCTCCCTCGCTTCCAACTTCTTCCAATCAATCTTGCGGAAAAACCTATGTTTCTTGATATTAGGCAGATCCTTGGCCATGTTGAATCCTAGGCGTTTCTTCGGGTCTTTGCGGAGGAGGCGGGTGAGAAGGTCTTTGGCTTCGGCACTAAGGTAGTACGGCAATGCGAGTTTCTGTTTTACAATTTTCTCCTGAATCTTTGCATTGTTGTTGCCGGTAAAGGGAGGAGCACCAGTGAGGAGGTCGAAACCAAGCGCGCCCAGGGACCACCAGTCGACTGCCGCGCCGTACTCGAGGCCTTGGACTACCTCAGGAGCCATGTACTCTACGGTGCCGAGGAAGGAGCGGCAAGGGTTGTCTTCGTCAAGACTGACTTTGCTGAGGCCGAAGTCGGTGAGGAGCAGATGGCCCTCGGAATCGAGAAGGCAGTTCTCTGGCTTTAGATCACGGTAGATGACGCCGACTGTGCGGTGAAGGTGGTCGAGCGCAAGCACCATTTCGGCCATGTAGAAGGCCGCGGCATCTTCAGAAAACATGCGCTCGGCTTCAAGGTGGTGGAAGAGCTCGCCTCCCTGGGCATACTCGAGGATGAGGTACAACTTCTCCTGGTCTTGGAAGGCATAGTAGAAGTTGACGATGAATGGGTGGCGGTTCACACTCTCGAGGACATTGCGCTCCGTCTTGGTCTGCTCGATGAGCTTCTTATGCACAGTGATGGAAGCCTTCTTGAACTGCTTCTGCGCGAAAAGACGGCCTGTGGCGCGCTGCCTCACCAACAAGACGGTGCCATAGCTGCCCTTGCCCAGACACATCAACGGCTCAAAGTCTTCTGCCGTCATCTTACGCGCCATGCCATTGTTCAACATGGTCGAGGATTTGGAGAGCGTGTCGACGCTAAAGTCTTCGGCGTTGAGGTCGATCTCGTAGCTCTCCATCTCGGTGCGATCACTGTCGCTGTCACGGCCCGACATGCTAGTGTTGCTCGACAACTGCGACGCGACCCTGCTCATGGGAACACCTTTTCCTGGGGAGTCCTTCATGGGCGAGTCGCTCCTCGAGCCTAGATTCAGCGCCTCTAGTTGGGCCTTGAGGTTGCTGATGCCTCCCGCCGTGGACTGAGGGCGGAGCGCCGGGCTGCTGGTCACGCTGGGAAGTCCGGAGCGAACAGGACCAAAACGTGGTGTAGTCGCCAGAGAGTAATCCGACTCCTCCCCACCAGACGTGACGGGAGTGTGGAAGCCTCGGGTGACATTCGTAGCCTGTAGGCCTGCCTTTAGACCCTTCTTCTTCTTTTTCTTGTTCTTCTGGGCCTTCCTCATGACAGCGTCGAAATCCAACTTGTCCGGTCCCTGCTGCGTGTTTTCGGCATCGGGCCGCATTGTGCGCCTGGGCATAGGGCTGACGATGTTGATCGGCGGGGTGCCTACATGGAGGGGCACGTTCGGAGGGCTCATGTCCATGTCGGCAGGTGCAAACATGTCGACGTCGTCGGGCACGGCAGGCTCAGGATTTGGCCGCGCACTGGCTGGAAGATGCGCATCGTTCTGGTCGAATGCGAAAACCATGATGACGGTCGTGGTGGGGTAATACGATATAGAGTCGTCACTCTTCAGACTGCGCGCGGATTCTGCTCGCAATTAGCATCTGCGCCCCTTTCAGAGGGAACGGCGCGTACATCCAATGCCCGTCTTGGGCAGACCAATAATGCTACAGTCCGCCGCGAAGATTCACGGCGGAACTCCTACCCCTAGCCGAACCAGCGACGCGAAAGAGGCGTCCGTCCTGTTCAGACCTGAGCTCAGTGCGCTGTAGGGAAAGAAGGTGCCAACTGCAGTAAGCTGAGCGGTGGGGAGGAAAGTGGTCACGGCGAAGGAAGCAGAGCCCATAGATGGTCGTGTCGGAATATTGGGAATGGTGATAATCGGAGCCAGGATACGGGGCCTGGCAGTAAGTCTGTCGTGGTGGTGTGTCGCGGTGTAGTGAAGAGACGTGTTTGAAGGGGAGCTGGAAGAAAGGACCGCGATCAGCGGGAGAGGCTCAAATCGCTCGCTTTCTTAATTTGGTGCCTTGGCGGCGTGGCTGCGGTGGCATGTGAATGGGCTTGCGCTTAACTCATCACCCGCCCCAGACTTCCGTCTGCTTCTCCACAAAACACTCGGAGCCCTACCCCGTGCTTCGTTTACATCATGTTCCAAGCTTCATGCGTCTCGCCAAAGTCATGCGCTGGCAGCCGTGATGCGGACATGATCAATCTTGTTCGATACAATACGCCTTGCCACTGAAACCGCCAGCGCGTCTCAAGGCACCAAACAGACCGCGCGACGCTCGTCGGACGCGTTTTTGCTTGCCAACGAATCGGCGCAGCAACGCCATACATTTGCTGCCATGAACCGAGTTAGCCTATTGCTACTGTCCATGGAAGCCACACGCAATAGTCCCCAACTATCGCTAGCGCCTGCCTGCCTTGCCTAACAAACAGCAAGGCAGGCACGGTGCATGACGACATAGGGGGGCGCCGCAGGATGAACACACTCTTCATCTTTCATTACACTACACTCCCCACGACTCTTTTCTATCTTCGAGAACGACTCCGCGACTCAGTCCCTAGCAGGAAGGTGCGCGATGCTGTCATCCGAAGCTAAGCGGGTGCCGCTGCTACACGATTTGAGATGCTGCCACCTGCTGATGCGCCACCACCCAGCGGGACATACAACGCGAGTTATAGTTGTTTCAAAAGCCTGGATTTTCATCAAAGCCTTCCTAGCTCAGTGGTAGAGCGCGTCACTAGTAATGACGAGGTCGTCAGTTCAATTCTGGCGGAAGGCAATTGAGACGTTTCTTTTTTTCGTGTTCATCTCCGGGTATCGGCCGACAGAGACTCCTTTTTGCCCATCATTGGAAATGCTCTCTCCATCGAGCTTCAGGAGTTCTCAGAATGACGTTCTTTTACTCCTAACTTGCGCCCGTGGTTTCCACGTTGCTCTGCAGCCGTCAAGGTTCAAAGTTCAGAGAAGACTAGGGCAAGTCCTCATCACGCTTCACCAGCATCAAGGTCGTGCAGAGCAGCTTATGTTCCCATACCTTAACTCGACCGCCGATCCTCTCTCATATTGCAATCGAGTGGTTGCTTCAGCTGGGACTGTGTAAAGTTCCCCAACAGGTGTGCTATGCTGCAGTAACGACAGGTTTTATCGAGTCTTTGGTATGCATAGCCCTGATCCTAAGAGGCTTTGTATGTGCTTACAACGATAGCCTTCAAAACCGCACAGCCTGAGAGATGCGCATACAATGTCATGGTGTGTCGCACGAGCATTTTGTGAAGGGACATGCCGTGTCAGGCTTCGGAGTAAGAGAAAGTTTCAAACGTAATTCGCATCGTCACAACTCACCCCCCTTGACTGTTGGCTCAACTTTGCTTCCAGGTAGGAAACAAATAAATGAAAGGCAAAACCATATCTTAGGGACCCAGCATAGCGATGATGCCACTCGGCTGAGTTGAACGAACATGTTTAGCAAATCGTCAGGGGCTTCCATTCACGTGGCCCCATCAAGCACACGCTGACCGGAACCAAGACACATGCCATGGCTCTTCGCATGCAACCTGCTTAGTCTTCGCGAACTGAACATGATGGGTCAGCCTGCCTAGAGTTCCAGTGTCATTGTTGATCAGGATACAAAACCCGACGGACCATACGATATGTGCGATGTTCCGAACACGTAGGGCTATTTAATCAACTGATACACCAGTCATGGCTTCTCGTTCGGATTACGTTGGCACTGGCTTATATCCCACACCCGCCAACGTAGGTACGGGCGGCTCTTCCATTTGCATACTGATCAAGGTCTAGGTGACCAGTGAGATTCGTGTTTGTTATTACCCTGGCCTGCTGGATGTTTTGCCGATCATGGAACCCGTAACATAGTCGATCTACCAACAGTAAAATCGCATCCGATACGAGTGTTTTCCAGAAAGAGGCAAGAGCATCGACCAGGTCAGTAAACGGTGATGAGTCCGTACGTAGTGCCCGCCTGAACAGGAGCCAAGATAAGTAAGCATCTATCTTCATTGACCGCCTAACTCTGGCAATAGTTCGGGCCAGTGGTCAGCCAGCATGTACGATCAACCTCGCTGAATCCGTTTCCGGTGTCCCTTTCCCTGACTGCAGCCGCATCGGAGCAAGAGGTGGCTCTCGTGCGGGCCGGTGTAAGACATAGGGTGCACTGGAGAAGGTTTCACTTCCAGTCAGACCGTACTGCATCAATATAGCCTTATTAACTGTTGTGTAACCTCAGCAGATCATGTCTAAATTGGCCATGCCAAGGTTCCTGGGGTCATGGCAACAACGAATCATTGCAGCAAGCTTTACTCTTTAGAGCCATATGCCAGCTACTGCACCCACAAAGTTATCCTTCGCAGCATCGCCTTGGCATCTCGACGCCTCAAGCCTCCACCTCTCATGCGATCAGCTTACCACCACCGTCATTGCTACTCGAGAAAAATCGTATAGGCATCACTAGTGCCTTCCGACCAGCGCGGTGGGTGAATGAAGGACGTTGAGTGGGCAAGACCGCCAAAGACGATGTGGTAATAGCCTCATGCTAGACCTCGAACCCCGAGACAGTGACCCAAGTTAGGACTTTGTTAACCAGGCATGCAGCTGAAAGACTGAAAGAGCTTACCGGTCAAATGGGGCAGCGATGAAGAAACAAGAAGACAGAGGAGAGGAAGAACATGTATAAAGGATGTCCAGAATTTGACTTGGAAGAACTCATCAAGCTCCATCATTACAATATCAAGCACATTGACCACTTCACCAGCCTTTCGCTCAAAATACTACTCCTACAAATCAATCAACATGCGCTTCTCAACCATCGCCGTCTCCGCGCTCGCCGCCGGCATGGCTGTCGCCTCTCCCAACGCCCTCGCCAAGCGCGAAAACCAGGAGATGGCCGAGGTCATTGCCTTTGCTGCCCAGCAAGCCGAATGCAGTCTCTTTGACTGCGCTGCCGTAGTCGCTGCTGGCGCCTGCATCGCGGGAGCACTCGCAGTTCCAGGTGCCGTGCCCGCAGTTCTGGCCTGTGTTGGTGGTGGTGCTCCTTCGGTACGTGATTTGCCATCTTATTGAATTCTCTTGTACGTAGTGGGATTTACTAATCGTCTCAGATCTGCCCCTGCGCCGGATGCATCGACGCCCTCAACAACTTCCTGGTTGAGAACAACGTCTGCCCCGAGTAAAAACAGTGGTAGACAATATAAGATCCCTTGTATCGATGAGGCGTGCGCAAAAGTGAGGGGGCTCGGACGGAGAGTGGTCCATCGACATTAGACCTGCAGTGTCTAATGTAGATTGGGGAAAATGGCTCTCACGAGCATCTTACATGTATCTCATTAGTGCTTGTTCATGTACACTCGCTTTCTAATGAAATCGCTGGCCGGCACAAACAATTTCCGCTTGCATCCCTTTGATTCATACACGGCCATGACAAGTATTCACCTTCCTATCAGCACAAGCTTTGCCATGAAAAGACGTGATGATCACATCCAAATGTGGTGTACATGGAGTGAAAATTCATGGCACACTTCTCGAGATAAAATGACAATCAAGATCTGGTAAAAGCTTCTCTGCCATAGACCAAAAGAATGAAGAGATCATAAGGTAGATAGTGAATAAAGAGAAGGTTGTATTGATAGTTGTCATCATCTATCACGCGATTTGCTACTTCTTTTCCTTGTCCTCAGCCAGCCTGCGACATCTAAAATAGGAGTATGTGGAACAGTAACCATTTCAGCGGAGTACAACTAGTAATGTACAGGAAGATAGTCAAACTCGCATTCTTTTTTTTAACACATTCTTGTGTCGTTCACGGGGCTAGCCCCATCATGTGTCGGTGAAAACAGATTAATTGATCCTTGCTTGAAGATTCTTGCTTCCAGCTAAAAGAGACAACGCAAAGATAAAATTGACTTAGTTGCAGGTGCCGAAGCCAGTCTGGCAGCCAGTACCGCAGTGGTCGGTGGTGCTTCCGCACCAGCCGTACTGGGAACAGCAGTTTCCGAAAGAAGATCCAGAGCATGTGAAGCCAGAGGTTCCGGAGCAGGATCCGTCAGTGGATGCCTTCGTAGTTGGGGCAGCAGCGGCCTTGGAGGTCGTGGTGGCGGCCGCCTTGGTAGAAGTGGTGACAGCCGCCTTGGTAGCGGACGCTCCAGTACCAGAGCAGGTACCGAAAGCAGAGTTGCAACCGGCAGAGCAGTGGTCGGTGGTGCTTCCACACCAGCCGTACTGAGAGCAGCAGTTACCAAAGGTTGAGCCAACGCAGGTGAAGCCAGAAGTACCGCCACATGAGCCATCGGTGGAGACCTTGCCTGCAGCAGAGGCGACAGGGGCCTTGGAGCTGGTGGTAGCGGCCTTGGTCGTGGAAGTAGCCTGGGTGGTGGTGGTAGGGGCAACGCTGTTGCTGCCGCAGTTACCGAAGCCAGATTGGCAGCCAGTTCCGCAGTAGGCTGAGGTAGAACCACAGTAACCGGCAGCACTGCAGCAGTTACCGAACGAAGATCCCAAGCAAGTGAATCCCTGGGTTCCACCACAAGTGGCATCGGTGGTGACTGGCTTGGTTCCAGTGGCAGCGGGGGCAGTGGGAGTAGCAGATGTGGTCGGGTTGGTAGAGCCAGCACCACCAGCAGCACGGTACCAGTTTTCCTTGGGGTCACCAAGGCAGTCACCAACGGTAACGGCCTTGTAACCGAGCTGGGTAAGGGTGGAGAGCATGTACTCGGTAAGGTTCATGGCAGTCTGCTCGTGGATGTCATGACCAATCTCGAGCCACTGGCTGCTGGCTGCAGGGCCGCTGGTGACGTTTCCCTGGAAAACGTCCTTGGAGTATTGGATGAGAGTGGTGCTGTCGTGTTCGTAGTCATCAGTGTCAAGATCAAAGTATGTGACGTGGTAGCCAAGATCAGCCATGTCCTGCTCGCAGCCTGACTCAGCAGTGCAGCTCGAGTACGGGGGGCGCATGTAGGTGGGAATCTTGCCGACGATGTTGCGGATAGCCATCTCGTTCTTGATCATCTGGTTGTAACGGTCCTGCTGGGAGATGGCGCTCAAGTCCAAGTGGGTCCAGGTGTGGGAGGCAAGCTGGTGGCCTTCAGAGTCCATGCGCTTGATAACATCACTGAACTCAGGAGTAATGTCAATCTGTCCCTTGTTGATGTTGTTTCCGGTCATGAAGAAAGTAGCCTTGGCATCATACGAAGCCATGACATCGAGAATGTGGCTGGTAAAGACCTTTTGTGGGCCGTCATCGTAAGTAATGGCGACCGTACCCGGTGTGGTGCACCCGTAGATACCAGCACCGCCGTACTGGACGTTGCCGAGCTTGGTACGAGCAATGGAAGAGGTGTTGGTACCAGCTGGGGTTGCGTTTTCAGGGCAGCCAGAGCCGTGCTCATAGTCGCATCCGGGAGAGTAACAGTAATCGTCCTCAGTACCACAGTAGCCAGCTCCTGAGCAGCATTGGCCGGTGGGGCAGTTGCCGATACCTGCACCGCACTGGCGGTCATCCTGACGAGCAACGACGGCAGTCTTGACCTGGGTCTTGGGCTTGAGAAGTTCGTTGGCTCCGATGAAACGTGCTCCGGTGCGAGAAAGCAAATCCCGAGCGCGGAGATCCCTGGGGTTCAATCCAACGATGTTGGGTAGGGCAGCTCCATGAGCGCTGACCAAAGGAGTGATAGCTGCAACGGCAGCAAGAGCCGTGGAGTAGTGCATGGTGTAAGAATAAAAGTCGGTTCGAATTACGGAATTAAGTGTTGTTTTGGTAGGTCGGATGAAGAGAGGTGAGCGAGTGGATAGTGGTGGTCAATATCGACGACACACTGGAGAACCTTGGACCGAAAAGAAGGAATGTCCAAGATGAAGGTATGAAAGAATTAGAACTTCGAACAGAAGATACCAACAAAAGTCATCAAGATGTGCGGGCAGATTCGTCTTATGAAGGACGAAGACGATCGACCGCCAGCCAGCAACCCCCGTAAGGCATAGTGCCAATGTTGACTCGCGTTACGGCTAGCGCTCACGACACTTGTCTGCAGATGCCGGCCAGCCTGGGAAAAGGAAGCTTGGTGCCGCGGGCCCCTGGAGCTGGCGGATTGCAAGCTGTCGACCCGCAGCGCCGGCTTCGCTTCGGGCGGACATGATGCGCGAATGGGAGGAATCGTCATGGGTTGTGGGTGGCACGGACTCCTTTGCCATGCAGGAACCATCGACTCTTTCGCGTTGTCGAGCGAAAAATAGACCGAGACGGTTGATCCAAGTCATTTGAAACGTGTTTTGACATCTTTGCCATCCGAAATGTTATTATTGTACGCCTCTGACGTCTGCAGGCTGGCAGCTGCTCGAAACAATGAGCGATTCATCGCAGACGTTCTCCACCGTCGTCCCTCACTGAACAGCTGCTTGGCATCCATGGTGGTCGCGCGGTCGCTGTGGAACGTATTGCGATGATGTTACTTTGCCTAAACGCTAGAAAATTATCACTTGGCTGTTGTGAGAGGCTAGGCGCGTGGCGATGTGACGTCTTCGACCGGTCTGACGGTGCAGGCCTTCGGGCGTCAGCCATGGCGTTGAGCCATGAAAGCACCGACCTGCACTGGCGCATTGGCAACAGCTGCCGAGGACGCCCAACCGACGGATACAGCTCTTGGAGGAGCTTGTTACGGACAAGAGATTCGCCCAGCACTACCACCAAAGTCTTCGTGCAGGTAGTCGTACAGATCCTTCACGCCAAGCCGTGCAATTGCATGGAGTTTCGTCCACGAAAGGCAGCATGTTGCGCAACTCCACTTTGTCGAATTGTCTCTTCTCCCCCCCTGTGGTCCAGATGCCTGCAGCATCCGAGGAAAATTGGAGTCGAGTGGGCTTTCCGATGACACGAGATGGGCCAATCACATATCCCGCCAAGCAAGACTCAATTCTAATTGCTCCCACCCTCCATCAGGGCCGCAGACTTGCTTCCGCCACATGCTTCGCTCTGTCGATATAGCGTCGCGAATCGCTACTCTTTGCCAGCGTAGGCGACCCAATGCCAGATGGCAATGGCGCATTGCAAAACGCAACCACAAGAGCAAGCCGCTCTTAATCAATACTTTTTGCATCGACGCGACTGTACCTAGGTAATCAAGGGGGACGGGAAGACCTCGTATCCCCTCTCCGTCTTCATGCAGCTAACCACCCGTACGTCTGATTCAGGCAGCCTCTCCAAAACCTCCACCACTTCATAGTCTCATCAAGCAGCTCTAATGTATGCGGTTCGGGAATACTGCAAGGTATAAACTCCGAGTCTATTTTGAGCATATTGCTTTTCTGTTGCGAGACAAGCTTTTGCCCAAGTGACTGGGTTCAGCCTCGCGCCGGCGGCCTGACTCGACAAAACAAAATTGCGATAGCCAAACTCTTCTCGTGCGCAAGCAACAGCACGACTTTTCTTAGCAAGTCTTAGCCTCACGGAGTTCAACGGTGGAGAAGGCTCGTTTGTGGCCTGTATTGAGACTGGTAGAGCTCCCGATCGCATATCTGCACCTCCGCCTCCCGGTGCCGCGCGAGCTGGCAAGTCAGGCATCACCACCGACCCTTGTGCCGCTCACGCATCCTAATCATGAGCCAGCAATCTACCCTGACGCATACGGCCAGAACCGGATAGGACGGCCATGCAACCTCCACACCCTCAATATCCAGCTGCAGTCCTGTATTCTTTTTCTTCTCTTACGCTGGATCTAGCGTCTCCAAGGGGCGATTGAGCCAAGTAAACTATGTGGAGAAACAAGGCGTACCCTACCCGTATAGCTTCTTCTGCTAAGCAAGAACAAGCACTTACTCTGCCGTTGCATCTCCTGGCACTTGGCGCATGCCATATACCCGCAAATATTCGTATTGCAGGATGAGCATGTCGGCTGCAGCCTCAGAACTTGATGTACATGACAGCCTCAGGGGCTGCGGTCTGTCTGGGCATGCGGCACAACCAAGACGTCTTCCTTTTCCTCCACTAATATTTGTTTCCTCGTCCGCCAGGCGTACCTTTGTCGGACAATGAGTGGACTGTAGGTCGATAGGTCAAACCTTACACTGAAGATCAGCATCGGTTACATGGACGAACGACACAACGTTGTCGCACAGATGATTGACGTCCCGCTGCTGATCAGTCGTAGATCTTCAACCTCGGGTACCTGCACAGAAGTATGAATAACACCTTGACAAATGTAGATCATCGCTACGTCTACCGACATCGAGATGCAATGTGGATGCGGAGTCGGATATGTTCGTCAAGATCCACTTGTGGAAGGAAGCCAGACCGAAGGAACAAGGAAGGTCTGGCGAGAAGCACTGCAGGTAGACAGCCACGGCCCATAAACTATGGATATCTTGCCACGGTGGCATACTTCCGTATACACAGTCTGCGTCATAGATCAACCACAGTCCCACTTGGTGCCCTCGACCGAATCTTGAACGATGCACGGAAACCTCCACTCTTCCCTTCCGGTCAGATCAACAATTCCCTCCTCAGAGCTCGGCTCGATCAGGCAAATGCGTCATATTCACAGAGAGATATCAGGTAAAACTTGACAGTGCTGTGCGGGATGCTGGATGACTTCTCTGGCTCCCATATTCTTGCACACATTCACATATATCTGATGATGTCCGCAAACCACCAAAAGCAATTTTATACACTTTGCTATTCAACGCGTCACACTCCCCTTCTCAATTGTCCATCCTCATCCCCCAGTGACAATCCCATTCCTCCCTGCAATCCCATTATTCACTGCAACAGCAAACGCAGCAATATCGTAGTTCGGCTGTAACCCCTGCTTCGGTTTGTCGAACGGGAAAACCACACTCTTATCTCTGATTCCAAGACTATCTACAAACAGCACGTTCGGGAAGCTCTGCGGTGTGAAGGCATTCCAGGCTTCGCTTATTAGATCATCGAAAGCTGAGGCAGCCATATTCCTAGATATCACGTTAGCCTATGACGGAACTTGTGGGTAAGGAAGGCGAAGTACGAACATGATGGCTTTGTCAAAATTCAACACATCTTCAGGTTGTTGCGTCAGCGTCCAAGAGAAGATGTGGAAAGTATCCTTCTTCTCGTTTTCTTCGGCCACAATATTTCGATTCTGTTTTAGTTTGGCCAACTGATCGCTCTTCATATTCGCAAGGTTGTTGCTGTTGCTGTATTCGTCGTAGAACGGGAAGTTGTCGCCAGAATAGAAACCCTGGCTTGCAAAGTCGCCTAGTGTTATACCTCCGGGTATCTGGGCGACAATAAGGACTGAGGCGCGGTCGGTGATGAATTCGCCTAGGCGTTTGTTAGAGAGATTAGTGGTTACTAGGTTGCTGACGGTATAACGGTTATTGATGCGCTTTAGTGTGGTGAAAAGATCGTTCCACTGTGCTTGCGTCAGGTCTTTGTACTTGTTGTCTGTATCGAGCGTATGGCTCAGATTTATGATGATGAGCTCTTGGTAATCCGCTGTAAAGTCGTTGATCTGGCGTATAATCTCGTCAAGCGTCTGTCCATTGCCACCGAGCCAGATATCGCCAACTTGACCGTAGTGACCGGCTACCCATTTCCCCCGAGAGAGCACCGGACGAAGGTCAAAATACCGAGATCCGGCCATCAGCTGCTGATAGAAATCGAGATATTGTGTCTGCGTGTTCGCAAAGTGCGCGCCGATGGTACCAGGCGTGAAGGTGCTCATGCCTGCGTCGTGAGAGCCCGGCATGCAGATGTGCTTGAGGGTTCTATTGGCCAATGAGCCCAGGCTCTGCTGCATCCAATCCGAATATGTACCGCTATTCGACCACCAATTCCCTTCCTCGTCCATAGACACGATCCAGTTGACTGCAGCATTGTGCCGAAAGCCCAGATCAATCTTTGCTCCTCGCGAACTCTGCTTCGTCGACATATCATCCAGAGATATGGTGAGCTTGTAGTCTGAAGGCTTTCGACTCAATACCGTGAACCTGTCCGATGTTTCATCGATACTGTAATAGGCCTCGCCCGCATCATCGCGAGTGTTTCCTCTGGTCCCGAACTCAACGTAGACTCTTGATGCTTGGCCTTGTTTTCGTCAGCGGCGATGTCGTTTCGGGTCCAGAAATATCCATACCAGCATTGATTGTTGGCCATGTCCATGTGTCCATTTGATACGAGTGTTGGCTGTTTAGGATCCACGTGAACGGCGAACCATTCACCATGGTCAGATCTCCGCCTGTTGATACATGATCAGTTTCGTCGCCTCTCAACAATCTCAATAAACCATTCAATCATGACTCACCCCAACCCATTATTGACAGCTCTTCCGAGTCTTTCTCACTCGTCGATTTGTTGCAAGAGACTGACTGGAGCTTTTGCTGGTGTATGTGCACTCCAGCCGCGGCGTAATCAGTATGATCGTCCTGAAGTCCAGATCCTCGCACAGCGCCATTCTGGGGAAGCAACAACATTAAAACCAATCCTCCCCAAAACCCAGAAAACAGGCGCATAACGCTCCAGATCCACAGGGCCTCCATTGTGTCCTAGCGGCACTCTACTGGGTCGGCCCTCTCCGTCATTCGCGTGCTCGCGCCGCTGTCAGCCACTCAATCGGAGCTCGTGTTTATCGAGACGCACCCCGAATCCTTGCAGGGCTGTCTGAGTTGGTGTAGGCGGGTAGAGGATTGGTGGTGTTTTGCCGACACTTTCCTGATTGGGCGAGCTTTGTTGTTTCACCTTTACACCCAACCACCAATACAGACCGCGATAGCCTCGGAGAGCAGATGTCAAGGCGTTGACTGCGCTTGACGGCATCCAATACCTATGCGCGAGAATACAAAGACGATGTGAGCGTTGCGCAGCGCCGATCCAGATGGCTAGGAGGTTCCTCGAGGCCTGGTGCTGTTTGCCGCATCATTTCGCCGGCAGTTGCCCCGAGCGTCGCATCTACAACTTTGTTAGGAATAAGAAAATTAAGAAGATACTAGCACCAAAGATGCACAACTTGACCACGTTCTAGGTGGTTGAACATTATTCGCTGCAAATGCATGTTTGAAGTACATGCTCCATCTGTAACCATGAGAGCACGACATGACAGCTCACCTGTCAACAGTAATCATCCAACCATCGTCTAATACACTACCGTTCGTGTCAACACCACCCCACACTACACATGTCGCTCCATCAACCTCTGTGCCCTTGGCAATACCGAAATGACCTCTTGCTCCGAGGCCTCTCTTTGGCTTTCCTGGTATCTCCTTCTCTTCTTCGCCCTTTGTGTCTACATATCGATATTCCACCTCGGCCCACTGCGACTCATGCGTGTCCCTCTTCAGACTGGAGCGGATGGTGTCTTTGGTTGCTGCGGCCGTGTAGCGCTCAGGTGCAAGTTGCAATGCCCATATGTCGTCAAGGTAGCTCCCATCCTCGGTCTCTCCACCAACGGCTAGCAGGTAGTGTCGCCCTTGGCCTGTCGTGACGCCTACAAGTCCTGAGTCTGAGCGCGCCTGTGGTGCTGCAGCGGTACTACCTTGGCCATCTGTGTGCTTCACTTCTTCCCAGCTCCAGCCGCTCGCGACAGGTGTAGTTCCGCGTTCTGCATGCGTCCACACATGTGATACGTCTACGTACTCGGTTGCACCTGATGCAAATGTCTCGATGCCCTTGCCACCAAATCGATACAGGCGACTACCAATGAGTGCTAAGCTCGCGCCTTCTCGGGGCTGGCCTGATGGAGTAGGTATGTTGCTCCAAGTTCGCGTCTTGACGTCAAATGCAAGCGCATCATTTGCAAGGTCGTTGCTCAAAGTATCGCGACCTCCGACGACGAAGATGGTGCCGTATGAATTAGCCTCCGGCGGTTCAGGAACGTTCTTCGCCGGATCGGCAGGTGCTTGCGGCGCCTTCTCGACATATGTCGTCGTTTTTGGGCCTGGGAGATCTGAGCTCGCCGAAGCATGACCAGCTCGCTGGCTGGGGTAGAGTGTGCCCTCCAACGGATCGAGGTAAGACCAGGTATTCGATATTGTATCATACACCCAAACCCGCCCCTTCTCGCCTGCCACACCTTCTCCCTCGCCGCCAAATATGTATATGCTGTCTCCTATCACCGTAGCCGTGTGTCCTTTTCTTGGGTTTGGTACGTCGTCCAGACCGTTTGTTGCGCGAGCGGGATACTTGGTGTAGTCGGCATCGAGAACGCCGCTCGACGGTAGAATGACAATATGCATGTCATTGTCTGCGAGCTTACCGGCCACGGTCTCTCCTCCAAAGATGTATGCGCGGCCTTTGACGACTGAGACGGTGTGGTGCGAGCGAGCGAGGGGAACGGACGATATACGCGTGAGGTTTGCCTTGATGGGCAGTGTCGGATGAGTAATGCCCTTGACGAGGGCGACGGCACCCTCGAGTAGATTCTCGGCTGCGTAGAGCACTCCGGCGGCTCCGGCTTCCATTGTTGCTGGCAGGGGTGTCGTGTGTATGAAGGTGAGGAATGTAGGGTTTCAGTCAAAAGAGCATGAGGCAAGGATATCAATTGTTCAATTGGGTTGGTTGTAGGACGTATTGTACATGAGAAGAGTGATGTTGTATTGCATAGCTGCGAAGCTTACCCCAGGCGTGACGTCATGGTACAAGACCCTTGTCACCTTGACGCGTCCTGTCAGTCCCTCCACAGTTAGCGGATGCTCCAAACCGTAAAACGACATTGCAACGTCTCGGATCCCAAATGCATAGCAAAGCAGATGACTAATGACATACATGTTTCTGCCTTTGAGCTCACTGTATGAGTCGGCTTGCGTCTTGCACCAAATCTAAATGTGGTCTATTTCAAAATGGGTAGAAGTTTGAGTATAGAATGTCCAACGCGGTATTATGCGTGAGTCCTTTATATATTTGGGGAAAGCTGGTCGGACTTGACATATCGCTCGACCTGAGTGGTTGTTAGTAATGCAGTGCAATACGAGTGTAGTGTGCCATACCGTGTCAATGGAGGCTTGCAAGAAGCTGCGCGCCTCAAGACCGACCCAGACCTTGAGCATCGAAAAGTCGCCTCCACGAATCATCGAAGAGCCACTTTGCGCACCAAGCTGTCGGAGTATTGGCAGAGCACTGACGATGTTAGCAGACGACCCTTTGCACCATGCTGTATCGCCTACCCTGCAAAGAGATCCAGGTTTGGATTCAGACTCCTTCCAATACCCTCTAGGAGAAGGATACTTAGGACAACGTTTACAAAGTCGCCTTCGAGCCGTACATGATGCGTCCGCACCATGGAAAGAACCTCGTTGAGGATATCTCCAATCTTGATGTTGCCAAGAGCAAACGTACGGCTCTTGACTCCCAAAACCAGATGTTGCATGCGCAAAGCAAATACTTCTCCGTCGATCACTGCTTCTGGCTGTCTGCATCTCTCTACCATCAAATGGCCTGCCTTGTAACCATCAAACTCGGCCACTGCCTTGAAGAGATCCAGAAAGTTGGCGCGATTCTTTGCATTGAGTTCGGTTACCAGACCGGTATCGATGAAGATGAGCTGTGGTCGGTAGCCTTCATTGTCAATCTCCTGTAGCTTCGCTTTCCACCGCTGCGGATCCTTCTTATGGGGCCGCAGACGCTCAAGTACCTCTTCAGTAACATCGAGCGACTCTTTGGGGCCGGTCCTTCGATCTTCCTTTCTGGCAAAGATTGAGACGTCTAGCTGCTCGGGCTTGTAGAACCGGACCATTATGTTTCCTGGATGGAGGTCGGCATGGATGAAGTTGTCGATGAGGACCATGGTAAGGAAAGCGTCTAGTCCTTCGTCTGCAATGTCCTTTTGGAATACTCCGCCTCCGTTCTGCAAAAAGTCTTCCATGGGAATGCCCTGGGCGAATTCCTCGATCAGCACGTTGCGCGTAGTGTATTCCGTGTAGGGGTAGGGGAACCAGGCTGTGGTTCGGTCCTTGAAGTTGCGTCGGAAGATGGTAAGATTGGCAGCTTCGATGCGCAGATCCAGTTGCAGTCTCATCATCTCCCCAAACTGCTCCACCTCGTCGGGAAAAGACAGCCACTCCATGGTGGGTATGGCGTTGATGACAGCCGCGAAGAAGCCCATGATGCGCAAATCTCTCCGAACTATCTTCTCAATGTTGGGGTGCAGCACCTTGATGGCGACATGGCTGGATGGCACTCTCGAGGGCGAGCTCTTGAGCGTCACGTCGACGTTCTTCTTGATCCGGCGCGCTAGATTGGCTTCTTCTCGATCGATCGAGTTATCCTGCAGCGTGGCAAGGTGTGGCTTCAACTTTGCCTTGTACACCTGCGCGATGGCGCCCACGCCCAGCGGCTTCTCGTCAAACTCGTCGAAAATGTCGTCGAAGCGTTGTCCGTCAAATGCCGCCTCGATTGTTCGCTTCGACGTTTCCAGTGTGTGCGCCGGGGCGTTGGAGTGGAGCGTCGACATGATGAGACACATCTGCGTGGGAAAGACGTCTGTTCGGGAGGCAGCCCATTGTCCAAGCTGGCAGGGGGGGTTAGTCTGCAGTCGACGTGCAATGTCCTGACGCGGCAATACGCACCTTGATGAAGGCAGCACCAGCCCGCTCCATGGATCCGACCAGGAAGCCATACCACCACAGTGTCCCGCTGCGCTCGTTGTCTCTGTCCGGCTGCCGCGAGCCCAGCCATATCGCCGGTATCGTCACGATGACGGGCACGAAGATGATGATGAGATGGAGAAAGCGGAATCCCGTGGCGATGGGCTCGATGAGGTAGTCGTCGATGAGGAAGTATATGCCCCGCCGGTACTTGGTCGAGTTTCTCAGCGCATGGGGCACCTGCTCGTCCAGTTCCTTGCGCGACGCCTCCAGCATGGCCTCCTCGTGCGTCTTCTCGCCATGGTCCGATTCGTCGCTGGCGACCTGCACAAAGGCGAGTGGACTGAGTATCGCGCCGCCCGCCGCGCCCGTGGCTGCACCTGACCACAGTAGCCGTCGGCCCTTGAACTTTGGAGTCGCAAATGGTCGGCCGAGGCGAGATGCCGTGCTCCAGGGACGCGCGCAGGCGCGGGCGGCGGCGAGCTTAGGGAGGCCTGGGCGGAGGCATTGGCGACCAAAAAGGAACGCTGTCCTCATGGTACCGGGTGTGTTGGGTGGGTACAGCGCGTCTGGCGTCCATGGAGCAGTGCAGCGATGCTCGACCCCCCAGCCCAGGTCGCAAGCGTGTGTCGTGACGTCGGTCGGCGCAAATCCCATGTGACACCGATCGTCATCAGCCCACCACCGCTCCTCCGCGGCCAACAAGCTGCCTACCCCTCTGCTCCCACTACCCCGGGCATCACCTCGCATGCAAGCTATACCCAGCCGGAACGAGTGCATGCCAAGACAAAAGATGAATATAGTCAATTACAATACACGATAATCGCCCTCTTCGTCGCCAATGGACATCTACGCTGTAACAAACCCCTCGAAGCCGTTGTCCAGCTTCTCCCGCGTCATTTTACTATACAACGGGAACCCGCCCGCAAAGCTCAACTGCTCTCGAGGCTTGCCCGGGATGTTGTCTCCCATGTACCACGACTTGGTCTGCGGGAACAGTGTCTCGTCGGAGATCTCGGTGATCTTCTCCCGCCATTCCTTCTCTGCTTCGTGTGTGGGGTCACAGTAGTTGATGCCTTGCTCTCGAAGCTTGACCATGGCATCCACGATCCAGTCTCCCTGCACCTCAACGCACGTGGGTCCGTTGGAAAACGCTGTTGGGCCCTGGGCCCCGTAGAGGAAGAAGCAGTTGCTACGATCCTGTCAGTATCCTCAACACGCCGTGGGTGCTTGGCAACTTACGGGAACCCGCTCAAACTCATTCCCAGGTACGAGTAGGTACCGTTCTTCCATTTTTCCGAGAGCTCAACACCATCAACGTCCTTGAGTCCCATGTTCTTCATTCCACCAGTCACCGAGTCGAAGCCGGTTGCGAGGGCGATGACATCGAACTCATGAAGCGTCCCGTCGGCTAGCACAATGCCCTTCTCAGTAAGCTCCTTGATTGGATTCTTCTTCACATCGATAACCTTGTTCTCGGGCCTGTCGAGCATCTCGTAGTAGTTTTGTTCCAGACTTGGTCGTTTGGTACCAAATGCGTGTGGGGGCTCCAGAGGTGCAAGAATCTCACGCTTCTCGGGATCTGTTATCCGGGCACGTGTCTTCTTGGCCCAGAAGTTGTAGGCTTCGCGATTGGCCTTGTTATCGTATAACAAGTCCTTGTAGTTTGCCTGCAAACATGTAAGTTTCTACTGACATCCAATCTCGACCGACATGTCTTACCAGCCAAAACTCAAACCCGCCATTCTCCCACATCTTCTCGTAAAACGCTTCGCGCTCCTCGGGAGGGTCGTCAAATGTGTACTTCTGGACGTAATCGTACTGGAAGCCAGCAAACGTGGTCAACCTTCTCTTGAAGATCTCCTGATATTCTCCCTGTTTCCGCTTGTCCTGCTCCTCTTTTGTCAAAGGCTTTTGTTGCATAGGCAGGCAAAGATTCGGTGTTCGAACAAACTGCGTTATACTTGCGGCCGTTTTCGAAGTCTCTTGGGCGATTTGGACTCCAGTCGAGCCAGTTCCGATGACGGCAACACGCTTGCCCTTGACGTCCACTCCAGACGCAGGCCAGAATGAGCTGTGGTGGATCTCTCCCTTGAACTTGTCCATACCTGGCCAGTCGGGAAAGTGTCGCTTTGCTGCAAAACCTAGGGCCAAAAGGAAATATTTGCTTCGTGCTGTACGGCCGTCTTCTGTCTTCACCACCCACTTTGATGAAGGCTTGTCGAACTGAGCGCCGACAACCCTAGTATTGAATGCGCAGTCCTTCTTAATATCCAATTTTCTCTCTACATGGTCAAAGTACTGTTGGAGCTCTTCCGTACCGGGATATCTGCACGACCAGTTCCAGTCCTAACAAACAAATGTCAGTCTTGAAAAAGGAAATAGGGCAGATAGTCGACTTACCTGCCAGATCTCAGGCATACTGTATTCATAGATAGGAACCTGGGAATCGACTCGAGCTCCAGGATAGCAGTTCCAATGCCAGATACCACCGATGTTGGAACCAGCCTCCATAATCTTGCATTTGAAGCCCTGCTGACGAAGTTTGTGCATCAGGTAGATGCCGCCGAAGCCAGCACCTACGATCAGCACATCAGTTTCGAGCTCTTTTGCATAGTTCTCGTTACTAGGATCCGCCGCTTCATTCGTCGCACCAATGTCTGTCCGGAAGTGAACCATCGTGACAAGTTGGGGTTTGAGTATAGAGAAGACTGAAAGATCAAAAGCTGCTGTCGATCTCACGGATGGGCATGGTATGGGTGATACGCTATCTTTATATACGTCAATCTACAAGATACCCCTCCCACGCGAATCCTACATGATCGTCACGCTACTCGCGATCCTGCAACGATCTCGAGCCCGATAACCAGGGCAATTTGCGCTTCGTCTATGGACGCCGCCATACCCAAATGACGTTTGGAGACTCTGTCGATCTTCCCTAGTATCCCATCTGGCCGGACGTCCAAAGGGGATGGACATGCCACAAGCTGGGACATGATACTGGCAGTCTGGATGTGCCTGGGTGCGGAAATACTCCGTGAACACGCCACGTACACAAGCGATTGTGACGGTTACTCTCCAAGTGTCTAGTTTGCGGGGTAGCTGGATCTACCCCGGTACCCCGCATAACACCGTTCTATCGAGGCGAATATGGTGCCGAGCGACACTCCGGCTTGCCGTTTCCAGTATTTCCGACAGACCAACTATCAACTTACTCAAGATTATTTCCTATCCAAAGCCACCATGACAGTCTTGCCGCCCGTACGGATGGCTTTGCCCCAGTCATGCTTGCACAGGTCGTTTCCAACGGGCACTATTCAATATGCAAACGCCCGCTACGTCAATGACGTGTTTTCGAAATCGTATGCAGGGAGGCTTCTAGGAAGATTTCTATATACTAATCCGCGTCACATGAGACGAAGTAAGCTCGACGATCCGATCGCCGCCTAGCCATTTTAGATGTCAATGGGAATCTGGCTGTCTTCAGCATGCGCATCTACGGAACATGCACATGCTGCCATCCGGGCCGAAGGATTACCTATGCGGAACCGCATGCTATAATGGTCGAATCAGGATACTTATGCGGCTTCCTCTGTCTGTCTGGGGGGATTATCTAATTGGATGAGGGGAGGGCCAACCCTTCTGAAAATGGTATTCCTTTCCACCTGCATGAGCTTAGCAGGGTTGGTGACAGTCATCAAGTGTCGATGAGCTGGATGGAGCACTGGAGACCGGCTTGCCACAAGTCACAACACAAGAGCAAGAGCTTGGTCAGACCTAGCATGGTCATGTGGTTAAAATCCGAAGGAACGGTACTTATCGACTCCGTCAAGACATGACGTGGAGTAGGGTCTCCACTTATTCAATAACTTGTTGTGTTATCCTCGTTCCGATTTGAACGGATAACGATTAACCGATCCGCCCGCTGTTCGCGTCAATGCAATGCCGGTACACGTGGTCACAGCCCTGCTCCCGCAATGCTTCTTTGATATGGTGGCCGACACCTAGTGGGAAGGTAGAACACCTCGAGTGGATTTGCATGGCCAACGTGCAGCCAGTACTCAGTCCTCTACATTAGCCATGATTTCCTTGCATTTATGGTGTGGGAAACCCATTTTGCACGTTCTAGAATCCAGGCGTATCGTTCGTTTTCTTCATAGCAAAGTATGTCTATAGACTTGGACCCGCCTAACACCATACTGACTATCCTAGCTCAAATCCCAAGGTACTTTTATCACCGAAACGCTCGACCGACTTTACCTCCCTCTACTCTCACCATCCAACTCTTGAGGATCCGGGTTCGGCATCTCCGCTGCGATCTGCCCTTTGTCGCTGACCTCATAGCACGTGCCTGCCTTGGATGCGTCCACCGTAGAAGCGTCTACCTCGTAAGCATTGGAATTACTGCCCTTCTTCTTGTTGTTGCTATGACGGCGGAACAAAAAGAAGGCCGCAAAAACTGAAGCTAGGACGACGACCGGAACAGTAACGCCTGCGGCTATGGCCACTGTACGGTTATTCCTAGGAGCAGGAGCAGGAGCCTGGCCAGCCGCTTCCCCTGGCTGAGACGATGATACCGATGTTGTGGGGGTAGATGTTACTGACTGTGGTGTCGATGCTGGAGACGCAAAGGTAGACGGCAGCAGTGATGTTGTCAGTGTTGTGGACGTTGTAGCAGCTCATCCTCATGTCAGTCCGTCACGCTCCGAGTGAGAAGCACCTAATCACTCACCAGCAATCTCGGCCAATCTTGACCCTCCAATCTCGCAATAACTACTGAACACACTCAATGCAGTCGTGTTCTGTGAAGGATCGTCAGGACACTCGGTGGCGACGTGAGCACCGATCATGCTGGAGAACTTGGCAGAGCTCTCATAACAGACTATAGAGGGCGTTGATACAACGTCAGATCATGTCTCGTATGCATGTCGTATTCTTTGATGGAAACTCACAACAAGTAAACGACGTGAATGCACCATTGCCGCCATCTCCGCATCCGTACTCCATGTTTCGCACAATTGTCGATAACTCGAGCTCTGCACATGTTGCTAGGAGAGCGTATTCGTCGATTTGGTCGATAAAGATACTCGTTGGTCCGCTAGCAGCCACGATGTTGGCCAAAGCTAGAAGAAGAGCAAGAGCGAACTCGACTCGTATTCGGAACATCATAGTGTCTGCTAGTGTGTTTTATTTCTCTGCCTGTTAGAAAGAGAAGAACCGTCTCCACAGTGGAGAAGTATAGAAAGAGATATAGAAAATGATATGTCGGAACCGAGCCGACACGTTTTGTAGGTAGGTGGCAGGCTGAGACCGTGAGCGCCGAACCCTCCTGTTCTTCACTCTCCAAAAAACGGATGTGTTGTTGTGATAGCAGGCATACATGCATACGCTGACATAGATTAGCGAAACTAAACTCCTACTGGCTCCCATGCGCATATAAATGGGATTCGGCCTCAACATAGGGGCAAGGCTGAGAAAATATGCGGCAAGTACAACCCCGAGCGAGGGACGCCGGTGGTCTGATAGTGACGAATGAGGCTCGGGCGTTTTGTCTCCATGTTCAACGTTTACCGGATTTAGTGAGTTTCAAGCCGTCAATATTTGGGCTACTCATCGAGCCAATTGGGGCGAGTGGCCTGGTGTGGAGGCGGGCTGCACGGCTGCATGCACAGAACCTACCGCGGAGCATCTGAACGGGTGCTTCCTCGCCACTCCATCACAAACAGCTGACAGAATCAGGCTAGACTACCCGAGAACTCTCGATGATACATAAATAGTCGATCGAGGATTGAAGTGGCTTAAGGGCCAATTTGGCTGGGAAGGCTGGCCCCAAATTCCATGCCGTGGGTATAGGCGTATTTCAGTATTTGCAACACCACCAAGAAAATTTGGATGATCACTTTGGCTTATAAGAGCCTCCTCCTGATGGCTGAGAGTGCCGTTGCTGAGTACTGTTGTAAATAGCATTTCCTCCTTCTTTTTATACCTAACTTTACACGGGTCAATTGACCACCACCTACAACATGCGCAGCCCTATTCTCTTGACCGTCCTGGTCGGGTTAGCAGTAACAGCAGTCGAATGCTTTGTGCCATCGCGGAGACAAACATCGACGTCCTTTGCAGGCAGTAACGAGTACTTTCTTCATGCGCTGTCTGCGTCCGAGCAACAGACATATATCGAAACGCTTGCTGGATGGGGGGCGAAGGTCGTAAGGCTATGGGGTGAGCAAGTTCTCGATTATGCAGGCCGCAATGACGTGATGCCCATGTACATCCAGAAATCCCTCTGAAACCTTCGTGTTTCTGTACTTGTAGAGAAAGACGTGAGGAAAGAGGAATTTAGTGCTAACCATCAACGTGTAGTGACAAACGTTTCCGCAGGGTGCTTGAAAGGAAGCACCATCGCCAATTCTATGCCACCGCTCGAAACGACCATCGGCGTATTTGACACCACTGTGTTGGCTGCACTGGACGCCACACTTAAGCTTCTCCACGACAACGGGATGAAGGCCATCATATCTCCCCACAACGCCAACTCACTAACCGGCGACGTAGCCTGTGACGCGTACTGTCAAAAGTACACCAACGCATCCACCTTTTATTCCTCGACCGAGGCCAAAGCAGACTACGACAGGCGACTCGAAGAGATCCTCAACTACCAATCGCCAAACTTTGGCGACGCCTGGAAAAACCTGGACCAGGTGATTATGGCTTTCGACCTCCAGAACGAGCCTCTGATCAAACAACTCGACAAGCTGAACAACAACGACCCAGATGACTGGCTATGTGGCCGTGCTGGAGCACTACGCAGTATACTTGGATCATCCAACATCAAGGTCGCCACCGGCGGTATCGGCGGATCGCACTATTGCTGCGACCACGAGTTCAATACGCTGGACAAGGCCATGCAGTGCGATGCAATCGATATCATCAGTATGCATGGATACATGAGCAAGGCATCCGACTGGGCCTATTACATTACCGGCGACAAGGAAGTTTTGAGCGGAGCGAAAGCTGCAGGAAAGAACGTCATGATGGAGGAGTGGGGCGTTTCGACTGCTTTCCAGGACTCTTTCGATACGCAGGCCCAGGTCTTTAATGATGCTGGGGTTCCTTGGGTAAGCATGAGAGCTGTACATGTTTGACCAAAGGCATGCTGACGTATGATGAAAGCTTTACTGGCAGATCGTCCCCAGCTTAGACGGCTCGGAAGCTGGGGCGCCAACCAGTTGCGGTTACGATGGTTTTGAGATTGGGCTGAACAGCCCAAAGGGTGATGTTGCTGGCGCAATTGCTGCAGCGAACGCCGCTCCTGCAGCACAAAGCTGGGCAGGTTATTTGAGATAAACCCACTGGGATCATGGGTGCCTTCTATGTCTTGCAGTCGCAGTTGCTCTTGCAAGTGTGTTTCCCGATATGTCATATAGGGTCCAACAATATATCAGGCGGAAAAGAACGACTTACTCCAACCATCTCGATACCGTACTGAATCACAAAGAACAAAGCACTCATTCAACCGCCAAGGATAGGAGGACTGGGCGCCCTGAATGATAGAGAACTTTGGAATAGTCTTGGTGAACGGTAGTAGGCTGACTCGCCATATCCCGACCGCTGAATGAGAATATCTTAATGCTAGAACACCCATCCAATCTAACAATAATGTCTAGTCTTCTCTCTACTCCTTCACTACGTCTAGAGCAGGCGGCGGTAAGCCCGCTGGACTGATGTCCTGATTTGGCGCCAACCGTTCCGGACTCACGATCTCCCCTGGGCTTATTATTTCGCCCTTTTCATTGGCAATAGGTATAAACGAAGCGTCTTCATTTCTCTCGTCTGATCGACCGCGCTCTTCGCTCTCCGTCATGTTGTGCTCTTTGCCGTTCCCATTAGTGCTACGCTCGAAAGCCTCGGGGACCTTTTCACTGAGGTCAATGGCGACGAAAGATTTGGGAAGTTTGACGCTGGACACCGTTAGTACACATTCTTGAGGCAAGTTAACAGCTTTGAGAAAAACTTACGTATGGAATTTGGCGCGAAGAGTCTCGAGGACTTCTTTCCAATCTTGGTGAAGAGTGAGACTGCGGCGAGGCGCGAAGCCAATCATGTGGCGTGAATCCAGTTGTCTACTCATGTTATTAGCTACCGAGGTATACAAGGTTAGAATGTGCAACTTACACATCAAGTGGAGCGAATGCATGACAACCTGGCGATAGCGTAATGCGAATACTGTAATTAAAGGTATGCGGTTTGTCATCGATACTGGCATTCTCCGACTCGTAGAGCTCAAAGTTTATCTGTGACAAGTAGTCGAGCTCTGGGATAGCATTGCGTTCGATCTTGGTCTTGATACCACCCTCCAAGATGCAGTTGAGCAATGTGTAGATGTGTGATTCCTTGGTGAAGTAGAAGAAGCTCTTCGGCATGTCGGATGCCTGAAGCTCTTCCAGGTCCCCAACAATCTCTTTGAGTAGTGGAAGCGATGTAAGCAGGCCGATCTCCAGCTTCTCCTCGCTCTCAATACCGTATTCTTGTGGTCCGATGTAGTCGAACAGGACCTTGCAGAGATGATACATCTCGCGTAATTTGACAAGTCGCGCATCAGTCTGTGCCTTGGACGTCGCGGTCCCGAGACCAGCAAACAGCTTGAAGTACGACTCGTGTACATACGATGGGGGCGCAGGAGGTTTGATGGTAAGCTCAGACTTGCGCCTGAAACCCATGCGATGGGACAGGCTACCGCGCTCATGAGGTTTTTCTGCACTTTGCTCTTTTTCCTTCGCCTCCGCCTTCAGCTGAGCTTCCGATGGACTTGGGCCAACTGGTATCGACTTGCCGGAACTGTTGTCGGGTGTAGTCTGCTTCGACCCGTCCACAACTGATTCTTCATCCACAAAGCTGGCATCGGGTGTAAACACCCATTCAAGGAAGGCGCGGTTGTGTAGGGCGTCGAACTTCATCGTGTCGTAAAGCTCGGATATCTTGCTTGGGTCGACTTTATCAGCATCTCCGAATTCCTTGAACAACTTCTCCCACCGTTCTTTGAACAATTCAGGGCCTTCATTACAGCACCAGCGCGACTGAATGTGGTTAACATTGGTGAATTGAGATTGCCCTGACGATTGGGCTCCGTTTGGTGGAGATGCTAGTGCAGCCAGCGACGAGATTGCTTCGGATTCGATCTTCTTGAAGTTGTGGTTCATAACACGCTGATGGAACTTCATCAGATCCACTACTTGCCGAACGACAATGTAGGGCTCTGGTACGTCTTTTGGCCACGCGAACTGAGGTGGGGCTTTGTCGCCTGCGCGTAGCAAAGTCTTGAGCTTCTTCTTGACCTTGTCCATGACATCCTTTGCCGCGTTCGAGTCGTCGAGAAGGTCCTTGCGAACCGAGATGTGCTCAGAGGGGTATTGTTCCTTTTCCAAGAATGACGCTCCGAATATCTGTGCACTAGTAGTCACCCGTCGCTCCGAGCTACTGAAGATATGAACATCGTCGAGTATATCCCGGTTCATCAACAAGAGATCGTTGCGGAAGTTTGCGCCCATGTCCTGTGTTTGATGTCGAGCGGAGTGAGTAGGCTCACCTCCCCACTTGATAATCAGTTGTAGCTTGTCCAGCACCATGTTGTTATCTTGCGCAGTGATGCGAGACAAGGTAACACCAGACATGGAATCACTCCTGTTTTTAAGTGGCTCAGGTCCATCTTCTTCACCGGTGGCCTCGGTCGTTTCCTTGGCCTCAGCCGTTGGCTCCAGGTTTTGTGCCTCAGGAGTCTCTTCAGGCAAAGTCTCTCCTGGTAGCAGCTCTTCCTTTCTTCGCTTCCGGAACATGGGCTTTATTTGCACTTTTGTTCCAGGCCAAGCGCCCTTTTTGTTCAGATACAATTGCAGCTCGCGCAACTTCTTCGAGTCCTCCAGGCCTTCGTCCAGAGCCAGCTTGACGGCATCGCTCACGCTTTGTAGCGCCACCTCCCCAATCAGTAGCACTTCTGCCTGATGGCCTTTGAGCAGGTCGACGAATGGCTTAGAGTGGAAAGTGTACTTGAACTTCTGCTTTGGTGTGCGATCCGCGTGTCGAATGACCGACACAACACCTTTGAGCTTCCACTGCGCCGCCGTCGCGGGAGGGGGTACGTCGAGATGATCTTCTGACATTGACCTTTCTGGCTCGAGTGGCAGGTCGTCATCTTCGAATGCAGACGGAAGCGCGAGATCAGGCTCAGACGCTGGATCGTCTGGCGTCGAAGTAGAAGTAAGTGCTGTTGGACTCAGCACTGCGGCAGGGTTGGGCTTCTCAAAACTAGGCGAGGATGCGATGGGAGTAGAGCTGAGTGATGTTTCGGGTGACGAAGGCATAGTGTTGGATTGCCGCATGTGATGGAGGTTGTGAGCATGACCCCCCATTCTCGACATGCTAGGACTCTTGAAGAGTTTGCCAAGAGTCTTGCGATGGCTTGAAGAACCCTTTGCAGGAATGTCTGTGCCAGCTTGTGCGTCGGCAGCAGCATGTTGAGCCGCGTCTTTGCGTTGTTTCCGTGCAATCTCTTTCAGGAACATGTCTTTTAGAATGTTGGCCGCCTTGTCGTAATAATCGCCGTTGTCCTTGACGAAGCTCCACCCGTTCACATCGATAACGTAGCTCTGATCTCCAGTGCGCAGCAGATCAAAGCCGCACACTCGCTGGCCAAATCCTTCTGAAATCTTGGCTGCAATAGCGGCCTCTGCCTCGCTCAGCTTTGTGACATATCGGACTTCCTTGCCGCTGGGGTTGCGCTTAACAAGACCATCAACCACTGGTGACTTTCTTGTCTCGGCATGGCAGAAGTTTGGTCCAACGGTGTAGGCTTTGACGTCTTCCGAATTCTCGACTTGCAGGAACTGCTCGTAGATGTAGCTGCCTGTTGGCTCAAGTATGGCTCGCGGCACGTCGAGGGTATCATCTTTTTCCGAGCTCTTGTTGTTGATCTTCCTGAACAACCTGCGGCCACCACCGCCATCCTTCTTGTGGAAGTAGATGTGGATGTTGTGGTCTTCACCGCTCACTGGCTTCTCTACAAATGGCTTGGTAAGGGTGACGCCGTCGACGCGGATGGTGTTGTTGTCATCGATGAGTTCGATGTTCTTGGGAGCCGGGAATCCACCACCAGTGCCGTCTTCAGGCCCTTGGAGCTTCAGCCCTGTCCTCTCATACAGGGCCTTGGCAAACTCAGCCGACGGCAGCTTGGGGCCGCCGTCTCGGCTGACATCGATGCGCTTTGGAGTGGGCACGTTGAGCTTATCGAGTATACCAAGACACAGGCGGCGGTCCCACAGCACCTGCTGCATGGGCAGGTCGTTTACGCAGAAGGGCTTGCGCAGGCGGGTGTAGGCAATGGCCTTGTCGAGGGGGAAGCCATCGGAGAAGAAGGAGATGAGGAAGTCGCACACTGGCCAGTTCTCCACGGCCTCGTCCAGGATGATCTTATCGCCAAAGATCTTGACCTCGAACTCGTCGACCAACTTGCCGAAGATGTTGCGCGCAGGCTTACTGCGGGCTTTGGACTCGAGTGCGCATACGCCGATGATGCCCTTGGTCTGCTTCTTCTCTCGCATGTCTCGGCTCGCCGGGCTGCTGCTGGTGGCCGTGCTTCCGCTGATGCGTCTCTGGGCCGTCCGGCTGCGCGAGCGGCGGGGCTGCCCTGATAGAGGCGGCTGGCTGGTGTGGGGAGAGGCGGGGTGGACTGCTGGGGCCGTGTTGGGGCTCGCGGACGGATTGCTGGCTGCTTGGTGGTCCTGGGGAAACAGCAATTGCGTCGGCGACGTCTTTGTGCCCAGACTGCCATTCTGGCTCGAGGTAGTGACGGACAGCGACGAGGTGGCCGTCGTGGTGCCGTGTGGGTTCTCCATGCGTGCTGCTGTGCAAGGGAAGAGTCAGTGGGTCACAAATCCACGTCCGCAGTGTAGTGTGCATGTGAAAAAGATACGAGGGCGTGTCGGCCCATGACGTACGTACCTTCCGATTCAGAGCCCGCTAACGAACTTCTTCCACTCCAGCTGTAGCCCCGGTTGGAGATGGCAGACACGAACGAGGAAATGGACAGGCGCTTTGATTCTGTCGCGGCGGCAGTGCCCGCGTCAGACCGCGCATGTCGGAAAGAATCCGGCAGCAGCAGAGGGTTTACGGGCGCGCTTGCAAGACTTCCCTGCGTGCTCTCTAGCGTTGGCGTCGCTTGATCCGAGTCGTCGACAGCAGAGCCAGACCAGGCATGTCCAAAGTACTCAAAGAGACTGCTGTCCGAGGCCTTGGAGGGGCGGCGCGCGGGCAGGCTCTGTCGAATCGCCGCTCGTCCAAGCAGAGGCACTGACACACTGGGACGCTCTACGTTGTCGCCGCCAGTCTCGGGCTCGCTCGACTTTGCCTTGCGGCCTGCTGCTGATGCGCCGCTCGCACTCGAGAGTTGTCGCCATGACTGTGCGCTCTCAGAACTCGCTGAACGGGAGAGTGGCTGCTCCATGCTACCACGCCTTAGACCCGTGCGTCGTCGCGGGGTTGATTGGGCAGGGTCGCGAGATGGCTGGCACAATCGATGTATGGCGACAGTATCCTCACAGCTCCTTCATCTCCTTGGGTGCGCGCAGTGGAAGATGACTCTCTGGACAGCAAGGAATTCAACATGGCAATTCACAAACGGTACGTCACTCAGCGCACCTTGGCAGCATGGCCAGGCCCTATGATTCTAATGGACAGACTTGTGCGCCGCATGCATATGCTGTGCCGTTTCGAGCTCTAGATGTCCACTCTCGGGCTGCAGCGAGTCTACATGTGCGCCACGTGTTGCCCATCACATCGGAACGCGTCCCGCCCGGCGTGACTTGTAGCCAGGTTTCGGGTATGCTTGGAGGGCACATACTGGTTGGTGTCTGGAGGAAATCAATTGTAGACTCGGGTCGAGACGTGTTCGAGCAATGTTCAAGGGTCAATCGCACGCTACTGCGCAGACGCGTGGGTGCGCTGTACATTGGGAGAAGGATGGTGAGGCCACTACCCCCATTTGTGCAATGCACGGCGGGAGACAGACGGACCCCTATGATGCATCCATCTCTTGGCGCTGATCTAATCTAATCTGATCTAATCTAATCTTAGTCTGATCTAATCTCGCGTCCCAAATTTTTGGTCGCGCGCCGTCCGAGGTTGCGAGAACACCACTCCATACATGCGCTCCCGTCGTCCTTGCCTAAAACACACATAACATGGCAGGCCCCAAGGTACAGGAAAGTAGCGGCAGTGGTCCAGTGACCAAGCGCCAGAAGACACAGAGCAATGGCGAAACCAGCTCTGCGTTGCTCGTCCGCCAGTCCAAGATATTTGCGCCATTCCGAGTAAGCTCCAACCAGCGACGCCATCACGTACTTGCGCACAACTGACTCCATGGCAGACGGTTGGTCTAGTGTCGCCGACAAGCGTTCCCTTTACCACCCTCCCCCTCGGCAAGACTACCTTCCAGATCACAACCTCGGTCGGCCGCTCCCTCCAAACCTACGATCTCAAGCGCGGCCTCAACCTTGTCTTCATAACTCGACCACAGACGCCCGAGGACATCACTGCGACTGTAGCATGGAAGAAGGTCGTGTTTGCGGCTTGGTCAGGTCTCAAGTCGAAAACCCAGGCCGGCGTGTGGGTTTTCCAGCGCGGAAAAAAGACTGCAGAGTTGGAGCTACCACGCGGCGGCATACAGCGCATCACAAGGCTGGTCGTTCTGGGAGAATGGATTGTAGGATGCGGCAAGACCAAGATCGAAATTTGGAGGACTGCTACCTTGGAGCACTACACGACGCTACAGGGCGCCTCTTCCAGTGCCCTCTCTGGCTGCATCTGCAACATGCCTACCTACTTGAACAAGATATTCGTGGGCAGAGCCGATGGTTCTGTTGAGATATGGAACATCAGCACCGGGAAGCTGCTCTACACACTCCTTCCGCCAGCAGCAGACTTTGGCGCCGTGACTGCACTACAGCCGACGCCCGCGTTGTCGCTCCTCGCTATCGCGTACCAATCAGGTCCAATCACGATACATGATATCCGTGCAGACAAAGAGATTATGCGCCTGAACACGGGTGGCTCGCGGAAACACGCAGTGACTTCCATCTCCTTCAGGACCGACGGACTGGGTGCCGGCGACGATGGACGCGAAGACGGTGTCATGGCAACAGCTAGCCATGAAAGTGGCGACATCACCTTCTGGGACCTTAACAAAGGCGGCCGTAAGACCGGAACTCTTCGAGGGGCTCATGGCCCGCCTCCCTCTGCGAGCGGAGGTGTCGGTGGTGGAATCAGCAAGATTGAATTTCTCCCCGGGCAGGCAGTCGTTGTGTCGAGTGGCTTGGACAACTCCTTGAAGAGCTGGATCTTCGACGAAACACCCTTTTCGTCTCTGCCGCGCATCCTGCATTCTCGCGGCGGGCATGCTGCGCCAGTCTCAACTCTCCGCTTCCTTCCTTCCAACTCGGATGGCTCTGATGATGTCGGTAAATGGCTTCTTAGCGCGAGCAAAGACCGAAGTCTGTGGGGCTGGAGCTTGCGACGAGATGGACAAAGCACAGAGCTCAGCCAGGGTGCTCTCCAGAAGAAAGCAAAGAAGATGGGGCTGCTCAATGGAAACTCTGAGACGTCCAAACATCATGTCAAGTTGGAAGACCTGAAGGCTCCCGCAATCACCTGCATTGCCTGTTCTCTCAATCGCGACGGTGGCATGGGTGCGATGCCTGGCGTAGCGGGCATATGGAACAACTCATCCAAAGTAAAGGGTCAGGACAAGAAAGCTGTAGAGGTCAATATGACTGGGTGGGAGAGTATCGTCACAGGGCACGCCGGTGACAAGACTGCAAGAACCTGGTTCTGGGGCCGTAAACGAGCGGGTAGATGGGCTTTCGACACAGGCGACGGCACAGAAGTCAAGAGTGTTGCAATCTCATCTTGCGGCACATTTGCTTTGATCGGATCTGCAGGTGGCTCCATTGACATGTACAACCTTCAGTCTGGCCAATTCCGACGCAGATTCCCCGCTCGACTCACTCCGGTGGAAGCAAAACAGCACAAGCTCCGACAGTTACAGGCCGAAGAGGCTCTGGATTCTGCGGAAGATGCTCCACGAAAGTTTGCAAAGGGAGAAGGCAAACATAAAGGAGCCATCACTGGTCTTGCTGTAGATGCTCTCAATCGCACGCTCATAAGTTGTTCCGACGATGGCAAAGTCAAGGTAAGTCAAACAATCGTCTTGCTTAACTACGGGTGACTGACAGATGTTGTAGTTCTGGGATTTCGCTACGGGCATTCTGCTTCATGAGATTGACTGGTACCCTATGACGAAGATCAATGGTCTGCGCTACCACCGCAACAGTGATCTGATAGCACTGAGCTGTGACGATGGCTCGATCCGCGTTCTGGACATCACGACTAAGAAGCTTATTCGAGAGCTATGGGCATCTCAATCTCATGCTGCGTTACAATCTCTCGATTATACCTTCTCGAGTGACGGCCGATGGATCATCTCTGCAGCCTCAGACTCCACCATCAGAGTCTGGGACTTACCAACTGGCCATCTTATTGATGCTATGAAGCTGCCCAAAAAGTGCAATACCGTGGCATTCTCACCTTCGGGCGAGTTCCTTGCCACCGGCCTGGACGGCGAAGTTGGTGTGCATATCTGGGCAAACCGAACACTCTTCACGCATGTATCAACTCGTCAAATAACAGAGGACGACATTGCCGAGGTCAGCGCGCCAACAGCATCTGGCGAAGGCGGTGTCGCCATTGTTGAGGCTGCTACTGAAGAGCAAGCGGAAGAGGAGGATCAGGATGAAGTTACAGTTCCGGTCATGGACCAACTCAGCGACAAGATCACAACATTGAGCTTGGTTCCAAAGTCCCGCTGGCAAACGCTCCTACACCTCGACGTCATCCGTGCCCGCAACAAGCCCAAAGAGGCTCCGAAGGCTCCAGAAAAGGCTCCCTTCTTCCTCCCGTCACTTGGTCAAAATCAGGTTTCGGGGGCAGAGAACAACGCTCTCGCGCCGCTCGATCAAGACCCAAAGTCTCGCATCTCCAGTTCTGCGCTTGCTTCGCGCTCTAGCGCCGCCACTTCCACTGATGTCTTCAGCCGTCACCTTGCACATGCGACCGAAACTGCCGATTATGCCCCTCTCCTAACTCATCTCGCTTGGCTCCCGCCCTCAGCAGCAGATATTGCCATTCGCACGCTTGACACAACGGAGCCTTATACAGAGCTACGAACGTTCATCGAGGCCTTGACCGCAAGATTGCAACAAGGCCGAGACTACGAGCTTGTGCAGGCCTGGATGAGTGTATTCCTACGTCTACACGGAGACATTGTTGTCAAGGACGCTGACCTAGTGGGCGAGCTAAGAAAATGGCAGGAGGAGGCAAAGAGAGGACGCGAAAGGGTGGGCGGACTAGTGGGATACAGCGTCGGTGTAGTAGGATGGGTTAGAAGTGCGAGATGAGTGTTTTATACGTGCATTTAGCTTGGAATGATGTATATGCTCTTGTTCGCAGCTGCCGCTGGGACACCGACAAAAGTGGCGTGCAAATCAAACAATCAGGTGGTCTTTCGTTGTCATTGTATCCCGCCGATCATGCGCGATGGGTGATATCCAACAATATGCTTCTCAGGGAACCATGATACACCTCTTGAGTTTGCCACCACATAATTGACAGAGGAACGGAACACAGGGAAGACTGGGAAATTCCGATGCTCGGTTGCATTACATAAACTTGAATCAAGATGGAAGTGGTGATGGTCGTCAGGAACAGTGTTGTACGTGAGTATGACACGCTCTGCAGTCACCCCTTCTCCACCATGACATCACAGCAATTTACCTCATCGCGATGATAGAAATTGAACACGACTGGAGCTTCTACCCCTCCTACCAATCCATCTTCCACTGCTCTTCCTTCAAATCAAACCAAACCAAACTATTACACCAACCAAATCTTACTCACACTTCATCATGCCTCGCAACGGAGACGGATCTTCAGACAACGGCCCCATTGAGGCCGGCCAGGACGCCGTCCACGGTGCTTCCGGAGACGTACGTGCCCCCATCTCCTAACAAGACGTGTGAGAAGCCCGACGCTGACCATATAGCAGGCAACTCTCCAGCACACAAAGAACAACGTCGCTCCCATGCCGGAGATTGAGAAGGGCGAAGGTACGACTCGTCTGCCCCACTTACCCCTCATCCACCCAAACGACAGCAAAGAAGGAAAACAAATGTTGTAAAAGGAATGCAAAGACTGACATGAGGTAGCTATCGAAGGCATGAACGCCTCTGGCGCCGGCGACGCACCGAAGAAAGGCCACACCGGCCAAGGCTCAGCAGCTGCCGACTCGAACAAGCCTGCGCCTGTCGACCAGGTCACCAAATAAGCAAGGTCCCTGAACAAAGCTATCATGGTGTACTGTACTGCGTAAAGCCCGCAGTCTAGGAAGAAGTTCCGATGCAAGCAAGGGTACTCTCACAGCCAATGGATAATATGGCTGGCTGGCTAGCAGGCAAAGGGAGTAACATCTACATGCAGTACGACGACGGACTCCGAGTAACATCGGTAGTTTGCGTTGCATTAACACCGCACATGCAAGGGCCCAGATAGCTACGACTGTAACGAATGATAAACCCACAAATGTAAAATGCCCCCCCATTCTGTAGCAACATGTTCTAGATCCGGTGTTTGTGGGGCAGAGCGGTGTACAACGTCGTGCGGTGTAGTGTTGTTTTTGCATGCCATGGCCCTGCGACGCCAAAATGGTGTTGAGGATCTCGAGCCGGTCTCTTCTCTGCGCATGCGGGTAAGCGAAGACCGATAAGCCCCGCGCACACACTTTGCAAAGACTAATTCCTCTTGTAACGGGGGAGGGTCTAGCACGGATGAGATGAGCTGAGCTCAGCAGTTGCAAGTTTATGATTACTTCGTATTGCGGGTTCTTTGTCTTCCGTAACACCCTATGAATAGACTTTCGTGAGTGCCTGGTCACGTCATCGGACGACCTAGAATATGTTGGTGTCAACTGGGCTGGTAGTTTTGAGTGGAGGTTGTCGGCGTCAGCCTGCATGGGAGGTGTGTCTCGCCTCAGCTGAGCCGGACACCGAAGTGGAGGTGGGATGCTTAGCGTTGGAAGGGGGGAGAATGGTGGAGAACCAGTGACACACTGGAAGTGGGCAGAAGGTTACTCAGCCAAAAACTCATGGACAAGGCTGAACAGAGAAGACGATGAGAAGACATCACAATGCAAAAGACAATCGTGTAAGTGAATAGTAGATCATGGTATTTGGCCAGATATGGCACCAGCCCTTGGTGTATCTTGTCCGCCATAGGTCCCATCCAGGAAACAATATCCAGAAAGGTTACCAAGTCTAAACGAAACTGTTGCTACAAGAGTGTACAAGCTCAGAACGCCGTCCCACGCCCGGTAGTGATGCCACACCCCATGTTTTCCCAACCCAGTGTCCCTGTTAACCTCAATGATCGCACCTTACGCCTGCCCAATTGCCTAGGCCTAGAAGACCTTGTCAGCCGTGAACCACAGCCACCATCCACCAACTCAGCTTGCTTCTTCACCCCCTTTGTGGATTTGGCGACAGCGATAGTGCTAATGTTGTCCCGCTGCGAGGGCCTCGTCGCTAACCGAAGTTGCGCCAGAGGCACTCTGCAAGTCGTTGAACTTTGCATCAAAGCCGTCAAGAAAGCCACAAGAGTTTGAGAAAGAGCTGTGGTCGAAGGATGCTGGACCGAAGACATCGACTGAAGAAGAGTCGACCATGCTAAAAGCGGGTTCCATTGGAGCAGTCGTTGTTGGACTGCACTTTGGGAAGGGTTCAAAGTCGAAGAAGTTTTCCATGACGACAGACTTCTCATCGACTGGAGCGTAAGGTTGAACAGAGAAAGGTAGGCCCAGATCGCTGGTAGAGAGGTTCCCGAAATCGACTGACACGGCAGGTCGCACAATATCGCGGCAGGATATTGTGTCGAGTCGAATTCGGGGGAGGCCTCAAAGCTTGACGGGGGAGTCTCTGGTTGGCAGGATGAGTCGCGGGGTGAGTCCATCGAGTCCATGGACTCGGGAGGGCTGGGGAAGGAGGTTGGGATCTGCGCGGGGCAGATGGTGTCGAGGGAGTCGCTGGGTGGTGTAGCTAGGTCGAAGACTTGTTGTGGTGCCTCGCCAGGGTACTTGGAGCGGTAGTATCGGAGCTCGGCCTCCATCTGGGCCATCTTTTGCTTGTAGGCCTGCATGCTGGCCTCGAGCTCGTCCTTCTCCGTCTGCAGAACCTCGTATTCTTGTCGCTTGCGTTCGCGCGAGTTGTGGGCGGCGAGGCGGTTGCGCTTGACGCGTTCTATCCGCCGTTGCTCCTTCTCGTCCTCGGTCTTTGCGCGCTTGCGTGGGGGCAGGCTGGTCTTGGGCTCGGGGAGCACCTGGCCCCACGACTTGCGCTTCTTGACGGGCTTGGAGCCATTGCTCTCGGGTGCGGGTGTCTGCGATGCCTCTGACGACGTGGACGAGTGGTGTGCGGGCGAGGGCGAGTGGTCGTAGTTCTCAATCATCTCCATCTTGATGGTGGTGGGCATGGCCTCGAGCGATGGTTGGGGAAGAGGCGTCGAAGTCATGGCCGGGTTGTTCATGGTTTGGGAAAACAGACTAGAGTCGAAGGTGTACTGAGCCATGGTGAAGTCGATAGATGACGGGGCTATGAGCGGGCATAATGGTTGATTATCACCAAAACCCGGGCTGTGCGGCGAAGAGGACAGGTGGCCTTCACGTACCCTTTAATAGGCAGCTGCCAAGCGCACTCTTGGACCCCTGGTACGCTTGTCCGCATTGGGCGTCACGCTAATTGAGCCCCCTCCGACACACGTCCCTCCCCCCTCTACGATACGCTAGGCACTCAGGAACTCAGCCGCCCGCCCCGTCGTTTCACGGCCCAAAGTCAGGGGACTGCCGTTGCAGGTTGCAGTCTTCGTCCTACAACCTGCCGGATTCTGCTCCTGCATTCATGGCCCGCCTCTACCACTGTAAGACGACCGGGGCCGCTATCCCACACTTCCGCCTCTCTTACCTCTCGAGAAGGCGTAAACGGCTTGATCCAACTCCGATGTGTAATCGAGGCGTAGCACGACCTGGTATTAGCCGTCTCCTGCTCGACCCACTTGTATCACTCGGTGCACCTCAGTGGCGACACGAAACAAGTTCAATGTAGCATGTCGTAAGATGCCGTCAGCCAAACCCAATACGCCCCCCAACGCCGCGCTGCGTCGAGTTCCCCCCTCCCCCCATTATTGCCCTCAATATGCTCGTATGCTTCATGCACGGCTCGTGTAGATGAAAGTCCGACGCCGTTTCCTTCTCGAAGCATCTGCACCCCATAGTTTCAATCTATTTTGCCGGTTCGCCAACTATTCCACCCACACATCTTCATATCCCCACACGACCTTGCAATCTATCGCGACTTCCAGAGTGCGGCCCTATTGCCGGAAGATTTGCGCATCCTGGGGTAAAGTTCCTTTCTTCGTGGAAACACCAGGGAATCTGCACAGAAGCTTAGCCATAGCTTCCCTTAATTGTTGCTGCTCAAAACTCAAGTGTCACACGAGTCCCTTTGCCTCCGCCTCTTCTGGAGCAAATGGTTCCTGGCAAGTTTCTGAAAGTTTCCGCTTGAGCTTCACGAGCATGTGAGACGGAGCCTCTCCGGTAGTAAGAAAATAAACAGCCGTGCTGCGTTCATTCTGCTCGCATAATCCTGCAGCACCGAAATTACTTTTGGCTATCGCTCTCTTGTCATCCTATCTTTCGCTGCCGGTCACGCAATGGACTGATTGCGCACGAATCTGGTCTTGAACAAACATGGTGTGCGTACCACTGGGCTAGCGTCTCATGCGTTCTTTGTCGTGGGCATCGCCGTCTGCTCCACCAACCGACTCGTCACAGTTTCAGGCACCAGAATTCGGTCCTATCGCATCAGAGCCGCCTACACTGCAGCGATCTAGATCTTACCACCGAATTTCTTGACTCGCTACACATGATCTACATCAGTAATACTGCCGCCTACCGAGCATCTTCTAACGGGCTTCTCAGGAGAGCAGGTGGCCCTTATCAGCACTGCAGTGGATCAGATGGGCACTTTTGATGGTAGGACAACAAGTCAGTACGGGCCGACGCTCGTAGAGCTGATGCGTGGCAGTCTAAGAGAGGATAGGGAGCAGTACGAAGGCGTCCACGAAGCAAGTATTGCGCTTACGCAGCAGCCTCGAGCCCACATCAACATCGTAACGAGAATGCTGCCGCCTGTTCAACGTCATGCGATGGCAATACCCCAACGGCTTGTAAGAAAACGAGCATTTTTATAGAAATGGTGTTGCGAGCCGAAGCAAAGCCAAACTAGGCATCAGGTTCATAGCAATAAGATCGCTGCTGGACAATAAGATCGCTGTTGGACGTGCGGTGCCGCTCATCGGATAGGCACCAGCTTAGAAAGTTGGCTATCGCGAGCTTCTCCAAGACTAATAATACCACAAGGTACCAGCACAACCTGATATTCGCTCATTCTGAGCATCATCAAAGCTTTGTTCCAAGTCGTGCCTCTGATTCCAGTGAACCAGACCCCGATGGCTCGCTCACTAAGCACTTCTCACAGTCCATGCTCACAACATCCATATATTAGAGTAAAGACCTTGTTGCCATATCATAAGGCCACTTGCGTGAATGGGTTCTGAGGGGTGAGACCTCACTTACCACGACCACAAACTTGGATTGAACTTCACGTCGAACAAATAAAAGCAGTACATTGTATATAACGAACGATGTAGAGCCATGTTGGTGCGGCCTCCATTCAGGTGTAGTAAACGGTGAGATAAACTCGATCGAGTCCCTGCCCTTATGTACAGGACCTGTTGGTATATCGTACGCCAAATCGCCATGCTGGAATCAGTGCCGGTATCTAAGACAACATGTGAGTGCATAGGTTCCTGGGTTTCCGTCTGGCTTGCATGTCTCAAACCGGGACGCCCACGAAGCCTATCTTCGGTCTCACTCTTGCACCATCGGTGCTCTCCCCGCCCCATTGACTACGCCATTCTTGTTCCTCAGCCTTGACTTGCTCCAGAGCTTCAAGTTCTTCGGGTTTCATTTTCAGCCTGTCTTCGTCGTCCACGTCTGGTAAGCCATTGGTGCCAACATCGACAAAGTCACCGTCGGGGCCGGGTATACCTAAGCCGGCGAAAGGAGGCTGTTGGAAGACAGAGTCGACCACGAGGTATTTGCGCCGGACCAGCAGAGGCACGTCAGTTTCTTCGTCGGGGACCTCTTCCCATCGTGCGTGTGTGGGCTGTGTGACCTTTGGATAGCACATCAGGTTGGTGTGTGGATCGTAGACACCAGTGAGGTTTGCTTTCCGTAGCTTAGAGAGGTTCGAGTTGAATCGACTAGGATATGTTAGCTCTGCTGGTTACAGACGGGTCGATGGGAGGTTTTGCTTACCTTGCGGCTCGTCCATGCTCAAATTGCCAGTTAGCAGAGGTTATATTGACCTTCCGCTTCCCGGGCACAGGCTTTCCATTTGCGGTTGGCACACTGGGCACACCGGTATGATAAACACTACTAGCACCATGCCAGGCGACGTATTGGTTCTTGTTGTATGGCTCCCCGGGAGGCGGTAACCTGTCGTTGGGGTCTGCAAGCTCGCCTTCGACCGCGCCGCTTTCTTTTGCTGCAGTAACATAGTAGTCGTCGATGATCCTTTTACCACCGATGATGATACGAGCGCCAAACTCACGGAAGACGGATCTGGCTGTGACGACACCAATGGCACGACCCTTGTACGAGTGTGGGATGATGTCGCGGTCGATCAAGTCCCTCTTCTCGGAGTCGTCGATGATGATCTTGTAGAGCTTCATGTGTTTTGTGAAGAACAAGTAACTATCCCTGAATCCACAACAACGAGCGGGTTCTGTTGACAGCATGTACTGCCGGTCGCCTCTGCCCTTGATGGTGAATATGCGCACACGGTAGTCTCGTCCGCCCATGAGGTTGCCGAGTTTGTCGACCTTCTGCTCGCCTTCCTCGTCTTCCGGTAGGTCAACCTCATCGTTGACTACATCCATCATGTTGCCCTCCTTGTCAATAGGGACGCGTGTCGTATGAGATGGCCCTCCTTTTGGTGGCCGTCCTCGACCTCCGCCCGACGGCCGTCCCCGCCTGCGCTTGACAGGAGTGCCGCCTTCGGAGTTGTCGGGTTCAACAGCATTCCAGTCTGGTGGCCTGTTCTTGGGAGGGCGACCAAGACGCTTCTTGCGGGGAAAGGGCTGGATGACTGCTGGAGACGGCGAACGCTCAGAGGGTGCAGCTTCCTCGTCGCTTCCCTGAGCCGCCGAGTCGGCTTCTTCCTCTTCTTCCTTGGGTGTGTCGGCGCGCGATTCCGGGGCGTCTACCATTTCCTCGTCACTGTCCTGCTGAGGCGTTGCGCTGCGAACAGGCGTACTGCGACGCGCTGCAGCTCGAGAAGGGCGACCACGCGCCATTGTGGCTTGTGGAGAACGATGCTGGTGTGGCGCGTCTGGAGCTGGCGGCGGTGAGTCTGGCGTACGTATGGCGACTCTAACTTGGATACGCGAATAGAAATTGGGTGAAGGGCGGCGTTGTTGGTTGGTGATGCGCTTGCACTCCCACGACTGCTAAGGACCGCGACGTGAAGGAGCTAAGCAAGGGTCCGGTGCACGGGTCGTATTCATCACGTGCAATGCTCCAGCTAGGCGTTGTCCATTCTCGCCTTCTCAACTTCAACTGTGTGTTCTTGCACATCTCACCAAAGATATGCGACCGTCATCAATGAGAGTGAGCACTCCAATATCTCCATGCGATACATGTCAATGCACGATGCTTGTCGCTGGGTTGTGTTATCAAACTCCTCAGCATACCTAGTGTATCGCTACCTAGGTATTCTCTGTATCCCGAGATTCGGTTCTGACTTCCTCGATCTGCGACCGAGCTGATCCTGCCCAACATATCATGACGCTCTTGCAACTTGCCTGCCAGGGCCATGTCAAGTCAGCTTGGCAGGACCTGACCCGTGTGTCAACAAACATGGCTCAAGAGTCAGGAGCCTTGGACTCGGGAGCCATACGCATGTACTCGCTCATAGCCCCAACCGCTCAATCGATTTCGTAGCCTTTCGCACACTCTCGAGCCTATAGTGCATGACCAGGGTAGCAACGAACAGCCACCATGCCTCTCGATCGCCTCATCAAGGCGAAGAAGAGCGTTTCGGATATCTTCGCTCGCATGAGCGGTGCTCCGTGAGCGACAGTCTTTCCTCTCCCATCTTTAAATGCTGACTGCTTCAAGGATCCAGTCATGTTCTCCTGAGCGGAATGAGAACGACGCACCAGGTCGGGAGACTACGGGTCTATGTTCAACAGGAGCAAACTCCACGGTACCAGATCCAAGTGACGAGTCACCTAACAAGGACACTTCATCGGTGCGCAAAGGTTTGATTGGGTCGTTACGAAGGCAAAAGCTGCGAAGCATTAGCTCATTAAGGAGTCTGCGGTCGCCTACCAAGACCAAGCAGTCTGACACACCTATATCACCACTAGCTGAAGTAGGTGTCCCTTCATATCGTGCAAAATGTCTGCTGAAGTAGTTTCTTACAGGGTCCTCATACCCCAAAGCACCGCCCGAATTCATCACTCGTGCTTAACTTCGAGGAATCACCCCCTGACAAACCAATATTCGATCTCGACCACAAAGACTCCATCACCTCAAGCGTGGAGGTCCATCACTCCTCGCCCGTACCTGTGCCGACATCTGAAAAACAGCACCAGCGATCATTTGTCGACTCATCGCTCATTCCTTTTGGAACTGTACCGCTTTCACCAGCTCCCATCCAGAGAATCCTGGAGCTGGACCAGACTGCGAGCCCTCCGTCACCAACGTCCAGCCTGGTGTGCAACCCAGCCTCAGAAACGATGAGAAGTACTGCATCAACAACAAGTGCTTTCTCTGACAGTCTTCATGATGCTGGTATATACATCGACGAACCTATTGTCAGTTACGACGATTTGGAGCCCAATCATCTGCTCCCCAACGAAGCCCTCATGACAGTTGACAACACCGGAGAGCCACGACAAACACTAGTCGGCGAAGAGCCGTCTTCTGTACATCGCTTGGAGAACTCATCGGACCACAAGATAGACGATGAGCAAGTTAGCACAGAAGGCAGTTCCACCAACATAGCACCAGATGCGACAAACGAGAACAAGATGGTAGAAGAGCACGCAAGAGCCATACTCAATAGAGTCTACTACGCGAAGACCTATCGTCGAGCAGATGGGGAATGTCGACTCAGAATCAAGCTGTTCGCTTCCGAGTCCGAGGATGGCGACGAAAACGACGCCAGAGGGGATGACGAGTCGCCGTTCGAATTTGTTGGTCCTCAAGCAGACAGATTAGTATCTGAACTTGGCACCATTCTTCAGGCAAATGGGTAAGAAATGTCACCGAAAAAATTGCATATGAGCCATACACTGACTTTGTTCACGTACATTGTAGGATAATGGCTACATCTGATGACAAGATTGACGAGGCGTTTGCAGCGGGAAAACTTCCAGCATATCTAGACATTGCTCTTGACGAGGACAACGCCAGGATTGCGCAGAGCCACCTCCACACCCCGACAAAAGTGGAGAAGCGCGATAGCACCTGGGGCCAGCATACCGGACTCTACGATGGCTCGGGCTATGGGGCGGGATCCAGCTTCCGCAGTGTGACGGATGTGACTGAGATGACAGATGTGTCTCCCACACACATCCCTGGAACACTCTCAGATCACGAGGATGAAGTTCCCACAATCATTCGCAGGCTGTGGGACAAGACCTATTGTCACAGTCTTGATACGGACTTTCCTGGACAGGCTACTGCGGGTGATGCAGCAATCTCCGAGTGCGCAGGAGCAATCTGAGAGCAAACTCAGGGACTACAAACTCGTCCAGGGTATGCTGGATCCTCGTGGCAATGCATAGATCATCAAGTATGCGGGTCAATATGCAAGATCGGTTAGGATCGCTGGGTCGGGCCGTAAGAGGTTTGATCATGACAGAACCGGAAGGGTACATGCGGCATCATTCATAGAAAACAGCACCATTCCATTGATAGAGTCTCTGTGGCTGCCAGTGCAATTCACCAGCTCTTCAACGTACGCGTCTTCCTGCTTATCCCATACATGCGATGCAGGGGACTCGCATTCCTTGACTCTCGTGATGACACGACGGCACCCAATAGCCGGACGTACAATAGACGTCAAAGTGTGCAGATGATCCGAGTCTTGCATCAGTTAGTCGGACCAGCGGTAATCTAAAGCAGCGAAAGACCGGGCTGCAAAGGGTATTCTGGAGAAATCAGGCCATGTCGGCCATGCTACTTACCCGAGTTTGGGCGAATTGACTAGGGTGCGGAGTGGATCAGCAAAGGTATGCGGAACTGCTCGTACGATGTTTTGCGTCGGCGGTGGATAGCAACATGATCCAACACATGATGATTACGCTGTGGTGTGAGACGACGTTTGTGCGCCAGCCTAGACGAAGGAGCTATTGGCACCTTTAAAGGTCTGACGGCGGGCGTCTTGGGCATGGAGGTGTCGGCTTGTCCATTTTGCTGTCACGTTGTCCCTCGATTTGCTCCGCGTGAAGTTCAGTATGCCCGGTGTAGATTATAGTTCTTGCTGGGAGAACGCCAACGACATTGTCGTTGTCGGCTGCGGTATCATCGGCCTGTGTACCGCGTACTACCTCACGGAAAGTGGAACGACGGACCCAAAGACGATTCACTTGGTTGATTCGAGTCCGGAGTTGTTCCAGTGCGCGTCTGGCCTTGCTGCGGGGTTCCTCAGTGCCGACTGTACGTATGGGAAGCTTTCGTCGCGTCTGAGACGGGCGCGGCGCGTCATTTACAACCTAACCACATTATCTGACCATGAAACAGGGTTTGCTCCCTCGGTATCATCGCTTGGCACTTTATCTTTCAAGCTCCATGCCGACATTGCCAGCGCGCACTCTGGACGCTCAACATGGGGTTACGCGCAGTCGACTGGTATCTCCCTTTCGCAAGACAGCGAATCGGCCATTGGCGGTAGCGGCGAAGACTGGCTCGAAAATGGAACGAGCAGAGCACAGCTAGCAAACCACAACAAGCCCTGGGGAGAGCAGGCCGCCAGCCCGGAATGGCTTCGGCGTACACAGGAAGGCACCATGGAGGTCATTAGTCGGGATGGTACCACGGCACAGATCGATCCCTTGCGATTCTGCCAATGGCTACTAAAAGAGGTCAAGGAAAGGGGAGTGCGGATACACCAGCCTGCGAGGGCGACAGCAATCGTCAAAGACGCAGACGACGTCTTGTGTGGGTTGAGAATTTCAACGAGCGACGATGCTGAATCGGACACCGAGGGTGAGACACCAACCGACGACTACAACATTACTTATCGCGGCTAACAATTTGTCACAGTGCCGTGCACTCGCCTCGTCATCACTGCTGGCGCATGGTCCCCTCGTGTTTTCGGCACCCTCTTCCCATCATCCAAAACACGCATCCCCATCTCCCCGTTAGCTGGCCACTCGCTGCTCGTTCGAAACCCACACCACAAGCCCGAAGAGCTCGACAAGGAAGTCTGCCACGCAGTCTTCGCAACAGACACACTTGGCTTCTCGCCAGAATGGTTTGCGAGACTGGGCGGAGAATTGTACCTCGCAGGGCTGAATAGCACAAGCATACCGCTGCCAGACGTTGCGACGGATGTCAAGGCTAGCGACAAGGCCATTGCGCAGTTGAGACAGTGCGCAAAAGTCATGATGACGAATGTTCCGGGAAAGGACATGGAGGTTCTGAGGGAGGGCTTGGTACGTTATTATTCTAGGAGCAGGATTATGGACATTGACTAACTCTGCGGCAGTGCTTCCGTCCAGTCACGTCCAGCGGCCGACCTATCGTATCGCGAATACCAGACGACAAGCTTGGAGGAGTCAAGACCAAAGAAAAAGAGAATGGAGGTGTTTACATAGCGGCCGGCCACGGTGCTTGGGGTATATCGCATGCGCCTGGCACTGGGCTTGTGCTGTCTGAGATGATAGAAGGACGGGAACTGAGCGCAAAGATTGAGGCGCTGCAATTGCCATCGTGAACTTTGATACTCGATGAGAAATTGAATGGATCATAGCGCTTCCCAAGTGTCTGGGGTCTTCTCATTGGCAATGTATGGCGGTGAATATGCTCTGATACCGACAGCATTGCGTGCACAGGGCTTTCTGAACAGCTTACGCTTTCCCAGTGATGTACGCCTTCCGGCGTCAAGCGGACGATCCGGTTCTGGAGATCTGTCCCTCATCTTCTTAGCGAGTATGTCAGACGTGTTTCCCAGTGAACGCATTCGTGTGTTTAAACACGTTCTTTAACATCCTTTAACTTGGCTAGTGAAACATGCCTCAGAAGTAATCCCTCCAACAGCAGCAAACCGTTATATACATAAGAGGATTCCGCTTGTGTCATCACGATCTGATAAATGGAGTATATGTCTGACTCGTCAAATAGGTATGTTAAGAGTCTGTATTCATAGACACTTCCCCATCTTCGTGCTATCTATGCTCCACCAAAAGTGGTTAGCGCAAGTACCTTGGTAACCCAGCCCATCAACGTCGTTTGGTCTCACGTCGTCCTGTATTCCCATCTCATGCTATCTTGCTTGGTGTCATTCCCCTTGTATCACTTGATAATTTTCTCCGTACACTCATTGACGCCGTATCGAAGACAAGCCTTGACCACCACGCTTCGTTTTTGTTTACTGAAACCATGTTTGATCTGTTGACAGAGGTCCAGGATGGCATTAAGGTTCTTTGACTTATTATCGTCGATGATCTTATTGCCGTCAATATTGATCTGGTCAGTTTTGTTGCATTCGCCACTGATACCCGTGATGCTGAGCCTTTCCAGTCTGTCCAAGCCTAGAATAGCATCCAGTTCAAATCCGCACAGATACTTGTCCAGTGCAAGTGTATGGATGGTTGGAATTTGGGAGCTGTACAAGCGTGTGTCCAAACGCAGCAATGGCGCATACAGCGTGAGGTTGAGCTCGCGAATTTGTGGCGCGTATGGCATCATAGAACCGAAGAGGCTGTTACACGTTTGCGCAAGTTCACAAGCAATAGTCTGGGATTCGCTGTTTTCAGATCCGGAAAGAAGCTGCTTCCGTTGCCCATTGACGTCCCCTATTGTGGCCTTTCGGACTGTAAGGTGGAGTTGCAACAAACAGGTGTGCAACAAGGTCAACCGACGACCAAGAGCTACGCCATCGTCGAATTCGAAATGAGCTGCCTCCAGCAGACAGGAGAGAAGTTCGCTTTGCAGCTCTTTGTTGACAAGGCAAAGAGGGGGAAGAAACGGGGCAGTCTTCCTAGGTCTGTCTCCGAGCCAAAGCTCGTACTCTCGAGAGAATTGCAAGTGAGGCCAGTTCCGACAGGCTATCGAACTCTTTTCGTCTAAGAAGTACTGATCGTAAACCAAGCAACGAAGTTCCTAGTAGTGCACAAGAGTTAGTATATGGATACCAAATGATGAGCGTGATGATATTCGTACAGCGGGTAGGTCCATGAAGAGGTGGAATGTGGGCTGAAAACACATGTCGTCCATGTATGGATTCAGTGCCATGAGGAGTCCTTCGAGGGTGCCCGTGTGGTCGAGTTCAGTGTTGTGAGTACTAGGATTTTTGGTTGGAACCATATTGTAGTCAGAGGCGGTTGTGACTAAGTTGGCGCCTGATGCAGAACACGTGCAGTTTGTGAAAGAAGTGGCGGGCGGAGGCAATACCTGTTGAGACTAGGGGACTGTCTCACAGGCCGCCGTATGTGAATGGCCTCGGGAGCGCAATGCGCAGAAGCAGGTACCGAGACAGCCGGGTCCGAGGCGATGCGCTAAGGACAGTCTTCGCCTGAACCCCGCCCGTCATGCCTGGCCCCGAGCTCGACAGCCCGCCCCGAGTCTGCATCTACAAAACGTTTCTCGAACTGTAGATTCACACAGCTGCGTTATCGTCAAGCTCGGTCCTCGTACTCGGCTTCTCGGCCTGAATCGACCTCCAACTCCACTGGCGTCCGAGTTGCCACCACCGGCCGTTTGTCATACCAGATTCTCCTTCTCTAGGACCACAACAAGAGTAAAGTGGCTCTTGGCGTCCTTGGCACGACACCATTTTCAAGCCTACCAAGGCCTCTTATCACGTCTTGACATGGCTCGTGTGCTGCTTCGCTCGGCTCCACTCTGTTATTGGCGGGTACAGCGAAAGCTTCGTATATTGCCGGCTCGACTTGTCCATATGCAGCAGGTCCAAAGAGCTGAGCATGCAAAGACGTCAGCAGGATCTGTGGTCCTGGTCGCTGGGCCGGACACAGCGACAGAAGAGATGGTGACAAGTATAAATTGCGCAACGTACCCGGCAAGTTGCGAAGCACCATTGTCTTCTCAAGCTCACTGATCAAACATAATGGCTGTTCTGAAGTCAATTGCCGTAGCCGCTGCGTGCGCTGTAGCAGTAGATGCAGCAGCTGTCCAGCCTCGCCAGTACAAGACACTAGTCGATTCGGTATGCGATTCATGACAGCATGTGCTTCTCTCCACTAACGCGCACAATAGCAATCTCTACGTGACGCTATTCACATCGACAACCTGTACGCAAAAGCGGAGAAGCTCCAAGAAATCGCATACAGTACCCCCGGCAAGAACCGCGTGATTGGCAGCCAGGGCCACGAAGACACGGTCGAATACATCAAAGGACAACTCGAAGCATTCCCAGACTATTACGATGTATACACCCAGGATGTGCCACTCTCCATCGGATACAACGCCACTCTCAGCGCCAACAACAAAACTATTGAGGCTTTCGCTGTGACACTTGCTCCAGGCGGCAATGTGACTGGTCCGCTTGTTGCCATCCCTAATCTTGGATGTAACGAGGTAAGATCAATTACTGCATCTCCAGTAGCAACATTAACGCCATCTAGGAGGACTTCCCTGAAACCCTTGAGGGCTCCCTCGCTTTGATCCAGCGTGGCACTTGCTCGTACGGTGAGAAGGTGCAACTGGCGGCTGCTAAAGGCGCTGTCGGCGTAGTGGCATGGAACAATGCCGAGGGTACTCTTGAAGGATACTCGCTGCAAGTCCTGTACCCTGAGGGCGATTTCGTTCCTGTTGCTGGCATCACCCTTGGCCAAGGAGAGTCTCTTCTTGCTCAGCTCGATGCTGGTGTGAACATTACCGTGGATATGTGGACAAACGCTACCGTCTACAACACCCGCAACGTCATTGCTGAGACCAAGGCTGGTGACCACGATAATGTCATCCATGTCAGCGGCCACTCCGACTCAGTCACAGCCGGTCCAGGTATCAACGACAACGGTTCAGGTACCATATCTATTCTCGAGATTGCTCTCCAGCTCACCAACTTTACCGTTAACAACGCCGTGCGCTTCAGTTGGTGGACTGCGGAAGAGGCTGGTCTGCTAGGCGCCGAATACTATGTCCACGAACTGCCTCAGGACGAGAGAGACAAGATTCGTCTCATGCTTGATTTTGATATGATGGCATCTCCCAACTTTGCCTATCAGATCTACGATGGCGATGGTTCGGCTTACAACCTCAGCGGTCCTACTGGATCTGCCGAGGCTGAGCACGAGTTTGCCGCCTACTTTGACAGTATCGGTCTCAATCACACCGAAATTGAGTTTGATGGTCGTTCAGATTACGGTCCCTTCCTTGAAGCTGGCATCGCAGCCGGTGGTATCGCAGGAGGAGCTGAGGGCATCAAGACTGAGGAAGAAGCCGAGATGTTTGGCGGCGGTGCTGGCGTACCCTACGACGTGAACTACCACGAGGACGGTGATACAGTCAACAACCTGAACCTGGATGCTTGGATCGAGTTTTCCAAGGCCATTGCGCACATGACGGCCACGTACGCTGTTTCGTGGGACAGTATCCCTCCAAGGAACGCAACGGCTGCGCAGAAGAGGTCTGAGCGTTACACGCAGTGGAAGCAGGAGTTCCGCCAGACGAAGAGATATCAAAGGTGGGTGTAGAGGTTGGCATTTCCAACGAAAGATGATTACGTAGTATGACTTTAGATGCGGAATGAACAAAGTTATCAGTCGAAACCCATTACATTCTTTCGCGCCAGCCAGCGTTGCTATATAGTTGCCATGCACCTAGACATTATATATCTACTCGTCGTCGTCATCGTCGTCATCGTCAACTACAGGTACGGGATCACCTTTGCCTGTCTTCTTGACTTTCCGATCTTTCTCAGCGCCGGCTGGCTTCTTGGCTTTAGGATTGGCGTCCTCATCATCATCGTCGTCTTCCTCAGGCACCGCGTCGTCGTCGTCACCGTCATCGTCGCTTACATCGTCTTCCTCCTCCTCGTCATCGTCGTCCTCATCGTCTTTGGGCTTGGTGCGCTTGGTCTTCTTCTTGGGTGCTGCGGCCATGTTAGATGAAGTGAGATACAAGGATGTTGGGGGATGAGATGACTTACGAGGCTCTTCAGCGTCAGAGTCGTCAGAATTGAAGTTTGAGCCTTCAGATTCGGCGTATCTATCAGGCAGAGTGTTAATCTTGTCTCGTGGTAGAAGACGGTCATTGACCGGTAAGTTACAAGCATTCACATCGTGACCGACGGGGGCGTCCAAGGAGAACGCCTAATTGGGGTTGTTGTTGTCCGGAGCGTTGCTGCGGAGCGCGATCGCGTCAACTGTTCCTGCCACCCAGCAAGCTCGCAACGTCGCTTCGACGTGTGGAAAACTTGTGTAGTGCTTGGAAACATGACCAAAGCCACGAGTTCGCTCGAGTAACAAAAGGCGAGTCGATGCCATCAACAAAAACAAAGGGTGCATGCAACCGGAGGTACAAAGCCATGACGTCAAAAAGTGCTCACTTACTCTTCTTCCTCTTCGCTCTCATCACTTGGGAGAGCGACAAGCTCCTCCTCCTCGTTCTTCCTCTTTCTTGTAGACATGATATCGTTCTGGGGTAAATGGACAAAAGTTGGTAGGTCAAAGTAGTGTTTTGGGGTAGGGCGAGGAGCTATGGAGAAGCTTGCGAGCGGGGGCCTAGAGACGGGGGCCCGGATGAAATACACACAACCTACGCAAGCCCACCAAGGAGGCTGGGAAACCAGGGCTTCTGCTCAATGGCTTAGTTCGGGCTGCTCGGGTGTGTTGTGGTTAGCCAATCATTGGCCGTATGGTCATCACCCGCATTGGAGCCCGGGATGAGGGCACACAAGCGTTGCGCTGCAATTACTTTGCTGCAGGTACCGCGCAAGGAGGCATCGGTTGACTTGGACCATTTGTCAGAAGTGCTCAAGGTTACATGTCGATGACATTCTGCTAGATTGGCCAATATCTAGAGCTGTGAAGCTAAACAGCCCCGGGTATGTGGACACGCTGGCTGGCGATGCAGTGCAATCGAAGAGACGGTATGCAGATGCAGAAACAAACGTCACGTCGGTTCGATTCCATGAGGTAGCGGTATCGCGATGCACACGAAATCAGTTCTACGGCTGAGAGTCTGATGTGTACATCTGTAAATAGAGTCAAAGTCGCCGTGTTGGCCGGGTGTTCGCAGCTCAAGGTGCAGAGCTCAGTACCCTAACAGGAAAAGCGTACCCCACTTGGCGCCAGTCATGGCTAGTGTCGCCCCTCCCGCGGTACTGCTTCTTATTCGTGCTGCCTCGACGCTCTTTCTTACTCTCAATTGTTTCTTGGCCGAGTCGTCTCAACGCTCGTTTGCACCCACCACACACGTAGTCGCGTACGCCCAAAATGTCGGCACCCCAGGTCGCAAGGGCGCCGGTCCAGCGGCTTCGGGGCCTCAACGATTCCTACCACTATACGTCCAAAGCAACCCAACGAAGACAGGCGCCCCAAGTCGCGGCGCCACAGGCCGCCAAACGCACATATACTTGCTGCTCCGACCCCCAAATCGACACTTCAGACAACGAAGTCATGTGCTACAACTGCGGTCATGTCCACAACGAAAGCAACATCGTCTCCGAGGTTACTTTTGGCGAAACTTCGGGCGGAGCAGCCATTGTCGAGGGTGGCTTCATCCACGCGAACCAGCGACATGCGAATTCCATGGGCGGAACTATGCGAGGCTTGGGCGGCATGGAGAGCAGGGAACAGGCTGCCATGAGCGGAAAAAATGCTATCCAGGCTCTCGGCGCATCTCTCAACCAGCGCGAGGCCGTCATAGAGCAAGCCTTTAGCTGGTATAAGCTTGCCATGAACTTTAGGTTCATACAAGGCCGCCGCATGAGGAACGTTGCTGCTGTCTCCATCTACATGGCCGCGCGGAGACAACCCGAGAACACGCTCATGCTCATCGACTTGGCCGAGAAGATTCAAACAAACGTGTGGGCTTTGGGAGACACGTACAAGCAATTCCTGGAGATGCTAAAAGAGGAGGATCCGGCACAGCTCGTGGGCACAAAAGCCGTCCAGGAGATTGAGCCTTTGATGCTAAAGTACTGTCGAAAGCTGGAGTTTGGCGATGACTCCCACAGAGTTGCCGACGACGCCTGCAAGGTTCTCAAACGAATGAATCGAGATTGGATGGTGCAAGGTCGTCAGCCGGCTGGGCTTTGCGGTGCTTGTATCATCATAGCCGCCCGTATGAACAACTTCCGTCGGACCATTCGAGAGGTCGTCTACGTAGTCAAGGTCGCCGATTCTACCATCACCTCCCGTCTGTACGAATACAAGAGGACACAGAGTGCGGCTCTGACGGTCAACCAGTTCCGAGAATTTGGACCCCGCCTCAAGGTCAAAGCTCAGCCTCCCGCCATCTGGAGGCGCGCAGAGAAGGAGGAGCGCAGGGAAAAGAAGAAGCAACGGGCTAATGGAGGAGGTGATGTTGCACCTCAAGAGAACGAGTCGGGCAACAGCGAAGCAGAGCCAGGCTTGGATACAGCACCAACACGCTCAAGCAAGAGGCGCAAGTCGAATGACGGGTCATCTCAGCCGGTCACAACACAAACTGAAACTTCCGGCACACAGGACACCGATCCATCTACCGGAATAGCAACGCTCGACGGGAATAACGAGGCCGTTGTGGAGTCTGTTGCTTCTGCACTGGAGGAATTCGAGGCCGGTGAGACTACCGATCCCGACTTTATTATGCCCAAGAAGCGTGGTCGACCACCAAAGAAACGGGTACCCATCGTCATCGCCGAGGAAGACCTTGAGATTGAGCAGGATCTGGAGGATGAAGTCACAAACACCATCAAGGATTGGGAGGGCATCTTCAAGGAGATTGCCAACAGCGAAGACCACGAGCTTCTCAGGCGCTCTGGCTGGACAGCAGCAGAGATGGCCCGCGTTGCTGCCGATGCGCGCGATGTCGTTCCCGTGAGTCTGGATCCTGAAGTCGGCGAAGATGAATTCAATGATGATCCAGACGTTGCGACGTGCATCCTTACCCCTGAAGAAGTCCGCCGCAAGGAAGCCATTTGGATCACGGAGAACGAAGATTGGCTGCGCGCTCAACAGACGAAGATGTTGGAAGCTGAACTTGAAGCAGCAGAAGACAAGCCCAAGAAGCCCAAGCAGAAGCGCAAACACCACCAGATGGGTGACGGTAATGTTCTTGAAGGACAGCCGGCGGCTAGTGCAGCGGATGCTGCTCACAAGATGCTCAAGAAGCGCGCCAAAGCTTTCAGTAACCACATCAACTACGACCGACTCAAGGAGTTGTTTCCCGGTGGCAATGCTTCGGCGAGTCCATCTGGTAGTGGGCAGGGTGCCAGTCCGTCTTCCAACGCTCCAGCTGTTGTACAGAAGGCTACAGACGTTGATGCGGAGGGCGAAGAAGAAGAAGAGGAAGAGGAGGAGATGCAAGAGGCAGAAGAAGACGAAGAAGATTTGGAGCACAACTACTTGGATGATGACGATGAAGGGTTTGGTAACGAGAACTACGACTACTAGAGGTGAATGGCAGTGTATTGTGGGCGGTTTCGGTTCCAGTATATCAGAAGATTGGCGATTTGGGTTGTGATTCTCTAGCAAAAGGTCTACTGGATATCACGGTGATTATACACGGCGTACTTGAGCTTGTTTCTCACACTCATACTGGTTGGACTGTTAGAAACGGAGTGTCTTGGGATTCAGGCTTTGCATATATATACCCCCGCTTGCAAGCGTAACATAGCATCACGGTAATGGAGTTTATCCTTTTTCCAATTGATACCTTTATGTCTCATCTGTCGCTAATGCATATTCGAGGACAGCAGTTTTGGTTGTAGGGGAGGAATTCCCAATGATATATTGGTCCCTGCTTCGTAATTCATTTACACATGCTCATGCTACCCTAGATTTTTGGTATGCGAAACCTTTGCCCAAACGCCGATTAAGTCTATCTATCATGCAAGACACAGGTGTCTCATCCCCCGAACGGTAATGACACCGTTCCAAATCTCACTGTACATGCAAGACATGGACTAGCACATCTTGTACTGGGCCTCGCCAGACGCCTGTCTGTGCATGTCGCTCGATTCGAGCTTGTATGAGATGGTAATGTCCAAATCGCGGTGGTTCTTCTCGTTGGGCTTGTTCTCTAGTATGCCGCTAATGGTCTCGCCCTCCTCGACTGTGAGCACATCCTTGAGGTAAAAGACAGTCTGCTTCCAGTGAGTGTACTTTGTGTGGGGACCGGTGGAGAATCGGATGGGCTTGTGGCAGGCGGCGAACTCAATGTCGAACCAGGCGATGACGGCGTGGACAAAGTCGCTGCGGCGCACCTTGAGCTCGTACGGTAACCGGAAAGCGAGGTCGGCGACGGTGCAGGTGTAGAGGTCAAGGGTAATGACGGGTGAGGGGTCGGTGACGACGGCCTTGATGTCGACGGTGTCGACGAGGGGCTCGGTGATGGCGGTTGCCTTGAGGGGAGAGTAGTCGAAGCCCCAGACATTGTCCCAGACTGCTTGGTCAGCAAATTTGTTAGAAGAGTCGGAGCTGTGCAATGCTTACATCCAATCTTCTCCTCCTTGTACTCGCCGTCCTCGATACCAGCCATGAAGATAGTGGCCTTGTCGGGGAAGATCAAGCCGTCCTTGACAAGGTACTTGTCGCGTGCGTACAGCACGGTGTCCAACATGGATTCGTAGAGCAGGAAGTAGCCCATCCATTCGGATATTATAATGTCGACCTTGTCGAAGGGTAGTACGACCTCCTCCATCTTGCCCTGGAGCAGGGTGATCTTGTCCGACATGCCGTTGACCTCGACGATCTCCTTGGCCTTGTCGATAATGGTTGACATGTCTACGCCAATGACGTGCTTTGCGCCGGCCTTTACGGCGAACCTATACGAATGTATCAGCGCATGCTCGCGTGCTATGGGGTTGGACGGGGGGCGCAAACATGCTGAGAATGGATGTACCGCATCCGACGTCAAGGACGACCTTGTCCTTGAACAGGTGGGGGTTCTGGTAGATGGCATCGCGGTAGCTCTTGGTTCGCACCTCGTCTTTCTAAACGCGCATTGTTAGCCATGCGTCACAACCACGGCGAGGAGCAGCCTGAGGGTGCCAGGTAAGGTGGGGCTGTCGTACCAGCATTTCCTCGTGGATGCCTTGACACGCGCATTAGTATCAGTTATATCATCGAAGCGGCTCTGTACGAACCATGGTGGTTGTAACTGCAGGCAACAATGTTAGCGAAACTTTGCGTCTATCTGGACCCTCGAAAGGTGCCTACCTGTTGAAGTAATGCGCCTCAGAGTGCGCCATGCCCGTGAGGGGGTCCTTCTTTCCGGCTTCTTGTTGCTGCGCCATATTGGTAGTCTGGTAGGAGAAGAAGATGGATTGTGATTAAACAAGAGTGAGGGAACAGAGACTGGCGCTGTTGCGGTCAAAAGTTAGGATAGGGAAATTTTGGTTTTGGTAGTACCAAGCACAGACTCGACGCCAGGGTCTCAATCTCGGAAAGCGGGGCATCTAAGACTTTGGAAGCTAAGCCGAACGCGGCATGACAACAAGACAATTGCGTTTTTCACTGCTGGTCTACGCCTTGAGAAACAGTCCTAATCATTATACTATGTGCGATAAATACAGTCAAGCTAGTGGTAGAACCAAGGAGATGCGTGTCAATTTGTGAGATACAATCAGAGATAGCAATGAGAGGGGTATATCGTGCCAACAAGCAGAAACCGCCCTCGTCGTTAGGTCGTGTGTTTTTCTTTTAGGTCATGTCGTTAGTCGTGGGTAAGTTTTGTTCGTACCGTCGTCATGTATCACTATGTGTCGGAAGAGACTGTCAAGAGGAGAGTGCTGCCCTGGCTCCATCCCAGAGCTGATCAGACACGGATGCTATGGAAGCTGTCTCTGAAATGCTTCGCATCTAGCCAACATGTTAGTTTCGGTCCGCATAAGCAGCGTGGAAGTGACGTACCCTCTGATGAAGTAAAGGTCAACCGGTATTTGCCCGTCGGGCCTTTGGGCAGCCTGTAGCTGTCACTGAAAACATAGGGATGCAGCTTCTCAAACTGGATTGTATCAGGACCAACGCGCTTCATCCAGTCGCTACGTCCGACATATTGCGTGACGAATGCAGTCCAGATAGGGATCGTGTTCAATGGCCCGCGGCGAGCAGTAGCTTCAAATCGCACGCAGCCTGAATCTGTGTCGTAGTAGATGCGGAAAGCGTGGAGATACCTCTTATCAGTTGTCTCACTGAACAACGTCAGCATGAGATGTGAAGCCAAGACTGCCCACTTACCCGGAAAATACAATCTTCTCTCCAGGCACAAAGACATCTTCCAGGCCCTCTGCAATACCGGTTTGATCCTGGCGCTTCATAGCGATGGCGGTGCAATAAAACAACACCATGCCTAAGAGAATGTCAGAACGGTTTGCATCATCAGTCCAAGTCTACTCACGCTCATATAGAGGGAAACGCAATCTGGCCCACAAGTCAAGTCGACCATCTTCACGATTGACCCGGCATAGCCGCAAAGATGATCCTGCGCGCCGCAGTGCCAATGCGGTGATTGGGATCTGGTGCCTCAGGCGATTCCCCTCGGCATCCATAGTGAGGAAGAGTATTCGTGCGCGATTGTCATCAGCTCTCCAGTATATCCTGACCCAGACATTTGTTGCTTCGAACGGTAGTTCCAAGACCTTCTCAAAACCATCACTATCTAGCATCTCAATTACCCGGGGCTCGTCTCGTCCAAAGCACTTGGTGCGCTCTGCAGGGCTTTGGAAAGGAGTGGAGCCGTGGCGACCATCGAATATCTTCATTGCCCAGTGAGCGACCGGCTCAGAGTCTGTCGACTGGCTCGAATAAGCCTGTGATGATGCAGATGAATACGTGGGCGACTGAGGGATCTCTGGAACTGGTGGTGGGACGAACGGTATGTCTCCTATGCCTCCCCACGTCGGTGCAATATGAGATCGATGAGGCAGTGGTAGCTGTGGTGCTTGATATGCGTATTGAGGCGCCGGATACGTAGGGTGCTGGTGTATTTTCGGTCTGGGCACTTTGGGGGAAGGCGGCTGCGGCGTCTTAGCGACGCCCTTCCCATTGCCATGTACCGAGAGTCTGCTAAAGTAGGATTCGACCGGCGCTGGTTTTTGCTTCTTGAGTAATCTTGATAGAAGAACCTTGAATTTGGCCAATTCCACTTCATCCTCCTCCCTGAAGCCCGTTAGCCATTCTGTTGGACTGCCTTGCTATTAGTACCCACCCTTTCAAAGCATCATGCATGCCCTGTAGATACGTTCTAAAGGTCTCGAATCTTTTGGGCAGGGACATGCCCTGTGTGGTGAAGTCCGCAAGCGCATCTTCCCAGATAATTGCGTGTGGTGGTGTGCCCGGAAAAGCACCTGGTGCAGTGTGTCTGCTCTTCTTGGATTTGTTGAAGATGTCTTGCACATCGTCAAGTGTGTAGCCCAAGCTTGGAAGACAAACCTCTAGATCCTTCAGGATGTGGCCTGCATACCTGCCATAGCGGGACAATTCTAGTGCATCGTGCAATTCATGTAGAGCGTGCGATATGGCAAATAGTTCAGCAATGTGGCTTCTGATGTCCTTGCGATATTGCGGAATCTCCCCTTCAAACGAGAGAAGGCCTGCTGCGGTCTCCTCAGCTTCCTTGGCGTAGTCGAGAAGTCGCCAGTCCATGGTGGAGTGCGTGACAGGGTAGATAGCCGAAACGAAAGATTAGTAGCCACGCATGCTTTAGACGTCTGGGAATCGGCGGAGAAGGGGACAAGAAGTCGCTCGAGCGATGGTGCTACGAGTTGAGCGTCTGGGGTAGATCTCTGGTGGCATGCGCACTTGAGGGTCGGCTCTTGACGTGTTTATGCAGCAGCACGCCGGTGAGAAAGCCAATGACCTATGCCGACAAAATCCCTTACCAAGCCTGCACGCAGCCCGCAGTTCTCGCTTCCTCTTTCCCACGATTTTTCTGTTCAACTAGTTTGGCCCCCAATTCTAGGGACTGGAAATCCATAGTGCCAGATTCCTGTACGCAATTGTGTTGCGGTGCTGGGGCAACACGCTATTCTGGACAACCGGAGGCGCCACTCCGGCACAATGGCTGCAGCGCTGCGCTGTCAGACGAAGAAGGCGAACGTTTCCATCTTGCCGATTTGCGTGACAATGAATATCGAAGTGTCCAGTGTGTTCGACTTGATGACATCGTTCGTCTGCATGTCGGCTACTGGCGCTGCGGAACGGTATTCTGCCTAACCTTCTCCACTATGGCATAGACTAGTCCTGCAGTGTAAGCAATATTTGTTCAACAGCCGATGGAGATGTCGATGCTGTGGTTGCGTGAAGATGTGCGGCTTGACATGTGTCAACTCGTTGACAGACAGAAGGGCACCACGCGTGAGCTGAGTATCAACGGCCGGACGTGGAGCACAAAATCAAGTGTTCGCCATCTAAAGAGACATGCGCAAAATGACGACGGGTGTTTCAGGATAAATATTGGATAGCCGTGTCAATATATATACGTGCTGGGAAAAGGGAGCAAAGCTGCGCCTCACTTTGTCCAAGCCACCACAATGGGGGCTACAAGTCAGCTCTATGAGTCCCCTTTCAAGGCAACCATATGTACAGTCGAAGCTCAATGATGTGTTTTGGTTGGGTACTAGTGTGAGACCATGACTTGTACGGCATTAACAGCCAATCTATCGACTTGGCGGCCAGACGTTACTTGGGCATACACACAGCCGCTAGCCGTCCGTCCAAGACGCGTGTCTATGACTTTCCAAGAGCCTTCAGCCTCTCGTCGACTAGTTTCGAGACCATCTTCTCGAGTATCGCAAACTCGCCGTTTGACGATCCCTCAAAGTATCCAGCCACACTCTTCTCGACGTATTTGCCAACCTGGTCCACCTCGACGTTGACATCGTCGCCCGGCTTCTTGCCGGCTGTGACTACTTTCTCCTGTGTGTAGGCAATCAACATGACCTCCCACCAACCCTCGGGCCCGTCTTGCACCTTGGTAACAGTCAAGCTGGCTCCGTCGATGGTGACGTAGCCCTTCTCGACAATGTATCGGATCACCGAAGGATCGCGGGGCTTGAAGCGGAAGGTGAGGGCGTTGCCGTCGGGCGTTACCGACTCGATGGTGGCGATGGTGTCGACATGGCCCTGGACGAAGTGGCCGCCCATGCGCGTGTTGGCAGAGACGGCGCGCTCGAGGTTGACTTTGGAGCCCTCTTTCAGCGACCCCAAGTTTGTGCGCCGGAGTGTTTCGGGAGCGCATCCAATCTTGAACGACGACTTGGTGAACTCGGTGACGGTGAGACAGGTTCCTAGCCGAGTCAGACGACGAATAGCATCAGACTGGTGCGCGCATCATACCATTGACACTGATGCTGTCGCCCAAATGGGCGTCACCCAGTATCTCCTCACATCCGGAAATGGTCAACGATGTCCCGCCGCCGCCCGAGGCTGTCTGGTCGAGCTTCTCAAGGGCGGCAACAGCTAGCCACTATCAGCCGAGCCGCACGCAAGGGACAATGCATCGTTGCTTACTGCCAATGGTTTCAACGAGACCAGTAAACATGGTGGGCTGGGGGTGATTGGAGAAGGAAAGTTGGTGGGGGGGCCTGCAGCTAACCATGAGCCTCGGAACTGACTAGCTCATCTTCGCGAATACCAAACTACCTAGGCATGCCGTCGAAACATTTCCGTCACCAAGCACATGTTGTGATTCTACCTTTATTCAGCCCAATAATGACAAACATGTTGTTGAGACGCTCAACATGTGCTTTCCAGACAAGTCTGTCGGTTTTACGGTCGAATCGGACACGACCTGGCCATGTTCGACGACTAGCAACTGCGGCATCGAGTGCAGATGCGTCTAATCTACCTCTCGCCGGTATCAAAGTCCTTGACATGACAAGAGTGCTCGCTGGAGTAAGTCATAGCTTACCAAATCACGACCAATCCTTCTAATTTTTAGTAGCCGTATTGTACACAAATACTAGGTGATCTTGGGTACGCCATGGATGACCCTGTATGGACCAACAATCGAGGTTGGCAGTATGCAAGATTCCAACATTGACAATGTACTAGAGCGGACGTGATCAAAATTGAACACCCAACAAGGGGAGGTAAGCAGCGGCATACACCATAATACTTTGTCGAAACTGATTGATGTGCCTAGATGACACACGGGCATGGGGGCCACCCTACGCCAAGTATACCGATAACCAGGAGGGGCCAGGAGAGAGTGCATACTACCTGGGTGTGAGTGTGATGATGAATCTCTGGCTTTTTGAACTCACCAACAACAGGTCAATCGCAACAAACGATCGATAGGTCTGTCCTTTCAGCATCCAGCTGGTGTAGACATTTTGCATCGTCTGGTCAAGGAATGCGATGTGCTCGTTGAGAACTATCTCCCAGGGTCACTAGCAAAGTACGCCATGGACTATGACACCGTCTCAAAGATCAACCCGGGCATCATCTACGCCAGCATCACGGGGTATGGACAAACAGGTCCGTACCGGAATAGAGCAGGTTACGACGTCATGGTTGAAGCGTACATTTTCCCGACTCTATGTTCATTTAACACGACTGATACTAACGCCTTTCAGCGAGATGGGTCTAATGCATATAACTGGAACGCGTGACGGGCCACCTGTGAAGGTAGGCGTAGCAGTAACCGACCTCACAACCGGTCTCTACACTTCCAACTCCATCATCGCTGCTCTCTTCGGGCGCATAAGAAAGCCGAATAGCAAGGGCCAACACATCGACGTCGCCTTGTCAGATTGTCAAGTTGCCACTCTAGCAAATATTGCCAGCTCCTGCCTCATCAGTGGGGAGCGCGACACTGGGCGCTGGGGGACTTCACACCCGTCGATTGTACCGTACAAAGCCTTCAAGACGTCAGACGGGGATATCTTGCTGGGTGGAGGCAATGATAGACTGTACGGTGTATTATGTAACAAGCTGGGAAAGCCTGAATGGATTGTTGATGACAGGTTCAAGACGAACGCGTTGAGGGTTCAGCACAGGGATGAATTGGAAGACCTGATCGAAAGAGAGACGAGGCAGAAGAGCACGCACGAGTTGTTAGACTTGCTAGAAGGAAGCGGCATGCGTAAGTACTATCAACCATGCACGCAATTGTTCTTGACTAACAACGATAGCATACGCTGCTATCAACGACGTACAGGACACACTGAACCATGAACACGGTATGTCTACAATCTTGTCCAAGTGTAGTTTTCTTGACTTGTATTGATTCTCTTTGTGCAGTTCTCGCAAGAGACATGGTCAAGGAAGTACATCACCCGGCATGCGGACCTATCAAACTAGTCAATACGCCTGTGAAATGGTCCGAGTCGGCTCCAGGCATACGTCTCCCTCCACCCACTCTTGGCCAGCATACGGACGAGATACTTGGTGAGACACTGGGCATGAGTCAAGAAGAGGTGGAGGCTTTGCGCAGTGGAGGAGTTGTCGCCTAAGTCGATGCTCGATGCAGCAACTCACGTCTTGGTGAAGGACACGGAAGACAATCTCCAATAGGTCGCAGGTAGACGGTCCATGTTTGGCGAAAGCAACCAGAGAAATACATCTAATTGCCGTTGGGGTGTTCTCTTTCCGATGGGCACCCTCTGTCACGTGTCAGTGCGTCATAGCGTGTCATGGGTAGCGCGTTGGTCGTCCAGGGCAACGGCGGTCTGGCCATGTTGACCGACACGCGCGCGCACGGCCATCTCCACACACGGATTGGGTGCACCACAGTCGACCGACACTTGGTCTGTATCTCCCCACGACAAAATATACACAAGGAAACATGGAATCTCCGTCGCGACCCTCGAGTGCGTTGTTCGATGTCTTTCTGCGTCTGCGCCCGTCCAACTCTGCAAGTGCGCGCTTCCTCAGCGTCGAAGAGAGCGAGAGCAGCCATGCCACGCACATCACCATACAACCGCCTACCCAAGACAAGCGCAAGCGCGCTGTTGAACGGTTCGCCTTTACCCAAGTCTTTGAGGAAGACGCGCGACAAATGGATCTATTCAAGGGCACTGGTGTGGTTCCCATGATCGAGGGCGTCATGGGCGCACCGGGCCACCACGGGCGAGACGGACTGCTGGCAACGCTGGGCTGCACGGGATCAGGCAAGGTACATCTACCTCAATTTGAGAAGAGCAACTGGAACTCGCTGTATTGACACGACCACAGAGTCACACCATCCTTGGTACCAAGTCCCAGCGCGGCCTCGTCCAGATGACGCTGGATGTCATTTTCCAGGCATGCGATGAGCAGCTCGTACAGTCCTTCTTTGGTGCCCCGGCATTCTCTTCACTGGCAACAGCAGATGTGTCCGAAGCACAAATGTTCACGGCAACTGCGTACATCGACTCAATGTACGGCGACGACCAGTCCGGACGCTACTCACGAGCGCAGACCCCCATGGCTGTAAGTTGATACACGAGGCTCTGCGTGGCACTCTCCCACGAACAACAGCTAACAGACGCGACAGGACTGCAGCATGTTCTCCACAGGAAGCACGTACAAATCGAATAAGATGCCACGTCCGTCAACGCTGCCGTCGTCGCCTTCTGTCGCCGACATTCAGATACCGACAGACCCCGACGCGGAATACGCCATCGTCATGTCCATGTACGAAGTATACAATGACCGCATCTTCGACCTGCTGGGCGGGAACGCGGCAAAGAACAAGCAGCCAAACATAAAACGAAGAGCTTTGCTCTTCAAGAACACAGAGAAAAGTCCAGACCGCAAGGTTGTCGCTGGTCTCACCAAGATCATCTGTGGAAGCTTCGAGGAAGCCATGATGGTGCTGGAGACTGGTCTCATGGAGCGCAAGGTCACTGGCACTGGCAGCAATGCTGTGAGCTCGCGAAGCCATGGCTTCTTCCATATCGAAATCAAGAAGAGGGACGCAAAACGCAAAGGCCCCTGGTCAAGCAGTAACCTCACCATCGTTGACCTGGCAGGATCAGAACGTGCTCGCAACGCCAAAACTGCGGGCGAGACCCTTGCTGAAGCTGGTAAAATCAACGAGTCCCTCATGTATTTGGGTCAGTGTATGCAGATGCAGTCTGATAACCAAGGAGGCTCAAAGGTACATACTTGCATCCATCTACCTAATTCTTCGACTAACATGCATCCAGAACATTGTGCCATTCCGCCAATGCAAGCTTACCGAGCTCCTCTTCTCAAACTCATTCCCTACCTCCGCTCGCCAAGCACAATCGCACCGCCAGCCTCAAAAGTCCATCATGGTCGTAACGGCAGACCCCAAAGGCGACTACAACGCCACATCTCAGATCCTTCGCTACTCAGCCCTGGCCCGCGAGGTCTCTGTCCCGCGAGTGCCATCTACCTCGGACATCATCTTTTCCGGTGCACCACACAAGCGTCCTGGTACAGCTTGCTCAGGCCGAGGGACTCCTTCGGGCCGTACAACTCCTTCGGTCGTCATGGAAGAGCTCGAATATGCCAACGCCGAAATTGCCCGCCTTACAGCAGAAATCGAAATCTTCGCCCTTCGCCTCTCGGAAGAGACTGCTCGCCGGAAAGCAGCCGAGTCGTCCTGGGCCGCAGCCGAAGACCACATGGTGGACCTTGAACAGGAAATCCGCGACGAATGCTATCATGAGATGGAAGCAGCTGTCGACCAAGAACGCCGAAGATGGCAAGCTGCCCTGGACAACGAGCAAGACAACCAGCAAGCACACATAGATGCCAAGGTCGACGTCGTCATCCGAGCCACAAAGGCACAGATGAAACAAGATATCAAGGTTTACGAAGACCCGGATCCAGAACTCCAAGACCGGGTCGATGAGCTGGAGCGCGAAAACGAGATGCTGCGGGCCAAGTTGGAAGCCAAGGAGCGTGAGACGCAGCAAAGATCTGCGAGCCCTGTGAAGAAGATGAGGATTCTCAAGAGTAAAAAGTGGGAAGACCCTGAACGCGCAATGGGCGGTTTCGGCATTGACGATGAATGAGCGATGACGTTAACGGCCTCGTAATGAGAGCGTGCATGGATTGGCGTTTACTGAAATATTTTAATCTGTTGGGTATGGGGGTAATAGGGGGTTACTTTTACACCTGTTTCTTGCTTAGCCATGTTTCTCGAGATACCACGCTTTTGTTTAATCGAATCTTGTTTTACTTTGACTACACGATCACTAGATGATCGCACGGTTGCATTGTATTAGTATAAGCGTGTTCCGGGAGCGTCATTCTGGCTCGAGTCAAGCTTGCCCTTGCTCTATAATATCAGCCATTAGTCGCTCTACATCACCGTCTTCCATATCCGAAAGTTCCTCATCAGCACTCTCTGCTAGCACCTCTCTGGCAGCATCCTAGGCTACTTTCTGTCCGTCGCCCATGGCGTCCATTGTGCCATCTGCGCCCATGCCCGTCCCGTCTCCCTTCCACCCATGGCTAAACACTTCAAAGTTGTCGTCGACGAGCCAATTCAGGTCTTCGCTCTCTGGGCGTAGTGTCCGTGCGAGCCCGTTACCGGCTTTGGGGTAATGTGCTGGCGGATCCGTATCGTAACCATCGTCTTCTTCGTACTGGTTGCCGGCCAGGTCTATGGTCGTGCGTGGCTGGTGGCTGCTCTCGCCAAGCAGCTGCGCTTCTGCAGGGTCCATTTCCGAATGTGGATGTGACGAAAACTGCGGTGTGTGATTCGTTGTTGTGTGGCCATCTGGAGGCGAGGTCATCTGGGCGAGACCGAAGTTTGGCGGGGGTTGATAAGTAGCGTAGTGGTGAGTAGTCGAAGGAGGTTGTTGTTGTTGTTGTTGTTGTTGTTGTTGTTGTTGTTGTTGTTGTTGTTGTTGTTGTTGCTGTTGCTGCGGTGGTTCCGACTTGATAGCGGGGAAGCTTGTTATGAGATTCTTTACATTTGGGGGAAATATGGGCAGTTCTGGATGTCGAATTGTGGCCGTTAGGAGGAGGCCGACGAGTTGGTTGTGTGGGAGCGTGTTGAAGTATGTGCGTTTCTGCTGGTATTAGCATGCATCTGGCCTTCGCTACGGCATAGACATACCTCATCTATAGTCAGATCCTCGGCCGCAACCAGGTTCTGTGCGCCTTCCACGACAGTCTGCTTGGCCCGTACACATGGTCCGCATAGCCACTCTTTCTCAAGCACAGTGACAACCTCATTGTCGATGGGCGGGTTGTGGCAGTATTGGTGATGTGCAGTACTACACGCATCACAGAACACTATCCGGTTGTTGGACGGATCCGTCTCTCGATGGCAGGTCTTGCACTTTGCAGCAAGTAGCGTCTTGGTCGACTTCCTCCGCTTGACGCCTTGAGCTGGCTCTGGAATGGTGGGTACGAATGCGACGGGCTTGTTCACACTTCGGCCGGACTTTGTTCGTGTAGGCAGCGGGGTGTACGAGTCGGAGACGTCGGAGTCGTCGTTGTCGTTCTACACCATGTTAGCATACCGTCTCAGAGCACACGGCAATGACTGACGTCGCTCTCCTCGTCGCTCTCGGAACGTTTCCGCTTGCCGCCTCTGCCCCCGCGTCCACCACGCCCTCGACGACCCCGTCCGCGCCCTCGGCCAGATGCACGACCAGACGAAGGGCCCGAAGGCGATGCGCCAACTTCCGTCTTCAGACCACTTGGCGTGCTGACTCTCCCGCCTCTTCCTCTCCGTCCACTACTCGCAGCTGGCGGAGGCGTTGGCAGTTTGTCGCTGGTCACGTAACTCTGCAAGATCTCTGCCCGCTTGGCCTCAAAGGCAGCACTTCCGGCGGCATGGCCATTCTTTCCTTGGAGGCGTTCAAGAATCGCAGCGGTAGACGCCGAGTACTGGGCAAAGTTTGGGCCTCCAGCAGCGCCGCTATTTGTGGGAAAGGTCGACATTTGCGACGGCCATGTAGGTGGCATGGCCGTTGTCGATTGCGCTTCTGCATGTAGGTGCGGAGGAGCGGACATGGTGGCTGCGCCGCCGATCGCGTTTGGCGTGCCATTGCCAGCGCTCGGTTGACTGGCTGGCGCATTTGGCGCATCCATGCTGCTCGGGCAAGCTCCGCGACTGGGCCTGGATAGCTAAGAATGATGCGATTGTGCTCGTTGAGCAGATGAATCGCCCGCTGCCGCATGTCCATCACTCGGAGAGAAGCCGCGATCGCGGCCCAAGCTTCACGCTAGCGACTAAGAAGACGTCGCGTTGCATCACTGGTCCGCATACTGTCAGAACAAAAGCGTAAAGAGTCATTCGAGTTGTCAAGTGCTATGTACTGCAACAAGTGCGCGTTCATCGCTGGTAAACGTCAAAATTGTGGGCATTGATGAGCTCCATACCCTCCTTCCTGTACGTATCCGGTTCCACATAACTCGTCACATTGGCATCGAATACCAAATCCACCGGATTAGCGTTATCGTACCGGGGCCACATGGGTTCCGTTCCATTGAAATCATACGTCTCCCTCCACGCGTTGGGATCGAGGTCATGGATAAAACTGACCCAGTTGCTGTTCATGAACCTTGAGAGATCCCGGTAGTTCTCCGTCTTGTTCTCGAATGGAGGAGTAGCAGCGGGCAGATATCCAACGCCTTGTAGGTTGAGGAATACGAATGCGACTTCTTGGAAGTGTGTGACACCGGATGCAGCACGGAGGCCAGCCGGAATAGCATTGAAGCGATAGCAGTATGCTGACACATTGGCAGCAGCCCATGTCTGACAGGTTAACCTACGATTGGCAATGAAGACCTGGTCGCCAAAATATGACGCCGAGCGGCGATACTGCGGTCCATATTCTGGGCCTAGGGTGAGGTTACCCAAGCTTGCGATGACATTGACCGAAGCATCGTCAGGGTACGCTGCAAGTAGCTGCTCTGTCAAATTGGCAGGAACTCCGCTCGCCATGATCAAGGTACGAAGATCCTCGGTCGAGTTTACAGGCCGAGGGCTGAATGCTGTACCTTCGTCCGAGTTGGCACCCGAGATAATTGGAACATGCACAAACTCGCCTGCCTCGAGCTGGAGAGAGGTGCGCTTCTGGATGAAGTCACCATCCAGACAAGGCATGAAGTCCGTTATGTTGAAGGTCGGGGTCGTGGTGTTGAGAGCAGTGTTTAGCTGGTCAGCAGGCAACTGACGTAGACATTCGAGCGGACTGGTAGTGTTTGCACAACTGGTTCGGCGAGTGAGCTCGCTATACATGTATGCATAGCCTGCCGCTGGGTCTGGAAGGGGCCCGAAGTTGATGGGATTGCCGCTCTGCATGATAGCGCCACGGAAGAGCTTGTCGTCACGTCCACTGTAGGCTGTCAAGTGGAATCCAACGGATGCTCCACCAGCGCTCTCGCCATATATAGTCACTTGTTCTGGGTCGCCTATTCCATGTCAACTCAGATACTCTAAACTTCGTCTTGGGCAGACATACCTCCAAAAGCCTCGATATTCTCCTGTACCCACTGCAGCGCCAAACGCTGGTCTCTCAGGCCCAGGTTCAGGTTTCCAGTATCCCGGACTTCTTCGCTTCCACTCAGGAAGCCCCAGGCAGATAGTCGGTAGTTGATGCTTACACCAATGATGGGCTTTCCGATCTTTTGAGCATTCTCCACGGTGAACGAGAGGTTGTAGCGCTGATCGATGCCTCCTCCTTGGAAGAAACCACCTCCATGTATCCAGAATGCCACTGGAAGCTTTTCATTCTCACTGCATCCTGCCGGACGAATAACGTTTAGGTACAGACAATCTTCCGACACCTAGAAATGGGTAACGCGTCAATATAAGCCAATTGCTTTGGTCTGTCTGATACTTACCGGATAGTTCCATTGATCAGAGCCATATCCGTAGCACTGCGCTATTTGTCAGCCTATGCTCTTTCCAAAGGATAAAGCCATGTACCTCGGTCGAGTACTGCGTGGCCGGCTTTGTCTCGTCCCAGGTGGCGTTGAGGCCAACGGGATTTCTGAAGCGCAGACTTCCTACGGGCGATTGAGCATACGGTATACCCAAGAAAAAGTCCTGATCATATTCGGTAGAGCGTATGCCAACATATGTTCCGTTCTTCGTCTGAGCGGTTGGCGCAACGGCGTCGGAAACTGCTAGGCCGAAGAATAGCGCGGTCGCTAGAACTGCGTTGCGCAACATGACAGGCTATTGTGATGGCTGGTGAAATCTACCCTAAGCATCGCTGAGATTAGCCATGCTTTATACTGTCAAGCTTTAGCTCGCCGTTGCTGAATGGCCTCGTCACGGGGACATGATCTAGGTCGTACTGCGCGGCTAGACATCTGCCGTTCCGTCTCGGATCTGGAGTACGACATTAGGTATAAGCTCCAATAGTGAATATCCCCCGAGCCCCCCGAACCGAGGACTAAGTATTGCGGGGATCATGACATCGTGATGCTTGTTGTTTTTCTAGCAAGGTGGAGGACTACGCACGATCAGGGGTTGCCATTGGACAGGCCCCAGCCCGATGTTTGTCCGCGGGCCCCCAGATGTCTCCTAGCGTGGTTATCTTAACGACACTGTGGGGTACAGGACATGGCAAACCTGAACGGCATTTTCCAGTCTGGAGCTCAATTCTACCACCGGTGGTGAAAAAACGTGTCTTTGGTTCACACTATTACTTGAGCACTTGCCAAGCGCCAGAGGCACCATAGCTGAATGCAAAGTCTTTAACGGCTGTTGAAAGCGTGTAGCTAGCGAGAAGAGTACAAGAATTTTCGGCAATTTCATCAAGGACACTACGGTATTCAACCACCGGGAAACAACACCCACTTCATGAGGCTCGTTCGAGGTTCATACCGAGTCGGCATTCTTTTCCATTACCAAGATGCTTACTCGGTAGTATTGGCGATTGTGCTCTCTATCCCTTTTCAGCTAGTCTCCTCTGTATCTTGATCTCTATCTCCACTTCTCGGTGCAAAAGTCCCGTTGCCGCCTATCTCCGCCTCGTAAACAGGGCGCCCTCTAGCTGGATGCCATCCATGTGTGATGGCATTTTACCGGATCTAGCAGCTATGGCGTCAGAAAATTAAGCGGTGTACGAAAGGTTCCGACAACCCATTCTCTCCTGCGTAGGCTCAGAACTACTACCACTACCGCCCTGCGAACGGTTATCTGTGTTATTACATCTGACAAGCGTTGGGAAGGGTAAGGTTGCTTTAGCAAATCGCATAGCGCCAGTCCCCGAACACTTCGCAGCGGACTGTATATACTCAAAAATTAAGGCAGTGTGAAATGTTGCTGATTGAACTAAGTGGTATCGTCTAAAATATACTATTATCCGCGCAAGTGAACGGTCCATTCAATGTGCTCTCCGGATCATTGTAGATGTCGATGAGCGCCTTCAGGGACGTGTATAATCCTCCCACCATCAGGAATATGGTCATCAGCATGATGCCGTAGTTGACGACGGCGAGGGCCTTCTTTTTTGGCGTACTCCATTGCGTCTTCCAGTTCAGATGCAACCAGAAGATGCTCGTAAGTCCAAATGTAAACCATGAGATAAATATGGCAGACGAGATGTTGAGAATCGACGAGAAGATTGGAATCGCGTTCGAGATGACGAAGGATACAATCCAGAAAAGAGCGCCGAGGCCGATCCACAGAGTCCAGGTGAACGTGTTGTGGACATTTACCTGCTCAGGCTTTGCAGTACGCATAATAGTGATGTACTATGTTGATGTCAGCATACGGTTTCCTCTATAGGACAAAATGTTTCTTACCATGAATTTGATGGCTGTAATGCCAATAATGAGACCAGTGCCCAGCACAGAAGGGATAAGGATTCCGTAAGCAATCTTGGCTGTTAACTCAGGAGCCGAACCGAGTGCCGGAGATGTGACTGCGTCGCCTGCCAGGCCATAGATGACACAGGCGACTACGATATAGATGACCACTTCAAAAGATTTCTGCATAAAGAGCGCAGGAGGGAAGTCTTTGGATGGGTCTCTCATCTCAGCCATGACACTGATGAAGCTCTGGTTTCCTGCGAAAGCGAAAGCGACATTCAGCAGAGCGTTTACGGCCTCGACGAAAGTAGGCTTTCCGACCAAATCGATCGAAACCTCGAATCCGGGTGGGGCATTTGGTCCAGCAACACCAAGCGCAATCATGACGATTAGAACCGCGGCCACGATAGAAATCGTGCATACCCAGCTAGCTGCGGCAGCGAAGGAGAGTTTTCGTGGGATGCAGAGTAGCCAACAGAGGATGTGGGGAAATGCCAGGAAAGCCACTGTGCAGAGAGCATGGCGCGACAGCGTGTTGAGAGCGACCGACAGGGTAATATTGGCGGAAGCGCAAATGAGGACAAGGTTGAAAACAAAAGCGACCCCGAGAAAGTATTCGAACGGCTTGCCTCCGACGTACAATGCGCAGTCGACCAGGTTCGTAACCATGGGGTATCTTCGGTAGAATTGGAGAAGGATGTATCCGCAATAGGTTGTCAAGACGCCGAATCCGAGGATTGCGATGATACCGGGTATCAGGCCGAGCGTCTTCAAAGCGGAGGGCAAACTGAGGATACCAATTCCAACTTCGATAGTAATCAGAATAACGCACGCTCGCCATCGACCCAATGTGCGGTAGTTCTCTCCCGGTGTGTTTGGGTATTCTGTAGCCCCAGCAAATCCATCACCTGTCCATCCCGTTGTGATGTCGGTGTTGTGTCCGTATGCCTGCTCCATGTCGTCCTTCTCCGATGCGGTCGTGTGAGAAGCAACATCGTCGTTCGAGGGCGGTTTCTGCTCTTTCTTGAGGAAGGCTTTCAGACCCATGGTTGAGGTTTGGCCGTAACAACGTGTTATAGGGTCTCAAATTATACTGGATGGAAGGTAACTTGGTAGCGAGAAGCGGCGAAGCTGGGTCTTTTGAACCTGTGCGTCTCCTGTATCGGACCTCTGGGTCATCATCCTAGGACGTAATATGTGCTAGTGGCCGAGCAGATCCTGGGAGATCGCCTCCCGGCGACTACTGCACATATCGCCTTGAATTCCGGCTAACATAGTGCACCTCCTACGGATCCGCCGTCAAGCTTGCAATAGCGGAGTACAGGTTGTGGGGGAAAGAGCACGATAAGGCTACATGCGGCATAGGGATTTGAGAACATTGTCGCTACATGGTGCCAATGCAGAAGGGGTCTTGGAGTTTGATGAGGAGTGTGGGTCATCGTGAGTAATAGTGTGCGCTGAGATGTGACCGTGTCGTCCGATGCTCCACATATCACGTAAAAGTCTTCGAGAAATTCTTCGCGCCGGGATTGACCGCTTGGCAACGTGGTTGAGCCTGCCGAAGTGCGGTGCCAGAGCTGGTGGGACGTGTGAACAGACTGTAACACATGTTTGTCAGCATATATGTAGAAGGTGTGAGTGATGCATTCGACAAGGCGATGCGATGTCAGCGGGATAGAGGTGGGACCAGGGCGGGCGCTAGTGGCGCTAGGATGATTTCTCTGTAGGACACAAGTCGACAATCTGAACCTGGACACGCGACAGAAGCCGTATCACTCACACCAATTGCTACTATAGATATGTGAAGACTACTAAGCAACAGTAGTAATTGACGACGGATCTGAAGATACAGTAAACTTGATAGACGCCATTCGTTTGTCGAGGCCTGTTCGGTGACTGACCCTAAAGCTTGCTCATCTCCCCGTCTCGTCTGTGCAGTGACAAAATTGCTGGAGTGTTTTGTACTTGGTCGCGATTTCAACAGCTGCGGATGGCTGCTTTACTCTGTGTGCTCGTCCATGGATATCTGGACTCAGCGAAGATGTGGACCGGTAGCTCTGGCAGCGTATGGCACCTGGGCAGTGATTCAGGAAGCCATTCACGGTTTACATGTGGCAGGAAAATGGTGTATCCAGATGTAGCACTGCATCCAAGTGGTGGTGGTGTTGCAAAAAGGTACAGCCGTCTTCTGGTTGGCCAAATGCAGAGCGAATGCAGGGCAACAGCTAGCTTCCTTGGCCGCCTGTGCCTTGATGGCGTCTCACCCGACGTTGGGGACTGGTCTTCTTGCAGTATACCATGTGCTAGATGTAATTACAAAAACTATCCAAGGCTGGAAACGATCAGATAAGAGACGGCACACCAACAGAGGAGAAAAAATGTGATAAAGATGACGTCGCTACAATTGGATCACGCTTGATGTCACCAGATCGCAGAAGAAGCGTGGAAACGGCTATGGGCGCCAAGTCACTAGCGCGTCTTTGTCGCCACCGCCATGTGGGGCACGGCTAAATGTAGCAAGGTTCCCCGACGTGCTCCACGGTATCTTTGCGGGAAAATCAGCGCGTGTGTCTGAACTGAGTAGTCAGTGAGGCATCGAGTTGCGAGTGGAAAGGTGTTGTGTTGCATCGCCATGCAGAAGGTTCATTGTAGATTGCAAGCAGGGTCATGCGCTCGCCAAGCCTGTCCAGAGCGCCTGCCGATCGTCCCGTTCTAGCGGCGGGCTTCCGTTGGTTGGATGGGCACCGACCAGAACTTTCTCCTTGGATCCTCCTCTCTGCATTCTGTGTACAGCACACCGCTATCACACAACCTACATTTCTGGCCACCGCGCTTCCGTTTGTTTGTCTCTGCGTCTTTTTAGGTCAAACGCAAGGAAAGCTCTACTCACACAGCAAGCCGCCCCCGAGCTAAAGGACGACTGCGTGTTGGCGAAGCCGTAAGAACCAAATCAGGTTGCAGAATGTCATTTCTTACCAAGATCCGAAGAACAAGTCCTCCCCAAGATGTCTCCGAAACCCGCAAAGACGAATTTCCCGCCGCTCAGCTCGGTCTCCTAGGTATGGCCTTCTACGTTGCTAACACTAGCCTGAGCCTCGCACTGACAGCACACTCCAGCACTGGTTCGAGTCGCAGAGCCAATTGCTCTCACTTCCATACTTCCATACGCATGGAAACTCGTAACCAACTTCCAGATTGGCTCCGAAGCGAATGCACCATTCTTCGCTGGTCTGCTGATCTCCGCCTTTTCGCTCGCTGAAGCATGCTCGGGCATGTACTGGGGCTCCGTCTCCGATCGCATAGGTAGAAAACCCGTTGTTATACTTGGATGTCTAGGGACAATGTCCTCTTTGCTACTTGTTGGCTTAGCTCCTAATTTCTGGGTCGCACTTTTGGGTCGCATCGTCGGCGGTGCGCTCAATGGCAACATTGGCGTTATCCAGACCATGGTGGGAGAGTTGGTCAAGCGGCCTGAACATGAACGTGAGTCTCGACACCCATCTCTGCTAGATGTTGCTAACTAGAAAATAGCAAAGGCGTATGCGGTCATGCCATTTGTATGGAGCATTGGTACTATCATCGGCCGTAAGACCTCATTCTTCCATCGTCTTCTACTCCCATACTGACTGCTCTAGCATCGATCGGCGGATATTTCTCTGAGCCCGCCCAAAACTTTCCATCTGTCTTCAGTCCCACTGGTCTTTTCGCCAAGTTCCCTTACCTACTCCCAAACATTATCTGTGCCTCTTTACTCCTGCTCTCTATCTTGATGGCATATTTCCTTCTAGAAGAGACTCACCCAGACAAGCAGCCTCGAGGCTATTTTGAACACTACGACCCGGCCGTTGCAGAGACGCCGCTTCTCCCAGCCCAAGGTGCGACAGCTGATGCAGCCGCAAACTTGACGACAGATTCTTACGGCACTTTCAACGCCGTAGAAGTCGAGCACGACGAAATCTGGCGTGTGCGCTCTAACGGAGACTGGGTAGAGTCATCTCTAAATGAAAAGGTCTTCACCCGCCCGGTCATCATGTTCGTCGTAGCACTGGGCATCTTCACGTACCATTCTGTAAGTCTAATAATTATGCCGGCATCAACAATTGGCTGACGTTGCTTTAGATGACATACGATCACCTTCTTCCCATCTTCCTCCAAGACAAACGCGCCGACGATGGCATGAATGCACTGACCCTGTCGCCTTCTTCTCTGGGTGGTGGTCTTGGTATTCCTATTCAGAATGTGGGCATCATTCTGTCCCTTAATGGTGTCATACAGCTCGCGATCCAGGGCATCGTCTTCCCTCTACTAGCAGACTGCTTTGGTGTATGGCGCCTACTCCTCATGGTTACGCTCGCACATCCGATTGCATACTTTATTGTTCCCTTCCTACAGCTCCTGCCCGAGAACTTGCTGTATCCCGGTCTGTTCGCTTGCTTGACCGTGCGAAATCTGACATCGATCCTGGCCTTTCCGCTGCTCCTGATCATGATCAAAGAAGCTACACCCGACAGGTCGCATCTCGGAAGAATCAACGGGCTGGCAGCCTCGACAGGTGCTGCCTGCCGTACAGTGGCGAGCCCTATTGCCGGCTTACTCTACGGCCTATCTATTGAGCTACATTTTACGCCCTTGGCTTGGTGGGGTTCTGCCCTAGTCGCGATTTGTGGAGCTCTCCAAGTACCCTTGCTGAATCGCGCCGCGCACGAGTGTCACGCTCATGTTCGTAACGTAGCGAGCGACTATTTGACCAAGGAACGCCGTCGAAGTGAAGTGGTGCACATCGTGGTCGAAGACGAGTAATTGTGGAGGCAGCAACTTGCTGGACACAGCGCGTAGACGCGCATCCATGGATTGGAACATTGCATTCTCACTCACATGTTTTCCCGCATAACTCGTCCCGCGAAAAGCGAGTCATCTTCACGGCGTCTTGGGAGCAACGGCAATTATACCAGAATCGGATGGCTATCAGTCTTACGCATTGGGGGTTGGCGTTCACTGCATTTGCATCGGTATAGATCACGGTAGAAGTTTGCACATGTCTACGTTCCATAAAAATAGTAATACAACAGGGTCCTTCTTCTTGCATAACCTTCCAGTGACTGTTATCCTCGGAAATATTACTTCAGTACGGGAACCGGCGATGGACTCAGCATAATGTCAGTCTTTCATGCGGAGTCCTCTTGAACGGAGTCAATTCCTGAAACGACTGGGTTGTCATGGACGTGGGGAGTACAAGAATAGCAACGTGACAGGCCCCCCTGAAAGGACAGGCAGACAATATTCCGAACTGGCGAGGTACAATCGAAACTGTCTTTGGCAGAGTTCTCGGGACTGTGCTTCTTGATGATGATCTGTGGACTAACGTAATAAACGTCGTGAAGCTGTGTGCAAAGCATCTCCCATGTCGCATCCGATTACAACACGGCGTATCGTGACTCGCGACCCCAAGATGCCGTCATTCTTGTTCGGGAAGTGCTGTCCTGCGTCAGTGTTCCGAACGCCACTTCCGTGTTCACGACACCTTTGTGGCCTGTTCCACATGCTGCAAGGTACCCGTGCGCCATGTCTCCGAAGCTTGTCAGTCCGGCCTTGCACCATACAACGTTCTGAGAGCCATGCGACCTCGATCTAGAAATCAGATTACCCACTGAAGAACGTTCAGTATTGATTTTCAGATGGACGATAGTGGTGTGCGGGTGATGAATCGCGCATGCCCCTCCATGCATTGGTCTTTCTCGCCCGAACTTCAACGATGACACAACTACGCTGCCGATCCTCCGAGTTCTGTAAGCTGGCAACTCTATCGCGGCTCTCAAAGGTCTTCTTCATGCCACCGTCCTTTTAATATTGCAAACAAGCCTTCGAGACGCGAGCCTCCAATGGACCCAGGATCCGTGTCGCGCGAAGCTTGTTGCTCCCAACGCTGGTTGGCTACTGCAAGGGCGCAATGGCGGAACAGCCGTGAAACACGCTCGTGCATATTCCTTCAGAACGACAGCATCGCGACTATGGCTAGTCGGCAGGATTGGCTCGAACGGGAAACACAGATGACGGAGGATAGCTTGGTTAGGCAATGCGGATCTAGACGGATGCCGGGCAAGGGACTGGCGGGCCAGACACAGGAAGGGAGTAGTTATGGAACCCTCCAGATGCACGTATGTGTTGACCTTTTAGTGTCTCCGCGGTACCGCTACTGAGGTCGATTCGAGAGGCAAAAGAGCATGGATGCGATGACTCGTCGACAGTTTGCAGCTCTGCGTTCCTGGACGCATACGGACATCGGGCCTCACCCAGTCGTGAGGGTATTGAATAATATATTTGACGCTGGGGACTTGCCGATGTAGAGCCTCTTCGCATCATTGGCCCGTACCTGCATGATGGTCTACCCAAGCCTACTATTTGGGGCGTTTCGGAAGCGCCCCTGTTGCCCTCGCTTACGACATGCTCACGCCAAAGACGTTCGACTAGGCTCCACAACCTCTACCCAGGCCACCTTGTAACCGACGGCACTATTGCCATGTGGGCCGGCAGAGCGCGCGACAAAGACGGACATGGAGGCCCCTTGAGCGACTCGTTTTGATCGTGGCTGAGCAGACGAGTCGGAGGCTGTCGGCGGACCAATCCTTTGGATATGTTTCGAGCTGGCTTGTTTCGAACGAGCGTCGTGGAAGCAGTATATCTTGCTCTATTGCCCTCTCTCCTACTGTCCCTACACATTTTATCTTCTTAATTACAGCATTGCATTTGCTGCTACTTTCGCTTACCAAGGCTAACAAAGTCACACTCTTTCGACTTTGCTGCTTTGTCAGACCGTCATTCGTTCAAGGTCCAACTACAACATACTTCATCTTTATTGCAACGTTTATATTTGAATTCGACATTCATAGTTTACAATGAAGTCCACTTACGCTCTTTTGGTTACTGGCCTTGCCGCCCAGCAGGCCGCGGCCCACTGGAACTTTTTCGACAACTACAGCACACCCAAGTACAGCAAGAACGTTTGCGACGACAAGCAGAAGAGTGGCTTCGACTGGGCGGATCTTACCGATGGCCAGTCTGTCGGCAACTACGGAGACTTTAACTTCTCTGGAGGATGGAAGTGCTCCAACTCCTTCGGCAAGCGGGACTCCATGAGCAAGCGGACCTTTGGAAACAAGTGCATCAAGAACACCGTTCGCAAGGACAAGCCTGCCACATTCGGCTGTGATCAGCGTGGCTTCTCGATCACGCACATGGACGTTTCATCCGAGTTCGACGCCGAGATCGAACTCCATTACAAGATGGAGGACGGGTCTCTCTGCAAGCACTACACCAGCTGCTCAGCCGGCGGATCGACGTTGCAGAACACACAGTGTGGTGGCGCCAAATCCGTCGAGATCTATCTTGGCTCCCACTACGAGGGCGAGAAGGACTCTTGCGAGATTGGTTTCCATAACATTGGTTTTGACTGCAATGCCGAGACACCATACACTACTCCTTCGCCACCTGAGGTTCCCTCTACTTCAAGCGAAGTTGTATCTTCCACAACCGTCGAGTCATCCACTGCTCCAGCTTCCAGCGCCATCTCCTCCGCTGTTGAGACTCCTGCCTCCTCTACCGTCGAGACTCTGACGTCGTCTTCCGCTGCTGAGACACCCGCAACCTCTGCCAATGAGTGCGGACAGTATGGCGAGGCATGCAACACTCCTGTTGAGACACCTCTCTCTTCAACTGCTCCTTTCACCAACAGCTCTATGCCTGCCTACACTGCTCCGGCTTCCTCAGCCGTGGAGATTGAGTCTTCTTCTATCGTCGAAGCCTCCAGCACCCCTGTATCGATTCCTTCCATTAGCACTGCCACTCCTCAACCGGAGTCTTCCACCGCTGAGGTGCCATCCACGTCTCAGAGCTCTGTCGCTGCTGGCTGCGGTTACGGAGAATCTTGCGAGCAGTCTTCAATCGTCGAGTCTTCCATCGTCGCGTCCTCAACGGCCGCGTCCTCCGCCGTTGTTTCATCTGCTGTTGTTACTTCTGCTGTCCCTAGCTCTGGAACTCCCCTCCCGGCTACCAGCTCCGCTGCTCCTCAGCCTTCCAGCCCCAGTTACCCTCCTGTCGACATCATGGACTCGGTTCCCAAGTGCATGAACTCGTGGCTCCAGATCTCGGCCCCAGACTGCAAGGACAACACCGATTCCAGCTGCTACTGTGTCAAGCCTGAGTTCACTAAGAACGTCATCGACTGCATCTCAGCTCGCTGCGGTAGCGACGATGAAACCAGCAAGGCCCTTCAATACTTCATCGGCATCTGCGCTGAACACGTTCCCCAAAACCCCAGCATCGTTGAAGACTGCCCTTCGTATATCCCCTTGAACCCTACTCCTGCCGCTCCATCTGGCGGTGCTTCTACTGGTGTTGCCAGCAGCAGCGAGGTTCCAGAGGCTGCTGAGAGCAGCTCCATTGCTGTTCCTCCTGCTGGTGGCGAGAGCTCTGCTGCCCCCTCTGCTCCTGTCTCATCTGCTCCGGCTCCCTCTGCTCCTGCTTCCTCTGCTCCTGCCCAGGACACATCCAGCGCATACGGCCCTGGTTACCCTGGTGAGACACCTGCTGTTCCTACCCAGGGTACTACCACCGTCCCTGCCGGTGAAACTCCCGCGATCACCACTGTCGTCTCCTCTGCAACCGTGACCCAGATTGTTGGCACCACCACTCCCGCCCCTGAGACCCCTGGCGCCGAGACTCCTGCTGAACAGACTCCATGCACCACCATCACCTTCGGTACGACTACACTCACCGTCCCGCAAGTCCACTTCACCACCCAGACCAACTCTGCTGGCGCCAACCCAACTGAGCCTGTTGCCCTTGTGCCCGGCACTGCTGAGCCTGCTCAGACCCCGGCTGCTACCACCCCGGCTGCCGGTGGTGCTCCTTACCCCATCCCCTCCACCATGGGAACTGCCACTGTCCCAATGGGTACCGCTACTGGTACTGGAGCCATCCGCCCTTCTTCGCCAGCTGAGTTCACTGGCGCTGCCTCGCCTTTCACCATGGTGCCCAAGGGTGCCCTGTTTGGCGCTGTCCTTGCCTTCTTCGCCCTTTAGATGCTATACTCTGTAATCTAGTGTGGCTTTGTTTCTTTTGTTCCACTATCTGTATTGAGCTACTGGTGCCTTACACGATGCACTACTTGTATCCGAGGATGCGAAGCTGTAATACAAGCGTTTGCTTGAAATCATAGAGTATATAGAAAAGTATACATGAGCGATTTCCAGATTTTGACACTAGTTTTCTGTTACCTCATGATTGATGTCCGTGAAGCCCAAAGTTGATGATAAAATTGCACTGCATGGGTTCGCATGTGAATAAGATGGGGCACAGGGCTTGCCGAGGTCCGCTGTGCGGATGATGGGCGCAGCATCCAGGGATCATCGTCATCTGGCTAGCTTCCCCAGACTCTCTGATGACAACAACATCCCCTCAAACTATGGTCCCGAGACATACAACCGAAGACGCCCAGTATGTCGTCGTCGTCTGGCGCATCGCAGCCCACGCCGCCCAGTAAAGCACAAAGCGTCGATCCGATATTGCGCAATGCGCTCCGCTACACCATCTCGGCAAAGGAGTATCAACTGCTGCACCAGTACCTCCTTTCGCGCACACCGGTTGTGAAGAAGCGCACCATAACTCCTAAGCGGTACAACGCCATTGTCAAGGGCCCGGATGACTACAACGTAGCGGCCTTCCGCGCTGCACTGCGGCTGGGCGTCGTGACTTTCTCGGGCCTGAAGGCTTGGGAAGTGATTAGCACGAGGCTCCTTTCGCGGGGACCAGCGAAGAGGTACGTCAGCTCTCCCTTTATAACTGAGCAAGTCGCGTTGACGAAGTGGCAGGAACCAACCCAGGACATCGGTCTTGAAATCACCCAACGTGCGCCTTAGCAGCTCCCTCGCCCTCATACTCCTATTCCACCGCCTCCTGCGCCGCTTCTTCCTGCGCATCCGTGAAATCCTACTCAGCAATGAAGGCAAGTCATTCCGGCGACGGAACCCGCGCATATCCCGTTCCTTGACATCGAGCTTGGCACCGGCCATAGGATCCAGCTTGGCCGGTTTCTTCCTCGCAGTGTACCCCGGAGACCAACTGCGCGTAACCATTGCGATATACATTATGACAAGGGCGCTGGAGTTTGGCTACAACTACCTGGAGGAGCTGGGATACTTCAAGAACAAGCCAATCTGGCTCGGCTCCTGGATGATAATGCCAGTAGCATGCGGACAACTACTGCACGCATTCGTCTTCGACCGTGACTGTTTCCCTTCGGGTTTCGGCAATCCCATATTGAAGAACTCGCCAGAGTACATACAGAAACGACCGAAAAACTACCCAAGTACGGCACCGTGGCCAGGCACATTCGACATCGTGGACAGCCTAGCAGAGATCTCGCGGCAACGCTGGCCACCTTTCGTATCGCCCATCCTCTTTCCCAATGCAGAAACGCTACCGAAACGCCTGTCGTTCATCTCTCCAATAACCTCTCCTGCGCATCCAGCCATCAAGTCCTTGTCGTGCGCCTTACTCCACCCGCAAGACCCTTCCTGCCTGCGAACCTACGTCCAGTACTGGATCCAAGCCTTTCCCAAAATCGCCCGTTTCTTCACTCTCTTCTTCGCAGCCATGAGTATCACAAAGTACAAAGCTTTCCTCTCCTCGCCCATCGGCTCGCTGAACAATCTCGCCAAACGCATACTGCGCATGTCGCTCTTCCTCTCTGGCGCTATAGGAACGAGCTGGGGCTCTATTTGCCTCTTCCAGAACATGCTGCCCCGCACTTTCCTCTCTACGCAACGCTGGTTCCTCGGTGGGTTCCTCGGTGGCTTGTGGGGATTCTTGGAGAGGAAAGGTGGAAGGAGTAATTTCCTTTATACGGCCAGAATGTCGATTGATTCGCTGTGGAAAGTGGGAGCCAAGAGACGATGGTGGAAGGGCGTGAAGAATGGAGATGTACTGCTTTTCGTTGTGAGTTTGGCAACTGTCAATGCTTTGTATGAGGTGTCGCCACGAGCGGTCAACAGTGGTGTTGCGAGAAAGGGACTAGGTGTGTTGAGGGGTGAGGGCTGGGTTGACAGAGCAGTGGTGCCGACTGAAGGCGAGGGCAACGAAGGTGCTGATAAGGAGGAGTAATGATATCCAACTGTTTTTGTACAAACACTTTCAGATACTGAACATGGTGACGGTGCATTTTCAATCTTCAGGTAAATATGCAATGTGTTTGAATTAGCAGAAAAGTAAAGACTGACATAACTGATACGCTCGAAAAGGACTGGATAATCTTGAGTGGGGTATAACAAGGCATCTGAAGCCAGACAAACACACAGAGTCGCTTCTGCCATCTCCTGCCATTACATCCACCACCACGACCACCTCCCCCCTGCTCATGGTAGTATACCACATTCACATCAAGCCAACTTCATACTCTCGGCGCACTCGTCCAACTCTGCCCTCTCACCACCATAACTCTTCGGCACATCCTTGCCCAGCTCGGCAGCGAGCTGATTCCCGTAGCTCAGCACAACAAACTTCTTGCTCGTCTCCTTGGCCACAACCAACTTGATCGCATTGAACAGCCAACCCATGACCACAGGCACGTTGACGAAGAACTTTCTGCTTAGGGTTTCCGGGTAGTGGCGTCCTAGTATCTCAATGGTCTTGTTGGTTGCCGTCTTGACAAGGGGGTCGCGGCGCAGAAAAGAGACTTGGAGGTAGTCGTGGATCTGGAATCCCTGGTATGGGTCTGGGCCTTCTCCGAAGTTGGGGATGGGCGTCGTAGCGGCGGCGAGGTTGAGTGCTTGGACCGACTTTTCCATTAGGCCCACACGCCAGCGGAGGAAGCTGTGAGGTTTCTGTTAGAATGGTTTCCCTTGTGGCATTTGAAGCAAGAATGTACATACCCATCTAGGTCACCAAATGTGGCCTTGTTGTCCTTGACAGCTCCATAGATGTTGAAGGTAACAACATCCTTCTTGTTGGGACTTCCTGGTACGCCCTCGACCTCCAGGACATATCCTAGCCCATGGAACTTGCTCTTCTCGAATGTCTCGCCTGCCGCCTTGGTCGGATCAAACTCCTTTCTCCACTTGAGCGTATCAAGTAGCTGTGACTTTGCCTTCTCTAGATCGTTTTGGTTGGCTCGGAGGAACTTTTGTAGTATGAGCTTGGTATGGAAGGGCCTCGATTTGCTGAGCTCTATGCCGTAGACCTCTCCATGTTGAGCTTCGGTAGCGAGGGCCTCGAAAGCGTCGTAGAACTTGGTGAGTGGGTGATCGGGCGCCGTCTCTGGCCAGAAGGGACCTTGAGTGGGCGCTACGGTGTCGGCTTCGGGTTCTTTCTGTTCCACAGGTTTAGCGTCGCTAGGTGCGGTTTCGGGCGCAGTGGCATTGGCTTGAGCAGTGACGTCTGCTTCCTTGTCTTCTTCTTTCTTCTCGTTGACGGAGAGATCGGCTACTGCTGCAGTGGCGTTGTCGATAGCTTCTCCTCCATCCTCCTTGTCGGTTGGCGCGGCCACCAGATTAGGCTCAGGCTGTTTCTCCAGACCTGCTCCACTAAAGAGACCGGCCCCTTCGGTAGGTGCCGTGCTCGCGTGCTCAGGCTTCGCTGCCATCTTTCTATGCTTCGCAAACGGGTGTGAGTGCTGGTTGGGCGGCCAAACGTTGTGTCTGGAGATTTGTTTCAGGTATGCGGAGGCCGATCCCTAAACACCGGAACCGTGATGCGCGTCCTCACGTGTCTGAAATCAACATATGATTGTGCATCGACTAACTGCACCCATCGCTCCACGTTCATGGCCAAGATGACTCAGATAAATTCATATACGGGATTCGTTCGACAGATAAGCTGCGTGATGTTCACGCCATAATTGGTACAAGGTCTTTCTCTATAGCATGGCCTGTAAGCAGTGTTTAGCTAGGCCAAGTTCTCCGTAGCAACGTCGTCATCTAGGTACATGCATCACTATCGGTTCTCTATTTGAACAGATTCTGCGCCTATGCAAGAAGAGCTAGAAGCTCCATGTTCAACGTCCAATGTACTTTTGCGAACAGTAAGGATTCAATAGCAGTGCACTCATTTGTATTATATATCATAAACTACGTGACCGCTGTGTACTTCGTCTCATGCTCTACACATCTCGCGCGATTCCGTCGAGAAGTAGCGAAGGTTGGTCACAAAGGAAGAATGGGTACCGGCGGTGTACGATGCGAACGTCATCTGCAATTGACAGTTAGCATACATTGTTGATCGTCAATTTGAACAATGCAGTTTAAAAGAGCAATCAGTCGAAAGATGAAAAGTCTCGAATGTTTTTTCAAGCAGTGAGGCGAACCCCGTCTGAGTTAGCATGAATTGGTGTTCATCATAGCATGGGAAAGAAGAGAACGTGGGTGATGTACCTTTGTACTGCAGAGCTGGAAGCTGAATGATGTGATGTTTCATTACTGTGTTTACCTGGAGCGATGTCAGTAACGGTCCAGATGAAAGACGTTTTGACTAGAGCTCAAGTATGAGAAGAAATTCAGGTAATCGAACTAGTTTATTCCCCACGAAGTGGTCGGTATTTGATAATACATTTGTTGCTCATCATCTAAGGATAGGTGCTGGGGGGTGCGAGGGAAGTAGTCTAACCTTTTAGATCCTATCGCAGCCCACGAAGCCCTCGCCATCTCGACAGCGCCACGGCGAGGTCTGCTATCGCTTGTAACCAACGAACGTAGAGAATGTGCGATAGGCGTGAGGCTTCGTGGGGCTACGAACCGACATGGGCGGCAGCGCTGCGCATTGCGCATAATGGGCGCGAAGTCATATTGCGGCAGACAACCGTGAGACCCTTTATGATTTGTTAGCGTTGGTCCTAGCAGAGCTTGCAGTAATAAATTGGTAGATGTTGCGAAAGATCAGTATTCTCGTTTGGCTTGAGTGGTCGGATCACCATAGAGTGTATGATAGGGGCGACACAAGTGTTCATCATGATAGCAACGGTAAACAGAGAGGGGAAGGGTGTGGTGACTTACCAAAAGTTGAGCGCGGTGTTGGAGTGAGAAGGGAAGCAGCGAGCTCAAGTTTTGTATGGGAACTTTTCGCGGCGGTGTTTCGTTTCGCCGAGCGGGTCGTGGTCCAAGCTTTCATCCATGCCGCTCTCTCGCTCATGGACGCGCTCCACCGTTGTTCCTCGGTCGGCATCTACGCGCTTCTTTTCTCTCTCAACCCACCACGACGAACCTCCATTTTCACACTCGCCCAACATGGTCACCTCAACGTCGGCATCTTTCGAGAACTTTGTCAAGCAGACGCGGGAAAAGAAGAAGAACGAAGCCCTAGCGCAGCAGTTCCTAGGCGGAGGAAACCGAGGACGAAAGGCAAACGCATCAGGCGCTGGCGCTGGCGGACGGTCGCGCGTCGAATCCGAGAAGCCTTCGTTGCTCAGCCGGATAAACGGGGGTGCCGGCGTCCAGAAGCGATCATCGAGCGCAAAACCGGCTGGCAGCATCGAGGGAAAATGGCAGCACGATCTACACAAGCTGAACAATCCCCGCGGCGCAGTCAACAACAGGAACAGCCTCGCTCGGACGGCTTCGGCACCGCAGGTTGAGCGCAATACTAGGACATTCAGCAAATTTGCTCCCGTCATCAGCCAAGGTCCAGCTGGCTTCAGCATTCGAGGCGTCGCGACTGGAGGCCCATGTACCGTCATTGCGAGCAACTTTGCACCTGGAACCACAGCTGCGGACATCGAAGCGGTCATGAGCCCGATTGGTGGGGAGACGCTGGGATGCAGACTCTTGTCTTCTAGCCCGACCGTCATGGTGGAACTACAGTTTGCGAGCAGAGAAGGGGCCGAGAATGTTATTGCAACATTCAACAACCAGAAGGTCAGTGACCTGGCATGCATATGGCTGAGCTAGGCTAACAGATCAACAGGCTGATGGTAGACTACTTTACGTCTACATGAAGGATGTTCCTGCGAGCATCCATGTAGCGCAACCCCGAGCACCGCCCGCTCGCCTCACACAATCCGTCGATGACATGCAGGTCGATACCATCGCGGGTGCACAAGCCGGTAGCTACCAAGATGGACGATTTGGCTTTGGCGATGCTGGTCGCAGGGACCCGCCACGCGGTCCCCGCCGACGTTACTAGAGCTTCAGCATCAGCGCGCATCTTCTTCGATTTCCCCTGTACGATACCCTTTCACCAACGACAGCGATGAGCAGACTTCACTCAGTGGGGGCTCAAAATCAACGACATGCAGATGAGCCGTGTAGTATTGGCTTTTGTTTCGCAGACACGGGCAAGGAGTTGGGTTATATAGACATTGTATACTCTAACGACTTCCTCGCAAAGAATCTGGTATCTAGAATACATCTTTAATCATTGACGGATATCATCTCTCTTCTTCTCGTAGTCCTGACTGTTTTCGCACCGGGAGAACTACTTGCTAGTCCAACCTGCAATGGCAGCATCGACCTCGTTCCTGTACCTTTGTTGTCCCTCACATAGCTCCAGGAATACCTTGTATTTGGCGTCCAACAACTTCTTGACCGTCTTGTCAGCTAGTGGCTTCACGGTCTTTCCAGGCTTGCTCAGTCTGTCCATGATGTCCCAAAGCGGTTCACTGTTTCCGTCCTTGTCGGTGCTTGCCGCCTTTGCACCCAGCATAGCCGCGCCGTGCACCACAGCTGCATGCACATATCGTGGGATGAGAACGGGCATGTCGCATGCCGTGGCCATGAGCTGCATGAGCAGGCCGTTCTGGCACTGGGAACCAGACATGAAAATCGAGGAAATAACGTGGCCGGAAGCATTCATCGCAGACACAATCTGATGTGTCTGCAGAGCGATGAACTCCATGGTTGCGTAGTAGTATAGCGCCAGACTATCCAGACTCTTGTCCGAGCTTAGGCCGATAACACAGCCCTTCATGTTAGGGTCGGCGACGGGCGAGCGGTTACCGAAGAGATCACCGTAGAAGAAGAAGTGGCGGCCAAGCCAGGCGATGTGTGGAGCGTTCTCTTTGTCTGCCATCTCGCGAAGGTGTTCGTTGAGGTAGTCGTAGATGTTGGTGTTGTACGTTTCCGCAACAGATACGGCTTCATTGAAAGCTGGATGTGTCTCGATTATATGCTTGAGCAATTCACCCGTTGCACTTTGACCTCCTTCTGCCATCCAGTAGTCTGGTAGTAGGACGTCTCGGTATGGGCCCCAGACACCATCGACGAAGACGGGGTTGCGGGACATGGCAAGGTGACAGGTCGATGTTCCGGCAACAGCCGCGAGGCGCGTGAAAGCTTGTGAGACGTCGTTCTTGGGCTGGTCCATATCTAGAGTGTCTTCGTCGAGCTTAACTTTGGCACCAACGGTACCGATCCAGCCAGCGTAGGCATCGATGACTCCACTGCCGACTGCGATGCCAGGCTGTAGACCCATCTCCTGTGCAGCCTTTTCGCTCAGTGTTCCGACAAGTTCACCAGCAGTGAGGTAGCGTCCATTCTGTATGCATGTTAGCTGGTACCCTTAGATGCTAATAGCGAAGGACAAACCACTTTATCAACACCTCCCATGCGCTTGAAGTTGTCTTCGCACAGGTCTTCAAGTCCAATCTCTTTAAGGAAGTCTTCTTGCCAGCCCTTTACACTCCCATCGACCCCGACTGGTACAAAGCCTTGCTTGCAGACTACACTGCAGTAGCTTCTGCTTTCACTGCCAGTAGCCAAATGTGTAAGAGCATCGGTCAAGTCGTAGAACTTGCATCGGTCGAATAGCTCCTTGGGCATGTTGTTCTTCAGCCACAGCACCTTTGGGATCTCCATCTCGATAGACATCTTGCCTCCAACGTAGCGGAGCAGATTGTGTCCGGTAGCGTTGATCTTGTTGGTTTCCTCCACGGGTCGGTGGTCGAGCCACAGGATGACATTACGATCGTTACCATCTTTGTTATCGAAGTTTGGTCCGGTGACCGTGACAGGCTCGTCTGTGTCGTCTCTGAAGACTGCGAGCGAGCAGGTGGCGTCGAAGCCGATACCGCGAATGGTACTCTGGTCGATATTGTGCTGATCCATTGCCCGGCGGACTGAGGAGCAAATGCATCGCCAGATGTCCGTTGTGGATTGTTCCTGCTTCATTTAGTTTTCGGTCACATCAGCTGTCACACGTGAATCAAGTACATAGTAGCCAGTCTGTGGTTGCCAGAGGCCAATGTTCTCTGATGCCAGTCCCACAATGTCTCCTTGATCATTCATGATACAAGCTCTGGCACTACCAGTACCAACATCGATGCCGATGTAGTGGTCGACTTGAGGGTGAAGCTCATTGCGAGGGTCCGTCGACAGTTGACGCGACTGCTTGCGCTGGGACTGTCGGAAAGGAATTGCCATTGCTGCGTATGTTCTGAGGAAGTGACAGGAGGGCGATGTAGCAGAGTTGAGGAACACTAGCAGAAATCTCGAGGTCCTGAGAAATAATGTTGAGATACAACACAGCTGTCAATGCGGGATGAGCTCATAAGAGCTCTGGGGGAGCTCTAGTACAGTGGGGGTGGGGCAAACCCCAGCGTTCTGTGCAATCGGGCTACTCGTCTTCAGGGTCATCGTCGGCCTGAGTGCCGATCTGCTCGCAGACTGGACAGAGAAATGTGGGCATCGTGAGCGTCGGATCCACCTTTTGAGGCATGCCGGATGCTGTTGGGCCAGCGTTGGCTGGCAAGAACGCCACGCAAAGCAAAGTCATGTCTTGGATGCTGGCTGATCATGGCCGTCGGTGCGATTTCGGATCAAGCGGAGGTGCAGGATCATTTTACTGTAGCACCTCAGGAGATGTGGGATGAGAAGGAGGGGTCCTGAAAGCACGGCTCGCTTGAGTGAATGGCCCCGTCGGTGATACGATTCGCCGTTGAGTCGAGCTAGTCGCAGCTCTCGTAACCAACACGGTTGTGTATACAGATAGCCACCGACCGCACCAGCACGCTAAGATGCTACTGTCTAGACTCCTACTGCTTCCCTTTGCAGTCGCATCGTCGGTCACCCTCTATGTCTCCTCCGTCCCAGTCTCAGCCGACAGCGCCGTAATTCCCTCCCCAATCCCGCTCGCGCAGATCGAATACGATGCAGACCAATCCGTCGGCACTCTAGCTTCCTTCACACCACCCACAGGCTCCTACTCCCCCGATCATCTTCTTCGCGTTGGTCTCACCGATCCAAAATCCGGCTCATGGCGGGGCATTGTCACGTCGGCAGCTAGCTTCTCCGACCAATACCACAAGAAGTTCATCATCCACGTCGATGACAAAGGAGAACCTTTCCACGTCGGCTTTGGCACAAGCTCGAAAGGCAGCGGAGATGAGGTAGAGGTGGAGATAAAGAGGAGGAATGCTGGGCCAAAGCCAGTCCTGAACAAGCCCATCGTGCTCAATGCGGAGGGGAAGCTGGATGGGAAAGAGCCGGAGAAGACGTTCTTGCAAAAGTACGTAGCGCAACAGTTCCCACTCCCGGAGGCTATGCTGACTTCCATCCAGGTACTGGTGGGCTCTCGCTCTCTTCTTAGTAGTGCAATTGGTTGCAGGCGGTGGGGGAGAGAAATAGAGCAAAGCCGATTAGGAGCCTCATTGATTCCCGGTTCAATTCTAAATGCATTCTTCATCTCCATTGTCAGTCATGATTTCTTTGCGATTGATGTAACAGGTATGGTATTCTCAACATGTTCAAATTAAATTCATGTAGCGGTAAGCCACAAGAGTTCTATCAAAGGTAAAGGACATGAACTATTATACATTCCGTTTCGTTTCTTCGTCTTAGCGTCCATGGTCAGTTGTAATCATGCATTCATCATAAGTGCTCTCAAGCAAGAGCTGTGCTAGCGGAAGTAGGACGAGACTGGGCAGGTGGTGGGAACACAGTCTTGGGGATTGCGACAGCTGCTGCAGCTGCAGCTGTAGCCAGAGAAGACAGTGTTGGGATGGAGCCAGTCGAGGTCGCATTGTCCGGGGCACGAATAGCAGGCGATGGCGTTGACTTGGGCTGGTGGACGTCCATGGGTAGAATCTCCGTCTTTAGCTCCCGCGTCTTCTTTTGCTTAGGCTCGGGAGCCTTTTCATTCTCCTGGACGTAGAACTTGCGGAGCAGCATGATTGCTTCCTCTCGGAAGATGCCGCCGGTGACTGGATAGGGCTTGTCAACGCTGGGGCTGCTGGGGTTAGTATTGATGTGTTTATGTAGAAAAAGGGCACCTACTCAGAGTGAATGTTCAGCACTCCTCCAGTACCACCGAACCGCTCGTTCCAGCATCCGAAATAGACTGCTCGAATGCCGTACTGGCGCAGCATGGACGCACACATGACGCATGGCTCGACAGTGACATAGAGATCCGTCTCGTTGAGGATGCTGATGGGGTGCTGTGACAAGATGCCGGCAATGGCGACGAACTCGGCGTGTCTGGTGCCGTTCAAAGTCCGGTTTGTCTCGTTCATGCCTCGTCCGATGACCTCGCCATCTCTAACAAAGACACAACCGACGGGCGTCTCATCACTCTTCAGTGCAAGTTCGGCCTACAGTGGTGATGAGTCAGCATGAGATCCAAACACGGTAATGGAGGCTTAAGATGGAGGTGAGCTGTTGTAAAGCAAAGGGCGTGATTCACCATGGCGATGGCCTCCCGCATGAAGCCTTCATGATACGCCCTCTCCTCCGGATCCATGGCGTCTGGTACGTGAATCGCTTCGTTGTCTTGGCACTGTTCTGTATCCACCTGAGAAGGATTCGCAGATTTCGAAGCCGGAGTTTGCTGTGCATGTACACAGTAGAGCGTCATGCCAAGAGCGGCAGACGCAAGCACGAGAGCCTTCCATGATTCCTTCGCTTGCCAGATTGCAGTCATCCCAAGGTGAGGCAGTTGCGACCATGGAGAATGTTCTGAAACCAAAGGTGCAGGTCCGAGTTCTCAGGCGCTGAGTGCCGGCCCAGGACGGTTTCGGCAGGCGCTAGCGCCTAGTTTACGTGGACGTGGAAGCCGCGATCCGACCGAGGAGGGCTAAGCTACCAAGAGAAGCACACAGCCATTGCCATCGCAACGCCAGGCATCGACACAACATTCACTCTATCCACGCCTATTCACTGCACAGCCACAATCACATTACGCAGCGCAACGTATACCAACGCGGCGCACGATATTTCAACAAAGCATATCAAGCCGTGCGTGATACATCTTCCAAGAGCTCCGTTCAGCTTGCGCCAGCAACAAAGCTACGGGAACCGCAATCCAGACATCTGCAACACACCACCTTGCGCATCGCCCGGGACAGCTCGAGTTAGACGACAGTCGGCCGCACCGCAAATATGACGCTCGCAGAAGAGTTCAAGTCGAGGAATTTCAGTAAGACGCCTACTGCCCCCAAGCTGTTACTTGTTGCTGACATGGCATCTTCGCAGGTATCTATGGTCAATGGTCAGTCGCACCAGCTGCTATGCACATGCCCACTGCTTGCAGCATGCCATACTAACTCATCTCCAGGACCGGAGTGTTGTGTATAATTCTTTGCTTTGCGCTGGGCATAGCCAATATCTTCAACGCCAACTGGGTCATCGCGTTTAGCGTTGTGTGTTTGTACGTTCCCCGTGGCCTTCTCGCAGCCACACGTAGAACTAACCCGACTCGCAGAGTATGCTCGTTCATCATCATCTTCATCGAAATACCGCTGCTTCTCCGCATCTGCCCGACTTCACCCAAGTTCGATACCTTTATCCGTAAATTCAGCTCCAACTACATGCGCGCCGCCATCTACGCGGGCATGAGCGCCATACAATGGGCCAGTATTGCAGCCCGGGCTACTAGCTTGATTGTTGCGGCCGTCTTCCTGCTGCTCGCAGCCGTCTTTTACGCGCTTGCTGGCTTCAAGGGCCAGCAGTTCCAGGGCAGCAAGACGCTGGGAGGACAGGGAGTCGCGCAGATGATCATATAAGACGGAAGCGGAATTGGACAAAGAATCAGTTGGCATGGGCGACGAATCTGGACGAACGACACGTTGTTTACATAGAGGGCGTAAGGATCGACGAAGCGATTGAAGTCCCAAGGGCCGGTACGACGAGCTTGGCCTGTTGGGAAGCAATCACAGGGCGTGGTATAAGTCGTTTGTAGCATCATTCAGCAGCTGGGCGTTCTGGGGGGCTATATCTTGTATCCAAGCCTGTTTGGTTTGGAAATGCTTGCTCAAACTGATAGGCGGCCAAAATGCGACAATTTCTTTTCCGGCATTCATCATGTTCCGTGACAATTGAGTATTTGTCTCTCTGTAAAGCATATCTCTTCGCTGTGTGGGGGCACCTACGTAATTATACCCAGGTATTGATGGATGGGGACCAGTTTGGGCCCACCCAAGTCCCTATGACGATGTTCTAGAAGCCCGTCATGGAAAAACACTGCTTCCGCCTGTCTGGTTTCGAGTATCCAGGATGCATCTGCGACAGATGGTCGAGGCTCATTCGACACTCATGCTAGAAAGGCGCCGACAAGCATGGGCAGTGTCAGATGACGACAGCGGAGCGGAGGCACACGATAGGTAGACTGGCATTTGCTCGCCTTTGGGATGACGATGACTGGCTGGCACAATCTCGCCAGGAACCACACTTGTTCGGCGCGGGGAACGCTAAGGGTGTAGCGGTGCCGGAGCTTGCGCGGGCGTTGAAGATCCTGCCACCCTCAGCGCAGCTGATGCATGTAGGTCAAACAAAGATGCATGTCATGTCGTGAGCTGTGCCTTGTGACTTGCACAAGTCTCGTTCCAAGTCGGAGGGCGCCCAGGCTGCGAAACGTGACGATGCGGTTGTTGCAGTCGCATAGTCCCCAATGCAGGATAGCGTCTAGCGAGTACCCATGGATGTGTGACGCTCAAGTGCTCCATTCAATCGGCCAACAGTGACATTGACGTGTCGAGCAAAACAACGTCTTGTCCTCCACACTGCCATGTGGCAACAGCAGGCAAACCATGCAATTGACCAAATCAAATGACGGGGGATGGATATGCAGGTCTGGGAGGGTGACGATGGTAGGCGGGTGCAGAAGACCAGGGCCCATACGCCATACCCAGTGATGCAAATGCGGGTCGCAAGCTTTCTGCTACATAAGTGCACCGCCCCAGCTTCACAACACGGATCCAGTTGCGCCATTTTGGCTATCTGCCCCTCTTGCCAGCCTCACTTCTAGTCTCCAGTCCAATTGCGTGTTCGAGGTGAGTACCCACTGTGTCCGCGTTCTCCAGCATCGTTGGGCCTTCAAGTCATAGCCGCGCTCATTGGCTTGACCCGTGGGAAACTGCCCGAGCCAGAGCTGAGCAGTTTTCTACAGCTGTCCGTGTCCTCTGCTCGACTGGCCAGGCTGCTAATCGCGCGCTGCTCGATTCAAGCAATCAATGCTGCGGCTCTGTCACTGACATTCAACGTCGTCTAGTTTCCGCAAACACCTAGACCCCACCTGCCCGCCGAGCAACAGACTCAGAAGCCATGAGTGCTCCGCCAACGATACCTCCACGCCCCTCGCGGGCCCAGAACAGCTCTTCTCCTGCGCAGGGCACCCATATGGACGTCCCCAAGATTCCTCCACGCCCGCAGCGTGGCGTCGATCGCTCCGTCTCCCCGGCTGGAGACCGATTTGCCCGTTCTCCCCTCAACGACCCAACCTACGTACACGGCGGACCGCCTAGGGAGGGCGGTCGCCTTAGCACCGATCTGCCCTCGCGCCCGCCGAGCGTCTCCATGCCCTCGCTCGGAGAAGAAGGCAACGAATACGCCAGTTTCGAAGACCTGTCAAAGACCCTCACAAGCGAGAACCAGGGTGGCTCGCCACAACATACCAAGAACGTGGCAGGAGACCTGCCTTTGCATGCTCCAACTGCCTCGGTCCCCAGCTCAACCGCAAAAAGTAGAATCCAGGCGGTGACGCGGACCGACTCGCAGACAGCTGCTGCAGCAGGTCTTGGCTCGCAGCTGTCTGTTGACGACAAGGTCTCTCAGGCCAAGTCTGGTCGCTCAGGATCTTCCGCTGGCTCACGCCCCAGCTCCCTCTACAACGACAAGGATGAACACGGTATTCCTGAGATCGGCGTGCAGGTGCCCATGTTCCGCAACGCCGGAGATGTCCAGGCTCCCAGTCCTTCGCCCTATGCGCAACAGCCTGGGGCCCAAGGAATAGGTGCTCACCAAAAGGCCGGAGGTCGCCATCACGGCCGCACCAAGAGTGGTCGTGAAATCTTCCATGGTCCTCCTGGCAGCTACGGCATGCATGGTCACGGCAAGATCTCAACAGACGACTTCGAGCAGAAGTGGTATGAAAAGCATCCCGATGATCTCAAGCGCGAGAAGGCCGGCGAGTACGGCCCTCATATTCAAGAGAACAGGAAGGATTACCATTGGCGTGCGGACAACCTTGACAAGTTGGTGCACACCAGGTCTCAGGATGTTGGCATGGGTAAGTTAGCAGCAGCTTCTGTGTCAAACAACCGTCACTAACTGCTTTTTTTAGGCACCAGCCGAGATGCAGTCAGTACACCCGATGAACAGATCGGCTATAGGGCTACTGAGGAGTATGCTTCGCGGCTGGCCTCTCCCAAACCGCAGTCGTCGGGTCGCCCCGCCTCGATTAAGGGTGGCCATGTCGACTCACCACTTCGTAACGAAGCCGGCCAAGAGGTCAACGACAAGGGCGAAGTCTTCCATATCGATCCCCCCGCGCACCGCTCTAGCAAGGTTCACGGTGGAGGCTATGATCCGCCAACTGAAGATCTTGGTCCTGAAGGTGGTAACACGGCTGAGAAAGGCGGATGGGTTACTGAGCGTGGATACGGCACTCCCATCCTCGCTTCAGATGAGCTGAAGAAACACCCAGACGCCGAGTGGAGACAGCCTGCTGTATCACCTGAGCTAGAGCGTCATGGCAATGAGTACACGCTCAACGAGGATGGAAACCCGCAATATGTCACAAAGCAGCACACGCACAGCAGGAGCTCAAGTCGAAATAACAGCACGCAGCAGCAACGCGTCATTCCTAGCCCAGCACAATTTGAGCGCGGGGGTACCCCACTAGAGTCTCACAAGGAATATGAACCCCTATTCCCAGAGGACGAGGAAGACACCAAGAAACCAAAGTCTCAGGTGGACAAGCTCAAGCGTCCAAGTGTTGCTCGCCACCAGTTCCCAAGTCAAGATGTCTGGGAAGACACGCCTGGTAGTCTGCAACTCGAAACTACTGTGGACACTCCTCAAGAGCCAGAAGAACCAAAGACTGCTGGCGCTAACGACAATGTGAGTCCTGCAAAGGTCTTCGAAGACCCGGAAACAGAAGAACAGCGCAAGAACCAGATCACCAAGGAAGATCAGAAGTCTTTTCTCTCCGAACACACTAAACAATTTGCGGCGGAGAACAGGCTCCTTGGGAAGGTTCGAGACGAGACACCTGGTCGTCCTGGAATGCAGCAACGCTTCCCAAGTCAGGATATCTGGGAAGATGCGCCATCTCACAACTATCTTGAAACCACAGTCAGCACACCACAAATGGAGGATTCAAACGAGTATGCCGAAGACTCACCAGTCGATCAAAAGCCACAGGTGCCGGCTCGTCCTAGTATTCCAGCTCGGCCAGCGAAGAGGGAGGCTTCTGCGGATGACAAGAAAGCGCCTATCATTCCAGAGCGTCCGAAGCCGCAGCTTCCTGTTCGCCCAGGCAAGCCATCTACTGGCTCTCCGGAGAAAGCACCAACTGCCGAGTCACAGACAAGTGAGAACAATGCTCCCCAGACGAAGGCGAAGCCGCCTGTTCCTGCCCGGCCCGCTGGCTCAAAGATTGCAGCTCTCCAGGCTGGTTTCCTAAAGGACCTCAACAGCAAACTTGGTCTCGGTCCTCAGGCACCACCTAAGGTCAAGGAACCTGAAGAGGAAGAAGAGGCAGAGAAGGAGGCGGCACCACTCCCGGATGCTCGCAAGGGTAGAGCCAAGGGCCCGCAAAGGAGGAAACCTGCTGCATCTCCGTCACCGGCTGCTGCTGCTACCATTACTGCGGAAGTCGCTGTCCCGAGGCAGTCGCTTAGCTTCGGTCCTGTTACCGCTATCTGGCGATTTGGAGAAGATGGTAGTCTCGATGTGCCCGCTGCAAAACTGGCGGCTCAGATGCAGCAATCACTCAGTGCTTCGACCAAGACAGATGAGCCTGTAACCACCGAGAGCGAAAGTGGTCCAAACGTTTCGGCGGTGTCAGAAGAACCACAGCTTGCACAGGTTACATCAAAAGATGGTAGCGAACCTGCCTCTGGGCTTGAAACAGTCGAGAAGACACCATCGACCCTTGAGACGGCGTCATCGACCCTTGAGACGGTGTCATCGACCCTTGAGAAGGCGCCATCGACCCTTGAGAAGGCACCATCAACCCTTGAGACGGCGTCATCGACCCTTGGGCAGGCGACTTCTCAGGTGTCGGAAGCTCTATCATCCGTCACTTCCAAGATATCTTCTGCATTTCAGCCAGAAGAACCTTTGGTAGCTGAGACGGTACCTGGTTCTTCAGATGCACCTGGCGCATTTCCTGATTCTGGTCCAGATCTAAACAAAGAGGAAAGTGTCAAAGATGCCTCTTTGGAGCAGAAGCAAGCGGAAGATAAGCCCATCAGCACTCCCACTGAGGAGAAGAAGATTAGTGAGCCTACTACGCAAAAAGAGGGTGAAGGTTTCACACAGACGTTTGCTGGCTAAGCCATGTTTCAAGGAAGATGGGACTGAGCAGTGGGTGTTGGCTGTATTGCTACAAGATTTACGATACTAGGGAGAACATGATGTTCTTAGTATATCACCGGAACATGTTGTCACAATCGACTTTTGTTTAGTGCATGTGCCTTCTACTTGAATGTTGCTGTGTTTTGGTTAATGTCTTGTCCGCACATTTTGGACTAAAGTCTCACAACATAGCGCCAGGAACAAACAAACTTGAATCCAACTTCAAGGTCTTTCACACGCATGCCAGGTATGATTCACAGAAGCATAGCATCACATTCCCTGCGTCGGGCGGGTCAGCGCGCGAAAGATGATGAACCGAGGACAACGAAGAACAGGCGCACGAAACTATCATCCAACCAGTTGTTCGATCATCCTGAACTGGTTCATCCAAATACAATACTGCCCACATGGTCAGGCAAAATGGTCGTAGGCGCCCATGCCCCGATTCTGACTTGTGGCTGGCAAATCTGGGCCCGGAGTTTTGGAAACATAGTCGCTCCGACAATGCATCTTACGAAGTCACATTGAGCAAGCGTAGAATCTGTTATTTTCATGTTGTCGGGGTGGAAGACGTGTGAGATAAAGTTGTGGTTCTAGAGCAATGGGTATGCGAGGATCGAGTGGGACACTGAATCCCTTACAAAGAATGAAGGGTATTTGTTGGTTTCCTGCCTGCAAAGAAGTGATGATCCATACGATGACGATGAAAATACAGACAAGCCTGGAGAGGGAGAAGGAGATGGATAGGTATAGCCCAGAAAGAATCGGTAGTAAGGCGCCAGGAGCCTCGAGCGAGATGTTGAAAACAAAAAAGGACTAGCGACGGCACTAATTCAGAATCAAAGGAGGGCCACTGGGGGAACCAGAGGGACAAACGATAGGCGAATAAGTCACGCAGAGCGATAGTTAGCGCGGGTCGTTGCAATAGCGACATGGATCCAGGCCAAAGGAATAGTCATGGAGAAGAGGGGTATGCTTCAGTTCAATGAAGCGCTGGGCTTGAACTGCAAAGCCAGAACGACTGTGTTATTTTCGCGCATTTTATCAAATTTCATACAGAGTACACCCCATGTCTTGTTCTCCGAGCGCACCTAGTATGTTGACCTCACTCCAGCGAGGATATTGGCAAGCTCAAGTGCCCCATATCTGCCTGAGCTCATATCCATGGCGCAGGCTTGTAAATCCAGATCACTCATCTCCCCACTGTATCGTGAAGACACATCCATGTACCAATAAAGCTCACTCTGGGCATGCAAACGTAATGGAGAGACCCATGCAATCACCGGAGTCGATACTCTTTACCGCAATGTGCTGTATTCGTCTGCTATACTGGCTGAATAGCGTGAAAGTCTGTCAGTGCATGTGCCAACTCTGTTGGTACAGCCCTGTGCGCTTTACAGGACAACGAAGCATCCGAAGACAAGCACTACTCTACAAGAGAGCACTATAGTCTGTCAGATATTCCCAGAGGATAAAACACTACCTTCTCACATGTCCCATGGTGATTCACTCCGACTACACCAATATGCCGGTGCGGTTGTACTTTTGAACGCACGTGCTAGCCTTTCTCACAACCCCTTAGCAGCAGCAAGTCGGCCTTATCCTGCCTCACCCGGTTACCGAACTGCTCTGAAGTCGTTGCTAGCACCTGCTAGAGCAATACCGGAGGTGCTCGGTACGACTGATAACCTGGGGTGCTGGTTGATGAGGTGCTGGGATCAGCGGTGAATCGTTTGCAGCAGCTTCGAAAGACACTAGTAGACCGCTCTGAGTAAGATATCTTTCCGGGGCAAAGAAGTTCAGTGACGAGGCACCGTCTTACAACTATCAGTAATCGGGTGAGGTATCGAGATAAGCTGAAGGTCAGGGTTCTTTGTGTATCTTCACTTGGCGCTTCCTGATAGCGTTTTCAATACCGGATATGTTTCCAGACCTATACGAATGGCCTCGGTTATACATCAAAAGCGCAACTTCTCAAGACCTCCGTTCCGAAAGCTAATTGGTTGACTGTACTTTGCGCAGACAGCATTGATGCTTGCTTTTCAGCTCGGGCATGTCTTCTGAAAACGGTGTTTACCGTAAAAAGGCGGTCACTCCTCCACCATGACCAACACCTTACCTTGACTTGATATGGGCGCATCAGTAGGTGGTTGTCGGTGAAAGCCGAGGCCTTGTGCGTTACCGACCATTCGAGAAGAATACGAACGGATGATCAAGCAACTGAAGGAATCTTCAGTGGAGCCCCTAGTATCACGCTGCTTTACAACGACAAAGCAAGATTTGGCTGCATATCGAAATCTCACCAAGCGAACTGTGCGCAGCGTACTTTGCGGACCATGGCATGCACGCGCCTCAACACCACCATGGAAAACTCACGATAGTGTGGTTTACAACGTCCGAGGCTCGTGCGAAACTAGTACGAGCGACCAGCTTCCCGAGGTCGCGTCGACAAGTACCGCCACCCCCCAGTCATGCACGCTAGTCCTGGCCGTGGTGTGATACCTGCACCCGAGTGCAAAATTCCTGCTAGTAAAGGGTAAAAAAAAAAAACTTTTTCTCCATGTTTTTGTGTATAAACTTCCTGTGTGTTGGCGGACCGGGCACACTAGGCGGAAAATTCTCCGTAGGAAATCCGACAGAAAACGCGGTTATATGAGGGGATGCGTTGAACTAGGATATACCCAGCTGGTGCAGATGGTACGCTCTGGAAGTTCTCTTCCGTCAAATTTTCTTCACTGCCTTGGTCGAACGGCTTCAGGGCTCCTTTCTTCCGTACTAGAAGCTTCCTGCACAACATGTGCTGCCTCGGTGCGGGTCGGCGCGAGGTTCTGAGCGGATCCGTATGCACAATCAGTTTTGGGCTTGCTGCTTTAGGAGGCATCGGCCGATACAACAACCTGACGGTTATGTCCCAGGTTTCGAGACGTCAATGTTGTGTCGAAGCACGCTGTGGAATGAAGCTCGCAACTTGCATCGACAACGCGGAGCACCGTGTAGTGATTACAGAGTCCTTGGCAACCCGCGGACGCCGTTGACCAAGTGATCGGCATAAGATCTACCGATCATGGTAAGGTTGTCGATCTCCTGAACTGGAAAGACAAGATTCCGCTCCCGGGGCGTGAAGAGAGCGTGTCCGAGTCCGAGGAATCCGGCTTGACTGCGAACATGTCATAGACCCTGGTTCCCGCCCTGACCGTTGACGGCATCGTCATCATGTGAGCCAGCTTATCGAAGCTGGCGGGTCCAGACCTCGATCAGTGATCGTTGACGATGATGCAAACGACCTCGGTAGAGAAGGAACAGTTATCGCAAGCTTGAGAGAGGGGGAGAAATGAGGTGATGATCATGGCTGCTGTATGCACATGGCTGATGATGTGGCTCGGTTGTGCTTATCTTATCACCGATTACTATGTCCGCTCCGCCCCGGATCATCAAAACAAATCACAGTCCGTTCTTATTGGCAAAGTATCGATAATCATTTCGGCTTTTCGCAGACCAGCTTCTTAGGCGGCCCATACTTGTACCAGTGTGAGCTGAGTGAGAAGTGTATTTCGCGGCGTCTGTTTGCAGACGAATCATATATCAGTAATACGCATTGATTGCATATATTTGGGTAAGCTTCAGAGACAATAAGGTGTTTATCGAGCAGTACCCAAGAGGTGGATGCGCGGATCATGTTGGCGTAGATGATCTGCTTGTCAGATCGGGGCTGCCTGAGGCGCGCCCCATTTCCCTGTTTGAGCACCAACTTCCCTGATTAGCAATAAAGGATCAGGAACAGACAAATACGAGGCGTTGCTAGGGAAGACGCGGCGCAGGAACAAATAAGCAGCTGAGTTGGCATGCCAGCTCAGCAGTAGTGACCATGACACGCTATGGCAACATGCTCCAACGTGAGAAGCATGATGTTGCTCCATGTGAGCGGATTGCGTAGAGCGAGCTACGCGCGAGCTAGATTCGTGCATGTCTCAGTAGGACTCGCGAACCACAAGCGCAGCATTGCAGGACGGACTAGAATGAGGCCGCCAACGAGGTGTCGGCACCAAAAGCAAATCGTCAATTGTTGTACGAAATACAGTGAGCCTGAATTGTTTCGTCGACCAAGTAAATCGAAACATGGCGAAACCTCAAAGATGTTGCGCATGGACATGTTTGGGGTTGGTGTTTGGTACCGACTTTGAACTAAGATTTGATCATTTCAAATGCCATGCTGATATCTCGAGACGGTCATGCGTGAAAGGTCAGCCCCGGTATCGCCGCGACACGGTGGGTGGAGCGTGGGGAACAGGAGAGATCAGCACTGTAACTTCCGTCTACGACTTGTGACAAGTGTGGAGACGGGAGACCATGCTCAGATCAAATCGTGCGAGGGTCCAGAAGGTCTCATCGAGACAGCTGTCAAATGCATCGGAATGAGAGTGTGAGTGCATGATGCGTATCCGCGTGAGACGGATCATGGCTCCTAGATGATCCGCCCCATGTTCGCGCTGACTTGCCCGCGTTTCGACCGAGCGGAACCAAACGTGACCGTCCGCTCCCTATCGTATCCAATCGGGCATGTTCATACTCCGAGTTTCCCACCTGCATACGTATACGCATACTTTTCGGACAAGGAGACCAACAAAGGCCGAGTTGATCCGGCTGCCCGTGGCGTGCTTTGCACAGGGCGTGTCTTCCAAGGCAGAAGTTCCTGGAGGATTGACGGCGCGTGGGGCAGTGTGGCCAGTGTACGCAATCGACTTCGCACCGCCTTCTGTCTGTATGCGGGGACACGACGTTGATTGACCGGAAGTGTACTTTCATCAGGCAGGCGATGCGAAAGCGATGCGAGAGGCTCGCTCGGCGAAAAGCAGCCGTGGCCGCGACGCGAGGTGTCCGCCCTATGCGGGAGGCATGCGAGGGCCAGGGTCCGACGCACTGGCCAAAAGTCGGTCAACCTAGAATTTCCTAGCAGCGCATGTGTGACTGCGCAAAATGGCACGCAACTGTGATGCGTGGGATTTTGCTGTTGTGTGCTGGTGACAGTCCATCAGTCATGCATGGCAAGTGAGCGTGTGACCTGCTAGAATGTGGTTAGCATGCAGCGTGCAGCGATAGCAGGGCATCACCTGGAGAGAGCGTGGAGATTGTTTTTTTTGTGTGGGTATGATGATCATTATTGAAAATCTAGCTATGAGCGGGAGTCTCGACCATGGCCTTTGGGAGACCTCGAACCGCTTGCGACCAATATCCCAAATCCCCCTATCCCTTATACATCCAACAAGTCTGAGTAGAGTAGCTTCCTGATATCTTCGTGAAGATCCGAACCACCCTGTGGTATATGCCAATAACAATGAAAAAAAAAACCAAAGGATATAATGCTCAAATGCCACGCTATGCTGTAAAGGACGACGCTCGCTGAAAATGCTAGATCAAAAATCAAAAGGTCAGGACATGTCAATGTGCTGGCCTAATAACTTGAGATGAGCGGAGCGGAGGTGTCCATGAACAACGGATGGTCCTCGATATCTTGCGATTCTGGCTTTGCGTCGTAGAAGGTTGTTGTGAGCATGGCTTCCTTGTCGGCGAAGTTGAAAGACGCTTGTGGGGGAGATGTGGGTGGTGACTCGTCATCGGACTCTTCCTCGTAGGTGAGCTCGGGGGGTGATTGTAGTTGCGATGGCACACGAGTAAGAGCGAGTTCCGAGTCGTCCTCCATGTCGTCGTAGAATTCATCTTCGTCCTCGTCCTCGTCGACCTCCATTGTGCTGATCTGAACGGGCGACTGAGCAATGCGGCGAGGCAGTGGGATCATGTCGAAGTCGTCTTCGTTCTCGGACTCGGAGTCGGAGTCTGACTCGTCGTCGTCTTCCTCCTCGGCAATGCTGTCGGCCCATTGGATGTGTCGGGACTCTTCCGACTTGGAGGCCTTGGCCATGGTCTGGTTGAACCATTGTTCTTGTTGGCGTTCGGCGTCTTGGAGTTCAATCATGAGGCTGTCGAGGAGGTTGGCGTGTCCGACGAGAAGGCGGAGGTCGTGGTCGGCCCTGCATGCCTCCTTGCCCAGCTTGGAGCGGGCGGAGGCAGCAATGTAGTAGGTTTGGGTGAGAGACATCTTCTGCTTCTTTTGCGGCGGTGATGAGACAAAGTGGGAGCGGGTGGTCTCTGCGGTGAAGGGCTCGAAGGAGGTTTGGATGCGGAGATGCGATGAAGAAGGCATGTTTGTTATGTATCACAAGACGATAGTGTGAGAGGCTAAGAAAAATGTGAGTCAGGGTCGTCTATGACTGCAGAGAGACGAGGGTGTAGACGTACGTTAAAGCAGCAGCCAATCGAGGGAAGGTGATCCGAGCGTATGTTGGAAGCCGGGAAGGTGTGATGTAATTGATGGTTGTGTGAGCGAGGATGATGTGCAAGCCGAAGTCTGGGGTATTCTGGTATTCGCTGTGGTGTTCTGGGCTGGTGTTTGGACTGATGCTGGAATCTGAAGCGAGGGCACGCGTGTTTCTTATGTTTCCCTGACGCATCGAGGATGGGCAGGATGGATAACGGGTGCTCGGAATTATTGGCATGTTTCCACCGCTCTTGGCCGAGCAGGGACGGATGCGGTGAGCTAACACACTATGATTCACACAGGTGCAGGGGTGCTAGCGCGGATGATGAGACAGCCCGGTCGGTCGTAGAGACTTTCGCCCGCATCCACATACGGGCGTTACGAAGCGGACACCGGACGTTGCGCGGATATACACACCTCGCACACACACAATCTGCACGTGGCTAGTGTAATCGGCTTCTCGCTGTTTGTCGGGCTTTACTAACTCACGATGCATTGCATCACACACGTCGCTCCCCCCATCGCGCCATCAGGGTTTTCTTTTCTTTTCGCTCGTGCTTGGGCTGATTGAGCCTGTCTGGCTGCCTACCTACCTGGCTGCCTGGCTGGCTGCCTGTGTGCGCTGCTAGGATGCGCTGTCGTAAGGGCTAAGCCACGGACCTCTGTACAGGCAGAGCGGTCAGCCCTGAATCTGTGGCTATCAAAGACGTGGCCCCATCACCCTCTTGCGCTCTCGCCCAAAAGGCGTCTGCCTCAGGCCCGACGCTGCACAATCCCTCCGCTTGACAAAATCACCGTTTGGCCTACAAGGGTTGGTTTGCGTTTTCCTGCTGCTGCGTAGTCATCGCCTCGGCCGACGTGCTGCAACCTTGGTTCAGCGGCTGCCTAGCAGCACATCGGCGTTTGGCGACCCTCACGTCTTTCGTCCGCGTCGTCAGAAGCCACCGTTCAGGCCACGCGCACCTGGCGGCCAGTCTGACCCCCGCACCCAACATTCCCATCATCAAGCACACGGCACCAGTAATGCCAGCCCATCAACATCGTCATCTGTCCCGACTGCACAGGTGCAGCATTACTAACTCCCGCCTGAACCCCGCCTGTCATTGGCAGCCGGGCTGGCTTTGTCAGTGATGCTGAAAAATACCTTCTGACAAACCCGCTAGCGACCCTGCATGAACCAGTGCAATTTGATGACACGATCATGCGCTTTCGTCGCAATGGCGTGCTCACTGGCAGAGACAGCCTGCCATTGGGAAATTTGCCCTCTCGTCATCATCTTCATTTCGTTACTTTTGCGACCCCTCAGCCCAACTATCCCATGTCCCAAGCTCCTGGCATCTGATCTGTGCGTCGAGTGTCAAGTGTCAGGCACAAACAAAAAACGGTGAACAGTGCGTCCGCACCATCCGTCTCCGCTCCGCCCTTTCCACCACACCGGCTTCCAGGACGAACGATCCCGAAAGAGGAAAGCACATCTTGTGGCGCCTCCAGCCCTCGCTTCGTATACCGGATTGCGATTACCGAATTCCTCATCTGCCTACGCACAGCCCTTTTCTGTCCGTGAGTCGTGCGGCTCGCATGCGTCCAATCCAACTGTACGACTCGGGTCGACACGTACCCGTTGGCTCGACCTCACCGCTGATGCTGTGCGAGGCTGATCAGGAGACTGCCAGCGGCCAACGGCCAGATTCAACAACTCGCATATATGCATGCTGCGGCACCATAGCAACGCAATGCTGCGATGCGACTTCACGTCGCTTTCTGAGCGACCATGAGTCGACTACGCCAAGTCGTGCACGTTGCGCGTCTTGGAAGCCTGAGCCACCACACGTTTACGAAGACCAAAACCCCGCGTCAACACCTCTACGCCGAGTTGCGACCCAGCCCATTGCGCCCGCCGTATTGCGTATCGCTTCATTACTGCCGTGCGATGAGTGGGCCAACGTTTGCTCAGCCCACCTCGCGTCCTCTACACGACGTTCAGCCTAACGTCCGCACCGGTCTTCGCCATGACGTTACCGCTTTAGGTATTTCATCAGACTGCGGCATATTCTAACAACCCAGTGAGGACTCTCAAGCCAGCGATTAGTACCCGTCTACAAGTAAAATCACGCAAAGCGCGAAATTCTAGGAGGATACTGACTAAGCCATCAAATCGCTCAGCCTGCAACTGGCCACGTCTGCTGCCGACGAAAGCAATTCTCCAATGCAACAATGCTATGCGTCATACCTTCCGCTCCGAATTCTGCCACGGACTCTTTCCAGTCGACCATCTCTCCCGATGTCAATTCGGGTCCAGACCATGTTTCTAAGCGGATAACCAAGCTGCTCCATGCATCACTAAGCACCCCCTCCACAACTATTGGTTGCCAACTCATACACACCCACCGACATCTCAACACTCACGTAAATCTCAGCGGTGCCTACATGACGCAATAATCATACGGAGAGCTCTATGATGCAACAATCGTACGGAGAGCGCACACCTAGAACGGCTCAATCATAATCATACAAGCTGGAGATAACTCCATAACAGGCATGAGCCGATTAAAGTCGGGGACGGCACGGAAAAGCCTTAGGTTTCCGGCCGACAGACTGCGAAGTCCGCAAATTTGTCCCGAGTCAAATCTAACCTATTTTGAGCGCACGATATTGGTTCGCATATCCCTCCGTGTAAGACAACGCCAAACAGTAATTGCGATGAACCGGTTGATCCTCTCACGATCAAACGGAGACTGCTGAAGAGTGATCCCTATGGAAGAAGACTTAGAAAGCGACAGTCGAGCTTGTCTCTGACCAAGGGTGCGAGTACATCATCTAAGCCCTCTGCATGCGGATGAGATAAGTTAGCAAAGAAAGACCCTGCCCTCGGAGAAGAAGCCGCGAAGTGTACATGAAGATAGCTTCAAAAGGTCTAAAAGTAAAAAGGGGCAACCGCATGATACTTAGAGGACCGCACCAAGCTCTACATGCATCACATTCTAGTAAAATTAGCGAAATGCTCTCTATTTCCTAGTAGATTGTTCCTGTCGTCTGCACATGTTCGCAACTCGTGTTGTGATACTCGACACGCCATACCAAGTCCAGCATTAGTAGCGAGTCCATCAAGAAACCTCGGCTCCACGGTACCTGACCCCACCAAAGCATCATCAGACCGCTTCGTTGGCCACGATACCTTGGGTTGTTCGCTCCATGCTCATTTTGTTATGGATATATACACCACGGTCCCAAAATTCACCATCCGAAATGCCCGCTTAGCACAGTGGTACTGCGTCGCACTCGTACGCAGCATATGTTTGATATGCGAAGAGCGGCGGTTCGATTCCGCCAGCGGGCATGCCTCATTGTTTTTGAAGTTTGATACGACTGGATGTCTTGTGAAGTTTTTTTGTTCTGGTGACATAGAGGCCAGGGAACACGACGCGAGTCGAAGTTTACAACGTGGCCATGTGATAGTGAGACAAACAAAGATGCAGTCAGTCATATGAGCTTCCGATTTTAGTAATTGAGGTAGATAGATGCATAGAGATGACAGAATTAAATTTGCGAAAGGCGAACATGTATATTAGAAGTTTGCTGCCATCGCTCTGTGTTTCTTCTTGTTTGGTGTCATCGGCCTTCATGTGCCTACCCGATGAGTTGATTGCCCAACGCTAGGTATCCAGCTTCACTGACAGTGTCACCTCGTGCAGCCAGTTCAAGCAAAATGTCTCAATGTCGTAGTATTCTGTCAAACTATATTACAGGACGACAACCCCTATGCTGACGCCGTCTGAGGCTTCCCAATGAGCGCCAAAATATTACTAAACAAGCCCTGTGGCGGCGGCGGGACAGAACCATCGTGCAGCACGTTCTGCAAATCCTGCATGCTGAAGACATGCTCGTCGCGCTCAGTATCTTGAGTGAGATCATCGGAAACCAATAGATTCGCTAGAGGCCTGCTAGAGTCGTCGTCCTCAATATCCTCTGGGTAAGGAATGCGACGCATCTCAAGTGGCTCCTCTGGTGGAGGAGTCAGCAGCTGCAATGACCCAGCACTTGGGGTAATGGTCCTGATGTACGACTTTGAGTCGAGGACAACGTAACCGCTGCTCTGAGATGCAAGGCCCAAAGTAATACTGGAGTATGTGTCTTTCCAAATGGGCTTCTGATGCTCAGGGCTGTATATGAACATCCTCGATGAAGCCTTCTTAGTGTGGGTAGGAGTGGATTCATCCTTCTCAAATCGAGGGAGTGATACAGCGAATGTACCGTCAGTACTGTTGCAAGCTAGCCGAACGAGCGGTGCGCGCTCTAGGCGTCCGATGCCCGGAGTGTCGATTGGGACGCTGTATGCGAGTCCGTCAGAGACCATGTCCCAGACGGTTATGGCATCAGCAACCACTAAGAGATATTGCCCGACGAATCCAAGTCCAGAGAGGGCCGTTACGTTGATTTCAGTCAACGATCGTCGGACGGTTGCGGATTGAACATCGATCAGATGTGTGACACCAGCGTCTTCTCCCAAGTCCCAGGAGATTGAGGCAGCGAGGGCCGAGCCATCTGATGAGAAGGCCAATCGTGAAGTGCGCGGCGGTAAGGACCGCTGTGAACCCTCAGTAATGTCAAGCTTGTCGTTGATCTCAATCGACCGGTCAAGCGACCAGGTGACCAGGCCTTCCTGCTGGACCCCACGAACGGTGACTCCATCGCGTGATCGTGTCTTAGGTCTCCATATCCGTACGAAGTAGTCTTCGCCAACAGTCGCGAAACCCGCAGCAGCCGGATCAGCGACAAGATGGAATACTCGTCCGTTACCACATACGTCTTCGAAGAAGTGTGGTGCATCAATTCGTGTCTCTAGCTTCCATTGCGCGCTGGCTTTGTCGCGTCGCCATACTTTGAGATACACCTCGCGGCGGCGCAGACGTTCCTGCTCGTTGAACTCTGGAATACCTTCATTCACATAACGAGTGTCCGACTCTGACGGAACCCACTGCAGGAGATACGAAGTCAGTGTACGTCCTACATGCATCTTGAATGGTTGAAACTTACCTCATCAATCGTCGCAAGCCATTCTCCGTCATGGCTGACTTGGATATGCGTAACTGTAGGCTCCTTAATTTGGCGTCCGTCAGGGGCGACATTTGGTTCCGTCGCATTGTTGCGAGTGAGTGCCTGTCGCCCTTTGGCACGACCATTCGCAAGATCAAATGTCTGTAGGTATGGCTCGGGTCTGAAGCTTTCGTCTGTCTTGTTGTGACGAGGTTGTGACGATGGTACGGAGAAGAATACTTCGGTCGAGTTGACTGGATTCACCGCCATGGGTACCGCATCGAAGATTCCAAACATGTTACCAGCATCTTTAGACAGTTGTTCGACGTCTATCCGACGTGACTGGATGCCGATGATGTTTGTGCGCGCCTCGAGCTCGGTGGTAGAAAGAACAATGACTGAATTATTGGCCAGTGTCAATGCATATGCTGAGCCCGTAGGAGAAACTACAATGTTCTCAATGGCTGCAGAAAGATGGGGTAGATGCTGTGGTTGTCCAGTAGCAAGCTGCCACATTGTGAGCACTGTCTCGTCGCCGCCCGAGATAATGTAGTTGCCATCCAATGACCACTTGACAGAGCCTATCGCATCTCTATGCCAATGGAGTTTCTTGGGTCTGAAGCTTTCGGCATTGCCCTTTTCGACTGCAGCAAAAGAAGCTAGAATGTCTTCGAAAAGAAGGATCACACCGGTTTCTTCACCAACGGCGATGTCGAGCACATCCCTTTGACTTTGTGGAGTCTTGTTTCCGTTGTCGTTTTCTTGTTGCTCGCGGTGGTAGACGTTGAAGGCTGTAATGTGCTTCGAGAATTTGAACTCGCGCCAGACATACTCCAAGTCCTCGAGTGCTGTCTTGCTAGCCTTTGTGCGCTTTCCGACCACAAGAGAGTCAGATGTGGCAACTACAACGTACTTGCCTTGCAGAAGCACCTGCATACCGCGGATCGCAGAGCTCGCACTGCTCAGTATTTGCTTAACTTGCTTGATCTCCGTCCGGGCATCTTGACGCTTCGTACGAAGTGCGTGCACACTGACGGTATGCCCCCCATCAGTTTCATGACAGTATGTAAGATCATCTTCAGAGGAATCCGACTGCGCAATGATTGTCATGTGGCGAACTGTAGCACCAATGTTCCATCGGCCAGCTATCTTGCCGACCACCCAGTTCCAGAGTATTATGTGCCCAATTGAGTATGCGACGTACACGAGGTGGGGGTTCGTGGGCGATAGAGCATAAGCTGTGAGGGAGCCTGCGTCGTCTTCGGAGAGGGTATTGGCGAGCAACGATGTTTCGGTTGCATAGACGCAAAGTGACTTCGCGTTGGCAATGAGCAGGTACTTCTCGCCGGGCGTGAAGATAGGGTCGGCAGGTAGGAACCATCCTCCATGAGCGGGTGACGAAGCCCACCTATCGGTCTTTTTGCTCTTTTTCTTCTTCACTATGCCCGCAACCTCGGCCTCGATCAATTCATTGCGCTCTTGTCTGTTCCTTTCCTTTCTGTCCTTCTTTTCCTGCTTCTTGAGAGCTGCCTTTGATAGTCCTGACATGTCCAACGCTCCCTTGACTTCAGCGGGCGCATCTCGGCTCACATCGTTTGTTTTCCGAGTAGACGTCGATTGCTCCTTTGGCGTAGACGCATTCGATTTGGGTGTTGCACCGGTTGCGCCGTTTGAAGATGCGCCGTTGCGACCATCATTGAGCGCAGCGGCAGCGGCAGCCTCGTTCTTCCTCTGCTTCTTGGTCTTCTTCTGTGCCGCAGTTTCCTCGGCCTTTCTCTTCAACTGGGGAGTCGCGTCCTCCATCCTGGCTGAATCTCAAGCGGACTTGCGTGTAAAATTCCGCAATGGTGGAAGTCGTGAGGTTCGTGTAGAATCGACATGTCGAAGTTGAACTTTTTCGATGGAGCCTGGCCCGAGCTTTTCACCGCCCGCGTCCTTAGCGCGCCCGCAACTTTCTTTGAGACGGCGTCCACCAACGCCCAGCATCACGAGAACCTCACCTTATCTTTGCGCGCTTTCGTAGCTACCAGGCCGTGATCGCGTACCCTCTCAAACAATACCGAACCTACCGAATCATCAATATGATCGTTCCCATCCGTTGCTTTTCGTGCGGCAAGGTACTACAATGACTCTAGCTCATGCGCGCCATCGCTCACAAAGTTCCTAGGTCACTGGCGACCTGTGGGAGAAGTACATGACTATCCTCAGTGAAGGCAAAGAAGAAGCGTAAGAAGCCCCGTCCATGAAACCCTCCAGCACGCCTCCCCCCTAGGCAAACTCGACCTTCCATACCACTCCCACTCCAACACCCATACCGACACAAGACACTCACTAACGTATACCCCATCTAGTGAGGCACTCGACGAGATCGGTCTTCAGCGCTACTGCTGCCGCCGCATGATCCTTACCCACGTCGATTTGATCGAAAAGCTCCTCAAGTACGTTCCCGTCGCGGATCGCGACAAGTTGATGCGCCGCCAAGATGCACAGATGCAGACACATTCGCTGTAACGCCGTCCCGGACAGGGGCTAACACTTGATACAGATACAACGCCAGCGAAAGAGAACAGGCCCGCGCCGCTCGGGGAGGACGGTAGTCGACATACGATATGAACAGACAATTTGGAGTTTTGGAACGGCATGCTTTATCATCGCGAGGCGTTTTATCGGGCAAAGCATATTGGGTTGAACTAGATCTTCTTCCATCCACGATCTGGAAGTCTGCAAAGACAGGAAATGCCTGACTATAATGAGAGCCGCTAGCCCGCGCGGACGTAGTTCCACGCGTGGGCGCCTGTGCAGAGCGCGGAATAACAACATCTACCTGACGGACAGAGCAGAACAAACCCAGTCCTTGATCATTTCTAGCATTCCTTACCCTCACTACCCCAGTGTTCCTCCACCCACTCTGTCATGATATCCGTGAAGCTTTTCTCGTTGTCAAACGCCTCAGTATCCTCCAGCCCACGCTGCGCACCCAAGTACTCAAGCGCCAGCAATATCCATTTCTCAATAAACTGATTATACATGAGATCAACGGTTTCTGGTTCTTGAACTTTTCCTCCCGATCGATCGAAGCCAACAGCTGACTGGATGCAGTTTGGGACATTGTAGAAGGCGATGGGCTCATGAACCGTGTCATCGCCATCCGCGCCGGCATCATCTCTGGTGGTATAACCCGGGAAAGGTTTTGGTTCGTTCATGTCGTGGAGAGGCGTTTGGCCTTCATGGAAGCCAGCGAAAGTAGAGTCGAAAGATGTGAGCATGTGCGGTCGAGACCGTGCTGCTAAAACCTCTGGGGGCTGCAGGAATGCATTGCTTTCCATCATGGCTAACATAATAGGGCCTTCATTGTTCAGAAGTTTTAGCACTTGGCTGGCGGCTTTGAAAGGTACGTCCTTGATATACCGGATTCCGCTGGTGAACGGCGAGACTAGAAACTTCGTGTCCTTGGTAAAAGCTCCCTTGAAAATGTCAAAACGGATAGCACCGGTGTTGGTGATCACAAACGCCTTCTTGCCATTCTGGATGCGATCGGATTTCTCGATGGTCTGAGGTAGTAGCTGTTCCTCGATCCAGGTGAAGATACTCTCGTTGTGCGGGTATGGGCGGCGGCTGATCCAAAGATCTTGTGGCGCACAGCCGTATACTTTCCCAAGACCGAGAGATGCTCTGGCTTCGCCGATCGCCTTGGAAACTTTCTTCCCATGGTCAGTTGCGAACGATTTAGCGTCCTTCCCGCTGTGGTGTTGCATCGAGTAAAGATTGTTGTCAATATATCGACGGGAGAAGGTGAGCTTTGAACTCTGGAGTGCGGGCGCTCTGTCTTTCGTGCCACGAGTACTGAGACCATTGATAGACGCAAAGCCGAGCGTCTCCATATACCGCCCACTTTCAAGAGCAGCAGCCTTGGCGTCAAAGATCTTGTAGTCACGGATGTGCGTATGACCTCCGAAAAACTGGATAGGTGTGTCCCAGTGTAGTGAGCGGATAGTAGAGAATAGCAATGCATACTCCTCGGAACGGATATCAACATGGCCAAAGACGATGATCAGGTCGAGGTCTTGATCTTTGAGAGCTTCCTTGAACCACTCTTCATGCACCGTGTCTTCGACTCTGTGGATAACAGTGTTGTTTGCATTGCCTGTAAAGTCGAAGATGAATCCAAAAGCAAGGATGCGTATGCCCTGGTTTTTAGTAGTGAATTTCTTGAAGCGCGGTGCGAGTGGCTCAAGTTTCCCAGTCTTGGGATTATAGATATCTAGATTGGAAGCCAAGTAGTTGTCTTTGAAGTCAGGAACTGTATGGAAGTATTCTCCCTCGGCAGTATTTGCTTTATAAAGCTCGTGGTTCCCGGAACAGATCAGATCAATGCTTTGTTCTTTGGCTATCTCGTAGGTAAACCTACATATTGGTGCACGGAGTCAGTATACATTCCACGTGTAGTCAATGCGGGACATCACTAACTTTCCTCGAGGTTTAGAGGAATCGTAGATAGCGTTTCCCTCTACTCTGTCTCCAGTGTCTACAAGGAGGAAGTCCGATCCATCCGCGTCTGCTTTGTCACGCATGTGTTGAGCGAAGGAGACATAGTCGCCCCAATCAGACGAAAATGACGCCCTGCAGTTGGTCAGATCGACTTTTTATCAAGATAGTACACTTCAGGTGAAGGAATTTCGGCAACTTACTCTTGTAGATGGCCTCCCCACCACCCATGGATATCAGTGGTATGCAGGAAGTTAAGTTGCGCCCATGGTAGGTCACGCAGGGGAGCTGCTTTGGGAGACGGCGCCTCAGGCTGGACGCAGGAGATTCCTTTCAGAAGCGCAGAAAGAACAACAGATCTGTGAAACATGTTGAAAGACAAGCTGCTGTGCTACTTGCCCCTTTCGCGAACTGCGGTTGTATCAGGCGACCATCTAGGTACTGGGGATGGCTGGACGAATTCTGGTGACGAACAACAAAGACCGGGACACGATACGTCAAAGCAGTGAGTGAAAGCAGTAGAAGGCGTTGCAATGTCGATGAGACGGATGACACTAGATGTTGTGAGTATCAGACGGTGAACAGTCGGCGGTCAGCCAATCAGGCAGTGACGCACGCGATGAATGGTTGACGGGCCGTGGTTGCAGTGAGCTGGTCCATGTAGAGCCTAGCGCCATGCTGGCCAGATACAGTTCAACATTTTTCTATACACGACAACACCAGCCACCTCACAACAACTCTCCACCCAAACACTTTTTACGCGCCTCAACTCCCGTTCGTGTCGCGCAAGATGGCTAGAGCTTCCCGTTCTGCGAGCGCAAAGCCTGCTGAGAAGAAAGATGCCAAAGCGGCCAAAGTGAATGGCGCCCGTACGTCACCCTCGCCCAAGAGAACCAGGCAAACCGCTAACCAACCTCGCAGTCCCAAGAAGAGGCGCAAAGAAGGCCGAAGACGCGCCTGTTGCCAATGGCATAGCCGAAGAGGTCGAAGAAGCCGAAGATGTCGAAATGGCTGATGGCGACACCGAGGAAGTCGAAGCAGCACCACAAAAGCGTAAGGTCAACGCGTCCAAAATAAGGCCAGCTGCTAACAAGACCATAGCTACCGGACGCAGTCGCGCAAAGAAGACCGAAACTCCCGCGCCCGAGCCCAAAGCCGCGCCCAAAAAGACGACGAAGCGCAAGAAGGACGAAGAAAGCGAACCCGAGGTCGAAGACGCGCCCGCGCCCGCTGTGAAGAAGCCAAAGGTCGAGCGCGCAAAGGCTGCACCCAAGGCTGCACCCAAGGCTGCGTCGAAAGCCACGTCAAAGGCTACAACACCAGAGCCAGAGGCCGAGAAGATCAACCCGGCTCTGATCCCAAACCCCAAAGGGCCGCGCCGCGCCAAGGGCAAGAAGACAGAGATCAACGCGATCCGCTACACTGAACCTTTGAAGGTGTTCGTCTTTGGCGAAGGCGCCTCTGGTGAGCTCGGCCTCGGTGCTACAAAGAAGGCCATCGACGTGAAGCGACCGCGTTACAACGAGATTCTGTCCAACATGAATGTTGTCAAGATTGCTACTGGTGGCATGCACGTTGTCGCCCTAACAAAAGACAACCAAATCCTGACATGGGGTGTCAACGACAATGACGCTCTCGGGCGCGACACATCCAACGCCAACGTCAAGATGCGCGATCTTGACGCGGACGATTCCGACTCTGATTCTGAAGATGAGACGGGCGGCTTGAATGAGGCTGAGGCCACACCAGCGCCTGTGCCCGCCGAGTTTTTCCCTGAAGACACCACCTTTGTCGACGTCGCTGCCGGTGATAGTTGCTCTTTTGCCCTCACTACCGAGGGCGCTGTTTACGGATGGGGCACGTTCCGAAAGAACGAAGGCATCATGGGGTTCGCTACCGACAACAAGACGGCACCTCGACCCGTCTACATTGACAGCATAAAGAAGGTTATTCAGATCGTGTGCGGCACCAACCATGTCTACGCCCTTGACAAAGACCACCATGTATGGGCTTGGGGTAATGGCCAGCAAAACCAGCTTGGCCGTCGTGTCACCGAACGCAACCTCGTTCAAGCTTTGCAGCCGAGCAAGGTTGGTTTCCACGATACCTCCATCAAGAAGCACAGCCAACGTATCACGCGCATCGCATCCGGGGACTACCACGGTCTTGCAATCGCAGAAGACGGGCACGTCTGGGGTTGGGGGGCGAACAACTACTGCGAAACTGGTTACACCGAGAATGCTGGTGCAGACGATGCCAGCGTCCTACAACCCAAAATTGTACACAGCTTGGAGGGCAAAGGTGTTCACACACTGGACGCAGGCTCGCATCACAACCTAGCCATTACCAAGGATGGCCAAGTGCTCGTCTGGGGTCGCTGCGATGGTTCACAAACCGGCCTCCCTCCTTCCCAGCTTGATGCTGAGACGGATGAGAGCAAGGTGTTGAAGAACAACGGCAAGGCGAAGATTGTTGTACAGCCGACACCCCTTCCTGACCTCAAGAACATTGTCCACGGCGCATGCGGCCCTGAACACTCCATCGTCATTGACGAGGCCGGCAAGGCCTACTCATGGGGTTTCTCGGTGAACTTCCAGACAGGTCAGGGTACTGATGACGAAATCGAGGTCCCGACTATGATCGACAATACCGCTGTGCGCGACACGAAACTTGTATGGGCTGGTTGCGGTGGCCAATACAGTATCCTGGCAAGCAAGAAGGAGTAGGTCACTAGGGCTGTATATCTTTGGTGCCGAGGATTATGATGGCGGCGACTCTCTATGAGCATACTTTCTTCCATTTCCTGATATTTAGTCTGGTCTCACTTTGAGGCTTACAGACAAGCATTCACGGCGTTTAAGTTCTTCTCGGGTGTCCTTTGCATAGCGGATATCTGATTGGGCATACGGGGTTATCAAACGTATTCGTTCATTATGCGACTGAGTGGTAGGCCAGAATAAACGACATGGCTGTAGAGGGCGTAGTTTGGGTGGTAGGTTCAGTCGTGCCCCTGATCAACTTGTAATAGTACGATGTCATGCTATTTTATATCTTTTCTGTATGTGCAGTGGTGCTTTCCTATGCTAGATATACCTTTTACTAAGATATTGTGAAATGAGATGCAAGACTGATGCCTTGGGACATGTTGGGGCTCATGCACCGTCCCAGCTCCAGATGCCTTACATAATCAAGCTGTGATGACGCCCGACCCTGCCAACCAAAAAACACCATCACCGAAGCGCATCGACACCAACCTCACGACAACACTCCGCTAAAACCACAATTCATATATCGTACGAGACCCGCGAAATAGAAACCAGCGCTTCCCGATATTGACAAATTGCGCAGCTTCCCACCCACCACCGCAACAATGCCACCCAAGCACATGATAGGCAAGGGCCGTACTCTCAACGAGCCCAGCCTTGCGTCTAGCACTATCTCGGCCTTTACAAGCAAGGAGAACAGGAGTATTGTCACTGCTGCGGGGTTGTTCGCTGTAAGGTACCCTAGACGGTGGGAGATATCGGAGGGAATTAGAGCACGATATCTGAGAAGGAGAATCGAGGCAAAGACGAGTGCTAACGATGGTGTACAGATCGGTGTAACATTCCTGCACAGCAGCTGGGCTGAGATCCTACTCCCTGCGTAAACCCAAGCCTTTCTCAACACAAACGGAGAATGCGCCGGCGCTGCGGCAGCGAGGCGGCAAATGCGAGCGGCCATCGCAGGCCGTGGACGAGCCTTGACGCCATGTACAAAAAAAGGAAACTTCACCTTGGGAAGAGCATTCGAAATGGCGTTCAGGCACGGATAGCATACTCAATGGTGTGAAACCAAGGTCGGAATGCGACCTATGACTGGGGCCGTTAGACGATCATGGAACGATATGTACAACAACTACGATTTTTTTTCCTCCGAAGCAATCTCAACTAGACCTTTTGATAGCTAGTCTCATTCCATACCCCTCTCGACGTCATTCCAGGATACATGGTAATCTGAAACACCATGCGCCTCACGTGTATCGACGCGTATGACCGTTCTGTAACCCACACGACTGGAACGTACCAAGCACTGTCTTGCTGTCACAGAATGCTTAGCTACAGACATTACGGATTGAGCTGTCCTGCAAGTTTCTTCTTTTTCTTTTTCCTTTCCTGAGACACAGTTCCCAGCTTGACCACGGTTTCACGTCGCCTCCTTGGTTTGCTCAGCTTCATTTACCACTATCATTCGTATCAGCGATGGCGCGCGTCAAGTGTCGGATTGAAACTCCCGAGGGCTGGTGCGAGCGTGGTGTGAGCTCTTGACAGAGCATTTCTTTTTCCACGATAAGGGACAAGTCGAGGAAGCGGATGTGGGATCAACCATCCGAATCCCTCCGGTGAATCCCTATCGGGCGCGTAACTGGCGTATGAGAGGTATACGCGTGGCGTATACAGATACGCTACGATCGGGCTGTTGGCAGATGGTATCGTTTGGCTATCGTGAAGTGTGCCTCGGCGCTCGGAAGTTGTCTGTTGTCATTGTAGGCGCCACTCAGTCGAACAAAGCAGCCTGTGTTGACATTGGAGCAGTTGGTAAACTCCACCCAGCGATGTTGATTCGTACTTGGCACATTGCATCCATACGGCACGGTGGCGTCAAGAATTAGTTAGCATGCGGCGCAGCAGGGTAACTCGATTGTTGGTCTGCGAACCTGGTTGTTGGTACTTCGACGCGCCGGTGGCGCATGCAGAAGGCCTGGCTGCATGCGATCGTCTACTGCAGGTACTCTGCATACTCACAACGCACATGGTTCAAGGAACATTTGCATGGCTAGGAAGCCGATCATTCGTAGTAGCTGTTCATTCATAACATCCGATTACGCTATCCGTACATGCAAAGCCGACTCCGAATAGCGGATCAACAGTCCGGCTGTGAAAAAAGAGTGTACATGGGTTCATGCATGCTAGTGAAAACCAGCAATTATGCTCGCTACAATTACAGCAAAATTTGAACGCTAGATCGAGGACGCCGAAGCCGTCGACATGCGTCCGAAGAGATAATAAGGAAATAGTATGTCGTTCGTAAATATGCGTGATGCTGGGGTATCTCTAGTCTATACTTCTCTAACCCAAACCTGGTAAAGTGATCAGTGCATGGTCTTGGAGTCGAACGTGTTGTGAACTTACCTCCATCTTCGCCATATCGCTGCCTTCCTTCCTAGCAACGCTCTTCGCCGTCTGAATGGCCATATCAAGGTCGTCTTGGTCGGCCATGGTGATCATGTCGCCATCGTCCTTGAACTCCACCTTGAACTTGTTGCGCACACCAAACTTCTCGCGAATCTGTTGCCAGAATTCGGTAATGAGTTGATCTGAGTTGATAAAGACATAGCGCGTATCACTAGAGTGAACCTTCACTCTGATCTTGCCACCCGTACCGCGGTTGCTACCACCCGATCTGGTGGAGCGCGCAGGCGAACGTCTCCTAGACTTGGAGCGGGACATCATCTCAAACTCAGCATCGTCAAGATCACTGCCGTCGTAGTCGTCTTCGTCCTCTTCTTCAATGTAAGCTGGTCGCCTGCTCTGTTTTGAGCGAGTGTATGCGCCACGACTTGAACGGGAAGGCGGGTATGCGTCGTTGTCATAGTAGTCATCGATGATATCGTCATCAGACCCACGACGTCGAGGCCTGTAGTCGCGATCCCGCTGGTCTCGCTGATCGCGTTGTCCTCGGTCGCGTGTTGACTCTGAGCGGCTTGGTGGTGGTCGCTCTGAGGCGGAGCGCTGCGTTGGCTGGCGGCGAGGGGGCTCGTTGCTGCTTTGCTGGTCGAAGGCAGCTCGTCCGAGGTTCAGAGGCTGAGGCTTGGGACCGCCACCTCGTACGGACTGCGCGCGGCTCATGGGAGCGTCGGCAGCAGGTCTCCGCTCTCCACCAGATCGCCTGTCACCAGACCTCCTGTCTGCCTCCGGTGGCGGTGTAGGTGGGAACATGTTACGGTTCATCGGCGGCTCTGACTGCTGGCGGGCTCTGCTCTGAAGCTCTGGTTTGACCAGGTTGGTCGCAGCGTAGGAGATCTTGTCTTCAGTCCTATCGTCTTTTGCCGCTTGTCCTCCCTTCTTGATCTCAGCACCAGCAAAGCCAGTGAAGGCATTGGCCCGGTCTGATGCGGCGACGAGACGAGCCTTTCCAAGGTAGTCCTTTGTCTTCAAGTTCTTGACCTTCGCTTCGTTGGGGCGGTAGACGATACCGACGGGGATGGAGAAGACGGTGTAGCCCTCGGCTTCCTCCCGAATGGCCTCGTCAATGACATCGTGGTCGGGCACCACCTTCTCTTTGGCCGCAAAGGACAGATCCTGTAGACCTGCGTCCCTCTGCTGGAGGTAGATGTAGCAGAGACCGCGATTGAAGAGCACCTCGCAAGAGTATAGCTTGAACTTCAGGCCCAATTGCTCGTAATCGATGTTGTTGTTTCCGCGCAGGTAGAGGAGGGTGTCGTTGAAATTGGCAAGGGCTTCCTCAAAATCGCCCATGAGGAAGTTTGACACACCCTGCTGGAAGTATGCGACGGCGAGGTACTGGTCCAGACGCACAGCGCGCTGGTAACAGTCGACCTGTAGAGCTATCAGCACGTGCTCGTAGCATTCGAGCCGTTATGCTCGACTTACCGCCTTCTCATGCTCGCCGAGGGTGGCATGGATCACGCCGCAGTTGAACAGAATCTTGGAAGTGTCGGAGATCTGGTCAAAGACCCTCAATGCGACGTCGAACTCGTTGTTGTCGTAGCTGGCGAGGGCTGCCACCCAGGTTTCGATTTCCTAGCCCATCTGTTAGCAATTGAGCTCGGAAGGAGCGACTAGATGCAGGAGGAGAGCGCGCACCTGCTTCAGAGACATGACGAGTGATCTTCACTTGTTACCCGGCAGTATGGTGTCGTCAAGCCTCGACCTAGGGCCTCTCCTAGCACTCCGCCGTGGAGCGAGGGGTCGCGTTCCGGGTCAGACGCAAACTGCCCAGCGTGCTCGTCTCAATTCGGCCAGATTATAGAGGAGCCACCGGGGCTTGTGCGTGGGCGCGACGTGGTGGATTACAGTGCGGCAGAGGTGGTGGTGGGTGCTGGCTATTAGGGTCGTCGTCGAGGCACACAGGTATCCGGAGTGCTGCGCGGGGGGGTAAACGATCGTACAGGTGTGGGAATTAAGGCACAGTTGGGAAGCCGTTCGGGAAGGAGAGAGGGAGAGGAGGACGAGGTTTCGAGGGCGGTACTTGGAAGAGACAGGGACACGGCGGGAATTTGGCGGGCGGTTGCAGGAGGGCTACTGGCGGGGAGGCCAAATCTGAGGTCCAGCGCGTTTGAGAGACAAGCCTTGGCCGACACGGCGACCGCCACGCTGATTGGACCCCTGCACTGTGAAGGCCGAGAGCCACAGCGCTACGCGCCAGTCCAAGACGCCTCAACCCAGCCCATTGCAGCATGACACCACCGCCTCCGATGCCCTGAGAGCCTAACTCTCCTCTCCAGCGCTTCCGAAGGGAACCGGAGCCTGGCGCAGTGACACCGTCTGCCAGCAGCGGACGCCTGCCAGCTGGCCCCGTACCATCATCGAGTGATGGCGTTTGAGGTTTGTAACATGCAAAAGCTCCGACTGAGACAGCCACGTGAGCATTTGTTCCGCGCAGCCACTCATCCGCCCGCCTAGCTTTTCTCAGGCATGAACGCATGACTATGCCAGGCCTCGCAAAGTCCGTGTTCGCGCAGTCCTAGTTTCGGCCTAGATTTCAAGGTGCATGACTTATCTCTCCTCACCAAACCAACACGGCATTTCGACGGCACTTTGGGGCTTCTTGGACTATCTTGGACTGTCTTGAACTCATAGCATCCCGCGGTCGCGCTGCTCCTCTCTCTCCTGCCAGACCGTCTTTCCGGAACACGAGCATACTGTCTTGTCGTCTGGAAACAGCCATTAGCATACAGCCATCCAAAGCACACGAACTGCCACAAGCAGAACACGTGGGGCACCAAGAGCACTCACTGTCCCAGACACCAGCGCTGCGTGCAATGACACCCACTAGCGTATCCGCATCGTTCTTGTCAAACTGTGCAAGGTCAGAGTAGATCTTGGGCCAACTAGCGGGTTTCGCATACTTTGCCGTCTTGCTCTCTCGCAACCACGATGCTGCGTCCGATCATCTCCCAGATGTGGATAGGCTTGTCCAGGAACACAGATCCCACTCCACCCTTCCCTACCTGAACGGTTCCAAAGATGCCTCGACACGGCTTGCCCTCCTGCTTGGCCTTTTGGTATTCCCAGATGGCGCCGGTAGATTCAGGGCCGTCGGATATATTACCAGATTCGCGAACAGTTGCATGGTATGTTCCAGGCGATAATCCTCGTATGCTCAGGTCGATGATGGTCATACTTGGAGCCACTTCAACCATGCGCACGAGCCCGCGAACTTTGTTCTCGACATGCGGTGCATGTGATTCTAGAATGCAAACCGCGGCGCCTGCTCCAATGTCAGAATCATAGCACATACCAAATCTCCACTCTGACGGAGCATGCATACTGTCAGATTTTCCAGATCCTCTTAGAATTGCATCACGACCAGTAGCTTGAATAGCTTCAACGATTGCCGATGGGGCTGCTGTGCCCTCAATAGATACTAGTTGATCTTTGAGGTTGGCAGTGACTTTGTTGATACCTGTTCGTGTTAGAAGCTGAATGACGTGCGTGGGGATCGCTCGTACCACTCAACTGCTGCAGAGAACCCTCAATGTCGTTGATGCATGACTGGCAAGTCATCGGCACCGCGAAGATGGTCTCAAACGATGGAACCGTCATGTTGGAAGGTGTGGATTCAACTGTAATCCTGCTCAAAGCTTTGTGCTATTGGTAGAAAGGTCAAGTCGTGAGCATGCGGCTTTGCCGTCTGTCGCTTTGAAATCCAGGCCCGAATCCCCGCCGAACACCCATGGATGCATCTGGCATCGGACGCTTATCTTATCGGCCATCCACGTGACTCTCGAAATGTTGGATCTTAGGCTTGGCATCATCCTTCACTGCACGCCGACCAGTCAACCAATAGCGCTTGCAGCTTCGCCCTCATCGTCGTCGGGGAGCTTCAGACTTCAAACCCTCCTATTGCTCAACCAGGGTTGGCTTTTTAGGGCATTGACCTTGTAGCTCGCCATGTCGCAAGTAATTGGAAAGGTGTGTATTCCATCGGACCTCCGCATCCCACGATCTCCATGGTCGCTACCACTGTCTCCTCAATGACATGTTCTACTCTATCTTAAGTCATAGAGCTAAAACCGTTGTATAGACGCGCCTGGCCTACGCCCGCTCATGGCACCACCTCGATATCGGCTCCGACCCACGCGCGCTTGGCCGCGTCGCCTCTGCCATAGCCCTGGCCCTCATGGGAAAGCACAAGCCCATCTTCGACCCCTCAACCGACTGTGGTGACTACGTCGTAGCTACAAACTGTTCTCAGCTACATACCACCGGCAAGAAGCGCTTCCAAAAACTCTATCGCACACACACGACCCGACCCGGCTCCCTCAAAGAACTCTCCATGGACAGGATGATGGCCAAGTGGGGAGGCGGAGAAGTGCTGAGAAAGGCTGTTAGCGGCATGTTGCCGAAGAATCGGTTACGGAAGGACAGGCTGGCGAGGTTGAAGACGTTTGAGGGGAGTGCGCATCCCTACAAAGAGAACTTCTTGCAAGTGGCGCATGGTGGTGGACAGAGTATAATTGAGCATGAAGACGTCAAGAGGACGTTTGCGGAAGCGAAAACACAGGCCCCTGACGCGCCAGTATCATGACGAGGGGGTGAGCACAGAGGAAGACAAGATATACCATGAATTGGGTGTGTATAAGACATGTAAATCTAAATTGCAGGGCTTGATCCAGGTCTCAGTTTGGTTGCCTCTTGGGCCTAGTTGGTTGCTTCCCACGTCTTACTGCTGGGTGATTTGAGCAGTAAGACGTGGAAAGCAATCTCAAGCTGTCCCATGGTTCGTCGAACTGTGGTGGGCATGAGACGAGATATGCTCAATGCATCTGGAGTTCTACCAAATGAATCGACCATGGACCTTCACATCACATGCATATGGGTTCAAGGAAGATAGCGAGTGAAAGCTTGAATTCCTTCTACTCGCATCATAGGTGTTCTACTCTCGATCGTCCCCCCTAACAAAAAGAAAATGTGGTATAATGTTCTACTCTCGCTCGACAATCATCCCCTCGCAAGTCACTTGGTATCCGAAAGAAATGTACAAGAAACCAAAAGTGTACCCGGAACATGCTGTTGTATCTATAGCTTCGACTTGGTGCTCTTGCGGGTGACGGTGCACTGAATGAGGCCGTTGGGGTCTGATTGCGGAGCGAAGACAGTGGCATCCTTGCCGGTGTTCTTGATTCCCTTGTGCCATGAGAGGTCTGGTGTCATGTTAGCAACTTGGCGGGAGGAGATTGAACTTGACGCAACTTACCAATTTCGAAGTAGTGCTTGTTGGGCAGTGCATAGTCCACAGCTTCGACCTGGGGCACAGCGGCTAAGATCAGGTCGCACATTTTGTACATGGTCGCCTGTACACTGGCGCTGTCATCCTCGGCAAAGACCTTGAGAGTAATGTCCCTTGCCGCCTTCCATGCAGCATTGAAGTCGACGGCCTTGGCCTCATCTAGGCTCTTGAACAACTTCCATTGCCAGCCGGCCTCAATCTCTGTGCTCAAAATACGGTCCCATGTCTCGGGCAGGCGCGTGTACTCATCACGGTGAAAGCCATGGAATGCTGAGCCTGTGCTCTTCAGCACAAGGAGCTTCTCAATCTTGGACCGAATAGAGACACCCTCGTTCTCGCGAGTTACTGACTCGACTACACGGATCTCTTCACCGTCGCGGAAGAAGGAGTGTGGGTGGGCTTTTCCGTCAATGGTCATGCGCGTCCATCGGTGCTGGATGATCTTGACGTGTGCGGCGTGAATGTGAGGGTAGGTCTTGACAAAGTGGTCGCCAATAATGGCAGCGAATTGCTCGGGCGGGTCGATGGGGTTTTGTTTCGCGAGAATGTATGTTGTCTGCTTTTGCGTGTCGGTCGCAACTACGACAGAGTTGTCTGCCTTGGTGTAGCTGCAGCTTGTCAATGTATGTCATGCTAATACTGCGGCGCGAAGGCGTACGAGGTCTCGATATCTCCCTCGAGTAGAACGCAGACTGTCTGCTCAACAACCTTGTGGATGCCGGTGTTGGGGTCCTTATCGACCTTGTAGAGGCGGACATTGTCCTTGCCGTAGCGGGCGTAGCTAAGCTGAGACATGGCGAACGAAGCTGTTGAGATTGCAACAATAGCTTAACGTGCTTGAGATAAGGGTTGGGGACGAAGGTAGTGAGGTGGTCAATGTGAAGCTGGAGGGTAAGTAGATGGATGAAGTTGTCAAAAAAGCGCGATTAAAGCTAGATATACTTGTGAAACGGCGCCTTATCTGATGGACGGCACGCGGAGGACACCGAACTGTAGAGGAGCAGTCTGCGATTGAGGCGCGAGCAAGCTATGGACCGCCGGCAAAGAGGCGGCGACAACGCGTTTCGATTCGTTGACATGGCCATCGGCGAGCTCCGGTCGAGGGAAGAGGCCCTGGATCGCGGCGTGAAGCGTGCACGTGACAGCATCAGAACAGCTCCCCGCCCACGCATGCAGTCGGCACAATGGGACTACGGGTCCTGGATTGTCGGCACATGGCATTCGGCGCGGTATCAGGCCATGGTGTGGTGAGGTGCAATGCCGCACATGGCAAAGCCGTACGGTGCATCTGGACGCGAGCTCCGCCGTACCAGGGAAGGGAAATATGCACGTCCCTTGGGCGGCCGCTGCCCGCAACGCGACATGCAACCATTCACTCCCACCAGACACCGTCACTACACCAGCTCCACACTCCCTGGCCCCAGCCCCAGCCGCCCCTTCCCCGAACCTTGGCCACACTTCCGCTTTGGGCCAGGCACCGTAACGGCGACGACTTCACCTGTGCCCGCGAATTGCTCATGCGGCAAGAGGGCACCGCCGAAAGACAGACATGCGATGCGGTTGGCGGGAACACGGTTAAGGCGCGCTCATGACGCCATCAGCTCGCTCCGCAAACACACAGGCCGACGCCGCCGACCAGACCACTCTCCTTGCGCCCACGACGAGTAGAGATGGCCGCTCAGCGTCGTCGGTCGGCATGGCCAGCTCGCGGGGCGGCCAGGCCTCGTATGCCTCGTATGCAACTGCCAACACGGGCCCTGGCAGCTTCAACACCGCCCTGATGCGGCCCTCGACGTCGCAGGACGGCCGAATACGTCCTGAATTCGACATGCATGCAATCACCGTGGGCGACAATGACGGAACAACGTCCGAGCAGAGGCAGGCAGAGCTGCAGGACCAGATCGAGAAGGAGACCAAGATCAAGATTGGGTCGGAGAACCTGCTCGAGGCACTGAACGCAAAGAACGCAAAAGACAGCAAGAATCAGCGGTTACAGGTCGAGGAGCAGCTCAACATATCGAACAGAAAACTGGCCCAGTTGCAGTCTGGTTTGGCTGCGGAGAAACAGAGAGCAAAAGAAGTCAAATCACCGCCAGCCGACCCCCAGAGCAGACTTTCATATCTGTTCCGCCGAAACCTCTCACGCTCGCCGTCGCGGCACATCGTCCAGAAAGAAGTAGGAGAAGAGGAGGAGACGGAGTCGCCAACATTTGTTCTGGCTGAGATATTGCAGGCTCTGGAAGTTCAGGGCATGCAGCCGGAATACTATGTAGAGAGAGCCAACTCTCTGGTCCTCCTATTCAAGCGACACCCTACGCTGAAGTACGACCTGGCCTGGTCCATATTCGGGTTACGAATGCAAACCATGCTCCTGAGCGACAGCCGTGAAGTTGTCGCAGCGGCATATCGAGTCATGCGCTATGCCTTCACTGATCGCAAGTCTCTCCGAATCGTACGCGCTCTTCACACAGATCATCTTGTCATCCTGTCACTAGTAAAAGAGTCCAAAGCTAGTGTGGAGCGAGAGCAAGCACTGAAGTTTGTCCGTGCTTTCCTTGATGTCAAAGGAGGTGTTGATGAAATTGCTCGCGCAGTGGTTCGCATCATCGTCGCAGTGGCCGAGCATGCAGAAGACCGACTGAGGAACATTGCAACGTTGACTCTAGCCGAGATCCTTGTCCGGAAGCCATCTCTTCTGGTGGCAGCAGGAGGCATGGGCGCTCTGGCTGATGCTTTGGGAGAAGGGAGCTACCACGCCGCCGAGAGTGTTGGCACTTCGTTCCTCTACCTGCTGGACACCCCTAGAAGGCGTAGCTTTTTACGATCTGGCCGCGAATTGGAAGCGCCCTTTGCCATGTTCACCGATGCAAATACGACTCATGGACATTTGCACGAAGAGAAATTGAAGGTTAATGCCAAAGTCATTGCATCCTTACTCCGCAGCTGGCCGGGACTGCTCACACTATCCATGAACAACTTTCTTCCCCTCCGATCCTTGCTTTGGTCCTTACAAATTCCCACCCCCCACGTTCGGAACATCATCTTGGAACTACTATTCGACCTTCTCCGGATCAAACCTCCCTCTTGGTCTTCATCTTTCCTTGCTGGCCGACGGTTGACTACGTATGGCCGCGTCACAAATCTGAAGAATCAGCAGATCAAGGATGGTTCGTCTTCCAACAGCGCCGAAGGTGACACTACCAAGTGGAGTCTATTGGACCATTACGTTTCTGTAGTTTTGGCAGCATTTCTGCATGCTGGGCTGATGCCAGCACTACTGCAAGCTGAAGAAGATTTTTTGACTTTGCCGTTGAAACGCAAGACGACATTGCTGATTGGCGAAGTTTTGAAGATGGCGAATGAATTGCTGCCCCCATCATGGAGCGCGCAGCTCCAGGTGCTCCCGCAGCTTCTTCATTCAGCAGCGCGTTTCGACTCTGAAGACCGTTTTGTCGCGATCGGTACCATATATCAAGTGGACAGTATCAACCGAACTCTATATCGATCCGGACCTACATCTCTGGGTACTCCTAAAAGTACCGCGTTATCCGATAGTACCTCGACAACTAGACAAACTGACCATGCGGCAAAGTTGCAAGCCGCCATGCAGGTGGACGAGGCTCAATTTCGCAATCTAATGGTCGAAACTCAGGTGTTAAACACGGTTACGTTCACGAAATGGAAGTGGGATCTCATTCTAAACATAATCGAAGGTCCGCTGCTCAACCCTAAACGTTTGGACGAGGCTATCAAAGTAACCAAGTTCATTCATCGCGTCTTGGGTTTCTACCGCCCTTTCAAGTATCGTTTCTCTGAGATCAAAAACACCAAACCAAACCAACGATACGTACGAGCCGGGTGCGCCTTGATGCAGAGCCTTCTACAGAATCCCGAGGGTGTCAAGTACTTGGCAGAGAGTAAATTTATCCGTCAGCTTGCCGAGTGCTTATCTCATTTCGACCGGATGAGCGGGCTGACCTCTGAATCCCCCATATTCCAGACGGATCGTATGAATGAGACGCTTACCGGTGGCTACTTTGCGCTCTTGGGTGCTCTAACCAAGGACGCCCGAGGTATCCATATATTGGAAAGATGGAGAGTGATCAACATGTTCTACCATATCGTTGAGCTCAATGATCGCGACGATTTGATTCGGACTCTTCTGAGTAACATGGACTACACCTTGGACGGTCATTTACGCCTCATCATCTCCAAAGCCATGACATCATGCTCCAAAGAAATCCGAATCTTCGCAACTAGGTTGTTGCGCAAATATGCAACGAAACCCATGGGGACAAGCAGCTCTACCAGTGTAGCGGAATGGGCCATCAGGTTGCTTGTAACGCAGCTTTATGACCCGGACGTGGAAGTCTGTGAGGTCGCAATCAAAATCTTAGAAGAGGCTTGCAACCAAAAAGAGTCACTGGAGTTTGTAGTCAAATGCCGTCCGGCGTTGGATCATTTGGGAGAGATTGGTGCTCCGCTGTTACTTCGGTTCCTCTCAACTTCGGTAGGCTACCACTATCTGGACGGACTGGATTACATCACGAGAGAGATGGATGACTGGTTCTTGGGAAGAAACGATACTTACGTGGCTTTGATCGAGGCCTCGATGGCTCGCGCACTTGCGGACATACCCGATAAACCGTCGACTCAGTTGACGTACGACGACACGCCTGAACCAACCGATTATGGCCTTGTGCCACCACACTTCTACCGAGAGCTAACGAGGACCAAGGAAGGATGCAAGCTGCTCAAGCAGAAAGGGCATTTTGACGAGTTTGCAGCGACCATTCGAGACTTTGCATCAGAGGACAACGATCCCGAAATCATACTCAAAGTCAAAGGCTGCTTATGGGCAGTTGGCAACGTCGGCTCGATGGAATTAGGTGCGCCCTTCCTTGAAAATTCGGATGTGGTCAAGTGGGTCGTGCAGATTGCCGAGCAGTCAGAAGTCATGTCGCTCAGAGGTACAGCCTTCTACGTGTTGGGCCTGATCTCTCGAAGCCTCCATGGCCAGGAAATCCTGCTCGAATATGGTTGGGACGGTGTCGTCAACGACTCTGGCGAGGCACTAGGATTTTGCCTACCGTTAAACTTCAACAAGCTCTTTGCGGTCAGTACCAGTTTTTCTTTTTCGTCTCGGTCAATGGTCTAATACATTGTAGATAACGCCCTGGGTTGCCCAGGCGGAGGACATGAGCTGGAATCCCAATGCCGAAATCAAGGTTGCCGTCACCGACAGAGACCCAGTAAACGCGCGCATCTTGAAGCTTGCGACTGACTTGGGTAATACGGTGCTTGCCAAAAAGGCAGCAAATGACCTACAGGCGTAAGTAGTCCCCTAAACGAGAGGTCAAGTTCACGAGCTAATGCATGCGGCGTAGAATCAAAGCTAGGAAAGCACCTGGGTTTAGTAAGACTGCAATCTTCCACAAGGTGATGCAGATATTAGAAGCACACCACTTCCGCCTTCCGGCATGCCGGTTCATGCTAGACCTGTTCGACAAGCGAGTTCTCGAGCAGATTGTGCTAGAGGAAGAAGATGACCAGGCAGACGAATCGAGCAGCGAGTCAGACGTCGGCTCAGAGGTAGACCAGGACGCGACGACTGGTGCACTCAGGACATCGTGAACTGGTGTTCGCGAAAATGAATCCGAGGTCTCGGAAATGGGCGTTGAGGAGCGTTATGTACAGGGATGTCAATGTACAGTAGTCATGTTCTATGTTGGTGGAGCCGAACGAAAGCGTGCATGGAGAGTTTCCTTTTGCATATGGGGTTCCCTGGTACGTTTTGGGTGGCTTGCCGAGAAAGCATGTCACTAGTCTAGTGCTCTATTTGGTCACGTTTGGCGAGACTGCATGGCAGCCAGGGATAGGAGCATCAAGTGACACTGAACCAAAGAAAAACTTCTCAAAGCGTGAAAGATGGTGTCTGGAAGCCGCGCCTTCCAGAAGAGCGGATGCGCGGCGTTGTGGCTTGCAGAATGAGTGAGAGGCAAGACTCGAGCACCACGCTGGAGGGCGGTGGAAGGAGTGCGAATGCAAGTCGTCACGACAATCGGACCCTTAGGGGGGGATGTGCAGGGTCTTCGTTCGGCAGCAGGCTAGTTGCTTCCGGCGCAAGTGTGTGTACACATGGGAAAATCATGGGATTGACGTTTGGCAGCCCTGGGTCAGACGCGGGTTCAAGCGGGTCCGGGCTCTGATTGGCCGCGTAGTGCTTTGATTCTCAATGTATGACGATTTGACCTCATCCTCTCGCCTCTTGTACATGTATACCGCCGAACACTAGACGTCTCGCAGCACATGCCAGATATGTTGACACAGTACGCTCGTGCGTGGGGCTCGCGCGGCTGCGATGCGGATAAGAACAGAGACATGGGCTTGGCAGACGTTTTGCTGCTCGCCTTTGGGCGTGTTGGAATTGGCCGAAATCAATGATGACTACTCTGACCTTTGCTCCTCGGATAGGCGGCGCAATCAATGGCCCGCGGCAGTCGTCCCAGTCCTCGGGATACCGGTTCGAGGCGCATCTGGTGTGGGAACAAGCAAGGTTTGCGTCGTCTTTCACTGCTGGACGTCGTCTGCGCGTGGACCGTGCCGATTTTTTTATATCGAGCTGGCACAGGATTGGCCTAGCCCGGCGAGCCGATGACGGGCTTTTCTCTCGATCCGAGTACCCCAGAGCTGACACAGCAATCGACTGCAGCCTCCCATGACTGATACGGGGCGCAGAGCAACATCGCCGATCTCTAACCATTCGTCCAGCATGGATGACCACTTCAAGTTGTTCTCTCTCCAACATGGCCCTTGTCCGCTCTGCGCTCTACCACTACTACTAGACTCTACCACCCCTCGCCATTCCGCAAGCACCTGCGTTGCCACCTCGCGTGCTTGTATATATCCCGACCTTGTCTGCCCAAGATAATATCATCCTCCTTCGGCAGTCTCCGTCGTCACCCGTCCCTGCATCAGCACGCGCGTTGCTGATCAGCCCTCGTCTCAGCTTCCGGAAGAATCGAGCGTTCCGTGAAGACGTGCTGGCACATTTTTGCCTGTTCTGAAGGTTTAACTATCTTCGAGATACGCAACCTCGCTGCCCGACTCGACTGCCGCCCTCCCTCCTTGCCCAGCCCTGCACACCTGCCGTGCGCACCCACTCCACGACCAACCAAAACCACAATCACACCCCCCCACCGATAGGCTTGCGACTGTACATGGCTGCCGGCGCCATTGCACAACATAGCGAATCTACATGAATCGCCAACGGACAAAAGGGTGCTCCATCGTCGAAAGCGTCGAGCATTCCTTTGAGCCTCAGTTTCCTGCACAGGCCTTCATGTGCGACGATGAGCGCTCGGCAGAGGCTTCGGAGGCGATAGCCTTGGACGCCCACTGTGACGCCCGACAGATGGTTCGTCTCGTCCAGTGCCCACGATGCTCGAAACCTTTGAGTACTCCAGTCACCCTGCCTTGCGGTCACACCGTTTGTCGCGGCTGTCTGCCTCCTCCACAGCCTCGTTCCAACATATCATATCCAAACACACCAGATCGCCTTGTGGGAATTTCCTGTCCCCTGATGGGCTGTGGGGCCGAACACGCTTCTGCTGAGTGCTCTGTCGACGTGACGTTGACCAAATTGATGGACCTCATAAAGGCTGAGATAATTGAGCACAGGCCATCTGCGGAAGATACTCCGACACTCCTCATCGAGGTACCCCAGCATGAAGATTCACCCTTGGATGAGAAAGAGAAGGAAAAGCCTAGCTATCATGGACATCAAGAGGAACTGCATGGAGGGCGCCTCGTGTCCACGTTTACCCTGGCTGAAATGGGCAAACTCCGGTACACTTCCGAAGTCCACTACCAGTCACTATCGGCAAGCGGGGACAGTTACGAGCATCTTGACATCACGCTCATGGAACGCTTACGCGATGTAATCCACAAGGAGTTAGACTGCCTCGTCTGCTACAACCTGATGCTGGACCCAACAACAACATCGTGCGGTCATACATTTTGCCGTCGCTGCCTCGCTCGCGTTATGGACCACAGTAGCATTTGCCCTTTCTGTCGAAGAGGCTTGCATGTTCCTGCTTCCCTACAGAACCAACATAGCAACGTCATACTCAACTCTTTGTTGAATGGACTTTGCCCGGATCTGGTGAGTGCTCGTGCGGATGCTCTCAAGGCGGAAGAGCAGGCGGGAGACAACGTCTTGAACGTTCCGCTCTTCATCTGTACACTGTCGTTGCCATCTATGCCGACGTTCCTCCATGTCTTTGAGCCTCGCTATCGACTGATGATGCGGCGCGTCATCGAAGGTAACAGACAATTCGGCATGGTCATGTACAATCGCACGCACGCACCTCAAGGCGATCTTGGCCCGACCCCGTTCCTGGAGTATGGGACGCTACTTGAGATTGTCAATTACGAGCTACTGCGCGATGGGCGTAGCTTTATCGAAACACGCGGCATCGGACGGTTCAAAGTGAGGGCACACGGCTTACTTGATGGGTACAATGTAAGCCGCATTGAGCGTGTTGAGGATGTTTCTCTTGCCGAGGAAGCTATCCTGGAGCAGCGTGAGACCACTATGGCGCGAGATTATGCGGAAGCATTCTTCCGCGACCATCCTCAAACCCAACTCCCTACGGAAGTTGCGATCGAGACGTTATCCACGCAACAATTACTCGATAGCTGCACAGCATTTGTACGAGAGATGAGAGAAGCCAGTGCGCCCTGGCTTCGCGAACGCATCATCCAGGTTTATGGCGAACCACCCGAGGACCCCGCAATCTTCCCGTATTGGTTTGCTTCTGTTGTGCCAATCGTGGAAGAGGAAAAATACGTGTTGTTGCAGACCGAACGGGTCCGCGAGCGCCTCAAGATTGTGTACTCGTGGATTGGCAGGATCCGTGGACAACGATGGTAAGCACTCACCTTCTTTATTGTCTGCATCCTGCATCCACACCACATAGGATCCCGGCCCAAGGAACCTCGCGCATATATGCCCCTTGCATGGCACGAGCATAACGCTGACCGTCCCGTCGTCGTGCAGCATGGTCGCCGCAGTGACAGGTACCTCATCCCTTGTGCGCTGATCAGTATGACGAAAGTGACATGCATAAGTCGCCTGAAGCTTACATGTTCAAAAAGATGGACTCGATAGGTGTTTGATATCGTACCACTAGCTGACAGTATATTGACAGGTCCTCGGGCAATGCATGCAGCATCTTATGACTCCTGATTGCTCTCATCACCATAGGAACCGCGCTCCTATCCACACCTCCATCTCAATCTACTACCCACCTCCAATAGGAGGACGAGACGCCTACATCACATGAAGCTTACGACTTCTCAACATTACCAGATACCCCTCTCTCATGGCCACAATTTGATACCAATCCACCTTTCATGTGTTCCTTGGACGCTAGGAGAGACTTTTCTTTTGTATTGCATCGTTTCACATCACGAAGATTTTGTTTGCTACTATATGTTCTTTCACTTCTTCAACGATTACCCCCTTTCAGGAGGACCCGGAGCTTGCCGCGGTCCATGTTCAAATGACTTTTTTAGACTCAGGTGCTAGCCTGGGAAAACTTTTTTCTGGGCGGTTTTCGAAAAAGGTTTTGGCATGTTGAGACGAAGGATGGGGGAGTAACTTTGCATTTGGTAGGCGTTGTTATGCTCTTCTCACATTTAGCGAAAATGCTCCAGTTAGAGATAGGAAGATGATGGCTTTGTAGATACTATAGTGCTTGCGAATGGGTGATGTGTATGTCTAGCTTGTGCACCATGCTTTACTATATCAATTGCTCGTTTGGTGCTTGCTGTGTAGTTGTATGATTCACTGATAGTAGGCTCACGATACATGTGGGTATTAGTAAGATGGATGCTTCGTCCAAGAGCAGTCTTCCAGGGTCTACGAAGGCGACTTGACTCTTATGTTCTTTGCCAGAACAGGCAAGAAATAACCAACTCATCTTCGAGAAAAGATATTTACCATAAAGAGTCCCGTTGTGCGGACATTGACAACATTAAATCCAAACTTAACAAGTAGTCTCGAAATGCTTTTGTTAGACATGTCGTGTAGTTGACTCTGGGTGCCGTCACCGCGGCGTTCATGGTAGATGTCGAGATGACCGGAGCACAAGGGCTCGGTGGAATGGTGGTGTAAAGAGCGGATGACGAAGAATGTGCCCAGGCGAGACTGGCAGGAAAGGCTGACGAGGTGGTGCCGAGAGATAAGAGCGAAGAGCCGCTGCGACGCATAATACAATATCGGGCAAGAACGACATCTAAGAAAGCGTGAGGTCTGGCTAAGAGCGAGATCTGGGAAAGCGCGACGACAGCATTATATTATTTTTAGTGGATATCTAGCGATTAAGGTTTCAATATTAATACCCAATGTCGTGATTGCGCCCCAGCTTCTTTGAACGTCCTCTTTGAGCACTCCATGCCGTGTCTATCAAGGATGTATTTTTCCTGGAAGCTCAGCAGGTTCCGCGTTTACGTGGTACCCGTACATCTCAACCGGGGCATTATTGCTGTCCCATTGCTGTCCCTTTTGCAGGTGTGTTGAGCTGTCCGTACCCAATTCTGCAAAGTCGCTCGGGCGATTATAGGTATATCCTGGGGGCTGCACCGCCTTCTCCGTAGTACCACGCTTCCGCCGAATGAGTACAACTCCGAGAACCGTCAAGCATATTACTGTAAGTCCTCCAATAACCCCACCCACTATAGGCCCAATATTTGTTGACTTCTGTTCGGAGGGTGAAGGTGTCGAGCTTGGGTTTGACGATGGAAGGATACTGCGACTTGAATCAGGGATTGTTGAGCTTTGCGTATCTGAGGTTGTCGGTGGTTGGGTTGAGGTAGGTAAAGAGGCGCTGCTTTCAGTACTAGAAGCGGATGTCGTCGTTGCCTCTACTGTATTCGGGACCGCGAAAAGGCTGTCGACGGCAGCTGTATTTCCGCAGGCAATGTACTCGAATGATTGATCAGGGCCGTTAATCAGGAGTGCTGTAGAACAGAATTTGTCGGAATCGCTGTTCAGTTAGAGTACTGTCCGGTATTTACAAAACAACAGAGCAACTAACCATGTAAACGTAGTGATATCGGTTCTATCAAATAGTCTCCCACATCCCGTCGTGCAGGAATTGTTGTCAATACATATCCCAGCTAATCCACAGTCTCTAGCTGACAAAACGCTAGTTGGACAAAACCCCCATAACCCGTTTGCTGTGTCGACACGGCATCCGTAACCAGGGTCGGCTGTCCGAGGATTCTCAGGGTTGCCATTGAGGTATCCACAGGTAGTGACAGGTGCAAACGCCTGCCTTCTATGGAGCCGTTTGTCGCCATGAGCTGCTGGCTGTGTAGCATGCGGCGCTACTGGTGCGATCCGGCTGCGAACCGTAGCAGGACTCGTGGAGACCAGCTCTAAAGAGCTCACAATGATCAAACCCAAGAAGGAGAAGCTAGGCATTCTTCAAACGAATGTTAAAGCGAATGGCGACGCGTTGAGCGATTGATAGACTAGAAGTAAAAGACAGGATACCTGGGTAACTGTGACCCGAAGATACACGCAGTTTATGACAATGCCTGAGCTGTGCTATGGTCTGTACTGCTTGTAAGCAGCCACAGTTTCAAGGGGCGGTAAATACAAGATAATGTGATGTACGAGAGTGGAGTGCTGCCTACCGACACAACGGGCCTCCAGGCGCACGAAGAGCTGCAACCAATCACCCATTTTGACCCCTGACTTCCAAGGTTGGAGTTAACAATGCGTTACGCTGTTTGGTGCTCTTACCGTGTGAAGTGTCTATTTCGTAGGTGTGGAGTCGGCGCCTAGGTCAGATTTAACCTGCGTGATTGGTTGCTCTGGCCGCGGAGCTTCCCTTAGGCCCCCACTCATTTCCACGCGACACGGTGCGGAACTGTCTCGGTCGCGCTTGCTTGTGCTCGTTCCCGTAGCACTTGCAGCATGTAGTTACCATCCTTTCAAGAAATTGGTTAACTTGGGTCTCCCTGCGCCACGTTCGGTTTTTGCCCTGTTATCGTTCTTTTCTGATGTCGCCACCAAGAAGCATGCGATCGCTTTTACAAGCGATTGCTCTGCTTTGTGTTGTCTTCTTAGTTGCAGCTGGTTTCGGCTTCTTCCATTACGGTCACGACCTATCGCAGATCAAACCCATCGTCACTGGAATACTCCATCCGTCGTCAACGGGTATGTTGCCTCTACTTCCTGTTGTGCAGGATGTATTCTAAGTCTAAAACTAGAGGCGAAGCCGAGCGCCGTGCCTGAAACAGCTCACCCAGTCACTCCATCAGAGAAAGGCAATGCTACTCTCATCGCACAGACGCCACCATACATACATGCGATCCTAGATCCATCAGATCAGACGTTTCCGCGTCTTGAATGCCCACAGCCAAACCTCGATCGCTATGCCTACTTAGGAGGCTCATCTGGATCACTTCAACACACCCAACGTCCTCGATACTTCTTTGCACTTGACTTACACCAATGTGTTCAACTCCTTCCGCGGTTGATTGGTTCTATCGTAGAAACCATGCATTTTCTTGGGCCACAGAACTGCGTGCTTTCGATAGTTGAAGGAAGATCCGACGACGGCACCTTCGAAGTGCTCGACCAGCTTCGCGCGAGCATGCAACTTCTTGGGATCAGGTATTACTTCCAATCGAGCGAAATCGACCCAATGGCTCAAGGAAAAGATCGTATTGAAGGCCTTGCAGAGCTTCGCAACTTAGCCTTGGAAGATCTCATCGCACACCCGGAGCATTACGACGAGGACACTACAGTGATCTTCTCCAATGATGTGGCTCTATGTATGGAAGACCTCCTGGAGTTGCTTCATCAGCGTAAGGTCCAAGAGGCTGACCAAACTTGCGCCATGGACTGGACATACGTTGGCGACAACCCAACATTCTACGATGTCTGGATTGCGCGTGGTATGACAGGCGATTCGTTCTTTCATATTCCCGAAGACGGAAGTTGGGGTAAGTTGTGACTGTACGAAATGCATGAGAGACGTTCACTAACTTCGTATCTCTACCACTGCAGACTCTGCTTGGAATCTCTTCTGGAATGATCAGACCGCCCATGCGCGCTGGTCTAGTTTCAAACCTTTCCAGGTTTTTTCATGCTGGAATGGGGTGACAACATTCACTGCGAGGCCTATTATGGAGAAGAAGATCAGATTCCGAGCACACAAGGAGGGCGAATGTTTTCAGGGCGAGCCGACATTGTTCGCCAAGGACATGTGGTTCAATGGGTTTGGGAAGACCGCTGTAATTCCTCAGGTCAATGTGGAATATAGTGACGAGGCCGCAAAGAAGATAAAAGCTCTCAAAGGATACACGTCTAAGCACCTTTCGAATGAAGGAGACGATATCAAAATCAGCTGGGAGACATCTCCGCCGGAGAAAGTAAAATGTATGCCGGATTGGGGACACCAGTCATTCGTTAAGTGGGACGAGGGACTACGGTTTTGAAGTAGAGACTGTACCCAAAGTAAACCTACCGTCCTAGGTCCCAGCTTTTATGTCTTGTATCGGCCCAGGGCATAGCGCTGGCACACAACAAGCACGGAGCTCTACTGACTGGGATCTAATTACTCCGTTCCAGCGCAGAGCGCACAGCTCAGGCGGGTCCTGTATGAACGGGTTGAGGTAGTCGAAAGCGGTAGCAGGTTGATCAGGGTACTGTCGTTGGGGGGATATATTGATCCAAACCACAGTTTCTGCCACATACGACCATAGGACACTGAAAATTAGGCTTCCCGTCCGCTCAGCCATATACAAGCAGTGTACCGGCGGATTAGTAGTTAGGTGGGTGACCACTAGCGAATCCCCGCTGTTGTATGTTTTTTGCTCTATCTGTGGAAAGATACACGAAGAGAGTCAAGGGTTGGCGCATCACGAAAAGACGCACAAGCCAAAAACCAAATGCTCAGTATGCGGGAAGGGCTTCAAGCTTGTGGGCGCCTTCACGCCACACCTGTAGTCGCCTAGGTAGAGTATCGCTCTTTAAAAGAAGATTATTAGCTCTCCTGTAGTTGCCTACTACGGTCTTCGATTTTTGCCTTGTATGACGTGCCCTCAAGAACCATGAGCGCACTCATGACACGGACATTGCTCGACCAGCAGCCCGTCTCGGTAAGAAGAGGAGACGTTCGCTCAGTCCGCCACCCTTCGCCCACGAGACAAAATGCAAATCAACGACAGCGAGGACGGCACTGACGACAACATCGAGGGCACTGACGACAACATCGACAGGACTGACGACAACATCGAGGGCACCGACGACAACATCGACAGGACTGACGACAACACCGACGAAGACAGGCAGCTGTACTCCATATCCCTCACGCCGCAGGAAGTCCTCGATTTTGTCGCTCGCCTTCGTCCTGCTCTCTCACCGTCATCTCCCGAGATTGCGCTGCTCATAGCATCTGTCCGAGCCCAGGTCAAATCCGCGCCGCCTTTACACGTACCGGCGATTCACACGTCTCCTACCACCTGGTCGACCACAAACGAGGCTATGGACTCGTTGTGGCTAGAAGCAGGTATGTCTAGGCTGTACGAGATTCTTCTGAAACATACACTGACTTCGTGACTTCAGTAGAAGGTGAGCTCACAGTACCGCCTCCAGAGATCGCTACGATTGGACTGGACATGAGACCGGATTACCTCGTCAAGCCTATGGGATCACTGGAAGATCCTCTTATGGTACTCGGTTCCTACCCAACAGCCGCCCCCAAAAGCTCGCTACACTTGTCATATGGTACGATCAATGACATGTCGAACGAGAGCATTTCGAGGCTACTTATCAAGCTTGGGTTCCATGTTGTCAACGTCCGCACAACAGGTGTGTTCATGGTAGACGTCTTTCCGCGCAGACTAGACCGCAAGGCAATACCCGGGCTCTCAGAGCGTGTCCTCGACAATGTCCCCCGCCGTCTGCGTCATTTCTGGCAAACCTTCGCCTACATTTGCTTAGACCGCTCTACGGCACATGTACTTCTGCTTATTGGGAGTAAGGCGTATGCGGACTATGCGCAATATCTTCGGGAGCGACAGAGGCCACACAAGATGATATTCCTAACGGATGGGAATCGACCACGAAATGAACGACCAGCGGCCGTCCTCGAGTATCACGACGACGACGAGACGACCATCAGACGTATCGCGATCGTGTCCTTCCACCCTGAAGCATATGCGAGGCAGAAGAGTGTCCCGCCATCAGACACCCAGAGGACGCATGCGATCCGGGAACGACTGCTCGACTATGCATCGGCAATACTGTATAACCAGGTGGACATGCAAGGCTTTTTTACCAGCTGCAACTACATCTTCAACATGTCGTCGGGGACACTGCTGCCAACCCAGGCTGTTATCGAAGGAAACGAGGCCCTAGCGAAACATCTCCATTTGCCTATTACATGTCCCAACGTGTTCTTAGCAATAAATTCACTGATGAAAAGGCTGGGTCGAAAGCTATCACCAAACACGATAGCCATCATTAGAGGATGTGAAATGGATATAGAGGAGGCCCTAGCCTGGCTTCGTCGACCGGAGCTAGCCGCCATGTACGGTCCGTATATCGAGACGTACAGGGCCTTTATCGTACAGACGGGGACTCGATCGGAAGCGCATAAGCAGAAAACAAGACAACTCGGGTCGAGAGAGAAGAAAAGGTTGATTCAGGAACTTGAGACATCATTGCTAGAAGAGTTTGGAGATCCAGGTGGGCGGCGTCAGACGATATTTGAGCAGGATCAGCGGCGACGACTACCCACGCAGTTATTCTAGGTGCTTGACATACTGTCCGAGACACCGCTTTCAAAGCAGCTTGTAACTAGCTACTATTCTTACATTGCAAGCCTGCAGGCTACCTATGTAGATTAGGCAATTACAAAATCCTTGTTACATCTATTGATCTATTTAACGTGTTAGTAATAAGGTGAAAGCTAATTCCGGGTCGAAGGCGTTGGGTTGGGCAAAGAATTATGGTTCGTATCTGGGTATCGTGTACAAAGTTGAATAGCGAGACATTGGTTTAGGCAGCTTCTTTTTCAGCTGCGACGTTGGGTCTTGCTTCCGCATCGCCCTCTCCGTCTTGAAACAACTCCTGACCTAGTTCCTCGAGAAAGCATTCTGCCTGTCCTTTGCTTCTCTTCTCCTGTATAGCCCTTTTCTTGTCTTTGACCATGGCCTTTCTCTTTTCAACAGCCTCCTTGCGTTCGCGCCTCACACGCTCCGTCTCTTCTCTCTCCCTCTCGATCCGACTCATCTGCTCCTTTCGTTCCTCTTCATCATTGGAGAAATTGAAGAAGCCCATTCCGCGCTGCCTTACCTCGGCCCTGCCGTCAAAGTGTACCTCGGGAGGCGGCGTGAGTTCCTTGTCGCGCTTGGCGGCTAGATCGGCCATTTGCTGAGCGATTGTCTCATCGGGGTTGAAGGCTTGCGTCTGCACGGTGTCGCCGAAGATGATGTTGGTTGGCATACTGGGTCGCGCGGTGAAGCGGTCGGGTTCGTCGGCGGCAAGGGTTCGCTTTCGACGCTCTTCGCGGGCAGCTTCTGCACGCGTGCCCTTTCGTGTGCGCCCAAACTCATCCGTGTATTCTACGAGCTCCTCCTCTTCGTCCTCTTCTGATTCTGACGACGTCGTGTGCTCTGCCTCGCCCTTTTCCTGCTGCTCCGCCCATTTGCGGTCAAAATCGACGCCGTATTTGTCGTCAATGTCTTCTACGTCGCCGCGCTTCAGGGCGTCGTACAGGCGGGCTTTCTCTTCCATGCGCCGCTTTGTGCGCTTCCATGCGACTTCATCCTCGCCTTTCTCCTCAGTTGTCCGCCCGCGATGCTTCTGCGTAAAATCCGTGTCTTCCAAGTCTTTCAGCGCGCGCTTTTTGACATTCTTGTTGTGGGTCTTGAAGATGTCTTCCTTGTGCGAGCGTGCGCGGCCTGCGGTGGGCTTGTGCGATTCGGTAGAAGAGTTCTTGATGAGGTTGGAGAGGGTCGACGAGAAGGCGAGACTGCTGGAGCTGGAGATTTCCTTAGCCTTTGAGCGTCCTTTGGGTCGGGCGCCGTATAGATGTGCATCTTTGGAGGACATGGTGGGGGGTTGAAGTCGGCGTGGGTTTGGCTGGGCTGGTCTTGGTCGCGTGGTGGAGCGCGTAGGGCTGAGACTCGGGCGAGGCGATGTCGGCGTCGGAGCTCTGAGCTCTGTGAGCTTGTTGCGTCACTAAGCTAGGTACCCCACCGAATGTTTTGCTTACCCCACGTTGAAGCCGTGTGAATTGGCGGTTCCGCAGAAGTCAACACTTCTCTCTCTTTTCGAGTCTGAATATCCTCCCTCTCGTCCTGCACGGGTTTAAGCATAACTCACAACCTCCATAAACGCCTGATACATCCAATTGACCACACCAAAGCAATCATGCCTCTGCCCCGTCAAGTATTCATCGCCGTTATCGGTACGCGCAACAATCCCCTACATCATATGTATACGACTAAGAATCGCAGGTGCCGGTGGCGTAGGCAAGACCTTCCTCTCCCAGCTGTCAGCCCTCTCCAAACGTCTCTCCCAATCACCCTCGTCGCCCTACTATCTCTCCCTCATCTGGCTCAGCACCTCCAAGAAAGCCGTCTACCACGCCGATTACAAATCCCTCTCCAATTGGGAATCTGAGCTCCAGAACACGACCAACCCTACATTGCCTCTCCCTCAGCTATGCGAATATTTACAGAAAGCGCCTGGTAAGGTGGTATTGGTGGACAACACCAGCAATCAGGACGTCGCCGACAGCTACCCCAAATTCTTGAGGAAGGGCATTAGCATTGTAACACCGAACAAGAAGGCTTTCTCTGGAAGCTATGCGTTGTGGACGGAAATATTTGACGCCGCGGGCAATGGAAACGGTGCTGGTGGCTACGTCTTTCACGAGTCGTCAGTCGGCGCAGGACTGCCTGTCATCTCTACACTGAAGGATCTGGTTGAGACTGGAGATCAAGTCACTAAAATTGAGGGCGTCTTCAGCGGAACCATGAGTTTCCTCTTCAACTCCTTCCAGCCTCTCGGTGGCGGAGGTGGGAAATTCTCAGCTGAAGTCACGTCAGCCAAAGAAAAGGGCTACACGGAACCCGACGCTCGCGACGATTTGAACGGTCTGGACGTCGCCCGCAAACTAACTATCCTCGCTCGCCTCGCTGGCCTGAAGATCGAATCGCCGACTTCGTTCCCTGTACAATCTCTCATTCCCAAAGAGCTCGAGTCCTGCTCGTCTGGTGATGAGTTTCTCGAGAAGCTCCCACAGTACGACGACCAGATGGAGAAGCTCAAGACCGAGGCAGAGAAGGAGGGCAAAGTCATCCGATTTGTAGGAAGTGTAGATGTGCCAAACAACAAGGTCAAGGTTGGGTTGGAGAAGTTCGACACAAGCCATCCAATTGCAGCACTCAAAGGAAGTGACAACATCATCGCATTCTATACAAAGCGATACGGCGACAACCCGCTCATCATCCAAGGAGCGGGTGCTGGTGGCGAAGTCACTGCGATGGGTGTTACTGCGGACCTGATCAAGGTGCTCCGGTTACTGCATTGAGGATTTGATGGCGGAGAAAATCATGTAAACTAAGAATTCAGTGTAACTGTTGCCACCAGAAGGCTTACGTACCCGTACCGACTACCTACCAACCACTATACCGACAATCTCCATATCGAAAACTAGACTAGATTACCTAGCCCCTTATCTTCTCGGCATGTGTCGCAACTGCTACGTCCGATCACCTGTCTGTGTGCTTCTCCGTTGCACCGAGTGTCATGATCGTCATGTCTCCGTCGACGCCGACCTCTGCTCCTCTGCCGATCAGGGCGCAATTGACGCCATCCCTTGCTGCAAACCACCCACTCGGCAAAAGTGATGTGCATCAATGGAACTTTCCAGTCAGGAAGATCTCTCGGCGTCAATAGCTTGTTCTATGAAATTGCTTATTTCGAGACACTGGTGCGAAGCTTATGTTGTGATACTGAATGCTTATTGTCGTGTGACACTGACGTGTGGGCGATCATATTGACCCTGCGTGTATGCGTATGTGTGTGTGTGCGCAGTGGACAATGATCTGCCGGTTGCCTTGAAGTCTGTGTTGCCATTGAAGCTGGATTCTTGTAGGACAAGTGTTGGCGATCACGGATCGTCTCTGCTTACTGTCACACCCCAGTTTTCGTATACGCGACTTGGGTGCTCGGCGAGGAGGGGAAGTCAGATGATTACCAAGTGTACCAGAATATCGAAACGGGACCCTCCAGAAGAAAGTACCGCAGTGAGAACAGATCTTCAAAGCAGGATGATGCAGTGCAGCACGCAAACCATGGGTCGCTCTGCAGGATGAGAGAGTCAAGCATGCGGATGGTAAGCTTGGTATGCTTAATGTTCCTCTTGGGTAGTAGATCCATCTCCCCTCAGACTGTACAGAGTTTATGGATTTCTCCGGCATCTGGAGATCGGCAGACGTTATTCATGGCGTGATCCAGGCCATGACGCATAATAAGCTTTTGAACATTATCCATGCACATTTTTACGCAATCTTCTGAGGTGTCGTGCGTCGTATTCGGTGAGAAATGCATTCTTTCACCGAGGCGAAGAATGTTGGCCACAACAATCAGACCCTCTTTTTTTCTTCTCTTTATAATGCTGGCTCGACGAAAACGGATATCCGGGCGGAGCGGAATGTGCGGTGTATTAGTATACATTGGTAAGGCTTGGCGTCGAACAAAGGGTGTCGCGACAATGCACCTAGTGTGTATGCCCGCATGCGCGGGTGGATATCGATTAGCGTAGCTTCGAAGAGCGGTGACGCGTGTTTACCAAAACACAAAGTCTGGACTAAAGTGCGGAGCACCTTTTGTTTTGCAGCACCTGCATCTGAGCGGAAGTGTGGCACGGAAGTGTGGCACGAATGCGTAAAGTCGTGCACCAATGTGGCGCATGGCTTTATTGCTATAGAACGGTAGGGCGCTTGGAAAACTCTGACAAGATGCACGACGCAGACGTAATTGTTTGCAAACATGTAGATTTTGTAACGAACTAGCTTCTAGAACACGTTCCCCTTGAGTCATTCGTAAGTCATAGCAACAAGCGAGGGAGAAAAAAAAGAGGAAACGCCTGTGCTTGTGACGCACAAACGTTTTGCGCTGTCGCTGCGTGGCAGCCCAACGCCAAGAAATTCTAATGAATCCAAACAGAAGCGGATGTAAACGCAGGTTGCCCTTGTCCTCTTCGTGTTCGCCTAAAGAACTCCCTGTCCTTTTTTACGTGAGAACGCCGCAGCCGAAATGAGTGCGCAAAAGTACCCGTCGCTGGGGCACGTTTTCGCGCTTAGAAAGCAAGAGCAGTGTGGGTATCCAAAATACAAGTGAGATGAGAGAAGCTGGCCAAAGCGCGCTAGGCGATATCGAGAAAACGCAGATACAAGAAACGAAGTGTGGGGTGTTGATGGTCGTGAGGAGTTGAGAGTGTGTTGGCTCAAAACCAGGCTGGTGTGGCTAGTGAGGTAGTGTTGGCGGAGAGCAGGTGCATGTGATTGTGTAGCGTGGTGATGCTGTCCGGGCCGAGGAACGTGGCTAAGTGGATCCGATGGGGAAGCGACGACTCCTCATTTCAGCCACAGTCTAGACTCTCACGACGCTATGCGAACCACCAAGAGCTGAGAGGTGGGCTGTGTAGTTGACGTGGCCAAGGAAACTGAAGCATCAACCGTCCGATCATCTGAAGATGGTGGAGATGCGCTTGGTGCGCTGCCGGACACGCGAGAGCATGTTGGCTTTGTAGGGCTCGGCCGGCATGGAGATTGATGGATGTCGCATGCTTATGCGGTCGTTGCTCGATGTGTCGCTCGGGCTCGTGGCGCTGGTGCTCTCGGCATCGTCCTCTCGTACAGCGGGGTACGGCTGCTCAGCCGAGGGGAAGAAGTAGGCGTCAAGTCGAGAGTTCATTGCACGGTTCTTCTCAGAGGCAGCTGTGACCAAGCTGCTCTTGCTGCCTACGCTCGTGGCGCTGTCGGTTCGGGTGATGTTGTCGAGACGGATGTCACGGCGGGCTGCGTTCAGAGAGGTCGAGTGTGCGCGCGCAAGTCCTGAGAGAGAGCCAACTGGCGGGGCTGGCCCGTCGCCGATGAGCTTGTACTCAAACTCGGAGACGTGGCCGTGGCAGTAGGGGCAGTGGTCGCACTTGACTTCCCATCCTGAAATGCCCAGCTTCTTTCCGCATGTGGAGAGGTTGCTGGAAGGGCTGCATGGGCGAACAAGATGGTACCAGCGGTGCTGGCACGGGAGAACCGTGACGCAGAGTTCGGCGACGCACATTGTAGCGTCGTGTTCAAGTAATGTCGATGTAGATTTGCTTGTGGGAGAAGGTGTGTGAAGACGTTTTGGCTGAGGGCGACGTCGTGGTGGAAGGCGTTGTGTCGTTGTTGGAATCACGAGACCAAGACGGAGTGGCAATCTGGGGTAGACGCTAGTGACGAATGCTGGCAAGGCAGTGGTAGGCAGGGTTGGAATGGTAGAGTACCGGCGTGGGTGGAAGATGCGGGTGCTGTGACTTGCAAGCAAAGCGGCGGACCAGGTGTTTTAAGTGCACGAGGGCCGTGAGGTGGAGATTGACAGTGTAGGATGCCGTGTGCCAAGGCGAGGGCGCTGATTGGGACGCGCGTGGTCGATCACCCCTTACCTCGTTCCTTAGTGTGGTAGGCGGGGAACGATGAATGCGGCGGAATCTTGGGCGGACAAGGGCGATACGGGAAGGCAGGAACGGCGAAAAGGACGGTGTTAGACCAGCCCAAGCGTCGGAACTGGGTGGAATGACGCTGCGTCGTCGGGGCCGGCGGCTTGGTAACGTTGGCTTACTAGAGCACGACACTGAGCGGACGAACGAGGCAACCGGACGATGAGTCGGGACAGTCGCTGCAGGTGATGATGAGAAACAGGTCGGACTTATCGAGCTGGCGTTTATGAGTAAACGGCCCTGGGAGGGCGACTATTATGGTATTTGACACGACGGACCACTGCGTTGGGCGGACAGGGGTGCGGGGTTCTAGCGCTGGATGAATTGTCCACGACTCCAAGGTGTGCCCAAGCCTAGCAACGCCCGTGATTCAAACAAGGCGACTCTCCTTCATGCCCGCCGCGGCGCCGGGACAGAGACGCGGGCTCTGGCACTAACGGCCTTGTGAGCAGATCCGTGCCGGAACGCTGGATTCGTGTGCCATCTCTTCACACCGCTCTCAGATAACGATGTGCTGCCTTCGTCGTGTGCAGCGCCCTCTGCAAGCCGTTGGCAGCCAGCATGTGCAAATGCCAACGTCTTATTGGCACCAGCCCCCTGTCTCACGCCTGCGACAGTCGTACAAAACTACCCTGACACGACTGCGCTCAGGCTGTCTGGTAATCAGCGTTGTAACAAGGGGCTTGCTCTTTTGCCAAAAACCATCTCCTGCCTTCCACACCCAGCGCCTGTTGTGCACACATCGGCCCGGTAGCGAGCGGAACTTATTGAGACCCAGGTCTGCGCCTGCGGGTGAGCATGCTGAGATCGCCCACTCAGGCATGGCCGGAATCCATTTCAGATCAAGTCATGCCTCGTGGTCTTTTGCCGTGATCCACTTTGCGATGCTACTTTTCATCCGCCATTGCCAGATCACAAATCAAGACTCAAGTCCATCACGGTGCCACAGAATCAACTTCTCTCGCTTCGCCTGGGCTAAACGCAGCTCCCTCCTGCCTTGCCGCCCCCAAAATCAGATGTTTACGGGAAGAAGCAATCACCCAAACGTACCCGGCACTTATCTTGAATTCTGCCCACGGCGTGCGACACAGACGTCAACAACAACGGCCCCATGCCAGGATTGCGCTCGCGTGCATCTTGATTGCCTAGAAACACGGCTACACATGCGGCATTCCGGTAAGACATGCTTTATCACAGGCTACACAGCAATACCCATGTCCAAGGTGCATTGTAGCAAGCCTGCCGATAGTGCGATCAGTCAGACAACTCCCACATGCAGCAGGATAGCCGTTACAGCCCTGTCGCTGATCCTCACCCCTTCATGTCATCTCGTCCTCACAGACCCTCGCAATGTTCAACCTACTCAGATCATTCAGGCACCTACATTACTCTGAATGAGCATGCCGCCCAAGGGGTCGGGAAACCACAGAAACGCCAGATCAAAGCTAAATTGTCAGTGTGTCAGAACCCATGACAGGAGCGCCCTAGTCGCAATCGGCCCACCTGCACAGCCTCAACGCCCTCATGCATCAGCTCGCCTCGCAACGCCTGCCATTCGCTCCGCTCACCTCACGCGTCTCTCACGCTCCTTGGCGTAGATTAAACGTCTTGGCCCCGTCTTGGCTGGGACTCGATCTTTGTTCACATTTCGACCCCGCTTCATGACCAACTCAAACACCTGCCTAGCATCACGCGGCATGCTACTCCAAGTCGCAAGTCCACGTACAGGCTGCTAAAGATGCGCTACATATGCTGCCTGGCCAAGTGTCTACTCAGCCACGAGGCATTTCTTGACCTATCGACAATGCTCGACAGACTGTGTGTGCCCAGACCGCCGTGTAACTTTGGCAGACCTGGCAAGACAATGACGGTTCCAAAGTTGTGGTTATTACACCACCCCGAGGTCCAAATCTTATTTTGGGGGTGCCAGCCATCTTACTAGCTGTTCCGGCATACATGTCACTGGTGCCAGCACAGATACACAAGCCACGCGACACAGACGGTGTGACTTTCGAGTCATACCGTGATCGAGTCTGAAGCCGATGCTCTCCTTGTTGCAGTGTTCATACTGGTTTTGGAAAGTGATACTCGTTGCTTCGAGCGATCTCATGCATCTTAAGTATGACAGAGCAGTCATGATCCTTGTTCCGTCCCGACCCGCTCTCTTTGAGAACGGGAGAATTACATGTAAGCAATGATGCTCTAAGCTTCGAAAAGAAAAAGACCCTCTCAATGAGCCTGTTCTGGTCCGTGTATGACCACGTCTCAACATCGGGCGGAACATCCAAGACGAGTCCAGACATCTGAAAATCCCTAATACCCACAAGGTAAGGGGGGTTTCAACACCCGTGAATAGAGATATATCTCCATCATCTAGAGCATCCCTTAACCCTACGTCATACGTATACTAGCTATCAGGTGTAGTATGCACTAATTTTCGTGCTAGTAAACCTCTATGACTTGATTACAGCCAAGAGTGATTATCGGTTATGCTCTCGCGTCCATGTCGCAGGATTAGTTTATACTTAGCTACATGCCGAGGCGAAGATCAAAGCAACAATGCAGGGCGCACCTTCCATCATACTAGGTCGTAGAAGATGCTGTTAATGTTCCTGTGGCACGGCATCTGGCAGGAAAATCCTCAGCATAATTCGCAAAAGGGCTTTTGGAAGACCCACTGCTATTGTACTGCGAGGCCGATCGAGGAGTATTTTGAGACTTATCGTGAGGATGCCTGATTAAGAGGGAGGAGAAGAGGCCTTACTACGGACGTCCCCGCATTTAGTCGGACCACGGGTACCAATCGGCCATTTTGAACGCCACCAAGACTTAGCAGTTGCCTAGATTTCTCTCTTTTGCTGTCGAAAGCGGCAATCCAAAAGTCTCGCTACCCCAACCTTAGCTAACAGGCGCCCATCTCATTCCTTCGCTTACAATAGCGAACTGCACATCTACAAATCCCTAAACTCTACAGGCCTGTGATTAGATAACACCCACGATTAGAAACCCTGCGCGCCACTCCGTTTCTAGAAACGCTGTTCCGAATCAGCCTTTTCTAACATAAGGATCACTGATCAGATTAACCATTATGCTGCTCTCAACGCCTTCGAACTTCTGAAGAAGACTGCCCTGGTTAACCCTGAAGAGGAGAAGCCTACGACCATGTACAGCGCCTCTGAGCTGATCAAGATGGTGGTCGACCGCAAGGTTACCTCGGCGGAGGCCACAACCGCGTTTTGCAAGAGGGCAGTGATTGCACAACAGTCGGTACGTACTCCCACGCTAAGCATTGAACGTACGCTGATAGCGGTGTACTAGACAAGATGTTTAACAGAAATTTTTTTTCGACAAAGCCCTTGAGCGTGCCAAGCAGTGCGATGAATACTTGGCTCGAGAACGTCATCCAATGGGTGTCTTCCACGGCTCACCGATTAGCCTGAAGATATGCGACTCGCCAGTTGGACGGAATGATTCATATCTTTGCTCACTTAGTGACATTGCTGGATCGATTAGAGTGCCCGCTCTGGTCAGTGAAGCTTATTGATTCAAGCCCACTGTAGACTGCATCCCATGGGTTGGCCAACAAGTGCTCCTTCCCAAAGGATGGTCAGGTACTTTGCCTACTCTTGGGCCTCTGCCTGTGTCAGCACCCGACCTGATTCTATTTACCAAAACGGTGCTCGACGCACGTCAGTGGGGGATCGATTCCAAGGCCCTAGCCGTTCCCTTCAGAGACGTCCTAAGAAAGGTGAAGCTTAGGATCGGAGTCTATCTGGGAGACAACATGGTCCCGCTGCACCCACCGATCAAGCGAGCCTTGCGTACAGCCGTGGATAAGTTGCGGACACTTGTCCATGAGCTCATCGAATTGGAGAAAGTCCCGAGCTTACTTGATGGAGCCAAAGCAATCCAACGAGGTTCTGCATTGGATACGGAGCATAGCGTCCTCAAAGTTCTTGAGGAGAGGGGCCAGGCTCCAATCAAGCCGTTGATCGAAGCGGCGAAGGAAAATTTTGTGAAGAAAGCTGACGAATTTGACCTCGGCGATGTGTGGCAGCTCAACTCCGAACGAGAAGATTACCGAGAAGCCTGGAGTAAGGTGTGGAAGGAGAACTCGCTCGACGTTGTTCTAGCACCGGCCTCTAAGGGCATCGGGGCGCTTCACGACCATTTTGGATTGCCTCACTACACTGGGATATGGAACCTTTTGGGCTCAGGTAATCTCCCAGGTATTTGGTTAGAAGTCGCTGCTAAATCATCAGTTCCCTCCGAACGTCATTTCTTTCCTGGAGGTTGATCCTCGTACCGGCCTGATCTCGTACTGGCCTGGTCTCGAACGGCCTGGTCTCGGAACGACCTGACCTCGTAACAAGCCTCTCGTCGCTTATTTGTGGAGAGCCTCTGGCTCAACAAATCGTGTACCTTACTGAACTTCATCCGTGCGCACCCTTAGCGCTTGCTCTTACCAAACCTTTCATGCTCACGTGCCATAACGAAGCATCGGCATTACCCTCTAATCCTAGCACCACTACACAGGGCAGCATACTAGTATTGGTTAGCGTCTTGAGACTGTCCGAAGTCCTGTTTGTGAGTCTTCGACATCACCTGAGCATTCATCGCTATGTTTGGAACCAGGCAGAAAACCGTTCCCCAAAGCTTAACCCAATGATTATTGCCATACAGTAGACCTCCACCAGGAGACTGAGGAATGACTCTACACTCTCGTGGAACCAGGTAGAAGTATTCGTTCGACATAGCTTTTGTGGGATGTTTGCGTTCGTATAGAGACGCCTTGTGGGCGCAAAGTCTCGCAAACGATGTAGGAGAACGATGGAATGAACCTACAATGACTGTAGTTGCGACAAAACAACGCAAGCCGCAACAAAGGAGCATAGAGACTCCTTAGAGTATAACGGTCGCAACTCATTTGAGCATTGGTACAGTCATTCATTGCCCAACTTTCCGATCAGAACATCACCACTCACACATCTGGCATGCCATCGAATGTCTTAGAGAACAATTTGCTGATCGAGATATAAGTTATTGGATCTAATTCTAGGACCCGGTGTCACCGGAAGCTCGGGTGTTGGTATCCTAGACGACAAATGGACAAGTCTGAAAATGCAACATCCGTACGCGCACTGTCTACCACCAAGCTCTTGGGTGTTTCTAATGCTGTTTTCAACTGATTTTTCGGGCTTCTCGATACCTTCTAGGATGATGTCTTGAAAGACTTCAGCAGCGCGGTTTTAGCCATGGTCTACCTGGTATGCTTCGGTTCTTGGCACGCCGCATCATCGCGAGAATCCAAACTTGAGAGCGTCCGACCGAGCCAGATAACGGGATATACGAAAGGCTCGAAAGATCTTCCGAGTATGTCTCGGTGACAGAATCGGGGTCTAGAACTTGAGAGGAACATTTCGTTTTCAGCACACTCTCAAGTCAGCAGCTGAGTCTTCCTTGCAGCTCAGCAGTAAAGGTCAGCTAATAACCGGTTCATAGACAGTAACACATATCATCGTACAGAACCCAAAGTCACTAGTTGGCTAACAAACCTAAGTCAGATCTGAAGTTTTTTTGCCATTTTTGCAAGAGAACGGTAAGCAAAGGGATAGTGCAAGCTCTCGAAGCAATTTGCCGAACGCGCTTTGCTACAGCGAAGGGTATCATCAGCATCTCCTCAACAAATTATGAGATTCATTTTACCAACCTCTAGGACCTAGGACAGCGTATATATGATAATGATCTCTTGGAGAATAGCTTCTTCATCAAATCGCTTGGTGCGCACTCAAGTAGAGTAATATCAATGATTGATGAGACAAATAATGGGAAACGCAAACTAAGCAACCTGCTTTTTGGGACACATATGTGCGTTTACAATTCACGTTTCCATGCTACCTAGGTAAACCTTTTGCACAACCACCGTCAAATCCTGATACTTGAATCAGATCTGAACTGGCTTCATATTTGCATCAGTTTTGTAATCTTCTAGTCTCTTTTTACATCATAGAAGCTTTGCGGGCTATACAGTAGTGAATCCTTCCCATTTCACCGTCTCCATTGATAATCCGCCATCGCTTCTCCACATCTCTCACCGTACAAAATGTTAAACTTTACTTCAAAGCCTTGTATCGGAAAGACGAAGGCGTTGTACTACCTAGCTAGCTTTTGGTGTCAGGTTCAAGGCTTTCCAAAATCGATGCACTGGAGATAACAGAGGCGTTTTATCGTACCGTCTTCGGCGTCGGAGTCAGAAGCACAGCGACACACGCAGCCTGGCAAGTCCCAAAAGAAGTGTTGCATGCAATGATGCTGGTAGGTGCCGAGGCGCCGAGAGTGGCTCCCCAAGTGAAACCAGCTGCAGAATACCTAGGTAGCATGCCATAACTATTGCGGAACAACCCACCTGACACAATACGTAGGTATTTGGCTCCGCCGAGGCTAGCATGGCAAGAGCAAGGCTGAATGTAGAGATAAGAATCGCAAGGAACGTGCACTGTTTTTTTTTTTGGGGAAATCATTTTCGGCCCACTCCAGACACTACCTAACCAGTATTCGGCCCACACCGAAAGATCAGATAGGAACAATTCACCGCCCAGAATCTCCAAGAATATCACCCTCTCCCCCTAAAAGATCAGACGATTATTGCCTAATCAGGTCATGATATATAAAAGTATTAATCAATAAGTATATTTAGGTCTCTTCGAATCCATTCATCGCATGTGATCTTTTTGGAGTAAGATAAAAGCGTTTTACCCTTTTTCTTATAACCATTGCGATCCTATTAATCGTTCTCGGCCCATGGAGATTTTCGTCACGCAGGGATAGACGTGAACTCAGCTTATATGAAGGTCATCGCACGGCGTTATTAGTCATGAGGTTCCCGACGGCGCTTGGCCTTTTCGACGTAGTAATTACAAGGCTTGGCAAGATTCAGCCACTTATCCATCACGAATGTCGCAAAACTCACCGCAAGACGCGGAATATGCCATCTTTGCTAGTATCTCTAATTGTTCCCTCGTACAGAGTGCTCCATCAAAGTAGGCTCTTTAGAGACTTGGTGTAAACAAGGAGAGATGTATATAAAGGAACGAGTTGACTGCATTTTTGTATACCATTCACTTCGATACAATAGCCTCCACCAGAAGACTAAAACCGGCTTCACACTCTCGTTTATCAATCGGCCTATTTGTCTATCAAAACTTTGAAAGGTATGTGTCCCAGGTAAAGCTGACTTCCCAATCTCTAACTGGCTACCTCAGTACAGTTCATCTTGCTCGAAATACCCTCTACATCAAACCAACTGTATCCACAATTCGTAAGGATAATATCTCTTTGCTTGTTACGCAGATACTTACTCTACTAGAAAATGGTTTCCTTCACGAAATTTCTGTCTGTTGCTGCTATTGTAGCCCCTGTCTTCGCCCAATCGGGATGCAACGCCCAGGTTATACGAGCCAGCACCGGCCAAGTTGTTGCCTCTGGATGCATTCCTGCAGGTAGTGGTGCTATTATCCGTTCTACCACCGAGAACTTGACCTTCATTGTCAACACTAGCACGAGTTGCGGAATGTCTCTGAACCCTACTCGCACTGGTTATTCTACTCGGTCGGCGGGACGATGCTAAGCGGTACGAGTGATACCCGTAATGGTGTACTAGGCTACACGGCTTACACGTAACTTTGACGCGTTCCTCCTGCGAGGACGCTGCAGAGACTACGTGTAGTTAGGAGAGACTTGCGCGGAGGATGCTCTATAGATCGTTTAATAATATTGCTTTTTACCTACATACTGCACTACTAGCTTGGAGAAATTATGTTGTTCAGACTTTACTGTAGTAACAACCAGTAACTAGGTAGTGGAAGCCAGACTCCCACCCCTATACTAGCTGCCAACACCAGCACAGCCTCACCACCACGTCCAAGGGTTCTCTCGGCACCAGACTCGTCATCCTGTGCACCGTATTTCTCATCAAGTACCTCTTTCACAGTCCTCGCAGTCCGACTCCCCTCCTGTACGTTTGCAGGCTTTACACATGCTACCTTCGCATAACTTTCTCGGCTTCTACAGACCGACCCGCGATGAAGCGGGTCAAAAGATAGCAAGGTGTTGTGACGTAGATTCAAAGTTGGGCTTTTCTGGAGCAGGACCATGGTGTGATATCAATCATCTTGATGCTGTAGTACTGTCTTCATTAGAAGAAGCTGCATTCGATTATACCTCAGCGGTGCTGGACCATCTTTATCCCTGGGTTGCTTTCCATGCTCAAAACCTTATATGTTGTAGCAGTGAACGCCGGCTGATATGCTCATGACGAGTGTGTGAAAACGATGTACACAAGAATCTTTTTGACTCGTAGTAAACGAAGTCTACTTCTTCGAAGCTTTGCCCTGGTATTCAATATCGTACTGGAAGAAGCTATCCCATATGCTTCCTTTCCTTGCGAGCGGCGACTTGCGAGAGTCAGCAAGATGACTCCTCAGATCACCTAAACTTCCCAGCCTGTTCTTGACTGGAGAAGTATCTGATCGTGGATTGGCTGGGCCTGACACGGAGGTCTTACGTAGAGTCTGAAGCTGGGCGATAGAAGACTGTCGTAGTGTCAGCGATGTTGACAAAAGGTTATTGTTAGGGGAGCTTAGATTTACAGGAAGCGAAAACCTAAGGTCCCCAAAGTAGGTCGCGCACATTGCCTCCATTTCCATCGTCTATTGACTTGTCCACACCATTCGTCGACGTCTCTCTCAGATGGCTAGGACCGTGTCCGCCAGCTGGACTCGCGCCTCGTGTTGCCGTGGCGGAATTTGGATTCGAGTCGGGAACTTCGGCTGGGGAAACCGCTTCTGTTGAGTTGTGACGACCAACCAACGGTGCGCTCTTTCTGCTAGTTCCACTACTGCGGCGGCTATCGAGTGATTTCCCAAGCTGAGTTGCTGGGTCCATGGAGGACTTCTTCTTTGCTTTCTGCATTTCGCCTTGTCCAGTTTCTAGACTACTCTTCACAGTAACCGCACCTTTGATACCTGGGGTACCAGGTGCCATCGCCTTCTCTTCTGTCGCCTCCAGCAGGTACCATCGCAGTCCATCAGACAGCTCGAAAGGATTGTCGTCTTCGAACGAGACGGCGTTGCTGGAAGCGACGGAACGATCGTCCAACGATGCTCGAGGGGCGCCATCCAGTGTCTTGGAAAGGTCGACGACGCGTTCTTCTACTTTTGATATACGCGCTACAAGCCACTCTTTTCCACCCAATCGATGCGTGTCTTGCTCGCGAAGGAAGAAGTGCGGTGCGCCAACATTGAAGGCAGCCCAAGGACGATGGGCATTGTTACGAGTCGGCAAGAATAGTGCAAGATCACCTTCCTTGAATGAACGATAGGCGATCTTGTCGTGCGAGTCAGCTTGGAAGCGATGGGCTTTGTCCCGGTAGGCTCGCGCTTCCTTCTGCCACTTCCGTGCCGTGTGCTCCATGTCACGCATCCGCTTCGCAACGGCGTCACTAAAGGTTTCGATGTTGAAAAGCTCGAGCTTCTCAATAAGCTCTTGGTACCGCTGGTCTTCTTCCCCTGGGCTCGTAGCTTCAGTCCATTGGAGGAAATGGAGGTCTCCGACGTCTTCTAAGAAGCGCTTTAGAGGAGTAGGCGAGGGCGTGGTAGTACTCCGACTAAGACCTGCGTTAGTGTCCGTCATGATAGTGCTACCGCCGAGCCTAGACGCTCGTTGAAGAACCATCTCGCCATTTTCATGGGTGATGACAAACCCAAGTGCTTCAACTAGACGAACAAGGCGCTCATGCTGTGTGTATAGACGTTGACTGAGGTCTTTTGCACGCTGCATACGTTGATGGGTGCGAGACGAGTCAGCCTCCTCAAGCTTGCGTAGTTTCTTCCCCACTCGCATAAGCTCGACATCCAGGCTGTTGGCGTGCGAGCTTTTCTCTGCCAGCTCCGTTTGAAGACGACCAACCTTGGCTTCTTCTTCCTCAACACGCTTTCGCAGAGCTTCAGAGCCGGTCTCACCTTCAGCAAACTTCTCGCGGAGGCTGTGTAGATGGGTCCGTTCCTCCTCGAGTTCTGCAGTGATGGAAGCAACGCGTGCTCTTTCTATGTCGAGCTCTTCACGGACGGCTGTAACTTCTTTCTCATGTTCGGCTAGCTTGGTCTTGAGATTGTGTTCTTGCTCCTCGATCCTAGCATGAGCATTCTCGTTGTCTGACTTTGCCATCGCCAGGGCCTGTTGGAGCTCTTTCTGATGATCAAGTGATCGAATCGCTAGGTCTTCAAGCTGCGCAATGAGCGTAGAATGATCGGCAGGTAGGCTCGCACCAGGAGAAAGATGATTGAACGCTGCGGTCAGCGAGTCCAACTGCCGTGTCTTGACGGCATTTCGTTCACCGAGCTCAGCTTGCAGGGCTTCTATGCGCTTTTCGGCTTGTGTGCTCTGCTCGGCAGCATCTTTACGCGCCTTCTCAAGTTGAGAAACCAGCTCCTGTACCCTAGCATCCACACCTGTACGCTCGTTGTCCCTACTACCCAAGACGCGATCCAGCTCATCTTCAGCCTCTTCGATTCTGGCCTTGTACGCTCGAATCTCGTCCTCAAGCGACTTACGCTCGTCGGCAAACTCTCTTTGTTGTGCCCTCATGTTTTCCATGATGTTGTTCTTTGTAGACATGGCCTCCTCGAATCGACGTTGTTGATCTGCATCGTCGTCTCTCCGCGCTTGTGCATCATTCTCGAGTTTCGCACGAGCCTCTTTCTCTGCCGCTAGCTGTTGTTCAAGGCGAAGGATGCGGCGCTTGTCTTCTTGTCCTGCGTTCGCAGAGTACCGTCTAGAGGAAATGGAAGAGCGTCGTGATAGCTCCTCTTGGAATCTAGGCGAAGCGACTTCGGCTGTTGGTGTCGAAGGGTCGCCATGATCAGGAATGCCAAAGGACGGTGGAGCGCCACCTATTGAAAGTCTGCTAACGGTACTCTGCCGATGTACGAGATCCTCCAGCCGACGGACCCGGCTCCTGTAACCTTTCAGCTCATCCTCGAGCTTCACATTGCCTTCCTTGAGCATACGTAGCTCATCGTCGCCTCGCATCATGAGTTGCGAGGTCCTGCCGAAGGCCGGCTCATGGACACTGCCCATCTTGAAATTCTTTGCGCGCTTAAGTTGCTGCTTCGTAGGACGGTCAAGATCCTTGATAGCTTGGGCGAATGCTTCGGCTTCGGATTCTTGTCCGTCCAATCTCTGCAAGTCCTTGAGGTATTCGAGAAGCTCTTCCCGGGTAACCATCGGCCAAACGGTCTTCTCAGGGTGTATATTCAACTCGAATCCTAGCGAGCCCCCTTGCAAGGCATCCAAGTTGACAACATCCGATATTGGCTTCAGCCACTTCTTACGCCGACGCTCCTCTTCTTCCTGGAAAGTCGCCATCTCTTCAGCGAGCGAGGATGTGTCCTTTTCCATCCTTTCCGTCCACTCTCGCCTTCGGACGGCTTCGACGAGTAGAGTGCCGTATATGTAGGGCAGACGACCGACGAGAGATATGAGCTCGAAAGCAGCAACACCATCTTGTGGTATACTAATCTGCTCGAGTTGCGCACCTATGCTCGCAATGACAGACTCAATGTTCGCGATGGCCTGCATGCTCTCGACCGAGTTCCTGATGGCGGTGTTCTTTTGCTCGACAGCTCGTCGCACGAGGTCGCTCATCTCCACGCTGTATTCTTGTATGGCCGGCAGAAAGTTTCGCGTATGGAGCAATGCCATTTTCGATACCTGCGCTACGGATTTCGGGCTTGCTTCTAGTCCCATTACATGTTCGAAATCAGTCTCAACCTTCTTCACGACGGCATCGATTTCGTTGTAGAGACGCGCGGGCTCCTCGGAATCGTCGGCGATGGATCGGCTCTGGCTTTGGCCGGCAGCACCCAGGAGCTCGTGGTAATCCGCCTCGATCTTCTCCAGCTGCATGCGCATCCTGTCCATGTGCTTCCCAAAAGAGTCCCGGACGCGCTTGCTTGTCGATGTGGCCTTCTTGACAGCGTCGACGTCGAGAAATTGCTGGAGGGTCTTGCGAACAAGGGTGTTGCTGGGCACACTCTGCGGAGACCGCATCTCCTTGGCCAGGAAGCGCGTGAAGTTCAGGATGGCGGGAACGGTGCCCAGCTGTTCAAAGTCGGCATCAAGCCTCCGTATATTGTCGCCGGCTTCCTTCTCGACTCCGTCGTACCACTCCCTAGCTGCCTGGTACTTCTGCTGCAGGCCCTTGATGTGCGCATCGTGGTTCCCGACGGCGACCTGAGTCCCTCTCTCGATTGTGGCTTGTTCGGCAAAGTGCTTCGAGGCGACATGGGACATGGCGAGTGACTTTTCGAGGAGGCCAAACGCCCAGTCGCGGCGGGCTTGAAAGAGAGCCTGCCATGCTCCGAGATCGGTGTTCTTCGCGAGGTGGTTTGGCGCATCGCCGGGTTGGAAGGCATCGGGCAGTGGTGTGGAGGATATGGCAGCCTGGGGATTGTTGGAGAGTTCGCGACTGAAGACGAATATCTCCTTCTGCAGAGCAAAGGTTAGCATGTGTCATGCACAGCCGGTGGGAGATTTGTACCTCGGTCAGGAGCGCCTGCAGCTTGACATGTTTGCCTTGTGTTGTGAGTAGGACTTGCTGCTCGGGCGCTATCTCCGTCGCCCTCGAGATCCAGTGCTTGAGCGCATCGACAGACGCAAAGGCAACGGGATCAGCGTCAAGGCGCTGGCCCGTATGAGCTACAGCGATCTGTAGCGACATCCAGCCTTGCCCTTCCGCTTGGTTGAGTCCTGTCGAGACTGTGCAAGAGGAGTTTTGTGGCCTGGAAAGTTGAGGCGTGAGCACATGGTTACCAGAGACCGCCAAGGAGAGTTCATGCAGGGATCGGCGCCTAGGCGAGGCTGCATCATAGGGAACTAGGCAGGCGATCGCGTTCGGTCAGATGAACATGGTCTCAGTCGCAAACTTGGAATCACTTGAGTCAGAGCAGTAGCAACATGGCAGCAAGAGGCCGTGGCGACATGAAGGACGTGGCGTCTGGAACACCAGATGCAAGCGACTACGCGGACCTGCTACAGACAAATCACAGCGACGCGTTCGCGTTTTCCGAGGCGGAGAAGCTAGCCCTACAGCTCTACGATCAGCTCAAGGAACTTGAGCTGCAGCACAGTCTTGTTGAAGCACAACAATCAGGCACGTCTCACAACCGGTGTAGCCTGGGAGTAGAAGATATTAATTGCATTCTATAGTAGACGCGCATGGCCCTTTGGCAATCCCAGATGACCTGCTCGAGGGGCGCCTGACTGCAGCGCAGCGCGAAGCTATGGACGCGAGGGCAGAGTACGAGATAAGGAACAGAACCACACACAAGGTGCTAGTGATGGACCCTGTTCTGAAAGCCGTCTACGAGGGCGAGCAGACTGGGTTTGCAGAGAGGTGAGTTCTTGCATAGATTCCTGTGGATCGTGGTCTGATGTTGTGTAGATGCATACTGCCGCTTGTCACCGAGAATGATACTGTTTCCATGATACATGGTTCTCTGACGTTGAGGCTAGCTCACACAGCTCGGTCGCTGAGCACCGCCGAACAAGGCAACATGGCCGCAAACCAAAGACACGAGGAACTCGCAGAAACAATGCTTGCTCTGGCTGAGGAGATGAAGACGCAGTCGGTGCATGACATTGAAGACGCACAATTGCGCCAGCGAGTCGATGCGGCCGATAAGGAGCTCAAGGACTCGAGGCGGAGGGTCAAGACGCTCAAGGGCATATTGTTGGCCATGATAGTAAGCAGCGGGATCAATTGGGCTGCAGACGAGAATCTGACCGAGCTCGTCATGGAGGATGAGGACGATTGAGAGGCAACGGCGCCGCTCTGCGTGGCTGCAGGTCTTGATTCCATTGGCAAGTGTGGGAGAAGCTATGTAGTGATGTTTGTTGACGATGAACGTCATGGCTGTTGCTAGGGCGATGGAATCTACATGGATGCACACGCAGCTTTCAGAGCAGGTTGAATGGCTAGCACTTGCAGGTGAGTGAAGTCGGCTTTTTGACCGTTGGACGTGAGCAGTGGTCGGAACGTGTCTTGGGTGAACCTAGTGAGGGCTTCCGAGCTCGGTCCGGGCGCTGTGAATAGCCAGACCGCTGTGGCCGGAAGCGGGTGCAGGAGGCCGCCGCCCATGGCCGTGGCGTGCATTGCCATTGAGGGAGACCACTGCCATGGGCTGTGCTGCAGAGGTGCAGAGCGTGGCATGCGAGGCTTGCTGACATGTTGCTTCATGGTTTGGGCAGCGTTGCTGAGAACATCATCAAAGGGGCTGCAGCAGGACACCGTCTGAGGGGGCGGGCAGGATGCGCGACCAGGACTGGGACTGGGCGCTGCGTGCTTTGGTGCTCGGGGAAAGACGACCAGCCAGCCGCGCTATGAATGATAACGTCAAGGGCCGCCTCTGATGGATGCGTCCAACGAATGGTAGAGCGTGTGCTTCTGCGTGCAATCTAACCAAACTTGAAACTCGCCAGGAAAGAAAGAAGGGCAGCAGCCAGCGCCTCAGCGCCCAGGCATGCGCATGCGCCGTGTAGCCAGCCCACGGCAGCGCAAAGGCGACAAGGCGCGACAAGCAGCGCACGCAGTCTTTTGGCAACTGACGGCGACGTGTGCTGCCCGTGTCAAAGAGAGAGGGCGACACGGCGACGGCGTGTCCAAGACGGCCGTCGTCCGCATCGTCGCATGCGGTGAGGGAGCGCAGCAGCGGGATAAGGAGGGGTTGTTGTGGTCCGGGTGCGTGTGCTATGGCAGTAGCAAAACAAGCGTGCCTGCTTCGTTCGCACCTTAGGTAAGCAGCTCTGTTGTTCGGGGAGGCGCGCCTGCCCTCTCACAAAATGTGCTGCTGAGCCCTCACCCAATTCCTCCCCTAACAAATCCGCCGCCCATACAACTTTCGCCCGCAAACACGTTTGGTGAGTCCGCCTGTATTTTGCCCAAGTCGCAACCTCACCAGAACCACTTTTCGCAACCACACCCTTTTTCCACGCGTTTCCCCGCCCCAATTCCCCCAACTAGCTCTCTCCCAGCCTTCTTTCTTCCATCTTCCGAACGTCATCGCCTTCGATTGATTCTTCGTCGCCGTCGCCAGCACCCGCGCCCACGCCCATACTGACTGCAAAACAGACATCAGTCAAACCCTCCAATTTACTCGCATCCAGCAGCTTCTGTAAGTACCCGCTTCTTCTCTCGCCGTAAAATCGCGCATCACCGCCCCGTGTTGTGGTGTTTTGCAACCGCGTCCCCTCACGCGCAGAGCACCGTTGCAACCCAACCCAGCAGCTAACAACAAACCACAGCCGCATAACACCACCAGACCAACACCATGCCCAAGGAGAAGACCACCCGCAAGGCCGCGCCCAAGTCCAAGGCTGATGGCGGCAAGAAGAAGAAGGGTACGTTTCTCACGTGCATCCACACGCTTTCGTGCTAACATGGACAGACCCCAACGCGCCCAAGCGTGGTCTTTCTGCATACATGTTCTTCGCCAACGAGCAGCGTGAAAAGGTCCGCGAGGACAACCCTGGTATCAAGTTCGGTATGTCTGCGCTCCATGTCTCTTCTCCGACCCATCTCTAACATTGAACAGGCGAGGTCGGCAAGGTTCTTGGCGAGAAGTGGAAAGCCCTGAACGACAAGCAGCGCACTCCTTACGAGGCCAAGGCTGCTGCCGACAAGAAGCGCTACGAAGAGGAGAAGGCCGCTTACCAGGTACGTGTCTATATGCATTTGGACAGCACGACAGCTTGACTAACAGTCACTAGGCCGGCGAGGAAGAAGAAGAGGAGTCCGAGTAGAGGCTAGCACCTCGTTTATGCTTCCACCAACAACGCTGAACATGTCTTGTCATAGGAGGCTGGGGCTGCCAAGCCTCTCTCGATTTCATTTGTGATCTTCCTACTTCTTAATGGGTTCGTTATCTCTTGCGGACAAAGGTCTTGGGCTAGCCGATCTGTGCTTCATTTCGATAAGGACGGCCGCAGTCAGTACCGTTTGCGCTGATGGCGGGCGGTCATGATGTTTGGGCGTCTTACTCTCGACGTTGTGAAGGAACATCACGAAGCTCATGACCAAGTCTATGTATACTAGCAACTGCGGTGTAGAAAATCTTTGCTGCTCTTTGAACAACTTCTCTGCTATGCGACCGTGATGCTCGTGTGGTCAAGCCTGGGTGTAGCACGGCGCATGCTCGTGACAGCTCGAATCCCAACTTGGTCACTGACTGACCTTTCTGCTTTGCCCAATGTCAGAGCCAGGGCATGACAAGGTGATGGACCCTTGCTGTCCATGGCAACCCTCAGTCCCTTTGCCTCAAGCGACGTATAGCTGTCATTTCCCTTACACCGCCAAACCGGGTACCCGCATCCATGGTACTTGTTCCTTCCCTGGCTTCTCGGACGTACTCCCCTTGCCTCTCACCTTCTCAGTCCACCCATCCAACCACACATTATATACATGATACCTCCAATCCGGCGCTACTTCATCACAATATCGTAGCATCAAAGCGCCGTTGGGCTAGTGGTATGCTATCGCCTTCCCATCAAACGAAGGAGGCGGGGATCACGGGTGTGAGTACATGAACGATGTCTATTCGAATCATAGACCTAACAGTAAGCAGTCAAACCCCGTACGGCGCAGTGCTTTCCTTTTTGCTGGTATTATAAACTATGCGGGGTTGTTTTTGCCATAAGTGTCGCGTGGGAGTGACGATTTGATGGTGCGGAGGAATGTGGTTAGTGACATGATGCGAGACGTAGGGAAGGCGCGAACATCAATATGGCATCACTGAGCATGGTTGGATGTGTTTGTTGGAAAAAGGTAAAAGATGTAGTGAACTTAATGTATAGATTGGAAACTTTGCATCGAGCACAAGATGTAGTCACGGGCATTTTTTGGACTCCGGAACCGCCAGAACGTCCTTGGGGTATGGCGTGAACGCCTTGTCATCTTACAACAGCAGATGAACATCGAAATGGTAGTGTGTACGAAGCACACCAATTGTACTCGTCTCACGCATCCTCCCCGCATAGCCGTTGGAGACATGTACCTTGAAACAGAAATATTCTCCGCCATGACGCGAACACTATTCTCTCTGCAGAACGACCATCACACCCATCATGCCTAACATGACCTGCTTCAGCCATGGGTGCTCGCTCAGCAGAATGGTAACATATCCGACAAAAGGTATGAAGCCGACAACGCTTCCAATGACGTCTTCTTTGCGGTTCAGGAAGGACTGGCCGGCGGCGTAGAGTTCGGTATCGTCTGCGAGGTTGTTGTCGCCCTTGGTCAGGAGGCGGAGGGGTGTTTTGCTAGAAACCAAGTCAGCTGGAGCACGTGCAAGCAGAGTCGGGCGTCTTCGGCTCTCCCCCCCCCCCAATAGATCCAGCCAGCGCAAAGACAAAAGAAATCGCAACTCACCCTCCTCCGTATCTTCTCACAACGCGATGCACGATTGGGATATCCTTGCCCTTGACGTTGTATACCACAATCTCGCCCACTTGCGTGTCTGCCCCCCGGTTCCACAGGAATAGTAGATCTCCTCGTTGGAACGCAGGCTCCATGGACCCTGACAGGACGACGACAATGGGTGAGGGCGAGTCGGAGACTACGGATAGCCCTTTCCACATCATGAAAGCGGTGGAGAGTACCAGCGCAAAGTTGAGGACTTGTGCGGCGAGTTGCCGCGGTTGCATGTTGGCGAGCCCCAGCATTGCTGCGGGTCGGGTGTGTTGATGTGGAGGTCGAAGGCAGAGGTACGTTAGTCGATCTTGGGTTTGGGAGGTGGAGCGCGTGGTAGGGCCGTGAGGTCGCGTTCTTGAGTGTATTTTTTTGCAGAGAGTGCTTTTCCGAGAGAGTGTCAGAGGCAGACGCCGCAGTAGTTTGCGCGTCGTGGAGCCGTGGTCGAGAATGTTGAAGCCAGATTGTCCTCGGATTCGCTGTTGCGGGCAGCTTAGTCAACCTCCGAGATCTGAGCTATGAACTCCGCATCCCTCTCTGGCACTTGGACACGACACCATACTACGTACTTGGAAATAGCAGCACGAATCTCACAAGCTGCCGCATCACTATGCATCACCCGGCGGACGCTTTTTGGGTTTCCGTAGTGTGTGAAAGCCCCTCAGATATGTGCTCGTCTCTCACCTGCCCAAGAACCATATGCTTCATATATGGCTCAACAACCGGTAATGTCGTCTCTCACCTGGGATGGCTCTTACTTGAAGCCGCCTCTACACCGCGAACGTGTCAATACGATGTCTACTTCTATCAGGTTCCCATTTAACACAATCGACTGATCTTTCTGATCCCTCATCCCTCATTCCTCACTTCATTGAAAGATACGTTTCTAAGCTACAACCGTCAGCTTTACTCCTACTCAGCCGCTTCACGAAATAACATCGCAATACTGCTTAGGGAGAATGCGTTTTGTGCATCCTTCCCCGGGCAGCATTGTGCTGTACCGAGCGTCTGGATCTTTCTTTCCACCTTGGCCGGCAGTAATTTGTACAGATGACATGGCACCAAAGAAGGTTGTGCGCGCCCGCCCAACTGGGTACGTAACGCTGCTATTGAAGTTGGGCGACAACTTGGACTTGTAAGATCCTAGCGATTTGCAGATCTGTTCGACATACTAACACATGTAGTCGATGGGCTCTCACCACGGAAATCAGCAACTTCGATCCATTCATACCCATCACGCACAAAGACATTGTTGGCAACACGCCCGGCTTGGGCGCCGCCTACGACATGGCGGACAATGCGCTTGAAGCATCCCTAGGTCTCGATTACTGGCGAGAACGAGTAATGAGCAGGATCAGTGACGCTGGATATCCGGAAAGCGAAGCAACTAGTTCAGATGGAGATGCGGGCTCAGAATCAGAAATGAGAAAGGCACTCCGCTTAAGCCAAGAAGAGTTCTACAGCAAGCGATCGAAAGAAGAAACTGCGGGAAGTGCGAAGCTACCGACGCCATCCATATCACCGCATATTCCAGCACGAGATCTCAGTAATCAGCGCATTGTCATCCCTGCCGACGTGGGCCGCTCCTCAAACTTGTTCACGTCAGCCTGGGCAGGACCTCCGAACACTTTCGCTAGCTCATCACAGCTTACCCGTCAACATGGAAAGTCTCGCTCTCCATCGTCTTCACCTAACTGGCTACAAGCGCGCGGACCAGACATGGTTATAGACTTGACGGATGACAGTAGCTGCTCACGTTCGGCCGGCAAGAGGCCAGTCGAATCGGCGCCATTCCAGCCTTCCTTCTTCGACAGGACCCTCGGTGGCTTGGATCGCCGCCGTAAAGAGCCCGTTAGTGATGTCGTTGAAGGCGAAATGTATGTCTATCAACGAGACCTGTAGATATCTCGACTAACAACGCCCAGTTTTCAGAGCAAAGAATTTGTCCAAGTCCCCGTTGGTCCAAACTCCAAAGTCAGCACACTGCAGAAAGAAAGCATATGGAACCGCCCATACTTTCGCGATCCTATGCAAGGCATCAACTTCTTTGGCCACAACGACGATGGGATTTGGGAACTCCAGCATCGTGCCCTTGTCGATATCGATCCGGAAGATTTCGTTTTCGTCGCAGAGTACCTCGAAAGCGATGGCTTTGGTTACCGCAACCCCCAAGATGGCGACGAAATGGATGAAGCATTTGCACAATGCGTGTCGGCATGGGTTACTGCGGAGAAGTTGGGCATGTCAGACATGATGGATCATATCGTCGAAAAGCTGGAAGAACGCATACAACCAGGAATGCAGGAGGTCTTGGTTTTCGCCTATCAAGTCTATCGTTCACAAGACACGACTCTTCTGTCAAAAGCAAAGCTGAAGGACTACTGCGCCATGTACATCGCGGAGAATTGGTGGATCTACTGGGACGACGATAACTTGCGCTCGGGTTTCATCGAGAGACTCAAGGTATTACCAGAGCTGGAGCTAGATATCTTCCAGAGCAGGGCTCCAGCGCTGCGTGATCGTATTAAGAAAGGCCAAGAAGACAGTGAGACGGAGTCGGATTAAGTAGCGAGGTCCTTACAGGCTATTCCTACGATATATCACGTTTGCTTATACAGGGCGGAATTCTATATGGGCAAAGAAGGTCCAGACCACTTATCATTATGATTGGTGGCCAAGCTAGTCGAGAAAAGTTATATCTTTCGCAGATCATATTGCAACAGTGAACTCATCCAAACGATCTCGCTCAAATGTGTAAATCGAACCATTATTCATCACTTTTCGCAGTCTCATGCAGTGCTGAGAGGCAAGCCTCAATCAGAGTCGCCTTCAAACTCAGGAACATTCGGGTCTGGATTCAGAATGGTTAGCGGGAGACCTTGTTTGTCGCAAGTACATCACGTAAATACGTACCTCTAAGTGCCATGTACTCCAAAGTACCACCAGCCTTCTCCGCAAGGAGATCTCTTACTAGGGTCAGTTCATCTTCTGAAAGCAGCGTGTCCGTGTCCGCCATATCTACTGAAAGACGGATGCCTTGATTGCCCGGCCCCAGTCGTGATACGAAATCCAAGAGACCATCCATGGTAAATTTCGATATACCGGAGATGGTGACAGTGCGGAGGTTCGGTAGACTCGCCAAATGAGGTAGCACGATGTCGTTGAGCTCCAGGCCGCTGACGTATAGATCCTCTAGCTGAGTGAGATCTGCGATGATGGTGATGAGATGCTCGTCCCGCAGAACCTCGGGAAGAATGAGGTGTAGATCTCGCAACTCTGTCAACTGTTTCAAGGAATCGACGAGAATGTCCAAGTCATCTCGAAACATGCCGTCAGTATCGCCGCTCAGAAACAAGATCCTCAGGGATGATTGTTGGTGCACCAGAGCTTGGTGAAACGTCTTGTGATCTTTCAGTGTGTACGAATCTATCTCCAGGCTACTGAGTTGTATCTTCTCTTCCAGTAGCACGGGTGTAATAAGTGCGGCCCCGGATTCCAGTTTCGAGAAGCTGAGTCGCTGAAGGCCGGCACATTTGCGTAGCCAGGCGGTTGTCTCGAGAAAGACGTCATGTTCTGTTGCTTCCAGGTCTACAGTACCATGGATGTCCTCGATGCGAAGTGTTTTCAGAGCGGTACATCCTTGCAGTAGGGACAAATGGGGTATAGAGTCGTTGGATACGCATAGTCTCAGATCTTCGAGCGAGTTACCATGGTGATTAAGTGCGAGAAGTGTTTCGGCGCCGGCCTTGACGTCGCTGATCGTCTGGAGTGTCTGGAGTGTGTTTGGCCGCATAGAGGAAAGGAACTTGGCGAACTTGTGATCGTTATCTTCAGAGACCCAGGTATAGATCATAAGAGATCTGAATTGTGGACAATGGTTGTTGATGGACGCGTGGACCAATTCATCCTCCAGAGGCTTTCCATCCCACAGCTCGAGGCTTGAGAGGCGGGGAAGGCGGGGCGTCCATCGCACAAGAGCACCAGGGTGAACTAGCCTTTGTCAGAAACATTTGCGATACTAGAGAGATTGAGATCTACTTGCGTTCACCACTGATCATCTCGAGGGCTGGAGTGTGTTGCGTGACCACTGCTCTATGTTAATAGTACATCCTAGCGGCAACGCATATCAGCCGTACCTTCGCCAATCGCATCGATTACGTCCGCCGTCTTTATTCGTGTATATTTTCTGCCCTTGATATTTATCCCTGTTTCAATCTTCTCGAATTGCTTCAACGGCCCCGAGAAAAATTGCCTAAATCGAGATCAGAATTGGCGGTGCCTCCTATCAGAGCTCTACTTACTTGGAGACCTTCGCACGGAATTGATCATCTTCAAGGAGATATCCCAGATCGCGAAAGTCTAACGACTTGATGTAGCGACAGTAGGGGAAAAGTGTAACGCCCAGACTGGATGCGACGATTGAACGCCAGAGAATTGACCATTTCTGTATCGTAAGCAGCTTGGTAGCAGCTGGCAGACCATAGAGGTCTTCTCCCCCGCCTCGGACAGGAGCTAGATGATGAGACCTTACACGTGAGTTAGTGAACTGGCGATCAACTAGCGGGCCCAGTGCAACATACTTGTACAGATAAGTTAATGCAGGTACGGCGAGAGCACGGCTGGCACAAGCACAATTAAAGAGCGTGTCGAATTGTTCTTGATTGGCAAGTTCTTCGCACAGGAGATGCAAAATATCATCTGGCAGCGCTGAATCAGCCATGCTGATTAAATTGACAATGGCTGAAGTCGCTCTCAGGAAAGTGCCTGGATGTGTTGCTGTTCCCGTAGCAGTAGGCGCGATGATGTCAATGCGCTAGCGCGTTTTTGACGCGCTCTTTCCGCTTTCGGTGGCTCCTCGCGATCTGACACCAATACCTCACCAGGATGCGCGCAATTCCGGATAGACAAGATGGTCGTCCTCAACTTCACCCTAACACCGGAGGCCGCGTCCAAGGTCCATGACCTGCTTGTTTGCCTAGGCAAGTTTAGCGAGACTGTGGCTATCGAAGCGCGTCGAGAAAAGGTTGGTTTGCCGCTCTTGTTCTGTTCAGTCTGGCATCTCATACGTCCTGCATCAGTTCACTTTTACCGCTCTCAACTCTTCAAAGTCCGCCTACGGCGCCATTACGCTAGATGGCCGGCAATTCTTCGCCAACTACAAGTGCGTGCCAACCCATGGCGGGCCTGACGGTCGCTTTACCTGCAGCATGTACACAAAAGCGCTCTTGTCAGTCTTCAAGAGTCGTCTGTACGACCCACTGGGGCGCGACGGCGCCATCGATCGCTGTGAAGTTAGCGTACAAGAGCGGGAGAATGAGGCACAATGCCGATTCATCGTCAAGATGGTGTGCAACCAGGGCGTCATCAAGACCTACAAACTCACGTATGAAGCCGTCGACATCATGCACGCGCTCTTTGATCGCAGTATAGCGAGAAATAGGTGGAACATACACGCTGGAGCTATGAAGGAATATGTTGAGTACTTTGGCACCAAAACTGAGATGCTCGATATCTTCGCCGGTACAGATGGACGCTGCGTCTTTAAGAGTTACACAGAAAAGATTTCGAACGGAAAGGAAATTTTGAAGCATCCCCTTGTCACTGCTGTCGCAGTCCACAAATCCGACTTTGAACGATTCGCTGTGCAGCCGGGCATGCATATCATCATCAGCGTCAAAGATTTCAAAGCGATCGTTGTTCACGCGGACACACTGAAGACGAGCTTGAGGGCTTTCTACTCCCAGCCAACACGACCACTGCAGCTCAGCTATGGTTGCCATGGATTGCTTTGTGAGTTCACGCTAATGACTTCGGGCGATTACAACGGAGCTCCACCAACACCTGCGCCGCAAGCAGTGAGCAGCAGACAGACATCTCGCACTGCATCAACGAAAACATCGGAAGACGGGCAGGGTCGCAGCTTCCGATCCGAGATGCCTCCGCCTATGCAACCAGCATCACGACGCGACGGGTCCGGCCGACTACGGAATCCAGGATCACGCCAAACCTCAGAATCACAAGCACAGCCCGCCCGTCAGGATTCGGAGAGCCTCTTTGTTCCGGAGGACGAAGACGCAGCGTGGGCACCTCTTGACTATGATAAGGAAGAGACATTAGGCTGGGACGCAAGTGCCAACCACGATGCATCGGCTTTTCCAACATTCACAGACAGCGGCAGTATGCCAAAGACGAACATAACGGACGACAGTGAAGTTTTTGAGCCTACCCAGCGTGTATCCCAGATCAAGGGACTGTGGTAGTGCTATGGTATTGGTGAATGCAGTTCGCAAATCGAGGTAAAGAAGAATAATAAGCAACTATTACAGAAGATGCGCATCTCGTACTTTAACAAAACCTGTGCACAAAGTGTTACACTACCGGTTCAACTAACGTCTCTCTGGTTCGTTTGTGTAATGGCGGAATTTGTCGATTACGGTCAGCTCGCTGCAAGGTCGTAAGAATTGGCTTCTGAAAATGTGCTGTTTCAAGCACGGTAGATACGAAGACACCTTAGGATATGTCTCACACCGTTATGACTGCATTGTGGATGGATGATTCGGTTATGGAAGTGGTAAAGAAGAGCAGCGTGATATGATGGTCGCCATCTGCGCGCCCAACAACTTGGACGACACTCTCAGAAGATTGTGATGACGATGATGGCGTGATGGGTGCCCTTCGGCCCACGCAGTCTCTGAGCCCTTTGTTAGTTGATTTATTCGTTCTAAGCTTTCATGTTTTGCGGCATCGGCAAGGTGTGAATCGATGACGTCGAGCTCGCGTACGCGTATCCACGGAAGGTGGGGCTGTCTGGAGAAAACGATGCAGGTAGTCCTACTACGTCCAGACCAGTGTGAAGCAACACCTTCATACTCTTTTCGATCGGCAATGGCACCGAAACGCATTCTGGTAATCGCTGGCTCGGACAGTTCGGGTGGGGCGTACGTACGCATGCATGCATCCGCCCTCTATCAGCCACACTCCACTAACGATCCTACCACACCAACAGCGGACTAGAAGCTGATCAGAAGGTCATTGCGGCCCATGGCTGCTATGCTATGACTGCTACGACTGCATTGACAGCGCAGAACACGCTCGGCGTACAGGATATACACCACACGCCGCCAGACTTTGTACGGAAGCAAATTGACGCTGTTTGCGAAGATGTTGGTGTGGATGTGGTCAAGACTGGTAAGACAATAATCAGAACAGCCTACCTGGTGGACGAATGCGCTGATAGAAACAGGCATGCTTGCCTCCGCCGAGACAATCTTGATTGCTGCAGACGCTTTCAGGAGACACGAGATTAACACAACTGTTGTTGACCCTGTATGTAGTAGGTTGCATTTGGGTTTCCTATTTATGCAACTCCTATAGCTTTCGGTTCGCGCTGATCGTACTGAAAGGTAATGGTGTCAACATCCGGCTCACAGCTCCTTCCTGAAACCGCCATCTCAACACTCATTCAACACCTCCTGCCTTGCACTACAATTCTCACACCAAACCTTCCCGAGGCACGGCTACTGCTTCAAACTGCTGGCTTAACCCTTTCTGACCCCCAAAACGTCGAAGATATCGTCTCTATAGCACAGCATATCCAGTCACTAGGACCAAAATGGGTATTGCTAAAAGGCGGCCATTTACCATTGACCCACGGTCGTGTAGTAAGCACACAGGACAGCGAGAAAGAAGTCGTTTTGAACGTACTTGTAGGCGATAGCGGAGTCACGATATTCGAAAGTCCTTATCTGCAGTCCAAGAACACTCATGGAACCGGATGTTCGTTAGCATCCGCTATTGCATGTAATCTGGCTGAGGGAATGTCAATGGTCAAGGCGGTTAAGAAGGCAAATCTGTATGTCGAAGCAGGAATCAAGACAGCCGTCGACTTGGGACAGGGAAGTGGCCCAATCAATCACTTCCATTCGGTATATATGCTGCCTTTCACACCAGGAAACTTCATCAGTTATCTGCTGGATCGGGAAGACGTGCAAAAGCCTTGGAAAGAGTACACTCAGCACGATTTCGTGCAGAGCATGGGTGCTGGGACATTACCAGTGGAGAAATTCATGTACTATCTAGTGCAAGACTATCTTTTCTTGGTAAGCACACATCCTGTCATGTTTCAGTCCACACGCACACACAGTAGAGTAGCTGACGGATGCGGAGGTTCAATTTGCAAGAGCGAACGCGCTGTCTGCATACAAGTCAAGCAACCTGAAAGACATTGGCCGCTCTGTGCAACAGGTCGTCACTCTCCAAGAAGAGATACAGCTGCATATCGACTTCTGTAAAGAATACGGACTGTCAGAAGCCGATATCATCAACGAAGAAGAGGACCAAGCCACTACGGCGTACACGCGCTACGTCCTCGACATCGGCATGTCGCAAGACTATCTCGCGCTACAGATTGCCCTTCTCCCCTGCCTCATCGGTTACGGCATTATCGCCAAACGCCTCTATGAAGATCCCAACACTGTGAGGGTGGGAAGCAAGTACTGGAAGTGGATCGAGCAATATGTGGCGGAGGAATACAGAGACGCGATGATGAGAGGCAGTGAGTTGGTAGAGAGGCATGCCGAAGGACTAAGTCCGAGCAGAGTGGAAGAGTTGGCTGGTATCTTCATACACGCCACAAATGTGAGTATTCTGCTGCAGATGATAGATGGTGTGCTAATGCTACAAAGATGGAGAGAGGCTTCTGGGATATGGGACTCCGAGCTGGCGAGGGAGAAAGGTGAATCTAGAAGGGCCTATGATGCAGTTGGAGGTTGCAAAAGACGGACACAATCATAAAGCGTCACCAGAGTATCATTCCTTAGCATACTCGATCCTGCGTCTGTAGTCCAGGTCAACCCCTGATCAAAAGCAAAGACATACGTGCTTCCATCCCACGTCCAAGACTAGTAGCCATCAGAGCTTGCAATATGCGGGTCGTGATGGAATTTTCTCCATAGCCATGCCGATGCAAGACCCACAGTGGCAAGATGGTTGTCGGTGTTGCTTGGTGCGCTTCCCCGGGCTGATAACGGCAAGCTCCGCCCTTACCCAACTGGGCGAGACCCTGGCCAAAGCGGCGCTAGCGTCTCAAAAAATGTGCAAGCGCAACAGAGGCAAGGCAACTTTTCCTGTCGCGCTCTGCCCTCTGACTTCCTCTCACTCCATCTCGCATCCTCTACTCTTTGTGCTTCTTCTACCGCACAACACGCGACACCTGTACAGTCGCTCTACTACATCTAATATACCATCGTGGTCTCCAGATTACGATATCCACACTCCCTCGGACTCGATCGGTTCCCCTTTCACACCAGTCCCTACAAAACACTCGCACATCATGTCTTACAGCGGCGGCTACGGCGGCGGCGGTGGAGGAGGATACGGCGGCGGCGGTCGCGGCGGTGACCGCGGCTACTCGAACGGGTACGAACACAGCAATGCTGGATATGGGTCTTACAACAACTCGACAAGCCACTATGCATCGTACGGGTAGGACGATACACCCCCTTCACAAGGGAGAGGCATCACAGTCGTAGTTCTTGGACAGCCCTCCATCTGCTACCTTTCTTTCTCATTATTCTGCGCGCAGCCTGAGCTCCATCGTCCTGCCTGATCGGCTGTCACGTACAGTCAGGGCGGACGATAACGTGCTCTTTGCGATAGCGTAGAATCCCCCTTCTGTCACGCGTTCCATCTCATCGACCTTTGCTAACATATATCTAGTGGCGGTTATGGCGGTGGTTCAAACGGCTACTCCGGTGGTGGCGGCGGCGGCTATGGCGGAGGAGGTGGTGGTTATGGTGGCGGCGGCTTTGGCGGTGGTCGTGACGGCGGTGATCGCATGTCGCAACTAGGCCAGGGCTTGAAGCAGCAAACATGGGGTACGTCCTACATGCGCCCTTATCTATTATGCGCAATACTAACGTTTTTCCAGACCTTGACAGCATGCCCAAATTCGAGAAGTCCTTCTACAAGGAGGACCCCGCTGTTACTGCCCGTTCAGCCGCTGAGGTTGCCGAATACCGCAAGGAGCACCAGATGACCGTCAAGGGCGAGAACATCCCCAAGCCCGTCACAACTTTCGACGAGGCTGGCTTCCCATCCTACGTGATGAACGAGGTCAAGGCTCAGGGTTTCGCAAAGCCCACTGCTATTCAGGCTCAGGGTTGGCCCATGGCTCTCTCTGGTCGCGACGTCGTCGGTGTCGCCGAGACTGGTTCCGGAAAGACGCTCACCTACTGTCTTCCTGCCATCGTCCACATCAACGCGCAGCCTCTGCTCGCCCCTGGTGACGGCCCCATCGTTCTCATCCTCGCCCCCACTCGTGAGCTTGCTGTCCAGATTCAACAAGAGATCAGCAAGTTCGGAAAGTCCTCGCGCATCCGAAACACCTGCGTCTACGGAGGTGTTCCCAAGGGCCCCCAGATCCGTGACCTTGCACGCGGTGTTGAGGTGTGCATCGCCACCCCCGGACGTCTCATCGACATGCTTGAGGCAGGCAAGACCAACCTCCGCCGTGTTACCTACCTGGTTCTCGACGAGGCTGACCGCATGCTTGACATGGGTTTCGAGCCTCAAATCCGCAAGATCATCGGTCAAATTCGTCCTGACCGTCAAACTTGCATGTGGTCCGCTACATGGCCCAAGGAAGTCCGCCAGCTTGCTGCCGACTACCAAAAGGACTGGATCCAGGTCAACATCGGTTCCATGGATCTGTCCGCTAACCACCGCATTCAACAGATCGTTGAGGTCTGCACTGAGTTCGAGAAGCGTGACCGCATGGCCAAGCACCTCGAGACCATCATGAGCGACAAGGACAACAAGATTCTGATCTTCACTGGCACCAAGCGCGTTGCTGACGAGATCACCCGATTCCTTCGTCAGGACGGCTGGCCGGCGCTTTGTAAGTTTGACTGCAATATCCGATTCGAGCATTGCTAACCCGTTGCTAGCTATTCACGGTGACAAGCAGCAAAACGAGCGTGACTGGGTCTTGAACGAATTCAAGACGGGCAAGAGCCCCATCATGGTTGCCACCGACGTGGCTTCCCGTGGTATCGGTATGATTGCAAACCCCCAACACTCCCCCCTCACCTCCCCAACTATTATTATGCGTGAACTGCCATTGTGCTCTGCTTAGGTCGTCTTGTGCGCTTGTTACACTCGCTTCCATGACATCGTCCAGGGCTTGCATCTCTCTCGAATCTGATCCCCAGGGATCCTTGGCCACGCTGGCGAAGCTTTCAGTCTTCGCTATCATCTGTTTCTGGTATTACCAAGGTATTACTGAAGCAAGCTGCTTGAGATACTTGACTTGTACAAGTCGCACTCTCTTCCAAGGGTTTCTGGACCAGGAGATATCCACAGCCTTTCCACTGGACTTGATGCCGTGATCTTCGTTGTAGCGCACAGAGACGGTTGCATGCAACATACAGCAGCTTCACGCGATCCAATCATGATCGTCGTTTGCTCTTTTCTTTTATCAGTCACTAACCTTTGCTCTTCAAGATGTCCGCAACATTACTCACGTGTTCAACTATGACTACCCGAACAACTCGGAGGACTATGTCCACCGTATTGGTCGTACTGGTCGTGCTGGCGCTAACGGTACTGCCATCACCCTCTTCACTACAGAAAGTATGTATCTCTCCACTCCGACTATACACGCAAGCCACTAACAGCTTCACTAGACTCCAAGCAAGCTCGCGATCTCGTTCAGATTCTCACAGAGTCCAAGCAGCAGATTGATCCTCGCTTGCACGAGATGGCCCGCTACGGTGGTGGCGGCGGTGGTGGTGGTCGCTGGGGAGGTGGCCGCGGCCGTGGCGGAGGTCGTGGCGGAGGCCGTGGCGGTAGGTGGTAGAAGTCCTTTCGACAACAAGCGAGACCTAACGCCAATCTCAGGCTGGACCGGAGGTAACAGCGATCCCGTCCGCAATAGCCGTTGGTGATCACTTCATCCATCGCACTTGCTTATTGCGTTGTCGGATCGATGAGCTTTCATTTCACCAACCCGATTTCGGCGTTGGTAGTAGTCGTTTCGGATTTACCTCATGTTTTATCCCATTTCCAAGCACGATGGAAGGCTCAGGTTCTGTCGTACGCTGATACCCCATGGACAGAGCTTTGACCTTCATGCATGGATACGATGTCGATATGGCAGCATGGTTCTCTCACATATTAGACTGGCATGGTTTTGTTCTCTTTGTCAAGGTTGCGCATATTTAGCAATCCTTCGTGGCCATTCGGTCGCTCTGCATCATGGTGCTGGTGGCGTTCATACTCAGAAAAAGTTTCTGTCAAAATAATAGCGATATAGAATACACGTACTTCATATCTTATCATTAGTGGTTTGCTCGACTTGGTTGCCTTCTCGCGATTACTCTTCACCAAATAGGCAATGCACATTTCGCAATGGATCATGTACTATGCTATTTGACTATCGTTGTAGTTTCTCCTATCGTTGGTTAATGGTGGTCAGATTCCTGGTGTCTACGTTATATTCTTTGAGGCTGCGATTTTTTCTTCCCCCATCCGTGGATGTTTTTGGTAAACATGTTACCCGGGAGAGATGAGTGCATCTCACCCTACCCGGGTCTGGCAGGAAGCAACACGGGCAACATCAAGAGAAGTCTTAACGAAAGTAGTGACCATATAAGCCATTTGATAGTCTTGATCGTTATGAACGAGATCACCACCCTCGACTGGGTGGTCGCATTTCGTGGAAAGTTGTACACATCACAATATTTTGCTAGAAAACAGTATATCCAGGTTATACTGATTTAATAATGCGAATTATATATATACATGGGGATAAAGGGAAAGACGTATAACTATATCAATCCTAGAAGGGGAGCAAAGCACCATTGCCGGGAGCCTCGACGTTTGTCGCTGGCCGTGAGCTTCCCATGTTTTACAAAAAAGTATTCTGGTAAGATGTGATATGCGTGTATTACTATTGTGCAATGCTGAGTTTATGGAATGTAACTCTCCGATCGGTTGAGCCAAACCTGTAGTACCTTTGAGGGATTACAGATAATCGTATTTCCCGCTTCACGACGGCATTTCCACTGTTTGTAACCGACGGCAATCCCTACCCATGTTCAGCTTTCATGACGCAGCAAGTGCTGCGGGGGGAAGATCAAGTCCATGGTGAGAATCATGCGCAATCGCGTTGTTACCTTGGGACATGTACGATTGCCTTCGGCTCAGGGAAGTTGATCGGGTCGGATTGGGGGCGTGAACAACGATGGAAAGTGCGTGAGCCGCACCTGCCCCGCTGCGGCTGCCTTGAGATATCCAGTCGTGGGAGCCATTGATATCTGGTAATAATCTTCTTTCCACAAGTTGCTGCGGAGTTCTTCATGTCAAGATATAGAAAGTACATTGTGGAGTGGAAAAGGGTTAAGTGGTAGCGAGGAAAACACTTTTTATATGTACAAAGACTTCACAGAAAGCTTTACCATGTGTTTCCAGAGCATATGATCAAGTGACATCATCTATGTAAGCCGAGATGGCGGTCGTAATGAATAGCCAGAGTTGAATTGTTACATGATCCCGAACAGGGCGTGAAACTGCAGAGGTTTGGATATTGTTTGTGTTGAGACTATGGTCATGGTACACAGGGTCCATACCACAGCCACTTGATCACACCAATGACCTTACAGAATCCTTTGCAAAACGCACGACTGTCGACATGAATGGAAAATTTGCTCCCTGATTCGTTCACAATACTGTCTGTATAACAGTGGTGCTGGGTCCTTGACACGAGGAATGCGATGTTTGTTGAGAAGTGTGCGCAATATCCGGACGACATCAACCAGTGCATAGCAAAAATTGTCATTGACCTCGCAAACCGAGTCCCTGAGACAAAAAGCATAAAGGACGCGTATACGGCCATATGGCGTGGCAGCCAGATCAGGATACACGACGGGCGTCTCTACCAGACCGATTACTCGGGAATGGAGACCATGGTAACATCACTACAAGAGTCGAAGAGATTTAATATCGATATACCGTCGTCAAGAAGGGGTAGGACGTAACCCACGGCGCTTCCTCGCTATTAAACGGAACCCTCGGTAAAGGAGGCCCGAATGACAACCACCTTGAGGCTGTATTCGCAATGTCTAGATCACCGTGTCGATAGAATACGGTACCAAGCAGTATCCTTTCATATGTATAAGTCCGGGAAGAGGGAACAATTACGGAACAACCAAGAGAGTTCTACCACTTATGTAATGCTATGTCTTCGATGACTTGTACCCTGCTCCATAATATGACAAGCAATGTGTGTCGACAGTACGACTGGAGTGAGGATAGAGTGGAATGTAGGATTGCCTCGAAAAGACCGGGCATTTCGACGGCGGCTGGGAGCGGCCGCTGGCCAGTGGGCGATCGATGTCATGGCGCGAGACGCGATCGTGGTGTCGCGGCGGATGATTCGGTTGTGCGGGAAGGATGGCACGAACGAACCACAAGCGTACTGTAGTCGTTCTAGGCTGGTCGTTATAATCCATGGAAGCGGAAGCAGGTCTCGATGAAGGATCTGTTCATGCTCCCTACCTGACGAGGAATCGTGGTCTAGTGTCAGTGTCGTGCAGTAGCGGGATCGATCTCATCATCAATCGGGACGAGGGGGTACCTTGTGGTCATGGTTGCATAGTGTCGCTCCAGAGTCAGATAGTGAGTAATCTCGAGCTCGTGCAAAGCCGAGAGGACTGGCCAGATATCACGTACCCACTGAAGATGATGTTCGCTGGTGTAGCTGGTCACAGACATCAGAAATATAGTTGTTGACACGCTTTCAAGTTTTCCTTGGGAGACAGCTTCCAATGGAAAGTGGTCCGATCGAAGACGGTCTCTACAAGCGAACACGGCGATACGAATTGAGGTTTCGTTGATATGCTCAAGAATAGTGTGGATGTTTCCTGTAATGATACCAGGCAGGGATATCCCGAGGTTGGCCTGGTCTGAAATAGTGATCATAGACTATCGTTTTGTTTGAACTCCATGAAGTCGAGGCCCATGAGGATCAGCAAGATCATTCCGTCCCAAGATTGGCGCATCCTTGTCGCCAAAACCTGAAGCTTGGACGAAACGATTGCTGCTGGAACTGCGTGGTCATGAGCAGGGAAGACGTAGCTCAGCACGGCCAAAGCCCCATGACGCAGCTCGTTTTCGCATTCTTAACGGATAACTAAATCTGCACGAACTCCAGTTCGGGCAGTGGGTGGCAGGTCGCCAGCTACCACTGGCTACTGGAACGCATGCGCTTTGGGCTCAACCAGAAAACTGCATCCTGGGGCTAGATCGCACTATCACTCGGCGAATTGGCGTCCCAGTTTTGGGCTCCGTTTCATCTCCGGAATGTGTAAACTAACGGACAACAAGCTTTATTGATTCTCGACAGGGGCGCGACGTGTTCCAAGTATGAGAAACTGGAGAGGGTCGTGGAAAGCCTGAAGCAAATAGATGCCCAGAGGCCTGGATGTTGTGACTGCAGGTTTATGGTCATAAAAGGACCGATCCTGTGGCCTGGCCATTGGATACGATACTTCCCAGAAAATCATGTCGAATGCTTCGCTTGACTCGGGGTCGGAGGATGTAAGAAGAGCGGAATGTGGAGCAAGTCGAGACAGACGAAGATGTCCGTTCGAGGCAGCGCTCAGATCCGCTAACGCGGTGAAGCGCATAGGCGAAGAAGGTAGGGAAAGAACAGACGAGCGAATCCATGAAATGCAGGTGACGACTGGGATTAGGTACGGTGTGCAGGCCAAGCTCACGCCATGTCGTATCGAGGCAAGCAGACAGAAACGATCTGCGGGCTCCAACGCCGGCCATTCTTCGGACGCTCTGGATGCAGCTCCCGCAGGCGACTGGGTAGGGTTCCTGGGAAAAGCATTATTTGTCAAGTTAGATCGTGATTTGAGCGCGCCTACGTTGCCGCATGGGGTGGGCCGTGATTCTGCAAAATCTGGAGTGATGGCATGCGCATGGCCGTTGTCAATGCCGTAGAGGGTGTATCGGGTGCCACGGCCAATGGCATAGCATGGATCCCTCCCAATAAAAGTGGGTGGGTGTATGCAAAACTATGTCATTACCAAGGTTTGACGTTGCCAGAGAGGGAGCATGGCGGGCGAGACTCGACTTTGGCGAGGCGACAATGTTCAGGTAGGCCCAGGCAGATCGGGGAGATTAGGGAACATGTTTACAGCAGCGATGCGGATGCGAGGAAGTTGCAAAGGAGCGGGTTACTGAACAAGGAAGGCGCTACAGGGCGTTGAGCGATCCGGAAGCAGCGTGGTCCGGAGTGCGCACCGACGTCGCACACAGCATCATACACACGACTAAATGTTGACGTGCATGTGTGCATTCTGCCATGACAACCACCACGGCCCTTCTGCTCTGCCGTCTGCATGTCCCAGTTGATGATGGAATACGATCAGATGACGATCAGCTTATACCTGCATGTTCATGGATGTCGACCCCAATACACCAAGTCGTCCTGGTGGGTTTCAGTGGGGAGGAAGACTGTGCAAAGTGGCAGACATCCAAGGTTTCTGTAACAAGGGTATCATGCACGAGGCCCATGACTACAGCACTGCAGGTGGCATGTGGAAGTCGCCTCCGCTTCCTCAATCTAGGGACGGAAGGTATCCCGCTGGCTGCGCGCAATGCCGTGTCAGTTTGCGAGCGTCGCGAAGAATTTCGGACATGGCGCAGCTGATGCGTATGTGCATCGAGTTGCAGCAGTGACATTGGTTTGACAGTTACCAAGATTCAAAAGGTCGTCCTGAAATCGGCTAGTGTAATATCGGTGTACTGACACCTGCAGTCTGAGTGAATTTTATGCTTTCGCCAACCTCCCTGGTCACCACCAAAGTAACGTCCATAGGGCATCTCCGTACGGTTTCCTCCACGTGAGCGAGACACGGCGGTTCTATTCCACCGAGAACATGGAAACGCCACAGACCCACACTGGACTGTGGTCAGGGGGTGCCCTTGTTGTGTGACTCGCTCGCCCAGCTCCCACCAGACATTAGCCGTGGCTAAGAATACGTAGTCTTTCGGATTTGGCAGTGGCTGGGGACTGCGCGGCCTGCAATATCCTCACCATTGTGTCCTTGATATTGCAAATCTCAACGCAATCAGGATGACATAGGCGGTCAACGTCACAGCTGCCGGACTGGTCTTGAGCCGAATGAATATCCGCAAGGGAGTTGGTTGCTGACTGGTACCCGGGTCATTCTTGGAGATATTCTAAACAGCGTCCCGGTGCTACAACAAATGCGCTAGAACATTGCGAACGCGATTAGAAGCATCAGAAGTCTGGAGTTCACATAGTTTGCTTGCGGCGTGGTGTTCGCGCTGTGATCGGGATTACTTCCCGCTCCCGTTCGACGGCGCATGTGCGTGCGATAGTTAGCGGCATCTCTTTATATGATCCTGGGTCCGATCAGTCTTGGTCTTGCATGCCCCAATCATGTCAAAAGTCAGCGTGTTGTTGCTCGACTTGTGGTGCAGACATACTAATAGGGAAATGACCCGAACTCTAACCGCCATATTCATGTCAAGTAAAGGTAGGAACATCTATGACGAGCACATTGAGCGGATATTTGCAGGCACGACCGTGGCATGTGAGTGGCTGGGGCCGTGGCTCATCGGATGCGGACAGCCGGATCAAGCAGAGACCGCGGGTAGGGTTCCTGAGCATGTGTTTGAGGCTGTCATTGTTGCCGGATGGGTGCATGGTTCTTGTGGGTTAGTTGTAGAAAGAGAGCAGACCACTTTGTTGATGCAATGCGATGTGATGAATTTGATGAGCAAGGCAGCGGCCCACGGTGCCGCAGGACTGATGAGACTGGCACACTGCAGCGTGCAGAAGCAAAGATACACGAGATGTCAGGGACCCACTTTTCGCAGGCTGACAGCAGCGCGACACAATGCTAGCCGACGGACCTTGGACGTTTTGGTGCACTCGAAGCCAAGTTGATGCAAGGCCCGCTAACGTGGAGAGACGCATCCATCTCGGGTCTGCTGACAAGAGGGCAAGGGCAAGGGCTGAATGTCATGGGCATGGGAAAAAGTCACGATGTTGCGTGCACTGATGTGCTGAGATGTGAGGATGCAAAAGCGGAAATGAGAGCGAAAGCGAAAGCGCGTGCGTGATGAGAAATAGAGGGGACCTGATTTGGTGGGTCGCGAAAAAGCTGAAAAGGGTGCCTATCACAGCAGCCGCAGCGGGAGAATAAAGTCTTGGGCTGTTACCGCTGGGGTGTGGGCAAGCGTGTCAGTCGATGGAGATTAGCCGTCATGGACAAGTCAGCTCTGCGTCAGCGAAACGGCCTGGATAACAGTTACGAAGGGGCAGAACGAAAGACGACGGGGGCAGGCGTGACAATGGCCACGGACAAAGAAGCCGTCGGCGCGTGTCCGAGGGCATGTTGCTTTTGGTTTTGGCCCACGGCAACGAAGACGTCGGTCGGCTGGAGGCTCGCTCTGGTTGACGCATTGGGCATTATTGCCGCTCGTCGAGGTCTGTGCCGTGTCCAATATTTGCATGCAGACGTTTTGCAAGCCGCTCTTGCCGAGGCCCGCAAAAGCCCAGCCGTGTGTCGTGAGGGTGTCGTCGTGGCCGGTGTGTGGTGGAGGACGTGGGACGTGTATGTTGTCGCGAGGGCATTTGCAGTGGTGTTTGCCATGTCTACTATATCCTGGGGCTCTCCCCTAACGTGGTTTGGGTACTAGGCCTTGCGCGACTGTGCCATGCCGCGTCTAGCGCCTCGAGCTAGCTTTCAGCCTCATGGCATCGCCGGTTTCTTCTTTGCACGTCTCGCGACAGCACCAGCAGCACGAGGGCGAGGGCGGGCGGGCACGACATGGGCAGAGGCCGAGGCTGGCTGCCGGGGGGTCGTCGCTGAGGCCTGCACAAGGGCGAACGGGTGCAAAGGGCGGTCAGTACGTCACGCGTTAGTCAGCTCCAAAACAGAGAGCCCCGTGCCCGCCTCGGACTATTTTTCTCGCTAGTGCCTGCCTCTCTGCTGTCTAACCAGCTTGCGAGTTAGCCCATCCTCTAGTCTACATCGCGAATCTGACCCAGCTCAACCACCATCGCCAGCCCGAACGGTACCTGGCTCTAACGCTGCCGTCACTGGCGATAGCTTGCTTGCAACCCCAGGCACACCAAGGTCGTGCGCGCGCCTCGAGAGCTGCTACACGTGCAAACTGCCACCAGCAACGCGATCGCCGCCCTCCCGGCGCCTTTGTCACTAAGGCACCCCACAGCACTTGCACGCATCCTGTCGTCTGTCCTGCCACTGCCACTGCCACTGCCACTGCCACTGCCACGCTGCAAGTCACTCGCGTCCGCAAGTACAGTAGCAGCACGCACCAGATCGTCCACGCTTGACGCTCCACTTCCGTCGAGCCCATTGCGCGAGCTTCCGAGCACCATCGCGCTCTCGTGCCTCGAGACTCTCAACTTGCACGGAAAGCCCGGCGGCCGGCCAAAGAGGCTGATCGCTCGGCACGCTCGGCCTAGTTGAGCTTTCTGGGAACGGCGAGGGCTGGGAGAACCAGAGCGTGAGCGAAACTTTCAATCATCGACTCGACAACGGGCCGACTGTGTTTTGCCCCATCATCGCTGTCGGCGCAGCCAGTCAGCGACGCGCATCCCCCAGCGACGACCTGTGTGGCCGCCTGCGCACCTCATTCACTCTCGGCCAACAAGCGCACTCGAACCCGGTTTCTTCGTCACTAGCGCCACCCTTACACGGACCCGCACGCCCCTCTCACACTAAAACACCCACCCTCGAGCAGTCGTGCGTCCCACACTTTGCTGCTTGCACCATTCCTGCCTCGTCCTAGGCCCGTAACCCAGAACAGTACCCATTCCCACTGTGACGGCTCGGCTTTACCGACTGAGCTGCCATCCCTGTTTTCGCCGCTACGGTCGTCTGTTACCTCATCAGGTGTGCTAAGGCCTGCTGGGTAAGCCGTCAGTCTCTCCAGGCCGATCCATTGGTGGCCAATCCGCATCGCGCGCCACTCAGTCTAAAAGGTCTTTAGGTCGCGCTGTCACTAGCTGTGTTCCAAATTCACTCTCGCCCCCAGCAGACCCGCAGTGCAAGCTCGTCAACCTAGCACCGATTGTGTAACCTTTGCGTTGCACCTCACTCTGCATCGCGCCAACTGCTCCGCGATTCGAGACATCTCTTTCTACTAGCCTTCTCCCCTGCCCCGGTGCCCTCGAGCCTGTGCCTTCCGTGCGTTATCTTTTCGACGGTGCATTCTTGCCGAACTGCTTGTCCTCCACCAGGGCGTCGTGGAAAACACACCGTCTGCAAATCATCCGCGTTTAACTTCCACGCTACCCACGGCCTGACCACATTGCTTCTCCGGTTTTCTGGCTGTGCGTTTCTTGGCTCCATTGAGGCTACGCCTTTATACGCTCTAGCTGCCTGTCTTCCACAGACCGCGGCAAATCATCCGAAGACGGTTTGCGACGGACATATCTCTGCAGCCATCCCTCCCTTGTGGGCGCACGCATCCAGCCATCCAACCTCAGCTTAGAGCCTAGCTACCCTCGACACCTCGCCAATCTACACAGTCTATGGACGCACGGCAAGCAGACTACCCGCAGTCAGGTTTGAGCTCGCCCTACCCAACCTTTCCTGAACCAGCTTCTGAGGGAACCTCTGCAGATCAAGCATCTGCTGCGCAATACCCTCCACCAGGACCAGATCCTCGCTCCTCCAACCTCACCCCAAACTCAGACTACAGTCTGAATCCCTCATCGGCTCGATCAGGGTCGTTTCCGGAGTACATTCAACGTTCGTATCAACCCGGCGCTCAAGGGCAAGCTCCCGGTGGTATGGCGCAACAACAGAGTCCGTCAATGCCTATCCCAGATGGTCAAACAAATGGCCATCAATCACCACAACAACTCAAGTCTGACTCGGATGTTCCTATAGATCCATCAATTGCCGCGCAGACGAGCCCGACATACGCAAGTCATCAGCAGCAATACTCGCCTTACACACCTCACCACGACATGCAGCATTACCCAGGGCAACCCCAAACACCAATGGGCTATGCCTCGCGACCTGAGTGGGCTGGTCACTACCCTCAGCCGGGCATGCACTATGGGCATCCTGCGACTTCAGGTCCGCCCGCGCCTGCAATGGTCTCTCCAGTCCAGCGACCACCCACAGTAAGTCAACTAGTTCTGCACGTCAAACAGTTAGCATGGACGCGTCCAACGCGTACATGTTGCTAGGCCACTTGTTTAGCCCCACCCATGGTTCGACCTTGAGAACTGACAGGTCTGTTTAGGGCGGACATCCGCTATCCACTGTTTATTCTTTTGTACCCATTCCTGGCGCGCAACAACACAAGAGACCTCGCCGGCGATATGAAGAAATTGAACGCATGTACAAGTGTGGGTGGAACGGTTGCGAGAAGGCTTACGGCACTCTGAATCATCTGAATGCGCACGTTACGATGCAATCGCACGGCCAAAAGCGCACTCCTGAAGGTATGTTCTTTTTCTATTCGTGGTTTAACAGCTGCTGTTGTGGTTGTGGCCCTTGGAAAACTAGTGCACTAGGTTAGCCCTTGGGATCGTGCTGGTGCAGCGCCATAATGGTCGTGTCCCCGCTGCACTGGGTAGCTTCTGTCGACGGAAGCTAACTGCTGTCGACCCTGGCCCATTTATCTTGGCATCTTAACATATCCATTATAGCATGCTAACTCATTCTTGCAGAGTTCAAGGAAATCCGCAAGGAATGGAAAGCGAAGAAGAAGGAGGAGGAGGCTGCACGCAAAGCCGACGAGGAGCGACACCGGGCCGACGTGCAGCAGCGTGCCCATGAGGGAGGCGCTCCTGAGGCACCTGTTTATGGACAGATGCGACAGGCGGTTGGTGTCCCTGGACAACCTCCTCAACACCCCCAACTCCCTCCCATCGGGTACCAACCTGCGGCCTCTGGTAACAGCACTGCCCCTCAGTACGGCACGCAGAGCCCAGGTCTCCCTGAGGGTATGGCTCAGTATGCCACCCCCAACAGCAATGCATACAACAGTCCAAATAGTAACAACAGCAGTTACCCCCAATCGCCGTACGGACAAAACCCACAAATGTACCAGCAGAGCCACTAGGAGGATTTCTCTGCCAATCCAGAAGCCGATCCCTTCGCTCATCTATTCGAGGACGATGAGGGGTGAGGTACATCAAAAGCGTGTTCGCTTGTATCGTTGTCTAGAGCAAGCGAGTCTTGACGAGTCTCCTTATGGTGGTTCTTTGCGTCTGCGTCGTGAGCTCATGCGACGATCACATCATCTTTCCTATCGGGTGGTGCTTGCATTTTCACTTGGCGGCGGCTGTATGTTTCTAGTTGATCGTGTCTACGATGGAGATTACTTGAGCCATCATGCTCAACATGGATACGGTTCCATGATCGATTCCGCGAATGAGTCAGTACAAGGTTCCGAGGATAACACGGGAGATGTCGTAAAGACAAATGCTTGGGTATGCGTTATGCATTTCGTGTCACCAGTATTCCTCTGTACGTCTTCTATCATCATGGGCCAGAGCCTTTCAAAATTTCCTGGTTCAGACAATTTTCATTTGGGGTTAGATCTATTGCATGTGAATGGGTGTTCGAAACAAGAAACAATTACTCGATTTTTCCCTTTAATTGGTTTGCCGCTGGTTACCCTTCTTCTGCTTGCTATCGTGCTTACTTTCAATCCATTCGCTCTTTGTGTTATTATTCTTTGCACATGAAGTTGACTGTCATTGGAGCCTGCGTGCCCGCCTTTGTGTCCTCGTACAAGCAACGTGGAACGAACCATTGTAAAGTTGTCTGTGAATCACCATCTTGCTAATCTCCGGCTTTTGCCCAAGTCTGCATCGTGTACTTTGCATGCCATACTGTCGCATGATCAGATGGTGTCGCTGGAGGCAAACCAGAGCGTGCAATGAGATGGCGCTGTAACCGAACTTTACCATTATCCGGCCAAGATATCGCCGTGTACGTTCCATGACCGGTTGTGCCTTGTATCCCAACATCGCCGTGGTTGCCCGACTTACCTACCGGGTCTAATCCAGTTGCTGGTTTCTACCTGGTGTTCTTGTTTCACGGACGGATCATGCCTATCTGGATACGCCCTCTGAGATGCGTTGACCGTGCGCGTTTCCAGGCTCGCTGTGGATAGCATGGATTCGCGAGGTATGCCTCGCTTCCCCGAACTTCTAGGCTTTGGCACAACATGCTTGTCCATGTCTTCGCAGCGATGATCGCCACTTCACACCATCACTCGCATGCCTGCCGCCACGTACGCAAGTCAACTGCCCGGCCCCCCTGTCTGGGATTTGATCTTGCACCAAGACATCAGACCACAAACGCTCCGAGACCAACAGCAAATTCCCCAGGTGTCACCTCGCTCAAGGACACAGCTCACTCTGCAGTCTCCGGCGGCCTGTGCACTGATTCGTCCAGAGCAGGGGTGTCATGTAGAATATTTTGAACACGAACAGCCAATCGACTACAGGCCGACATGTCGCAGAATGTTTCAAGACAGACTGTATTACGCTAGTGATGACGCATATCACCGATAATACTAGCAGCATGGGAAGAGGCCCGTGTCTGGGGTCGATGGAAAGTACCGTTTGGTTCGACAGAGTTTTGAGGCGCACTCTTCGTGTCGAATGAGGAAGGAGCGGAATGTCGGTGGGAGAGACGTGTATGAAATTGTGGCTGCATGATAGTTGTGTTGTTAAAATATATTAATCACATGCCAATATGGCACTCAAAGGTTTGCAGACGAAAATCGCGGCATTAGGCGGATGCTCGTCGGTGTGTCAATGGGATGTGCATGCGTGTGGTTGTCTCGCGTGCAGCAAGGTGTGCCTGCAGGTAACTTTGTGTAACGAGAAGTGGCTGTTCTAAATGCTGATAAGACCGCGAGGGGACGTATGCGCTGCTCAGTATCATTGAGAATGAGACGAGTAAGGCGTGTCGCCTGTAACTCAGTGTCGTTGATTACAATCACACGAAGCAACTCAAAGACCTTATTTTTGCTTGGTCACTTGAGCGCCGACGCAATGAGAGATGCGGTCAATGTGTGGCCGGCAAAACCTTGCATGACTCTCACCTCCACACAGCAAAGGCTACTTACAAGCCTGGGGAGTTGTGCCTCGTGGACTGTTCTTACCGCGGCACAATGGATCAAACATTCCGATAATGATCGCTTTGGGCAATGTCATCCGAAAAGCGCATGAGTGCTGACGCCTCCCTCTTGGTCACCGGCAAAACGCCGCGCCAAAGGGAAAGAAAATTCTGCAGCAAAACGCTAGGATGAGCAACTCAACAAAGAAGCTGAACATCGGCGACGTTGATCATCTTCGCGACAGATTCCGCAGAATACCCACATCGAAATGCGCGCACGTCATGCGAAGTCGCCTACGACACCTCAGGATACGCTAGCATCTCGCAAGACTGCATCTGCAAGATCGCCGTCTAGCGGCACATCAGACCGTTGTCAGATGAGACTACTCTGATGCTCCGAGAGCTGCCCCTTGTTTTCTTTTCTAGGCACGCCATTACAAACGGCGCTGGGGCAGCGGTCTTGAAAGCTAGCCAGGGGGGGGAGCAAAAGGCGCCGGCTGGCGCGATAGACATTCAACGGTGCCGTCAGCCCATGATCTGACGGCGGAAACTAGCAGGATGGTGTGCATACGCTCGCTGTCCTACTACTGCTGGTTCGAGGCGTGGTCGTGTCAAGGACTGGGTCGCACGCGTTACACGACAGTAGCTGGGGCTGAAGGATTTGGTCCCGATGCCACGAGGTCCTGAATGTGGACGTGCGTCCGCTGGCGCTGTGCTACTGTCGGATCTTTGTTAGCAAGGCAAAGTAGCGAGATACGTGAACATGCTCAAGCTGACGGTTGCAGATGCCCATGACAATCGCCAAATTCCAAGGGTAGGGTTGGTGACCACCGTGATGGGTGTCTCTTCTGCTGCACCACTTCCGAGCACCCATAACGACAACAACCACCTCTCATACAACACAGCACAACAGCATCCCCTCGTACAAAGGTACACCAACAGCGGAGTAAGATCCCGTCCATAGGGCCGCCATTGTTGCCTCGCACGAAGCTAATCACGCAATCCTCCCTGCCACATAATGCCACACGTACGGATCGCGTCGCACCAAAACAGCCGACTACCAGGCTTACCTACCTACATGACCCTTTTTGAACCCTGATCCTCCCGCCACATTGGCTCTGCCGTGAGAGGACAAATACTCTGGTGCTTGATGTGCGTGTTCGTCTTCACCGATCAGAAGAATAAAGGCATCGGTCGGATCCGGTCTGGTGTGCGGTATCAACTGGTATTCATGGATATGTCGTCGCTATAGTACGGCAGTCTTGGTAAACAAAGAGAAAATGACAAGACGAGCAGTAACGCCGTGCAACATGTCGTTTTGCGCTAGCATGACACTCTGCTACCCACCAGCCAGGCATTCTGCAGCAGTTTTAGTTTGCTTGCTTGTTGGTCGCGGGGACTTGGAGCGAAGGATCAAAGTAAGCCCTATAATAGTGGTGCGCCTGGCTGGCTCGGGCTCCCGCGTTATAGTGCTGCTTCGGCTCCGCAGACTCGGAGGCGCGTAGTGTACATAGGGTCAGCCTTGTAGGCGGGAGGCATGGTTTTGCTGCTAGAGTGAGGCGTGGGCGCGGGAAGTCTGATCTAGGCTGGATTGCTTCTTCGCGTCGACGGTTTGAGGCGGCGCATGGCATAGCGGCAAGACTGGGCCTGCTAATGCTCTCCTGGGTAGCACGCGAGCAGATGAGGCTCTTTTCGGTTCGGATGGCGCGCAGTGTTCGGGTCATCACGTGAGCCATGGCTCGGCCCGGTGATTTTGCGCTACGCCATGGGGAACTTTTCCTGACTAGAATGTCCCACGCCCTCTGCACGTAACGAAACGCTCCCTCCAGCCTGATGCTGAACTGCCGTGCGTGCCTTTGGCGATGTACACGAGCGCTCGACGTCCCGACTTCCAATGCGCAATGCCTCCGTCGTAATGTAAACCCGCTTCTACAACAGAGCCAGCAACGGCTGCTTTCCACCCGCCATGCCGCCAGGGCAGAAGACGAGAGGTCTGCAGACCTGAGCGAGCCTCGAGGAGAATGGCGAAACGACAATGATCACTTCAAGAATTCGGCTTTCGCAGCGAACCGGAAGAGAAGGGAGACGGCGGCGCTGCGGCAAACGCCTGCACCACGTTCGGTCGACGAGACACCCAATCTTGCGGGACTTGGCCGGCGAGACCCATCCATATCCGAAAGTGACTGGAATAGGAGGAAGAGGGAGTTGCGGTATTTGCAGGATCCGCTGGAGCTGGCGACGTTTGTGAGGAATGAGTTGAAAAAGGACAGGGTAGAAGAGATGCTTCAGTTGGTGCGCATGGCGAGCCACTCCATGCTGTGCATTGTCAGTTGGAATCATATCATTGACCACTATCTGGCTAAACAAAGAGTCAATGATGCGATCAAGGTCTACAACGACGTATGCATAGCCTACACCAATTCATGAGGGGTAATGCTGACCCGCCACAGATGAAGAAACGTGCGCAATTCCCAGATTCCTACACATATACTATACTCCTCAGAGGCCTCTCGTGGAACGCGCATACATCTGGCGTTCTCAGCAAAGCCCTCTCCATCTACCACTCGCTCTACGCACCCAACTCACGAGTCGAACCGTCGATTATGCACACAAATGCTGCGCTGAGAGTATGCGCAAGAGCGGGTGATATGGATGCTCTATGGGGCGTGGCTGGGAAGATACCAGAGAGCGGGCCAGCAGCGGCCAATGCCATCACATACGTCACCATACTCAACGCGATACGGCAAAGTTTGTTGGTAGACGCGCCCAAAGGAGAGAGCGAGGACGAGACGGCTGCGAGGAAAGAGCGCGGGATTATGGAAGGGCGCCGCATGTGGGAAGATATTGTCGGGAGATGGAGACGTGCAGATCTCACCATTGACGAAGAGCTCGTCTGCGCAATGGGAAGACTGTTGCTGATTGGCAGTCGGCCGCGAGACTGGGACGACGTACTCTCGCTGGTGGAGCAGACAATGGACATACCACGACTCGTTCCTCGACTAGGTTCGGTGGAGCGACGAGACGCCGGCCTTCCACATTTGCGAGCCCCCAACGTACCTGAACAGTATCGTATCGACCATGACCATCTTTCTCCTGATAATGTCCCCGCGCGTGGCGATGAGTTCCTAGCTCTGACGCCTCAAGGCGTGAATAATGCAGTATCGAGCTCCCTCATCTACGCTCGACCAGGCAACGACACACTCTCCTTGGTGCAAGAAGCATGCCAAAAAGTTGTAGCGAACAAGGCAGCTCAGAAATATTGGGACCTCTTGACTGATCCTGCGACATACAAAATCGTCCCCGACTTAAACAACCTCAACATGCGTCTGCGCAACCTCCGTCAGAACCGCGCCTCTGATGCTGCAGTCCAGCTCCTGCAGCAGGATGTGATAAATCAGGGCATCAGGCCTGCACCTGGTACATTCAGGATCGCAATGAGTACCTGCGTCCGCGACAAAAACAATCACAATTCGCTCAGGAATGGAGGCCAGGTCTTAAACATGATGTTTAAGACACTAGAAAATGCAGATCCCAAGACTGTTACTATGTATGCCGGGCTTGCAATCACTTTCCCTCTAGCCAAAGGCTCGGATTACGTCGATGCCCTCACTCTACTGAATCCCATCGTCAAGAACATCCGCCTTCAAATGGGAGTTGGTGCAGGGCAAACCGAGTATGCAGGGCGTCTTGGATTTCGGTATCTGAAGGGCGAAGCAAGACACGATGCTATCGATGCTCTGAAGAGAGTCCATGGCGTATATGACAAGTTGTTATTCTCGAATCTAATTGCCGAAGAGCAGAGGAACCCGTTCGAGAGAGAGCGAGCGAGACTCTCTGCATTCATTCAGAGGGTGGTGTTTAAGGGCGGAGAAACGAATGCTGCCGAGCAGGGGTCACTTGAAGAGGCGGATGTGCATGGATATCTGCGGAAAGAGGACGGACAGGCAGACGGCGGAGTGGAAGCGGATGAAGTGAGACAAAGGAACCGAGGCGAGGCCAGACCGTCATGGAAGAAGGAATGGAAAAGGCCGCTGGAGAGACGGCCGCGGCCAGCAAGACCAGAGAAGCCATTTGAGCGAAGGAAGAGATTCACGTCTCCGACGATGGACAAGTCTGGAGACTTGAAGGACATGTAGATAGGACGCTCATAAGGGGTTGCGAGATGAGGAATGCAATTGATACCTTTCTTGTATAGCACCATTGCAGTCTTTAAATGTAAAAACACGACACCCAAAACAGTGCGCCGATCAAATCACTATCGAGCTGTCTTCTCGCAATATGCAATTTGCTTCTATGTTGGTCCTAGCCAGGTTATTTCTCTTGTGAGGGCTGGCACGTGCGCGTCCCAAAACTACTCAAACCTCCGCGCCTTCGCCGCACGCCCTCGGTCTCTCACCTTCGCTCCTACATCAATCCGCGCGCAACCACACCCAGTCTCAGCCAAGCCCTACACGATGGGCAACGACGGTGGATCGATTCCCAAACGTAGCGAACTCGTAAAAGAAGCCGCCAAAGCGCTCACAACCGCCCAGATCAAAGAGGCGCAAACCGAACAACAAGAATACGCCTGGTCCACCGACCCCTTGACGCGCAAGCCTCTTGCCCGCCCCGTAGTTTCCGATGCTGCCGGTGTTCTGTACAACAAAGACTCCGTCATCGAGTTCTTGCTAAAAGACGACGATGACGCAGAGAAGACGGAGATGAAGAAGGTTGCGGGCGTAAAAGATTCAGAATTAGGCACGTTTGGGGATAGGGTCAAGGGTCTGAAAGACGTGGTTGAAGTCAAGTTTGAGATAGAGGAGAAAAATGGTGGTGAGGTACAAAAGACACTAGGTGAGAAATGGAAATGCCCCATTACTGGGGAGAGGCTAGGGCTGGGGAGCAAGGCTGTGTACATTGTTCCCTGTGGGCATGCCTTTGCGGGAAGCGTCGTCAAGGAAGTCGCTGAGAGAGTGTGTCTGGCGGTATGTATTCATTTTGTCTACCAACTCAAGACGCGACGACTGATTTGCTACCAGTGCAACGAACCGTACGCTGAGAACGACATCATACCGATCCTACCCACCGCACCAACCGACATTGCGCGATTGAACCTCCGTATGAAAACACTGAAGGACATGAGCCTCACACACGCGCTCAAAAAAGCGCCCGGCAGCAAGAAGAAACGTAAACACGGCGATGCGTCCACCGAAAACAGCGCCACGAAAACTCCACTACCAGACGGAGTCAGGAAGGCAAAGAAAGAGGGTGCAGCGAACCCCACAACATCGGCAAACGACGGGATCAAGAACTCTGCCACAGCCTCCCTGACGCGAAAGGTACTTGAGGAACAAGAAGAACGCAACAAGAGGAGGAAGATCGCGCAAAACGACAACGTGAATAGTTTGTTTAACAAGACGGAGCACAAGCCTTCGGCGGGAAATAGTGCGGATTACATGACGAGGGGATTCAGCATTGGAAAGAAATGAGCACAAGGCGAGGAGAATAAACCTCGGAGGCAGACTGCGGCATAATGCACGATAGGCCCTTTATACGCATGAAACGACAGTCTATCGGTAATCCTCACTGTAGGCATATGTCGCAATATATAGGCAGAATAGAAATATGATACCCTGCGATGAGATATCGCGCTCCTGCTCGATTGACGAGCAGCGCCAAGTCAAATAAAAGGGAAGATATTGTGCGATACCGCCGTCAACATGTGTACTTTTGCATTCTGTTATACACTGGCCTGTATCGCCTAGGTACGCCTCTTTTGGCTTTCTGCCGGATTTTAATGTTTACTCGTTATGTCTTCTATTGATATCCCAAATTTGCTGCATATTCGCACCTGATAGACCATCGCCACACGTGCCCTGAGATTCAATGAGCGTCACAGGAAGGAGTGGCGCTTGCAAGGCGATTTTTGCCACGAAGGGATCTGAAAATCCAAGATGCTCCGTTTGACATCAACACATAGTTTTGAGAGTTTAGATAGAAGCGGTTATACAACTTTCGAAGCTATTCATGCATCCACCATCATTCCTGCAATGACTCTATCGTGCTCACTGGCTTCAGAAAGAATACCTCGCGATAGTATCTCGCTTCTTCGATACTCTCCAGAATGTCCGCGCGTGCCTCATGCAACATCTTCTTCCTTGGGATCTTCTTGAGTGTATCTTTGGGCGCCCACCTACGAGCAGCTTCCTTGATGCTGCTGACGTCCATGATCCGATAGTGCAGGTAGTCGGTGACGACCTTGTAAGGCTGCTTGACGAGGAAGGACTTGTCGGCATGTACAGAGCTACCGGAAAGTAGAGCAGTGCGGCGCTCAGGTACAAATTTCTTGATGTAGGCAAGTAAGCCCTCTGCTGCTTCTTCGGCGGTAGTGGCGGAGTCGATACAGGCTTGCGTCAGACCAGACTGCCCATGATGGCTTGTGCACCACTCGCCCATACGATCGAGTTGCTCTTTTTCGTGATGAATGATGGCCTCATAGCCTGCTTCGTCGAGGATGTTCAGGTCTGCATCAGTGACAAATGCGGCAAGAGACATGATGGTGTCATCATCAGTGTTCAGGCCGGTCATCTAGCAGTGTCAATGGAATACTGGATAAGAGCACAAGTAAGCCTACCTCACAGTCTATCCAGACCAGAGGGGCTTTTGAGACTGATGCCATAATGATATTGTGGTGTCGAAGATGCAGCTCCTTGTGGGCAAGTAATAGAATGGCCCAATCAGGGTAGCGCCTTGGCGTGATTAATGGGCTGTCGCGTCGCGTGCACGGTCGATTAGCGCGTCGCTCCTGCACTTCAATCTGTCGTCCCGCCAGCCCTCCAAACACGCCCACGACGGCATCAGATACCCAATTTCTCCACTTTGCTTCTTGCTCGCATCACTTGTCCATTATAATACATCATGTCGCGTGTAGGGAAGAAGACCGGCGCTGCCCTACTAGCGGAACTGCGAGCGAACCGCGCAGCGGGCAAGACGCGTTTGTCCACATACGAAGTCGCCGAAGAAGAGCAATTGTACGATACGGTCGACGAAGAGGGCTACAAGAGAATTGTACGGGGGAGGCTGGATCAAGATGACTTCGTTGTCGGCGACGAGGGCGAGGGATATGTCGACGACGGCCGAGAGGAGTGGGATGAAGGCCAGGGTCAATACCACTATGCTGCCACAGACAGCGAGGGAGAAGACGAGCGGCCTGCCAAGGGCAAAGCTGGTATGAGATCATGTATCCAGAGCCCACCAACAGTAGTACTAACGCGTCATAGCCAAGCGGAAACGCGAAGAAGACGAGGAGAAGCGAAAAAAGATTGACAATGGCATTAGCAAGTACTTCAGTGCGAAGAACGCTGCAAAGGCACCAAAGGCGAAGGTAGGCTCTTTGGATATATGACTTCGTCCAGGGTCAATACTAACGTGTCTAGCCTGTTGTCACCGCAGCCGACAAAGACTTCATGGAGGACCTACTCGGCGAGATCGACACAAACCCCGCCCCCCCTCGAAGAACCGAGTGCGTCCCGTCAAGACAGAGGCACGAAGGAAAACACGCGTGCTGTCACCTCCGATATCAGAGAACCGGTCGAATGCGGCAACGAAGCGGGCCAGCGATTCAGACGCACACATGCCAGACACACCGCCGGCAGCGAGTGCATACGTCGATGACGACGATCTTCCCATACTGGACGACGACCATCCTATGAGCGATCTCCCACTACAATCATCGCCCGTTGCTAAAGCCGTAGAACGAAGAGCACATCCTGCGATCAAACAAGAAGATGAGGAAGATGACCTCATGGAGGTGGCTCAACCCACAACACATCTTGGTGTGCCAACAGCCAGCGTCAACATGGCTGGCAGACGACCGATATCGAAGATCAAGAAAGAAGACCACCCCGCACCCGCCAGCTCACCTGCTGGACCTTCCACAGGACCTGTCGATGCCTCGTCGTGGAACGATGTTACTAGCAAACTCAACGTCATGAGTAGTCCTGCTCCTGCAACTACTGGTATGGGCAAAATACAACCACAGGATGCGCTGGAAGAGGATGGCAGCTTACGCATGTTCTGGATTGACTACACTGAAATCAACGGCAGCTTGTGCCTGTTTGGTAAAGTCAAGGACAAGAAGTCAGGCAACTATGTCAGTTGCTTTGTAAAGGTCGATAACATCCTCCGGAAGTTGTACTTTCTGCCCCGAGAGTACCGTCACGTCCGAGGAGTAACCACAAACGAGGAGGTTGGTCTGAGTGACGTATCGGACGAGGTTGACTCCATCATGAGCAAGCACCGCGTAAACTTACACAAGATCAAGCCATGTACCAGGAAGTACGCTTTCGAGCTGGCCGACATACCCAAGGAAGCCGATTACCTCAAGCTCCTTTATGGATATGACAAAATGCCACTAGCGTCTGATCTGAAGGGAGAAACATTCTCGCATGTTTTTGGAACCAACACCTCGCTTTTCGAGCAGTTTGTTCTCTGGAAGAACGTCATGGGACCATGCTGGCTCAAAATCGACGCTCCCGACTTCGCTGCTGTTGCCAACGCTTCTTGGTGTAAGCTCGAAGTCTTGGTGAGCAAACCCAACAACATCACAGTCACGAGCGCATCAGACAATTTGGACGCACCTCCGCTGACTCTCATGAGTCTCTCCCTGCGAACTGCTTTCAATGCCAAGGACAACAAGCAAGAGATCTTAGTGGCCAGTGCTATGATCTACGACAACTTCTCTCTGACCGACACTACACCTGTCGACCAGATGCAGTGCAAGAGCTTTACTATCATGCGACCGAATGGCACTGCTTTCCCAATAGGCTTCGATAAAGAAGTTGAGAAAGTGAAAGGCAACATGTACATGAAGAAGACAGAGCAAGAACTTCTCAGTTTGCTGATGGCGATGTTTCAGCGGCACGACCCGGATGTTCTTGTCGGCCATCGCTTAGACGATGTCGATTACAGTGTCTTGCTAAGCCGTCTTCGAGAGAAGAAGACCCCAGGATGGCACCGCATCGGACGGCTTAAGAGAAGCGATTGGCCTAAGAATATGGGCAAGGGGGGTGGCAGCTTCTTTGCTGAGAAGCAACTGGCATCTGGCCGTTTGCTCTGTGATTTGGCCAACGACCTTGGAAAATCCCTCATGCCAAAGTGTCAGTCATGGAGTCTTGAAGAGATGGTTCAGCTTGGGCTCAACAAGCGACGTGAAGAGCTTGATAACGAAGCTGCACTGAAGACCTGGGCAACAACAAAGGAGGGTCTTCTCAACTACATCAAGCACTGCCAAGCTGATGCGTACTTCATTGCTGCCATTGCGATAAAGGTGCAGATGCTTCCACTCACCAAGGTTCTCACCAACTTGGCGGGTAACTCATGGGCCCGAACGCTGAGTGGAACCCGCGCCGAGCGTAACGAGTACATTTTGCTACACGAATTCCACAAGAACAAGTACATTTGCCCCGACAAACAATGGGGCAAGAGCAAGATCAAAGCTGAGGAAGAGGGGGCAGAAGGTGAAGAAGGCGCGGACGCGAAAAAGAAGGACAAGTTCAAAGGTGGTCTCGTTTTCGAACCCGAGAAAGGTCTCTACGACAAGTTCATTCTGGTCATGGACTTCAACTCTCTCTACCCCAGTATTATCCAGGAGTTCAACATTTGCTTCACGACGGTGGAGCGATCAGATCTTTCAGAGGACGACGATAAGGTGCCAGAAGTCCCCACAAACCACGAGCAGGGTATTCTGCCTCGTCTTATTGCCACACTTGTCTCGCGTCGTCGCGAAGTGAAGAAGCTTATGAAGGCCAAGGATGCCACACCGGACGAGCTGGCCACCTGGGATATCAAGCAAATGGCGTTGAAGCTTACTGCCAACTCTATGTACGGATGTTTGGGATATACCAAATCTCGGTTCTACGCTCGACCACTCGCTATGCTTACGACATACAAGGGTCGTGAGATTCTTCGCAAGACCAAGGAAATGGCCGAGGAGAAGGCACTGCGCGTCATTTATGGTGATACCGACTCCGTTATGATCAACACAAACGTCGACAACATTCAAGATGCGCTGAAGTTGGGTAACGAGTTCAAGAGGGATGTCAACGACAGCTACAGACTCTTGGAGATTGATATCGACAACGTTTTCCGTCGCATTTTACTGCATGCTAAGAAGAAGTATGCCGCTATCAACATGGTCCCTGTTGATGGCAAGTACATTGAGAAACTGGAAGTCAAGGGTCTCGACATGAGACGCAGAGAATACTGTGCCCTGTCGAAGGAGACATCGACGTAAGTTCTGCAGCCTCGAACGTCTGGTATAATTTGCTAACAAAGCTGTAGGGAACTGCTTAACTTCCTCCTTAGCGGTGAAGACCCTGAGGTAGTCGTCGAGAAGATCCACAATCACCTCCGTGAACTGAGCAAACAGATGCGCGAGTACGCCGTACCAGTTCGGAAGTACACCATCTACACGCAACTTGGAAAGAACCCCAAGGAGTATCCCAATGGTAACTCGATGCCCTCTGTCCAGGTTGCACTTCGCCTTCAGGCTAAGGGCAAACACGTCAAGGCCAAGGACGTCATGAGCTTCATCATCACTGGTGAATCTTCTGGCTCAGCCGAAAGCGCAGCAAAGAACGCTTATCCGGTTGACGAAGTCCTGAAACCCGACAGTGGATTGAAACCAGACATCGATTACTACCTCCACAAGCAGATTCTACCACCAGTAGAACGTCTCTGCGCCCCTATCACTGGTACCAACGTCACTCTCCTAGCGGCGTGTCTTGGTCTCGATACTTCCAAATATCGCGTGAGCACCGTCTCTGGAGGTGCGCAACAAGACACTGAGATTCACCCTCTTGAGTCGCAAATTCCAGACTCCGTACGTTTCCAATCTTGCTCGTCACTGTGGCTGCGCTGCCGGGAATGTACAACTGTATTCCCATTCCAGGGTCTCTCTTCTACATCACCGACTACGGCATCATTGCAGACCGTTTCGCATAGTGGTATACAATGCCCCGCTGAAGGCTGCGGCAAGTTGCTACAAAACATCAGCGTGGTAGCCCAGCTAGAATCTTCCATCCGTCAAGTCCTCGCTTCATACTACGCCGGCTACGTCCTTTGCGACGACCCCCAATGTTCAAACCGAACGCGTAGTATATCTGTCTACGGGCACCGTTGCCTTGGCCCGAAGGGCCTTGCTCGTGACTGCTTAGGCAAGATGAGCTACGAGATTAAAGAACGCGATGTGTGGAACCAGCTGTTGTACTACCAATCATTGTTTGACGTCGATCGCGTCGGCAAGATGGATGGTGGTGTGAAAGTAGAAGACATGGAGAGGAAAGAGAAGATGAAGGTGCTGGCGGAGGTCAATAGAGAGAGGTTTGGTACGCTGAAGGGCGTGGTAGAGCGATGGCTGGAAAGGAATGGAAGGCAATGGGTGCAGATGGACAGTTTGTTCTCTTTCGCGCTTAAGGCTTAGAGTTTAGGGTGCTTGGATACATGTTGGGGCATCTGACTTAGACGAGTGGCGGTTTTTACCTGATTCCAGACCATGGTCATATCTACTACATGGTGTTGTTTGTGACGAGCACATATACTGTTCAACCTCACAACAAATGCACAAATGAGAGTGGGAGACTTGTAGGTAGTACATCCTACATCCTACGCAGTTTGAATATTACAGCTTCATCTCAACTACATACTTTTAAAACATAGTGCTCCCTTGGATCGACCCTTTGAATACGACATGACGACAACCGCTATTGCTTGGGTATACATATTACTAGTATTTTAGATTAAATCGCTCTCAAAAAACGAGTAGGTACAGCCTAACATGTCGCACTGGACAATCATACATTCGCGATTCCTTCAGGGACTTTGCCGTTGTGTGCAACCTTCTTTCCAGCGCCCTTCACGGCTATACGACAAGCTTCGTGGAAGACAGTGATAAAACGATGGATGTCGTGGAAGGAGTTGTACAGTGGTGCGGGCGCCACGCGAAGCACGTCAGGCTTTCTTTCATCGATTACCACGCCACGTTCTTCGATGTAGTGCTGGACTTGGTCTAGCAGCCCTGGGTTTAGAAGCACACTGAGCTGTGCACCACGTTCCGCAGGATTCGCAGGTGTGATAATCTTATAAGGTGGCTCTCCTCCGTCGTACTGTAGTAGCCGCGCTTCGAGGTATGCAGTCAACCGGAGACTTCGCTGTCGTAAAGCGTCCATGCTCGTCAAAGCGAAGACATCCAAGCTAGCCATGACAGATGTCATGTCCAAGGCACTAGGGTTGCTCAGCTGGAAGCCACTCGCCCCAGAGATTGGCACGAATTTGTTTTCCATGCGGAAGCGACTATCTTTATCGCTTCCCCACCAGCCGCTTAGTCGCGGTCGGTAGGTAAGCTCTGTTTCGTTACTCGCTGGGCCGTTGGTGCCATCCTTTCGGCCTGCAGGCACTTGCTCCACCCTTCCATGCCTCTCGTGTACAAACAGTCCACCAATAACGCCGGGGCCGCCATTCATATATTTGTAGTTGCACCATGCTGCGAAGTCAACATTCCATTCGTGCAGCTTCAGTGGCACATTTCCAACTGCATGAGCAAGGTCCCAGCCTACGGTGATACCCAGCGATCGGCAGTGACGCGTTATCAGCTCTATATCGAAGAGCTGGCCCGAGTAGAACTGGATACCAGGTAACAAGACCAGTGCGGTCGTTGGCGCATGTTGCGATATGACTGAGAGTATATGTTCGTTGGAAAGGTAAGGCGAGGACGCAGAGGGCGGATCGATGGTTATGAGTGCAGATGGATCGAGGTTGTGGTGAGCGATCTGAGAGAGAGCGGCATACTGCAAAGAAGTCAGTATTGGAGCGCGCTGGGAGCATCTTCGCATAAGCTTACATGGTCACTAGGAAATGCCTTCGCCTCGATGATGATTTTGTACCGGTCCTTGGTCGGTCGGTCTAAATGTGGGAATATGAAGTCAGTGCATATCTCACATGCAGTTTGTATAGGGACACTCACAGAAGCTCGCCATCAGCAAATGCAGGTTTGCAGTCAACGTTTCCATTATGACGACTTCTGTAGGCAGTGCGCCGACTATCTTCGCTGTCTGGCCTTTGATCGCGTCGTCGATGTGTAGCCATGGCGGTAATCCTCCCTCGTAATTGGTGAAATGCCCAAACACACCCTTGGATGCCCAGGTATCAAGGTAGCGGTTGATGTATTCCTTTGTTCTTTTTGGTTGAAGTCCCAACGAGTTGCCGCAGAAGTAAATGGATTCTTCGCTGTCCTCTTTGCGCGTAGTGGCAGCCTGTCCGTTTGGCTGAAATCCGAATTTCTTGTTCTTCAAGTCGCCTCTACTTGGAATAACAAATTCGTTCCTCAACTTGCTCAATCCATCCTTTTTGTCTTCGTTCCTCGCGAACCCCTCGGAGCAGAGTTCCGCGTGTGGAACTTGGAGATATGCGTTATAGTGTTCCGGCATCGTCGCTGGTCGCGCACGAAAGACTACCAGGAATGGAAGAATAAGAAGCTTATGCAGAGATGATCTGGCGCTATAATTGAGCGTTCACGCACGATAAGCAAATAGCTCAGGCGGGTAAGACTGGAACAGTCTGGTAGCTCGTAAGATTAATGGTGGCGGTACAAGGTGGGGGGCCTTTGCCTGACTAAGCGGTCTAGAACTCTTAGTTGATAGGCGCATCTGATTGGATCTCGTTGGCCGTGACATTCTTAGCTATGACCTCAGACTCGTGAACCTTCGTCCCATCACAACCTCGATATCGCAACAAACAATGGCGTCCCCTTCCACCATATGCGCATCGTGCCTGCGGATAGCGAGGAGGACGATGGCAAAACTGTCTGCCCATCCTACAACAGCCGCGATCCAGTCCACGCGGGCCTACAGCAGAGTGACCTTAGGCGCCACTTCGCAGTCGCTATACCTCGACTTTCTTGCGCCTTCATCTCCACGCGGCGTGCTCAGGAATATTCCAGCACAGATCTCTTTATTCCCAAAACGACAACACATACCACGACGAAGTCTCGCCACATCATCCGACGCTTCCACCGCAAAACCCGCCCGACCAATCCAAAACCCTCGTACCGATGACTCCGGTAACCCCATGTTGATCTCCATAGCACCTCGTGCATCGAATCGGCTGCAGAAGATCTCTACAGGCGACAACAACCCAAACCTTGCATTGCGCGTAAGCATCGAGAGCGGCGGATGTCACGGTTTCCAATATCTTATGGATCTGACGGACTTGTCAAAGAACCCAGCGACCGAGGAAGACACCATATTTGAGGGGGAAAGGGGCGAGAAGATCGTTATAGACGAGTCCAGCCTGGAGCTGCTGAATGGAAGCACGGTGGACTATACCATGGAGTTGATAGGGAGCCAGTTCAAGGTTACAGGCATACCAGGAGCGACGAGTAGTTGTGGATGCGGGACAAGTTTTGATATCAAGCTGTAAGTTGCACAGTGCATGTAAAACTGGCACTGTCCGATGCATCTTTTGCCAATGGATATGTACCACTATCGAAGTAACAACGCGTGTGCTTGGGTAGCTTATACTGATTACTCCCCGCACCTTCTCGACATCCTGCAGGCATGGTGGAGAAAAGACAAAGATTTACCAAGATCAGGCGAGAAGCAATCATACCGTGTCTTGGCCAAAAGCTGGAGACCCCGGAGGTAGGACGATGCGCAGGGCGGGATACACAGGGGTGAACTAAAGTAGCGCGCATGCTCGGGCTCCAGGTGTTGAACAACTCCGCCAGGACTCGTCGCTTTTGTGTCTTGCCCATCGAACCCATTCTGCGCTTCGGAAAAGCAAAGCTAGATTGGTTTAACAAGATTTGCGGGTTGCAACCGAGGTCTAATTATAGTAACATATCTAGGCACGGTATAGAAGGTATTGTCGTTGTACGAAGAAAAACAGCAGACCATAACTACACAAACTTCTAGCATTATCCGAGACTTACAACGACTTTTCTTGCTGAGACTCCCTTCTTTTGTATGTCCAACGCTCCTTGAATAGCTTCTAGCCCTTCTCCGACAATCATGGGCTCCGGTGCAGGTCTGAACTTGCCCATCGCGAGGGCTTCAGGCAGGAAATCGGCATATACGGCTTCACCGACAGGGCTGTGTGCTACTGACCCGTATATGAAACTCGTTTTGATATCCCTTAGCTTTGATTTGAGGGTGATAGAGATCATCGAAGTCGCAAAGCTCCAGGCAATTTGCAGCGCAACCAAGCGTCTCGGTTGGGCCGGGATCGGATACGTTGCCATCGCGATATGTCTGCCGCTTTTGCAGCTGCCCAGTACGTCCAGACAGCGGAAAACTGCATTCTCTCCGATGGATAGGGCGCCCGCGCATTCTCTTCCTTCCATGAACTTAACAATCTTGTCGACTGAACAGGGGTCATTATAGTCGAACACTTCGATGGCTCCGAGCGATCTCAGGAGTTCAAAGTTCTTTGGAGAAGACGTCGATATGACTTCGTACCCGGCGGCTACAGCGAGCTGGATAGCGTTGCAGCCTACGCTAGTCGAGCCTCCCCATACAAGAACAGTCTTTCCGGTCGGTTTCGGATCAAGTTGAGGATATCGCAGGCCCAGCTGATCCTTCTCGAATAGTCCCGCTGCAGCAGTGGTGAAGGCCAACGGCATCACTGAAGCAGACTCGAATGATATGGTGTCCGGAATGAGCGAAGTATTCCTTTCGAGTAGAACGGTGTACAGCTGGAATGCTCCATATGCTGCGCTGTTGATCGTCTTGTCGGTGCTGTGCGCCTGACCCAGGACGCGGTCTCCTACTTTGAACCGCACAATCTTGTTTCCGACCTGGACCACCTCGCCAGCGACATCATACCCAAAGACGAAGGGATATTTGATCCAACCAAATGCCATACTGGTGCCCTGGTCTTGCAAAACCCAATCGACAGGGTTGACTGCTACGGCACGGTTTTTTATGACGATTTCATCGGGCCCAGGTGTAGGAAATGGTGCTTCTGCGACTTGCATCCGTTGCTTGGGTGCTGGTATCCATGCTGCGAGATTGGTAGGCATTGTGTGAGACATGGTCTTTGGAATGGTAAGTACGTGTCCTCAAGATCTCGAATGACAAGAGAATGGAATGTGTGGTTCTTTGCAGCTTTCCGAGATTCCAGTTCCTTGGTTATTTTATACAACTATCTAATGTTGGATTTCATGTCTGCCTGCTATGTGTTTTAAGGACGAGATGCAATGCACCAATCAGCATCAAGCGGACGTCCGTTTGGACCCGCTTTCCAGCCACCGAAGATCACAGGCTCATCTCAAGTACGCTGACGCTTACATACCCCCAACGGGAATAATGAGCGAGATAGTGTACACTCTGCAACGGAAACATGGTCCATGCACATGGTGAGCGGCTGGTGTGCCCGCGGGCCTTGTCGAAGCCCGCGCTCACAATTCCAATAAGACTCCTTTCGATCGCCATCTCCTGACCAAAGGAGACGCAACTCGCGGACATGACGAATTCACCCGTTTCCTCCGCACGGCTACTGGAGAGGATGAGAGGCCGAGAGAAGATTCAGTTGTCTTGCGATCTTTGCCGGAAGCGAAAGCGAGTAAACCGTTCATCTCTCCATACTAAACCACTGCTGCTGACACACATTCAGACTCCGTTGTGACCGCAACAAGCCATGTGGGAGTTGCATCCGACTAGAGAAGGCAACGATATGTGCGTTTCCTCCGTCTCAAGTTCCTCGAGCTTCACAAAGAGACCTACCAATGGAGATTACCACGCAAAGGGCGGCCCAGGAACGAATCGACAAACTCAAATCGATGGTTCGGTCTTTGCGTGATAAGCAAGAAAGCAAACTTGCTGCCCCGTCACCTGGAAGTGTGGCGTTACCCATGGCTACTGCTCTTGCCGCTGATGCAGATCCTCTCACATACCAGGTTGGAACCATGAATCTGAAGAATCGTGAGTCCTCTTACGTAGAGAGTGATCACTGGAAAGCCATCCTCGATGAGATTGGTGATCTGAAAGACATGATGCAGCAACATTATGAAGATCCTGGAGGTTCCCACACTCACCCGGTACTTCCTGGCAACGATCTGTTTCTTCTTCAGACTTATCCAGCCACGAAGATGGAGATCATAGCTGCGATTCCGCCTCGTATCGTTGTCGACAGCATGATATGGAGATACTTCAAATGGGCCGATATGCCCGTTTCTCTTGTTATTCATCGGAAGGTCTTCTTCAAACAGTACGAGGCTTTTTGGGAGGACCCGCTTTCGACACCAACCATGTGGCTGACTATACTATACGGCATGATGTACACTGTGGCATATTGCGTGCCCTTCATCAATGGCGATGCAGGCTCACTTGACGAGACTACGGCAGCCGAATATCATAGCATAGTCATAATCTCACGGGAGAAGATGATACAGTGCCTGAGACTCGGCAACTACATGAAGGGAGCACCGCATACTATCGAAGCTCTTTTGGCCTTTCTGCAAACCGAGTACATTCAAGGCGAAGACACACAACACGGACGCTGGCAGTTGACAGGCGTCATTGTGCGTATAGCGCTCAAGATGGGCTATCATCGCGATGGCTCGCATTTTCCAAAAATGAGTGTCTACGAGGCAGAAATGCGTCGGCGGACTTGGTACATACTCGTACAATTCGACACTGCGTCTGCTTCTGAGGTCGGCCTTCCGCGCATCATCAAAGAGACTCAATGCGACACCGCTGAACCTGGTAACCTTCTTGACGACGACTTCGACGATACATCTGCCGTATTGCCGCTCGCTAGACCACAGACCGAACACACTCTTGCTCAATTTCTGGTCTACAAGAGTAGAATTGTTTCCGTCTACGGCATGATCTGCGATTTCACTACGTCATCCAAGCAGCGAGACTTTGCGGAAGCAATGCATTTGGATGCACTGCTCAATACTGCATACGCATAGAAGCCTCCTATCCTCGAGCTGAAATCCATGCAACAGTCCGTCTTAGACGGTGCCGAGCTCATCACCCGCCGTCTCTATATCGCAATGTCTTACCATCATGCGCAGATTACTCTTCACCGCAAGTTCATGATTCTCGCAAAGGTGAACGAAAAGTACTGTGTTTCACATACGACATGTATGAATGCGGCTGTGAAGATTCTACAACTCCAGGCTGAGCTATTCGAGCAGTGCCAGCCGGGGCGCATGTTACATGCTGATCGATGGAAGATTCTTTCGCTAATCCAATCAGAGTTCTTGCTTGCCACGATTGTATTGTGCTTCAATCTGGACGATGATGTTAAGAAAGGGCTGAGCGGTGGAGAAGTCGCTATAAAGAGTGCAAAGGCGCTCGAGGGATCGAGAAGGATATGGGACCCGCAAAAGGCGTTCTCGAAAGAAGCTCAGACAGCTTTGACTGCTATAGATGTTGTTCTTGGTAGAATGCGTGGTAGGCTGGAAGATGACGGTGCAGACAACGCACAGCCATCTGGAGCACGTGTTAGCTCCACCTCGTCGTTCTCGGCAGGTATGCGTTATGGAAACGGCCAGAGCTTCGATCCATCGGCGTACGAGGACTGTTCAGAAGCTTCCTACAGCATGCAGGAGGATTCTGCTAGCACAGACTTTGGCGCATTCTTCGAAATGGAGCAGGAGTGGGAGGGATGGCTTCAACTTTGAGAAGGGGTTTGTCCCAATCGCGAGTTTGATCATGATTGATTCTACATCTCCGGTCATACAGTGAAGCATGCATGATATCTCCAAGAGCATACTCAAGCTACTTGGCGCATCTATCTTATGAAGTCGTCATCTCATATATCGTCGTTATCATCAGTGTCCGTTCGCCATATCACGTTGCACACCCTTCCGATACTAAACATGCGTGCTGCAACTAATACAACAGCCTGCTATATGGCCAGCATCATGAAATTCTCCTTTGTCCCAGCCGGGAAGCGAAATAGGCCTCTTACACCCCGATCGTTTGAGGACTTTCTTCACCTTTCGTCTTCCCGTCAACACCAAGATTTTCCATATTGCCCTTTTGGACCTCTTCGGCTTTCGGTGCAGGCGGTTGCTCCACGACCTCGTCGAAGATGCCGCCTTCTGGCTCAGCGTCCTGGCCGATAGCCTTGAGTATCCTCCATGCTCTTCTAAACTCGTCTCTAATCGTAACGATACCACGGTGAGTGACCGTCCTTGCAACATTGTGGTCGGTCTCGAAAGGATCTTCAATGGCGAACAGGTACCGGTTGGTAACTTTCTTCTCGGCTGTAATCTTGGTCGTCGCACTCACCCAGCCCTTGCCCTGCTTCGACAAGATACCGCCGGGCGTCCGAAGGGAGAGGACTTCGTTGGTCCAGTAGAATTGGGGAGGCCTGGGACCATAGCTGTATCCTGAAAGGGAAGCATAGTACTGAAAGAACCCACGTAGCAGCGAACCGATCGACTCAGTATTTCGCGAAAGGCGACCGGCTTGTGCGGCTTGCATAATTTCCAGTTCATTGCGCCAAAAACGTACCTCATAGCCTGCGATAGTTGTATCCTTGGAGAACTGCTCCAGGGCTTCCGCGTCGCTTGGGAGCGGGACCAAGAGTTGAAGGTTTGGACACACGGGTGGATACGCGACATTGACCAGATAATGTAGTACCATGAGCACCCATCCGTACGAGTTGAGAGTGCCAGAGTATGCGCTGTTGATTTTACGTCGCTTGGCCCAAGACTTGACAAAGAGAACCATGGGTCGAACACGCGGATCAGTTAACGAGTAGCATCGAAGCATATGGGTGTTGTGGATGCCGAGCGGGTTCTCGAAGTTAATGTCACATTGAATTCCACAGCCTGTCTTTGGGAAGTCGAGAGGACCAACAACCTTCTCTCGCGACCACTGCTTCTCCTGACGATGATGTTGATCTTTCTTGGCCTTGTCATCAGTCCCGTTGCTGATGGTGTCTTCTGATTTGGTGGCTGGCGCAGATTTGCTTTCTTGGGGCACCTCGACGTTTGTAGGAGCTTTCTGTCGTTTCTTGGTTTTCGGCGCAGTCCCCAATGTAGGGAAGTCGTCAACTAAGTTTGGGCTATCTTTTTGCGCCTGAGCCTTCGATCCATCAACATCCACTAACGGCTTTGGTACCTGAGCAGGTTCTTGTGGTAAGTCCGAAGGATACTTCTCTTCTTCTGGGAGTTCGTCCCACTTCTGGCGTTCCTCAGCGAGAGCTCTGTACAAGGTCTCGTCCGGCGTCTGACATATCTTTAGGATAGGCACTCTTGTCCTTGTCAGCAGACGGCCGCCGAGCTTGGCGTCGAGGACCGCTCGTTCCAATAGACGAGGAATGCCGCGATCAATGGTGATATCACTAGCCCTGGCTGGATCTTTCCACTCTGGTACTACAGCCAAATCCATGTCTGAGCCGGGCATGCCAAAGCCTGAAGCTAAACTTCCAAAGCCTACTAGGGAAATGGTCGCAATATCACCAGTGTAGTCTCGAGCAAAGGCCTCTTGCATGATCATTTCCAGGTGTTTCCGGAAACTTTCCTTGGCCTCTAACTCGGACATGGACATTTCTACTTTTGGAATCTCTTCCGCCGCAAGTGCGTCCAAGTGTGCAGTCTGGGTCATAGGGTTCTCGCGTAGCTGATTCATTGGTCGTGGTGCATATGGGCCTTGCGGACGAGGGCGCTGTGATGATGCCGGGCCTACTGGAACTTGACCTGGCAGTGCGACGTTGTCATGGGGTCGCTGGAGGACCCTGGGGGGTTGTGAATGTGGTGTGCCAGTTGCATTGAGACTCTGCTGCTGATAGGGAGGCCTGAAGGGCTGCGAGGAATACTGCCGATGATCTGCTGGTAAGCCATTCTGAGGCGGATTTAGACCTTGCTGGTTTGAGGCGTATCTAGTAGGCTGTTGATATCGCTGACCAGGGACTTGGCCTCCTCTCCCACCACCTCGGGCTGGAGCCGTGTTGGCGGTAGTGTTTGTGCGCCATGCTTGGGCTTGACCTGGCGTGGGTTGATTCTGGCCATTGCTATTGACGCTGTTGACGGCATCGAAACCTCCACGTCCACGCCCACGTCCTCGTCCATGACCTCGCCCGCGTCCACGATGTGCTGAGGGGACATTTTGGCTGGACTGCCCACCAGCCACGCTGACGTTACCAAGAATCATATTGCGTAACTGATTCTCCAGCCCAGTGGGTTGCGATGGATTGTCCTGCTCCATGATGTCGGGTCAGTGTAGACTTGTTTGCGATGCAATAAAGTCGGGGGTTGAGTATCTGGTCTTGCAGAGTCCAGCAGTAAAAGCCGGGCAGTAGGGAAGATGTCCACCCAAGGCCGAACTGGCAATCACGGGACGTAGCTTCGCAGAGCTAGGTTCGGGATTCTTTCTTTGAGTTTGCTTGGTGTGGCGCGGGGTTGTTTTCGCGGTTACTACTGGGAGCAAGCGATTGAACAGCCCCGATGTGTGGATCTCTTAGCGCATCTGCGATGACGAGCCAAGCTAGGCAACCATGCATGAATATCTTGCGTAGCCAAAGTGATTAGGCCATTGATAGCAGTGGGACGAAAGCGCAATGTAGTTTGTGTGCGATGGCACGCGTGGCTGGAGGTATGCAGTTTCTGCAACGGCTAACTCGTGGCGCAGGAAGCGAGCACGAGGCGGATCTTGGCTGGTGGTGACAATGGCAGTCCAGTCATGGTGTCGCTCTCTGGAAGGTGGAGATGGGGCGGGCGGCTTCACTGTGAGCGGTCTTGGCGCGCTAAGGGCTTAGCGCAGAGCTGTGACGTTCCAAGTGCGCTTCGACCGTGGAGAGGACGATTCCTCGGGACAAAGGCGACGGAGTCTCCAAACAGTCTTTATCGGCCACGCACCGTCTCTCATTCTTGTCTCCATCCCCCACACACCCACCCTCGCTATAAACGGCAACATGAACGGGAACCCGCCGCCCGCCAGCGCGCCCGCCAACGCGCCCGTCGCCGCCAATGGCCAGCAGCAGCCGCCTGTTCGTCGCCGTCGCCCGCGCCCACAGGCCGATGTCCTGCGCAAGCCCCGTCGCCCGCTGCAGAATATCACCCGGCCCATGGTGTCGTTGTCGCAGATGAACGAGGCCAAGAAGCCCGCCCCAGGGCCTGCCAACGATGGAACCCAGTCGAAAGACGCGTTGCGCCAGCAGTTCCTCGACCAAGGCGCCAGCGTCTTCCCGCTCATCGTGAGCCGCAAGGACCTGAAAGAGCTGCGACACCATGTCATGCGTCTGCATAGCAAAACCCACGTCGACATCACCGACGAGCATCAGTTCAAGACCCCGATCAAGCTCCACCGCCGAGACCCGCGCGCGCCTCCGAGCGGCATGGGGTCGACCTACGAAGAGGAGGACACCAAAGAGGACATGGAAGAGATGAAGGAGCGCGAGCGCATTGAACTGCAGAAGGAAGAGCGTCGCAAGGTTCGCGAAGAGAACCAGGCCAAGATCGCGCCAACCGGCATGAAGAAGCCCCCTGCCTTCCACAAGAAGACGGAGCAGAAGTACCGCCCCGACGACACCCCAGAGGCGAAGAAACGCCAGCTACTGCGCTACGAGGAGACGCTACCGTGGCATCTCGAGGACTTTGAGAATAAACAGACATGGGTCGGCACCTACGAGTCAGAGCTGTCGGAGACGCACGTCATGCTGTCGACCACTCGCCCCGGCGACCCAAGCACAGCCATCAAAATGGCTCCCATGGAACGCTGGTATCGCTTCAACGTCAAGGGCAAGGTCAAGACGGGTAGTGAGGACCTGGACAAGATCCTGGCCAAGGTTGAGAGAGGCGGCGGACCCAAGTTCTTTGCCGAACTTGAAGAGCGTCAGAAGCAGCGCGCCAACGCAGAAAACAATGCCAGGATGTGGAGTGGAGTCCGTACCCGTGTGGGTGGTGGCGCAGACGACGAAGGTCGCATCAAGCGAGAACGCAACGATGACGATACAATCGGCTTCGTCAAGCGTGAAGCTGACGCAGACGATATCGACTTCAATCTCGAGGAAGACTTCGCCGACGACGAGGAGGGTTTGAATGGTCTCTTCGAAGGTGAAGAGCAGGACGTCAAAGAGGCAGCTGAAAAGCTGAAGCGAGACCAGCTGCAGGCCGCTCTCTGGGATCGCCCAGATGAGCTGGCCATTGCCATAAAGGAAGAACAAGAACGCAAGGAGGCCGAGGAGAAGAGGATTCAGGAAAAGGCGACCCGGAAAGCCCTGGTAAAGCGCGAGAAGCAATACGATTACCTTGACAGCGACCCAGAGAACCCGTACATTACAGAAAGCGAATCGGACACCGACTCTGAAACAGAGCGACAGCAGGCCAAGGAGGAGGCAGAGAAGAAGGCGGCCGAGCAAAATGGCAAGGCTCCAGAGGCTGGCAACGTCCCCTCTGGTACATCGACGAAAGGTTCCAACACTCCCTCAGGAAACCACAAGTCTGGTGACAGCAAGAGCAAGAAGCGGCCAGGTTCGCCCAACTTGTCAGAAGCTAGTGGCAATGAGTCCTCGCGGAAGAAGCATAAGAAGAAGCACGACAAACTAGCTGACGGATCTCGGAAATCAACCCTTGGCAATCTCAAGGGCGCTGGTTCTGGTAGCGACAGCGAGATGACGGACGCCGGCAAGAAGCGCAAGAAGGACAAAAAGGACAAGAACCGCATCATGATGGGCGGATCTCCCAGCGGTACTCCTGGTGTTAGTCGTGCAGGTAGTCCGGCAGCCAACGGTAGCCGTGCGGGTAGTCCCTCTGCAGCTCCAGCACGACCTCCTCTGCCATCTGCCAAGGAGATCTACGAATCGTTGCCGCCCCAGGGCATGAACATTCAGAACCTTATCGTCAAGTTCAAGGGCCGTGTCGACAAGACGAATACGCAGCTCTTCATCAAGCTTGTCAAGGCAGTCTCTAGCTTTGACAAGGCCAAGAGCTGGCTTACTCCTTTGGAAAAGATGCCTTCTGATGAGCATATCAATGCATTCATGAACGCGGGGAATGCACCAAAACCTTCGTAGTTCGAGAACATGTACGGTCTAAAGAAAATCATGTTTGATATCCAGCGTGTAGTATGGTAAATTGCATTGGCATAGAAAGTGCGGGGTGAAGGGCCGCAAATTGGCACAGGGTTACTTTGCGTTCCTTATCGAGGATAAAAACATGCTGCAAAGTACCGGTACGGTGGGAACCCTACATACTTGCTGTGTTGTGGTTACCCAGTGTAGAATATACTATTACTTTCAACTTTAGCTCAAATATACCCACAATCATCATACTTTCTTCTCACTAATCTCATCCTCTTTTCTGCTCTCTTCACCACCACTCTCGTTTCCCAACGGACTCTCATGCCCCTCTTCCGCAGCAACCTCCTGTAACACCTTTTCATTAGCACCAACCCCGACTTCTTCATCTCTCGGTTCAATTCGTCCATGCAACGCTCGGTCGGCCGTCTTCCCATCAGCGGAATCCTTGTCTTTCTTGATCATGCTCCAGCCACCTCTCCACCCAACCCATTTCTCCTCCCAGGGACCCCTAGCAATGATGACAAGAATCGCCGCACAGATGAATCCAACACTAGCACTGCCACTTCCTATCCACCCGGCAGCAGCGTAGATATGGTTCCCAGCCGCCGTACCAATAAGCTGACCACAGAATGTAGCGACCATGAAAGCCGTGTTCACCCCGTTTCGCCGCTTAGGTTCCACCGAGTAGATACTAGAACGGTTTGCAATCTGCGCAGTTTGATTGCCAAAATCCATTAACAGAGCTTGCAGAACGGGGCCCGCGACAGTAAAGCTACCCAAATAGGTGCCCAGACATATTCCCAAAAGCGAGCATGTAAGACCAAAAAGGACGGTGAAATGCGGGACGAAGCGGTCGGTGACTGTACGCGCGTAGATGGGAGAGATGAGCATGCCTGCTATGCCTATAAGCCCAAACAGTCCGATTGTGAGGGAAGAATAGTTGTATGGGTCATCCGCGAGGAGGAACGTCAGCGTCGTCCAGAAAGATGTAAAAGGCGCTGAGCAGAAGAGACCGGATAGACAGGCTTGAACAAGGGCAGGATGGCGAAAAAGCATCTTAACAATATCGAAGAGGATTCGGAAATAGTTCATGCCCGGGTTAGTTGCAGGGTAGTCGGGCATGAATAGCCAGAGGAGGACGAAGATGACGTATTGAATGGCAAAAGCCATCCAATACACTGCGCGCCAGGTTACAAAGTTTGAAATGGTTCCCGAGAGGACGCGGGCGACAAGTACACCAAGCATGAGGCCAGAGACGACAATGGAGAGTGCTGCTGCGCGGCGTGACGGAGGAGCCAGGTCGCCGACCAATGGGAGCATGAGCTGCGGCGTAACAGTCGTCACCGCTACGATGAAGGATATCGCCGTAAACGTCCCGAGGTCGGAGGTTAAACAGAGTCCGAGCCTATCTATTGTCAGTAATCTTCTGCCAGCACATGTGCTGATTTGAAATCAACATACCACAAGGTCGATGTGAACCCTACTAAGCCGCATACAAATGGCCGTCTGGGCAACAAGTCTCCCAGAGGGCATAAGAATAGCAGACCAGCTGCATATCCAGCTTGCATTACAGTGGGAATCTGCGCAACCTGTTCATATCGTACGCCGAAATCTACGGCTAGCAGGTTGAGGATGGGGTGGTTGTAGTAAAGGTTTGCCACTGTAAAGCCGGCGGCGAAGGCAAACAAAACGTTCACTGGAAAATGCGGGTGATTAGTTAGCTGGTACTTCCAAAGACGAGGTCAGGGAGGAAATCCGATGAGCTAGAAGTATATCCCAGGTCTTCTTTCCCCCTCGGGTTCGCAAGCGCACCAAAGGCCACGATCATAATATGGATATGTACGTACTGCTCATAGAAAATTGTGGTGGCTTGTCCGGGTCCCAACGACAATTTGGTGGGGTCCATGTCAAAGTTGTGTAAGCCCTTCTCCATATTGACTGCTTTCCTTGCTCTTTCTCCTCGACAGTTTCGCTTCGTTCTGCCTCATCGCTTGACAAATGTACGGCTGGCGTAGAGGTGGTCGTCTGTGCTGCTCCTTCCCCATGGGCTAGTCCTGTCCTACAGCCCCCACTATTCTTAACGTCGTTCATTGACATAATCCGCTCATGTCACACACATTGTACAATGAAAAGAACCAATTAACAAAGAATGACGAAAGCAAGTAGTGACACAAAACGTGGTGCAAAGACTAAGAAGCAAAATGTGGAGGAATTGACGTATTGATAGTCGATGACGGATCCTTCCTCTTCCGATCACCGGTAACGTTCGTCGGCACAAGTGAGGAGCCGAAAACAGTGCTGTTATCGCCGGTATCACCGCCAATCATATGGAGCATGCTGTCTGGGCACAGAATGCAACTGCTATCGTGGAGCATATTGGTAGTGTGTTGAACGTGTATTTCATTTTTAGACGATGTCAACGATTTTCTCATCTTCGTCATCTTCCACGTTCTCCAGCCCCATTAGCTTCCCGCTACCGCCTGCGCTAGCCATGTCTGGTATATCCTCCTCTTCGCCTTCTTCTTTGCGCATGAGGATTTGAACCACACGGTCGCATGCTTCTTGGACTCCTTCGTCGTCAACGTGCATGTGACACTCTCTGATGATTGGGTAGACTTTGACGCGTCTAAGCACCTCTCTACTCTCTTGTGTCGTGCTCAGCAGAAGTAATGTCTCGAGGTGTGTCTTGATGATTTCATTATCCTTCTCGCGCTCCTTGTCTGGCTCGAGAAGTTGCAGCTCATCCAACATGCCCTCCGTATCGTCATCCGCGTACTCTTCTGGGCCCATGAGTGGGAGAAGAATATATGGAAGTAGGTTCGCGCCGATAGATGGAGGTGGCAGATTCGGGTCGGGTGATAGATTGGATAGCAGCACTGGGTGTGCAGGGACGTGAAATGCGACATTCTTAATCGCCGATGCTACACCAAGGCGTCGTATGTGCGAGGCGTGATCGGTAAAGACCTGGATCTTGGTGATTGGAATCACGTTGTCGTCGTGCTCCTGAGGCGTAGTGAGGTATTCGCGGCCCTTGGGAAACTTGGCCAGATCAGCGAAGAAGTACGAGAGGTAGTCAAAGTCTGCGTGCTTGTTATAGGCGCCCTCTGCGCCCTTGACAAAGCAGTCCATGAGCTGGTCCATGGCCCATGTCGACTTGGACAGCTCCTTTGGTATGTCGCGCTTCAACTCCAAGACGCGTTGCAGCGAATCCTCCTTGGCCATGTTGGCGAGGAGCATTGCGATCTCGTTCGCATTGGGCTCTTTCGAGTTCTACAGCAAGTCAGTTTCTGCCTGTCCTCTCTACATGTGCGGGGAACTGACATACAGTTATCCGCGATAGTAGCGTCTCGAGAAATTCATCGTCCTTTGCCAGCGCCTTCTGAACCTCGGCGTCTGCCGAGACATTGATGAGAATGGTCAGGGCGTTCTTCGCTATGGGCGCATAGTCCTTGACGAGTAACTTCAGATCCCTGATGGGCTCTAGTTGATTGCGCTTCCACAGAGACGCGTTTCCTTGTGAATATCCGAGGAGGTGTTCGGCCGCTGCATAGTGTGAGATATGTTTCGTAGTGGGGTGGAGGGGTTCGTCTGACCAGTCTGTCTGATCTGCGTGTTGCCGTGATGCAGAAATTCCACGAGCTAGACATGGCGCGTTAGCTGGCAGGAGTCGCAGGTCTCCGAGGTTCTCTTACTCACCTCTTCTAATTCTGACGGCATCGTGGCTGTGGCTGCTTGGTTCCTGCCGTGCGCGATGACGAAGACCCAACTTTTTCTCGGTTGCAATTAAGGTTATCGATAAGCTTAGCGCATCCCGCACCTCCAGGCCTTCGCCACGAGTTGTCGCGAGACGCATCGCATCATACATGGATGCTAGCATCACTGCAGCGAGGTGACACGCGTTGATTGCTTCATCTAATCGATATTGCCCTGCCTATTCTTAACCTTCAATGGCCTGACTCTACCATCAGCTGGCGACCTCCAAGCACTTGGACGCCCAGCGCGGTCGTAGTTCGGACAACTCCAGCACACTGCCCAGCGACCAAGTCTTCTAATCAATCACGTTGCGCATCTTGCCATGTGCGTGATTTTGCGACCACTCTCGGCACCGTTCCTTGGCCAGAGGTCCTGATGTTAGGGGCGGTTACGCGCGACTTGACTCTGCAGCTCGCGAGCTCGTCTTACCGCCGAAAGCTTGGTGGCTTCAAGCCGCAACCCCGCCGAACGCTGATGTGCCAAAATCAACCTGCATCCGCCAGCACTGGCTAACAGTCTCGCGCGCCAGCTAGAAGACTATGTTGTTGAATTCAACTTTCGATTCCAAGAACCGACAAACACCATGCTTGGTGGTAGCAACACTACCAAACAGCAAGCAGGATGGCAGACATGCTCCCCCAAATCCCATGACGGACCGCGAAAGTGCCCTGCTGGCATGGGTTTTGAGCGCTCGAAATAGATCGCCGACTTGCAGCGGGCCGCTGGGCTGGCCACTTGTCACACGCATATGCTGTCTAGTACGCAGGGCAGGCACACATCATCAGCCAATGAGCGCGACATGCCGGTATCGCACCATCTCGAGCTAGTGCGACAGGGTCTGTAGCGAGTGAACAGCGTTGGCGCTTACAACACCACCAGCCAACCACCCGAAATATAACCGCCGCTCATCAACTATGAGTAGCGCCGAGCCTTACAAACCTCTTGATTGGGCCCATCTGACCACCATCTGGCTGCAACGAGTTCTGTCCTGCATGGGAAGCCGTTTTTCTACCGCTATTGCCCTTGATGCATCCCTACAGCCCTTCCGCTGGCTCGGACTACCTCGCAGAATGCTCGTCTTATAGTCGTTATCCCCAGATTACCCGAGACGTCTGCTCGTACGTCCGGTGTTGCTGTTCCCAGTCTTTGTTTGCTTCCATCTACACAGCCGGTATCTGTTTCGTTCTGTCCCGCCAGTTATTTCGGGATACCATTTTTTGAGAGTAGGATTGTAGACATTCATTATGGCTGGACCAGCGCTTCAACTATTCCCTCCGCCTCGTGCTCCAAGACAGACGAGTCCCAACCAGAGACCGTCCCCGCGCACAAAACCAACAAGTCCACAGCCATTGCTGCCCGAGAGTGCAGTGAGCACCAAGTCTCCAGTTGATCTCCACGGGCTCCTCATACAGGTCAACTCTGTCCCAGTCTCTCCGTCCAACCCAATGGCGCCCCCACCGGCCATTGCAGCTCCGCCAAGAGCACATATGCCCAACTCGCAAGCTATAGGCACAACCACACCAACGGGCAGGCCACACTTCGAGCCATCCCCCCAGCAAGCAGCCTCTCCGCAGCTTGAACGTCAAGAAAGCTTTTACCGCATACAAGAGCGTCCTGGTCATGACCAGACTAGCGACCAGCAACGTACCGCGAGTCCAGATCCTACTCGCGCCATCTCACCAGCGTTCTCTGAAGCTCAAACTCTGGTCCGAGCAAATAGCTCCGCCACACGATGCGTTTCACCGCAGGAAGAGATTCCAATGCGATCAATGTTCCCCGTTTATGATCCTACAGTCCCTCTTGGACGTCAACCGTACCAGCCAACGCAAGCATCACCAACACAGATACCCCGAACGCAGATTAGTCGATCGCCGTATTCTTCCGAGTCGTACGTTCCTCACAGCAATGTCCGTTCGAGCAACTCGTCAGCCCCTCCACCGCCAAAGCCCTTCTTCACGCCATCTAGCCTACTCGACAATCTCTGGACGGCCACCAATGGACAAGAAGAGCCGAGTGTACAGATATATACATTGAGAATGCATCGGGCAACTGCATCGAACCCCACAATTACATTTGGTACAACGCCATCCTTACCGTTCTACTCTGTGGCACAGTCGAACCTTGCAGGAAACCACGACGTACCCAGCATTATGAACGAATTGCTGATACAACGACATCATCCAACCCAACCGCGAGTCCTACCCATTGCCCACCTCGACCTCATCGCGCCCCCTTCATTAGACAGTGGAGCTTTCAGTCAACAGCAGCAGGAGGACACCACCATGCTTACTAGCATATACCCCAAACTTGCTGCTCTCCAGGCACTCGATGCGGCTGCTAATTCTCCCGCTGCCTCGCGTCTCGCGCTTTCAGATCCTGGCGCGCAGTCTCCTGCTGCACAACGGCTGGCTGAAGATGTTTTGGCTGGTACTGCACAGCGCGAGTGCTGCGCCCTTGCCTGGACGAGGGACAATCCTCAACAACAAGCGAATCCTTGGGCGCAACACATGCCGTCGGAAGGATCATACCAGTTGCATCATCCGACATTGGGCACGTTTCCCATTTCTCTGGAAGGCGACTGCTCTGTCATCAACGCACCTTCGACCAGACCCGTTACGGCGTTCTATGGACATAACATGCCCATGACGCCGCAGAATACGGGACGGAAGCCCGCTTGCATCACGGTATTGAATCCTTATGTTCTTTCTCCGACGACACCACGGACAAATGCTTTCTCTCCACTACCACCACCTCCACGTTTAGATGGCGTTAACCGACCAACATCCATGACTCCTTCTGAGATGTCGGTTGGCCAGCTTCCTACGACTACAGACGCCACGGCGGATGATGCCATGCTCGCACGTCTCGACTTTGCCAACGATGCCCTAATCCTCAATCTTGGTGCCTTGACACGTTTCGGCAACCCCTTTCTGGTTGACGTTGTAACATCCACGCTCCTGGCCGTTGCAGTGGCGGAAGCTACGCGCGGCCGCAAGGCACGTAATCGAAGCCAAGAGAACTTTGAGCCACCACCACCGAGTTTCACCTTGACACACCAGAAGGAAGACACGGCGAAAGCGTTCAAAGACTCGTTTGTCGAGGGCTTCCAAGGTATTGGCGGAAAGTCACGGCCACCACTCTCCGGCAAAGGGCTAAAGAAGTTTGCTTCGAGCCTGAAGAGTACGACGACGACACGGAGCGAGAGCGCACATGGAAGTTTCGACAAGGACATTGAGCTGGGCGAGTGGTACGGACAGGACAAGCACACCAAGACGAAGGAGACAAAAGCCGAGAAGAAGGCAAGGAAGGCGAGTGCTGATGACGAAAGCAAACTGCCTTTTATCGCCCGCACCGTCATAACAGTGTTGACGTTTGCATTCAAGACTGTGGTGTTTGTGCTGAAGATTGCGTTCAAGGTTGTTGCGGGTGTCGTCGTTATGATTACGCGTAATTTCAGCAAACTATAATGTGGAAGACTGTAGATGGATGGACATGCTCTTGGGACTCGGGGGCGTTTGGTTTTCTTCTTCTGCATGATACCATTCTTACTACGTTCGCTGGATACTACTTAGACCACGCTACATGCGTGGCAGACGGGAACCTAATTTCAATACGATTACATTGATTATATCTCGCTCTTATTATCTGACTTATCAAAAAGAGATTGCTGATAATGGATACTCGGCAAATAAGACGTGGTACGGAGAGCCGTACGAGTAGTTGGTGAGAAGCAATTACGCGACACTTAGCAGCATGTACTCCTCGCTCTCAGGCTCACCCACCAGAGCTTCCAGTATATCATCAGCGTTCTGGAATATATAGCTCATCGGACCTTCGCCATCCTTCAAGTGTAGCGAGCTGCCCGGCAACAGGTCCTTGGCTTTCTGGGCCATGGTAGCAGGACAGTGCTGGTCCTCCCGACCATGCCACAGCGTCAGAGGGACCCCATTCTCCCCAACGTACAGTTGTCCGAGCTCAAAGCCCCAATCGCTGCCGTTCAACTTTGACTCCCAGCCTGCGCCTTCACTCCCCCGATGAAACGATTCCCTGGTCATGGCAACGTAAATGGGCCAGTTCGTTGCGTCTCTAATGGCCTCTTGGTCGCTGGGATGCCGACAACGAATCTCTTTGGCGATTATCTCCTCCAAGACTTTCGGATCGTCATTGCGACTCGCCTTGCCGATGGTATTGTCGAACAAGGTAGTAGCCAGACCAGTCACCCACGGCGCTGCCCAAAGCACGATGCGCGAAGGAAGCGCCATGCCCGCTGTCCCCAACTTGACTGGATATAGCCCACTGACTATACTGGCGCCCACCAGGCGGTCCCTTGATATCTCCTTCACGCAGGCCAGTACATACGGCGCGCCTCCTGATACGCCGAGGACATGGAAGTTGTGGATCTTGAGGTGGTCGGCGAGGGCAAGCACGTCGGCAGGCCAGTCGAGGATGCGGCGGTTGGTTTGGAAGGTCGATAGGCCGCTGCCAGGACGGTCGGGAGCGATGATGCGGACGTTGTGGAGGGCGCAGGCCGAGTGCCAGAGCTTGCCCTCGTAGCGCGACGATTGGCAGCCATGCATGAAGACTATCGTCTTCTGGGGCACGGGACTGCCGTAAATAGCGTAGGACAGGGTACGACCATCTTGGAGCTTCATGCGCTCATTCTCCTGCTGCATCGTAGCCTCTGTGGATGGTGTTTGTTTCGCGGAGGTCGTGGTTGCGTCTTTTTGTTTTTGCAGCCTCTACAGAGGGAGGCGGGCACGAGGCCACCTCACCCTTCGCCGGCTGCGGTAAGCGCGACTGGCAACGCATGGTGAAGGTTGTTTGCCTCTGAGGGATATACAAGCAGATCGACGATACGCTGAGTTGCGCAGAGCGGGGGCGGACACCACGGGGCAAGCTTCATTCCGGCCTCGCTAAGTTGCACTACCGCTACGACGGGCAAGGCCGCCGGTCATCTCGCCCACTAGTTCGCACTTCACATGCTCAGATCAGCGACGTTGCTGGAGAATATCATTAATAGCACTCAGTATTACTCGGTGCGCTTACAAACCCCATAAGGTGGGAGATTGAGGCCGCTCCCATCCTTGGCTACCCGCGCTGTTTCCTAAATTACCACCAAGTGCTCGTAGACGAGACCGGATCCAGACAGTAAGAACCCCAACGCCGCCGTATGCTCCAACCAAAAACCCACACAACTCCTTGCGTCCAAAAACGCTGATGCGCCAGTATCCCCTACTTCCTCTTGTTCATGAAGATCGGACGAAGAAGAGCCTTGACAAACCCTTCCTCTTTTGCTTGATCCAGAGGGAAGATGCGATTCTTGAGGGTATATGTGCGGAAGGTCTTGTAGTTCTTGAAGATAATAATCGGATAGCGCTCTGGGTTGTTCCGATGATCTAGGATGTTGAAGATGTTGACATGGACGCGTGAGAGAGCCTGGCGAAACACGTCAATAACTGGGTCGAAGAGTAGAATCATTCACGTACCTTCCTGCACTGTGTGATGGACGGGGGTATGGGTTCGATCTGGACATCGCGACACAGCTCCTGCCACTTTGCCAGGCTCGACTTGTCGGGGCCGTAGTGGCGTAGTACCTCAAACTCAACCGCGTCGGCTCGGCGTCGCTTCTCTTCCTTCTTGGACCAACCTTGGTGAATGGAGAGCTTGCTTAGCTTGGCTACCAAATCATCGTCAGGGCTCGGGACAAATCCGTGGAACTCGTCTTGTGCGAAATAGTCATGATCTTGATCATCAGAACCGTTGTCGCTGGGTGGGGGAGTGCTGCAATCGCTTGAGGAATCAGAAGCAGCTGTCACGGCTTCAGGTACGATGGACACGCCTCCTTCTGTTCAATGTAAGCACGTCGCTTTGGTGTTGCTCCTTCCGGATTATTACTTACTAGCGCTAGCGCGGTTTCGGCGGGCCATCTTGCAAGGTCGCAGGCGCGGTGTCGATAGTGCACGGCAAGGTGTGCCTAACCCACAGAATGCGGCACTTTGTTCGACAGCGTTGCCCGACGTGTCGCGTTCCGCTAGACTGTGATTTGTGGTGCTCCCAAGGGGAAAGAAAGGCCAGTAAGCGTAGAATGATTGTTGACGCGTCGCCAAGCGGCCGTGAGCCGCTGAGTCATGCGCGCTAAGTAATCCATCTTTAAGGTTCGCTTTCACGCGCACGGCTTGTGGTGTTGCATTTCCTTTTCATTCCTTCCAAATCTAGCATATAGCTGATATGCGCATGCGTCGCCCATCACGGCATCCTCAACAATGCCCTTATGAAACCGTCCTGCTTCGCCCTCTCCCTTGGAGAGATACCGTGGATTGCCGAAGACGATTCCTCCGGTCATCGAACTGATATTCCGTGTAGGCTTGACTTTTAATACGGTATCTCTTCATCACCTCACGTTGGCACCAGAATGCATGCTCAGCAGTTCTTACAAAATTCTCATATTATGTCTCATCGTCATATCTATCTAGAGGTGGTATTGCTGGCAGAACGAAAACTACCATTCGACTTGCAACGCGCACTACACAGTACATGCAGTGTTTTGGAAATAGCTTGACGTCCTGACAATGCCAGGCTGAATGTACCCGTTGTACACGTTTTGACTAACCGTATTGGTCGAGGTTTTCGGCGGAAACTTGAAGCCCGCCGGTAACTTGGCAGATTTCGCTGGAGCCGCTCCTACGGCACGAGGACTAAAGCTCTGCGGCTGAGGTGATCGTTTCACTACGGGCTGCTGCGCAGTAGACTGGGCTAGTAATGAGCTGAGAGGCTTGCAGTTACCGCCGACTCCCTGTAAGGTATTGCACCCTTGGAGACATAGTTGTAGCGGTACACCATCCCCAGTCTGCTGACACGTCGTCGCCACTGTCTGACAGACCAAACTGGCTGGACATCCGTTGTTGACACATCTTTCGTATTTGTTGAAATTGGGCGGTTGTTTGTTGTTCATCAGCCCTACGCTAGTGTTGAGTGAGACTTCCAAGACGTCTGCCAGTTGGACGTCTGAGACTTTGTAGTCGGCAGGTGCTTCACTACTGGGTTTTGGTGGCGGGCTGCGTTGTGTTGTTGTGCGTTTGGAATAGTTTGTAGAGTCGGGCACGCAAAGTGTCGTATCATCCCAAGTGGCTGCAGCCACGTCTCTCCACAATTGGCTCATGTTGTATACATTCTGGGGGGTGTAGTACAACCGACAATCGGATGCTTCGTAGCGAAATTGTAATGGCGTCAAATCCACAGGGCGAATCTGATCACGGATGTTGAACGAGGCGTAGTTCGTGAAAATCCCAGTGTCGTTACGAGACGGAATACTGTTGAAGGCGGCCTCATTACCGACTAGAGTCTTCAGGTTGTTGATGTCGTAATCGATGCGGTTTGAAGTGTAGACAGCAGCTCCGCGGTTGCCACTTGCTGTCTGCATCGGCCCGTGCTGGGGGCGACCTCCGACCGTTATCGTTCGTACGCCTGCCAGCTCCGTCATGAGTTCCACAAACAATGCGCAGGCAGAAGAGCATAGTCCGTCAGTGAGCTAGTCATGGGGTTAGTCGAGTGACGATATGTGGTCTGGCACTGCTTACCAAGACAATCTCGTCGGGGGTCCAGCCAGGGTTTGCAACGACGAAGCTCGAGTTCACCCAAGGCTGGTAAGTCCATCCGAACATGGCATAATCAAAAACTTCGTCGCTGAGGTTGTAGAGTTGCTTTGATCAATGTCAGTAACAATAGTTGAAAAGAAGCCGACGTCCTTACCGTTCGAGAAAATGCATCATTGCGATCCAAAATAGGCCCAAAGTACTCTGCCCACGACGCAAAATTGCGCCCTGTAGCGGCATTGATGCGGTTCACGGCGACCCACTCTGATGCTGCGTACTCTTGAGACTCAAAAGAGTCTGGATCTAGCGATTGCCACCAATCTGTGTACGCTGTGCCAAGAATATCTGCCCACCGATGACTCCTGATGCGGCTTCCTGTGTAAGGGGGCATTTCAGGAAAGATTTGCTGGAAGGTTGTCAGGGCAAGCAAGACCAGCCCGCCAGCATTCTGCTGGAGGTCTATAACCACGCGCTTGATTCCTTTGGCGGTCGCGTTTCCAATGAACTCGTCGATAGCATTGAAGAAGTAAAACACACTAAGGCTGTCTTGATAGAAGCTTGGTATACTGAGAATGCCGGTAGATATGTCATCGAGGATATATCCCGACATGGCACCAGCTCCAGTGATAGACATGTCGTTCTGTACTACTATTGGATCGTTGGGATATGCTCCAATGTCGCCATTGGTGACATTGCACCAATTTACTGCTGGGCCCTCGGGGGTTGAGCAGTCAAAGCCTGGTTCGGGGTCTGGCGCAACTTCGTCCTCTTCAAAAGATATGTTGTAGTCCGCGGGCCACCATGGAGGTGAAGGAACGGCATTGGGGTCGAACTCAGCGGGTATCAGACCAAGAACAAAGTAGTTGTAAAAGTCTCCCGGTGTAGTCAAAGGGCCGGTAAGGCCAGTCTCTGCGTACAAGGCAAGCCAAATGGTATCTAGAGATGTATTGTTCTCAAAGGTGAAGGTTAGGTTAGCTCCTGGGTATAGCGGCAGGCGCTGGAACACGCTGAGGTATCCCTGTATATCCTTGGCAGGACTACTCAGGAGGGAGTTCCAATCAGCGTGCGGCTCAACGTAACCATCCGAATTAGGTGCCATCAACGTCGTCAAGTATTCGATAGCATCGATGCCATTGATCTTGGTGACTGGGGAAGCTTCGTAACCTTCTTTGGCAGCTGCGAGTACATCCTCTTTCAGGTAGACCTTTGGCTCTTCTGAGCCATTCTCCGAGAGAGATACAAGTGTGTACGGACTGGCAAATCTGAAGGCGGACAGAACGCCTGCATTCAGTGTGACGTGATTGTCGTGGATGCGGCTAATAAGCAGCTGCACTTGCTCCTCGAAAGCATACTGGGTTGTGTATTTACCTGAGACGATGTCGGCTCGGATGTTCTCGAGCTCTTGTTGTACGTCGACCGGTGGTTGTTGATACCCATCTGGAGGGTCGTTCAAGTATCGTAGCGTGCTCTGGAATTGCAAAGTGTCGTTGTAGTAGTCGATGAAACGAGAGGCGACGTCTGCATGGAAAGGCACTCTCCTGATGCAATCGTAGACATCAGATGCGGCGAAGATGTAAACACCTACTGACCGTTAGCTATCATCTGCACTGGGCCAGCAATAATGTCGCACCTTGCGCTGCTGCAGAGATGACACTCAAACATGGCAGTTCTGATGATGAAGTATCCTGACGCTTGGAAAGGTGGCTAGAGAATGATTGAGGCGCAGCACGGCAAAAGATGGCCAGCTGGATGAAGCAAAAACACAGGGCAAAAGACAGCATTATGACGCGGCTGGAAGTACTTGAAGATTCAAGGAAAAACTTCGGAACGTTGAAAAGGAGGGTGCTGATATCCGGATTATTTCCAGCTGCGCGTGTTGCGACTGGATATATACGAATATGGTCGGGTCCATGTCTATGAGGCTTACAGTGTGTATTGGTAGGGAACGTTCTGGGGGCCTGAGAGAGGGTTCGGGCAAGAAGGTGACGGTATCATCTACGCAGGTGCACCTGGATGCAAGGGTTGAAGTCATCAAAATCGGGAGAACTTGTGTGTGCTCTAGGTTCTGAATGGCAGGTGCGGCTCACGTCAGGTCGCCGACAACCCAATGATGATTGCCAACGCAGGCCTCCCTGAGACCCAAGACGATTCTCCATACCCGTGGTCGCCGACGTTGCGGGAAGGCTGAAAATGGAGCGCCCACAAGGCTGGACCCTTGGGGGCTAAAAACAGACTGACCAATCACGACACATCACTCCTGGCCCCCACGCAGCTTGCCTAGGTATCCAAGACGGCCAGATTTCGCCGTGCTCATGCCTGTCGGGTTTTCATCTGAGCAAGCGCCTCTGTTTCAGCCTGCATAGTACTGACGAGAAAACTGTGAGGCTACCTAGGTATGCCTGGGAGATTGGAGCCTGCCCATACAGACCTATCAAAAAACGAACAGTGCAAATGCGAGAGGCTGCAAGGGATACCATTTTCGCAACTTCCGCCGTACGAATTTGTTGCATCTGTCGTCGAGAGAAGTTTGCCACAATCGGACCTCAGACCGCGCTTTTCTCTATCCTCATCAGGCAGCAACGTAAGTACTGCTGAAGGACCGCCAGCTCGATGCATCATGGAATGGGAGAAACAAGACGAGCCGTTTCCAATACCAGTTGATATCCACGAAGCTCTGTTTCGAAATACGCTTCAAGACGCTCGTTACCAAGCCTGGACGCACATAGGTCGCTGCTGGCAGTTGCATATCAGCGGAGGGCCAGGGAGTGGCAAGGTCAGTTTTCCAGATCGAGCATCCACAATACTCAATGCATGGCACCAGAATTATTGACTGACTTTGTCAATTTCTAGACTACACTCGCAGCTCTGATCGCGAAACAGTTAAGGAGAGATAGCACCGCTCCTGTCGCACTTCTCCATGTACTCGATAACGAGCCGTCCAGTGCGCAATCGCAGGATGGCACAGCGTTTCACGATCGTCCATCACATTCGGAGAGTACTCTCGGCTTTGATGGATCTCTCGGAACGGGAGTTATAAATGTGTCGCCGTCAGGGACAGACCTTGAAGAGTTCTGCACAAGGTTGACTGGCCAACTCTCGAAATCGCATGGATTTTATCTCATCGTGGATGGCTATGATCGGATACAATCCTCGATGCAATACAAGTTGCAGCAGAACTTCCGTCAACTCCTGTCCCAAGGATTGAGGGTGCTGCTTTTCAGTGCGGTGTCCGAGCTCGACGCCTTTCCACCTGCCTGGCCTGTTGATTGCGACAGGTGTGGACGTGGGAAAGACGAGAATGACGGCCTACAGATCTACTGGGCATGCGACCTGTGCCCTTGTGATCTTTGCGATGCGTGCAAAACTGCCGGTATCCACTGTGATGACCGTCAACATCCAATGTATGAGCCGTACAACGTGGTCAACATGAGGCTTGTTACAGTACCCTCGGAGCTGAGGTCCTTTGTGCGGACTGACTTGATGGTTGAGTATGGGTCAGAAATAGACGACGACGTTGTCGAAGCTGTCTGCGAGCCCAGTGACGGCAACGTGAATCTCGCCAAGCTACGCCTCGACCAGATTCGTGACCTTGATTCGCCTTCTGACATCTTGTCGCCTACTGATCGTCTCCCCCGGGAGGTAGTCGCATTCTTCGATGCAGAGATCAAGCTCATCAATATTCTGGAGCCATCGCAGAGGTACCAAACGCTGTTGGCCATCATAGCCATAGCAGCGGCTGGAGGTTGGATGTCGGCCGTTGGACTTGAAGAGCTTCTGAGTTATACGAATAGCTCCGAAACGATCTGCAACGATGGCTCTTATCCTCTGGTGCGTCGTGTGTTGAGTTCGGCCCGTGGGCTACTTTCTTCACTTATCTTTTATGGCGACTTGCCATCTGGGCAGGAAGAGTCGGACAGACATAGGATTGCTCTCTACATTCGCGATCTAGGCTGGTATGTCCGCGAAGACTATAACCAGGATCTAGTCCTAGCCAAGCAGTACCTGAGCCAAGCTGTTGCAGGGGAACATGGCTTGGATCGCAGCAACAGTTTCGAACAAACCGTCAGCGAAAGAAAGAAGGAAGCTGGTGGGCCCAATGACACAAAAAATGGAGCCTGGAAGCCAGACACAAAGCCGAACAAGATCTCTAGTAGCAGTATTATTGAAACAGTACTGCGAGAACCCGAGAGTATATGTGCACCTTGCCAGAGAGATATACTCCAACCAAGGTCGAACTTGGGAGTAAGAACCTGGTTAAACTACGATCGGAACCAGGATCGGAGGACGTACTGTCAATTCTGTCGTTACGCCTACAGCGTGATGATTGATAGGGAATTAAACGTGCTGGACCTTTATTGGACAAGACGGACGATGGGTCGCACTTCCAACTCTAACAATCACATGGTTGTGGCTGTGAGGCACACTGTATCTCCTGCACAAACATTATTCAGGAGGTTCGTCTTTATGCTGAAGTCGGAACTCGGGTATCTGCCGGATCCTGATCGTCTGGGTGATACGACTACCCTGAAACACACTGGCAAACAAATCCAAAAGTGGCTGGAAACTTGCAAAGCAGAGCATACCCACTGCAATCACAACAAGGCGCAACTGTATGTTCCCAAACGCCTTGTGGACATTGACACAGGTGACTCCGACAAGCTGCGAGTCATCGGAAAGGAAGAAAAGGAGGAGGGACCGTATGTCACTCTGAGCCACAGCTGGGGGCGCAATCCTGACTTCCTGACGCTCACCACGAAGGAGAAAGACAGGCTCATGAAGCAGGGTTTCTCCATGAAAGAACTCAGGAACAAGAACTTCGAGCAGGCTATCGAAGTTGCACGACATCTTGGAGTAAAGTACATTTGGATCGATTCCTTGTGCATATGCCAAGCTGGTAGAGATAAGGACTTTAGGGAGGAAGGACAATACATGCATCTTGTCTACCAGAATTCCTTCTGCAATATTGTTGCTGCGGACTCAAGGGATGGTCAGGGTGGTCTTTTTAGAGATAGAACCGCCGAACCGTTGCCAGGTACAGATATAAGAGGATCCTGGATGGTACTAGACAAAGAGCTTTGGACAAAGCAACTGCTCCAGAGCCCCATTTATACGCGTGGCTGGGTATTCCAAGGTAAGCTAACGAATTGACTCGATCTATCACATACTGATCTTGTATAGAAAGAATGCTTTCCCCTCGAATTGTTCACTTTACACGCTCTCAAGTATTTTGGGATTGCAGCACAGTCAGCGCATGCGAGACCCTTCCAGATGGGCTGCCGTTCCCCCTCTCCGCAATAGCTACAACGGATCGTCGCTGGCGTGGCCGCCTGCAGCGGAAGAATTCGGAGCAGGACAGATCTAGCCTTGCTGTCGAAGACTCTTTAGAAAAGTTCTGGAAAAGCGCCGTCCTCAACTACACTTCTTGCGAATTGACAAACCAAGCCGATAAGATGTTCGCAATCTGGAGTGTTGCCAAGCTGGTTCGAGACAACCTACCCGATCAATATGGTTGCGGACTCTGGTCAGTCGCCTTGCACGAGCAACTAGCATGGCAAGTCAAAGTCATGAAACACGGTGCCAGAATGGACGTTTTGCAATCAGTATTCCCCAGCTGGTCGTGGGCTTCGGTAAATGCACCCGTCCTGGTACAGGATCGTATCGTGGCAAAGAGGTGCTATACTGTTAAAAATCACAAGGGCGCCGCGCTTAGCTTCAGCGACTTCAAAGACAAAGCGTTGATGAGGGATATGCAGCCTGAATTCTCGGCGTCTGATTCGCTTGCAGTTAGAGGCCACCTTGTCCGTGGGCGATTGGCGAGAAGTGCACGCGATGAAACATATACATTTCAGAGCGTAGAAGCTGGTTCTTGGCAAAAGTACGAGGTCATCACTGACGAGAAACTTCCTGAAGCCCTGTTCAGAACGTGCTTTTATCTAATGCCGCTCGTAGCTCGCAAGACGAGCGACTCTGGGATTGCGTATGCTGGCAGCGCCCTTGTACTCACTGCCACTGAGGACTACCGGCAACTAATGCGTTCGAGGCTAACGAAACGACTACTTCATCTAGTGGGGCTCTATCAGCCTCACTCAGATAGAGGTACGCCACATGCAGATCGAAATTCCGAAATGCGAAAGCTACGTCGAAGTGTTGATGCTCTGAACGCGTGCCTTCACAAGATGGCGAAGCAAGACAGGGAACTACCCCTAAGGGCAGGGAATGCATTCCGCAGGGTCGGTGTTGTCCAATTCCATGATATCCCTGCAGAAGAATGGGCCTGTATAAGGGCACACGAGGAGACGTTGATTTGGTTGGACTGATTTTTAGGGATTGTCTAGATTATATCCAAATCCTGATGGTCTGTGAGACTTCCAACTTTAGAGACTCGCGCGTATATACAATGACCCATATAATACTAACAATGATATGACAGTTGCTACAACTTGGACAGCAGAGCAGACATGAAACCTCCACCTGCTTTGGCACAATCTCTCGGGAAGGTGCCCATCTTGTAAATACTCAAATGAAGTTCGCGCATAGTCTTGTATGTGACGATCTTGATCTCTGGGTTGCGCATGTGGTCGATGACACTGTAGAGGTTGACCTTGAGGGGTCGAAGAGCCTTTTCATAGTCAGCAGCGTACTTTGGTAGTGACTGAAACTTGGAAGTCCTACCTTCTTGGCTTGTGCAACACTACACGGAATTTTCTCAATACCCATCTCGCGACACAAGTACTGGTAACCCTCTAGTTTATTGACGTCCTTCGAATTCCAGAACGCGACTTCAAGGCGAAGCAACGCGACCATATTGTGACGTTTGATTTCTCCATTCCAACCTTTGATGCGAGCTAGGCGTTCGAATTCCTCCTTGAAGGGAGCACTTGGGTTGTGCACGAAGCCAGAGAAACCATACCAAGCCGGATTTCGTATTGGACCCCAAGCCGGAGTATGCCAATCGGTATCAATGTCTGCAGCCGTATACTCGGGAACATGCCAGTCGTAGCTGGGAAATCCGGCACCACCCCAGAGTGCTCCTGGAGACTTGACTGTGTCGAGAGGTAAAACGGTGTTTTGTGAGTCTGTGTTATCCCAGGATACCGTGATTGATGGAGACTGTGGACCAGCTGAGACCCAAAGATCTCCACCTTCGCAAGACGGATCACTGTTCAACGACCTTACACTGCGAAAAGAGTTCGCCCTTGAGGTACGTGAAACGACCGAGAAAGACGACGCACCCGAACCAACTGAAAGCTTTCGTACATGATCGGTGACTTCGAGGGTATCAATTCGACTAGCCAGATCCGGATTTGCGGTCGAACCTGTTGCTCTTGACCTATCTAGACAGATTTATTAGTATTTTTTCTCGCTTTGCATCTGCGCTCTTCAACTCCACCTTGGAATATGAACATGGTACGAGATGACGTGGGCTGTACTCACTGTGAGCTCCCCACAAGTATGTCTCGTTGAAGCACTCTTTCCAGTAATGGCACCAATCATCACTCCCGCCAATCCATCCTTTCGCCTTCGCCAAGCGCGCGAACTCGGCTTTGGGTGAGTTGTCGAAATCGACGACATGACCAATGTCCTCGGCCCATACTTGTAGAAGGGCTATCTGAATTTCGGGAGTCATTGTGACAGTGGCAGTGTAAACTGACGCACGATGGCGATTGGGAACTTTTGTTGCGATTTTTTCAGACTGTTTCTATTAGTGTAGTGGGGATTGTTTGTTGGAAGGGAGTCAGTGAGACACGACGAAGAAAAAAGCTGCGGGGGCGCGTGAAATAGTTGAAAGGTCGCTGTGCGGGCAAATGAGGGGCTGATTTGAACTCTACCTAGGTACCTTCTAAGGCTGATTCTGAATCAATTACACGCGCTCACACGTGGTTATGAACGTAGAGAGCCTATCATGGTAAGCGCTTGGGCCGGACTACGGTACGTATCAAAGTACCGGGACATTTAGAAATCACCGAATTGTAAAAGAGCCGTAAGATATCTGGCATGAAGAAGGGATGGTGATGTATCGATCACTCGTATTACAGCACTATTGGTCGCTTGCGTTTGATAACCTACAGAATGGCAAGTTTGTCCAAGAGATTAATAGATACTTCTACGCCGCGACACATTCGAGTTACCCTAGTCGCATACCTTTCCTCCACGTATACAATCCACACAACCTGGTTTTGAAGCAGATACGACTCCTAGCACCCGAGATCAACCTCTAAACGGACTTCTTGGGCAGTGTCTTCCTTGGTTGTTTGGCCGCTTGCCTGTTTCCACGTTTGCGTTTCTTGTTACCAACGATCACATTCTCCTTGTCTTCATGTGAAATTCGTGGCAACTTGGTAGAGTCAGAAACTTCCTGGGCCTTTCGTCGGCTCGTAGCTGCGCGAGTGCGTCCAAGACTGTCGATCAGTGCAACAGGCTTCTCGGAGATGACCTTGGAAGCTGGAAGCTCAGCGGAAGCATCGCTTTCGTCTGCGCTGTCGTCTGCACTGCTGTACTCGAAATCGTCTGGAGTATTCACTGCGATGCTGTCTGCTTCCTCGTTTTCAGGTTCTACCTCGCCGTCATAGTCGTCTTCCTTGCAGTCCTCGTAGATCTCGAATTCAGGGTCGGCATATCGCTTGGCCGCTGTCTCAAGTTCTGCCTCTTCGCGAGCGCGCTCGAGCGTAATTTTGAGTGGTTTGATGGGAAACCCGTTTGGCTGCCGCAGTTGAAGCTCGGTTTTACGGTAGCGAGCTTTCGAAGCACCGTAGTTCCAATTTGTGTTTCTAAGAGTGGGCATCATGAGCTCGCTACTAGAATGTGAGCCTGGCATTCAAAACGGTATCTTGGAATGCGCTTACCCTTTCGCTGATCCACCAGAAAGTACAGCAGGATCTGAAAGCGCTGCGCCTGAGTCCAGACGAGGCTCCTCGTGCGTCTTCTCTGGTACTCGTTTGCGTCGAACCATCATGTAATATGCTGCCTCTGATTGATTGTAGCAGCGTCGATGCGTCGGCAAGTAATGCTTGAGAATCGCGAAGAGGATGCGAGTACTAGAGTCGTGAGTGGGGATTGGAAATAGAACAGCCAAGCGAGCGGATGTACAAGGAGAGTCTTGGTGAGTTACCGCATGAAATTTTGCAGCAAGCAGGCCAAGCCAGTACGCAGTGTCCAAACAGCGCGTTGTGGTGAAGGTGAGAGTGAACGTGAACGTGAACGTAGGATCGACGCTGTCGTCTGTGATCAATATACGCACAACATGGTCGTCAGGAAAGAACACCCAAGGTTCCCTGACAGTCGTTTCTCTCATAGATCATCAAAATCCCAGCTGCCCACTACGAAGCTTGCGCTAGATTTCGCGACGCGCCTGGATACCTATGTCGAAGCTCTGTCTACTTGCGGAAGTCCAGTGACACAGAGTCCACATCTAATATTGTCTGTGAGGCAGCTAGTTGTGTAACATATTTCATCCGACGGGTATGGACTTGTAGAGCCATAGAAATGAAGTAAATAGTTCAGCATATATGCTCATAAGATACTTGGTTTCAGTAAACGTAACGAGGAAAGGATAAGACTGTGTCGGAGACGATGGTGTTGAGGCGCGCAAGCTTGGACATGCTTCCACGGCAGAGCGCGACGCGCGAGGTACGCGAATCATTTCCTAATTTGGCGGCGCCCTCCGCGCTTCTAGCTTCGTAACGACAAGTCGTATCGTGGCCCCAGTATCGCAAAAATCGACAAGTCGTCACAGGCCATGGCAAGGAATCGCATCACACATGATCAGCAACGAGAAACACAAGTATACAATGTAAGCATGCGTTCGAGCGATGCCTCATTCATACTACGATTGTAAACAAGACCCCTCCGCGGTCCAGCGAAATTGAACATCGAAAAGCTTGTAGTGAACTTGCCGCACGACAGGGATCTGACACTGGGCTACGATACCATCAGCGTACGCACCGTAGGCTTCGGGCACTCGGCTGACTGCGGTACAGCCGTTTGAGAAGATGCCCCACAATTCGTAGAATCAGTTTCTACTGCTTGTCCATCCCTAAGCGCTGTATCATGCAACGTCGTCGGCATGTCGAGCTCGCGCGAGTTCCTTGGGACGACAGCTACGTAGTCCAGATTGCGTGAGGAAGCTGACGGAGAAGGACTGACATAACTTTCTCCGACGTCGTCTTTACCATTTCTGGTATGATTGTGCTCCATGACAGGCGAGGAAGTGTTGGAGAGCTCCGGCGTGGGTGGCGCGAACTGTGAGTGCACAGGTGTAGCTGTTTGCCTGAGGGAACATGCCTCAGATTCCAACTCACTCGTCCTGCCGTACGCTTCCATTTGTGCAGTAACCTTTTTCAGCTTTCGAATATCGCTTTTGTATCCCTTGATGTCAAGCTTGAACAGAATGATCTCCCGGACATAGAAGTCTATCTCCTTTCGCAGAGTTTCCATTTGCACATCCGGGCTGTCAATAAGAGCCTTTCCATTCTTCTTAGACTGCTCTCTTCTTAGGCGCTCATGGAGCCTGTCCATCCACCTATCGATGTCCTCCCGTCTAGCAAGCGAGGTGAGCTCAGGCCACGAGTCTGCTTCCGTGGCTATGTGGAGCTTCATTGCCGCATTTCGCCTTATTTCCGCTTGCAGCAAGAGCTTGTGATGCTCTAGCTGCTTCTCTATGGCACGAAGATCTCTATCCTTCTCTTCAATAACCGACTCGCGGTTCAAGACAGCATTTCGAAGCTGTCTCATGTATGTATCGGTTCGGTGTGCCTCCCGTGATTGATCCGGTATCTCCAAACTGACAGCAGGTGTGCTGTGACCCCGTCCAAGTTGGGGGGATGTCTGCCGCAGTTGCTGCAGCTCTTTCTCCAAATCTGCAATGTAGGAATCCTTCTCTCTGACTTGGTCTTGCAGGTGCGCGACGTGCGCGACGAACGCAGCTAGCGTTGAATTCTCTTGAGAGTCGAGCTCTGAACTGGTAGGAGAAGCTCCGGAGAAGCCTGCGCTCCTATCAATACGAGCACCGAATGTTGTTGGGTCCGCGCTTGATGGTACTTGGGATTTAGGAGAAGAAAGGTCGAAAGGTGATTTATCGTTTCTCAAATTCGAAAGCTGTTCTTCCGCATCGAGTCGCTCCGTGTTGGCAATCTCAAGACGGCTCTCAAGGTGATCGATGGTATTTTGTAGTGCTTGCATAGATTTGGCAAGCTTGTCGGCGTGCGTCGCCTTATCCTCGAACTCGGCACATTTCATCTCAGTCATTCCGAGTATGTTACGAAGCTCCCTTTCGCTTTTCTTTGAGTCGTTCAACTTCGCCATCAGAGATTCAATTTGCTGTTGAAGAGCAACATTGTTTTGTTTGTATTGATTGAGCTCCGGAAGTAGATTTCGCGTTGTCGTTTCGGGTCTACGGGTGCTGCTAAGCTTCCGCTTCAGATTGTCCTAGTGGTCCAAATCAGTCATACATCTCACATGCAGCATACGTAGATCCCTACCATCTCAAGGCTGGCCGCTAAGCGTTGAGGCGATCGCTGTTTGCCCTCAGATTCGATCGAACTGGTAGACACGGTATCCGCTGTAACCTGTGCGGTTTCGTGAATTGGTGTGTGCGGTGTTGCTGTGGTGTACAGGGCAGATGGGGAGTTATTGCCTGACGCTGCATACACTTAGCAAACTGAAACGAAGCGGAAAATCGCAATGGTAGGCTTAGCAAGGGTTAATGCTTACCGTGGTGCAGACCGTGCTTACCAATCTGCTCTTCAAGCGCTCGAATGTGATTCTTCAAGGACGCAACTTCCACCGAGTGTGATTCTCTGAGGCTTGCAACGTGCGACTCGTACGACGATCCTAGACTGGTAGACTGGGACTGGAATGTTGAGATTGTTTGATCCTGTGTAGCGATGTTCGCCTTGAGTTCGTCGGTATGTTTGCTGCCAATTGCCGGGGAGTTGGATGCAGAAGATGCCTATGTATAGTCAGTATTTGGGTAGAATGCACACTGGACTCTTGAAAAGGCCCGATTTTGGCCATTGCAAAGCAGAAGAAACGGCGTGTTGATGGACCCGACGATCACGGTTTGTACAAGTGCCGCCCGCGTGGTATTGGAGATGTGAAACATGTCACCACTTCCAGGCTTCCGATCCGGGAATACAACAAGACATTGCTAGCGAAAAAGCCTGATGCCATGGCTGCATGGCAAGGAAATACATCTAACTCAGGCATGCATTGTCGCATTATGGTTGGAAATGGAATACAAAGAACTTCTGAAACTGTTTCGTTATGCGGTATTGTTTATCCAGTAAACACACATCTATCAAGAAACAAACGGCACTCACCTCGTTTTGACTGCGGCGACGCTTCCCAGCATCGCGGTCGCGCACTCTCTTTCCCTGAACAAGCCACATCTGACTGAGACCTTGCATACTGCCTTTGTTCGTCGAGGCTTTTCCGTGCTTGGATGAAAGAGATGTAATCAAATCCGGTCTTGAACGTCTCCGCATTCCGGCTTTCCTCGAGGATCTGCTGTCAGTCCCCATGGAAAGGTCGGCTTGAACGATTTTGGTGGGTTGAAGTTCATCACCGCTGCGAATGGTCTTCATTATGCTGTATCGCGAGCTCAGTTCTGGAACGGACCGGGTATGGTTCAGTTGGGTCAGGACCAAGTCCAAGGCGTCCAAAGCGGCACTCTCTTGACTCAAGTGCTTATCGGGTGGGTGGCTGTCCCTTCTAAAGATTTGGGTTGTCGGGCGGGCGGACACGGGAGTTGAAGATGATGGAAATCCTTGATTCTCTAACAAAAGAGACCCAGGTAGTTCTGCAGGTAGCTCTGCAATTGAAGGAACTGAGGCGGAGCGTGGCCGACGGGGAAGAGGCTTTTGTAAAGTTGTGGCCCTCGAGCATGGAATAATACTGGGTGCTGGCGAGCGCAACATATCGGTAGACGGAGAAGGTAGGATCGCCGCAGCACCAACGGCAGGTGTGCTATACTGAGATGTGACAGGACTGCAGACATTTTGCTTGTCGTCGGATGGAAGGATGGTGAGGTTCGCTGGCCGCCGCTTTTCGACGTTCAGGGTGGGCTAGAAGAGATGGTCAGCGAATGGTCAAGGTCCACAAGACAGGTGCAGACGTCGAGTTGTATGCAGCGGCAGATTGTTGTTGTCTACAGGTCGCCTTGTTCTGCATGAGACATGGTCGGATTTGCCGGCACACTGACTTGTTTTCCTGTCCATCATCCTACCTTGGCTTCATAGTCGTTGGGCTCGGGCTCAATTGAGTCAATCGACAGCAACCCTCCTGTGCGATAGTATGGCTCGGAGCTAGACTGGCGTTTCGACCAGGACAGAATGCGCTTGGTCGGCATTGCGCGATGTTTGCGCACCCCGCACTCAGTGGTAGTAATACAGCAGAGACATGAAGATGAGGTGAAAGCGTGACGCACTCGGGCTGCGGTATGGCGCGAAAAGAAAGATCAGACGGGGATGCGGTGGCTAGAAGGTTTGCAGCCACTCCAACAGTGGTTTGACTACGTTTGCAAGGCGTCCACCTTGGGTTCATAACGCCTGCTGTCATGTTTCGGGGCTGCAGACCACGCCGTGCCTGCCTGGATCCGGGTGAAGACGCAGCTGACAGGGGGCCAAATGGACCGACTCGTTGGGAGAGACAAACGGATGCTCCTTGCATATCGTATACATAGGCGCCTTGGAGTCCCATAGTGGCGCCGTCGTGAACGTGCAGCGAATAGACGAGATGAGGACGAGGCGCGGTAGCGCGACGCCGTGACGAAAGCGCAGGAAGCTCAGGCCTCCCTCTTGTCTGGGGAAGTCGCGACCGAACAGCTGCCCTGCTTGGCCGGCGATTGCGTGCTAGTTGCCATCCTTCCTGCTCTTTCTGCTCTCTTGTGCACGCCCACTGCTAATTACGGTGTAATGGTCTAGCCGGCTACCACCGCAGTGCAGGCGACTTGGCACAGCCCCCACGACGCCCGTTCGCTGAATCCACTCTCTCACTCTGCACTAAGCAAAAAGTTGGGATCGTCATTGCGCCCCCAAACACCCGACACTGCGCCCCCGCGCTTCTCACCACCCGGCCCCAATATGGCGAGAGACCTGTCGCCCTACAGTGCGCGACGACTGCTTACCCAGCAATTGGTCCACGGAAAGACTGCCTCGCCCCCAGCAGTCTCGAGCAGGAATGAAAGCCCGAGCAACTTCTCAAAACATGGGTCAGAACGCGTTGGAAAAGAGCCTTCGGTAGCATCGGGTCGCCGATCGCGGAGCAGATCGAGAGAGAGAAAGCCCAGGATCGTATCGAAAGACGACAAATCGAAAGACGACAAGCCAAGGGAAGCGGCCACCGAGCTCGGCGCCGTTCGCAAGCGGGAACAGTCGCCGGAGCCATACAGGAAGCCGCGAGACTCGTCCAGAGATAGGAGGCGCGACGGTTCGCGAGAGCCGAGGAAAGATCGGTCCAAGGACAGGCGACGCGACAGGTCACGAGACAGGCGACGAGACAGATCGGGCGACAGGAAGAAAGATCGTTCGAGGGACAGGCGGCGCGATCGCTCACACGACAAGGACAGAGACGGGGACAGGCACAAGAAGCGCGACCGCTCCAAGGACAGACACAGTCGGCGAGATCGCTCGCGCTCCAGAGACCGACGAAGAAGAGACAGGTCTAAGCAAGGCCGTCGTTCACGCTCGCCTATACCATACCGTTCCCGCAAACCGCGTACTCGCTCGCCCTCCGCGTCCGCATCCCTTCCACCCAAACGTCGCCGTCGCACACGCTCCCCGTCGCCTTCGCGCTCACCTTCTCCACACAAGCGAGCTAAGAAACCGCTACCGTCACAAGAAATCTCTTTCCGCGGGCTGGACGACTCCGCTCAACCGCCCTCGAAATATGGCGGTGCACCACCCGACAAGGAGAAACCCAACTTCAAGCCTACGGGCGCGCTAGCCAAAGCTGCCAACCGCGTAGAAGGCACCAAGATTTCCCTCAAGTACCACGAGCCACCCGAGGCACGAAAACCACCCGCTTCCCAACCCTGGCGCATCTTCGTGTTCAAGGGAGACGATGTAGTAGATACCATTGAGCTATGGCAGAAGAGTTGCTGGCTACTGGGTCGATCACATGAAGTCGTCGACTACGTCCTCGAGCACCCTAGCTCGAGTGGACAGCACGCAGCCATCCAGTTCCGGTACATACAGAAGACGATTGAAGACGAGTTCGGCGTGAAGAGCCAACGAGGAAAGGTCAAGCCGTACATTATCGATCTGGAAAGCAGTAATGGCACGGAGCTGAACGGCGACGATCTCGAGGCGAGTCGCTACTTTGAGCTCAGGGACAAGGACATAATCAAATTTGGAGGGAGTGAGAGGGAGTACGTCGTCATGCTGCCACCAGCAGATGCCAAGTAGGAAACGAGGACGGAGATGGCGAATGAAGAAAAGGCTAGCATCAGCGTGATGACACATGGTGATGTTTCGTAGTAGTCTCTATGTAATACGAGAAACAAAATCTGAAAAATATTTACTTTACAACCGATGCACTCATCCTGTTGCTATATGCGTTTCCTTCGAATTCATGTTGAAGAATCCAGTTACATCGAGTACCAAGTGGTAGATAGCTATAATTGAGCTTCTACTGAACTTAACAGGAGAAGACTTCGTGCCATGATCTCATCATCTCGGAACCACCATGTCGCAACTGGCTGCTCGACCCGTCTCGACGCGTCCAATCAGGTTCAGGGTCCAGTGTACGACAAGGATGCCGCCCCTGCCGACTTGGCAGGAACAGCCGTCATCAGGCTCCCCACAGTTCGTGTACGGCGGAGACACCACCTTGCGCGTTCAGCTTCTTCGTTTCTCTTAACCCCCTTTTTACTTAATTTTTGTAATACACCATGGCGCTCTTGCGACGCTATGGGCTCTACACAGTCCTCGCCCTGGGCTTCATCTACATGCTCTGGTCGCTCAGCTTCCCATACGAGCAACCTGGCGACGTGCCCGTAAACGGCAAACCAGACCAGCAAAGCCCCCAGCCACAAAGAAATCAAAAGTACAAGTCCTTTGATTGGGCAAAGGTGCCCTTTCAAAATCGCATCGAAAACCCTACACCCCTACCGACCGGCAAACCGAAAGTCTTGCCGCCGATACAGTTCAACTTTGGCCAGGAGGATGCTACAGCCAAGAACATCCGCGAAACAAGAAGGGAGGAGGTCAAGAAACAATTCCTGAAGTGCTGGAAGAACTACAGACGCCTTGCATGGATGCACGACGAGATACGACCCATCAGCGGAGAAGTAGCCGACCACTATGGAGGATGGGCCGCCACGCTCATCGACGCGCTCGATACTCTATACATAATGGGCTTTGAGGAGGAGTTCTCTTCCGCTATCAAGGATGTTGAACGGATCGACTTTGGATACACCGACTTGGATAGAGTCAACGTGTTTGAGACAAACATCCGACATCTAGGCGGCTTGCTGTCAGCGTTTGAGCTGAGCGGGGATAAGAGGCTACTCAACAAGGCGAAGGAGGCGGGCGAAATGCTGTACCATGCGTTTGACACACCCAACCACATGCCCATCACACGATGGCAGTTCCGCGCCGCGGGCGAGGGCAAACCACAGGTAGCGGATGAGCAGGTCCTGCTCGCGGAAATCGGAAGTTTGACGATGGAGTTTACGCGTCTTTCGCAGTTGACCGCCGACCCGAAATGGTACGATGCGGTCAACAGAGTGACGAAGGTCCTTGAAGAACAGCAAGACAAGACCAAGCTTCCAGGCATGTGGCCAATCGTTGTCAACGCTCGGAAGCCAGAGTTTACCGGCGACAGCGGCTTCACCCTAGGAAGTATGGCTGATTCAACGTATGAGTATTTGGGCAAGCAGCATGCCTTACTCGGTGGCCAGGATTCCGTCTACCGCAAAATGTACGAGAAAGCTATGGACACTGCATCCAAACATGTCTTGTTCCGGCCATCCACTCCTGAGAACTCAGACATGCTCATGTCGGGATTCCTCCGCGCTGAAAGTGGCCATTCATACCTGGACCCGGAGATGCAGCATCTGGCTTGCTACACAGGTGGCATGTTCGCTCTAGGTGGAAAGCTGTTCCAGAACAATGAGCACGTTACGATTGGTCGCAAATTGACGGACACGTGCGTATGGGCGTACATGGCATCCCCTGCAGGTATCATGCCCGAAGTATCGCATCTTCTCAAGTGCGCAAACACGACAACCTGCGTATGGGACGAGAAAGAATGGCTAGACGGAATCGTTTCGCGAACATCTGAGAAAGCAGAAGAGAAGGATCCGATAAAGAACATTGCAAACCTTCGCCTGCCAAGTGGCTTCACCAGTGTCGATGATCGGAGGTACATTCTCAGGCCAGAGGCCATTGAGAGTGTGTTTATCATGTACCGCCTCACAGGAGAGCAGCAATGGCAGGCCGCCGCATGGGATATGTGGACGGCTATCCAGCGCTCTACCGACACCGACATTGGTAACTCAGCATTGATAGACGTATCGGCTGACTCCCCACCGAGGGCGGATAGCATGGAGGCAAGTCATCTCGTCAGAAAACATCGAACATACACTAATGCGCAAACAGAGCTTCTGGATGGCGGAAACGCTGAAATATTTCTACTTAACGTTTAGCGAACCGAACGTCATCAGCCTGGACGACTGGGTGTTCAATACCGAGGCCCACCCATTCAAGATCCCGAAACCCTAGGCATCGTAATACTCGGCTCAAAACTCTAGACCATGTATCCCATGACAAGTTCATTTCGGCATCGATTGGACATGATCTGTCCGACCATCTTCATAGATTCATTAACAAGCTGAGCTCTTGCTCGCCCCTCGTCCCCTTGTTATATCGTACACCACCATTATTCATTATTCCACCAACTTAGTGTGTACCATAATTTGGCCCACCGATGCCCTTCTCGCCAGGCTTGTTAGCGCTGGGGTCAACGCCGACATTCGAGTTTCCGCTGTCTGAGGCTACAGGGGCCTCGCCAGGTGCGTGGCCCTCTTTCGCTGCGGGTGCGTTGGATGCACCGAGACCTTTGCCTGTGGAAATTGTTATTATAATGTTTCATGGAGAAAGTAGCATGACAGGATAAGCAATGGAAAACATACTCTCGGCTTGTTGCTTGTTGAATTTGTCAGAAGCAGCGTTGCTCTGGCCGGGTGTCTTGGAGTGAGGCATGTTGGTGATCTGGTTCTTGGTCGTGTGTTTGAGGGAGAATGGAGGGGTTGGTTTTAGATGAAATGTAATGTGAGTAACTTTAATCTTAATCAGAGAACATGCGAGCTTCCTCTCCTTTTGTTTTGAGACGCGTCTCCTAGCTTAGTCTCGTGGTTGTGATGTCACTTTGTTCATGATATCATCAATGTGGTGTTGGGATGGAAAAGGGTCCACTTTAGCGCTAGATGCAGGTACGAGATCGCGATTGCGCTACAGATCGATATCGAGCCGGAGCCCATATCATGAGATATGTCAAGTATATGTCTTGTAAATCGGTGGACAAAGTGGATATATCGGAATTTCGACGACAAGTGCTCATCGCCATCTCACACGCTACCAAAAACCTATCCATAGCCAAATCACCTCCAAGCATTCAAAGTGTCATACAAGCCTCAGAAAACATCAAAAGAGGAAACGCTAAACGCCAATCCATGCACATCAAGACAATTCCATATCTCCCTCCTCTTCACTTTCAGTACGTCAACATCTTCTGCCCGCCTTTACCATCATGGCCCTCGCCGGGCTTCGCAAAGCTACACCACCTGTCCTTGATGGACACGACTTCATATGTACCCTCTTCCTGAACCGGAATACTCATAGTCATCTCATGACTGATTTCGGTCTTGATCTCCAGCACCTTGCTCTTGCGTCCCTTGTTCGCGTTGGTGCTTCGGGTGTAGGTAAACTCAAAAGGCGGTGTACCCCAAAACTGGAACTCAAGATCCGTGCCGCCACCCTCGTGGATGTCAATCTCGTGGACTTGACCTCCAGAGAGACGTACGGAGGGGATCGGATGAATGGTTTTGGTTAGGTCAAGCGCCGCGAGACACTCGGAAGCAGAGTCGCGTAGACCAGTTATGGTGAACGTTCCTGGGAGTTCGGCGAGACGGCGGAACGTGGTGCCTGGATTGGAGGCCTTGCGCTCCTGCTTCTCAAAAGTGTAATACACTGTGAAAGGACTCTGGCCGCTAAGAGCGAAAGATAGACGCTCGCCGACACAGAAGTCCTGTCGGTCCTCAAGAGGCGTGGCAGTGGGCGCGTCATGAACGCTGATCTGGACACGGGGACCGCCTGGTGGGGGCCGGAGGGTACATCCACGTGAGTCGCGAACTTTGCGGATGGAAATAGATGAGTGACCGAGGTGCATCTTGCGGTGCTCGATCTTGAGATCATACTTGTTCGTGGGTATGTTCTTGTGCACGCTGATCTCCGGCTTAGGGGTACCTTGATGCTTAATCTCCACTTCCAGATAGAATGGCGCAACGCCTTCTAGAGTGATAGGAATGACTTCTTCACCTTCAGACTCTCGAGAACAGTAGCTGTATGTCTTTCCAGGCTTGTCAAAGCGAGCACCAGGGCGCGAGTGAACTTGTTGCTGGATCGTAATAGGCGAGAAGTGCTTCTTCGAATGGTCATACCTAGCATCTGCTAGTTTGAGGAAGGTGTATTCGTAGGTACCAGCCTTTGAGGTTTCCGATCGAATCGATGCAAGACCACCAACAGTGTGTAGATCCTTCTCGCTGACGGAAGCTGTCTTTCCTTTCTTGTCCCTGTACTCCTGTCGGTAGGAGACATCAAAAGGAGCGTTTCCTAGTAAGGTGATTAGTATTGATAACATGTGGAAGAGCTGAGATAACTTACCGGTCAGGGAAACATCAAACGAATCTTCATCGCCCTCGCATACGGCGTCCTTGATGTACTTGCCGCCTTCCAACTTCGCGCTACTCTCAGGAACGCTAAGCGAGGGACGTGCCACCCAGGAGACATCAAACTGATCAGCCTTCTCGTCGACCAAACCAGGACAAACAGAGTCCTTGACGGAGAGCAGCTGATATGTACCGTCTGTCTTGACGTCGAGCCATGAGTTGGGATTCTGGAAACTATCCTTCTTGACCTCCTTGGTCTTCAGGTTTTCGTACTCTAGCAGCCAAGGGCCGCTTCCAGTAAAGCGGAGGGGTAGTCCGACTTGTCGACTCTCCAGAGCCAGGACAGATTGTTTGCCTTCAATGTGCCCAAAGTACGCCTTGGGCCGTTCGTGACGTACGTTGACTCTAGCTTCTTCCTTGAGGACCTCCTTGCACTTGGACTTGTCGGTAACACCCGTCAAAGCTACGACGTACTCGCCACCGCTTCTGAGCTTGTCTGTGCGTATAACATAGTGTGCATTCTCGGTTTCGATGGCACGCTTCGTACGCTTGCCATTGTGGACAATCTCGTATTCCAGCTTCCAGGGCGCCTCACCAACAAAGCCAACGTCGAACTCTACCACGTCGTCTATGCAGGCTTGCTTGGGTCTGCTACTCTCAATAAAGTGTGCTTGTGCAGAAGGCTTGACGTCCTGTTGAAGTTTGATATTGTTCAGGGACCGCTCTTTGTAAACGGAGTCGCTGATCGTCTTGAACGTGTATTCGTAATGACCGGCATCTTGTGGGGTGAGATCAATCGTGCTGCGGAGACTGGCAATCTGAATCGGTGGCTTCCTGATCTCTCGGCCGTTGTCTTTCCTCTCAGAGTAGGTGACCAGGAACGGCGGGCTACCGACAAAATCGAGGCCGACGCGGAGACCAATAGGGTTACCAGCGCATTTATCGATGATATCTTCGCTGTCTAGAGTCAGATCCGGCTCGGGTGGGTTCTGTAGCAGGCACGAAGTAGGCTCGAAGACTTCACCATCACAGAAGTCTGTCGAGACAGACTTGATGGTGTATAGACCCGCGACTTTGATGGTAGGTTGCTCGCCCTTTCGCATAACCTGCTTCTGCAGGATGGCGTCTGGGCTATGATATCCGTCCGCGATGATGTTTTCTTGCGGTGTGAACAAGTACTCAACGGTGTGCGCACCATCGATGGCGTTTTTGCCAGTGGAGCCGTACTGGACTGGCAGGCGAGCGGCTTCACCCTTGGGTACTCGAAGCGGGTTTTGTGGACTGCAACCCCTGAGGAAAGCTGTGGGGCGCTCGTGAACCTCGAACAGTTGGCGGATGCCTGCAACCTTGGGTCTTGGACGCTCGTCGTCGTCGACGTTGACATAACTTACGAGGTTCCCAAGCCCATCCTGCACCTCTTCAATCTCGTACTCCCATGAGCCACTAGTCGTGAGCGATTCGTTCAAGGGTACTAGGACTTTGTGCGGGCGCGCCCAGGATATGTCTTCACGTCCGCTCTTGACCAGTGCTTGTGATGTGTGTTTCGACAAAGGCGAAACGGTATCGTCCGGCTGCAGATTTTGGAATTGAGATCCGCCGCGGGCCTTTCCGTTTACTGTAAGGCGGTATTTGACATTCAGAGGTGGTGTACCCTCGACTTCCAGCGCAACATTGGATAGATCGCTACGGCAACGATCGTTGCCGGTCGGCTTCACGCGAGCCTGTGGGCAGGTAGCCACTACAACGTTGGTTGAGCGTGGTCGCACCAAAAGCTTCGACTGATCCGTAACCTTCTTCAGCAGATAGACACCTGGCTTCTTGATGGTATAGGCCAAAGTCAACGGATCGTCAGGGTCCGTTGACTTCTGCGCCTTCCTAGCCCTCTTCAACATAGTCTTTAGTTCGCTTCTCTTGACGATGATGGTTTCGTTGAGGTTTGTACCGATATCGATGCGCAGGATTTCCATTTCGTATGGTTCGGTCTGGTTGATCATGATGGGGATCTCCAGTTGGGTGACAGACGAGTTCAGACAGAACGACTGCCTGTCTGGGTTCAAGACTGCGGATCCCTCGGGCAAGATGTTGACAATCTGCTTTCCCAGGATGAGAGAGGCGTTGTGTAGGATGGCGCCAGGCTTGACGCTGCGTTCGCTGATGGCCAGTTCACTGTCCCACAAGAAGCCGACCAAGCCCATGAGCCACGCCTGGATCGGGATGCCGATCCTGAACATGAGCATGACATCCAAGCCCGCGTGTAGCACAAACAGGAGGAAGGCCGCGCCATTGCCCCATTCCAGCCAGGGAATCTCCAGAAGCGGCACTCCGAACATGAACAGCACGTCAAAGAAGCACCATTTCAAGCACAGCCATAGCGACTCATCCTCTTCGACGGCCAGGGTGTAGAAGTCGTAGGTCCGGTATGCCCATAGGGCGACGTAGACGGCGAAGACATAGAAGCGCTGCTGCGCCGGGTCGAGGATGTCTGAGGGGATGAGGGGCCCTGAGCTTGATTGTACGGGGGCCTTTGGCAGATCCGGTAGCGGCGATTTGATGTTGGGTCGCGGTGTGGTGCCATTCGGGCTCTGGAGGCCGGGAGAGCGGTTCGTGTTCTGTGGTGTTGATGGGAAGCCTCCCACGCCTCTCCGAACCTGCGGTGTGCCGTTCATCGCACCCAGAAGTCAAGACTTGGCTATATCGTGATCATGGGTTGAGAGATGTGACGGGAGGGAGGACGTTTTCGGCCGGCGTCGATCGCGTGTGTTGCGCTGGGGGGTTTGTCGTTGGACGTGAAAGCATCAAACAAACATTTACCAAGAGCCTACGCGACGAGCGCGACAAGGATGCGGGCTGCGATCCAGTTGGCCAATCAGAGCTCGATGACGCCGAGTTCGTCACGTGCTAGCACTTCGACCTCGACTGCCTCGCTGTCACTTGCTTTCACCTCAATTTTACACCATCTTCAGCTCGCTTCCTATTGTCCTGCCGAACCACGCAATAGAGCAGAGTAGCGGCGCTTCGTCTGCAGATCCTTCATCACAATGCCCGTCTGCTTTCCTTTCCTACAACCTCCAAACGTTCACATACACACCTGAACCACTACAATTCTAATTTACAACCCACGATAAGACTCGTTCGACCCAAGTCACCCAGCATGAAAGAAGTTTCCCCCTCCGATTTCAGAGCCGGCTCTGAAATCAAACACGAGACACAAGAGCAAGCCAAACAACAAGCAATGCCAAGCAAAGACGCTGCAAACCAAGCCGCTGAAGTAGCCTCTCCAATCGCAGAAAAGATCAAAGACGACCCTACCGCTGAGCCCTTTGATGGCTCCAGATCTCCAAGCAGAGCTTCCAAGACATCCTCCCCCAACACCAAGAAGCGAGGTCTGCCCGAACCTGATACAGCTTCCGAGCCCACGAGTAAAAAGTCAAAAGACTCACCAACGCCATTGTCAGCCCAAAACGGCGCCGTGACAGTGCCTGTCTTCCCCAGTCCACCGGATATGCCTGCGACTGCTTTTGACAAAGCGACCTGGCAAGGATTCTGCGACATTGAAAGCGAACCCGCCTGTTTCTCTGTCATCCTGCGCGAGATGGGTGTCCGCGACGTGACTGTACGCGAAGTATTCAGCATGGATCCAGACTTCCTTCTCGACAACATTCCGCAACCCATCTACGGTTTCATTCTCCTTTTCCACTATCGCGAATTCGGCAACGACGACCAGGCTACCGAGTGCCCCAAGGACGTGTGGTTCGCCAACCAGTTGCCTGCACAGAACAGCTGTGCGACACTTGCCATGATCAACATCCTGATGAACCAGGGCAATGAGGCCGATGTGCATATTGGAGAGCATCTGACCCAGTTCAAGGACTTCACGCAAGACCTGTCACCATATCAGCGCGGCGAGGCCTTTGCGAGCTTCGACTTTGTAAAAAGGATTCACAATTCTTTTGCGAAGAAAATGGACATCCTCGAGGGTGACAAACATCTCAGCTACAAAGTCAAGCGCGCCCAGCGCGTCAAGGCGCAGTTGCTGTCTGAAAAGGCCAAGCCTACCAAGAAAGGAACCAAGTCGCGTCGCGCTGCTTCTGCCGATACGGTCGCCAGCAATGATAGTTCAGGGAGCGTCGAAAATAACGCACATCACTATATTGCGTTCGTGCCTGTTGGAAACGAAGTCTGGAAACTGGATGGCCTGGACAAGCAGCCAACGTGTATGGGCTCTTTTGATCCGGAGCGGGGCGAGACGTGGTTGGAATCAGTTTCCAACACGATTTCTGCCCTCATGGCAGCTGGAGACGACGACTACGGTGTTATTGCGCTGACACAATCTCCTCTGCTTTCACTACGCAAGAGCGCTAGTCTGACGATCAACACTCTTTCGCACATCGACGCATGCCTCGACAATGTCTCTGCTTCTACGTCGCAAGACTGGAGAAATCTTGTCGACGCAAATGAACAGCCGCCTAGTCCTCGTATGCTGGGTATTGAGGAATATCTAGCCGATAGCCCCATCTCTTCTACCGTCAGAGCGACCATCGACAGCGAAGACATGACTCAACTCCTCGCTCGCCGCAGCTCACTGCTCGTGGAAGCGAATCAATTAGCCGCGAACATCATGATGGAGATGCAAAATGAAGCAGAAGAGAATATGCAGGCTACGCAACGGCGGTACGATTCTGGTCCAGTCATCAAGAAGTGGCTCGAAATGTTGGCGGAAAATGGTTTCCTGGAGGAGAACCTGGACCGCTTCATGCATAGCAAAGGAAGGAAGTGAGAGAGTGTGCGTGTGTGCGGAGATGCGGCGACTACCCCGCAACAATTACATTGCGACTTTAGAAATGTTACATGCTCGTCTTTCATGTGTCAACTCAAGCTCGGCAGGATCGAGCTGAAGACATGCATCTAGTGTAGGATGTAAAGACACTCAACTATCAATACAACAAATTATGATAGTACAATAAATATATGTATCAAGTTTCCAACTTTCGAACTCATTTCCAGCGGTGACATGCCTAGTCCTCTGGGTATTCGTCTCGCACATTACTCACAAAACAATGATTTGCATCATCCCAGCGTTTGAAGTGACGACCAGCGAGTTTCAGTAACGCCTCTGAGGGGTACGTGTCGTTGCCAACAGGCTGTATATTCTCAGCAGCAACATAGCGAAGAGATTTGTCGCAGACACTGTGTGGATTAGCACAACATATTAGAGGCACAAGACAAGATGAACCTACAGTACGTGATAGAAAGCCTGATTCCTGCCATTTGACAGAGAATCCACACGCATGTTCTGGATCCAATCCTCGTTGGCGTCACAGACCACATCCCAGCCTGTGATGACACCCTCATAACCATAACGCTTATGTTGAAATAATTGGCCCACTTTGAACGTAACTTCCCGCGTACGTTCAGAGCGATGGACGACAGGCCTACGCATGGCATCGACTTGGTGCATGCTCTGCACAAACTGAAGCAGCCGGTGGCCCTCTGGCTGATTGTAAAACATGGGGATGACGTAGCGTGATAGCAACGTCACATCCCAGGGGTAGTGCATCTGGAAATGCTCAAGCAGGTACGGCAGATATTGACGGCGCCGGATTGCCGAGTGGCTTGCATCGAGATTATCGTCATTAGGTCCTACTAGCAGCATGGCCCAGATTGTTGCGTAGAAAGCGTTGTCCATGTCTGGCTGTGAGTTCATCCACGAGGCCTCAATCCTGCGCGACCCAGCTTCCGTCTCGCGGATTGTCTGGACAGAGTTCATAATGTTGCGTGCGGTACGCATGACCATTTCTCGAGTGTTGGTATCGCTGAGGAAGCCTCGGTGTTCGCTGCTTGGAACACCCATGTCGCGTAGGACGCGCAGAAGATCGCCCTGTCTTACTTCGGAAGAAGAGCGAAATGGATCCAAGTACATGTAATCGAGCTCTGTCGAACTAGTCGGCTTGTACTCGCCATCGAGGTTATGGTTTTTAGGCGCATAGACGAGGGTGTAGACGTGGAAGAGGAAGCCGCAAGGTCGTGCATCAAGGCCAACGCGTTGCGCCACTGCGCAATAGATGGCAACCGAGATGAGGGGAAGAGACTGGTGGTTCGCCGAGCGTATGACAAGGCCGATGAAGGAATTCCGAAGAGCGCGATAGGACGTGTCCGTGACACCTTGGAAGCCTTCATCACGGAGGTAGGACGCCAATGTTGAAGCCTGTACTCGAGGACTCCAGCTGCGGAAGTTGGGGTATGTTTGTAGCAGTCTATTAGCCAGCGCAGTGATATCATCCGCCACCACGTCAACGTCGACATCCTCTCCGACTCTTGCGAACACGTCGTATGCGCCCAGGGCTCTCTCAATGGAGATGTCTTTGCCGTTGTGCAAATCTGTCCACACTTTGATGGCGACCTCGCGGTGTATGCGCTCGAGCACGGCATTGGCGTAGTATCGCCTCGCTAGAACATCCTCTTCGTCGTCGGGGCATGCGCATTCCTTCAGCAGCGTCTCTTTTGCGTCGTATCCGAATTCGGCGATGTCGTTGATGCACCGTATGCGCCCTTGTTGACTCGCCACAATGCGGTTCAAGAGCTGTCTTGTGCGACGCTCGACTGTGTGCTTGGTCATGTACAGGGCGCGCCAGTCGACGTCGGACAATGGGGCTGCAAACTTGGCGATGATGTTGTGGCGGGAGTCCCATGTTTTGAATTGCGACTTGCACAGATGCCGCCAGATGATGGGCGCATCGGTAGTGAGCTCCTTGATGAGCTTGTTGGTCTGCGACACGGATGCGAGGGATCGCGGGTCGAGGTTTAGGAAGATGGCCTCGAGGATCTCGGTCGGCAGGCCAGTGAAGGAGGGGCGTTCCATGGTGATGTGGGCTGCACGTTTGCGGGCTGAGATAAGTCAACGGGCGCCGAACAAGTGTGGAGTCGCAGAGGGCGGCGCGGAGATGTGTGTGAGGGCGCGATGACGAACAGCCTCGAGGCGTGTGGCGAGTGTGCGCAGTACAAATGTTCCGCGGCGTCAACATTGGGACATGGGCGGTGATGCGCGCATGGCTCGCCAACATGGACTAGCCTCGGCAGCTAGATCGCGATAACGCACCTCCAACGCCTGTTCTCCATGTCGTATCGTTGCTCAAGCTATACGGTCGCGCCTTGACTGGCAGGTAACTGAACCAGATCTACGTCTCATGTCTCACGCGAGTCAACCACGTCTCACTCATGTGCGCAAACCCAATAGAGTGAAAGCGTAAAACTTGACCACCTCAGTAGACTCAACAACTCGCGATACTCTTTATAGTCGCAAAGCTCGATCGGGAAAAATGAGACGTGATACCCCGCCAAAACATACGCCCGTATCGCACGTAGCTTACATAGTAGACTTCTCCATGCTGACATGCGCACACGGAGTCATCTGCGTGTTAAGTCATCGCTGTCAGCAGAGATTTCTTGGCGAACCTCCGACGGCTTCCAGCGGAACTGAATCGCAACACGCTCTAAACAACTATGAACTCATTGTGATCAGTGCCAATAACACGATTCAGGCTCGGCAGTAAGACAAGCAAAAGTTTCACATGTCTTCTTCCACATTTGGTCCGGATAGCCCGTAACCGTTGCCGAAGCTCGCTGTCCGCGAGCCCCGATCTGCAGCCACAATTGATGTCACCGCGCACCGCCGCATTCATTACCATAGACATGACGCCCTAGAATCGAGCGGTCTGGCTCACTGCTTTTCTCACTTCCCTTTGGCCCCGGTAAACCTGCATCCTTACTTTTCCCATCACATACCACCATGGCCGACCTCAGTAGAGTAGAGTCGATGCAGTATCCTGCGGGGCATCTTTCTCATCTTACCGAGAACCAGCAGGCCCAGCTTCTCGAGTTCAAAAACATCTGCCAGCAGGCCGGCTACTACACACCGGCAGCCGGGGGGAAACAAGCCAGCCATGACGACGAGACCATGCTGTATGCGCAAAACGCGAAGTTGGTAAATTTAGCGGGGCACTGACTACTTCCAGGCGCTACTTGCGCGCGCGTCGTTTTGTTCCCCAAGAAGCCTTTAAGCAATTCAAAGACACGGAGGACTGGCGGAAAGAGAACAAACTAAGCGAAATCTTCAACACCATCGAGATCGAAGAGTATGAGCAAACGCGCCGCCTGGTACAGAGTCCCGCAAACTTGCGCTGTTGTCCTGTCTGACAGCCTCACGTAGTATCCGCAATGGCTCGGCCGACGCGACAAGCGCGGCATCCCTCTCTTCCTTTTCGAGGTCGCACCGCTGAACTCGAAGAACATTTCCGCATACGAGAAGCAACTCGCCAAATCAAAGACGACCATACCCAATGTCGCGACCAAGAATCTGCGCCTCTTCGCCCTATACGAGTCGCTCACAAGATTCTACACGCCGTTATGCTCCATGGTCCCTCGCAACTACCCAGAGACGCCAATCTCGCAAAGCAACAACATTGTGGATATCAGTGGCGTCGGGTTGAAGCAGTTCTGGAATCTCAAAGGCCACATGCAGGATGCTTCTGTACTAGCCACGGCACACTATCCCGAGACGTTGGATAGGATATTCGTACGTCTATGAGTCGTTCTGGGAACGACCCAAGTAGGACTAACAGCTTGACAGATCGTCGGAGCGCCTAGCTTCTTTCCCACAGTCTGGGGCTGGGTCAAGCGTTGGTTTGATCCTATCACCGTGTCCAAGATTTTCATCCTCTCCCCACAGAACGTCTACTCCACGCTCTCACAATATATCGACCACGACAACATTCCGAAGAAATACGGTGGCGGTCTCGATTTCGAATGGGGACAACTGCCAAACCTTGAGCCAGCCATCGAGGCGCAAATCAAGTGGGCAAACCCCAACACTCAGAACGGGCGCAAGACGTTCCCTATTGGGCCAATGAAGTGGGAGGAAGGGCAGGATGGCGAGATGCAAGCCTGGGGTGTTGGCAGTGAAAACGGAGCACCACGAAAAAAGCTCATCTTCTCCATTCCCAGTCCCGTGGGATACAAACAAGGGGATATAATGCCGCCAACGCCCGCAACACAGATCGGTGACCCTCTCACAACTGTGGGAACGGCTACACATCCTCCCGATACCAGCGTACCGGATATCGATACACCGCCCTCCGACACCGAATCGCGCTCGTCCATGAGCTCACCACCAGATACCACAACCCTACCGATCCGCGAAGGCACATCAGAGTCACGATTCGAGCAGCAGAATCATACACACGCGTCGGGCCAGCTTGCAGAAGGAACACCCGACGCAGCGATTGTCGACCATGGACATGGAGACAAGACAGTTACAATGGAGCCCAACACGGTGGGCCAAGCACCAAAAGAGGTACCGCTCCCCGCTCGTGAAGAACCCGCTGCCCCGGGCTACTTGGACCAAGCTAAGCAAGCCGCTCTATCAGCCTCCGCTGTAGTTACTTCCACTGCTACTTCTGCTGCAGAAGCCGTAGCCGGTGTCGTTGGTGGACACAAGGCGGACAAGGTTGAGGAACCGGAGAGGACAAGGAGTCCGCAGGAGCAAGAGATGGACCGTCAGATTGACGCGTCTAGTGCCAAGGACGTCGAGGCGTTCCTGAGGGCAAAGACTGCTAGCGGGGGCCAGACAGTCGTTTGAGCTTTTTCTGTCGCTTGACACATCTTGTACGTAGAGTATGGGTTGGATAGATGACGAACTATTGATACCACACTTCCAACAATGCGTTGCTCTCCATGAAGACTCAGTTCATGCCAAAGGTCAGTTGACTGCTGTCAGGCAGGTCCAGCAATGAGATCTCGAACATGTACGCAAACGTAGGAAATGCTCCAGCGATGTTCTGCTCAATGATTATTCTGCAATTCGTCTATTGAAGTATGTGTCTATCTCAATAAGACAAAAGAAGATTAAAGAAGACATACAATGTTACTGCGCATGGCCCATGAAAGCGGCCTCCTGTAGACCTGGTTCATGACAAGTAGTGCCAATACGCAAGTACTATAGCTCGCTTCCCCATCGTTCTGGAGCTCGGTCGTGCGAAGGGTATTTTCTAGTCCAGATATATTTGCCACTATTGTGACGCGATCGGACACATACTTGCACTCTCGGGTTCTCATGCCCGAGATGGTTTCCCTAAGTATCAAAGTCTTGTCACCCGCAGCACCCGCAGCGTTTCTTTCCAGTGGATAATACTCGGAAAATCGAATATACTCGACGAGGAGCGATGACAAAGTTATCGTACTCCGTGTAAATTGTTCTCTGGGATTGGCACAGCATTGAAGAAAACGTCGGGAACACCATTGATAGACATTCTGAAGAAAGATGCAAGGCATGAAGATACCAATTCGCTCTTTTCCGCCAATGCTTTCGTAGGATGTCGAATCTAGCAGTACGGGGATCAGATAGCATGAGGTTTTTGAACAAAACTGCTCCTGGTATGTCCAAGCACGCGTGAAATAAGTGTCTTTGACTATCCTTCCGAATATGGCACAGAGCACCGAATCAATAGGATCTTCTTTTGCGAGAAGTCTTTCCAAGTTGTTGCTCTTCTCGGGGTCGTACGAGAATATCGATACAGTTTCCAATGCAATGCGCGCCGCCGAAGCCTTTTCATCTTCTTGGTCATTGTCTTTTGAGTCTTCTTGGTTGAGGCTGCTTTCCATTCTGTCGCGTTCATCGGTCTCGATGCAGCGTTGTAACAGGGTCGCATGGCTCGCGCTGATAGCTTGCGATAGCACAATAGCAGTGCATTTGGATCGCTCGTAGATCTTGTGCATATGTGCGATGTGCTCATCGCGATCCGCCGCATCGTCTTGGTCAATGCACTCTTGATCTATCCAGAGGCGACCAGTCTTGGCCTCAAGAATGTCGTATTGCAGGGCCCGGTAAAGGATAGAGGGAGGGCAATTTGGTGGACGGGCTTCCGTGTCGTCGATCCAGATCTTGATGTCGGGGATATTGAATTGAGCCGCAAGACCCTCAGGTTGTGCCCAGGTGTAGGACACGGCAACATATGTCCAACTGGGGTTGTAATCTTCTCTCCGTGTAAGGCGTAGATGAATCGTGTTTCCCAAGGGTTCAGAGCGAGGATCGTCCAGCAAAGTAAGGAATCGAAGAGGAATTCGCGTATCGGAGACTGCCTTCTTGTATCTTGTCTCGAGGTCTGTCAACGCTGCCTGAAGAGCATCGGGACTGGAGTAGAGTTCGCCAAACGTTTTGTCGGAATCGAGCTTCATTTGTAGATTGCTGGATCGTTGAGAAAGTAGCAAAGGGTAGAAACCGCGCTGGTCGGTATGAAGTGGATGGTTTAGTTTGGTGAACTGGAGACTTGGAATTACCCCCGCACGAGGCTGAGCTGCAATACAGGAAGTGTTCAGGTGAATCTGGCTAGGCAGCGACGCCACCGTCTGCAGCACTCGCGGATTCCGCAAGGCTATGCTGCACATGAACTTCGGTAGTTAGGGATACAGGCACTGCTCATCGGAAAGGCCGGAGCCAGATTCCTTTCCAATGTCTCTGAATGGCATAATCAGTTCAAAAGAATCTCAGATATAATATTGAAGGGAGTGTATGTGAAGTAAGGAAGATGCTTGTACTTGGTGCGCTTAGAAGTCCCACCAGGCTGCACACAGATTTGAGGCAAGAGCGGGCTTCTCCTTAGCGTGACCAATAAAGGCATGTCCAGGGAGCAAAACCACCATACGACCGTTCCAGCTCTCATCGCTTGCGCGAACACGCTACTTCCGCTTTAGCACCAAATCAACATAAGACATGGCCACACTAGCAGTCCTCCAAACCTCAGCTCCGAATCCCCGTGCAACACACGCTCCAGATACAGCAATGAACCCATCAGGCTCTGTACCACCTACCCAAACGATGCCACAAACACCGCGCCGGCTGTTCGGACACAAGGTACGTGCGTCCACGCAGTCAGCCCGTCAGCCCGTCAGCCCCGTGTTACATGGCGAGCAATCTCAGTACTGGGTAGCGCCAGTGCGGACACGATGAGGTACTGAGTTTCATGTCATTGCGCAAGAGGATGTGTGAAGACTTCCGAGTGGCTGGGAGCATGGACCGGGGCGGAAGGAAAGGATAAGCGTAGAAAAAAGAGCGGGCAGGCGAACCTGTCTGTTGTCCCGCTAGAGAGAGGGACGGGGTAATTAGGTTGTTACACCGATTATCTGTTGTTGAGGCTGATAGAGAGTATATCACAGAATTGTCATGGATCGGGTTGCGGACCAGCAATAACTGGTTGCGGGTATAGCATTCTACCTCACCTCAAAGTATGAGATGCCATATAGCAGTTCCATTTATTACACCAACATTCACCAACACCATCATTCCACACATCAAATATTCATCTCTCACATACGTTCCAGACCATATGCTTAGACAGCAGAGGTGTCGTGCTTAGCAGCAATGTTCTCAAGGGGGATCTCGATGTGCTTCTCGGCGAGATTCATTTCGCCGGCGAAGGTGCTGTGGGGCTTCCACTTGCGAGAGCTGCGTGGAGTACTCTCCTCCAGCATCTTGTCGACTTGCTCAAGGGTGAGACCTTTGGTCTCGGGAACAAAGAAGAAAGCGAAGAGGACTGTTTGTTTATCAGTGATGTGTCCCACGTGGCTTCGAAGGTTGGAAAGAACTCACAAGAAACACAGCAGAGCGAACCCCACAGGAAGAAGACATTGGATCCAAGACGGGCAGAGTCCTCACGGTCGGCAACGAGGTATGGAGTAATGATACCGATGATACAGTTCCAGAACCAATTGCTAGCCGTGGAGAGACCGACACCGCGAGATCGGATGGTCAGAGGAAAGATTTCACCAATGACAATCCAGGCGCAAGGCCCCCAGGTGGTCGCAAAGACGGCGATGTTCAAGCAAATGAACGCGATCATAGCACGGGTGGCATCTGGGTTAGCCGGGTGATCGACAGTGTTCTTGCCAGCAGTGGCTCCGATAGCTCCGACGATGAACTGCATGATGACCATACCAGCCGCCCCATAGACGAGCAGGGGACGTCTCCCAATCTTCTCAACCATGATGAACGAGGCAGGGGTAGACAGCACGTTGACGAGAGTTGTAACGAGGGAGATGAGGAAGGGATTGGAAATTGAGCCGAGCTGCTGGAAAAAGACGGGACCGAAGTAGAAGATGAAGTTGATACCAGTCAACTGTTGCATGGCTTGCATGCAGATGCCAAGTGTAGTACGCCGGGCGTTGGATGAGGGCGAGGAGAGCTTGCCCTTGAAACAGGCCAACCACGAACCAAGGTAGCTGCCCTGCGGTACAACGGACATTTCATATTCGTGGTTGGCAATGATCTCAGCTAGTTCGTCCTGTATGTATTCGGAGTCAAGAGGTTGACCGCGGACGCGGCCAAGGGCGGAGGCAGCCTTGTCGAGCTTCCCTTTCTTAACCCAGTAACGAGGTGACTCTGGTAGGAGAGCGAGACCGATGGCGAGGATGATAGCCCAGAGAAACTGTACGGCGATCGGGATGCGGTAAGAGCCAGTATCGCGTCTGTTCTGAGTGGCGTAAACCACACAGTTGGCGAGTAAGATACCGATGGTAATGCAGAATTGGTAACCTATCAAATTCAGAAGGTATACCATGTAAGCCGTTCGAAACGTACTCACCAGCAACAACGGCACCGCGGACCTTTTTGGGTGCGATCTCTGACATGTATAAGATAACGATGGATGAGATAAATCCCACACCGAAACCAGCAATGAGTCGACCAGCAACCATGACACCAAGACCAGTAGAGGCAGTCTCAAGAATACCACCAACGATGAAGATTGCGCATCCCGCGATGATAGTGATACGACGTCCGATAAAGTCCGCGATATCGCCAGCCATGATGGCACCAAAGAAAGTACTGTCATCTGTCAGTTTATTGTATTCGCGCACGCTTGTAGATTCTACATACCCAGCAGAGAGGATCGATGTGACGAGAGACTGTTGCCATGGAACTATGACGAAGTGTGAATTACGGTAGTCTTTGATTGTCTGGCTCGTCGGTTCGAGGTCTGGGTACACGACGTTTGGGTATTCAGCTCCAGTGTATTGCTTAATGAAGTAGTCCATGTTGAGGACACCGCCCATCCAGCCCGTATCATATCCAAAGAAGATTCCACCAAACGCAGCGAATGCGACAATGAGGTAAGCCCGTACGGTAACAGGAGCCTCGACACGGTTGACATCAGTCGTGCCAGTGACGGCAACAACTCCACCTCCTGGCATTTTGTAGTTATGTGTTTCGAATCCACACAGAGAAGACGGAGCGAGTTTGATGAAGCCGTTCGCACAGGAAGATGAATTCCGCGCTGTGCTGGAGAAAGCAGATGTTGGTGTCTGGGGAAAATAATCGCCGGCAGGATGCCCGAGCTTTTAATATCCTATCCCAAACAGCGGTGATACTGCAGCGCGGTGCATGCGTGGCTTTCTGTGGTAACATTGCACATTCTTGCCCTAGACCTGACCGGGTTACTCCTCCGCATCTCACATTTCTGGAAGGATTGCTACCATTTCCCATGGGCCGTTCGCGTTCGTCAACGACTAGTGGAGATGGGCATGTCTGCATGCAACTGTTGGCTCGCGGCCGGGGCAACCTGTCATCCAGACGGGTCAACACTATCATGGAATACACGCGTTGGAGACTCCAAACAACTCCCGAGCAATTAAGCCTCCGGCGTGGATGGTCGGATATGTCGCTCATTCAGGTAGGACAACAGTTGGTCTGGGATGCGAAGCGCCTGGGGGAGGCGTCGAAACCTGGGGCGCCAAGCTCACTCAAGCTCCCCGTGAGGACTGTCTTAGCGGGTGAGATCTGCATGTTATCCTGGAGGATCCTTGTAGGGCACCGAGGATGTCACCTACATGGCGGGTGAATGAGAGACGAAGCGCATGTGAATGGGCGCTAGTTGACGCCTCTTCAGCCAAGAGCTCTTGTTCTTCCATCGTTTCGGGGAGGTGTTTGGGTCCCAATGTATCACGCTGACTTGCTCAAATAGTGCGAACAACACATGGCGAAACTGACCAAATCAGCTGGTCCTAGTGAGGATTGTAGTTTACCGGTGAAGCCATTGCGTGTCGGCGCCTGATTGTCCTTTCACTGTTTGTCCAGCAGGCAATAATTTAGAGTCTCTCGCTTGCACAAATCCTGACACCTGAATGCTCACCGTACTTGGTTTGGTGTGGGAATCAGGCGTAGCAGGCGTGTCCCGCCTCAACGACCATCCCTTGCGGCGGGTTGAGCGAATCCTGAGGCATATGCATAAGCATGTTGATTCGTTCGCGTAAACGACGGAATGTTGACGGGTCAAACGTCGCCAATAAGGACGGCAGGCTTGAGATTTGGTGTGCCTCGTACATAGTACATGCCTGTCTTGCCTTCCATAGGTCGGATCCAGGACACTGAAGACTTGCTGAATGGCCATTAAATGATCAACCGGTTACACAACCCAACGCGGCGTTCAACCAGAAATTGCGATGCTCGGTAGTACTGGTGGCGCTTCTCGTGCTACCTAGATATTGTCACCTTACCCTTTTGCTTGCCACAGCGGTAGGCGTATCGAGAGCCCCGTCACGGGTAAGCAGCCGCTGAGTATGGAGGTTGGAGCAACAGAGCGAATAAGCAGAAGAAACAAGTGGTTAGTTCTCTCACAGGGATGTCACCGGATATCGTTCCGAAAGGACTTGAAGGTGGCGTCCCGCACTCGAAAGCGTCCCGTAGAGCGATGTTACTTTGTGATGCCTCGTGATAGTCGCCCAACGGTGGACCAGATCGTGCGGTAAGCCACTGGAGTCATCAAATGCGTTTACCGTCTGCTGGTCCGCGGGCAGCAACGTTTTGGAGCTTGGGTGATTTCAACTGGCTCTGGTGGGCAAGGGAGCCAACGGGAGTATGCTGGGCGTCTCGACAACGACGCGCTGTGCCGGACGAGTGCGCATAGAATGTGCGCAGCTCGAAGGACGGCAATTGCACATGCGGGTTATGCACATGCATGCGCCGTAGGTTTCGAGTTGCCACAGCTCTTTATCGCAGTCATCGCAGTCGGGTGAGATTTGATCAACGCTCACTTTCTCCACGGGGAAGTCCAAAGGTCTGAACAAGCTCTTGTGCGAAGGGTTTCTAGCGCCTCGTAGCGCGGCGTGCCTGATTCAGGCGGCGGGTGCATCCTCGAAGGTCAAGAATTTGGGAGGAATTCCGGGACCCACTGCAACGCGGCAAAAGCTCTTGCGAGCGACATGTTGTGAGTCAGGACGACATCAGTAGTGGTTGTGGGGGGAGCGCAGCTAATCGATGGACGCCTTCCGCGTCCAGAGGGGCTTCGCGCGAACCGCGCCGCAGCTGCGGTGCCGGTACCGGTATGCAGCGGGCACGTTGAGGGACATGACAGAGTAAACCCCATCCGCATCTCGGGATAGCATGTTTGCCAAGCGCAACTCTCGACATATCCAGTACCTAGATGCAAAGCTCAAGCTAAGAATCCCAACGGATCTCAACAGCTGTTGACAATGGCCTCGCATAGTGCGACCGCAATGCCATATTCGTTGTGAGCATAGCCGATGTAGCTGGCGTTGCTGGAACTCAGACATGGAATGTACCTCCGGCTTGGATCGGCGCCCTTAGATGTCGCATCCACAATAAGTAGGTACTAAGCAGAGATGTGGGGTTCTTTGAAGACTTGGGGTTGTTGAGCCATATAAAGGTCATTGGCTATTGTGGCGATGGTGTTTTGGGGTTCTTTGATACAACGAACTAATACATCAGTTGCAGCAAGTGCTGGACTTTGATTTTTCCCATGTCAATCTAGCCATGATTATTTGCATGGTCAGATGATTTTTGTTATTTAAGGTTGACTAACCCATGATCTCAACTCTCGAAGGTTCCAAGGTTGCGTTCAATCAGAGAAAGCCTCTACGACTCTTCGATAATCCGCCAAATGTTCATTACCTCGGTAGCTACCCATGCAGCTGTCAGTGCGACTGAAAGTAAACATTTTAGATATTCCGCCAAAATCCTGCATGTTGGAGAGCAAAGCAATGTGCTCAACCCTCTTCTTCTTCCTCATGATATGCAGCAATACCCTTGCTACCATAGATGTTGATCATTGGCCTTCCGAAGGCATCTTCAAAGGATTTGCCTAAGTCTTCCACAAACTCCTGGTGGAGGTATCGAGATTGAGAGAAAACATAACCGATACGAAGCGCAGTCCAGGAGTCGGTGACAAAACGTCTAGCGGGACTACCTGCGGGCGTACCGTTGTAGACATCATTGACCGTATTGATTGGGGGCACTAACCGTCCACGGTTTGTCCATTCCAATATACTAGTGCCCAGAGCAGCTTCCATCATGGCGTTCTTTGTCGTAGTGTCTTGGAACTTCTCACTTAGCACAAAAACGCCAAAGATAGTCTGATATTGGTCTTGGACATTGTACGCAAATTCGTCTTGCGTAAGATTCTTTAACTCTGGGTCGGTCTTACTTGTATGAGGTAGCTGGCCAGTGTAAACATAGTTGATGTAGTGGGCGAAAATATTGGCGTTGTCGTCGGGAAGGTTGATAATGCGTGTTTCCGCCTCTTTCCAGTTGCCGTTCATCGCGCGTCGGAAGAACTCTGAGCGGGAAGTGAGGAAAGACTGGTGTGCGATGAAGTCTTCGGTTTTGGGGGCAGTTCCCACGCGTATGGTGACTGCCGAGGTCGCCTTGAAGCTGCTGATATGAAGTTAGTCTCACAGTCGTCTGTAGTATATTCTGGTGTTTTCATCTTACCTCATGCTACTTGACTTGTTGACTTGGGTGGCTTTCAGTTTTGCCATGACGGAATAGGCAGACTTAGGCGTTAGGTATCGTGGCTTAGAAACCTTGAAGTTGGAAGTTAGAGGTTAGAAGTCTTCGATCGGGTGATCGACTCAGCTAGTTAGGGATATGATCCATGCGCAACACAAACAGTGGTAAGAGAGAGAGAGACATAGATTGGGAGAGCGATGAAGTAAACGAGCGTCAACCGTCAATTGTAATACTTACACTACCTTCACCACATGCGGTAAAGAAGGCACACGATCCCAACAATTGGATCAGAACCTGTGGTATCAGTTCCAGAAGTCTACATACCAGATAACGCCACACCAATATTGAGGCTATATAGGTAACATCGGCAACCTACCAAGTGTCGTTGGAACTTACGAAACCAATATGGTTGTGCATCGTATAGAGGAACCATATCTGCTCCATGGTGAAGTGATAGGAGCAGCATACATGCATTGTTGAAGCGTCTTGTGAGCGACAGTAAAGTATTGCGACGGCGAAGGACAATTGCTCCACTTGCATGTGTATTAGTCTACACCCTAAACGCAGCCACGGTGTCCATTTGCTTTTCGCTCACTGCGAGATCATGTGCCAGCTCTTTTTCGTCCATGTTCTCATGTTCCGGAGATTCCTGTAAACACGAAAAGTGAACGAACCAGCGTTGTTACTGCATACTATGCCTTTACCAAGCCAGTTGTGTACGTATAAGAACGACTCTTAACATGATGGTTTGCGCTTCTGCTCCGAATAGAACCGAAACACAAGCTGTCTTGTCCGGGATGATAAGAGACAAACGCCAGAAGTACTAATAGACGAGTGGCAGTCGAAGACTGGCTGAATATCGGTGCATTGCAGGCGAGGGGTCGTAGAGTGAAGGGGCCGATTATCCTACGTCCTCTCGATACATTTTAATTTTAGTCGTGCTCTTGAGCGCTCTTCACAATGGCGTGTGCGTCTGAGATGTGAGAGCAAGGGTTGGCGGATACCATGGTGGATATGACGGCGGACGAATGTGGAGCAATGTGTAGAAAATCTCGGCCAAGTGAGCTATCTTATCAGGGACCCACTCTTACCCCTCACATGACTTGCAACATTCACGCGTCAGATCACAACACGTCTAGTTCACCCTGGTCACAGACGCGCAACGTTTGAAGTATGTATCGGTTTCCATTGCTTGAGACAATAGCAGCACGTCATAGCTAGCCTTGCTGAACGCCAGATTGAGACGCTGAAAAGAACAATGACAGTAGTAGACATCCATCCGCAGTGACAAACACGCGCCCGAACGCCTGACCAACATGATATATCCGACACGAAAGAGTCGGAGACAAACACCGTGGGCCTTCCTTACCCATATCCACCCATGGGAGAACCGCGCCCTCCTGTAGAACCCATAGACTGGTACTGAGACAAAGGGAATCCGTGAAGAAAATGTCGTCTAGCGTACGCCCCGAAGTGAACTTACGGTAGCATGGTAAAAGAAAGAAGACCAACCAAAACGAAAAAGCTCAAGCTAGAAAGCTCATGCCTTGGCCTTTGGTGTGGCCTTCTTGGGTGTAGCCTTCTTCTTCGGTGTGGTGGCCTTGGTCGCTGCAGCAGTCTTCTTTGCTGCTGGTGCCTTCTTTGTTGCCTTGGCTGCGGCGGGAGCTTTGGTCTTGGTGACACGACCAGACTTGGTCTTACCCAGGACCCGCGATACCTCCTCCTCGACGGCGGGGGCTGCGGCAGCTGGAGCAGTCTTGCGAGGTTTGCTGGCGTTGGCCTTGGGCTTAGCGGCAGGGACAGCCTTGGTGGCAGCAGCTGTGGTAGCAGCCTTCTTTGGGCGACCGACGGTCTTCTTGGGAGCGGCCTTGGTGGCGGTGGCAGTATCCTTTGCCTTCTACAATTCGGATTAGCAAGGCACTGTTGATAAGAGACATGTACTTACGGCGGCAGCAGCCTTCTTAGTAGCAGGGGCCTTCTTCTCGGCAACCTTCTTCTCAGTCTTCTTCTCAGCAGCCTTCTTCTCGGTCTTCTTCTCGGCGGTCTTCTTCTCGGTGACCTTCTTCTCAGCGGCCTTCTTCTCAGCCTTGGGCTCAGACTTCTTGGCAGCGGTGGCAGTGACGGGCTTGGCCTCCTTCTTCGCAAGCTTCACTGGACCAGACGTGCCTGGACGACGCGTCAGCAAAGTTCAACTCGAATCATAGCACATGGGCAGCAGCGACGCGTCGGAGACGTTATGTTGCGCCACGAATGCACAAGGTGGTCACTTACCCTTGGGACGCGCGAAGTCACCCTTCTCCTCGCCTGAGGTGATGGCGCGGTTGACGTGACTCCTGAAGGCGGCATCGGTCACGTTCTCGACCTTGTTGTTGGCACGAATGTATTTCTGAATGGCTTGACGGCTGTTGGCGCAATGTCAGCGAGAGTTCTTGGGCTTGGGTGTTTCGAGTCAAAAGCATGACGCGACGCATAAGCGACGGCGGGAGGGTGGTGGATTGACTAACCTTGATCCATTGCGTTCCTTGAGCTGTATTGTGCATAGAGCGCGTTAGTAATCATGATCACTAGAGGAAGAAGCGCTGTGTTGTGCTGAGCTTCGCGCCAGGATTGGCGTCGCAAGCTGTCGCAAAGTCATGTGCAGGGCAATGCGCCTGGGATAGACTTACGTTGATGATAGCGTCCTTAACCATATCTAATAGAGTCAGTATTGACCGGCGACAAAGACGCGACCATCTGGCGACCAACGCGACCGCGTTGGGTTGAGATATCGTAGCACATACCGATGTAGGAGCCATGGGCAGGCGCGGCAGCAGGGGCCTTTGCCTTGGAAGGGGTGGTGTTCTTCTTGGGAGGCATTGTTGGTAGAGATTTGGATGGGAAAATGGACGCGTTATTGATGCTTCGAACGAGAGGGCAGGCGAGAAAATCGATGGGAAGATGGTGGTGGTAGAGAGTCACGAAGTCGCTGAGTTGGGGCAAGCACGCGGCGGGTGGGGTATGCGCCGTTCTTATACTTTTCAGGGATCAAAATCGCCGCACTCAGATCACCAACCCAGAGGCGCTAATTCTCCAGTCCTGATCAAGATGCGCTTCAGTTTGATCTCATGCTGCAATACTGCCGCCTGCGCTGGCTGGGCGCAGTGCGGCTCCTGTCAGTTCGATTTTCTGGGGGTCTATCGAGTCCGCCCTTCGGAAGCGCAGACCTTCACCCCATCTCCTCCGCTTCGAGTCGCTCTTCCGCGTCTTCGTGACGCTTGATCAGTCACCAACGCCTGCTAGGAGCCTGACTGCAAGCACTTGTGGCCTGGCACTCCAGCCATGCCAAAGCTCAGTCTTCGTTGTTTCACTAGGACCCTCTATCCATGAGGATGCAATGGGACCATCTCGCGCCTCGACAAGCTCATGCGCAATCCTCCGCTTTCGACTACTCGACATCTACCGCAGAGATATGCCTCTACAGGCTTACTCTTTCTTCTCTGTTCACATTGATCTCGTACTTTATGTAATGCAGTATAGTTCTCTATATTTCATCGTGTTCAATTGATTCGTTCCGCTCTTGATGGTTGTGCTTTTGACGATACCTGCATCGCGCCATCCGCCGCCTTCCATGGTGTTTCGCTTGGACGTCGACACCTCGAACACAACCCGCCTCAACACGTACATATAACGAAAGCGAATACATAGCCTTTGCCTAGAGGTATTGCGCAAACACATACAGAGATTTAGGAGTACCTTCTTGGTCCTGTGAGCCAGCGTAATGTTGAACTGATGACGTGTTGCAACGTGTCAGGCGGGGGTGATCACGCGTCCAACTCTGTCGCTTCAACTCCTTCTCCCCAGCGGAACCTACGAGTCCAACGCGAAATCAGCGTCCTGGAAACAAGGCGCACATCTGCTGTATCAATCCACGCGGTTTCGCCAGCCGCGAAACCTGCTGTAACGCGTTGTTGCTGATACGTGGACGCGGTGTTGTTTTGCAACTCTTGGCCGGACGATGTGGGACAGCTCAACACAGACAGCCCGCATCCTGAAACTCGAATACCGGCTCCTCTTGAAAGACCATACAAGGAAAGGGGTTGAGTCTGGCATTGTGTAGACTCGAGGACTCGAGTGTAAGTTTTGAGAAATCTGTCAGTGCTCGAATACATTGATCCGTGCTATCCGGGCATCGCGTTGCGCGACACAGTGCGCGTACATTGCCAGTGTTGCTGGCATATCCCCATACTTCGTCTGGCTACATTTTCGAAACTGATACTCTCTTATATCACCCCGCCGTGGGCCGCATTATTAAGGATCGAGAATTACCGACTAACCATAGATCTGAGTACGTGAATGGCGGTTCTGTATCATAAGATTGAGAAAAACGTTGGCCTTTGAACTTTAGTTATCATGTATCAGTGGATAGGCTGTGGTTCGTTCATAGGAGTATCGTGCTTATGGCAGGATAAGGGATAGTTAAGTGGTAAGATGAATAGAAAGACGGTACCTGGTTTGCGTCGCAGACAAGGCTCGATCGAATGTCGAAGATCTTGTCTAGGGTTGCTATACGTTGTCGGAGGACCATTTCCTTGCCTGAATTTTGTTACTGACAATCCTCTCCTCCGAATTTTTAGACGTCTTTTACATTCGGTCCTAGATGCGATTGTTGCATATGTATGTAGCCAACATTTATTATACGACTTACTCATACATGTAAAGCAAAGAAAAGGAAATACTACTAATAAGTAGGCTACAAGATATTAGATAAGGCCTATTACAATGTATCTAACAAGCCGAAATCAAAAGCTCTAATTCCGTTGCTCTCTAGGTAGCCGTCGTTGCAGGCGTCGACCGCAACTGGCCGTAGAAGCCTCCACGCTCTTTCGAGAATGCTTTAGGAGAGAAGGTATCGAAATTCTGATTCATAGCAATAACATCCATGACATATCTACTGATGTAATGGACTCGTAGGGATTTGAGGAGGAATACCTACGTAAGCATAAAAACGTATACCTACAACCTACCTACGCACACTCAACCGTTAGTTGGTGTAAATACGACTTACTACATTCACCACTTTGCACAGGCATCCCGTCTCCTAGCGACGATAGACTTCAGAGCTTACAGTGATGCCGGCAGCTCGATATCTGGTCGGAGGAAGTTCGTGTCGTATCCATGGATCAGTTGATATCTGATCTAGGATACCGCTCTCGTCATCGCTGACATCTAAAAAAAAAAGTTTGTGGTGCATAAGAGCGCACTTCCTGTCTACGCGTAGAAGCATCAAAAACACCTCGTCCATTGGGATGTCCATCCTAGTCACACCCGGCGAATGGTCGAACTCCCCAACGAATGTCATCGACAAGGCGTCAGATACCACTGTCAGCACGGAAACCATGCCCTAGGTAATCAATGGCGCTTGCGCAGGTCGACGTTTCATGGTGGATCCGAATGCGAACAAAGCAAACCTGCGGATTAAGTTTATCGAACAGTTCCCAATTTCTTGAGTAAGCCTGCTCTTAGCTCGACGGGCATCCACCCGTTGGATTTGATGTCATCGCGAAGCCGAAAGTGGGATGTTACGAGACTGTGAAGACAGAGTCAGGTGATGTACACAACCTTGGAAGAGTTTGGGACCTGAGCAGAGAACTGTGGTTGCAAAGGATGCGACGAAGCGCGCTTCATGTTCTGTCGCTTCAGCTGCCCAGTCCCGAGCTGATAGTTGAAGGGTTTGCCCAGGTGGTGTTGAAAAGGCGCGTGGCGACGGTACGTATGAGTAAACAGGTAATACTATAATTGTCCCGTGATCCCGAGGCCGCAGAGATTGAACTTTAAAATAGAGCAATTTCTTTGAAGTCCCGAGGTCTTTAAGGACGAGGGGCCATGAGGTCGTTTGTGCTGCCGTGTGCAGCTTTGCGAAAGTAGTAATGAAAGCCGACCCGCCTTACCGTTATTAATGGATTACATCATTCCAGGGATGACAACCCCTTTCTGCTACACCGCCACACAGCATTGAAGCCGAAATACTATGCAATACGAGAAATGACAGCAAGTGTCGCCCATCTCAATGTCACCCCGTCAGTGAGAAACAGACCGTGCAATCTATTCTTGTCCAGCGCTCGTTCAGCTAGCAAATCGGGTCGTGTCGGGGTGTGGGGGGTGGTTCAAAATTGGCTGCGGCTAACCTGCCTCAGCTAATTGCTCCCACTCATCGGCCCGCTGCAATGGCCACTGCAGCGTCACATTCGACACATTCCATTCGACGTTCTATGCAGACACTCCACAGGCTCCTGTCCAGAGCCGTGTAGGGCTGGTCCTGGCACGACCCTGAGCAGCAAACGGCTGTGGCGCACTCGTTTCCAGTTGCCAAAATATGGGGAACACGGAAGTTTCTATGGACCCATGCTCGTGTTTACTATGGAATGTGACCTCATAATAATGTATTGTAGGGGCTTTGCCTGTGAGACCGTGATGGGTCCGAATACGAGGCTGCTGTGTACTTGGGTATATAACGCTTGTTGGCCTTGTCTCTACAGGTCATCATTCAACTCAAACACCATCGAACATTCACACTACATCTACAAACATCCATCACTAAAACCCTTCACATCAAAACTCCAACCACAATCATGAAGTTCACCAACGCCGCTGTCGTCGCCGCTGCTGCTGGCCTCGCCGCTGCTGCCCCTACCGACTCCACGATCAAGGACGGCGATGTTTTCTCCATCCAAACCATCCGCTCAGGCACGGCCGATCTCCAGTACAACACCATCCAGGCTGCCCAGAGCTCCCTCGTGATCAACGCAGGCCAGCAGAACGCTTCTTGCGGCCCGGGAGCTCCCAACTACGCTTCCTTCCAGCTCAACAACGGCACCATCTACCTCTACACGGACAACCCTCCCCAGCAGCTTTTCGTCGACAGGTCCGGCATGGGCCAGGGCGTCATCCAGTACACCACTGGCGTACTGGGTCTGCCCAGGAACGGAGAGAGGCAAACCTTTGCCATCAACGACCTCGGCGAGCTCGTCTTCAGGGACCAGACTGGTCAGGAGACTGGCTTCCAGGCTTGCAAGCCTTCTCTGAACGGCGGCTACTCGGTTTGGCTGAACGGTGTCACTGACCCGGCTGGCGCTGAGGAGTGCCTTGGATTCATTGCTCGTCCCATCAAGCAGGAGAACCCTGTCAAGTGCTGGTACACCAGCTCCCCTTAAGCGCAGATACTCTAGTTCTGTAGCTGGTGGACTCGAGATATTACTTTAGATATTCAAGCGACTTGTCTTTCTTGTTAATATGTAATCAAGACAATAATATTTGCCCACGCAAAACTGTTCCTCATAAATGTGACTTCAAGTTGTTCGTTTTTGAAGCTGACTTTGGCTCGAAGCAGCTGCCTGGAGTGATGGGAGGATAGGAGGAAGAAAGCATGTGCGATGCATGAGCTACTCAGGATAACTTATGCCAAAGCCGAGTAAGAGATGATGAAATGGTTTTGATAGGGATCCATGGAGATTTACCTAGATGTCCACACCTGCAAACGGAGAAAACATAGTGAACATGAGTTACAAAGTAGTAGTAAACCCAAGATAGCTGTGGAGTTGCAAGAAAATAGCGTGCGGAACAACAGGCAAAAGAGAGGTGGTTACAGTGTAAAGTTTGGAGCGAAAGTCAGAAGATCGGACGACGCCGAGCAGTCTCGACGCGCATCCCTTCCCGGCTAGCGCGCCATGCTGATAAGCCGCAGGGTCCGCGCTCGTTCCTGCTCTAACGCAGTCGTCGTCTTATCGCCAGGCACGCGTTACACGTGCACCCGTCACATTCGCTATCAGACGCCTTCTGACTGGTCCCCGGACAGCCGATCACCATGATGCCCCAAACGCGGCCCTGCGTGACCTCGCCCAGCGTGATGCCTGGCACTGCGCCATGAGTGGCTATGGCGTCTGTCCCTTTGATCCCCCCATAAACACCCGTCGCCAGCGCCATCTCCGGCCATCCCATACTACACCTACGCACTATCCGGCCACACCTCCACACCTCTTTCCACCAGTCGATTTGCCCAGAAGACCTCTCGGGCTCGCCGTTGACGCATCTACGGCTTTGGACTCGGCGGCGACCAACCAGACTAGAGAAACGACCTTCCGCATCGAGGGACAGTGTATCCGCTGTCTGCGAATCAGCGACGACAACGTGAGAGCGTGTAATCTGAGCTGCCGTTACGGGAGGGATCGAGCCGCAAAAGGCTTGTATATTCTTGTTTCACAGCGCCAACCCATCTCCTCCGTGCTTGCAGTAGTACAAGGCGAGTGGGAACATGCCGGCCATGCTAGACTCCCTGGTGGGAGCCGCGAGGGAGAGGGTACATAACGCGGCGGCGTCCACGGCAGAAATGCTGGCAGCAGAATCAACAGCCATGCCTTCTCTCAGGACACTCAGCAAGATCGCCCTCGGTGGTGCGCAGGTCATCCTCGGCAATGGAGGACGCGTTCTGGGTGAATACACACAGACTTGCCCCAATGCTCAGTTGAGCTGCCACAACACCACCGTCGTGGAGAACCTCTGTTGCTTCAACGCGCCAGGTGGACAGATCCTACAGACGCAGTTCTGGGATACCGCGCCTGCTACTGGACCAGAGGATAGCTGGACAATCCATGGCCTATGGTACACAACTGCCCTTCAGCTCCCATTCACTATGCACGAACGCTAACCACCCCTGTCCAGGCCTGACCGCTGTGACGGCACCTACGACGCAAACTGCGACTCGACGCGCGCCTACTCCAACATCACCGCCATCCTGAACTCGTTTGGCGCAACCGACCTCCTCTCCTACATGTCCACTTACTGGAAGGACTACCAAGGCAACGACCAGTCCTTTTGGTACCACGAGTGGGCCAAGCACGGCACTTGCATCTCCACGCTCGAACCCGAGTGCTACAACGACCACAAGGCAACAGAGGAAGTCGTCGATTTCTTCCAAAAGACCGTCGACCTCTTCAAGACGCTACCAAGCTACGAGTGGCTGGCCGAGGCAGGCATCACACCCAGCACAACCAAGACATATACTTTCGCCGCCATCCAAAGCGCCATCCAGGCCAAGCGGCCCGGTGTCGAGGTAACGCTGGGCTGCAAGTCTGGTGCGCTCAACGAGATCTGGTACCATTTCGATGTTCGCGGCAGTGTGCAGACAGGCCAGTTTGTTCCCTCAGACCCTGATGGCACAAAGTCTACCTGCTCCCAGACTGGAATCAAGTACCTGCCCAAGAACGCAGGCTCGTCTCCTCCCTCTACTACTACCACCGTCGGAGGTCCTGCGCCAACATCTACTGCTGCGCCTGGAACGCCTTTCACCGGCAAGGGGTACCTCAATGTCATTGTCAACGGAGTCAAGAAGGGTTGCATCATCAGCAAGGGTACCTGGTACACGACCGGCACATGTGCGACCTTCACAGCTGCCGACGTGGACAGCGGCTTCACGCTGTCGAGCTCAAAGGGCAAGTGCGCAATCGTTGGTGGAGCGCTATCTTGCGATGCCTCTAGCAGCGCGACTGGTTTCACCAATGTTGATGGAAATTTGGCTGCTGGCGGTAACGCGCTCTGGTCCGCAGACAAGGTTGCCTCTGGCAGCACACAGCAAACCGTGTACGCTGGTGGAGACCACTCCGCCACGTTTGCCATCACCTGGCAGTCGGCGTGAAAGCCGCAGGTCTCGGCATAGATTTATTAGCGTCCATCAATATGAATACAACAGTCATACCAACGAGTTTGAGTCGAGTTTTTACATTTGGTGACCAAGACCCACTGGTTAAGCAGCGCATCTAAATGTTCAGGTATCTCCTTTTCATCGTCCTAATCATATCATTCCTCATAAATCCCCAAAGTGGTAGAGCTGTTGAATTTGCCAGTCCAGAATTTGCCTTTTTGTTGAAACACCATATCCCGCCTGGACAAAGAAACGCCGTAGTACGCCGCCCAATCACGAAAAAAAAAGCTCCAAGTAGGCTTAGATGGGCAGAGGGAAGGTGACGGCCCAGGCCGCAATCTCCTTCTTGAGGTCGTTGATCTCCTGTACCTCACCGCTGGCAACCCTGCTCTTGAAGTCCTTGAGCTTGTTGTTCTCCTTGGGGAGCTCGCCTTGAATCTTCTTGCATAGCTTGATGCACTGGTCAATGTAGTTGGCAATCTTCTTGAAGTCCTCCTCACCAAGACCACGCGAGGTCATGGCGGGGGCTCCAATACGGATACCCATAGGGGTGAGGGCCGACTTGTCACCAGGAGTGGTGTTCTTGTTGCAGGCAATGTTGACTTGCTCAAGAACGGCCTCGACACGGGCACCGTCAAGGTTGAAGGGCTTCAGGTCGAGCAGAACCATGTGGTTGTCGGTACCGTCGGTAACGAGCTTGTAGTCCATGCTCTTGAAAGCAACCTCAAGGGCCTTGGCGTTCTTGATGACCTGTTGTTGGTAGAGCTTGAAGTCCTCAGACTGGGCCTGCTTGAGCGCAACCGCGAGCGCGGTGATGGTGTGGTTGTGGGGACCACCCTGGTGACCAGGGAAGACGGAGAAGTTGATGGGGCCCTCGAGGTCGTAGAGCGTCTCCTTGCCAGTCTTGGGGTCGGTCTTGCGCACGCCCTTGCGGAAGAAGATCATGGCACCACGGGGTCCGCGGAGGGACTTGTGGGTGGTGGTTGTGACAATGTCGCAGTATGGGAAAGGCGACTTGTTGACGCCAGCGGCGACAAGGCCAGAGATATGGGCCATGTCCATCAGGAGGTAGCAGCCAACCTTGTCGGCAATCTCGCGCATGCGGGCGTAGTCGATCTCACGGCAGTAAGCGGAGGTACCGGCGACGAGTACCTTGGGACGGTACATGAGGGCGTTCTGCTCAAGCTGGTCGTAGTCGATGAGGCCGGTGTCGAGGTTTACGCGATAGGGGAAAGTCTCAAAGTATGTGGAAACAGCGGAGATCCTGTCTCTGGTCAGCTTACGCTCCCCTGTGTAAGGGACTCGTTTTGTACGCACTTCCTCTGGGGTGTCTGGTAGCCGTGGCTCAAATGTCCACCATGGGGCAGGTCAAGACCCATGAGCCTGTCGTGTGGCCTCATAATGGCCTGGTAGGCCTGGAGGTTTGCCGGGCTGCCACTCAGACACTGTACGTTGACTCCCCACTTCTCAGAGTCCAGACCAAAGGTCTCGAGGGCGCGCTTCTGGCAGAGCAACTCGATAGAGTCAATGTGCTCGTTGCCACCGTAGTACCGGGCACCGGGGTAACCCTCAGAGTACTTGTTGGACATGGGCGAACCGAGCGCATCGAAGACAGCGCGGGAAGTGACATTCTCGGAGGCGATGAGGAGAATGGACTCGCGCTGACGCTGGATTTCCTTCTCCTACCCGAATTGTTAATGCGTGTAGAACAAGCGCATGGCAGAGGAAGACTCACCATAATCTGAGCGACCTCGTTGTCGGTTTCCACCAGGGACTTCTCCATGAGCTGTGCTGAGTGAGCATGGTGCATCTTCATTGCGACAAGAGGGGCAACATACGTCCTGGTGGGACTTGGGGAGCGCGTAACTGGACATGACAGGCAACTGAACGTAGAGTCGGTGTTGGAAAAGGGAGTGAAGAGTAAGGAACGGAGGACAGTAGGAAAAGATTATACGGGCTTTAAGCAGTCAGAGCAGTCAGAGCACTAGACGTCCCTCTCATGCTAACCCCACCAATTTTTCTGGACGCGACAAAATGCCCTAGGCTCGCTTAGGTATGGCGCCATCGATAATTGCATTCTGCGGCCGGTCGTCGGAGGGATTCGGACAGGCTCTGCGTTTGTGAAGTCAGACATCTCTTCATTGTATGCGCAGATGCAACGCGTAAGTGCGGTATTGATGGTAGAGCGAACGCTTTCCGCTTTCGGGATGCAAATGGCAGCTTGACTGGCGGCTCCGCTACTCCCCGCGTTTGGCCCCTCCACGATGCGAGAATACCCCGGCATGCCCAAGGGACCAAAGGAGACCTCGTACGCAAACGCTTCCACTGCCACCCGTCGGACAAGCATCACCAAACATTAGGCAAAAGTTTCCTGACTTGACGTATCCAATTCTCATTCTTTCATTTACTACATAAATACAGTCCATCGCAGCGTTTCTTTCCGTCGAGTCGTTCCTCCTTCATCTAACATCCTTGTTAAATCCCAATATTCGCTCATGGATCAAAATCGATCTGATGCAAAAGCCTCAACGCCGGGTATGCCAAACAAAAAGCGGTTCTGGTCAGCAAGCTGCCATTGCGTCGCCAACAGGGTATGTAACAGTAACTGAGCCGAAGAAGTGAAGGCCGAGTAAGCTCGGCAGCAAAATTACACAATGGCGCCAACAAAATGCTCATCTTCTCGTAATTATTTTTTGAAAGTATTCTCAGCTGTGTCGGCCCTCTTAGTCGTTGTCGGTAAGACGGTCGAGAACAATGATGCTGAGAATCATAACGAGCAACCCGATGGTTACTATTATGAGTAGGACAAAGCCGAACCATCCAAGAACCATGGCTGATGTACCGACACCGGACTTGACGCTGCCGTTACCCAGATCTTGCACAATGGTTGCGGCTGCGACGGATGCTGTATGTTGCCATAGTACGGATACCAGGACGAAGATGGATGAGATGAAGATCAGCGCAAGGGCGACTTGGGAGACAGGCCTTGACGGGAAGGGCTTGACGTCGACGTCAGATCCAGTTCGCTCGTCTCTCTCCTCGTGCCATCCGGGGAAGGTGGCGAGGAGGATGAAGGTGAAGAAGGCGAGGATGATGGCGACAATGAGCAAGTAAGGGAAGACAACCGCGTCCTTGAACGTGGCAGCGACCCAGACAAGATTCAGCGGGTCCTGGTCGACGGAGACGTTGTCGACGAGCGCTGTGGCGTTATTGGAGCAGATGAAGCCGCCACCGTCGCGGTTGATGCAGATGCCGAAGTAGCCAACGCGCACACCAAGCTGTGCGTTGCCGACAATGTTGGCAATTGCGGCTGTGACACCAGGGTCGACCTGTTCAGGCGCGTAGGTGGGTGTGAATTGTTCGTACCACATGGAGATGAGGAAGATGCCGGGGATGAGTGGTGAAGTGGATGAGCATCCTGCTAGTAGCAATGCTGTTGATTGTCAGCTGTCGTCTTCGGACAGGCTTTCGTCGCAACTTACAAAGCAATATTATGGCAATTGCAATAAGAATCATGAGAACATGGTGGAAGCCAAGAAACGGTATTAACCCTGGTAGTTGTCAGTCGTGGTCCCTCGCATAGAGATGTGCAAATACTCACGTTGCATGCTCACCGCGAACCGTAAGTTCGCCATTATGAATGTGCGTTTCCTTCAACTGTGCCAGATAGGCTTCGTGTTCTCCCTGCGCCCCCAGAGGGCCGGGTGAGATGAGCGGGGGAATGCACTCCGACAGCGGCTGGTGGGGTCGTCTCTCTCCTACAAAGGTGCGAGAGAGTGGGAGCAATGGCGTCTTGTTCCGAGAGCTCGAGGGCCGAATGCGGAATGCGGGTCGGTGTGCGGTGCGCTCGGCTTGACTGCTCTTGCAGCGTCGGTCGGGATGTGCACTGCGACAATGATGGTCAGATGTCTCCTGCGTGGAAGAATGATCAAAGTGTGTGTGGTAGCGTGGAATGTGACTTCTCTCTCTGCTTGCAGCGACTGATAGTTTTGCTGTTGCGAAAATGGTGATGGCTGGTCTGAAGTGGCTGGAGGTGGTTGGCTTAGTCTATCAACAAAGCGGGTTGTCGAGGGGACAGGACACGAACGTCATGCCCACAGCCAATGGCACGCCTGCACTACTGGCGACCCGGGCTCGTTCCTGCATTAGAGGCTCCTGTTAATGTCCCAGTCCAGCCTCTGCATTTCCTGCGACGCGACGTGGCGGCTTGCGTACGGCACCACCTACTGTCCTGCAGCGACCGCCCTTTCGCGCCCGCCATGGTTGAGCCTTCCAGAACGCGCCGTAGCGCCATGCACTTCAACACGCCCGCCGCGACACCTCATACCGCCATCCTACGGTATATAGTAGTCGGTGTGCCGCCGACAGTGCGCGGCCGGAAACTCAACAATAAAAAGCACCATCGACTTCTATGCATCCTGAACACTTTGCCATGGCGTCTGGTCAAGGCCTGGCTCTGCGTGTTGAACAGCTCCAAGCACGTGGTGAGGTCGTGGCCGATACCATCACGTGGCCGTCCGGACGAGCACCTAGACATCCTACAGTGGCTTCTTGCTGCCTGTTTGCACGCGCATCTTGAACTCAGGTCCGCATCCTCTTTGGCTCGGCTCGGGCCCTGAGTTATTACCCGGTCGCCCTGCAGTGACATCTCCCGACAGCCTTACCTCGCGGAAGCTTGCGCTGCGCCCTGCGAACTCAAAGGCAGGGCAGGCCGTACTTCTACTTCTCTTGTAGTTTGTAGACCTGTCTCGATCATGATCAGCCATCAGCCTACAATGATTGCGCAAGCTGGATCTCGTCGTACGTCAGTGATCAACGGACTCATTTCGTGGAGATGAGAGTCAGATGCTAGACACCAGCTTACCAGCAAGCATTGCGCTCCGTTGACCTGGCGATCGGACCTGGAGCTTGATTGTACCCTGCGAGACGGGATGATGTCACTAACTACCTCGGCACACGTGGAGTCGCGCATCCGGCGCAGGGACCAGTAACCTTGCCCCCACCACAAGATCAACCCTCACCTAACAGCTCTCACGATGCATATGCTCGTAGACTAGACACTAGCTCCGATCTTTGTTGGAAATACCTGAAGCATGGCAGGTGGCTTGACGGCCAAGGTATAGAGACCGCCACACTCTCTCAGCTAGCTGCTTTCACCACGGGTCAACAAACTTGCTTCCATCGTTGATCTCTGTCACCTACCCCTGTTCATTTGCTTCCCATATTACTGTCCAAACAAGTGAATCAAAATGGCCTATCGCGAAGACAGACTGAATCTCGGCCTTGTTAGATTGCCAACAAGATGACGTCCTAGATTGTTCTCGGCATACGACGTGGTGTGTGGCTGCGCTGTTACATTCCAGGCACATGGCGGTCTCACTCCTGCTGCGACTGCGAACAGCAGTCACGACATATGACGTAGCTGCCTGAGACATGAAGAGCATATAATGAGCACTCAACCCGGCACTGGAGATGGCCTTCATCAACATCCACACCTGCAAATTCAAACATCAACTACCTACACACACACTACCCCAAAACAACCCAACAACCAACCAACATGACCGACGTATTCCGCAAAGACACCTCCACCAAGCTTGGTGAGAAGATGGTATGTCTCCTTCATCATGCTTCCACTACTTCCACCTCCTAACAAATGTATCAGCAACCCCAGTCTTCCAAGTCCACTGCCACCAAGATCAAGGAGTCCATCACCGGCACCGGCGATAAGATTGCCCGCGAGGTGCAGCCCGACTCCTCGAAGAGCAACTCTCAGTCCACCATGGACAAGATCAGTCGCTCCAAGGACAACAACGTTCACGGCTCCACTGGCGGTAGCATCGTCGACAAGACCAAGAACGCTCTTGGCCTCGGTCACCACACCACTCACACCCACCACAACGGCTTGTAAGCATAGTGCTTGCGCCTGATGGTGGACGGAGGAACGGAATACCCAAACAAGGCTCCGTGGAATAGGATGGACGTGTACTTTTATGTAATACCTTGCCTGCGGGTTAATGAATTAATGCCTTATTGCCTACGACATGATTGCGTTGAATCTCCATTCTCTGTGTCGTTGAATAGATGGCCTTTTTTTTTTTGAAGATGTCGAACCAGCTACATTGCGCTGACATGGTGCATTTTTCGATATCCGGTATTGGGAGCAAGACAGGCAAGCCTGGAGTAAGTAATAGTGATATATTCCACAATATCTACATGTTGCAAGACCAACAATATTCTCCTTGTCGCCGATAATATGCATAAAGTCGTAAACATCGGACAGATCGAGTGTATGCGTACGTTAGTGACTGTCCCATCTCTCTCACTCCCCTGAAAAGTCGAAACCCAGCGCACACCTAAGTGGGCATTGCCATGACACCGGACCATCCAATTCCAGTTCCAGCTCCTGCCCCTCCACTTCTGCCACCAAGACCAGAAGGCTTGCTGGCCGTCGCTCCGCCTCCTGAAGCTCTACTGCTACCACCCTTTGAGGTTCGCTTCTTGACGCCACCAAAACTTTTGTTGAAATTACCAGAGGCCCTCTTGCGGGACGAGGCCTTCTTCTTGTACCCAGATCCGTGCGCTCTAGAACCACCTCTCGCTGCTGGTGCCTTGGTCGCCTTGGTAGACGGAGCCGGGCCGCCACCAAGCTGTGTATATCGATTGTTAAAGTCTGCGACGTCTTGGTTCTGGAACTGGCTGAAGTGATGACTTGTGTGGACTGCGCCGTCGTCATCATCGTCATCGTCCTCACCAAGGTCGCCATAAAAGGACTCGTCTTCAGATTCTTGTGCAACAGGCACCACTTCTTCGTCTTCGCTACACAAGTCCACGACAAGCCGATGGTTCTGGTCGTCAACTTCCTCGTCATCGTCATCATCAATCTCGTGGATGGTCCGTGATTGTTGCGCTCGACGATTGCGAAGCTGCGGATTCCTAGGCACTGGTGGGTCATCTCCATAGACTTCCCTGCTGTTGTTGATCAAGGCCAAGAATTGCTTGCCATAGAGATCCACCATTTCGGGCCTAATACCAGGGATAGTCTTCATCTCATCCAGACTCATGGGCAAGTCAAGACCCATCTCACGAAGTACGGTGTCTGTGAAGATCGCTTCGCGGTGGCCTTTCCTCTCTTGCAAGGCCGTTCTCATTTTCTTGGCTCCAGTCATGAAATCGTCCAAGACGTCTTTTTGTAGCTCTGTAAGTTCTGCAGTCCGTTGATCTGCAGTAATCGGAGCCCCAACACCCTTTGCTTTGGTAACCTTTGATGGTTTGGCAACGCGTATTGGCGCAAAGTCGTCCTCGACAACGAAATCGTCGGTTTGGTACCCACGCGTGGTCTTATCGCGCGTAGGATGACGAGGAACATCAAAGCCGTCGTCATCGTCGTCCTCGTCCTCCTCTCCGTTGTAAGCAAACGACCGAATCTTTTGCTTAGGCGCGCGTACAGGGGATTCGATATTAGTCGACGGAAACTGGGTCTGCTGCTTCTTTGTCTTGGCTGCGGGTGCCTTTGCGCGTGCTTTCTTCGGTGTAGAACGAACTTGTAGCTTCAATTGCTTTCGTTTGCTTTCGTAGTCATTGCGTGTCGAGGCAGGCTGCAGAAATCAGTATGTTAACCATGAATAGGGCCGTAGATACGTACGTGTAGGTAGTTTGTGGCGAAGCCGACTTTGTTCACCTTGCTTCTTTCCTTGAAAGCCCCGGCATCAAGCAAATGCTGGAAGATGCGTTCATTGTCACCTCGTTCCAGATCCTTGCCGTAGCCCCAGCCGTACTCTTCCAGTCCCGAGCGCTTGATCTTGGCGCTGCTCGCGCCACGGAATGCATCTACGCACTGATGCATCGTTACGTTGTCCTCGTGCACCTGACTTACGAGCTTGATGGCCATGGCAGCATAATCTGTGAGATCTTTCGTAACGAATGTGGCGTCCGAACGACAATTGTCGCAAGTTGAGTTGCACTTGGAGGCATCGAATGCTTCACTAAAGTATCCGAGCACTTGAGCGCGTCGACAGTCGGCTTTGTTTTCGCAGTACTGGACAACGGTCCGTAGCATATCACTCAGTCGCTGCTTCTGCTCCCAACTTCCTTCACCTTCTTGAATCATTTTGTGTAATATCCTCGAGTCGGCATACTGATAGTACAAGTAGCACTCTGAACGCTTGCCGTCACGCCCAGCTCGTCCAGTTTCTTGGTAGTAACCCTCCAAACTTTTAGGGAGCGAGTGGTGAATAACGTACCGTACGTCGGCTTTGTCGATGCCCATACCGAAGGCGATGGTAGCCACAATGACATGGTACTCGTTCTTTTGCCATTTGCGTTGAACATCGGAACGGTCGGCGGAGTCCATTCCCGCGTGGTAATGGTAGGCACGGATACCCTCCTCGGACAACTTTTGGGCCACTTGCTCACAACTCTTCCGCGACAAACAGTAGATGATTCCGGATTTCCCAGTGTACCTCTCTTTGATCAAATCCGCAATACTATTGATCATACCCTTGGATTTTGGTAGAACCTCATAGGACAAGTTAGGACGGTTGAAACTTTGGGAGAACTGACGGCAGCCCTGAATGCCGAGGTTGGCCATTACATCAGTACGAACGAGTTGGGTCGCAGTTGCAGTCAAGGCGATGACAGGTACTCCAGGGAGTTGGCGGACAACGTCTCCAAGTGCCTTGTAATCTGGTCGGAAATCATGACCCCACTGACTGACACAATGTGCTTCGTCGATTACGATACGGGCAAGGTTCCCCCCAGAATGCAGTTGCTGGAAAGCACTGATCATCCTCTGGTTCTTGCTGAGCATTTCAGGAGTCAGATAGAGAATCTGTATGAACTGCTGGGGGTCCCGCTGGCGTAGCCCATCCATGATCATGCTCTTTTGCGCGGCGGTGGACTCTCCGTTGATCAGAAACGCTTGCATGCCGAAACGTTGTTTGCAAGCCTGCACCTGATCCTCCATCAAACTCAGGAGCGGAGAAACTACGATAGTAACTCCTCGTGTCTTGCCTGAAGTGATCACCGATGGAAGTTGGTAGCAGAGCGATTTGCCACCTCCCGTGGGCATGAGCACGAAGCAGTGTTGGCCCGATAGTGTAGTGTTGATGGCTTCCAGCTGTCCTGGGCGAAATCCTCGCAGGCCGAAACGACGAATAAGCGCGGTTCTGAGATCCTGCGACCAGGGGAAATTCATTCCGGGGTGGTTCTTAGCAGGCATATTGAGCTGCTGCTTCTTCGGCGAAGATTGCTGGTTTTGTTTAGGCTGGACCTTATTGATAGAAGTCTCACGGAACACTTCGCGGGGTTTTGTTGGTACGCGACTCTCTGCACGCTCGCCTTTCCAATCAAACTCACCCGGCGCCTGGTTTTCGATATTGGTAATCTCGTGAAGGAAGTCGTCATCATCATCGGGTCCAAAATCTTCACCGAAATCATCATCGTCGTTTATCTCAATAGGCTGGTGAGACTCGCCCATGTTCTTGCCGAACAAGCTTTCCTCTTCAAACTCAAGCTCTCCAAACTCATCTGGTACATGTTGCGGAGCCGTCGGTCTTGGTTTCTTTGGGGATGTTCGGCGCTCTGGCGTCTCGGGTATCCGATGAGATCGCTCTCTTGACTTGCCTTTTTGCTTGCCTGATGCGCTATCATCTTCATAGGCACGAGACCCTAGGTTTGCCGGTGGTAGAGGAGACGCAGCTACTTGCTCTTCGGCGAAACGGATACGGCGAGTGGGTGTCCACACTTCCCGGACGCCAATCTCACTTGGCTTGTTATATTGTGTCTGGGGAATCCGGTTCGACCCTACATCCTTTGAGGCCTTGGGAAGTGGTCGGATCGGACTTGCTTGAGTTGATTGTATGACCACGTTGCGGTTGTTTTTCGACTCTGTTTTGACAAGAGGCGTTGCCTGTTGCTTGATGGCCGCCAAATCCAATAAGTAGAACATCTCGATCTGAATGTCCTCATTCATCTTGAATAGTTTGCTGAGCATTTCGCCATCTGCTGCATCAAACTGGCCAATGTTCAAGTCATCCTCCAGCTTCTGCTTGACCCTCTGGCGCTCCACTATAAGCTCGTCCTGTTTGGCCTTCAGAGAAACCAACTTCTCCACTGCGTCCTTTCGCGAGCGAGCGCGTTCCATCCTTTCCTGTTCGCTGGGATCAGGCTTGCCGAATTCAGACAGATGTGCAACGAATGCGGCTCGGGCGCTGTCCCATGCCGAGCTCGCAGCCTTGAGGTGCTTTTGCAATCTTCGACCTTCAGTATTAAGAAAGGTCTCTATCGACTCTTTGATGGCATCTCTCTTTTCCTTGGGAAGCTCAGAAGAGCTCGGTATGCGTTTGGCGGGTGCAGGGGCGGACTCGGTAGCCTTTTTGGGAGACTGAGACTTTGCTGGGGTAGGCATGGAAACCTCTTCCGGCTGACATGGGCTTGGGCTTCGTATGGGCTTCGAAGGCGACCGTATAGGGAGCTGCGTCTGACTAGCACCTCTACCAGGGCCAGCCATCGGTGTCTTTTCGCGTACTCTCTTGGTCGCTGGCGTGGGTGACTTTGTCCGAGACTGTATATCGAAATCCATCTCATCCAATGCGCCGAATTCATCGTCCTCAGAGTCCAAAACTGCATGCCCAACTCTCTTAGTGCCAGCTGTGTGTGACATTCGGCTCTTTCCGGTTGTGGTCTCGACCGTGGCAGGCTTGTTCTTCCGGGGCGAAGGACTACGTGTTTGCTTCCCTATCTTTCGAGCGGGTGCAATATCAGAAGGTACGCGGCTCAGTGACTTGCGCTTGCGGGCCTGCGAGGATGTCGCATTCCCTGCGTTCGCCATCTGTCGCTCCTCTTCTTCCAGTTGTAACATGGCCTCCATGTCGTCATCTTCAGCGGTTGCAACGTGTTTTGGCTGTCTCCCTGCCCGATCTACAATGGCTGAGTAGGGCGGAGGAGGGCTGTCCGGGGCCATGACCATATCATCGATGTCCGGGAAGTCATCGTCGTCGTCAAGCTCTGGACTGAGCGCTGGAGCCTTTCGAACAGGCCTGGGAGACTTGGTGTGACGGAAGTCCGCTGCGTACTCGTCGCTCTTCCGTTTTCTGCTCTTGGGCGTGCGCGTTGGAATCGGCGAAGAGCAGTGTGTATCGTCTCCGGTGAGGTCGATTGAATCGACATCAATTGACTCGTGGTACCTGGTCCTCGCAGTAGTTTGTTGAGAGGCGGGAGTGTTTTCCACGGTGAACCCGGTGAATTTCCTTGCATTCGCTAAGGAATCTTGCCGGTTACCCTTGGAACCTCCTGTATCGCTAGGCTCCCTCCGCTCTCTGCTCGATGAGTTCGATGAGGAAGCGTATTCGGGCAGCCCCGCTATGATTAGTCTCGGCTTGCCACTCGCGGGTGTGCTCCTCAGCCTTGCCATGTCCTCGGCCACGTCTTCCGTCTCTGGAGGATTGTGTATATCGATGGGTCTGGTTCGAGCGAGAGCGTGGGGTGGAGCGGGTCGTGCGACTGGTAGTGCTGGTGGGGGTGGTGGCGCGGCGACAGCTTCAGGCTCATTGTATTCTGTATCCTGGTCCAAAAATGAAGAAGACTGTTGTGGGATCGCCGTTGAATTCGTCGGGACTGCGTCGGGATCGTATAGAACAGGCGAAATCGCGGGTGGAACGAAAGGCTTCTCAGCGATCAACCACTTGAGATGTTTGCTAAGATTGTTCTGAGGCATGAGAGCGTCGCATCGTTGGTGTGGGAGTCCGCATGGATATTCTACGCGTGCATCTGCATAGGCGTCGCGGTTTTACGGGCGGGATGGTGGCGATGTCATCGATAGTGCCGTTGACCGTGTTGTTGCTAACTCCGCAACGCGATCGCGCTAGCACCAAGTCACGTGCAGGATCCCGAGATGCCGAACAACGCGCTGGCGCTCTGGAGTGGGCCTGCCGCTTTGCAGTCAGAGATGCCGCTCTGTACATGCACCCGCCAACACCCGTGGACACATGTGGCAAATCATAAGGACGCTACATCCATTTGATGTACGATAGTTACCAGTCCATCCACCCGGATATGGCGCAAGTTGCGAAGCCACCAGCCGCTTCCAGGGGGCCTAACTACTTCAAAATCTAGGCTCTGGGTAGGTAGAGTCATGTCGCGTCGTATTGGAGAAAGTCCTCGCGCCGATAGCTCTGTCTACCGAATCAATCACCAAAACTGATCTACCCACTTGCATGAAATCTACTCTCATCGCGTAAAACATCAAGCATCGATCATGGAAGTCACGGATAACGAGCTATTCCAAAGGCTCTCTGCTGCAATCGCAAAGATACACTCAGGTCCTCCGCCTACTGAAGTGCTTCCATCTACGGCTACATTGAATGACGCTCGCTCCAAGCTTCAATCCCACCTCCCCAGCCAAGGTGTCGGGCTCGAAGAGAGCATACGCCACTTGCAAGAGGACCTCGCTCCAGCCTTCAACAGCTCTTCTCGCTCGCCAAACTACTACGGCTTTGTGACAGGTGGCACAACACCAGCAGCACTCCTTGCCGACAATCTGGTCTCAGCATACGACCAGAACGTACAAGTCCATCTGCCGAATGAGACGATAGCCACAGATGTAGAAGACCGAGCCCTTTCTCTACTCTGTGAATTGCTCAACTTCGAACCAGAGCAATGGCCGCATCGCATATTTACTACCGGCGCAACGTCAGCGAATATCCTAGGCCTGGCATGCGGACGAGAGTATGTGATTGCTGAGGCTTCAGCGCACCGTACCGATGCAGAGATTAGCGTTGGCGAGCTTGGGATTGTTGAAGCTATGCGGAGTGCAGGGATTGACGATATCCAAATATTGACCACGGTACCGCACTCATCGCTAGGAAAAGCGGCGGGTATACTAGGCCTTGGTAGGACGAGTGTTAAGTGTCTGGGGCAGTCGGAAGCACCACACAAGTTTGACATGCAGCTGCTCAAGAAGTCACTTGAGCAGCCTGGTGCAGCATCTATCGTTGCTGTTTCTGCGTCGGAAGTCAACACGGGAGTCTTTGCCACCTCAGGTCTCAAAGAGATGGAAGAGATACGAAAGCTGTGCGACAGTAAGTAGTGTCCCCGCACGAACTACAAGTGAGACGTACGCTGACTGCGTACACCAACGTCTAGTGTACGGAGCGTGGATACATGTCGATGGCGCATTTGGGCTCTTCGGCCGCCTCTTGAACTCATCGACTTACTCTTCGATTACACAGGCTTGTGAAGGACTTGATCTTGCAGACTCAATCACAGGCGATGCACACAAGCTGCTCAACGTGCCCTATGACTGTGGCTTCTTTCTCTCACGACACCGCAATATCGCCGAACGCGTATTCCAAAATCCCAACGCTGCATACCTAGCTTCTGGGAACGATGCAAACGCCATCATGTCGCCACTCAACATCGGACTTGAGAACTCTCGGCGCTTCAGGGCGTTACCTGTCTACGCCAACCTTGTTGCGTATGGTAGAGAGGGTTATCGTGCGATGTTGGAACGACAAATAGATCTCTCGAGAGGAATCGCAAGATACATCCTGGAAAGCGATGGATATGAGCTCCTGCCTAAGAGCAATGCGTGCCACGAAGATGTCTTGAAGGGAATCTATATTATCGTACTGTTTCGTGCAACAGACGAGGAACTGAACAAGCAGCTGGTCGATAAAATCAAGGCTACAAGAAAGATATACGTATCAGGTACAGCATGGGAGGGGAAGCCAGCGTGTAGGTTCGCAGTCTCAAATTGGATGACCAACGCTGAGAGGGATTTGCCAATAATCACAAAAGTGTTGCAAGATGTAGTATCGGGGAAAGAGAGTAAATAGCCGCACTATCTGATCGCTTCCCGAACCGCCATAGGGGTATGAGTGTTTTACATATCCTCCATCTTGTATACCTCGTATGCGGGTTCTTCGTATGGATGTGCTCTGTGTGTGTGTTAATAACGTTTGCTTGGTAGCACGACCGGACGGACCCACTTCTTCAGCGCCTCTACCGCTTTGACAGCGGTATCACGTCCCATACATATCGCCTCGATTCTGTACTCATCTACTTCTTCCAATTCACCAACTTTGCCAATCTACACAATCAGTGTCAATGCGGAATGTCGACCAGTGCTTCAACTTTACTTGGGACATGATGAAGATGGTAAAAACCTACATGTGGATTGGCAGCATCGCCGGGCCTGAACTGTCCGGTTCCTCTGCTAGTAAAGCAGCACTCGGTGTAGCCGGCTGGGCCGGGGAAACGTCCCGCGCCGGCACCGAAGATGGCAGCCTTGCAGGCATTGGCAGCGGAAGGAGGGACGAAGAATACAAGCTTGAACTTTTGCAGAGTTGCTGCCATGACGACGCTAGGGGGGACGGCAAGTATGCAACTGAGTAGGCTGGGAATTACAGTGATGCAGGAGTGCTCAGGCTGGTGTTTGAGGCGGGGCTGCAGTTATTGCAGATGCACGGCACCATACATGGCATTGGCATCCAAGTGTAACCTCAGAATCCTGGTCCAAGATGTACGGGCAAACAGATGGAGTCTACACGTGTTCGATAAACTAGGGACAGAATCAAGACGCGGACCAATTCTGCATCATGTAGATTCTACAGGTCGTCTAACAGTTGAAGGCACAGGGGCAGGTGGGGGCGCGCGGGGCTGACACGTGCACGGGTGTTTGTTTACGCTTTTGTCAGTCCAGGCTAGGCAAGTGTCAAGTTGCACAAGGGCAAGGGCACTGCGCGCAAACGGCCTCCAACCACGCCAAACCCACCGTCATAGCGACAATCCATGGCTTCAATATCCCCGCGGAAGTCGACGCGTGCCGCTGCAACGCGCCGAAAGGCACCCGTTGTCGACGATTCGGACCACGAGGAAAACACGACACCCACACCCGAAGTCAAGCAGGAGGCAGAGGAAGAAGCATTCACACCGGCACCGGAACCAGCACCGCTCAAGACGGGACGGGGGCGGGGCAGGCCACGGAAGGCTGCAGCCCAGAATGAAGAAGCGACACCCAAGCCCACGACGAGGCGGCGCACCCGCGTCACTGAGTCGGTCGAGCCCACGCAGACACTGACCCCCGCGCCCGAGAGGAGCACCAGGGCGGCCGAGCCCTCCAAGGCAGTGCCCAAGAGGCGCGGGAGGAAGCCGCGTTCCTCTGTTGCGCCAGCACCCGTCGAGGAGGACTCCCATTTGCTCACGCCCGAGCCCTCGATATCGCCCGAGCCTGAAGTCGAACAGGCCTCCGAAGCCACGGTCACACCAAGTTCACCGCCTGCTGGTGCTGAAAACGACACGGCGGATGATGCGGCGGACGATGCGGCGAGCGACGTGACAATGAGGGATCGATCGCCTGAGCCGGCACCCGAGCCCGAACCCGCGCCCGAGCCAGTTGCTGAGGTCACACAGATAGAGGCGAAAGAGGAGACACCCATACCAGAGCCCAAGATGGAGGTTGATTCATTACCAGAGCCCTCGCCGCCAGTCAAGGTTGCCGAGGAACTCAGCACACAGCAAACCATGCTCGAGCCCATAGATATCGTCGTCAAGAGGCGAGCGGCTGCCATTCCAGCCTTGCACGAGCCAGTGGCGCCCAAACAGCGGACAGTCATCGCCTGGCTCGTCCTCAACAACTTCAAGAGTTATGCTGGCCGACAGGCGGTTGGACCCTTCCACGCCTCCTTCTCCTCCGTCGTAGGTCCCAACGGTTCCGGAAAGTCAAACGTCATCGACTCGCTCCTGTTCGTCTTCGGTTTCCGCGCAAGCAAGATGCGACAGAGCAAGCTTTCCGCCCTCATCCACAACTCGGCGGCCTTCCCAGATCTGGACTATTGTGAAGTCGAAGTCCACTTCCAGGAAGTCAAGGACCTTCCAAACGGCGGCCACGAAGTCATCCCCGACTCGCAGCTCGTCATCTCCCGCAAAGCGTTCAAGAACAACTCGAGCAAATACTACATCAACGGGAAGGAGTCTACGTTTACCATTGTCACCACTTTGCTCAAAGACCGGGGTGTGGATCTCGATCACAAGCGCTTCTTGATCTTGCAGGGTGAGGTTGAGTCGATTGCGCAGATGAAGCCAAAAGCACAGGGTGAACATGACGACGGTCTGCTCGAGTACCTCGAAGATATCATCGGCACGTCCAAGTACAAGACACCCATTGCTGAGTCTGAGGTCGAAGTGGAGAACCTGAACGAAGTATGTCGGGAAAAAAGCAGCCGTGTGCAGCACGTCGAAAAGGAGAAGAGCGGACTGGAAGAGAAGAAGAACAAGGCGCTTGCCTACATCCGTGACGAGAACGAGCTGGCCTCGAAGCAGTCTACCCTCTACCAGATCTACATCTCCGAATTCGATGACCACATCCAAGTCACACAAGAGTCCGTCGGTCAGCTCCAGGCGCAGTTGGACGAGGAGGTACAAAAACACCAGGGAAGCGAAGAAGAGATCAAGGAGCTAGAGCAACAATACAAGAGGAGCGTGAAAGAGTGCGAACAACTCGAGAAGAAGAACCAGGAGTATCAGAAAGAGGTGGCCCGTATCGATAAGGAGACGGTCAAGTTCGAAGAGAAGAAGAAGTTTCTGGCTGGCAAGCAGAAGAAGCTAGAAAAGACCAAAGAGACAAGTGGCTATGGTCGTTCGGAAGCGGAGAGTCTCGCGAAGCAGTATTCCGCGGACGTCGAGCGCTACAGCGAGGAGATTGCTGAGCTTGAGCAGAGCATGGAGGTCGAAGCAAAGGAACTCGAAGCTGTTCGCAAGAGCTTGGCCGGCAAAACCCAGGGTCTCTCAGACGAGATCGCGGCAAAGCAAAAGTCTTTGGAACCTTGGAGCGCCAAGATCAACGAAAAACAATCGGCTATTGCAGTCGCACAGAGTGAACTAGACATTATGCGTGAGCGTGAGAATGCTGGAGCAAAGGGCATCGCCGAAGTCGAGGCAAAGATTCAAAGCTTGGAAGAGGCCAAACAGACCAAGGTTGCCGAGCTGGACGAATGCAAGGCCGAAAGGAAGCGTGTCGAAAAGGAGATCCGGAAGACACAGGCTAAGCTTGAGGAGATAACTCAACAAGAGCCAATGCTGAGGTCGAAGCTTTCTGGCGCCAGGGCCAAGGCCGATGAGGCTCGTGCGAGCCTCTCGTCGGCTCAGACACAGGGCAATGTCCTGACAGGCCTCATGCGCTTGAAAGAATCAGGGCGTATTGATGGCTTCCACGGTCGGCTCGGAAACCTTGGTACTATCGACCAGAAGTACGATGTTGCCATCTCTACAGCCTGCCCACAGTTGGACAACATGGTCGTAGACACTGTGGAGTCTGGTCAGCAGTGCATTGAGTACCTCCGGAAGAACAATCTTGGTCGCGCCAACTTCATTCTTCTGGACCGCCTCGCGAAGCGTGATATGTCCCCGGTCCAAACACCCGAAAACGTGCCACGTCTTTTCGACCTTGTGAAGCCCAAGCACGAAAAGCTCAAACCCGCATTCTTCCAGGTTATGACAAACACGCTCGTAGCCGAGAACCTTGATCAGGCTGAGCGTATCGCATATGGCGCAAAGCGATGGCGGGTTGTCACCCTAGATGGCAAGCTTATCGACACCGCCGGTACCATGAGCGGCGGTGGAAGCAGAGTGGTCAAGGGAAAGATGTCCTCCAAGCTTGCGTCCGACATCTCGAAAGACCAGGTTACAAAGCTTGAGCATGACCGGGATACGCTTGAACAGACGTTCGCCGAGTTCCAGCAAGAGCTGCGGGAACTTGAAACTGCGCTGAGAGATCTCAATCAGCAAATACCTGAACTGGATACCAGGTCGCAAAAACTTGCGCTCGAGCTAGAGAGCTTTGATCGCAACATTGCAGATTGTCAACGCCGCATCCAGGAGCTGGGTAATGAACAAACATCCACGAAGACTGACAAGGGACGCATCGCATCCTTGGAGAAGAACATTGCTTCGATGGAGAAGGAGGTCTCCAAGCTTCGTGCCGAGACTGAAGACATCGAAGCCGAGATCAAGGGTCTTCAAGACAAGATTATGGAGATTGGTGGAGTCAAGCTACGAGGTCAGAAGGCCAAGGTTGATGGTCTGAAGGGGCAGATCGACACCTTGACCGAGCAAATATCAAATGCCCAGGTTGCCAAGTCAAAAGAAGATAAGCAGCGCGCTAAGCACGAAAAGGCGCACAACGATGCCATCAAGGAGCTGGAAAAGCTTGCTATCGATGCAGAGAAGGTTGAAGAGGACATGGCTTCGCAACAAAGTGATGTTTCCGGAATTCGACAACAAGCCGAAGAGGCGCAAGAAGAGCTCGAAACTAAGAAAGAGCAGCTCCAGCTGGTCAAGAAGGATCTTGATGAGAAGTTGGCGGAGCTCAACGAGACGCGTGCAGTCGAAATCGAGATGCGCAACAAGCTTGAAGAGAGCCAGAAGACTCTGAATGAGTACCAGAAGAAACAAGCTTACTTCCATGACAAGCTGAGCAAACTCGCGTACCAGAACGTTACCGATCTGGGCGAAGAGCAAGAGGGTGAAGGTCAGGGCCTTCCATCTTACAGTAAAGACGAGCTTCAAGACATGGACAAGGCTACTCTCAAAGACCAAATTGACCACTTGGAGAAGAAGAACGAGTCCACGCAAGTCGACCTAGCTGTCCTCGCCGAATATCGCAAACGTGTCGAAGAGCACGCCGCGCGCTCCACGGACCTCGCCACTGCCATCAGCGCCCGTGACGCCGCAAAGCATAAATGCGAAGAGCTCCGACGTCTCCGCAAAGAAGGCTTCAAAGCCGGATTCGACATCATCACCGCCCGCCTCAAGGAGATGTACCAGATGATCACCATGGGTGGTAATGCTGAACTGGAATACGAAGATACACTTGACGCCTTTTCCGAAGGCATTCGCTTCTCCGTCATGCCTCCGAAAAAGTCATGGAAGAACATCAGCAACCTGTCTGGTGGTGAGAAGACGCTGAGTTCTCTGGCGTTGGTATTTGCTCTACATCACTACAAGCCTACGCCGTTGTATGTCATGGATGAGATTGACGCGGCCTTGGACTTCCGAAACGTGAGCATCGTGGCGAGTTACATCAAGGAGAGGACGAAGAATGCTCAGTTTATTGTCATTTCTCTCAGGAACAACATGTTTGAGCTTGCGTCGCGGTTGGTTGGCGTTTACAAGGTCAACCATATGGTAAGTTCATCTCACACATCAAATGGGTTAAGCATCAGTTACTGACTACAAGCAGACGAAGAGTGTTACGATTGAAAACAAAGACTACATCACCGGACGGGCTTGATTATTTGATGATGGGCAACGATGGCTATTGTATTTGGTGTTTGGCGCTGGTCAGCACATGGGCATGCATTTGGTATGTAGCGGGTTAGGTTGGGCTGAAAAACATGATACCACACTCATATATGTGCAGTCTAGTACTGAATGAATGCAATGTTGGACGTTTCTATACCTACAATACCACAGTATTTCTCGATAAAACGATTGCAAAACTGCAGTCTTAGTTAGCTTTCCTCTGCCCCCTGTTGCCGCTCTTCTCTTTGAGTGAGAATAGTACGAGGAGTCTGGTTTCACTTTCTCCGCCACTTTCATCAGTCATATCCCTGGGTGGACAATCAAAGCACCTGTTTACCCAACAACAGAACTTGCTGACTCCTATGCTGCTACGGTCTCGTGACTCGCATACACTCGCCACTCGTTGCTTTCCAGCTCCTGGTCTTAGCCTTTCTCACTAACCTACTTGAGTAGATAAACACAGGCACTACCAATAACCAGCTCACGCCTATATACCCACACACCCACCCCCTACCCCTACCCGCCTGGACCTGCAACCCACCTTCGACAACTCCCAAGTTGGTCAAGCACCACACCCATCCGCCACTACAACAATCTGACATTTTAACAGCACCTTGAAATCATAACACCCTCAAATTCGCAAGCCTTCAGCTCACGACAGCATCATGTCCTCCGTCAATGGTAATGTCCCAGTACGAACTGCACATCGGACATGGACTGACTTCGTGTATTCACATTTAGAATCCGGCACTGGTTCGTTGGCGAAACACTTGAACGAAAATACCGACCGCGTAGATAAGACCAACACCACTACGTATGGACCGGAGAAGACGTCCAGAGGCGCTTGGGTCAAGAAGGCCAAAGACCAGGCATTACCAAGTCGAAACCTTCGAAACTCCCGGTCTACCCAGACTAGCTCAACAACCGAGAAGGATGCAGCCGCATCGAGTAAATCAAGCATGTCCACGTCAAAAGCTGATTCCAATGGAAATATTGCCACAAGGTCAGCGTCCTCAATCAAGGCCGGCCATACAGACGAAGATACACCGAGCTCTATTGCCGTGTCGAAAGATGCTCGCGCCGTTACCGGGAAAGAACCATCACGAACGAAGAAGCGCGCAGCAGAAGACAAAAAAGGTGGCCGAGCAAAGCGTCAAGTCCGGTCATCCCAGGAGCTGGGTTTGACCTACAACAGCATCAAGGCTATCAACATGCCTCCTCGCCCCGGTCAAGTTCCTGGTCAAGCTCCGCCCCCACCTGTATTTGGTTCATTTCCATTTGGTGACACGGAAGATCATCAGAACAGCATGATCATTTACTGGCTGGACGATCTGGAGTACACGTATGCGAAGACGACGGAGTTGTACAACAAGACGTTTCCAAAAGATCAAGTCACCGATGAAGCTGTACGTCGTCGCCACATTAGGTCCTTGGAGCGGCTCCAGAAGCGCTACGGTACAAAGCCTGTGGCACAGATTGGCATAGTCGGCAAGAACATTGCGAGGCGTGGTAGGCCGCGTGCACCGCGTCTGAGTGGTATCGAGCCTGAGAGTGACCCTTCCAACGCTGCCACTCCATCTGAAGAGCAAAATGAAAGCGATATCTCCGCCGCCGAAGATAACTTGGCTCCTAAATCGCCTTCTCCTCGAAAGGCGCGTCTGACAAAAGCTTTGAAACAGGCACAGCGCGAGAAACAGAACCACCAGGGTCATGAGTTCGACAAGGCTTGTATCGTTGTTTGGCACGACGCTGATAATATGTCGTTCAAGGATATCCGCGCGAGGCTCGACAACGAGCGTGGATGGTCCCTGGGCGAGCCTACGGTCAAGAAGGAGTACACGAAGGCTCGTGCTCGCGTCTGGGGCACGGCTGCACCGGAAACGGCTGCTGACGAGGAGGACAATGGCGACGAAAGTGTGGGTGAAGATGGAGAAGAAGAAGATGAAGACGTGGAGATGAAGGAGGACTCGGTTGGACAGGAGGAGATGTGAATGGGAGATGACAGGGTAGCCTGCGCTATCGAATAGTAGAACGAAGAATATCACATGGTCAACCTTGGTACGTTCCTTCTTTTATATGAAGTCTCGCGGTTATGTCGTGTACCTTGGTATCAGCATATATAGAGCTTCTACACGATCCATCACCACGATCCTCTCGCAGAAAATCTGTTAAAAGCCAGACTAAAAAAAGATCTGAGATGCATGCACAGTAGTATACTCACTTGTTTTTGCGGGATTCATCATACTCCCTGATGTATCAAAACCGTGTTCGTGTATTGTATTGTGTACAAAGGTGATGCTCGCCTTCTCTTTCATCGGTTTTAGCGTGGTGCACGGACCAGCCCGCCGCGGCCTTGAACCGCGACTGATTCCATCACTTCTACACGACACTGAGCCATTTGGCTATATCGACACCGACCGCCCCCGCACGACCGAAAAACACGCCAGTGACGCCACCGAACAACGTACGCGAACACGACGCCTATTTCTGGAGCGCTTCACCAGATTTCGAGCGCGGCGATAGCGTGAATGACGGCGCGCGCACCCCTCGACCGTTCTTCTGCCCCCCGGCGCGCGCTCACAGTCCGTCGTTAAATCACACGCCCATATTTATACCTGGACTTGACTCCAACCTGTTCAACACATTCATCTCGCGGCTCAAGTACTGCAACATCACACGCGACCATGGCCAACGAGCACCCGCCCCCGAACGCCGGCGGTGGTAACGACGACAGCCTTGACCAGGATGAGGACGACTTCCGCAAGATCATGCAACAAATGTCGCGGGGCGCTGCAGAGGGTGAAGAAGATCTCTTGGGTGGCATCGCCGACAGGCCGCTGGACATTGGCGAGAAGGCCGACGACGCAGTCGACTACGAAGACATTAGTGACGATGACCTGCCGGACGAGGAGTTTGAATCGGGCGAGGGCGCCGATAGCACTCAACACTTCAGCGGAACTACACTGCAGGACTCTGGCGGCGCAGTGGACAACGAAGATGTAGACATGGACGACCTCTTTGGCGACAACAACGATGACAACGACGATAACGATGATCTCTTTGGCGATGATCCCAGTCACTCTGATCCGGTGCAGACGTCGACGCAACACGAAGACGATCCTCTTACCTCCATCGAAGACCTAGTCCAAGAAGGCTTCGACACTATCGCAAAGGATAAGCCACAGCCGGCTGCGCGCAACACCGCCGCCGGTGTTGCACAGCAAGAGGTAGAGGAAGAGGAAGAGGAGGACCCTGAGGTGCGCGAGCAACTGGCTCTATTCGCACAGTCTTCGCGCAAGAAAGACGAGCCAGCGGCTGCTCCAGTCAAGACATCACGGGAAGAATTTGAGAAGATCTGGCCCAATTTTGAGGCGGACAAGCCACCACGCTTCTTCAGTTTGGTACCACGAAAGCGTGCTTTTTACATCCCGAAAGTTCCACAAAAGACGCCGAAACCGTTCCAGCTCAATAAGCTTACGCTGGACCTTGCGACGGATCAAGAGAAAAGCTTCCGTTTGCAACCTACAACGACCACCGCCAAATCAGGGCGACAGCAGGATGAGGAGCAAGGAGGCCTCATTCACATCACCAACACTGCAGAAGAGGGCGGCGACAGTGAAGACCAGTTGGAACTCGACAACCTCGACACCATCGATGACCATGAAATGATCGGCAATGTGTCGTGGAGCGACCTAAGGATTGCGTGCGAGGACTGGGATGTGCCAGATGGTGAAAGCGATACAACTTTGTCCGACGCGAACCAGGCGCCAACGCCACCCGAGAGCAATGGCGATATCGGCTCTGAGCTACTGTCGCCAAACAAGAAGCGGAGACTTGGAAGCCGTGACCAGCCTATCCACTTCTCCGTCTACGATCACATGGAGCTGCCCACATGGGACGACCCCGAGCTTGAGACGGCGCGATTGTCAAAGAAGATCCTTCTCGACATGAACGACCCACATCTCCTGCTTGATGTGCAACAGCCTAGTGCAGAGCCACCAAAACCCCGCACTTTAGGCCTAGGTCTCAAGCGTGACAGCCGCGGAAGCCTTGCGAACCCCATGTTCAAGCGTTACAACATCTCTAATGATGAGGCATACGACGCTCTCAAGGAAAGCAGCCAGCAGAAGGTCCGTAGTACGATTGGCCACATGAACGTGGAGCACAGCTTGCCTGCGCTAAAGCTGCAATATCCTTTCTACAAGGTTGCACTATCCGACCGCGAGCTCCGCTCCTTCCACCGTCCTACTATTACCTTCAAGCCTGGCGAGCGAGCTAGTATCTCGCCGCTCAAGTCCGTCAAAAGGAAACACAAGAAAAATCTCAAGCCCTCCGAGGCCTTCGCGTCGGCCGAAGACCTCAACATTGGTGACAATTCTGATCTGCTTCTTGCCGAATACTCTGAGGAGTACCCTACTACCTTGTCCAACTTTGGTATGGGTGTCAAGATCCTCAACTACTACCGCCGAAAGGACATGGAAGACACTGCACGACCGAAACCGGAAGACGGAATCGGCGAGACCTCGGTACTGCTACCACAGGATAAGAGTCCGTTCTCGTTGTTCGGTCAGGTAGAACCAGGCCAGCAAGTGCTGACGCTTCACAACGCCATGTATCGAGCTCCAGTGTTCAAGCACAAGCCCGAACAGACTGATTTCCTGGTGAGCAGAAGCTGGACCGGGGTTAATGGCCCCAGGTACTACATGCGAAACATTCCGAATCTCATGGTCGTCGGCCAACAGTTTCCCTCTGTTGAGGTGCCTGGTACACATGCTCGCAAAGTTACAGAAGCATCGAAGAAGAGACTTAAGATGCTTGCATTCCGATTATACCGAAAGGGACAGCAGAAGAATGCGCGCCAGCCTTGGGTGAGTAACGAGATGATCAAGCAGCATTTGCCCGGTACCGAGATTGCCCAAAATCGTTCCCGAATGCGAGAAATCATGAAATACCAGAAGGATATCGGTACTTGGGAGCCGGTGCCAGGAGAGACTGTACCTGAGGAACCGATTCTACGTACTTGGATCAAGCCAGAAGACGTCTGTCTGATCGACTCTATGCATGCTGGTGACAAACAGCTGCAGGACGCCGGTATCAAGTCCAACGAGATCCGCGATGACGAGGAAGAGGCGGATAATGAGAACGCTGATGTCAAACTTGCGCCCTGGAACACAACAAAGAATTTCCTCAACGCCTGCGCCGGCAAGGCTATGTTGGAGCTCCACGGTGACGGTGATCCTACTGGCCAAGGCTTGGGTTTCAGCTTCATCAAGGTCTCGATGAAGGGTGGTTTCAGGGATGTAGGTGAGAGCGCAGCTGATCGTCTTGATAACAAGAAGATGAAAGAGCTTGGCGGTCACAGCTACAACGTTCAGCGCCAGCAGGTCATGTACGAGAATGCCATCAAGCGTATCTGGAACAAGCAGAAGGAGAGTTTATCCGCACAGAACCCACCGTCCGACACCGAAGACGATGTTGACTCCGCCGTCAACCAAACGAGTCTTAACCGCCAACGTTCCGAGGTAGGTACTCCGGCTATGCGTCCTGATGATGAGACCATGTCCCAGATGTCCCGCAATAGTAATGCGGACAACCGTGGTAAGAAGCTCAAGATTACTCGCACTATCAAGAACAAGTACGACGAGTTCGAGGATGTCACTGAGATCATCACCGACCCGGCCGTCATCCAGCTTTACATCAAGCACAAGCGACAAGAGCGTCTGCTCAACATGCGCATTGAAGACATTAAGCCAACCGGTGATCCTGAAGTGGACAAGGCCCAAAAGATCAAGCTCAAGGCGGAACTGGCACGTCTAGCTCGCAACATAGAGCGTCGCGAAGGCCGTGAAAAGGCAAAAGGATTGCACAAGTCGCAGACGGGAGAAGGTGGTGCAACCGGTGGCCCAGGAAAGGGTGGAGCAACACCTCGCAAGTGTGCAAACTGTGGCGAGGTGGGCCACATCAAGACAAACAAGAAGTAAGACTGCAAAAGATTGAACCCCATTTATCGAACGAATCCTCTAACACGATGTCCATCAGGCTCTGCCCGCTCCTCAACGGTCAAAGGAAGCAAAACGACACGTTTAGGGATGCTAATGCAAGTGCTGCGTCGCCCGCTACTGTTGTCCCCGCTACCCCTTCTTTCGCTGGTTCGCCGTCGTAGAAACAATCGCTGTTTGAGAAAGAGGATGATATCAACGAGGTGTAAGAGCTGCTACGTATCTTGGTTGGGCTTGTAGGGTTTATACAAGCATGCCAAAAGGTAACGGCGGATCGAGACACTGACGCGTCACGCGTCTTGGTATGAAGGATTTCAGATCTTTTTTTTCTTAATGCATAGCATGGCGTTGGTGGAACAGCTTTCTCTTGATACAGGGAAGTATCAGTCAAAAAAACTACTTTTGAACTTTTCGGGCCTGGGTGGCTCTGATGGCGTTTATTCATCCATGGATACAGACTATAGAGTCATGTATGTGCCCTGCTTGTTGCTTCTTTTCAAGCATAGTAATTTGTACAACATCCTTCGTCCTCCAGATGGAAGAATACAAACAGTCTTCCGCCTCGCATGTTCATTGTTTGTGTGTGTAATGATTGGAGAAGATCATAAAACCTTGGGTAGCGAAACTACCGGTAGACATGATGTTGCAAATACAGTCTCATAGATTGTCTATACAAGAAAAAAAAAGAGTTTGGTACAGACGGCAAGAAGAGACTGAAGCAAAACCGTGTGAACTCTCTCGCAATGCTACAGCAACTTTACAAAAAAAGTGGATAATACTTTCCGATGCAAAATTTAGTCTCCAAAAAGGAACCTCCGCCGTTATACACATCCTATATTTCGCCTATACACCTCATCCCATCCTGTCCCGCTTATCCTACACGTCCCATTTATTCGTCCAGATAGCCAATCTTGCAAAACTGGTTCAGGCTCCGCACATCTAACTGTGCGGTCAAAAGTGCGCCGAGCATCGTCTCCTTTCGAGGTAGGATGTCCGCCTTGACTTTCCACGAGCTGCCGTTGAAGTTGAAGATCTCCATATCGTCGTCGTCATACTCCTCTTCATCGTCGTGGTTCATGTGCCCGTTTGGTTGCTGCATGCCCTTAACCAAGGGCTCGCCACCCTTTGATTTATCACCAAGGCGTTTGAGAGTCGATAGCGCACGGTGGACGATGAGCTGGAAGCCTTCCCGATCATGGTCCATAGGTCGCTGGCCGCGGTGGTTTGGTGGTTGTGGGGGGTGCGGGATGGCTGCATCGGTAGCGGAAAGTGACATTGCAAACTTTAGCAGGCTATGCGCCCAACCATCCTCTGATTCGAGCCATGAGCGACAAATGCCAGTTTCGGGCCCTGGGGCCAGACTAGCGAGTATGTCTGCCGCTAGCATGCCTTGCATAAGGTATGCTTTTCTCGACTCTGCAACGCGCGCTTCGAACATGCGTACTTCCTTGGGACGTGGCTCTTTCATCTGGTACATTTTGTTCTCAATGTAGTTGCGGTCCGGCACAACGGAGATGGCAAGGGCGAAGGAACGCGTCAGAAGGTCATACGCAGGGGTGGATGTTGCCTCATTGATAAAGATTTGCTTGTAGTATGTCCTGTTGGGATCGTCGCGGGCGAGGAGCTTCGCAAGGCTGTCAACGGCTGAGGGGAGGTAGCGGTGGATTTGCGGGTTGAAAGGTGTAAACTTTACAGGCTCAGCAGGTCGTGGAACAGGCGCAAAAGCGCATAGGAAGTGTAATACAGCGTAGGCGTCTTCGCGGTTCGGTAAAACAACCTTGGCGCTGGTGTTGGAGAAGAAAGTAACGACGTCTTTCATGAAGTCGAAGGTGTTGATGTGTGACCGTAGTAAAAGTACGCGGGTTCCAACAAGCCGTATGAAGTTTGCGAGGAATTTGATGACTGCAGGGCTGACCAAGGAGTCGTGGTTGACCTCGAGGAAGGACAGATTCCGGAAGATGGTGGTGATTGCGAGCAATCGATCCGCAGTACGATCGAGCATGTATTCCTTCGAACCCGCTTGTGGGAGCTCTTGTAGTGCCGAGGCCTCTTCGCGGCAATGATGCAGAACGTCCTCGTATGGTGTCAGATCGATAATGTCAGTAACTTCGGGGTTATCATTCCCTAGTATTTCCAGTTGATCTTCTGCATACTCCACCAACACCTCCGTCAAGTCTTCGCAGTGGGACAAATTAAACTGTACGGTGTTATCGTACGTTATGCGCGTGAGGGTGTCCAGCCCCAGTCGGACCTCTGCATGGAGTCCCGATTTGATGCTCATGATAATCGCTCGAACATCGATGACACCCATCTCCGGCAGTAATGGCACGTTTGGTTTGTAGTTTGTGATCGTGTCGATCATGTTCTTGAAATTGTCGGAATCAAAGTCGAGGCCTCCCCACGTATCTTGCGTTCGGTAAGCGGGCTGATAGACCCGGGTGCCATCGTCCTGCTCGATCACTGGCTTGCGTTTCTCAGGCTCCTCTACAGCAGCCAACGCCGGGTCGGCGGTAGCATTTTCCTCCTGCTTCATCGGTGACGGCTGAGACTGGCCAGGCTCTTGTCCCTGAGTGGGAGTTCCTTCCAGCTGTCTGCTGAGACTTTTCCGCGAGTTTCCGTCAGGCTGTGGTGTGTTGCCATTAACGCTTGGAAGCACTGCGTTGCTCTGCAGAGGTGTGGACTGGTGTGGATGCGGGGATGGCTCGAGTTGTTGATGTGGCTGCTGGGTCGGCGGGAGCGATTGCCGTTGTTGCTGCTGCTGTTGCTGTTGTTGTTGCTGCTTCATAGCCTCCTGCGATCTCTGTAGTTGCTGCAGATATTCCTGGTGTCCTGGAACGCTGGGTGGTTGCCCGGGCATAGTCGGTCTTGTTGGCGACATCTGCTGACCCATAGATCCTATCTGACCCATTTGTCCCATTTGCCCCATTTGTCCCATCTGGCCTTGCGGAGGCATGCCTTTCTGCTGCATTTGCTGCTGCCTTTGGAGGTAGGCAGTTTCGTAGAGGCTCAAATATTGTTCGTATATCTGGCGCAACTCGTTGGGAGCATTGGGAAACTGCTGTGGATGTATGCTCATCATCTGCGCGATTCTGGGCCATCCATTCTGTTGCGTCACAAAGCGGTGGCCCTTGAAGCGCATGACAGCCGCGTAGAGATTCTGGAGATTTGTTGGACGGCCAGCGCAGAGTGGTTGGTGATTGAAGGGACGGTTGTGCTGGGTCATTAGTGCCTGAACGTTCTTGATAAATTGGTTGTATTGTGATTGGGGATTCGGTGTCTGTCCTTGAGCCTGCATCATGTTCTGCTGCATGCCTGGGTGTTGCATAGGGGTCTGCATTGCGCCCGGCATCTGCGCGCCCGGCTGTTGTACCTGTCGCGCGGCCATGTTGCTCGCGGCGAGGTTGCCCAGCTGTTGCTGCTGCTGCAGGCGCATCGCGTATTGCCTTTGCGCTTCTTGCTGACGGCTCTGGAGGTTCTGCGACAGCTGGACCGACTGCACTGGGAACTGGTTTCCCGCGTTGGCGTTGAAGGCCTGGTTCATCGGCGAGGGCTGGAAGTTCATGGGAGACATCTGCGGCGCATGGGGGTTTTGCGCGGGCGAGGCAGTGTTCATCCGCTGGCCTGCCATTTGGCCAGGCGCGAAGTGCTGGCTTTGCATGGTAGGGGAAGGCGTGTTGGTGAAGGCTTGCTGGTGTTGGAAGCCGAATTGGGCTTGCTGTGAAGGTGTCTGGGAGCGCGATAGAGAGAGGGCGGCGCCAGTCGAGTCTCGCTTCTGGGGCACCGACGGCATGGGGTTATATGGGCGCGCGCCGTTCATCTGGGGGTTTGCGATTGCGCTCGGGTCGATGAAGCTCGAGGGATCGTACATTCCGTTCTGGGGGGACTGGAAGTCCATGCTGGTGCGCTACTGCCGCGAATGGCTGGCAAGGGTGGGGAGTGGGAATGGACAGTCGCGTGTAGGCGGAGAGGAGCGCGAGGGCGATGGGGGTAACGTGAGTGCCTGGTTCTGACTTGGCTAGCCTCTGGTCAGCACGCATGTTGATGTTTAGATGGACGCGACTCTAGCAGCAGCACCCGCACGACGTCCCGAACAGACACGCCAGCGACCGAGGGAGAAAGAGGGAGGATGAGATAATACACACCACGCGACAATAGACCGACGCTAAAAGGATCTTCTCATCAGGGCAGGACGGAAAACGAGTGGCTTCCAATGCGGTCGATAACTTGACGTACCGCAGACGCGCTTTGCGGACTATGCGTTGCTGAGAGCGGAGGAAGGAACAGTTTTCTTGGCAGCCTCCCAGCCTCTACTCACTAGCCTTGTCGGGCATCACGAGACCAGGGCAGTGTCCGCGACTTGAAAACTCAAAGCACGTCGCCGCAGACCGCAGCGACAGCAAACTCTCAAAAAAAAAAACACAGGCACAGGCACAGCAGCTTCCGGAGCAGCAGACGCGTTCGCGCGTTGCGACAGGCCAGTGGAGTGCCTGCGTCGCCGGCAACTCACAAGCCTAGTCTAACTCAATTCTACATTTCTCCGGGTCAGTTTGGCCGTCGTGACACGGAAACATCTGTCTCTCCACTTATTACATCACTCTGTTCCTGCAGTAATGGCGCTGTTATCGCATCGCTGGGCGTCGAGAGTGGGCACCCCAGACCGCTTGACTCTGCGTCGAGACCCCAGCCAACCGTTCAACTCGCCCTCACCCTAGAGGCTGCCCACCACCCAGCTCGTTCCAACCTGGTCCAGCCGGCCTCTCTCCAGCCGAGTACAATACGGTGCAAATTCGCGTCTACTCATGTACACCCGTTGGTGATCGGCACGTCACACGCCGGTAATCTGCCACGGTGACTAGGGTTATACATGTCAGATTCGGGCGCATGCATGTGCCATGATACATGTCTGTGAGGAGGCTCGTGTTCTGTTCTATTAATCCAATACCTCGGCAGTCCTGTAAACCCATCCATGGCTTCCTATCTACTAAGTGCAATGTCGTCGTCGTTGTGAGCCGGCGCGGAATTGACTACTCCAAAGTGGTGGGTAAAACTAGGTTTTGGGGCTTCTCTGTACTCCACATCTTCTTCCAGTTAAAAGGTAACTTCTCAGAGCGAGCAGGTCATTACCCCTCATGCCTACCATACACAGTCTGGCTATCTAAAGCAGTAAGCAAGGGTCTACAACCATCCAACCAGGCCTGCTTTGACAAAGCCCAACAGCGTTGGGGCTCGTTCTCATGCTCCATTGAGGTGAATTGTCATCTCAAATTCGTCACTCGACGAGATATCAAGCATTCATCGCGTGACCAGAGCATCGTGATTTTCTTTTTTGACGCGTCGCAATGGATACTATCTGAGATGTGCTTCCCAGTGAGAGCGCCTGAGTGATCGTCACCTTCACGTGATGTCGGCGTTAGCGTCTCGCATTGGCCGATCGCGCCTCCCATGAGCTTCATCAACATTGCGACAGACAAGCACTGCCTCACGAACAACACGCCAACCACAATCACCACTGACCATCGCCGTCTCTCGCTGTTGCGGACCCACAACCGACTCGTACCCAAATCAACATCCTCCAGCCACTATCGCCATGGCTGACACCGCCGTCGAGAATCCGGCCAACACCGTCCCGCCGCACAAGAAGCAGCTCCCTTCATCGATACCGAACTTTGACACCCTAGAGGGCTTCTCCACAGAGGGAAACGATGACTACTCGACCTTCAAGAAGCTGCAACGGCAACTAGAGTACGTAGCATCAGACACGTTGGAATACAGGTGGCTAACAGGAGCAGGTACATCCATTTACAGGAAGAGTACATCAAAGACGAGCAACGGAGTTTGAAGCGAGAATTGGTGAGGGCACAAGAAGAGATCAAGCGTATCCAGAGTGTCCCGCTGGTGATAGGGCAGTTCATGGAGGCCATCGACCAGAAGTAAGCTTGACCACAGGCACATCACTTGCGTCATAGCACTGACACGCATAGCACCGGCATCGTACAATCGTCAACCGGCTCCAACTACGTCGTCCGTATCCTCTCCACGCTCGATCGCGAACTCCTCAAACCATCCTCATCCGTTGCGCTACACCGCCACTCAAATGCCCTCGTCGACATCCTACCACCAGAGGCTGACTCGTCGATTGCCATGCTTGGCCAAGATGAGAAGCCCGATATCACATATGCCGACGTCGGAGGTCTGGATATGCAGAAACAGGAGATTCGGGAGGCCGTCGAACTGCCCCTCACACACTTCGACCTCTACAAGCAGATCGGTATCGATCCGCCGCGCGGTGTACTGTTGTATGGCCCCCCGGGTACAGGAAAGACTATGTTGGTCAAGGCTGTAGCGAACAGCACCACAGCATCCTTTATCCGCGTCGTTGGCTCCGAGTTCGTGCAAAAGTATCTAGGTGAAGGCCCACGTATGGTTCGTGACGTGTTCAGGATGGCGCGCGAGAACTCACCATCCATCATCTTCATCGACGAGATCGACGCTATTGCTACCAAACGTTTCGATGCGCAGACGGGTGCCGACCGTGAAGTCCAACGTATTTTGCTCGAGCTACTCAACCAGATGGACGGTTTCGACCAGACCTCCAACGTCAAGGTCATCATGGCAACGAACCGTGCGGATACTCTCGACCCCGCGCTACTCCGACCCGGTCGTCTCGACAGGAAGATTGAATTCCCTTCGCTACGTGATCGCCGTGAGCGTCGTCTCATTTTCTCCACCATTGCCGGAAAGATGAGCCTTTCGCCTGAAGTGGACCTCGACAGCTTGATTGTCCGCAACGACCCCCTCTCTGGTGCCATTATCGCGGCCATTATGCAGGAAGCAGGTCTGAGGGCTGTTCGCAAGAACAGGTACAACATCATTCAGAGCGATTTGGAGGAGGCATACACGAGCCAGGTCAAGGGTGCAGCCGAGGCCGACAAGTTTGACTTTTACAAGTAGGCGAATCTGCTGCTTGGGTTTGGGGAGGAAACTTGATGCGGGAGAAAGATGTGGCATTGTACTACCAGATAGACTAGGCCTTTTAGTTACGAGCGTTGCAGAGGCGTGTACCATTGCAACTCTGTTAATGCATGACACTACGTGAACATATTTGTATCGCCTGCTTCTCCATTGTTCCCAATCAATTGTGAAACACTCTTCGTTGTGCTTAGGAAGTGTAATTGCATCATATGACTTGCTGTCAAAGCAAAGAAGAAGGCTGCTAGATATCATACGCGAGTTGGTGGTGTACATAAGACACTCTGGACTCGTTCCATCAGCTTCTCAGCATCTGATGAAAACGGACACGAAGAACTATGCTTATTATATGCAATTGTAATTTCTTTCGTCCATCTACTAGATATACGACCAAACCCTCTGCCCCCTCTTTTCTCAACGACATGGCCGCTTCTTCTTCTTCTTCTTTTCCTTAACCACGGCTCCTTTGCCGGCATAAACAGTACCTGTCCGAAAACACAAACTGCTATTATCACCTCCCTCGACCAAACCACAGAAAGCTATCCTACATGAACAAGGGGGCGGCGACGACCAACTCCTATGCACCAGCACCACGAGTTCGATAGAGACGGAGACCAAAAAAAAAAAGAACGAGAAAGAAATGTACTACACAGGCCGTCCGTTCCAATTCCGTGATCCAACAACAAGGGAAGAAGAAGAGAAACTAGACAGCTCTAGACAGAGACAAGAAATGGAAGAAACGTGAACAAAGGAAAAGCAGGAGCGTATCGGCGCCCTATGAAGCGGGCGGCGGGCTCATGGTATCATGCATTCGCAACGCAAGGGAGCGACAAAAGAAAAAGCCTGGCACTCGACCAGACGGTATGCAAAAGGTTTTGTATAAAAAGGTGTGACAAGATGGCGAGTTTGGACAAGATGCGTTGACAAGCCTAGTTGATCCTGATGGTCGTCTCTAATGGCGTTCGTGGTAGGTCCTTGTCCAGAGAGGATCTGGGTATCCCTCCTCTCTTGTCTTCTTTTGGGGGTGTGGGCGGCCCAGAGTGCCTGTTGGGCATGTAATCGGCGTCCTTTGCTGGTGTCGGTGGCCGGCCATCGCTACTTGCGGTGCCCGAGTCCTTTGGCGGTGTCGGTGGTGGCCTACCCTGTGAATGATCCCTTTCTCTAGACGCTGACCTGGATCTGGACTCAAGACGCGGAGGACCAAGGTAGGGTGTTCCTGTGAGTGGCGGAGGCGGCGAAGCCTCGTTGTTGCTTGTGGTTATGGCATGAGCACCTTCCGAAGCGCTCCGATTGCTATGCCCACCAACACTCGAAGACTCGCCAGCCTCTTCGACTACAGGAAGAGTCGTCCCAATCTCTCCTCTTTCTGCGGACGGACTACGTACTACCCTCATGTGCAGATTCGGTACGTTCTCCTCCCCGTGACCTTGTCGCCGCGAGCGTTCGGCTTGATGCTCTGCCTTCTCTATGACGCGGTCGGTCGATGATTGGTTGACGCCGTCAAGTGATAGTTCGTTGAGATCGTTAGCAGCCTCCTCCATCTTCTCACGATCGGCCGCTTCTTTGGTTTTGGTGACACCACTGATGAACTTGATGAATCGATCACCGTATCGTTCAGGGGGTATAGCAGATATTTGAGACTCGGTGTTAGCGATACCCTTGATAAAGTGTTCCATGCGTTTGATGAACGAGTACTGGAGTGAAATTAGTAAGTTATAATTTGTGCTTCAATCATGTTCAGACTTACGTGTGTCAGACAGTCGATGATGCCGAGGTAGTAGATCTCCTCTCCAGGAGCGTTGTCTTCGTGAGTAGCTCGGAAGCCGCCATCATCGGAATAGAAGTAGAAGTTTCGGTTAGGGTCTTCCAACTCATCCGGCATCTTGCTGGAGGTCTGACCCATTGGCACTGGCTTCTGTGTCTTGACCATCTGCCTCAGTTCCCTCGCTTTCCGAGCGCTCTCGAGTTTTGAGGGTGTACGCAGAAGCTGATTCGGTTGTGGCTCTGGTGCCTCCTCTCCACCTGGTGAGAAGACCTTGAGCGTTTTGTCTCGCAGATTCTCTTCGTTGCCCTTCTCCAAGTCATGGATACCGATGAGGAGTGAGTAGTCCATTATGTGCAAGCGCTGCAGCAACTTGACGTCCCTCTGCATCTGCTCGATGAACATTTTTTTCTTCGATGGCCCTAGCTCGAGATGCTGGTTTCTGCGTAACCAATTCAAGTCCTTTAGTGTTGCGCGGGGGTTGGTCGCCAGGTTGTCTTCCTTGAAGTCTCGCCCAATCGTTGAGCCCTTCAAGTCAAATGTGCGGTGGATATCTCGATGCGGAGGGAACAGGTTGTTCATGACGACGAAATGGATCTTGCGTCCATAGGGTATCTTTACGCGATGCAGGCCGTAAAATTGGGAAAGAAGGGTGTTGGGGTTCTCTTGCACGTGGTTGTAGTAGTCCTTGAGAATCTTGCGGAGGAACTTATGTTCGGCGTGGTGAATAGTCTTGATGATGTACTTGTAGTCGCGAGAGAAATAGAAAAAGCTGCCGCTCTTGCCGGGAGAGCCGAGCTCGGAAAGAATGTATTTGCTTGTCAACGAGACGAGATAATCGGCAGGGTCGAGCTTGAAGGTAGTACGAAGATGGCGGAAGACCCATGGCGCATAGTCCTTGAACTTGAAGTCGTACTTGGCGGAAGGAGTAAGCTCGTTGCCGGTTCTGTGCGAGTGTCAGTGGGGAGCGAATGAGCAGAGAATACAGGTCTGGCAGACGAAATGAAGCTGAACTCGAAGAGGTGCGTCATGTTGTAAGAAAAGCCAGCGGGCACGTACATGTCAAACGAGAACTTGTGCTTCGCGTCAAAGTCAGCATCGGTAAGTTCTCGGTCCATCTTGGCGTTGGTTCGCGAGACGGTGAAGCGGATACCCGTCAGCATGTTGTAGGCAGTGACCCAGTTGACGTGGTTCTGGTCCACTTTGGTGCCTACTACGACGCGGTCCTCGTCCTCGTCCTCCTTGCGCTTCCTCTTGCTAGCCCTCTTCTGTCGTATGTGTTCGGCCCAGCGGGCGGCGTCGTCGTCCTGGGGCACCTCGTCAAGATGCACGTCGGAGTTGACGGAGCGTGTGGTCCTACGCACAAGCGACATGGAGCCTCTCCGGCGGTGTGGCGTCGAGGGCGAGAACCTCCCGCTTGCGGTGATGACGTCGTCGGTGTTGTTTGGAGTGTCGCGGGTGCGCGATGTCTGCAGCTTGGGGACCTCGAGGGTGTTGCGGTGCTGCAGGCGGTTGGGTGGCTGCGCAGAGTTGGGATTGTTGTGGTTGGAAGCCGGCGGGGAAGAGACGCGATGCGGTTGGGTCGGTATCTGCTGGCTGGACGCGGCCTCGTCGGGCTGGGGCTGGGGCTGGGGCGACGTGGTAGGGTTGGACATGGCGCCGACATGCGGCACGTAAAAGTCCTTGCTTGCTTCTTTTGTTCCATCGAGGGAGTCTACCTGGCCGAGTTCGACGTGCGTGGTGCTGCCGCAGAAGCGGTCCTTGGTCTTGCTGCTGTAGACCGAGGCGAAGTAGCCGTCGTCCCTGCTCGGGCGCTCGCTGGACGGCCGCGGCATGTCGGGCGAGCGGGTGTTGTTGGGGTTGTTGGTGTTGTTGAAGCCGTCAGCGTCCATGGCGTCTCCCCTACCCCGGCCATGGCGCCCTTCCTCCTGCGACAGGCGCTTGTCGATGCTCGCGGGCCTGGCTGGGCGGCCGTTGGACAGCTTGCCGTTCATGACCGGCGCACTGCCATTGGGGGAGGAGCGGTCCGAGGGGGTGCGCGCGGGGGGAGTGGACGTTGTTTGTGCATGGGCAAAGGAAGGGCGGTCGGTTGCGTCGGCGCCATACGAGGGCATCATCTGCGACTCATGGATGGTTACGCTCATCAACGAGGCAGCCTTCCCCGAGCGCTGCGGAGGAGGCGTCGGCGAGGAGGCGTGGGAAGCCAGTGTGTGGGTGTGGGAGAGACGGGTGGCTTGTGAAGGTCGGCTTGGGCGTCGTCCGGGTGATTGCGTAGGGGAGCGCAGCGCCGTCAGAAACCACCTCAGCAGAGCGGACGAGCGTGGGGAGGGAGACGGGGACGGCAGGCGCTCAATCAATGGGGGCGTGGTAAGAAGACGGGCGGGCGCAAGAATGGGCGTGGTGTCGGGTGTGCAGCCAGGAGTCGGAGCTGGTCGTGGTCGTGCGAATAGTTGGCACTGCGCTCGTCAGCCCTTTGCTCGCCGCCATCCGACTTCCGTCTTGCGCTAGCCTTGGCAGGTGGATCGTGCCTTATTGCATGCACCCTGCCCTGCGAAGCCACCAGAAGCAGCAGCAGCAGCGGCAGCGGCAGCGGCAGCACAAGGGCTCGGAATCACGACACTTTGCATGCACGCGGAGCTGCTTCACTGCATTCGTCGCTTCTCTCTGCTACTTTTCACGCCCGCCATGCCGCTCCAGTGCTATGCGTCCGTCTCGTCGCTGTGTTCCGCGCGTCCGTAGAGGGAGATTGCGCGTCTGGATTAAGAACAGTCGACATGCATCCCCTCAGCCACACCAATAGTCCCGGCAGCCTGGTACGGCGTCATGCTGTGGCTCGCAGACAGAGGAGAAGGTTTATTTTGCACTCCCAAGCTGTACCTGGCGGTTGCTATCCAATCCTGGCCCATGCCGCCCACGTTGTCGCGCACCGGACAACAGAATGTGCGAGCCGGCCTTTGCCCTGCGCCGCACTTTGCCCACTCGTCCAGAGTCGGCGCTATTTAGTCCCTGCTCCACCGCCAATCTCCTGTCGCCCATCACGGCAGCACATCGCGTAGCAACCACCGCAAGTATGCAGTGCTCCGCAGTCTACACATACTCCCCGCGCAGTCGGCCGTGTACACATCTACACTGATATGACATGTTCTCCTCAGTGCATCTGTCTGGACTATCGCGCGCCCAATGGCACCGGCGCCCGCCACGCTAGCGTGCTTCCGCTCCCCTACTATGCTGCTTTCAAGAATCCCAAACACAACCCCCACCACTTTTTCAACGCTCGGCCAGGGACTCTCTCTGGTGAGCCCGGGCCTCAGCATTGTAACGCGCGCCCGAAATATGATTCAACATGGCAAACATCTCGGAACACCTTGCTCGGTCGCGGCCGGTAATGTGTCGGCCGGACAACCTAGACAAGCAGCAGCCTCGGGCTCTTGGTAATGGCGACATGTTCATCCGACAGCAATCCGATGTTTCTCTCCAGGGCCCAGTGTTATGACCTCGGTGTTGGCTAACTTCTTCCTGACAACGCCTTCTTCCACCATCTTCTTCACTTCGTCGATTGCGTGTTGTGCAATCTGTGTCAACTTGACTGCCCAGCCTCGGTTGTCCTTGTCTGCATCGTGGGCAGAGATCCACGCTTTGGCATAAAGACTCTTAGCAATCTTAGTGCCACCAGGACTTCCAGCAGATATGTTTCCTCCCAGCCACCAAGGATTCTCCACGCAGTCGAAAGAATGCAGAAGCGCTGTGAGTGGAAGCGCGGATTCTGAGACTAGGTACGAGCTTGCATAGGGACGAATCACGTCGTATGAAACACCGTGAGGCGAATAGATGACGGACAAAGTCTTCTCACGATCATTGTACGGCGACGGCACTATGGTACGGGGTGATGAGGCAATGGTCATTGGAGATCCGGGCGAGGGGGGCGGGCTCAGGGGCAGGTCGATATAGTGCATAGGACTAAGCGATGAGAGCACAGTACACGGAGGCCGATACGTGATTCCAATGGCGTGGTGTACTTTGGACAGGTCTCGTTTCGCTGGAATCCAAGTCACGGTTATCTCACCACACGTCCCTCGAGGAGTCGGTGGCGGTATCACTACACGGTGTATAGACCGGCCATCGCCTTCGGCATATTTTGGTAGAGCCTGTACAAGGCCGGGACGGAAATGCTTCCATGACCGAATCTTCTTGGCCGCAGATGGGATGGCTAGAATAGTCGTCTCCGAGTCTGGTGCGAGTTGGCGCAATGTGGCTTCGTGGCAGTGGTCCGGCTTGTCTTGGGATATAAGCACGAGATCGGGTTCGCGCTCAAGGTCTTCGAGGCTCGAGATGGACGGTTCCGCCCGCTGCTCGGAATGCGAGAAGATGGAGTTTAGGATGATGGACGGCCCTGATAGCCAAGCTATCCAGAGAGTAGGTTAGCACGTGTTTACACACTGTCATCCGATGCATGATCCAAGACGCGATCCTCAAAGACTTACGGTCAACCAGAATCGTAAAGGAGCCTGGGAATAACCCTGGTGACGACAGTGGGGCGGCGGGTGGGTCAAAGGTAAGGAGAAAGGAAGTGTCGCCATTCAACGACTCGACGGAGAGTGCCATGCTAGCGGAAGACAAGTGCAAGACAATGTCGGCAAGGCGCACGACGATGCAGCGCCAACGTAAGACATGTGAGGAGAGGGAGACGAAGCAAGAAGCTACGGCGACGCCGTGTCAGTCTGTGATGCCCTTGTCCATGATGATTATGGGCGTGCGCCATCGCCTTGGAACGGGCGCAGAAGCAAATGCTTTGGAAGGTTGACGCGAGCGAGGTTAGTTGTAGACGAGCATCGGGGGGGGGAAACAGCAGGTGCAGACGAGAAGCATGTGACGCATCTGGGAAAGCGACAGCAAGACGGTGCTCCTGTCACTCAACAATTGCCACACCCCGGCGCGTCAAAAGCTCGTCGTCGTCGTGTCTTCTTCGCTCCTTCGTTCTCCGTCTTCCCTGACGCTTCCCACCACCGCATCCTCTGCCAAAAGCCCACCGCCGCAAATGTGGTAGATGCAGCTCCCTGCAACCAAGTGCAGCACTTTCCTGGTCCTGCCGGCCGAAACTGGATCTAGCTCGGCATTCGAAGAGCAAAAAATCTTCATGGCGCCGTAGCCGATGTGCTGCTGGAGAGTCCGAGCAATAATTCGCATTGGTCAAAATTTCTTGCATGCACGGGACTTGAGCTGTGAGAAGGGTTCTGCGCCGTCTAAGCTGATTATGAGTCGCCTGGATCACGACCACGTCTGATTGGAGCGCACAAATCCCCATTCAAGCGGCAGGCCATTGGGCAGCACGAAGCTCTCCGAGCTATCTTCTTCGCCTCAGCTCCAGGGCAGCCGTCTGATTGCTCATCCGCTCGAGCTGGTTGTGGCGACACAGCTCTCCTCTGACGGCAGCAGTGCACTCGCGTTGCTTCTTCTTCTTCTTCCATGGTTCAATCGTGACTCTTGAACACAGCCAATACCTGATCACTTTCTCTCCAGCCCCGCCGACTGCTCCCAGCTGCCCCGCATTCAGTTACGTCTATCCGCAGTAGCAGCAACTTCAGCCCAGAGCTTCCTCGCCAACCCGCCGTAGTCACCACGCCAGCCTCTGCCGACACTGTAACTCTCTCTCCCAAGCTGCGCAAGCTCCGGTAGAGCTTCTCCATACCAGCGCCCAGCTTTTTCGCGTGCCATTGCTTCGTTGGGAAGCTTCTGCCATTGATGCTCGCAGCCATGCCTCCTTCGCGCGCAGCACCGCTGACGAGCTCATTCTCCGTCAGCGACGAGAACAACGTCGTTGTCTGCCCGTTGCGTAACCATGACAGCTCCGCCTGTCGCAAGCGCTGCACTGGCGTAAGTTCTCACTACTGCCCTCTCCCTCTCCCTCACGTCATAGCAAGCTTCAAGCTTCAAGCCTCGAGAGCTCCCACGTGCAGACTAACAAGCCATGCGTAGGAGAAGCGCTTTCGGTCCATGCAGGAGCACATTCGCCGGGCCCATCCCGAGCACTACATCTCCAAGTTGCCGGCAACTGAGGTAAGCTTGTCCATGGCCAACACCGTGCAATCCTCTTGCTGACGCGGCATTCCCACTCGCAGGAGAGCTTCATGTTGATGGTCAACACACCACCACAAGAACGACCCCCACCTCCCCCCGCAACGACCTCAACAGCACCCCAGCAGACGTACGATTATGGCGGGAACGAACACAATTCCTTCTTTGAGACCGACTTCGGCACCAATCACATTCGCACGTCGGATGAGATGCGACGGCCGTCGCTCTTACCCGCTGCAACTGCTGCAGCTGCCCTGGCCTCGTTACACAACCATCGTGCCGAGTACGACTGGGACTCAGATCCGGTATGAAGCCGCCCTGCCGCTTCCCTGCATAAGACCGAGCTAACAGCTGCTGTGAACAGGACGCGGCATCCGATCCGGACTCGAAGAGCTATAGACCTCGCGCACGATTTGCGCCTACCACCATAGAACAACACGTCAATGCCGAAGAACCTTACTATACTTCCACCTCTATACAACAAGAGTTGCTTCCTTCCTCCCTTGCACGCTCGCCTCCCGGGCGCTCCTCGACACTGCCCCCCGGCGCCCACTCTCTCAAACCGAACAGACCTCGCAAGTCATCTATAGGCCAGAATGCTCGTAGGGGAAAGCATGAGCGACAGAAGTCCAAGGACTACTCCCGTAGGCTGAGCTACGATAGGAAGGCTTACTCGGCTGAGCCGGCGACAGCGGCTGCCATCATGGGTAAAAGATGGGAAGACTTGATTGACGCTGCAGCTTCGGCCACAGAAGAGGACAGTCGAGACCTTACACCGGTTGGTATTACACTTTGCTATGCCGTCTCGTCTAACATGAACAGGTCCCACAATCGCCAAATCAATCGCCTCACATGATGAGCAACCGAACCTCTATGCCTCCCTTCAACTTTGCTTCACAACTTCAGTCGTACACTGCATCGCCATTGAACAACGCCTTGACGCCTCCACCACCGGACATGTCGGATCTCCAGCCTTTCCCTTCCGTCGAGTCGTCTATTGAATCAGCCATGTCCGGCCAAACTTTCCACATGCCCTCCCAAGGTCTATCTGACTCTTCACCCAGCTCTCTTTTCCCCGTGCAAATATACTGCGCTGCATGCCGGAAGCTTTCCATATTGCGCGACAGCTATGCATGTTCCGAATGCATATGCGGCCTGTGTCAAGAGTGTGTAGACGTACTTGTTAGTGAGCACAACCGCGGTCGGGCGCCGACGTGTCCGCGATGCAGCACCATTGGAGCCAAGTTTAAACCCTTCCAGCTCGATATAAGATGAACAGTGGTTAAACACGGCGTTTTGGGCATTACATCATAGTAAGGCGTTTGTTTTTGCGTACCCCAGACTTTCCCTTGGCCTTGTTCCTGTTTTCCGGCCCGTTTCCCAGTGTTGTTAGCTCCACGGGCCACATGGGCGTTTGGATACTTTGCTTTTTGGGAGGCTCACCATGGACAGACTGCTTGAAAAGCAAGTCGGAGTTTTGATTTGGTTGTTATGGGGAGCTCAATTGGACCTTGTTCCCTCGTGTAGGGCTCGCAGAGATAGATATGCCTGCGAATATCACTTCTGCGTGTACATACGCCTCAAGCCGCTCCGTCTTTGACGTTCAGATTGTCTCCTGCATTAATCGTCCCGTTCGGCGCACTCTGTGCGTCTGTTTCCGCCGTCATTCCGCACTCTTGTCAACACAGACCTTGGTGTTAGCATCAATCGAGCTTGTAAAGGCCTACTCTGGGACCGAGCCGGCACCAGTTCGGCAGATTAACATGCGGTGAATGAACCACGGTTCGGTTCAAGACTCAGTGGATGTCAGAGATGTCAGCCGGTGGAGCCCTGGAGACTCCCGTCGTTACCGGAGGCAGCACTACTCGAGCCGAGTGTTTCCCACCTGATTCAAGTCCCGAGCGGTCTAGGTGGCCAGAACTCGCGGGTCTACGGGAACACGAGGTGGAGATTACAAAACAACCTCAACAGATGAAACCGGGGAGTTTTTCCCATGTGGCGGAGGACGTTGAGTGTCTATTTTGGCAGTCGTCGCTGCAGGGGCAGCAGCCATGTGGATAATTGGGTGAGAAGGGAGGGCATTGGTCCCGGGGAAGCGAACGGTCGTAGCGCCGTCGTTGCGATACAAAGGGGGCCGCGGAGCGGAGCATTGGCCGACTTGCCAGGGCGACCGATTATGTTTCTTTCTGCGCAAGTCTGCACAGCGTTGCGCCGACACACCTCATCATCGATGTGTTCGCTAGGTTTGGGCTCGCGCTGATCTAGAGGGCTGGTGTGAGGGAGGGTGGGCGACGGTTGCCCAGGTGAAAATGGGCTCGTGACACTCGTCTAGGACGGTTTGGATGCAAAGTGTCTCATGACTGCCCCTCGACATCATTTTCTGCTTTCAACGATTTTCGCCTGCGCCCGTTTATTTACCCACATACACCAATCACAATAGCATAGAGTCGTCGCAGCGGATAGAAAGCCGGCAAAGCACATATGGCGGTGTATGTAGTCCGTAAAAGTCCGCTTTGGCCAGCGGGAGAAGAGAGAAAGAAAAAAGCCAAGCCTTCCTCCTTTTACCCCGCCGTTCAGCCAATCGCCTTACCTGACCGTAACAACATAACATATCCCGCCGTCGCTGTTCTAACGCGCAGGTGTTTTTCCGGGCACCCATCGGCTCTGGGCATAGAAGTTGCAATTCTTTTGATCGTCATTGCAGCAAAAGCCTGCTTACAATCAGAGCAACAGTCACAAGGGGGAAGCTCACAACACACCCGGGCAACGTCTTTCCTGGACATATTAGCAAAAGAGTCAGATGCTTCCCCCTCCCCTGTGAGCCCCGCGGCAACCCTCGGGAATACCCAGCTTTGCCATGTGACGCCCATGCTGCTACGTAAATTGGGCCAGGAACAGACACAGTTGTAATGGCGATCAGCAATAGCTAGCGCAGGGTCTGGCCTTGCACCATCAACACAGGTACCCACCTGCTACGAGTATGCCGGTCTAGACGCACGCTGCTTCTGTGATTTGCATGGCACCCGTGGTTTGAAACTACTGCGCGTGTTTATTGATAGCTGGGGCGTTGCGGCTACCAGCGTCGCGTGTATCGGGTTAGCACCTGGGTGGGTGGCGCCCGGCCCCCTGACGTGGTGTGCTGGGGGGGCTGTAGTCTGCATTGGGATTGCGGTTATGCGTTGGGTATGTGAGTGTGTGTGCATGTGTGTGTGGTGGGGGGGAGAAGGGTATTTAGAGTGGTCGTGTGCCTCTCGCTTTTTCCGTTGGGATTTATACTACCGTTTTGTTTGTCGATATATACCTACCGTCGTGGTTGTTTTCCCTTTTCTTGCTTGTTCCATTGTAATAACCAACAACTGGCTTACTACCTATTGCTTGGAATATATGCAAATACTCGGGTCTCGACATCGCTACTACCATCTACCGACTACGTGATATACCAAACAGCTGTGATCATCCACGTCTTCACCTGAACCTACTACAAAACATCTACGACCAATCGCCCAAGATGCCCATCTTCCGTACCCTGACGACTAAACTCAAAACCTCCCTGTCTTCCTCTCCAGATTCTTCACCAGAACAATCGCCTACCTCGCCCCAAGCTTCCTCTTTCGAAAAGGTCAACGGACGCAAAGAAGCCAGCGTTGGCGGTGCTGTAAAAAGGCCCGAAGTGCAACCTAGAGTCGACTCGTACATGACGCAAGCGAGCAATGCGAGCAACGAGAGCGTGGAAGAAAAGAAACAGCGAAGGATGAGTCGATTCAGGGAAGAATTGGACTTTGAGGCCGAGGACTGAATGAGGATGTGGACAAGCAACGAGGAGTGCGGTGTGATCAAGTGTATGTTGCTGTCATTCATCTTCTCTGAGATATCTTGCTAACTCCAAGTCAAGCTTACGCTGTTTCTGGATCTGTTGTACCCTCCGCATTGCCGTCGCTTTGAACTGGTGTGCCTGTCCTGCTCGCACTACCACTCTTGGGTGGACCCCTAGGCGGACCGCCAACCTTTGGAGGTGGTGGGACGCCACTGGTCTTCTTTGGTGCATAGTCTTGCTCTAGGCTCTTCTGCTCGCCTTCTTTGAAGTAGTCATCCAGGACGCCACCGCCGCCACCACCACCACCGCCTGCGGGGCTAACTACATGGTGCACTCTGCCTTTCCTCTTCGGAGGCGGCGCCGTGCCCTGCGGCGGTGGAGAGATCGCTGGTAGCGCCATATTGGCCGGCACAAACAACTCTGCCGGCGCACCCTGTGACTGAACAGCAGAGTAATCAGCGGTGCCCGTCAAAGGGCGTTTCTCATCGAACGATGTAGCCCCACTGGCATCGCCCGCGGAGAAGAACGTCTCCCCAGGCGCTGGCGGCGGCTCGTCTAGCCCCGCTGGAATGCGATGCAAAGCCCCAAAGCCCAAAACGCAGCCCAATGCACCCTCACCGCCCCAGTTGCGTGTTGGCGTGATGGTAACAGGCCGGGTGACGTTGTATTCATGGTTGTACACGTATAGTCTCAATGGCCTGTTCAGGAAGTCTTCAACAAGCTCACCCAAGCCGGACTCGCCGCGCACAAGCCCTTCGGGACTGCCAATGACGTAATCGCCGTAGGGGAGCAACCCCGCAGCATCGGCGGGCGAGTTGGGAGCTACGTCTAGGATGTGCCAGACGTCTTCTGCGATGGCAAGTGGGGACCATTGCAGGGAAATACCTAGTGTAGGCTGGTCCGCGGGGATCTGTAGATAGACCTCTCGGATCTTTTGGCCCTGTAGAGGGTGTTAGCCCCATATATATGAAATGAAATGACCATATGAAATTAATCATGAAGACTAGTTTGTGTCTTTGGTAGCATGAAATGAGAAAGTGAGTAAGGCATGATTGCATGTATCATGGTACGTGGAAGGAGATATCCCAACCTACCTTCGCACTGAATACGCCCAGACTGATTGTTGTGCCAGCACAGTTCCGCACCTCTGTTGCAAAGAGGCTTGGGTCGGGGTTGTCCTGTCCACAGAGTCAGTTCGATATCCTCTTATTGCTCTGCGTTTCAACTGTCTCATGTACATCCTGCCACCTCTCAGACCCATCTCGCAGTTTTCCTGACTTCCTGGCTCTTTCGTCGCCTGTGCTGCCGCCCCCGAATCACATGAATCATACATACAATAGTCCGCCCGTTGATTCCAATTACGAAATCAAACCATGGCTCTAGGGGTACTTCTGAATTGGCGTTCCTTAGCACCTGGAATCCATATGCGCCGTTGGTAGCCGACTGGTGCTCCTCGTTGAGGGGTGCGGCGTCTAATCGCGATATGAAGCGATTGAGCGCCCCGAACACAGACATTATGAGAGGCTGTAATGTTGATGTTCCGGCTTAGAAGTGGTCATACGAAGACGCCGAAAAAGAAGTTGTGGTGGTGGAGGTTCTGTTGTTGATGACATGGAGGTTTTGGAAGGTGGCCATAGCTCAGGATCTGCGGCGCGCTAGCGGGCGTTGCGCTGCAGTGAGGAGGGCGATGTGCTTGTACAGGAGGTGGGATAGTTCGTTATAACTCAGAATCGAGTCAAAGATAACATTCGATCTTGGACTTCTCTGCATTCAGTCAAACGTATGTATTTTGCGTTGTAAAGTAACTTGAGTTCTGGACAGGCAGTCGCGTTGGTCGAGACTAGCCCGAAACAGTAACGCGTATCAGGATTGCTCTCACTCATCTATACTGCTTGCTTGCCCTACTCATCATCAACGTATCTTCTCAACTAATCTTCGTCACCTGTATGAGTTCGAAGACATAACAACTGCAAGAGAACGTATAACGCGTTCACGATGGGCAAGAGTGAAAGCCCGGACGAAAAAGGTGTGGACCAGTGGTCGCGTGTCGAGCAATTCCCTGATCACTTGAAGAAGTATGGCTCATCCCCTACCGAGTTCGCGAAACCTGGCAGCTGACACTAGTAGATACTGGCACCAACGATTCAAGATCTGGGAAAAGTACGACCAGGGCATATGGATGACTGAAGACGCTTGGTTCGGCGTGACACCAGAGCCCATTGCCAACAAGATCGCAGCCCATATCGCAGAGTCAGCGCCTAGAGACAAGACCGTCATTGTTGACGCATTTGCTGGTGTCGGTGGTAATGCCATAGCATTAGCACGTTCAGGTCGCTGGGAGCGCGTCTTCGCCATCGAGAAAGACGCCAAGACCTTGACGTGCGCCAAGCACAATGCTGAGATTTATGGTGTGAGCAATAAGATCTTCTGGCTCAACGCAGACTGCTTTACTGCCATCAACAGATTTGCTGGTCAAAGCGATGTCGTCGTGTTCGCTAGCCCGCCATGGGGAGGTTCGTATAGCCAAAGTACCGTCGGGTGAAATATGCTGATCGATATAGGAACCGAATACGGCGCAGAGGATGTCTTTGATCTCAGTAAGATGGAGCCATATAATCTGGAAACACTCTACAAGAGTTTCACGAAGATAAGCAAGGAAGTTGTTTTGTATTTGCCGAGAACGTCGGATCTTAATCAGATTGCGAGGTATGGGCAGGATGGGAAGAAGTTGGAGGTTGCTCATTATGCCATGATGGGTGCTAGTAAGGTATGACATGGCTAGCTTCTCTCAAGCTGAATTCTGTATTAATGTTGCGCAGGCACTTTGTGTGTATTTTGGCAATTTCGACTTTGAGATGGAAGAGGAATCATAGTTGGGAGGCGCGAGAAAGAAGACAGAGGTCACCAGTTTCATACACCACAACTTCACAGGGGTTGGATTGCTGTTCGTCTTAATCTATCTGGGGTATCACCTTCTCCAACCAAGCACACAAATCTCGAAGCTCAGCCGCGCCCATAACATGCCCCATTCCCTCATATTCCTTTACTGTCACCTTTTCTTTTTCGATACCGAGTTCAAGTAATCCTTCGTAACACAAACGATGATAACGCTTCGGCACCAATCGATCCCCTGTTCCTCTTGCAAGAAATATCTCTCCACTTCCACTCGCATCCTTCGGTAACCCCGCTTGCTCTCTCAGCATGGGGATCTGTTTTGCTAGAGGAAGGTATCCAGACAAGCCGACCAGCCCCCCAAGTTTCCCAGCGTATTTGGACACCAGGCCAGTCAGAAGCGCCATAGCATGACCCTGTGAGAAGCCTCCTAGAACAATTCTTTCCGTAGGAACACCCTGCCTGACGAGATCATCAATCAATGTGGTAATGTACGATGCTGTTGCCATGATGCCATCCTCGTCTTCGTCATCTTCGAGCTCGGGTCGCGACGGTGGGTATGGAGAGAGGCGGGTGGGGAGATACCAGGCTGTAGTTGCTAGATCGTGGTTCTCCAGTGCATTGGGGATGATCCAAGACATGTGTGGTAGCTTGCCAGCGGACTGAAATTGGTTGGCAACATTTACTAGACCTTCGGCTTCGTCACCGAGACCATGGATAAAGATGAAAGCGGCCGACTTGGTGATGTCGTTTGTTGGAGAAGTAGGCGAAACTACGATAGGTGGTTTCCTCTCAGGCGCCATGCTCGGTTGTAGAAAGGCGACTTGCAGGTAGGTGTATGCAGTTAGCCTGGAGTGAATCGACCAAATGGCTACTGTACCTTGATGATCGACTCTACGGGATTATATACTGCAGAAACAGATAGTAGCCGAGGACAGTATGTTGTCAAATACATGACGGCTGACATCAAATAGGTTTACGACGAGACGGGAGCAATCAGATAGCGTAGGTACCCCGCACTGATGATGCAGGTACGGCGTCTGGACTTTGGACGCGTCGGCATGTGCATGCACAATTTCCACACCTCCGAAGTCTCCGCCGCACCACGACCATCCACACTCGACCCTTCACGATGCCACACGTCGAAGTGCTCCCAAACTCGGCGGCGACCGTCGCACCGGGATGGACATATGTCGTCGACACGGGCTACGACCCCTCCAAGGTGGCCATCAACCCCAAGAACAAGAAGCGCGCCGCCGCAGCCACGCCAGGCGGCCAGCGCGCCGAGAATGAGCTGTCCGCACGACAACAGACGGCTATCGCGCGACGCATAGCAGAGCTGGAACGCGACAACGACCCCAAGCAGCTCATCACGATACCTGGCAAGCCGAGCGTGCCCAAGACACAGAATGCACGGCGGATCATCCAGTACCAGCGGCAGATCAAGCACTGGCTCGATGACGAAGAGGCACAACTGGGACAAGCGGCGACCACATGGAGAGGGAGCGTGTCTCAGCCCGCAGGAGGAAGAGGAGCAGCACAAGCGTCCCGCAGACAGAGTACGTTTGCTTCCGTGCCCGCGACGCCCGTGGAAGCAACCCCCGGACCCGCAGCCATAGCGCAAACGCCATCGCGACTCGAAGACGCAAATGCCGACGACGCGCTACTCTCCATCGACGACTCTATACCTGCACCGCTGAACCCCGCCGAACTCGAGGCATTGCTTGCCGCGCCGCCGCTCTCGTACGCTGCAAGCCACGCAGCGCCTCCTCCAGCTGGCGGCCCACCACAGAGACAGTTCTGCGATAACTGTGGATATTGGGGGCAGATCAAGTGTCGCAAGTGTGGGGCACGCGTGTGTGGATTAGAGTGCAAAGACGCGCATGAGGCTACAAGGTGCCTGAAGTGGGCATGAGGGGAGACGGGGAAATGAACGTGGCATTGCGTGGCGCTGGGATGCTTTATGATACCCTGTACATTTTGAGAGTAATATGCAGAGCGTCCTTGCTCAGTACACAAATTCTTCTCCAACCAGCCGCTCGCTCAGCTTCCAGAGCTTCTCTGGATCTTCCGGATTCTTCGCCGTCGGCTGCACCTCCTGTGGCGCCACATTTCCATTGTCGAGGAAGGCGCCGTTGTAGTCATCCAGCCTTGTATCAAAGGCAGCGACAACATGAGTAGCCGCGCACTCGTCGAGCGACTTGATGTCAAACTCGCGCGCCCAGCCAATCTCTTTGTCTTTTGCCGCTGTGCGCTTGTCAGAAAGTCATTCGTTGCAGCTTTCAACGTCTGCTACGTACCCACACTCTGCATGTCTTCGTCATCAAACTTGTCAGCAAGAGACGTCCCCAACGTTACTCCCGGGTGCAGACTGTAAGCCCTCAGTCCCTTCGGACCTAGTTTCTCGGCCAGCGCATACGAAAACAATATGTTCGCCGTCTTGCTCTGGCCGTAGGCTTCCCACTGGTCGTACACCTTGCCATTCTGAAAATTCGGATCTTCAAAACGCACGCCGCTGAAGCGATGACCATCGCTATCCACATTGACAACTCTTGGTGCTTTGGCAGCAAGGAGCTTGGGCATGATGAGATTAGTGAAGAGGAAGTGCCCGACGTGGTTGCATCCGAATTGGCTCTCGATGCCTTCAGCTGTGGTGCGGTAGGGGCCCCCCATCGTGCCTGCTGAGTTTACTAGGACGTCGATGTAGGACTCTGGGTATGCTAGGACTTCTTTTGCGGCTTCGCGGATCTGCTTCTGTGAGGCAAGGTCCAAGGCTAGAATACGCACTTGGACGTTGGCACTCGCTGGGTTGGACTTGATCCTGTCGGCTGTGGCTTGGACTTTGGATGACGAACGACCGGCGAGAATGAGGAGAGAGGGGTTGTGTTTTGCAATCTCCTCTACGAACGTTGCTCCTAGGCCGCCTTGCGTTACGCCGGTAGTAATGATGATATTGCCGGCTATGTTGGCTGCATTGTCCGCGGCGATGGTCGAGGCAAGCGCGTTCTGTCTGTTGTACGGTAGCGGTGAAGCCATTTTGGTACACCGTGGATGATATCTGGAAGAACTTTGTGCAGTCGTAAGTAGACAACTGATCATGCAAAGGCCGTTGCCAGTTTGTCTCTCACGGAAGGACACTTCCTTATATATTTCAACGACCAACAGCCAGCCAAAACGTGTACACCCTTTAGGTAAGACCTAATGCCGATACAGACGAAGGTACTTTTAATATGGCCATGTTTGAGCTTAACTCCGTCGTAGGTCCGCCTCTCCATCCGATTTATGTCGGAACACTATTAGTACAAACGAGTTTCTTGGGTCAGTCTGGTTGTTCTGATTTGTCTGAGAGGTCTTAGCGTTATTAATTGCAAGTTGAAATAGCCGCATGTGACTGGCGCGCGAAGCAATTGATGCAGTAGTGCTGAGTATCGAGGTGACGTCATGGTCATCGAGATATTCACGGATTGCATCTCACCTCTACATCTCCGCACTCTTACGATACACAATCTCCTCTCGGTCCTTTAGCCCTAACAACACCGGGAACATTGTAAATGCAAACGCTGTCGCAACAGCATAGAACACCACCACTGCTACACCATCCAACCCCTGCTCTTTCTGAGCTTCCCGTAGTCGGTTCATCCAGACGTCACACACTGTAGAGGTGAAAATACGGAGTCAGTGGATGTCTCAAATGCACTTCTTACAGTTATAACTTACCATATGCCGACATGCCTGCTACGAAGCTCGCTACGGCCAAGCTCATCAGCTCGTACGGAGCTTCCACTAACGTCAGGGACGTTAGAGAGCTTTGCCATACAAGGCGCTCTCGGGCATTGTAGTACTGGATGCCATTGGAGAGCCACCTCCGAAAGGTCTTCGCGTCGCGGATGACGCCGACTTCGCGTTGCTGGATGAGGGTGAAGAATGTGGCGAGTAGGGACAGCATCGTGCTAACGATGAAGCTTGCGCGTGCGACGAATGTGGTATCCGCTAGGGCAGGGAGAGAAAGTGCCTGAAGAGCTAGCGTAGCTAAGAGAGCGCCCTTGAAGTATCGAGATCAGCTTCCAGCACATGCATTACTGAGCTGCTTCACTCATGTAGCCCCCAGGTCTTAGTTGGAGATGGGTGTGTGTATACATACCACCAATGTGACCAGCTTGAACTGCTTCAACTTGGCGTCCCGCACATCCAGTACCTCCTCATCTTGTCCGTCGTTGATCAGATTCTCCAGCACTTCGAGGTCTTTGCAGTCAAACAGAAGCCATATACGCCACACGTATGACCGCCCGTATCGTGCGCGTGCATACTCGTTGTCCATCCATCCCCGAAGAGGCTGGAAGCCATTAACAGCGTATCGCGGTGCGAGGAGAGCCCGTGCAGCCGTTCGTGCAGGGGTGCCTAACACACTGAAAAGCTCTGCTCCAGACATTTGACTCATGGTAGGGAAGACGAGGCGAACGCCAACATGCTGAATGTCGAGGTTGCTACGCTGCGTTTTAATCTAGGTAGCTGAGGACTCGACAAGGGTATCGGAGCCGATGGATTTCTTGGGCAAGGCGCTGGCCCCCAACCTCAACGTCCCGCAATTCCTTGTGTTGTTATTGGCCGCAGACAGATGGCAGCCTTGCATGACAGGATTCAAAGGGCAGCCATGGAGCGAACGTGGGCGGCAAGATACCATCTGTAGAGTGTTCACTATAACACAAATGTTTCAACCTAGAACGATGGGTCTGAAAGTCTGAAACCAGCTTATCGACCAGAACGGTTCTACATCCAGCAATGATGGCCAAGTTTCCAATCTATGTTATGATTAGCACGTAGACACGATGGAGTTCTCAACATGATCTGAAGTTGTAAATGGCAGCATGTATTGCGGAAGCGATCTAGGGTATAACTACCAATTCATGCGTTGCTGGATCGCTATGCTGTGTCTTCCCCCCTTCGACACAGAGTACAAACGGGACTATTCAGCGCCTGAAGCCTTTGCCTTTTCCTGTTCTTGGAGCTTTCTCCGTGCCGCCAGAATCATCTCTTCTCGCCGTCTTTGCAAGTTTGCTTGCCTTTCACTCTTGTCTGCGCTCCATGACTTTGTCTTCGGTTGCTCCTCCTGTGTGGGTTGGTCGGCCTGACTAAGCTTCGAGGAGAGATTGTATCGTGTTATCAGATCTGGATGCGCAGGTCTCGATGGGGCTGGGGCTGCTCGCGCCGGCGTAGGTGCAGGCCGTGGTGCGGGTGTAGGTATTTGGAAGGACGCTGGTGCCTATACGTGTATTAGCATACGTCGACGGCATCCACAAAGCTTAGGCTGTGAGTCTTACAGTGTCCAAACCCCTCCCACTCAGTGCCCTCTCTGTTGTCGCCGCAACATTACCACCGTTCCTTTGCAGATCCCATGCAATATCTCTTCTGCTCAGCTGCGGCAGCATCTCAGCGACTTGGTCTATTTGCGCAGGGTTCACGCGGAATGCAGCGCGGTGCGACGCAGCTCGCGTGCCTGGGGCCACCGCCGTGGGCTTTCTCAAGTACCATCGTACAGCAAGAAACGTGACGACGATGAAGACAATGACTTGGGGTATGTTGATGCTCTGCTCCGCCATGACTCCAGTCGCCGTATGAGTCGGGGCTCGATGAGTCGATGTGCTGTGATTGCGAGTATTCCGAGGTGCGGCGTACGGTGCGTTTGCAAGAGTCGAGACCTGCAAGCAGACAACAAAAGCGGTCAACGTGTGGAGATGTGACGTTGCAGACGGCTGGTTGTATCGGACCTTGAGAGCAAACGCGATAATGATATCACCGACTTTATGCCCAGTGTTCTGTCAAGTTGATGTGATGTCGACAGTGTCGGGTGAGCCTCGGCGAATCGTGAATTCCCGAAAGGGCCAAGTGCAATCACTCTTACCCCTTGTTATCATTCACCTTGCGACCCACAAGTTCACACCCGTCTTCTCCACAACTCCGCCTGAACCCTTCTTTTACCTTACTTACCAATGCCGGCCATTGTCTAGGCGTACACTCATTTCCGACGACGATTGCTTTAATATGTTGTGACGTTTGCTTGTTTTGAGATACCCCAATCACCGCGTTGGATTATATGTACGCTACGCGCTTTAAGATACAATCATGAACCCCCCAGTGATACCACGGAAGCCACTTCCAGAGCCGGCCAAGGCGTACTTCAATGAGTCCAACGATTCGACTGCTACGTTTGGGTCCCAATGGGCGGCACCTTCACCTCCTGGCCAACAGACGAAAGATGCCAACAGAGTCACCGCTCTCTCACATGGAGCTCCCTCACCTGACGATGAGACCGTTTGCAAACGAGGACGGTCTGGACTCGGATGTGGTGTCTCTGCTGGTATATCAACAAGCACTTTTGGCTCGACACTCTCTCATCACTTCAACAACTTACTACCACCACATCAAAGATACTTCAACAACCACATCAACCGCCGTACACTACTCATCATGATCGGCATTACCTTTGCTACCCTTCTTGCACTCATCATCGGTCTCGCTGCAGGCTTGTCCATCCGCTCCAAGTATGTTGCTTATGCTTTGGCCATCTTCTGCACCCTCTACTAACCACCTCCATAGCGGCAATGACCTACCCTCACCCGAGGGAGCCCAGGCCACTGGCGAAATGACCTTCTACAATCCCGCCCTTGGTGCTTGTGGTACTAATCACGGTGACAACGACGCTGTCATGGCCATCTCACACATCATCTGTAAGCATTGACTCTTTCTCGACACATCTGCAAGACATACACTGACATAGCCTCTCAACAACAGGGGACGAATATCAGGTCGGCCCTAATCCCAACACCAACCCGCTGTGTGGTAGGAAGATCCGAGCTCATCGCGTCGACGAGAGGACCGGCCAGGACGCCAGCATTGTGGTCTCCATCGTCGACAGGTGTAAGTACTCCAGATGGCATAATCCATCTCACACCACGTCATACTACCATTGCTGACCTGATCTAGGCGGTGGATGCGACCGCAACGACATCGACGTCAGCCCCGCCATGTTCAACAAGCTCGCTGATAAAGACAAGGGCAGGGTCAACGTGGAGTGGGCCTGGGTGTGAGCGTCGTGACTTCTCTGTCCGGACACAGTCATGACTCAGGGTTGAGTCGGCTGTGACACATTACGACATTACGACATTACGACATTACATGGTACTCACCAAATGGTGCGGCATATATTGCTCTCCAATTTCACTGAGACTTTACTCTTCTTCTACTCTTTGCTTGATACTTGCATCCATATACGTTGACAGTGATCTCTTTCGCCCCAACAACCTACATTGACCTGAACACCACAGTGGCTTATGCCGTACTGCGCGTATACTCATGCCTCTTAAGCTATCGCGAACAGCTTCTTCCAAACCTGCCACGAGCGGACGGTCCTACTACATCAGCAACCCCATACCACTCAAAGAACCTCTAGCATCCGGTCCAGTTGCCATTAACAGTTTAGAATCTGGAGCGTCATACGGGACCTATAGATCACAAAGTCCTGTCGAAAAATTTGAAAGGTTACCACCGTCAGACTCACTTCATCCAACAGGACAATCACAGTTCTACCCAACGGTCTCGCCTGAACTTCCATCTCCGGTTACAAAGTTCGAAGAGGAGCTACCAAGTACTCGCGAGACATCATATCTCGGGATATCACCTTTTGATCTCTCCGAAGGTAAGACATTCGACCAAAGTTGGCAAGTTGATAGGGGCCTGTCACAACAAAGTAACGCAGGAACACTCGAAGATCGGACGGGCGTAAGGCGAGATAAACGCACCAGCTCTGTGTATTCTAAGGTGATCCCTGACCGCGGATATCTGGGCCAAGAATTCTTGAACACTTCGAAACGTGGTCCCTATAACACCTTACCTCATAAAGCCGAAAGTAAAACAAAAGAGCAGTCTGTTGAAGCACGGCTTGTCGAGATACCATTTAAATCCCCGGCATTAGAAGAATCTACAGGAATGGCTGGGAAGTCTCGCGAGCCAGTGGCTTCTAATTTCAAACGAAACCTCAAGTGGTATTGCGCACTATGTTTGTTGACCGTTCTCATCCTAGTTGTTGCTGTTATTTTACTAGCAGTGTTGGGTTCGGCAAAGATTTCTAGCCTAGAGAACGAAGTGAAGGGGACGATGGCAAGTGAAACGCTTACGTCGTCATCAGTATTGCCATCGACGGAGTCGTCAGCCTCGGGAGGAGCTACAAGTATCGAGTCACCATTGGAGAGCAAGCCAACAAGCGTCACACTCGTGACTCCTGTCTTTGAGACTAGAGACACTCCCATCCGAAGCCCTACTCCTACGTCCGCACTCGAGCCCAGCTTAATACGGCAACCGATTTTGAGTACCGGTAGTTCCCTGCCAGTCCCTCGTGTTTTGCAGACTACGGATATAGATGAGAATCTTATCCGAAGGAGTGGCTACATAGATCAAGATGAGGATGTCCTTCCTGATGGTGTTTTGGCCCGGGACTCGCACTTGGATCAAAGAGAAGACCTTGAAGACTGCGAAGATATCACGATTACAACAACAACAACATTGACAACTACGATTACGAGTACTCTTCGAAAATCTAAGCCAGTGGTGTCGGGTACTAGGAGTAACCCCGTTTCTCCACAGCTGCCCGAACCCGAGTCCACGGAAGCCAGTTCAGAGAGCGTGACAGACACAATTGTTTACACGGCTGGGCTGTCAACTTCTATACTATCCCACGAGTCAGATCTTCCAGATACGATATCCTCATCTGCCACCACAGACTCGACGCTTAGCCCGGGCATGACGCCTTCACCTACTACACCTCCAGCAACCGAAACCTTACGTGGAGGTACTGCTGTTTTCTCATCTTCTTCCAGTGCAATAGCGGGGCGGCTAGTAGCACCGCTTGCATGGAAGAACCTACGCCACCTCCGACGTTTCTTACCCTTGGCCAATGAGTACGACAATGAAACGCAGCAGAATCGACATGTACTTCCTTCTCTCTCAGTAAACCCTACTACGACTACAACACAGAACGAAAAGAGTGAGAACGGCGATACTACAGCGCAGCTTATCGGTACAGTGAGTAGCAATGCGGCAGTTGCTCGACAAGCTTTGAACTGGATACCTAAGGGTAAAGCCACTTCCGCGTCGCCATCAAAAACTCACCTTCGCCGTCAAGCGCCTTCTCAATCACCGTCCCCACCAACGGAAGAAGAAGAAGGAAAGTGGACACCCTGGCAAGCATACTCGCAACTACGACTTCAGGCTGAACAGATGTGTTTCTCAGTCGAAACGTATCAGGATACTACGCTTACGCCCGTGGAGTACCAGACGCCCGAGGACCTGCAGCTGGGCGAAGAGCTGGATCAGATAATATGCAACACGTTGCAAGAAACGTTCCCGGCAGTACATCAAGGAGGCCAGTGTGACACCCAGAGTGAGTGGCTGAGTCTTGAAAGCAAGATAGAAGAGGTTTGTGCCTTGTCGCCGGCTGGTGATAAGCTAGGAATCGACGTCGAACAGATTTGTAATCTCAGGAAATGGCTTGTTGAGAATGTTGATGGGTGTGGGGCATCCTTGGTGGGAAGCTCCAGCAGTGTGCCGCCAGCTGTGCCACCAGCATCTAGTGGAAAGCCTACGGTGAGTACAGACGCCGGGTCTGGAACAATTAGCAGCGGGACCGCCTCCTCGATTCTAAGCATCTCGCTGCAACAGAACGCCATAGCGAGTGCAAGCCCTGGTTCTGCTGTCTCCCCGACCGACCCCGTTTCTATGCCCAGCAAAATGTTACTCGTGACTTCCACCAGTATATTGCAGTCAGTCTCCGTCCCACCTAGTCCAACAACTTCTGGAATCCCGCCAACCTCAGCAATTGCAACCCCCAATGCTGGAATCGGAGTCGTGCCTGAGCACCCCTTTCTAACTCCACCCGCAGACTGGACCGTCTCCATGCTCACCTACAGTACTCAAGCCGCCAGCTACACCAGCCTACGAACCATGCCCAGCAACGCGGCGGGAACACCACCAGCCTACACAGGTCCGCATTTGGCCAAAGACTGGCCAAATCTCTACCCTTTTCCCATTCCCACAGGCTACGTGGCTCCCAACATTGTCCCTGCGAACCCCCAAACCGGACAGTTGACTTACTTCAATCCTGGTCTGGGCGCATGTGGACTCCCCAATATGGGATCCAACGAGCTCGCTGTCGCGATAAGCTGGGAGCTGTTTGACATGGGACGAGAGATTGGAGGTTCGTCTTTGGAAGAGGAATGGAGGTCAGATGGGGTGAATCCAGATGGGACACTTAGAAACCCTATTGACCAGACCTCAAGTGCGCTGTGTAACCAGGGAATCAGAGCATGGATAGGCGGGGAGAGCGGAGAAAGGCTTGTGGAACAGGAGTTCGTGGTGAGGGACCGATGCGAGGGGTGTAACGTGTCGGATCTGGATATGCAGCCGGATGTTTATTCTGAGTATTGGGACGCGCTGGACTATGGAAGGATTCAGGTTACGTGGGAGTGGATGCAAGAAGCGCCTACTGACGTGCCAGGCTAGGGCAGTGACTGCGTGTTTCCCTAGTAGGAGGTATTTTGTACTGATTCTGTTGTGTGTCGTAGTTGGTCGCGTCATTTCGACGAGTAAGGTTTGTAGATGTTATAACCAGATACCGCATCATGTTGGATCGGTTCATTTGGCATTTTCTCCTCCGTTACGCCAGTGCTTCGCAATGATCCTACCAGGCAACACACCCTGATTGTTCTTCATCGCATAAACCTTCAACGACCCACCTTTCTCATCATATACCAACACCGCTGCCTTCCCTTTCATAAGTGCAACGGCATTCCGCAACTCGGTAAGCAAAGTCACCATCTTGCGCAGCCTATCTTGATTGATCTCTTCCCATCGGGGGAAGTTGGACTCAATATTACTGATTGTGACAGAGTGTACCTCGCCTTCGTTATGGTTGCCGTTCATGAAGTAGGGTGTGCGGCCGAACCACAGCTGTGGTAGCGCTTCCCGAAGACATGTACGCTTCTTAGCTTTTACTTCAGCAAGCTTAGAAGGATCGACGAAAACTCCTTTCTGGACAACTCTGGTAGGCTTAACGGCAGGAGCTTTTCTACTTTTCGATCGAGATGGCGGCAGGCCTGCCATATTCAGCTGCGCCGTAAGAGCGGTAACAGTGTCGACAGAGTTTTTGGGAGGATGTGTGTGTTCTGAATCGAGGGCGGTATCCGGATCTCGATAATATGCGTCGACTTCGAATCGAACAACACAGTCCAGAGGGCCAATGTGGTATCGAATGACCCTATGATGGCTACTGGAATTTGCCATACCATGATCAGGCTCGGTAAAGACCTTTTCGAAATTATGCCCATAGCTCGCGTTGGATGTACCGTTGATGAACTGCAGCGTATTCTTTTCTTTGCGACTGATTACAAGCGTTTTGTCGATCATGTGTAAGTCCATACAGAAGGCGTCCTGACTCCTCCCAGCCGAGAAGTCGAAAAGTTTGCGCAAACTGTTGCGGTTGACGATAATGTCGACTTGATCTAGCAGGGCATTTGGTTTCATGACAGCGAGGGCGGCGAAGGCAGGCTCGAAAGGAAATCTAGGCACGCGATAGGCGTTTTGATCGATGAAGTGCTGCCCAGCATCCTGGTTCAGAGTGGTCGGCAATGTGGGAGGGTTCCATCTGGGAGGCGCGCCAGGAACGTAGATTGCGCTATTATTCTGTCTCTGCCAATTGTAACTGCACAAGGTCTCGAAGCCGCCCTCTGAGGATACCTGGATACTGGCTGGCTGAAGTGATTCTGCTTCTACTGTTCGCAAAGGCGATCCGGTAGTATTTCGAAACACCCATGACGTTCCCCGAAGAGGCCTCTTGGGTAAGAGATGTGCCGGTCGGGTTGATGTTGGATTCGGTGAGACTTGTTCGCCTTGAGTTGGTTGGGAGAGAGTTGACTTGACTAATGATGCTATCAATGGTGATGTCGCCAACGGTATCGTCTTTGCCGAAGGGGCCTCCAAGGCTGTAGCTTTTGCTTTTTTTCGTGCACGTCTGCTACGAGTGAAGTGAGCTTGAGTTGATGGAAGTGTGGTATTGCCTACTCACGCACGTCGGAGGCACAGTTTCGACTTGCATGTCAGCGGAGCAAGAGATACGTGGGATATGGTAGCAATTTGATTGGGGGCGACAAAAGTGCGTGTGGAAGAGTGTGAGGGTGGTGTCTGTGGTGATGAGAGATGCAGGTCTCACGTGCGCAGGCGATAATGATTGGCAGGGCCTGGACTGATGCGGCGGTTACGCGTCATGGCTCCCGGGCTTGGAAGCACGAAGCATCCGGCAACTTTGTAGAGTGCACACAACCACCCACCGGCTCCATGCTCTACTTTTACGCTTCTTGCCCTCCCTTAGTACTTGTAATGTCTAGTTAATTTCTACACACGTCTCTGCGCTGCCCGTTTTCATATGCTTGGCAAACATTCCTTGCCGCAGCGTTAGGCGCTCCCTGTCCAGCCAATGTCGACCGTCTTCGCCTCCCTTGTGCGGCCGCCAAAGTTGCGACGCGCCTCGACCAACACGCAGCCCGCGACTCACCCTCCGCCTTCGATCGATAGCCATGGCCTTGACGAGCCTGACCTCCGCGAGCTTAATGCCGCCCTGCAGGCGCTCACGGACATCTTCCCAGACATCCGACCCGAGGTCTTTCGAGAGATGCTGTCTACCTTTAGTGAAGAGAGCAGGCTACAGGTAGTCACCGAGACTCTCCTGAAGCATGGTGACAAATACGTGCGAGGGCGCTACAGGATGCCGGCCGAGCAGGAAGAGCAGCGGGAGACGGCGCAAAAATACAAATACCGGAAGGAGGATGCTCCAAAGGACACGCGAGGCATACCGCTTGCAGTGGAAGAAAAGTTCCGGTCACGCAGATACAAGGATGCCGCCAAAGAAGCACTATACCAGGAGTTCAAAGGCCTGAGCCATTCGACTATCAAGGCCGTCCTAGCCGAATACAACTACAGCTATACACATGCACGACCGACGCTGCTGGAACTCTCAACCAGAAGTTGGCGGTCTAGTATCACCAACTTCTTGATGCGACGGAAGGCGCCGACCGCAAATGATCATCCGCTCGTCATATGGACTCCCGCTGACGAGAGGTTGAACCGCCCACCCATGCCACTTCTCGTAAAGACGAGGAGCGACGAGTTAAATCAGGAGCTCTACAACGCTCTCATAGTGCCCGAATACGAGAAGTACCGGAAAGCGCAATTGCAGCGCGACTTCGACCTGGCCATGCAATGGAATGAAGACGAGGCTGAGCGCGAGGGTGAGATGTACGACTGCGAATGCTGCTTTATCCCCAATACGCTTCAGCAAATGTCGACATGTGACATCGACGGCCATTACATCTGCTTCCGTTGCATAAGACATGCCATCAACGCTGCACTCTACGACCAGGGCTGGGCACGCAACATCAACACCGATCTGTGTACCCTGAAATGCATAGCACCCATGGCAAGTGGATCCGAAGAGTGCCACGGCTGCATCCCCCTTAGCTTTGTCAGGCGCGCACTTTTGGAAGAGCAAGACGGAAAGGACAACCTCACCAAACTTAACGAGCGCTTCGCTAGCGATGCGCTCACGAGATCTCAGCTTCCACTTGTGCAATGTCCTTTCTGCTCGTACGCTGAGCTGGATGACCTTGCCCTTCCAGATACCAATCTCTTCGCCAACCTCCGTTTCAAATCCCGCCCACTTATTCTTGCTTCTCTAGCATCCGTCCCCCTGTTTGAATTGCTCTGTTTCCAAGCTACGCGGGCCGTTCTCTTCGCCCTCATCCTCATCTATACCTTCGTCACCATCACATTCCGCTTACCTGTCATCGCACCCTTCCGATCCGCCCTTAGACGCGTCCACCTAAAGCGTCGTGGTCTTCGATTTCAATGTCTCTCTCCGAGCTGCGGCCGTGCGTCCTGTCTCTCATGCAGTCTTCCCTGGCACGACCCCCACACATGCTTTTCCTCCCAACTTACATCTCTTCGTCTAACACTCGAACGCGCTACCACGGACGCCGTAAAACGCACCTGTCCTCAATGCAACTTAGGCTTCGTCAAGTCTGAAGGCTGTAACAAGCTCGTCTGTCTGTGTGGATATAGCATGTGCTATGTCTGCCGACAAGGTCTTGCAAACGAGGGCTATCAACACTTTTGCGGACATTTTCGTGAAAGACCGGGGCAGCCTTGCGGCGAATGCAATAAATGCGATCTGTATCGCGTCGAGGATGAGGAGAGAGTGGTCAAGAGAGCCAAAGACAGAGCCGAGGCAGAGTGGTGGGAAGCGCAGGGCGAAGGTGCGAAAGAAGGGTTACAGAAAGAAGTTGACAAGAAGGAGGGCCACGGGGTGAAGGGGGTAGCCGGTTTGAGGAGGGGAAGTTGGGAGGCCTGGATCGAGGGATTGCTGGATAGTGTCCTCGTCTAAAGGTCTGTTCACTTGGCGTTTGAATATGGCAACAGATTGTCGAGGAAAGATTGATACCCAAACTTTTGATCGTACAGCGTCACTTGCAGATGCCATTCTAGTCATAATTTTATTGCTCAGTGATGGTGGTCTTTTCTCAGAGAAGGTTTCATACGGAAGTATCATAGCCATGCAACAACCATTTACACTCGAGACCCAAGCATGCGTTATGTCTTCTATAGGCGTCACAGGCTTATTTCCGAGCATTGGCCGTTACCTGTGGTAGTTACTAAGCACACCGTTGCTCACAACGTTGACTGCCCCTCCTCAAGGTCCAACACACCACCTTCCTAACACCACCTAGCGCCCCGCAATCGAAACGACACCGTTATCAACCACACCCCTATCTCCACTGACATCATCATGTCTACACATTATCAACCTGCTATCGTGTACTGCACTCTTGGCTGCTCCTCGGAAAGAAAGATCTCACTATGCCTGCTTCGATGAAGATCACAGATCAAGGGTCTTTGGCGCCTTCATCGGCTTGTCCAGACAGGGGTCACGATAAGGGATGCTGGTCGGAGAAACAATGTTTGGCTCCTGTTCACAGAGTGGGTGTGATCTTCGATAAACGTGCCTCGATGGGTAGTGCTGCATGCCGGTTGCGAGGTCGGCATGCGTGTGAGAGGCAACACGGCAATGCAGATGCTGGAACGGCAAGGCACCAAGGTGGTGATATATGTCACCTCGCCTCGCATTATGCCTAGGGGGCTGTTCAGGAAGCTTTTACTATCCATCTTCGTTACAGACCCAGCAAAATGAGCGTCCCGGAGAAAGAGCTAGCCCGCGAATCGAAGTCGGGCAACACTTCTCCATCGCCACCGGATTCGGACATTGAAATCGGTATCGTCGAGGAGACATCCAAGAACGGCGATGAAGCACTCAAGTTCCTGAAATCGGCTCACCATGTGGGAGTTCTGACGCCTGAGGATGAGCGAAGGCTGGTGCGGAAGATTGACTGGATGATCATGCCGTTGATGTGGTGCTGCTACTGCTTGCAGTATCTGGACAAAACACTGGGTATGTTAGCTTTACAATCTTGCGTTTTGGTATCCAATCAAATATACTGACGGGGTTTCACTAGTAAACTACGCGGCGGTGATGGGTCTGTACGAGGATGCCAACATAAACACATCGCAATTCGGAAATCTTGCGCTCTTCTTCTATGTGTCTTATCTAGCACTCGAGTTCCCACATGGCTACGGCATGCAGCGTCTTCCTACAGCAAAGTACCTTGGCGCAGCTGTCATTCTCTGGGGTCTTGTCACCGCACTCACATGTGTGTGCAAGAACTACGGCGCTCTAGTAGCTACACGCGTTCTGTTGGGCTGCTTCGAGTCGGCTGTTGCCCCCAGCCTCATCTTGATAACTTCCATGTGGTACAAAAAGAAAGAACAACCACTCCGTACCGGTAAGTTGTCCTTTTACGACACGCATGCGAAGACATATACTGACTTTTCTTTTCACCTTACAGGCATCTGGTATCTCGGCGTTGGGACAGGAACAATGATCGGAAGCTTGATCAGTTTCGGTTTCCAGCACTATGACAGTGACACCTTTACCAGTTGGCAAATCATGTTCCTCGTGGTAGGTCTAATCACCGTGGCTGTTGGTATCACTGGTACGTATAGTCCTCGTTTTGGCTCCGATACAGCACTAATTCATAAAGTTGTGTTCCTTCTTCCCGACAACCCCATGAGTTCTCGCCTCACGCCAGCGGAAAAGGTATGGGCTATCGAACGCCTTCGCGAAAACCAAACCGGTATCGAAAACACGCATTTCAAGTTCCACCAAGTGATTGATTGCTTCAAAGACCCGCAGACATGGATGCTGTCAATCATCACGATATCGTCCAATGTCCCTAACGGTGCAGTGTCTTCCTACCAAGCCACGCTTATCAAGTCGTTTGGCTTCAATCCCAAGACCACGGCACTACTGCAACTGCCATCGAGCGCTGTTAGCATCATCTCCATTCTCATCGCCACATACCTTGCCGGCCGTTTCGACCAACGCGCACTAAACGTCGTTTCTCTACTAGTACCCGGCGCGCTCGGTGGCTGCCTCATGGCCTTCCTCCCCGGCGAATCCAAAGCCGGAAAACTCATTGGCAACTACCTTACCAACTGCATTGGCGCCAGCTTGCCGCTCCTGTACTCTTGGGTCTCGGCTAATATTGCCGGTCACACAAAGAAGGTCACCATGAACGCCATATTGCTCATGTCGTTCTGTCTGGGGAATATCATCGGACCGCTTACTTTCCGCCAAGACGACGCACCGGACTTTGTGCCAGCGAAGATTACTATCGTTGTTACTTGTGCGTTTGCTGCGGCCATGGCATTGGTACTGAGAGCCTACTATGTGTGGGAGAACAAGAAGAGAGATAAGGAGGAGGATGGTAGACACGTGGAGAACGAGGAGTTTCTTGATTTGACAGATCGCGAGAACAGACGGTTCAGGTACAGGCTATAGGTTGTTATCTGTAGGCATAGCATTTCATAATTTGACGCTTCATGTCGTGTGATATATGATTATTTCTCTCAACCTTACGTGTTTCATCTGCATAGTGCCACAACACAGTTCCACGGCTCTCGCGAACTAAAAAGTCCTCGGTATCATGTAGGATAGTTCTGGTGGTGCAGTCAGGCTGTTCAGCACTTCACCAGATGCGCCGATAATGATCGGAAGACCTGACTCGTAACATACGAAATGCATGGTATTTGGAACTCTGTCATCGCTAAATACATATCAAAAGGTTCTCTCACAACTATGGCGTCCCAGCACCACCCCTCAACTCGCTGATGATAATATCAGCCGCCTTCTCACCAATAGCCAGTGCCGTATTATTAGTATTTGCACCAACATTCTCCGGCGGAATGCTCAGATCCGCAATCTTCAAGCCCTTGATCCCGTACACGTTCAATGAAGCATCGACAACACCGTCCTTTTCTTTTGGCGCCATCTTGCACGTGCCAAGAGAATGCCACGTGGTATTGACATTCTCACGTAGCCATTGCTCAATAGCAGCATCGTCTTCTTTACTGTAGACAAGGTCTTTGACATTCTCCAAAGGCCCTGTAACATCCTCTTGTATCGCAACAGCGGAATCAGAGGCAAACTTCGGATGACCTGCAGCCAGCTCTCCGCGGTAGAACTTTGTCCGTCGCATAATCTCACGCTGCTTCTTGTACGCCCAGATTTGCTTCTTGAGATCAATGTCGTTCTTGTCGTTAAAATAGCCGACGTCGAAATCCAGTGCGTCGTCGTGTTTGGGCCCAGTAATGTGCATGTGTCCTCGCGAGTAAGGGTACGCAGTATAGGTACCTGTTGTAACGTACTGGCCTGCTGGTATACTCGCTGGATCCCCTAGGAAGCACGATACGAGACCACACAGCATCAACGGACGGTTGGGCGCATCTTTGAAGTCGCGGTTCCATGCTTCTTGGAATTCTGGTCCAAGAGAGGCGACTTCGTCTTCGGTCGGGCGAAGCTTGGAACATACGTCGACGCCGTTCCAGCCTAGCATGGGATCTTTGTTCTCCATCATCGCAGCGACGTCGGCGCGTCCGCTCAAAATACCATCAATGGTTTGGTCAGGCGCAAGCGCGGTTTTGTATGGGTGGAGAAGGAGGTGATGGTCTTGGTAGTCCTTTCCTACGCCCGGTAATTCTTCTACGAGCGGAATACCAGCACGCTCGAGAATATCCTTTGCGCCGACACCAGATCGTTCGAGTACAGGAGGCGTGCCGCACGCACCACATGTAACAACGACGAGCTTACGAGCGCGAACCTGCTTGACAGGGTGCATGCTCAAGCCAATGGTGGCTTGGAACTCGGGGTTTGGTGTATATTCAACGCCAGTTGCACGTTTGTTGTCATCAAAAAGTACGCGTACCACTTTTGATTCGACAAGAACATGAAGGTTGGAATGCCTTTCGTCCTCCAGTTTCGGGTGGAGGTATGTGTGTGCGGTGTCCTGGCGTTTGCCTTCGGGGGAGACGTAGCGTTGCCATCGCGCAAAGCCGTTGTTACTGTCCAAGTCTTGCAAGTCTTCGATTTCAGAGTAGCCGATCTTCCCAGCCGCGCTTATGAATTCTTCTTCTGGGGATCTTGCGCGGTAGCCTCCGTCTGAAATATGGATAGGCCCGTTATGACCGTGATGCTCCTTAGCTCCTGGCCCATGGTAGGTCTCCAGCCTTTTCAAGTGCGGCAACATCTCTTCGGCTGACCAACCAGGTGTGTTCCAGCTATCAAAGTCTGATCTTTGTGCCCGTGTGTACATCATGAAGTTGATGGAACTACCTCCACCTAGCGTGCCACCTGATGGCACAATGGGCTCACGATCAGCGAGTTGCTTAGACTTGTTTCCTTTGTAAAAGAGAGCAGTCTTCGTGGCAGGTTGCAGATTCTGTAGGTAGAAGACGGGGTTGACGACGCTGGCGACATCTTTGTTGTTTGCACCACCTTCAATTACGAGTATAGAGAGGGACGGGTCGTCTTCAGCGAGGCGACCGGCTATAATGCATCCTGCTGTCCCACCTATGAAAGAAGAGTTAGCGAGGGAACGGTTGAGGGGAAGATGATCGCACCTCCAGCTATTATGATGTCTACCTCATTAATCTCATCCGCGAGTTTGTTATAGATACCCATGGCGAAAGGTAGTTATGACTTGGAAAGACACTCAGTGTCAGGAGGCAGATCAGTTGCAGAGAGTAAACAGCAAGAGCCCTGCAAGACATTTAAATAAACCTTCAGTGTTCTGTCGCCCTATGAGACTAGACTTCGCCCACTTGGACTCCATCTCACGAGAGCTTACTGCATGCTATAGACCTTTCAGCAACATGAGTACTACACTATCTTATCATTTGCTCTTTTTGGCTTGACGTCGGCTTGGCGAGCGGGTCATTCCCGCGATCTAGATGGCGGTCCGGGGGCCTAGGGAGGCGCCGCGAGCTGTTAGCACTAACATCAACTCAATGATCTACCATGCCATCCACTCACGATAGCCCTTTGTGTTTGCGCTATTGGGGATAGTGGTGCAAACAGCACATCAGCTGTCCTTCCCCGCATTGCGGCTCGTACCCAAGGTCGATCGCATGCGTTTGTCCGACAACCGCGGTATTAGTCTCACACTCAGGACAGGGGGGCCAATTTGGAAGGTTGCACATTGAATTCACTCTGAATTCGAGCTTGTTGATTGCCATGTCAATAACGTAGTCATGAAAGTCAGAGAACGGAGCAGGAGTGGAATTGAGAAAATTGAGAAAATTGAGAAACTTGGAATTGTGGAAGCCTACTGCTGCCTAATCATAACTGCGGAGCCGCTGGTATTTGTGCGCTCGGTATCCCAAATTGGTGCGCAGTGCTCATAAAGGGTAATAGTGCCGGACGCAAAGTTCCGGCTTGTTTAGGCGAGAACCCATAGAAAGAGGAAAGCTTGCCCCGGCTACATCGGCGTGCAACTGCCCCCCTTACAAACGCGAAGATGATATGGGCATCCCGCCACACAACGATACAGCACCGTAGAGACATTTAGAAAAGGCGATCGAGACCCATGTCGAGAATGCCCTGGAACTCAACGCGACGCTTGCCGGCGACGCTGCGCGTCCTAGGCGTCGCATCCGCAGCAATGTAGTGCTCCACGACCTTGACGGTAGCGGGGAGCGTATGGAACGGCGCAAGGTTGTCAAGCATCAGGTTCGTGCTCTCGTGGTCTTGGACGGAATCATGCCTGGGGGATGTCAGGTCAGTAACGCATCTGAAGAAGAGTTGTATGTGGAGTTTACTTACCAGTGAATGGTGACTTCGCGCAGATCGGGCGCTTGCAATAGGATCTGGTGTACAAACCTTGAACGCTGACGAAGAAGGGCGGGAAAAATGGCTTCGACAAACCCAGTCGTGTCCGCGCGGATCCATGTCGAATCCCAAACGAAGGCGATATCAACCTTGCGGATGTTTTCTAAAGGTAGGGTTGTAAAGTCAGCATGTGTCACGTTTACACTTTGTACAGCGACATTACTAACCCATGGGGGAGAAGGCTGCGTCGGTGCTAATTTGGTGCAGCAAGTCAGCGTGTGTTTTGCATACGATTCATACAGCGACACCTACATCTGGCTGAATGCTTCTTCGAAGAAGGACGTGTGGGCGAAGCTGCCTGTAGCATCGATACGCAAGGTGGCTACATCATAGAACCAGTTCTTGGCTTCGTTGTTCAGCTGCCGTGAGGCTAACAAGAGCTGGACTGGCGGAGGGCACTGCGAGAGGCGCATGAAGTTTGGAATGTGTCGCCACTTGCCTAGATGATGGTTCACGATCTCAGCATGTGTCTCACGTGCAACCTGTCCAGGGACATTTCTTACCATGCGGCCGAACTATAGGCGCCGGAGGAGGAGGAGGCTGAGTGACAGCGACGGCGGTACCAGTGTTGCCGTCGCCGTCGCCGTCGATTTCGGCCTCGTCTTCACCCTCGCTATCCTCTTCCTGCTCTTCCTCGTCCTCGTCTTCGTCTTCGTCCTCACTCTCCTCGTCCGCATCCTCGGACTCTTCTGCGTCGTCGTCGTCCTCATCATCGTCATCAGCTGCAGCGCTCTCGTCGTCGTAGTCATCGTAGTCGTAGCCATACACAACTCGGGGCGCAGGACCGTTGGGGTTGTTGGCGGCCTCTTGCTCAACGAGTGCCTTGACTTCCTTCTTCTCAAACCAGTAGCGGAGCAGTTTCTTGGGTTTGACGTCGCGGGCAGCTACATACTCGAAGATGGCATGTCGCACTTCGAGTGGAAGGTCCGTGAGGGCTGATGCAGATTTGCTGTTGGCCATGGCAGACATGGAGTTTGCGTGTGGTAGTAGAGATGGAGCTGCGTGGGAGTTGAATAATCCAGGGCGGTAATTGAGGGGCGCTAAATGCTCAGGTAAAGCTGGTGCAGCAGTTGCCTAGTAGGGCGGTGGGCTGGCGCAGGGCTGCTGTGTAGCCAGAAAGTGCGGCGCCAAGGTCCAAGGCAAATGAGGGGGGGAAAAGAGCGACACAAGGGCGCGCCATGGTGTGGAGAATCCATCGTGACTAACGCGGTGCTGTGGGCTGCTTTTCCCTTTCGCTACCTGAAGTCAATGTTGACGCTGACCTGGAATCGCGCCCTCCCCACGGCTCGACGCGCCACCGGTAAAGTACGTCAGACCTTCGCGTGATTGGCTGCAGCCTTCTAGGACTCGAAGCGGCATGGCCTCTTTTCCTGTCGCCGGGCTCTGCACACATTTGAAAGCGTCGTGCTTATCAAGCTTGTGTACGACAATTAGGCGTACCATCGTACATGGGCTACCATATATCCATGTGCTGCGGGCAGCATGTATGCCCTCGCGTCACATCAGCTCAACTCCCCAGTCAGTCTAGTCTACATAACTGCCTCATGGACACCAGTACCGGGCAAAGCATCACTTTACACGGCGCAAACAAGCCTGGCCATTATACGTGGTCGCCCTTTGTCACAAAACTTGAATTCCGCCTGCGTCTATCCAATCTTCCTTACCAACACGGAACGGGCGGCCCAATCTCTGCACCCAAAGGCAAAATCCCCTATCTCGAATTGTCATGCCCAGGAGCTCCTTCCGAGGTACTCGCTGACACCACGCTCATCACAAAAGAGCTTGTTAGCAGAGGCTTGCTATCCGATATAAACGCAGCATTGGCTGCAAGACATGTAGCCTACGATCTTGGTGTCAGAGCCCTGCTCGAAGACAAACTCTTCTTCTACAATAGTCGCGAACGCTGGATTGACAACTACTACACCATGCGCGACTACGTCTTGGCCAAGGTGCCCTTTCCGCAACGTATCATTTCCGGTCACCTAGCCCACAGGGCCATTCTGAGGAAGCTGCAGGAGCAGGGCACTGGTCGTTTCTCCGATGACGAGATTCGCAGTTTCCGCACGGAGATCTGGCACACTGTAAACGGCCTGCTCGAGGACAGCCGAGCGTCAGCTAATGACAGCGACTGCTTCTGGGTACTTGGAGGCCACAAGCCCACTGAGGCCGATGCTACCGTGTTTGGATTTACCGTCAGTGCGCTCGTTGCGGATGCTGGGCCGGAGAGCAGAGAGTTGGTCAAGACAAAATGCCCCGCCGTGGTTGACTATGCTACGAGGATTCATCATCGCTACTTTTCCGATTATCACATGTGGGAGTAGGCCTTGCCGTCCTCGGCGCAGAACCGGCGTCGTTCACCTGTGTTCCTACCTCGTCCACCTTTGTCCCTACCTTATCCACCCATGTCCCTACCTCGTCCATCCAGGACAGCAGTAATCATAACAAACCATGGAGCAACAGCAATTTTCTGCTACTGCTCATTATCCAAACACCGTGCACGCCCATCTCAGAGTATATAATCCCGTCTTCTGATCCTCATCCTCCCTTTCTTCTCATCACAGCTCATCCCAGCAACTCATCCCAGCAACTCTACCATCAACTCTTCCATCAACTCTATCCGATCCATCCATCAAGCATCCATACCCAAGCCTACTTCGGTATTCTCCAGCCACGCTGTCCGCTATGCGTCTTGCTACTAGCGTCATCGCTGGCTTCATCGCCGTCGGTGCCGCTACTCCAGCCGGCCTGACAATCCTGCCAACTTCAACCAATGGCTTCTCCGACACTGTTATACCCCAGCCCACCCCCGTAGATGGCAACTGGCATATTGGCTGTGACGCGAACAACTACTGCTCCTACTATCAGGACAGTCATCTCGCTGCTGAATCGTCCGCTGACTCGCTATCGTCTCGCACTGTCGCCCTGTCCGAGGCTACGTGCAAGAAGTGCACAAGCCATGACCCTTGCAGTGTATGTTTCCATACTATCCCCATCCATCAATGAACAAACCTCCTGCTGACCTTAGCTGGTAGTACTGTGACTCTTCCGACTTTAGCTGCCGAGACTGCGATCACTACCAATGCGAAGATAGATATCTGAGCTACCGACCCCATTGCTTCGATATCCAGCCAGAGCTCGCTGAGGTCATTCGCGATGGCGCAGGCACCACAACCATCTCAGCCACCATTACTGAGACCGTTATGAGCACCAAGATCGAGACCACTTCCATATTCCTGCCTGCGCCAACTTCCGAGTCCATCATCACCATTACAGGCCCGATCCCCACAAACACGATCTTCCCCCCAAGACACAGTGTACTGGCCGCACGCAATGCAGTAGCACCCAACAACATCGACGGTCAGACACCTGTTCGCCGCAGGGCTGCCTTCAAAGAGTCGCAGTGTGTGCCCTGTGGTGCATCGACTTGTCCGGTATGTTTATGGCTCAACAGACCTCCTTGTTACACACTGGCTTGCTAACTGATTTTCCTTTGCTCAGGAATGCCACGACGACTGCGCCGAATGCGACAAGTTCTTGTGCGACGACTTGGCTGCTCACCTCACCGTTTGCATGAGTGTACGCTCGAAGTGGCAACCTCCCAGCTTTAACGTCTCCGCTTCAGCACCAAGCGAAACAACAACTGTTGTCGTTATGCCCCAGCCAGAAACTACAACTACAACGCAGACTGTAGTTATCTCAACCTTGGTCTCGACAATTTCCACTCCCGAGGTTTCCACAGTCACCGTGTTGCCTATACCTTCGCCTATAGTTGACACGGTCACTGTGTCCGTGCATCCTGTCAGCACTACCACTGTCATCGTAGCTCCTCAGGTTCCCACGGCGGTCGTTACAACCATCATTTCGGTACCTCAAGTTCCCCTCAGTACGAGTACTACAGTCGTTGTAGCTCCTCCCCTTACTCAGACCAACACCGTGACAGTGATCTCTCAGCCTCCCCAGCCCAGCACCGTGACAGTGATCTCTCAGCAACCTGGGACCAGTACCGTGACAGTGGTCTCTCAGCAACCTGAGGCTAGCACCGTTACTGTGATTCATCAGCTTCCTGGAACTAGCACTGTCACCGTGCAAAAGCCGGCCTCCACCGTCGTCTACCAGCAACCAGGGACCACTTCCACCGTCACCCAACATTACCAGGACCCAGCTTCTACCATCGTCTACCAAAAGCCAGGCACTACTTCTACCATAACCTACCACTACCAGGAGCCAGCTTCCACCATCGTCGTACAGCCACCGACCGTTACCGCACCGCGCTCCCCGTCTGTGCTCGAGATTCCTGTGACCATGGTCACAACCGCGACACATACCGTAGCCAGATCAGTTCGTGCTGCACACACTCCCGCGCCCATGTCTCCTCGGGAAATTGTCCTGGACAAGTTAACTTGCGACACTTGCGAGGATAACATGGATTGCGATGTAAGTCGGCACATTCACTTTTCGTGTGCTTATACAGCTCCAAACTGACTTCCCCTGCCAATAGGAATGCAATTTTACTTGCGGCGAAGAGTGCTTTCATTTCATTTGCAAAGGTTTGTTCGACGATTTCGACTTTTGTGTAAGTGTGCCAGGGGAAGTCGGAGTTTCCGAAGCAAACAACACATCCATGACTCCCAGCGATTTCCTCGGCCCCGCTGCTATGCTTTTGGTACTCGATGATGCTGAAGGCCCGGAATCCGACACTTCAGCCAGCCGCCTACAGCCTTCGGTCTCCAACGGTACTAGGCCAGATTTTGCTTTTGCCGAGGAGGACTGTTATGTGTGCGAGGTCGATGACGAATCTTGTGCAGTAGGTGGCTTCCTTTTCCTTTCATCTTCATTTTTGTCAGTTCATGTACTGACTAACTTCTACAGATGTGCGACTGGCAGTTTACTTGCGGCACCAAGAAGAGGTGCTTCCACAACGGAGCTCGCGAGGTTGTCGAGATGTGCTTCGAGACTGGCGAGAAGTGTCATCCCTGAACCGAGTTGGTGGGCACTTTTCTTCGACATGGCGCGATCGAGTTGTTTCACAATGACGCCAACTGATGGGATGGTTGCGTTGTCGATTATCGCTTGCTTGTCTCCTTTCGTGCTTTGTTGATCGCGCAGCTCATCTTGACACTGGTGCAAATTTGCACCAGGCTTACTCCGTACTGCTTTTTCTTGTTTTTTTCCTCTTCACCTTTGTAGCTCTGTACTTGTTGATAGCGTTTATGTTTGCTCTCGAATACAATACATCCTCTGCAGTTTCTCATGTTGTTCGCTTCAGAACATGTCTATGTTTATCAATCGTCTTTTGGATTTTCCTGAAGACATATCTCTTCTTGCATCGACAGTCCTTGGTAGAGCTCTTGTTGGTCATTAGCCTTAGTAAGAGGTCACATATTCACTCAATCCTCACTTCAGCGGTGCTGCTCTGTACCAGAAGTATCGCTTTAACAACTGTACTTAATGCTAGGTGTGATTATTATATGATCATACGTGAAATTGCAAATATTCAGAGAGGATGCCCATCACGGGTGTTGGCAGTACGCGCAAGCATCGGTATCAAGAGTCTGGCTTTCTTTCGTCCGTCAATCATCCATCGATTCTGTATGCCGAAGACTACATGCAGTCAAAGGCATCAAGGAGCCTTGTTGTCTACCCCCAAATCAAGTCAATTCTCTCGCCTTTCACCTTTGAATTGAACCACTCATAAATCTCGACTTCCCGTTGCACCACCTTAGCCCCATCAAGAACACCACTCCTGCCTAACCGCTCCGTTGCAAGCTGTAACTCCAACGTTGCCAAGTTTCTCGCAATACACGCTCGACTACCCGCGCCAAACGCAAACCAGTACTTTGACATTGCTTCCGTCGGGTTCAGCCATCTCTCAGGATCGAAACTGCGGGGCTCGGGGAACACGCTCGGATTGAAATGAAGCTCATAGGCCGAGCAGCCAACAACAGAGCCAGCAGGGAAGTAGGTAGACTTGAACGTCCAACCTCCTGTGGGCACCACGTGGGGCAAGCGCGTCGGATTGGCCATGCTGATCCGCAGACCTTCTTTGACAACGGCGTTGAGATAGGGCAGCGCTTGAACTTCTTGTGCGTCAGAACCGAGGGCGGCATTGCTTCTGATCTCTTCCTTCAGTCTCTCGTACTTCTCGGTATGGTATGCTAGGTTAAGCATGATCGTAGCCAAGTTCATTCCTGTGGAATCTGTGCCTGCAAAGACAAGATCTTTGCACTGCGCCTTGACTTCGGAATCGCTGAGCCCGGCAGCTAGTAAACGTCCTGGATAGGTTGTTGACTTCTCGGAAGTATTGGCCACCAAGGTAGCGACAAACTTGTCAACGAGCATCATGCTGTCTTCAGTCTCAGGGTCGGGCATCCATTTACCGACGGCCCATTCTAGCCATACAAAAGCAATGTTTGGGAGGTAGAAGAAGCGGCCGACGGCTACGAATGCGTCTACGAATGCGCTTACGCTGAGTACGGGACCGCGCTCGCTAACCCCGTCGTAGTTTTCCCGGAAGAGATGCGTAGAAACTGCATCTACAGCCAAGCTTCGCGTTAGGTTGAGTACGTTGACTGGCCTCCTCGTCTTTGATTCTTCCTTGAGTCGCTCCACCATGCGATCCACGCACCCCCAGATCGCCTTCTCGTTCTCCCTGAGCGCTTTGGTAGAGAACAGCGGGAGTACGGCTTTTGCCCTCGGACTCCTGTAATCCGCATCAACCGTTGAGAAGATGGTCTTGTGACCGTCGATGTCAAAGTTGGCGTAGCATGCTGCTTTTGCGAATCCACCTTTTGAGACATAGATTGCAGATATGGCTTCCGCGTCGCTTATGTCAACTTCATTGGGCGCGACGCGCACGTACGGGCCGTATTGTTCGTGGAGCTTGTGGATGGTGGTTGCTTCGTCTCCGATGTAAGCGTGGTAATGGAGAAAGATGCTAGTCAACTTGGCTAACAATGGTCCTGGGATGTGAGAGAGGGGATGGAAGTAGACGCGATATATTGAACGAATGAACAGGAGCAGGAAGGGTGCCAAGGACAAGGTCACTATCGGGTGGGCTGCGATAGCACTGACGAGGAAGCTTTGGAGCGCCATTGGAATGGCAATCGAGGATCCGGCTGCATTGCGGATTTCGTGGTTATCATCTTGGTTATATAGGTCACGATTGGTTGAGTCACTGTAGCCGTTACCGGTAGTGGGGTGGCTATCGACGGCGATCCCCGCCACCTTTGTGTCCGACCCTGAGGCCACAGTCTTATCTCCGACTTTTCCGCTAAAGCATATCATTCTACTCTGCGTCACTTATCCTTCAAAACCATTCATAAATCTCCTTCGCAGTGCGCTGCTCAACAATATGCGATGACGTCATTTGCAATCACCGACATACTCACAGGAAAAGATTGGAAGAAACATATGAGATTTGCAATTGCTGCGAGAGCATTGATGCTGCATTCGAGAGTAGATATTGAAATGAATGTTTGGTTCTTGCTACTAGATTCTTGACTGATATAGGTAGCAAGACACGTGGGTCGGTATGCCGCAAGGTCAAAAGGCAAAAGAGCCACGAGACGATTCAAGGACCTACAAAGTCCAGGATTCCACCCCCTATTCCACCCCAGACTCGCCTGGCGCTAACGGGATCATCCGTTCGGTGATGTGGCGCGGTATTGACAGTCTCTGGCTTCTCTTCCTATCATGAAGTTCAAACTTCAAGGACAGCACCTGAACTTGGGTTAGCTTCATGGAAGGAATTGTAGATACATGGAATACTTACTGTCGACTGCGCTGTTGTAAACGATCTTATAGTTGGTGTTCTTGAGCCAGCACATAGTGTCAACCCAAGTGACGGCAACACATCCTGGGAAGACGGCGCACTCATCCACACACTTGGTCATGGACTCAGTTCTCTTGATAGCAATGTCTCCGCCATAGTAGTCGTAGTTGCAACGGGCGATGAAGGTGTTGCTGTTGGTCAGGTACTTGCACTTGTCGTCGTTGGGGCAGTCAATGACCGTGGTGCACGTCGATAAGCCAGGAGTCAGTTCTGGGCTGGTCAGGTTCTTGGTCTGAACGCCGGCGTTTACGTTGTTGGTACTATGAAACATGTCAGAAGAGTGTCAAGAGGTACCAATGCACTAGCGATCAACTTACGAGATTCGGGCAGTTCCAACGGGCTTGCCAAGAAGATAGCAGAAGTTATCTTTCATGTTGAACGCAATGCACCCCGAACGTCGAGAGCAAGCATCTCCGCAATCGACGAACAAATTGGCCTATGTCAATGTGAGTACCCCATCTGGACTCCATTTCGACTGTAGTTTACCTGCGCAACGTCAATGACGGGGCCGTTGAAGTCGGTCGCACAGCTGAACTGGAATACAGCACCGTTGGTGGCGGTTGCAACACAGCCGTTCCATCGAGGACATGTTGGAGTGGAAGGACAATTCCAAATCTGGCGTAGAGCGAGTGTGGGAAGCGCAGCGGTGGCTGCGAGGAGTATTCCGTACTGCTTCATGTTCAGTATAGATTGAAAGATTGCGCATGTATGATTGGAGAATACTCTGCAAATGTCGAGGGGAACCAAATGACTACTTCAGGAGTCGTAGAAGCTATTCACCCGGACAAAAAAGAAATGTACGCTGCAGCTGCAGCATACAACAGTTGTAACTTACCATCCTGGATAGTGGTGGGCGATGGCTAGGTTGGTCGGAGAGGAAGAGAAGAGGGGGCAGAAGGAATTAAAAGAGCTGCGTAGACGCCCCTGGATGAACTTGTTTCTCGTAACTGGACCGTAGAGCAATGTGGGCTTTGTGGCGATGAGAGTGGGGTTTGTAGAGTTGATACCATGGTTCGATGCCATCTGTAGCAAATGACAGATCGCCAGATCCGAAAGCTGATGAGGACCAAACTCTGGCAGCCCATCTTGACTACAACGGTTGATTCTTTCCAGGAGGTGAGACCCCGAAGATCCACCATGCCAAAGTTACATGAGCCTAGGCCTTGGGTATCCTTATAAAGGCAAGGGCACGCCCAACAGTTCTAATTTCTTTTACAACGACTCCCCAGAACTCCACGTGCCATTGCCAAACCATGTGCTTGGCCTTGAATAATCCAGCGTTTGCCCGTCTTTGATGTAGGCCCAACGAAAGTACTCATTTATCCTACTGTTCATTGGCCGAACCCATTTGAAGGAAGTCGCATCTAGCCCACCGTCGTAGAACGCACGATCGCGCTCAACATCGTTTACCAATACACTTATACCGTCGACTTGAGTGGGGTTTACGTCATACAAAAACGTCGCAACAGCCCCCTCGGCACCGGAGTCAATAACAGCGTCTAGTATCTTGGGAACCACAGAGTTGAGTTTTGCATCATCGCGAAGTGCTTCAGAAGTCTGCAGAACAGAGTCAAAGTCCCAACGCGCTATGCCGTTGACAAAGAGGCCCAACAGGATGCCTTGGTAAAGCAAGGATGGCCGTGTCTGAAGACTGGTTCCAGGAAGCAGCAGCATCGCAAGAATGTAATGATGGATCCTCAAATTGACTCCAGGTATAATCAAGCAGATGGAGATGCCAACAACGAACAGTCCGTACAAGCCGAGGTACCGGAGCAGGCGGCCTTCGAGCCAGAAGTAGTATACTTGACCCACAATGATTACGGCCAGCACCACAATAATTATGGCCAAGGCTATTTTCGCTCCCGGTTGTTGTTCCAGATCATGTGCCGTAAGCCGCGATATAGGTATCCAATCAAAGGTGTAATTTGATAATGCTCCAATCCAGAATCCACCGAGCCAAAGGAGTGCTTTCTCAAACTGAGCAATCAGCCCAGACAAGGTTCGCTTGATGACAGTAGAGTACAGCACTACTGCTACGAACATTGCCGGCAAAAGTCGTTTTGCGAACATGGATATATGATCTGGTAGTACAGTGGTATTGTGATACGGTGCCGACGGTGGATCAGAAAAAAAGCTCACATGAGCGAATATGAGAGTAAAGATTGGAAAGAAAATCTTTGGCGACGTGGAGAATACAGCAAGTATGGCAGTAAAGAGAAGCGAGATAGGAAGCAATGCTGACCGAGGATCAGAGATGGCCTGAAAGCTGTCATCGAAAGCCAAAGAAAAAGCCAACGGAAAGTAGGAATCAAACGGCAAGGACTCGATACCGTGACGCTTGGTACTGGCAAAATTATCATGGTTGCCAACAAGGGTTATACGACCGGCACCACCTTTCTGGTCATCTACAATCCCAGCATGGATTGCTGAGCCACAGATGAAACTGTCTCCACGATAAAGACCCGTGCCAATGACAAGAGGCCGATAATTCACTTCAAGCGGCCCAACAACGTGCGGATTCAGAATCTGTACACCTGCACACTTTGCTGGACACTGGAAGGCGAAAGAATGGTTGCTGAAGGGCCGGCAATTAATTCCGTCGATGCCGCATTCGTTCTTTCGCTTCCAGAGTGTATCTGTGCAGTCGAGGTTCAACACGCTGTTGCCGTCTCCGTCTCGGAGGGGCAATTGGGCAGTCAGAAACCATATGAATACCGAGAGCCACAAAAGCAGCACAAGAGAGAGCGAGACGGGGTTGTTGAGCCTGTATGCTTCGAGCCACTGTACTGGACGCGCTTGAATCAACGGGAAGATTGGCTGTATGTATTGAACGCGAGGCGTCTCAGGACCGCGCAAAAAGTCCAAGAATCTGTGTCGACCGGTACGCGCAGGTGGTGTATTGTCCTCAAATTCCAGCTCTTCCCTCCCTAGTAGGTGAGCTTCTTCGTCCGTGTTTGTCGCACCGGCAATGGCGTCGTCCATCTCATCATCATCATCGCGGCTATCATCTGATCCATTTTGTAAAGAGACACGCATAGTCAGCTCCGGCGCGTGGTATATGCATAAGAAATAAGGTGATGGTCATTGTGGTCTGGGGCGGAACACGGGAGGATCAGCTTCTTCTTCTTCAAGTCTTATCGATAACAGTATGCATCTCTCGCCCTGTGCTGACGCCTCGATACTCCTTTGAGCATGTTGGCGAACAACCATGTAGTGTCAGTGTTGCTTCACATATCGACCGCCTTGGTAGCACCTTTTGACTTATCGTTACACAATCTGGTCTTACTTGAGATACGTGTTGTGCACGTCCGACTATATGTGACCCCGATTGCGTCAACGTATACTGCTACTACCCTCGTGCATGGAATACTTAAATTGAGTCGCTGAAAATCTAATCTTGCCTTCTTTTTTGTCTTTCAAAGACAGAAAGATCCATGCCTCTGAGTTGAGAGATGAATCCAAATGTCTTCGACCCTAGGGCACAGACCAAGACCCTCTGGCGCTGTCGCGTCTGTACCAGACTGAACACTTAGCAGATCCAACGCTCGACGTGCGCACGCATTTCATAACTACGTACTATCATCCACGCACCCAATTGCTCGCTACAATGGACGCGCTCCAATCGTATCTGCCTCAGTCAGAGGGACTGCTACCCAAATGGCTTCTGCTCGTACGTTCAGCTCGACCGCCTTACGATCGTCCACATCGTCTGTCCACCCATTTGTGCAAGCTGACAGCCTCGACAGGTCTCTATAATCTCCATCGGAAACAGCATCCAATGCTACTCCACGCTGTCCTTTACCTCGCGCGTCTACAACCCTACCCCGATTGACCCACCGCCCACCACGCCAAAACACGTAACCGCCCTCTCTTCGCGCACCTTTGGAACATGGACTCTCTTGACGGGTGTGGTACGTTTCTACGCTGCCTACAACATCAACAACCCTAGTTTCTACCAATTGGCCATCGCCACTTATGCCATTGCGTGGGCACACTTCATGAGTGAATGGTTCGTGTTTGGCACGACAAGATGGGGAAAGCCGTTGGCCGGGCCGGTCATGGTAGCGACTTCAAGTTTGATCTGGATGTTGATGCAGTGGAATTTCTATGTCAAGGCCTAGGGGAACAGGGTGTAGAACAACGGGTATTGATATAAAAGATGGTGATGTAATGTTAATTTATACACGGGATGCCTTGATGCATGGAATGTTTTCACGGCCTAGATCGAGAGCATGTCATGGTACGATCAGACGTGAAGAGAACTAGATCTCCCAACGCGAGCTGCGTTGACTAGAACCCATCACGATCTCAGTACAAACAGCAATGGACTTTTGACCCGCCTCGGTGGCTTGTTTGGCCACTCGAGGACTTTCATTGATCGTAGCTGAAGAAACATACATGGCCCATGGGACTCCGATTCCTCAACCCTTGATGCCGAGTTTTGACGACCATATCGAAAACCATCACGCTCCGCCTCAACCAAGTTTCTTTCCATTGCTGATCATGAACCGTTACACCATCCCTTTTCTATGCACTTAGAACTTGTTGAACTGCTTAGCAGCCTTTCCCTTTCGGGGGAGGACACGGAGAACGTTGAAACGGACGGTCTTGGAGAGGGGCCTGCACTGGCCGACGACGACCTGGTCACCGGGCTCAACACGGAAAGCGGGAGAGACGTGTGCGGCGAGGTTCTTGTGGCGCTTCTCGTAACGGGAGTACTTGGGGATGAAATGAAGGTATTCACGGCGGATGATCAAGGTGCCTGTGTTCCGTTAGTCTCAATTGCCAAGCGTCTTGTTGTGATGCTGCGCCCGAGCCCTGTGTGCGATCCAGAAGTGGGATTTGGGGGTTGACGTACGGTGCATCTTGGTGGACATGACAGTTCCGGTCAGGATACGGCCACGGATGGAGACCATGCCGGTGAAAGGGCACTTCTTGTCGATGTAGGTACCCTCAATGGCGGTCTTGGGGGTACGGAAACCCAGACCAACGTCCTTGTACCATCTCCTGTTGCGGGTGTTCTTGCGGGGTCCGCCGACCTTGTGGTTGAGGAAGATGTGAGGCTATCGCATCGCATTAGTACCGTGTGTGCTGGGGGGTCGCGAAACGGGCGTCTAGTACCTGCTTCTGGAAAGCGCGCTCCGACTGGACACTATTTCGCAATCAGCATTTGTCGAGAGTGTTTGCGGTTTCGCACAACGTACGTGAGTTCGGTCGCCATGGTTGCGGGTCGGGTGGTGATGTCGAGCTTTCGATGTTGCTGGACACAATTTCCACTCAGACATTCGCTTAGGCTTAGCAAGTGTGGACGACAGGTTTCTCCGGTGCCGACGCCTAGCGCCGCACTAGCCCGCCAGCCTCGGCAGGGCCTAGAGCGAAGAGAGCGAAGGCAGGTGAGAAGTAAGACAGACGGACAATTGCAAAGGTTGACAGAGCGAGCCAACTTGGATGCTGCAGCCGTTTGGTTCTCTTCCTTGACCTCACCATCCACCATCATCACCACCAAACCCTGGTCACCTTAGCGCATCCGCTCACCATGGCAGGCCTCCTCGAGCCGTTTGGTGTTCACATTGATGCGAGCAACTCGCTCGTGCAGGCTGCTGTCTACGGCTTCCTGCTTGTCGGCATTGCATCCTTCGCAGCACCCGTCATCAGCACCGTCCGAGTCCTCCTGAGCTTGTTTGTGCTTCCAGGAAAATCTGTATGCAGTCCTTCCCCTCCTTCTGCTTCCCCAGCGCAGACCTGACCCCCGCCAGCTTAGCACGTTTGGACCCCGCGGTACCTGGGCCCTCATCACCGGTGCTTCAGACGGCATTGGCAAAGAGTTCGCCCTCGCCCTCGCAGCAAAGGGCTACAACCTCATTCTCGTCTCGCGCACGCAATCCAAGCTCGACGCCCTCTCCGCCGACATCACCTCCAAGTATGGCCCCAAAATCGCCGTCAAGACGCTGGCCATGGACTTTGCCCTGAACAAGGATGCCGACTACAACAACATGAGGAAGCTAATTGAGGGATTGGATGTCAGCATACTCGTCAACAACGTCGGCCTGAGCCACAGCATCCCGGTTCCATTCGTCGAGACACCCAAGCAGGAGATGAACGACATCATCATGATCAATTGCATGGCTACGCTGCGCGTCACGCAGCTCGTCACCCCCGGCATGATCTCTCGCAAGCGCGGTCTCGTCCTCACCATGGCATCCTTTGGCGGCTTCTTCCCCACGCCCCTCCTCGCAACCTACTCGGGCAGCAAGGCCTTCCTGCAACAGTGGTCCACCGCGCTTGCTTCTGAACTCCAGCCTCACAGCGTATATGTTCAGTGCGTGCAATCCCACCTCGTCACCACCGCCATGTCCAAGATTCGCAAGACGTCCGCCCTCGTGCCCAACCCCAAGCAGTTTGTAAACGCCACATTGAGCAAGATTGGCCGGAGTGGAGGCGCACAAGGTGTTGCTTTTACAAGCACACCATACTGGAGTCACGGACTCATGCACTGGTTCCTTTCGCGCTTCCTGGGCGAGCGCTCGGACACCGTAGTCAAGGTGAATAGGGGCATGCACGAGAACATCCGGAAACGTGCGCTCCGGAAGGCAGAGAGGGATGCTAAGAAACAGTAACATGGTGCATAGCTATCAACCTAGTAGAACGTTGAACCCATTCGGTGTGCCATCTACACTTACATATAGTTATATTTCACGCCTCGTTTGTCGTTATAATGTATAAACACACAATGGAACAAATTTTCCTCCTCAATTGTTTTGTGGGCATGAGTGGAAATTTGTGGATAGTAACTTGAGTACAATACGCATTCACAGAATCACAAGCCCTGCTGCATCAAGAATTATAATTACATCGTTTTCTCCACCCCTCACAACGGAAAATTCCGCAACTAGGTTCATAGAATCATAAGGAAATAGCCCACCACCCAAGCATTGCAGCAAGACATGACACCCGACGTCGTTTTCGTGCCTCTGACAACTTGCTCCTCCGACAACTGGTCTCTCCTACGACTTGCCGTAAGCCTGGTCAACTTCCTTCTGGTATTGCTTCAAGATACCCTTGCGGTTGAGCTTCTGTGCAGCAGTCGTGAGACCCTAATGAGTTGTTAGCGTGTTGTACATCTACTTGCATGTTGCATTGGCACTTACGTTCTGTGGTGTCCACTCCTCGTCTGCCAGTACAACACCCTCAATCATCTCAAAGGCAGCCAGGCCACCCTTTTGGCCAGCCTGCTGTAATTGCTTGAGCACAACAGAATTGATCTTCTTGTCGTGGACCAGCTCCTCCAGAGAGTCACCTTTGACGCCTTCTGCTGCCGCAATCTTCTTCAGTTGCGGCTCGGTAGGCACAATGATGGCAACAGGCTTCTGGCGGTCTTCCGCAGCGTATACACAGATGTTGGCGACAATGGGCGCGGAGCGGTAGACAGACTCGAGCTTCTCAAGCGCAATGTACTCTCCCGCGAGCGTCTTGACCAAGTTCTTCTTACGGTCAATGATGCGGATTTCACCGTTGGCATTGAACTCTCCGACGTCACCAGTCTTGAACCAGCCGTCGTCGGTAAACGCCTCCTTAGTCTCCTCGGGCATGTCCAGGTAACCTTGAACAACACTGTCACCACGGATCCAGATCTCTCCCTGGGGTGGCTTGTTGGTGGAGAAGTAGCCGGCATCGGCAAAGTCGACGAGCTTCATTTCGATCGAACCAGGCATCTCGCCGAGAGCATGCTCGTTCCAGGCCAAGGGATCCATGAGCGCACCCATGGCGCAGGTCTCAGTCAGACCGTATCCGCTGATCATGGGCGTAATGGCAATGGAGATGAAGCGCTGGGTTTCCTTCGCAATGGGTCCACCACCGTTCATGCAAATGCGGAGTCTACCACCGGTGGCTTCCTTGACCTTGTTGAAAACAATGGCATCAAGAAGGCCACTGCCAGGGATTCCTGCATTAAGAAGGAAACCCTTGGCAGCGAACGCACCCCAGAACATGTTGCTCTTGACAGCACCTCCTGCCTCAACCTTGTTGATGATTCCCTTCTTGATGGTTTCCCACACCTGGGGTACACCGACCATGACAGTCGGCTTCAGCTCACGGATGTCACCGGCACAGTTGCGCACCGACTGGTCAGAGAGCGTCCTGATGGTGCCGTAACCCATAGTTCCGCCCCAGTAGAGCACGGCGTTTTCAAAGACGAACTCGAGAATGTGCGCGGCGGGAAGGTAGGTAATGAGGACATCGCCCGGTCCGAGGTACTTGCCAACGATGACGTCGACACCAGCAACTAGAAGCTGTCAGCAGGCTGTTCATGTTTTGGAAGTTATTTGACATACTGGCAGCGACCACGTTACGGTGCTTGATCATAACTCCCTTGGGAGTGCCTGTAGATCCGGACGTGTACATGATGCAAGCCAGGTCGTCGGCCTTGGGCGGGATGGGTTCGGCAGGGCTCTGCTCGCCCAGTGTGATCAGCTCGTCGAAGCTTATGACCTTCAAGTGCGGGTGGGCCTGGGTAAGGGTGTCGATGTCCTTCTGCTTGGGGTCGTTCTTGGTGCAGTATACGACGACCTGAACGTCCTTGGCCTCCTTCATTGGGTTGACGAGCCTGGGCAGGAGCTCTGGGTCTGTGAACATGATCTTTGCATTGGTCTGGAGCATGGAGTGCTTGAGACCCTCCTCTCCGAGTGTGTCGTATGCGGTAACAATGGCCATGGACTGGGAGATGGCACCTGGCGTCACGATTAGTTGCTGGCTTTTGGCATGTATACACACACGCGACTACTTACCATGTGCGGACGCCAGCCATTGCATGCTGGTAGCGGCGAAGAGATGCAGTCTGTCCTGTGGCTCGAAGCCCAGGGACTTGAGTGCCGAGCCCACCGAGAGAGCCATCTTCTCAAACTCGACGAAGCTCTTGTACTTGTACGGGCTGAGCTCAAAGTACTGCCACTTCTTGTCTACTTCCTGCTCCTTGCCGTCGACCATCTTCTTGACCTTCTTCGTCTCCTCGTGGACATTGACAATTTTGCGCGCACCGACGGCCTTTGCGTTTCCGAATTTGGCAGCCGCGTGTCGCAGAACGTCGTACAGTGTGGCTACATTGTCGTGGGGCTTCGTTATCAGACCCTCTTTCGCGGCCAGGTTGCGACGCGGTACTGTCTCGCCGTCTACCTTTGTGGCATTCGCAGCTTCGCACGTGTAGGGCCCCGACCGGTACATCCTGGCCTGGGGCATCATCTTCTTGAGGTCTTGTGGCATCTTGGCGACTCTGTGGGGGGAGCTGTCGAGAGCGACAATCGTGTGTGTTGAGTGTGGGAATATGTGGGGGTATAGGGCAAAGGGTATCGCAAAAAGTGCCAGCAGCAGCAGCAGCGGCAGCGAGAGGGTATAAGTAGAGGGTGTCGTCGCCAGCGGAGAATGGCGGATGTGGTGAGGTTGGTGTGTTGGGGAGCTTATGCGCTATGTTATGCTCCTGTCGCTAAACCGACTTGCTTTGGGCGGCCGAGCTTCTTAGGCAATGACCTCACTAAGCCACCGCAAGCTCTGGGCAACTGGGGGCTAGCCGCTTCTCCACTTCGTCTCTGTCGAACGAGATGCGATTGAGGATCGACAACGCAGCACACATCGCAAGGTCTGCCAGGTCGTGTCGGCCTCCTGTCGTCTTGCCTGCACTCCGTTTGCCTGTCTGAAACCTGCTCCACGTCGCCTGTCGTCGAGGTGCAGCTGCGCCCGTCTTCAGCTGGCCAAGCAAGCCAAAGACTCTTCCAAGCCGCGCAGCCTCCTTCTGACGCTGCACCTTCGCTTGAGTGCCAACCTTCACCAGGCACAAGGTTTGTGCACACACAGTTGCAGGCCGCTATTGTCTGAGCGTTGCCAAGATGCGGAGTCTCCTGACCGAGATGCTGGCCACGGAACCTATCCTGGACCCTGAAGAAGGTATGTAAGACGCCCCTGGTGTACTCGAACCTCGCTGGCAAATCGCAACTCTACGCTGGTCCTCGGCTCATCGTGCTGCTTTTTCCCTGCCATTCGCTCCTACGCATCCCCAACGTCGAACATGTCGAAAAACAACAAAGACATCGTCATCATCGATAGGTCACTCATCAAATCATGCAGAAGCTTTTGTCGTCTTCTCGCAAGACATACCTTCTCAGTCGCTCGGTTTCATCGACTCGCAGGACCCAACCTTAGAAATTACGGTGGCGGGCCATGATTTGGTCATCCATCACTCAAAGGGTCTCTTGACCTCGAATCGTAGCGAGGGTACTACTGGCGCTAGTAAGTTCTGCTGTGATGATTTACAAGGTCATGCGATGTCCAAGTCTTTCTCGGTTTTCAGCTGAGTTTGGCTTTTCTTGGGAGTTCCCGCGAACAAAGCATGTCGGATTCGTGGGTCTGTACGAAGGAGCTCGTTTCTTTTCAACTATACATGTGTGCAGTAGATAGCCCAGCAAATCCATGATTACTCTCATCATTGCGCTACACCTGTTGCCTCCCCGTCTTTTGCACCAACTAACACAAATACAGTGGTATGGAAAGTCACTCCCTTGTTCGCAACGTGGATCTCGTCCCCTACAAACTTCCTCTTCACAAATCAGTTGCTCACACCCAGCTCCACCATACTCGAGCTCGGCGCGGGGGTGTCAGGCATCGTGGCGCTTTGCCTGGGATCCCGAGTCGCAAGCTATACAGCCACTGATCAAGACTATGTGCTGAAACTGCTTCGGCAGAATATTGCTGAAAACATCGGTACCGTGATACCGGTGACGAAGCATAGTGGGAGGGGGAGTAAGAAACAGCAGGTTCATGCAAAGAGTGGCGGTGGTGTCGACCGCATCACAACGCTGCAGCTTGACTGGGAGACAGACGCCATTTCCCATCTCAACCCCGTGGATATGATTGTAGCGTGCGATTGCGTCTACAACGAAGCTCTCATTGAGCCACTCAATACAACGTGTGCTGCAATATGTCGGCTGAAAGAGGGAGAGGGGAACCCCACGCTTTGTCTCATAGCGCAGCAACTACGTAGTCCAGAGGTCTTTGAAACTTGGTTGAAAAGCTTCCATCAAAATTTCCATGTCTGGCAGGTACCTGATGCGATGCTAGGCGAGGGATTGAGGGAGGGAAGTGGGTTTGTGGTGCACATTGGTGTTGTGAGGTGACGCGGGCGATCTTGGGTGGAAGTGGCAATAGACAGTTTCTTCATAAACATGAACTACCAGAACACTATAACGCCCACATATCTACCAAGAATGAAAACCCGCTTCTTTTAAACTAGACGACTCAAATGACGCTTATGCAGTCTTGCTAGCCTCAATATCCGAGCTTGGTCGTCCCTCAACACCAGTGGCTCTCTTCCTGATCCTCGCCCACTCTTCCTTGTCTGCTGGCTCATCAATCTCATTCGCAGTCAACTCCGGTGTCTCTTCATCTTCAATCTCCTCTGGCAGGACAAGGTTGAGTATGACGTTTACTAGAGCCACAACAGCAAAGCCGGTCTCCAAAATCAAGATAATGGCGTTGTAGAACCCCTGGAGTGCGTGATTCGGCCCGTCGTATGTAAAGACATAATCAAACCAGTTGGGAACCATGGTAGAGCCAAAGCCCAGTGTGAATCCCGCGGTCAGAATGAAGCGGTTGCGGCGGGTGAAGGGCATGGTGCTTATAATCCTGATACCCGACACGGCCACGGCACTGAACAGGAAGGTCGTCATTCCGCCGAGAACTGCTGCTGGAATGGCAACAAGGGCCGCTGCGAATTTAGCGAAGATTCCCATGATGATGAGCCAGAAGCAGCACGCGTAGCCAGCCTTCCGGTTGGCGCAACGAGTCAACGCAACTCTGCCAATGTCAATACATGTCTAGCATCATTTTAAGCAGATAATAAACGTACATCCCGTTGTTCTGCGCGAAAGTAGAGACTGGCGTGATGGTGCAGAGGGCTGCAATCATACCGTTGAGGCCATCGGCGAGGACGCCGCCTTGGATTCGGGAGTCGAACATGTCCCCATCGACTTCGAGGCGCGAAACATCGCAAGTAGCGGTAATATCGCCAATGGCTTCCATGGCGCAAACCATGTAAACTGCTAGGACTGGAAGTACTATAGGCCCATAGACGGAGAGCTTGAAGGTGTTGACCCAGATGAAGGATACCGCCGGCGCGGCATCAATGCTGGATTTGTCAAAATAGCCGGTTGCACCAGCGATTATGCATCCAACAAGTAGCCCGACGACTACAGCGGTGGACTTCATGATGGGTGCCCCGAATCGTTCGCAAATGATGATCGTGACGAAAACGCTGAAGCCAAGACCGATAAACTCAGCGCTTCCCCATGGAAGAGCATGGGGAGCATTAATATTGGGGCATAGCGCGAAGAGTCCAGATTCCGGGCGGGTTTTGCAGTCATTAGAACCACCGGCCCAGTTTTGGAGTCCAGTTTCGATGAGATGGACACCGATGAGCAAAACTGTAGGACCGGTAACGAGGGGCGGGAAGACCTTCTTGAGGATACGCGGGTTGGTAAAGGACATGCCAATTTCTAGCAAGGCGCATACAGCACAAGTACCGAGGATAGCGCCGTATCCATCAGGGCAAGGTAGTCTTGTGCCGTCAGGAGCGGTTGGGCAAAATCCAGTCGCGTACATCTGGCTGAGCGCCCCGGTCGCCACGGGAATAGTTGCAAAAGAGGTACCGACAACTGAGATTAGACCTGTGCCGATGTAGTATGGGGTCTTCCAGATGTGAAAGCGCGTGATCTGGATCGAGGATAGGATTCCGGACACTACTAGCGAAGTGGACACAAGGTAGCGCTGTTGGTCTGAACTCAAGTTTGCCGCGCTTGAAAGTATGATTGGAGGTGTGATAACGCCTGCTAACATGCCGAGCGCATGCTGAAATCCAAGGAGGAGAGCGAGTAGTACTGGCATACGATCGTTGAGGCCGAAGAAGGGCGCTGCTCTTCGCTCCTTCTTCATAAAGGGGAGGTTTGGTCGGAAGAGAAAACCATAGTCGTATTCACCAACTAACCCATCCCTGTTGATGCTGTTAGAAAATGACAGCGAAGCCAAAAAGGTGGAATGTCATACTTGGTCGTGAAAGCCTTGATGGCGCGCCTTGCTTGCTCCCCAAAGCTCCGCTTTGTCGTATGGTCGGGGCCAATCATGTCGGCCATGGTTGCTAAATGCCAAATGCGCGCGTTCCAACAGAAGCAGATATGTAAATCCTAGGCCAACTCTTATATGTTTATTCTGATAAGGATGTGCTCGGGCGGTGTTGAAGATCCTGATAAGATTGGCGAGGTGGCTGAAGATACCGAACTACGGGACCAGTGGCAGGATCGGATGAGGCCTTGTTCGAAGTGTACTACAGTAGTAGAGTGACGGCTCAAACCGATGGAGCTGCCCCCTCATCTATATAGAACATGTGGAGAAGAAGTACTATCTCTCGCACCAACACTCACGACACACAACTGTTCATCGACAAGGTCCTAGCCGCAGATTCAAACAACTCACGGACCGCCAGAGATTGGAGCTGGCCGAAGATAGTCGTGAGCCGCCGGGAACAATTACCATTCTCCACGGCAAACTCGTCGCTAAGGTGCGCATTTCGCAGTGGTAGAGGGGGCGACACCCGCGTATGTGCTAAGGCGATCGCCTGTACTGATAGGCAGGAAATACGTGATTGGTCGTGGAGGCATGGGAGTCTACTTAGCGGGCGGCCCACTCCGACGATGGAGGGCGGGAGATACTGCGGAAGACGCCTCCCACACTGAGCTGAAGCAAATGTGCATCTAGATCTAATGCCGAGCGTCGTCAGAACGTCCTGTTCGCCGGATACCGATGGTGCGGTGCTCTGCGCATTCATTCTGGGGGAATCATGTTCCCGGAGACTGGCACAACCACGCTATGCAAGGGAAAATCGAACGTCCCACTACGCAGCTACAGAGAGAGACCTGTATTCTTCCCTTGTATTATAATGCTCTACCTAGGCGACTACATTAAGAGAGGTTTATCTTCTCTTATATAATAATACTCTACCTAGGCAACTACAAGGAGAACACTTGATCCTCCTTGTGTAGTGATACTTTACCTAGGCAACTACAGAAGTAGTGTTCGATTTTTCCCCTGTATGGCGTGCAACAGCCGGTGATCGGAGCCTTGCTGGGAACCCGCCTGACACTTACCACAACAGGCTCCCTAGGTATTGCAGCAAAATCCTTGACAGCTTTTTTTCATTTCGTCCCAGCAGCGTACAATGCCATGAGTTCCCCGCAGGTTGGGGAACGCGAGTACCTCTCGAACAACCGTGCTGATATTTGCACTTTTGAGCGCTGACCTGTGGCTGGCTAGACTCAGCTATGGTTAACAGACAGCACACGGTAAGGTAGCGTTGAACGACAAAAATGGTACCGTGTTAACGTGCTGGTATACTACAGCAAGAAAGAGGAACAGCATTCGTTTCATCAAGAGATGGCCAACGGCAGACTTTGTCACAGATTGCGCCTTGGCAGAAAGTCGAACAGGGTAACGAACGCCTGACGGGTTCAGGGTACCACAAGCAACGTTCGCAAGAAGAGCCCGTCATGGCTCGCGCGTTCACACCAACCGTTTGCCTTCAGCCCTACCCGTTGAAGCATTGGGATAGCCACTGACCTCATGGCATGGGCATAAGACCACACTGGAGGCTACAGCGGGTGCGATACAGACGGCCCATAGAGCCGAGGTAGGTGAGCATGCGTTGATTCGCAGGCGGATGCATCGTGTTGACTCCGCGACGGTGCGCACGCGTCGACGTTGATATGAACAAGTCGTCTGTATGGTCTGTATGTGTTGGAGGCAGACAAAGCCAGGTGTTGAGGCGCGCTATCCCCAATTGAGAAGAGCTTGCGACCGGCCATCCGAGCGTCAAGCCGCGCCGGGGATTTTGCGCCAGCGGAAGAAGACGCTTCAAAGTCTCCAGCGTTGTGCAGCATAGACGAATTTCTTCACGCGCCATCGGGAGTCATGGATGAGCTCCACTATGTGTCGAGAGAGAAGCATTTGGCCGCAGCCAACGTCAAGTTCCCCAGACGCCGGGAGTTGGCGGGCTGCACCCCCTACGTAAGGCTGCAGAAGATACCGGGTGGTGCGGACGCAGCGCGATATCAACAAACTTCCTCAACGAACATGGTGTCTGCATTGTGTCGGGCTCGCCCTTTGCATGCAGGCGTGGCCAAGCGGGGCCTGAAGCGGAGAGGACAGCTAGTGAGCTAGCGATGACGAGACGTGTGGCATCACCACGGCGTGAGCTTCTATGCCCAGTGAGGCAATCCTTCTCGCCGGACTGCGCTGCCGAAGATTCGCACCAGACCGCTCTTTGCGATCTTGTTTGCAGGGCGAGGGCGAGCAGAAGCAGCAGCGTGCTCGCAAGTGGCCAGATAGTGCGGCCGAGGGGGTGACGATTGCGAGAATCTGGGGAAGGTCGGCTTGGGATTGATGGATATTCTGCACGTCGCACCACGCACCGCCACCCACGTCTGTTCTCGATGCCGGGATCAGCACGACATTGGACAGTTAGGCCCGAAATTTTCTCGCGCTGTTACAGCCAGCACCGTCTTTTTGCCTGTGCGGGACCCTGAGACGGCGGTTAGTGTGCAGCGCTAGGCTGGCTATGACAAAAGTCAGGGCGATTGCTGGTTCTCGAGCGGCAATGCAAGGTCCCAGTCTTTCGCTTACACGCCTGCAGAGTGTTGGGACTCAGCGACCATCCCGCCGCCTTATTAACAGCTGCTGCCGTCTGTGTCCCTCTCCCACCAGACATCTTCTGCTGTTCCTTCCCTCCCCCCCTTCAACCTCGTCATTCACTTGAACGTGGTGAAGCTTTCCATCCTTGTCGTTGGAGCTTTGTACTCACGCACCCCCCCCCCCGGAGGCCAACTGGAGCTCAATCTTTTTTTGAGCCGCTAGTTGCTTCCAGTCGAACTTCTTCGACATCCTTCGCTTTCCCTACTTCTACCCTTCCACCACACTCTCGGCATGCCTTCCCACCAGCCTACCGCCGGCATGATGGCCGTCGACCCCGACTACGTCAAGCAGCCGTCTTCCATGGCGAGCACCTCGGAGCCGAACCGCAACCCCAAGTACGACCCTAAGAAGCCACATATCACCGACACGCCCATCACAAAGGCCAATTGGTACAAGCACGTCAACTGGCTGAATGTAAGTGTTGCTCCTGGACACGCACCCTGCAGCATTGGCTAACGTGGCACTAGGTTACTTTCATCATCGGGATCCCTCTCGCCGGCTGCGTCGCCGCCTTCTGGACGCCGCTCAAGTGGCAGACCGCTCTCTGGGCCGTCGTATACTACTTCTGGACTGGCCTCGGCATCACGGCTGGCTACCATCGCCTCTGGGCACACAAGTCCTACAACGCCTCCCTCCCACTCAGCGTCTTCCTTGCCCTCGTCGGCGGCGGTGCTGTTGAGGGTTCCATCCGCTGGTGGAGCCGCGACCACCGTGCCCACCACCGCTACACCGACACCAACAAGGACCCGTACAGCGTCCGCAAGGGACTTCTCTACAGCCACCTTGGCTGGATGGTCATGAAGCAGAACCCCAAGCGCATCGGCCGCACCGACATCACCGACTTGAACGAGGACCCCGTCGTTGTCTGGCAGCACAAGCACTACATCAAGGTTGTCATCTTCATGGGCCTCATCTTCCCCTCGGCTGTCGCTGGTCTTCTCTGGAACGACTGGAAGGGTGGCTTCATTTACGCTGGCATCCTTCGCATCTTCTTCGTCCAGCAGGCTACCTTCTGCGTAAACTCGCTTGCCCACTGGCTCGGAGACCAGCCCTTCGACGACCGCAACAGCCCCAGGGACCACGTCATCACTGCCCTTGTTACCCTCGGCGAGGGTTACCACAACTTCCACCACGAGTTCCCCTCTGACTACCGCAACGCTATCGAGTGGCACCAGTACGACCCCACCAAGTGGTCCATCTGGCTGTGGAGCAAGCTCGGTCTCGCCTCCAACCTCAAGCAGTTCCGTGCCAACGAAATCGAAAAGGGTCGCGTCCAGCAGCTCCAGAAGAAGATTGACCAGAAGCGCGCCAAGCTCGACTGGGGAGTACCTCTTGAGCAGCTTCCTGTCATTGAGTGGGACGACTACGTTGAGCAGGCCAAGAACGGCCGTGGTCTGATTGCCGTCGCTGGTGTTGTTCACGACGTTACCGACTTCATCAATGAGCACCCCGGAGGCAAGACCCTGATCAAGAGCGGCATTGGCAAGGATGCTACTGCCATGTTCAACGGTGGCGTCTACTTCCACTCCAACGCTGCCCACAACCTACTCTCCACCATGAGGGTGGGTGTCATCCGTGGCGGATGCGAGGTCGAAATCTGGAAGCGCGCCCAAAAGGAGAACAAGGAGGTCAACATCGTCAAGGACGAACACGGCAACCCAATCATCCGGGCTGGTAACCAGGTTACCAAGGTCGCACAGCCCATGCTTAGCGCCAGCGCGGCCTAAAGCATTGTCCTTTTCGATTTAGCGATGCCTGGCGTTTGGGATGCCTTTTCGTTATGTGTAGGCATAATACTGTTTTCATTTCACAGCGTTCGCTAGCGGGCATTGTCGAGACGGTGCTCAGCAAAATTAGATAGCGTATGTTTGTAGCCTTTGATGAGCGTATGCTTTGAAAAGTGAGCTTTACGGTTTAGACCGAGAATGATATCATTCACCATTCATCATCCGCCGATATCTACCTACTTGCGACTGTCTCATTGTGATGTCATGTAGCTGCTGGCCAGATTGGGAGTTGTTTTGTTCTTTCCCCTGTTCATTTAACGTAAGTGACTGCCTTTCCAGATCGGCTGGTCCGTGCCTTACTGTCAACAACTCTTTAGTCAACCTTTGCACTGCGCTGGGCAGGCATCACTTCAAGAAGATCACTGTCGTCACGCTCTCATCGATGGCGTCCCAAGAGGCTGGGGTTACTCCGCCACCAAAGCGCCGCAAGCTCGATGACGATGCCTCGAACCAGGAAGCCGTGGAGCCTACCCTTCACGCAAGTCTTAACAAGCCAATAAGCCCACCATTATCACGTCGCAAAAGTCCTGAGCTACCGTCGCTTACGCCGACATGGAGTCTCGATGGCGTACCTGAACGAAAATTGACGTCGTGCCCGGCCGGAAGAACCACAAATCAGGCACCACAAGACGAAAAAGATCATAGAAAGGAAACACGGTTTCTGCCCTCGCCTATACAATTGACCAAAATCGGAAAGCTGCCTACACACCAGAATGTCGACGCTGTCGGCTTGTCAGACTTATTGGGTGACCCTCTGATTAAAGAATGTTGGAACTTCAACTTTTTGTTTGATCTGGATTTTGTCATGTAAGTACATGTTCAAGGTCATTGTCACATGAGTTTCGATAGTGACGTCGTCTAGGCAACACTTCGACAGCGATGTGAGGGACATGGTCAAGGTAAAGATCATACATGGTTTTTGGAAGCGGGTGAGATATGCCCCATACGAACTACATGAGACACACACTGACTTCGTGAAACGAATTTTATAGGATGATAGCAACAGAATTACCCTTTTCGTAAGGTCTCTCGCTCCGTGTCTACTTTCTGCATAGTAACGAGGACTAGGAAACAGCAGAACGGTATCCTAATATCGAGCTGCTGAGCGCGTACATTCCAGATCCTTTTGGCACCCGTACGTCACACTCATGCATGAATTACATGTGAGACGAGACACTGATTTTTACACAAAAACTCAGATCACTCCAAGATGCTCATCATCTTCCGACATGACGATACCGCACAGATTGTCATTCACACAGCCAACATGATCTACCGCGATTGGGCCAATATGACACAAGCAGTGTGGAAGTCGCCATTGTTGCCCGTCTCAATCCAGGCAACGGATCCACGAACAGATTTTCTTGAAGTCCACCCTATTGGCAGCGGCGAACGCTTCAAAGTCGACCTACTGCAGTATCTCAGTGCGTACGGGAAACGGTTGAAAGGTCTGACTACGCAACTCACAGACTACGAATTTACAGGTATCAGGGCAGCGTTTGTCGGAAGTGCGCCATCGCGACAGAAGCCTTCTGCAGCCAGCCCGTCAGTAACCTCATTCGGATGGCTAGGATTACGAGAAGTACTTTCTAGTATTCCCGTTTCAATATCGAAAGACGACTCGCGCTCTCATATCGTTACCCAGGTATCTTCCATAGCGACATTGGGCGCAATGCCGACGTGGCTCTCAAATTTCCAGTCTGTGCTTGCCTGTTGTTCGACAGCCAAAGCTAGCATCTCAGAGAAACCTCCACCTTCTTTCACAAAGGCATCATCTTTCTTCGCCAAACGTAAGTCTAGCCCAGTAAGATCCTCACCTAGATACAGTGTCATCTTTCCGACACCGGAAGAAATTCGCAACTCCCTTGACGGCTATGCGTCTGGTGGATCAATTCACTGGAAACTCCAATCAGCGCAGCAACAAAAGCAGCTAGAATATATGCAACCAACATTATGCCATTGGAAACATGCATCTTCAGACGATGTGTTGAAACGGGAGGCGCACCGTGGCCTAGCAGCACCACATATAAAGACATACATACGGTTCAGCGACGAAGAGCATAGAATCATCGACTGGGCGATGGTGACGAGCGCCAACCTGAGCAAGCAAGCATGGGGCGATGTGGTGAATAAGAAAGGAGAGATCTGGATACAATCATGGGAAGCAGGTGTTGTCGTCTGGCCTGACCTGTATGCTCAGGCACAGCCCTGGGAAAAAGTCACCATGATTCCAGTGTTCGGAGCAGACACGCCTGGGCCTGCGAATCTTCCCGGCTGTGATCACAACGAAGAGGCGACAATTGAAAAAATGGCTTCGTGGGAGCCAGAGATTGTCATAGGCTTCCGCATGCCATACGATCTGCCGCTTCGTCCTTACAATGCTGACGAGAAGCCTTGGTGTGCCACGATGCAATATCAGGAACCGGATAGGAATGGTCATGCTTGGGGCGGCTATGGGAATTGATGACAGCGCTATTGCAGTCGCCGTATAGAGTAGGTGCAGATCCTTAGGCAACTTCGCCAGCAGTGTACCGGGCACATTCACCACACGAGCATGTCGATGGAAACATTTCTTGTCCTTGTACTCTGCAAGGTTATAGATTCCATAATATAGCCATGGCAATGCTCAAGCCTTGCGAATGCCTTTGCAATTATCCGACGCTTATTTGTCGTGCTTGGCCAGTATCTGCTCGCCTATCTTGACGTACTCGTCCTCGGCTTGCTTCTGCGTGGTACCAGCGTCGACAACCTCCTTCCACTTGTTGTACTTGGCCTTGCCCTAATTGAAGCGTCAGTTCGTGTCGCTGCGTGGGTGCTCGAAGTTGCCCAGAGAGTGCGGGTGTGAGAAATGGTAGGTAGGCGGTATGTTACGACGGAGGATACGAAAGGATAGAAAAGGCGTGTGAGAACATACAGCAAGATCGAACATGCCAGGCTTCTTGGCCGCGCTGAAGTCCTTGCCTTCTGCTACCTTGGCGTACGCGTACAACTATAACCACAAACAAAAGTTAGCATCTGGACTCCTTCATCTTAGGTCGAGTAGTACGCCGGTCTGGAGCGGGAAAGATGGAACAAGAGAGAAAACAATTACGCACTTGTAGCTGCTCGTCATTGCTAGGACCCTGCTTCCCAGCCGCCTTGAGCTTCTCGCCCATGGCGCTGACCTTTTGGTAGGTCTCGGTGTACTTGGCTCCTGGCATTTTGGTCTGTAGTACAAGTATTAGCCCTTGTCCATTTCGCTCTTCCAGATTCGGGTATCAGGCACTTCTTACGGCGGTATATGTAGTTCGTGTAGGGTGGATAGAGATGTAGGTGGTTGGGGTGGACTAGTTGGGGAGAAGCTTGGGATCTTGCTGGCTGGTAGCGCGGGGTCAGATCAGGATTGCCCCACTATGTGATCTGCGGCATGACGTTTCCTAGGATACACCACATGGGACTTGTACACATGGACACTTTACGGCTGTCGTTCACGAGATCATGCACGATATCCCACTGAGTTTGTATGAGAACCTATGGAATGTATTGTCATGCCTGAGAACGCCGCTGCGGTGCCCCGCTATATGGAGCCCTTGACGTTTCTCATGTATCGTTTATCGCCGTCTTCTTGGGTATCACCTCTCCCCCTTCTCTAATATCCGTGCAGTGAGCGTATTAAGCTACCAGGGCAAGAGTTCCTCAACTGCTTGTGTGCATGTAAAAGTGAACGAGTTATCATATGATAACCTAGTGCACGCCGTTGACACCGTTGACACCGTTGACACCATTAACACCGTTAGTACCGTTGACGCCATTAACACCATGCACCCCGTTTACGCCGTTGGTGGCTGGGGCTGATTCGAGCTTCTTCCGGTAAAGCTCCCCATCACATGCCCTAAGACGCTCTGCAGCCTGCTCTGGGGTAATGTCACGCTGAGGCTCGGCCATCATTTCGTAGCCAACTTGGAACTTGCGGACTGTGGCACTTCGCAGGAGTGGGGGGTAGAAGTGGATGTGGAAATGACTCGACTCAATCTCATCAGCTGTGCCGCTGAGAGGAGCCTGATGAAGACCCATGCCTTGGTTTTGTCAGCCACTGTATTGCGAGTCGGGTTATATTTGACTTACTGTAAGGGAACTGAGTCTCAAAGAGGTTGTCGTAGCGCCTCGTAATTTCTGCTATGCACTCTGCCAACTGTGCTCGCTCGTCTTTGGTGAAGTCGACCAGCGATCGCTTGTGCTGCTTAGGAACGACCATGATCTCAAACGGCCATACTGCCCAGTAAGGCACACCCGCCCAAAAGCTCTCGTTCTCAAAAACAGTACGCGTCTTCTCTTTCGATTCCAATTCGGCATAGTCGACGAGCATGTGAGCGCCTCCTTGCTCTTTGCGGTATTTACTAAGTTGTACAAGTTCCAACGCAGGCTCTTCCGGTAGGGATGTGGTAGTCCAGACCTGGCCGTGTGGGTGGGGATTTGAGCAGCCCATGGCTGAGCCCTTGTTCTCGAAAATCTGCATGTACCGATACTGAGCATTCGGGAGTGCCAGATTGCCCTGGGATAGGGGTGGTAGAGTGGTAGCGGATGCAAGCTTGGCTAGTGGCGACTTGGGGTCCAGATGTGCAACGTAGATGTTTGTCCAGGTCTCTATTATGGGAACGATCTGCGCCGGCGACATGTCGGCAAGAGTAAGATTATGAGAAGGGGAGAAGCAGATGACATAGCACTTTCCAGTTACGGCTTCAGCTCGGAGTAACCTAGAAGCGAGCGATCCGTCCTTGTTGCTGGGGTCATACTCTTGCTGCTCTTCCATGACGGCACTGTAGTCGTTGACAAACACGAAAGTTTTGTCGAATTTGGGATTGTGCTCGCCATTTGCCCGCGTGTTTGAGGGGCACAGATAGCACTGTGGCTGGTTAGTATGGGCACTGGATCAGAAGGAGTGCCGGGCGAAGGGATACCTTTGGGTCATATTCTGGGAGGGTCGTCTTGGACGGAGACTCCTGCATACCTCTGTAGATATTTAGTGGGCTGTCGAGTCATCAGTGCCATGCAGATGCTTACTGCCATGGCCGCTTTGTGCGGTGCGGAGAAACTAGTATCCAGCTTCCTCGCAAGATGTTGAAGCGTCTGTGGGAGATGTCGTTGAGCACAGGGTCGGTCATGATGGGCAAAATGTTCCTGGTACGGGATCAGGACGGACAGTGCTGGTTAGCAGTGTATATATACAGACTGGAGAATACGGCGAAACAGACGCAGGGGCAGTATGCATGGCTCACGAGCTAAATAGATTCAAGTGACGCCAGTCAGTGAAGGCCTGCACGCTAACCGGGTTCAGCTTTGGCTGTTGGCGGGATGCTAGCCGAGTCGAGTAGCGCACCCTCAGGATGGAGGTTCCCGAGAGCTTGCGCGTTGCCCTTGAGGACAGCAGAGCCTCTCCAACAACCCACGATACCTGCCGATTGGAGAATTAGCCCGCGACCCGTAAACGCAAGGGTTTTCTCAAGCCCAACATGGCGGCAATGATGCCGAGTGCCGCAACGACTGGCAACCCCTACGACAGCGATGCCGTAGAGCGTGACCTGATTGATCCCGACGATGGTGTGTCGCATGCATGCAGCAGTAGCAGCAAGAGGCCATGGACGACGAGCTAACCACCACCAGCTACCCTCGATGACCTCGACGACCCTCTGCAGGGCACGTCGGACCGCGCGCCGCTGACGGGCAACATGCAGCGCGGCACTGCGCAGACGCAATCCTACCTGACGTCGAGCATCCCGGGCGAAGACCGCCGCGCACCCACAAACACCATCGACGAGACGGTATGGGAGACGCTGTCGCGCGACATCTTCGCCATCTGGGAGAAGATGAAGCAGGTGCTGTACCCCAAGTACCTGCTCGGCGGCATCATGCAGCGCGGCGGAGGCATTGGCGCTGCAGAGCGCGGTGAAGCCGACGGCTTTGGCGGCGGCCTCAGGAACATTGCAGGGCGATGGCCAGATGCAGATGTCATCCTCCAGGGCGGCATGAGCGAGGGCCTGCGCGACTGGGATCTCTGGGGCCCGCTCATCTTCTGCCTGCTGCTCAGTCTGTTCCTCTCATGGGGCGCAAAGGGCGACCAGAAAGACCTCGTCTTCTCCGGCGTCTTCGCCATGGTCTGGATAGGCGAGGCAGTCGTGACGCTGCAGATCAAGCTACTCGGAGGCAACATGTATCTTCTCTCTGCAGTCCTACCCCCTTCGCATACTAACACCCTCCAGTGCCTTCTTCCAGTCCATCTCCATCATCGGCTACACTCTCTTCCCGCTCGTCATCGCCTCCGTCCTCAGTGCTGTCGGCATACCCATGATCGTGCGCATCCCCGTCTACCTTGTCCTCATTGCGTGGTCGTTGGCAGCAGGCGTGAGCATCATGGGCGGGTCGGGCGTGGTGAGGAATCGCGTCGGCATCGCAGTATACCCCTTGTTTGTGTTTTACGTGGCTCTGGGCTGCCTCTGCTTCATCAGCTAGTGCTGAGATGTTGTGCATGTAAAAGTATCGGGACATGGTACACCACTATGTGGCGTTTCGGGCAAGCTGTGGAAATGGCTATTCATATCTTGTGCATATTTACTGTTTACTCTTATACAACGAATGCGACATGTCGGATGCGTCTCAAGACGGACATGACCGTAAACTCGACGTGCGTTCCCAAGTAGCGGTAGACGCACGAGTTGCTGCTACCCGTGTTCATGTTTAGCCGTCTGTCTTCCCCACTTCGTCATTGGTCTTTGCAGCGACAACACACCACGGCCGACCGAAGCGCCAGCACTTTGCACCCAGTAAGCCATTCACCATACGCGGCGCGCCCTCTCTGCACATCTCTCGTTACAGTTGGGTTCTCGACTCGACGGGGTAATTAAACACTGTTGCATTCGGCGCATTGTAGGGGAGATTTGGTACTAGAGCGCATTGACCGACTCCACTAACCACAAGGCCCATCTGCTCTGCTCTCTTCCGTTGAACGATCCAAGCCTGCAGCTCACAGCCTCGCCCAGTCTCCGACCTCCTTTGCCTACCTCAAGGGACAAAGAGCCTTCATACCGCATTGCCGCCCAGTCTGCTTGCCACTAGCCTTGCCGACACATCACCTCCCTCCGCGCTATTGTCCCAATCGCCCACCGCATCTTGGTCTTCACACGCGGCGTAGTTGCTAGTGCCCATATTCAAGCCTGCACTGCTTCAATTCACACCCCGAACCTACATACGCAGTCCAGCAACCGACCACGAAACACTTCTCCCCGGCCAACATCTCTGTCCCTCTCCCCAGGTACCCTACCCTGCTACCCGCGAAGCGCAACCGTGACATCCCCCGCGTCTGGAACACGACATATCCGCCACCATGACAGACGCGCCAGAGAAACTGCAGGCGCCAGCTACAGCTGCTACAGCCTCTGAAGACACCACCAACGCTGCGCCCGCCTCTCCAGCGCGGAGCGACAAGAGCAGCGACAGCGAAGGCAAGAATGTGAGAGAAAAGCTCAAGGATACACAGATCGATACCCAGACCACATCAGATCCCACTCCGAGTTCCGATCAGCGCATGCACGATGCACCCAACGGTAGCGCCAAAGCAGGCGATCATAGCGCCTCTGGCTCAGACAGTGAGCGCGGTCGGTTGCGACGAAAGCGCAGCCGCGAAGACTTTGAAGACGAAGCGGAAGCGGACAAGCATGCGGAAAAGAAGGTTGAGCGGCACGCGCGCAAAAGGTCAAGGGACATTACAGCCGATTTGGAGGCTGCTGCGCCTAGGAAGACTTCTCCCAGCACTATCTCAAGCATCCAAGAGAACGATGGAGACGACCAAATGACGTCGCCGAACAAGAATGACTCTACGACGACCACGGCCAACAAAGCTTCAGGAGCCAGAACAAGCCCCAAGAACAAGCGGACACGCGATCAGATCGAGAAGGATACTGAAGCTAGCGCAGAAGCTTCGGATGGTGCATCCACCAACGGAAAGCCTGTAGAAAAGTCGGCGGGCGATGAGCGAGACTCCAAGCGATTGCGAGACAAGGAAGAAGTTCAGCCTACCACTGCCGCAACAGAATCTAAGATCAAGGTATGGTAGCCAACGCTGTGTGATTGACGCATGCTGACACTCCACTAGGCACCGCTGACCGGTGGGTTTACCAATTCTTCCGCCGTGTCACCTTTTGCCAACATGGCATCGAAACCGCAAGAACCAAAGACGTCCAACAAAGCCGAGTCATTACCTCAAACATCAGACGAAAAGTTCAAAGTATCTGGTTTCAGTGGCTTTGCTGCCTCATCTACGTCGCCGTTTGGGGGCATTGCTGGTTCCAAGCCAAGTACCAGTTCGCCATTTGGTGGGGCGAGCACGGGCAAATTGCCATCTTTTGCTGGAAACGCAGCTTCTTCGACATCTTCAGGTGGTGGCTTCGGGGCGCTCGGAAGCTCAAGTACTTCCGGCTTTGGCGGTAGCTCTTTTGGTGGGTCTCTAGGCAGTGGTTTTGGGGGCTTCGGTGCTGCCAAGCCCGTAGGCTCTTTTGCTGCCCCCGGTGGCAGCTTGGAGATCAAGGGTCTCAAGGAGAAAGAGAAGCCTTTTGGTGCAGCCGCAATCGGCGAGCCTTCTGACGACGAAGATGACGACGACGACGAAGATCCAGAAAAGGCCACAGACAAAGAAGAGCGACAGTCTGGTCAGCCCCTCCTCTCACAGCAGCGTATGTCAACCTCTGTTTACCTGAATTACAGTGTTAACCATTTTGTAGCACATGAGACTGGCGAAGAGGGCGAAGAGACCATTTGGACCGGCCGCGCAAAGCTTTACAATATGGGTGGCGAAGGATCGAATCGAGGGTGGAAAGAGCGTGGCGTAGGGACGTTCAAACTCAACATTACAGTCGACGAACCCAAAAAGGCTCGTTTTGTCCTACGCGCAGAAGGCACCCATCGACTGCTGCTCAACGCTGCCGTCACAAAGAACATGGTATTCGGCGGTGATGCACAGGGCGAGAAGCCAAAGGACACGCGGTTACTCTTCAACTCGCCCAACCTGGAGGGCGAGCTGGAGATGCACTTGCTAAAGGTATGAATATTGCTTAAACCTAATGTGTGTATGGAACTGACCTCTTGCAGCTGAGAACTGAGAACGCACAGCAGCTATGGGAAGAAGTCAAAAGAGTACAAGAGCAACTGTAGGACACCTTTGTTCAGAAGCGTTGGCACCTTGGGTGTGAAGAGGAAAATGCCGTGGTCGCGAGATCTGGATACGAAACAATTGGTATTGCGCCATGGGGCTGCATTGGGGTCAATCAATCGGAGAGAGGACCATGTTTCGATGACTGCACGAGGGATGAGAGCACGACGCCACGGCATTTGGAGGCTTCCTGAGCGATACCCACTGCACCGTATACATTGGTAGACTGGCGAAGCATTAGACTTGCCTGCACAATATTTGTGAGTTGAAGTAGAAATTCAAGAAGGAAATGTTCATTACTACCCATTTCTCCTCTTGGTACTGTACCCTGTGGTACGTACCAAAGACGCCCTGTTTCTCGGGTCTGGATTGTACACATGAGTCGCAGTACCGGGTGCCATAATTGATCATCTGCACATATCATTGCTTCTTTTGTTCTTCTCTCTTCCAAGACCACTTGCACGCAAGAGCGACGTATCATCCCCAGCCTGCTCAAACAAAATCAGACTACGGGGTCATGCTCCGCGGACAACACCGTCGCTGTTTTTACCCCATACGAGAAAGGTTCAAAGTCGCCTATCAGCGCTCTCTCTGCAAAATATCCGATTGGTGAGGCTTCAGCTGAGAAGGGCACAAGACATAACCCGTCGTCTAAATCGAGATGTGGCGCAGAGCCTGCCCTCTCTACATACTGGATTGGATAACGCCATGTACGACGTTGCACGGTGGGGAGCGCTCGCTGCCTGATGCCTGCTGCGCCGCATTCCTTCGCTAAACTGGCGGTTGGGATATATATGAGTGAGCTCACTGAACCTTGATTCAGCACAACAGCTGATTTCAACACTGGCAGGTTTTAAAAAAAAACCCCCCCTCAAACGAGCTGACATACCTACTTACATCCATTTTACAATACATCGACTCCAGTCTTCCCCCCCGCTGCATAAACTTCCATCAGCTATCCACTTCGAATCGAACCGAGAAGAACAGACGAGATCTAAATGCTCGGATTCCTTCTTCCGTCATACTTGACTTGCGGACACACTCACACACCTATACTTGCACCAAGCAGAATGGCAAACCAGACAAGCACTCCACCACAACGCCGATGGAAATGGCTATACGAGTCTCTCCTCCTCAACATAGCGGAGTGGCAGCGAGAACCGTCGCACTTTTCTTCTTCTTCTTCCTTACCTCCTGCAGATACTACTCGCCGTCTAGTAAGAGTACCCAAGACAGAGCTACCTTGAGTGTAGAACGCTGATATGGAAACCTAGGAGCCTGTTGTAGCCAAGAGCATGGGGAACTTTGAAACGGGTTATGCGCACGCACGTTTATTGGAAGAAGGACGAGGGAATGCCGAGTCAAAGGCATTGCTGGTGCAAGGGAGCCAAGCTAAGGTTTATGACAAGGATGTGAACAAGGGGGAAGAGGACGAGACCATTGAGCAAGCAGAAGATGAGGATGGCGAGACGCAGGACCATCCGAACCTATGGATGGAATGGAAATGGACCCTAGTGCCGAGACAAGACACTAAATAACGGAGCCAAGAGCAGGAGCCCAGATTCGCAGACAGACATCAGACGTTCTTTTGCTCGCGTAGTTCTCAGCGGACGGGATCGATCTAACTTCCATCCCAACGGTGTTTGGCTTATGAGTCGTAGTAATCCAACCCCTGCCCAAGCACTTCGCATTGCACCCCTTCTCTAAAATCCTCCATTCTACCTCTTCCTGTTACATCCAATACCTTCAGCATTGGCTTAGCTGCATTGACCGGTTCCCAAATGCCCGTAGTCTTTACCATCTCGCTTGTGTTTGTAAAACCTCGTGCCGTCAAATACGCTTCGTCAGGTGTCGGATTACCCGTTCGCGCAAAAGCCGTCCATGTATCTACAATGTACTGGCTAAACCGAATGTCGTCTTTATCCCGCAGTGGTCGCCCTCGGGAGACGGTGGTACCGAAGACGGAAAGCAGCTCACCGGAGTGGCATTTAAAGACTACATTGCAATTGAGTCAATGATATGTTCTACGTCAGCAGATACCCCGAGAGCCGAATAACGTACAAGGTGCGTTGGGATCACCAAACGGATACGCTTCTGTGGCTGGCGCCTCACAGGCTGGAGGATTCGGACTCCAGTCCTCAATCTGATATGCCCTGTCAAACTCATAGCTATACACACTCTTAAACACCCCGTTCTTCACAGCAGTATGCGCTGTGCTTTGGGCTAGACACCTGAACATTGCATCTGTGGCCACCCGGGACGTAAGGTTGAAGATGCGTAGAGTGCTGTTCGCGGCTTGAGGGAACGGAAACGCGTTCGAAGAGAGGATGGCCGAAGCAGGGAAGCCTTGCGAGGATAGTACAGCAGATATGTTGGATGAAGTGGGATACGAGGTGAAAGGCGATCCGTCGTCACGCATAATGCCAGACATTATGGGTATATTCAATTTGGGCGCTGTCGGACCGAGAGGGAGGGCTGTATTCGCCAAAAATATGCCATCGACTACGGGGTATCTAAGACGTTGTTAGATTGAAGTTCCGCCTCTTTCTCAACTCAAGAGAAGGTACGATCATGTCTGGTCAATGATTTCCAGGTGGCAGGTGCTGGAAGCGAAGATGGTACCGAACCAGGAAAGAGCCAGGATATGTTCTGAGAGAGTACAAGGGGTAGGTAAACGTTCATATCCAAGCCTGGAGGTACTCGATGAGACTGGGAGGTAAAGGAAAAATCAAACGGCTGTCCAACAAATACCGAATGTGATTTTGAGTTTCTCATTCTTGGATATGAACGGGCGACTGACCTTGCAACAGTCCCAGGCGGCTGTGAACCATTTCTAATGCCTACCAAAGCAAGAGGATCTGCTTTCCGTAGGCAAGCGACTGTGTCTTCGCCCCTCGATGGCTCACAACCTACTTCAGTGATGGCTGCCGCAGTTCGGTTTGTAGCTTCTTCTATTGTTAGGTACCTGGAGAAAGTGGAGGCGTACTCTACGCCCTGTGGTGTGCTCATCATAATCGCCCCGCAGACCTTGTCTCGCGCTCGTGGCGATGCAAGCAGAGCTCTAACCGATGCTGCTCCTGCACTCTGCCCAAAGATAGTGATTCTGTCCTTGTCGCCTCCGAAGTCCTCGACGTGCGCGCGAAGCCAGTCAAGCGCAACGCTCTGATCATGGAGCCCGTAGTTTCCCGTTAACGACGTGTTGCTAATTGCCAGAAACCCCAAAGTAGACAACCGATAGTTTATGGTCACCAGAACAACGTCTCCCCGAGATGCCATGGCGCTACCGTCGAATGTAGCATCGCTGGCTGCCCCTCCTGTAAAGCCTCCGCCATGTATCCACACCATAACAGCCTTTCCCTCACGCGCTGCATTATCAACATTGGGAAGATGCGGAGTCCATATATTGAGTGTAAGGCAGTCTTCGGTGCACTTTGGGCCTCCTCGGATCCCACATCCAGACTGTATACACTGCGGGCTGTAGTCGAGCGCGGTGACGTTGGATCCAAATGCGGGAGGAAGGTACGTCGAGTGGGCGAAACGAGCGGGGATCGAGGCGTATTTGATGCCGAGGAAGCGGAAAGACGAAGAGGATCGTTCACGACGGCCTACAATTCTTGCGTTGTTAGTCGTCACTGCTACCCGACGATCCCGATCAGTTCCCGCGTTGGAACAAAGTACTGGTAAGTAGGTTTCGCAAGGGTGGTACTCTAGTTCACCATGTGCAGTGACTGCTGTGCAGTTCGTCGTCGAATTGCTGCCGACCCAGTAGACGCCAGCATTGTAGATGGCGTTCGCATAGTCTAAGTACCGGAGGAAACTCAAATCCTTGAGATGGCGTTGCGGGGCCAACAGTGTTGTGCCTAAAGCAGCGCACTTCAAAGTCGCAACGGAGTAGTTGAATGGTGTGCTCAGCAAAATGCTTGCTGCGCGTCGAGCCGTGAGGTTGCCATACAGGTCAGTGTGTGTGATGATTGACAGATCTGATCCAATTGATTGTGGAGTAGGAACGACTGTTGCGATAGAGGAGAGTAGAGTCAGTGAGATGGTGAGAAGACCAAGCAGTATGGCCATCGGGGAAAGTGAGGAAAGGACAGGTTCTCTCTGACCCCGCAGGACATGTTGACGACAGGCGTTATATCCAGGAAGACGGATCTATTGCTTCGATAGTGCGCGGGTAATATATTACCTACGGCACATGATATCACGCCTATTCGTGGGATATATGGCGGCTTGACAGGCCACGGTAGAATAGACAAGCGGCGGGAAACGTTGGTCGAGGATCGTCGTCGGGATGGATCAGCGCGGTGTGCTGCGTGGAAGGGTTCTACATGTTGTTGGAGTCTACAGCTGCGGTGGCCGTGTAACGGGTGGGCTGATGTGATGTTTGTTGACATTCAGCTGCTTGGTTGGCATGTACCAAACACGCGACCCACGTATACAGGAGCAAGAGCAGGTGCGGAGGCGGAGGGCACAAGGCGGCAGGAGGGTGGGTTTCGGCGGGCGCAAAACATGGGCTCGGTGTCGAGGGATATACACAGCACATGGAGCTCGCGATGAGGCCACGGTGCTAACGGGTACCCACTTGGCTGCATGGTGGATGACGTTTGGGTGGCGAAGTTGAATCCAATGTTTCATCAGCGTTCTGGGCGGGGCAGCAGCTTATCGTTGTTTATTCGTCCCGGCGCGCCTGCCCCGACGAGTCGCTCGCCACAACGCACGATAAGAAACGACGGGTTTCCGCCGCCAGAGGAGTGTGCAGCCAGGGGGCAGACATGGGGAGAGCGGGACTGAGGGACGGAGGGACTGAGAGACTGAGGAAAAGACGGCAACGGCTTTGGGCGTACCTTTGATCGCGGCCTTGGGACCACGCTCGGCCCCCCGAACTTGATCTGCGCGCGACTGCATTCTGACCAGCGCTATCCCCATCGGGCCTGGCTCGGGTGCATTCTCATCATCCTGTCCTCTCGATGCCGTCGATGCTGAAGCTCACACCACTCCCTGTTCAGACGCGATGAACGCCCGCTCATGGCTTTTGCTCGCAGGTCCCCAGCCACGGCATGCCCGTCTGGGCTGCGCCTTGGAAGCAGGCGCCAGCGGCCAGCACGGCGACACGCGCCCCGAATTTGATCTCGTACTTGCTGTAACCCCTCGTTGACTAATTGCCTCTAGCGTTCACTCCTGTCCATGTCGTTGATGGGTGCACGGGCCCGGTGCGCTAAGCCCGTCTCGCTCGCGAGAGTTGGGGCCATTCATTCTCAGGACATTCGCACGCTCCATTCTCCACTGCCATTCTGACTCCCATACCGCCTGACGCCGCCCTTGCCAGCCCGTCGCCAGCTGTAGCACTGACCTCGCCGTCGCCTCGACTGTCGACGCCGACGCTGACGCCGACGCCTTTGAGTGCGCGCGCCGCTTCCTTTGTCACAGCAGCCTGCAGCCGTCTCCTCCCACCGAAGCCGCCTCGAGCCTCCATCCTCACCACCCGGCCTCACCCACCAGGCGCATTGCATGCAGTCCAACACACGCGCTCCCACTGCCGTCTCTTCATGATAGGCGTTCCGTCACGCTCCCACAGTGACGTTTCGAGCCCCCTGTCGCCCTCCTGCTCCCGGTCCGCACACGCTGCAACCGGCCACGCAACCCGCCTCCCCTTAGCCACGACCTCTCATTGCTAGACGAATCGTCACAACGTTCGCCTGCTCGTTGACGGCGCTCTTTTGATCCGTCTCGAGTCGCCGTCGCTCGCCCTGCTCTTCCTGGTCGCGCGTTGGGCGTCATGCGATCCCTAGAATACAGAGCTTGAGCACCCACTACATGACACCACACAAAAGCGAGCCTCACTGCCAGATTATGACAGACGTCTCGTCGATCCAGGCGTATGCTGATCATCAGCCGGCTCCTCTCGCCCTCTGCGCTGGCCCTCCACCACCCACCTTCGCGACCGCCTCGCCTCCGCTAGAAGCCACCATTGAGGAAGAAGAGTCATCCACGATCAAGTGCATCTGTGGATACTCGGACGACGATGGCAACACGGTATTGTGCGAAAAGTGCGACACGTGGCAGCACATTGTGTGTTATTACGAGTCTGCCCAACACGTACCCGATGTACACGAGTGCGCAGACTGTCTCCCGCGAGCCATCGACTCAAAAAGCGCCTCTGAGAAGCAACGCCTCCGAAGAGAAGTACATAGCATCGGCGAGCGCAAGGGCAGACCGAAAGCATCAGCAAAGAACCCCAAGAAGCGGACCAAGGATACCCATGGCCCCGTACAATCTAACGGCTGGCCAATGCAAACTAACGGGGACCTGCAATACACCCCTGATCGGAAGAGTGGCAGCCCGCGAGATCAGCCACCGCCCAACAAGCGCCCCAAGACGAGCCATCGTCCCTCTGGATCCGTGGGCGTCGTTAGCCAAGCGCCAGCTCTCGTGCCAACATCACGAAAACGAGGCGGCTCCGTTATGCTCAATGGCCACAGTCCTGTCAAGTCACCCACAAACCCAGAAGCTCCCATCGAGGACTACTCGTCCGAGTTTATGCATCTCTATCGGCAACCCGAACCACCCTCAGCTGATTCCAACTCGTACACCCGTATCGATGTCGCAAATGACATCGCTACGTGGCTCCAGGATCCGGAAGCCCTAGCCGAAGCAAGTGGAGGGAAGAAACCACAAGACATTTTCTCACGCATTGATATCACTATCCAGGAACTCGAAACGTCTACTGCGCCAGAGATCGTGAAACAGACAGATGTCGACTCGGGTATACTAGCGCATGGTCTGCACCCACAGTGGCACTTCATCACCGCCGAGACCCCAGTACCAGACGGTGGCTACGTCGGAGAGCTCAAAGGTCTTATCGGACGAAAGGCAGACTACTACTCCGATGTGTCCAACAGATGGGACTTGCTTCGACACCCCGAACCCTTCGTCTTCTTTCCTCCCCACCTGCCAATATACATTGACACCCGTCGAGAAGGCAACATTCTCCGATACTCTCGAAGAAGTTGCAATCCTAACATGTCTATGAAGATCTTGATCGACTCCAGTAACGACTACCACTTCTGCTTCTTGGCGACGCGCGAGATTAGTCCCGGCGAAGAACTTACTGTGGGCTGGGACATTGATTCCGAGGTACAAAAGCAGCTTGCCAGAGTCGTTACCAACGGCGCCAAAGAAGGGTTTAGAAGAATACAGCCTTGGGTTTCGTGCGTCCTGGCAAACTTCGGGGGCTGCGCTTGCGACACATCCAACGGCAACGAGTGCCTTCTAGAGCGCGCTCGTCGCAACACGACCACGGAGCCCCCTACATCGAAGACCAAAGGCAAGAAGGTCAAGAAGTCTCAGATCTCTCCCACGAGTACGGGCCACGCAACCAACAGCCGTGCTGGTAGCGAAACCGCCAACCGTGATACTATTGACGAAGATCAAATGGACGCCCGCTCTACGTCTGGCTCACACAAGTCGAGCAGTCGCGACATCACACCAGCAACCCACTTCTCGTCCTTGGAAGGCGATAAACTCTCTGAGCGCGAAAAGAGGAAGATCCAGCATCAAGAACTTTTGTTCCAGAAGCTTGACCACGATGAGCACAAGGGCAAGAGGAAACGAACCAGTGCTGGATCGAATCTGAACACTCCCAGCGCCTCTTCCTCGGTAAGACGTATGTCCTCTTATTATCTTCCTCTTGCTAATGTGGATATTCAGAGACGACTGGGACACCCCGAACCTTCGCCCTCGGCTCGCCATCGCGAACACAGTCACGGTGTAGCACGCAAAGCATCGGGCAGCTCTATAAAGACCAACGGCCGTCCTGCGCCCCGTCCAAAACCCGTATACGTCGACTCGTCCACGCAGACAGTTGAAGACAATGATGCGAAGCCACAAGTATGCATCAGGCCACGTCAAATGAAACCCCCCCTTTCATTCAAGCGTAAGCTTCTGCAGCAGGCGCAAGAGGACAAGCTACAACGCGAGCGAATGCGGTCCACGTCGGTCAAGATGGAGGCCAAATCGCCAGCTTTGAAGGATGTGTCGTCAAACAAGGCGTCGCCACTGCCGCCATCTCCACCCCTTGAGGAGCCCTCTGCAATGGACATCTCTATAGAGTCTGCACCCGATACAAGACACAGAGAGCTCACACCTGCAAAGGAGCCTTCACCGCAGCCTCCGGTAGACGTAGAGATGACGGACCCTGAGGATACAGCCGTCAAACTTTCCGAACCAAAACAAGAAGATCCAGCTGAGGTATCTGCTCCAGAACCTCCCAAAGAAGCTCCAAAGGATTCTCCACAACCGTCAATACAACCCCTCGATCCCCCGTGGTCAGCTTCAACTCCAGCTGAACCATCTCCAAAGTCTACCACTGGTCTGACATCAAAGCCTGCGGATCTTCATGTCGAGATGCCGGCGAAGTCCGATTTGGTCAACGCCAGCAACAACCGTGCTGTAACTCCCGGGTCGACTTGTTCTGTTCTCAACGAGAGCACAGTCGTGCAATCACCAGGCGCCTCCATTATTGCATTGCCCTTCTCGCCTGCTGTAAACAACGCCGTCAAGCCTACGCCAGCGCGCAAGAAGCTTAGTCTAAGTGACTACACCAACCGCAACAGAAAAACCAAGCTGGCGCAAACACAGTCGACAGGTTCGAACGCTACGCCACCCCTAAATTCGCAATCAACGAGCTCGCCAACGTTATCGACGGCTAGCCTGCCGAATACGAATTCACCTCCTCCCAAGGCTGTCGAAGCGATTCTCCCACCCGTTGCAGAGGAAGCGAAGCCGTCTGAAGTATCCGTCGCGCCTGCTATGGCAACTACTGCTACTCCGACATCAGCGACATGATTCACGATACCCAGCTCCTGTTCAGAATCAGTTCGCGGGCCGCAGGGCGACCCGCGGTTCTTTCTTTCTATCTTTGGAGTGTAACAACATGTAATGATTACAAGTCGAACGATCCTTTGTCTTATCACTTTTTTTCTTTCCTTCTGTTCTTATCATTTTCCTCCAACGACTTGAAGTGTTCGGTCGGGTTACTTCATATCGATTTGACGGAGATTTTCAAAAAGTGGGATACTTCCAATGGGCTCTTTGTTACACGCAAGTTAACTTCCTGGTCTACGTACGGATGGAGCTGGTGGCGTTGATTGGCCCCCCGCGCTGGGCGTCCTAGGGATGAAAAGAGATGGAAGTTGAGAAGACGGGCAGCCCTGTTCTTCTCTTCTGTGCGGTTTGAAGGCGAGTCCTGACGCCGCGTCCTCTATTGCTGAGCGTCTGTGTTTAGCCGAGATGAAATGAAAACAAGAATTCACACGAGAATGCTAGCATCAATCATTATTGTTTTCTGCATGCTGCACCTACACGTGTATTGTACCGGTCGAATGTGACGCCCATTGACTAGGCAGGGTACCGAGAAGTTTGGAGTTGGAAGATATAACATGACAAGGTCTTCAATGCTAAACTTCTCTAGTTTATATACATCCATTGGACTCGATGCAGATACATGACAATCAATTAAACCTCAAACAAAACATGCTTCCATGTCACAAAAGGAAACATACACCAACAGCAGTAGCAACTCCAGAACAAGAACAAGGAACGAAGAAAACAACACAATCCAGGGGGAAAAAGCCATTTATCCCCCCCTGCAAACACAACCACCCTTCAGCCTGCCTTCTTCTCGCCCACTTCCTCCCACTTGGCCCCTATCCTTCTCACAGGTGCAATCTCCCCTCTCACAGACTTGCCATCTATTTCCGTAGGTCCACTGCGTCCCCCATTGATGTGTTTGGAATCAGGTCTATACACGATTTCATAGTAATTTGGTATCGCTTCTTCTGCCTCTTTGGTGGCAGCAGCCGCGGCGGTGGTGGCAAGAACGTGTGGTGTTGATGCTATACCATGCGGGTGAGCAGGGGATGGAGATATATTATCAATGCCGCCGACGTTTGCGTTGTTACCGACGCGAGAGGGGCTGGTGTGATTGTTTCGAAGGGGTGCTGTGCAATCTCCTGTAGGCGAGAGTTCAAATGCACCACCTAGGGAGCATTGGGAGGATGTGTGATGGATACTAAGTGGGGATTGTCGTTGGATAGGAGGAATCGTGTAACCGGGATGACCGGCAGCGTTGTTCACATCGTATTTGTACGCATATTGCTGTTGCTGTGGTTCCTGTTGCGAAGATGCTGGCGGCGGTGGAGGAGTTTGAAGAGGAGGTGCTTGAGCAGGAGGCGTGGGCGAGTGAACATATGGTGGAACTGGCGTATTATAACCCGGTGTGTTATTGTACTGGTTGTAACCGTACTGTTGATACGCAGAATCTACCATAGGCGGCGAGAAAAGGGGCGTTCGTAGGTACTGACCATAGATATCCCCTATCTCGTTGCCATGGATGGTAGTAGGATGATTGTGACTGGTTTCAGAGATCGCTGGTGGACCCGTGTTGTTTGGGCCTTGGTGGCGTTCCGTTCCTTTGTTTCGGTCCACTTCGTCCTTCAGGTTCTTTGTGCGGCCCCAGAAAAAGAAAAGTAAGGCTGCGGCGATAATGACAGAGGAGCAAGCTATAGCAATTGCTGCAATGGCACCTGTTGAAAGGCCTTGCTTGTCGTTGCTGGTATCATCACTGAGTTTGGGCGTCCCCGAGCTCGTGGGTATATTACTCGACTCTGGAGCCTCTGGTGGGAATGGTTCGCCGGGGTTTAGCATGTAACTGCTGTCAAGCGCAAGTTGATGTTGCCGATCAATACTGGTTGTCATGTTCGGATTGATGACCCCCACCATGCCGTAGTTTATACAAGAACCTATAGCTGAGCAATAAAAGAATATGGGGTCGGTGTTTTCAATCTGGATGCTGTAGGTTGGTGGGGACGTAAGGACAGAGTCGACTGCCTTGAATCCGCTGAAGAAACCAGTCTTGTCTTGCCCGATCATCTCGTAGGGGATACATGGAAATCCATACTCCGCGCGCACAACGCTATGGTTCAAAGGATAAAAGGCGAATTCGATGGTCTTTACAAACGTTAGCATATTTCAATGTCTTCATTGGGTTGCTGGCACGGAACGACAAGTACAAGAGTCTTTTCCCAATCGGCTGCAGAGAATTACTTACATCGCCAATGTTGGCATTCGTTGTTTCAGGTCTGAACTTGTGGTCTGCTAGGCCGACCGAAATGGTGTGTGTCTGCACAGCTGCAGAGCTTGTCGAGCTTGAGTTATCTGCTGGGATCAACGATGCAGTAGGCCTACTACCGCTGAAAGCGATATCCTCATGTGCAAAGCATATGGATGGGAGCAGAGCAAACATAAAAGAGACAACCGCAGATACGGAAGCCCAGAAGGGTTTCCGACGTGTTGCGGAGACCATACCAGAAGTATTGGCTTTCGAGAAGATTACAGTGGTTTCTGGATATCGAGTCAAGGTAAAGGAAATACCAAAGGAAGAGACCACCTCGAAGCCTACAAAGAGAAAGAGATCAGACCGGAGTGCAATAATCGAACGCGCGACATGTCAGCGTACCGTTGTGGTGGCGATGCAAACAAGGGCTCGGAAGCAGATCAAACGACCGGACTTGTAAGAGGAACGGCACCGGATAGAACACATACCTGGGATTTATGATTATGCGTTCCCATATTTATGGCGTAGATATTGAGTTTCTATTTGCCGAATAGTAGTGTAGCGTCAGCCTCCAGAGCTGCGAGACAAAGAGAATACGCTTAAGGGTTTCGTAGCCCCAGGTGGTTGCTGCAAGGGTAAGAAAAAAAGAGGAACAAAGCCCATCGGTCTTGTGCGCTCGCTAGTGGCAGATCTTGGAATGTGGCCATCTAAAATCTTCCTCGAAACTTGAAGTAGTCGCGATCATTATCTGCGAGCAATTATCATATCCTTTAGGTATCCGAAGGCTTAAATTGCTCCTACACCTGGCCGCATGTCAGCGAAACGACTCCCAATTATGGTTGTTTGCCCATTTTCCCAGTATGCAATGGTTCACTGGGATGGATAGAAGTCCATAATTTGGTGCTGGTATAACTGCATGGCAACGATTACAAACAGGGAAACGGTGACGAAAAGTCGAAAATATTTAGTTTTTGAGTGACTGCTATGCACAGTTGAATTAGAAGGAGAGGAGTGGTCCAACAAAGCGTACCATATGGTGATGACATAGTCGCATATGGCCCTGGTATATTCCGCGCTATCGCTCACATGAAATCATAAGCTGCGTACAGCATCCGTCATCAAAGTCGTGTGGCATAAAGGCCTGGCAGTACTTCTCGGTCAATGAGAAGACCGCCCTCGTCAGTGCCGCTGGTGACACTGCGTCGCATATCGATGTTGGGTCTGCTAGATGCAAAAGTGCGGAGCTGGTCCCTCAGCGGAGACCAGGGTCGCCAAATCCAAATGGGTCGTTGCTTGACGAGCTATTGGACCCCGACACGTAGCCCGATGGTGCTGCAGACATTTGTTTGCCAAATCCGGGGTCTGGCAAAGGGTTCCAGACCGGGAAACCCTCTGGTGGCTGACTCTCACCTATTGGTTTACCACGAGCATAATCGACGAGACTGCCGTTGATGCCAGTGAGTGCCCAAGCAAAGACGGCGACGTCGCGGATGCTCTGCATGAAGTTGTTCTGGAATTCTGCAGACGGTCCTGCCTGCACCATGGCTGGGTGCCGGGCGCCCAGAGGATACTGAGGCATTTGTTGTGGCGCCGGATGGAACACGGGTTGTGTTGCCCATGGTGCGGCGTAGATACCATTGTATTGCTGTGCTGGCTGGGCAACAGGCATGGTGCCTGGCAACATAGGACGCGCACGGCGTAGACACACGACAAGCCCATCTGATGTGCAGGATATGACAGCCTCGAGCTCAATAGGATCGTCGCGGACCTCTGACCGCGGCGAGCTAACAGACGATATCGATGAGCGGGGCGCAGAACCACCAAACATGGCTTGGTGCGGGTCGCTTGGGTTGCGGTTATCGACAGAATCGTTGCGTGACGCAGACCACTCGTCACTGTTGTCTGTGATGTGGTTTGAGTCTGAGGGATGTCTGGCTGTGCCGTTGGATGTAGAATGGCTGCCAAGACCTATTCCACCCTCAGACTCATCGTCAGATGTGACATCCGTCATCATGTCATCTTCGCTCTCAGAAGAGGACACGTCAGGCGCGTCGTCCTGTCGAGGGTCGCGAAAAAAGAAGCGCATGTAAGCGATGGAGTCATTGCCTTTGGCCGACTCGAGACAGCGGACAGCGTCCTCAAGACAATTGGGGGCAATGCAGTAATAGAAACTGCGTCCCTTCATAGCCTCTCCAGAGATTCCTATAATCTGCTCAATGCCACTAGTTGCGTACATGACAGTCAGGGTTCGTGTGAACCTGTTGAGGAATAGGGCAGCTCGTGGCTCATGGGTCTGATCATCGGGACCGAGGTCAAACTTGCTAGACAGATGCGATAACATGTGGTAGCGCGGGTCCTTTGGGGACGAGGCGAAGAGCTTGCGCACTATAGGAGCCTCGATTGCGCGTTCTGATTGGCTGGGATCAGCGAGCCGCATGGACCAAAGGGGTTAGAGGACTTACTCTGGCTCTGCATCCCATGTCTATAGACGCTGGTACAGCAGACAATGACATCGTAGACGACGGAGAAGCAGCATTCGCAGCCGACCCATTCTCCTTGGCGGTTTTTCAGGCGGCAATAGGACAAGACAGCGGCCTTGTCCAGTCTCACTCCCCGGCTGTGATGCGCCCTGGCCAGAGGGAGTTCGTCTGGATGAAAAAATTGCCACACGGACCGATTGACAACCTCGTCAGGCGTATGGCCAAGGATGTCGACAATGGAGTCGGAAGAGTACAAGATGTGGGCGTCATCAGAGAGGTCTGTCAGGAGTGAGAAATGGCAGGCTCGAGGGGAGCGTTGGTTGACGTACCGTGGATGGTGATGAAGGTGGTATCCATTGTGGCAGGAACGAGGGAGCGAAGGGCCTCGGAATGAGTTCGTTCCTGCTCTACCGCACTCGTCCTGATATGTCGAATCTAATCATTCGCTCTGGGACGAGCGGTGGAAGACTGCGAGGCCGTCGGACAGATCAGGCGAGGGAGCGTAGGCGGGTCAAATAGGCAGGGTCTAGGTGGCACAGAGGCGCACAAGGCGGGTTAGAGGAGAGAGAGGGATTGAGGGTGGTGCGACCAAGGGCCCCGTGCAGCACCTGGGATGGGATGGGATGGGACGAGAGATGAGGTGGGTGAAAGGCGATAGTGGATACGAGTCAGTTCGGTATGATGTAATACACGATCACGAAGCGACAGCTGCCCCTCACTGGCAACGAGGCAGGAAGTCGCAGCGTAGAAAGAAGGATATGAGCAAGCAGACGGAGAAGGACTGCCTGAAGGGGCTAGCGGAGGATTGGAGCAGAGGGCAGTTGGGTCGTGTGCATAAATCAGCGAAGTGAGCAGCGGCCGACGCTGGGGCTGGCTCGGCTGCTGTGATCGAGCCCAGGATGGCGGGAATTTGACGTCGCTGGTGGTGGGGGTGTTGAGACGGACTCGGGCGGGTCAGGTGAAAGGATTGCTGCGGCGAGTAGAAAATGGGCGAGGTCGCTGTGATGGGACAGGATGGGGTAGGGAGAGGTATGCAAGCGAAGTGCAGTGCAGATAATAAGCTGACGAACGGCAAAGGCCTGTTGCGCCGCCCAAGGATCGACGCGAGAGTGGCAGTCAACGGCGGTTAGCAGCTCGTCGGCAGCGGCACGGGGCAAACGGCAGTCGTCCTAGTTCGGAGGACAAGGGAAGGATGCGTCAGGCCATTCATTCGCAGCACACTGTCCCTTCAGTCCACAGCCTGCCTGCAAACGTGCCACTGCTGTCACCCATGCGACGACGAGCCTTGGCGGTACCGACTGCCACAGACCGTGGACATGCAAACTTTACGGGCGCGCTAACACGGCCAAACACGTCACGGACGCGTCTCCGACTTGCCCTCACCACCCACTCGTCCCCCAGGCTCCTTGCCCCAGGGCGATAGCCGCCTCACACAGCATCGAGCTGCAGCCCTGGTGTAGGCATAGGCCCGTGGCACCGTCCTAGGTGCTTGTCATCCCGAGCCCTCAACCGAAACAACACCATCGACGATCATCCCAAAACTACGCCACAAGCTCTCCACCCACTTGCTCTTCCTTGCTGGCCGCCGCACAAACAGGCGCTCCATTACCTGTTTGCTTGCTGCAAGTGACAGCCTCGCTGAGACTAAAAGCCCTGTCGCTCGCTCTCGCCTCGTCCTAATATCCGATTGGCATCCCTCAACTTCGGACCCGGGCTGCCTGCCACGAGACCCGCGCCCTGCATGTCATGGGAGGTGATATGCACGCTAACATGGACTGCGACTGGGAACTGCCTACTCTGAGGGGCACAGTGAGACTAGGCGTAACTCCTGCCTTCCGCGCCCACCTCTTAGCCCACCACTAATACCTCCCCAGGCCAAAACAAAGTCTAGGCTTAGCTCCAGTGAGTCAGGATGCCGCATCAACCATCACCTCATGCAATGCTCATCACGTCCCAGCCCAGTTCTACGATGTAAACTTCTATCCCTATACCGCTCCCGGTCTCGATCCTGTTTTCGCCGTATGCGGAGGCCCGTTTGTATGTATCACCCTGTGGGCTGGTCAACCTTGTACTCATCGGCCAAGACTATCATATGTCGGTGCATATTGGCCAAAAACAGCACCATCGAGATTCTGCAATGGTTTCAAGACGAACAAGACACCACAGAACACGGTGCACCCGACGACAAGGTAGGCACATAATAACCCTATGGCTCGGCCTGGCTAACCACTCCCCTTCTTGCAAGCAGCAGCTCAATTACAACAGCGTCGTTTGGTCCCAGGCTGAAAATGGTGACCCTCTTGTGTGCGTGACCGGCGACTCTCGAATCAAGGTCTTGAACGTCCGAACGGGGAAGCTCGCAACGGTATGCTCTGCATCGCTAGTCCCGCTGCATGTACTGACATTGCACGTAGACGCTCATAGGCCATGGCGATGTATTTATATCCACTCCCGAATGCGACCTGGCCTCTCTAACTACCACAGTCTGTCAACGACCTTGCCGTATCCCCAGTAGACCCCACTCTCCTCGCATCCGTGAGCATTGACCATAGCCTCCGGATATGGAGCTTGCACCCGTCGCACGAGAAGCAGCCGCTCGGAGCCATCTGTTATGGACAAGGCCACAAAGACCAGGTGCTGACGCTGGTGTGTGGCTTGCCAATCTGGCCAATGCAAGCATGCTGACATTGATAGGCATACCATCCAAAAGGACGGTACATCCTAACGGCAGGTATGGACACTAGGATCAATCTGGTACGATACCTCAACCCTGACCTACTGACGACTTGGAGACGAGATTCTGACGAGCAAAGTGGGCCGTACCCGATGATCTCGACAAGCACGCCGGAACCGACAAGCCGGCCATAGTGCACTATCCACATTTCTCCACCACTGAGATTCATACCGACTTTGTTGACTGGTTAGTTTCTCTTTTTCAGTCCTTGCCCAACACTCGCTTACTTCCTATAGTGTCCAGTGGTATGGCGATTTGATCCTAAGCCATGCGTGTCGCGAGAATAAGATCATACTCTGGAGTATCGACAAGTTCAGCTCCGATCGTTCGACGGTCCCCCCTGCTCCCATCCCTGCCTCGAGCGCAGTCTACAGCAGGACTCCAGTTACTATCCCAGCAAACTCTACTTCAAGCACTCGATCAGCATGGGGCGGACGCTTCCAGAGGCTTTTACAATTTGAGCTGCCATATACTAATCAGTTTTACATCCGATTTTCCCTTTTCCATGAGCTTGGCCGGCATCCCATCTTGGTCGCAGGCAACGAGAGAAGCAAGACCTTCTTCTGGGATCTACAATGCCTAGAGAATTCTGGAACCGGAGAAGATGGCTCTCAGAGCACAAAAGGTCTACCACCGGCTCTACCTAGGCACGTGCGTGAAGGAAGCTCAGCATCCACAGCATCATCTGCTGTCAGCGCTGGCTCAGGCAACACCAAGGCCAAACAGCAGAGGCTAAAGGGAAAATCTCGGGATCGAGGTATATCTGATCCTTTCCGTTCGGTAAAGGCGCACAAAATCGTCGAGACGCCAAAATACAAAGCTTTCGCTTTCCGCCACTTCGCCTGGAGCCGTGACGGACAGTGGTGTGTCGGCGTCGGCGACTGTGGAACCATTAATATTTTCAACCGTTGGGGAGAGAGGGGTGTTCCTCCAATCGAGCCAGATGAAGAGATACCCATGCAAGATGATGATGATGACCCAAAGATCAGTTAGTCTAACCGAACGCCAACACCCCTAGTCGGTCAAATCCAGACCCAGGACAAGCGTTGACTGACATGGTATGAGCAGACAAGGACAAAATCATTGACTCGCTAGAAGGTCTCTGCGAGGCACATGCGCTGCGGCGGCAGATGGCCGAGGATCAAAACGAGTCGTTTGAAGAAGATTTGCGGCCTCTTCTTGATGAGTATGTATCCAGTCTCCCAGCTCATGAACGGGAGTTTGCACAGTCACGCCGGGAGCAGTAAATTCGCGCACAGATAGGATAATCGTGTAACCCGAGCACGGCGGTGCAACGCCGCCAGCATCATCGAAGTCGCTGCCATCGATTTGTGTTGGCGACAAAGATTGCTGTTGGCTCATGGCTAGCGGGGTAAATAATCGATGCGCAATGGAGATGTCGGACGTGATCTCTAGCAGTCGCATCGAAAGAGGGTTGGGGCTGAATCAGCTGGTGACAGCAAGACGACAGTAGGATATCTAGGCAGCTAACCACCCACTGGATTTTTGCTATTTCAAATGTACCAAAGAAGAACACACGCATTCTTACACTGCCTATATTCTCAACCCTCTGTTTTATCTTCGACACGATCTCTTAAGCTTCGTGTCGCCTATTCCTTCCATTACAATACAGCGTACGCCTTCACATGAGTCATATAAACTTTCTCATCACTACCACATACAAACACAAAATAGCAAGTATTGTCACTACATGGTACTCGCAAAATCAGTCAAAAGATAAAAGCGCAATCGAAGTCTATCCCCGCTGCGCATCACCACCCCGTCTTCACATGAATCAGTCAGCGCAAACACCCCAGACCTAAAATACGGCACTCCTGCAACATACCGGGAACAATACCGGTTTTTCATGCAAGAAAGAAAAGAAAAACACAAAAAACGCCGCTCCGTCATTACGCATGGCAGCAAAGCTTATCGGGAAATTACTCGACTCGGATTGCTTTTTTCACCACCTGGACGCTATGATGACATTCTATTAGCACTACACTGTATTGCGTCCGATAGGATTGCTGTAACGCGGCGACGGGCCAATTCGTTGTCCCGGGACACTGCACAGGGTTTGTATTGGAAACCGCTGTATAGCAGCTGCAAAAATGCAGGTGAGTAAACAAAGCGCAAGATGTCCTAAACGCGTTGAGTCAAACGTCGTCTTATGGCCAACGCCTTTGGTGGCGCTTTGTCCAGGCCTGCACTACAGGTATCTTGTTTCATGGCGACGAACAAAGAAGTCGGGGTTCTACGAGAGAAAGAGCGTCAGTATGTGTTGAGACATCACGTCTCTTGCAGATGGTCGCCCTAATATGGAAAGACAATGTTGCGATACAGCAACAAGAGCGCAAAAATGCACTTGATTCAGAGCACCGGGCAGCAGATATGCTCTCCGAATTATCATCATCGGAAACACGACCGAGTATATCGTGCACATGCACAGAATGCACAGCATTTCTCCGGCCAAGCTTCGCCTCGAGATCCCACCAGCCACAAAACATCTCGCACTTTGCCCTTCCAGCCATCAAGACTTTTCATCGCACCCAGGTGCCTGTATGGATTGATAAACTATCGTTAGCGGCATACGAGGCGCAGACTATTACCTCGGTATCAGTGCCGCGAGTCACCAATGCTACCAATAGCCAACAGCAACTCAGTGTCATCACATCTGCAAAACATTCCACGGTCAATATACACAGCGCGTTTCCGAGAACGCCAGGCGCCTTGCGATGCGCACATTCGCACTGCGGAACTCGCATACCAATCGCTTCACAGATGGCTACTACAACTGGATTGCGCCTGAGGTCGCTATGTGACGAACATGCTGAGCAATTCTCCAAGGCGGAAGGGATTAATGGCCAGAGCGCTGTCGTATCAGAGACCATGGATTTGTACCAGCGCTACGATGCGGAGAGCTGCTGGGGAAGTAATGATGCAGACGGGTCGAGAAGGGCGGAACTGGGTATGAGACTTGGCCATTTAGCCTCTTGGAAAAGCCTTGGGTCTTGGAGGAGTGACGATGCAGAGTTTGGATGGGATGCGAAGGCGTTCGATTCGAAGCTCTGCTGGTGAGTGCATTTTGAGCTTTTCGGCGAATTTGACAGGAATGTGAATACTCGAAAAAAATCGAATTCGGTGGATGCCACCGAGAGTGCATGATGATTAAGACAAATGGAAACTACATGGTGCAAATTATGAAATCGTTAGTGAAACCTTGGGACACGCGAATGGAAGTAACACATGCTAAATCTCAACCCGTATGCAGGGGGTTCGTAGTACCTAAATGTCGCGCTTGGATATCAAACAAGCAAATCGAACAGGTCATGGGAGTCGTATAGTGCCTGGTTCAGCTCAGCCATCCACTGCATATGTTCAGCAACCAAGTCATCGAACAAAGAATCTGAAAGACTTAGTATTCTCGCCTCGTGCAAGTTCAGCCGCCGGTGTAACTCTAGCTCATTTATCTCGTCCCCATGATCGTAGGGCACTGTGATCCAACTTTTGTCTAGCCCGGCTGCTGCCACATCAGCTCTCTTATGCCTGGACGCTGTGTTCCAGACATTTTCGCGCTCAAAATGGATTGTCGATATCTTCTCATGGCCATAGCGGCGACCCATCTCGGCGTGGGAGCGATAAGGCTGCGTGGCGTGTCGTGGGGTAGCTGAGAGAGAGCTATTCGGACGGGTGTTGAAGGAGCGGTGTGCGGCTGTGCTGCTGCGAGCCACAGAATAGCCTAGCTTACTCTCACTAGTTGCGAATTGCTTCCCTGGTAAGCCACAAGCAACCGAGTGTGTGGAAGCGTGCGCCGAGAAGACTTCGGAAGGCTGGATAACTGAGTCATGCTGGTGCTCGCCTGTCCACACGTCGTATTCATCGACGTCGTCAAACTCAACGTCAAACAACTCAACTCTACAGAGTGGACAAGTTGTTTTGGTTTGCATCCACCTCGTAATGCAAGTACCACCAAACACATGTCCGCATGGCAGCTGAACCGGAACTTCGGTACCTTTGTCTCTGGTAGACGTGCCGTAAGCGTCAAAACATATACAGCACCACCATGCATCTTCTGAGTCCATGCTCGCTGGTACAGACACCTGACGTTCTTCTCTGGGTGGCTTTCGGCTGGGCATGATTGAGGAGGAGGCTGAATTCTAGTAAGGCTGCGTGATTCGTGGAGGTCCACTTGGCGTAAACGCGATCATTTACTACCGGCCTCAAGGTACCAGAACAGCAAGGGCGGGGAAGAAGTAGGACCCTAGCACCCGAGCATTGTGCGTAGGGCTGCGCGTTCCAAACAAGGTTTTCTTTAGACATTGTTTACCGTGGTACGGTGTGCGGAGTCAACGTACAACGCGCCGTACCTTCCGGCTGAACGTTCTCTAGGCAAATGTGAGCAGTGCGCTTTCTTCACTGCCCTGTGTCACTGTGAGTCCATTGTTTGAGACGAGACTTGCGGGCATGGTCCATTCCAGCAATCGGCAGTTACAAGTGGAGATTGACTCGCTTCTAAACCTTCGCGAAGACTAGCATTAGGCAAGTGACATGTTTAGTCGTGTATGCATGACAATGAGCACCGGCTTCACCGTGGACTTCGTCTTCTTTGTTGTACAGTTGTGGAGTAGCCCCGCATCTCAGCCCGCTTCTAGAGACAGCCGTCGTGGCAGACTCCAAGTCTGGTCGGACGTTTTTCTTCGTAGGCACAGCATCTAGATCCGCACAGTGAAGTGCGCCAAGAGCTATCCAGCAGACCGCTGGGCGAGTATTTCGCCGGACAGAAACCTGGGTACCGAAGAGCGATCCTCAGGGCAATGGCATTGTTTGGAACGCTGTGGGGTGCATGAAATTTCCGATTGTAGGGTCGGCAGCTACGCTCTGATGTTTCCATGGTACCCAGAAAACGCGAGCCAGTTGGTATGAGCGGAACCGGTAGACAAGTGAGAACGCAGTACCGGTAGCGGATCCTGTTGACGATCCCAAACCGGTAGGTTGGATGACGAGGAAGAAAGCGTCTAGCCTTGCAAAAGGCAGCGGTCTCTGTGCGCCAACTGGGATGAGTATCATAGACCAATATTGACACCTGGACGCCAGCCTCGTGATGTGGGCTCACCGGCCACTTTTGGGTTCCACGCTTTACCGGAAAGGCAGCCGGTGTCGACCGCCTACCGGAGTAATGTCGCAGTGCTATAGCTGCACCATAGCGTGGTTACAGTAAGCTTGGCAGGCATCTCACCCTACGACACGTTAGCAGTCGTCAACGTCCAAACAGGATTCAATGAAACAATGATGATTTACGATTCATTGGCAAGATAGGGCAGTCGTCATGTTAAGGTGTTGTTGAGAATTTCTCAAAGTTGCAGAGGCCAGCGTGCTAGCGCTATCATTAGTGGGGTGCGCTTGACCTCTTTGGTCAATCTGGTGTTGGTGGTGCGGGAACGGTGCCTGGCTACCAACACGTTTGTGGAAATTGGCTTGAGCTATCTCCCGTTTTATCCTGACTTCGCTAAAGCAGATCGGCATGGCAACTGACAAAGGGGCCCGTTCGTGCGTTAGGCTTTGGCCTCAGTCGCTCTCCCGTCACTATTCTGGGCTGCCCATGTCCCGGCAATCCTCCTAGACCTTTCGGTGGACGCGATCTGTGCAGCACTTCACCACACTTGTGGCTTGCGATCGTATCATTCCTCAATGCCATCCCTTGCTCCAACCCATGCCCATGGCGATACAGTACCGTTCGGGCACAACGAGGCTGCAAGCCACAAGCCAGCGGAGTACAGCTGGAACTTGCATCGTTGTTCCAAGGCTCCATTCTGCTCCATCAAGCTCGAAACGCTCGCGATTTTTGGGCCCGATCTGGTCAAGTTATCGGACTTCACAGCCAACATGGCCAGCTGAATACGTGCCGCCGAGCGCTATCGAGTGGCTTTAGCAACAACTGGGGCTTTCAGCTAACAATACAGGACTCGGCTAGATCATGCCCCCATGCATTCCATGATGATGTCCTGACGATGTATAAGTAAGACGTCTGTTCTCGTCGGTTAATGATCTTCATCCACAGCAGCACTCAGCAAGCTTCACTGGCACCTCAACAACACACTTCTCTCATCAGCCACCATCTCCACCAAGCAACCTTCAAGATGCGTAACGTTTTTCTCGCTGCTTCCGTTCTTAGCGGCATGGCTGCTGCCCTTCCCCAAAAGATCAACATCGAGGCTGCTTTGGCCGTCCCCATTCCCACTGTTCTTGGGCCTAAGGCCACAGAGACGGCTGAGCTCCCCGTATCATACAACCAAGATGCTGCCACCAAGTCCGCTGCAGCGGCAGTTGCGACCGGAGGTGTTGAGCTAAAGAAGCGTGACTCCTGCCAAGTCCAGCCTGCAGGGTAAGCTCATATCCAGAATATCTTCACTCCAACCAAGTGGCTAACAATCGATCTAGTACCGGTGTTGTGCCTGGTGATGGCTCTGTAGGTGCTTACCTTGACCGGAACGGCGAGTTCAGGACGAAAGCCAACAGCGTATCCGCCCCAGAAGGATACACGGAGTCCTTCAAAGACGAAGCCGGTGCCACCGAACAGATTGGCTACTTGACCTACAAAACTCTGGACACGTACGAACCTGCCGAATGTGCCAAATTCTGTGACAGTGAGGAGTTCTGCCTTGGTTTCAACATCTTCTACGAGCGCGACCCTAGCACCGACCCTGGCGTCGGATGCGACCAAAACCCTGCGCCAGTGACCAACATCAAGTGCTCCATCTACGGATACCCCGTCGCTAAGGCTTCGGCTACCAACCAGGGCCAGTGGCGTGGAGGCTTCCAAGTCGTCATTACTGGTAGCAACGGTAAGCTTTCTTCCTCCTGTTCACATGCTTTTTGCTAACGTCAGTCAAGGCTACTCCAAGGCTGGCAAGGGTGTATGCAAGGCCGCCCCCACTGTCAATGACTTCAATACTCCCGCCAGTCTTCCCGCTGCCATCAATGCTCCGTTGATCAAGAAGAACGGCCAGGACTACGACACCTACAACGGCATGCGTCTCTTCAACACCAACCCCTACGACCCTAGCCTATGCGCTGCCGCTTGCGAGTCGCAGACCAAGTTCGACAAGGAGCATCTCGCTGACGCCAACGGCGAGTACAAGCCTTGCAACTTCTTCACCTCTTACATCTTGACCAAGAACGGCGTTCCTCTTGGTACTTACTGCGCTCTCTACACTCAGCACTGGGATGAGAGTTATGCTGTCAACACTGGCTACTACTACGGCGAAGATGAGTACTCAGTAATCTGTGCTGCTTCTTATGACCTTACGACCCAAGACTCTGGAAAGATCAGCGCTTAGAATGCTGCGGCCGAGAGCGGTGGCCTAAGTGTCTCTGGTAGTTTGGAGAAGAAATGACCTGTTATGGATGTTGTAAACACATATATAGTCTACCTTCAACGATGGTGACGATGATACAGAGAGGAACTGCAGATAGCAGCTTTAGCAACGTGTATGTCCTGGGCTTGTTTTCCTGTTAGTCTAATATATTAATCTAATTGATCTTGCCTACCAATTCGCTTTCCTGTACGAGGTTCTAGCTGGAACGCACTGTAGTGAAGGAGCTTGATCCTTTTTCGGTGTCCTCTTCGTGGCCAAGAGCTTTATTTGGTTTATCATACAGTCACCAGTTGATGTTCATGTCGTCTACTCTAAATCTCCCTATAGAATCACCTCATCAACTGCGTGTACTTGCATGGGCGTCTGGTGTCCATTACTAAACAGTTCCAATTGTCGCTGTGGAGGATGGCTAACGGTATTTGTTCAAGCACTTCCTATTTAGGACTAGTTTCTGACATCCAACATGTCAGAATGTCAGAATGCATTGCAGCCTCGTCTTTCTGTTGCATTACTGCTAAGCTTGCATCCACAATTATCTCCGCAAGTATGGGTGTGGGCCTTTGTGAGGCTTGAAAACTGGTTGCAAACCTTGGAAGGATTACGTCCTAGCCATTGCGATACTTCCGGTATTTGAGTTTCCAGGTTGCAGTTGATGTATCGTAACAGCTAGACAACGCCTAATATGGTAAGTGTATATGGTTTATCCTGAATAACGTTAGTAATCCGGTAAGATTAAAGACAGATTACTGTTTGCTGCGTCTTAGAGCATAGCAATAATTTCCGAATAAGCAGGAGGTAGATTGTTATTTTGTCGAATGCTTGGATAGTATAACTAATCAAGGGAGAACTTTGATAGCGTACTCTCTCTCTTAGGTTTAGCTTACAGGAAGCTTTGGCTTCGATCTGTAGCTAAACGCGGGTTTTTACAACACTATTAACCTACGATAGTGATTACTTTTTGGTATCCATGCCTCGGTCTCCACCAGCTCGGACCGTTCCGGGCCACGTGCTGACATCAATCGTCGAAACCGAAATGTGTCTTTCGGCGCCGGACGTGCCTCTCGGCGCCGGACGAAACATCATCTCTCAACAATACATAACATCGTGCTTATCAACCGTTCCAAAGTCACAACCCAGTGATTATTGCCATACAAGACCCGCATCAGGAGACCCAAGGGCAACTCTGTATACTCGTAATATCTTACCTACCACACACCAGTCCCCGAGCATTGTATCAAATCTTGCTGTTCAATCTTGACGTTTTCGCAGCTAGGAAAGATGTCTTCCCATCCCAGCGTCGTCCTCATTCCGGCCTCTTTCTGCCCGGCCAGCATGTACGATCCTCTCGTAACACCACTCCGTGCGAAAGGGCACGATATCCATGTCCTTGAGTTACCTTGCTACCCTGCCGGCTACAATGCCAGCTCTGGAACCGCCCATCCAAGTATGTACGACGACGCAAAATACATCAATGATTTTGTGGGGAAGCTGGCCGACGATGGAAAGGAAGTCGTCATAGTCGCTCATAGCTACGGTGGTTAGTTCAAAGCCTTCCATATCATTGTCTATAAACGGAGACGTTACTAACAATTGACCCATCTAGGTTGCCCAGCCACTGAGAGCCTTAAGAACGTGACAAAGAAAGAGCGAGAGCAGCAAGGCAAGGCTGGAGGGGTAGTACGTATTGCTTACCTTACAGCCGCAGTACCACGTCTCGGCGAGAGCCTTGGCCAGACTGTTGTGGGCGGCAAGGGGGCTCCTGTTGATATAGATGAGGTAAGTCAACACTATTCTTCCATTGCTGTGAATTCTGCAGCGAGATTGACATGCTTTGTGTAGAATGGATGGATGTCACAGCCAGACCGTGCGGCTTTGGCGGCCATATGCTTTAACAACCTTACACCGGAAGAAGGCCTCTCGTATGCTGCCAAACTCGGAAAGCATTACAGTGCTGCTTTCGGCAATGTAATAACCCACGCTGGCTACAAAGACCTCCCGGTGTCTTGGTTCTTTACTGTGGAGGATCTTATGATTCTGCCGGAGGTGCAGCAGACTTCCATTAACGTTATAGAAGAAAGTTGGATTGGTACGGAACGGGAGGGAAAGAAGGTAGATGTCACCAGGGTTTGTTGCGACCACTTTCCGCTTGTTCTTGATGACAAGCGAGAACAAGTGAGTAAATGGATTGAAGGCGCTGTTGCGAAAGGTGGTCGTGACTAGGGAGAGGCGGTAAGCCTTTGCTTAGAGTAGAAAGATCACACACATGCATATCTCAATGTAAGCCTGATATCTCGCTCGATGTCTTGTACCGAATGCCGCAGGTTGGCGCAACTGTGTTCCTGAGTGACGCATCAAACCAGTTTTGTGATATCATCGGTCCTCGGGTTATGGCAGTACTCGATGCACCGCAAACTCCGTGTAACGTCTGGTGAGCCCTTCCGTCAACAAGGAATATACAGGTGTTTCAACTGACAAAATAGTTAGACCAAGACGCCACGCGATGAAGTCGTGAAAGGCTGAAACTGCCTCACGGATTTCTGTCTTGATGTGGTATAAGGCCGACATAGCATTGGTATGGTGTTGCATATCCATAGCAGGCGAGTTATCTTGGTGCATCCAAAATTGTCATGCCGAGATTCCAAGTGTTACGCAGATGATTCTAAACTACGATCTGTGTCTTAAGATCATGAGGCGCAGATCAGTAGTCGAAGTTTTTCGAAGAGCGATTACCAAATCTAAGACTTCTTCCTGATATGTTGCGTCGTAGACCTGCATCTGCATATAGGTGACACAAAGCCACCTGCTAAATGAACACATGTTTGGAGTATGCGTTGTTCTGAGGCAGCAAGGCGGAGACTGATGTTTGGGATGAGAGCCAAAGAGGCATGAATGTATATACTTGAAACTGGATTTGAATGCCTCGCGGTAGGCAGTCTGCATTATCGGTGTGTGGCTGAGCGGATCGAAGGTGTAGAAACAAGATCTGGAACTCTGCGGCGTATCTTCGAAGGCGCGTAGGTTTACATGCATTTGCGCTGCTTTTGGTGTGGCGATACTCGTCCTGGCAACATCAGCTGACGTAAGGAGTGATGTTGTAACGTAAAGACGATTGGCGCGACGGTACGAGTTGCCATTCAAATGTCCAAAGTATAGCTATCGCAGCATGTCCGTTCGAGACGAACGACAAAACCGCGCGCGTCGACATCCGTACCATACTGAGCGAATGCAGCCGAGTTCCGTATCTCCCCAATCATCGTTAACCATGGCAAGCAAGAGTCCAGTACGAGGGTGCCGTTTCAACACCATCTTGTAACCGATGGTGCGGCAGAAATGCGAAACAAGTCCGCATTAACACCACCACCTTGAGCACCCACCTAATTAATACACAGCCCGCGCTGTCGATTTCATATAAGGGACGCGCATGGTTGAGTTGCTTGAAGTCGTATGACCGTTGCATTGCTCAATCAATACGAATCGAAACCCAAAAAAACCACTAAACATTGACGCTCTTTTTCGCTTGGAAAAGGCCCCACGATCGTTACTACCAAAATCCCTGCTCGTAAATATGCGCTTCACTATTGCTGTTGTTAGTGCTGTTGTAGCGACTGTTGCTGTTGCGTCACCCATCACATCGCCGTCCACGCCTTTGTCACGGAGAAAGGGCCCACCAGGACCGATGGGGGTCGGCGCTGGAGTCGCCGGGGTTGGAGACTGTCCGGTAAGTCGCCTACTCAATCTTGATCAACATACAAAAGAACATGCGCTGATAATACTGGCACAGATGAACTGCTGGAACGAAGCCGCGGTAGTAGCAGGCTGCGATCCCAACGCCGACGACGACTGCTTATGTGGACCATTTTTCGATGCTGTAACATCGTGCTCAGCGGCCACGTGTAATATGGGAGAGAATCTGGGTATGCTGTGTTGAACCCTGCGAGCATAAGGGCAAAGTGCTAACATTACCAACAGCCGCATTGGATTTCTTAAACCCTGCCTGCGAATAATAAAGCGAGGGAGCGTCGATATCAAAGATAATGTGTATGGATACGAACGTAATACAAACTCAAGAATGTCATGTGTAAACAAGCAGACAACCGGTCGTGAGTTGGAGGGAAACTAAATGCTCTCGTCACGCGAGCGTACTGAGCATCAATCGCAAACCCTCTCATGATTTCCGAGTATGCAAGAGATTGGGTTGGCCGAAGTGGGTGAGTTTGATAAACGCTGGGAAGTTCTGTCTTTGATGTGCGGTGACACCTACATGGCAAAACGGCGTCCCCGAAGCGTACGCCTTGCCATTGTAATCCTCGCACGTTGACTTTCGAATCATGCGTAAGAGACGTGACTTTCCAGCGCGTTGTACACCACTTAGCGCTGCTATTGCTGATCTTCTTGTGCCGTCGAAGATGATGATCATGACCACGCTTGTGGGTTGGAACATGCTGACGTGGTGTCCGTCCAAGCGCCCATACAGTAAGTACTCTGGAAGACCTGCATCGGAAGTGCGCAAGCGCTGTCGAGCCTTACCCAGATAACGATTCGAGGTGTTTCTCAAGGCTACGCAGCACAACGTTGTTGCGTTGTATCGTAAGTTTCGGAAGAACTTCATGTTTCTCCCTTGGACTTCCACAAAGGGAAAGCCTTCCTCCCACCTTTTCCAATCAGGTCCTAGCCAGCGTCGCAATCTTCAACCCCACTGTTCCTCTATCAACCTTGCTTTCAGCCACCGGAACTTCATTTTCGCGCAACACACGTTGCGGCTCGAGCTGCTCGGAGGCGAGATCGCCGAGCCAGATGCAACGCCGTTATCGACCCCACAGACCCTGACGGTCCTGCACGTGGGTACAGTTGAGCCGCAAAATCAATACAGGACCCATGTATCAGCTTCTCCGCGCTACCATGCTGGGGTAAGTCTGTGTTCAAGGGGTTGAAATCAAACGCGGTACATGTCGCGTAGTATTGACCCGCACGATTATTGGTGGCGTGGTACTTCACCCGAGGTATCGGGCAGATTCCTATTTTTTCCGGATTCTCTCAACAAGAAAGAAAAGGGGACCAGAATTCTTCCGCGTTGGGACCTGCGGTATGTCGGACCGGCATAATTACGCGTCTTGACTTGTCCGGGGAAGATACTCGCTTGCGTGGCTGGAAAGCTGGAGAGGTCCGAGACCAGCTATATGCGGCGTGGGGGTCAGTTTCACATGTCGGAGGACGGTAATTTGTTGGAGATCGCGTTGAGCTCCGAGCTGGTGAGAAACATGCGAGTGATGAGGATCTGACAACATGCAGGTACCATGACAGTGGGCAGTGTCATAATCTCTACACTTTACAGAGTCCTAGCATTAGATTGCCAGGGTAGCCGTTGTCATGTCGCAGTCTGACCACCGACGTGTCGTTCAGGAATACTTTGGTACCTTGCCCCGCCTCAATCAAGTCGAAGGAATAGCGGCCTGTCCACATGTATGCAAGCACACGTGCAAGCTATCCGACTTGCTGCCATCTCCTCGGGCATTTGCGATATTGGTCGGGTAAATACATATCTAGATTAAACCAGTATATGCAGTGCTGTGCGTTAATGCGCCTGAGAGGTCCGCTGTTGAGATAAGGCAAAGCATAGTGGTGGGAGCTAACCGAGTGTATGATGTACTGTAGAATGCACATGCGATGCGCGGTCGCTTAGAAATGTGCTGCACTACGGTGACGTGCACGAGGTGGACTTTGGGGACAGGTGTCAAGCTGTTGCCTTGTTTATTGTCCACAGCATGTGAAGGATGTGTTGCGTCATCATGAAACCAGACACAGACTCGCGATCGTGACATCTAGCGCTGGTCGGATGGCGATGTGGTGTCCCTGTGTGCGAGTTGGTGTTCAGTAGACACGACTGTTACGGGCCTCTGGATTCAGGGTTTGCAAGACTGTGATATTCAGGTGTCAAGAGCGTTCCGTAGCGACATAGCATGCAAGAGTCGTCTATCGCCGTGTTGGAGACGCATCCCCAACCTGTATGTGACACCATTGGATAGTCCACGAACCAGCGGTCAAAGCTGCAAGGCATCTGTGCATCGCCCTTGCGCAGGGCCTCGGGAGCAATCTATATTGCCGTCTGAACAGAACTGATCTGCGGAATAAAGTGTTTGCGCAGACCTGGTTGCGGTCGCTTATGCACATTACCAGCAGCCCGGTACGGCGGAGGGTTGGATGTAAATGAGAGAGCATTGTGCTAGATTCTGCATCTCATATGCTGTGCAAGTGCGGGTGCCCTCAACAGGCACTTTGGAAACCATAATATAGACAATCGACAGTGATTGCGGTGATTGTGCCCCTGCAAGGGCGGAAGTGGAGTCGGAAGGGGAAATGTGATGCAGTGAACGTGCGACGAACATTCGATGCCGGCGGTTAACACGATGCAAGGACAGATGACAAGCGGCGCGCTCGACCGAGACCGAGACTTCCCCCCTGTGTGAATTTGATAACGAGAGAGTCATTTGGAAGAATAGTTCCAGATTCAGTCATTTCAGTCTTTCCTTTGAGCCGCATCGGAGCGGAGAGAATGCCGACTGCGAGGGTGCTAGTCGTGGTAAGCCTCCGACAGCGTGAGACGGTACCCACGATGGGCGGAAACACAGCCGTTTTGGGAAGCGTATGCGCTGATCGAGATGTAGAGAAAAGGGTCCCCCCACAGTCCACGACAGTGTATCCTTTCTTGTGACTGGTGCAATTTCTACCGGCAAAACTTCGTTCCTCGCAGCAAGTACCCATTCAGTGATCCGCGCCTCTAAAAGGGACCATGTACGTGACTCGCATTTCGCCAGCCTTATCCGCCGCGATTGCCTGCTCAGGCAGGTCCGCAGTCGCCAGTGTGGAGACCCCACAAGTAAGCGATTCTGGTATGGAGGATGGATTCACGGCCTGGATGGGCGGCTCTAGAAGCTCGCTAGACGCTCTTTGCTGTGTAATCCCGAGTCAGCAAGCAAGGGGCGGGAGGGCTTGGTAGAATCTGGAACCTGTCCCGCCGGCTTTGTTATCTGGGGTGAACAGACGAGGACGCTCGGAACCAGTTGCTGCTAATCTCGGCGGCTGACATGGAAATGTACCCCGTCAGCTGAGACGCACCTGGGGGACGGAAGTTTGCTCTCCCCCTTTGTCCTGCGTTATCTTTGCTTTTTGGGGCTGACAAGAAGAGGGGCGGATCTATCTGCCAAGTGGGTATTGGGGGAAAGGCGCGCGAGCTAAGAGGCCACGATGCTCAGGTACGTGAGCAGATTGGCGTCACATCCGTTCTGGGTAACCCACGGCGGAGCTACGTTGATAAGTCGTGGCATGTGCCGCAGTCGCGTAGTGATGCTGGAGCTGCTCGTCAACCTCGTTCTGCATCCTAGTGTCGTGTCGCTCTTTGGTTGTAACACGGTAGCCGTTTGCGTCTTGTCAGTCTGGTCGCAAGGTCTTTGTAGGGGGTTCTGGCAAGAGTGACAGTATACACATACGTATGTATCTCCGCTGCGTATCCGCCGGTCCGACATTGATCAAACGCCGCAATTTCTAGCGCCCAACCAGCGGAGAAGATCCCGCCAGACCTGCCGATTCGCACATTCAAGATTACTAGATCGTCATCGCTGTGGAGTAATGACGGCGCTGCTGCGCTCCAGTCCGGGGTACATGCCCAGGTGTACCAGAGGCGATCGCCTCAGTCAACCGGTGGGAAATAGTTGCAGCGAGTGAAGATAGGCTGTGAGGGTTTCGCGCTTGCAAACCCGAGACAAGTAGTCTGACGAGTCGCCTAGAAGTCCGTCGAATCGTATAGTTTCACAAGCAAGCGCGGCGTCTGCCGATGGACAAATGCGATTCGCGCTATGGTGAGGACAGGAGATAAGCCAGCACGATTCGATAGATCCCCGCAAGGATGCCAGACAGCCAAAGGATCTCGGAAATTGGCAACGTCGTCGGTTCTGTCCTTTTAGAACCAAGGCGCCTTCCGGTTTCGGACTGTTACCATGAAGCATTGGAAGCGCCACTTTTCATTGCGTATGCCACGCACTCCACAGTCTGACTCCTTCCCTGCTGCCCTGTTCCGGCCTCTCCACAAAAAAAAAACTTTCAGGGCTCTTGTGTCATCGCACTGCTAGCGCCAGTGCCGCAAGGTGTGCCACAATTGTCATGCGCTGGGACTTATCACACGCAATGCGGAAAAGGACAATAATAGCTGCTAGTTGCTCACATGAGATGGGTGGTCAAATGAAACATGTCTGAAAGCCGTGGGTGTGGGGTGGGTTTCCTCTCTCTCCCCCCTCACCGCATCTTTGCTCGCCCTCCTCCGGGGTAAGCAAGCCACCCCGCGTGAAGGAAAATCGCGTTCGGAACACAGTGTGGTGGTGCCAGACACGGGAATGTGGGGAAGCATGGTTTCTGGTTGTGTGATGCTCGTCTGATCCGTGTCGTAAGATTCATCTGTTGGTCGACCAAGGGATCGACGGAACTTATCTGTGGGGAAGACTGAGCGTGGTGGTTGGTTGTGATGTGGAGAGTGATTAGGTAGATAGGCTACAGAATCCCAGCGTTCCGGTTTGATGCAAGTATCCCCTGCGGATGATTCTCGTTGCTTGCATCACAAGGGTGCTAAATCACGTCACGCATAGCGACATACTTCGCCATCACATAACCATCTCGTAATTGCACCTTGGAACACACGTGGGAGTAAAAGAATTGTGGATAGGGGTCTGCAATTAAGCGCTAAGCTGAGTGTATGCTGTCTAATCTTCTCTGCACTGCCAATAAGCAGGCGCTTCCCTCGCGACAGCCTGGCCAAAACATGGCTGAGTGGAACTTATACAAGATTGCGAGCCGCCAGATGCGGCTTCGCGGGGTATTGGATCCGACAAAACAGTAGGAAACGTCTATCTGGGTGGTGGGGCCCGCAAAGGAACAGGGAATCGTGATATGCAGCAAGCATTGCCCCTCATGAAAGTTTGTCCATGTCTAATCTCATCGCTTGCTAACGTGAATGACGGAATGCAAAAATGCTGACAGAGAACGCCGATGCCATGCTAGTTGAGTGGAGATGAAAGTTTTAGTTGCGATGTAACAGGTCCTCGCCGGCCAACGAAGCCGTCGCCGAAGAGTTGCCGGAGGAAAATCCGCCGTTGCTCGGGCCATTCAGGAGATCCTGGACGGCGACTTTGGGAACTTGCGGAACCGGCAGTTTGCGCTGAGCGCCCTCGGATTTTGAAATGATGTCCCCGATGCGCAATCCTGAGGATTGGCTGGGTATATAGGGCTGCTCCCGATCCGTAGATGGCTCCATTGGCGCGAGAGCTGGTACAAAATTCTGGTTTAGACTCAGATGACGTAAATGAGGAAGTTGGAGATCGTTGAATCCATGTGGGCGTAATCTTGGTGAGTGCGCAGGGGTCGCAAGCGGGGTATGGTCAGGAGTCGGACTGCAGGAATCATGGGAAAAGGTTGGCGATGGCGGGGCAGTCGATGTCGGCGAGCCTGGTCTTGACTTCTTGGTCATCCTGTGCGAGTACGGGTCGTCGTCCTCGTGTGAATGAGATCTTGACATTGGCTGCGACGAGTAGGCATACTGAGACAGACCTGGCAGTCGACTCGCGTATGGATGATAGCCACTGGTGATGTGGTGTCGACTTGAGTGAGAGTGATGGCCAGGACGCTGCTCTAGTCTCGATGCTGCGTCTGCGAGTAAGTCCATAGGGCGGGACAGCCCGCTGGGGCTGTTGCTACTACTGCTGCCGTTGAAGCCGCCCTGGTGATAGGCTGCCAGATCATTGCCCATGCTCGGCGAGTAGTTGGAGAAGGAATGGGGTGGTGACACATTTGGTGAGCCAAGCTGAGAGCCCGGGGCGCTGCGAGAGATGGGCTTGGAGGGAGGAGGCATCATGTGCGCAAGGCCAGATCCGGGCTCCATCAGGCCAGCCTGGACAGCGGCTACAGCCGCCTGGTGAGCGGCCGCGTGTTGCTGGCCCTTGCCCCGACGAGAGTTGGGGTTGTTGTGTATCCTCGAGTGTCTGCGGCAAGTTAGCTGAAATTCATTCATACTCTGTGGGTGCGACGACATACCGAGTGAGTTCATCGGAGCGAGAGAAACGCTTTGTGCAGCCTGGAAATGTGCAGGCATGGGGCTTCTCGCCAGTGTGGGTGCGGATATGGCGAGTCTGGTGCTCCAGACGGTGGAAAGCCTTATCGCAGAGGGGGCACTTGTAGGGCCTGGGGAGATCCTGTCGGGGCTCGTCCGACTGTTGCGGGGCGTTTTGCAGCAGAGGAGCCATGAGGCTCACGGTGGCAGTAGCCATGGAGGATGGCTGGGAAGTCGGAGTTGGATGGTGTTGTTGGGGCTGGGAGGACGTGTCCGGGTTCAGCAGGTTGGCGAAACCTGTCGAGGCAGAGTTGGATTGCATGTGACCGAGGGTGAAAGTTGGGGGAAGCGGAATGATGGGGGGCTCGGATATATGTATGGATCAACTAGGCGGGCGTGTGGGGGTCGACTGATGGCCGTCAGGGCTGTCTGTGCTGACGCGGGCGAGGATATGCCGGAGCAAGCGCAGAAAGAAACGCGGTGCGCCAGTGCGGCTTGGCTTCCTTCGGGGGGCGCTCGAGTCGTGGAGACGTATCAAGAAATGCGGGTCCTTGAACGCTTGCGTGATGACTTGCGGAGAGGAGCGTGCGGCGGGTGCAGGGAGCTGCTGGAGCGAGACTCGAGCGCGTCCGACGCCTTTTTGGGCGAGGCCGGGTGAGATGGGGGATGGGAGGTGACGGCGCAGTGGCTAGCGGAACCTGCCTTGGGCCGATGCTGGTTTTTGATGGCTCAGTCCCTGGTGGTGGAGCAGCGGCGGCAATACTTGGTTGAGTGCACGATGCAATTTGCAATTGTGAGAATTCTGCAGCTGAAATTTTGCAGCGGTGAGTGTCGGCGAGAGGTTGCAGGTGGCTACGTGAGGCTGTGTGGACTGAGGGTACAGCGTGTATGAGCAGCAGACCGGGGGCCCCCAAACACGCCTGGGGGGGGCAGCAACAATTCAAGTGGGCGTACGTGAGCAGAGTGAGGCAGCCGGGCGGCACGTCAGATGGTGCTACGTTGCTGCGGAGAGTGTGGGTGGGCTATGCTATGCTATGCTATACCGTGCGAGCGACCGACCGACCGACGCCGCGAAGCTGGGGGAGACTGATAAGGACACGGCGGCGGGCTTTGTATGGGGTGCTGGAGACGTCACACATCTGGGGTTTGTTTGTGCTCCCACATGTCCTCGATGCGCCTCCCTCAGCTGCCATGCCATAGGCGCTCCTTCCCCTCGTGGTTACGACTCGTCCGTTCCTGCCCCCCTCGGCGTCCACGGCGTGAGGCGAGCCAGACAAGAGGCCTACACCACAACACCACGTACAATTCACCCACCCTCAGGGGTCCACGCATGCAAGCCCCCAAAGCCTGACGATGCCCTGAGACAGGTCTGCACTCACATGTCTGCACTCACATCATCCCAGCTCTTGTCGACTTGTGCTGAGCGCTTCCGCACCTTGTCCTCCACCCATTGGCCTGCTCACTTGACCAATAGCGCTCTCCAATACACTCCCCGATTTACCCACTGGCTTGTTCGCGTTGCACCGCAGCCGGGGCGCTGATCGAGGACGCTTTCATGGCTGTGGGGGAATGAATTCCTGGGGTACGGCAGGCACAGCACGCAGTGTTGAGCCACCGTCTCCCACCCGACAACACCCCTCGCTCCAGTGCACTCACACAGCATCGCAATATCTCTCGCATCATCTACCAGCACATGCTAGGAGGGGTCCGTTGAGCTCCGTGCTACCGAGCCGGCCACTTTGCCTTATACTACGGGCCGCCTTCAATGCGTCGTCCCGGCCTGTGCACACACACACCCAGACAAGATTCAGATGAAGCTCGAGTCGGTGAACCAACGCAGGGCGAGGGCGATCTCTGCCGAGAAGTGCCCAACACTGACGATGCATCGGCAAAAGGAAAACACATGGCTTCACCATCAGCTCATACTGCGCGAGCAATTTTTCCAACTTTATCGCAGCCCCTCGGTGACTCGTGTTGGTCTCCGCCTCGGTCCCGCAGCCCATCTCCGCTGCTAATTGTCTCCAACGCGAGCCATGTTCTCCTTACCCCTGTGCTTGGCCTTTCAGCAGATCGTGGGGGACTCTGCAACGGACCGGCTGTCCCGAGCATCATGACGCCCACTTCCTTGGTATTGTTGCCTATGTGAGAACAGCTTAGCTGCTGTAGCCACATCCCTTGGAGTCGCCGACACTTCGCAGGGCACTGTTGCAAATGCAACGCTGCAATCTCATTTCGGATCCGCTATTCTTATCTATTGTTCGACAAATTTTTGAGTACTGCTAGTCTCTCGATAGCTCGCCCCGCTTTGGAGACGCTTCCTCCGAGCATACGCCTATGCCGAGCCGACAGAAATTTCTCGCGCCAGCACCACTCTCTCTGCGATAAACGTGGCCTCGGAGATTCTCGGAACGTTTTTGTGATGGAGCCGGGGCTCCGCTAAATACAACCTCGGTGACGTCTTAGCCGCTTCTGCACCTCCGATATGCAAGGTACGCTTTCGTAGAAGCTTTCATGGAAGCACTGTCCCTCCACAAAGTGCTAGACCCGAAACCTCTGATTTATGCCGACGTTCTCCCAATACGCGTTTCATTTGTGAATAGAACGGCAAAACGTTGACTAAGATGCAGTTTCATGGTTTGTTAGCCGGCCTCTGGTCTAGTTCTCAGCCATGTGCGACGGTTGCTCGACGTCGGCCGGAACGTAAAGATTCCAATTCTGCTAGCGACAGCTGTTCGCGCAGTGGAACTATTGCTGCAAAGGTTTTACGTTCTCGTCGCCCACCGAGACCTGATACCGGGCTTGAATCTCCAGGGTACCTCCGGCCCATTATACTGACGTATTTCGCAAATTTGGAAGACCAGTTACGCGTCCAAATCCGCAATACCCGATTGTACCGGTTGATCCACGGTCGGGCTCTGGGGCCCCGCACCGTTGGCAGTGGTCGTGGATCGAGACGAGGTGACGGCGATCCAGGGGCTTGTTTCAATGACACCGCCACCTCACCAAACCCAATGTGCTCTGCTCAATCGTACTATAGCGATATTGTCCTTTGTTGCTCAACATCAGGCTGTCGTTGTCGATGATGAACACAACATCTAACACTGTGAAGGGTCTATGTACTTTGCCAAGCCTTGGTGGCAATTTCAGTGCACAGATGGTGGACCGGCTTACGAATGATGCATGTTGCCGGGGATATTGTATGCAACAATGGCGAGATGGGATGTTCTTTAATGCAGTCAACCACCACGAACGACTGCCTATGCACGTGTTGACCCTATGCTACGTCAGACTGCCATTTCGACGAGTCCCTAAAAGATTGATCTTGCAGTATCCGGCTGCCGCGCTCGACAAACTCAATACTTCAACTCTCACAAGTTCTTGACACGAGATGAGCCCATGGATTCCAGGCATTAACGCGTCACGGTGATCCATCATCACCCCTCATGGATCTTCGCAGCTACGATCACAATCTCTGGGGACAATCAATCGGATGCAGCCCGCAGGTGAAAGGATAGTGTGTCGATCTGCCTCTAGTCCCGGGGAGATTCTCGTCGCGCCAGGATGATCGCACCTTCTGAGACCGGGGTTCGCATAGGTCATATCATCATACTTGAACAATTGTGAGATCTTTATTAGCTATATGATGATGACGATCAAAGTAGAATTTGATCCATGGCGGAACTTTCCAGGCCCCAAGACGGCCGGAAGAGATTGCCGACCAACAGAATGGGACACCTTGCGGTCGGGGTCATAAGATTTACAGATTATGATGGCGGTAGCTCCGGCTTGGTTTGCTCGCCATCACATGTGCTTTCTGCGCCTGAAGTCACAGTAGAGACAAACTCTGTCGGATCCGCATGGTGTCTTGTCTCCGTGCCCATGATTACATGCATCTGCGTACGTCTATATCGTTTCTAACGAGAGGAGATGTAAAGTCACTGAGCAGAAGGTTACATGGGTATCAATTCTTACGTCAAGCTTCTATCCCGATTTGGCATTGAGCAGAAGTGACTGTACCGGAATTGGTATGCCAGTGTACGTGAGAAATGAGATGCAGACTTGGTAAACTTTGCTGTAGGAGGAACATCGTCTTGGACTATTCTCTTTTGTGAACAAGCATGACTGCACTATACACACGCGTGCTGTTACTTCCACAGACCAAGAAGGAGCGACACTCTTCACCTTTACATCAATTTCATGCTCCTTCTTCAAACGACACTATAGCCTCTTATATGCTCCCTGCTAAAACTCATCCAACTTCAACCAGGGAAGTATGAAGTTGTGAGACTTTACAAAGCGACCAGGTGTATCTATTCCGAAAGCATGATGAAGTTTCTTTGGGGATTGGTCTCTCTTGTATCAAGTGGACGCACAGTAAGGTCATACGGGCAATTTCGTCGTGTTTTAAGCCTCCAAGTATGCAGACTTGCTACAATATCTATTCATGGTCGAAGTCCACTACGGCATACACCTTGTACAGCAATGTACGATGCCAGCCTCGCTGCTCTCCTTCATTCCTCCACTCTCTCGGATACGGTTACCTGATCTATAATCTCGTTACGTACGCGTGCTTTCCTTCTCCACACCTCCTCCCACAGTCAAAGGCACAGCATCGAGCCGACTCTCTAAACACCAACATCAGGATCAATACCACGATCCCCACATTAGGCGTCCAAGCGAAGCGAAGCGAAGATCATGCTCCTCAGGCGGCTCGGCTCTCAGTACACCGAGTGACAATCGCAATCCAGGGCCGTAAATGCCGTCTCTTTACACAACCTTCGCTTCTGTCAAGGAAAAGGATCAACGGCAGGCGATAAGAAGTGGTGTCTTTGCGGAGAAGCGTGGGGAAACAGTGACATCGCAAGGCTAATACTAAAGCAAGAACATTCAGTATCTGGTCGTTAAGCGAGATCCTAGTTGCTGTGAAGCCGACGGTATGCGTTGGAGCTGTTGCTGCCTGGCTCTGGGACGGTGCAACAGATACCGATCATCGCAGAAACATCAGATGCTCATCTCTTGTAGAGTTGGTGTGGCTCATCGGCGGTGGGAAAGAACATTTAGCGTTTGTTCATGTATGCGCTCTTCGCAACAGAGTGGTGTATTGGGCGTCCGCTTACTGTGAAGTCGGGGTCGAAGATAGGTGCTTCCCCGGTGAATACGTGTAGTGTGTCGTGCACCTGTGGGGTAGTCAAGTGGCATTGTATAAGTGGCTTGTTATGATACCATTACCGCACCTTCACAGCCTGCTCTTGCAGTCTTCTCCTATCATATTGTCAGGTGGTCTCACCATGTGTGCATCCACATGCATCCGGAACCTGAAACGAGCAAGTTTGTGGCAGACCCCCACGCTCGGTCGACACACCAACCCCGCTGACCCCGGACTCGCGAAGCCTCCAGCCATCATCATCCAAAGAAGCACGAATTCTGCCGGCGAGAAACCCAGGGCTTTGGGTCTGTGGGTGCTTCCCCGATCCCTGTGCGCAGCTCGTGTGCACCGAAGGTCTGGGGTGATGCATGCACGTGTGGAGGCTGATTAGTTTCTTATTGTGGAATACGTATGTGCTTTTTGTTGCTTTTCATGGATACCGCTAGTGTGGCAATGAACCCCCCAAGGCTCTGCGTCTAGACCTGCTCAAAGGGATGACGAATGCGGAGCAAATTTACCGCCGGAAGAATACATACATGTCCGAGCTGAATTATGCGAATAGGAGAATGTCAAACCATGACGCGGAGAGACACTTGGCTGCCAATGTCAGAGCGCTTCGAATGCGGGCGGATTAATGCGGAGACGGGGTGCGGGTGTTCTCCATCTCAGGGTGTCTGGACAACCCCACACGGCTGAATAGCGAAACCCGTCCCATGGGCTCACGGCCCTGTTTTGTCCGTCTGAATGTGGATATACATCTTGATTGGAAAGCTGTGTCAGTTTTGTGTGCCTTGTACACAACGAGAAGTTGGAGACATACGAGCTTATCCCAGATGTAAGCAGAGCTTTTCCGATAAGCAACGCGCGTCGCGACAAATCAATGGCATGGCAGAACTTGGCTTCGGCCGTAGTGCAGGGCGAAATCATCTTTCCAGAATCATACTGTAGATGTCCGTGTTGCCCTCTTTTTGTGGCCCTCTGCGACGACATCTAGGCGTTGTCCTACACCGTGGTCCTCATCAACAGGTGCTTCATCCATCATCAGCCCCTCAGTGGCGACTTCGTCGTCTTCGATCCAGCCATAGAGCTCGTCGGAATTTGGCTCTACAGCGACATGCTCGTCAATCTCGGCAAAAGGTCTTTTAGGCGGTCTGTCTTCTGCTGGACCATAAATGGGGTTTGTGATATCGTCGGCTGCCACGTTCATGTCGCATAGACCAACCTGTATAGCGTCAGTGGGAGATGATCATGACGGACTTTGGAGCGCATTTTGGTAAATGAAGGCTCTGTAGGTAATATATTGACGCACATGGTCGATGGTGAAGGGTACAACGTTGCCAACACCCCCTTCTTCTGCCAGAGCCACGCCATTCGCCTTGACTAGGCCAGCAAACCGAGCTTTCTGCAACCTGTCGGCGTCTACCTTGTTTCTGGCTTTCCCGAGCCGGAGCCAATCTCTGAAAAGGACCAGACGCGTGGAAACACCATTCTCCCATTCAACGCCTGATATTGCGGGTACCAACAATGCGCGCGAAGCACCACGGATGCGTGTGATGGTCTGGCTTGTAACGAGCAGTGCGATGTCGTGCAGCGCAGCAAACCTAGTGAAGGCGGCTATCAAGTCGTTGATGACAGTGTATCGACGTGCCGCAGCCCACCTGGCCTGCTCTGTCCTATTCCTGGGCATGCGGTCGTCAACATTGCGGGGGTAGGCGTTGTCGACGAGGGTAGCGAGAGAGTCGATGACGACCAGGCTAGTATTTTGCGGGGGAAAGGCGGCGGGGGCATGCACGAAGAGTGCCAGGAGGTGTGCAAGCGTTGGCACAGGAAGGTAGTGGAAGTGGCTACGAAGTTCCTCGGGAGAGACGTCAGGCGCATCGGGGCGTGAAGCGAGTATGTCCTCGACGCGGTGCTTGACCAGGGGCGCACCGGCAGCATCTGCAAGCAATTAGTCGCCGTGCCCAACAGTCAAAGCTGGCTTAGTATACACACCGAGCCACACTACTCGCTGGCGCTCGTGCAGGGCGGAGACTGCAGCCTGTATCCTTGATGCCTTCAGCCACCGTCTCTCTGGAAGCCGCGACGCAGGCACATTTACCCAAATGCTGTCTTGCCAACTCCTGACGGACCGAAGACCTCAGTCACCTTCCCACGCATAAACCCGCCCGAGACATGGTGGCTTGGTAGGCTCGGCGGGGAAAGGACCTTGTCGAGCTGCGGCATGCCCGTTGACACAGCGCGAGCTCCGCGGGTATGGAGGCTTTGGAGGGCTTGGGATGCCGAGACCGTGGGCAGTCTATCTGCTGCAGTGTGAGCCTTTTGACTGACATGTGCGTGAGAGAGAGAGAGAGAGAGAGGAGCAGCTGCGTACGCGACGAGGGGGAGAGCTGCGATGCTTGCTGGCTAGCCATGGTGTGTCGTGTCGTGGCTTGCGATTGAGTCTCAGTGGTTGGACGTTGTGGTGTAAACGTCTCGTGATCTCGCGTTCACGCGCATGACGTCTCGCGTGCCTTGACGTGTCGTGTGCGCATTGGGGTGTGGAAGAGACGTGTCAACTGAGGGTGCGTGGTGGTGTGCAAGTTATTTCGTCACGAGCAAGAGCGAACCGCGGTTCATGACTCGCACGCACTCCCCACTTCATCATATCCCATGCCTTCTCACTATTGCACCCATCTCGTGTCAACAGAGTATACTGCCACTCGGCCTCGAGCCACCTGCTCCTTCATACTCATACGACGACACCTGCCTTCTGCGTCCTAGCGTCAACCAATTTGCTCGGGCTTGTACCTTGGCGTGTTTTCACGATAAGAGCCGCATCCTTAGGCTTATATCCCTCTTGTGAACACGCGCCGCTTTCTTCTTCCGGAGACGACGTGAACAACTACGACAGCATGGCGCCAAACGCCGAGGACATGCTCACTGCCGCCAACGAAACACTGCAGGGAGCGGGCATCAACGTGTCGCTCCAGGCAATCCTCATCACCACCGTGTCATGTATCGCACCTGTGATACTTTTACTCCTTCTTGCCGCCCTCAAAACATCAACATCACTGCCACCACCAGCTGGTTGCAGGAAACTGGGAATCCGAGGACGCAGTAACCTGGAAGACCAGTACTCGAAAAGATATGCCAAGGGCGGCGACCCCACCCCAGAGAAGCCATGGACGGTCAAGGCACTCTTTGTCTACCCACTCAAATCAGGGGCACCTGTCGAATTGGATAAGAGTAACATCGATCATACAGGGCTGAAGTATGACCGCCAATTTACCCTTGCTCAACAAGTCACGAGTTTGCCTACGCTTGACGGAAAGGTCACCAGTGAATGGCACTTCATGACCCAAAGAAAGTTCCCTCGCCTTGCCAAAGTCGAGACTGAGATTTGGGTACCTGACCCTTCAGCAAGAGGCTACAAAGAAGATGGAGAATGGGTCAAGAGCGACGGATGCCTAACAATCCGATTTCCCTTTTCTCCTGACACAGATTTCACAATGGAAGGCTTAATAAACTACGGAAAGATCATGTTAGCGAAGTTAAGCGGAAAATCGGAGCCGACGCTGGAGTTCAGATTGCCTTTCAATCCCCCACAAGAACGAATAAAGGAAAAGGGATATCGAAACGAAGTTGTGCGCATTTGGAAGGACAACCCAGTAGCACTTAATGCTAGCTCGGAAATTGATCGCGAGGTATTCGAGAAGCTGAGGTATACTCTCGGTGCGGCAAATCCAATTGCGTTATTCAGGATCGATGTGAATGCGTATCGGGAGGTACACAAATGCGCGCCTAAGAAGGAAGACGTTGGTTTTGAGACGGTCATCGGAATGCATGACTCGGTATGTGCGAACCTTTTTAGCAGCTACATCCTTGTATCACCCACGAGCAAACGTCAAGCTTGTTGCTAATGATTTGACAGTACCCTGTTCATATCATCAACCTCGCCTCTGTCCACGACGTAGCATCCAAGCTTCCCAATTCCTCTACCGATTTTGGGGAAATCTGGCAGAAACGTCTTACTCTCCTCGACGCCCTACGCTTTCGCGCAAACATCTACATCACTGGCCCCCCTGCTTTTGCTGAGGACGACTGGAAGAAAGCGAAACTTACTTCGTCCAATTCTACATCCTCGGTAGACATGCACATCTCGTGTCGGACAACAAGATGCAAATTGCCAAACGTTGACCCAAAAACCGCCATAGCCGACAAGAACGAGCCATTGACTACATTGAGAAGTTACAGAATCATCGACGAAGGATCCAAGAATGCCTGTTTGGGTATGCAAGTCACCCCGTTGAATCTGGGAACTGTCGCAATAGGTGACAAGATCGAAGTGCTGGAAACTGGAAAGCATTTCTTTGACGGAGGCAAGGGGAACAAGGTTGACGGTTGAGTAATTCCAGAAGCCTATAGGCGGCTGAAGCGATTCGAAATACTCAAGATTGCTCTAGAATGTCCGTCACACGAACCTCTCATCATCTCTAATTCATCCGTAGTACGCTCCACCCCACCTGCGACGATGGCTTTTTAGATCATCAGCCAACCCCATTTCTTCCCCCAATCTTCTTCCATTCTCCAACCACTTGGGTCCCAACACGCGCATCCCACCTCGATAGTAAAACTCGGCATAGTAAAGAAGTCCTTACACAGCTCCTCTTCATCCACCACACCTCTCAGTCTTATCAAACTATCCCGCATCCGTGGAAACGGTAGCCGATCAATCCATCGTGGATGCACAATCATCTGTTGTAGCTCTGTGGGATGTAGGGGCAAGGGGATATGCGGCTTTGGCAACGGCGTGCGTGAGGAGTATGATATGGCGCAGGTGATGCTTTGGATGTCGCCATTCATATAGAGCGCGGCAAATACGGTCAAGGGAGGGGAGACTTGAACGAGTGGACTTAGCGTGGCGTATGATTCCGGGTACGGTGTGTGTCTCAGATCAGGGTCAAGTATTCCCGAGTCGCGGTTAAATTCCTGAATGAGTGGCTCATCGGAAGAACCAGATGATGGTAAAAATAGGCCCGAACTGCTGAGAAGTGCGAGTGAGGTATCATCATCCTCAAGTGGGGCCTCCAGTGACACAAGGGCCTTTGAGGACGTTGAGTACTCGGCTTGGGTCAGTCGCGCTATTGGTAGGCTGGGATCCAGCTGAGCTTGTCGTAATCGCTGCCCTTTACCTTGAGTTAATATTCTCATAGTGCATATGCGGTAACTCAAACATACGTCGCGCACGTTGTGCTAATCGGTCTTGGATTTGCTTCCTCTTCTTTGCGTCTCGAACGTCTCTCCATTCGTCATCCTTGGGATTTGTTCTTCGTACCATGGTATAATACTACGCAGCTTTAGTGTTCCTTTTATGACCTTTCTTTGCTGAAGTGTATGATTGAACAGGACCTCAGGAGCTGGCGAGAGTGGTTTGATAAGGCGCCCACTATGCTTACAAATGGAAGCATAGACAACAGGACACTGTGCAAATTGGCGTAGGCCTCCCACAAGAGACTATAGCATCAAGGAACTGGAGGACTTATTACTAAAATTCACATTATGCATAATTGATCTTTGAAATCCTTGCGCACGTTGTTCTGGAAGACTATCACATACAGAATCGAGCTTCAGGAACGAATCAGGGCTGCCCCGTGTGTCTGCTGAACAAACATCGATTTGCAATGTTCGAGGAATCACGAACGCAGGTCATACACTATTGGTTGATTGGAACAGTTTCTGGTTGCTGCATGGAAAAGATCGATGCTCATTTATGACATACATCGTCTGTGCCTCTCTGTGTACCACTCGGAGTCGTGACGACAGATTGAATATCGCAACCTGATTGGTCACCAGAAGTCGACGGTTACAGAGGGACATGGCACACGAAAGTGTATAGAGTTCGCTTTTCAGTCTCGGTGGAGGCCTGCTGTATCGCGATAATCATTAGGTTTGAGCTTGGGGGAATGGGGGACAGTACACAGCGAAAGGGATAGTGGAAGCTAGCGTTGACAACCTTGGAAGGTCCGGGACTCGGTACGGTGCTGCTTAGTCATTGCCGAGGCCCTGGTCCCCTGCCGTGTCCATTCGGCATTGCTGCTGCTCCAAAATTTTGGATCTCTCGCAGTCGCTTCACAACTTCATGTTTAGCACTCAGTAACGCTTTGGCAATAGAATTCGTCGCCCCTACGTCTCAATGCGTCATCAGCCTCTCAAAAATGCTGTCAGCCACTTATGACGACTGCAGAGCCCATCGGGGGCCAACATGGCTTCCGGGTCATGAGGCTGAGTTCTTACGCGCATCTCTAGGTGCGACCCTAATCAGAGCAAACGGTTGCCTTGTACATGTGAACTGATTTCACGCTTCTGACATCCTTCGCGTCAAGCCGCGTGTTGAACGATGATGCGGCATGGCGGATCCATTATCCATTACTGCTAGTATCGTTACGTTATTACATGTCTCTGTCCAAGTGACAGTACTGATCAAACAGTTTCGCGATGAGGTGTTCGCCGTGGATACGACGCTTACGGGCCTTCTCGGCGATGTGGACGGGTTCCAGCGCGTACTAGAATCGATGAAAGAGACGATCGAGGAAAACAACAACAAAGAGACTCTACAAGCGACCGGCCATGTGGGCAGTCACTGGAAGAACCTCGCGCGCTCGCTGGAAGACGGTGCGGATGCTCTACAAAAACTGCATGCCACCTTGGACGGGGTCAACAAAAAATCATCGGTACTTGACGCACCACGGAAGCAGCTCAGGTTGAAGAGTGCCTCTGAGCAGATCAGGCGATATAGGGAACAGATCCAAACATCTCACACAGCGATCCAGCTGTCGCTCAGTACAATTATTCTGTGAGTGGATTCTCTAGAGTCATTACCCCGCTCTCAGCCTGCTCCATGCCATCACGTGGCTGCTGGTACTGCTTGCTTCGCTTGTGCTTGAGCATGTAGCACGAACCAGCGTATCCCTTGATACGTAATGTTTTTTTTTTTTGCCGTTCTTGTGCTGACACAAAACTCAGCTGGAATCAAGTGACTTTCCAGAGGTCGACTGAGATGATACCAGACAAGGTTGTTCCAACACTGGACAAACTGTACGATGAATTTCGTACGTTTGGTGCTCTTCTCACTGCAAAGATCGAGAAGCTCCAGCATAAAGTTACGGATCAAAACGACACAGATAATTACGAACTTGTGTATATGAACAACTTGCGAGAATGCGTTCGCTCAGCCGCTGATGTCGTCTCAACTGCATCGACAACGCTTAACGCAGATACGAGTGACAAGAACTCCGTTAAGAATGGTTCCGATTTTGGAGACGTATTCGTCAAAGACGCGAATGAACCCATGTTACGTTGGTTTGCCTCGAATACCGTGTACGAATTCGAAGATGTGGAAGCACCTTTGCCTGCTCCATCGGAAGCCGGCACAGGAGATGCGCAAACAGAGTATCAGTCAGATAGTGACTCAGATATTGAGAACGATCTGATCAGATCTCTTTTCAACGAGGGTAGAAAAAGGAAAGACATTGGTGATATCGAAAGCGCAGTTCGTTACTTCCAGAACTGCCTCACGAGGCTGTCGTCGAACATTAGCTACACATCTCTGACCTCAGCAAAAATTGCAGCAGTATGTGGAGTGTCGAAGATGGACCTACTCGAATGTCTCCTCGATTGCTACTATCTCCTGGAAGCGTGGGGCAAAGCAAAAGCGATCATGAAAGATAAGCTATCGATTACTGAGCGCCAAGTAGGCAAAAGAGACGAGCTCTATCTACGAGATACCCTACGACTAGCCGAGCTCATGATGAAGAATGGCGAATACGTCGAGGCTCACCTCCAGGCACGGCGGTCACTGCGAGGGTTCAGGAAGCTGGGAAAACAGGGAAATAGTGGTTACGAAGAAAGCTTGGACTTTTTGATTCGGATCTGTAGAACCGAGGGGAAATTGGATGAGGAAGATGCTTATGCAGCTTTGCTAGCAAGCCACGAGAGAAAGACCAAGCGATCAGCTTCATCGCCTAAGGTTACGCCGCTGTCCCACGTCAGCCCAAAGCTTCAATCAGCTTCAAATCCGGTCTTGGGGGATTTCGCTAAAGCAGATCTCGAAGTTTCAGAGCAAGCGAAAGAGATTCTGAACCATATGCCTTCCTTGGGGAGTAACGAGATACCGCCGATAGAGATAGAGGACTTGACTGCGCGTTCACCAGGTGATCTCGTAGTCCAACTGCCTGAGAAATCTCGATCCCGCGATACGGATCAGACTGCGCTAGAAGAAAACCCAGAGTCTGTTAACGAAAGAGACAAGGTCACATCAGAACAGCAACCCCTATTCAGCTCAAGACCTGAGTCACCTACAGACGGTCTAAGCGGTCATCCGGATCGCGAGACTGAATCCCCATCTGGTGACGATATCGCATCATCGGAACAATACCCACTGACTTTAGCATCACAAGAGGACGTATGTATTTTGCACACGCTATCTGATACATGTGGGTTAAGCGTTGTTTCGCAGTTAACAGCTATGCTGACCCCAGTGAAATTTGGAGACCTTTCGAATCTCGAGGGTTATGAGGCTCAAGCCACAGCTGCTGAATTCATTTGCATGCTATACAAGACTGCGGCGAATGAAGCGACCGAGAAAAATTCGAGGACTCCAAGAAAAGATGCTGAATTTCTGAAAGCATGGTGCAATCTGTTCCACGGCCGAGATCCTTACTACTTCTCAGAATGGCATATTGATGGTTATTACTGCATGATCAAGATCAACGATACACACGGCTGTACAGTTTCGGGCCAGAAGACTGAACAAAAGGCAAAAGAAGCTGCTGTAGCCAAAGTGTGTGAGATGTATATCTCTCACGCTGACGAAGTACTCACGCTGGACACAATGACGAAACGCGATCCTGCCTCTGACAAAGAGGTTTTCATCCCCCAAAGTAACTACGAAGACATCGAAACGACTATGGAATGGGGAGAAGAAGTGGACACCACATTCTATACCTCAGTTAAAGATACGAACATACCTCATATCACCATATCAGCAGAAACCGACGAAGTTGTCATTGGTAATAGCGAGGTGGTGACACCCACCTCAGAGAAGTCCATAAACTCACCGAAGATGCGGCGCAGTGCATCTGATTCCAAAATACTTCACGACCATGTGACAGGACAAGGGTTTGTCGAAAAGTTTCTAGCAAGGTCGTACGCCGCATTGAAAGGGACTAGAACACATCAAAACGATGTTGCAAGCATCTCGACAAGTCCGTCACACGATATGGAGCCCCAATGGACTCCTGGTGACGTTCATTTAGCAACTTCTGCGGAGGTATGTTTATATTGCGATAAGGATCTGTCCGAACTCCCCATTCATTCGCAACATGAACACAGAGATGGTGCATGTACACTTCCTACCTCAACCACAAGTGTCTCGAATCTCATCAATGCCAATTCTTCCTTGGGCCGATCTAGAGACGATACTTCGGCTCATCTCATCAGTAACCTCAACGTGGCCACTTCTGCAACTCAATCCTCCCAATCTCAATACGTCGGCCAGGAATTGATCACAACAGTGTCTCCTGTGGCACTTCAGCCTTCCTCCTTGAGCAACTCTACCACACTAGAAGGCACATGGGCATGCAACGAATGCAAATCAGACCTTCTTCAGTACATGAGTGAAAGTCATTGTCACTCATGTTTTGCCAACAGAAATGATCGTTGTCCCAGCTCAGCTAACGATTTTGAGCGTCAACTACATGATCGCCATCAGACGCACTTGAGTTTGCCAAACTTGAATGCACCCAAAGGTGCGATAATACGACGGAAGGTGATATTACTAGGAGATACATTATGTGGCAAGACATTCCTCGCAAGTGCCTGGAGTCAAGGGAATGTTCCAGAGGAAGATACACCTGTGATCAACCACTTCATCAGGTCTACAAAGATCAGGGATCGTCAAATCGAGCTTGTCATCTGGGATAACACCGGCAGAGAGGGTTATGAGATGATGCGCCGCCTCTCATACGAGGATGCGCACATAGTGTTGATCTGCTTCGACATCAGCGATCCAGACTCGTTTGAGAATATTGACTACATGGTATGTTCAGAAAAGCGGTGAAAGTATGCCTGTATAGGAACTGACGATAGTAGTGGAGTGCTGAAGCGAACGAGTACCTCCGCGATTTGCCCAAGATACTTGTTGGGTGCAAGAAAGACCTCCGCAACGACAGTGTGAAACTTGGTAGCTTGTACCGCCAACATTTGATACCAATATCTCCATATGCAGTAAGTTTGGACCTATTGGGCGTGCGTCTAACACTAACACTGGCTACAGGCTGACCGGCTTGCAATAAAGATACAGGCTCTAGCGTACTTTGAAACATCGGCCACGAAGAGGCAAGGCCTCTCGGAGCTCTTCGACTATGTAGCTGAGGCTGCTTTGAGAACGGTTCCGAAGTCCAAGACGAGCGGTATAAGAAAGGTTCTGTCAAGGGGGATATAGGGCCAAGACTTCAAGATACGGAGGTGCCGAACTACGCTTTATTAAGTATCCTCCCGAGTTCCTGTGTGCTATGAGAAGCCACAAGAGCGCGGCTATTGCTGTAAAGCGTCGGGACGACCGAAACAGCGACATCGCCGCCTTATCAGTACTATCCGCGTTGTAAACCTCGACATATCCATCGAGGAATAGACCCATGCGCGCAGCTTGGCCCCCAGAAGATGTTTTGCGAGTCGATTCGTTTCTGTGGGCCACGTACAAATTGCGTACCAGTTGAAGTTGTACGTACTTTATCGGATAAAACTATGGAGCGTCGGGGAGTGTACGCCTGGCACTTGCATCTTACAGCCCAGTATGTCGACATCGTTTAACTCACAAGCTTCGAAGACCCTGCACCGATCGCCAAGTGGAATTTCAATCTTAATGGAGCATGTTGTGGGCACCGTGCTTTTCGAAGAGATCAAGGGCAATGTGGATAATGGTGACTTGGGGAAGACAGTAAAGACTTCTGATCTACTTGCAGCTCTCAGAATAGTATCATCTGATGTTCAATTGATCGTGGCGATGATTTAACGAAAACGTTCTAGAGAAAAGATGAGTTGGAGGTGCTAGTCAAATTGCTTTTATATTAATGGATGAGCATCGCCGTGGGGCTAACGGCGTTTGCGGGGTATCTACCTACCTTGGTAGATAACGATCTCGAATTGCGCCGTCGAACGTGCAACAACCCTGCAACCTCCTAAGTGTTCTTCACATTTCCAAATCTAGTGCAAGAAAGATGCGTAGGTTCGAGCACCAACCAGACAAGGGCGGCCCGAAAGGAAGCGCGAAGGCTAGAATACAGCTACCGATAGCGCAACCAGCTGCTAAGCCAGCTGTGAACGGGCCTTCAGAAACACCAAACATCACCTCATCAAGCACAGATCCCTACAAAGCGGCCCGCGAAGCCCTCGACCGCGATGGCTTCGTTGTCCTATCTGCCTCGCTCTTTCCGTCCTTTGATATTGACGCCCTTCGCGCCGCTGCTTCACGCATGACAGAAGCAGCACGATCCGGAAAGTGGCCATATATTCGTACGCTACCGAAACAGTTCCCGCCATGGCCACAGGATCCCTCAGATGGGATCTGGTAAGTGTCATTTACGAATGGCATGTGAGACACATACTGACTTGTACATCTACATTTAGGGGCGTGCAGCATCTACTTCACCCATCAAACTCTGATCATCTCACATTCGCAAAGTCATATTTCGACAGCGAATTGCTGAGATACGTTGGAGCACTGATTGGTTGTGGAGAAGACGACCTGACCATGGAGCTGTACAACATGCTCGTCCGGCCGGACCATAACTTTAGTCTGCGGTGGCATAGAGACGACATTGCAGCGACAGCGACGCCAGAAGAAGAGCTGGAGCGACTGCAAAAGCCAGGACATCACGCACAGTGGAACCTTGCACTGTATGATGACAGCAGTCTGGTCGTTGTGCCTGGCTCGCACAAACGTGCACGCACTGACACGGAGAGGAATGCGGAACCGTACGAAGCACATATGCCCGGCCAGCTCACTGTGCAGCTCAAAGCAGGGGAAGTTGCATTCTACAACAACAACATTCTCCATCGCGGCGTATATGACAGCACGAAAGAGAGGATGACGCTCCATGGCAGTATAGGGACCACACTCGCGGGGAGCGAACGAGCGAGAAACGTGCTCCAGCATGGTGTCGGTGATTGGGCAAAGGAATACAACTTTGACGATTTTGAGCCCGAGATGGCAGCAAGAGCGAAGAAGATGAGAGAGAAGCTTGTGGACCTGGGCAAGAAAAGTGGGGATGTTGGATTCTTCTCGCAGGATGAGTGAGCTTGCGATGATAAAAGTCAGTATGCCAACGGGTCCTAGGTGGTGATAAGAAGGTCAACCGTGGAGCCTATAGTTGAGCATCTGCTCTGAAGGTGTACGCTACCCCGTATCTCTCTTGACATCCCAAAGCGGATGTAGCTGGTGCTATTGACGGAAGTTTTGGCATAGCTTTATAATGGAGAAAACACCTTCTAGTAGCATCAGCTTGGTGACAGGCTAAGAGAACTCTATAGGAAATAGACGCAGGCTCAACTGCACTGCAAGAGGACCATGCCAGCATGCTCATCGTCTCCAAGTTGTGTTGAAGAACAACGTGTGGGCTTGGACACGACGAACAATCGCACCGTCAGTAGAGCCTCGATAGATTCAGCCGGGTTGTGGTTTAGACAGGGGTAGCTTAGTACTACATGTGCATAGCGTTCCAGACCACAGTCAAATCCTTCACCCCTGGACAGCCCCCACTCCACCAAAAAGGTCTCTGGTTTTCCCATGCGCCTCCACTCCCGTCTACACGGCTGTACTAATGATACATACGCTGTATCCCGTCGTTCTTTCATCAAACAACAACTGCCAGTTGTTCTGACCTCCAATATCAGCATCGGTGGTTTAGTGGTAAAATTAGCCGTTGCCATCCTTCACAGGAGCAGCTTCGGCTAGCCCCGGGTTCGATTCCCGGCCGATGCATTTTTGCTGCTGGACGGTAGCTGTGGGTGTTGTGGTGGTGCAGGTCGAGGGGCTGTATTTTTTGCGGCCGTGGATGTCACGTGCCAGTGGAGCTCAGCCAACGCCGACCACGGTCCAGCTGCGCGCTAGCGACTTCGAACAGCGGGGTATGCTGCAGGCGCTCGTCACTGTGTTTCGGCTTTTTTGATTCCTGGTTTTGCGCTTGGTGGTGGGATGCGAAGCTGGCGCGGTGTCCGATGCGAGTTCCTGAACCGACGATATATACGGTGCATTTCGCTTCAGTCTTCTATACTTCCTAAAGAGGAGCCTTGGCGCAATGGTAGCGCGTTGGTTTTCGGTTGAAAACATAAACACCAAAGGTTGTGGGGTATGTCTTCCTCCGTCCAACAAACGTCTTCAAGTACTAACATACTCAAAGTTCGATCCCCATGGGCTTCGTCTATCTGTCGCGTCTCTGCGACACCATTTCTTTTGCACTTCCTGGGACATCGACATGTGCCTCCGACGTGTGCCGATGCTCTGTTTGGGATTCTGTGATTTGTTGTTGCCGTGGCTGCTATTCTTTTTGCAATTTCCGCATCGCCATCACCAGCGACTCCTCTCTCTCATTGGATGCAGAATACGAGTCGCGATCATTGGGTATGCATCTGACGAACAGCTGTCGGCAATGCCAAGTAGCCTTTGATGACCTCCTTGTGCTCCCGGGGGTAGAATGAGGGATGATATGCAGCAAGGAAGTCGATCGCGAAACCGACGGCAATCGGCCTTCATGTTTCAGATATGTCCACCCAACCCGGCGACCAGGTTGCCTTGACAGGAGGCAATCAAGACAGGCAACCTAACGCACATAAACAAACCTGCCGCAGTCTGCGACAGAAGAGCCTTGCGTCATTCCAAGTGAGATTAAGGTTCGGAGATTGTGATACCCGTTCTTGTCGATCAGATAACCTTGGATCTGAAACCACGGTGAACAAAGTGTGGATATACGATTCAACGGTCGATGCTTGCTGGCTCCTCAACGGTAGAAGGCTGACGTGTCACTCCATGATGTCATACCAATAAGATCAACAAAGACGGCATTTGACGCAATAGTCTGGCGATCTTTGTGGTTGGCTAGACTTGTTTACGTTTCGAGCGTCGCCCAAACTGTGGAGCGAAGTGTATGGCATGCAACAACACGAAGCTGTATTCACGTGAACTGGACTGCTCGAGACGCGGTCACGATTGAAAAGCAATTCGTGGCCACCACTAGGACATGCACCAGCGCACTCACTCGAAGCTAGTTCAATGCACGAGGGCGGACGGGAACGATAACGCGAATGACAATCCAATCGCAATAGAGTCACTCCAAGTGGTTCAAACTGCGCAAGAATCAGCACTATATGCCGCCTTCTTTTCTGACCTCGTAAGTTGACACACGGTAGACAAGTACTGGCTCTTGGCCCTGGAGCCCGTCGAGTTCTCCGTTGGTTGTGAGTGATGGAACACGCCGACATGCCCGAGTTGTGCGACCATCGGACCAAACGCTTGTGTGCAGGGAGGTACACGGCCGACTGCAGCAGGACAGCAGTCCCAGATCCGTGGCGCTCAATCGCATGAACTTTCGGGATGCCGCAGACAGCGGCTGACGGCAATCGACGATCAGAGGAGAGATGCAAGCCACACATACTGGGCCCAGGCATGCTCTAGTTGGCTAAAGCGGTCGTAGAAGCGCAGGCTGCGTCATTAGCACGAAGCTCTACCTCTTGTGACGTTGATCAAAGTAGCCACAAAAGCTTCGTCGGGCGGGCTTGGCCAGTCTAGACAGCAATTGAACTTTTGTGGGGTGCCAGACGGGTAGGCTGACCAAAATGCATGATTGGTGGGTAGCTAGAGTTTTCTCCCCGAAGAATCGTTGGGAATGCCTTGGGTAGATGGACGCGTGGAGGCAAGGGAGGCAAACGGGGGTCGCGTACAATGAGGTATGATTCCATATTCGCAGTCGCCGCGGATGAACCAAGACCGCATTTGGGGTTCACTACGGCCATGGAAGGATCTGGACTTTGTGGAGAGGTTGAATCTTCCAGTACCCCAGACATTGCAGTGGAGCAATCCGGGAGCTGAGAGCTTCTAGACAGCCAGTCAACCTGGCCTTGTCGCTATCGGGTAGAAAGCCAAAGAATGTAGAGGACGCTTCGCCTAAATACTAGAGACGCGTCTCAGCACAGAGTCGACAAAGTCGTGATCCAGAGGGACGGTTCGTTGCGATTACGTCGGCAATCCCGCCAGCGCGGAGAGCTAGGTTCAGTATGCGAGAAGTCAATTCTAAATACGTTGTGCTAGAGTTTAGCGGTAAGCATCACATCTAAACGGTGCTCTCGGGGTTCACTGCCGAGGGACGCGAGGAGGAATAATGCACGCAAGGACGTGATGGGGAAGAGACATGGTGGTGGTGAAGGGTGGCTCCCGAAAAAGCAGGAGATGTTCGTGGATTTGTCCAGGCGCGTCGTTGATTGGTCGCCGTGCCCAAAATAGAAGTTGCACTGATCGTGTCTTTCTGGCGATCGCGTCATCCTGGCGAGAAAAGCGGGACATTAAGAACATGGTGCAACACCCACGGCCAACCCGCCCTCGAACGCCAGAAGATACGACGACGCGCACGACTGCTTGGTGTGCACAGACACAAGGACCATGGCAACGGCCAGGACTGCAATTGCGCAATTACAGGAAATGACGCTGTGCCTCTCGAATGCACATCAAACCGCTCTCATCTCGCTGGGCCGAGTATGCTCGTTCCGTTCCCCACGCCCTGGGAACATTGCAATCCGCGAATTTCATCACGGGATGCGATGCTGCACCAGTCGCGCGGAAGGCCCGACGTAGTGCCGCGGACCCTCTAAAATGGTGCCATGCATGGGCAAGTCGCAACGCCTGGCAGAGTGGCCCCATCAAATGGCAAAAGGACGGGAAGCTGTCTGGCAGAGGAGCGGGGTACAGACGTGTCGGTGAAGCATCGAGACGGCAAGAATTGGGCCATGGAGCAGCGTTATCGCCTCACCAACTGCTGCAAACGGCTGAGCCGCAGGTGCGCTGTGTGGGTCGCGCCCGGGTCGCGCAAGCGGATTGGCCGTGGAGCTCCCCCTCGCAGACGGGAATTCGTAAGTGTTTACCAGTTCGCGTCAAATCTGCTCGGCCCAAACGCAGACGCGTTGAAGCACACAACCAACGCACGACAGGACGAATTGCAGGCAGCCATCGCACGTCAATCGTCGTCGTTGTTGTTGTTGTTTCGTGGGCACCAGAATGCACGTGATGATATGCGCCAGCCAGAGCCTGGGGCAGCCGTGACGTTGGCATCAACGTCTGCAGTGTCCCGTTGCCATGCAGCGAGAAGCTTCCTTCCGAGAGGCAGGGTGGGAATGTTGCAGGATCAGCATGTGGTTAGAGGTGCAAATTGGCCGTCGCCATATTGTTCCCTATATCGGCTGCGCCCGAGCACTATATATGACCGGGGGCAGTGGCCAGGGCCAAAGTGAAGCTGGCGAGGGTCGGTCATGTATGTCGACATGTTCTCTTTCACAACGTCGCTGGTCGGGGGCGGATGAAGCTCAACGGGCCATCGGCTACCAGGATTTGCATGAATACGATGGACAGATAAGCCGCACCAGGGAGGCGGCAATGGAGCGACGATGATGGCAGCCGCAGCCACACCCGGGCGTTGCAGCGTCGCGACCGATGCAGACAGACGGCCATGGCATAAAGACGCTTCCTGCTGCAGCACCGTGGCCAGGCAGGGCAGGGCAGGGCAACGTGCAACGTGCTCGTTGTCTGGCGTGAGGAAGTTATTGAATCTCCTAGACCTAGCCGCGCCCGTCCGTGCGTGCTCCAGAGACTAGTGCGGCCCCTTTGCTTGACAACCTCAACTCTTCACCGCGACGGCCAAACTTACTCTCCCTCTATTATTTCCTTTTCTGCTTGCTTGTTGAATCGCACGTCGTTCTTAGCAGCAGAAGACCGACTCACGCAGATCGACCAATGCAGGCTTGAACAACTGCTCGGGAGGCTTGGTACACGCTGCCATCTCCGTCGATTCACGACAGCCTTCCCAGCGCTTGACGACGTTACATTCTATTCTCTGTTTTAATACCTTGACTCTTTTTGTTTCCTAGCAGGTACAGATCCCCCAGCTGCCCGTCACCACCACATGAGCCCGGCGACAGGCCTCGAGCCTCCCCAATGCTGCCGCACCCCAAGAGGCCACGCCCTCGTCGCCCGCCTTCCGTCCGCGACGCTGCTCGCAGTGCCCGCCGCTCCATGACTCGCATATCCACACCGCACCCGTAGAGCCAACCCTGCTGACCCCGTGACGCTCCACAGATCTTTACTTGCCTGCCTCCGTCGCTGCTGCCACTACCACTGCCGCTGCCACCGCCGCTGCCGCCGCCGACGAGCCCGAGCCCACCCCCCGTCGAGCTCCTGATAGCGCTACTTCGCAGGCCTCCCATGGCTCAGGTACTGACATCAGTCATCCAGACGACAGGACCGACTACTATGCCATACTCGCCGTCCGATGCCTACAAAAACACGCCCAGCCACCCCAACCAGCAACAACAGCGGGCCACGCAGATGCCGCGCAACCAGCACAATGGTAACTCGGGGGGCACAGGATACAGAGGGACGGCCGCCCCGATAGCCCCGTATGCCTTCAACAGCACGCCCCAGCTGCGCCAGGAGACCAAGCCCGCCTCTGCACCAGCCCCTCCGGCCCTGCAGCAACCTCCCAGCCACGCCAACCAGGCTCGACTCGGCCACCCTTCCCACCCCTCGTCATCCTCCGACTCCACAGTCTCCACATCGGGCTCGTCCAACCGCTCGTCGGCCGGGCCACCTGCAGCTGCCAGGGATGAACGCGAGGTCAGGAAACCTTACGACACCGTTGCGCCAGCCATCACGCTATCCACCTCCATACCCGATCTCTCGCTTTCGATAGGCGAATCGTCGCCCGTGAAGCCCTCCCCAGGGCGCTACAGACGCGGCGCTGGAAGGACAGACTCGTCCAACAGCGTTCCCACGGGTGCCTCTACCCCGACACAGCGCTCTGCATCTGGAGGAAACTCGCACACGGGTCCATCGCAGCCCACGCAAAACGAAGGCACAGGTGCTGCCGGCTTCCCACCGCCGTTCAGGCCCGGGCACAATCGAGCGAATAGTGCAGATGATACGTCAGTTGTTCGCTCAGGCGGTATAGACCCCGCTAAGCGATATAGAAGACGTAGTTTCAACGGACTGGACGGAGACAACACCGTTACCTCCAACATGGCATCATTGCAGGTCAGCTCTGGAACCGGCCAAAGCACGACACTAAGCGCAAACCCCCCAAACACCTCCAACTCAAATCGTACAGGAAGCCGTCCCGCCTCGAGTCACAGCCATGAGAGGCAAGGCAGTGCGGGTAGTGCTTCCTCCAACAATTCCTCGAGATCGCAGGTAAGTACAGTGAATCGCTAGACATGCGCAAGCTAACACCCGTTTTAGTCTCGCCCCCAAGCAAACACACAACGTAGCTATGCCTCTGTAGCGGGAGGAGCCTCTTCCAAAGCACCCGAGCCTAACAGACGGCAAGCTCCATCTCCTCTGTCGCATCCCATGTCTCCATCAGAGCCTGCGAGCCCTGCCAAGGGAGCCGTGTTACCTAGCACAGCCATGCAACATCTCAGCGCTGTCAACGACAAGGACAAGGGAATGAAGTCTCGTCTACGCAGGGCCTTCTCCTTTGGTAGTGCTGCCGAGCTCCGAAAGGCCTCTGCCGAGAATAGCATCTCAGCGGAGCGTGCGAGATTGAGGAAAGACAAATACCAGAATGATGAGGATGCTGAACAGGCTGCCATCATCGCAAAGCAAGAGGCGGCAGGTATTGGCGCTGGCATCTACTCGGGCCAGGGTGGTATAGGCTCTACCGACAATCTGTCTATACAGTCAGCTGCATCGTCAGCCTCGGTCATGCTCCGGAAGATGGGCCATGGAATGAAGAAGGGCACAAAATCTATCAAGGGTCTATTTAGGCCCAAGTCTGTCATCGGTGTACCAGCTGCCGATGGCCCCGTCACCAGGCCCAGCGTGGGTCATGTGTCTTTAGTCACTGTCGAGGCCGAGAGACAAAAGGTCAACGTTAACGCAAAACCCAACGAACACACCGGAGGTGGCACAGGCTATCCTCGACTGGAACGCAATTCCATTGATGCCGGCCGATCTGCAGAGATTGTAAACCCCGCTGTCCCGGGCGGCGAAGCTGTGTCTAGGAAAAGTATCGTTGGGAACGACCGCGATCGTGCCGAGGTCCTCTCTTCTATGAAGAAGGGTATCTTGAAACGTATGTTTTCTACAATTTCCCTCCAAACAACCACTAACGACATAACAGGTACTGGCACGAACTCAGATTCTGGATCCCCCGTTCTCAAACCTGTAGATATGGCTCCCAATGTGGGCTCATCGCGATCCAGCTCTCCTGCCACACCCAAAACAGAAGTTGGGCAAGCCCGGACCGACGACTACTTTGGCAAGCCACCACGCATTCCTAACGGCAGTACAAGGAGTCTTCCTACCACACCCCACGGTGGCCTCCGAAACATCAGCTTCAGCCCACGTATACAATTCCACGACGCCTGGTCGCCACAGGATTACGATCGTAGGGGCGACATCGCAACGTGTAATAGGCTTACACCGATGCTTGCGCAACAGATCAAGGAGGAACTCAACTCCTTTAAGATGGTACGTATCCCAGCAACCCCACCGTCAAGTGGACAAAAGCTAATCACTCGAGCAGGAGATGGAAGTTCACGAGCTCTCGAAACCACACACCCATTTCTTCTAATGATTATGCATCCACCATTTGGACATGGCGTCTTGGCGAATACCTCTCATCGTTGCACTTGCGGATTGGAGCCATCAGCATTTACCAGTTGTCAGCTCTGTTTCATGTTCTGGTTACTACGGACTTGTTCTTCCATCTTAGCGAGCATTTGCAATCACGTAGAGGAAGAACGCTTTGCTTGCGTGTGAGGGCTCAGCAAGCGAAGTAGTCGTTGGCATTGAACCGCAAAAAAGACGAAGAGGGACCTTTCTAGTTGAAGCCAGCTTTTTCCTTGCCTCCATTGTCTTTTTCCGTGGTTCAGTCGTATGTTGACGTCCTTTTCCTTTACCATCAGAGGTATCTTTGTCTCTCCTTACTTTCCTTGTGTCAGTATCAGTCATGGTTGAGTAGTCTCTGCGTTGTCTACACAGTAGAGGAATCAGTATGCAAAAATGGGAGTTGGACATACTTTGGCTGGCGCAAGAGTCCTGTTAGTGGCTTGTGCCGATTAGCTTGTAATTGGAAAACAATATTCGGCGTATCTCTGCTCAATGCCGACATCGAATGACATGTCTTGTGTGATCCCTCAACATCCTCTTGGCCAGCAACACATTCGCCATCAGAGTGGGACAAGTATTGATCTACACTGCACTGTACTAATGCATATTTGCCATTGACCAACCGCGTCCTAAATTTGGTATACACAACTCCCCGAATCTCGTATCCTGGCCTGCAGCGTCGCATTAATGGTCAGACCCGCCCGCGTTCATGTCACTTCTGGTAGTTGTCAACGACAATCTCCGAAGCCCCCCAGCAGTCCACAACACAAACATTGCATACTCCATCCGCCAACACCACCTTGATGGTCATCAACACGGCTTCACGAACATGCCGCCGTCGATCGAACCACACTTTCCTTTTCCAGCATATCGTTCCGATCATATATTGCTGGTTGCACTTGTTGGCGGTTCAGGCGCCAATCCTCCGATTTACTGCAACTATCGTTTCGGGGTCACGTCCGCAACCTAGAGCGGTCACATCACTCCGCCCCTCGTCGAGTGCGGCATATAATGCTCGGCAAAGTTTCACGGGTGCTGTAGGATTTGGTAATATAGATGGGAATGTATTGATATATGGATGGCGCGGGTGATTACATATCTATAGTTCCTGGAACGCTAGAAGGGTGCTATGGGTGGTCATTGTTACATGTGATGTGAGCCTCTTCGGACGCGATATTGTGTAAGATAGCGCATGTAATTTGACGGCTTGTAAGATGCTCTCGCGATTGGGACTTACCTCGAGTCCTTGTCACGTGATAGCATGGCTCGCTTGAAGAGATGGCTAGCGCGTCTTGGCAAGGCCACAGCGTCTCCGCAGCTGAACACCCCAATTTCGACCGTTCGACAGTCAGTCCTCAGCAACCACACACAACCGACAAAATGGTACGTCGTCTGCGCAGTCAGGTCACCGGATAAGAGAGAGGCTGGAGCTGATTCAATACAGGCACCTGCAGCAACTGGAGGCAAGAAGCAGAAGAAGAAGTGGTCCAAGGGCAAGGGTACGTGATACAGCACTGCACACCATCAGCACATCTACACGCATCGCGAACACGTCGGAAACGCTCGAAGGCATTCTCATAGACGTCCGAAATCTCGTTCTCCTATCGCGCACCCTCACAACACCCCGGGGAAGAATCGCCACTAACCACCGTACAGTCAAGGACAAGGCCCAGCACGCCGTTGTTCTCGACAAGCAGACCAACGATAAGCTCCAGAAGGATGTCCAGTCCTACCGCCTCATCACCGTTGCTACCCTCGTCGATCGCTTGAAGATCAACGGCTCGCTCGCACGCAAGGCGCTTGCCGACCTCGAGGCCAACGGTCAGATCAAGAAGGTTGTCGGACACTCAAAGCTCAGCATCTACAGTATGTACCCGCAACAATGCCCACGACGTCACATCCCTACGGGACGTGGAGATAGCGGGACGTAAATACAGACTTTTACTAACACATTTCAGCGCGAGCTATCGGCGCCGAGGAGTAAGCTTTACGTAGCCGACAATTAAACGAACGTAAATGCGAATCTCGGACACTTCTTTCAGTTTCTCTACGGCATTCCTCTTTCCATTACCCATCGGCGTCTTCATGAAATGAACGGGTCATACTATATTGGGATGCATGCTTCATAGCGGATATGAAATGAGAGGAACGGGCTCGGGTACAGTACCTAGAGTCCATTGGAGGTGTCGGTTATGTACTGAATGAAAAGACTTCCGAAACACCACCACCGAACTTGACCTCGAGCATGATTTAGCTACGTGTGAGCAAATTGGCTAGACCGATTTACCTGATGCCTGTCCTACTCAAAAACCGCGGTTTTTTTGTGTGCACACTTGTGGGGACATGGCATTGTTTCCTTCAAATGTTTCCATCCACCATAATGTTTACCGTCACTACCGGGTGTTATGGATGAGGTAGCAGCTTGCCAATGTGTTTTGTTCTTCTGAGCTTAGCATAGTATGGTTAGGGCTTTTCTTTCACAACTGCTCGTCATATCGGAGCCATGCCCCTGGGCTTGTTGGAGCTTTTGATACTACTGCTAGGTATCATACGGCAAGACTTTGTTTTTTGGTTGTGCAATTTACTACAACAACATGCACTAAAGTATGCATCATGGTATATCTCTTACCTAATGGATCGCCAGGATAGAGTTCTACATTGACTTTACTTAGTGCTTGTCTGTTGTAAAGATTCAGGAGCGATATGCTCCTTCCTAGAGCGGGGAAACTCACACTGTCGACAAGTGAGGGTGGAAGGAGAGCTAAGAATGCAGTGGCCATCGGTCGATGCATTTGAGAATCGTATGGTGCCATGTGATGGAGACACGCAGCTGTACATGCATGAACAGAGAGTCATCCTAAGATCCAAACTTGATTTGATTACACAAAGCTAGCAACCACTTAGTCGTATTTCCTAATCGGCCTTCCCTTTTCCGCCTGCTCACACAATCCTCTCTTGGGCATCTTGTCCTCCCAACCCGGCTCCCTCTTGACATGGCCCACACGCCGATACGCCTTGCCCTTGTCGCCCCGGAACAACACATGCCAACCCTCTAGACCAGCAACCATTTGTTTCCTAGCACTCTTGAGCTCCTGCGCGTGTCTGTTCTTTAGCTCACCCTTGGTCAGCGGCTTCCTCTTGTGCGCCTTTTCCATCTCAACCTCACGTTCTTGTGGTGTCAGGCCAACCTTCTCCTCCGGATCAATGGGCATGAACATTTGCTCTACGCCGCGTAGATCGGGGACGCTGTCTTCTGCGAAACAACCAGTCAAGAAGGCGCGCGCGGCGTCCTTGCCTGCGAAGAAATGGTAGGAGCCGCCTGGGCCGTATGTGGTGGGCGAGATGGAAACGTCGTAGATTGTACCGTTCAGCGCAAGGTAGATTGGTTTCGAGGGGTCGGCGCCGTTGTATAGGGCGAGTTCAGAGTCGGTTAGGACGACTTCTCCTTGCTGTGAGGTTCGCGCGTCAGTTACAAGACGTTTTGCTGGTGGAGGACGATAGCAGTAGGTACGTACTATAAGGCTCTTCCACTCTCGAGCTCTAGTCCACCACGGGTTGTATCCCCACGTCATGCTCTCTCCGCTCGTACTCAGGTAGCTCAGTCCACAGCTCAGTAGGAGCACGCCGCCCAAGATACGCAATACATCGAGAACAGATACGCCATCTGATGTTGCGACGGCTTGTTCTTTGGCTGCTTGCTTAAGCTCCGCTTTCTCTTTCGCGCCTGCGGCGGTCGGTGGAATAGAGGATGTAGTCGTGTCTGTAGGCTCGTCTTTCGCGGGACGACGGTACCGCTGGGATGAGGACATTGTGTTGGTGGTCTGTTTACTTTTGCTATCTGAAGCGTGTTGTCAGTCTCAAAACACGTGTGCATGCATCGGTCGCAACGGCATCGAGGCCTTCCTACCTGTTCATCCAGCACCCATGCAGCTCCAAGTTTGGTACTCGTACGTCAAAGACACTCGGATGCCGAGGGAAGAACACCACACTCAAAGGTAACTAGCTATAGAAGCCAGTATTCGGAGACGTGTCCGTAAGCCAGGTACCGTCGGATGCGCGATGCGGAGGATAGATTGCTTTCGCGTTCCGAGGCGTTACTCTCGGGAAGTACCATGCATCTCGGTTCCGATGATTGGCCGCCTTCCGATTGATGTCATTAATGATCGCGCGCCAACACTACCGGACTCGACTTTCACCATAGGATGAGACTAGCATGCGTATATATGCTAAGTTACACAACTTGCGGAATTGATGCGCGTATTTCCTATAGCTACTACGTGTTGTGCCTTTTAAACGAACCTGCCTTCGATGTATTAATACAAGCCATCCCCTCCATTTTGGTATACAATGTTCGTCTTTCTGCCCGTTTCGTTCAGGTTTTAGATCCACACAACGCAGGCACCGCAGAACTGTTCATTGCGGGCTCCATATAAGGGGCGAAAGAACTATTCGGTGTGCTTCATCAGATCGACAAGAACCGTCCCAACAACTCACTCCGCGCCGTCGTGGATATCGCGTATCTCGACTTGCGCCTCTCTGTCACTCTTAGGAAAGACCTGCTTGAGACCTGCTTGGAAGACACCGACGTTGTAGTCGATGATGGCTTTCTTCTCCGCCGGGTTGTCCTGGCCCATGATGCATACCAAAGCGAGATATCTGTGTCCATCGTCAGTACAACTACGGTGTATTATCGTAAAAGTGGTCCGGCTTACTTGTTGATCTCCCGCAAGTAAAGATATCTGCTGTTCTTTTTCTCCATCGTGATCAGGCTTTCAGCATCGTTGTTGCCCGTCTCACTCTCATCCTCGCCCTCATCGGGTCGATCCCAGCCATAGATTTCACTGACGTCGATGACCACATCGATGTAATCAGAACATATCTCGTAGCTGCCGATATCTGTGGGACTCGTATCCGTTGCAATATAGATCTTGCTCATGATGTCGAAGAGGTAGGCCTTTTCAATGTTGCATGCACCACACAGGTTGTTGAGCAGTGCTTCGAGCGTGGGAAGCTGTGGGATGAGCTTTTGGATCACCTTGCTGAAAGCTTCGAAGATGGAGTGGTCGTAGATGGATGTTTGGTAGAAGGATATAGGAGCCTGCTCGTAACCGTGGTCCGAGAGTTCGTCTTGCACTCGTTGAATGATATCCCGAAAAGTATCTCCGCGAAAGTCGTCCGATAGGCCATCGACCTTGTGCACGAAGACTTCAACGTTGATGTTGGGATACGATTGCTGTAGGTTGAGGATCGTCATGTTCAGTCGCGCAATCGCATCGAGATATTCATCTTGGGCGTCAATAACCCATATCAGAGCACCGATTTCCTCAAAGATGTTGTCGGTATCGAAAGCAGGGTCAAAATAGTCTAGATGACCAGGCAGATCCCATACTTGAAAGTCCATGAAGGAGCTGGTGTAACTGATCAGCGGATGACTGTGCACACGGCTCGAAAGACGTACTGCATTGATTCTTTCTTTATCCTGTATGTTGTCTCGAGATACAGCGTCTCGCTTGGCGGTAGCTTGTGAAAGACAACGCTTGATATCGAAGACTTGCCACTCCTACGACCGTGTGGTTAGCGAGGCATACATGCTGATCTTGTCTGATTTGTTACCTTCTCTGCCCCATGAGTAGCAATCGTGGCTTGCCATCTCCAGCCTTGCTGTTCGGGACACGACCAGTGTGGTACTGCGGCGCAAAGTCAACAGGCGGTTCCTCGGCGTTTGGTAGGTCCTGCAGAAAACGATCCATGGTCAACTGAGCACTTGGTTTGAGTAAGGATGAGCTGGCGGACGTTCGCCTCCCGTCTGCACAGCGGTATCGATTAAGATCGCGAGCAACATCAATGGTTGCTGAAGGCCGCCGTGGCAGGAAACGGCTCTCCATGGCGAAGGGTAGTGGTACAGGGTATATCGCTAAGAGCAGAAGTCGCAAAACTAAGAGAAAATTGGGTATCGTGTGTTGAAGAAAGCGCCGCGCCGAGACAAGACAGGACAGGACAGAAAACAGAAAGCCGGCCCTTCCAATTTCACTTCACCTAACCGGCATCTGCGCAGCGGAGCGTGGTACCCTCGGTGGGAGGTGACAGGCACGCTGCGACGACGTGTGGTACAAGGCCAGCAGGGAGAGGCCACGAGGACGGGCAGTACATGAGAAGGGGAGCTGGCGAACAAGTGACGAGTCAATCAGGAGCCCCCGTGATGTTCTACAAGAGCAGACGGTGATACGCGCAAGGCAGTCGACACCGAGCGGAAGGCACCAAGGGGAGCTCAGGCCATAGTGCAGACGTACATAGGGCTGAGGAAGCCGCAACGCAGTCCGGGGCTTTGCAAGACAGCTAACCGGAAGGGGCAGACGACGATAGGCGTGGGCGGAACGCAAGGGAGGAAAAGAAGAAATTCTGGGCTCACCTCCATGGTTGTTCAGTGGTAGTGGAGCGTCTTTGCGTTGCGCACGGTGGTGACAGTCTTTAGGCCCGAGCCTGCCACTGCCCCAGAGCCGCTGTCCTTGCTGCTGAGGAGCCAACAACGCCCAACTCAACTCAACTCAACTCACCACTTCAGCCAAACTCTCGGTATTACTAGGTCGCTTCCAGGAACACTTGCATCACCCTCGGCCAGGGTCCCCGTCCTGCCGATTCACTTGTCGCAAACGCCCGTTGTTGGCAATCAGAAGCCGAAGAAGCCGGGTCGGCAAGGATGCCAGTCCGTGGGCGCCCAGTCGTCGGGCACCAGAGCGTCACTGCAGCACGAATCGAGACCGGGTCGGAGACAAGTCAGTGCTGCTGATAGACAACTGTCGTAGGACGATGCTGAAGCACGTGGGAACGTTGTAGAAGATGGACAAGTGTCATCGCAAGGAGACGGTTGGTCGCGTGCAGTCCACGTTCGCTTAACACAGGAAGATCTTCAGGCACCATGACATGCTCCTGCTCAGCTTTCCAACACCAGCCCAACAACGATACAACAGTGAACGCCTTTGGAGTCTGTGGCTTGGAGTAATTGCCCGATTCGTGTGATCCAAAGTCAAACTCTGTCAGCCCAACCCTACTCGAGTCAACGCTAACGTTTTGACCGCATGGCAGGCAAGGATGCGTTTTCGCGCATAGCTATCCGCGGCAGCAAGGTTGCACGGCGTTCCAGGAACGCTCCCCAGCGTCACTGGTACCAGCATGGCATGCCCTTTATCTTCGGGTGAAACAGATAGATATGTATGAGTAATCTCAACGAGACGTCAGTCTACGTGGGGTCCTGAGCTTGCTCATTAATCTGTATATTGCGCGCAACGCTTCTCGCTGTACTCGTACATGACTAGAATACCAAAAGCAATATCAAAAATGACCCGACGCTCAGGCCTAAGTATCCCTGTACGAAGTGCAGCATATGAGACACATGCTGACTTCACACGCACTTGGAATGCAACCTGGGAATACAAACGCAAAGATCCAAAGACACTATTTCCGTTCTCCATATCTTCGTACACCAAAAGCCCGTACACTTGCCCTGAAATCGACCTTCATGTCAACAAGCGAAATGCCATCCCTCATTCCTAGCCGAGTAACACCAAGTACCTCAGTCTCGCGGACCCGTTACCTCGGCACCTAGGGTACCTGCAGCCAACTGACCCAGTCCGCCGAAGAAGGCGAGAAATAGGGCTAGCGCAGTCGATTCTCCAGCGTGAACTAAATCTCCTTCCGGCGCAGAGCCGTCGGATTCCATTTCCTGCACAGCTCGCTTCGTCTTCTCGGATGGCTGATAGGTAGCATCAGCATCACTAGCAAACGCGCCTGCGTCTTCGTCCATGTCTGAGATGCGCGCTTTCCCCCTTGTACTGCGCCGCAGAGCTGCACTCGTCGGTCCTGAATGCGCTGCACTAGATGTACCATTGACGGCCGAATTCTTAGCGGGACGTCCCGGCTTCCTCGGTGTTGTGGGTTCTACAGGCGACGAGGGCTCGCTTGCGTGCTCCATAACCCTGGCTAGGTCTTGCTTAAAGCTGACGTGTTTCTCGTGAGTCGGAACAAGGAAAGACAGTATGCTGTTTTCCAAGATAGCATGCACATCTAGATCGCGCGTGAAGGTCCACGTCAGCAAGCTGATGGCTGCGAAGAGAACATCAAGGCTTGTGACACTGATAGCCGGGTGCATACTGATATGCTTCAAAGCCTGGCCAGCGTTGCTGATGCTGGCGAGGAGCCTGTTCGTATTTGCCGAATCGCTCTTACCGACAGAGTTGGAGAAGAGATCCCAAACGTGAGAGCGCTGGGCTGGTCTGTTGACATAGATCAGAGTGCTCCACACCCGCCAGTATACGAGAATAGAGGCGATTGACAGCGCGTGGAAGACTTTGGCGTATGATCTATGGGCCGCTGCCTTGGACGTGTGCTGGTGGCCGAGAGCGTAAGGGACCAGTTGTGGGGCAAAAGCGAAGGCTAGAGGCATGGTCAGATACCCCAGTCGCATCATGCTCTTGTCGCCAAACTCGGAGACCAGTTGGGGGAAGAGATTAAGTGTGATGAGCGACGCAACGATGCCAGTGTCGTATACAAAGGCATATGGGGTGAACAGTGCATCGTGTAGTGGGGTATCATCGTAGTGCATAGTCAAAGGCGTATACAGAATTGTGATGAAGAACAAGCTCAAGGCATATCCCAGACTCCCGATTGAACTCAGTAGTACAAACGAGGCGATTGTCGTGTTGGAGAGGTTGCGTCTGCGACCTTTGGAACACAAGTCAGTGGGGGAACTTGGGGCTGCATTGATGGCGCTGACATACCCTCTGCGCCCATGAAGATGGAGCTTGCGATCAGCCCAACAAAGTACTGGCTGGTGTAGAGGAAGCCTTCAGGCTTCATGATCCCAACCTTGTCGAATTCGCGAACAAGGTCTATGTCGGCGATCCAGTCGGCCAGATACCAGCGTCCTTCCTCTCCAGTGCCGTACCAGCCGCTCCACAGGCTGCCTGGAATGTTATGTTTATTCTCCCCAGCCCAGCGAACGTACGAAATAGCGCGCCAGAAGAAGGCGAAGCTTCCTACCGAGAGCAGTGAGAGGAGCGCAATGATAGAAAAGGTAACGGCATGACGACGGCGAGCCGAGTCTTGCGAGCGCGTGCGTGTCGAGGGCGGCTGCGATTTGGCGGCGCGTCGAGTAGTGAGAAGCACACGCGCTGTGAGCACTGTGACGAGGAGTACTTGGCCGCCGAAAAGAGCGATGGGGAGCGAGTTACTGCGCGTGGACGCGACGGTGTCGACTGGTGCCATGGTGTTGGTTGGGTGTTGCGATCAAGGACAGGGACAGATGCGCGTTACGCGACAGCAGCTACGAAGGGGGTTGTTTGTTACAATGCAGAAGCAAGTCAGCCCACGCCTGGCTTGTTTTCACCTGGAACGCGCCTTCCTCCCCGCCGCCCACCAAGGGACGTCACTGACGTAGTTTCTGGAGCTCACCCCTGTTTCACGCTAGACCGTTCCGGCGTTGGCCGTCGATCTGGCGCATCTCCGTTTTGGCCTGCAGCGACGCGAACTCGAGCATCCAACACGATACCCATTTTACCATGCCACATACCTATGGAGATGAAGACCTCGATAACCCCGACGACAAGTACCATGAATCTTCCGACGAAGACTTCAATCCCGACGCTGCCCCAGCCGAAGAGGCGTCCAGCTCTGAAGACGAAGACCATGTCACCATAGAACCCACACAGCGCAAGGGCAAGCGCAAGGCACCTGCTGACCAAGACCTCGACTCCGGCGACGAGGTGACAATACAAGCTGCGCGGAAGAAGAGGGCGAAGAAGAAGGGTAAGAAAGGCAGTAATGACGACGAGCTGATCATATCGGATGGTGAAGGAGGGGATGGCGGACTTGTCAAAACGCGGGCCCAACGGAGAGTCGAGGGCAAGGAGAGGAGACCGCTTGCAAGAACTGAGGGTGCAACGGTGGACGTCGACGCGTTATGGGCTCAGATGACAGCGGCGCCTTTGAAGCCTCTGGAATGCTCCAAACCACGGGAGGCGGCCACGCCACAGCATCATGCGCCCGTAGTCAACATTCCAGTGTCGGCCGAGGAAGAAGAACAGCTGACGGTCAAGAAAACCTTTACATTCGCCGGGCAGGACACCACCGAGGAGAAGCAGATACCACGCTCGCAACTCGACAAATACCTCAAAGATGGTTGGAAGACACTCGATGCACCCGCTGCAACCACGCCTACCGCAAAGACCCCCAAAGACTCCTCCGAATCTACCGGATCCAAGCTCCGTCGTCCCCTCCGCCGCCCGTCACGATTCGACCCTAACCCTACAGGCTATGTCCGCGCCCTCGCACCCGAATACCAGCTCTCCTGGCCCCGTACATCCACCACCACCCTACGGGCCGATCAAAAACCAGCCCCAGAAGCCGACGCTCTAGTCATGAAGAAGGCAGAGAAGGCGCAGAAGCTCAATGTTGTGGACAAATCGCGCATGGATTGGACAGGTTTTGTGGACAAGGAAGGCATCGCAGAGGAACTGGATACACATGGCAAGACCAAGGAAGCTTACTTGGGCCGTATGGAATTCTTGGCTGGTGTGGAGGCACGGAGAGAAGAGGAGAGGAGGAATTTGAAGATCAAGGCTGCGGCCGCGGCGCCCACGGCAGGCTGAGCTGTAGCGCCCGTAATGTTCTGGAGAGGTGTAGACGTTTTCCAATGATACCCACATGTCGCTTTACCAGGACATGTTCCTTCCTGATTCGCCGGCATGACTTTCTTTGGCTCTGTGGTTGCGTGTACCTGTTGGGACAAGGCGATCACACTCTTATTGGCACGTGAAACTTCGCGTAATCATTGTGTAGTTATTGTTTCGTGCTGACGACCGGGTGGAAAACGAAAGCGTAAATGGGTATACTGCAGCGCTGATGCGACAGCAAGAAGCAAACGTATAATGCCATGGCGTGTAGCTACGACCAGGAGATGAAACCAAAAAGCCATATAAAACAGATCTCTACATCCTCTCACCAACCATCTACACCGTCAAATGTCTTGGATGTCACTACAAGATAGGCTCCTCGAGCGCACTCTCAAAGTCGTCCTCCTCGTCTTCCTCGTCGTGCTCAATCGGCGCCTTGATGGGTTTCGGCTTCATATTGGCACGGATGTATGAGACTATAGTCCTCGAGTTTTCAGAGCTGTTGGCCTTGAGCCTCGCAAGCTCACGTCCTGCCATCGTGAGGACGAATGTGGATTGTTCGGGCCGAGAAAACGTGTTATACAGCACTGATGCTTTAATCGTATCCCATAAACATGCTCCAGGCGTAAGATACTCATCCAAAAGAGGCTGAATATGGGGATGGCCTGAAACATTGATGTGATAAGTCAGTATATGTTCCACGAGCAGTTCGTATACGGAAGATCTTACCAGGGTCCTCAGGCAGTATAGCCCGGTACCGTTCGTAGCAGGTGTTCACAACAGTGTTGAAGTGGTTGTTTGTGCTCACATTACTGTGAGCTCCCGCGTTCCAAGTGTTTTTCACATCTCTCAGTTTGCCAGTCAGAGACAGAAGTTCCTTCTCGATCGTGTTCGACCTCTTCTCGCCGAGGTGCTTACTTGGATACAGCAACGCGTCATCCAGTTGGATAGCTCTCGAGAAGACGGATTTGAGCATCACCATCGTCTCAATATTGTGCGATCTCACAACATCGAAGTAGATGTAGTCTATTGCATGCTTGGACTTGTATCGATACGCCCTCTTCCGGAATTTCTCAACTTCTGCAGGGTCCTTGGTATTGGCACAATCTTCCATCGCGGTCTTGTAAACTGGCTGCTTCGGCTGTGTTAGTAGTCGGCGTTTCCACCGATCAAAGTCCGCCTGTGTAAAAACGTAACCTTGTTTCGAAGCATCGACTAACAAGTCATGCATATCATACAGCTCCTCAAGATGTCGTGAATGTATGCGGTTTTCGCTGTAAGCCTGCTTCTCTGCAAAGGTGGTGACGAGACCAAGTAGCGAAGGATTGTTGCGGAATTCGAATGCTTTACAGAGAAACTTATCCACGTCCTGAGGGTTGCCAGTATCCATGATATCCTTGAGCTTTTCGGTTCGCGTTTGTATACCATATTTTGCAGGATTTGGAGACTCTACTGGCGCTGGTGCGTTCAGAAATGGCTGCACAAGTGTGGGATCCCAGCATACCCAGAAAATGTCACCATCGTAATCACCTCCTTGAAGTTTTCCGGCTAGTGGGTAACGGCCTTTGCTCGGAAAAACCACTACATCTACCAAATGCGATAGCTTCGGGTGTATGGTTGTGCGCACTTTCTGAATATCTGAGCGACGACAAGCAGGCTGACGAGCAACCACAACCTCCTTATCCCTAATGCAAATGTACCTTTCGTCTGTCGTTTCGTCGACTAATGAAGATGAGAGTTGCACCTGGATTTGACCTGGCTCCAAAACGCCAAAAGGATCCACTACACCATACAAAAAGACCGATTTGGCAAGAGGTACCCGCAGCTTGGATTCCTGATATATTTGCTTCGTCTGAATGAAGCGCTCGAGGCTTTTGGCAAGGTATGGGAACTTGGTAGGCAAGAAACCTGATTCCAGCAAGAACTTTAGCTTTTCTTCCAGAGACAATGGCAGTGCACCCTGCCAGGAGGGTTCAATCTGGGTCTTTGCACCGTTTCGATGGACCCAATCGTAAGTCTTGACAGGATCTGGAAGCACCTCTAGCAGCTTTTTGCGTTCCGTATTGAGACTGTCCCTCATAAGAGCACAAATAGCTTCTATCTTTACGCCTCGATCAACTAGGATAGGGATGAACGATATATGTAGTTCCGACGGTGACGGTAGGGAGCTGTAGTTGGACACCTCAAAAGTTCGGTGATGACGTGGCTGGTTGGCAGGTGGGTGAAATTTCCGTTGACTCTTGTTAATTTTGATCCAATAGTCGAGATGATGAGGATCTTTGGTAAATGACTCTGCACTAACGATCCAGAGTCCCTTTGCCCCACCAATTCGTGCCTGGAACGCACTGGGCAAAGGACCAGAAACTCCAGTAGCTTTCTTGTATAGCTGCCAGATGGCTAATGCGGCACCCACAGATATGATTGAACATCCGTCATTCATGACTTCAGTTTTGGAAAATGACGGCCATTGTAATTTTGGATCGTTAAATCGCGCGTCTTCAGGGTCGATTGTAGCCATATCATCATCCACGTAGATGATTTGTGACATGTCAAAACACAAGGTTGGAACAGTTCGAGAAAGCCCGAGTTCGATGCGAGCAAAGACTTTGCAAACGCATTGATCCTCGTTGGTATCGAACGGTAGGAACTGATGAAGCATCTGACCCACTGAACACGGTTGCTCAATGCCACATCCTTCTGTCGCGAAGAGCACAATCCTTTTGTCGTGGTCTACATCCTTCCGACGGGCATTCTTGCTCCTCTTCAAATCTTCAGTGTGGAAGACTCTCCATTTACGGCCCAAGAATGAATGTTCGGCAAGGAGCCATGCTTGCCATTGACTCTGGACTTGTTGCATCTCACTGGTGTTGAAACGGTACGTCTGGGAAGAGTTGAATTTTGGCGTGTGCAGGTAAAGGAAGCGGTCTGAACCAAACATTCGCTCAAGACGACACGATTTGTCTGCCTGTACCGGCGACAATGACAGATTAAAAACAGGACCAGTATATTTATGGTTGAAATTGATGCGTCCTTTGAACGTATAACCGTCAAACTTGCGTTTTGCCGCTGGCCAGAGGTGAATTGACTCCCGCAGCTTCACACATCCAGTATTGTGGTTTCTCTCGATGAAACACCAAAAGGCTTCTGAATCAGAAGACACGGTAGGTACGTCCATGCCATGAACCAATTTCCGTAGTGGGATGGAGTAGTCTCTTTCCAGACGTTGACAGATGAAGAGGATATGGTAGGGAATGTGCTCTAGTGACCCAGGAAGTTCCTCCACGAAGAGATTTTGGTTGGGTAGATTGCGTACTTCGTATGGCATCTTTAGCGGAGATTTCGTGACAGGAGACGTCTGCTTTTGATAGTTTGATACTCCGTTGGATGGGGATGGTGTCGAAGTCAATACATGGGTTTGCGGATCGCTCTCATTCGTAACGAGGGGCGCTTTAGAGTTTCCTTGCCTCGCATCTGGAGTTACTTCCGACTCATTCTGCTTGGTCTGAACCTCGAAAGAGGCCTGAAGGAGACCATCTTCATCAATAGAACCAAACGTCGATCTACTTTCACCACTGCTTCCCTGAGAATGGGCTTCGTTAAGAACTTGTTGAATGTCTTGTTCGTCCACTTCAGCTCCTGAACGCGACATAGCTTGGTAGAGATCGCGATCGTCTAGGGAAACCATGGTAGCCGAACTGGTCCTTGTCAATCTGGGTTTCGGAAGGTTCGTTCCCTGAAAATCTCTGACAGCATCGGACGTGAACGAAGTGTTCGTGGTAGCCGCCGTCTCCTGAGAAGAAAAAGCAGTGTTGTTGAAAGATGTGTTGACTGAGGATGAGCCTGAAGGTACAACCTGAAAAGATCGAGCCATGTTGAGAGTCGACTTCACGAATTGTGGCGGTGCGATAGGCGAAGATTTGAGAGACCTGACAGCCTGCTTCCCTTTGGAGGTCTTGGTCAACTTTGCCGAGTTCTCAGACTGACCGTAGCTTTCGGAAGGCCTTTTCTTGGTGATGTGTAAAGAAATATGATTACTTGCCTGATAAAGCATCTTTGTTGTTCTAGTAGACGGTGATGGCGATAGCGATAGCGATAGCGATGGCGATGGCGATGGCGATGGCGATGGCGATGGCGATGGCGATGGCGATGGCGATGGCGATGGCGATCGTGGTGTTCCGAATTCTTGGTCCATCTCATCCTCGGTGTCAACGTCTGTAGGTGACCCTGGATCGATGGCTGTCGCATAAGACTCACGCTCATCTTGCTGAGCGTCGAGCGAACGGATTGTTGCCTGTGGAACTGACTTTACTCCTACGTTCGCGTTAGTTCTTGCATAACACTTTTCCCAACCTCATCTCTGCAAGCATGCTGATGCGGTAAAAGTGCATGTAGAAACTTGCAGGACGTAGAAAGTAAGGGAACTTACTACTCGAGGCTGCCATCAGATTCTTGGCCGGCTCATCTTTTGGCTTCCTACCCCTTGGGACCAGCTGGCTCTCCTGCGTGTCAGACAGAATTTTATGAAGTTTCACCAGGCGATCTTCCCGTGTTAGACTCGGCGCAAGATCTTCAAAGTCCCTGATCGCATGATCCAGAGCTGGCCGTGCTCTGTAGAACAGAAACTTGACAAGCGCATAGATCTTATCGGGAGCATCATCCTTGTTCGATCTCTTAGGCGACCATTCAGCGCCACGAATCTTCAAGCCAATCTTCCATTCTTTTTCCAGTGAGCAAATCAGGTCGTCAATGGCTGCTCCAGGGCGGAGGTGCGGAGTTCCCGGTAGCGAAGCGGCAGGACCACCGTTACCCGCCATGATGCAGGGCAACAGCGTACTAACACGCTTCGTGCTTCATGCGATCAAATCAATTACGAGAGCTCTTGCGAGAAAAAGACAGAGGATAATAGTTGGAGGAAATGCGATACGGTGGGGGTGGAGTGGGTTGCGGAAGGCTGAGGATGCTGGAAGGTGTGCCTGAGGCAGCGGTTTCTAGGTGATGAAACCAGTGGTCTGTGCACGCAACGCGTTATCGCGCAGTCACGCGACGGGACCATTCACCACGGAATACGATTGCACTACTGATCCACATAGCACCCTCCGAGAGCTTACTCAATGTACAAAAAACACTTCACAGCATCTCCACAGATCACACCATAGTCCTTGGCGAGAGTTTCTAAAAACTATTGCCGTGGACAATGTTGGCCTGGTAGCGCGGATAGGAGAAGAATATCATGTGTCATGTACGGCTCCATGAGGTCGTCTAGATTTGTGCCATTTCGCTTTTTGCACTATGGCGGATATTTTCCCAAACATGCAATAGGTATTCGTGAAATTCAATGAACCGTGAACCAAGCCCCATCCTTCCTATATCCAAGCTCTTTCAAGCTTAGACCTTCATCTCCTCAAGACCGTGCTTCCAGACGGTAACGTAGGGTGTGACACCGTCCTCGCGGTAGTTGAGGAGGACGATCATACCATCGGGGTTCATGGACTCGCCGGTGAAGAACTCGTAGTCCTTGAAATTGGCGATGATCTTCTTGGCGTAGCCAGAGGCCTTGGACTCGAAGTCCTTGATGGTGGCCTCGTCAGCGCCCTTGGTCTTGAGGGCCTCCTTGACTGCCTTCATGTAGCCTGCATCTCGTCAGTGCTGCGCTTCCGGGAGTTTGTGCTAGCGTGTTTACCCTTGAGGTAGGTAAGGTAGCCCTTCTTGTCGAAGCCGGTCTCGTTCAGGCGGAAAGAGTAGACGACGTCGATCCTGGTCTCTATGTTGTCTTCGGCACCCTCCTCTTGCTCCTCAGCAGAAGCATTGGCACCAGTGTCTATGTGGTATTAGTTTTGTGACTGGTCCATCTGCATTGGTGGGACCCACCGAACTGTTCTCCTCCGACATTGATCTTGGTGCAGTCGGCCTCGTAGACGACGCCGTCGATCTCCTTGAGGTTGTACGAGTCGGAGATGATCTCGTCACCGGTGAGGATATCCTGGGTCAAGAATCAGTACCATGCGTCTAATGTGGAAAACGTGTTATCCTCGTATGCGCAAAGCATGGTGAAGCCTCGCAGGGAAGGCGGGGTAACAGCGCAGGCAAGAGCGACGCAGCGCAGGCCAGAACGTACCTTGTAAATGAGCATTTTGGCGGTGGATGTGGAGTGTGGGATGAGCGTGCAAAGAGTGTAGGCTGGTCGGGGCTGGCGATCGAGGGGTGGCAGACTGGAGCGGAAAGGAAGCGCTGGACTATAAGGGCGTGAGAGAGATTTTGGTGGGGTCGAAAATTGGGTGTGAAAGCGGGCTAACCGCAAGCAGGAGACGCCATGGGCTGGCCGTGCGCACAGGGCGGGTGGCGAGAAAGGCAAAGCAAGTGACTAGGCCGGCCCGGGTGCTCGGCGGCCAAATGTTATGATGCGCGCGTGTGTCGCAAACCCCCCGGCATGCCTCGCTCCTGTCACCGGCACGCTGCACCACTCTCACACGACTTTCACCTCCACATCGCTCCGCTCACCTCAGCCTCTCCTTTCTGAGCCCGACCGGTCAATTGCACATGCCCTTGCTCATACACGCCCGCCCTCCCTTCCTCGTCCGCTGCATCACTCCCTCCTCCCTGATTTCCCTGGTCCGCGGCTTCCGGCCTTGTTCCGTCTTTGTCACCCCGTAGCTGACGCTGCGGGCCCGCCACGAGCAAGCTACTTCCTCCAGCATCGTCACCACCTGCTCTGCGCTGCTACTTCTTCATCTCACATATTCGCCTCTGTAATCCATAATCGCCTCTCCCAGGGCACCTCTGCCGCACCATGGCGAGCGCAAACACAACCTCGTACGACCTCCCGCCGCTCCCCGAATACACCCTCGAGCCTCTCCAGCCGCTTACATCGTGGGCATCCGATGCCTTCATACAAGCGGCATTGCCTGTTGTTGGCTACTGGGTCGTCTCCCTGATCTTCCACGCCATCGATGTGTACGACCTGTTCCCGCAATACCGGCTGCATACGCCAGCTGAGGTCCTGAAGCGCAACCATGTTTCACGATACGAAGTTCTACGCGACGTCATACTCCAGCAACTCATCCAAATCATCGCCTCCTTCAGCCTATCGTTATTCGATGAGGCGCCCACGACTGGCAAAGCTGACTACGATGTCGCTTGGTACGCGCAAAAGATCAGACTTGCACAACGCGCGGTCCCATACGTCCTGTCTGCAGTAGGCGTCAACCCAATTGTCCTGGCCTCCAAGGTTGCTACCTCGCAACCAATGCTCTCTTCCGTTCTTGGCGGAGGTAAATACCCCACGCTGCTGCAGACAGCGACGATTGCTGGAGAGCAGACTCTAGTCCCCGCTTTTGCTTCATGGGAGATGGCTGTCGCAAGCTTTGCGTACTGGTATGCCATACCCGCCATTCAGTTCAGTGCTGCTATTGTCATCATGGACGCGTGGGAGTACATGCTGCACCGTGCAATGCACTTGAACAAGTGGCTATATGGTAAGCCCTGACCGACATCGTGCTTTACGCCGTTTTGTTTTGACATGAATAGTAACTTTCCACTCTCGCCACCACCGTCTTTACGTGCCATATGCCTACGGAGCTCTGTACAACCACCCCATCGAAGGATTCGCGCTCGATACCCTGGGCGCTGGTTTGAGCTACCTGCTTACCGGCCTGACAATGCGTCAGTCCATGTGGTTCTTCACGGGCTCTACCATCAAAACGGTCCTCGATCACGGTGGTTACGCTTTCCCCTACGACCCTATCCACTGGATCTTCCCCAACAATGCCGCTTACCACGATATTCACCACCAAAGCTGGGGCATCAAGACCAACTTCTCGCAACCCTTTTTCGTCTACCTTGACCGACTTGGCGGAACAATGTACAAAGGCGATGTGGCCGCCAAGTACGAGCGTGCTCGTCTTACGGCGCAGCAGAAGGTCGACCAAGAGAAAGAGAATGAAGCTACTGCAGTGCTTGTACCAAGTGCTACAGCCTCCAGTCTGTCACAAGATGAAGGCGTGGTACCACAAGGCGCAGCTACGCCTCGCATTTCACGAAAGAAGGCCACCAGCATCTCATCTACGGCTGGCACAAACTTCAAAGACCTAACAAACAAGGTCAATCAAAACTTACAGGGCAGGAGAGCGAACGTTCTAGGGCTAGAAAGCTCTCATTGACGGCACTGATTTTCTTCTGCGTCAAAAAAACATCAAAAGGTTACAGTAATGTATAGTTCTCTGGTGTATAACTTCCGGATCGCTTTCATGCGTCCGTTGCATTGTATTACTTTCTTGCATGTTCTGATAGCTTCATGTTAACCCCTGGTCGTTCTTGAGATACGGCATTTTATTCTGTCATCATTCGCTCATGGACTGTACGATTCTGGGACGGCGTTTCCTGGACGGTTTGGATCGCATTGAATTTGAGTTGGTCAGTTACAATACTAGGTCGTTTATTGCCTACAATCTAGCCATATGCACGCTTTCAAATATGTGGATGGCTCACATTATCATGTTTTACTCCGTCGATCTTAGCTGACACATCCGCCTCTGTCTCATCAGGATTGTCTTTCATTCCAGCATCCCGTGGATGCCGACATAGGCCCATGGTGGGTATAGTTCTATTTAGATCTTCGATCTAGTAAGACCCTTACTCCTCAATCCGTTCCATGATATATACACCGAAAACTTTCACAGACTATACTCACATGTACCCGTAATATGTTCATATCATTCATCAAGGGTGAACTCACAATGTTTCACTGCAATGGTCCTCTTAGTATTTCTAATCCCGTCTGTCTTCTTCCATACTCGCTACATATGCATCACGACAATCTTTACAACTTACCCATAATACGTCACAAACCATAAAGATAAGCTACACCAATTTACGATGTTTTCGTTTCTGCACCAGACGGAGACTCGCCATCTCCATAACAGCGACATGAAAAGGCTTGTCCGGATCCTCAGAAAAGTGCCTGCTCCTGCAGAAGAGGATTACAAGCGCAAGCAGATGCGTTACCGCGAACATACCAAGGCAGCCATCCGACGTCTTCCCAGTCGGCTGCGCTGCTCATGGCTCTCCTTTGGTTCTACAAATCTGTGTTCCATACACAATGGCCTAAATCAAAACTTGATCAATGACATGTGGAGTTGGATACGCCACGAATTCGACGGCGCCCTTGGAAAGTTCTTCTATCCACTTATCATGTCTGACCGCCTTCTAACAGCCAACCAGAAGTATCAAGTCCGCCAACTGGAACCAGTATTGCAAATGTGGCAATCCGATTTCAACGTGGAAGCCTCCGCTCCACCGGGTCATGAGCCCATTCGCTGTGGATCTAGATGGCACTATCAACGTAATAATTGCCCAGCCTGCATGATGGCGCGCATAGGCTCTCACGAAAGTGTCCTTTTTGCCTTGTTCGTGGGAATGCTTGCCCGTTTCAATACCAAGACACTCACCACGATGGACGCCCTCCGCAGCGTTGCCGGTTGGGACAGCATAAATAGCAAGCGTCTTAGATTTATGCGTTATTGGGTCCAGAAAACAATGGGATATCCTGAATTGCTTAGAGCGAGCGATCTAGGCATAGAGCTTAAACGCCTTCGTGTCCAGTGGAAGCAGGAGCATCGTCAGCTTCGTTCACATTCGCGAAAAAGGACGCAGAAAACAAGCAATCCGACATCGGGTCCAAGATGTCCGAATGCGATTGGGAGTGCTCAGAAGCCCTCTATTGGTCGTTCTGCAGTCAGTAGTGCAAGCTTGCAACGATCTGAACAGAGAGCCACTCCGGAACTGTTCGATCCAAAACTTGGTCCCAATCCCCGACCCCCAGATGTAAAGAGTCAGTCGCCACTAAAAGGTTTGGGTTTCCGGTGGGAAATGCCTAGCATGCGTAGGCGGACGTATACGATCCCTGAAGACCAGCGAGACATTCACCCAGCTCTGAGAGAACCGCCTCCGTCTATACTTGTCCGCGCGCCGACAGACACTTCAGGGCAGTCCAAAGGACCGAGCAGTTCAGTTGAATCATTCGAAACCCTCAGGCCCGAGGACAGCCTGAGTGACGTTAATCCTTGCCCAGCTCCGATTCCTCCACCCCTCAGACTCAATCACAGACCTCTGCAGAGTTCGCGATCGATGAACAACGAATCGAGTTCAGCTTCCGTCCCCAATCCTACTTCTTCAACGATCTCTCGTGTCTCGACCAAAACACATGCCCCATCTTTCGCAACAACCCATACAATCGCCTCGTACAACGGTGGCCCATCTGCTCGTGCCAACTATGTAGATCCCCTCGACAACCCAATCTACAACTACATCGAAACGCAAGAAGAGCGCATAGAAAAGTACCGCAGACTTCTGGCCACGAACCCCGATTCTGACCCTTTCACTGAGTACGAAGATGACGCTACGACGCTTCCAACGCCGAGGCGACAGTCAATATACTCTGCGTTCGGAGACGATGGGTTCGATGATGGCCGTTTTGACGCCATTGACGAGGAGCTCGCGGAAGATCAGATTGAGGATTGGGATAAAGATGAGCCTGATGAAGAAGATGAGGTATTCGACGAAAAAGAATATAGATAGGGAACGTGAGGCTAGAATGAGGAACATGATGCAAGTGTGCGCTCTAATTGTTTGTATTGGGCGATCAACGACATTATTCTTCATGCCTCGCCAGTGTGCGCTTCCGATCAAAGATATCTGAAACTTTTTTCCAATGGTGAACAGGCACAGTCAGTGTATGTCTCACATGCATCTACACATTTACAACTCACTACTCATTTCGTGGTTTCGGGAGCTCAAGAGGGGCATGCAGTGAAAGCATCAACCACCGTCTTGGTGATAAGACATGGCGAGAAATGAAGTATGAGGGCAGTCAAGTGAATATCTAACCGGTAAGGTTTTATCGGACTTAATAGACGTAACACACAAAACAGTGTGGCTCAGACTGTGAGTTTCATATCACACTTCATCTTCGGTGCAAATCACAGCTGATCTAAGAGACCAATAAAACTGACTCTATTGGTCTTTATCTTGTAATTTATACAGGGATATCTCCACCAAACCCAATCGGCCGTCGGACCGGACCTTGCTTCTTGTAGGGCACAATAGCCATGGCTTTGTAGGTTTTACCCATGCCATTCGGTCCTCTGTCCACCAGTCGCTTCCAGCCTGTTTCGAGGCGTCTTCGTGTATCCTCATCCTTCGCTGCCCGGAGTAAGCGATCGGCGCGCTCTTTGATGCCCATTGTCGACAAAAAGAAGGACTGTTCAACGGGCCCATGAACCTCAACTCCAGGAGATGCATCCAAGGCTGCGTCTGCGAGAGCGAGAAAGTCCACGTCAGCTGAGAGGTCCACCAGACCTGGTGATGCAAAAGGCGAGACAGTGCTATGTGAGCGAATACCCCTGAGAGTGTTCGCTGGGATGGTATCCAAAGGGCCGTAGTCCAAGATCAAGGCTGCGCCCGACGGCTGCGTCTTAACAAAGCTTTCCTCTTCGACAGCATTTTTGCCCAAAGGGTTTTGAGATGCTGAGACTTTGCGAGACTTTGCATTGTCACCACCTATCCGTACCGCAAAGTCGGATACATAAGCTAAAGATTCAGGAGAAATCTCAATAATTGCATCTGGTGTATCCTCCAGTTTCTTGTAACGATCAGAAAGTTTCGGCAGGTACAGAGAGTGTGGCGTCGGTGTCTTCGAAACAGTCAGTTCAAAGTCCAGTTTCTCATCTTCTCTATTTTTGGACGAAGAACTATTTGCGCTCAAGTTGGAATACGGCGAGGTTGGTGATACTACCAGCTCATGCCAGGTGTTCTTGGGTGTCGTTACTCCGTGCTTGGGTTTTATGGGGCCAGTTGGTGTGATGATGGTTGACGAAGCAGGCACTGAAGATTGCGCAACGTTTTGGAAGACATGAATCGGTAGTGCGTCGAAGAACTCGTGAGCGAGGATGAAAGGGGCTGCTGTATGCTCTATGGATGTTGTTAATCCCATGTCAACCAGGCGAATTGTGTTCAGAGCGTACCTTTTGGTACAAGCCGTATGTCTTCGCACCACTCAATCCTGCAGTCTGGTATATATTTGCATTGTGCACTCAGTCCAATGCTGCTTTTCTTCAGATCCTCGGTGCCGGAAAGCAGCTTTGCTTGTTGTTTCTGCAGGTAAGGTGATGCTTCGACAAGATAAATGGCTTCAATGCTTCTAGTGAAAGCTTTGAAGCTCGAAATAGTCTGTAACACTGTCAGCAATCTCTATATTCTCTTCTCTCGCGAATATATTTACCCTTAGAACATCGTCCATCAACGTTCCTCGACCTGGACCAACCTCAATAATCTGCACCTTTTCTTTCTTTCCCTGGGCCAGCCATTCCGCATACAGCCATATACCAATGAGCTCGCCAAACACTTGACTGATCTCTGGCGATGTCACAAAGTCTCCCTTTGTACCAAATTGATCCTGTCCGCTCGACGTCTGTCTCGTGTAATAACCACCTTCAGGGTGAGTGAGGCATTGTCGCATATACGCCGCTACGGAAATTGGACCAGTTGTCTGGAATCAACGTTAGAACTGCCTTTGTAGTAGATGACGGGCTCATACAGTGATAGCTTCAGCCAGCGTCTTCGCAAGCGGCGTAGACCATTGCCGTTCCGAATCAGGTGATGTAGGAGTGGAAAGCCATCGAGGGGTACATTTCGCTGTTCGGCTCGAGATTGCTTGTGGCCCCGAACTACCGTACCTTGTCGCTGTCTGTAGTAGGTTCAGAGATCTGGTCCTCATGTCGATATGCGTTACCGAAGTTCCATGACGTCGGCGCGTTCGGAACTACAAAAAGTTTAGATCGGAACGCCAATATGAGCGAAGCTATGACCATCATTTAACCTCCCCACGTGCTATCCGTCGATCCAACGCCATCTGCATCAGAATACGCCAGACAGCTCATTGTATAAATTGAACTAGGGAACTCGGGACCTGCACAAACCTTCGTCAACAACCAAACGTCCCAAAGTCCAAGGAACGAGAGTTTATCGAGTAAAAGAGAAAGAACCATGGCATCACGGTGGGCGAATGAAGAAGCAGACAAGGCTGAGGAGGCGCGTCGAAAGAAGGAAAAAGAAGAGAAGAAGCGCCTGAAACTCCAGAAACAGCAAGAGGCGGAGGCAGCATCACAAGCAGCGCAAGAGGCAGAATCCAGACCCACAAAGCGACGAAGATTATCAACAGACAATGATGATGAACAAAACCCGAAGCCAAAAGAAGAACAAGCCGAGAGGAAGCTCTTACAATTTGAAGGCGGAACTTGGGGTCCATGCCGGCATGTCTCAAACTTTGAGACCCTCAACCAGATCGAGGAAGGCTCATACGGCTGGGTATCCAGAGCGCGCGACATTGCCACTGGCTCAGTAGTAGCCCACAAGAAAGTTAAAATGGACTACAATCAAGACGGCTTCCCAATCACCGCGTTACGGGAAATTTCGATCCTGCAACGCTGCAAACACACCAATATCGTCGATCTCCTAGAGGTTTTATCGGGCGACGACCCACAAGAATGTGTCCTGGTCATGGAATTCCTCGAGCATGACCTCAAAACGCTACAAGAAGACATGAATGAGCCCTTTATGGCGAGCGAAGTCAAGACGCTCCTACGGCAGTTGGTTTCCGGCGTTGGGTTTCTGCACGAGAACTTCATTATGCATCGGGATCTAAAGACATCAAATATTCTACTCAACAACCGCGGACAGCTCAAACTCGCTGATTTTGGCATGGCACGGTATATCCCGCCTGCCAATGCGCCTCTGACACAGCTGGTCGTCACACTGTGGTATCGTGCGCCAGAACTCTTGTTAGGTACGAAAGACTACGGGACAGAAGTCGACATGTGGAGCGTAGGCTGTATATTCGGCGAGTTACTTGCAAAAGAACCGCTATTGCAGGGTAAGAACGAAGTCGACGAGCTTTCCCTCATCTTCTCGCTCTGCGGCCTTCCCTCTGAAAAGACCTGGCCACAGTTCTACCGTCTGCCCAATTCCAAATCGCTAAAACTACCACGCGACCATCGCAACGCCCCGGGCTTTAACAGGGCAAAGTTTCCCTTCCTAACAGCACCCGGCATCGAACTTCTGTCTTCGCTGCTATCCCTGAACCCCGACCACAGGCCTACAGCACAAGAAGTTTTGGGACATCCCTACTTCAAAGAGCAGCCGAAACCAAAACCCACCGAAATGTTTCCCACGTTTCCAAGTAAGGCAGGACAGGAAAGGAGGAGGAAGAGGAGTCCAAATGCACCGAAGAGGGGAGAGGCGCCAGGGGGAATGCAGGGCAGTCTGGACTTTAGTAGCATCTTCAAAGGGCGAGAGGAGGAAGAGAAGGGTGCTGGGTTTCAGCTCAAGATGACTTGATGAATCAGGAGATGAACCGAAGTGTATACAAGTGAGGAGGCATTTTCGATACGGGGAACACGAACTCAGTCCGGTTAGGGAAACGGGCCTTCGATTATTGTTTGCCGATATCCTGGCTAAAAGAGTATTCTCCTACGTGACCATGCAGATAGCACCAGACTTTCCCCACAGATAGCAAACAAGGGTTCGCGTGTTCGCGTCCCTCATCTGCGGTCTCGACTCCGACTACGGTCGCTGCCATATGAGCTGTAACTAGGACTTCTCCTTCCCCCGCCTCCACCGCCACGGCCTCCTCTCCTTGGGGCGCTATCCCGCCTGCCGTAGCCTCCTCCCCCGCTTCGTCTTGGTGGTGTTCTGGATAGAGACCGACTATAAGAGGACCGCGACATGCTTCGCCGTGGTGATCGGCTGCGAGATCGAGTGTATGACCGGGGTCGTCCTCCATAGCCACCTCGTCCACCACGACCACCTCCACCCCTTCCCCGACTCCAGTGTCCTCGATCGGGTGACATTCGGCGTGGTGGGGAGCGATAACGCGATGGTCCGTCCATAGGTCGTGGTCTGTACGCGCCAGGCGGACCTCCACCTCTGGGCCCTCTTCCACCGCGTCCGTAACCACCATCGTAGTCCTCGCGCGGTGGTGGGCCTCTACGCGCCGGCGGAGGTGTCTGTGAGAAGCGACGCCGAGGAAGGACAATTGAAACTTGAATCTTCGCTCCGTCTAGTTGTGCGTCGTGCATCTTCGCAATCGCACGTTCGGCATCGTCAATTTCTTCATAGAGGATATAGGCTATTCCGCGATTGGTGTTGACTGTTTCACGATTAGTCCTGCGTCTGTGAAGAGAACGGATGAAACATACAGGTCGGATTCATGGGCATCCTGAGCTCTTTGATGGTACCGTACTTGCCAAATATCTCGCGCACATGATCTTCTTTGACATTCCTGGTCAAGGCTTCTACTACGATCTGCTGGGCCATGAGCAAGCTGCTGGTACAGGAAGGCTGAACCAGAAGCAAACTACACAAGTTGCGCTTAATAAAGTAAACTTGCTTACCTTTGCACTTCTAGGTGCTGGCGACCCATCTCTTGGTGTCGGGCTACGGGTATAGCTCCTTCCTCTTGAACGCGACCTGCTGTCCGGTGTGTAGCTTCTCCGCCCATTGCGCCTTGGCGACTGCGATCTAGGTGACCGCGACCGACTAACTGAACGGGAACGTGTACGCGACCGCGGGGTTACTGAGCGTCGCGGTGAGACTGAATGCGCCGAACGCGTGAGTGATCTCGTACGCGACCTGTCGCGAGAAGGGCTGCGCGTGCGTGAGCGTGCGGGAGACGGAGAACGAGATGGCATGCTTTGGATCGTGGCGCAATTAGAGTCGAGGTCTAGATTTTTTTTCTGCGCTCGCTAGTGTGCATTCATCACTTGGATTCGGTGTTGTTCTGTCCAAGACGCCAAACGCGACGTAACTTTTGGGTAGTTAGCTGTAAGCTTCTGGACGCTCGTCTTGGCGTTGTCACGTGACGAGCGGGAGAAGTCCTAGACCGGCGGCGCAACAACAACAACAGAGACAGCCAGCACAATGGACGTGAGATGACAGTCTTGAAGAAAAAAGGGCTGAACTTGGAGACGAAACCAAAATGCAGTGTGAGGACCCGGATGTTGCGTAGCCCTCAGCAACTATCGTATCAACCCCCGCGGAGCTCGATGTTACGTATCTGCAATCTCAGGTAGAGATTGCCCTTGAATAGGTCAAAAGGCAGCCTGCGTGTTAGACATGTGAGTGACTCTGACTGTTTTGTTTGACGTCTGCTGCTGTTGGACAGTTGGACCGACTGTCAGATTGCCAACACTTTGACCCGCTATCCGTTGTCAACCCCAGAGAGCGGCGGAAACTAGGCGGGTATCGCGGTGGACATAGCTAAATGGGGCGCGCTCACTTCCCTTACGTCTAGGCATCAAGGGCAGTATCGACCCCCACGCGGTGCGCAGCTGCATGATGGCGCAGAAAAACGCGTGACGAGTCGTCAGATTGGAAGCCCAGAGGTTTGCAAGTAGAAATTGGAGGAGTGAATGGCGTCTGTGAGATTTGATCGCGAGAGGCGGGGTCAAAACAGCCCCACTATCAAATCGCAACTTTAGCCCAACAACGCAGCCTTGAACACCCTCACCGCATTTACCTTCTTCCTCTGCTTAGTCAAAAGTACCTGCATCCCTTCGCCGCACCCCTCTTCCACTTTCTCATCACCACAAGCTTCCACAGCACGCACATCAACATCCCGTAAACATGTCCTGGCAAGGTAAGCAACTCACGACGCCGACTCAGAGAGGTGGTAGCTAATACTGGACACAGCATACGTTGACACCAGGTACGCTTTGCCTTGCAACGAGTAACCGTCCACATCTAATGCTCTCATCTAGCCTCGTCGGCACCGGCAACATCGACAAGGCCCTCATCTGCGACGTCGAGGGCGCAACTGCCTGGGCCGCATCCGCCGACTTCTCGGTACGTCGTCCGATCAACACGCGCCAGATGCTGCAAGCGTCTCAGATGCGAGGCTCTGGCAGCACATACACGATGCACTGATGCTGACGGGGTTTAGCTGTCCGCCGAGGAGAGGGCTGCCATCGCCAGGTCCTTCAGCGACAAGTCAGAGCCCAAGAAGGCCATCGCGGAGGGTATCAAGATCAATGGCGTTAAATACATGACCATCGAGGCAGGCGATGACTCGCTCAAGGCCAAGAAGGTACCATACCAGACACAGTTCACCACAGCATAGTATGCAAGTGCTGACAACAACTCCAGGGCAAGGAGGGCATTGTCGCCTACAAGACCGGCCAAGCCGTCATCATCGCCCACCACCCCGACACCATTCAGACCCCCAACGCCTTCAACTCAGTAGTCGAGCTCGGCGAGTACCTGAAGAAGCATGGAATGTAAAGCGCCTTCGATTCGAGACTGTTTGTACTTTAGGGATATTTGCATAACCAGTTGAGGAGCGATGGACGGCATCATGGGCGACTGCTCATGGATATAGATATGATTGACGATGGACGAAATAGCGACATCGAAGGACCCTCTTCGATACAATGACAAACTCAACCCCTAAGGCCAGACTCTTTTTGCCACCTTCTCAGACTAACGCTGTGCTTCACCCCGCCAATCAGGTCGGTCTCGTGTTAAGCTTCAAGTTGCCATCACCAACAGGACGCATGAGCTATAGGTTTCTATAATTGTATGCTTTCTTGTGAAATCGAATCAAGGTGCGAAAAAAAAGTTATGGACCTTGACGAATCATCATGACAAGGGCAGCCATGGCTAAGTTGGCGACTGCAGTGTGGAAAAGGAAGGACTGCACCAAAGGTAAGCACAACTCCCACCCTAAAATGAAACAGCAATCTATAGTCCCCTCATGCCGCCCAATTTCTTTACGACCTTCTCCCCAAATGCTCTCTGTAATTGCGCAGCAACAACTTCCCTCTTCTCATCTGCATCCTCATCGAGGTCAAATGCCACAGGACCCTGAAGACAAGCCGTAATCACACCTTCTACTGTATTACCTAGATGGCTTTTCACGCCGCGAAGATGTTGTGGTTCCTTCTCCAATAATCTCTTCTTAACGCCCCAGGTATCCTTCGGTCGGGCGTTCTCAAGATCAATAGAAAGAAGCTGGTCGATAGTCTTCCAGTAAGCGATTTCCAACAGTACAAGACCGAGCGAGTAGAGGTCAAAGGATTTCTTGTAGGACTCCCGACCGCCGGCGTCCTCACGGTTCTCTTTGTGTTGTACAGAGGGATGGCGATAGATGTCTGCGGCGGGATTTTCAAGAGGGCGCTCAGTCATATCATCGCTAGTAGCTGGGCGAGAGTAGTCGAAGCCACTGATGAAAGGATCCGCGTAGTTGATTTCGCCTTCCATAACGCGGCCGTTGTGAACTTTACCCCCCTTCTTGGGAAATAGTAGGATGTTGGCGGAGCGCAGGCCTTTGTGTAGCCAGTCGACCGCATGTAGACGTTCGACGGTCTCTACAAGCAGGCGCATGAGCGTAATGCGATCTGTCAGTGAAGGTATGTCGTTTCCAGGGGTAGTAATGAGCGCGTGTAGAGATGTAGGCTCGGTATCTATCGAAACAGATGCAGGTTTCTCAAAAACCAAACCAAAACGTCCTTCGTCTTCGTCGATGAAGTAGCCGCGACAGAACGGTGCTCTGAACCTGACTGTCCTGTTGTGCTTACTGAGCAAAGCAGCTAGTTTCTTGACACGAGCATGGATCTTAGCGTCGACTGCACCATCTTGCTGCACAGGACCGGAGGTGTCAGGACTTTTCCATTCGATCCACACAGGAGTTTTCTTGTAGTATGCTTCCGTACGTACCCCCTCATCAATTTCTTGAGGAAACTGAGCACCTTGCCTAGGGCGTACGTCTACATACTGGAGCCTGGTATCGCGGATGTCGTTTGGGAGATCTGGCATATTGATCTCCCGTGCAAAGCGTGATGTGAGGTGTTCGTGGGAGTCTTCGATAGCAAGGTGAATGAAGTTTTGCTGGGCGAGAGCGGCCAGAGGCTGGTTTGAAGCACCGCGAGCTATGACAGCGCCGCTGTCAATTACCCCATCGCAATTGGCGTCGTCCATCTCTAGCAGTGAGTATGATCTTTGGGAGCTGATCTGTTCTAACTGCTGAGACTGGTAGATTTGAACCATATGCGACATAGTCCTGTTCAGCAGGACAATCTGGTCATTAGTGCGTGTCTGCATGTCAATAAGAAGGTCCAGTTGAGCCTTGTCTAGCGCTTCGTGCATCTTGTCGTTGAAGTTGGCCAGTTTCGCAATGAGCGTTTCCATCTTCTGGTGATCGAACGTCGCCCATTTAAGTCTCTTGGGCACATCCTTGAACTGTTGCACAAACTTGAGGGACATCTTGACCAGCTCTTCGGTGGGTGGGAACCGGACGGACTTTACGTTTCCCTCGCTAGAGCCGTTGGTATCGTTCTCGATCAGCCGATCAGAACTTTGCAAGACAAACTCTTCAGCTGCTTCCTCTAGGAGAGGACTCGTGAGCTTCTGGTATTTCTTGTCTAGTCGACCAAACGAGAAGAGAAGCTTTTGCTGCTGCTCCATGATGTTGATGATCAGACCTTTCGACATGTGGTTCAAAACTAGCTTGTCATCTCGATAGTCAAGCTGTACAAGCTTTGCCCAGTTGAGGAGTCGGTGTTCCTCAACCTTGAAGTTAACTAGAAGAGCCTGACAGTCTTTGCGGAGATGACAAGCATCCGCAATCAGTTCGTAACCTGATAAGACATGTTAGGCTTTGTTGGGATGTGGTTGGATATATGTACTGACCTTGGATGCATCCTGCGAACACCTGGAAGAAGAAGGATACGCTTCCAATCGCCAGCTCGGCCATCTTTTCTGTTGATGGATAGGCGATTGCTGTATGGAAGGACCTTAAACAGGACACACGGAGGATTTCACCAGAGAAGAACAGAAAGCAATAAGATGAATACAGTATGTGCGCAGTAGTCCAAGAGTGAGAAGGCTGATGCTCCAGGCTTGTCATTAGGGCTACATGAACATATAGGAGGTCGACATGCAGGCGCGCGCAGCCTGATTTGTGACTAACACTGCCTCCATGGTCTTGAGCTGCAAGCCGTCTGTATGTCCTAGGCTAATCAAATAGTCTGGGCTAGTGAAGTCCGGTCAAGGTGGTAACGCGATGGCGTTTTGCTACGCCTGAGGAAGGCTGCAATTGTGGCTGAGGGGTGTTCTGTTGAGCTCGTCTGGTGGAGGGGAGTCGGGAGTGTGCCTCGAAGGAAGCCGCGGTCCGCACAGCCACGCTAGGAAGCCACGCGAACATGGTTCCTAGTCAGGTGAGCGCGTCGCATACCGTCACCACCAAAGCTGTATGACAGCCAATGGGCCTCTCGCTCCCCGGCAATGTTTCTCGCACATCTCAATCCTTGGTATCGTCCCGAATCAGACTTCGATCGCACGCCCTTTGTCGCTCTATTATTCCGGGCCCCCGTAAAGCTGCTGCTCTACCATTCATACCACCTTCTCGCGTACCTTCGCTCGGCCCCGAAGCCCTTACAGCAACCACCTGTTCGAGTCGTTTGCATCTCTGATACGCACAACCATATACCCGAGGATGTACCGGAAGGCGATCTGCTCATTCATGCCGGGGATATGACAAATGGTGGAAGCGTAGCGGAGATACAGAAACAGATAGACTGGCTGAGTTCACTACCGCATAGAGAGATTGTCGTCGTCAGTGGGAATCACGATACTTTTCTAGACCCAAGGACCCGACCTTCGTTGTCTGAGGAGCAGAGGACAGGGAAGCTGAACTGGAAGAGGGTGCACTACTTGCAGCACCGGCGGTTGAGCCTCACCATCAGGGTCGAGCGTAGGCATGGTGATCAGACGGATGCAACAACACCCCTGCTCGCTGCGGAACAAAACCAGAGACGGATACGGATCTACGGCGCACCACAAATTCCAGCATGCGGACCAATGGACATTCATGCTTTCCAGTACGAACGAGGTCGAGACGCATGGTCAGAAACTGTACCTGAGGATATCGACGTCTTGGTTACACACACACCGCCGAAATATCATCTGGACTTGTCACTACCGACAGGAATCGGCTGTGAGTACCTTTTTGCTGAGGTCAAACGGGTGAAACCTACGTTACATGTCTTCGGCCATGTCCATTGGGGAGCTGGGCGAACTGTAGTGTATTGGGATAAAGCGCATGATGCCTATGTGCAAGGGCTATCGATAAGATCAAAGTGGACGCGAGGCCTGCTAAACCCAAAGCTGTGGTGGAACATCGTCAGGGTCGCATACCGTGGTATAAGAGAGCTTCTGTGGGATCGCGTGTGGGGTGGACAGAGTCCCAACACAATCATGGTCAACGCAGCCCAAACAATTGGAAATACAGGGGAGTTGGGCAATCCCGTCCAGGTTGTCGACATTTAACATGGTCCGTCACAGTATACCCAAAGCAGTCGTAATCGTAATGTATAAACCTCTTGAGCAACACAGCAGTAAGCACTTCATTGTCGGGAAACCTTTTCGAACTAAAAAGGATTCTGTTGATTTCGCTCGACTATCTCGCAGGAGAAGCCAAGATCAACAAGGAGACCAGGCGATTCGCCGTTCCCCGCGACTTTATTTGATTGTGGTCATTAAACCATAAATCGTGCATACCATGCCATGCCATATCCCACCACTGAGCAAACGACTTGCGCACATGCTCAGAGACGACGACCACGGCGACCACCCTTCCTTCTGGTGGAGTCGGAGGGGGTAGGGGTAACGTCCTCGATACGTCCAATGCGCATGCCGGCGCGGGCAAGAGCGCGGAGAGCGGACTGGGCACCGGGGCCGGGGGTCTTGGTGCCGTTACCACCGGTGGCACGGATCTTGACGTGGAGAGCGGTGATACCGAGTTCTGACCAGGTTAGCTTCTACTCTGGCTCATCAATTCCAGGCCGTCTTACCCTTGCAGCGGGCAGCAACATCCTGGGCTGCCAACATGGCGGCGTAGGGAGAGCTCTCGTCACGGTCGGCCTTGACCTTCATGCCCTTTTGTACTCGTTAGTGCGCGTCGCATGCAGCCTTGACGTCTGCACTTACACCGGTGACACGGGAGATGGTTTCGCGGCCAGAGAGATCGGTGATGTGGACGAAGGTATCGTTGAACGAGGCAAAGATGCGGGCAACACCGAAGACAAGCTCACCCTGCGCGGCTGTCAGTTCATCGTCTCTCGTCTTCCAGTGCCTGGTTGTCCACGAACCTCGCGGACCTGGGGTCCGAGTTGGATGTTCTCCTGGGGAGCGCGGGCGACCTTCTGCTTGGGAGGCATGTTGGCGGTTTGAGGGGATTCTTGACGTGACTGGCGGTTCGTAACGCTGGCGGCGATCGTGAGGTCGAACTTTTGGTGGGTGATGAATTTCGCTTGTGTCGGAGGAACGAAACGCCGTGCTTAGCGTGCCAAGGCCGACTACTTTAACTTTTCTCTGGCAGCCGCAAGCGATCTTTAGGTCCTCCATCGCTTCGCCATGGGCTGACTTCCTCCACCTCACTCGCGCACAGGAGCGTGCGACACGACAACAACCATGGACAATCGCAAGAGCGTCGGCATCATCGGCATGGGCGACATGGGCAAGATGTACGCCCGCCGCCTGAGCACAGCTGGATGGAAGTGAGTGCATTCGCGCAACCGATAGCTCGAAGCCCCAGAGTCTTCTGCAAATGGTAAGTCCTGCACCCTCACACGCACCCTTCCCCCGTTATGATGACCGTGAGTGCATTTGGCTCGAGTACGGCGCATGTCCACACTGCTGCCGTCTTGGTTTGCAGTAATTGGGCATGTTGCCGTCCATGATGTGAATTCTCGCTACCTTATTTTATACACCTCTGAACCACAACCAACTATACCGCATTGTTCATTACCATGACGCGAACTTTGCTAACCAGTTGCCTCACAGATCGACTCCTCCCATCGAACACGCTGACATGCTGTCTTTGAAGGGTTCACGCCTGCGATTTGCCGGACAAGTTTGATACATTAGTAGAAGAGTTCCGGGACTTTGTAGGATAGCACTTTTATATATTGTAATGAATAAACGTATGCTGAGACTGCGCCAGTCCAACGTTGAGATCATGCAAAATGGTCATCTCGTGTCTCGCTGCAGCGACTTCATCATCTACAGCGTCGAGGCGAAGAACATCGATGCCGTCGTGAGGACTTTCGGCCCATGTACGCCATCACCTGACATTGAGTCGTGCTACCACTAACTCATTCCTGCGTTCAGCTACCAAGGTTGGCGCCATAGTTGGAGGTCAGACGTCATGCAAAGCCCCGGAGATGGATGCTTTTGACAAGCATCTTCCCAAGGACGTCAGCATCGTGTCGGTGCACTCTCTCCATGGACCCGGTATAGATCCGAAAGGGCAGCCATTGGTCCTCATCAAGTACCGGGCTTCAGACGCCGACTTCGCATTCGTAGAAGACGTCATGTCTTGCCTTGGGTCAAAGCACGTCTATCTCTCTGCCGAGCAGCATGATCGCATTACCGCCGATACGCAAGCTGTTACCCATGCCGCCTTCCTCAGCATGGGGGGCGCATGGTTCGCGAACAACCAGTTTCCGTGGGACAGCTCACGCTATGTTGGTGGTATCGAGAACGTCAAGATGAACATCACCCTCCGCATCTACTCCAACAAGTGGCATGTCTATGCAGGTCTCGCAATTCTCAATCCAGACGCGAAGAAGCAGATTAAACAGTATGCCGAGTCGGTGACCGAGCTGTTCAAGCTTATGCTTGCTGGGCAGCGGGACGAACTCCGTGAACGTGTTCATACTGCACGCAAGGCCGTCTTTGGCGACAATGAGGATGGCAAGAAGCTGCTTCTGCGAGATGATTTGCTTGATCGATTCGCCTTGGGCACAATCCCGGAGAAGAAGCTCAAGAATAACCATCTCAGTCTACTCGCCATGGTAGACTGCTGGTGGAAGCTAGGTATAGTGCCTTACGACCACATGATCTGCTCAACACCTGTAAGTTTATGACTTCCACTCAATTTTCCCTCACACAATCCGCGACTTGTGTTTAATAACACATATACAGCCCTCACGCATGTGGCTCGGCATCACAGAGTATCTCTTCTGCAACCCCACGCTACTCGAAGAGGCCATCGACACGGCCATCGATGACAACACATTCCGCGCCGATGACTTGGAGTTCACCTTCGCCGCCAGGGACTGGAGCTCGCGTGTCAGTCTGGGCAACTTTGATGGCTATCGTGAGAAGTTTGAAGAGATACAAAGATACTTTGAGCCGAGGTTCCCAGAGGCGACCAAGCTGGGCAATGAGATGATCAAGGTCATTTTGCAGAAGACCCAGGATACCTGAATCCATGAGTACTGACCTGAAGTATGCACGGAAGATGTGGTAGATGAATCAATGATAAGCGCTACGACAGTCATGCACTATCATTAGCGAGTGATGGTTCTGAGCTACAGAAACAACATATATCGTATGTGAGCTCTGGTCTCCCCTACCTAGCAGCAACTCCTTGCACTTGAAACTACGCTTGTGGGTATCATGCAGTGCCATATTATCAAGTTCTTTCGCTTCTACCTCCTTGATTCATCTCCAGAATCGAACTCGGTGCTTTCACCTATATCGCAAATTCCGAAGCCTTCCTTGCCCCCCTTTATGCCCTTCCATTTACAAGCCTCCTGCAACTCTTTCGGTGGTGCCATGACCTCTTCCTCGGTCAATACCCACGTACCCCAATGCATTCCCAGCGCCCTCTTACATTTCGTGTCTGCGAATATGTTGACAGCGTCTTTGGGACTAGCATGTACGTTGCTGAACATCCAGCGGGGTTGGTAGGCGCCAATGGGAATTAGACCAAGGTCGAAGGGGCCGCGGTGTTGACCGATTTGAGAAAATGCCGGGCATGTGGGTAGGTGAGAGTAGGCGGCCGAGTAGTCATCTTCAGTCGCGGGAATGCTGGACGGCACCGTGCGGTAACCTGTGTCGCTGTAGAGATGTTAGTATAAGCAGGCAAGAAATGAAGTAGACATACCCAGCAAAGTAAACCTTTGCACCACCGGATTCCACACTCCAGCTCGCCCAAAGCGTCTTGACCTTGTCGAACGGTGTCCTCGCACTGATATGCTGGCAAGGCAGCGCACCAATTGTTGCCTTTATGTTACCATTTCCCCCCACGTCTTGGGACACCACAGAAACAGAACCTGCCCTGTTACCCTTTTGCGACACGTCCTCCAGGTTGACATCCCTGCTCTCCCACCAATCCAACTCTGTGACTTTTGTAACTCCGCTCTTCTCAAACCACGCCTTGTTGCCCAGTGGCGCGAAGAAATGCGCCTCAGGGAACTTCTTTTGTAGGCGCTGGATCGTTGGATAGCTGAGGTGGTCATAGTGATTGTGGCTTATGACTACTGCGTCGACGATTGGTAGGTCTTCAATCTCGCAGGGAGGAGGTGTGTAGCGTTTTAGGCTCTTGATGGTAATGGGCGCGCAACAGTCTTCGAAGACAGGATCAAAAAGGACGCGGAAGCCGCCTGGGAACTCGATATAGTAGCATGCGTGCCCAAGCCATGTTGCACGTAACTTTGGCGTCTGTCGCGAGGGAAGGAATTCTGGTGTGCGGATTGGCACAGTTGGAGGCGATGTGTCTGGGGTGTTGGCTTGACCCGTAATTTTGCGCCTACGATGGAGTGTCAGCCTGCAGCTGTAGCATTTCTAGAATACCAAAGAGTGGACTTACCAAATCATACCCTTGACCAGCAGCTCCCAAGGACTTATCTCAACATAGCTATCCCACGGATTGGTGAACCCCTTACCGCCTTTCAGATGATGCCTCTTTTCATCCGCTTCCTCCGGTTTAGCAGCAATCTGTGTCGGATTGCTTACCACAGCATAGAGGCCTGCACCGATACTCGCACCACCTATTGAGCTCATTGTGACCGTGGTACCAAAGTGTGGTGTCTGCCCGAAGCTCTGGTGTTTCCCAAGTTTCCGGTTGTTCCGTAATTCACTGAACAAACGGCGTATGACACGAGAAGAGGGCGTCAGGCGCGACATTAGATATATAGGTTCGCCTGAGTCAGCTCAGACGGCAAGACGCAGGAGCTCTCCGAGCAGCGAGAGAGTATTGTCATGCGCATCCACGTCCGGTTGCGACAGCCACAATACCCTTTGAGTAAAAGTTGCGCCAGACGGAGATAACCGCTGTTTTGGCGTGCATTCAAGTCCAAACATAATCGAGCCTCTGTGGGCACTTCGTAGAATTTGTGCGATCATAATACGCACCACTGCGCGGCCGAATCGACCTGGCACGGTGCTTCGTCCGTCTTACTGGTACCCAGAGTAGGCGTTTGGGGCGCGGGGCTGCTGCTTAACTCCGCAGAGCCAGCGCGTGGTATGCGCGGCAGCCATGCGATAGACAAGACGAGCTCACAACAGTTGTAAGTGAGTACGTTTCGCGCAAGAAAAGAATGCAGTGTAACAAGAACAAGCTATGGGCATGGAACTTGCGAGAGCAAGCGCGTTATTGTAGAAGCTCGAGCCGATCATGCGATGACAATACCCACGAACACACAGCTCAGGAGGCGTTACTTTCACGATTCCGGTGCGAAGGAGGCATAATTGATATAATGCGATAGAAATGAACACCTATATAAATACGTATTTTCGACCAAGGAATAATAGGTGAATTGTATAGTGGATTCGGTTTGCACTACCAAAGCCCTGACAGCTTCCTCAGAGACAGCACAATATGTTATAACAGACATCGAGGTTTCTCTCTATATATGCTACAGATCTAGCACCAGTAGCATCGTTTCGAGGACGCCACAGCATTAATGCGATAGCTTGGACCGTTGAAGCTCGTGTTGCCTGCATAACCACATTTAATACGTAGAGAAGAATCACATGCATCAAACAGCTTCCAACTTTCCAATAGAACTACAGTCATTCCCGATAATTGGTACCATGACCACTCGCGCACTCCGGGTTCAGCTGATGCTCGTCTAGGCTGACCGCTTGCATGTAAGACGGTCTTGCCCGTGCCAGAGTGGAGCATAAACCCCAGAGGAATGGCCATGGGGACCAGCAACTGGAATGTGGCAATTATACCGAATATCGCTAATGGACGCCACGGACTGAAATCTGTCAACTTGCCATGTAAGGCAACAATGCCGCGGGGTTGTATCTTGACTAGAAACAAGGTATCACCGGAATCGAATCTAATACTCCAAGTATATCTTCTTCATCGCGATCACATACCTGTAAGTCCTGCGAACAAACCATGTGTACTTTTGAGTCAAAATGGTCAACTCGACGTTTATCGTGCCTTGTGATCTAGTCTGACAGACTGTCACCTAACGCGTGAGCTGTATGTCCAAGACGTTGCGCATAATATGCCCCCTTCCAAAAAGAATGCGAGGTCGAGTAATCTGCTGCCTGTTGTTGGGACGAGATCTCCGGAACGACAGGGCATCCTGATCGGATGGCGTTGAGACAGAGGGCAACGAACAAGGCTGTCGCCAGGGTGGGCTGGAGTAGCTGAAACAACAAGTTGTATTCGATGTAACTACAGTGGTTATCATCGCAGTGCTGCTCAAACGAATTGAACGGAATTTACTCACAAGCAGGACTGATCATTTTACTAAATACAGTACGGGGACAATGATCACCAGGTGAAGTGGAGTTTGATTCGTCGTTTCCTGTGCGAGTGTATCGCTTTTCTAGGATGTTTTTTTTCGCATTCTGGTGGTATCCCCAATATCAGGATATCTCGTTGTATCGCAGTTATACACTAAACAAATCTTCCCTCCCGTAGCCCAAAACAATGCCGATACAGAAACCAGGTAAAGCAAGAGGTATTTTTTTCCGCTGCTCCAAAAGAAATAAAGCGAATCCCATCGCTGATCTTGTGCCATTAATTACAACCCGACTACAGCGGAAGGCGAGGATCCAGGAAAGAAGTCGTGAACGTAACAAGCGGCCTTCCAGTGGTGGCATGACTATGGTCGCTGCCAAAGGGTTGGTCGCATGGGGTGACTCCGCATGCTGGAAGCGAAAGCCGACTCCTGAGAAGTGAAATCCGTAAACCAAGAAAGAGCAACCGCCGTAAACATTGAGGCAGCGCTAGAGAAACGAACATCGTAAAGGCGCGATATGACACCTGAATGAAAAGCAGGAACGCCGTAACCCACAATTTCGCTGACATGCTCCTATTAGACCATGGGCAAACCAAAGTCTAAAACGTGATACCGGTGATAACAAGGAAAGAGTGATGGAAAGGGAAAGGAAAGGAAACCAGTGAAATCTATCATGCAAGATGATCGCAAGCCTTGTGCGTTTTCGTGAGATCCGGAGGCACACCAATATGCTTGCAGATGGCTGAGGGAACGAGGCAGTTGCGCCTTGACAAGGTCCGGTAGTCTAGGCTTGAGGAAATCGAAGTAGCCAAACGTATCCAGTGGTCGGAACTGGGTAGGCTCAGGAAGGCCATGGTACTTCGCGAAACAGAAGAGTAACTTTTGAACATATGAAGCGCTGAAATAGGGTGTCGAATATGTATTCGTGGAAGGTCAAGTGGACGATGTCGCCATGTGCTCGGCCGATGAGGAGCAGATGATTAGACGGTAACAGCCTGGGGACCGTAACCAGGTGCCATGTAGTAGGGCGGGTGCCTCTGGACGCAGTAGGCGCATCCGCAGCTGAGACCATGCTGGTTCCAAGCCGACGGGGTGTACTGTGTGGAGTAGGCGGGTGGGCCGTAGTTGGACGGTTGCTGGAGCCCTTGCGCAGGGGCGGGCTGAGACAGGGGAGGGAAACCGAACATGGTGCGACGCGAGTAACCTTCGGCCGGAGCCCAAGTTCCCGTTGTGCCATAGTACTCTGGGGTAGTCGGGCCCGTGGTGGGTGCTGACGCAGGAGAGTGCTCGCTAGCGGACCGCCATGGGTCGTACTGCGAGTAGGTTGGAGGGTTGTAGGCCGACTGGGCCGACTTGGGTACATAGTCGTACGGGGGAGTGTAGGCCTGCTGCATCGGTAGAGGAGGGAGCGGCTTGTTGGGGTTGAACGAGCGTCGCTGTACCGACGTATCGATGGGGCTAAGCTTGTTACTACGGCCGGAACGCGCAGCAGCGGTGTTCTGGTAATCCTTCCAGTGCTCTGACCACGATGTCCAGCCGTGTTGCTCCGTAGGATCGCGGTGAAGCCTGAACTTGATGGCTACAAGCCACTCGAGCTCAAGCTCGTTCAGCTCGTGAACCTGAATGCCGCTGACCTCAGACCAGGAACGGTTAATGAAGGTGTTGTCGTCCAGGAACTTGCTGCCAAGCACTAGTGCGATAGTGAGGAGACGGAACAGGTGGGTGTCGGTCTTGGGCTCGTGAGCTAGCATGGGCATCCTGCTGGACAGATAGTACATGCTGAGCAGGATGGTGGCCGAGGGCAGACGCGTGGCGCAGAGGACCTGGTGTACCCACTTGCGGAAGGACGAAGGCATCATGCGACCGGGCGTGATGAGTCGTAGGGCTGTCTCGCAGACGAAGTCGGTCATGACGTCCATGTCGTAATCCAGCTTCGCCGATACACCGCCAACGGGCTTCTCTTCCTTGGCCGGCTGGTTCATTCGCTGGTTGTACTCGTGCACGCGCTGCTGTTGCATAGCCGCCTCTGCCATGGAGTGGCCGGACTGTGCGCGCATGGGTGGCAGTGTGGTTGCGCCCATGGCATCGTAGAATGAGCTCGCGGGTGGAAGGCTGGGAGGCGCATTGCTCAGGTAGGTGCCGGCCTGCGGGTACATGGGTGGCATGGCGATGGCCAGCTGACCGTAGCGGTCTGCGAAGTCGTAACCATCATCTTGCTGCCGGATCGTAGGGCCAGCGTACGCGGGCTGCTGCGGTGGGTATGATGCGCCACAGGCAGAGTGGTAGCTGGGGACGAACTCCTGGGGAGAGAGCCGCGGCATGTTATGCCGGGGGTAGAAGGAGGGCATGATGGTGTTGGACCGCCGCAGAGAGAAGACTGGCGAGGCTCCTGGTGCAGTGTTAGCGATGAGTTGTTGTGGAGTTGAGGGAGAGTCTGGTAGCGAGCAGTGTCGCTAGCAGAATCTGTTGGTGGTGACGTACAGTCTTCTCGTTCACGCCGCCTCTAGAGTAGCCTACGGACCCTCTAGAAAGATGTGCTCATTCAAGGAAAAGTGTCGCCTGGGAGGTGTTTGGTGCGTGGTAGCAATGTGTCGCGCTGCGGGTGCTTGTTGCGCGGAGGCGACGGGAGGGCAGAGAAGGGGCGAGAAGGGAAGCGAAGTGTGCGTCGACAGGTGCAGTGCAGCTCGAGGGTGATGGAGCACAGGCAGGCCGGGGCTAAGTCAATAGATCCGGCGACGCGAGGTCGTTGTTGTTGATGATGTCGCGGAGAGTCGAGGTCCCTGGAGACTGGCGGGAAAAGAAAAGCAGGTTGAAACGGAGCGCGATTAGACAGTACAGGCCAGAACCAGAGCCGGGGAGTGCACACGCAGCCTGTGTTCAGGTGGCGGAGGTGACGAGGCGTTGGGTGTCAGAGCCAGACGGACAGGTCTACCCGTGAGTGTGCAGCACTGCTCGTTTGCACAGCCAGCGAGACAGAGCAAGCGTCGGGTGATGGTGGTGGGCGGGCTGGGGATGCCGGACAGCCGAGATTGGAAGCGCACGTCCGTTGGGGGGGCTTGGGGACTGTGTCGCAACGAGCAACGCCTGCGACGAAGACAGGACGCGGGAGATGGGGGAGACGGGAGGGGGGAGGGGAGGACGAGGAGGATGAGAGGGTGAGGATGGGGAGAGCGAGCAGAAGGCGGTGATGTGGGTGTACTGTGTCCGACCACACACCGTTAGCGAGGCCTCCTAGCAGCGAAGGGGCTCTCTGGCAATGGCGAGCCAGCAAGACCGTCTTGATCCGAAGGCCGCACCTGCAATAATGGTTCATTACCTGACCCTCTATCCACTCATGTGCTATGAAAACTCTGCCTCTTGCAGTTAGTGGGTCACAAACGTCGACTCCCAGCCCGCGTTTTTGCGGTGACTGCCACTCATGACTCTCGACGCAGGAGCGCTGCAGTGCTGGTGCACAAATCGAGCGCCTTCATGCGTCCCCAGCCTGTCCAGGCCAATGAACGCACCCAGGGACCACCCTCTGCACCCGCGAGGGGAGTGAGCCACGTATCGCCTGTCGCCTCTCTCCTGCAACCCGGCTTGCCGTCTGCTTCTGGTGCGCCTGCAGTAGCGGCCTTGGTGGTCCGCTGCGCCTTCATGAGCAGCTGTCATCTGAGCGCCTTGGGTTGTGAACAGTGCTTCAGCGCCTTATGAATCTGTACACGACACAATTTGCACTGGCCGACAATTCTCCCCGTGCTCAACGCCTACCGCTAGCACCTCTCCGTCTTGTTTTGTTTTGGGTAGATAGTGCTGCTGCTTCATGTGTCGTGGTGGGCATGGCAATGCGCCGGGCCCAAGAATAGCACGGCCACCGCGCACTTCACCATCGACTCGGACCCGTTCGCACTGCGAAAATTGTGCCGCGGCCGTTGAGTGCTCCTGCGACGTCTGGCCCCAAAGAGTCAGACCTACAGCATCCGCCGGCGGGGCCATGTCCTACCACGATGATGAGGGGGGGGTCTCGCGATCAGCGCGGCTTATGCAAATCGATCCCAAATCTGAACACCACTGTAGCGTGGCAGCGACAACGTCGGCGGCGAAACCGGAATGCCTTGCGTCTGTCGGCGGGCGTCATCAACCTCCCCGTCGCCAAATTGCTGCTCGTGCAATCGTCACTCGCAACCCAAGCGCTCGGCGCCCCTCTCTGGGCTCGGTGCTATATCGTAAGCAGGTGCCCACCGCATGCACCTGGGATGCATGTGAGGAAGTTCGAGCTTTTGAGGCCAGCACTTTCTCCACTCACACAGTCTAACATCTTTTGCTGACCAGTTCCTCGGCCTCGGATTGGCCCCTGAGCCCATCAATGTCCGTGGTGACGCTTGCAGCCCTTTACCGTGACTTTCCATCAGGCACCAGAAATATCCCGTCCGTCACACTTGTGACTTTACTATCCCACGCCAAAGCCATCATTTGCCTGCCGTGGCGTCGAGTGCCATGTCGTCAACGATAAAATCTGACTGCAGTTTACGTCAGGGGATGCGGTGAGGGCGAACGCTATGGGCTGAAGAAGAATGAAAAAAACATGTGCCAGCAAGGAGACGCATGCAGCACATGATTGGCGGGCAACGATGCAGACGCGAAAATTGATCAAAGTAGCTTAGTGCGCATAAACACGTGTTCTGCTCATAAGCCGTCAACCCGTGCAGACGAGGCTCCAAGGCCACTGCTTGTAGTAACATTGCGGCCAGGCTTCATAGTAGAGACTACGTGACCACTGTCAGTCTCAACGATAGCCTTGCTTACTTGGGTCCCTTCGCGATGATGCGCAGGCGTTTTGGGCTCACTCAACGCCCAACGCGTTCGATATGCGCTGGCATGCAATGCAGCTAATCCACATCGCATGACGCCGACAAGGACACCATAGTTACGAGCACACAATGTCAAGATTGCCAGTTTGAACCAAGTAGAAGATGGCGCAGTGACTGCGTAGTTCATTCAGATTCCATGCGTTTCGCACGTAGACTCGTAAGACGACCATATACTTAGGTCCAGGATCCCAAACGCCAATGTAAATGCTGATTCCGTGGTATATCCCAAAAGCTTTTCACGCGCCAAACCAGAGACGAAAACCAAGAACTTCGACCAGTCGACGATCTAGTTCATCTGCCTAATCAAATCGTTGATCTTCTCTTCCCGGTTGCCCAAGTCACCACCTTCGATGAAGTGCTTGAACTTCCTCTTACGGAAGCCGCCAGTAGGGCTGTTCAGCTTGAACGGCCAGAGGAAATTCGAAGCCGCCTTGAAGTTTGGCCCAACAGTGCAGATCTCGTGGATGAGATCCTCCATACAGATCATGCCGTATTTACCCAGGTTCTCTTCGATGATTTCGTTGTCGGTCAGAGGGAGTCGTTGCTTGTCAACCTTGCCATAGCCACGCTCTGCACATGAGTTAGTGTCCGACAATGACATTGAGCTTGGGTCGAAACTTACTGTAAATGAGCTCACGAACCGACTTTTGGTTTGGGTAGCCGTAAGCAACGAACGGCTCAACAATCTTCAGCATCTCCATGGTCGCCTTGGTCAGCTTGATGAAAACGCCGTTGTTGATCTGGAGGAGCCGGAGGAGCTGCAGTGTCTTGCGCTTTTTAGGGTCAATCTTGTTGATACCCTTTATCCGAACGACGAAGGCAAGTTTTGGCTCGGCAGGGACGTAGAGGCTTTCGCTCTTCTTGGCTTCGCGCGACATGCGCACCCGCTCACGCTCAGCATCGCGGTACTCCTTCACATACTTCTCAGCCCTTGTGAAGATGACCTCGCGCTTCTTCTTATTCTTGTCTGTCTCATGTCAGCGCTGTTTACAACAGTATGGCATGCCATGACCTCCAAAGAGGGCGATTGCATCATTCCCGAAAGATGGTTAACAGTTCGACAACATTGACCGTAGTCTAGCCGATAGTGTGGTTGTTATAATCATCGTAATCGCCCTCCTGGAGTCGTTCACAGCATGTGGGGTTGGCCGTACCTCGCTTTTCGCGTGTTGCGATCGCACGCTCCTCGCGGGCCTTCTCTTGAGACTTCCTCTTCTTGAGGAGGTTCTCAGGCACGAGAGTGACCTCGCTTTGTGTGGGAACAGTTCTGCAAGGCGCGCGTTAGCTTTGGAATATGCGTGCGGTGTAGGGACAACTTACGACTTCGACGACATGTTGAAGTGGTGTTCGAGAAATTCGTCGGAAGCTCAATTTTTGCCAGACCCTTAGCGCCTACGCTAGCCTTTCTGCCCCAAGCGTCAACGCCAAGATGCTGGGGTCCCACATAAGCTGCGCCCTGCGGCCGAGGTCTGGAAAACCGTACTGCAATCCCGTCTCCTTCTCGCAATGAGCATGTACCTCACAGCTTGTGTGTTTTGCAATGGCCATATTGTGATGCGGCAGCAAAAGTGCGAGGTGTCTATTGAGAAGTCTCCTGCATTACGATTCTCGGATAAAGAAGTTGGCATATCGAGTATCGATGCATTCACATGCACCGGAACTGTCTCTGTGTCGCTGGCGAGCTTTGGTGGCATACAAGGTCATGTCGCTTGCTTGCAGCTTGAATCTTTTGCAGCGATCCTTCCAATCATCTCGGACTCTGAAGGTTCCTTCAACAGCGAGCAACAGCAACTCGGGACAACTGCAAGCTCCAGGCGATACGCCTCTGTTTAGGCCTTCGATAGGCAGCTTCTCTAAGTCCGAAAGAAAAGTGCTTATCCATAAACGGCTTTCCTTTAGCCGCTTACTTGGAGAGAGAACAAAATTCTGCTGTCACGATAGCGAACTATTGAGCATGTCAGGTGAGATGCTTCGTGGTTTGGCTACTTCATCATTAACATGGTCGTTTAAAATGTCGTGTTCTTTTCCTATGAGTTTATTCTAGAAGACTGGTTACCTAGGTATACAGAGAAAGATTTGTATACTGAATCCTCCCTACAACACACCCAGGCGACAACTCAAGACTCTAATCTAGAGATCTGCGTACAGCCCTGCAAAGTCATCAGAAGTACATCCCATACCACGAGACATTTTTAGTGGACTGACCTAATCCTACTATTCATGTCGCGAATAATCGCAAAGTGACCACTATGGGCCACAAAGACAATTTGAGTTAGTTCTTCAACATCAGTATGTGGACACTGGCTCATTTACCATCATGCCTAGGTGTCATGTCCTGTGGCCTACAAGGAGAGCATTTGCACCATAGTTCTCTTCACTGCCATTGGAAATTCCACAACATCATGAAAAAGCTCCTCTTTTCACGTTCTTTTGCCAGTAATCTCAATACAAAATAACTCCGCAGACCAAAGCCATGTCGCTACCACGAGGAGTTCATTGAGCAGTAGCCTCCTTCTGTTTATAAATCCCATGTCACTACTGCACTTGCCTCAGGCCAATCCACTCTTTTCACCCCCTGATCCCGTGGTTCACGAGCAAAGCTCCACAAGACGATATTTCTCACCCGTGAGCGTGGTCTAGACCTGTCTGAACCCTCAGATCGTTCGTTTCAAAATGACGGAAGTCGGCCTTGCGCCACACTACATGTCATGCCGTCTCGTTTCGTTTGACGATCCCCAGTACCCACATGTTTCGTACCATGCTTTACTCGCTCCCAAGCTGTGTTAATGTTAGCTCGAGGTGATTAGCCGTAGCGTCATACATGCTATCGGATGCATCTCGTTGTGTCATTAGAAAAGGTCTGACAGAGGTTTTGTAGTTATAGTTGGGCTCATATAAGGAATGTCTTTGTGCGGAACTTGAGGCCAGCCCAACGACTCTGTAGGGTGCAAGATGTTATAACATTGCTTTTTATGAAAAGCATAGGAATTGTACATTGAGGAGGATATCATAAATGCATCATCCTACTCGGATCTTGTTCCCGGAACGCCATGCTGAATGAAACGCCAATTCCGAGGCATGAACACGCCACCCCATGATGCCGATGATCTCAACGATGATGAAAAGACAACCGAAGAATTCGTGTATGTGAAAGTCGTGATACAAGTGTGATGGGCGAATAGCAAGGTCCACCATGCTGGCGTATACCCCACCTCGTCTTTTTCATAATCTGGGTACATTTCCTTTAGGGCAGAAAATGCGAATAGTGGCCTGGGACCCTCTGCCTGCACTTCTCGCAGTCTTCCCGATAACCCATGCTGAAACGGCCCATACCCGTGAGTGCACCGCTTCGTTTCCTTCCCCGAGGTGTTGATGGTGGAGCCAGTGTCGGAGAAGACTCGGTGTCCATTTGATCGGCCGTACTGGTGTGCGAGAAACTAAGTCGCGATAGCTGGGACTGGGTGAGTGCAGTCGGCGTGTCTGGAATATCCTCGTCCTCTGAGATGGGCGACGGCATACGTCTGCTCCGATCGTCATCCGTGTGCTGCCCTGGTCCCTTCCAGGCTGGTGAAGGCACCTGCACCGAAGGTAGGTGCGGGTTGTTCATAGCCATGCCACCTGCTGAGCCACTCATAGGATATCCTAATCCGTTCATCCCTCCTCTCTTAAACGTAGGATGTATGGGTGTAGGTATGCGAGCATTATTGTTGATGGTATCTGAGTTGAATAAAGACGGTTGGAGCATAGCCGGTCGCATGAAGTTGTTGCCAAAGGAGTTGAAGGCGGGCGAATCTGGTGGCTGGCTCCGAACGTCCGTTTCGTCGTCGTCCATATCCATATCCATGTCTGTGCCGCTTGACTCTCTCGATATACGAACAGGACCACCATATATCGAATCTGGCGAGTAGGCTCCTCTGTGTTCTGATTTTGCTGGCGTCATTGATCGGATGTCCGTGAACAATCGTGGAGGAGACGGCATGTGCGAGCCCCGGTGGGGTAGGTTCGAAAGTATTTGGGGATGGAGTTGGCCATGGCTGACCATTTCGTGGTTCTCCGGTCGGCACTTCTATGGTATGATTAGCCAAACCCAACAAGAACGTATTGCTGACGTACCTTGGGGTACCTGTCCTCATCAAAATCCGAGTCTGAATCATCGTCCCGGCCTCGCTTCCTGGCCATCATCTGAAACATGGACATGGTGATTTTGGGAAACGAGTGATCCTTATGTAGCCGCGTTCAACGCGTTGATGGATTCAGACAAGACGGTTCTTGTGGTGAATGGAGCGCTCGAGAAGGACGTAGCTGGAGAATCGGCACAGCGGTCGAAGGTCCCTGATAGATATGTTTGGAGGCAAGTGGGCGAGGGGTTGATATGACTATCAGGGGCGCTGTTTCAGGTCGCATGAAAAGAACCCTGGCTTGAGTAGTGGAGTCGCGCGCCTCTAATGGCAGAGAGACTGTGTGGGGGGCACCTTCTCCTTGGTTGCCGGAAGTTGGTAAGCCGTCGGTTGCATGCGGAGCGTCTGAGTGGTAGTAGCGATGATGTCGACGGTGTTGTGGCTTAGCGTGGCGGAGTAGTGAATTGGCATCTGAGGTCAAGCCTTGGAATCGCCGAACCTTGGAAGCCAGGCACGGCATCACGTGGGCTGCGTATATGCATGTTCAAGGAGAAGTGAAGTGTTTTTCTACATGCGAGGGCGCCGGTCGCAGGAGGCGTGTTTGCGCGCAGCCACGTCGCAGGTCGCAAGCTGAATACGGGCCCCCCGAGAAGAGAAGGGAGGGGATGATGTGGGTAGTCACTGGGAGGGACGAGGGATGATTAGAGTTGCAGCTTGGGTCAACGAGTGCCGCCGACGCGATGCTCGAGTCTTCCAACACAAAGAGGGTCATCTTCACGCCGTCGTCAGGTTCCAGCAAAGCAACATGCATCAACCAACAGGAACGTGGCTGATCCAGCACAGTAACAAGCTTGGCGCACCTGCATGTGCAAAGCTCCGGCGGCGGTGTATCGATAACTCGGGGGACCCAGAACGAACCATCAGCCCCACCTTACCCTAAAGTTTCGCAGCCACACCCAAATAATTTGATAGCATATGACTGTACCTGCTACGCGCTCACGGTGTATTTTACCTACAGCCTTCGCCGACCTCGGACCTGCGCCTGCATACATCATCTGCACACTCGCCAGGACAAACAATTGCACACCTGGCTCGCCTGATTTCTTGACTCAAGACACACACAACACGCCCTGCACTACTTGGCACTTGTATATTCACCTTCGTCGGTGCCACAGTCGGAGTAAGACTGACCGCGTCGCTTAAGCATCCTGTACGTCGAAGCAACATGACTCTTCCTGTTTCAGCTGAGAAGGCGCACGCTAACACATACATACATATAAAGAGAGAGAGAGATTGCTACCGCCATGGCTCCTGCTACAACAGAAACACCCGACATGTCTTCCGTCAATGACTCTACCAACCCAAGCGACGACGTGCGCGGTACATCTCCACGTGCGCTCAATTCTCGATGCGAGTACTAACATGGCTGTCTAGTCCTTGGTTACGACCCATTGATCCCGCCTCAACTTCTCGCGTCCGAGATCCCCATTCCAGCACACGCCGAGAAGACTGTCCTTCAGGGTCGCAAAGAAGCCGCCAGCATCATCACACAAAAGGATGACCGACTCCTCGTCATGGTAGGGCCGTGCTCGCTACACGACCCAGAGCTGGCCCTCGAGTACTGCCAGCGCCTCAAGGCTCTTGCCGACAAGCTTCAAGACAACCTCTGCATCATCATGCGCGCCTACCTCGAGAAACCACGCACAACCGTCGGCTGGAAAGGGCTGATCAACGACCCAGACATCGATGAGAGCTACAAGATCAACAAGGGTCTGAGGGTGTCGCGCAAGTTGTTCGTAGACCTCACATCCGCAGGCATGCCCATTGCGTCTGAGATGCTTGACACCATCTCCCCACAGTTCCTCGCAGACCTCATCTCCCTTGGTGCCATTGGTGCGCGAACGACTGAGTCGCAATTGCACCGTGAGCTGGCCTCCGGCCTCTCTTTCCCCATTGGTTTCAAGAACGGTACTGATGGAGGCCTGACCGTTGCGGTGGATGCAATTGGTGCGGCCGCTGCTAAGCACCACTTCATGGGTGTTACGAAGCAAGGTCTCGCTGCTATCACCAGGACGGCAGGTAATGAACACTGCTTCGTCATTCTCCGTGGTGGAACCAAGGGTACCAACTACGACAAGGACAGCATCAAAGCTGCGAGGGAAGCTCTGAAGAAAAAGGGTCTCCCCGAGGTCATGATGGTTGATTGCTCACACGGTACGTTCTACAGCCCAGCAACGATCACAGAGCGATAGACACTAACTTTCCACAGGCAACTCCAACAAGAACCACCGCAACCAGCCCCTCGTAGCCAAGGACATTGCCGACCAAATCCGCAACGGCGAGACTGGCATCGTCGGTGTCATGATTGAGTCCAACATCAACGAAGGCAACCAGAAGGTCCCGCCTGAGGGCCCCAGCGGTCTGAAGAAGGGTGTCTCCATCACCGATGCTTGCATTGATTGGGAGAGCACCGTCGACACTCTGGAGAACCTTGCGTCTGCCGTCGCTGAGAGGCGGGCCAACAAGACCACGTCTAACGGTGTACACTAAAGATCTGCATTGAGATGAGCATTGGTTGAGACCATGTGTATAGTATGGGGGCATCTGGCGTTGGGAAAAGTTTAGAGAGAAAAGGGACATGGGTGAGACGATAGGGACTGATTTACGATCAATTTATGAAATAAATGATGGAACCAACCAAGTTTCTACGCATCAGCAAAGTGGTGACAAGAGTCCAACGCCTGACGTCTCATGGGTATCTTGGTCTTAATGCTATAGTCTCTCGGCCCACGCCTTCACTCTTCTTCACCCTCTTCCCCTTCCTCCTCCACGTCTCTATTCTGCGTGGTGCGCCGATTGCCGCCCGTGCTCGCTCTCCCACCTGTCGCATAATCCGCTCGCTCTCCCACCCACACATCCCCTGAACAGTCTGTCCTACACCGGGGGCATGTTCGGTTACCTCTTCTGCTGCTATAGAAATGGTTTGCGCACGCATCGTGCCATCTGACGCCACACTCTCGATTATTGCACCGTATGCCAGATGTGACAATCTCTCTGCATCCCTCACAGTCCCTGATCCTAATGACTTCGCGCCCATCTTCGTTTTCCTCGGCAGACTCATTGTACGTCTCCTTGAGGTAAGCACGCAACTCCATGAGTGCGCGTGGGGCAAGGGAATAGTAACCCTTTTTTGACTTTTGGAAAAATGCTTCGTTGACAAGAGTTTCTAGGACGAGATCGGCTTCCGCAATCGAGATGCTTGTATCGGCGTTGGCCTGTGAATCTTCCGCTTCGCCATTGATATGACTTTGTCTGCTGGCTGCCTGACTTTGCCTGTTCCTGCGCGAAATGCGGGCGAGCTGCGAGGCTTCGGTCTGTTTGATAGCCATGACTTCGCGGATGTTCGTGTTGTTGGTTTCGAACATGTGGTCAAGGACGCGTCTTATGTAGCCGATTTCGTTTGCGGAGAAAGTGGTGGCGAGTTGAGTAACGGCATCGCTGGCGTTGTTGACAAGGGCATAGATGCTGTCTCTGCTCTCCTGATCGCGGGTGGATCGGATTTCGTAGTCGAAGGCTTCGATTTTGGCATTGATAGTCTGGATAGTGGAGGTGATGTAGGGTTGAGTCACGTCGCCTTCTGTCCATGGGCGCTCAGGGTCTATCGCGGCTGTCAGCATATGGAGCCAATTGGAGACTCTGAAACAAACTGTATGCCGTCATCACATGAGCGAGGATGACTTTCATTTGGTCTACTGTAAGGACGCTGTGCGTTTGGAAGGCTTGCAGAAACGCGCGATGGATCGAGCTGTAGCCCTCATCTTCGACAGGAGCGCGTACAAAGGGCGACCCTTCACGGGACATTTTGGCGTGAGATTGAATGCGAGTGACTCGAGAAGGAGGGAACTCTGACAGGGCGACAGCGGTATGGTAGAGCGTGGAGAAGGTGTATTTACGCGATCGTGGGGGATTCCACAAACGCGATAACGCGAAAGCACGTGTTCTTCATTCCAGCTGCATGGCCTCGCCCGTCGTGATTATACGACAACGCTACAAGATTAGTACGACCGGGTATCAACAGAGAGCACCTGGGTATGCCTGAAGAGCTCCATAGACTCATGCGACGAACATCGGCATCAATTGAGAGAAGTGGACAGAAGCTGCGATCCTTCTGTCTGTACCTGAACATTTGGAGCGCCTATGGGCATCCGAGTAGCGCGACTGAGCTCCGATGTGGTAATACATTTTTACATTCTACGTCGGAATTATAATGCTTCGTAACGACAAAAATAGGTAGTAGTCCAATGCGACCTCTGTTAGCTGTGAATACAACTGCCAACCCCCGGTCTCTTCTGTCATCCTGCTAGTCAAGGCCAACCCAGTGATAACCAACGCCTTTCCGTTCTTCCTGCGTCTGTGTATCGTACAAAGTCCTAAAATCGCCTTCCATGCTTCGTCATATCGTATCGTCAATGCTATCCATGTTGTCTCAAACAGGCAGATCGGCATTCCGTCTCGCACCACTTATCGCCTCGAGTGCCCTAGCAATATACGGTCCAATCACCGGCACGTTGCTGACGAAGCCGGCGATTGTCATGAGGAAATCCCCAAACAGAACGAGTATGCCGTACAACTCAATTATGAAGCCGATAAAAGCCCATCGCATCAGAATCAGCGATATACCAGCGACAAAAGCCACTGTGCCTTTCCATTTCTGTTTGCGGGCAAAGAATGCGACGGTTTTGGTTGTTCCGATGATGAGCGTGAGGCCGATTAGAAATAGTATCTATTGAGGCGGTGTTAGAGCTGGTTCAATGGCGGAGGTCAAGGTTCGGAGGCGTGGTATAAACGTACGTTTCCCATTGCTAGCCTATGACCATGTTAGCAAAGCACGCATGTATGTATAGAGGGGTTATGCATACATTGCACGGTCAAAAAACATCATGACACCTCCCATCAGAAAGAGGCCGCCTGTTCATCTTGTCAATCCTATCTGAACAGTGGGCGCAGTCGTGGTAGTGGGCGCGTACCTACCCCCTGAGCAGAAGGCGACCCCAATCTCTGTTCCTGTGGTCAGCAGATGTTCTATGCAGTAGCTGCGAAGCTGCATGTTGGCGCAACGTACTTTGGGTATCTGAAAGCCACATGGTCGGCATCTTGGAAGTTTGGAATGTGTGCAGTACGCAGCGTGCGAGGTTGTATAGTTGAAGAGAGTCAAGAAGTGGATATGATGAACAAGGAGTAGAATGGCGCCTAGTCTTACTGTGTCAGACACGAAGACTGTATCTTTCGTTTTCTTGTCTCGTGTCCCCTCGGTGAGAGTTGAGACGCGGCGCGCGCAGTCGGTGGTCGGGCCGGAGTGTACCCCTGCTAGCGCTGGAGTTCTCGCGGGTAATCGCATAAAATTCTGGCAGGATGATTCTCAGTCCCTACAATCCTCGTCCATCCAAAGTGAGAACGGATAGTCGACATTCAAATTTCCAGCACGAAAGAGCAATTGATGCATTGTTTTTTGATAGCTACAAGACACTTGAATGACTATTACAATGTAGATCCCGCCTTGACAACAGCATGCTTCAAGCTGCTGTAACTAGGAATCCTCCCTCGAGGCCCTGGTATGCTGTCTCATGGGCGCAGAAGAATACTGGATCACGGTTAAGCCGGAACACCTCCTTGAGCCATGAGCCGAAAGGCATGTGGTGGGTGGAGAGTAGTTTGACTTTGATGATCATACATGACCTCAACTAGACCTGGGTTTCTGACCAGGCGCGGACCCATTTCATTAGCCTGTTTGATGTAGGGACGCTGGACGAGTGGAAGAAGGTGAGCATCTATCAAACGGAGCGTTGCGCCGACCGTGAAGATCGCGTGTCATACTATCAAGCTTGGAGTATAGGAGCTACCTCGGCATCGAGGTTACGCTCACTTCAAGATTGTGTGTGCACCTCTTGCAGCGAGATAGCCCTCTGACACGTTCTGTGGCATGGTACGGATGCCTCCAAAGACCTCTTTGTTGTGGTACCTTAGACGCGTCTTGGGGTCAGTGTACGGTGCAGGAAGACCGGTGATGTCGCAGTACTTCTTCTGACTGCTCGGATGGAAGCTCGGAGCCGATTCGATGTTGGTGTATGTAGGCGCTGGCCCGGCAGCAGCTCTGCCGTTCTTCTCCAATACCAGGGTGCTCAAACTCTGGGCTGCCTGGGCGATGTTCGGTGCGCGGCCGGCAGCAGCGTTGCCTTCAGCAGTTACGGCAGGTGTCGAGTTACCGCTGTTGTTTTGTGTGGCCATGACCGAGGCTTCTTTGCGTGAAGCCTCGCCGATAATCTGCTTCAGGTTCTTGTTGCGTCGCTGCGGTGGCTTCCAGTTTGGGTTGCGGAAAGGCTTGGGCACCGCGTAGATATCGAGCTTATCAAGAAGCGCCTGATGCGTTTTCTCATCCGAGGCGGCTGTCAATGGCGCCATGCTGGGGGATGTCGGGGTCCTAGGAAATCGCAGTCGATGGGCTGGCGTGTCTTCGCCGCGGTTCCGTGTTGTCTGTCGCGTTGTTCGCCTGTTGTTCTTCCACTGTGATGCCGTGCGAAGCCGATATAGATGAGCTGTACTGAGAAGTCGCGATATTGGTGCGCGCGCTGTGGCAGGAATCAATGGGAGCGCGGCAGAGCGTTGGTGTTGTATCGATGGAGCTTGCGGAGGTGGAGCTCTCCCGCCCGACATCTGGACCTGCATGCCTACACTAACTGCTTTCATCCTCCCCACCAAGCAACTTGAACGCGTCCCATCAACGCCAATACTACAGAGGCACAATAATGGTGAGATGTCACGAAGCAGGCCTCTTGAGCGGCGCGTGAATCTGACCACGTTTGCAGGAAAGTCCACACGAGCACCAACAGAGCCAACTGCTCTCTCGCATCATTGTGAATGTTGTCAGTCAGCCCAAACGTCCCGGGTACAGTCGAGACAAGCATGCTGATTATCCGGAAGGAGAAGTTGAATGAGGCCATCATGATGCTGAACAAAAATCTCCAAGAGATCAACATCCAGAACATGGACACAGAGCTCGTAGCTCAGATGTTCAAGAACTACCAGTCCAACGTTCTCTTCCACTTGGAAGGTATGCAGTCCTACCGAGAACCGTGTAGGACATAGCTGACAGGGCATAGCAACAAACGGCCTAAAGGATCCTGCGTAAGCATACCATGTGGAGTATTCTTGATGTCTGCATTTCCATGGCACAGACAAGCTTGGAAAGCTCGCATACAGCCCGAGTTGTGCAGATAAGGAACACAATAGAGCGGGTAGATAGCCAATGATGAGATATGACCATGTCCAAATTTCGTGCACGACAGCAATGAGCATGGGCGTCATGTGAAATAGCCTAACATGGCCGTGGACGGAGACGGGCTCGGGCCACCGAGCATTGCAAGAGCCTCACCACATGGCAACCGCAATGCCGCGCACCCTCAGTACCAATCGCGCTAAACAAGCTCACACGCCACGTCTCTCGTCCGCGACATGAGATAACAGCCCGATCCTCGCCGAATCTCCATCGCCAACTTCACCGCCATGGCCCCCTCAGCTATCGACGAGGCGCCGCAACCCGTAGGGCGCAATCCACCCAAACCTCCACCCAAGCTCTGGAGCGTGTCGGAACCGCCTTTTGAAGGCTTCCGGCCCGTCGACAAAGAAGGCTGGTCGCGTAGCAACGGCGAAACTGCCATAGTAATCGACAATGGTACGCTCGCAATGCAGATGCGCCATGGCTGCACGCAGACTAACATGCTGTAGGCTCGTCCGCAGTCCGCGCCGGGTGGTCGTTTGACTCCAAGCCCCGGTTGTCAGTATTGCCCAACATGGCGAGGTACCGCGACCGCAAGCTCAACCGAACCTTTACCTTTGTCGGCTCAGATGTCTATGCCGACGGCACGGCGCGAGGACAATCCAAGCCTGTCTATGAGCCTGGCAGCAACATCGTGAACAACTGGGACGTCATGGAGGGCGTGCTTGACTACTGCTTTGTCAAACTGGGTGTGGATGGACGCTCCGGGCGCATAGATAGACCCATCGTCATGACAGAGCCTGTTGCGAACCTGGGCTATTCACGAAAGAGTACGTGACCCAACAACACACGAGACTGTGCGTACAGCTAACATCAACTCTACAGCCATGTCGGAAATCCTCTTCGAGTGCTATGGCGCTCCGTCCGTCGCATACGGTATCGACTCGCTCTTCTCCTACTCGTACAACGGCGGTCGCAACGGCCTGGTCATGGACTCTTCGTACACCTCTACGCACATTATTCCCGTAGTAAACTCCAAGCCCCTGTTATCGCAAACCACGCGTCTGAACTGGGGTCGCTTCCAGTCGGCGCAATACCTGCTCAAGCTACTGAGGCTGAAGTACCCTACATTCCCTGGGAAGATTAGCGACAACCAGGCTGAAGACCTCGTTCGCGAGCATTGTTATGTATCACAAGACTACGAGAATGAACTCAGCCGCTACCTCGACTGGACGGGCCTGGAAGACCGAGACCATACAATTCAGTTCCCCTATACCGAGCAGATTGTGGTGCAAAAGACCGAGGAAGAGCTGGCAGCTGCAGCAGAAAAGCGCAAGGAGAGCGGTCGCAGGCTGCAGGCCCAGGCGGCTAAGATGCGTCTGGAGAAGCTGAAGAAGAAGGAGGAAGAGCTGGAGTGGTGCATACAGTTGCAGACGCAACTCGAGGAGATCACTACGAAGAAGGAGAAGGCACGGGTATTGGAGTCGAATGACTTTGATGACGAGAACCAGCTCAACAAACGAGTCAAGGAACTAGAAGCTGCCATCAAGAAGGCTCGGAACAAGGACCTCGGCGATGTAGAGGAGGAGCAGGTCGAAGCACCTACATTTCCTCTTTTGGACGTTCCGGATGATCAGCTTGACGAGGAGGGTATCAAGCAGAAGCGACAGCAACGATTGATGAAGTCAAACTACGATGCACGCCAACGTGCGAAGATTGAGAAGGAAAAGGAAAAGGCACGGCAGGCAGAAGAGCAACGGCTTGACGACCAACGGCGGGAAACCGATCCTCAAGGCTGGGTAGAGGAGCGCCGGATAGCTCGCCAAGCCATTATCCAGAAGATGAAGGACCGCGAGCGTCTCAAGGCTGAACTCGGAAACCGCAAGTCACTCGCCAATCAAATGCGGATGAAATCCATCGCCAATCTTGCCTCGGACGCACCCACCAAGAAGCGGCGACGAGGCGGTGGTGACGATGACACCTTTGGCGCCGACGACGCAGACTGGGGCGTCTACCGCACCATTGCTACAGGTGAAGGTTCCGACGACGAAGAAGAAGAAGATCTCTCCAAGAACCTCAAAGAAATTGAATCCCAGCTTCTCCAACACGACCCAAACTTCACCGAAGAATCAACCCGCGAAGCACAAATAGACTGGACAAAGTCCACTCTCCACTCCTTCCTCCACGGTCCCTACCCCTTCGACGCCGAATCCCAAAAGGAAACAAACCAGATCCACCTCAACGTCGAACGCATCCGCGTTCCTGAAGTTGTCTTCCAACCGACAATCGCAGGTCTCGACCAAGCCGGCATTATAGAAATCGCCTCCAACATCCTCACTGAGCGTCTGGCAGATTCACCACACCGCGACGACGTATTAAATGACATTTTCCTCACGGGTGGTAATACCATGTTCCAGGGCTTTGAGGAGCGCTTGCGTTCGGAACTCCGTGCCGTGCTACCCGCTGAGCAAACCATTAATGTGAGGAAAGCTGGGGATTGTGTTCTTGATGCCTGGCGTGGCGCGGCCCAGTGGGCGGGTAAGAAGGAGTCGAGGCAACATTTTGTTACTAGGGAGGAATTTCTGGAAAAGGGTCCCGAGTATATCAAGGAGCATGACCAGGGGAATGCTGCTTATTAGCTCATGCTGTCTTGGTTGGAATTCCATCGTGGGTGTAGTTTGTTGAGATTATCTGGCTTTGGGATCTGTAGTATTACTGAGATATGGTGTTGTTGCTTTGTTTTTGCCAGCCTTTGGGTAATATATACACATCTTCAGTAGGAAGAACACGGCTTTTATTTAATTTTCATCGTGTTCTCTTCGTCTCAGTGACAGCTTCGTCACTCAAGCCAACATGCAACAGAGAGTGTACGCAGGAGGATGCAATTCTCAAATTATCTAAACATGACCAAAAGAAAACACTATGCTAAAGCCCCTTGTACGCCAAAATCACCTTGACGCCTATCCCAATGCATACCCATGTATGTACATGCTCTACGCCAAACAACAATGCGTGCATGCAGAACGCCTTCCAATGAGTCCCAGTCCTGCACCAGTGATGATGCATGCGCCGCCGTTTGCCCCGTTTACCTTGGTCATTAACAAATTCGTGTTTCTCATTTCCATATTATGATTACGGGCACAAACATGTTTCCATCAGCAATAGACATCGTTTGAGTCGCCGCGCTCTACGCAGACTTTGGGTGCTGCTCAACGAGCCATTCCATCACACTCTCGTAGCATAGTACAAACTGTCGCAGACTTTGTACCATACTCAATCGCTGCAGTCTGAAGTCTTCCACGGTCTTTGCAATAAGATCGATCTCTTCATTGTTCACCCAGCTGTCCTCTTCACGCTCATTCCTGGCTAGTTTGTCGTCGGTATCCACTGGAGTCGATTGCCTGGCTTTGCGAGCTTGTCTTCGTCGCTTGAGCATGTCCAAGACGGAGTCAACAGTACAGAATGTACCGGTACGGCCGCATCCGGCGGAGCAATGGACTATGATCGGGCGGCTGTTGGGTGGATCAGGCTGCGAGGGCGAGCCACCGTTGACCGAGCGGACAACGGCATCAGTCTGCTCAATCAGGCCCAATAGATGCGTAGGATGGGCTGGCGCTCCAAAATCGGGCCAGTGAGAGTACTGCAACTGCGTGATTTCGCGCATACGCGCAAAGGGTTCATCATCGTTCGAAAGAGTGAACTTGCGTACGATGACATAAGGCTGCTCCTGGCTAGGAGAGCCAGTAGTTGCGTCCTTGGTGAAGTTGGCAAGCTTCGATGGGTTCGTTGACCTGCGCTGCTGACCCATGGATGGTCTCGACTGCTCCCTATGACGGTGGATCTTTGACGGCTCCAGAGATGCCCTGTGTTCGCCGAGTTGGTTGAGGTGTAGATGGCCATATTGCTTATCCGACCAGTAGTTGTGCGCCTTGACTTGTCCACCTTCTTGCTCAGCAGTCAACATGACAATGACGCGAACATCTTGCTGCCAAACAACGTTCCAGAAGTCCTGTCAGAGTGTTAGCAGATGACGTGACACATACGCAGGCAGGAACATACTTTGAAGGTAGCCGGTATGGGTCCCTGCGTTGCGATGTAACGCTTGTTGGAGTAGGCGGCTTGAACGTGGTTGGCGTTGACGTAATCGCAGCTTCCTTCAGCAACTCCTTCGAGCTTGACACGAGTGTGTTCGTATGGCCAGATGTTGTTGTAGCGATTCTTCGACCCCTTCTCGATACCAGCAATCTGGATATGTTGTACATTGCCTCCTGATAACAACGGTGCATCGTAGACAACTTCACCAGACAAGGCCTTTTGCATGCGCTTTTGTTCACGTTTCTCAATCTGCAAGAACCGTTCCGCAACTGTCTTGCCCTTGTCCTGCTCTTCAGATGCAGTCTGAAGCCATTGTGGAAGGTCGTCTTCTACTGACTGGGTCATGCCTTCTGGCTGCTTGACAGGCATCTGCCCAACTCCGCCGATGAGGTCCATGTTTTGACGGATGTTGCCGAAGAAGGGATTAGCAGCGTTTTTGCTTGCGGGCATGGGGCAGCCGCCAATAACGGGTGCGACAGCAGGGAGATCAGAGTTGAGGTTTAGAGCAGCAGTGCCGGAGGTCGGGCTTCCAGAGCTTTGGTGTGTGATCCAGGCTGGGAACTTTTCTGCAAATTCTTGAAAACCACCACGGATGATAAACGTGCCACCTGACCAACCCTCGCTGGTGAACTTCTTGAGAGTGTTGACACAGGTTATGGCATCCTTCATTTGCGACGAGTTGGCGTCATATACTATGATGTGTTTGCTGCTCCTCCATCGCTCAAACTTGTCTCTTTGTTCATCCTCTTTGAAGGTCTCAGCCAGCTTCTGGACGTTGAAGGAAGCGCGTTTGAGCAGCGTCGTAGGAATACAGAGGCTCAATGCGCCCGTTATGCGAGCCTTGGCATACTGTGTTGATACGCGGAGATCAAGCAGAAGGACCTCATCGATCGAAGACTGGAGGATGTTGACAATGTGTTGAGCCGTGACCATGGTGGGTCCGGTAGTGTTGCCTTCTTCCTCAAAATGCGCGGGAAGCGTCTTGGCCCGGTGAGTGGATATTGAAATGTGCTGGGGATGCGTCTTCTTTACAGGTAACGATGGCCGTGGGATACGGGGTTCGGCGAACTGGGCGACGGCATCTGAGCGACCAGGTCCATCAAAGCTTGCTGGGGAATTCCTTCGCGGTCGGTCAGGGAACATGGAGGATTCAGTCGACAGCATGCGCTTCGGCGAACGTGGCTTGGGGGCGAACTCTTGCTCGTCGCTTGTGTCGCTCCTGTCGCCTGGACGGTCGGGCGGTGGCATTGACTGCGACTGTGAGTACGACGACTGTGCGGAGTCGATGTTGGCAAAGAAGGGGCTCTTGGATTGTGCTTTCAGGCCGGGCGAGGCAAAGTCGAAGCTGCCCAGAGCAAAACCGCGGTTGTTTTCCGACTGTTTCCTAAACAGCTCAAACTCGGGGTTCTGCTCAACGGGTATTATCCGTGGGGAGGCGGCAGCAGTCGAGCGCACGTTGGAAGTGGGTGGACTCCAGTTTCCGCGGATGTGCTGGGCAGCACTAGAGGAGAAGTGGTCGGCATTGCTGTTGACGGCAAGACCAAAGTAGTTAGGTGAGGGGGTCGAGGGTTCCTTCATCTTCTGCGAGGCTACATGGCTGGGTGTTTTGGCTACCCCGTTCATGCGGGGCGTGAGGGGGGGTAGCGCAGACGTTGGATGTAGTGAGGCACTTGGCCTCGTCATTGGCGTCGATCCTGAGCCGCGTGGGCGAGACGATGTGTGGGAGGAACCTCTAGGCCTAGGCGATAGGGCAGGCGTGGACATGGTGTGTGTGTGTGAAGGCCTTCACACGCGTCAGCTGGGTGAAGCGTGGATGTGGCGGGCGGGCGGGCAGATTAAGTCGTAGTAGGAGATAGGTGCATGAATATGGGGGGACTTGGTAACTGCGAAAGGGTGTGCGCGCGTGTGAGTGTGTGCAAAGTAATGCAGGAGTGGTTGGTGCGGTGTGGAGGGAGGGTATTGGTTTGGTGGGGAATGCCGCTGTGCTCAATGACGTAGGTGTATGTGAGGCAATCTCCTTGTGTTACCGGGCGCACGAGCGATGATGTGCAGGCACAGCCCTGGGTACAGCCGACGGATGCAGAAAGCAGCCGAGTATCTTCGCAGCAAAGGCACGATGGCACGCACAGTGCGGCAGTATTATCAGCGCTCGGCGGCGCGGGCCAATGTGATGATTTAGGGGTGATGTCGTCAGGGCAGGAAAAGCTGGCTAGGTGCCGCAGCAGCTGCAGGGTCTCTGAGAACCAGCAAAGGGGTGGCTGGAAACAAACGGTCCCGTGACTAGGCCGGTAGGGCTGAAGCAGTGGGCGGAAACGGCGAATAGGCACAGCGGAGAGGCGACGAGGACGGGGCGGAGAGCGGAAAGATGGAGTAGACAGAAGTTGATGTATCGGCGATCGCGCAACTTAAGAGGAATCGACGAAAAAGCCATTTCCAAGGCAGGGCGGCGAAGGCTAGCTGGCACGCTCTGGGCCCGACAATCGCATGCTAAAACCGCCTTGTCAGCTGTACAGATGGGCTATCGTCGAGCCGCCCCTGTCCATTGCGACATTTGCTCTTTAGCGTCACCCGCCAGGCCAACGGCTGCGAGGGTGCCGACACGACACGACACTGATGCGACTTTGCACCATGACGACGGCAAACTCACGTCTGCAGCGCACATGATGGCCTTGGAGACACCGAGATACTGCCTCGCCAGCCCGAAAAACCTGCTGCGTGCATCCGCGCGCTCCGCCGACTGCAAGCATGCAATCCTGAAACCTCGCGACGAGCCCCACCGCAAGACGCTCGGGGACCCTTACATACATTGATCGGCACCCGAGGCCGTGCAGAGGCAGAGAGGCTGCGGTTGCCTTCTGGGAAACACACCGTCGCTCGCTGCGCCAAAAGGGTAGGTGGGGAATGCCACATGTCTACGGCCGACACGACTCGCCTGCTTCCGCCTCTGCTCATCTTTCTAGAGTGGTTGATCCCTCAAACTGGTACCGCAAAGCCAGACCGCCACTTTGTCACGCCAGCCAACACCAGCCGCCAGCACCAGTACAGCAAGCATCTCGCTCTCGCCGTACCCCTGTCACGCATGTTGTTCGGGCTGCAGATCGCGTAGTTCATACGGCCACATGGTGCGGACGCTACCAAGTACTGCCCAACTCGTACGGTACCGTGTCTGACTCTGCAACACCATCTGCTTTTGCGACAGGAACAGGGAACACCTGATGCGCAGCGGTGTGGGTTGGTTCTACATGCAAAGTGCCGTCGTTCTCTATGACGCAACCGACTTGGTACAACATGCCGAAGCCCGGCCCTTGTCTAGGACGATTGAGCGATATTTGAATTCCGGCACAAATAGCCACCAATGCCTCACAACAAGAATCTCTCCATCGAGTCGAGCAAAAGCTTGTGTCTACACACTACACTGGCTTCGAGACTAGGCGGTCCGCAGTCATCCCGAAGGGAACGGTAATGAACATGCATTCCCGCCATCTCCGCAATTCCATTACAAAGCCAGCCAAAAACGGACAATGCATCATGTAGTGTTTATTTGTTTAGTTGTCTTGGATTAGAGACATCGCCATGCGTGTAAATGCAACATGCCCACAGCCCCATGTACGCCTGGATATAAATACCTGCCTTTGCGCCTGGGATAAACCAAAAAAATAAACACACGCTGCATTGCCTAGATTTCTCAAAAGTCACGTCTACATCTCCATCCGTTCAGTCACTGGCGGGCTGCAAGTCGTCTTCCCGTGCTTTTTAGGCTTGTCGTAGCATACAAGGCCCAAGAAGCCTTCCGAAGTGCACGATGTGCTGGCCGAGGTAGCTGTTGGGGTGGGTGTGGGTGTATCATGTGTCTTCGCAGGCGGGTCGTCACCGTCAAGGCATCCGCCAAACCAGCCTGGATACTTGCACGATGAAGTAGACGTGGGCGTCGACGACGTGGTTGTCACGGTAGGTGCTGGGGCGGGCGTGGTAGTGATTGTCATAGTGGTGGTGGTAGAAGTCGTCTCGTCTTTGCAGCCAAACCAACCGGGCGTCTTGCACGTCGAGGTGGATGACGTCGTCGTAATCGTTGTCTTGCTGTGTGCTTTGGTTGTAGATTCGTCGAGACATCCCCACCATCCTGGCGTTTTGCATGTTTCGGTTCGCGTGCGACTAGACCTAGTTGACGTCAATGTGGCTGTTGGCTTTGAGCTCCTGCTAGTAGTAGTCTCGGTGCCGTTGCTCTCAAAATACTCCCAGGTGTAGCAGTCGGTACAGTCGACGTAGGCTTCACATTTGGGCGGCGCATCGTACTTGAGTATAACGTCTCGAATGACTTCGATAATCTTGTGGGTGCCAATACCCATGCGCCAGCCAAAGTCTTTGACTGTATCGTATACGCACTTCTGCCCAGTGTGGCAGACACTTTGCAAGGCATATCCGCCAATTGTACAAGCACTGGTAGCTTGGTTGCACGCGCCCATGTATATGGGGTCGGCGGTATGTCCAAAGTGAAAGCCGCCAGTGAACTTGCGCTGCTGCAGCGAGCCGATTTGGTGGCCTGGTGGTACCGGGAGACCGAGACGCGACGCCGGCATGGCCTCTGGGACGGCTTCGAAAGTGACTGCAGGGTGGCCAAACGTGAGGGAGAGGAAAGACGAGACGGCACCGCCAAGAGAATGGCCGGCCATCCAGATCTCGGCGTCGGGATACAAGGCTGTGACATTGTGGTACAGGTCCTGTGCAGCGTAGTAGTAGCGGTTCTTCTCGCGGAGGGCAGTGACGAGGCAGGTCGAGTTGCAGGTGAAGGCCGAGGTTTGGCAGTCGCAGACTTGGCGCCACAAGTACTGGCCGCCCTGACCACAACAGCAGCTGAAGAACAGGTTGTCGTTGATCTTGTCGTTTGTAGTCGTCTCGGAACCGTCGAACATGGCGGGCGACGTGCCCTTCAAGCCTATGACGACGGTCGAGTTCTCCGTGTCGGCAAAGATGTGGCCTCGCAGACCGTCTGATTCCCAGCCAAAGTCTTCGGTGTAGTTGAAGCCGCCGCCGACGTCCTCCCACTCCCCCGTGCCGGGCTCTAGTATGTAGGCGTCCGAGGCCATGCGCGCGAAGCTCAGGACTGTCTCTCGGTCGGTCACGTTGGGCCCTGTGATGTCGTCGATGGTCCAGTCCTCCTCGGGCAGCTGCACGCCTCGCCCCGTCCGTCTCCCCCACTCCAGGATGCCCGTGATGGTTTCCTTGCTCCTATCAGCCAGTCTCTGTATGCTCATCGTCTCGGACTTGACGCGCAACCGCGGCACGGGCTCGCGCCTAGCCGCGTCTTCGTCTCCGGCGGTCCACACGGCGGCATGTTCTGGGACATCGATGCGGCGGTGGAGCTCTGGGTATTTGTAGGTGCCGTGGTGGAAGATGTGTCGCAGCGTAAAGTCCTTGTCGGCGTTGTGAGCATTATGCGGGAAAGGAAGCGGAGGCGGAGGCGGCGGCAGGACGGGCATGTCGGCCGCGCCCGCAACGCTCGCGGCCAGGAACGACAGCAAGAGCGAGGCTGTCACGCGCGATGCAGAAGGGCAGAGGGTTTGTCGTCGCATCTTGTGAGGGTATGACAAGGAAAAGGGGCTACGAACCAGAGAGAAGAGAGGCAAAGACGATGGCAAGTCCAAACAGCAGGTGATGGCTGCCTCCATCGGACATCGATGACGATCGGTGCTTCACTGGCCCAGTGGCGCCGCGTCAATGCGGGGAGCTTGCGCCTCCGTTGATAGTGAGCTCCCGATAGCTCAACCCAACCACCACGGGCACCAACGCCCATTACAACGTCAATCGTTGCCGGTCTCCGCTGGCAGTCAGTTCATCAGACGCTTTATTTCCTCCTGCACCCTCGTCTCAAGCGTACCAAAACAGGGGGGATGCTCAGCACGTTCGGAAGTGCCCATTGCTGCCGCATGACGTGAACGCATGAGCTCCCCAATGCCGGCGCACGACACGTCTAGATTACCATTCCACGTCCTGCAGCAATAACAACATGGCCGGGCGGCCCAGAAACCTGCATCCCTCCCGCTCCTTTACGCGTCTCGACTCTGCGCCCAAGAGTCCGCTCTCGCGAAGCCGAGCGAGCACACTGCAAGGCCCAAATGCGTCAGACATGCTAGATCCGCTAAAGGCCGCCATGGTGCCAGAGGAAGATGAGCATACGGATGGCGATGTCTTTGCCAACAAGGAAGACGACGACGACGATACCGAGGTTGAAGAGCCCACAGTGCCCGACACATTTGAGGAGCTGCCTATCGAGATCCGCAGCTTGACCGAGAGGTATCTTCTGTCGCCCATGTCACGCATCACCACATTAATGTGCCCGTAGATTCCTCGAGTCCCTCACAGCCAAAGTACATCCTACCCCCCTATCCGCCGATGCCCTTGGCCATCTCTTCCAAGACTTCTACGGTCGCGCCTCTGCAAAGATCAGCACACACATAGCCACCCTCTCTGCTCGGTTAACAAGCGACAGCTATGTTGCCAATGCTAGGAAAGGGGCCGCCCCGTCGAGCAAACCATCGTCCATCTCCAAGGGAAGCGATCCGTCAGGGGAACAACAAATGCTTAGTGCGACAGAAATGGCTGACCGCAAGAAAGCGCGGAAATCGCTCGAGCTCAAGCGATTCGCACTGGAAGAGGCCGTGGAGCGTGCCGTGTGCGAAAAGGTCTACCAGCGGATATGGCGGCACAGGAGCACGGATGACGAGGAAAGGGACCATAAGCTCAGATCGCGCACAGCTGCTCTCTCGCTTGTTGGCATTGGCTTGCAAGAGCTCTTGATGACTGGCGAGGAGTTGACTGACGAGGAACGCCAGAAAGCCAAAGAGAAGGAGCCCGAGATCCGGGAGTACCTCTCTGCCGCACGTGAAGACATCTTGAAGATGAACGAGGAGAAGTATCCGCTTGGAAAGGTCCAACATCTGACTGCTGCACACAAGTCCATTGTCGAAGCTCTGTCAAAGATATTTCCTTCCACTTCTTCTGCTGATGAAATCCTCCCAACGTTGATCTACGCACTCATCACTATACCACCAGTCAACTTGAACGTTATTAGCGACCTAAATTTTATACATCGGTTCCGTGGTTCCAGCCGTATGGATGGCGAGACTGCCTACTGTCTGGTCAACTTGGAGGCAGCCATCTCATTTTTGGAAACCGTCGACCTCTCTTCTCTACGTGCCGAAGAAGCCGTTCCTGCAAAGTCAGACTCGAGGCCTTCGACGCCCAAATCTGAGATTACCCCTATGCCCTTGGGACTCTCGGACGCGCCGGATCTCATACAAACTCCAGCCACTCCCATCTCGAAAACACACTCCAGAGAACCCTCAAGTCCAACGACTACAAAAGCTCAACGTCGATTGAGCAACCTCATCCAAACACAGACTAACAAAATCGAGGCTGCCTCTGATGCAGTCCGGGATTCAATTCTGGATTCCGCCGACCAGGCACTTGGTAGGATCAACAACACATTAGACACTAGTTTCAAATTCTTCTTCGGTGGTCTGAGAGAAAAGAACCCAGACGGCCCCATGCAGGAACAACCGGCACTCCCCAAGACACTAGAAGATGCGATGAAGCTTGTGGGCTCTCCCACCCGTGCAGAGCGGGATGAAGATAACTTGAGTGTCAGTGTTGCGAGTTCAGTGCAAGGTGACGAGCCAACAGAGGCCCCAGTTAACAGAGGCTTGGACGCGAAGATGGCTGATTTGTTTGCTGGAAAACGGCAAATGAGAGATCGTAGCGTCGATTCCACAAAGTCTGGGGGCAGCAGTAGCGGTCGACGCGTTGCATTCGCTACAGCACAGAATGTAGAAGAGAAGGCACCATCGCCAGCTCCTACCAAGGCGGAATCTCCGGCACCGGCCAATATGTCCGCTGTCTACTCTCTGCGCAACATGGGCAACACCTTCAATCCTTTGAACCGCTTGTCTAGTATGAACGTACTGCCTCGCTTTGCACGTGCTGTGAGCAGCAACAGCACGCCTGTTCTCCCATCACCGAGCCAAGAGCAGGTCAAAACATCGCCTTCTCCGGAGCCACTAAGCCGCACAGCCACGAACGAAATACCACCAATAGATGACAAGGGAGCAAGGGCAGTTGCTGCTTTAGAGCAGCTGAAGAAGACTGCACCACCTGTCAAGCGCTTTTTAGATGCGAAGGATGCTCAAGACCTGAAGCTCAAGGAGGTGGAAGAGCTACTAAAGGAGTATCAAAGACTGGCGGGCGCGTTGAGAGGAGCAATCAACTACTGAACTGGACTATGTACTTGGACGGATATGTATACACAAATAACCAGGACCGAGTATCCTAATCTTACACGCCATCTGTGCAAACCCAGTGCGTATGTCGTGATACTACTTTTACTAGGAGATTTTGGCAATGCGGCGCGTCGCGAACAGCGGCTGGCTCAGGGTTTCGGCCAAAACGGGGGTTACCGTATTAGGAAGGGGCAACGAGTGGGCACGGACTGTAAACAAGGCGGCCACAACACACTCTTGTGCGCTCTGCAATTGACAATCTGGCCAACCCTAGACACCGCAAACTCCGAATCGCACACATGGCGGAACCAATGTCAAGTCTTTCGTCGGAGCAGCTAAACACCTACTCTGACGACATCATCATCGACGATATCGATATGGCCTACAACGACCCTCCCTCATCGCCTTTTATGGACCAGATCGACGTCGAAGACCAAGAGAATATTGCCCCCAACGCAGCGGGCACACCCGTGAAGCCACTAGTCGATCTGGAGGACAGCGCACCGCAGTCTGCGTTCAGGGTGTCGCCAGAGAAGAAGTATGGGCTGAAAGAGCGCACAAGCCCCATGAAGACGCTCCCGGCGAAGAACCTAATGGACGACTTCGACGACGCGGCACTCAATTTTGGCAGCGGCGATCAACACACACCCAATAGAAATATCTCTTCAATCAGGGAGACTGCCATCGAGCGACCGGGGTCCGCAATGAGCAGCAGCTCCCACAAGAGCCAGTCACCCCCGAAATCGTCCCGCGTTCCTTCACCCGGAACGGCTCAGCGCAAGCCACCGTATACACATCAGCGTCAAATATCCGTCACACCGTCCAAACGACCGGCTTCTTCTCACCAGGAGTCAACTCTTCGTGATAATGAAGGCTTGACCACCGCAATGAAATTCATGGAAGAGAGTAACTCGAGGAATCGGGAAACTCCAAGGAAACAAGCTACGCGAAACGACGAATACGATATTGATTTGAGTATGGACAATACAGACTTCAGCCCTGACGGCCCAGACGCAACATCCTTGGATGTTGACGATACCTGCTTCAGCAACTTCTCCGAAATGCCCGGAATAGATATGACAAAGTTTGCGGGCCTAAAAAAAAGTCCTGTGAAGAGCGAGATGCCAGATGTAAGTCTACATGACATCTGTCTGATGCAACACACTAACAATCCGACAAGGCTACACCTCGCGCTCGCACTCAAATGACCCCCTCCACGGTCCGCCGATCCGAACGCACACCTAGCCCTACGCCACGACGTGCATACAACGACAATGACACTACAAATCTACTCCTAGACTTTACAGCTCAAATCGAATCTTTTTCATCATCCCGCCGCGAGTCAGCAGGACACGGACGCCGTTCGCCCAGCAAGTCTTCTGCAGAGCCAAACCTCCGCACATACTACCACAACCAGCGGTCGCCGGCCAAAGGTGGACCACAAGTACCTGCCACCCCGAACCAGAGAAGCCACATGTTCAACTTGCTAGATTTCGAGCTGCCTCCGCCACCAACACCACGTTCGCTGCCTACTGTCACAATTCGTGAGCTAGAGTCTGTAAAGTCTCAGTTCCAGTCTCAAGTCTCGTCTCTCACGGCTAGCTTGTCTGGCAAAGAAGCTGAGATCGATGCTCTTTCAAAAGCCATTGCCGATGCTGAGCGCCGGGTTGGCGAAGCCCAGGAGACCGTCCGTGATGAACGTTCAGCTCGCGAATATGCAGAGACCCAAATGGTCGACTGGAAATCAAAGGGAGAAGAGGTCCAAAAACTGCTGCAAGATGTCCAGGCCGAGATGGCGCGTAATGATGCTGAACGTGAAGATCTCCTAGCGAGGTTGGCTGATGCTGAAAAGCGTGCAGATGACGCTGAGAGCCGCTCGGCTGAGCTTGAAACCAAGGTCATTGACGCTGAAAGCAAGAACGTCGACATGACAACTTTCATCAACAATGACGAGGGAGATGAGAACAAGAAGGTCTACTCTGAGCTCGAATGCCAATCCGCGATTGCTGAGAAGGTCAACGAGATTGCACGCGACTTACATACAGCCTACAAGGCTAAGCACGAGAAGAAGATCAAGGCCCTCAAGGACAACTACCAGAAGAAGGCCGATGAAAAGTGCAAGGAGCTTCGGACGCAGATTGTTAGTCTTGAACAACAGCTTGAGGAGGCAGAGAAAAAACGTGACGACGCATTCAGCGGAGTCAACACTCATCAGCAAAACTCCAAGGACGAAAACCAAGGAGTATCTCTCTCCAAGTCTACGCGAAACGCCGAAGACGCTCAGATGCTAGAAGCGCAGAGAGCCGAAATCGAGAACCTCAAAGCTAGACTCGCTGGCCTGCAATCTGAGCTTCATTCCCTTCGCAAATCTCATGACATACTTGTGGAGGATCTCGAGGCTGAGCGCATTGAGAAAGGTGAGCTGGTAGCAGCTGCCGAACAGATGCTTTCCATGTGCGGTGAGAAGATGGAAGAAATGCAACAAGAAGATCTTCGCCGTTCACAAATCAGCTCTGCGCCGCCCACTGCACCTCAACAACAAGCACCACCTCAGCAAGCAATGCGCAACACAGGCTTCCTTGCTGGTGGCTCCAGCACTCCCCGCCCTGTATCTGCTGTCGGAGGCGGACGCCCCGGCAGTGCTATGGGTGACCGTCTAGGTGCCCTGAACGAGCGCACAGGTAGTGCCATCGCCAAACCGTCCGGTCTTCGTGGACCAGGTGGTCTGAAATTCCAGGGCACTCCCGGACTGAACCGTAGCCAAAGTGGTGGGAAGAGCAGATTACTGTCCAACATTGAGCGTATGGGCGGAGGAAAGGCACAGGAGTAGGATGCCTGGCCTCCTGTTGTACGCGTTATGAAAGGGTTTGGATATAAGGCACCGGTCGTAACGTTGGGATCATGTCCGGGTTTATGGGTATCTCCACCAAAGAATGGGTGATGGAGGCACATACTGCGCTCACTTGGTTACGAGCATGATGGCTTGGATGTTGGCGTTGTCAGGAGTCGTTACCTAGGTAGCCGAGCTCTTTTCTATTTATTCTTGTTAACTGTTTATGTTAGTGCATGTTGGTTGTGTCACTAGTACGTAGAAGAGTGCGGGTTTGATCAGTGCATGTTTTGACCATGTGGTTTATTCTTCGTCCAACTCTCATACAGTTCAGCAGCTCCATCTGGAAAATACACTGGGCGATTCTTCCAGAAAACATCCGAGTCCACCCATAGCTATTTCGAGGACGCTGTCATAATCACGGAACACGCCTCTACACTACCACGTGGTACATGAACACTTCGAGTGCCCATCCTAGTACATCCATTGCCATCACCAATACTCATGACGTCAACCTTTAGCTCTTTCGGCAACGTACCGAGTCCACTTGCTTGTCTATGCCCATCTATGGCATCCACTATGATGAAATGATCGATCATCAATTTGGTCGTACCTAAGACGCGTCCGTGCTAGCGAATAACGGAGTGGTAACGTCATGTCGTCGGCTCCTCGGCAGCGACGTGGAACTTCACCATAGCATGGGCGGTAAGACCTCATCTTGCAGTGAGAAGGCCAAAGAGGCTGGGTGGAAGGGTGGACAGTCGTCTTAGGTCGTAGATTGTCATTTGCAGTTATTCACGTATCACAATTTGATATGGCTCCTGGTTCGCAATCCAGAGGGTGATTATCGAACTTTTAGTAGTCAATACAGTAACCGCACGATCTTGACCTGCAACTGGCGCATTGTGAAGCCTTTCTGATGGCGAACATATTCAATTGTTTCGCGACATGACTAGTGTTGTACAGTGTCTCCTTTTCCGATGCCGACCCAGCCCAACCGTCATAAGATGTATGCGTGGATGTTGTGAAACCTCCCAAATGCAACCAAACAAGACAATCTGCCCTCCATGTGCAGTGTCAAAGTGTAAAGATCAAGAGTGTATAACATCCACCCCTGTTTCCCAAAGAAGAAAAGAAGATAATTCAGCGTCCAGGAACGTGATGAACGAGTGTGAAGAAGATAAAGGGTATGTGGTATGTACCAAGAAGAGATGCTTCTGACACATCGTCGTCTAACCGTACATGTCACAGCTCATGGTCTTGATCTCATACTCACTCTGACCCTCAACAACACCACAGCTGACATCCCAGCCCAACTCAAAAGAGTCGCTCTCAGGCATGTTAGCCTTGGCATTAGGGGCGCAGTTGGCATCCTCAGTGAAGTACGAGACCTCCATCCTGGGAGCGGAGTTCCAGTCACAAGCATCGACACGCTTGTAGAAGGTGCGGCGATGCATGCGAAGAGCCTTGCGTTCGACAGCTTTGTTGGTAGAATCGCAGGAGCAGCGGGCCGCGAGAGTAAGCTCGTCGCGACGGCACTCACAGCGAGAGCCGTCGACTGCGTAGCGACGAATGCCTTTCTTGACCTTCTGGTGAGGACGGTTCCACCAGTGGCCATCAGTCTCCTCGGAAGCTTCCCAGTCGTTGGTCGCTGTCTCTGTGGGTTGGTACGGCGCATAGATAGTGGTAGCTACTACAGTGGTAACAGTAACAGCCGGGCTGTCTTCAACAGGCGAAGCGGCTGGCTGTTGCTCGGGACTCTCCTCATCATCGGCGGGAGGCTCAGGCTGTGTGTAAGTTGGCTGAGGAGTCTCCTGAGGCTCGGTTTCGGAGGCTGCTGGTTTCTCGGGCTGCGTTGCAGATTGAGATGGTTCGCTGGGCTCAGTGCTATCGCCAGAGTCAGCACCAGAGTCAGCACCAATGTGGACTTTGGCACAGTTCATGAATGCCTCATGCTCGCGATTAAGCCATACCCAGCCAAAGATAGCGTCACCTTCAGGCATACCGGTAGGTACTTTAAAGTCAAAGGTCTGGGCCTCGGGTGACCCATCCTCTGTGGCATGTGGGCAAGCGCCGTGGTATGAAGCGGCCATTTTCCATGTCTTGCCCTTGTCGGTCGAGAAGCCGACCTGGCAGGAACCTCCATAGTGGGTACCGCCAGGCGCCGCTGGGTCGTAGTCGTAGTTGGTGAGTTGGAAGTAAGCGTCTTGTCCAGGTTGCCAGGTAACAGTAGCCTCCTCAGTGTCGAACTTGTCGAGATGACCGCGGCAAACACCAGGAGAGGGCCTGCTGTCGCCACCGTCAGGGCCACAGCAGCCGAGCGGGAAGTTGAACTCGGGGTCAATCTCCGTGGACTGCTTGTTGATGGCAGGGGCTCCACCCAAGGGAGCTGGGTAGTACATCGACATGTGGGCCTGAGCAGCGCCAGCCAGGGCGAGCACAGAGACAATGTTCGTGTACATGGTGATGGTTGTAAGTGGATTTGTAAAGACCGTGATTTGTGTTGCGTAACTTGTTCAGGGTATCAAATGAGGGAGTAGAACTTTAAGTGCTGTGTACTCGAGAAGGGGAGTCTATTGACAATGTCCCACTATGAATATAGGAAGTGTCTGGGTGAAATCTCCTGGATAGCAACAAAGAAGCTTAGAAATGAAGACGATCCAGCGTTTTCAAACACAAAAGAGTGAATGTAGAAAGAATGTCGACGAAGGCTTGCTTGTCGGGAGAGAATGTGTGTCACTGGGAGTGATGCCATCTTCCGCATCGGGCAGCCTCCAGACTTTATATCGTCTGCCGACGACTGGAACAAAAATGCCGGCAGACTCGTATGTGTGCCTGCCCAGCACAGTCAGTCCCCAGCGGCTGGAGGCCGTTGTAACCAGCATGTTCGACTAACATGCCCGGCACTAGAGCTGACTGGCAGCCCCTAACTGCGATGTGACCAATCTGAGTGGAGGCCAGCTCGCGTACGTGCGGATACGAATTGGGCTTTACTGTTTTGAAACAGCGAGACGCGAGAGTCTGTGGAGTCTCGGAGGAGCCCTGTTCAGGACCGCAGTGGTGTTTTCACTGTTCCTGGCTGGAGAGCCTCGGACTTTGTTTCACACCTTTCCCTTTTGAGCATAGCAGCGGCGCGTGTTCCTGCCAAGGGGTAGTAGGCGGGGAATCACACACGAGATTTTGCCTGCTGTCTAATCCTCGTCTAACAATGATTAGCACAGTATTCGAAGTGTTTTGTTTCACCACCAGAGATCAGCAGCGTTTTTCGGCTGGCTTTCCGGTGCGGGTTGACACACGAGGGGTCCTTGGGCGCGAGAAAGTCCATATCGATAAGACCACTTGCTTGGTCTCGCCACGTGTGTGTGATCATCCGTTCCCGAACGTTTGTTTTCGCCATGTTCCTTCGTTTTACTGTCTCCGACTGCTGTATACAAAGCATATCGACATCCAGATCATAGGCTTGCTTTGGGAAAAGTTGACATGTAACACAAACCGCTGCAAGATGTATCCGAAGCCGGCGGCAGATGCCACCTTGCGACATATGCCACCTTCCGTAAATGTTCTTCCTGCTTTTAGCCTACTTGCCATCCCCACTGGAGGGGTGCAGGTGTCATCATGGGAGTCCACAGCTGCAGGGGAGGCCCGGTGACAAGCTTCCAGACGCTCGTCTAGGATCAGAGCCCCGTATACGGAATCAGGAATATCAGCATTGGGCATCCAACGCGGCCTCTAGGCACGAGCTCCAGATTCGCTTCTTGTGTATGCAACGTAATACGAAAGGGGCCTTGTGAACAGAGTCAATTCCTCGTCGCACGAGGACAATCCCAAGGACGTCAGTTGCTTGGCCGCCATCGTGACGTCGGCTCTCCTCGGTATGCCTCGAAATAGACGCCACCTAGGAATTGCCAGCCATCACCAGGCACAGTCCGTGTGTGGCCTGAAAGGCATCGTCACTCTGTGTTTTCGACAGCATTCTGGTCCCATGTCACTTGAGATACCCCAAACCCGACGACACCGTTCACAACATCCTAGCTTCCAAGTGGCCTCAACCCGTTGAATCTCAATGAGGCTTAATTTGACATTAGGGATTCCCGCGCCATTTCCGGGCAGCCATTCGATCGCCCAGGAAGGCAAACACGGACTTACCATGAAGCGCCGGGTGGGACAGCTAATGAGATCCCGCTAATCCCAACCGCCCGATTGTTTCACCTGAACATCACCTGCGTTATCGATTGGGAAGCGGTATCTGCACGGATATATATCGCGGCCCGCCAGTTGGAATGACAAGCGAGATATTCCTTGTCTTGCCCCTAGGTCATCCGGGATGCCTTTAATCTGGAACCCGTTGTTTAACAAACGACGTGATATATGTAGGCGTTGGTGCAGTATCCTGAAATCTGATATGAACCAGTGAGATGTCGTCAGGCCGTTGGATTGTGAAAGCAAATCTCACGACAAACTGCGATGCGATGCGCTCGCCGCATCCACATCCAGAACGTTTGTGATACTGTGGTGAAGCTAATGGGCTCATAGATCTTGTTCGCCCAGTACCTAGGTGCGCTGTGAATCAGTTACCACCATACCTTGAGAGTCGTAACACATCCCTATGCGAGGAGTAACTGCGCAGCACGGATAGAGTTGACTATGTCTGGTTTCAGAGTCTTGGAAAAACCGTAGCGTCCCAAGTTCTCAAGCTGTAGATCTGTCGAAAAAGCAATGTTCAAGCAATATCACTTCATGCACAGTAATATGTCGCTTCTGCCAAGTTACAGTGACCATGTGCATCAGGAGTACACGGCCTACCAAGTCTCTCTAATTCCTGGCGCTTCTGCTAGGTGTATCTCGGGCGTCGAGGTCCTGACAAATCGTTCCAGGTCGTGAAGGCTTCCAAGGTTAGCTCGAGCGTGGTAACTCAACCCACTAAAAGTCTGTATACCCGAGACCCCCTCCAGCATATAGCATGCATCATACTTTCTGAACTTATTGCGCTTTGCTGCACGTGATTGAAGTCCATTTCCCTATTCTGTGTATTTCCCCTTTGCAAACAACGTATCCAGTTGAGCAGTCGAATACCAATACCAGAGTTCTTACACTCGATGGTTGGTGTGTGGGGTGCTCGATTTTACATACTGTTCAGCACAGGTATGAGACAGTTGTACGCAGCGATGATCCTAGTTTTCCGAGGTCTGCGCGCGGATCCCGAGCTGTAGTTCCGCCGTGAGAGCTGGGCAGGATAGGAGTTCTATCGGGCCACTTTCCCACGCGTAGGATTCGTGTTCTTAAGTCGAGCTACGATCCGACACCGTGAGGGTGGGGTACAGTCTTCCGTTGCTTTCACGTATCCACCTTTTCAGCTGCTCCCCCTGATGGCATTGAGTGTTCAAGAGGGGAAGTTGAAGCGCACTCTTGGACGTATGACCTCGGACTTGTTGCTTGGACAGACGACTGCAACTTCATACAATCTTCTTGCCAGCTAATGAACGTCTATGTATGTTTTCTTGGCCTATATAAAGCAAATGTTCGCCAATGGTGAAGTCAAACAGTCCTTGGCGTCTATGGCAGCGATACATTTCCCTAACAGTAACCATTTCTTTGTTTTGATGTATGCTAGTATGTATATTAGCGTACCATATGCTAGAACTAGGGATCGGTCAGGTTAGGTAGGTGTTAGAGGCGTTCAGATTCACATCACAGTGTCATGACACCAGCGTCTCGTCGCACATGGTTCCGCTATCAAATCTACTTCTGAAGCAGCTTCTCTAGCTCCGCGGCTATCGCATCACCGACTTCACTCGTACTTGACTTTCCGCCAATGTCGGCCGTGCGGATGCCGTTGTCAATGGTAATCTTGGTCGCCTCGTCGATCTTTTGCGCAAGCTCTGGTAGACACAAGGAGTACTTGAACATCATACTGATAGAAAGGACGGTCGCAATGGGATTGACGATGCCTTTGCCGGCGATGTCGGGCGCAGAGCCTAGTAGTTGTGAGCAGGCGCACTTGCAGTGATAGGTGAGAAGACGTACCATGGATGGGCTCATAAATTCCGTTGAGCTTGGTCTTGCCGTCGGGGATGCCGCCCAAACTGGCACTCGGCAGCAGACCCAGACTTCCTGGGATGACACTAGCCTCGTCGCTGATGATGTCACCGAACAAGTTGCTCGTAACAACAATGCCGTTGAGCGCTCTTGGGTTCTTGATCATGAGCATGGCCGCCGAGTCGATGAGGTGGGTGCCAGACTTGAGATGCGGGTACTCGTCCTTCATGATACGCTCAAATGTTTTTCGCCATAGTCTCGAGGTTGCCAAAACATTAGCCTTGTCCAAACTCCATACTGGCAGGGGCGGGTCCTCAGCAGATGCGAGACTGCCTGCTAACCGTACGACGCGTTCAATCTCCTCGACGCTGTATGGCTCCGTGTCCATGGCCTTGCCATCGCCCTCGTCTTCCTTCCTGTCGCCAAAGTAAATGCCACCGGTCAATTCACGGATAATGTTGAAGTTGACGCCGCGGACGTTGTCGGCCTTGAGGGGCGATGAGTCGACGAGGGAGTCGGAAGCGAAGAAGCACGGTCGCAGGTTTCCGAACGTGCCGAGTTCTTTGCGAAGTTTTAGGATTCCTTGCTCTGGGCGCACCTTGCCGGTTCCCCATTTCTGTAGCGATTGTCAGAAGGCATTGCATGATCTGGAGGCTGGAGGCTCATACCGGTCCGCCGACAGCACCGAGAATGATGGCATCGGCCGACTTGGCAGCTTCGAGCGCCTCGTCTGTGAGAGGGTTGTTATGCGCGTCTATGGAGCACTAGAACATGTTACCGCGGATTCTTTGCGTCAAGGTTCAGAACGTACTCCTCCAAACAGGTGCTCTTGGAAGTTGAAAGTGTTGTCTGTGTGCTTTTGGACGACTTTGAGGACTTTGATCGCCTCGGCGACAACCTGGACATGGTGGTGAGTAGTTGCGCAGAGAAATGTCGAGGCTGCTGTTACCTCGGGGCCGACACCGTCACCTGCATGCAATCAGCACTCTGTTTGTCCAATTGGCAGGGACATGGCTTACCAGCAAGAACAACGATATTGTGAGCAGTCATGATGAATTGGGTATATCTAGAGTTGGACAAAGGGGACTGCGCGCTCAGCAAGTTTTACCAGAGACTCGTGAAGCTACCCCACGCAGCAATGACAGCCCCGCTAGATGCCTCGCCCCTCCGACGTCGGCCGCCTTGCCCCGAACATCGACCTGCCACCACTCGCCTTTCCCACCATCCAGAGGCTCCACAAACATAACCAAGTTATGCTTTTTCGACCCCGTTTCCGAGCATGCCGATATCGCAGGGCCGCATTGTTGGTCGCTGCCTTCCAAGTCATTAGCGATTTCCATGAACGGAAAGAGCAAGTTATCGACCTGCAACAGATGTTAAGCCACCCACGTTGGTGAACTTTTGTACGCTGACGATGCCATCGTTGGATTCTTTGCCACTGCATCTTATGGGCTGCCCGGATATGACACGTCAGAAGGAGAATCAGAAGGCTTTTTCTTGTTTCGATGGGCATACTACTGTGCTTCACTAAACTGCCGGCAGATGTATTGAACATCGAGGTACAAGAAGTAAAAGACATCATGTCGATGTTTGGCTTTCATGATCCTCTCGTTGGAGTCTCTTCACTTATCCAGCACGTGAGACCAGAGCCTGCTAGTGCAGATGCCTATACTTTCAACGAACACAAATCTTATCACCGAACCCACACGTCTCTCCTGAGAGAAAGAGAACGGTACATCATCGAGTACTTGTTAGGCGGCAACAACAAAGGAGCTTTCCGATGTTAACACGAAGATTGGAGGCATCACGTCCGCCGAAGCCCAGGGAGTGTAGACCAACACCATGCGAGGTGAAGTTCAGGGCGACCAAGACGATCTGCAAAACAATGTTTTACGGTTATCATAGTTTTCGCGGCAGTCACCGCTACAGCCGTTGTAGTGTTGTGAATAATAGAAACAGGGACGATTGCTGAAGCATTCACTTTCTTCTTCCATTCATCTCATGGCCGTATTTCTAGGGCTGGAACGTGTCCGCCTTGCTTTACTCAACAAAATATGGTGTCTTCTTGTTCAGCATAGAAACGACCGTCCTGTCTCATTTCGTCATCATTTCTATCCTCTGCTCCACTGTTTTTGTGTGGGGACGTGACGGTGGAAGTATGGGTGTGTGCAGGATCTTGACAACTTGACCCGCCACAGGTATACGTGTGTATTACGAATACCGCCTCTTCATCCAATGGACCGCCAAGTGCCCAATCGGCAATAACCCCTTGATGTGCGGCCGCATTTGCCCCCTACGTTTCTTGAACGGCACAGGAGTGAGACAAAACGGATGATTAGGGGGCAGCAAGACTTGTCACCACCCACTCGTTGCTCCTAATAAGCACGCATACCAACCTTTGGGGACGCCTGCGACTACCACACGATGATCACGGCGTGGCATGGAGTCTTGGAAGAAGTTACTTTTGGAGGTTGCATGGCGGGCAACTGGGAAATTGGACGTTTGGCATTTTGAGTAAGCAATACATGGAGTCAGTACAGTAAAGTTTGAAGCTCCCACCGATAGCAGTTAGAAGCAAAATCCCCGTGGGGTGCAAAAGCGATCAAGGAGGCAGTGATGCGTCGTGGAGGCTCTGTGATCAAGGCGCGGGATGGCGCATCGTCTAACCTCTGCTGCACCAGCCTCTGCAGATCTACTCCCCGCACGAAAGCTGCAAGTCCAAATTTGGCTCTCGGTACACGCATCCTAACCTACAGATCACAGCCAAGAGTCTTGGTATATGAAGATCCTCGATTGCGCCTCACACTCGGTGCGTGGTCTCCTATATAAGTCGCGGCCGGCCGCATCTTTTTCGCGACAAGCCTCCGCGTTCCTGGGCGCTGCGCAAGGACGTTGCGTAGTTCGGTGCGCCAAGGCATGCGCAATATCGTGATGCAATGTCTGGCCGGTGGTTGTGCAATTTGTACTCTGATCTGCAGCTCTGTGGTTGGGTTGAGGAAAAGTGTTGGAGATGCGTTTTGGACTGGCTACTCTGGGCGTGGGGCGTTGAACCATAGCACTGGCCGCGTATCGCGGTTGGCGCAATTATGCTCGCTGCTCGCTGTAGTGACCCCGTGTCCCATGATGCACCCCCCAGCTTACCTGTTTCCGTCGCACCACTAGTCGACTTGACAGATATAATCCACACGGTCCCCCTCTACGGGTGTTGGCTGCAGTTCGTGGTCCACGGTCCGTCCAGAACCACCAGTGCCGGTACCGTTCTCCGATTTGCGCGATTAAATTCACGGCTTTTTTTCAACAAACGAGGCGAACTACGGTTCGCACCGCCAGCACCACTGTGCAGCACAGCCTTGGCCGCATAAGACCGTTCACCCGTCTTTCTCTTTCATGACTCTGCAACTTTGCACTCTCTTATATCACAACTGCAACAACGATCCCAAGCTCGTCCGGTAACTTGCACCCAAAGCCGTCCGCGGCGAGCATTCCAACCACCTCGTTCAAGACCCACCACAAAGACGCAAGGACTCACAGCCACCACACACTTCACCATGTTGTCCGTTCGCTCCAGTGTCGACAGCATCTACAGCCGCCTCAGCGGCGAGAAGCCACTTCCGAAGCCGGCCTACCACTGCAACATGAACCCACAAGAGCAGTCGCTTTGGGCCATTATCGTAAGTACCCTTGTACCACTCTTGCATGTGAAATTATTTGTGCTAACGGTCATGTAGGGCGAGGAAAAATATGAATATACCCGCGATAAGAAGGGCAGGGTACACAAGCGCCGCCTGAATTACGTGCAACGCGCGCAGAAGCAGCGCCAGTTCTTTGAGTCTCGCGTCGGGCATGCCATCGTCGGCGATGAGTGGATGAGGATGAAGCTTCCTTCCCGAAAGTGCTAGCATATCGACAGCACACACACGTGGCTCATGGTTGCCAACATTATGACCGACACGTTATGGGTTATCGTCTCACGGAGTCAGTCGAGCGGATTTTATTGGGTTTCAGTGCGACCCCGGTCGTGCTCCCGTCTGGAATGAAGGTGATGAACCTTCTTCACACTACTATCTCTTTTGTTTGGGGGCGTCGGATCAGTGGCCTTTCGCATAGGATATACCCGGCATATGCAATCAGCGTGGAGTTTGTCACGCTGCTAAGATGAATACATTTTTTTTTAATCAAAACCTGATCTTGTGTCTTGACGATATCGAGAGTACGCTGCTGAGAGCAGTGTGGGTAACTACGAGTGATGTTGGAGACCACGGGAACATGTCTCCGTGGCAAGCAGTGCAAGATGTTTGCATAAATCGTTTACCGAGACTCTAGAGTATATCTTCATGATGAATAAATGATGGATGTTGTGTCTGGATGTGAAGTGGTGTAGAGCTGAAGGACGCCTAGCTGTTGGCCCAGCGCCGCTGGCCGTAGCTCGTTGATGCCCATTGGCTGGTTTAGCCATGGCGGCCGCTCAGCCTTCGCCGCGGGCTGTGACCTCAGTCTCCAATTTCTCAGCCAACACACCGAAAGCGGACCGCCATCTGATCAAGCCATAATGTTCTGGCCCTACCCATGAGGAAATACGCCTTGGAGAGTCATAACACCAACCTTACACCATGTCGGACGAGGAGGGCCTGTTGGCCATCGCCGCGAATGGCGACCTTGTCCTTGATGTTGCGCAGGAAGAGGGCGGCCAGCAATTCTCGTATCGCGTAGACTCGAAGACACTGCAGCTCAACTCGCGGTATTTTGAGAACCTGCTCAGTGACCGCTTCCACGAAGGACAGCAGCTGGCCAAAGCTTTAGAAGCACTGCAGTTGAGCCACGGCGCCCACATCGCAGATGCTCCTGCCCATGTGCTTCCTCACATATCCATCGTTAATGTCGGCCGTGTAGCCGTGGCCAAAGTGTCTTCGATCCGAAACCTTGTCGCAGACTTCCTTCGCGCCGTCCACGGTCTCGACCTTGCCGTAGCCAATCCTCCCGTGGCCAATCTCGCCAACCTAGCCGTCGTTGCCGACCGATTCGATGCTGTCGCGTGTCTGTCCAAGCATATACAGAGAAAGAAATACCTACAGCTGATCGATGCAAAATCAAGAGGCAAGCCGGTCCCAACGCAGACGGAAGAGAGAATACGGCAAAAGCTATTTGTCGGTCTTCTTTTCGATCACCCGTCGTGGGTGACGCGATATTCAAAGCACTTGATCATGCGGGACTCGGTCCAGTGGCGACCGGGGATAGAGGAGGACCATACAAAAGCCTTGTGGTGGGACATACCAGACGTCGAGGACGAGTTGATACAACGGCGAGAGTACATACTTGAGACCATCAATTCTCTCCAGGCTCATTTCCTCAAGCTGTACACGTCGGGAGAACGTCAATGCAAGCTCTGGTATGATACGTCGCTGCAATGCGATTCTTTTCAACTAGGAGAGATGGTCCGCTTCTTTTCCAAGATCGACACGATACGGCTACAAGGCAAAATCTATGATAATACGGAGCCGACGTACTATCTTGGAGACATTGATCGGCTTCTCTCCTCGCTCCGCCAGTGCTCCAACTACCAGGTCGACAGCAATCATGGGCACTGCGGACTGCGGTCACGAATCCTGCCGCTCCTTGACCTCATACAGAATCAGCTCAGTCTCGATACAGGCAGCTTGGATATTGGCATTTGCGCAGAATGCTGGACGAACCATCGTCAGGAGTATGCCTGGAAACTGGCCAAGCGACCGGTCGTGTGGGCGCATCCAAAGTCTTTGACCGGTAATCGGACGCTTGCTAACGGGGTCACGCGTAAAAGTCACCAGAGGACGCCTAGTAGCTGCCTAAGTAGGCATATGGCGGTCAGAGACCTATTCATGGCTGTGGAGCGCGATTGGACTTCAAGGGACGTTTACTAAGCAGACAATACTTCACCAAGGCCGCTTTCGAGACCTCTTTGAGCCTCATACAGACCTGAGCCCGATGAATCTTCGTCGGATACTGGCACGCTAGCGCAGGCTACCAGGGTAGGCATGACCTCCGCGCAACCGGTCGAAATCCCGCGTTGTACCTAGGTAGCTTTGAGATATTATGCGCGCCACATGGAAACACTTTCCGCCTACTACGAGTAACGTAAAAAGTTGCTGCAAAAACTGAAAAATCTCGAGATTCTGTGTCTGCCTTGAGGCATCCACCGTACCACGGACGAGAAGAAAACCAGCCCACTTAATTAACTCGGTGCTCCTATGAAGCACGTTCTGTAAACGAAGCGTAGTAGTTCATGCACGTACTGGATATTTTGCCGGTATGCCTTTCAAAACCGATAGTTTGTGATTCGTTCAGAAAATGAACAATGTTTGTGGTTATTCGTGAGGTAGTACATGTTCGGCTATGAAGGAACTAGGTTGTGTGTGTGATTGGGTGTGCTCAGTGCATCGTGGCTGTGTACCTAGCTCGGCTGTGTCGCTGGCGTTCTCAGTGCAGCCACGCGGATTTGCATCGGGAAAGGGTAATACAGATTTCTTTCTTCTGATACGTGGTATCCCAGGCCACTGTTCAGGCGCACACAAGGCAGATCGAACGCTCTCTCACTATCTTTGTATTGCAACATTGTGATCATGTATATAGATCCATGAACTCTTGGACCGCTTCTTCTTCCATCAGGACAGGTAATTTGCTCAAACAAGGTTCTACCTGTCGCTACCGCTTGCTGTTAAAATCACTTTGACGTTGGCCCTTGCCCAAATGTCTGACTCACTTTCCACCCTTCAATATCTCGACAACACTCATCCACGAACCTACACTACCTCTCCCTACTATCAACACCATACACTGTCCACAAAGCCCGGGAGTATGTATCAAAAACTGAAGAAGACGTTTTCGACCCGCAAATCTTCAAAGTCGAGTAACGATTATGTTTCGCGAGACACGGAAGGTACTGGACAGATATTGAGAAATACGCCTGCAGCTGCACCGGTCAGCAAGAGAAGCTATGGATCCCGCGATAGCGCTCTTATACCACCCTCACGCACTAACCCATTTGCCTCGGCGTCACCCGCTACACGAAGGCCTAGTACGTACTACATACCCCGCATCCGATGGGTATACCGCGAATTTTTCCTTCAAATACTGACTTCCTATCAGACAGCACAAGTATGAATCCTTTCACTTCTAATCGTGAAGCCCCACCACCTTATACGCCAGGCCCAGCCCAGAACGATCATGCAGGAATTTCAGCTCCAGCTACCGCTCCCATGGACGATGATCCTTATGACTTCCTCAGAACCTTTGACACAGTCTTTTTGATTGACGACTCTGGGTCCATGGCTGGTCGATCTTGGGCGGAAACTGCCAAAGCTCTTGAGATGATTGCACCGATTTGTACTCAGCGCGATGCCGATGGAATCGACATCTACTTCCTCAACCACCCAGACTCTAGCCTGTACAAGAACGTCACATCAGCGAGCACCATTATCGAGATCTTCCAGACTGTGCGTCCCAGCGGCGGTACACCAACCGGCCAGCGCTTGAATAGGATCTTGAAGACGTATATCCAGCGATTCATCAGAGACAAGAAGATTAAGCCCATGAACATCATCGTCATCACCGACGGTGTCCCATCCGACGATGTCGAATCCGTCATCGTCTCCGCTGCCATGAAGCTCAGCAAGGAGGAGGCAGAACCATGGCAAATCGGTATCCAATTCTTCCAGGTTGGCAATGAACCCGGTGCGCGGGAACACCTCAAGAGTCTGGATGATAATATCGCCCAGATAGCGGGTAGCATGGCAGGTGGCATGCCGGTGAGGGATATCGTGGACACGATTCCTTTTACTGGCGAAGGAGATGCTGAGCTTACCGCCACGGGCATCCTCAAGGTGGTACTGGGCTCGGTTCATAGACGCTGGGATCAGAGTTCCAGGGACTTGCATCGTAGCTAGCCATGTGCGGCTTGCTTATACAAGGGTTCGTGGTGCGCGTTGTGGGTGGGTTAGTTAACGGGGTTTGACTAGATTCATCAATTTCCATACGTCTAGAGATGGGGGGTTTGTTCTTGCTTGGGTGGTGTTGGTACTTGATTTAGGTGGCGGTATTATCGTGGGAGTTGGTGGTTCGATGTCCTTACTTTGCGAGTGGCTTCTGCATGCATTTTTTCTGGCTTTAGCCGTAGGCGGAATATGGACATATTGGTATTCTCAGGGGCTGGTTCGTATACTTTCTTCCACTACCCATACGTTTGTCTAGTCTTACAGAGGGATCTGAATAGTATTCAGAGGGATCTGAAAAAGTTTTTCTCTTTTGAGAGCTACGTCTGTACAACTGCCATACTGCTAGCTTTCCAGGCAATCATAACGTCAGAACCTCGGGTTGCTAAACGCCGAGTTATGTAAGACCCCTATCGAGCTTGTCATAAGTCCTGCCATGCCACCGGGCCGACATCCAACGTACGGATACGTCGCATAGCAGCATCAATGAGTCGTTCATGACCGCAAGCGCAGGCTCGGCATGAGTTGGGCCGAAAGATAACCAGGACGGCGCCGGGGTACCTCCGCTGAATCAACTGGCCCTGCGTATCTTCACGTTGCGTTTCCGTGGTTTTTGCAGTTAGCCGTTACCTACCTAGGTAGTCTAGACATGCGCACCGGGGGCAGGTAAAGCTTAAATGGAATCAGGAAGCTGGCGGATAGGATCGACTTCCTCATTAACAACTGTAGCCGCTAATGCCAAGCCGGCTACAATTATGAACGCTACCTGGGTAGGTTTTGTGTTGGATAGGTCGGTGCCTGCTGATGCGTCTTTGCTATATCGTTGGGGATGCTGCGGCTGACTAGATTCATAGTGATGTGCCGCAGTACCTGAGAAAGATCTGGTAGCTTCTTCAACTGTGTGATGTAGCTAATACTAGGTGATGTAAGTAGTCCCAGTCATTAGGTTACGGCTACGCAGTCATTGTCGTTTTTATAACACGAATAAAAATTCACATTGAGAAACGGAAAGTTGTAGTTGCAAGCAGTTCAAGAGTATCAACACCACGGACTTTTATTAGAGCTAGGATTAGAACTAGAGTTGGAACTAGAAAGAACAACGCTTAGCATGCTAGATCCAAGCTCTTAACTCTACGCAACGGTCTCAACCCTGGAATGCTCCCATGAAGAGTTTTCCGTAATTTGTGAATCTAGCAGCTGGTCTGTTGCGAGCTCCGAAGGGTGGCACCGGCGCCTGTGTTGTTCACAAAGCCTAGACCGCAGGTAGACGTGGCTGTAACGAAAAAGTTGGCCCGCCTGCGTTCGGACCAGATCGTCACCTGTCCGCCGCGGGGGACACATCCGGCGCCGATGACAAGATTTTGACCAGTTGTTGCGTCGAGGATTTCCACTCCGCATCCGTTCCCCTGAGCGAAGGCAGGAGCAGCAAAAGCAGCTACCGCCAGGAATTTCGTGATAGAGACCATGTTCTACTCCGGTTAGCGCATCTGTAGCAAAGTTATATAAGGCTCCGCATACGAGGTGATGGAGCGTTTCGAGGGGGTATGCTGAAGGCTGGCGTAGAGGTTTAGACCAAAATCTAACTTATTAGCACATAATCAGAATGCGGCTTCTGTAGGCTTACTTTTGTAGGTTGGTTATACGAGAGAAGTAAAGACGAATAACTTAAAGATAATCAGTCGAAGGTGGTAGAGGTACGTTGATATATATACCTAAATATCTGTTTCTAAGGGTAGGGCCGACCTCTAATAGCTTCGGGATCATTTCTAGTTAAGTTATAGTCTCTACTCTAGTCAGAATGTATAGCGTTCTTTTGAGTAGGGGTAGGCCTTATTATCAAGTGGATCTTAGCATTAATTGCTTACCAGTGACATTCTACTATAGTGTTAGGCCTAAGTTTTGTACGTAGGGCCTTTAGTTTAGTATTACTTTAGATAGAACTAAACCTTATCTATCTTAGTAATTAGTAAGCTATCTTTTATCTCCTTACTACCTTAGAGCTTAGGCTTTCTCTCTCTACCTAAGGCTAATCGTCTGTAAAAGTAGGTTTTTCTAGAGGTACTAAAAGCTGTAACTCTTACGACTCACGCGACTTTACCGTATCCGTGCGTTTAATAATTATAGTCGCTTAATAAACACCCTCTACAACCTAATATTTTTAATAAAACAAAGCTATAGAGCTACTAAAAGTTATAATAAAATTACGTAAAGCTAGGATTATACTATATATAGCCTTATAAAAGTTTTAGCTTATTTAAAATATATTTTTAGGGGCTAGATTAGCTAGGAGTAGTAACTACGTAATAGGGTTAGTAATATAGTAGTTATAGCTTTTATATAAGATAGAGTAACCCTAATACGTTTTTAATACTTTATAAATAGTTTAAAAGGTTATAAAGCCTTATACTTACCTTTTTAGGCTAATTATATAGCTTTTTTAGTATTATAAAGTACTTTCTAATACTATTTTTTAGCTATCTTATCTTCTTACTACTACCTCCTAACCTCCTAAAGTCTTTTATACTTAATATACTTCTCTTAATATACCTAAAGCTTATAAAGTTATAATTACTTTATTACTTACACCCTCTTAGCTTTTTAAAGTTATAGTTATATAGCTTATTATTATTATAATACCTTATTATCTTAAGCTTATTAAACACGTCTTAGTAACTAGAAAATAGCTCTTCTATAGTAATCCTTAGGGTTATTAAGTTATAGAGTATACCTCTTAGTTTCTCTCCTCTTCTTAATAGCTAGGGACTCCCTAAGGCCTCTAATTTCTCTATAAAGGATACTATTTTAGGTAGTAATATAATATAAACTTTATTAAAGCTTCTTAATATCCTTATCCCTTTAATCTTTAATTAAATAGTATATTATAAACTCTAATTTAAGCTAGTCCTTAGTACTAAGTACTAAAGTTAAGCTTTTATCTAAATCTAATACCTCCTTATAAAATTTTTAGAGTATAACCTTAAGGTTAAGTAAGTATATACCTATTACTTTAAAAGACTTTTTAATTACTAAAGGTTTAAAAGTATTACTTTAAGCCCTCTAAAAGAGTAAGAAGAAGTCTCTTTTTACTATATTAAGTAACCCCTAGCTACTATAAAGGTATACTATTAACTAGTTTATATAGGTACTTAAAAGGGGTTTAAATATCCTAACGTTAAGGGGTTAAAGCGTATAGGTTACGTAAGGTAGAAATATAGCTAATAGAATATTATTATTATTATAATAATTAATAAAATCTATAGTTATATAAGATCTATAGCTATTAAAGAGTAGTAATTAGTACTCTATTAAAGTATATTATCTAGTCTCTTACTTTAAAACCTCTTTTAACTAAGCTAATCCTATATTATTATTACTTTAGCTAGAGGGAGATAAGGTAAAAAAGACTAAGTATTTTCCTAGATTAATAGTATTTATCTAAGTTAATTAAACTACCCTATTAGCTACTTTATAGATAAGAGATAAACTTAAAACTAAGTTATTTAAATAAATATAAGTTAGTACTATTATTTACTTAGTTAAGCTATCTTAAAGTACTTAAGTAACCCTTTTTTAGCTATATAATACCTTATTAAAGACGTATTTTATTCTCCTAAGTATCTTAAGTTAAAACCCCTTCTTATCTATATTAAATATATAAGTAGGTTATACTTAATACTCCTCTATCTTTTAATATAAAAGCTTAAAGTATAAGTAGTATTTATCCTCTAAATTAGTATTATAGCGTAATTAATCTATCCCCTAAGTTATTAGATAGTATACTATTAGATAATATAAAGTATATAAGATAGTAGAGTACTAGTATATTATCTAGTATTAATAGATAAATTAATACCTCCTAGGTATTAATCCTATAAGGTTACTTATACTTATACTAATTAAGGTTATATAAGGTATTAAACCTTAGGTTAACTTATATTCTTAATATTATCCTCTTTCTTAGATCTAAACCTTTAGGGTTAGCTAGTATAGGCTAGGATAGGTAGGAATATAGTAGAATAGGTAAAACTAAGGTATAGTTATATAAAGAGAATTTAGGTGTATAGAGAGGAGTATATAATACTTTTTTTAGGTTCTAAAGCGTTTATTTACTCTCTATATTTTTTTTACTTTTACTTTTACCTTTACCTTTACCTTTATTTTATAGTATAGCTAGCTAGTCTAAGTATAAAGTAGATCCTTAGGCCTTAGTAAAGTTATATTATTATTTTTTAATATTTCTAACCTAGACTCCTTTATCCTATACGTTAATTAGTAAGTTTTACTAAAATCTAACTATTTAGAATATACCTTATAATAGGGTATAATAGCCTATTATAGGCTATTCTAGGTAGTAGTACCTTAGTATTAACTAAAGTTACTAACTATAAGCTAAGGTTTAATAATCTTTATTAATAATACTTAGTTTACTTCTTTAACGTTTATTATAACCTATAATAGGCTAAAATAGCCTATTCTAGCCCTAAGAATAGCTTCTAGCTCTAAGGTTAATAGTACTACTACTTCTAACTACTATATAAAGAAGGGTAAGTTAACTAAGTATATATATACCTAGTACCTCTAAGCCTATACTAATAGTAATATTAAATATATAGGTAAGGTTAGTTATATTATACTAAACCTTACTACTATAAAGAATTAATAAGTATTTAAGCCCTAGACTAAGATAGACTCTAAAGGTAAAGTCCTTTAGTATATTTATTATCTTTACTACTAGAACTTAGCTTAGGATTATATTACTATAAGTAAAATAGGCTATTTTAGCCTATTCTAAGGTATTATTAGCTATATTAACCTATTCTAGGTTTCTAAGGCTAAAGAGAAGGCTAACTTAGAGATTAGAGCTCTAATATTTAAACTCTAAGATAGATAGTCTATTACTAAGGTTCTAAATATTAACTATATTAAGCCTACTAGTAATAAGCCTACTAAGAACCTAGATAACTAACTTTTAGACCCTAAGACTACTATTAATACCTAGGATCTTATAGTAGACTAAGTTTATATATATAATAAGGCTAAGCTCTTTAATATTAAGAATATAGTTTAAGATAAGGCTTCTAACCTTAGTAAGTATATTAAGTTATAAGTTACCTTATTAAGCCCTATTATACCTTATTATAAGCTATTATAGGCTATTATAGCCTTACTAACCCTTATATAGGAGGTATAAGCCCTATAATACTAACTTCTTCTTTTATAGTAGTACTATATATATTAAAAGTAATCTTAAGGCTAGTATCTACTTAGACTTTAAATCTTATAGTAACTAAACTATTTATATTAAAGCTAAAGCTAGTAAGATTCTTAATAACCTTAAGTTATAAGAATAAGTTAGTAATACCTTAAAGAAAGTAAGTTTACCCTTATATAAGCTTAGCTTTAGCCTTTATAAACTTTTTTTTATTATTATAGTATATTTAGAGACTTCTTTTAAGATAAAGTACTAACTAAGTAACTATAAGCTTATACTTATATTTAGTAACTACTAGTATATACGTAGTATATTATAAATACTAGATACTAAAGATATATAATAGTATTATATACTTACTAGAGATAAGATATAACCTTTTAACTTATATACTATCTCTTACTATCCTCTACTATCTTTTATTATCCTTTACTATTTTTACCTTTTATAGCTACTACTACTACTACTACCTCTTTTTAAGAATAACTAACTAGCTACTTATAGTATTACTACTACTTAATAGTTAGCTTTAGTTAAAAGAATATTAGTAGTAGTATAACTTAGGCCTTATTCTCTTATCTTTATAGTATTTCTTTAAATTCCCTCTCCTTAAGCCTAGGATACTAGTTATTAAGTACCCTTTTAATATTAATAGCTTAGTAGTATAGCTATTTCTTAGTCTCTTTACTTTACTTACTAAAGGTAAGGTAAGTAAAGTAGCTAAATATAAGAAGATTAATAAAGTAATAAGTATTAGCGTAGATAAGCTCCTTATACTTTATAACTTTCTTTAAGTACTATATTTTAATCTTTTTATAAGTTACTTTTATAATAATATTACTAACCCTAAACTTCTTAATAAGGTACTAGTAAAGAGATTAGCTATTACTAAGGATTTAGAGTATTATAAGTATTTATACTTTTAGCTCCTTACTAACTACTAGATTTAGCTCCTAGGTATATATAAGGCTTATATTATTTATATTTAATAAGTTAAGGGGCTTCTTACTAAAGAGAGTATACTAGCCTAGCTAGATAGCTATAAAGAGTTACCTTAAGGGATATATAGTATTTATATATAGTATAATTTAATTATATATAGTAGGATACTTAAAGTTAATATTAGTATAAAGGTTAGAAGTAGCTAGGTTTTTATATAACCTCCTCTTAGGTATAGTAAGTATACTATATCCTTTCTCTTCTTTATAATATATTATAATTATATTACTAGCTAATAGCTAGTAATCCTTATTAAGCCCTCCTAAGGTTTAATAAGTATTTTTTTTTAGTTACCTTTAGTAAATTTTTTTAACTTTAGTTTTTATATATAAATATTAGAGCTTTACTACTATAAAACGCTAATTAGTTTTATATTTAAACTATATTATTACTTTATCTTTTTTATTAACTTTTATAACTAATAAGTAGAGGGATAGCTACTTTTTATTTTTTTAAAGTTATATTTTTAATAATACCCCTATACTTATAGAAAATAAAAAATTATACTCTTATATAAGCTAGAATAGGCTATTCTAACCTATCTTAGTATAAGATTTCTTAGAGGGTATATAGTAAGCTTAAGAGTAAGCTCTATAAGCTTAAGGTAGAGATAGCTAGCCTTAAGAAGGAGTATACTAAAGTAAAAAGTAAGAATAAAGCTAAATACCCTTACTATATTAAGTAGAAGTAGGCTAAGATTAATAAAGTTAAGGATAAGCTTAATAAGTTATAATCTAGTATATTCTAGCTAGTAATAGCCTAGAATAAGGTATTCTAAAAGATAATAGTAGAAAGGGGCTTTAAGGAGCTAAGAGTTAACTTTCTAAAGTCTTTAAGTAGTACTCTAGTACCTTTTACCTTATTCTTTAAGGTCTAAGAGTATATTTACTCTAAATAGGTTAGTATATAGTATTCTAAGCTATAATAGCCTAGAATAGGGTATTACTATATAATACCTAATTATTTTAGGTTAACTTCTAATATAGTCTTAACCTTAACTCCTAAATTTTACCTTAGTAACTATTATCTTTATCTCTTTAATTATTTATATTATTTATATAGATATAATAACTTTTATAATAATATAGTATAATAGCCTATTCTAGCTTATTATACCTTATTCTAACCTATTATAGGTTTATATTAGGTGTAGGTAAATAGAGTTAAATTATAAAGGCTATAGTATTATTAAATACTTTATTTAAAAAACCTCTATAAAGAAAAAGTATAAGTAAAGGTATACTATAGTTCTATTCCTTATACTTATTTTAAATTATTTTCTTTTTTCTTTAGAAAGCGTCTATAGCCTTACTTTAGTACTTCTTTCTTTAACTTATATTTAAGAAAGATATAGTACTTATTATAAAACTTCTTAAGTACTTTTATATTTATATTAAGACTTAGCTCTTAGGAGTTCTCCTCCTTAGGGTAGCCTTTCTATTTAACTAAGTATTCTTATTAGTTTACCTTATTATACCTCCTTTCTAATATTTAGTTTATATTATAAATATTATTACTAAATTTATATAATATATTAATACTTAGTAGTTTTAAGTATAAGATATATCTTATTAAGTTATAAGGCTTTAATAGTAAGGTATAAAAGACTAAGTAGATATTCTTTAGCTTTAGTAAGTTTATCCTAAATACTAATAAGCTAATCTAAGCTATAATAAGCTTTAGACCTATATACTTCTAATCTAGCTTCTTCTTTAGCCTTATAAACTATATATAATAGTTAGATACTAATACTTAGTTACTAACCTTAAAGGTTATAAGTAACCTTTTATTATTAGTATATACTTTTTAATAAGTATTAGCTACTAATATTTTATATTTATACTTACTTTATAAGCTAAGTACCTTTAATACTATTATAAATCTTATAAGACTTTTACTATTACCTTAGGTTATACTAGGCTAGTCTAGCCTTATTAGGTCTATTCTATAATATATATAAAATAAAGTAAGTCTAGTAGTTATATAAATACTATTATTATATATAAATTTACTAATAGAGATCTATAAGGCTTAATTATCTTATTTAAGTATATAGTAGTAGTAAAGGTACTACTCTAGTATCTAGTTCTAATACTTAGTTTATCTATCTATTTAAGAGTAAAAAGTAGAAGTTAGAACCTTCTTAGAGTTTATATAATACTAAAAGGTATCTTAATACTTTATATTTATTAGTAGTTTTTAGTCTAAGATAATTTACTTAAGGATACTATATAGTCTAATAACTTTATATACTTATACTTAAGTAAGGTTTATCCTATCTTAATTACTTCTTACTAAGATATAATAGGCTATTTTAGTTAGCTAATATACTATTATAAGTATAGTATTATAAACTATATTATATATTTTACTTAGAGGTAGCTCTATAATAAAATTTATTATTACTTCTTCCTAAGGTTAATTTAGTAGGAGGAGAGGTACTAAGAGACTATATAGCTTATAATAAGCTAGTATTACCTTATAGTATACTAAATAGTTATTATAATAGTTTACTATATCCTTTCTTATCCCTTTTTATATATATTAATATTATAACTTCTTTAAGGTCTTTCTTACCTTAAAGTAGCTTATAAGTAAGTTATTATAGTACTCCTTAAGTAGTTTAGCCTTACTTTAGGTATCTAATAGCTCCTATAAGCTATTTAAGCCTATCTTAAGCTTTAATAAGTTATCTTAAGGTATATCTAAGTTTAAGTTCTTAGAAGAACTATCTATATTATCCTCTATAACTTCTAGATCTTCTAGTAGCTTTAGGTCCTCTAAAGCTATTCTTTTAGCTTAATTATACTTATTTAATACTTTATTTAAAAGGTTAGGAGTGTTAGACCTTTAGCTTAACTATTATATAAGGTTTAGCTATACTTCTCTAAGCTTAGTCTATACTAAGGTAAGATAAACTAAAGTAGTAGTCTATAAAGTAATATATAGAATAATTAAGTAGAAAAGAGTTATTATTATAACTAAAGGATAAATAATACTAATTCTATAAATAATAGAATAACTAGTTAATAATTTATATAAGAGATAAACTATTTAAGTTAATTATAATAAGTATAATAATAAGATCTAATATATTTTTATACTTATTACTATAAGTTTTACTATTAGACTATTAACCTACTATTACTAATAGTTATCTTTACCTCTAATAGTAGCTATTATATATAAGTCCTACTATTACTAATAGTACTATCTTAGTATAATAGTATATTACGTAACTCTTTTAGCTTTATAATATCTAATACCTTCTAATATAGTTACTAGTTAGTCTTTAACCCTAATCCTTATATTAAGAAGAGAATCCTTTTTATTACTTTATAATATTATCCCCTCTCTTAGGTATATTATCTTAATACTTTAGATTAATATTTCTTTATACTTTATTTTATAGTATTAGTTATATATAAGGTTAGTAGGCCTTAGGCTATTATAGCTACTTCTTCCTTTCTTTAGTATCCTTAACTATACCTAAAGTCCTATCTTCTTATTATATTTATACCTAAGACTTAACTTCTAAGTGTTATACTTATACTAACTATATAAAAGAGTAGAGGAATAAAACAGCTTTCTATTATAAGCGCTATAAGGAGAAGAACCTTTATTATTTTATAGATATAGTAACTAGTTATTATACTAGTTATATTTTAGTTACTACTACGTATAGTCTTTTTATTTCTAAAGAAGAGTAAGAGAAGGTTTAGTATAAGAAGTATAAAAAACGTCTTAAACTAGCGCGTATTAAGGAGAATACTACTTAGGTTTATTAAGAGCTTTTAGAGGTTAAGTCTTAAGAGTAAGTATTTACTAATTATAATCTTATAATCCTAAATCTCTAAGAGTAATTAAAAGAGTAAGCTAAGGGGAGCTCTACCCTTAGTATAGATTTTCTAATAACTAAAATATTACTACCTAGACTATTAACTAACTTAGGCTAGTTATAGGCTAATACTTTTTTTAACCTTTTTTCTAACTTCTTTTCTTCCTTTAAAAATCTAGTCCTCTCTTCTCTAAGTATCTTTAATAGTACTTACGTACCTATAACTTATAGTTTATTAAATTTTCTTTTAGTTCTTAAGTATTCTAGCTCTTAGGCTATCCTTACTACTTAACTAAGTATTTTTACTAATAACTAATTTTCTATAAGTTTCTAATTTCTTTAACTTTATACTTATTATCTTTAAGCTTTATATTAGTAGCTAGCTTAGTATCTAAAAGTACTTTTTCTAAGAGTTTCTTATTAAAGATAGAGTAGATATATATACTTAGTAAGAGTTAGAGTTTATAGTTTATATTACTTATTTCCTTTAAGATTTTAAATAGTCTTACTTAGAGGTTATCTAGTTTTCTACTTAGTTACTTAGTTTTTAAGTTCTATTATAATAGGAAAACTTTATCTCCTTTCTTAAAGGTTAGTCTCTTAATCTTTTACTTATTAGCTACCTTAGCTATTATAAGGTTCTTATAAGCTATATTCTTACTTAATTCTTTATATAGTTCTTATATTAAGTAGGCTTTATTATCTATACTTATTATAATACTTTTAATATCTTTTAGATCTTAATAAGTAACTAGCTTATATCTATAGTTTACGTAGTATAGTAAGTACTTTATTATTATAAACTTTATACTATTATAAGCTAATTACGCTATTAGTAAGAGTTTAACTTAGTTATTTTATAGTTTATTAGTATATATCTTTAAATACTATTCTAGTATTTAGTTTATTCTCTCTATCTAGCTATTTATTTTAGGGTAAAAGCTAGTTAATAGTTTTTTCTTTATACCTAACTTTACTAAGAATATATCTTAATATTTAGATATAAATAGTTTATTATAATTAATAATAAACTCTTTAGGTATCCTATACTTTAATATTAGTACCTTACTAACCTTATACACGTACTCTTCTACTATAATAGTCTCTTTTATAGGTATAAACTTTACTCTTTTTATATATTAGTATATAATAACTAAGACTATATTATATAATCTTTTAGATCTTAGTTTTAATAACTTTAGGAGCTTTACTATAAAGTCTATTATTATACTACTTTATAGTCTTATTAGTAGTTATAAGGGTTATAATAAGTTATAAGGCTTATATTTCTTAAGCTTATTTTAGTAATAAGCTAAATAGTTACTTAAGATATCTTATACCTTTACTTATAAGTATAGTATTATAAATACTTTAGCTAGTTATCTAACTATTTCTTTTAGTAATATATATCTATATTCTTTAGACTTATATAGTTCCTTAATAAGATCTAATCTTATATATAAAGGTATATATATTTAATTACTTTAAATTATATCTTAGTATTCTTATTTATTTTATAATAGTTTATTAAAGCTATTTTCTTTAGGCTTAAACTACTAGCTAGTAGCTTTCTACTACTATTACTACTATAATATTTTTACTTACTTAGCTACCTTAGCTACCTTAGCTAGTTCTAGCTAGTTATAATATAGGGTACTATTAGGTATCTTCTTAAATATAGTAGTATATAGTTCTTTATATCTTTTATTACGTAAGTTAGACCTCTTACTTAGAGTATCTACTACTTTATTAAGTATTCTAGTAGAGTATATTATCTTAAAGTTAAACTAAGCTAATATCTTAGCTTATTAGATTTATCTTTAGTTAAGTTTCTTAGTTATTATAAAACTTACTAAGTTCTAGTAATTAGTAAAAACCTTAATCTAGTATAGTAGTCTTAGTAAATAGACTTCTTACTATTTAAAGGTATTAACTACTCTTAGTAGTTCTTTATTATAAATATTATAGTTAAGTTCTACTCTAGAGAACTTCCTTAAGTAGTAGAATACTAGTTTCTACTTCTTATCTAAGTACTACTATAATAATATAGCTCTAAGTATATAATCTAATATATTAGTCTTAACTTACGTCTCTTATTTTAAGTTATATATCTCTAGTATAAGTACCTAAAAGAAGATTTATTTAATTTAATTAAATACTTTCTAATATTCCTTATTCTATTTAAAACTAACCTCTTTCTTTATAATCTTAGAGAGGGGTATTATAATCTTTAGGTAATCTTTAATAAACTTCTAATAATAGTTAATAAATCCTAGAAAGGATTATATATCCTTAACTATTTTAGGTGTTAGCTATTCTTATATAGCTACTATCTTCTTTAGGTTTATCTTTACTCCCTTTATAGATATTATAAAGCTTAGGTATTCTATTTCCTTTATATAAAATTTATACTTCCCTAGCTATAAGTATAGCTTATATTCCTTTAGCTTCCTAAGTACTTTTTTAATATATTCTATATATTCTTTAAGTATTCTATTAGTATATACTAGTATATTATTAATATATACTATAATAAAAATTCCTAAGTATTTATAAAAGGCGTTATTAATAACTAACTAAAATATTACTAAGGTATTTATTAACTTAAAAGGTATTACTATATACTTAAATAGTTTATATTTTATCTTAAATACTATTATCTATTTATAGCTTTCTTTAATCCTAATTTAGTAAAATCCTTCCTAAATATTAAACTTTATAAACTACTTAGCTCCCTAGAGTTAATCTATAAGCTTAGTTATAAGTAGTAAGAAATATTAGTTCTTCTATATAATACTATTTAACTTATAGAAGTTAATATATAGTTACTACTTCTTATTAAGCTTCTTTATAAATAAGATAAGTAAGGCTATTAGGCCTAATCCTAGTTAGATAAATCCTTTCTTTAAATTCTTCTAGATATACTCCCTTAACTTAGTATTATACTTAAGTAATATAAAATATATTAGTCCTAAGCTTAGCTTAGCTCTATTATCTAAGATAATCTTATAATCTTAATCCTAATAGTCTACTAGATTAGTAGCCTTATTTTCCTTAAAGAGTTCTCTAAACTTATTAGTCTAATACTCTCTTAATATCTTTAGTAGTAAGGGTCCTTCCTTTATAGTTATAACTTATCTTATCTATATAACTCTTACTATTTAAAGGTCCTTCTTATAGATTCTTTTAATCTTATAAGGTAAGATCTTACTAAACCTCTTATCTTAGGTTAAGCTTTAGTCCTTTAGACTTACTCTTTAATATACTCTAGTAACCTTATATATAAGTTCTCTTCTAAGGGTTATCTACTTTTACTAATTAATAGTAAGGTTATAGGTATCTAGCTAATTATAATTAATTAATATATCTAGTCCTCCTAGATTTATAATATTAATATTTATAAAGTACTTAATACTTACTATTTATAGCTTTATTAATTTAGTCTCTAACTTTATTATACTACTTTTATATTCTATAAGTTTCTTATTAGCTAGTACTACTAGTACTAAGTTATCCTTAACCTAGTAAGGTATCTTATACTTCTTTACTACTTAGAGTAAGATTATTATCTTTATAGCCTTACTATCTATAAGCGCTTAGATATTCTAACCTAGTATAAATATAATTATAAGTAGCTACTTTACCTAACTATTAGTATCTTATACTTTCTTAAGAGTCTTTATAAGTATACCTTTATTAGTATAACTTTATCCTTAATAGTATTTTAGTTTTTTAACTACTTAACTTTCCTTTCCTTAAGGAAGTAGCTTATATTTATTTTTAAGCTATAATATACTATATAGTAGTTATTATAATAGAAACTCTAGTAGATATTTTAATAAAGGATTTCTTCCCTTACTATCTTCTTTTTAGGTTTAGTTTTCTAGACCTTATAAATTAGGTAGTCCTTTACTTTATAAATATTTAATAAGAGTATAACGTAATAGTAGTTATTTACTTATTATACTTTTTTAAGTTAGTCTTAATAAAAAGTATATCTAATTTTATATTATATCTATAAAAGTCTTTTATAGATTTCTACTTTCTTTAGTTTATAGAGGTAGTAGTTATCTACTAGATATTTATCTACTTAGAAGTTTAGGTAGTAGTACTATTCTTAGTCTAACTTATACTCCTCTTTATCCTTTTTATAAAACTTATAGTTAATCTTATAATTATACTAGTATACTTTCTTATATTCCTTAGTATCTTTTACTTTAAAGGCTTCTTAGTTAAAGACCTTAGCTATAAGGTTATTAAAGTAAGGTTATTAGTATACTACTTTATACTTAATTACTTTAGTATTCTTACTAGTAATAATAATTTAGCTTTAAATCTTATAGTTATTAGTATAGTATAATCTATTTCTATATATCTAATACTAGTTATTAGCTAGTTATTCTATTATAATTTTACTCTTAACTTTTTAGTCTATAGTCCTTAGCTTATTTATAGTTAGGACTTTATTATCTAACTTAACTTATAGAATAACTTTATAGTTTTCCTTATTAGCTAAGTATACCTCCTTATAGAGATCTAAATTACTTAAATTATTATCTAGCTCTATCTTAGCTAAGTAAAGTATACCTTATCTAATTATCTAAATCTTAACTACTACTTATTTAACTTATTCTTCTTTATAGTCTTTAGTAAAGTATCTTATCTTACTATCTTACTATATTAGAGATATACTTTATTATTATAACACCTCTAGTATTCTTCCTTAGAAAGACTATTATATCTTTTACCTCCTTAAGGTTTCCTATCTCTAGCCTTCTCTTATACCTTACTAGTTATAATAGTATTACTATCTCTATTAAATTTACTATACTATTTCTTTATATTTAGTATATTAGGTTAGAAGTATTTCTTTTAATTATTTTATTCCTAAAGCTTATTATTAATATATATTACTAACTTAATTAGAGCGTATAGTATTCTAAGCTTATTATAGTATATAAGGCTATCCTTAATATTTTCCTTAAGGCTAGCTTTAAATACTATTTAAAGTACTATATTATCTTAATTAATCTATACTTATAGTTACTTAAATTCTACTATATATACTAATACTAATATAGCTTACTTTAGGTAAGTAATCTTCTTCTTAGCTTAGTTCTAAGCGTCTACTTTTTTAAAAATATATCTTATCTCTTACTTAAACTCTATCTAACTTATAAATAAAGTATAAGTTCTTTCTTTAGTACTTATATACTTTATATCTAGTAAGTAATTATTTATATAAAGTTATATCTAGTTAGAAGCCTTATCCTTTATATATATACTTACTATAAGGATCTTTTCTTAGTTATTAAGTACTTTATTATACTTATAGTATAGGTTAATATTAGTAAGAAATACTTATAACTTATCTTATTCTCTACTATATTTCTTTAGTAATACTATCTTAGGTTTCTTAGTAAAAATAAGTTATTTATTAAAGGTAGCTATTAGCTAACTTATAAGCTAATTAATTATATTCTATATCTTAGCTATCTACTAAGCCTAAATAAGGGCTTATTACCTAAGATTTCTTAGCTCCTTAGCGCTAAGGTTCTCCTCTAAGTCTAAGTTAGATATATTAAGTATCTTATTATTAATTAGTATAGCTACTAGTATTAAGGGTCCTAAACCCTAAGCCTTATTATTCTATACTACTCTTAAAGATACTATCTTAAAATCTTAATTAAGTAACCTATTAGTTAAATAGTTTACTAATATCTATAGTAGTTAAAGTATTATATAAAGTTTAGTTATACTTCTCTAAACTTAGTCTATACTAAGGTAAGATAGACTAAAGTAGTAGTCTATAAAGTAATATATAGAATAATTAAGTAGAAAAGAGTTATTATTATAACTAAAGGATAAATAATACTAATTTTATAAATAATAGAATAACTAGTTAATAATTTATATAAGAGATAAACTATTTAAGTTAACTATAATAAGTATAATAATAAGATCTAATATATTCTTATACTTATTACTATAGGTCCTACTATTCCCCCTTAGGCCTTAAGGATAGGGCTTATAATATTATCTTATATTATATTACTAAGAAATTTTAAAACTAAGCCTAAACTATCCTAATATATCTAGAAGTCTCTTTTTACCTATAATACCTTTCTATTTACTCTACCTATATTATACCTTATACTACCTTAATATCTCTATTATTATTATAACTACTACTAATACTACCTAAAGATTAAGAAGCTCTATTATATTATAGTAATTATAGTTATAGTTATAGTTATAATTATAATTATAATTCCTTTTAAGTAGCTATAAAGTTTATATATTAAGAGTAGTACCTTTATATATTACTACTATACTTACTATAGCTATTAAAGCTAGCTATTATATTATACTTACTACTATTACGCACCTAAGTCCTATTATATTATATTCTAAGCCTTCTATATTATTAAATCTATTATATCTTAAGCCTCTTACGTTACTACTATTATTATTATTAAATTAATTATCTACTACCTATCTCTCCCTTAGCTAGTTAGTAATATTTATAATAAGTAGTAGCTATTAATTAAAGCCCCTATTATAGACCTCTTCTAAGTACTTATTCTACTTATTAGTTATTATAGTACTAGTAACCTATATATTATATATACGCTAGACCTATCTATACTAAAGAAAAGTAAAGGACTTATTTATTATATTTATACCTTTACTAGCTAGTATAAAGATAGTACTTATAAGGAAAACCTTAGTAATAAATATTAGGTCCCTAAGCTTATTAGTAAGTTTATCCTTAGTAAATTAATATAATAAGTAAAGGGATTAAATATAAGTCTAGAACTTAAGGTTACTTTTAAAGAAGTTAATCTTAATAATAACTTTATACTTACTATACTACTTAATAGTTACTATAGTTACTAGGATAGTTACTAAGCTATCTAAAACTAAGTACTTTATACTTATAATAATATTAGAGTTACTAGATATACTAAATATACTAGAGATATTAGAGATATTAAAGTATAGGGGTTAAGAGAAAGGAATTTAAGTTACTTAAATATTTCTTAATCCTTAAGTACTATAGTTATAAGCCTAAAGGTAAACTATAGACTATAGTTTTAAAACTCCTCTTCCTTTTAATATTACTATAACTTTCTAAAACTATAGTTTAGAGCTTTAGTTTTAACTTAACTATTATTAAATCTATATAGCTACTTATAGTAAAACTAAGTATTTAGGAAATATACCTTTACTATAATTTATTATAGTATCTTTTTAATAGTATTATACTTATGTCTTTTACTAGTATATTTATTATTTAAATAAGTCTTACTATTAGACTATTAACTTACTATTACTAATAGTTATCTCTACCTCTAATAGTAGCTATTATATATAGGTCCTACTATTACTAATAGTACTATCTTAGTATAATAGTATATTATATAACTCTTTTAGCTCTATAATATCTAATACCTTCTAATATAGTTACTAGTTAGTCTTTAACCCTAATCTTTACGTTAAGGAGAGAATCCTTCTTATTACTTTATAATACTAACCTTATATAAATAACTACTACTAAGAAAGGCTCCTTACTCTTATTATTAAGAATATCCCTTATAAGTTATATAAATACTTTATTATACTTCTAAACTAGCTTCTAAGCTTCTACTATATAGTTTAGTTAATAAGATAGACTATCTACTAAGTTTATAGTACTTAGCTAGTAATTTAGAATAAAGTTATATCTAGTAAGTACTAAATATAACCTTACTTATTAGTAGTTTAACGCCTTTATCTCTATAAACTATTTAAGGTTTTAATAATCTATTAAGATCTTAAAATAAATACTCTTAAGATAATAATACTAATACTTTAGGCTTTTAACTATTATAAGTAATTCTTAGTTATAGGTGTTATAGTTATACTCTACTATAATAAGCTTTTATAAGTAGAAGTTAATTAGTCTCTTATTAGCTTTTCTAGGCTAGTTTAGTATATACTAGCTTAGAATACCTAAAATAGCTCTACTTAATACGTTTACCTTAACTCTTATTTTTTAGTTTATATTAAAGTAGGTAAGGATAAGGCGCTTTAGGAAGGAATTCTTTAATTCTTAAAAGGCTTTCTTTACTTTTTCTCTTATATCTAATAACTAACTCTCCTCCTTTTATATTATATAGCCGCCCTTAGCTGCGCCTAGGCTTTTCTAGGTTAAAATAGTTAAGGGTAGTACTAGCTTAGAGAAACTAGTTATAAACTAATAATAATAGTTTATAAAGCTAATAAAAATCCTAATATTATATACTATATATAGTTTAGGCTACTCTTAAATTATCTTAACTTAATTTTTATTAATTTTAATCCCTTATAGAGTAATAATATAACCTAGGTACTTTATATATTAAGTATACTATTTATATTTACTAAGCTTTAAGTATAGCTTAGCCTTATATAATTTATCTAAAACCTCCTTAATATAAATAATATATTCTTCTTTAGTTTTAGAGAAGATTAGGATATTATCTAAGTATACTATATAAGATATATTAATTAACCCTACTAGGGTATATTTAATATAAGCTTAGAATTACGTAAGTATATTTATAAAGCTAAAGGGTATTATAGTATATTTAAAATAGCTATATTAAGTATAGAAAGTAGTTTTCTATTTATTACCTTCCTATATTTAGATCTTATAGTACGCCTCTCTTATATTTAACTTAGTATAGTAGTTAGCCTATAATAAGTAGTCTAAAGACTTTATAATAAGAGGTAAAAAGTATTTATTCTTAATTATAATCTTATTTAAGCTATAATAGTTAATATAAAGCTTTATAGTACTATCTTTCTTTTTAATAAAAAAGATAAGAGTACTAGCTAAGGATTTAGATCTTCTAATCTATCCTCTTACTATATAATCCTTTAGGTATTTTTAGAGGAGTTCTAACTCTATTATTAATAAGTTATATAGTAGCTTATATAGTAGAGTAGAACTTAGTTCTAAATTAATAGCTAAGTCCTATAAACTATAGTTAGTAATTACTATAGAATCTTCTTCTAAATATATATCTATATATTTAGTATATTATAGGGGTAACTAGTCTATTCTAATTAATTCTAAGTTATTCTAACTTACTAAACTTATAAGGTATATATATATATTTACTAAAGGGTTATATATACTATTTTTAAATAATTTTATATCTTTAATAATAATCTTCTAAAAAAGGGCTTTATCTTTTACCTTATCTCCTTAAAAGAGTATATACCTCTTAGTATAGTTAAGTTTTAAGTTATAGTATTTAATCTATAGTAATCCTAAGTATAGTAAGTACCTATTTAGGTCTACTACTATAAATAAGATATACTACGTCTTTATATAGCCTTATAAGTTTATTATAATTATATTTATTTTAGTTATACTATAGACTATAAGTTTTCTACTATTAACTTCTTTAGCTAAAATATTTAGTAGTAAGTTTATTAGTAAGTCTTACTCTTTAGTAAGAATTACTAATATTAGGTTTAATTATAAACCTAGGTCTATTATAGCCTCTTATAGCTATAATTACTTAATTATATATTATATAGTTAAGAGCTTTATAAGTACTAGCTAAAGTATTTCTTAAAGTATACTAAAGTCTTTATTCTCTTTATTTAAAGAAATATAAGTAGTAAGGTAAAAGATTAACTCTTCTACCTCTAGTCTTTTTTTAACTTAGGTATACTAGTAGGTTTAGATAGCTTATTAGGCTTATTTACCTTTAGGTAGTCTATTTTATAATATCTAACTTCTTTATATCTATAATAGGTTACTAACTTATTAGTAGTATTATACTAACCTATTCTACCTTACTTTAGGTTAGAATAGCTTAGGTAAGCCTACTTAGTATTTTTTAAAGTTTTACTAACCCCCCTTAACTTTTTATAATTAGGGTTAAGTTAGAAACCTTCCTTCTTAAGTAGTTATTACTTATACTTTATACCTTAATTCTTTTAGTAAAAAATTAAGTTAGCGTATTCCTCTACTTAAGGTAAAGTAGATCTCTAGTTTATTAGAAATAATAAGAGGCTTTTCTTAATATCTTTATATAGTACTAATATATACTTAAGTACTTAGACTTCTAAAGTTTTATCTAAGCTTAATTCTTCTTAGAGTAGCCTTATATAGTTAAGGAGGTTTATAAGATTTTAGGAAAGGCGTTACTATACGCGTTTTAAGTAGTTATAAGTATACTACTTATACTCTTATAGTAATCCTAATATATTTAGTATTACTACTTTTAAATTAATTTATAAAAGTATTTAAGATAACTATATATACTTTTTAATAGCTTAATATACTTATTAAAGCGTCTTTAGTAGCTCTAAAATATATATTACTTTAAAATTAACTTTTTATATCTTTATAGTAAAACTTTATAGTATATAAAAGAAGTAAGACTTATAATCCCTCTCTTATTAGTTATATTATATATAGTTAACCTTTAAGAAGACTTATAGTAGCTCTAGTTATAGTAAACTAGCTATAGTAGAAGGCTATATTAGTTAGAGTAAAGCGCTAGATTCTAGCTCCTCTATAAGTACTTCTAAGTCTTTAACTACTACTTTATTATATAAGCTTTATAACTTAGCTAGCTTAATATATTTAAGCTAGTTATCCTTTTATATATATAGCCTTACTAGCTCTACGTCTAGAATAGCCCCTTCTTAGTTAGAATAAGCTTTTTTAGGTATTAACGTATTTCTATATAGTAGTAAAGAAATAAATATATTTAATTAACCTTTATTTAGTCTTTTTAATATAAATAGTAATTACTAGTAACCTTTATTACTAGTCTATAGCCTTTAGGCCTATTTAGCTTTATAAGTAGGTTTTATTACTAACTATATATTATTATAAGTTTATTATATTACTATTATATTATACTATTATATTATAAGGTAATTAATTTAAATATTAGATAGTATACTATTAGATAATATAAAGTATATAAGATAGTAGAGTACTAGTATATTATCTAGTATTAATAGATAAATTAATACCTCCTAGGTATTAATCCTATAAGGTTACTTATACTTATACTAATTAAGGTTATATAAGGTATTAAACCTTAGGTTAACTTATATTCTTAATATAAGTATACTAAGAAATAAGATAGTTATTATTTTAGTTAATAAACTATATAACCTAGGTTTCTAAAACCTTTTTTCTAGTTAAAGAACTTATAAATCTCTTTATTATAGTCCTTATAGGGGGTATATAATACTTAGTAAGTATTTTAATATATTATATAAGCTTAGATTTATATTATAGATATAGGGATAGCTTACGTAAGCTATAGTATTTAGTTTTACTCTAGTATCTTTAAGTAAGCGTAACGTAGTTAATATTATACTTTTTAGTAACTTATTAGTATAAGAAATATTCTCTTAGGTTATATAATTTAATTTCTATAATTACTTCTTAAATTAGATCTATATTAGTAGAGTTATAGCGCGTTAAAGTATTATTATTACTATAGTAAGGGTATTTATTAAATAGCTATAATTATTAAACGTATAGATATAGTAGTAACTAGAAAGTAAATTTTAATTTTTTTATCCTTATTTAAGTTCTTAAAGCTACGACTTACGCTACTAGTACTACTTAGAGAAATAGTACTACTCTCTAGAGTAGTAGTAGTAGACTAACTATATTTTCTTTCCTAATTAGGACTAGTACTTACTAATATAAATAGAATTTTAAAAAAGCTTTAAAAGGAAAAATTAAGAATAAAAATAAAATAAAAATATTTTTATCTATATATTAAACGCTAAGACTATTACTATAAATAGTAATATAGAAAACCTTTATATTTAGGTAATTATAGTACTAATACTATTATTTACTTAGCTTATCTAATCCTTTTTTTTAAAATCTTTAGATTAAACTTTAAATAACTAGCTTAGACGCTAAGGTACTAAAGTAAGTAGGGGTTTAAAAAATTAAGAAAAGCTTACTAATCCTTACCTATTCTCGCTTAGGCTCTAGCTAGCTAGAATAATAATAAATTTAATTTTTTTTAAATTAAAACTATCTAAAGTTAGTATTTTTACCCTTAAATTTACCTAATTAGGGAATATAATATTATCCTATTATTATTTAGACTATTATCTAGAGGATAGCGTACTTAGATTATTAATATCTATTTTATTTTTAGAGTTATATATTTTTTAAATAAAAAGTTTTTCTAATCTAGCTACTCTAGCAACTCTAGCGACTCTAGCGACCTACTAGCTAATTATTATTAAAACTTTTTAAGTAAGGTAACTTTAGTAACTATAGCTAAAGTAGGTATATAGCGTAAATTACGTAAATTACTAGCAATTAGCTAGCTACTCTCCCTTCCTACCTCTTATCCTTTTTTCCTAACGTAGGTAGATATTCTAGGGTTACTTTAATAAGAATAGGAAAGGCCTAGCTATCTTCTAGAAAAAGGAATAAGGGCTAATTAATATAGAATCCTACTATAAGAGGGTTATTCTAGTAGTTTATAGATAGGTAAAGATACACCTAGAGCTTATATTTATATAGGATAATACTAGAGCCTACTCCTTAAAGGGTACCTCTTATAAGCTAGCGTTAAGAGGGGTTAGAGTTATATCCTAGCTAGCCTTTAGCCTAGATCTTAACCCTATTAAGGTAGTGTAGGTAAAGATAAAGGATTATATTAAGATTAATTACCTAGACCTAGTATATAGCTAGTAAAGGACTTATTCTTAGCTTTACTAGATTATAAAAGAGGCCTAGGATTAGATTACACCTAAATACCTCTCCTCTATAGTAAATAGTATAAGAGATAGGTGTAAGGTAGTATTAGCTGCCTAGGGTAGCTATACTAAGTAGTAAATAGCTAAGAACGCTTCTATCTTAACTTATACTAGCTGTAATTAACCCCTGTTCAGTATCCACGTACAAAACTTAGGCCTGATACCATAGTATAAGATGGGCGAACGAACTTACAGTGCCTGTGCACCTAATAACCTAGTTCGGCTGATAAGCCACTTTTCTTACCAAAATGTGTGTAAGGAGCTACGCTCAGGGAGCTATCTGTAAGAGTGCGATGGGTTGACGATAAGTGCAAGTTATAACAGTGAAGAATTCGATAGAGAAGCTCACTACGCTTGTGCTGAGTCTATGTGTCGCGTAGTGCTAGGTTCGAAAAACTTCCAAGGGCCCGTGGAGCGCTGATGAAGCGCTGACAATGCTCCGAGGGTTCCAGCCTATGCCGTGACTAGAATGATCCCCTAACGACATAGAGGGCTGAATGTCGTTCGCGCCTTGGGATGGGGCTGTTATTACAGCTTCCGCGCTGCAGGCACGCTGCCCAGTCTCTTGAGCATCCACTTTCTACTAGCCTCGGTGTGCCGCTGTAACGTCGTCCAGGAGAGTCGGTGCTCGTTCCTAGCATTCCGGAGCAGCTCCTCCCAAAACACACGCTCTGCCTCGGCAACGATCCCGTGTGCCATGGATTGGTATCGCTGTAGTTGTACTGGGCGGCCACGGGGGAAGAAGGTCTGGTGATCAAGCGACCACCCCATGCTGTCTATTATACTGCCTGGCGTACGAAGGGGGATGGACTTGGCGTAAGCAAGCAGGCTCTGTAAGGGGCTGCGCAAAGGTTCCTGATGCTTAGTAACATGATTGTATCCGATGAGGGTTTCACCAAGGAACACAACACCGACTAGGCTCTACCTACGTAGCCTATTACATTACCCCCCTCCTTTCTCGGGGCATCAGGATGGGTTTCGTTTGAGCCTCTGCGGAATCCTGCAGGGAGGAGTCTTGTGTTGGGATCTCGTTGAGGCTCTGTAAACTGCTCCTATCGAATCTTTACTTCTGTGTTTGCCAGGTTTGTATAGGCTCTAATGTTGGGAGGTGGTAACCTTGGAATCCTTCCATTTAACTGCGTACCACCATTTTACTCCTAGCCCTCGCCGTCGACACACCTGAGCTAGAATATCTTCGACTTGGTGGATAGCTTTTGCATTTGGGGTCTGCATCGGGCTTAGCTTCGATCTCAGGTTGTACCCACGTATCTTTAGGAAACTCGTACTCATGTTGGAAGTTCTGGTGTCGCAAAAGCCCAGGGCTGCGGAGCATTGCGCAATGAAGCGTTATTTGCTCGGTCTCAAGTTTTCTGGCTGGACGGGCGAAGCACGCTCACGCTCATTTGCAGTTTGGCCCAGAGGTACTCGTAGTCACGTTTTGCAGGTGGAATGACACTCTGTAAGTGTTTATTGTGAACACGTAGCTGGTCGAGCCATGCTGCATGGACAAAGATCCTGTTTGCGTGTGTCGCGTACAAGATTGAGCGATGTGGTACAGGGAAGGGGTAGGCGGGACGTTCGCGAGCGATGACGTTTTGGCTTCCCGGTAGCTTGGCCTGAACCCCAATTACAACATTTCTGGGCATGTCGACGCAGAAAGAGGGGACAAGCGCCGACGCTGCCATTCCCTACTTCACCAATCTCTCGTGGTCCATCTACCGCATCAAAATCGCCCTGCTCACCTCGGGCTCATCGTCGGACATGGCCAAATCAAAGGCGCTGCAGAGCAACCTGGACGTCGACTACGTGATCAGCTACCGCTTTGCGAAGACTGGTATGTGTGCTTTGTGTGCCAACGCGGGGGTCTACGATGGATATGCTAACGGGCGCGTAGACAAAAACAAGGCCATTGCGCAGTTTGAGAAGCTCTGTGAGGCTCTGGCCAACGTTGGGCTGCAGACAGAGGTCCGCAATGGAGACTCGCACTCGATACTCCTCTTCGTGAGGGTAGCTTCAGACGAGCACCTGTTTGGCGAAGTATACAGGTCCAGGTAGCCAAGGCTTCATACAATCCATAAAGGCGCTTGCTAATTCCCAACAGAGTCCGCGACTGGATCCACGGCGTTCGAACGGCTGCCCCCGAGAAAGTTACCCGCGAGTCGCTCGAGGCCGAGCCCCTGTACGAGGCCGAGAGGCTGCGCATCATATACCAGCTCATCACCAACCCTCCTTCTGAAGGTGGAGCTGGCATTACACCCAAAGAGGGAGAATGGGAGAACGTCGAATCTATCTTTGCCCTGCACGACCATGCCTATAACAAGGACTGGATCAAGAAGTGGACCTCACAGTACTTCCTGACGACCGAAGACTTGGATGATATCAGAAACCGGCTGGGAGAGAAGGTAGACTCCCAAGATACTGTCTCGCGTGGCTGTGAACTAACCTGGTCAGATTGCCTTTTATTTCGCCTTTACACAGTCCTACTTCACCTTCCTTGTCCCCGCTGCCGCCTTTGGTTTCTTCTCATGGCTCTTCTTTGGCTCCTTCTCGCCCATCTACGGTCTTGCGAGCGCCCTGTGGTGCACCGTCTTCACCGAATACTGGAAACAACAGGAGGTTGACCTGAGCGTTCGCTGGGGCGTCAAGGGTGTTTCCAAGATCGATGTCAGGAAGAAGGACTTTGAACCTGAGAAAACAATCACCGACCCGGTCACGGGCGAACAGGTCGGATTCTTCCCAGCATCCAAGCGCTTCCAGAGGCAGTTGTTGCAGATTCCCTTCGCCATCGTTGCCGCTTGCTCGCTTGGAGCTGTCATTACGACTTGCTTTGCTATAGAAGTCTTCATCTCAGAAGTCTACAACGGCCCGCTGAAGAGTGTTCTCGTGAGTGTTGGACCTGATTTGCAGCACACGGCTTGACTAACCCCGCAAGGTCTTCATCCCTACCGGCATTCTCACAACCGTCAATCCCATCCTAAACACCCTCTTAACCCAGGCCGCTACGCGTCTGACACAATTCGAGAATTACGAGACGTCGCAGGCGTACGAAAAGGCATTAACCCAGAAGATCTTCGTCATGAACTTCATCATGTCTTACTTGGGAATCTTCCTGACTGCCTTCGTCTACGTACCATTTGGCAAGGTTATCGTACCCTACCTTGACGTTTTCAACGTTGCCGTGCGACCCTTCGCCGAAGACGAGAAACAGCTACACCTCAACTCGACGAGCTCCAGCTGGAGCATCAACCCTGACCGCCTCCGCAAGCAAGTCATTTACTTCACAGTCACCGCCCAAGTCGTCAATCTTGGCATGGAGCTTATCGTTCCATATATCAAGCGTCGTGGCCTTGCCAAGTACAAGGAGATGCAGTCTGACAGGGCTGCAAAGAACGGCGGTTCCGCCCCGGCCACTGTCGAGAATGATCCTGCTGAGGACGCTGCTTTTCTTGACCGTGTCCGCAAGGAGGCCGAGCTCGATGTCTACGACGTCACAGCCGATCTTCGTGAGATGGTCGTGCAATTTGGCTACCTATCACTCTTCTCCGTGGTTTGGCCACTTACCGCCGTGTCATTTTTGATCAACGACTGGATCGAGCTTCGTGCCGACGCCATGAAGATCTGTGTTGAGATGCGACGACCCACTCCATGGCGTGCTGACACCATCGGCCCTTGGCTCGACTCCCTCTCCTTCCTTACTTGGCTGGGCAGCCTCACTACATCCGCTCTTGTCTACATGTTCTGGAATGACCACACTGGTCCTAGCGGCAGTCCTTCCAACATTCAGCTCTGGGCCCTCCTTCTGACCGTCTTCTTCTCCGAACATCTTTTTATCCTCTTCCGCTGGGGCGTTCGCATCGTGCTGTCTAAACTCGACTCTCCGGGCCTACAGAAGGAACGCCGTGAGCGCTTCCTTGTGCGCAAGCAGTACTTCGAGGAGAATCTCAGCCAGCTGCAAAACATTCCCAGATTGAGTGAGAAGGGTGGCGAGATTACTAGGCAGAGTCTCGAAGAAGAGGCTAGACAGGGTAGTCTTAGGGATACTACCCCTGAGATAAGGTTCTGGCAGCGCCAGAGGAGCTGGAGAGAGAGCGCCGCGGTCGCCAAAGATCTCATCAGCAGGGCGCAGAATGAGACTATTGTGGAGACGAAGAAGGAGTTGTGAAGCGCGACAACACTATGATTGTCATTTGCGACCCGGAAGGTGCGGTATAGTCGGCTTGTAGTGGGGAATGACGCGAGTACACATCCTTTGAGATTTTCCTTGTATTGACTTTAGCATTGTTAGCCTAGCGTTGTCTTGTATGTTCTTACTTTGGAAAGCTATTAGTCGATGATAATACAAAAATGACTGGCAACAATATCGTATCTATTCGTGGTGCAAGCTTCGGCCCTTGATCTCGTGCATGCGCTAAAACAGGTCAACTCATGGCGAGTTACCAATACCTGTTGTTGCTTTTCAACAGCCGACTCCTGGAACCACCCCGACTGAACATGCAAAAAGACTAATCTTTCTTCCTCAAGCGCATGCCTAAAGCCTGCTACTCAATGAGAAAAGACGTCCTGTTGCTGGCGACATTTCTGAAGAGGGGAATGACGTTGGGAAATCGCAATGCGACGTCCTTCGATCAGACCAGGCTTCCGATCCGGCGTTGCAATAGCAGGAGTATGTGCTAGATATAGTTGTCCGCGTTGAGCGTAATAGTTAGCATCATCTTGGTGCTCATAAAGAGCAAGAAAAGAGAACAGCGGGGAAAGGAAAAAGAAAAAACAGATTTATCATGAACATCTACGGTACAAGGAAACGGGGGCATAGAAAACATGTAGAGACTGTAAATCTCGTCTCGTTCAATCGATTAGGACCGGACAGAAAACAACATCGGTGGCGGGGAGGACTCGTGTCGCCGCGTCGAGATCTGTGGGATCAAGATGGTGTGTGCGAGGCCTGTTCCGGTCGATGAGGCGTCCGTCCGGATAGTGTACGTATATAGTTGCCAAACGCCTATAGCGCCGTGAATGGGGTATCGTGGGATGGTGGAAACATTCATGCCGCCCTAATCTGTGCGCATCGTGAGTAGACGCTGCCGAAGCATTCGTACTCGCCTATCCATAACGGCGCCTTACGCCATGCTCTTTTGATACTTGAGACCCTTGTTGGCTTGTTAAGCTGCAACTACCGTTCCGTTCAGCTGCGCCTGGACCACCTTCCACATGGCTCGTGCCCATTCGTCATTCCAAGTTGGGCGTCATTGATAGCCTTGTCAAGAGTTGTGCTGGTCCGGTTTTGGCTGATGAAGTAAGTCTAGTCCCAAAGGTATCATGAGAATCTTGAAGAGCCCATGAAAGGGACAAAGGCCATGTCCTAGTGGCGTACACACGAAAACGTACGTAACGCCTACTTCAAATATAGTACAACGCACCTCACTTGAGCTTTCTCATGTGGTCTCGCTGCTTTGTGTATGTTTCGTAGTTACCACCAAAGACACATTCGAGGATGCTGGGTCCGATGTCTTGTCCGGAACGGGCGGCCTGCATGCGGTCTTGAAGGGTGTGGTACGCTTCTCTGAAGGCAGCAAATGCAAGCTTAACCTTATGGGATCCACCAGAGATGTTGTTTTCAGGGCGATTAGGATCTTGTATGGAAAGACCGTCGTACCTCTCTGGGCGGCCATCAATGCCATAGTTGGTCTACAATTGTCAGTCGTGTGAATCTTGATCAGAATTGTATGGTATCGACATGCGAGTGCTTACCTTGTCAACAACCGCTGGCGGGTGCATCTGGATGCGTTTCCGGGCCAGATCGAACTCGCCATAATACTTTAGGAATCCTAGGAAACATTCTCCGAGGTTGTCCGGTTTAGGGGCATGCTGAATATAGCTGACAATCAAGCAGATGATACTGTACCCTCCGATTCCGCCAGTATGGACTTCGTTCAGTCCATGCATGACAAGGAACTGTTTCATCAGTGCTACCATGTAAATCATGTCAGGGTACTGTTGCTTCCACTGTGCGAATGTGGCTTGCGCTTGCACTCCACTCAAGTTTTCGAAAGAGATGTCGACCTGAAGCCCCGTGAGAGCGTCTTCGAACTTGATAATGGGAACGCGCGCAGGTATGACCTGGGCATGGCCATTGGCTGCCAGCTTGGTGTCTTTGAGCCTCCTGGCTGCTTTGTAAAGCAGACTCTTGTTGGCGTGCCTCTCGGACATGTCCACGACAGCTTCTCCACCGTTGTAATGCCTGTCGGAGACGTATACCAAATCCATATCGGCCGTGGGCAAGTAGAGTCCTGCAGGAAAGGAACCAAAACACAAGATGCGCCCATTCTCTTGAGGAAACCTGCGTTGGCCCATGGCGCTGTTGACACGGTTGACCAGCTTATTACGCTGTTCGTGCTCGAAGGGCTTGGGCGCGACAAAGTCATAGAAGTCGAGAATCTCGTTGTGAAGCCTAGCATTGCGTTAGGAAAAAGATCGCATCATGAAGCGTGAGGTTCTTGTGCAAGGGTCCAGGATATAACTGGCATTGCGAACCTCAGCCGGACATGGAGCCGCAGGTTACATGAAGAACTTACCACTTCTCGGGCTCGCCAGCAAGATGTGCGTAAGGGTCGCGTGAGGGGAGCCATGGCGTTGGATCGACGTTGGGTACGGGTAACCATTCATCTACTACACCGCTCAAGGTGACCTTGCGCTTGTTGTTGTTCCTCGGGGGACGAGGTGCCCGGTGTTCGGCTAGCGCAGCTTGTTGCCTGTCAACAATGCTGTCGATATGCGCAATTTCGCTCAGGGAGCCTTGGACAGTCTTGGGAGCATCGTCGTCATCGTCACCAAACGAGATGAAGTCGTCGTTGGCGACAACTGAGTTGTGTCCGGCAGTCTTCTCTGCCTCTTCGTTCTTCGCTTTCCGAATCAATTTGACAAAGTCGGTTCTCTTGCCTGTGGTCTCATCGGGAGGCGGCAAGGCAGTGTACGGGTCAGGGTTGGACCACTTGGGAACAGAGTCGCCATCAGCACGCTTGGTTTGCGTCCGGGCTGCCTTGGGCTCCCGCGCATCGCCTTCGCGGTCTTCGCCGCCAGAGTCGCCACTCTCTACTTGCATATCTGCTTCTTCGTCATCAGACAGGTCATCCGGGTTGAGAAAGCGGTTGGGACCGTCTCCGACACCCAGTGCGCGCTCTGGACTACCCTCGTCTTGGTGCTTGAGAAGGGCGCGCTCATAAGGGGCAGCCTTCTTGAACCCGCCCCGACGGTAGCCGTTTGCGTTGTTCCTACCGTCTGCACGAGACGAGCCTCGCGAGGCGCCACCCCGGCCGCGCCTTCTTGATGCTGCGGGGCCACGCGGCACATTGGAATCTTCAGCAGGCGGAAAGCGGGGAGCAGGATGGCTGGACTCGAAGGTGAATTCAGAGTGGTTGCCGTTGCGCGCCCCGCCCGGCCGATAGTTGTCGCGATCATTGCCCGTGAAAGTCATACGGTCTGCAAGTGGTGGCGGGCGCCGCGCTGGGCGATACGAGTCTCCCATGGTGAGTCGCGTGTGCAGTGAGGTCGGCGTGTCGCGCGCAGTAGATGATTTGCTATGTTGTGGGCGGATGGTCGATAGCGGTGTGTTGCGGATGAACCAAGGGACTTGCACGCGAAAGATTTGTCGAGACATAATGCGCATAAGCCAAGACTCTAGCGCGGCCCGTGGGTTTGTGGGGTGAGCGCGACCCAACCCCCATGTTCACTCTAACTGGCCGTGGAGCAGTCGGTGCGTGATGTGAGTTGGAGACAGTCTGCGTTAACAGTGCTGGTGCCCTGGCGTCTTTCACGTCTGCAATGCTACATGCAGAGTCTCCCGACTGACCTGCCCAGAGTATGTGAAATTACACGAGCTCCAGTGGTACGCGGTAGTAACCTTGGATGGATCGCGAGGACGTGGCTGCGTTGATGGTACAATATAGAAACACTGGAGAAGAAATATAATACAGACGAGAGCGGAGAGATTGGAGCATACTCATGCCTATCCGACCACACTCTCAACGTCGAAGCGCCGTCGCTCACTGTACCCATGGAATATACAAGGCTCAAACGCTATGCCCAACGCCTGAAATGCAACATATGATTCCTTCGTCACTCCGTGTGCTTTGTCACGGATCGTCCGTCGGCAGGCTTCGCCCTCGATGTCGACTAGTCAAAAAGACGTGCAGCCAGCTTCCGAGCGACCTCATTCATCCTTTGTAAACTTTGGCTTGAACCCCTCTCTTAACTCTGTTTCCCGTTCTGCCATCCGTTGGTGTCCTTGCAGCTCCCTCTCGATCCTCTCTCGCGCCCGCAATATTTTGCTCTGCAGATAGAAACTGCCACCCTTCTTAGGATCGTTCAGATCAAACAGTCTCTTGAAACGCTCTGTAACAACCTCTGGTTCAATGTTTCCCATCTTCCCGGGACCGACATTGAGGATCTGACAGGCCTCGTCCATGGTGATGTTCGAGGATGAAAAGGCGCCGCCACTGCCTCCCGCATTTTGGCTGGCGGCTGCGTACTTCTGTGAAGCGGCGGCTTGACGATACGATTCGGAGACGGCACGGCCTATTATTCGAGCGCCGGAGAAGACGACTTGTGTTATTATGCGGTGGGCCTGCAGACGTTAGTCGAAGATGAAGTGACCGAGATCAGGAACATACCATTGTGGAGAGAAGAGTTGCAGAATGAGTGTGCAATGTCCGCTGGCAACCGAAAGCTGTGTGGGAGTGACTCGTGTCTATCTTGGGCGGGCGGGCGCTGTTGTCAATGAGGCCATGTCCAAAAATTCTGGGTCGCCTTCCGCGCTTTCGGCTTGCCCAGGTGCCTCCGCAGACGGCACGTGATGTCTGCAGTGCCGACCAATCATGTTACGATCGCAAACTGCCATGTCCGCAACCATCTCTGTGCGCTTGACAGTGACTGCGGTTGTGCAGTACGGTTGGAGATGCAAGTAGGAGTAAGTAATGCGACCCTGTACGCGCTTGCCACTCGTACTCTTGTGGATATGGTCGCGGGATGGGCTGGCACGAGGCTTCCGCAAGTCGCCCTCGGACTAAGACATTCACATGCTCAAAGATCCCCGCATCCTTTTTCGGCGGCAGCATCATGTGCGGCCTTACATGACACTTGGTTACCTCTCTTGAGCCCCGGGTTTGCATTGTTTCAAGCCTCTGTCCCTATATAAACACGGAGCGCGGCTGGACACGAGCACGGCACTCAGCCTCGTCTGCGCAGCCAGGCGATGACGCACATCTCCATGCATGGCAGCACTAGGTTGGTAACTTCCAAGCCCGCAACAAACGTTGGTGGAAACCCAGTCGCGCCGACAACATGCTGATACCCACCTAGATACACCCTGGATTGTGCACATGTCCACCCCTTCCAAGTCCAGCAACGATGCGTCGTCCCCGCAGCCCAATTCCGGTGATTCCGTCCACGCTTCCTTCTCGCCCGCCAACCTAGGCCAGACGACACCACAGACAAAGCTGCGATCCGCCATACTCGTGCACCAGAAATCCCCGCTGCTCGCTGCTACCCCGCCGCAGATTACGCGCGTGCTCGCATATTCGCATCCCTTCATACTGCCTCTGAACAAGTTTGCTGGCCTCGTGACATGGACCACCGGAGATCCGTGGGAGAGCTTTCTCCTAGTCGCGACCTTTTGGGCCGTCGTCCTGTACGGTGATGCCGTGACGAGATATGCGGGGCCCATCATAGTAGTCTCTGGCCTGATACTGGGCATGTATACGCGAAGATACTCTCCACTGTCGTCAACGGGGTGGACAGGGGAGAAGGGACAAAAGGCGCACAAACGCGTCGAGTCGGACACGAACATCAAGCACCATAAGAGCTTGGAGGAGATTGTGGATAGTCTGAAGCTCTTCACCTCGCGCTGCAACATCCTATTGGATCCCTTTTTGCGCCTCACAGACTTCCTATCCACTCAAAGGACTGCGACATCGGCTACTACCCGACCAGCTCTCACTGTGCTATTCATCCGCATTCTCTTTGTATTACCGCTATGGATAGCGCTCACTCTACCGCCATTCTATATCCTGACTACCAAGCGAGTCGTCTTGGCAGTAGGCACTGTGATGCTAAGTTGGCACTCACGACCAGCTCGCGTAACCCGCACTTTACTTTGGAGGTCAAGGACAGTACGACGCGCTTGCGCCTTCATCACTGGCCTGGACTTTGGCGACATTGTATCCATAGACAAAAAGGGTGCGCCCCCTCTGCCACCTCGAAAGAAGAGCACACAGGAAGTCGCAGCCTCATTGGCAGCTAAGCGCCGGCCTGAATCTACGGGCGTGCGTTTTACCTTTTCCATCTACGAGAACCAGCGAAGGTGGCTGGGTATTGGATGGACATCCTCTATGCTTGCTTACGAGCGAGCGTCCTGGACGGACGAGCACTTGAACCCCGTCCCGCCAAAAGAACACTTTGAATTGCCTGAAGTTGAAGGAGGCCAGTCAAGATGGCGGTGGGTGCAAGGCAGTGAGTGGAAGGTCGAAGGTGCGGACAAAGATTTCAAGGCCGAGAAGGGGGCGTCCAAGGAGGACTCGGCGTGGATATACTACGACAACAAGGTGCGTTTAGGTATCGTCTCTTACTTTTTATTGATACTGACTCGAACAGTGGAGAGATGGACGAAGAGGCCAAGACGGCTGGGGACGTTACACCCGGCGCCGGAAATGGTATCGCGACGCCGAGCTCGTCGAATCAACCTCGTCCACAGATACCACCCCCATGCCCACTCCTAAACCCGGCCCCATCGATACTTCCGGAGATCTTGATCCTAACAATCTCACAAAGCTCTCCTCCAATCTCAGTGTAGCATCCAGCACCGATCCTACTCTAGTCGACGGTGACGGTCGCGAGTATGCTGCATCGATAGCGTCTGATACAGATGGCGCGAGCACAAAGAGTAAGAGGAGTTGGTTCAAAAAGAAGCGAACAAAGAGCACAAGTGGTAGTGTCAGCGGTGCCACGGTCGTTAGCGACGCGGGTACGACTGGTACACGTAGAAGTGACGAAGACGATGTGCAAAGTCCTCTGGATCGCATGGCCAGAGATGAGGAGTGGAGGCTCGGCGATGACATTCGTCAACATCTCGATATCTGAGGTAGCAGTGCGCTTGAAGCACTATTGACATTGTACATGTATTATTTGCCTTTCTGCCTGGTACAGTAGCGTCCTTTCTCTATTAGAGACTTTCGCATGATAATTCAAGTGGTCTTTCTGATGACTGTAATGATCATTCAAAGATTCAAGTGTCGTCTTCTTTGTTGCCTGTCTTCAATATTTGCAGCACTTTGACGTAAAGGTTTTTCGTTTTCTTTTAGTTGACCCTGTCAAATTTCAGCATCTCTATTCATAGCTCCACAGCATGGTGCAAAGGTCAAGTCTTGTAGTGAAAGATAATTGATTCATAGTCATATCTCATCTGATATTTCCAGCAGTCGTAACCCTAACATTGGCAGTTCACCCCGACTTCTAACAACGATATTGCTCCATGTCCAAATCGCTCCACGGAGGTGTTATTGTTGGAAGAGATTCGAGATTCAAGGTAGTTTGACGCTTAGTGCTTTTCCAGTTGTCAGTGTCAATTCCAGTAGTCAAGACAGACCGAGAACATTGTATCAGTGCGTCGTAGGATTTACTTACAGAGCAAGATCCGCATCCGCAGCTGGTGCAGTCACCAGCGCACTTGCAGCTAGAGCAGTTGCTGTGTCGTTTCGTTAGCCAGAGCCCCTCCATCTTCGAGATAAAGTGTCCATCACGGTGCTGGCGCTAGCCCTGATGCAGCGACTTTGGAGCACACCAGCGTGTGCCAGACACCAAAGATTGGTTGCAATACGTACCAGGGAGACATGTTGATGATGGTGATTGGTTGGTTGGTTGTTTGGTTGGTTAGATTGTAAGAGTGTTGGAGCGTGATGAGCCATCAAGGTGCTGAGGGCAAGATACTTATATAGACCGGCTGGTCGCCAGCTCGCGCCGCCCGATAAGTCACTCACCGACGCAGCGGTGGACACCAAGCCCTCTGATCATGCGCGACCTTGGCCATGGCGGTGGGGTCAGATGAAGAGTGACATATCGACTTGCTACTACTTGCTTCCTGGCCCCCTCGCAGACCGTATGTCGGGACTCCGCATCTAAGCGTGCGCTACGCTCCTTTGTCGTCGACCATACAAAATAAAGGGAATATAGGGAAGCAACATTTGGTTGGTGGAGCTTCACCGGCCAAGGGTTGGGATGGCTCGCCACACTGGGTGTGTTGGATGTTGAGAGTTACCGCTTCCGGCGGCCTCTCGCACAATTCCCGCATCTACCGGTATACTTGATCGGGCCGGTTGGAGGGACGCGCTCTTGCAGCGTCGGGCTGATACGAGCATCCATCGATGGTATTGGACATAGCAGTATCTGCCGCTGCAGCCGCATCACCACACTGGGCTCCACTGTACCTTTGCTTCACGCCAAGTGCCGACCTGACCACTAGTATGGAGGCAAACATCGGAATTCACTCCCATAACCATGTTCTAGCGTATGGGTTGACGTCCTGCACATGTGAGACATGCTGCAGATCGCTCACAGGACCCGTTGGTCTGGTGCCTTGTAGGGAACGGCACGGGCTACGGCACCGTCAACGTGGGATAAACTTAGTGACTCCTGATTGAGTGTTTACGTCTCAACCATCTACTGGCTGCGCGGTAATCTGGTGGTGGTACTGCATGTGCCTAGGTGTGTTCCCCGCTCTTTGGTAGTGCCGGGTTGTGGAACTGCCAGTGTATTGTCCATACCCTCCCGAACCCACACAACTCAAATCCTGAAACCCAAACTACGTCTTCCAACAGTACTATCTTTGGTGCCTTCCAAAGCCTGTGAGTGTAGTTGATGTAACGTGCCAGCTACGAATCTAGATCTTACACTAACTTGAAGCGCGTGATCTTATGATGATGCATAGCGCCTAAAGTAGTATGGGCCGAGAAGCCAATCGCGACGGTCCGTCCATTGAGCTATGATGCAGCTAGCGGATAACACGTGGGGAGAAGCCTCGTAGTTTTCGTGGGGACGTGCCTAGGTAACCCTGAAAAACGACATGTGACATAGTACTTACGGTACATCATGAGACAGATCGTCTACGTAAACGAAACAGTGTCTAAGCGAACAGATACTCCTAGCAAGAGATACAGCCTGAATGTCTTTGACGCGTAAGCGGATGGCTGTTACCGCGGTACCTAGGTACATGGCAAGATGTACCTGTGGACACAACATATCCCCACACTTAAGCACACTGCTACACTAGTACTCCATAGAAGACAGCCATCAAGTCCCAACAGTTACAGGGAAGCAAAGCCATTCCTACATGACAGCGATAACCGCGGTACTTCCGGAACGTAAGGCGACTAGAACCATGCGGCAGCGCTCTTGGTTCGGAGAAGACTACCTAGGTATGTTTCTACTGTTGTCATCGAGTTGACGTGATGAACTGATACGAAGTGTATACGTTGCCAGACAAGGGAGTCGATGGTACGAATCATATCGTCGTAAAGCCATTGCGAGTACTCTTTGATGACTTTGAGGGAGGACTGTGCCCCACTGAAGTTGACATAACGTCCGAAATTCCAAGGTTGCGTCCAGTGGATGTGCTACTACCTAGGTACCTTCGCATGCGTTCGCAGCAAAGTAAGTCGTATTGGTCACGGGAATGTGTTCAGGGTTAGCTTCAGACGCATGGGCGTTGTTGTTCACGATTGGTTTCAGAATACGGCCGGTAATACTTGGTGATATCAGTGGATGACCCCTGACGACTTTGGTAGAGGGCTTACACGTTGAATATGCCGGAAGTTGTAGTATCGGCGAAGGTCGTATTGTAAGAGGAGGCACTGTACTCGATTGAACTTGCTTGGGTGCTACATTTGACTTTACAAAGTCAGCACAGGTCTCGCATGCAGTCCGTACAAGGACACTTACTGCAAGCATATCAACCCTTACAGGTACGGTTGCTTGTTCTGGAGCAATCGCGGGAATTTGCCGAGCTGGACCGTGGATCGTTCGCTCATATCCTGTATCCCTTTGCTCCTGCGCTGACTGCACCAAGTTCTCACTATGACCCTTGTTCTGTGACTTGAGAGTGTCACGAAGCCGTGGCTCTAGCCTGGCATCTGAAGTCTTCCGCACCTGTATCCGCGGCTCAGCTGGAGATGATGGTGTGTCGCTAGACTTTTCTGGATTCCCGTGAAGCAGTGGTCGTGGTCTACCTTGTAGCTCTGGCTTTTGAGCTAACGAACCATTCGATGTTTCTTTCCGGGTGCCAAGGTTGTCCCGAATATCAGTCCAGGTGCTAGTTGTCTGAGTGGCCTGATCTCGAGTAATAGGCTGAAGCATTTTGCTGATATTCTAGCGGATTACAGGCAATGAAGATCGATCTCAACCTCCTTCTTGCAAGCAAGCTGGAAGTTGTATCTGATCGAGTCTTTCACACATGCTTGTCTATTCCGACCAAGAGCTCGCGCAAAGAACTTGGAGGTTCTTGTAATGACGTTTGACCATGTGGATTGACACTACTTCATGCGCTGGAGCAACGATAAGGGCGACCATAAATCCGCCTAGGCATACCGGAACCGAAGGCCTAGGAGACCTCGATACGCGCGGTCCTGGGAACAGCAATACCGTCATCTCAATATCTTTTGACATCATCGTCAAGTAGACCTTGCGCGATGGTTTCGGCGTCGTCAGCGAGCTCCATGCCCAGGTGTCATCTCTGAAGGCCTTTGTCCGTCCAGCTTCATCGCGTGATGCGCCAATAGTTTGAACAGCAGTCCCGCAGAATGTGCAGCATGAGGGGGAGAGAAGAGAGATGATAGGCGTGTTGTGCAGTTGCCGCAAACGACTGCCATGACCACCGTGCAGCAAAACTCGCGGGTGCAGCCGCACGAGCCTAGTTCAACCACAACCACGACCATGCAAAAAAGTGCCTTTAGCAATTGAAGAGCTCCGACTGTTCTGTGTACTGCGTCGTTGAGTTGAGGCAATGACATCAGACTACGAGTCGTCTCGCGTGCGGTACCTATCCAGGCCGGTGATCCTCTGCGGGGGCAAGCACACATCCGCAAAAAACGAAACCAGACAGCATCATGCGCCTGGACTAAAAAACATGTGGTTACGTCGTGAAAGAGATTCGAACTCTCGAGGCCGAAGCCATTAGATGACTGAATGAAGAATTCAAGTCTAACCCATTAACCACTCTGGCATCACGACTGGTGATTCGATGGGGATTGAGACGGAAGGGGTGCATATATTTTAGATTGATAATTGACGGTCCGACCACGTCAGGCGAGGTCGACCGACCGATATGTGATGAGCGTGGTGGGGCACCGTCGAGTTTCGAGCGAGTCGCTTATCAAGTCTCGCCATGGCAAACCATGTGTCATTGGAGCATCTAAAGACTACTCTTCCCACTCAGGGCCCACATCATCTCTCCGCCCACCTTGCCTTCCAGCTGCAACTTATCAAGAATCTGTCGTATCCCCCTCTCTGCAGGCTCCCATAGACTCTCTGGATAGTCCTTGTATATCACCTTGACGATATCCATTGAACTCATCCCACTCCCGTTGTGCTCTGCTAGCACATCTAGTACCTGTTTCTCACGTTGCTTGCGGTGCTTGATGTACTCGGTGATTTTTGATGGGCCGTCTTCAATGACGGGTCCATGGCCAGGATATGCACGACCCCTGAACTGTTTTGACATGGCGTCGAGGCTATTCATGTACGCCGACAGATCCTCGAATACCGCTGTGCCATGTCCTAATACATTGTCCGCTGTGAACATGGCGTCTTCTTCCTCCAACACAAATGCCATGTGGTCTGTGGTATGCCCCGGACAGAAGAAAGCGCGCAGGGTCGCGCCCTCGGTCTCAAACTTCTGCCCATCACTTATGGGGAGCCAGCCATCGTGTGGGTCCTTCTTGTAGACTGTCGTGTCTGGAGAGTGCTCGAGGAGATCGGGGACGCCTTCAGTGTGATCGTGATGCCAATGTGTCAAGAGTACTTTGTCAATTGTAATGCTTTGCTGTGAAAGGACATGTTTGATCGAGGCTATCCATTGCGGCTTGCCTTGACCAGTATCGATGAGGAGTCGTGATGCGCCGCGACCAACTATATACGTGTTCGTGCCTACGATGGTCAGAAACTCATCAGCCTAGAGTGTGCAGATGCGTCTACCTTGAAGCGTGAACTTGAGGTTTGTCAGAGTGCGCCGTGCCTTTGTATGCTAAATGCGCTTACCTTGCTGGGGTTACCTCCGAGAATCCTAATCACCCGGTCACTGATCTGCTCAACGTCCGGGAGCGATGCCAAAGGTTCTGCCATCTTTGAATACAGTCTGCGCGTGCAGGTGGCTGACAGACACCGCAGTCGCGGGTGCATTGTCGCTCTACTTCCAGCTACAGCCGAAGATGACTTACCGAGGCACGTCGCTTATCGATAGTGGGGTGCGACTCCGACAGACCAACACTTTTCAAGTGCATTTCGCGACAATCGCTTTTAGCCAAAATTAGCATGGCATCAATCGAAGACGACGACGAGATCCTGTAGGTTGTCCCTGCTCGACTCCAGGATTGCAACACAAATGCTGAAAGATAAAGACAGCTCTCCGGCGATGCTCTTGCCGCCCTGAAGGAATTTTATGGCGAGCGGGACGCACGACAAAAACAGTTCGAAGAATTAAAAGGCCAGGCCGAAGATGACTTTGAGGGGAAACTGTCCATGGATGCGTTCACCGAGGACTGGAATGCGAGTCAGTTCTGGTACAGCGACGAAACCGCCATGGTGCTCGCGCGGCAACTTCTGGAGAATGCGACAGACGAGACAAGGATAGCAGTCGTGTCTGCTCCGAGTGCTTTCATCCAGCTAAAGAATCTACTGGTAAGATTTGAGGGTCGGCGAGACGAGCAAATGTTGACTTCAGTTCAGAACTCGGGCGAAGTCAAATGTCGGCCACAAGTCAAACTGTTGGAATTCGACGAACGCTTTGCTGTCTTCAAAGAGTTTGTGCGTTACGACTTTGAGAAGGCTATCCAACTACCAGCTGAGATGAAGGCTTCATTTGACGTAATCATTTGTGATCCGCCATTTCTAAGTCAAGATTGTCAAACAAAAGGTAGGTTCTGTTTCTGCTCCAGACAAGCGTGGGTTAGATGTCGCTAACGGTACGCAGCTGCGTTGACTGTGCGATGGCTTGCCAGGTCCTGGTCGCAAGACGCTCTCCGTCTGATTGTGTGCACTGGAGAGCGAATGGAGACTTTGATCACAGATAAGCTATACGGGAAAGTAGGAACCAAGACGACCGACTACGAGATCAAGCATGCGAAAGGATTGAGCAACGAGTTCAGATGCTATGCGAATTTTGAGTGTGCATCGTGGAAGTGGGTGCAGTCATGACCCGCAAGGACATGATGCCTCGAAGCTACAACTGAGAGTATACGAACAGTCATGAATAGCAGCAGCGTCCAAAAAGACATGTCTTTGAAACTAGAATATCTCACGTTAGGCAAAGCGGAACCGTCCCGCCAGAAAGCTACCCCACATGTCCTCGGTCTACCCCACTTGGCTCACAATAAGCTCCCTGCGTCATCCTCACTGCTCTCTCCAATCCACACTCGTACCAACTAACCAACCAACCAACACTCCAGATCCGAGAGTACCACAATGTCTTCTGCTGCCTGCATCTTTTGCAAGATCATCAAGGGTACTCTCTGCTTCCCTTGACCCCAGTCGTCTCAATCAACAATGGCTGACGGAATGGCTAGGCGAGATCCCTTCGATGAAGATCTTTGAGAGCGAGAAGACGCTTGCTTTCCTTGACATTGGCCCATTGAGCAAGGGCCACTCGGTGCGTATTCCTGCCTTCTTGATCTCCCTTGATGCCTCTGTGCGGCAAACACCATGTGATTGATGCTAATGTCCCTACTAGCTAATCATCCCCAAACACCACGGCGCAAAGCTCCACGACATACCCGACGACCAGCTTTCCGAAGTCCTATCCGTCACGAAGCGCATTGCCCTCGCGCAAAACATCCAAGACTACAATATCCTGCAGAACAACGGAAGGATTGCGCATCAGGTTGTGGATCATGTGCATTTCCACCTCATTCCCAAGCCAAATGAGCAAGAAGGGCTGGGTATCAGCTGGCCGACCAAGGAGGCGGACAAGGGCGAGCTAAGCAAGCTACTGGAGGAGATTAAGAGTAAGATGTAGAAGATAGCATGTAGCACAGGACCCGGTAATGCAGAGATGAAGCATGTCGGCTCAGGCTAGGCGCGCAAGTGCCGATACTTGATAGCGACACGGCCAGTATTTGTCTACTCGCCCCTGAAAACAGGCTTCCTCTTCTCCCTAAAGGCGAGGAGGGCCTCGTCACGATCCTTTGTCCTGACTACAAGCTCATATGCAGCATTCTCAGCCTTCTCGCCCAGCGCACATCCCTCCACGGCTTGAAGCGCAGCCTTGATTGCTATCGGCCCACCTTCACATATCTCCCTCGCTAGTCTGACTGCCTCGTTCAAGACCTTCTTTCGCGCAGCACCTTCTTGTTGTCCTTCTTCAGCAGTGATTTCCACTAAGCGGTCACACAGCCCTAGAAAGTAGGCTTCCGGCGCTCCTACACGGCGGCCTGTCAATATCAGGTCCCGTGCGCGCGAAAGACCAATCAAAGCAGGGAGACGGTATGTTCCTCCTGCGCCAGGGAGGATGGCGAGACGAGTCTCTGGGAGGGCAACGGTGGTGGTAGAGGCAAAGACGCGCATGTGTGTGGTAAGGGCTAGTTCGAGGCCACCACCGAATGCCGGTGCCGCGAGCACAGAGATTGTGGGAATGGGCAGTTGCGAGATGGATGCGAATGTTCCTCGTAGTGTAGTTAGAAAGTTGGAGGTCCTAATGTCTTGTTAGCTGCTGCTCTTCCTGAATCAATGGATGGACATACTCTTCCTGGGTAAATGTGGCCCTCTCTTTTAGATCTGCGCCCGCACAGAAACTGGTGTCGATATCGCTCGCCAATATCAACGCCCTTGTTGGCCCATTGTCCCCCTCGTTGTGTATGCTGTTTACTTGGTGGCTTAGATCGGCAAGCAATTGCCGTGATATCGCATTACGTGCGGCAGGCCGATTCAGAGACAGTATACGTATGCTTCCGCAATGCGGTGCTGGGACGTTTGTGACGTTTATAGCCGGGGCCTGGGCGGTTGCATAGGTGCGGCTTTGGAGAGTACGGTGCAGGATGCGCGGACTGACACGGAATGAAGGCATTGTTGATGATGTGTGCGTTCTGTATGCGACGGCAGTGGTTTAATTCAGTCCTTGCCCAAATATACTGGTGTTCAAAGCTACCGTGCCGTTGCTGTGGGGGATGAGGTTTGGCAATGGCATAGTAGTAGACCGCGGTTAGCCGAGGCAGCTGCCCGCGCGCATTGCTGCTGGAAGTGTCGCGCGAACAAGGGCCGGGGCAGGTCCAGCCGATGCGCTCATGGCGCCCCCACCCCGCATGCAAGGGGTCCATCAGTCCAAAGTTTCGACAGGGAAACATTTGCGTCACGCACACCACCGCCACAGTACTGCTGTCAACATGGAGTTCCAGAGAGGGGAGCGCGTCAACTTGAACTTTGATACCGGCGCAGTCGAGAAGCTGGATCAACAAGAGCAGGATGAGTTCCGTATGCCGTCGTTCCCTACCTTCGTGAGCGACATTCAAGAGCGCGAACCGTCACCAGCTGCACCTCCAGTCGCGCCCTCGCTCAAACCAAATGTCAACGGATTTCCGGCGCACAAGAAACGCGTACCCAGAGTGTCGGCCTTTAAACAGCAGCGCGCAGCCAAAGAGCAGCAGGCGGCGGCGGCGGCGGCACCAAAAGCACCTGCGAAGACGCAAGATGCGCCCAAACCACGAAGCGCATTTGGACTTGACCGCGACGAGGAGAGGCGAGCCATAGACGAGGAGAACAGGCAGACACTGGCGGGCATGTCGGATGCCGAGATTGAGCAGGAACGGCAAGAGCTCATGGCGAGTCTCAATCCAGCCTTACTGCAGAAGCTGCTCATGCGGTCCAACATTGACCAAGGGAGCAATGAGCGCGACTTTGACACAGAGCCGCCAGCACCAGCAGCCGTTGCGCCCCCGGTGACTGACCAAGCCCAGCCAGAACCTCAACCCAAGACCCCAAGTACCAAGAAAGTTTCCTTCGCTGCACCAGAGCCAACAAAGGAAGAAACGTCGCAGCCAGCATCGAGCTCCACACCCACCACACAGTCCTCGCCAGACGACAGCACCACATCGACGGCTATGCCAGACACGACAGACTCAATACACTTTCCGCAACCCCCACAACCACCCGACCTTGACCCAAACGATCCCGCCTTCCTCAAAAACCTCCACGAGAAATACTTCCCCACGCTGCCCTACGATCCCTCCTCGCTATCATGGATGTCGCCCATCGACCCCTCCGATACCAAATCTCCCTACCACCCCTCTCAAACCGCCCTGAACCCCGCAGAACTGCGCTTCGACTTCTCTGGCAACTTGCTGCCACCTAGCGTCGCACGAGCTATACCCACCGACAGGGGCCTTCATCATCACGCCGAAGCCCCAGAGGCAGCAGGATACACAATTCCAGAACTCGCTGTGACGGCGCGGAGTAAAGTGGCAAGCCAACGATGCATCGCATACCAAACGCTAGGGCGCATTCTATACAGACTAGGCAGAGGAGAGTTTGGCGTGGAGAGCGCGGAACAAGCGACGGACGGACCGGCAAAAGTAGCCAAGAACCCAGAGGTAGTAGAAGACGAGGATGGAGAGGAGTGGGTAGAAGAGGATATCGGCAGTGCCATGGCAGGAGGGCTATGGCAGTGTATCGAACAAGGAAGGGTGATTGAGACGCTGACTGAAGAGGCGAACAAGGAGAGGGGTCATCTTACGGCGCGCACATTTGCTCAAGAAGCGCTGTGGAATTGGCGGAGAGGTGGTGGGAGGAAGAGACAAGCTGTGTGAGTTTCAGGCCTCGCTTCAGTGATTATGACAAGAAGAAACATGCATCACATGCGTGCCATCACACATCAGCCTTCATCAGTCACGAAAAGGGTTCCTGTCGCTATGCATGATTCCTCTTCTATTTGTGGACCCATTACCAATACCAGTGCCAACCCAAGCGCAATTCGTGATTCATGTCCGTCAACATCGTTGCGTACGCTCAGCGTAGCCCGGTTGGCACATTACCCGTATTCTTCTCTAATCAATCAATCCCATTAGGTCCGCCGTTGACCCCAACTCCGCCTCTGCCTCTCTTGGGCGGAGACTCTAGACGCGCGCCTAGTCTCTTCTCCGGAGGAGTGGTGACAGTATCATCCTGGAGCAACAAATCCATGCTAAGAGAACAGCCAAAATCAGCAAACGGACAAGAATCAAGGGGGGAAAAGGAGCAGGGGCTCAGAAAAAGAAGAGCTTACTCCTTTTCCACACCCTCGATGACGGGGACATCCTTGAGTTCCGCCGGTTCCAGCGCCGGCAGCTCATCGTCGGCACTCGCAACGTCCTGCATCTCCACATCGGCCTGTGTATCCTCCTCGGATTTCTCAGGTCGGCGACATACAGCCTCAGTGTACTTGTCCGCGAGATCAGCTCTCACGTACACCACTCCGGTGCTGACCTTTGGTCGGGATCCTTCCTCCTTGTCGAGCACTGTACCCTCCTCCACAACGGGATCTACCTGTTCGTCGTTGTAGACTCTCCAGTCGTTGTTCTGGAAGTCGTAGATGTAGATCCAGTAATGGCCACCTTTGGTGTCGCCGCGGTGCGTGAAGACAGCATGGAGACGGTAGGGAACAGAAGTGCAGTCTTTGAAGACGGTGTTGATTTCCGACTCGAGCGTTGTCATCTGGTCATCAATGCCTGACAGATCGGCGGCGAGGTCTGTGGCCCGAGTGTGGAGGGCGTCAGAGAGTTCGGGAGGTGGAGTGGGTAAGAAGTCCTGCCACGATGATGTTTGCTCATGCTCGGACTTCTCTGTGTTGAGGCTGTCAACAAACTCGCCCGTTGCCTGTAGACAGTCTGGTAGGTTCATGCCCTCCACGCCTGTTGTCTGTAGCTTTGTTCTCTTTGCGTCTAGCTCGCGCAGCTCTTTCTGTTTCGCCCACTGCGCTTTGCGAAGTTCTAGCAGTTGTGCTTCGTCTAGTGTTGGTGTTCTCGCCAAGTAACGATCTAGATACATGGTCTTCTCCAGACCGATGTGCGAGTGATCGTATACGGGCTGGCCCTCGCGGAATTGCAACCGCTTCACGTTGATGATCTGAATTGGCGCAGCCTGTTCGACGTAATCGTATCTTGTTCCACTGCCACCTTCTATCTCGACTAGCCCAAAGTCTTCGTCAAGAGTAGCATAGAGTGAGCGATCTCGTTGTCCAGTAGCCACAAGGAAATGATCTCGGAGCTCCTGGACCTTTTGTACACCATCTGGTTTCTCCATGACTGTGGTGACATCACCAAAGAATAGCTTCTTGATGGCGTCTCCTTGCTCGCCTTCTCGTAGAATAGCATCCCCCGTTATGGCGCAGGAGATGAGATCGAATATGTTGGCCATGACTTCTGAGACGTCCTGCTGCCGGGCACTCTCCTCGATCCGACCAATCTTTGTGCTTGATTGAACGGCAGGCTTCGCGGCCGGCTCAGGATCTGCTCGTGGTGGGATCGGGGGAGGTCGGGTGGGCGGAGCAGGTATGTCGCTGTCGCCCTTGCTTTCTGAACCATCATTGGCCATGACCAAGTCAGCAGGTGCAATTGGGACTGCATCAGTATTCTCCATGACGGAATCCCCAGGCTTTGCCTCATCATCAGTCATGACCGAACCTGCTGGGGCTTCTGCAGGAATCGACTGCATTGCAGCAGGTGGCAGCATGGGTCCGCTGACCGCCGCTCCGTCGATGGTACCTAAACCAGCGTGATCGGTATTGTCCGTTGGTGGCACCTGTGCCGATTCTACAGGGTTGTCCGATTTACAGAGTGCGAGAGAGGCGAGATCTATCGCAGGCTGTACCGTGTCGGTTGAAGCGGTAATCATTCGCTCAAAGAGAGCTCGTAACTCACGAACGACTGTCCAAAGTTAATCTTGGTCCGGAACAAGGGAGGTTTATACTGACACTTCTGTGCCGTCAAAACTCTTTCGGATGTGATGAGCATGCGCCCGACTTTCTTGTTCTTCAACGCCTCTGGGGAAGGGTCTTGCATATGGTTTTCGATATCGAGAATAAGGTCTCTTAAAGGCTTGATGGTGAACAAGAACTGAAGTACGCTGTTGAGGTAGCAGGTATTACCGATATTGCGAAGCCCGACTGGCCATTTGTCGAGCGGGTAGGTATTTCGTCTGACTTCTGAGCGATTCGGGTTGACATGGTTGTCACCAAATCTCTGTGATTGATCGTGCTGGATGAGAGCGTGCGCTTTCTCCATTCTCAACCTCTCGCTTGTGCCGATTTCATACGTGCTAAGAACAGATTCCAACACTGCGGGGTCAAGCGGGACAGTCCTGTCGGTTTGGTCAAAGAGGGCGTATGCGTCGCCTATGTCCATTTCAGGGTCGCTCATGGTCCCGAATTTGGCAAAATGGCGTAGTCGTTCGCTATTGCGCGTCTCTGCTATGATTTCCACGGCCTTTCTTGCAGTTTCTATGCTTGAAGGGTTGTCTTGAGTCTAGTTTGTGTGTTAGCAGTTGTTCCAGACAACAAGCAGTCCATGTAGGAATCCGTGTACGGTACCTTTAGCGAATACATGGTTGGAACGAAATCGTCAGCTACGCTAGGATCAAGGTCGAAGAAGGCCATTGCCTGTTCATATGTCTCGATAGAACCCGAAGCTTCTGCTCGTATCTTGTCGCTCTCGCGCACGTCTCCCAGAACTCGCAGTTGCTTTCGTGCCTCGTCGGCTTGCAGAAGGCTGACATCGGCTAGCCGGGATCGGAAACAGCCAATGATGTGATCGTCGCCTATGACGCTTGCGTGTGTTGGGTCGATGCCAAAGTACTGATATGCGCGCTCGGCCTCCCGTTTGGTTGTGAGACCCTGTGAAGCCAGCATAGCTACCTGCATCCCGAGCATGTCACTTTGGCGACCGGTTGCGAGGTCCTGCAGGCATTCGAAATAATACGCCTTGTTCTCAATATCGACGGCGCCTTGTCGAGAAAAGGCGAAGAGGATCAACGAGTCGTCAAAGTCACCAACGGCACCTAGACTAGCGTAGTAGCTGCTGTCTGTGTCAGTAATCAGAGGACAAGTAAAGGTGAAGGCAGAAGACGTACGGATGATCTTCTTCGTGGTTTGTGCTGCGTGTCTCCCGTCCTTTTACCTTGGCGTCTGTGCAGCATGTCAGTATCCGCATTGTGTAACGAGCAGCGTGTACATGGACATACAATCCGCGCATGCTAATGCCCGTTCCATGTCGCCCCGTGCCGGCGTAGGATACATGGGTTGGTGTCTGCAACCCGTGCGTTCGCTCTCTGGCATGTCCATGATTATGGTGTTCAATTCATAGCGAGCATCCTCGATCTTGTTGCGCAGGGTTGATTCGAGAGGAGACGCGGCCTCGTCAGGCTTGGGGAGATACCAGGCTTCTACAATAGTATCCTCGTCTTGTTCCTCGTGTTTCTCGAAGCCCAGACGTTTCAGTATCGAGTCACAATCTCTGCCAAAAGTCTTGAGAAACTTCTTGTTCAGCAGGGGGATGCGCGCCTTGCCCTTTGCTGGCTTCAACGAGTCTTGCAGGTATGTGTTCAGGTAGTCAGGAGCATCGACCCTCCGTGCCATGCTTGTATCTGCTCGGTCGCCGGCAATCTGTTTGGCTGTTTCCCATCGCCTTCTAAGCTGAGCCTGGTTCGTCAAGGTCTCAATGTCGTGCTCCGAGAAGCAGGGCGGTTTGATGCTAATCCGTACGCGGACGGCACATTCTGGCGCAGAACAGCGAAAGGTATAGGTGCGCGGCCGCAGCTGGGCCTCGAGCGTGGCCGTGGCGTTTGGGGCATCCTCTCCTTGGTAGAGGAAGTGGTGCAAGGCATAGTCCTCGTTGCCCTTGCCACACGACTTGACCTTGGCAGCATCGTTGCGATGGTCGACCAGTACATGGACGTGGTAGCGACACTTTGTGCAATAAGACGCGACCTTGTATACGGTGCTCGAGGTCGCGTCTTGGCCTGCAACGGGCAGCAGCGACTGCTCCGACTTGGTGAAGAGGTTGTGACGGCAGTTTCGAAAGGGCACGGCGGGCACGGCGGGGGCTTTGCTGTCGTGTTGCGGCGGGGGGCTCGTCAACAAGTTCCGGCCGGCGCGTTCTTCGTGTCGCGGGTCGTACGTGAAGAGGTCCTGGAGCAACCGCGGCGCCGTCTTGCCTGGAAGCCGTGGTTAGCACACGCTCGTGGCACGAGGGCGGAAAAAGTACCGGGCGCCATGTCTGCTGGGCGTAGTGGCGAGCAGCAGCAGCAGCAGCAGCAGCAGCAGTGTAGCGTGTGTGTTATCGATGGCAGATGGCGAGGTGGAGCAGGACAGCACAGCACAGCACAGCACGCACGGCGATTATGGGTGGAGAGGGCGATGGAAGCGTTTACCGCGAGGGCATCATGGCAGACGGCAACCGCCTAGTATACACACACACTACCGTCCCAGGGCTAGGTTCCAGAAGGAACGGAACAACTCGCCCGCGTCGACGTGAGCTTCACGCCAAGGGCCATGCATGGTCGCATGGAGAAGCAGCCAGACTCGGGCGGCGAGGCAAAGAGCCTCGCCGCAATCCATGCGACGACGCGGCGCGCGATGATGCAGTGCCCGCCCTGAGCGCCAAGACGCTTGCCCTCTGGCGCATCTTGCCGCACCCGACTTCAACCACGACGTCGATAGAGCTCCCAGGACGACACCCACGCCCACTCCGCCCGCCATGGCCGACCAGCACGCCACCTTCCACCCCCGCGACGCCCTCGCCAACACGGCGAATACCACGCTCCAGACCACGGCCCTCGGCGCCGTCATTGCCGGCGTCCAGAACACGCTGCGCAAGCAGAATGTCGGAGCCATGGGCATCCTCACCCGCTCCGGAGGCACAATCGCCCTGTACGGTCCGTAGCACGCCAATTGCAGCAGAACGCATCGGGACGAAGCTAATTGAGGTGCAGCCGGCGTGGGAGCCGCCTATCAATTCACACTCGACGCGACCAGCAATCTGCGCCAAAAGGACGACTGCTACAGCGAGGCAGTCGCTGGTTTCGTCGCTGGATGCGGTGTCGGTATTGCCAGTACGCATCCATGCCCGAGACCCGTGCATATGCTGGTACTAACGGACCACAGGGCGAAGCCTTCCCTTCATGCTCGGCGCCGGAGCATGCTTCTCCACCGTCCTCACTGCCTACCGATACACCAATGGCATGCGCGGTGTAGGGGATATCAAGAACCAGGTCGACGACGATGGCGAGGTCGAGCGCAGGGAGGAGCTCAAGAAGATCCGCAGGCGGCCACTCTCCGAGACGCTCCAGCAACTGGGCGAGGGACGAGGTATGTGGAAAACTGGACAGCACACGCTCACTGGGACTGACTCTCCTAGGAATCTATGGCCCCGGCTACGAAGAGAGGAGGCGGCAACGACTGTTGGACAAGTACGGCATCGACGTCAAGGCAGCGCAAGAGTCCAACTAAAAGCAACACATCTTTCCCTGGAGTTTACCGCAACAAATACCTCACCACAAAGACCGGGGCTGCATCTGGCTCATGTACATACTATCTCGACAATCAAACTGTTCATCAAGATTGTGGCATTGCCTCTTGCAGAAGCCTGTGGTGGGCGGAAGCCTCTTAGCCTCAACGTGGAGGAAAAGAAAAAGAACATTAGACTCTCTTATGAATTGGTGAACATTCCGAACACTGATGTCACAAGTCATACAGCATTGGCCATGTACAAACTTGGGTTTCAGCTATCCGCTTTGTTCAAGGCCATCTAGTCAAGTCAACGGGACGAGGGCGCGCAATATCGTGTCATGTTCGGATAGCTCTTATCGACTACTGGACAGAATGCGTCTGTTCGGACAACAACCTTGTTTCTGCAATTAGTGACAATAGGTATACCGGATGCTAGTAGTGAAATGCGGGGTAGCGTGCATCCATTCCACCACTTCGACCACACCGCGTCGCTTGATCTTTACCTCAGATGTACTCGCTACTAAAGTGATATCGAAGAAGCTCCCTGGGAGACCTTTTTTTTTTCACTGTAGTACAATAGAACCCAAGTCTTGGGCTTTGTAGTCCAGATTCTGCATGACGATGCTGTTTTATCGCGCTCAATGCGCGTCTCTTCTCCAACCCCACCAAACCACCAACCACATGACGCGTGAACCTTTCCCAAAACTCATCAAGGTCCAGCACATTCCGCAAGGCGGGTGATGATAACTCGTATTTTGAGCGTCTTCAGGCCAATCTATCTATATCGCGACTAAATCCTACGCACAATGGCCGAGTCCAACGTCAAAGAGACCTTCTACCGCCAATTCCACCAGGATGTCGCAAGTGTGTAGTCCTAACCAACAACATCGGATGCACTGAAGTAACATAGCCCAGCACTCCAAAGGCAAATCGATGGCCTATCCTCCCTGTCCACAGCCGGTGGCGAGCGCAACCAAGCGATAGACGACTGTCTCGCAGGCATAGACCGATTGTCCCACAATGTCCAAGACGCGTCAAGTCTTCTGCCCGCGTATGATCAGCGGACGTATAGCGAGGTGAGTTCGCATCGGAAAGCGAGTAGGTAAAGACTGGGCTAACAAGAAAGTATAGGCGATCAAGAAGTTGAGTGAAAAGTTGTCAAGTGTGAGGAACAGCTTCGATCCACCCAAGAAGTTCAGCTTCAAGAACAAAAAGAAGGACATGATGAAACCACAAGCTCAACCGGAGACATCCAATCTATCGACCGCGCAACCATCGTCTCTACCTGAACAACCACTACCACAACAACAAAAACATCAAGAAACGGCGCAAACTGACACATCGACGTCGACCCTCTCCAACAAATCGCACGCCCATATAACTCTCACCCAGGCCCCCTACGCCACAAGCTCACCAACGGTATCCCATCTCACCCACTGTGTCGTCGATCTCAGCGCCCCAACAAAAGCCAACGCACCCTTCGCTGCTCTTTACCTCCGCTCCATAACCTCCTCGCTCATCATCACCGGCCAAGTCGCAGGCGCAATCCACATAACAGACGTCTCCAACAGTGTCGTAGTAACAGCGTGCCGACAGTTCCGTATGCATGGCAGCAAAGACGTGCATGTCTATCTGCATAGTGCTAGCCGACCAATCTTTGAGGACTGTGAGGGCTTGAGATTTGCCCCACTCCCCGATTGTTACGTGAGTTGATCTTGTGATAATCAAAATCTTTGTTGATGCGATAGTTCTAACAGTCGTATAGAAAACACCGGAGCTCGAGCAGTCAGCGAATCAGTGGGATCAGATCGATGACTTCAAGTGGTTGAAGGCTGAGCCAAGTCCGCATTTCACTATACTTCCCACAGCTGAACGTGTTTCCGAGCATGTTTGGAAGGACAAGGTGCCTGGTAGCGATGAAAACCTGGATGATACTCTGGGAGCCGTTGGTATCCAGTGTCGATAAATGACCACGAGGCCATTTTGGTTTACCGTCGAGTCACCAGTGTCTGCCTGGCAGATCATTCGTCACGACAAGCCCTCAGCAGAACTTCACAGTGCATCCAAGATGTTTTTAACGGCCGTAGTGAAAGGTGTTGTATATTGTATGCTGATCTGTTGCGGCCGTGTAACTGGTAGTACATGTGAGGAAAACCCTGCCTAGCTAAGAGAACACTAAAAAGATTATACCATCACCCTGTTACCCGAAGAAACCACGGTAATTATATGTATAGAGCCAGGGTGCTCCGTGCTAGACGCGATACGCGATGCAAGAATGTCCCACCGGGCCCGCCTACCCAGCATACTTCCGTCACAGGCAAAAGCAGATTGCGTGAAAGAGTAAAGTCGCTGACTCATGCGAGATGAGCGAAGACGAGAGCGACGACAATTGCTGCAAGAGAGCTCTTTCCGGCGCCGACAACATGACCGGTGTTGATGGGGACTTCGATGTAGCTGGGAAAAGGGGCAACAATTGTGCCGTTGATGCCACCGGATGGGTATGGGTAACTAAAGGACTGGTTAGTGGATGTTCAAAGTACAAGAAGATTGCAACACATACCCGGATCCGGATGGATAACCAGAAACACGTGAAGGGATACTTGTCGCTACAGCCTGTGTGTTCGTGCTTGTGTTATTTCCAGGCGGCCCAGGTCCGGCTGAGGAAGGTCTCGCAGTGACGTATGACGTGAACGTCTGCGTCTGGTAGCTCGTAATCCTAATCGTGCTATCGGCGATGGTAGAGTTAGGACCCGCTGAGGGCGAGGGGTTAGCATAGCCAGACGTCGCAGACGTGCTAGCCGGATAGGTGCCAGAGACACTGTCCGAAGACTCTGTGACAGTGCCGGATGGAACAAAGTAACTACCTGATGAAGGCGTGGCCGAGGAGCCACCAGACGGAAAGGAGGTGGGCACAACATTCGTCTCGGAGCCTGTGAGGAGCTTACTCGAGGAAGTTCGGGTAGAGCTGGCACCTGGTAAAGAGGCTGTGAGAGAAGTAGGTAGAACGGCAGCGTCGGTACTTTTTGGTGCGTCTGAGCTACCCGACGGCACAGTGTATCCACTTGAAGACAGACCAGCAGAGCTTGAAGGGATAGCCAATATGCTTGACGACAGCGTAGATGTGCTTGAGGATGGACCCATGGACAACGAGACTGTGAACGTAGTCGGCACGGCGTCGGTGTAAGAGCTCGATAGTTTAGTTGCAACGCTGGACGTAACACTGTACCCACTCGACGATGAATCAATACCAGTGGCACTGGAAGAAGTAGGCAAAGCGTCTGTATTGCTGCTAGGGGGTGTTGCTGGGCCAGAGGGAGCATAGCCTGGTGTTGAAGGCTTAACTAAGTTACCAGAACTGGTTCCTGAAGACGGCGCGACCAAAGAGGTAGTCACTACATTGGTGTTGCTGTAGGATGGAGCTGTTGGGCTAGAGGAAGCATAGCCTGATGTCGAAGGTGAGTTTCCGGAACTGGATCCTGACGGTTGAACGACCAATGAGGTAGGCAATGAGGTAGGCACTACGTTGGTGTTACTGTAGGATGGAGCTGCTGAGCCAGATGAAGCATAACCCGGTGTCGAAGGTGAGTTACCGGAGCTGGATCCTGAAGGTGGCGCAACTGGTGAGGTAGATACTGCATCGGTGTTACTGGAGGGTGGAGTTGCTGAGCTACCGAATGGAATAGAGCCTGGGTATGACACTGATGAGACCACTGAGCTACCAGTAATCACGGGAGCCGTGTTCGTCAAGGATGTGACCAATGAGCTATCTGGAGGTGCGACGTATCCAGTCGAAGAGCCAATGGGACTGACTGCAGTCGATGAACCGGAATAAGACGAACCGATGGAATCTACGGTGGTAGATGAAGGGATCACAATGACCACGCTTGACCCTGGGTACACAGACGTAAGAGTAACAACGACAGGGCCATTGTAAGACTCCGACGGAGTGATTACGCTCACACTAGGAAGCGTGGCATAGGCGCTTGACGAGGTGTCTGTTGGCAGAGCGCTTGACGAGGCTTCTGTTGGTAGAGCGCTTGACGAGGCTTCTGTTGGCAGAGCACTCGACTGGGGAGCAGAGGCACTGGGATATCCGGGGCTGGTAGGAGAGATCGAAGAACCTGGAATGATGCTGACAGAGATACCCGCAGACTCGGTAGGGTACATAGAACTAGCAACCGATGGGGGAGCAGCCGTAGTTGCAGGTGGCCCATACCCAGGAGGCGTCGATGAGAGAACACAGATAGTTGTTGTTGCAGTGACATGTACTACAGATGTCTGGGCAGCTGTAGTATAAGGAGGGCAGCTCGCGATGTCCGTGCAGATCTCGGAGACCAGGTGGGTTGACGTGATCATAACGACCATGGAATCCGTATCTGTGAGGGCGCGCTGGACATCTGTTCACATGTCAGATTTGCTTGTTCGTTCACGATCACCAGTTTTGGATCAAAGAGTATCGCTCTCCCATTGAGCAGTCATAGTGGCCAGCGACTGTATGAAGGAAGGGTATGACTTACGAGGAGCTGCAAGAGGCTGGACTGCAAGAGCAGTACCTACGAAGAGAGCGGCAAGCTGAGTGACCTTCATTTCAAGCGTCGGGCTGGCGGCTGAGGTGAGATTGGATAAGAGAGTGCACCTGGTGAGCAAGACGATCAGAGGACCAGATCAGTTGCTAAGGAGGGCGAGGATGATTGTGCCAAATGAGTGTAGGATGATTGTGCAGGCAGAAGGGAGATGATAAACACTCGGCGATGGACTTTATCTGGGGAGGCACGAGTGCCAAGGGATGGGCGACCTCTGTGAAGCTTTGAGGTCAGGGAAGGTGCTCTTCAGGTCACAACAAACAAATCCGAGTGGCAAGGGCAACAACCTTCAGAGGCCATTGGCATGGTATGACACTGCAGCAACGTCACGAGAGAATCTTCGGCAGCTCCGAGCGCAGTCGCAACTTTTGAGAGGAAGCTGCACTGTTGCAAGAGAACAGCCTCTCAGTTCAAGGCCAAGTGAGGTTGACACTGCAGATATGCCTAGTCGACGACTCACGGTGCTGTCTGAACACGTCATTGTCAGAGATTGGGGTCAATAACATGGAGTGTAGGGTGGGAAGAATGAGATTCTACATGCGGGTATACTATAGCTAGTCATCTTGATGTTTTTACTCCCCCTAAAACGCCCGAATACACATATCCGCATAGAACACGTCGAGGTCTAGCCTGGTACTAAGTGCTACTGGCGTGTCGGTAGATACGCACCGCCGGCAAGTACCAGATTCATCCGCGTGAACTGTACCTTGTACACGGGACTGTCTTTAGTCGGAAAGACGCTAATCTGGTCTGCCGACACACCAGCCTCCTTGCTGGCCTTCTTCCCAGTGACTGTGGTACCACTCGCGCCTTTGGTCGTCATGGCGCCATCTGCCTTCGCAGCCACACCGTCAGCAGCCTTGTCGCTAGTCTCTTGCAGTACATCCCAGACACGAACTGTCTTATCCGCACCAGCTGAGACAAGGACGCTCGACTCCACACTCCAAGAGAGCGACCAGATACCGCCCTTGCCGTGTCCGCGCATGCGCTTGCGTCTCCGCCCAGTCTCAAGGGTCCAGAGAATGATGTTGCCAGCGTCATCGGCGGATGCGAGGGTTCTGCCGTCCGGAGAACAGGCTATAGCAGTTACGTTGCCTGTGTGGCCGGTAAAGAGGCGCAGGCAGTTGCCACCAGCGATGTGCCACATGCGCACTGTGCGGTCGCAAGAGCCAGTAAAGACGTAGAGGTTGTTAGGATGGAAAGCGACGCAGTCGACGTCGTTGTCGTGGCCAACATAGATGCGTAGAGGTTCAATGTGGTCGGTTGACCACAGACGCGCGGTACGGTCGTTCGAACCAGTGAGGAAATAGTGTCCGTAAGGTCCCCATTGTACATCCCAGACAGGATTGTCGTGTCCGCGATACGCTACGAGACAGGTGTATGTATCTAGCGACCAAAGTCTGACGGTCTTGTCTTCCGAACACGAAAGCAGGCACTCTGAGTTTGTGGGCGGGCCGGACGGATACGGATTCGCGGTGGAGGGTGAAAAGGCCACCGCAGTAACAGGACCCGAGTGGCCAACCAGCCGCCTGGACGACGATGGCTGGGCATCTGGGTTGTCGTTTGGAGAGGTGAGAGGACTACCGTCCATGGACCAGACGCGGATGTAGGACTCGTTCATACCGGCCGCAACAAGCTGGTTGTCACCAGAAAAGTCGATGCAGTTGATACTATTACCGCGTCAGTCATGAATTTTACAAGGGCACAATGAGTAAACTGACCTGTCATACGTGTTATGGAAGGTGTACATGGTCACGCTGACAGCGGGACCAACACCGCCTGTTCTGCCTTCCATCTTGTAGCGATCTCGGTGCTCGATGATCTTCTGAACCTCCATGGACACGTCGCGCGCTAAAGAGGGAGGCAGAGGAACGAACTCCCGCGAAGGTCCGTCTTCTGTTGGTTCCTGTTTTATGCGTTGCTCAAACTCCTCTACCAGACTTGGTTGTCCTGGTCTTGGCGCATTCTTAGCGTCTTCGTCTTGTAGAGCTGCTCGGACGTCTTCCTGCAGATCTGCCTCCTGCGGATATGCTCCTAACTGTAGCCTTATTCGGGCAGCTTCCGCTTCGGGATCGTGGCGCGCAGTAAGAGGATGACCTGGAGCGTGCCCTGGAATACCTTCGTCTTCTGCCGGGAGCTCGTCTTCGCCGTGTCCACTTGCGAGAATCGCCGCTATGCTTTTTTCGGCCGTGGCTGTCCGGTCAACAGTGACGATATTCAAGTGTTCCCGGATCACGTCGATTATTGTCGCACCCCCATCAAAATGCTTGGATTCGAGGAACTGGATGAGGTTGAAAAACGGCATCGTCGTGAGCGTAATCCGGTATTTGTTGTCGATATACAGCTTCGCTATTCGACTTTCCTGCAGATGTGCTTGTAACCGTACTTGGCGAAGTGTCTTGATGTCTTCGTCGTGGTCGCGCTCAAAGAGGGCCTGATACGTCGCAAAAAAGGTCTCCGCATCTTTCGTGTAGAAGTCGCGCACCAGGTCCAGAAATGAGTACACGAAGACGGGCCACAACAGCTTTCGCAACTCTGGTCTGTACAGGTCGAGGTTATCTTCGGTGTATTTGCGCAGAAGCTCGAATGCTTTTGTGTATTTGGCGCCGCCTGCTTCGGTGCTCTGCACCGTAAGAGGTTGGCCGTTGGTCTGTGGCTCAGACTCCTTGCGGAGCATCGCCTCGGTGCGAACATAGCCTTTTTTCGAGAGGTACTCCAAAACCTGTATGGATGTTAGCAACAACGCGCTTCAATGTACAATCATGCCCAGGTTTGAAGCAGCTGAAGCCCCAAGTGCACAGTACCGTATTGTCACCACTGGAACTCGCCGCATAGGTCTGGCTGTACAAGGATCCGCTCATATTTGACTGTCGTAACGCTGCCGGCCAGGTTGTAGAACAAAGCGCGCAAAGCCGAATACCCGTCGCAGTAGGGAAACAAGGTCGTGATATATTTGTAGCAGTAGAGTGCGTACAGGGTGAGAGCGGAGTGGCGTACAAGGTGGAAGGAAGCGTAAGTCAAGAATACAGCCAGGGACAGCTTTCTTTCACCAAACGCGACAGCTAGAACCCGCGCGAACAACGCGCTCTCACCTGTCGCAATTGCGCAGGCACCACAATAGCGGACAATAAGATGATAGGAAAAAGAACTGCACCTACAATCTGATTCAAGTTCTGCTGGGATTGCGGCCCCGAGGCACCTGGCGGCGGAGGACCGCCTTGGGGAGGCATGGCGTTGTGCGGTGGTAAACCTGCGCTGGGGGGTCCGTTTCCTACACTCATTTGCCTTACAGGCCCGGGCCCTTGCGGGGGCCCCGACATGGTTGTGGTGTTGCTCCTTCTTTTCTATATTGGCAGATGGCTGCTCCTTCACCTCGAGGCTGGGTGGAGACGAGTCGCAATGCGCATCAAAGGCCGGACACGCCTTCCGATGGGTGCTTCTGTGGCGCAAGTGGTAGCAATGAGGTATTGGCGCGTGGATTCTGCGTGTAGATGGGTGAGTCGCGTCTGAAGCTTCCCAGGACGTCACCGAGGCTAGCCGTGTTGCGGAGTGAAAGACGGAAGTGAGGTTCGACTCGCGCGGGCCTGCCAAGAAGGCGGCGCGCATACATGGCGGGCGGCCCTGAGCTTCCCCAGCTTCGGCTCAAAGACACAAAGACTCGCGCCAGATAGTTGTCGCATTGCTTTCCGGCAAATCTGCTCTTGGCGCAAACGATTCCTTTTCAGCCTCATAAACCAGTCGACTTGTCTGGTAACCTGGCCGTTGTTACCTACTGTCCGCAACCTCGACGCATCCCACCATGTCCACCGAAACCGATCCACAGACCGCAAACGAGATGGACCAGCAACAGACAGGAGCCACCACAGCTGCTGAAGAGCCGAAAACATATCGTGAGGTCGCTGCCGAACACATCGACACCCTCAACGAGATCAACCACCAAATACCCAAACTGCTCAAGTATTTCGCAACCGCCCTCAGCCAGCTCACCAACGACCCGATCCCCTTCCAACACGACGCTATGGAGTGTACTCCTGGCACCCTCGAAGCGCGCAAGGAAGCCTTCCGAATCAACGCTCTCTTCGTCGGCGCGTCCTGCGAAGTAATACGAACAGAGTTGGTCAAGCAAATCAACGCGCTGGAGCGGTACAAAGTCATACCGAAAAGCCATCCCAAGTTCACCGTCACACAGAGACAAGGACAGGGGCAGAAAGGCAAGGAGAGTGAAACTGAAGTTGTGGATCCAGAGAAGGAAGTCAAGAATGGAGGCTACGGGGAATTTGACGTTGGCGTGCTGAACGCAAGGGCGAGCTCGGGACAGGTTGGGACCGAAGATGTACTGGATCGGGCCAAGGCCATACTAGAGGAGCTACAGAGACGAACTGGCGGTGCAGTACGTGGAGAAGAATACATGGATGTTGATGGGTGAGGAGGGCTACGACCTGTGGAGTGAGATGCGTCCAACCGAGCCAAACAAACGAGCAGCACGCACGCACGCGGTGCATTACAAGCGACGATCCTAGAGCGACGAATCATGTCCCGGAAAATGCGGTATATGCGTTCAGAGATCCTGGGGAGTGTTGCCAAACCAGTCATCTGAATAAACAGGAAGTACCTGGGAGCTAGATGGCGGCCATTAATGACCAACAAAGCCGAGTCAGAGGGTAGCTCAACTTCAGGGAGTTCAACAGCACCCTCTCATCTCCCCAGCATGCGGCATAATGGAAGACTATATGCCAAGTGCGCGGATTTTGTCATTACCCAGCGAGTGCATGCAACGAGAGGGGTAGTCTAAGATACATTTACACATCAACCGAGCGTCTGCAATATAGCAGCCTTGACTTTTCCAAAACACTTCTTGAGCCTTTCTTCGCTTGATGGTCTAACGACCTCCCTCGAGCGCCTTCTTCATGACGCTAATGTCCTCCGGCGTAGTCCTGCAACAACCTCCAATCAAACCAGCCCCAGCCTCGGACCACTCCCTTGTTTTTTCTGCTAATGTAGATCCCTCTGTTCTCTTGCCTCCCCATTTCCTTGCCTGAGCATTCCACTGCTCACCAGAATTGGGGTACACGAGTAACGTTCCCCTCTTCACCAACGGCTTCAAATTCTTCAATGCAGCCAACGCCAAATCATCCGGTACGCAATTGAAGCCCAGCGCAACCACCTGTTCCACATTGTCGAAAAGCGCTGCGATCTCCGACAAAGGCGTTCCGTCGCTGATATGCGAGCTATCCCGCAGTGTGAAGCCAAACCAAGCTTCTGTGTTTCGAAACTCCGTGGTAAGGAGGTCCAGGAGAGCTTCGGTTTCGCCTTTGGACGGTATGGTCTCGCAGGCTAGAATGTCGACGCCGGCAGATACAAGGGCCTGAATGCGTCCGCGATGGAAGTCCTTCATCTCTTCTTGGGGAATAGAATAGTCGCCCCGGTATTCTGAGCCATCTGCGAGGAAAGCACCGTATGGGCCTACGCTGCCCGCTATGAACAACTTACCCCGGACATCTTCATCTGTTTCGCTAACGTATTCGTCTCTTGCTTGCTTGGATAATTCCACGCTTTTCGCCACAACTTTCTTGGCCTCCTCTTCACTCAGGCTCAAGTGCTTGACTAATCCCGCAACGGACGCTTGATAGGACGCTGTGATCGCTACATTGGCGCCTGCACGATAGTAGTCGAGATGCGTTTGCTTAATTAGGGAAGGCTGATCTAGGAGGATCGATGCAGACCATAGCGCGCCGCTTATGTCTGCTCCCAACGTCTCCAGATAAGTTGCTAGTGCACCGTCTAGGATTATAGGAGAACCTTTGGCGATGTGGGCAGACAATACATTGGGTGGTGGTGATGCCATGGCGAGTATTTGGAAAATATGCGCGAGAAGTTTGGTGAAGAATAGATTGTTCAAGTCTCGACCGAGATTGAAGTCTGATTGCGTGCTGGAGTTGTGTGTTGAAATTTAGTCATTGTCCGATGTGCGGAGGTTTGAACGCCGATGCTCAATTGGCACTCGAACGTCTGGAGAGAGTTCTACTTGGGAAGCCGTTGACCCTGCTTTGGTGACACTTCCAATGTGTTTCAACTGCCCGGGTATCATCTTCCAGGACAGTACAACACATGATGACCTGTCATTGCCCGACCTGATCGTGGGTGAAGTGAATGCGTGCGATCTTAGAGAAGCGACGAATGAGCAGGAAGCACTAACAGCAATTATGGGTCCCTAATCGACGCGTCGCGAGCACCACCTTCTTTCCACATTGTTCCTGCAGGCACGACATGACTGCTGCAGCCAACTACTATACACGTCGGAATACCGGTCGAATATGAGCCATTTCTAACATTTCGCTGTTAACCTAGCTCAGCACATCTTGGGCCTATATCGGCCGCCGCCTCCCTCCAACCGTGTTCACTTACTTCATCGAAGCGTCAGTCAGAGGCATGGAGAGCTTCGACCCTTCATCTGGCCTTGTCTACAGGGAGACTGCCGTAGCCTCGGTCCGTTCAATGGTTCAAAAATGGACAAGCCATTCCCGGGGCAGACGAGTAGACCCATCGAAGCATCGTCGCCTAACTCCAGGATGTGATACCCTGCAATCAATGGCCCTCCGTCATTGCATCTGGAACATTGACAACATGGAACCCGAGGCTCTACAATGGCTTGGGTGGCCCCACGCTAGTCGTTTGTACGATTATCTAAAGTTAACGTGGGTCAGAGGTCGCACTTTGGACCTCTGTGCTCTGGCTAATCTGTGTGCCCAGCGACACAATGACCTTCCGAACTTGGAGTCTCTTTCGAAAAGCATTTCCCGAAGAAGGCGATCGCCACTCTACCTTTCATGTGTATGACGGGAGATCCGAAGGTCTCTTGCCCTCTGTCATCGATCGCTTGGTCAAGCTCGACGATGGCATATTGACGTTCCTCCGTATCCGAATCGCCGAAATGACGATTGATCAACTCGTCTCTCTTAACACTATCAACACGCTTGCAGTTCTCGAATTAGAGATTGGAAGGAGCACTCAACTTGGAAAGAATCGCGAAACACTGACTGTCCAAAGGCTTCGCGACTGGGGACGAAGCGTTGGCGAAAGTGGTGCTTTCAAAAAGCTGCGAGTACTCCTTATTGACGGCTGCGACTCGTTCCAAACAAGATTCGTCTTGAAGTGCATCTCCGCCTTCCCCATCTTAACCATTGTTGGAATCTTCGGCCCAGCAGACCCTTCTCAAGAGGAACCCTACTGGGGAAACTGGCGCCCACATCCTCATCCAGAGTAAGTTAACTGAGTTCAGACGTTGGCTCGTTGAAGTAACACAGTGGTTTTAGCCGTGGGAACGAGACAAATTCCGACAGCTGGGAGGGAAGCTCTACAACCACAAGAGCTTCCGACATGCGAAGGCTGTACGATGACTCGCTCGCACTGTCGCAAGACGCACATACTGATAGTGGAACATACCGGTCATTGTCCATGCACTATATTCAATGTAGTATGCCTGAAACGGCTAGAGAGATTACATGGTTCGTCCGTGAGCTGAAAGACGAACCTACTCGGCCCGTGAAGCGTGTCCAGCAAGACAAGTCTCGACTTGATAGTAAGAAGAGGAAACTACGCGGCGATAAGAAGGTTGGCATAGGTTCACTGCTGGAAAGCTTTACCTGAGCACTGTATTGTCCAGGCAGATCCAGCAGAACTTAATTCATACTCACCGTGTTTTTCCAGCGTACCCAGAAGGGATGCTACAGCATTTGGGAGCAATAGTCGTATAATGATAGATCGGCATCTTCCAGCTGCAGCACAGTGTCGAGTTTGCCATGGACATGATAGAATCTAAAAAAATTCGACGTTTATGTTTCTTTGCTTGTTTGGGTATTTTTGTACACCAATACTACGAGGAGGTCACATAAGAGTCATCTGCAGAGAGTCTGTGACCAATAGGGACTTTGGTATCCCCGTGGAAGGTTCTAGAATGGCCAGCAAGTCGCTCCTACCGTACTCTTGAATCGTAGATAAGCTTGCTGTGCCTCGAGCGATAAAGCCTCAAGCCTGTTGGTGCGCCATGCGCTTTTGTTGAGACGGGTGACAATGCGCATGTGCACGATAAGACAGTGACCCGGAATTAGTGAAGGCGCCATGGTTGCGAAGACAGCCATGGCTCTGACCAGCGATGAAGTCTTGAGAACTGTGACGCTTATCGTGAGCAGTACCTTCGCCAACAAACGAACAGGAGGATTGGTGAATGCAGGCAGCCCTTGGGGGGTCTGTAGATCAGCGCTAATCACTGTTCCGGAGTTGGCGCTTGGCAGCGGGGGCTGAGACCGCCTGCAGGCTCCCCCATAGATGGTGGTCCCCTCGCCACTCTTCCCCTTCGCCGGTTAATACCCTCAACCGCTCCGCTCAACTGCCTAACCTTCATCACACACAACTACGCTCTACTTTCCCTCTGCATCCACAAACGACCGCCCTACCACTCAGCACCCACAGAGCGCCCCCAGTCGATTTCATGACCACGGACATCCAGAATCTCAAGTCCTTCGATCCGTTCGCGGAGGCCGATGATGCTGGAGGAGAAGTAAAGTCTACTCAGCAAAACTACATCCATATTCGTATCCAGCGTATGTATGCCCTCTAACATTCCGTTGCTCGATCCCGTCTTCTGCGCGTTATCGGAGCGCCGCTCTTTCCCCTCTTTCCCCATGTCTCAAGAAATCGCGCAACGCTGACGTCAACCCTCTACAGAGCGCAATGGTCGCAAGACTCTAACGACGGTCCAAGGCCTGCCTAAGAAATTCGACCAGAAGAAGATTCTTAAAGTCATCAAGAAGAAGTTTGCCTGCAATGGCACCGTCGTCGCGGACACGGAGATGGGAGAGGTGATCCAGTTGCAGGGAGACCAGCGCAAGGATGTTCAAGACTTCTTGACCGACAAGAAGGAGGGCCTGGGCCTTGATGGTAAGACCATCAAGGTCCACGGTTTCTAAACTCACAAAGGATGTGGATGCGATGCACACCGCCGCTCCTCCCGCCGAAGCCGAACGACCGCTTCAAGGTCGAGCCAACAACACGGTCGAGGATGGACATGCCAGCATGCCGCATGTGTGGAACACACACTCGATAATGCTGAGCCGCGGTGTCGCAGAGCAGATATGCCACGTTGGAGGAGGATGACGGCTTTCCTATCTCCATCTCCTTGAAAGAAACAGATAAACATGTTTGAGGTTTCGCACGCTGAAGTATCAGGTGCTTTAGGACGACGGGATGGCGATTGAGAGGTCAATTTCGATGGATGCAGTTAATCATGGAGTGCTTTTACATTATTCATCGTTTCAAGTGACTTGCTCCAGGGTATCCAAATGTTGCTATGCAGTGACTTACTCTACTCATCATCTTCGTCCCCAACCTCCTCGATGGTACCGTTCTTCTTAGGCGCTTTGGCCTCCTGTTTCCGATACAGACTAGCTAATTCCTCTGCCTCAGTAGCCTCTTCAATCCCCTTATCCTCCCTGACCTTCAAGAATCTCGGAAACCTCGTACTCAACCCTCTCTCCTCACTGACCAAGCCTATCGCAGCCGTATACGTGGGGCTCAAAGTCAGATCTGCGAAAGCCACTTCCCAGACCTCCTGCGGTTCAAACCAAACAACTGGCGTTCCAGCGCCACCGTTGTACTCCACGTAATGGGGTTTCCCAGAGAGCACATTCGTGCAATCTGGGTCGTCGGGATCGTACTTTGCGCGGTTGGCTTTGTAAAAGGCGTCGGTGAATCCGGACATGCATTTGGTAACTGCTTCTAGTTGTCCAGTTTCTGCGTTGCGGATGGCAAGGAGGATAGGTGACCACCATGCTGCTTTTCGACCAGAGCCATGAAAAGCGGCAATGGGAATCAGGTCGAGAGTTTCGGACGTGGTACTATAGTCCTTCTTCACTTTAAGCCAGCTGTCTAGACGTTTGTCCGGTTCGTAGGTTGACAAGAGTGCTTTACGGCGGCCAGATGTCTTTGGTTCGTCCTTTTCGGCTTCGTTGGACTTGGACTTGGCTTTGGACTTGGCGGGTTTCTTCTTCTTGGGTGTTGGTGGAAGAGAGGGCGTCTTCTCAATAGCTTCGTCGATTTCGGCGAGTAGGTCGGGGTTAGGGAGGTTGTCGAGAATCTTCACCATGATGCCTTCGCACTTGATTTCCAAGGCACTCTGAAAGAAGGCCTGGACTGCTTCTACGTCGGCAGACGTGGCATCCAGGCTCTTGACCCAGGTAAAATGATGTGGTATCTCCACAAAAAGGCTCCTGAGTAGAGACCTCCGTTCTCTAAAAGGCCGATTCAACAGCTCTTCCCCATTCAGGTACATCAGGTCGAATGCAAACAGACAGACGTCGATCGTCACAGCACCAATGACGACGTCTTTTCTCGCGCGGTTTGCAAGCGTCTGGAACGTCTTGAGGTCTCCACTCTCCCGATCGACAGCTACAACTTCGCCTTCAAGGATGAAGCTCGAGACGCCCTCACCTCGTATCTTGGGTACCAGCGCTACCAGATCTGGATACTTGTCCGTCATCACTTCCAGATGTCGTGAGAAGATTGTGACTTTGCCCTTGGCATCACAATGTACCTGCGCTCTTTGTCCATCGTACTTGTACTCGCAGGCAAAGTCTCGTCCTTGCAGTTTTGTGAGCATCTCTCCCATATCCCGAGTAATACTTCCTAACATAGGTCTTAGAGGAATATGTAGTGACAGCCCACAGCGCATGAGTAGTTCGTCGCAAACACCAATCTCAAGAAGCACAGGTATAAGGTCGTTGTAGTTGGGTCGTCGAGCGAAACAGGCCTTTACGATCTCTTCGTTCTTGCTGTAGATCTCCATGAGTTCTTCCTTTTTCAGTTTTGCCATCTCCTTTTGATCACGAACCTCAAACTGAGCACCTGCAGGTTTTGAAAGCATGAAGGCGCGGGATAGAGCGATAAGCATCGTGGTTTTCACAGCTCCAATCCGCAGATGCTGTACGAGCGTCCGTACGATGTAGCGACTCTCTTCAGCACCCCGTGCATCCTGGACCAGTCTTTCGACAATTCTCTGCTTGTTCTCCACGCTGCCATGGCCCTTGCTGTTTGCGATCTTGACTAGTGAGTCGAAGACGCTACTGATTGTCAGGGGCTTCGGTTTGCGCAGGGTGAAGCTCTGCTTCTTCTTCGCCTCGAATGCAACATCGCCAGCATCGCCATACTTTGCACTCAAAACTTTCAAGCCTGCATTATCCAGTCCACAAACTTTCTTAAGTGCTTTCGAAATCGCTGAGCCTCCCAACCCAAGCTCCATATCGATGTAGGGGGGCGATATCGCATTCGTCGCGAGCCAGACAGCTGGAAGTAGGCTGCTAGGATCGCTTTCGACAATCGTCCGAATAAGGTTCACAACGGTATCGACTATCTTGATGCGACTCGTCGTGCTGTTGACCAGAATGAAACATCGCGTCAACAATGCGTAAGTGGCATGCCCTCCGTCATTCGCCCAATGTTTCTGTAACTCTGGTATATATCTTCCCGGTTCGAATTCGAGAGGACTCTGATCGAAGGGTATGTTTGCTGTTATCGCGTCTTCTTCGGATGCGGTCGATTGGAGAGATAACGTGTTCTTCTTCTGGATGAGTTCGGCAGCCTTTGTGTTTTCTACGGTGGCTTCACGTATTGCCAGCTCTGAGTTTCCACTCTGTCCTTTTGCGTCTTCAGCCGTGTCCGGGGGAAACTTGTCAGGCTCCTCATACAGCTCGTTCGAGTTCACCGGCTCTACCGGCTCCTCGTTTGATCGTTGCTGTTGGTCTTCCTTGTCCCATTGCTCCTGAAGTTTGCGCGCAAGCTCCTCGTCGGTCAGACCTATGTGGTCTTGATCCGGAGGCGGTTCACTGGGGCCTGTGTTCGTCGGCGCATCTTTGGGTGTCGCTTTAGCCGTTTGCTTCGCGAAGAAGTAGTCCAAGCTGCGTATCGGCTTCCCTGATCCATCATTCTTCTTCCGGCGTTTGGAGGGACTGTTCATGATGTGAAGACAGGTTCAGGTGATATGGGCCATCAGGAAAGCGGATGGGGACGTGCTAGGAGAGCGATGGTACGTCATGACGCGGGCGCTTGGACCCAGTCAAACTCCACTTCACGTGCACACGCGTCGCGTTTCCAAGCGGGGATGTTCGCTGGGGCATCCTCAAGTCCATCTGATCTGAACATCCGGTCCAAACACATGAAAATCTTTGTATCGAAATCGCTGCTCCAAAACTATTGTACCCCGATCACACGCACATGGACGACCCTGGGGTTTGTCATGATAGTGATGAATACCTAGGTACTTGGTGGAAGCCTGGTCACTCTACGAGAGTGTAAAGGTCGCTTTCCCGGGCTCCTGGGAGGCCTACTGTGTCGCTATAATGATTGGGTTTGAGTGGTCACTCTATCCTTGACTATAGTAAATTTTCATCACAATGTCTAGTCGAATACTAGCCCAGACTCTCGTCCTCCTGAACTCCTAGTCGATAGATGGTACCCCGGTCTTTCATTCCTTACTAGCCGTAGTAATCGAGATCAACAATCTCCGCCTCAACCATGGGCTTCTCCGGACGTTCGATGGGCCTCATGCGTTTGTTGCTCCGACCATTATAGCCATCACCACGAGGACCTGACGGGGGCCGACCATCAGCTCCCGGGGCATCACTCCAGCTACGGAGAAGGCCCTGCGTGTCATCGTTAGGACCACGAATACGCTTCTCATGTGCCTCGTCCCACAACTCGAACTTTCCGGTCTCCGTGTTGGTGAATCCTTGTTGGCCTCGAATTTGCGAGCCCACTGCGTACTTGACTACACTCTCGAGTCAGCAATCAACTGGAGGCGTCAAACATGGCAAAAACGTACGGAACAACTTGGCTGTATCTTTCTGAAGACCATCCACTAGAGTACGAACCGCCACAACAGGACACACGCTTAGCTCGGTGCGCAGAAGTTTTGTCTGTCCGTCTTGGTTGCATGTCAAGATAGCAGCAAATTTCTTGGTATCCCCGTCCTCGCATATGATAATGTCTAGCCTCGTGTCAGCCCTAGTCTCGACCATTCATTTGCGGACTTTACCGTAAAACTTGAATCGCTCACTGCCGTAAAGAAGACGACAATTGCCTAGGCAAATCTCCTTGAGGGTCTGCACCGTATCGAGCTAATGCTGTCAGCTAACTTGAACACTTAGAAATGAATCGCATACCTTTTGGGTGTTCTCCAGCCATGACTGTGCAGTAACGTCCCTCTCAGAAATGTCCATCGTGGATGTCTGGCGTACTAGCTCACTAGTATCGATGGTGCTGTTGGAGCTTACAGCGACAGGCATCGTACTTGATCCGATGATCTTTTTGGAAGAGATGTAGTCTGTATTGTGAAGAGTTGAGTGAATTAAAGCCAACAGATGTCGACAATCTGCGTAGGTCGTCTACAGGAACAACCACGGGTATCGTACTCGAGCCTCGGAAGCAGAATAGATGAGCAAGGAGGAAGAGAGAGGCCGGATGCTGGTTTGTATCACCAGCTAGCGCCAACGCTTCGGGTCAAAGGGATAATCGCGAACAGGTAAAGGCGCTACCCTCCAGGCCACCTTGGGGGTAAGAGAGCGGCAAGAGATCTACCAGTGATACAGCTGATCACGGCGAAGTTTCAGCTCGATCCTTGTCCTTTGAGGGGTAAATGCTTACCATGGACTCGGGTGCTCTTACGGTATACTTGCGGTATCTGAGGGACACAGTGTTGAAACGCTTCTATGCTTGCTATGACATATGGTGCTTACAAATGTTGAAGACAAACAGCTAATACAGCTTAGATTACAGTCGATCAATTGAACTCATCAATGATATGTGAAAAGCGTCCTGCCTCTAACTTATCGTAGAGTCTCTCCCTTGCGTTCCTCCTAGAGTCGTTTGCAGAGATATTCCTAACCGATCGCTCAGGCACACGTGATGATACCTTTGATCATGATGAAAACTAGACAAATACAATTCCATACATGATATAATCGACTCGCACTCACATCTTGAGCGACACCCAGTTTGCTGCCTCACAAAGCCGTTACTGATTTGATGCATATTCATTTAAACAAAGAAACGTTAGGTAGGAAGGTGCGATATAACTACAGCGGAGACTGAGTGGCGAACGGTTGGTAGCCTATTCACTTTGTATCGTCTAGAATAGAGAGAGCTATGTCGTTAGTCAAGACTATTCAAAAAAAGAGCCAGGGTATAACCAGACGTGGCAGCGGCACGACATATTCTTTATACTGTAGTTTATAGAAATGTAACCTGAACACTGTACGCAAGAACAGTTGTAACATAAGGCATTTTGCTGTCTCTAGGTTGTAACACATGGCATGTAGATATCGATCGTTGATTGAAGCAGTGGCTTGTACCACTCTAAGAGGTAAAAGACTCCGTGCGTAAATCCCATGCCTTGGTTTTCCCACCACAGGAAATTGGTATAAGTAGTATCATACAGAGTACGAAGAAAGGAGAAAAAAGTGCAGATGAAAACACCAGTAACACATCTAACCAGGTGCGGTGCACACGGCATTAGGAAACCTTGAACAAACCACAAAACAAAAAGGCGTCTTAGAAATGCAAATTATACCGTAGTCCCGCTAATCCAATGCAAGAAATGTGAAAAAGTAAACGAGAAACATGGTACATGCATGAATATAGAAAATAGTCATGGTTAAATGTGATCAGAGTCATTGCAATAGCCAGTTTCGTCTTAACCACTAGTCGATAGTGATCACGTCGTTTTTAGACTGTCCTGGACGACCTCCTTGACCACCTCGACCTTGCTGTTGCTGCTGTTGCAAGGCTTGTTGACGGCCGTTGGGCATTTGCTGTTGAGATGGTCTGCCGTTCGGTTTTTGGCCCCTCGAATGTTGCTGCTGGTTCGGGTGCTGTTTCCCTGATTGACCCTGCCTCTGTTGTTGCAGCTGTTGTTGACGTGCCTGTTGTTGCATCCTAGCCTGTTGCTGTTGTTGGTTCCCCTGCTGGCCCCCGTTCGCCTGGGGTTGACTTTGCTGTATGGGCTTCTCAAGTGGTGGAGGCGCAGCATAGCCACCAGCCATTTTACAACTCAAGACACATTTATCAAGCTCCTCGAGGGCTCTGGGAATTGCATCCAATTCCGCCACCATACCATTGCGGGTACCAAACCACCCTTTACCCTTCCCACTGAACAGCTCTTTCAGCTTAGCCTGTAGGTTGTCAAGGCGCCTATAACCCGGTGCACGCTCGGGAGTTGGTAGTAAATCGGGATTCTTTGGGCGCAAGTTGTCTTCGATGAACCAAAACACATGGTCGTCTTTGGGATGAAGACGCACATCGAAAGTGCAGACGGGATTGTCATATGTAAGACGATATTTGAAGATGGTGTGAACATGGATTGCAGGGTTGCTGTAGTTGCCTGGCGATCGTTGCTCGATTTCGCGCAAGATTTTGAAGAGAGGTCGAGTGGCAACGAGTATTGTACAGAAGCGATCTAGACCATTTGAATCACCGGAATCAATGACCGGGAGAGAAGGTGACCGATCGTTGGCAACCTCAGTGAGTTGAGACAGGATTCGGTAGTGCGGGTTGCTGGGCGGTAGCTCGATTGTGAGCTCTTTTTCGGAACCAAAATTAACAGTGGCAGAGTATGGCGGTGGACCGTATTGAAACTGTACGCGTTGTAAGGAAGAGGATTTGAGCAACATCTTGCGTTTTTGGAGTGTAGTCGCAAAAGTTCGAAGACGACTGACATCTCGCAGTCGTGCTCGCAAGTCTCCAAGTATATGTTGTCCAAAGGGTGTGGCAAGGAGGATCCTGAAGTTGCCATCCTCTGAAAATTTGAAAGCGTGTTGCGGTGAGGCTGCCATGAGCTTGTGCATATCTGCAGCAACAGTTTTGATCATCCTACCAGCAGCCATGTGCCAAACGTGCTGACCTCCGACTTTCATGCCTTCGCAGGTGATCTTGATGTCTGATTCGAGCCAGGCGTCTTGACCTGCTTGAGCCGGGAGAAGATCTGCGGTTTGCACATGCAGAACCCACCGACGGGCGACGCGGCAAGCTTCCATGGAGGAACCGATCTCACTCTTCAAGCTATAGTTATTCTTCTCCTTCTCAAGTTGACGAGCTGTGACACGGAATGACAGCAGCTGCACGGCAACTCTTTCGAGACTTGCCAAGGTGTTGCGGTTGATGGGCAAGGGGCTGCCGTCAGGCCTGTCCATTCTGATCTGCTCAGCATACTCTATGCTGCTTCCATCAGATCCGATTTCTAAAATCCACCACGACTCACCCGACGAGTCGATCACCGCTGCCAAAGCCCAGCTTGGCGTCCAACCGCGAGGGCAATACAGAGTGGATGAAATAACATCCAACCTGACAGCAGCCGAAACTACCTGCTGATGTAAAGCTTGCCTCGCTACTGATTGCCAGCCGAGTTGTTGTGCGTTCTTCTGTATCAGGCTGAGTAGTGTCCCGGCAAGTACTTGGGTCATTACATTGGCGATTTGTCCAGGCTCCCTGCCTTGATTGAAAGCATTCTCCGCCCGCGCAGACAGTGCACTGGCTGGTCGTAAAATATAGCTGCCAGTGACTTGCTCTAGTGACAGTGTGAGTGAAGTAGGAGTGGCGCCCAGTGTTACGTCGAGTGTGCAATCCGCAGGGTCAGTCTCGGAAAGACGTGCATTCGCTATCACCCCAGGTTTGAAACTGTCCCTTGTAGAACGCAGGATTTCGCTCGTGTGGCGTGCGATGACTTGCTTGAGAACGCATTCCATGGACAGATCCTTCCAGTTGAACTGGAACTTGGCATCTTTTACCTCCTTGCCTTGACGAAACCAGCGAGTTGTCAGTGACGGAATGGGTGATCCTCTCCACGAGACCTTGCCGTTCTTGGGCTTGTTGTTGGATACGCCAATCTCGATCCAGTTTTTCTTTCCGGGCTTGTTGGTCCAGTACGACACTACGAGCAAGCGATGCACAGGCTCAACCTTGAGAGAACCTGCCCAGCCGGTGCGGACGAGGTCTACTGCTTGCGATCGGAGTACAGAAATCTTGTGCGTCAAGATGAAATTGTGCAAGAAATCAAAAAGACCAGTCAGACCCTTGTCTTTCAAGACCAAATCAGCTTGCAGCTTAAGTTGCATGAAAAAGCGGCTACCGACGGTGATTGTGGGCGCTGGGGTGAACAGTAACCGGACATCAATGAGGAACCACTGTTCTGAGGCATCCTCAACAAAGGACATGACATCGAATTCCAACTCGTTGTCGATGACAAAGGTCGCGCGTCCAGAATGCACGCGCCAGTTTCGGAGATGCCGTGGAAGGCTTTCGTGCACGTTTAGGCGTATCGAAAGGGAAGTGTTCATATAACGTAGCAATTTCAGGGCTTGCTCAGCAGAGATGGGCTCAGGGGGTATGTAGCCAAGGCCGGGCATCCACGATGCTTTGCCCGTTGATAACACCTCGAGAGCCGTCGCGATATCCGGATTGTTCTCCCTTGCATTGTTGGAGAGAACCTTGATTCTCTCCAGTTTGTAATCAGCAGCATCCATGTGGGCTGCCTGTGTACTCGCGTGGGCCAGCAAGTCAATGAGCTTGGAAATGTCCGAGGCAGCCTTCTTTCCCCACTCAGTAAGGACCAGCAGCTTGATGAACTTTGCCCGCTGCTCTTGGGCGAATGATAGGAGAACCAGCTTCTTGCGCCTGTTTGCATCAGCATTCCCTTGCATGCTCGCCGCACCAAGACCGTTGGGAAGAGCGCCATTGGTTACTGGAGCCATTTGGATAGCGGCCATGTTCTTCAATACTTCCTCGAGCTCATTGTAAGATTCCTGCGATATCCGCAGCAATAATGTTGAGAGGGAGTTGTACTGCTCAGGGCCAATGTGGGCGATCTCCGGTGGCAGATCCGAGTAGTGTTCGAGCGTGGAGCCCGCCGTTGTTGCTACTGCCATGGATGCGCCGTTGGTATTGGTGTCTTTCGAAGAACCTCCATTGACGGCAGGTCCTCCTGCCGGTGTATCGCTGCGCATCCCATTGAGTCCGCCGTTGGACATGTCTGCGTCGTTGCGCTTCCTGCCATCTGCATCGCGTGAAGCTGTCGCTAAGTCTGACCCGGTGTGGTTCATGGTGAGAATGCCTGGCATACTACGTCGTCCTCCGTCCCTCGACCCTGGGGCGCCGTCTGCGCACCCGCTCTGCGCGCGTCTGGTCTTTGCCTAATGTGCCTGGCGAATCTGAGTCTCCGTGATGTTTTGGCGAATGCGTCGAGCGTGGTATGTACAGTAGGACGATCGAGTCAGAGTGCCTGGGGCCGGGTTCAGAGGGCTGGCGGTGGAATGCGTGGTGACTTGCGCGGTTGAGGAGAGGCGCGCGATCATGAAGCGAATGTTTTTTGGCGTAACAATGGATGCGCACAGGCAGCACAGGCGCAGCGGCTGGTGAAAGGGCGCTGATTGAATGCAGCAGGTGAAAGAAACCAAGGTTGGGGCACTGTCGATTAGCGCATCGTGGACTGTGAATGTTGCAAAAGGTCGTGGGGGCAGGCGCGGTCGTGTAGAAGTCGAAGTCGGACTGGAGTGGTTGTGGATGGGGTGCGCGACGCCGCGTAGCTGAGCGATGATGTTGTTTCAGCGATCAGGAATGAGGTCGTCGAAACGGGAGGGATTGTATTGGGTTTAGCGCCTTGGCGGCGGTCACTCCACCCATGCAACCTGGCGTGCTAGTGGAAAGCCCTGCGTCCTTCGCATCCAGCGCATCGAGGATGCATCCGAAATCGAGGCAGGCCTTGTAGGTGCAGTGCGCTCCCCGAAGGTGTGTCAAGGAAGGCCGGGTCGCTTCTAGAGTGGGTACGATACAGCTAGTCAATTCAATCATTGGCACATTCAGTCATTCACCGCATTCCCGTCCACGGTTCGCCGAGCTTGCGGCTGCGGCGGCCGGTAGTCTGTCCAAAGGCGAGCTTGAGCGCAAGCGCGTTGCCCAATGCCTTCTCGGATAGCCTCTACTGCAACTAGACGCATTATCAGGATGTCTGTCATGCCGCCAATACTTCAATCCTCATGACCCCAGCACGACCATGGGATCGCCCACTGCCCCAACAACTCCACATCACTCCCCAGCTTGGTCCTGACCTCGCCGTGCCCACTGAAACCTGCCCTCCCACCTGAGTCCCAGCCCGTGTCCGCTGTAGCGCTTTTATTCTTTGATCCTCCATCATGTCTCAGTTGCGGTGACGCACTTCCGCCAATTAGTCTAGACCCTGCTTGCGGAAGGCTGCGTTTATTCGATGGCACCGCGCGCGCCCGAGCTCCCGCCCTACCAGCGACCGACCTTCACGCGAAATGCATCCTCACAGTCCAAAGTCTCGGTGCCGTCCATATCGCAGTCCAACGAGGCAGACGATGAGCAGAGTCTCTCGTCCGATCAGAGCCTCGACATGGAGTCCAACGACTCGCAGCCCCACTACGAGGGCGAAGATACCCGGTTGACGAGCGACAAGGAGCTCCGCGGCTTCTACATGTACGGATGGGCTGCCGAGGTACTTCTTCCCATGCCCTCTACCACCGTTCCAACCTGCTTCAGACCTGCTGGAGCTTCCGCCATACCTCAGACGTGTGCGCTTCCTCGCTGCCATGTTGCTGCCTTTTACGCGCCGCGTCAAGCGCAAAAGCTACGCGAATACCACCACTAACAACTCCAGGTCTTCGTCGTTTGTGGTATCGGATCCTTCATACCCGTAACACTCGAGCAACTCGCGCGCGAAAATGGCGTCCTCCTGTCCGACCCTTCCATGCCATGCAAAGCCTCGAAGCCTACCGGTCACCCTAGCTTCTCCTTCTCCACCCACGCCCTAGGAGCTCTGCTCAGACCGAATCCTGAAAAGGGACAATGCGTCGTCCATATCCTTGGCGTCGAGATCAACACTGCGAGCTTCGCCATGTACACTTTCAGCATATCAGTCCTGATACAGGCTCTGCTGATCATAAGCATGAGTGGTGCTGCAGACCATGGGAGGTTCAGGAAAACGTTCCTCTTGTGGTTCGCATTCGTGGGAAGCATAGCGACCATGCTGTTCCTGCCCGTGGTGCCCAAGGTATATCTTCTAGGCGCACTGCTAGCAATCATCTCAAACACATGCTTTGGTGCTAGTTTCGTACTGCTAAACAGCTTCCTACCACTCATGGTGCGTTTTCATCCGACAGTCAAGTATGCCGACTCAATCACCGAGACCTCGTATGCGGACGAAGAAGATGAGCCAGAGACAGAGACAGAGGAGGACGACGAAAGAGGAGGGGAAACTCCTACACAAGAGAACATCATACGAGGAGCGCAATATGCGAATCAGCTTGGAGAGAGAGAAGGCCTTCTTGACGAAATTGCCGATGCGACAAGCGCACTGATTCCAAGCAACCCTTCAGCCGCGGACTTGACCATCCCAAGGGCGAAGAGCCGGGCCGCTCCTTCAGTTGAGCTTGCACTCGCAACCAAAATCTCATCCTACGGTATTGCAATCGGTTACATCGCCGCTTTGCTTGTGCAGACCCTCGGCATCCTCATTGTCATCGCATTCCAGTCCTCCAACTTTGGTCTCCGGCTCGTTCTCTTTGTCATTGGCGCGTGGTGGTTCGTCTTCACACTGCCCACCGCCCGCTGGCTGCGCCCTCGTCCAGGACCGCCTCTGCACATTGGTGCGCAAACCTCCAACTTCGGGACTGCACTAGCGTACTTCACATACTCGTGGAAATCCCTTGGTCGTACAGCAATGCATGCGCGACACCTCAAAGATGTCCTGCTCTTCCTTGCAGCGTGGTTCCTCCTTTCAGACAGTATAGCTACTGTATCGGGTACAGCAGTGCTCTTTGCGAAGACAACACTCGGAATGTCGTACGCTATGCTCGCCCTGATCAACGTCATCGCCACGGTCTTTGGCGTCTTGGGCGCCTTCCTGTGGTCACGCCTGTCTGCTTTCTTCCGACTGTCACCAACACAAACAATACTGCTCTGCATCACGCTGTTCGAAGTGATACCCATCTATGGTCTTCTCGGCTACATTCCAGCAGTCCAACGCCTGGGATACCTGGGCTTGCAGCAGCAGTGGGAAATGTACCCTCTAGGCGCAGTCTACGGCTTCGTCCTTGGCGGACTAAGCAGTTACTGCCGCGCGCTATTCGGCGAGCTCATCCCCCCAGGTTACGAAGCTGCCTTTTACGCCCTATATGCCATCACAGACAAAGGCAGCAGTGTCTTCGGTCCAGCGATTGTTGGCGCCATTACCGATGCTTATGGAGAGATCAGACCGGTAAATATTTCCCAAACGACCTTTGTTCATGGACACGGCTTACTAACACAAATTGAAGGCTTTCTGGTTCCTAGCTATTCTGGTCGGCCTTCCCTTCCCGATCATGATGCTTGTCAACGTAGATCGGGGACGCACTGAAGGCGCTGCCCTCGCCAAGACTCTCGAAGAACTATCGCGCACACGGGATGCTTATCAAATAGATGAGGACGATGACAACTTGTCCCAGGAAATCAGAGATGACCTCCGCAGTTCGTTCTCTTACCAGCGCTCCTGAACCGCCAAGTCTTCGGCTCCATGATACTTTACGCGTTGCATATAGTTGCATTTGTTCCCTTGTGCTTCCGTAATAGCTCCTTGGTTTATCAGCTGGCCTGGTCGGCTGCAGCGTGCATTTCAAACACCAGTGTTGAATTTGCATTGTAGAGGCGTTTGTTTGCCATTGAGGATACATACTCCCTCTCTTTCTTGGTTCTTGGTCACGTTAGTGTTATCTGTAAGCGCGGCGTTGGAAAGGTCAGATGAGCGACGCCTATACACGATGCGTATAATTATATATTGTAGAGATGCCAATTCGAGTGTCTTCAAACATGATCTCTATAGAACCCGAGTTCAGATTGGAATCATTACACTACCCACATATTTCTCCGTCTGCGTTTGTACAGCACGGTCAGCACGTGATCCTATCCGGCATCCTCTGCCTCCTTCGTAACATGATGTACCTATCCATCTAGATCAAACGCCTCCCGGTGCTCCTCTCTCGCTTGTTGATCAGGCAGCATGTCCTCGATTTCCTTCCACATCTCTGTCGCAATCTTCTTTCTTGTCTTCGCCACACGAACACTCTTCTTCCACTCCTTCTCAATCGCTTCTCGCTCCGTTGCTGTGATCTTATAACATCAACACATGCATTTATCAATGTCTCGAAGTGAAGCGAGCTTACTTTCTTCGCCTTCCCTTTCTTCAGTCCGTCGAGTCTGGTCTCGATCTCTGTCCTCTCCGTCTCAAGAGCACGAACATTGGCGATGAGCTCCGCAGTGCTGAGTGTGGAGTTGAGGTTGGAGAGTGAGCTGCGGAGGTTCTTTGCACTAGCGAGAAGAGAGGTGGTTCGCGTGCGCACATCGAGAATGGTTTCGTCAAGGGCGGCCAGTTGTTCAGTCGTGCATACTTCAGCGACGTTCTAGCAATGTAAATTAGACTTTGACAGGAAGCGCCAAGAGCGGAGCCTACCTGGAGAGCGTGATAGACGATCTGCTTGCCTAGAGATGTCAACCTCATTGAGCCGGAAGATAGAATGATGAGGCTCACCTGCGGCTCGTCCCTCAATCACTTTTTGCTCATGGAGATCTTTCAGAATCTTTGCTGCGGAAGCTGCGTCGTGGTCAATGGTTGCGCTATGGGGTAGTATGTTGTCAACAAACGCACCTTTGGTGACCTTGTTGTGCAAGTTTGCGGAGACATCGATAGCTGAGTATGGACGGTTTTGCTTGCCTGTGGCCGGTTAGTCGTTGAAGCTAAGCCATAGTCTGATTGTAGAGCTTTTCGGATGGGAGAGTAAGGTGAGTGACTTACGCAGATACTCCAACACAAGATCCGACGCTTCGTTGGCTGTCGGCTTCTCTTCTGTCTTCTTGCGTGGTGCCATGCTGTGCTGTCAATGTGAGAGAAATGCCGTGTGTGAGATGTTTAGGCTTTGATGAGAGGGCGCTAGGCCATGAGCCCAATTCAGATGGAAGCAGCCACCCACAACCCAGGAAGGTGGGGTAAACAAGTAGTGCGGAATCAGACTGATCAATTCAGGTATATTGGTAGCCTGAATACAATTATGTAAATAACTCATTCGTTGCAAAGGCGCGCTGCTAGTCCCTAATTAGTGCTTCAACCTCCACGCTCACCAAACTGCGTAGCCCAATCCTCAAACTCCTTTAGTCCTTGCTTGCTTACCGAGGGCCTGATAGTCTGCAGACTCGCTATGAAGTCCTGGAATTGTATCGGTCGTATTTGGTCCATCGTCATGGACAGCAGTTTCTCGCCCAGTGAGCGTAACGGTCCCATAGCGGCGTCTTTCGCGAGCGCAGTGATGTCAGAACCTGAGAAGCCTAAACCAAAATCAGTATTATATCTTTGTCTGTATTATTCCTTCTATTTTGAAGTATAAAATGCAAGCACATACCTTCAGTGAGCTTGACTAGACAGTCCAAGTCGTGGTCACTCAGTTCATGTTTCTGATGGCTCAACAACGTCTTCACTTGCTGCTTTCGGACCCAATCTTCCGGGAGCGGGATATACTGTCTTCTTACGAATCTTCGTCTTGCTGCTTCATCGATCGCCCATGGCAGGTTCGTCGCCGCAAGTACTAGCACCCTGGTGGCATCACCTCTCTCTTTGTCCTTGTCGTTGACTGCGCTCCCGGCAGCCGCCTTTTGTAGGTCAGACCACTGGATGAGAAACTCGGTTTTGATGCGTCGAGACGCTTCGTGTTCACCAGATCCTGAGCGCGACGAAAGGAGCGAATCGATCTCGTCAACAAAGATGATCGATGGTGCAAGCATCTTCGCAAGCTGGAACAGCGCACGAACAAGCTTTTCAGACTCGCCCAGAAACTTCGATGTCAGACTGCTTGCAGATATGGCGAAAAAGGTGGACTTTGATTCCGTAGCCACGGCCCTCGCCAGCATTGTCTTTCCGGTACCTGGAGGTCCAAACAGCAGCATACCGCGTGCAGGTTCTCGCAAACCCATGAACAAATCAGGTCTCAAGAACGGGTAAACCACGGTCTCTTTTAATGCTGATTTCGCAACTTCGAGTCCAGATACGTCATCCCAGTGTACCTCATCTCCCTGTATCACAATTTCGTTCAAAATCTGCCGCGCTGCTTCCTTATCAACACCTCGTGGTAAGTTTTTCATAATCTCCTCCGTCCGTTGCTTCCATTCATCCGTTTCTTCTGATTCTTGGTCTGCTTCAGTGCTGTCTGTACTTGGGGTATCTGGTAACTCTGCACGCATCGAGTTTCCTCTAGCCCTACCCTTCCGCACTGGCGATGGCCTTTGCTTGAGCAACTCTCCATCCTCTTCTAGGGGTATAGATTCAGGCGAATCTTCTTGCTCCAAATTGTTTCCGGCCTTGGGATAACTACTCGCAGGTTTCGGAATTAGTCTCCTTGTTGTGGGGTCCCAAATGACTCCAGCTCGTTCAGCGCCGTTGTCGCCGTACGAATACGCTGCTGCAGACGCAGCGAGCGATCGAGGGTCTGGGGTGGGCTTTGGGTATTCCTTCCGGTATGAGGGTAGAGCTGTGTTGGCCCCTTGCGAATTAAGCATCTGGGTCAAGCCGACTGATTTGCGAGGTATTGTTGGCGTTGTTCGCTCAGGCGCTGGGGATTTGACAGGCTCCGTATTGATTTCGCCACCGGGTGGTGGTACCGCGTACGCAGTCGATGCAGAACCTTCGCCAGCTCTGAAGTAGAAGGGCGCTTGTGTGGGCGGCTGCTGTACTTCTGACTTGGAACAATATGCACTCGGTCTCCCACCAGCTGGCTTGTCGATGGATGAGCGAGCCGAGGGCGTGATCGAATTGGTCGATGAATTAGTTGCCAATGCTGGTCGGCTCGAGGCTGCTGTAGCTTTGACGCTCCACGCTTGAGTCGCCGCCTTTGAAGCATCCGGGCGACTTCTTAACGAGCTGGGTAACTTGGCCGAAGACGGTCTGCTCTCCCTCCCAGGTCTCAACGTTCGTAGCAATCTGCCGCTCTTCTCCGGCGATGGTGTACGCGTCGTCTTCTCTCCCACGGTTCCCGGAGAAAACGTCGATGCGCTCCGAGTCTGTGTCAAGCTGTTATCTGCTATAGATCCAGTACCAGAACTCTTTCGTGGCGCCATAGCAGGACGGTATGGTAACGGCGGCGGCCGCGAAAGATCCGTATACTCTATGGGTGGTATAGATCCGCCTCCGAGCCATGGAGAAGTTCCGCTTGCCCCGTTCTGCGAAAGGGGCACGCCATGGGGAGGTGGTGTTGGCGCATCGTTGTCTGACGACTGTGAGGCAAGACTCTCCTTTGACTCCTTCCTACTTTTCTCCAGAGCTTCCAGCAAATCCACGCGCTCTTTGCATTGTAGCTCCAACTGGCGCAGCGATTCGATCAGGGCCCTCTCTGTTTCGGACGCAGGACGGTATGTGGAGGGGTTGCGACGAGCATTATGGTAGTAGATATGGTCGAGGGCGGTTTTCCACGATCGCAGCGCCTCTTTCTCGTTACTCTGCACGCCGTTCTGTCAGTACTGTCAAGCATGTGCGACACTTGGCGGGTGGTTGGGCGCTGACCTGGCCCTCAAAGTATACTGCGGTCGAGCAGGCCAGAAAAGCCTCGTCGTAGGCCTTCTGCGTCGTGTTTGCGCGCATAGCAGAAAACATGTATGCCGTGCGCCCAATTCGCGCTGTGAAGACGGAAATAAGAGTCTCGCGTTAAGTCTTGGGCTCGTGTTTGTAGATTGGTTTGCTGCATGCGCCGGCCTTAGTTCGCGCAGATGTGTGACGTAGCCCTGGAGGGAGCTGCCCACATGTTTCGCAAACCTCGAAGGCTGAGCAGCGGCGACCATGGAAGACACCGTCTTCCAGCATTATCCGCGCAGACTAGCCACGCCGCACACCAACACATCAGATCACGGGATAGTATCATCAGCTCAGCATCCGCATCTTCACAGTTACGCACGAGGAAGATGCATGTGTAAAATGGGTGGGGCCGCTATTCGGATCGCTGTTATCGATTACGCACCTGGACTGGATAGCATAGCATAGCGGAAATGCTGCCGGGTCTTGAGCGACGCCGATACTGAATTTTCTCTATGGTACAAGTACGCGCATGCCATCATGTGCTCGCATAACCAAGCATCCAGTACGCCGCCAGATGAGCTTCCTGGACAGCCTCTATGACTATACAATGGCAATGGAGAAGCGTCGCGACACAACTTTCTCCTCTGCCCACGCAACACAAATGCTAGGCCTGGCCTCGAATGCCCAGTACTCCCATGGTCGCTGCTCTCCGCGACACTGCGCGTATATCGTTCCGTTGATTATGCGTATATTGTGCGTAGCATTGGAGGGCTCTCGTAACGGTTCAAAAAGGAATCAGTCAACTCGTCGTCTCCCTATATGGCGGTGGAAGAGTTGGTGCTCCTCCGAATGAAGAAAGCCTTTGCCATTTCATATGCAGACCTAGGTGCTGTCAGATGGTTACAAGCTGGTTGTGTGCAGGTGAGGACTCACCAGCAAATCGCAGTGCTTGGCATGGTGGTGATGATTCGGGGCTTCAGACCACGGAAGTATCCTCTATATCCCTCCCTTTGATGGATTATCTTCGCTGCCTGGAAAAGACCAGAGACATTCTTTAGCTCTGCGTCTCTAGCATTTCCGCGTGTTTGTAGTAGCGTCTTGATGACATCGAGCGGAGTAGTGAGCCCCGCTGCAAACCCTCCGGCGATTCCTCCGGCGAAGCAGTGCGTGTAGGGATCGTAACGGCCGGTCGGGTTCATGACTTTTGACATGGATTCGTATGCCATGAATTGCAGCGCGGTGAATGGTACCGTCATACACAGTGTGGTGGGGTACGAGACGTAGAAGGCGCCGACTCCCTCGGTGCGGAGAACCTCTCGGGCGCATTGAGGCACAGATTTGTAGACGGAACCGTGCATTTGCATGCGTTGCTTTATAACTGCGAGGTTCAGTAGGCGCGGAGCGAGGTCGTAATGCGCATCTTACCGTCAAAAGGGTTCATCAGCGCGTCGCTGGAGATGGTGGCCGCAGCGCCACTGGCAGCTGTCCATGGTCAGTAGCTGTCCCCGATTGTACGTCGTAGTGGTTGTGCGCACCTGCCGCAAGGGGATGATGCTCGTGGCTCTCTCCCTCGTTGCCCCCGAGGGCGTGCTTGGTGGCTTCGTACGATGCAAAATAGACAGCATGGGCGGGACCTGCACCCATTACCACACTCGACAGCCCCCTCCACAATGACCAAAAGCCCTCTGCTCGCGATATGGTGACCATGGCGTTGGAGATGCCGCTATACATGGCGCTCGGCGACGGGTTGACAATCTGCATCCTGGTCTGCCCCAAGTCAGCGCACTGTCGGCCGTAGATGGAGAGCTTGAAGGGAAGCTGCGCACCTTGAGTAGATCGACCGGGTACATCACCGAGTGTTCCTGTCGTCAAGTCAGTTGACGTGTGTACATGGCGGCGACCTCGGGGACGTACCGCGATGCCCGCAAATGCGCCTGCAAGCATATTCGCCGTGAGGGAGAAGTTTGGCGGGAGCGCTTCATAACTGGCGCGCAGGTCAGCGACGGGTGTATCCCATGTGTGGTGGTGCAATGGAGCTGTACTCATGTTCTTCTTCGATTGGAACTGATGGCCGATCATTGGGGGCCATGAGTCGGCCTGTCACTGGGGCCGCGGATTCCAGGGTTGCGACTATGGTGGTATTTGTTTTTGGGCGAGATATGGCAGCTTCGGAAGTCGTCGCAAGAGGGGCGGGCAAAGTGAGTGGGCAATGGTCCGAAATTGAAGTTGTTACTTTTGTTTGCAACTAACGGAAGCGCGAGATGACTTCAGCCGAACGCCGAGACGTCAGACCTAAAATCCGGCGACTAGGTACTCTCTCTCGCATCTACTCTCGACGAACCCATGCCACCAACAGCGATGCCGGAGCCTGCACGGCAAACCTACACACGTACGTGCTGCCTCACCTGCTGGCGAATTTTGCATCGTGATGCCTTTTGCAAGCTGGCCACCGTGGGCCACTCGCGACGGACCTTCATATGCGCAACGATGGGTGACAAGTGCCCGCGGAGATCAAGTGCATCATCAATGCGATAGCTAGACTCAGCCAAGGTGTCTCGGATGCGGGAGGGGAGATAGTTGGACTCAGCTATATCTTATCAGATCATCTCCGCCCGCACGCACACCGTCCGCCACACTTCTGCGTCCTGTCGCCACATGCTTGCTTGTGCGCAAAGCCTGACTTCACTCACGATACCCCGCAGAGACGCCGGGTTTGAGCTAGCGCATCCAGAATTGCATGCCGAATAACGTCCCGATCTTGGAATAGTTTGCATAGTGCATGTCCGCTCAAGCCCGGTGCCGAGCTCCTGCTCGCTAAGTGCTCCTAGCACAGTGTCTAGTAACTGAACAAATGACAAGCTTACATCGCTAGTCTGCGCTGAACTGATGGCAGGGCACACCTACACGTATCACTGTAGACATCTGCGGTTGTCTGCGGTTGCCTCCGACACAATCAATTTCGACTGGTCCGAGGTTACTATATCCATTTCCACTATCGTCAACCGCCATCGCTCAGCAGTTTGTCCATCGCACAAGTACAATGAACGCGCGGTTTTCGCAACCTGCAACTAGCAATGCTATCCAGTCCATCTGCCATGGCACGTTACGAGGCAACACGTCCGCGAACAGCTGGCGATGCCGTGATCCGGGACACCGGAGCTCCTTATATTTTGTTTTGCGCATCAGCAGTCGCAGCGTTTGTGCCACCTGGGGAAGCTGACTATGTCCCTGATATTAGGCACACCAGCGAGGTAGCACAGGAGTCGATCGAATCCGAGACCAAAGCCTCCATGCGGTACACTGCCGTATCGTCGGAGGTCCACGTACCACTGCAAGGAGCCGTCTGGTGCGTCGGTAGAGTCATCCGACGCTGGTCGGAGGCCCTGTTCGTCCATGGATTTTAGGAGTTCTGCTAGTCGGTGCTCACGCATAGAGCCTCCCACCAGTTCACAAATCTCAGGTACAAGTAGATCGAAGCATGCGACTGTTGGTCCAGTCGGTTCATCAGCTGTCGGGTCATTTGACGGCGCCATGTAGAAAGGCTTGATATTGCGTGGGTAGTCGGTGACGAATATGGGCCCACTGCGTCCCAAGCTCTCAGCCAGAAATCGTTCGTGCTCAGTTTGTAGGCCGTCTTCATGACCGGGTGCATATTCGAATTCCACTTTGCCTTGAGCCACTGCGTCTTTGAGGTGCTGTATCGCAGCCGCGTATGAGATTCGAGGCCATGGACCTTCTGCCAGCCCTTGCCACCGTTGTGCGAGGACAGCGTGCGACACGGATGTGCTTTCCTGATCCTGGTCTCGTGCCCTTGCCTCAAGGAGCTCTTGACCCACAACTGACTCCTGTAACTTCAACGCAACAGAACGTAACATATCTTCCACAACGTCCATGACGACATTGACGTCGTCGACAAAAGCTAGCTCTGCCTCCAGCATGTAGAATTCGCTGAGATGACGGGCCGTATCACTCTTTTCGGCTCGAAATGTTGGGGACAACGTCCAGACCTTGTTTACTGATTGAGCCAAAGCCTCTAGATGAAGCTGGCTAGATACGGTAAGGTATTTGGGAGAGCCGAAAAACATGTCTTCGTGCTTCTTGATCTGGTTGGAAGAGGATTCGTCTGATGGCGATGGTGCCTCAGGCGCAACGGTAAATACCTCCCCTGCGCCCTCACAGTCGGAAGATGTGATGATGGGTGGATGGCACTGGACGAAGTCATGTTCCGCAAAGTAGTTGGTCACTTGCGCGGTGACTAGAGACCTCAGCCGCAATAGAAGAGAGTTGATTGGCAGTCTACTTCGAAGATGCGGGAGGGTGCGCAGAAATTCTGGCGTTTGGTATTTCTTTTGGATTGGGTAGGCCTGCAGTTGGAGTACAGATCAGAACCCAGAGACGAATCCAATGCTCGCTCAAACTTACTGTAGCATCATTCTCGCCCAGTATTTGCACTTGGTTGACTTGAAGTTCATGGGACTGGCCTTGACCTGGCGAGGGTGTCCACTTTCCTGTGACTGTCACTGCAACACCAGTCGAGAGACTGATAGCACAGCATGTCAGTACTTACAAATTATATGAAAGTAGACTACTGACCCTTCCGCTAGTTGAGGGGGCAGCACTGCCTGCACTGTCTGCAGGGTCGAGCCATCTCCTATAGCAGCGAACGCAATACGCTTTTGCTTGCGCACTGTCCGCACATAGCCGTTTATCGTCAACGCCTCATTGTCCTGTGGAGTTCGTTGAGGGGATATTGATTGTGGGGATGGCCTCAGTAGCTCAGCAATATTGCTTGGGCAGAAGGTTGAACTGCAGCGAGGACGACATAGTGACGGCGCATATGCGCGAGGCAGAGCGGTTCCCCGGTTTCGAAGCAAGTGCTGGGGGCGGATAACACTCCTTTGAACAGGCAGGAGCCAACCCATCTACGCGTCGGCCAATTTCGATTAGCCAGTAGGAGATGTGCGGTGTGCTATGTAGCGTTGTAACAGCTGCCTCTCTCGGTATGCTGTCCATGAAACCTGGGAAAAAAAAGTACAGACGCTTTGACCACGCGCTAGGATCTGGCGGGCCTCGCCCGTACCGTCCTTGTGGCTCGTTAATCGTGACTGCAACACTCCAGCCATGGCTGAAACACTGTGTGCTCCAAGGACCGACCATGAAAGTGCACGAGATTTGCGACCATGAGCGTAGCGCCGATGGACTTTGGAGCCTGGTGTCGTCGTGTTTCTCCTGAGTGACCTTCTTCACCATCATTGGACGGGTCAGCTTCCTCTTCTACTCCACCCCCCAGTCAGCACACCAAGACACGCCCCACCAAGCGAGACGGCGGTTTGTACAACTCTCATCGTGTGCCGAGATGCTGGAAGCATGCACCCGTCATAGGAGCGGCAGACTTGTTCGTTACTGGACGTTTTCGTGCAACATGCCCTGGCGGTGAGAAAGACGCCTCGTAGAACGCCAGCAAGCAATCCAGCGAAGTACAGTTACCCTGCATCTGGCATCTTAGTGCCGACGCTATCACTGCGACGCTATATCGTGCAGGATCTTGGTTAGCAGCTGTCATCATCGGCTTGCTCAACGCCGCCAGATCTTTCTAACCCGCTTTTAACCCTATGCAGATCGCTTCAAGGTCTGGATGATCGATCCAGCCACACATCCCTGTTCCAACAAGTCCCAGAAACCCGACACGGCATTTAGTGGCTTCAACGTACCTGGCAGCTGCGCGGGCGTACAGCATCGCCCCCAGGACCAGGATGGGTTTTTCGATCACAAGGCGCGGCTGCTACCGGCCATCGGCCACTGCGCCTACCCTGAATTGCCTGGGCATACGACTCATGTCCCATCTTCCTGCAGGTCTGCGCTACGGCTGGTGTAGATGCCACCCGCGATGACTGCATCCAACAGGGGAGGGCTCGATTCCCGCAGACGACTACCGTTTTGGTAACTGGCGTAGCGGAAATGCGCCAGCTTAGTCTCCGGCTGGATCTGGAGCCATTATTTAGCTGCGTTATCACACGCTCCTGAGTAGTTGCTCAAGTGATATCCTACCCTCTTACCGGCAGGGTCTAGGACTCGTCGTCGTTTCTCCCTACCTCTTCTTGCTTCGAAGCCGTTTCACGCTGGTGCTATACATACCCTCACTCTCTGTATTATCGTACAAGAATTCAGATCAAAGCTATTCACAGCATTTCATCACCATGCCGCCATCAAGACCCAAGCCATCAGAGATAGCAGCCGAAGCAAAACGAGTATGGATGCCACACATCTGGAAACACTACATTCGAGACTCGAAAACCTCATACCTATACCCCGACTCAGCACAAATAAGAATCAACGTGGACAAACGATCATCACAACGCACAAGAGTAGCCGTTATGGAAGGTGACCCAGTGAACTACGCTTTGGGCTGGTATCAAAGTGCTGTCAACGCAGATGCCGATTGCAAGCGGATTCCAGTGATCAACGTAGCGAACGAGAAACGCGCTGGAGGGGACTGGGAATCCGGGCTCATGGCACCAGAAGAATGCTTCGCGCGGAGAAGCAATCTCGTACATGCTCTGACGATGCCGTGGAACGCGCAATTGGGCCGAGAAGAAAACTACTACCCCATACCACAGACAGGCGGCATATACTCCCCTGAAGTCTGTACGTTGAGATAACAACGACGCTCGTCTCGAGTCACACGTCACTAACGGGCCGCAGTCGTATTCCGAGCAGGCCCAGATCAAGACTACGCAACCTTTACAGACATAGCATCCCTCCCTGTGATATCGGTTGCACCGGTGCGACGTCCCAAGCTCGACGAGAGCGGATGCAAATACTCGTTTGCACAAGAAAAGGAGCTCATGAAGGAGAAGATGCGGGCAGTACTGCGAATCGCATCCTACTGCGGGCACAGGAACTTGGTGCTGGGGGCTTTTGGCTTAGGGCCTATATTTCGCAACCCAGCACAGGAGGTAGCGCGGATGTGGAGAAAACTACTTTTCGAAGAGGAGGAGTTCCATGGCGCTTTCCAGGATATCGTGTTTGCTATCGACAGTAGTATGGTTGGGTCGCCGAGCAAAGGATGCGCGTCCGATGTGGAGATTTTTAGGCGCGAGTTCGATCCTGCGACTATTTGGCCGACCAAGTGGTGACAGACATGCTCGGCGACGACGCCGATGGTAAGAGTAAACCGACTCACAGCAATATAGCACTGCTATCGAATTTTTGGATACCATGGGATATGGTCACGAAGCACACGAACCGACACGCACACACACACACACGTACACACGAAGGCAGGATCCTTCCGAGACACGCCAACCCAATGGAGGGGTAAAATAAGCCACTTGACTCGGATGAAGTCTTGGAATGGTGGGGTGGGGGTTCTCTGTATGCACAGATAACCGAGACAAAGCTCAGATCTCGGCGACCCGAGGACTCGAACCAGGTGGCGCACTGCTGCTACTGCCGCTCGATTATGCGGCTAAAACCTGCACGTTTTAGTAGCCAATCAGTTTTAATCAACAATATTGGGTAACACGCTGTCTTGTGGTCAGATATTTGTCATGCCCTTGCACTTTGCTAGTTTTGTGGATGTAGGATTTTGGACTCGACGTGTCGATGCTGATGTTCGCTCGTGGTGATCAGGCTCTTGTGCTGATGAGGGGTATGAAACAGAGTTGTTGACGACTTGCACGTCCCCCTCCCCCCTCCGCAGCAGAGTTTCTGCTGTCAGCAACAAGACTCGGGCAAAAGGAAACTGCCGACAAATGTCCACATGCGCTTCGAGGTACGGTGACGAACAAAAGTCGGCAACACTTGACAGCAAGGCCAAGACGCGGCCTGGTCTACCTACTCAGGCTACGATTCTGCATGTCGATACAACTCCCGCGCGTAGGCTAGGCCCCGCCACGCCCCGATTCGTCGTTGCGTCTATGCGATGAACACCCCTTTGATGCAAGGAGTAGACTTGACAGGCGCGGCTCGACGCCTCGGATATCTAGGCTACATCGGTCGGCGTTCCCAAGACGCAGTGACGACATTATGCGAGCCTAGTCACAACTTGAGTAATGTAGTGTGCTAGATCTTTGGTTCGGGTGATAGCTCCGCGTCGAGGGTGTGAGGTTCATGCACGATTACTTGTTCTAGATGTCGGAGGTAAACGACGCAATGTCTTGCATGGGGTCCAAAGGGACAGCGTGTGGGTGACATATCCCATTTAGTGTACAAAGTCTAGGGGTGCAGGGGAGGCCTTTGTGTGTGTGGCAGCTGCAAACGCTTTTTTCCCGAGCGCTATGAGAGTAGTATACATATGGTACATTGGTCGTGAGCGGCGTTATTAGGGCTGGCTGGCCATGCTTCATCTATCTGTTCTGGCCCGGTAGTGGTAGTTGCGGCGCTGTAATTTCCCCGCCTTGCATCTCGATCTTTTTGATTGTCTGTTCTCTTTGGTAGTTTACAACTCGTTGCTTCTTGAAGTACTCGACCTGCAGGCTGTTAGTGTACTGCTGTTGCCGTGTAGAAATGCAGCGTACCCAGCTGTGTGCGCAGTTCTTCTCAAACTCCTGATCAAAGGATGCGCAGAAGCTTGCCGCCTTGTCTCTGCCGGCCTTTGAGTTTATGCTATCCAGAATGTTGTTCTTGTCGAGACATTCGAAAAAGGCATCGCGTGCTGCGTAGCATTGCTTCCGGTTGGAACGCGACGGCGACTCGAATGCGCCGCCGTCTGTCTTCTTGACACCCCCGTCGTCCTTTGAGCTTGAGCCGAACCAGCCCATGGCTGTGATTTTCGAGGCTGCGGAGAAGATGCGGAGGTGGAGGCGACTGTCGAGCCGGGCGCGAGAGTCAGTCGCACGGGAGGCGGATGTCAGACGAGGCGGAGGCGGTTCGGGGTGGCTGCGTGCGTCGGTAGGGGGATGTCTGAGGTCGGACTGTGTAGACTTGGGTAGGAATGTCGAACGGTCCATGTCCAACAGCGCACTCATCTCGAATGCGTGCTTGGCGGGCCCAAAAGCTATGACATCGGCGCTGCGTGCCCACGTTTCGCCGAACCGTTACGGGGGACCTGTGAAGCAGCGCAGCAGGCAGCCTTGCACCTCTGATAAATCCACCCTCCATCTCCCCTTGTGCTCATGTCATAGCGCATCGCCCGCGTATTGATGCCACGCCGACGCCGCCCTCCACGACCTGGCGCACTTGCGGATCTATCCCCCACCCGCATCCTCTCCCAGATTGTCCTCCTGCAACTTGCATACTATGCATGCGCCGGCATCCTTATTGTCTTTACCGCGCTGGTAGCGGGCAACGAGGTCAGCACCGATCTCTTGTTCAGCTGGCAGAGCCTCCGCGGCGATACCACAATCGGATGGACGCTGGGTCTGGTCTGGGTGCTGAACAGCCTTGCCTGGTAAGTGCTACGACACGCTGGTCCAAACCATGCAACCATCTCACACGCTACAGTGCCATCTTCATACTGCTTCTCATCGCCCGCTCCAAACTCGTTCTCGACTTCGCCCTGACTGTACACTTTATCCACTTGATCGTCACCTCCCTGTATTCGCACGCGATACCCGCCAACCTGTTCTGGTGGGCGCTGCAGATATGCAGCGCAACTATTATGGCGTCACTCGGCGTTTGGGCATGCCAGTGGCGTGAACTGAGACCGATCAATTTCGGCAGCAAGAAGCCTGCGCCATCGCAACCAGCCGCAGAGGACGAGGGCGGAGAGTCTAGGGCCAGGGCCAGGGGCAGAGGGAGAGACGGCGCTGGTGAATACGAGATGGTTGGCATGGGCGAGGGGGACAACAACGTCTGATCACATGTCAGATTTGCATAAACGGCGTTTTGGGTGCACTGGCTTGGAAACATCTCTGAGGTTCCAGGAGGCCATTGAGGGCCATTGTACTATACCCTGACAAAGCATGCGTCATTATACACTAACATTTGCGTTATACTTCTTTCCCATCTCTGGCTCTGGTTGCCCTGTCACCAACACTCATAGCTTTCTATTCCTCCGCCTCCGAGAAACCGTCTGGAACTACTATCTTCTACTTGCACGGCTCCATCTCTTGCTCCAAACCACGGCAGCACCTTGAGCTCCATACCCAAGTCCACTGCTTCTTGTTCCTCCTCGCTAATTTTCGGTGTGATTCTGCAATGACCTTGGCGAGCCTTGTCTGTGATGTCGATTGCAGGTGATAGGACTATCCAAGAGTGCAGTCACGACGGTGTTAACAAGACAACAACAAGCTCTTTCAAGATTCTAGGTCCGCATCTATTCTAATATAGTCGGCGTCTTACCTGAAACGTTTACCAAGGCCGCTTCCAAAAACAAGATTCAAGGAGGGTTCAGCTGCTAGAGAGCCTCGAGTGTCGGGTACCTGGATATTGCCGAGATGCACGCTATGTGCTAGCGCGAAGCACGTGCGCCAGGCTTTGCAACGGCCACATCCCTGCCACCAAGCTTCCATCACCACCACCATTTTCTCGGTACTATATACCACAATGATTGATCACTAACAAGTCTGGACTAACACAAGTGCAAGACAATCAAGCCCATAATGAACCCCAATAGTGGATACTATGAGCAGCAATGGCCTCCGGGGCAGCCATCGAGCAATAGACGCTTCTTACCTGTTGCAGGTACCTTCGGAGCTGCTGCACCAAGCTTGATGCAACCACATGCACAACATGACAGGCAACAATACCCCGTACAATTCCCGCCAAATGCAGTATTTTCTCCCCAGGAGATTTACCCACAACCATCTGCATTCCAGCATCCGCTTCATCATCAACCACCGGCCCGTAATCCTTTCATACCTCTCATTCCACTCAGCGCGGTAGAAGATCTAGATGAGGAAGAACCCCCTCCTTTCACCAGCGGTGGGTTCCATGATCCGTTCAATAGAGCTTATGCTACTAGTGGACCGGTGGTCTTTGAGGGGTTTATTCCAGCAAATCCCGGACAGGAGGACGATGATGACTTTATCAATACGACCAGATTCCGGGATTCGCGCTACGACCGCGACTTCGATAGTTCAGATTCTGATCAGGACGATTGGCGGCGTGCCATGGAGGAAGACGAAGAGCTATCTCGATACGAGAACAAGGATGATTCAGAGGTCGATGCAGACTACGAATCAGAAGATGCAGAAGAAGACGAAGGCGACCCGGATGAGATGGAGCTAGGTGTCGAATTCGAGGATACTGAAGAGCGAACGAAATACAAGCGAGGGAAGAGCAGAGGCAGGGGTACACTCCAAGCTCCAGTCACCCCTAGTATCATACCTGCCAGAGGCCGACGTGGTGGGAAACGAGGCCGGCCTTCGACTAGAGGCCGTGGTGGTCGAGGTGGCAACAACGGTGCTAGACCAACACCCAGAAAGAAGCGAGGCAAGCCTGGAAGGGAGAAAGGTCCTAGAGGACCTCGACCCGTTGCCGACCCAGGCGCAGAATGGAAGTCGTTGCAGCAACAGGCCAACGCCAAGTTCATCGCAAAAGACTATGAAGCGGCCCTTTTGTTCGCTCAGCAGGCTATTCAGCTTAACCCGGAGATCTTTGATGCTTACAACATCGCATCCGAGATCTACACCGAGATGGGTCGGGAGGAGGACTCATTGGCTGTACTACTGGCTGGTGCACCAACCAAGCGTGATCCTGGTCTCTGGCAGTATATCATTGAGCGTATACAACAGCTCGATCCTGAAAAACATCCACAATTTACAGATGAGAACAAGTCGGCTGCCATTCTTCCGTGTCTCAACGAGATCATCTTGCTCAACAACGATTATGAAGCTCGCAGTCACAAGCTCGAGATCGAGGCACAACTAGGTCGTTCGTCCAAATGCGTAGCGCTCGGTCTCAAGATGCTCAAGACGCGCAAGGAGCAAGGAGAAGACCCTGACACAAGTGTACTGAAGATCATGGCAATGATGGGTACTGCCTCTCCGAAACAGACTAGAATACACCTCAACAAGCTGCTGAACAGCTTCGAAGAGGCCATTGATGTATTCACACAGCCTGACCGGGATCCAGTCAATAATGAGCTCGATTGGGAGCTAATCAATATCTATCTAGATCTTTTAGACCGAGCAGGTAGCTACGAGACAGGCATCACCCGACTAAAGGAGCTTGCCCGGTGGAAGCAGGGTAGGCGCTCTGAGACATTCTGGGATAAACTCGAAGACGACTGCGAGTTCGACATCGAAGATGAACCGAGACGCGTCACTGTGCCTCCGTTTGTTCGAAAATCGCAGGATGCTGCATATGGCTCAACTCTGCCGTTGGAAATCAGAGTGAAACTAGGCTTGTTTCGGTTGCGCAGGAGCAAGGTCGACTTTGAAGAAGCTATGGTAAGCCCTAATCCCGTGCTATACTCCGGACATCACTGATAAACATCTAGCGTCACCTTGAAATGTTGGAGCCAGACAACCATGGTCCTGAGGCATTGATCTGGGACTATGAAGATCTTTTCCGTATAATCGGCGACGCCCTTCACGCTACAGGCAACGATAAACATGCGCTGCGTTTCTACGAGCCTCTGTTCGACAAAAACTCGAACGAATTCAACCTGCAGAGCTACATTGGCCTGCACACATGCTTCAAGAATCTAGGGAGGACCGAGAGGGCGGCGGAGGTCATCCCCATCCTGAAGAGGTGGCCCGCGGAGAACTATGATGATCTCGCTGTCCTTGCGAAGTTCTTTGAAGATCAGGGCATGTGGCAGGAAGCTGGTCAGCGTGCTGAGACCATTTACCGCGACAAGTACGGTCACAAGCTCAAGAATCTAGGGTTTCAGGCATATGATGAGCTCAGGGTATACTACTATAACCAGCGAAGGCAAGCTCGTGGTAGATATGGTGTTCGAAAGAGCACAGTCCGGAGGAACAGGAAGAGGATGCAAAAGGCTATCGGGCAGACCGGCGAAGACGAGGATTCTGCAGACGAGAACCGCAACAAGGAACTCCCTCCCCTTATTGCCCCGACCGAACGCCCTAAAAAGGGGTTCTTCCGCACGAAAAGAGAGAAGGCGCCCAAAGTTCAGGCTTTCTTGGCTGTCCGTGATGAAGATGCTGAGCAGCTTCCTGATATCGAACCGAGACGAACTACCCTCGAGGGTACTGACGTGCCGTATCGAGCGATCAATAACAGGATGTTCCGTAACAAGCTTCAGAGACTAGCAACAGACTTTGCCGACGACCTCAAAGCCGCTCGAGCTCAGCATCGGGAGATCGTATCTAGTTTCAAGCGACTAGACGAGATTTGGGAACCAGCAGAGGAAGGAGACGAGGATGCCGTACAGGAAGTGTTGTCCATCACTCGGGAGCTCATTGAAGAATTCTCTACGTTCGACTTGTTCTTCTCGAACCGAAAGGAAGACTTGATGACTTACTTCCGACGCGTTACGGGAGGCGATTTATGGAAAGAGTCTTCACTGATGGTACTTGCTGTGGTGGCGAACAATGTCGAAGACGGCGAAACAGATCCTGAACTACGAGAGCGACCAGACTCACCTCCAGTTGATTTCTGGGGTATTCACTTCGACAAATGGTGTGACGCGTTCTGTCGCTATGCTATCCTGCTCGCCAACGAAGGGGATGAAGAACAGTGTTTTGCTACACTTGATATTGCCACTCAGGCCAACATCTTCCATCGCTCCCAAAACTATCATCAACAACTACAGTTATGTCGTCTCACTTGCGCTCTGGCTGTAGACAACTCACGCCAGGCATCTGTAGCAACGCGCTGGTTCCTGAAAGAGTACCCCTTCGGAACAGACCTATTCCGTCTTTATGGTGCTGCCAACCGTCTGTGTTCCTTCCCGGAAGGATTCGCGACTGGCCCAGCGTATAAAGTGCTCATGCGCTACATCAAGACTATCGACTACGCGCTTCTTACCCCGGCACAACGCACCGCGTACAATTTCCGCGATACAAAGAACAGCAAGGGAGGCTTCAGAAACAACATCAACGTCGAAGATGTCGACAGGGTCAAAGACCATGATCCCGCACTCTTCGCACTGTATGGGCACGTCTTGATGTGCGGTGGTAGTTATGTGGCCGCACTGAATTATTATTTCCGCGCCTTCACCATCTCGCCGGAAGATCCAGTATTGAATTTAAGTATTGGCGTTGCGTACATTCAACACGCTATGAAACGGCTCTCTGAGAATCGGCAATACCAGATTCAACAGGGTCTGTCGTTTGTGTATAGATACTACGATCTCCGTACCAAAAGCCCGCATGCCATCCATCACCAAGAGGCGGAGTACAATGTGGGAAGGATGTGGCATAGCCTGGGTCTTGTCGCGCTAGCACTTCCAGCATATGAAAGGTGTTGTGCGCTAAAGGACAAGGTTAAACAGGAGGCAGAAGATCAGTGCCAGGATGGGAATTGGGGGTACGAGGATTTCAGTACGGATGCGGCGTTTGCGATGCAGAGCATCTATGCCATCAGCGGTAATTTTGAGGGCGCTCTTGATGTTACAGAGAGGTTGCTTGTTATTGAGTAAGGGAAAGAGGATTCATTACTCAACTTTGTTCTTCCTCCCACCGATCATAACCGCTTTACATCTCATGGATATCGCCCCCACGCCCCTTAACAGGTCATCTGCCGTCTTTCTTTCTTCTCTACATGCATTCCCACCAATACGTCTTCCAAGAAGTGTGATCCGACTTGCATATAGATTATGCAAGGGCGCCTCGATGCATCCGGCACGAAAAGCACAGAGCAATGGGTACATTCCTCGCTTATCGATCCCGTGTATACACGCTACTGCACCTTCAACTGCACTGCGCCTCCTATCCGCCTCCGCGCCGACTGGGCATGTATGCGGCACGGCAGACAAATGTCTTACTTCGGGTATGAACGATTCCGAGAATTATCAATGCATGCTTACGCGAAGCCATTAATGTACCATGCGAGTTTGCATTGAGTAATCGCCGTCATCACGACCTTGACTGCTTGTCTCAGACGGGCTGCACAGTATCGTACAAGAATAATACACTAGTGCCACCGCATTTGAGAGGCTTCTATCGGTCAGTCACACGACAACGCATCATGCTATGCACGCCGCTAGGCTGTTCGCATAGGACGTGTAATGTCTGATGCACGATGAGTGAAGCTGAGAGTCGTGTAGTCGTAGTACAGTCTCATCTACAAACTTATCTGTAGATCTTTGTGGCACCAAGGTAGTTCCCCCCGAGTCTACTGGCCACGTTGTACAGGGAGAATTTGCTGAGGCGGAGATAGACGGGCAACGAAGCTTCATTATCCAATGGTAGAGAACGCCATGTTTGTGTGTAATGTATGTTTATAGTAGGTAGTCCGAGGCGGTGAGGCGTGCGTCACTGATGAGGTGTAAGTTGTGCGCTTATTTAGAGTTTTATACTACGGTAGCACACCAAGAATGCCTCATCTTCTGACGCTCCAGACATCACCACCCATGCCAACAACCTTGCCGTCGACTTCTAATTCGCCCAATAGCGTCTTCACTTCCTCAGGTCCGAATGGGAATCCGCCTTGGACCATCATCCGCATCATCATGGCTATGCGGGCCACATTCATGTTGCCCTGATTCGTCAGCATGCCCAGTATGAAGGCCGTGTAGACATCCTTCTTCTCCTCTAGCATCTCGCTTTGCGACTTGACGGTGTTGTTTGTGGCGTTGGCTTGGATGGTAGCTAGTTCTTCTGCTGCAGCTGCAGCGTCGGCATCGTGCGCACCAGTCTTAGATGTGGGTTTAGGGAGGGACTCGATGATGGAATATGTGGACGGAGCGTGGAAGCGAAGGACGGATTTGCCCACCCAGAACGAGAGGGCTTGCTGCACGAGGCTTTCGTCCATCTCCAACATCTCTTCCAGTTGAGAGACAGTGCGTGTTACACCCTCACCGCCTTTGTCTGCGTGTTTTGTTTCTTCGTCGGGCTGAGGTTGGAAGGCATAGATTACACTAACTTGCCAGGGTGTGAGGTGATCAAAGTCTTCAGTACGGTCATCAAATGTGAGTGTTATGGAACCGTCGCCCAAGGCATTCATCCACCGTAGTTTGCGCATTCCCTTGATACGCTCGAAACGTGACTCGTATTCCTTCTGTAGTGCATCAATCTGCGCAGGTACGCGGAATGTGTCGTCACGAAGCTGGGGCCAGAAGAACGATGATAAAATCTGTGCGTTGAGCGTGGGACCAGGAGGTGTTGTGGCACTAGAGATAGAAGCGGTGGTGTTTCGAGTTGATCGTGTTTGCCTTCTAGGTTGAGGTGTTTGCGGATGTCGGCCATTAGGTGTTCGAGGCTCTATGCTACGATGGTCTGGCGTGACAAGTGATGCTGCAGCTGGCACACTGATTGTCGTGCGGATGGAGCCGTTGATGCGTTTCGACTCTAAAACGTCTCGCAGCATTACTTCACAAGCCTGTAGCTTGTCGTCGCCCAGCCGCACTTTTATGAGCTCCAAAAGTCGGATTTCCTTCTCATACTCGGGGTCTTGACATCTAAGCAAGTGTTCTCCGTATATGTTCTTCAGTTCATTGATAAAATCCTCTCGCTCCCAAAGTGTTAGCAAGAACCATATGACATCCTCAATCTTTGACTTTTTGTAGTCTGGTGATGCGTCTTGCGGGAGCGGCTGCCAGTTCATGTCATTCCAGTTGAGCTCCTCGTCGACATCCTGCCCATAGTTTGCGAACGGCTTTCCCATTTCGCTCGCAATTTCGTATGAGAGCTCGCTGTTTGACGAAAATTTACTGCCTGTCTCATCGCTGAGATCAGTGAGTAGACTTGATATGATGATCCGTGCTGTATCTTCACGCTCCTTCAGGTACCGCCTGATTGGTCTAGCTACGCGCTCTAACAGCACGCCCTTTGGTTCTAGCTCGTGGAATGACCGGATGATGGATATGTAGACGTTCAGTATGTAAGTCGTCGTAGCCCCAGGATGTAATAGTCGTCTCGATACTTGCTGGGAAAAGCTCGAAGTAAGATGCTGCTTTGCGTTCGAAACCCGTAGATACTCTTTGATGTCCAAAATGGCACCCAGACTCTTGTCCCAGTTGATGACAAAATCAAACAAGTTGTCAACTCTTGCTCGCCCCAGCCTACCTAGTGCCATCTCTTGCCATGAGGTCAGCTCGGTGGGTTGGATACTGCTCTGCTCACACCGCAGACATTCCAATACCAGTTCGACAAGTGGACAGAAGCCATCTTGAACCCACAATCTCAGTTGCGGCACGATAGACTTCTTGGAGTACCAATCTACCTTCAAGTAGTGGCTTGTAATGAAGGAGTCAAATAGCTTATTCATCGCGTGCGCGAAAGCCTTCTGTGCGCGATCTCCACCGAGCCCAACGCGCTCCAGACTTTGTAGTAGCATGATCATCCGCTTCCTGAACTCGTGCGTACTCTCAGGTGTGGCAGTCGGCTGCATGCCGTCGTTCCGGGTGTATATGCGAAACAATCGGCATCCTGCGTCGTAAAGAACATAGCTCAGTGTCTTCCCATACCGTTGTAGGGGCAGACAGTGTGCAAAGACAGCTTGTATATCCCGGCGGAACTTCCAATTCGCCGCACTCGCAGCATCCGAGTCGGCGATCTGTGTAGGTCTACTCGGCCGAAGGGTCGTGTTACTGGCGTTCTGCTGTATGAGGGGCAGCAAGTGCTCGGTGAAGGGTTGGAGATAGGCGTTCTGCACCTGCTCGAGGATAGACTGCGTTTCGTCGAGAATGTCCCAGGACCGCCCGAGCTCAATCTCGTCCCTCCACAGCTCTTCTAGCGCTGGCCGAACATGGTTTGCAAAGTGCAGCCTGCACTCGTTTGTATACCACTCAACCAGAGTCTCTTCCTTTGCATCATCACTCTTACCCTCTCCATTCAACAGGAAGCTCAGCGCCTCTTCGACCTCTCTACTCTTTTGTATGCTCGGAACGCAGTTGATGTCTTTTGGCAAGCTCAGAAATCGTGTCGCGCAGCTCCATGCTATGTTGCGCTTGACTGCTCTGTGTTGTCCCTGTCCCTGTCCCTGTACTTGCGCTGGTGCTCGGCTCTCAGCATTCCTCAGAGCATATGGACTCCCAAACGAGGTACCTGGCGCTATGTGACCCAGATCTGGTGTCGCAACCGGCGTCGGCGTGCTATGCGAGAAGGAGAGAACCGGGAAGACGGACGCGAAGACGAGGGTCGAATGGTCCATGCCGGGACGGAGGCGCTGAGGGGCCCCCACTAAGCCAGTGTGAAGGTTCGTGTTCGCGATGATTTAGGACTTTGTCATGGGTGAGTGAGTGACGAGCGTTCTGACAGTAGAGATGCGGATGCTACAAGACTGCTCATGGTTGAGCTTTGGGCTTGTGATGCTGTTCGCTCGCGCATGCAGCAGTCGCGACCTTCACCAATCGAGCTCGGACCATGCACAACGCGTATTCACGTGGGGCTATCTTTATCCTATTCAGCGAGGCACCGGGCTATCCCACCGCGTCAGTAGAGAGTAGACATGAAGAAAAGGTATAAAGTCGGTCTTTACTATAACTCTGCATTAGATGATGATGAATTTCTGACATCTAATTTCAAAACTGCTTTGAAACATGACTTCGCGCACAAAAGATTTCTAGGTCTCGAGACCACATACCTGATGAAGAATTATCAAGGATATCTACCATATACGCCGTCCTACTCCATTCCCTTCCATGCTCCATTCCATGCGTACAGTAAATGCTGCAATAACACTATATAACACCGTACCCGTCGTGACAAACCCATCATCTCAAGGCCTTAGCACGCCGTGTCGCCTTCTGAATGCCTCGACTCGTTCCTCGTAGAAGAGTATCTCTCGAACACGTAACTTGGGGCCTCGCTGCGAGTCTTGCACAAACGATTCGTCATCGCTTTCGGCATCCACATCATCGCTCGCTTCGCTCTCTGTATCGTCACCACCAGGTGGCATAGCGCCTTCGTCCATGTCGTCGTCATCTTCGTCTTCTGTTGCTTCGCTCTCGTCGTCAGATAGCATGGAATCGTGCGTTGCGTAGGCAGAGCCACTACCATCAGCGTGCGTACCATCGTGTCGTAGATCGTAGTTTGATGGCCGGTTCTCCAGGATCTCAAAGCACTTGGTAGACAGGCCCATGTAGCAGAGCTCGATTTCCGGTCGCAAGTGCACAATGTCAAGGATCTGGTAGGCGAGCTCGCGCGGATCTATGTTGCTGCCGTGTGCGTGGTCCGCAATGAAGGGAATGTAGAGAGAGCGAATGTGAGGGATGTACGGAAGACGCTGGAGGAAGTGGTGCTACAAACGTTAGTCAAACATGTCTAACCTGCAAGGACATGCCACATACCCAATCCTTGTAGTCGATAGACACTGCGAGTTCTCGCAGGCTGTTCATACGACCGCTTGTTATGTATGTCAGAATCTCGCGGTTCAACATCCATCGCCGCCATCTTGAACTAGTATTCGTATGTCCGTCTGGTCCTTTCTCGCCACTGTCAATCATTAATTTCTTCAGACTGCCTCGATGTCTCTTCAACGGCCCCTTGTAGATTGCGTCTACTGTGACAGTAGACGAGTAAGAACGGCCTTCTTGGAGGAAGAGTACCTCAAGACTATTAGGCGCCAGTGTCTCTTTGAGGAAGGTGATCAGCGAAGGAGATACCGTATTGGTGTGGATTCGCTTGAGGTTGAGCTGGTACTCTGTTCGGAGAGTGTAAGACGCCTTGTACGCCTTGGACGAGGATGGTGAACCGGGGTAAGGGGGGCGAGGGGTATATGTCCTCCGAAGTATCTTCCACAGTTGTTCGTGGTTGCTGCAATGAAGAAGAGTCAATGTCGACAGAATTGACCAGTCAAAGGCTCTGCGAAGAACAGGGACGGAGAGAGGAACGCGTTCGAGTTCCAAGACTTCTAGCTTCAGTTTGCCAGTGAGTAGGGGCTCATTTTGTGAATCCGTGGTCTCGCCGTGAGAACGAGACCGCGCATATGTCTTCGGAGCCGAATTGTCTGTGTTGGCAGATTGTGTCGTCTGGTCCGACCCATTCGGCTGGTTGTCGCTAAACAGACTAACGCCCTCCGTTATGGAGTTGTCCTCCATCGGGTTACCAAAATGGTCTACGTCCTGTTCCAGATCCCGTTCTTGTAACGAGAGCGAGGCGATGGATGGCAGGGGTAGGGATGCAGCCGACTTGGCTGGCGTTGCTTCCACTGATCGCTCTGTAACACCAGTAGCACCGGGTTTGTGAGACGGAGACTCTTCCGAATGGCGCATGTTGTGTATGCGGCCAACCAGGATGCCCAGAACACCTCCTAGCCTCTTCTCTCCTATGGAAGATGCTAGAGTCGTTGTAGCGTTGTAGTCGACTTGCTGCAGACCTTCGCCTTCCCAAACAGTCACCCAGTCACGCTGCTGTGCGTGAGCAGCTATGCCAATCCTCAGTTCGCGTAGCTTCTTCTGAGACCTTGCGATCAAGATGCTCATCTCGTCGAGGTATGGCAATTCGTCGATATCCAGGACACTCAAGCTCTTCAGCGCAGGTATGGCGGAGAAGGTAGGGTGCTCAACTCGGTCTAGCGCAGACATGCTACTTGGTGCGTACGGAGGCACGACGACTATGGGAGCTTGCACGGTGCCAAGACCGCTTGGATGGGTAGTGTTTGGAGGCGGAGGGAGGTTCTGGTTGTTGAGTATCATGGGCGGTGCTGGCGGGGGGATTGGCGCGTCGATGGTGTTGTCGTGCCATCGTATCCAGAGCCGGTCCAGACGGCATTCCTCGCCGTCACTCCGGTGCGCGAGGCTTGACAGGGCGAGCCAGACGTCGCGAAGCACACCCGTAGGCATGTCCCACACGAATGTCTCGAGGTTGACCATGCGCGCAATGGCAAGCGCTACCAGCGTTCCCAGCATCTTTCCGCCTTCCTTGGTGATCATGTACTCCTGAACCCATGCTTGCGGTCCGTTGCCGAGGGAGAACTTCTTTGTGAACTGTCCGTAGTAGTTGCCAAAGCGCCGCTGCGGAACAGGGTATGGGTTTGCGGCGGTCCTCATTATGGACGTGGGCGTCTGTCCGTGTAGTCGCAGTCGGTTCTGGTGGGGGAAGCAGTCATCGCCCATGACCAGTGTCGCCAGGCCATAGGTGAGAGCGTCCACGCCGGCGCGAGGCTCGTTGTGGGTGCTCTCGTCGGGCCACACAATGTCGAAACGCGAGTATATGCACGGGATGGTGAGGCGGTGGAGGGCCGAGTGGCAGAGGCAGAGCGACGTGAGGTCATTTGTGTGTGGAAGCTGTCGAGTTGGTGGTCAGCACATACCGTGCCGCACCTGCACGGCGCTGCGCATAAGCCGGCCTACTCACCTGGTGTATGATTTCCTTGAGGATGTCCATGGGCAGGTCCAGCAACTTCAGCGGCCCCTTGGTAGCCTTCTCCTTGCCTTTTGCTTCTCCGCCCTGCTCAGCTGGCTCCGTCGCATTCACCATGCCCGGCGCTGGGGCGCTCGTCCACACACCCTCGGCGTGAGCTTGCATCTCGGCAGCATGCGCATCGTCCAGGGAGGGCGAAAAGGCGGGGGTGAGGTCCCTCTCCGAAGGCAACGGCGAGGCAGTTGGTGGAGTGTCGGGCGTTGAGGGTGGGGAGTCGGCCATGGTGTGTGTGGGACCGACACGTCGCGGGGAGGCAGCATACAGGCTCCCGGAGGAGGTTGGGAAGCCAAGTGCGGAAACAGCACGAGATTACGGTTCTCACATGTGCCCAAGGTTTGCCAGCGAGCCGTCGAGTGCAAGTGATGTATCAGACCTCGCAATCGACGTGGTTGGCCAAGAGACCCTGTGCACATCATGCCAACTCCGTTCCCCTGCACAACAGCCCCGGCCGCCGCTTACCTAGGTCCGCCCCAACTACGCTTTGCGCGGCAAAATGCTGTTCATCACAAGCAACGACACTATCAAACCTCACAGCAAAGGAAGAAAGGAGACGAAGAGAGTTGGAACGAGTACACCTTACGTAGTTGCAACGATGATTATATTGATTCAATATCTCCGACACAGACGCAGCTGACACGTCCTACGACTAGCTTCATACGAGAGTCAACACATTCAACACATGGCAGAATTTGACTAATTACTTCACCAGTGTATGCAACTGTGGAGACAATCTAAGCCTTGCGTCCGCACCGGGACCACGGTACTTTATATCTACACTGCTTGCCATGAGGTAACCATTGCCTTTACGACCGGGTATAACCATCCAAAAACCCCTTCGCCAGCAGCCTCATTGAACAACGCCGACAGAATGCTCAACAAATCAGCACCATATCTCAGGGGTATTTCAGCTTCGTTCTATGTTCAGTGTCGTCTGCCCACGCTCCGGATCCGACATTTTGATAATCTTCACGTCCGTGTCTTGCGTGACGCTGCCCATCGACTGTGGGGTGATGAAAATGAACTGTCGGCCAATCGAGCGGCGAGCAGCACCGATGATCATTTTCAAACTTCTCTCGCGGTTGACACTGTCCATGAAGACGTCACTGGGTCAACTAGTTAGCTCGCACAGGGAAAAGGTGGCATTGGACAACTTGCAATTCGTCGAGACAACGAATGGGTGAACCCATTGCATCCCATAGTGAGAGGAGCAGACACACGGTAGAGTACGACTTCTCTCCTCCAGAGAGCGTCTTTGTTTCCCTACCGTCTCCGCTTCGCTCTGTGATGTCAGGTTGAACCTTGCAAAGTTAGCGCTTTGCGCCATGTCAGTCTAACGTTCATACTTACGTGGATATCAAGAAGACCCCTATTGTGGTCGATCATGAGCGTCCCTCTAAATTTGCGTTCGCTCAGCAAATAGTTGAACGTGACCCGCGCTCGAACAGAAATGCCGGACCGGAATTGCTTCCACCGATTGCGTCGGTTGTTCAGGGTAGTAATGAGTTGCTGTATCACGTTAGCACAAGTCGCACTCGTACATGCAACCAGACCTACATTACGTAGACTTCTGATGTCCTCAAACTCCTGCATGGCATTGTGGTGCCTCTGCTTCGCTTCGCTTGCCGCCCGCGTAAGATCCAGCTGCGACCCACCGAGCTGTCTTTCCGCCTCTTTTCTTGTTTGCTCCATCCTGACCATCGCCTCTCGGAGCTTTTCAGATGTCTTGTCAGGGGGGACAAAGACACGCTCTTCGCAGATAGCCTTCGCACCCTCAATCACTTCTACCAGTAAGGCCTGCTGATCCGCAAGCTCTGCCTGCCACTGCTTCTTGAAGTCTTCAGCTCTGGCAACCTTGTCAATCGCAGCGTTCTTGAGCCTGAGCTGTTCTTCTCGTGTGTTCTGTAAGTTTCGAACCGTCGATTGTGCCTTCCCGAGGCGGAACTGGCAGTCAGCGACTACCTTTTGCGCTTCATCCATTTCCCTCTTGTTCGCCTTGTTTTGGTCATCAAGCTGATACTTTTCGATTTTCAAGTCTTCGAAGATGTTCTCGCAATCCTTCACTTTTTCTTGGGCCTTTGCGAGATCTGCCTCGCGCACCTGGATAGCTGCAGCATCGGGAGTTGCTTCGTCCAACTCGTTCTCAAGTCGGTCCACTTCTTTGGCGGCTCGTTGGTAAGCAACTTGGAGGTCTTTCTTCTGACGATCGTGGTCTCGTATCTGAGCATTGCACGTGTTGACCTGACCAAGCCGTTGACTAGCGACCTTCTTAAAGGCCTGGAGTTCTGTTTTAGCCTGAGCGAGATTCTCCTCTTCTGTCCTACAGATCTAGTTAGCAGATCTCTTGACATGTCGAACAATTGTGCACACTTGATTTGAGCAGCCCGATCTACCTGCATACGTAGAGGCCCAGAGAATTCCGCAATCGGGCTGTTGTTGATACCTCCGTTGCCGGTGTAGCTGAAGACGCGACCTTTTCGAGTGTCGCCGTCTGCAAAAGTAAAGCACATTCTAACATGTTTGGCCGATGGCCCACGGGCATCCATGAACTGGGCACCCTCCTTCATGTCCTCGATGAGCACGGTCTGCTCGATCGACTGATTGATGATAAACTGATTCCGAACAAGGTCCTCTTCAATCTATGTATTGGTCAGCTGGATGTCTCCACACGATTCGTACATGGACCGTGGTTACCGTAAGAGCTCTCATCCATGTCACAAACTCAAGCGGAGGCTCATTCTGCGTGGTATCGATGTGCGCCTTTTTGCCAATGTATATTGGAGCAGACCTGGCATTGTTAGCTTCGTTGGCGAAATGAGAAGTAGACCCGTACCAGCCAATTCTGTTCATCAATTCTGATAATGTGTTTGAATCTTGTCTGCTGGTGACGACAAACCCATTCAAAGCCTGGCCGAACTGCTTCTCCAAGATCCGGCCCCACTGGGGCTTCACCAACTTGACGTGACGACCGAGAGGTCCGACTGGTGGCTCTCTAAACCTGCGCTCGGACTTGATCGCATTGAGTAACTCATCCAGCTTTCTGTGATTTGTATACGCTTCTATCCAGTTAGTTTGGCCACTTTTTAGTGCTTTGATAGTATTTGTGATGCGTGTGACACCGGCCTGCGCCTCTTCCACATTACGATCCGCTTCTTGTTGTTCCTTCTGGGCGTCCTCGAGCTTCTCCTGCAGGGCTGGAAGGCCCGTATCATGGGCCTCGAATGCGGCCAGGGCATTGTCGCGTTGAACTTTGGCTTCATCACACTCCCGAGCCTTCTCGGCATGACGACCATTGTCTGCTTCAGCCTGTCGTCGTCGGTATTGCTCGATCTCTGCCTCAAGCTTCTGCACCGTGATCTTTTTGGCTTTCAACTCACTGTGAGCATTACGTTCATCAGGTTGTAATTGCTGAAGTCTCGTTTTGATATCCAGAAATCTCCCTTTGGCCTCCAGTAAAGATTGCTCTGCAGGCTCTAATTCAGCTGTGATATCAGTCACAGATTGCTTGGCAGCTTCACAAGCTTGGTCGGCCTGCTCGTAGAGCTGTGCAGCCTGTCCTGCTTCCTCCTGTAGCCCTTGTATGACCTGGTCGCAATTCGCAATTTCCTTTATGTTGTTCTCCACCTCTTGTTCCTGTTCCCGGACAGTCGCCCAGGCTGCTTGTCTGGCGAGCTCCGCTTCCTTGTCTCGCATGGTTTGTAGACTTGCCGCCCGTTTAGCTTTCCTCGCCAGCGATTCCATCTCGTCTCTCAGAACGCTAAGGTCGGCTTCCTTGACCTCCGCTCTCGCATTCATCACTTCCAGGGACTGTTCAATCTGCTGATAATCTCTGTTGAGGTTCTCGAGCTGTGTGCCCTGGAGGAAGAACTTGTATTTGTCTTTCGGTGTTGAGTCGTTCAGGAACTGTCTTGCCATGTCCTGTGTTAGCACGTTCATCGGGTTGTCAATCTGCATGGAGAACGCGTCCAAGATGTCTTCAAGCTCAGCTTTTTTGTTTGTGACAAGTTTGTTGTTCACGTTTTTGAGCTTGAACCCCGAGGTGCCGGAGCTATTGAAATGTCGTTCGACGATGATCGAGTCGCCGTACTGCGCAGGTTTGTAGGCGAGTGGCCCTTGATTCTTGATCTTGACAATCACAGAGGAGTGGTCTTTGCCGTGCTTGATGAGGCTCTTGAGGTTCTGGGCGCGATTTGTGGCGGTAGCCTTTCCACCCAGGCAGATTTGGATTGCTGTGAGCACTGCGCTCTTGCCGCTACCGTTGTGTCCTATGATGAAGTTGATCAAAGGTCCCAAGGTTACCGTCAAATGTTCGTGACACATAAAGTTGATACACTGGACCTCCTCAATGATGCCAGAGTCAGTTGCCTCGTTTGGCCGGTCTGCAGTCTCCTTGCGTTCTCTCTGCACCTGCTGTGTTGCCCATATCTCGTGTTTGCGAGTTTCTTCACCTTCGTCATCGTCATCGGATGATTCGCTACCACTTGCCGCATGTGATCGCTCGCCGTCTGACTGGTCGCTGTCGTCGGATTCAGATTGCCGCGGTCGTTTGCCCTAGATGGTGTCAGCATATGTGTTCGTGTTGGCTCGGGACGGTTGACGTACGCGACTATTGCTACCTGAGCCGCTAGGATCAACCCCATCTGTGAAAGCGCGAGGGCGCTTCGCAGCCATCACTGCGGCGGCTACTATAGTCGCAAGAGAAAGAGTCGAGGGGCGGGTTTGGGCTGCAGGAGCGTGGTAAGTGTCTGCGGGCGGCGAGGTAGTTCAGAACGCGCTCCTCCCCCGCTGAACCGTTGAGGAACCGCGCCACCAGTAGTGTCTGTGCCTGGCGATCACACATCCACGACGATATGAGGGTTCGTAAACGACGCAAAATCGGGACGAATTGGAGTTGAGGAAACACAAAGAGTGAGGACAGTTTTGGATTCACGATTGGGGCATACTGCAGCTCGGTTCCACAGTACTAACACTGACCCTGGCACGTGATACCGCGTTACCGCGTGATTGCCTGGGCCACACATTACACTTGAAATGTCCAGCCATGGCATTAGATTGCGGCATTTCTTTCGCGATTGTAACTTTTATGTACTACATAATCACCAACGCCGCCTCCGGTGTTTTCAAAAAGGGGTATATCAAGTGTCAGTGCTGCGACTACTGACTACTATGCAATATTAAGATGTTCCGCTATGCAAAATTCATGGAATATCGCGCCGTGCCAGGACTATTCGTATTCAGTCTACATGACAACCTGGGGTATGTTAGCGAGCGTTTCCGGTTACCAGTAGAGGCGTTGCAACTTACACAATCGCTGTCCTTGGGCGCCTGCCCTATGCCCATCTCGTCAAACGTCTTTGGTCCTTTGCCTGGCGTTGAGGCGGCTGATGGTGCCTGCTTAGGTGGCGTAGGCGTCACCGGCTTACTTGCCTGTACTGGCGCAGGCTTGGGAGGTGGCTGCTGTTGTTGCAATGTTTGTACCCTATTCGGCTTGGGCATGTTGTCGTATCCGCTGGGACGACCAGACGAGCCCGGCCGTGATGAGGGCCGAGAACCTTGACTGGGTGTAATAGTGGAGGGCCTATCCATCCGTGAAGAAGTCCTGCTCTCTTGACCTGGTTGAACGGTAGACGGACGGGTGTGCTGGCGGGGCTCGAGGGGCGCGACGTAGCCAATATCTGGCAATGTGGGTGCTTTCTTAAGTGGCGCCCCAGTCGGTTTCTGCAGCTTGTTACGTCCATCTGGCGCACTGTACCCAATGTCAGGAGGCTGCGTCGTCGATGGGCGGTTCTGAGGCTCTGGACGCTGAGCACTCGGCCCTCCAGGCTGTCTGTAACCCGCCGGTCCCCCTGGTGCCAGCGGCGCACCCCGACCACCACGTCCTGGGCCCATGTTGTCCACACTTGTGTGAGGACGCATTGGCATCGGCCCCATGTCGTAGCCTGGACCGGGATTGGGGCGGGGACTACCACGTCCGTAAGGGTCATTTGGAGGATATACGTTAGGGTTGATGTTGAACGCTGAGGATGCAGGTCGGGCACTCGAAGCCCTCACCTCTGGCGCAAAGCCACCGGCAATACCTGGCCGCTGCGGGCTTAGTCGAGGGGGCCCGTTGTCCATAGGGTATGGCGCTGCTGAAGAGGGACGGTCGTAGGGAGCCGGCACGGGGGCATTCGCGATCATTGGGGGCTGGTCAGACATGGGATACGGCGTTGTACTGTCGCCCCTGGGCGGAAGGCGGCCACCTGCGGGAGTAGCTGGAGAGGTGTCGCCGTAGTCAGAAGGGCTGTTGTCGTTGATAGAAGGCATAGGAGCATGTGACTTCTGCAGTCTCGCTGGCCGCTGCCCTCGCATGGAGCCATGCTTTGACTTGATCATGTTGATGGCGACATTTTCATGGTCCTTCTTTGACAGCGTCCGTGACAACTTGGAGATGCTCTCTATACGTGCAGTCGCGTCCCTGTTGCCGTTTTTCTCGGCCTTTTCGTACCATTCCAGGGCTTTGTCAAGGTCGACCGGCGTGTTCATGCCGATCTCGTTGAAGTAGCCCATGGCGAACTCTGCTGTCGCGAGGCCGGCCGCTGCGGCACGTTGCGCGTACTGGTATGCCAGCTCTTCGTTCTTGTTGAACTCTCCTTCGTGTCCGCAGAGGAACCATTTGCTGATAGCCATGTCTGCCTCGGGCTCACCCTGCCTAGACGCGAGCGCGTTATAGTGCAACGACAGCGTAGGGTTAAACTCACAGCCCAGGCTACAAAGCTCATAGGCGGAACCCATCTTGAGCTGAGCCTTTGCGAAGCCGAGATAGGCGGCTTTCTCAATGTTTTGTCTGGCGCCCTTTTCATCATAGGGCAGAAACATCTCGGGCACATTGATTTGGGGCAACTCTCGCGCTTGAAGCATGCCTAACACATAGGCACCTTGTGGAGCATTCTCATCGGCAGTAGCTGCCGCCAGCTTGATCAGTTGCACACCTCTTGCAAAGTCTTGTGGCTGGCCGTGCTGTCCCAGTAGCGTCATCATACCAAGGCGGTAGTTGGAGGCTGAGTCGCCTTGCTCGGCGCCAGCTTTGTAGTTCTGCAGAGCCTTGATGGGGTCGTTCGACTGCTCAAACTGCATGCCCATGCGGTATTCTGCCCTTGCGTACCCCTTTGCAGCCGCGCGAGAGTAGCACCTGAACGCCTCCTTCTTGTCTGCGCGCATGCCAAACTTGCCAAACTCTAGCCACATGCCCCGCATAAAGGTCGCTTTCGGGTGGCCTTGGTCCGCCAGGAACGTGACTACGTTCATGGCGTCCAGACGGAGCTGGTGCTCGACTTGTGGTGTGGCCGGTCTTGCCCCCTGGATCTCTGAAATGCGCTGCTCGTGCAGTTGCGCGGCGTCGACGTACTGCAGTGCGTCTTGTGCCCATGCCAGCTGCATCTCGGGATCGTTCGAGTTGAGCACCGGCAGGCGCGCATTCTCCAGGACGGCCTCCTTCTCATCGTCGGACGGCGGCACGTTTGGCGGCTTGTTGGGGAGCTTGGGGAAGGGCGAGAAGTTGGGCGAGTCGTAGCTCTGGGCGAACTGGTTGTAGTCGTGCGACGGCTGCTGCTGCACCGACTGCGGCTGCACGTTTGGTGGTTGTCGGAAGGCAGACGAGATGCTCGCTTGCCGCGCCGGCCATTGATCGTTGTGGACAGGCAGCTCGTTCTGGTAGCTCGCCTGTCGCGGGGGGAAGTTCTGCTGTGACTGATTGTAGCCCTGCATGGGTGACATTGCGCCGTTGGTACCACGAGGGCCGTTGGCTTCCAGCTCCAGATGGGCAATGTTTTCTTGCATGTTCTCGGGCACTTCGGGCATTATCCTACCGCCAAACCTACGTCAGCCGCAATTTCAGGGCATGCATATGGCGATGGGCTAGAACAAACCGCTGAGGCGCAGGCGAGATGACTTCAGGCGAAGGAGCCGGCATATAATAGTCATCGAAGCCTCCTGGCACAAATGTCGCCCCAAGCTGGGGCTGGCCCTGGTGGTAGCTCATTGTGATGGTGCGATAAGGTACCAACTGCTGCACGCTGTGGTGCTTGAGATGTAGGCGTCAGCCGTTGTCCAAGAGAAAGCCTTCTATGCACGTTGCCGCCTGGTTCATGGACCGTTCCGCGAGGCAGTCATCGAGGCCGCCATGCATGCCGAGTGACGCGTGGAGCAGGAAATGAGCGTACCACGTACCTTAACTTGGTGGGGTATGTCCCTGAGTCGCCGTCGCTAAGTGCCAAACTCGCCGACGACCCTTGCGATCTGTCGGGTATCGTATACGAGAAAGCCGTCGATCCTCGTAGTCGTATGCGGTGGAGGTCTATCGCCAAAGGCAGAGGTGTGAATAGCGGAGGCGGCGGCAGTGCGCGGCTGAGGAGCGGTGCAGGCGGAAAAGAATAGGTTCAGGAGAGATTCGAAACGACGGAGCAGGCTGTTTGCTACTGAAACAGACGCTGAAGTAATCGCGGCAGTCGAAGGAATCTGAGTGTGAAAGGTGCGTTGTTTGACGTAGAGGCCCGAGTGAGCTCCTCAGCTTGCATACATGTGCGCTTCTGGGGTCACAGGAACAAGGAGCGGACAGTCCCTGAGGGGGGTGATGACCAGCATTTGTTGATTAATGTCATCCTATGCCCACCTGGCGTCCCCAGCTACTATAAGTGTTTCGACACATGTCGGAAACCAGCCTCCGGGCTCACGTTACTGTGCCATTCACTTCGAGGCTGTGCAGTGACGTTGACGTCGCCCCGAACCACCACTTTCGGTCGCGCAGGCCTGCCCTAACAAATTTCGGATCGGACGGCGGATCCACCAGGGCTGTGGACGGCGACGAAATGCAGCTCTGGCTTGCGCGGCTGCATACGTTCTTGTCATCTAAGCCTCACCACTCAGGTTGCTGCCACAGCACGCATTTTGTCACGTATAATGTGCTGCTACTTTACTAGGGTATTCATATTTCAACTTCTTCGTGATAGGATGAAGACTAAATCGTGTGGACAGAGCGACACTGCAGCTACAGTATACATGTCTAGAATGAAACCACAAGGCGATGGGGATCCCTTGCTGCTCTAAGCATCCGCAATGATGAAGTATGCAAGCAACAGACATGGCGCCACACCTAGTGGACCATCACATCCGCACCAGACTGTTGCTGCGCGGCACCTCCAGGCTGTTGTTGGGCTGGCTTGTCGCCGTTGGCGGCGCCTGCCTCGCCCTCATCCATCTCCATGTCATCGTCTCCACCCTCCTCGCCCTCCTCCTCTTCATCGTCTTCTGAATCTTCAATGTCAATCTCCTCGCTGCCGGCCTCAGACTCGGCATCCTCGTCGTTGGCGGGGCCTGCTGTGTCCTCGGCGCCTGCCATGGCAGCATCCTCGCCCTCAGCGGCAGCACCTTCGCCCTCGGCCTCCTCGTCCTCCTCTTCCTCTTCCTCGATGCCGTATTGGTCTCCGTCTGCGGTGAGGTCGGCCTCTGGCTGCTCAGGGGGAAACTCCGGAGGTGCAGACTCGTCGGAGTCCCTATCAAGGTTAGTACTGGAAAAAGGAATGTAGGGATATAATTGAACATACCACTTGATGGCAAAGCGCGTGACTCGCGGCTTCTCTGCAAGAATCTGCCGCTGGACCTTCTCGATGACGGGCTTGGTAGGCGGGTCTAGTGCCAATGCCTCGTCTGTGTACTCGTTGTTGACGTAGTATCCGACACGCACGAACTCGCGCTCATCGTAGCTGCAGCTGAGCAGAATGACTGTGACGCCGATGATTTCGCTGTTGGGAATGCGCGACAGGTTGGGGGGGTCGGCCTTGAACTGGAACTTGTTGACACCAACCGGGAGGGGACCGACGAGGACAGAGTCGAGTTCTTGGTCATACTCGTTTCTGCAGTGTGTTGATCAGACGTGTCCACAAAGGGATACAGGAGTCGTCTTACGAGGTCGCGGAGCCAACGTAGGTCAATTTCCACTCGAGGTCTGAATATCAGTCAGTAGCCGTAGCGAACATGCACATTGAGCGCGCTTGCCCTTCTGCAGTTGCTCGAGACACTCGAAGGTAATCTCAAACTCGTATGGCTCGTCAAAGCGCGCGGGGTTGTTCTTGACCTCGACACCAAGAAGCGAAACGACAGACATTTTGAAGTCGGAGGTGATTGATCGGGGACAAACGCGTGTGGGACGACGGGCTTGGGTAATGTGATGGGTTTGGGAGTCGAGAAGCGTGCGTGGTGGGGATTCTGCAAAAGGCGGCAGGAAAAGGTGTTTGTTATGGAAGCGGTGAGGACGTGCGTTAGATAGACGGCGGCGGCAACAATCAGTGGATCATTGTCTTTAGGCCTGTCGCGGGTCGCGTCCTTTGGGAACGTGACTAGGCGTTACGCGTTCGCGTCGAGATCGCATGCTGTTTGCTCCCCACGTCTGGAAACAAACGGGACGAGCTAGTCAGGCGTAGCACCGCTCCTTGCTTGATTCCCGGCCTACCCACTGCCCATGTTGCAAAGGTCTTCGTGCTTGATTGATCTTGGTAGGTACTCAGTAGCGAGACTTGGATCCAGCCAGCTGCATTAGCTTCACTGGATCCAGGAACGCCGCAAATACAGTCAAGGCTGTCTGTAGTCTTTGGCTACAAGATAACCCCGCCTCTTTGTTATGGTGCACGACTCTCGGTCTAGTGTTGAGGGAATACCATTGAGCCAGATGTCAGAACGGTGAGCTTTCGCATCGCAGGCGTTAGTCCAAAGATAGATAGCTCACAGGGCCTCCTCATACGTAGGTGATGAATGCTTCGAGACTACCAGCCACATGGAAGCCTCCACAGTCATGCCTCCGCCTCATCTTTGCAGGCCGGATAGATTTGAGTTCGTTCGGGGGGACATGGGACCGGGCTGATGACGCTGACATAAACTAATCAGCCATAGTCAGTGCTTCACGGAGAGCCAAAGCGGGGCGGACAGTCTTGCTAAGTCGCAATATAGCTACCAACACAGTCACCACGAGACAGTCGTCCAAGCATCTGCGATCCAGGAAAGAGGAGAGTTTCCAAACGCTCGACCTTCTAGAGATTTGACACCATCCGCAGCTAGGCCGTGAGGGTCCTGAGGTCCTGAGTACCTGCACCACCCGGTTATCCCGATTCGTCCCTACCTAGGTCTTGTGAGGAGTTCCACCTACACTGTCGTATAGCTGTCGAAAAGGTGGAGGACAGGCAGCCAACCGTTACTAATGTATGCTATGCCCTGCTTGATACCCTCCTTCTCGCTAATCGCCGCACAGTTGTGCGAATCTGGGGTCTTACGTCCGTAAGCAACTGACTGCATCAACACCTCAGACATGTCCGGCCCACCTGCACCGTTGCCGAGCCAGAACGGGTCCCAGTCGTCCCCACCAGTGGTCGCCGACAGGACGACACATCAGCCGCCACCGCGCGTTCGTCGTCGCAACCGCCTCATCACTTCGTGCCTCGAGTGTAGGCGTCGGAAACTGAAATGTGACAAGTGTCATCCGTGTGCACACTGCACCAAGAACGCGCGCCAATGCGTCTTCATCGCCTCCGGACTCGACTCCAGCGCCCAGGCAAAGCTCGCCGAGGTGAAGGAGCAAATGGGCCGTTTGGAACGGAGCCTCGAAGAAGATGTTGCACGCAAAACAGCATCAAACACTCGAAACCCTTCTAAATTCTCAGGGGCCGGCGCACTGCCTGGCCAAGAGCAGTCGAGCGACAAAGAAGACGATGAGGAAACTCAGGACCTGCGGCCGACCCATCTCGTCAGCGAAGATGCCACTTACTATGAGCCTAACGACGATGTCAACCTCAATGATGATATAGACGATTTGGGTTTTCGCATGGGCAAACTCAGACTCACAGAGCGTATTGGAGGACTTGTGCGCCCAAGATTTTCCGACGAAGTGAGTTTACGACTGTTTGATATGCACACCTATACTGACACCTCTGTCCTAGCTTACCCGGTCGCTCAGTCAGCTGCCAGACTCACAGTATTCTCACCAGTTTGCCATCGAAGATGATGCTGCCGACTGGCTAGCACCCGCACAGGATTACGTTGCTCCGTCCTCAAATTTCATGTTGGCATCGGGTATCAATCAGACATGTCTTGAAGCCCATCTGCCCGCACGGGTTGTAGTTGACGAATTGCTCGCTCACTATTGGGACTTTGTTCACATTGTAGCCCGAACAGTGCATCGCCCCTCGTTCGAGCGACAGTACCAGAACTTCTGGATCAGAGTCAACATGGGCACGGAGCCTCGTTCATCTTTCCATGCCGTGCTCTTTGCGGCATTACTAAGCGCAGTCATTTCCATGACCGAGGATCAGGTGCGCGTCAAGTTTGGCGTGGAAAAACGAACAATGGTAGACAGCTTCCATGAAGCAACCGAAAAAGCACTTGCTAAAGCCAACTTCCTCCGCACTACCAAGTTGGAGACGCTCCAAGCATTCGTAATGTACCTTGTAAGTCTGACATGTACTGGAGAGAGCCGAGCATTACATCCTAGTCCTTGCCACTCAAGCCAACAAGACTAAGCTGACACTTGTTTACAGATTACCCTGTGTCGCGATGAAGTATCCCGCTCACACTCTGCGCTTACCGGATCGCTTATCCGCTTAGCCGAGTGCATGGGTTTGCATCGAGACCCAACAAACTACAGCTCTTCCCCAGTCGAGATTCAAGTACGGCGCCTCTTGTGGTATCAAGTCTGTTTCTTGGATCTCCGGACGTCCGAGGCTGTTGGCCCTCGTCCACAGATCCGGCTCGAAGATTACGATACCCGCTTTCCGCTGAACATTGACGATGTTGATCTTGATCGCGCCGAGCATGGTGAGAGTAGCGTAGACGTCAGTAAAGATCGCAAACACTTTACCGATATGACGATTTGCCGTATGCGATTCGAAGCTTACGAGATGCATCGCTTTCTTTGGGGTGAGCGACCAAAATTGGATCGTAAACGTGCCGACGGGAAACGCGAAGTCACACTCACCTCCCTCCTGGCGCGTGTTCAATCTTTCCAGTCTGCTATGGAAAAGAAATACGTTCCCATGCTGGACCGCTCAGAGCCATTGCATGTTTTGGCGTCTGAACTGTATGGTATCGTCTCGAATCGCCTCTATGTTTCGATATTACAGCAGTACATCACTTCTGCCCGCAGCAAGATGCCGGAGCGCTTACGACAGCTGACCATCAGCACATCAACCATGATCTTGGAACATGGCATGGCAATTGAGCTGCATCCTGTTCTATCCTCCTGGTCATGGATCGTCGGTTCTCTCCACCAACATCACTGCGCGCTCATTCTCGTGAACGAGATCTATATAGCGAAACCAGAGCCCGCCATGGAACAGCGTATCTGGAGGTGCCTGGATTACTCGTTCAATCTACCGCCTGGAATCCCAAACGTTGAGAAGACAAGAATTGTTCTAGAAGAACTCATCGGAAAAACGAGGAAGTATGCAAACCTGAAAAGAGTACGAGTCCCGGCCAACATGCCACAACCAATTCCAGAGCCGAAACAGCTAGTACAGAGGGAGGACAGAGAGCGCAGTGGAAGCACGCAATCGAATCTGAGTAGCCCTAGTCCCTTTTCACCTCTACAGAACGGAAACACGGTCGCGCAAGACTGCACGCCGCCACCACAAACGCAAAGCTCGCCGGCTGGAGGCATATACACAGCCGGGATAAACACATTCCCTGGTGCCATACCGCTTTCGGATTGGGGTACTTTTGATATGCCGGTGCCGGTGTCTGTGTCTTCTTACAGTAGTTTCCCCCCCATGAATTATCCCTCGGTCGCGAGTACTGCACAGCAAGATGTCAACGATGCCGACAGTCCGAACTCGATCATCTACCGGGGTGATGGAGTGTCTGGTAGGCCAACATTTGGTAATGCTATGGATGCTATCAATGATATTGACTGGGTATGTGACACTTCTTCCTGTGGTACTGCCCCTGCTGACTACTATGCAGAGAGATGTTGAAAAGATGTTTGGTGGTGCCGAGGTTGGGGCAGGCAACATGATCATCCCGCCGTTTACTTTTCCCTCATTTTCGAATTCGGACTTGCAGTGGTCGGCGCATGGTCCGACAGAGTGAAAGATGGGTGTGGTGCTGCTGCCGCCAACATAATCATCACCGCGTACCAATCCTTTCACATACGACCATAGGATCTTGAGAGCAAGTTCTCCCTCGCGATCCGTCAAAACTCGCGGTTCCGGGTTGGGTTCAATTAACTGAGGTTCGTCTTCGGTTACCCGTTTCAGGAATCGCGACTCCGTCCGCAGCCCCCACCACCATAGCCCCGAATGACCATTAACAGTCATTCACCATTCCTGTATGCGTCTAACAGTACTCGCTGCAATAGCAGCGCACTGGTTTAAGGATGAGTTGCCGCCAGGATCGGGCTCACAACCATCCTGTCCTCCTCACATTGTCTCCGCTGCAGTGCTACTCCCTCTACGGTCCTAACTTCTCCGTGTGCTTACTATGGCGCCTAAAAAAAAGAGTGAAGATCTTGCGCACTTGCACACTCTTGTTCAGCTCGAGGAAGAGCCGACTCCGCTCACGCAGGAAGACGTGAAAGCTATGTTGATTCCTTCAAGCTACAAGTCACACAAGTACACTATGGATCTCTGGCTAGAGTAAGTCAAGGGCTGGCATTTGGTGAAAATCTATTACTAACAAGCTAGATTCTTCGAACGCTTCTACCCTGACGAACCCGTAAACCCTAAGTTTGGAGAAGCACCCGCTGTGTACCGTATTAAGATGCACCTGTTCTGGCTTGCTGCAACAAGAACTGGCCAGCTGGACGAGAACATCACAGACACTACTCTTCGAAACCGCCTGTCTTCACTCAAACGAGCCATCAAGTTATACACTGGTTACCAATATAACTCCGCGCAGAACAAGGAGCTAGAGAACTACATCACGAAAGAGCTCGTATATAAAGAGAAGATTGGAACTGGGGCTTATATCAAGCCAGTAGCTCCTTTGCTTGTCGCTGAGGATTTGATCCAATTTATGTGGGTGTGCGACGAATATCAATTTGCCCATCCACGTGCACGTCTACAGTTGGCTTTCTCCATCGTCCTCATGACATATTTGGGCAGTCGCCCAGGAGAAATCATCGAATCAGCGGCCTGGAAACACAGTAATGAGGGGCTCCTGTATGGTGACATCACTCTCGTACGTTTCCAAAATGAAGAATACGTAGGGTTTCTTCTTCATGTCAAGTTGCGCAACCGAAAAGGACACCGCAACAACAAAAAGCACTCGTAAGCAAGGATCCCCCCAAGTGCAAAAGTCTCAACTCTAAGAAAAAAATAGACCTGTAATGCTTCTCTACGAAGAGCCTACGCGAGCTCTATGTCCAGTCACACATTTTTTGGCGCTAGCACTAGCAGACGGAGTGTTCGCGGACTGTCAGTCTTTCCAAGACGTTGCAGCACAGGAACTGCCACCAGGTAGTAAGCTGTACAAATATCGCTACAAGCCGGAGGCGAAGGAAAGACCTATCCTTCGAGGTATCTGCAACAACGGTGTAGTCTCCGAAAACGATATCCTCACATACAATTGCTTCAACAACATGATCAAGGGTCTTGGACAACGGGCTGGGTACGAAGACAGGCTGAGTGCATATTGCTTCCGCAGGGCTTATGCTGTAGCAGTAGAGAGTATGTATCACACGATGATATGATGCTTGCTTTCAACTGACCATCTAAAAGAGACGGCAACTCCAGCTCAGAGGAGGTTACTTATGGGTCATTCCAACGATGATACGGTCTTGTATTACATTTCTGGCATCGTTGGAGTTGACAGCCAGTCCATGATTCACGGGCGAGAGCAAAAGACCAAACTCATTGACGAAAACACTTCTATGATGTCGAAAAGGAATCTTCTTGCACCAATGCCTCCCGGATCTCAACTCACCGACCGTGTCATACCAAAAGCCAAGGAGATTAGTAAGACTGTTAAGGAAGTGAGTTTATTGGAACGAACTCCAAGCCAAGAGTATGCTATACGACGGCAATTCCGAAAAGTCGCGTACCGTAAGCAACGGGAGGCTTTTTTCGGAGGGGAAAGTACTAGCTCTCCCGATGTTACAACATCATCGACTTCTGGACAAACCACAACAAAGCCTTTGCGTACTCCATCGCGATATCTGCAAGCTCTATTGAAGTTTGAGCCTGAACGGAAAGCTATGTCGAGACTGCTTTACCCCGGCTGCGCTACGGCAGCTGATGTCGCGGCCGAAGGAATTAAGATTTCGCTCGATGTCATACTCGAGCCAATGGTGAAAATCTCTCGTCCGGAGAAGAAGCGGTACGCCTATGCTTCTGCTGCACCCACTAAGGAGAACCGTTGTGGTGTGTGTGGACATCAGTTTCATAAGAACAATAAGAAGTACGTACTCCGCATTATGTTGTGTGCTCTACTAACGATGGCAGATCAAGGCCGGATCGAATGAATGAGCACTTACTTCATTGTGCTCGCAAACAACACATACAACATGCACGAGAACACATGGAACGTCAATTCGCCTACATTCACCGTTGTGCTTGGTACGACTGCAATTTCAGCTTCCGTGGAAAATCTTGCGGGACCAACTCTTCTCATGTGACGAGGCATATCCACAATATACGCAGTCACCAGTGTCTATGGAATGCGTGCCTCCAGATTTTCCAGAGTTACGAGAAGCTTGCTCATCACGTCTCTAAAGAGCATCGAGTGCCTAACGACTGGACTATGCTGACAAAGATGCACTACTGTTACGAGCACGACGAATGGTGCCGCTCAGACGAGCTGTGGTCACAGCATCTTGAACTTTACCACTTCTCGGAACTCAACAACTTCTGCGGCATCATCCGGCTTGATGGTGTGATTATAGTTGCCGGGCATTGCCTCTTATGCTTAGGCGATACGAATGCGCCGTTGCCTGATCGCTTTCTGCAATTTGACAGCGCTTTCAATCTGCATACCCATATGAGAAAGCATCTAGCTCAACTAGATGTTCCTCCAGCTGTTTGTCCGCACCCGCACTGCCAAAGCACACTTGGCTCTGAGGAAACGTTCTGGAGCCACGCAGAAACCGTCCATGGCATGCCGCCTTTTGGCCCTCGCCGAATAACTGGAAAGCGCAAAACACCAGACGAGCTTGAGGATTCCGAAGATGACACGAACCACACAGCTGATAGCACCCCAGACCCGCCCAGCAATGACATTGATACATCATGCGGAGTTGCGGCGGACCATAATTCAGCGGCAGTTTCGGGTGAGGCAGTGTAGATCTCGTACGACTTGCGGCGCTTAAAGTTGGCGGTAACAACGGGATCAAGACGCGGACGATTCGGTGACGGGATGAGGAACGCAGAAAGTAGCCAACCCTAGAAACACATAGATGGCATTGTAACTGAGCTAGCGCGTCTCCATCGCTAAAGCATAGGCAAGTATAAGGATTGCAAGGTAACAGGAAGGGTAGCATTGTATCAAACAATCTGGCTTCATAGTCTAATCTGCATGTGCGCCAATCCACGTTCTGACAGCAGACGAAATGGATGCGTGGCCGCCAGCGTAGTCTCCTGGACCTTGTCGACGTGCTCTAGCAGCGCCACAGCCTCTTTTGTTTGCCCATTGTCATCGTACGCACCAGCGAGCTCGTGCTGCGATGCCAGCCGATCGGGGTCCATCTCTAGCCGGCCGAGCATGATGGCGATGAGCCTATTCTGTTGGTTGAGTCTCGCAGCCTTGCAGTCGTCCACCTACCCGCCCGTGGTCGTGCCGCCGATGAGGTCGAACACCTCGAATGGCTTGACGAAAGAGAGACCGTCGCTCTAGCACCAAGGGGAAAGTTGGAAATAAGCTGATGGTGGGATGCCCCGCACCCCACCCAAATCAATGTCGATTGTATAGTAATTATGGCTGTAAACGCCATTTCTGAAGGTTCAGAAGTTGATTATATTCATTTGCAAGCTCAATACTTAGTCATATGACCTTCTGTTACATGTATAACTTCATGTAGACGCGCTAGGTAACTGTCGATAGTGCGATTGATCTTTTTAGGATCTAACGACTGCCAAACCTCATAGAAACGTCGTACTCCTGCACTTGCTGTCTTCATCTGTCGTCTGAAGAACCTTTAGCGTATTGGTTTCACCCAGGTTTCCATGATACTCATGTCGGGTGAGGCTGGCGGCGCGAGGATGTACTCCATCCCATTCATCTCGAGCCACCTCAGGACGTCAGGGGAGCAGTGGGCTGAGTCGCGATCCATATACAAGACGCGGTCTTAACCAAGTATAGCGTCGCGCAGATGTAGCAGAATCTTTAGAAAGGTTTGCCAGTTCATCTTGCCGTTGCTGTTGCTAGCGTCGTACTCAATTGCCCACCCAAAGTCGTAGCCTAGCACCGTAAAGATGTAAAATCTCTGCTCGCAAACCTCATCCTGTTACTGTCCCTTTTCACTGTTGTTCTTAGGCCGTCCACCAGCGTTGTACTGCACATTGTCCGGGCGAAATCTCTAATTTAGACGCCTCTTGATGCGCTTTACGTACCGCAGACCAGCAGACCAGTGCAGCTCGTCGCACCAGATAACGTCGCGCCAAAAGAGATAGTTCGGGCGAGTAGTAAGCTGTAGGTTTGCCCAGAAGACGCGCTGCGTTCAGATAGCTTCTAGGAGCTCTTCTTTAATCGCTGCTTTGCAGGTTTTAATGCCAGAAACCTCAGTTACCCAGCTTTAAATCAGGTTCGAGCTGTACGTTAAGCTATTGCCGTCGCTCGCGCGACGGAGCTCGTAGGCGATCAGGATGTGCGCTTTTTCTTGAAGATCTTCCCAAGTTAGAGCCTTCTCATCAAACTCAGCGTCGTCAATGTACTCAGCAATGAGGTTTGCTTGCTCCGCAGTAAGCTGGCGGGTGCCAGAACGATTGTCAACGACTTCCTGTTGGTTCTGGAGCCTCCGCGCGCGCCCACTAGCCAATATATGAGCTGCGGTGCTCTTCTTAATATTAAAAACCTTCGTAATGTCCTCAAGATTAGCTAGATAGCCCATCTTTTAGCAGAAATAGAGTGCTGCGAACACTGCAGAGCGTTGCGGCGTCTCTAGCTGCTTCTTGCTGGCTTCTGGGTCCGCGACGACCGGTAGAGGCGTAGAAAAACGCTGTTGAAGTCTGCGTTTTTTTACAGATGACATAATTGACGCTGCGACAAAGATGCGCGCGAAAGAACTTTAATAATATAGGGTTGCGGGCGAGTTGTGTAGGTGGGAATAGCTTCAAGTTTGCGATCGAGAGCTTCGAAATGGGTGGGGTGGCCCGAGCGTTGCGGCAGCTTATTTCCAACTTTCCCCTTGGTGCTAGAGCGTCGCTCTGACGTCGGTGGTTCAGTCGCCTCATCAGTCCCTCCAGAACGTAAAGGGCCGACAGGCCATGCACGCCACCGCCGTCAAGCGACAGCACTCAGAGGCCGGTAGTGTCGAGCGGGTTGGGCTTGCCGCCGCAGATGATGCCCCGCCATTGGTGCTGCGAAGCGCCGCCACGCCTGCCCCAGTCGCCACCTGCATCGATTGAACCGTTGGCATCTCGCGGCAGACAAGGCTCCGTCCGGAGCTAGAAGGACTGTCGCCATTCCTAGTTCGTCTCGCATGACTAGTCTTTGCAGCGTAATTGCTGCAAGCCTAGAGAGTGTAGGTTGTATTATTTGTAGCATCCTAGCTTAGCTTATATAAAGGTCATCACACAGTGTTATTAGTAGTAGAGTTTATGTTTACAACATCACTTAGTCTGCGAGACTGCGTATCGGTGAAAGGTGGCAGGGGCCTAAAGAATGTTCTTCGAAAAAAGACCTAAGCCATGTTTTCTACCGATGCAGCAATTGCGAAGGAGGTTGATATTTGTCGGCGGGCATGGCAGAAGACAGACTAAATGGCATGATACAGAATACTAAGATCCGGATCTAGGCTTCGGAAAGCGGAATGAGTAGCCTCTAGGGGAAGCTATCCTTTTATTCGCTGGCTGTTACCCGAGAATGTAAATCCCAAGCCGAGGCGAGTAATGACGTCAGTGGTCAGTCCTACATGCCTCATCGCGGCAACGCCGTGTAGTACTTGATCTCATTTCGGAATACATCAGCAGTAACATCACCAGGATATTCCTACGTGGTCGAGCATGGCGAGCAAGAAGGCCAATGTAGAGGTACCGTTCATCATCCTCTCTCATCTACTCGGTCGTTCGCTAACTCCTAGAGTAGCTTACAAACGCCGAGCGCGTCCGCAACAACCAGCGGCGCTCTCGCGCTCGACGGAAAGAGTACACCACGGAGCTTGAAGCGAAAATTCAGCAGTATGAAAGCGGTTACGATCAAAATCCCATCAAATCAAGGATTAAAGAACTTGCAAAGGAGCTCGATACGCTCAAAAAGCTGTTGAACGCTCTAGGCCTGGATGACAAGTTCCTCGAAGCTCATGGCAGGGCTGCACGACTTGCTTCAACATAGGCACAAGATAAGCAGAGCCCCGAAGAGACGAACGACACGCCTTTGTCGTTGCCACAACCCACATCTCAGTTCACCAATAGACTACAAGCACATCCGGATCCCATCTTACAAAGTATCAACGTCGGAGCTCAGCACCCAATACCACGACGTTCCTTGGAACGCTTGAACCCATTGGACTCAACTCTACTTTGCGATCTCTTCGCCTTGCCAACGGACCCCACCTCCATATCAGACAGTCTTGAAACACCAAATCTCTTCGGCCAGCCGCATGCCCATTCTGCCATGGATTTAAGCACTAGCACCACTCCACTGGGGCTCGAGTCATCCACAACAACTCTCTGTACAATAGCCTTCTCACGCATCCTGGAAAGCAACCGCAAAGGTTTTAGCGCCACAGACCTGGATCTCAAATTACGGGTCGGATACAGATTCAGTGCCACACCCCTAGAAGGCTGTCGAGTGGACAATCACATCCTGTTGGATGTTCTTGCCGAGATATTGTAGTATCAACAAGATTGGTACCAGGTGATGCAGGAATTCATGAGTAGTCTATTAGTACAGCAGCTGGAAGGGCTTTGCGGTACTCTTGTTACGCACAAATATTCTATTAATGTCTTACAGTTATTCAGGCTCTTATGCATTATCTGTAGGCAGATCAAGAACTATTGCTGCACCTGGTGCTGCTGTTGGGCCTGCCGCTGTTTTACTCGGCGCAGCTGGAACATGAAGCCGCTCGCTATAATGTATGAGAGGCCTGCGAAGATTTGGGTATATAGGTATTCTCGTGAGGAACCGGGACGTCGGAGCTTTAGAGCGATGCCTTCGGAGACTATAGACGTAGCGGTATCAGACGGAGAGTTTTGCGCGCGCGAGGAGAGTTTCGTGCACGTACCTGTGGCCGGAATGATGACTGCAGCCCAGGACAAGGACAACAGCGATTGCAGGTTCTTAATGCCCGCCACCTCAACGCAAAGCGGGCCTATCGTCTACGCAAGTAGCAATGTTAGCGCACACAGCAAAATATCAAGTACAGATCCTAGGAGACGACCTACCACCCAAAACACTCCAACGGTCGCGCCACACAAGATGACGAAGAATACCGTAAGTCCATAGCCCGTAGCAGGCAGCCAGAAAGCAAAGCAAGAAACACCACAAACTAGTGTCAGCGCACCCGCCGTATCCATCCTACTCCACCGATCACTGAATATGCCGATAATTGGCCGTCCAATGGCCGTCCCTACATTCAGCAGCCCGATCATATCTGTAGCTTGAGATCGCGAGAGTCCGATAGATAGCGCGAAATCGGAGAGAGAAAAGAGAAGCACAACATATCCTAACATGCTAATAAACACCCAAGCCAGCAACAACAGCACCTCATACTGTCGCAAAAGCCGAGTATCAAAGCCTAACTGAGACGGTCTAATCGCCTTATTCCTATCGCGGATGAAGACCGTCGCAACAGTGTTAGCGGTAAACGCAATGATACCCGTAATCCTCAACGCCCAGCCAATGCCCAGTCGTTTGATGATAGCCTCAGTACCCCAAGCGAACGCCGCACCACCCGCCCCACTCCCCGCAGCACTAATCCCATTTGCGAGACTCTTTTTCTTGTCAAACCACTGACTCAGTACAGGCAAACAAGGGATGTACAAGAAACCAATGCCGACGCCGATCAACACGCCCTGCGAGATGTGCAGCTGCCAGATGCGGGTGGAGAAGGATGCGCCGAGGAAGCCGGAGAGTTGGAGGAGTAGGCCTATGCACATGGTGGTGTGGGTACCGAGTTTTCGGCATAGGACGGTGATGAAGGGCGCGAGCAGCATGGCGGTGGCGAAGTTGAGGCCGCCAATGAAGGCGTAGTCCCAGGTCGATGCTTCGGGGAAGATGTCGTCGGCTAGGTAGTGCGAGAGGTAAATTCCATATGCCTGTTGATGGTATGTTAATATAGTCCAGCGTGGAGGGATTTGTAACATATTCACGGAATTGAATGGAGAAAATAGCTCACTGAGACGGCTCCCCAGGTAAAGCAGTTAATTGTGAAGCATGCAGCGACGCAGACCCATCCATATCCGCCATCTGGAGGAGTGTCACCTCCTCTTGTATCCTCGTCAGTTACGTCATCGAACTGAGCTGGTGGTGAAATGGGAAGCATTGCGGGAGGCGCATGTTGATTAGACATTGGAGGACATGTACAGGTGACATGACTCCCGTGTGGTCTTTTCGCGTATAAATGTGATATGATTGGTATGTCACTACTGTGTTTACGGGGTGTCATTACGCCAAGATGATCGACGGCGCTAGTCCAGGAATACCTCTAGCCTTCGCCTTTGTCTAATGATGCCAATCATTCCCGTGCGCCGTTCCATATGCAATTGTTTGGATGACCGCTACGAACACAAGATGATTGTAATGATTGTAAAATAGCAATAGCGAAGGCTGTATCAATTCGCAGGTCCTGTGCCATTCGACAAGGCCGCATGCTGTGTATCTAGCGCCGGCTTATTTGCTTCCTTCTTCTGCTTCGCCCTCTTCTCCTCCCGCTCACTATACCGGTCGCCAAAGAGGTCAAAATGCGGCCTCATGACAATTGTGTACTTGACGAATTCCTCGATACAATCCACCAACCTATCCCTGTTCCCGCTAGGCATAAGCCTGCTTCCCTCCCCTTCTTCTGTGAAGTGCTTGTATGCCATGGGAATGGAGCTCTGGTTCGGAATGGCGAACATGCGCATCCAGCGACCCAGGATTCGTAGCGCGTTAACCGTGTTGAAGGACTGGGAGCCGCCGTTTACCTGGGCGATGGCGAGGGTGCGGCCTTGGGTTGGGCGCACGGAGCCCGTAGAGAGGGGTATCCAGTCGATCTGGTTCTTAAATACTGCCGTAAGAATGCCATGCTGCTCCGGGCTAATCCAGATGTGCCCATCACTCCATTTACTGAGCTCCCGCAGCTCCTGCACCTTGGCATGGTTGTGGTGGACGTCGTCCTTGACGGGCAGGCCGGCGGGGTCGTACATGCGGACGTCGCAGCCGAGCCGGAAGAGGATTCGGCTGGCCTCGTACGCTAGTAGGCGCGAATACGATCTGCCACAATTAGCTCGTCATGTCGACAAATCTTGTTAACTAGAGTTCCTACCTTTGTCGCATGCTGCCGTGTAAGACAACAACACGTAATCTGTCGTCGCCACGCTTAAGAACCTGTGTGTCCACCATCTTCAACGCCGTGCTGAGCTCGAGCTGGGCGACCCAATCCTGCTTCGCTTCTTCTCCATCGAGCAGAAACGGTCTGTAGCGTTTTCGAACGTCGGCATCGTCTTCTGAGGAGGGTATCGCCAGAGAAACGCCGTCGTATGCTGAGTCTACAGCGAGTTCAGTTCGAGCCCGCTCGGCTGACGTATTGTTTAGGTCTCCAAATCCTGTAGCCATGGTACGGGTGAACTGAGTAAAAGGGCACTGTGGGCGGAGTATAACGGTGCTGCGAACACTGATGCGTAGTATCGATCGGAAGACATTCATGGGCTTGCACAATTGTTGTAAGAGCGACAAAGCTTACGACACGAAAGAATCGAAGGGTGGGGACAAAAGCGCTAATTGTAGTGTTTTGCTAACAACCGCTGCTGGGGGTTCGCGGTATTCTTAGTTGTTCCAGGCTATGGAGCTTTTTTAGACGGGTATGTCATAGCCTCAGCTTCTAGCCAGCATGTCACTGCGAGCTTGTCATTGGTTGGAAATGTATGATTGACCCTGCGTTACTAGCGGCGGCTACATCATCAAAGCCACTATCACTTGCCAGCGTCACGCCTACCGCTCCGACACTTTTCGCAGCCTTATCAAACACCGTTCAAATGTCCACTAACCATCTCAAGGTGCCGAGAGATCCACTGCACTCACACTGCACTGCCGCTGCACTCCCGCGGTCCATAGCCACCCACGTGGCTCAAAATCCTCAGGCCTTCGCCCAGAACTCGTCGTCATACTCATCCATCCACTGCGCATACTCCCCACCGGCTTTTGCCCATCCCTTGATACCCTCAACCAGCACTAGACTCTGCATCTGCTCGTCTTTCTGGTCCTCGATATAATCGGCGAACCAGCCGGCTGCTCGGGTACCTCGTCCTTTAGAAGACGCTGCAATGTGGTCAGTCTTAGTTGACCATGGTGTCAAAAGACTCGTCAGACACTTACAGCAGTACCACATGATTTTACTCAGACCAGCAGCTTTAAACATGGCGTACAGGGTAGGCATGGTGGGGTATAAGCTCTGCGCAGGAAGATTGATCGAGCCGCGGATAGTCCCGCCCTACATCATAATGAGCTTCGTTACTCGTAAGATCATGGATATGTGTGTGGAAATTTACCTCATGGTCGTTGCGGCGCAAGTCTACCAGCACGTAATTCATGCCAGCCTTCTTTTCCCCAAGCTTCATCATCTCCAATACATCTTCTCGACGGATACCTTCCGGCTGCGAGTTTCTGGGCGCTGGATACGCAGCATGCCATGGCGCTGATGAAGATGCAGAGTTTGCCGTGGCCATTTTCACTGGAAGTGATGAGTGTGGAAGTAGTCGTAAAGCTCTGATAACGTGCGCCAGGATGAGGAAGGTGATTGCATGAGAGATAGTTGATCGTCATGGCAGAATGCTGTTATAGGTTTACCGGGCCTACTCCTAGTCTGTCATTGCTCGGCTCTGATTGGTCGGCCACAGCTTGTCTTTGTGCGAATAGCCAAGCTATCCAAACACAGGCAAGCCAAGGAGCGTAGGGCTATAGAGGAGCGTAAGAAGGATGAGTTACAACTCCAAAAGGCTGAGAGATCTCAGCTGAAAAAGCAAGCTCGCCTGTACAAGCTTCAGGTAGCTCAGGAGAAGCGTGTTGAACGAGAGGCAGCCAAGGCAGCGAGGGAGAAGAAGAAGGCCGAACAGGCAGCTGAACGCGCATGCCAAAAATCAGATCGCGACTCCAAAAAAGCTATCCAACAAGCCCAAAACAACAAGCATAAGGCCTCACAAGCCTCTAGCCAGAACAAGAAGCGTCAGAAACGCATTGTTGCTGCTGCAGCTGTTGAGGAGTCCCCAGGGGCTGCACCAGCTCCTCCACCAGTAACCACCCGCCGCGGCCGCAACATCAAGTTACCAAGTGTCGCACGGTTGAGTGCGGGTATTATAGACAGAATAATTAGAAGAGAGTGTATTGTTCTATTGATTGTAGCATCCTAGCTCAGCTTATATGAAAGTCATCGCACGGCGTTATTAGTAATAAGGTTCCCGACAGCGCTTGGCCTGCGACACCAAGAAAATATAAGTAGCACAGGTTGATCGCAAGCATCTGATTACTACAACTCTAGAAAATGTCGCGATAATAGCTATCCTGGGTAGCCCTACAGCCTCATTTTCATAAACTGATTGTGTTGTTGGGGTGCGCATTACATGACTCCGCGCATTGCGCGCACGGACATGGTAACGGTACACTGTCACACCCCTCGGGTGAAACACATGCACATTGCAACTATCTCCCCGCCGCGAAACGTTTTCCCAAACTGAACGCGCCAGACTATTTACCCTCGAGTACTCTCCAAGCACCTCGAGTCAGCACCAAAGCCTAACCGTTCGCACCCCATTCCTCCTTGCCCATGTCGCGCATACTACCCTACAAATGAGGTGTATTCAAGGCCAAGAGGCACAACAAACCGGAAATCCCGCCTGCCACAGGCAGTGTCAGCACCCAACCGCCGAAGATCCAGAGTAGCTGCCTCCAGTTGACGGCGGCGAGGTCATAGTTCATCAATGCCACCCCGATTGTAGAGCCGACCAAAGAATGCGTCGTCGATACCGGCAGGCCTAATCGACTTGCAATCAGTACCGTGATCGCAGCTCCAATCTCTACGGCAAAACCACGAGTAGGCGACATTCGTGTAATCCTGTTACCAAGACTACGAACAATGTGGTATCCGTAAATCCAGAAACCGAGGCCAAGAAGAACACCAGCAATGGCAAGAAACCAGACGGGCGTAGGATTCGAAGTGCTGACAACGCCAGCACGGTACGTTTCATAGACGGCGGCCCAGGGTCCGACAGCATTGGCCACATCGTTGGAGCCATGAGCGATAGACATCATCATTGCCGAGATGACCTTTACAAAGTTAGCGAATTAATGACGTAAAGAAGACGGCAGCAGCGTTTGGCTTACTTGGCAATAGGTCCAGAGGTGCTCAACTCGGATGTCGTACACCTTGGCCGACGAGTGTACGGCATGGAGCAGACTTGAGTCATGACTGAGGACATCACGTGTCACACCTTGAAGTGTGATAAATTTGAACCAGCCCCACCATTTAGTGGGATTGGCCCAGGAAAGGTGCTGGACAGGGCCAACGAAGCGCTCGTATGGCTCTGGCATCGGCTTACGTGGAACGTGGGTGACTGATGGGCTTTCCACATCGGCGGTCTTTGACGGATCGAGCTCCGTAGGGGTATGACCCTCCTTTTTTGGTCCTTCGTCCATTTTGTTGGTGTGTGCTGCACGGTAAGTATCAGCGTAATAGTTGTCGACGTAACTATCACCCTTAGATGGCCAATAGAGGGGTGGACCTTCCTTCCTTAAGAGGGGACCTAGAGGTATGTGGTAGGCCTTAACCTGTGTGTCTTTCTTGAGAATACGTCGCTCGAAATAAGGCATAAAGAACACATAGGCGATGAGGAGGCAAGCCCCAAATACTCCAAAGATAATCCCGATAGCTTTTCCAGCTCCGAATTCTTCCAGCGAGGGCGCGGTCGGTGCCTCAATGACAATAAAAAGGGCCAGGATTGCTCCGGTAAGGGCAAGGTAGATGGGGATAAGCCGCATTGCCCATTTCAATGGATCTTTACGCTCGAGGACCGAGTACTTGACAGTCGCAAAGACGATAGCTCCAAAAGCACCTGAAAGCAGCGGAGATATAAGCCACGAAGCAGCAATCTGCGAGACGGATCCAGACTTCCATGCCCATTTGATCGGTGACTGAGCGGCAATGCCGGCACCAATTAGGGATCCGACAGCAGTGTGAGTCGTTGAAACAGGGAAACCCAAGCGAGTAGCCAGCATAAGCCAACTTGCGTTGCCAACCTCGGCACAGCTCATAACCAGCATCAACGCAGCCGGTCTGTCTGTGAACTTGTCGATACTCATGATGCCGTTCTTGATTGTAGAGGTGACACGAGCACCGAGAGCTACAGCGCCCACGAATTCCGTCACTACCGAAATGATGCCCGCTTGTGCCATCGTCAAGGTCCGGGCTGCCACAGAGGTAGCGTATGAGTTGGCGACGTCATTGGCGCCATTACCAAACGATGCAAAGACAAAAGCGATGGTGGCGATGGCAAGGATCCAGTCGTATTTGGCGGTGGCTGGGGGGGCCATCGTGCCGCTGATGAGAAGACGCAGTGGAACAAAAGTAAAAGGATGCGCTTGATGCAAAGCGGTCAGTGGAGATAGATTGGTTACTGCCTCGAAATTGATGTACCGCCAGTGTTTATATAGCGAAAGTCTTCCCGCTACCACTTTATTGCAGTCTTGCTGAATCCGTGGCGTAGGGAAGGAAGGCAAAAACCACGAAGAGTTTTTCAACCAAACAAAGAACGTGTAGAGCCCACGAGCTGTGAGAATGACCATTTTAAGGTGTAGATATATCTTGCTAATCATATCTGGCGAGTGACAGGCATATCCACATACGCAATCCAGAGCCTGGATACATAGCTGTCTTGGCCTCGTGTTATCTTCCCACATGAAGCACCCAATCCGCACTCCAAGACTTCCAGATTGGCATTGCCAAGTAAAGGTCTGACCCGGATCAAGCGCATCTGACCACGGCTATGTAGAGCGATCAGAGTCAAAATGATTAGCTAACGGGTCACTGTTTTCAGCCAGACGGCTCTGATACTTCATAAGACTTACCTCCAGTAAACATCGGAGCTTACAACACGCGTTAGGGTTTTTACAATTGATCAGAAGTGGAGCCAGCATAAGGTAAGTTTGGCAGCACTTTGGTCGGAAAAAGGTATAGTAGCTAATCTTTCTAGGCTGAGCCCTCGGACTATAGAATCGAGAGCAAACCAATTCAAATGCCTTCCCCGATCTCTATAGCCCAGTCTGCTCCTCGGACGCAACTTCACAAAGCGCATCGCCAACAACTTAAGCAAGCCGTGCACAAGAATCAAGGAACACAAATGAGATCAAACCCATCATCTATGCACGTAGATTTTGGTTTGTTGCGGCTTCTCCTCATACAATCATTCTACTAAACGTACTACGTAGTAAATGATGACCGTCTCGGCCTCCTTGCCGCCAAATCAAATTACGAATGCGTTGCTGAAGGAAGGCACACTGAGCTTGGTCTCCACTTCCCCGACTCGATGGTTGCGAGTATTGCGTCCAAGCGTACTACCCACAGCGCAGCGGAGAAGCGTCAAAGAGATCGTTTAAAGTCTGCGTTCGAGGATTTGGCCGAAGTCCTATTCAGTGGCAACGCGGCAACTACCACTAGTGGCAACAGTGTAGTTCTGTACCAAGACGATCAGAGCAATTCGGCGGGTGGAGGATCAAGCGACCTAAAAGATGGCGGCAGGAAAATCAACGTTTCCAGGGTCAGATTGATCGAGCTAGCTGTTGAACGGATCAAGGGTCAATGCAGCCAGACTGGAAGAAAAAGTCAGGGCTGAATTATGGAAGTAATTACCATATTTTCGCTGAAAGAAAACAAGTAGAGTGTCTGCTTGCCGATCGAGGCACTGCCAATCTCAGGCAGTTCAATATTGTCACATAGTCTTCAATTCAATTTTAACTGGATCCAAGAGGTGGTCAATCAAGACATCACCATCAGCTGTACGTGACCACAGTGCTTCAACTCAGGCTCTATTTGGGTCATTGAGATGAACTAGCGTCTAGATGATACAAAAAGCCGCTGGAACACCACCAGCCACCGGTCAACTGAGCATAATACCCCTATTGATGTGACCTCATTACGCAGGACGTGCTGTACGAAGGGAGGGAGAGTGAGTCACTCCCCGCTTGTGATTGGTTCCGTCGTTTTCTTGATTAGGGTAGGAGCTCATGATATCGGTCGTTCGGGGAAAACAGGCCCTTGACGACGAACTACCGACCATAGATTCTAATGCTTGGCATGATGAATCTACCGGCTCAATGAAACTCAGCCGTTGACAGGGAGAAATGGTGGTGAGTCACTCTAACAATGTGATTGGTTCACGAGTGCCAAGTCGAGAGGCCTAGCCGCACTAACCACACCTGCACGTGACGGCGTTCTCTTAGCTCCAGCGTAGCAACATGACGGCCTATAGCAGTTTCTCCCCATAAATGTCACCGCTGTAGAACTGATGCATAGAGGTAAAGGAAACGTAGGCTACAGTCGCAATTTTCCGGGTTTGCATGTTACTCGCTTACCCCACCGTTCCACTATAACGTAAACTCTCTGCAAGTGCTCAGATTTGAGACCAGACATTATACAGCAGAACAATACCCTATTCAGCAATGGCTGGCTCCAAACACGTTTCAGTGGACATCGAACTCTCAGCTTGCAACAAATGCGGTCCAAGTCCAAATGACTTCGGCTGTGTACGACCAGGGAACTCGCTAGAGGGCTGGATTCGTGTCTCATCGCCATCGGCACTACATTTTACAAACATCGAGGTTTCCCTTCAGGGTATATCAGCCTTCTCTACACAGTTCAAGGGCGTAATGTCTGATTGCGGTCGTATTTTAGGGTTACAGTCTACACTCGTCCGCTCTGTTTGGGCTCTTGACACCAATGAGTTAATTTACTCACCCAACTACAATGATTTAGTCGTCAGAAAGTCTACCGATCTGGTCAGTACTCTCTTCGCTTGAGAATGTATGTTGACCGATGCAGTTCCTCGACGTCAACTATCAGGCGTTGCTCGATTCGTTTCAAGTGCATAGGAAAACGGATGGATCAACCGCGTATAGTTTCCCCTTCTTTTTTATTATGCCCCGTGGAACTGAGGGTCCGAATGACACGGAGCCGTTGCTGTGTCGAACCTTCCCTCCATCTTTTAAGACCACGGCCCTGTATTCGGACCCGCTCTCTATAATCTACAAACTCCGTGCCGTCGTTCAATATCGCAAGAAGCATGATGCAGTCGCAGCGGTACCAGAGAATATTGAGAAAACCGAGAAAACTCGACTCATCGACTTCCTCCCGTTTTCCGACGTCCAACCACCAAAACATCTTGCTAGCTTCGGCGATGAGTTCGTCGTACAGGTGACCTCACCAATATGGAAACATGCCCTCGGCGGCCGCCTCGGATCTCTTACCACATCGACTAGCGAACCACTTCCACTAGCCTACTCACCCTACCAAGATCAGCCTTCTACTGATTGCAAACTATCCATCACCGCTCACGCTCCATCTGCAACTCAGCGTTTGCGAGCTATTTTGTTGGAAGTGAAACCTGCGATTCGGGTGAAGACCTTCTACTCTGCAGAGCCGATGCCATGTCTGCCGAAGCAGACATTCCTCGCACAAAATCCTTCGATTCAACTCCATGACGAGACCATCAAACTCGGCTGTAAGGAATACAAGCAACTGGACTAGACATATTATCCTCGGCCTGAGACGGATGAGCCACCACCATATGAAGATGCTGTGAGGGATGATGCGCAAGAGATCAGCTCCACTAGTTCGAACCTCATGGGCAATAGAGCTGACGTGTGGAAAGCATCAGTTCAAATTCCGATCCAGCCATCAGTCACACTACTACCAACATTCTGTAGCAGCCTTATCTCGAGATCGTATTCTTTGCTTCTGCACGTGAAAGTGGCCGGATTACGTACTCGGAGGGCCAATTTTGAGATTCCTCTTCAAGTGGTATACCTAAGGCCTTCTCAAGCTCAGACGAGTGCAACTCATGAGGAGTCAAGTTTCTGCATTGGTCCCGTTGGTCTACTTGCACGAGATAATGTATGCTGCGCTTCAAACGGACCAGAACCTCACTAATGTGTACAGGTATTACCTACATATGACGGGCGAACGCGGCGCTATTATATGGAATAATCTTTTAACTCAGTCAAAGCTTAACGATTGGTCTGCATATTTCACTCACTGGTGCCAAAGAGGACCCGGCTTTGTTTAATGTCCCCTAAGTGGGCAAGACTTTAACCAGTCCACTACTGCACAGCCTCATCGTATGTACTCGCGACGGTCGGGAAAACATGGGGTTATATCCTGCGATCACCTGCAAAGCTGGGTCAGCATGATTGTAACAATCAAATGTCATTCAGGTTCTCCATTTCAACTAGAGTCACCGTGCAGCTTTACAGCCGGCGCCAGAATAACTAGAATTCATAATATAAAGTCTTCTTCAAGCACCTGGCTGACTCGGTCCATACTCCAGGGCAAGTCCTTGGCTGCTCACCCTGTGGCTTGCCGTGGGATCATAAGCTAAAAGCACAACGCAACTTAGAATAATGAGATACTGGTCCAATAAGTTACCAAGGTGCTCGAACGTCGTGTCGTTCAGTTTTCCGGATGAACTTGTTCGCCACCTTCAAGTTGCGAGGAAGCGTTGACCAACTCATATTGGAGCTTCACCACCTTTGACTGTGTAGACACGTAGCACAGACGGCCACTTCCGCTATTGCAGAGCATCTTCAAAACGCATTGAATCTACTCATAACAAGGCTGTCACGACCCTGCCTAGGCGTGACTTACGGTAGGCCTCATCGACGCCCTCACCACGCATTAGTGGTTCCATTCTCAGGTTTCCTACCGCCCTCCCTCTGCACCGCGGCCTATTCTTCCTATATCGCGACTTTTTTACGACATAGTGCGCAAAATAATCTAGCGCTGTGGCGAAGGACACCTGTTTTATGACGAGAGGAGGCTCTCCACAAGCCAGGCGCAGCAACACCGACGCCATGGTAATTTTAAGGTGTGAAGGTGCCTGTGTGGTTAGTAATACCCACAGCACAGAAAAATTATTATTGCACAGCATAAATAAGGCAGAGACTGAGTCTGGCTGGTTTGAAATCGAAGTAACGTTACAGGTGGTCTTTTCCGCCATGAGGGAGAAGGGCTTCCCGGGACACTGAGATGGACGTCAAGCTAATACCAGACATCTTCTTGATACTCGTCCATTAGCCTTGTGTACTCAGCTCCTGCATTTGCCCACCCTTTGATACCTCCAAGTAGCATGAAACTTCGAATGCCTGGGTTCCCTTGCTCTTTGATATAGTCGTCCATCCAAGCGGCAGCACGAAGTCCCCGATGCTGCGAGGAGCCTAGGCAGTGTCAGTTGCTTTACGTACATGGCAATTGATGCTATAACGTACCGCAGTACCATATGACGCATTTGATTTCAGCGCTCGTGAATAACGTATAGAGTGTAGGAAGAGTGGGATACAAACTCTGTGCTGGTAAGTTGATCGAACCGCGAATAGTCCCGCCCTATGAGATACAGGGTCAGCATTGCGAAAAGATTTATCTCAGTTCTGTGTTACGTACAGTATGATCAACCTGGCGGAGATCAACGAGAACGAAGTCTTTTCCCGGCTTTTGCCCTTGCTGTAACATCCAGAGGACTTCATCGCGAGATATCGCTGACGGAGTGTGGTTCTTCGTGGTGGGATATTTTGGATCCCAAGGAGAATCAGGATCAATTGGTAGTGATGGGCAGCTCATGGCGATGTTGTGGGTACACCGATATGTGAAGAGTGGATCGCGCTTGGCTAACGAGAAGATTGGGGAATGGAGCCAGGGGGAACGAAGTCGCGAAGTACGGAGCAGTGGGGAACGGAACCACGACATGGATTGAAGCGATGGATGAAGAGATCAGGTGTAGGTATTAGCTTTGTTGTTCCAGCGATGCATTTCTGTACTGTAAAATTTATGTGTTCTAGGGAAGGCTTGAATGTCACCCGCTGCGATTGATTGGTTGAGCACAAACGCAAGCATTGACCGCATGCACCTACGTATCACTGCCTGAATTCATGACACGCGCTTTACTTTAAGAGTAACCTTAAGGCGCTAGGCAGATTCGCTCCATGATGCTGTCTTTGTTGGGTCAATGCGTAGATTTCCCGCCAACCTTCATTGGTGTTTAGCGATGCCGGTAAGATTAGTGTCATAGTAGACTAACTTTTAACGTAACTCCTAGTCCTAGAAACATCTCATATTCTACAAGCACCCAAACTACGAACTGCTACTTTTGAATCACTATACTATTATGTATGATCGCCTCCCCGCGATCGCATGTGGTAGGTAGGTAGCTCCTATGCACGTTGGTAAACTGCTAGTATATATCACAGTGAAACTTACATCTTGCTGTGCAAGTAAGCCTTCAGGGCCAATGCAGGATCTCGATCTCTCATCGTGGACTGAGTCGTTCCTAATCTGGGAAGGTCTCAGGTAGACAACCTGGAGAGGAACCTCAAAATCGGCTTTCCGAGTACGTATCCCGGCGATTCTCACACGCAGGATCAAGGAGTACGATCTCGAAATGAGACTCCCACAGAAAGTTGGCAGTATCGTTTCATGAGGCTGGATCGGAATGCGGACAGACGCTTTCCATTCATCCACGCTGTTGTCTCTGAGGTTCGAACCGGTGGAGGTCATCTGTGGCGCACCGTCTAACAAAGCATCTTCATACCTTGGCGGCTCTTCCGTCTCAATGCAAGGCCTGTGCCTCCAATCTAGTTGCGTAAAATCCGTGTGCTCGAGTCTGATAAGCTCATCGTGGAGCCGAATCGATTGGTTCCGAGTAAGGAACGTCTGCTTCGGAAGGCACGGCATCGGCTCTGAAGCGTAGAACGTCTTGACTCGGATCGCAGGTTTCACATTCAAGGATATGGCTCGCAAACGTTGCACGGCCAAAGGGGCGTGAGCGGTTATAGAGAGCGTCAAGTCGGTACAAGGGCGGTTTTCGTAGGGCGAGTAGGCTAATGGCAGTGGTTCTCTGGTGCTCATGGTGATCTCTCCAAGGCGGCCTCCCAGAGCATACTTCCATATTGGTGAGTTCGTCTTCAAGACAAACTCCTCGGGAAAGCTAGCAACATGTGTTGGTGGCTCGACCTTTGTATACGGAAGAAACTCGATGGTCTGGCTCTTTTCAACCTTTTTCGCAGTCTGTGGTATCTCTGAGGATGTATCTTGCTCGTTCCTATATCGCACAACGCCGTGGAGTTTGTAGGTGACAGAGATCGGATCCGAATATAGTCCTTTTGATCTGAAGGTCGGAGAAAGGATTCTACACAGTAGGGGCTTCGAGGCGCCTAGGCCTTCGGTGCCGAGAGGGATAACGAAGAAGAAGGGAAAGCTGTACGAAATCGATCCATCTTCACGTAAAGCCCTTTGGGAAGAGTCGAGCTTCACCTCGTAACTGACGTCGAGGAACTGCATCTGTTAACGCATGTCTTCCCAGTCGGCCAATGGATTCACCAGAACGTTAGACTCTGTCACGACTGGGTGATCGTAGCTTGGTGAGTAAGCTACTAGCTCGTTGGTGTTGGGAGCCCAAGCAGAGCGGATAAGCGTAGACTGCAATCCTAAAGCGCATTTGCCAGTCAGATGCAACGATCTGGGAATGCTAGATGTAGCCTGACTTACCTTGGAAGAAGATCTCGATGTCCGTAAAACATAGTGCTGATGGCGACAAGACACGAATCTGCCCTTCAAGCGAGTCTCCAGGTCGCAGGCAGCCATAATCGTTGCCATGCGGGCTGCATTTATCGCATGTTAAGACTTCAATATCCACTGAGACATCATTAGAACTAGCCATAACTAGAAAGGAAAACCGTTTGGTTGTGTGGTGTGCGAGATCTGGAATCCTTTGAGCACTCTGTGCATGTCACCGCGACGTTGTGATAGGTTGCCTTGTCGCGAGCTTGGCCCTTAGTCACGTTCGCTACGCACCGCCTTTGTCAGCTTGCATTATATGTCGCCCAATAAGCATGCCTTAGTCCATAATGGCCAATCAGCGCAGTGTAACATCCGATCCTAGAGCTTCATAGATGTTGAGGGTAAGATGACTTGCGAAGGGTACAGTACCACTTCCGTAGGCTCGCGGCAGACTATGTACAATGATTGCAATCAACATAAGACCAAAATGTTCCTACTGCGAGCATCACATAGGCTGTAAAGCATGCATGCATAAGGGATTTGCAGCCTCAAAACAACTTAGGATTCAGCATGTACTATTATGATCTATCTTGAGCTATGTAACTGAACAACTTGCACCAGCCGTGCACTACTAAACACTCTTCCAGGCCCATCTGCTACCCATCCACCTTACTAGATAGACCAACCCGATCAATACAGGTACCTCAATGAGAGGTCCGACGGTAGCAGCAAGCGCTTGGTCGCTGTCAGGACCATAAGTGGCGACAGCAACAGCGATTGCGAGCTCAAAGTTGTTGCTTGCAGCTGTGAAGCTCTGGGTTGCCCCCAACTTGTATCCATATCCGAGCTTGTTGCATACGAACAGCGTGAAGAAGAAGATAACAATGAAGTATACAATGAGTGGTGCGGCGACTCGAACGACAGAGACGATTTGGTGGACCACTTGGCGGCCTTGAGAGGCGAAGAGAACGAGGATGGTGTAGAGAAGGCCGACGAGTGACCACGGAGCTAGCCACTTCAGGAACACCTTTTCGTACCATTCTGCGCCAACCAGCTTCCGCAGTATGAGGCGCGTCAAGATTGCAGCGCCTAAGGGGATGCCAAGGAAGACTGCAACGCTTGTCGCAACCTGCTCATAGGAGACGGCGACGGTCCCAGTTTCGCGGCTGATGACCTTAATGAAAAGGATGGCGAGCGGAGCGTAGAGTATCATCTGGAGAATGGAGTTGACTGCCACTAAAATGGCACAATATTCATCGTCGCCACCTGCAAGTCCGTTCCAGATTAGAACCTAGTGAATATAAGCACTATGTCAGAAAGGAAGTAGAGATGTATGAGCGTACCATGGCGATGCACCTCGCCAGGCCCACCAAAACCAGTCCTGTTCGCAAGTCGCTCCTGTCGGGTAAAAACGCCCATGCAAGACCGAGCTATAGTGAGTTAGTCGAAGCTAGGTTGAACAGAAGATGAGACGTACCATGAGGAGTGGAGCGACAATCCAGTTCATAAGTATACTGAACCCAATCTGAATCCAGAGAGCGCGAGTTCGGAAGAGACGGTGCAATGACTCGTAGCGAACTTTACAAAGAATCGGATACATCATGACAAGCAAGCCCACAGCTATCGGGATTGACACGCCAACGAACTTGCCCTTCTGGAGCGCTGGCCCTGTTTCTTCGACAAAATTTCCCAGAAGGACACCGATAATCATAGCAAGAAGGATCCACACCGCAAGAAAGCGGTCAAGCCATCCTAGTCCTTTGATCACCGAGCCCTTCTTTACTGCTACTTGTTCCTCGAGCCGCAGCTTCTCGAGATCGGCGTCGTTGTGAGGAGAGACGGGTTCGGTGTCGATGGGTTGGGGCCCTTCCGTTGACGATAACGTCATCTTGATTGCTTTTGAAGGTTGTAGCGGGGAGATGTGTTGTTGTAGGTACAGTAGCAGAGATGCTATCAGCTGGCCTTCACAAGTATTTGAGTGAACGGAGATGATAGTCAGGTCCAACAGTAGCTCCTTCTTATATTCGAGGTCGTAAATGACAACGACACACAGTGGTAAAGATGCTGTAAAGCTAGCTTTAGTCTCGACCAATCATCATTCAGCAGTGACTCACTGGTATGAGCTTGTGCGGATATACGGGGGCGATTGCTCTTGCATAACATTACAATGATCCCCAAAGATTTTCGCATGATTTTTCTTGAATCCGCTCGCAAATGCTATAGACGCTTTCAAACAATGGCTACCGCAAGCGTCACAGGTCCGCCCCCGCCATGGCACGCTGCGTACCCAGCACCCTGAAATACCCCTGCCACTATTTGTCAGGAAGATGTTCTCGACATGATCAAGCAGAGCGCAGAGATTTCCAGCAGAGACTACATCCTCATCGATTTGCGTCGCAACGACCACGAGGTACGCAAGATTGATCGTCACCTTACGCTTCTGTGGAAAGAGCTAAGTGAACTATGGCGGCACCATCCGCGATTCGATCAACCTTCCTGCACAGAGTTTGCACCTTACCATACCAACCCTGTACACACTCTTCAAGAACGCAGACCTCTGTAAGGTAGTCTGGTATTGCTGTATGTTCCCTCTACTCATTCCATAGCGGACCGGCACAAAGAAGCGCCCTCCTTCAACACATTTATGAGGCTGACCAATTTTGGCGCATTCTAGCTTCCTCAAAAGGACGCAACAATCGTGCCGCCGGTTGGTTTGCCGACTATATTGCGGATCAAGGGGATGGACAACGGCGGGTGACGAGTACGTCCAGTGGATGATCGAATACGACGCTAAGGTCTGGTCGCACTCATGAAGTCTTTGTTGATGCAGACTATCTACAGGTCTGCAGGCAAAACAACAGGCTATTCCACTGATAAAATATGATGTTATTCAGGAGAAGCGTGCAACATGGGTTCGAGCAACGACTAGATTGGTGGCTGAGAAACCAGACTATCTATTCTGATTGCGGCTGCGGGTGGGGGTCCTTCTAGCGAATCACACAGGCCTGCTAATTCAATGATGCCATTGCATATCGAAAGGATGAAGATGCACGATCCGATCATGTTCGAGCGGAATAAAGATGGACAGAAGGGGGTGCTGCGCATGTCTGGTGGACGTATGAACTTGATGCGGATGCCTGGCTGAAGACCCGGAGATTCTTGAGTCATATTGTGGGCACCGTCTCGGCGGTCACTGCCCTCTTCGTTGATATCTGTTCTATTCGTTCAGCTAATGCCAGTCGTGGTACAACTGTTACAATAACCTTTAGAAGATGTCATAGAGACGTGTTCCGTCGATAAGAGCAGGCTAATGATGTCAGGGCTCGTCGGACTTCTCCAGCGAATAGTGCACAGCGAGTGACATACTACTCGCTTAGCAGTGACATTCCAAACTGGGCTTCAGATCTTCTGGCCAAGAAAGTCTATCGCCTTCCAGAGCGTCGGAGGATTACAACGATACCCAGGAAAACTGTAGGGCTGACGACGCGTCCATGCATTTCCTTTCGCGGAACATGCGGAGGGCCCAAATACTTCTAACTACTTCTATGCTTCTAAGACAAAAATCAGAGACCAACCTCTTAACCTGGATTCGGTGATGTCATGCGAAGCCGCCGCTACGATCTTCACCGAAATGCGTGGAGATGGAGAATGGATATAGTTCGAGCTTTGCTTGGGTGCAATGGCTGGAAAGAGTGTAGTGTCAGAACTTCTACGGTACGCCATGGTGGCAAAACATTCATGCAGATGAAAGGTGTCTGCCTTGTAAACAGACTCATCTGCCCTCTCATCCGATCAAGAACAGTCTGGCAGGAGCTCTTCGAATCACTAGCGTCAGGAACAGCGCTAATAGGACGAGCGACAGCACAGTGAACAACGCGCTTTTCGGCGCCGGAGACTAACGTGTTAGGAGAAAGAGAGCTGTAGAATACATGCGCGTTGCACTTGTTGGTATTCAAGAACTAGAGACAATCCAAGGGTCCGGAAAAGAAAGTGTCCCGTTACACCGTGCGTCCCGGCACGCTTGGTTAGACATTACTCTATCCCACAATGGAGAATGAGGTTCGAGCCCAAGCAGCTTCCCGCTTCCTTTAGTGGTAATGGCAACGGTTTCTGGTTTGCAGCTCCACGAAACACCTCACTTTCATGACCTGACGGATTCTTAAAGCTGTTCACCCAGCAACAAACCGTACATGCGCCGCAAAACTGGCAACAAACTTCGCCAAAGTTGCGACATCAGGTCGTGAATCTGGTCAATATGGCGTTGAAGTACGAGAGGATTTCTGAGGCGCTGGAGGAAGTTATTGAATGGCGTATCGAGACACCCTTGAACCGTCGATGCAGGGTAAGTTACACGGAACTGTACTCAAAACGACGCGAATGCTAAGCGTGAGGGCCGTGTGATGGTCTATCCCTATAGCGTGGAAACTTTTGCATTAGCTGTAGTCATCTATTGCATTGCGTGTTATCTTTAAAGCGTGCTTGTATGGCCTTGCTGAGCGTACTACAGTGAACTGTACTATCATTAACAGAATCCGTAGAAGAAGCCGATGTGAACTGCTTCTCTAGTGTCAACGTGACGCTAATCAAGGCGCGCTGCTTCTTCTCGCGCCCCTAGACGTCTTTGCCTGCATTCACAACAACCTCTAGATTCTGGACTATGATCTTGTTATAATGTCCACTTGAAGCAGCCTCAGCACTCTACTAGGCCTGGCAAACGAGTTGGCTCATGATGGAATTTCGGCTAATGAATCTAGACAAAGAGATCAATCGGCTAGGGAAGAGATGGACTGTATCTTAGAAAATGAACTGACTGTGGCCTTGGATTCTTCCAGGTGCGAACTTGTTGAGAATGTTAGTATGAACACCCGCGTAGTTACGCATCAGCTTTTGCAGACCACAAAACGCGTAGAAAAGGCAAAAGCTTGCAGTCAGCTGCAAGGTTTCGTTATTGTCTCTAAGATGTCCAAAAGAGAGTACACTGCGTCTTCCTCGCGCTTTGTGTTGCGTCCTTGTGCCCACTGCATTCGTTCCTCCACAGTAAAGCATATCATTAGAATGCCTTCAAGCGCTTGCACAGCGATTCCAGTAATCTCATAAAGAGTCTGCTTTAAAGACTTTTTATTACCAAGCCGCTCTCCATCCTTAGAGAAAAACCTAACAGATGCTGGAGCGATAAGCTCTTAAAGTGTCCAGCCTCGCGTAAACCACCCGCTCTTCCTAATCACAGGTTTCCGCTTCCTGTGCGCATCGCTGCCTTCTCCGGAAGGTCTGCTGGAAACATCAGAAAGATACACGTAGCACCTCTCTGCGTTCTTGTACCAGCGAAACATGGAAATGATTGCTTCCGAAAGTTCTGCATTGTTCGACTTGTCAATGCAGCACGTGTCTATCTAGAAGTAGTCCAGACTATCGCGCTTAGCCTGTGATGCGCAGAAGTGGATCTTGTTGTATCCTAACTTCTTCTCTCTGCTGTTCTTCATCAGATCGTTGAAGGTTACTTCTTGACCCTCGTCCCAGGTATAAGAGAGTATCGCGTATAGCGGGATCTTGTCATCGCCGACCAAGTCCTTTGTTAAGGTAAGCTCGTTGCTATTTATATAGTGTAAAAGTCGCATCGCGTCGTGAACGGAGGCTGTAAGGCTAGCAATGGCGGCAGAAGGATCGATGGGGCATAGCAGCCCGTCCGCCCGTGAGGGACAACGGTCGTCGTTGGTAGGGATGGCGGACGGAGTACGTCGACTTAGATGTTGGATTCGAATCTAACGTCGCAGCTGCGCCGAAGGTTGGTGATGGCGACAGGCTGTGTCGCGGGTGCGCGGGCTGGGAGGCGCAGCCTAGATTGTGAGCGAGGCTGCAATATGTTGAGCAGCATGCTTGCTTCAGCCACGCTAATAGACGGGCAGATACTTCAGGCTTGGTTCGTCGAGACACGGCAGTAAAGGAAGCGGAATATGGACACATCAGGCTAGCTCAGCTAACAGGAGCAGATGAGGTCATGGTCACCGGACATCGATACGCGGGTATAGACGCTCAAGAAGAATCAGGCACGTGGCAGTCGTTAGGCGCTAGACACGTGCCATACACTAACCGTGCGCGTGACGAGCCACTTCGCGTGACGAGCCACCCCACCATCCCAACATTGCGCGTCGTCCCATCTTCAACGCGTCATAACTCAACCACCATGACTGCAATTCAAGAAGCAATTGAATATATCGAATCGCGTGAAGCTGGAGATAAATTCTCGTACCGCTAAGTTGCAAAAATATTCGGAGTTAATCGAACAACGCTGTCGCGGCGGCACAAGGGTTTGCAGGTCTCCCATAAAGCCAAATGCGCAAATCAACAACAACTCAACCCACAACAAGAGGATGAGGTTGTCGGTTACATAGAGAGGGCTACAAGAGATGGTCTACCACCTACACAGGGTATTTTAAAAAAATTCGGAAGCGCTGTTGCGCAGCAAGAGGTCTCCGATAGCTGGGTTAACCGGTTTCGCCATCGCCATCCCGACGAGCTCACCACCAAATAGGACACCAGTATCAATCGTAAGCGTCACCTAGCCGACAGCAAGCATAAATACGAGTTTTACTTCAACTTGCTGCACTCCAAGATAGAGGAACACGGGATTAACGAGCGCAATACGTACAATATAGATAAGAAGGGCTTCTTTGTCGGTGTCGCCAACCGCAGAAAGAGGATCTTCTCCAAGGCAGTTTGGGAGGCGGGAGAGCGTACCCAGGCGATAAGGGATGGCAACAGAGAATAGATTACGCTGTTAGCTTGCGTATGTGCTTCTAGAGATGCATTGCCGCCCGCTCTCATCTACCAGGGCACCTCCGGGGTTCAATCAAGCTGGGTTCACGACCTTTTAGAGGCCGAACAACACTAAGTATTTGTATCCCACTCGGCTTCGGGATAGTCCAACAACGAGTTGGGTCTCGCCTGGCTTCAACAGGTGTTCGAACGTCATACAGCAGCCAAAGCTCGCCGTCAATAGCGCCTTCTGATCCTTAACGGGCACGCCAGCCACCTCACGCCCGAATTTTTGGAGTTTTGTGAAGCCAAACGTATCATAGTTATAGTGTATCCTCCCCATTCAACCCACAGCTTGCAGCCGTTGGATGTAGTTCTCTTTAGGCCGCTTTCGAAGCACTACACTAAGGAGCTTACCCAACACCTCCAGCGAACCCAAGGCCTCTCAAGAATCACCAAATAGGACTTCTATCGTCACTTTTAGCCAGCTTAGAGCTCTACAATAACTCACGATCTCATATTAAAGAGTTTTCAAGCTACAGGCGTATAGCCGATAGACGCAAGCCGGGTACTTCAACGCTTCAACAACAACCCACAACAACAAGATAACGACCCAGGAATTAGGGAGCAAGGCGACAGCGATATCTAGCCTCAGCTGCGCAAAATTTTTAACGCTGCGGTGGCTGACAAGGCCAAATTTAAAGCCAAACGGCTATCCTAAGGCCTGCACTCGCTGCAGGTCAACAACAAGCTTCTCCGCCTCCAAAACGCGGAGCTACGCGCTGAACTCAACCTCATTCAAAAGCGCCCGATCAAGTCTACAACACTAACTACACGAGAAGGTGACGAGTGGCACGGCGGAGCTGTATCCTACAGTCCCAGGAAGCTTGCCAGCGAGCGCGCGCGCAAGGCCGCAGAACTGGACGAAGCCGCGGAGCTACAACTCCAAAAAGCTCGCGATAGAGAGATCAAAGCGGCAGAAGCAGCTAAGAAAAAGCGCTCTCAAGAAGCTGCAAAGGTGGCTCGACAACAAGCCAAAATTGCTAAAGATGCAGAGCAGTTACGGCAGCGTGAGGAGAAAGCTGCCGAACGGGCACTCAAAAAGCAGCAACAACAAGCTGCAACCGCTCAAAAAAGTCGCGATACAGCAAATAAGCGTAGGCGAGAAGTCTCACACAAGCCAGCAAAAAAACCGACAAAGCGTCGTCGTGTTGTTGCTCCATCAAGTGGTGTGGTTGCTGGTCCGCCTAAGGCGTCTCCCCCACCCAAATTTAGCCTGCGCAACCGCCAAATCAAGACGCCAGCGAGATACAAGTAGTGCAAACGCTTTAGTAGCGTCTATATATCAATACATCAAAAAATCTCACGATAATAGCTTTTGTGGGTGGCTCAATAACCTCATCTTTTTTGTCGTCTGATCTTGTTGGGGTGGCTCGTCACGCGAAGTGGCTCGTCACGCGCACGGTTAGTGTATCGGATATGGTTAAGCGTCTCCATAGCCACAAATGGGTTAGCCACAGTTTGTAAAACGTACCAGAGATTACCGCTAGCCGAAGCAGCGATCCGCGTGGCGACCCTGCATAGTTTTGGGATTACAGCAGGCGCGAGGCTGATCATAGATTACCGTGCTAACAGTAGGTTCTTAGGGCTAACTTAGATACAGTTCTCCTGTACGTGTAGCGGGTCGTCAAAGCTTCTCAGCAGTGCGATAGTAGAGTAATTAACAACTTATGCACGCAATAAAGGTCATTTGTAACATTCGCAAAAAGAGTAAATTAGCAATACTAACGTAATTTCTAGTTAGGAGCATTAAAACAAGCGCACAAGCAGCTCTAGCATGTCGCTGATACAAACTTACAATAATTACTAGGGCGTGCGAAGAAAGCGAAGTGCTGAAAATCAAAGTACTCCTCATTTGTCCCAGCACAGCGGGTGTCCCAGCACATAGGGAGGAACTTGACATCGATACCTAAATACCTATGTCTGTGCGGCTGTTAGTCTGAGAGTGTTTACTAAGCTGGGTTGCTAACCTCGGTAGTCCCACGAGTCAACGCTTGATAGGTTGCTATAGTGCTCTACACTGCGCGAAAACAGCTTGCTGCGAAGCTTTTTGGGGGTCAATGCGGCCTTTTTAAGAACGCGACGACATACAAGAAGGACTGTCATAGTGATCGGTGTAGGTACGCATTATCTAGACCTTCAGGACATACTTATAGATTCACTTTATACTGCTATGCAGTTAACAGAAAACCAAGCTGCCGCCGTCGCGATTCTATTCTAGTTGTATTACCAGCCTAGCTACATTCGCTCTTGACTACCAAGAACCATCTGACACACCGAGATGTCGTCCCTCCAGCATTCTGCATACGAGTAACGGTATCCTTCTGTCGTTTCCCAGAACCATTGACTGTACTGCCTTGGATCTAGACCTGCGGCTTCCGCCTCCGCCGAGCGTACAAGCTGTAATGAGTCAGCCCATAGAACTAAGATTAAGGTGCCAGTCTGGCTTACCAGACATGGCTCGTCTTTGCCTAAGGAAGTAACAAGCGCGTTGTGATCTCGGATGCAGAAACATGGGCGATAGATCGAGGACTGGAGGTTTACCGCAAAGTCGATGGGTAAAGTGTAACAAGTAGCGACTGCAGGCGGCACTGTAGGCTGCGGCAGACAACCTGCAGCACCTATAAAGCCGAGGTAGATAGCTAAAATGAACATGCTGTGTCCTTGAAGGTGAGCGGGATTAGCGGTTTAGCTAGCTATCATAGGTATTATATGGGCGTTAGCACAGCAAAAGCGATAGTGAGCGTCAGATGCGGATAACCGAAGCCGGATCCTGGAACCCGTAAACTCGTGTAGGCGGTGCACAGCTCAACAAACAATAAACGGACTTCTGTATACTGTAAACCGAACATAGGCGCATCGCGCGATACGAATGGTTAGCACGAGGCGCTCAGGCTGATTTTGCTAATGCGGCGCAATCACAGTAGTCAGTTTTGATTCACCCAGCGCTCCACACGGCGCAGCCTTTACTGGTGAGCTCAAATGGATCCCCGCCCCGCCTTCGCACTCGTTGTCTGCACCAATACAGTTTCGATGTCAATAATGGACTCATCGTCCGCTGCACCTCCCGCGTATGTGGAAAACGCGTCCGATCCTTACTGGAAGATCAGAAACACAAAGTACAGCTCTGTCTTTGTAACAAAGGGTCCACCAAACGTGGAAGACTATCGGACTCACGCAAAGCACATTAAAAACTCGTTCTTAGAACGTGGCGTTGTAAGGCCTTATAATTCGAGGCTTAGGACATTTCGCTGACCATAACTAGAATCCTGGCTCTTCTGCTTCTGGTATCAGCCGTTTTGTTGAAGTCCAATCGAGCCAAGCCTTCTCGAACATTGAACGGCTCATACACGAATACCAAAATGTCCTACATACCATCGAACCACTAAATGAAGAGGATGTTCTCTTTCTTCTTCTCAGCCGATACTCGCAGTCCTCTGGAGCTTGCGTATATATGGAAATTAAAAGGCCAGGTGAAGTTCAGATCTTCGATTCAGCAATAGTTGAGCCTCCAGTAAGCATTTCTATAGGGTATGGTATGCGCACGCTGACTATGTACAGCACATGTCGTCTATACAAGAGCACATGGCGTGCGCACCTGGCATGATCACCGCGGAGTTGCACGAGCCCCTGCTTGAAGATAGCATGACGGACGTTCCATACAATCCAGTCCCCCAAACGCCATCTGCTGCTGAGTTTGATTTTGCTGTAAGCATTAACTTTCCGGAGATGCTCATGGTAACACCCACTGCAACCCCAGAATCCACCTCTACTACGGATGATCCTCCCACGTACACAGATACCCCGACGGCGGGTGGGGGCTTTTTGCCGGCTAAGCTGCAACCACCAGCGTTCTCTGTGCATCGATGTCATCACCGAGGCATGGACCGTCGTGGTGAAGAGGATGCTTTCGAGCTGCCATTTGGATTTCCAGAAGTCATTCAGCATTTGCATACTATTCCATCCCATGTAAGTTCTCGGCATGCAAACGATATAGTTAGTTCTCACAGACCTCAGTGTTATCACACGGGCTTCCATATTCAAGACAAAAGCTATGAATCCATGCCCTGCCACGAAGGAGGCGTTGAAGCTTTTGAGTGTCACATAACAGCTTCTGAAGCTTGGGTGTACATCACAGTGGAACGAGAAGGAGCAATCCTTGTATATGATTGCTACCGCGACCAAGAGGTAAACCTTTCCCAGCTCTCTTAGAGCTTAGCTTACCTCTAAGCAGGTATGGGCGCAAGCTCATCGAAACCACGAAGAATGTACTGGCTGTCCGAATCATTAGAATACATATAGCTTCGTTTGATTCATTTATGTAGTCGAGCGAATCCAATCAATTATGCAATACTGAATCTTCCTTAGCGACTCCCTGTTCGTGATCTCAGAGTGATACGTATGGACAATTACTCGTGATACTATGATGACATTGGAACACCCAATTGCTGAAGCTCGGATACCATACCATCAGGTCTCACAGTGTAAATATGATACCGTTTACTGTATCCGTGCTTTTGTGACTGCGACAGGACCCGGGAACCGGTTACGTACTCCTGCCTCAGACACTGTCGAATCCCGATTCCGGAGAGGTTGTCGCAGTGAGGAAGAAGGAACTATAAAATGACCTTCGTAACCACATGCATCAATGTCGTAATGAACATGTGCTGCATCATCTTCATTCGATATTCGCCGAAAAGGACTGCCCAACAGCAGGAAAACAACCTGCCACCATACTCGTAAGTACACCTTTCGGTATCTGCGTAAGTTAACTGACCCTTTGGAGTTTGTTAGACCCACACCAAGACTCGCAGCTGAGAAGTCTCAAGGCGATCTTCCGACGCATTTTGATATATGGTAAGTTAGATCACCCCAACCGGACTCTGGCGTACAACTAACGTAATCTCAGAAGTCAAGGTCCGAGACCAAAATGGTTCCATCAGCGATAGCCAAGACCACCCCAACACCTAATAGCGGTAAAAAGCCTATATTCAGCTCGCCTCTAGTCATCGGAGTGGTTGCAGCTATCTTTGTGGTATTCGTGGCATTAATTATCTGGTGCGTGTGGAGACAGCGTCAACATGTGAAAGCATCAAATAAAATTCGTCAGGAAGCTGTCGAGAGACTCGAGGCTGGTATTATGTTACCCAAATAGACTGCGATAGCAATGAAAATGAAAGACTAGAAGACAACTTAATAAAAGACCGTATACCATAGTTCTCGAAAACAATCGTAAAAAGGTTGCTGTGATGAAGGGGTGCCTGGTTTGCCACAGAAAGGACCTCACAAGGGGAATGTAACCCTCAGCCACTGCATCCTCTAGATCCATCCAGTTGGGTCTCCAATGCACTTCCAAGAGCTTGTTGTGCAGCTGGGCTAGAATGGCTTCTTTCCTATCTCTTCAATTGCTTGATTCTCTTCATCGCTTTCTTCATTCTCTTCATTGCAAGCAACCAACTCTCCGTGTACCGTAGTGCGCTCCCCGCTTTGAGTATGCTGAAGTGACGGTAACGCTAACAACTTTTGATACTCGTAGCGGCAGCCACAAATATGGCAAGGAATTTTGGCCGTACCATCGCCCTTCTCAAGGGTTACACAGTCTCGACAGATAGGGTGTCCTAAGAGAGTCTTAGTATGAGGTCAAGAGGTGTATATCGATAGCAGACGTACCGCAGGAGGTTTGGATCAACTTTTCTGGATCGGTAAGGTCACAGACACCGCACATCGTGCTATAGAGTCGTTGGAACTTTTGCTTACCAAGCCTCTTGTGATGACGGCATACGGTATGGGACTTTATAGCGCAGTTGAAGCACCACGGCTAGAAATACTTAGCATTTTGGTCGCCCATGACTAAAGTTCACTTACAGCTCCACATTTCTCCAATATCCAGGGTGAGCCTTTTTCGAACTCCATGCCACATTGGTTGCAGTGGCCAACTCCAACGTCCAGAATGGCACCTTGTAGGGCTGCCAACAGACCCTTGTTTTTTTGGTCTTTACTTTTCAGCAATCTCTCCATCTGTTGTTGACGAAGCTTCAGATGACTGTTCTCGTCCTGATACTCGCTGACGTTCGTGCTTATGGCAGAGAGCATGCAGGTTGCGGTAAGCACACTTCGATGTACCTCAAGCGCATTCGCCTCGGTGGGTGATTGTTTGTGCAGGATGGATTGGTGAAGCATGCCTTGAAGATGACGTTCCATTTCAAGCATTCGGAGTGACATGCACGGTGTCGCCTTCTTCTTGACGCGGTATTGGAGCTACATCTCGTCAGCAATGGTTGCTATCTCTTAATCGAACGATGCTTACCTTCAAGCCGCTGTGTCGCTTTTTGGAAGCCATCTGATCATCAGGATTGATACTGACTTGGAAGTAGAGGCTGTTTGCATGTCAGGATATTGGTCATAGTACCCACCACTAAAACTTACTCTGGGCTACTTTGCGCGAGATTGTGTTTGTCCGGAGTGAGAGTCATCTTTGCTGCATTTATCAAGGACGGTATCACCTCTTATATAGAGCTCCAGCATGGACTCAACTTTCCAATCATTGGACGGGATATTTCAGACTAACTCCCACCTCATCCTACACACCACTCAACATGCCACCCATACACATTTCTTCTGAGACAGATGGTCTCATGCAGCGAGAGAATTCTGCCTTGTCAACAATCTGCTCAGTGCAATGAGAGCCAATGGGTCTATGTGGCATGGATCTCAGAGATAGAGAAACAGCTATTTCGGGATGCATAACATACTAAAGAGCGCCATAGTGGCAAGAATCTTGTGCGGTGCGCCATGTCTGCCTTGATAGCGCCATGTTCAGTGTCGTAGGAGCCAATATGTCTCGGTATCTTAACGCCAAAGATCTTGGAGAACAAGGACTTCAAACATACCAGTCACAGTCTGGTCCCAGGGCGGCAGAAAATTCATGCATCACTTCGTGTCTGCCTTGTGTCTGCTCTGTTTAGTCAACAACAGCCAATAAATTCAGCGGCATGAAGCTTGTGACATGGAAACAATGGTGCTCCTGGTCATGCTACTAACAGATCAGCGGCCAAGCGGCAAAGACTTCATGCACCACAGCATATCCGCCTTGCAGTAACTCTACTTGGGACTACGAGAGCCAACAGATTCGCCTACATAGGGTCCTTCATGCCTGGAGTATCCTCACTAGTTCAGCATCGTCACAAGATCGCCGCTGCTGCGGCGTGCGAACCCTCGGGATGCTCCCGATATTCATGCAATAGCCGCTGATGTTAATTTTAGATACTCGCTGTGGGCTTAGCAACAACCTTCCCCACGATGCCATAGTATAAGAAGTGACTGTCCGTACAGACTGCGATTCATCATCACCTCGGGAATATACGCTTACCATAGACACACTCGACTTCCTGGGAAACATGACTTCAGAAGAACTCCGTGGTTTCACTGATAGTATATGGCAATCCAAAGAGTGCTCTGACTTGGTCTATACAGAGGTACACGAACCGATGATCTGACCTGCCCTATCACTACTAATCTCCAAGAAGGCTACGAACTACTCATTCAATGGGATTTCAAATGATCTCTCGTCAGATCACACATGTCTCGGGATTCTGGAAAACTCGTTATACGAAATGTACACGCCACTGTCGATGACAGGCATCTCGACCAGAGTAGGATCAGACATGACGGCTCGACGCTCGAGTTCTGCGGATGGTACTCGGTCAGCAGACCAGAAAGATACGATTGTGTCTCCACCATCTCGAGCTCAATCATGTCCCTCGCTGGCTATGCCGAGCATACACTCTATTCAGTATAAGCCAGCGCCGTTGCTAGCAATTTCAAGTACTTCTGTTTGTTATGAGTACAAGCCAACGCCATTGTTAGAGATTTCAAGCATCTCGGTGTGTTATGAAGTTTCACAGCCTGATACTTCTACCACATCCCTGGCAGAGCGTAAAGATATTGTTACTGGTGTGCCAATAACACCGCTGGGCGTCAAGCTCGACCCGGTGGGAGTCTCACCAGCGCCACCCATATCTACGGATAATGTAGTCGTCAAGCCCACGCCACTTTTCGTGGACATCGACAACTCTATGGACCATGCCGTACGAGAAGAAAGCCCGATCCATAGCGAGCCAGCGATGAAGAGCAATTCCAGCAACTCTAGCGACCCTGATAGCAGTTCCGGAGATGAGCCCGTGAGCGTTATCCTCGCTGATCCGTACGATACTCCAGGCGGCTCCTCCTCGAGTGACTCCTCGAGCGACTCCTCGAAAGAATCTTCGAGCAAACCTAGTAATTCTAGCCATATCTACAGAAGCAAAACAAGCAAAAGGACTATCGACTTCGGAGAACTCAAGCAAATGGCCGCCGAAGCCAAGACCTCAAAACCTTCTAACAAAGTCTGCCCAGAAAACACAACGATTGCACCAGGAACATCTCCAAGGCTCTCGAAGAAGATATCAAGGTCAAAAAAAGTGCGTAGCCGTTTATCGGAACCTTCGATTGGTCACCGCATGAAGAAGAACAGGCCCTTACCCAGAGATCGGTCCTCACTCCAAGAAGACCCCGATGATGCAATCGTAATCGAAGACTCATCGAACGACGACCATGAGGAGATCGCCCAGCAAGACCCGGATGAAACTCAAGATCTGATGGAGTTCGCCTATTTGGATGGAGGACAGATTCCCTTAGAAAAGGGCGAACAGCCAACGCTCGAACATAACCAGAAACGCTCATCAAAACGTGTACGAGTACCGAGCTCGTATCCAGGCTTCGTTGAATGGAAGAGCCTTGTCGACACCAAGCTGGCAAATTGCGACAGTCTTTGGCTAAAAACGCAAACTGATTGGATTTCCTTGCGCGATAACACGAAAAAGTACACAGGATCTCTAATGAGCGGGTTTGACAAGAAAATATGCAGCGTTGCAAAAAGATTCTCATCAGGCAGGGTCTGCGCCTCCGAAGTGCTCGCGTTAGAAAAGTCTTGGCGCCTCACTTACACGGTGGCATTGATGCAGATCAAGGACGAACGACACAAAAAGCAGCTTGGGGCGTTCAATGCGAGATTAAAACAATTCGAATCGGTATCAAGAGGAATACAGCCAGAACATTTTGCCACAGAAGAAGACGATGGAGATGACATAGACTGGACCCCAGACACCAATCCCAAACGAAGGCGCGTCGAATAGGTGTTTGATTATTCGCTTTTCATTTTTGATGTTATCAAAACAGTATTTAAGGCACAACAATTTGAATCAACTCAACACCCCAGTTACTCAAAACTACTTCGGTATTCTTCGATGTCTCGAATGAACCCAAGGCGCCACGAATCCGCATCGTCCTTCTCTATTTTAGGCAGTTGACTATCCTGTGGTACCTTATCGGCAGCTTTTTTATCCTCCCCATGGTTCGAAGGTGGCGGCGAATCTCTGGGCATCGGCTGGACCTGTCGACATGTAAGCTAGCGCTTGACGTAGACCGCATACTAATACCTGTTCCCGGAGGTGGCGAAGCTCGTCCGTCAAAGCTTCGACATCAAGTTTGAGATTTGAATTCTCGGCCCTGTGTTCATCGAGTGCGCCGTACGCTATGCGATTGCTCTCTTGCCATTGCGCGAGCTCCTGATTGAGCCTGCATACCTGGGCTTCGAGTTCTGTGCGACGAGCTAGCTCTAAACACAACCCACCACGTGTTTGATTATGATTCCAGATCTCCCATTCCAGGATTTGCGATAGCTGCAGATAGAGGTCTGGTTGAAGTTGAGGAGAGGCGTGATTTTCTGGTGTTTGCAGTGGTGATGGCCAAGTTGGCATACGATGGTGTTCTGCAAGCCGATTGGTCGCATCATGATGTTGATGACGCAATGGATGCAAAGTGGGCCACGTAGCTTCGACTTCGTCCATGATCACTGATTCGATGGATTGAGGAACAAGTGAAACGGTGAGAATGATGGAAGATAGTGTGAACACAGTCTTCATCTGACCCTTTTATGGACACACGTATCTAGGTAGGAAGGTAGTTATCGGTGCCCAGCATCTGCGCTTGGGTGAATGCTGCCACCCGACCCCCGGTTCTGTCGCCTGTATTCGGTAACGTTTTCTTCGAGCCCTTATACAGCTTCCGGTATCGACAATGGTCCGTTACTTGTTCTGGCAAAACTATACAATAAAACCGATGTTCTGATTCTAGTGAATTGAATGATGCGACATGGTATCAAAGGCTATTGAAGAAGCGTTCAAACGCCACCCAAGACCCCAGGTGCCTATAAAACCAGGACCATCGCAACGACTTACAGTACCAACGAAAGTAGCACTGCTACAACGAGCAATAGAGGACGACAGGCAGCGCTCTCTGACCTATCGAGAACTACCCGAGAATCCCTGGGAAACCTTGATCCGACAGGGCGACTTAATACAGGGGAAGCACGTGCGGTCGATATGCGTCCATCAACGACAGCTGGTGATGGTAAGAGAAATGGCCAAAGACACTGGTCGTCGACAGCTTGAGGTGCTGAAGAAATTATCTGATCACCCACACATCTCTACTATTGAGCAATCCTTCGAAACTGAGAACGCGATATTTTTCCAATTGGAGTACTCTAGATATACCCTCGAAGAGGTTCTCAATGTTCACACATGCCTTGAAGACCTACACATCCGAGTGATAGCAAGTACAGTAAGTTGGCACTGTGATAATGTATGTGTCTGGGTAGCTAATGGTCTAGATCTTCTACGCAATACAGCACATAGCAAAAATTGGAATGATACACAACGCTATTTCCATCAGTACTATACGATTCTGTAGCAGCGGAAAGCCTGTATTAGCCGATTTCGACAATTTTTCATTCGCTACGACCGAGCATACCGCGAACCATGATCTCGAGTGCCTTGGCCTAGTAGTGCTCGAATGTATGAATGGGGCACCAAAGAAGAAGCTGCGAGATCTAGAAGAGGTACGACGTTTACGAGGATCTAACAAGACCTTTGGGCTTGACAACGGAGAACAGTGGAGTGGCTGTAAGTTATTGGTAGACTTTCTCGACAACTTGTTCAATTTCCATGTTCCAGCCATTGCTAAGCTCCAGAATCCCGTAAGTATCAAGCGCTACGCATTTACACAACGCTGACTATGGCAGCATCGGTATGTCGAGCGCGAACCAGGTTATGGTATCCTGATTCCGTTTCTGGAGTTGGTGCCGCTCGAGTGCTTCGCCCTGTGGCGTGCAGCAGCGGCTAAGTAGAAGAGTGGCGTAGAGCTAGATTAGTATGTTTCAAGGCCGCGTGTAATCATAGATCGTTATCGCTTGTCACTGTTGGAAAATGTAAGCGCTGAACGACACTGCTAAGCCTTCAGTCTGAGGTCTATATGTAGGACAAAGTAACGCAGGTATCAGAGTAGTCCAAATTCAAACAAATCTACCAAGCCTATTCCTGAGTTGCACATCTGAACCTCATAATGTCATCGTCAAAATCTCCCCAGACAACTTCTCAAAGCGAGGATTGGGACAGTCTGTTCAGTTTCGACCCAACTACCAGTCCTTTCTTTCCGCAGCCAAACGCCGGACACGATCCCACGGCTCTTGGCACAAACCTGGACATCTTCGCCGCTCAACCTCTGTTTCTCCCTGAAGTCTATCTCCCACAGCCGATTTACTATCCAGAGCAACCCACATCTCGAGTACAAGTCGCACAAATGCAACCTCACGAGCACACACCTAGCAGTAATGCTGTAGGAGACATGGTTCATGGCTTTGATGCGATTCGCGGTGATCTTGACAAAGTCATCATGGCCGTCTGGCAACTCAAGAATGATTACCAGACAAGAATACAGAACCTCGACAAGTAAGTTTCCATCGCTGCACCACAAGCCTGGCTAACAGTAGAGCAGTGAGGTGGCACAGGCTTCTAAAGCAGCCGAAAGCCTACGAAAGGACGTAGACGCCATCGGAGGCTGGGTGGAGCAAGTGGTCGCGTTCCTCAACGCTAGTAATGATCCTTCAGAACTGCCATGCTCTGGAGAACCGAAACCTGAAATTGGAGACGACATGGGGGTGGCAGACCAAAACCAGACGCAGTAGTCGGGTACTGAAAGCTAATCTCTGCTTTATGTAACTTGTTAGGCGTGGTCAAGCTTTTATAGTAATCTATAAAGAATATATATACGTTTGGCAAAGCCATTGTCGAATACACAAGGATCAAACAATGCCGACATACTATTATCCGCATGTTCGCTGGGCAGAGCCTGTTGTCAAATCCATATCGAGAAAGCCTACAAGACTCGAATTCCTCCGCATGAACTTGCTCGAGAGTCATGCCGACCGATGCGCTACATGCGAACCACTTCTATACAATCGCAAGCCACCCTACTGCCGCCGTGGCTGTCTACTAGAGGATCTTGTCATCCGCGACTTGAAGGTACGAGAGGACGGACGAGTCTACAGCACGTGGAGGGAAGATGGGTGCCTTGTTCGCGTGGAGGTCCCCGGTCAGTATCTGGCTGTCAGGGCGCTTCTGGAGCAGGTGGACGGCTGAATCTATCGCCGTTAGCACCAACCGTTATCCCTGCTTGTTGGTGCTCTGGCAAATGATAGAAAGCAATATCACTTCTTTTGCTCCCGTTAGCTTGTATTCGACTATTGTTGCTTGAATCATGTGGTCTTGTTTCTAATCTCACCGCGCTAATCTTGTACAACGTAGGCGCTTAGTTGGGCGTGGTCATAGGTACCTACGTACCCTTGTTTCCCAACATTACCGCGCCACCTCAGCTAAACGCAGATCTGCATCGTGCAAACCGCCTGCAAACCACCCGCACTAAATTCACACTGCCAGCCACATTGCGCATCAAGACCCAGTCATATCTATCCTGAAATAAAACCACAATCGCTCTCAGCTTGGACTATTATTCAAGCGTTATCCATCTACTTTGTCATAATGAACCGGCGCCGTTCTTCCAGGCACAAGACACCCCGTCCCTATAGTAAGAATCCCAACGACTAAAAGATGTACACTGACGGATCGAGCAGCACCGTTCACTTGCAATATGTCGCACAGCGCATCTGAGCCAACCACAAAGGCATCGATTGTTGTAGACCTGGTAGAAGATGACGAATCGACTGATGGTGATACGCCGAGGGCCAGCATGGCCCCAAACTCTCCATTCCATGTCGCAACCACAGCAACGGAAGAACAGTCGGCTGTGACATCCTCTATGTCACAAGTAAGGCATGCTCCCTTGCCAACTGGTGATGTATCAAATAAACTGCTGCCAAGTTCCTCCGCGACACCAAGCTCTCTTGTATCCACGCCCACCGCTACCAGAAGGACGGCTAGCGTCGCTACGATGCAGTCCGAACTGCTACGATTGGGTCCACCACCACCCGCCCCGCATCGTCGATTTCTCCGCAAACGCCGAGAGGCTTTGTTTAGGCAAGTCTTGAAGGATAGCATCGTTTCAGCGAAGACTACAGAGAGTATCACGCTACGCACCACTGTCTCAGAAGAAGTTAAGACAGGCCTTCAGGGTCTCCTGACGATCGAAGAGAAGGATCCAAGACATACGCTCACAATCATCAGATCAAAGAGTAGGAGCTACTGGAGCAAAGTCCATCAAGAGGTGCATCATAATAGCCTTGAACTCAACCAGCTGTACACGTTGAGGGACATCGAAAGGACGCTATTCTTTTGGGCAAACCATCAACATGTCATGTCATACGGAGAAATAGCCTATGAGCTATGTCTACCGCTCGGGGTACTCTCCTCATGGATTTTACGGTATGTAGAGCGGATCTGATGGATTGTACAAATGTACCTAAGTATGCGAGCGTCCCCTAAAGGGCGCTCAAGAGCTTGCGAATGTTTCACTGTGTAAATCTGATTCTCTTCCAAAGCCTGCCACCCGACATGCCGTGCCACCACTCTAAGCCCACGTTACCCCATGCATTAAGGATTTTGGAAGACCATCACCATTTTCCTACCTCCACTGTTGACCTATAGACGACGAGCTCTTCCGCCCCATGCTGGATACCCTGCGAGACAGAAGGCCTGATAGGCGTGCCGAAGTTGCTAATATGTGACACCACAAACGGCTCCCCCTGACAGAGAGCCTGCTGAAGCGGCATAGCTAACTAACAACTAGCGGGTTGTATGTGGCGTCCCCTACGGGACAGAAAGCCTGATGGGCGTGTTGCGGCACAGTTAACTAATACTGTTTCCGCACCATCCCCCGCGGGATTGGAAACCTTACGGGTGCGTAAGCGTACCCTGCAAAGTTTGCAGATTACACACAGCGTCCCCTGCGGGACAAAAAGCCGGGCGTGTTGAGAATGCGGCACAGTTGACTAATACTGTTCTGTACCGTCCCCTGCGGGATTGAAAACCTTATGGGCGTGCAAACCGTGCGGGACACATGTGCGCAAGGCGGATCCAACAAGCCGGGACAAACAGCCTGGGCGGCTAATCAGCACCAAATTCAGCATACCTTACGGGATAAAGAACCCGACAAGGGCCTTGAGCGAGAAATCAGTATGCCGTACGGGATGTATGTGCGCAGGGCCTAATCTTGCTTCAGGACTACCAACAACAAGACCTAGCATACCTTGCGGGACAAAGAACCCGATAAGCGCCTTGAGCGCGAAATCAGTATGCCGTACGGTATTTATGTGCGCAGGGCCTAATCCTGCTTCAGGACTACCAACAACAAGACCGAGCATACCTTACGGGGCAGAGGGATAAGCGCCTTGAATTAGTATGCCTTACGGGATCGTATGCGCGATCCTGCTTCGGGTAACCTGCGGTGTTGTGTAGATTTTAGACGAGCGGGGCGCCATGCCCGTAAAAGTGCCGGCAGGAAATGCAGCTCTGATCAGCGTTTCGGTACGCGGCATGCAGGCACCGTAAGACGGCACAGCGCAGGACATAGGGGATATGGCGTAAACATCACGAGCCTCATCCAATGCCAAGATCCACATGTGTGCGTGAGGTTCTAGAAAGCACCTGTTCATCAAGAAAGACGTATTCGGTTCTCATAAGGGGTTGTTCAGATTGGTTCAGCTATTATACAATTGAATAAGCGCAGAAGCACACTGCATAGCATGCATCATCTTTTCCTTCTTCCTCACTGTGTCTGAAAGCTGTGCAATCGTCTTATCCTTGCCTTGAATATCAGCCAATAGGGTATCGATAGTGTTGCTGAGGTTGGCTGCATTCGCCTCTAGTTGAGCCGCTCTGCGTTCAAGTTTCGTATGAGCTAGCATTGTTTTTTTCCTCTCACGCCGCATGATCGCGCGATATATCTGGAAAGTGACGATGCTTCGCGTATGCTTGTCCTCCATAGTGGCTGCAGCCTTTCGTTGTTGTGTGATTTGGGTCGAGAGGGTGCGCAAACAAGCTGCGAGTGCGTTGCAGCTCTCGCACCAGCCGAGCTTGCAGTCACATCAGCACACATCATCAGAGATGGCAGAAAAGTACGTACTTGGTCAGACTTCTCCATGTTATCCAGAGTCAGTTGTCAAAGATTGATGTGCTGTCGACGGTGGAGTTCACGACCACGGCCAACCTTTATATGCCAGCTTAGCGCCGAGCATTCACGAATGGTCTATTATTAGACTTATCTAAGGTATGTATTGACATGTGAAGATCTTTCTCCCTTCAACACTTCCAAAATCCTGGCTAAGAATTGCTAGGCTGGAAGACGCTACCTCTGAAATCGATCTCATGTGAACTCGATCTGATGACCTTCCTTGCGCGCTGCTCAAACATGGGACTTCCACAGACTACAAAAGTTAGCTCCAAAGGTTGCCAGATCTCCTAGTTCTTACCTGATACAAGCATGTTACCTGCTTCAGCACCCCACTCCTTCTCCAGGAACCAAGGCATATCAAGCTTGTCTACTAGTGACATGATTCTAGGCCCTTGAGGTCCATCTGTAACCGCTTTGCGGGTGGATGGGCTCGCAGACCGATCGGGAAGATAGCAAAAAATAGTGAGAATCTTTCTCTCTCGGTCCATGTCATGTAGAGAGAATAGGTATTCTTCTATCACACGCATCTGATCTGAATTCTGCTTAGCTGAGATGTGTAACTCGTTCAGCATGAGAATATACCTTGGGAGCCAACGACCCATACTAATGTTAGCCGTCGAACACGTGCAGTCTTCTGGTCGTAAGAACGAAGTAAGTACTGAGCTGCATACAAATGAGCTGCTATGCCGATGCCATCAGACATAAGTAAAATCTTGTCGTGTTTGGTGAAAGATTCAGCATCCAACCCACCGTAAGGGCCATCAATCAGAGCAGAAATCTCTGTGTTAGCATTCTTAAGTCTGCCCGTAAATCCTCGATGACCTTAGACCAGTAGTATTATTGTTGACGCCTGACCTTTCTCTTGTTCAGGAACCCAAGCTATCATGAATGGATGAGACTCCCAAAATCCGAGCCCAAACCTGCGAAGCCGAGGTAAAGAGAGGTAGATGAACTGCCCAGGTACTACGCCCCAAGGACGCTTCGTATTGAGTTCGATCGTTGAGATCTCTCCGGGCGTTATAGTCGCTCGAGTGGTTGGACCAGACCCGAAATTGCGATAGATGAAATGCAAAAGCCAAGTCGTCTTTTGCAACACGAATATCGAGGCTGCGGTAGAGATGCACACAAGCATATAAGTGTTAAGAACGCGTACATGAAGCAAGAGCAGGACTATAATCCCGACTGCAAGAGTCGAATGTGTTTTAGCGAAGAGCTCGTGCATCCTACGCCGAACAAATACTATAGAGGTAGCTGCGATAGTGCTCGACACAATGAAGAGCTGCGTGTAGTGTTAGCTCAAACTCCGAAAACCAGCTTAGAAGAAAAACGGACCGAGAGATCGATGGGTTTTATAGCCGATCGTAACTGCGAGATCTCGAATACACCATGAATCAGTCCTTCAATTACGGTGATACGTCCGATCCACCGATGCATCAATTGCTGTTCAGTATGGAACAGCCGAAAAACCTTATCCAGCAGGATGTTAGACCTCCCACCAAGGTACAGTATGGCTAAGTTAGTAACGCTCAGCTTTGCTAAACGCAGCGATAGCTCGGTCCGAGTTTGGATGAATACAGTGGATCCGACAATGTTTGCAACGACGAGTAACAAAATGACGAATCCAGCAACGATTGTAACGTCGGAGCTACCATCAAGCCTACGAGTAACGACACTATACACCGCCCATTTTGTGAAAGTCGAGAAGACGCGCTTCCGGGCTTGCGTGGTGAGATACTGCGATAGCCTCCAACCAAGTAGAAGTCCTACCGCCGAGCCGTACGCGATCAGGTACACGATAATGACTTGCATTGTTGTTTGGGTACCTTTCTTGGCCTGGTAGAGTAATGCCTTCTGTCTCAAGGCTGATAGCTTTATGTGATGTAAGAATGCGAAAGACAAGATTACGGATACTGGATAGAGACACCGGGTTTACCGAGCCTGGGAACAGCACCTGGTATAGCGACGTTCTCGACAGCAGGCGTTCCGTTCTACGTGCCCTTTTCCGGCTTCACCACAACGGTTTGGTGGGTATAAGCCACACATTAGCCGCTAACCCTTGGTACGTTGTTATCTCGATGATGACAAGTATAGCCGCTGGTTGTGCCACTAGCGCGTTTCAATCTGCTGTCTGCGCCTCTCTGCGAATAACCAAAACTGTGCCCCGTAAACGCGCTGTAGTCAGGTGATTCACGCCCCAACACCTTATCTACGCGATGGTCAAGACAGTAATCAGCACTCAGAAACCTCCACATATCGCTTGTCCAGAACCTCCAGTAATCCGAATCCAAAATCTGTCGACCACTAAAGCAAGATGCCACGCGCACCGCCCCAGAATCTCTCAAGATCATTCAATACTCGGTGTACAGGCATCTTCAAAAAGGCAGCAGAGCTCCACCAGATCGATGACAGAATCCGTATCTCCATTGTTGTGGAAAAACCTGGGATCACACCTCTTGTCTTTACCACCGAAGAAAGAGGACAAAACTGGCCACCGTTTGTCGAAGACTATGTATGTCCACAATTAGGGTTCGAAAAACCACACTAACTGTATCAGGTCAAGAGACAGCATCCATTCATCAAAAGGCCAGCCCACTATCAAAGTCTCGTAGATGGTCTCTCCCGCGGCCACGTACAGATCGTCAGCAACGCGACTTCCTCCTCACCTCCACCTTACATACACGATTATACTGCCGATAGTAGAGATGGAGTTACAGCAGGGCATGTGGGATCGATGGATACGCGGGACACGATGACGGGTCAGCCGCTGGGTGAAGTGTGGTCACTCCCCACGACCCCGCCTCGACCTATACCATGTCGAACATCCACATCTAGCCCGTTGCCCAGAAACATAATACTTCCGTCGAAGATGAACTTAGGGGTAGAACAGTAGTGCTGTGTGGAAAGTGCGCCAGAAAGCTCCATTCATGACATACATGCCCATCGCACAGCCAAATCTACTTTGTAAGTACGGCCGAAGCGCACACCCTGCGTGTGGAGGATGAGAGCACGAGATTCAACAATGTATGTTAATCAAATATTACAACACCTCTCTACTGATATGATGGACCTGCTGGTGATAAGACGCATGAACAACACTGTAACTGTACCGTACGGCCCGGAAGGAGGGTTTTGGTCACGTAGATGTCGCTATATCAAAGTCAAACAGCGCACAGACACTGCGTTAGCTTATTAGCACTGCACAGACACTTTGTTAACATAATTACAACAATATTTTGGTGCAATATAGCGACTTCTACGTGACCAAAACCCCCCTCCGCGCGCTATGGTATTGTATCGCCAGACACTTGACTTCACTATATGCAGCTGTATGCAAAACGACGCTCTATTGAAATAACTCACAAGAGTAATGCAGTGATCTTGGATTGGGCAACCACTGTCACGGTACGTCATGACGCCATGGCTAGGGTTTAGCTTTGTTCTTGCTCCGATGTTGATGGCGGAGCGGCAATAAGACGCTGTTGCGATTTTTTTGTCTTAGCTATTTTTCTCGCGTAGCCGTCAGTCGTCGTTGTCTCGTTGTTGAAGGCTGGCATCCGTTTCCTGGCCATCGTGGATGTCTTCTCTAGAGCTTGACTAGTAGCCTGCTGGATGGTAATAGTCGATGGGTACGACAGTGAAGATGGCGCAGCCTTGTTCAAAGTGGAATTCCAGTTCTCTATGCCCTTCTCAGTCCCAATAGCTAACGTCTGACAAGTCTCGATTGTTCCAAAAAGAAATTCAGGATCTGTGTTGACGATACGTTTCCCCAGAACTGTTGCTACGTGGTACTCTTTACCCTCGGCAATTGATGCAGCTTGGTGCAATGCATCACTTATTCGGGATACAGCTTCCCCACGGCTTGAGCTGATATCGAAGCTATACCCCTTCAAGACTTGTTCGGAAGTATGATCCACGACGAAAATCTCATAACCTTTGCCGGTTCTCTCTTTCCAATCGGATAGTGGTGGAACATCCAATACTTCTTCGTCACTATCTTCGAGCACTGGCATCGTCGTAGACTCTATTGCAAGAGGCTCTGGTAACTCGACTATACGTGGAATAATCTGTGTTGCAGAGTTCTTTGAAGCCTCGAGTTCTCGTCTAAGCTGAGCGCACTTCAAGCGAAGGTTACTGCTCTCAGCGCGCTCCGTTTCTAATTCGTGCATTGCTACCCATGTTCCTTGGTTGAAGCGGTCCAGTTCATCCTTAACTCGCCGATATTCTGACGAACATCGCTGTAATTGGCCTTTGAGATCTTCATTCTCGTTCCGTAGACGTTCTACTCGTGTATCGTACTGAGCGGAGATGTCATGATACTCACGTTCGAGTTTCGCGTAACGCGATTGCAATTCAGCATACTTATCTAGTTCTGGTAAGCTTACTGGGGGTTCAAGGTCCATAGGATCCTCATCAAACACTTGAGCATTTGTGGTTGATCCAAAGTCAGCTTGCTAGTAATACGTCAGCGAAAACCTTTGCCGTAGTTGGGATTCACTACCTGAAGGCTCATAGAGATAAACATGCAGGAAAACAAATCACGGCGCATTAGTCTCAAATCTGCGTTCTCGCATGGTGGACCGCTGTAGAGCTGCGGAAAGAACATGATTCGTTTCTCTTCCGCAAAGTCGTGCTCGAAAGGACGACCATTTCTCCGGTCGAGATTAAGACGCGTGCTTCCTCTGGTAGATTCGGGTATGTCATAACTTTCCTCTGATTCGACCGCTGTCACAACGCGCTGAATGTGGTCATCTGAGAAGTTAGAGCACATTGGCTTCGCCTTCCGAAGATAATCTATAGCAAGCTGTGCATGTTGGTATTTCTGCTTTGTCGTGATCTGTTGCGCATGGGATATCCGAAAGCCTCGAGACAAGGCGAACCTCGCCAGATGTTGCCAGACCACGGGATTAGGTCCCTTCACAAGAGGCTTTGACTCTCCAGTTTCCTTTCTGGGTGTAGACGCTGTTAAACCATCAAAGTGACGGCTGCAGAATGCCCACAGCTCCGTATATGCAACCATCATTGCGTCTTGTTGGCTGAGCGCAATCCGAATCTCGACATCCTCAGTCTCGTTTAATTGAACCATGTTCTTGTTCGGACCGAAGAAGAGACCGGTGAGACTGGAGCGTATGGTACTTTTCATCTGTTCGCCCAGTAATTGTCTGAGCGCTTCGCAAAGAGGCTCCAGGTACTTCAGCGTTTCGAAAAAGGTTCTTAATGAAGGAATGACGCCGGGAAAGGTACAGACATTTTCCAATAGAGCTTTGCGTATGCTGCGATCTTGTTGAGAGGAGAATATGTCCCCGCGTTCCATGAGATTAATTACTAAGTTCCTATCGATATCCGAATGTCTAGGAGCTAGAAGTTCAAGATTCTGAACAGTGACGGCATCGATGGTGGATGGAGGCAACATTGTGTTACCGCAGCGCAGAATCGTGTTCCAAGATCTTGCTATATGATTTAGATATAACGTCATTTCCTGTCTCTGTCAGCGAAATTCTTGACCATGCCTGGAACAGTGCATACTTCATCGCACTTCAGCCCTAAGAGTCTATGAAGCGCCCCCAATTGCAAACTAGACCACAGGCCTGGCATATCAATCAATGCATCAAAGCCAGCAGCAAGTGAACGGCGTTTGAGAAGTTGTCGCAGATCCTTGGGTTTAGACTTTTCCAGGTGTGACCACCACCGTTTTTCGGCCTCTTGATCGTTTTCCCGATGGTATAGCCTTATCTTACGGAAGATCTCCCCATCTGAAGGCCTTTTCTCGCTGGAGTATGACTCTATGATACGAACTAGTACCGGTTCGGGGGTTTCTGCCTTGGGGTTACCTAGGTATCACCAGCGAAGATTGAGTGGCGCGTGACTGACCATAGGAAAATAACCTTACAATCCACCACTTATCATTCTCGTTCAAATATCGTCGTGCTGCCTCAATACGGTGCATACCAGAAAGACACTGAACATGCTCCATCTCCAATGCAGGTGCATCTTGTGGCCATTGGAGATTGCGCATGTCATCCAAGGACATGCCTTGAGTGGATAACGCCGCTACCAGGTCACTATCTTTAACGATCGCATTGATCACATTCTCCTCTTGCAGTCGTTCGCAACCGACTTGTTCGTATCTATTTTCCAGGCGTTTGACATTCTCATAAGAGATTTCCCGATGCTTTTCCCGCACGATCTTGTGATCGTAGTTCAATGCTTGCAGCGGCAAGCGGGCAATTCCTCGGTAGCATAATAATTTTTTTGCAGCAAAGTCTTCATCAGGCAATTCCATCCTGACGCATGATCTAATGTTACTAGACTCCATCAAACTTAAGAAGACTCTGTATCTGCACATGCACCAGAAAGCAGCGTCGCGAGTTCGTAGTGGGCATGACAGTCACCCGCCTCGGTTTGCGCGTTCGCAGGAGACACGACCCCGGTCCCTAAAAAACGGTTAATTGGCAACAGCCTGCCCGACAGCATAAAATCTACGCCAGATCAGACAGTTTCTCAACATCGCACGATATGACTTCTTTTCCCTGGATAACCTTCGAAACATCCCGTAGTGGAAATATCGTGACACACTATGAGCCTGAACTCAGACCGGCACTGTCCGAATCTCAAGCTGACAATGTCGAGAGAAACTACCGCCCATCCTTTGTGACCTTCGTAGGACGGAGATCTAAGGCGATCCTTCTCGATAGACTCCTGGGACGTGATCTCGCAGTGCCTGTGCACAAAGAAGTATACCTTTGGTCGCTACCTCGGCAAAACGGATCCCCGCCGTGTGTCATAATTGACTGTGGCATGCAGAATTCTCAATCACAACCTCCTAATCCGTCTGCTGCTAGAAGCGCGACACCTGCAACGTCTTGGTCCCTACCAGAGATCCGAAACGTGAGTGCGACACTATGCGCGCGGGTTTTCTCTCCCTTTTCCAGTGTGATCTGCTGTTTTGTCAGTGATCTAGGAGGCCCAAAGGCTATCGCAAACTAGCTAGCTGACTTTGCGGACGCTGCGACGGCACGAGATCTGCCGACAGTGCCCCGCATCTTGTTGGTTGTAGAGACGACATCAGATACATTCGACGAAAGCATTGCGACCAGCAAGGCTATCGCGCATCTCCAGCAGGCTTCGCACACAAACGACTGTGTCCATGAGAACCAGCTTGATCATCTGAACATTGGCGAGATCGAGGTGCTTGGATTGCAGTCGTATAAGTCGACTGCAGCACGTGCACGGGCTTTAAAGAGGCGCTTACTAGCAATGTCTGAAAAGTCGATGAAAGAACGCGCTGGCAAACTTACACAATTCAATCACACTCATGTTCAAGCTCTCACAAAGCGAGCCTTGGGTCATATCAGCACTAAAATTGACGAGCCATTTCAACTCGCCAACGCTTCGCGATCAAAAGGTTTCACGACAAGTCTTCTAGAAGCCTGTCTCTCGGACTTTTTCTTACAGTTGCCTTCCCAGGCCTGGCTGTGGCACTTCGCTGCACCGCTTGTAGCTTCAGCCCTGCTGCTCGCCAGCTACCCACCGGGCGCCCATAGTAAGATCAGACTTGCTTAGTTTTACGTTAGTTAATAGAGCATAGACTTCGCGCCTGATTACCTTTTCGACGCGCTATACGCTACGCCATGCAAAGCAGCCATCGCTACGTATACAATGTTTGAGGATATTCAGCACAAGTTCATATCGGCGGTGCTTCAAGAGTTCAAGAATGTCTTCGAGATCTACATCAGCAACACATCGTCTGCGAGCGACATTCACCGTGAAACCCTTAGGACTAACCATACCCACATGGCAAGCCTCAAGAGCCACCGAACGTGCTTTTCATGCTTCTTGCGCATGCCTGAGAAGGTCCTCACATGTGATCATGCCTTATGCGATCCATGCATTCGGATCTTTGGAACTCGTTGCCGCTCCAAAAGGAATACCTTCGAAATCATAGATTGCATCTTGTGTGGAGTCAACTTCATGAGTCACAAGTTCCGTTTTGTGCCTCCAACAGCGGGCATACGTATGCTGAGCATAGATGGAGGCGGCGTTCGGGGCGTCATTCCCCTTGTGTTTCTCCAGCAGCTCGACCGCACACTTGCGCCGCTAGGCTGCGCCATCAAAGATCACTTTGATTTCGTATGCGGTACCTCAGCTGGTAAGAATTCCAAGGGTACTCCGTCGATGTAACTGACTATCGCAGGCGGTCTTGTTGCTATAGGCATGTTCTTGTTACAATGGGACGCAACGGAGTCCATACAGCGATACGAGCAAGTAGCTGCAAAAACATTTAGCAGGCGAAAAGCATTAATATCAAGGGCTCTTCAGCTCATCGTTGCATATGTTGAGGACGGTCAGTACAGTCTGGATGCTGTGCAAGAAGCGTTTAGGAAGACGTTCAACTCTAATTTGCAGATGTTCAACCCGCTACGGAATGACACCAAGGTTGCCGTCACCACTACTGCAGTTGATGATTCACTTCCATGGCTGTTCACCAACTACAATGGGGGAAAACGACCTAGGAGTGTTGGTAAGTATATGGTCTCCTCCTAGCAAGTGGTTATTTATCAGCAGTAGGGTACGATGTCGTTCGCGCCGAGAAGGCAAAGAACGATATTACTGTGAGCGATGCGTGAGCTGGACCTCTCCTCATTACATACCAGGACCTAACAAATCTAGGGCATGTTGTACATCGGCCGCGCCTTGGTTCTTCAAACCACAAGCTGTAAGCAGCCTGGGCACCTACCAAGATGGGGGTTTGCAACATAACAACCCAGCCAGCATAGCTCAATGGGAAAGCCGTTTCCTTTAGCCGCATAAAGACAATCCGGACTTTGCTCTCTCACTTAGGACGGGGTTTACGGCGGAGCCGGCGAGCTTAGGACTTATCATCCCACGATTCTACACTCGCCTATTCAAAAGCTTCATGCGAAATTTGAACGGTGAAGACGCATGGATACGCTTTCGCAATTCTTTGGATCCGAAAACGCGTCCTCGGTACCACCGGCTGAACGTAAAATTCACCGGCCCCGAGCCTAGCTTAGATGACGCAAAGCAGATACCCAGTCTCAAAGCCGCAGTCATACGACAACTCGAGGAGGACAAGGCGACTCTAACTCCAGTGGTGGATTCAATGCTAGCTTCCATGTTCTACTTCGAGTTGGATGCTTTGCCCATCCCCGACGGAAATGGTTATCTTTGCCTGGGATACGTACATTGTCGTCTCGATCTCCCAGTCGGAGGTCTCAGATATTTATACGATCGGCTACTCGAGACCTCGTCATGGTTTCTTGTCCAAGGTAGTCCTATTCAGTGCGTCCAGTTCATACCGAAAGGACCTCCACCCTTCAAAAGACGAATAAATTTTCGAGTGGAAAGTATGGACGAAGTGATTGCGTTTTCTCTAGGAGGAATCACTAGTACAACTACTCTTATAAGTGGCTTTCCGACAAGACTAGAGAAACTGATTGAGGACCAAAGTCTTGTCAGGCCTTTTGGTACCCTTAATCATGTAGTATCGGAAAAACCACTACCTGCCACTCCTGTGAAACGTCCCAGTGTCATTGAGACTTCTGAACGCGTTCATGACGCAAAAAGGCCGCGCGTCAAGACAGGATTCTTCTGATTAGCTATGTAGTATCTGAGATGAAGACTAGTGTCATCCATGAATAGCTCAGCTCGTCACAGATATTCTTTATTGGCCGCAACATACGGGGGGCGCAATGAGATTATGTATTCATACAACGTGCTATATACCATGGCTAAGCTGATATTCTTTACATCTACATACTTCTCATTCAAGAGCCTCTTTGCGTGAATGAAGGAATGTGATAATGTCGATCCACTCGTGCCGGGACGCACGGTGTAACAGGGCGCTTTTTCTTTTAGACCCTCAGGTAGTTCCTAGTGTTCTTGAATACAGATAAGTAGGATATGCATCTACTTTGTAAGGTGCGTCCCTGAGTAAGGAGACACACTATGTTGCGAGACAGGTTGGCGATTCGGAGCTTCGGCGTCTCCTATCTATAGGCCTATAAAACTGCTATTAATCTACTATAATTGTATAGCTATTGCTCTTCAAGCACGTCAGCGTCCGATATAGATCGCTGCTATGTTAGCTGTAATATCGATCGTTTCGTCACTGTCGTTAATTAACTCGTTAGCGATACCCCTCTGTTTATCAGTAACGCTTAGGACCGCTAAAGCGTTCGGAGGGTTGCGCAGAGAGCGCGACGTAGAAAGATTGACTTCCTAGGCTCGTTAGATCGCTCTAATGTGAGAGCGAGCATGCCGGCAGCCCCGTAGCGCGAAGCAGGAGATCTCAGGGAACGAGCCCAAGCTAGCGGGATACGCTAACATCGCTTAGCATGCATGAGCCTGCATTAGCGTTCTCATCGCCTACTGTAACTTATCGTAAAGAATACAGCGCTATGCCAGTTGCGTATGCCTCTCAAAATAGGCCTAGCGGATGTGCATGAGGGTGCCCTGGCCTTTGCTTTAGTTCGAGGTTGCGATTGGGTAAGCGATGGCTGTGTGAACATGGCTTTTAGCATAATGCACATCCATAGTATTTCGTTGTCCGCGTTAGAGTTGCTTGCTGGCGTTAGACAAATGCGTTGCTTAAGATGTTCTGGATTGTTAACGCTATTGTCGCTGCGTTGCGTTCCGAGCCCTACGATAGTTAGCGGCGCAAATTCTCTGTAGCCAGTGTGTCCTTGCACGAAATAGCACGCGATACACAGACATCCCAACATCCTCTTACAGGAAACAACGATCTATAACTCGCGCTTTCTACACTATTAGACCGCGTCTTTAGGCAATGACTGCTTCTCGGTTTGCAGCACGGTGGCTATCGCGCGATCATGCGCTGTCAGCCTTGTCCAGCCAGCCTCACGTCACGGCGCAGGCGGGCTGCGCCTCCTGCCCTGGGTGTAGGACACGCAGCCTGCCCCAACAAGACAGTCTTCCTCACCTCTACCTTGGCAAATCGTCACTCAGCATTCGAAACAACCCGATAGCTACGATCTCCACGCCCTACGCGAGCCAGCCGCCGTGCGCCGTCGATTCCGTCAGCCTGCTTTAAGGCTCCAAGACTTCCTCCCACCGCTCGCGCATACGGACAAACACACAGCCCAATGCGACTGCTATACACTACAGGCGATAGGAGACTTGGGTGGACTGGGGACCTGATCGGAGACAAGATTCCCCCATACGCGATCCTGTCGCACACTTGGAAGGAGGGGCAGGAGGTGACATTTGCCGATCTGAAAGATCTAGACGATGCAGTAGACGTCGACACACAATGCAAGGAAGGATATCGGAAGATTCGCTTCTGCGCGCAACAGGCTAAACGGGATGGTCTGGACTACTTCTGGGTCGACACCTGCTGCATCGACAAGGCAAACAACACGGAACTGTCGAGAGCGATCAACTCTATGTTCCGATGGTACCAGAATGCCAAAAGATGTTATGTCTTCCTTTCGGACGTCGCGAACGACACTTTAGAAATCGATAGCAAGTCGGCGTTGAAGCAGAGCAGGTGGTTTAAGCGGGGCTGGACGCTTCAGGAGCTCCTCGCTCCTCGCTCTGTTGAGTTCTTCTCTGAAGAGGGAGAGCGGCTAGGGGACAAGGAGTCGCTTCAGCACCTTATACACGAGGTTACAGACATACCTATCGAGGCTCTGTCCGGAAGCGACTTGTCCGAGTTCGACGTTGCTGAACGTTTCTCGTGGGCAGCGAATCGACAGACAACAGAGGAAGAAGATGGAGCGTATTGTCTGTTCGGCATATTTGGCGTCCACCTACCGCTGATCTATGGCGAAGGCAAAGACAACGCCCTTGAACGGCTGAGAAGCGCGGCTATTCTGAGACATAAGGGCCGCAGTCAAGACCAAGAAGAGAAGCTTGGCAAGATACGCAGCTGGCTTTCGGCGCCTGACCCGTCTACCAACTACCACAAAGCGCACAAGCAGCGGCAGGCTGAGACTGGGCTCTGGCTGCTAGAGGGCGAGCAGTTCACGAGATGGAAAGAGCGTGCAGCATCGCGACTGTGGCTGTACGGGATCCCAGGATGTGGAAAGACGATCCTAAGCTCTACCATCATCGAGCATCTGCTGCAGTACTGCCATGATGACACTAGCATGGTGATGGCGTACTTCTATTTCGACTTCAATGACACACAGAAACAGGATCCAGAGCTCATGCTGCGCTCGCTGCTATGCCAGCTCCTCCAAAGTTCGGTCAGGATACTAAAGGGCGTTGATGCGTTGTTCTCATCTTGCGAGAACGGAAAACGACAGCCGCCATTGCATATGCTTCTAGAAGTGACACGGCAGGCGATGCAAGAATTCACCCAGGTCTACGTTATTCTCGACGCACTTGATGAATGTACACAGCGCTCAGAGCTGATGGACATGCTCGAAACGGTGGCTAGATGGCAGCTCAACAACCTACATCTGCTGATGACTAGCCGGAAAGAGCGAGATATCGAGACATGCTTGGAGAGTTACGTTAGGGAAGAGGACACTGTGTGTCTCCAGAGGGACGTAGTGGATCAGGATATACAACGATACGTTCAACAAAGGCTGCGTGACAAGAAGAGCTTGGCAAAATGGACCAAGGACGCTGCGATTAGCCAAGAGGTCGAGGATGCACTAATGCGAGGGGCTCACGGGATGTACGTGTTCAACCAGTTCTTTACAAAGCCAAAGCTAACAATCGTACAGGTTCCGATGGGCTGTATGCCAGCTGGACACGTTGGCAAAGTGTCGCAACCTAGTGATGCTGCGCAATTCACTCGCCACTTTACCGCAAACGCTAGACCAGACATACGACCGCATCCTTACCGCCATAAGTAAAGAGGACTGCGTATACGCGATGCGCATCCTACAGTGGCTAACGTTCTCTGCCCGGCCGCTTTCTGTTACAGAAGTTGCTGAAGTTGTCGCTATCGATGTTGCGCGCGATGTAGCGTTCAACCGCGATGAAGTGCTAGTAGACCCGCTAGAGGCGCTGGACATCTGCTCTAGTCTAGTCACTATTATGAAGAACGAAGAGGACGGAAGGCTAGGCCCTACCCAACAAATCATCGCTCTAGCACACTACTCGGTGCAGGAGTACCTCGTTTCGGACAGAATCAGACAAGGGTCAGCAAAGCAGTACAGCATGCAAGAGGCCGCATGTCAGAGTGCAATAACGAGAGGTTCTTTAAAGTACCTAATGCAGCTCCAGCAACCATTAGAAGAAGAGACACTACAGGTGTCTGCACTTGCGAGGTACTCAGCAGAGTTCTGGAGCAGCCACCTTCGAAAGACAGGTGACGAGGGAGAACAAGCCAGTCAGCTGGCGGTGAGTTTAATGGCCAGGGAAGAGCCTGCATATCTCAACTGGCTGCGGTTGCATGATCCAGACCGTCCTTGGAAGGAGCTAAATCTGGAAAAAAGCGACGATAACATGCCTATGCCGCTTTACTACGCCGCATTGTTAGGCTTTAGCACGGTTACAAGACTGCTGCTCAACGCGGGCGCTGAGGTCAACGCGCAGGGTGGAGAGTGCGGCAACGCACTACAGGCAGCTTCATACGGAGGCCACGAGCAGGTAGTCAAGACGCTGCTCTACAAGGGCGCCGACGTCAACGCGCAGGGTGGACGCTTTGGCAACGCACTATACGCAGCTTCAGAAGGAGGCTACGAGCAGGTAGTCAAGACTCTGCTCGACGCAGGCGCCAACGTCAACGCTCAGGGTGGACGCTTTGGCAACGCACTATACGCAGCTTCAGAAGGAGGCCACGAGCAGGTAGTCAAGATGCTGCTCGACGCAGGCGCCAACGTTAACGCTCAGGGTGGACGCTTTGGCAACGCACTATACGCAGCTTCATGGGGAGGCCACGAACAGGTAGTCAAGACGCTGCTCAACGCAGGCGCCAACGTCAACGCGCAGGGTGGACGCTTTGGCAACGCACTATACGCAGCTTCAGAAGGAGGCTACGAGCAGGTAGTCAAGACTCTGCTCGACGCAGGCGCCAACGTCAACGCTCAGGGTGGACGCTTTGGCAACGCACTATACGCAGCTTCAGAAGGAGGCCACGAGCAGGTAGTCAAGATGCTGCTCGACGCAGGCGCCAACGTTAACGCTCAGGGTGGACGCTTTGGCAACGCACTATACGCAGCTTCATGGGGAGGCCACGAACAGGTAGTCAAGACGCTGCTCAACGCAGGCGCCAACGTCAACGCGCAGGGTGGAGTCTACGGCAACGCACTATACGCAGCTTCAGAAGGAGGCCACGAGCAGGTAGTTAAGATGCTGCTCAACGCAGGCGCCAACGTTAACGCGCAGGGTGGAGTCTACGGCAACGCACTATACGCAGCTTCATGGGGAGGCCATGAGCAGGTAGTCGAGACGCTGCTCGACGCGGGTACGCATTAATATCAAGAGGACAACCTTGTTTATGTCTTCTACTAATTGTGTTAGGACGACGGCGGCAGTTAGGGACAGTATGCAGTAAGCAAGTTAACTCAGCCTAGGGAGAAACATAGTGCACAGGAGAACAGAACTATGCAAGTGTTTCTACATGCTTCTATAAAGGTAGCAGCACGCGGCACATCTATTTTGAGACGCTATCGAGTAGGTATAGCGCTGTATTCTTTACTATAGGTTACAGCACGTGACAAGTACACTAATGCATGCTAAGCGACGTTAGCGTAACCCGCTAGCTCGGGCGCGTTCCCTGAGATCTCCTGCTTAGCACTACGGGCCTGCCAGCATGCTCGCTCTCACGCCGGAATCATCTTACGAGCCTAGGAAGTCAGTCTTCCTACGTCGCACTCTCTGCGCAACCTACCGAGCGCTTTAGTAGTCCTAAACGTCACTAACGGACAGGGGGGTATCGCTAACGAGTTGATTAACAACGGCAACGAAACGATTGATAGCACGGCTAACGTAGGAGCGATTTATATCGGATGCTAACGTGCTTAAAGAGCAACAGCTATACAATTACAGTAGATCAATGGCGGCTTTACAAGCCCGCAAATGGGAGACGCCGAAGCTCCGAATCGCCAACCTATCTCGCGACATAGTGTGTCTCCTCACTCAGGGACGCACCTTAGCTCTTGTTCCCCTAAGTTAGTACATCAATCTCCGACGCCGAAAAACACGCCGTTGACTGTGCTGTCGCTCGTTCTGCCAACGCTGTGCCCGACTCTCCTCTAACACTCCCCTGTTTATTCGGGACAATACTAATCTGTAAAAGGCTCGGTGGGCTAGGAAGGAAGCTAACATAGCAAAGATTAAGATTGCAGCCCTAAAAGGCCGACTTGGAGTAATAAGGATACATCCCGGTAGTTTCTCCGCGTAGACGGCAATATCGTTAGAACGCGCTGAACAGACCGTGCGTCTCTAGTAGCTCTTGGCATGCAGTAGTATATAGTAGCGTGCTGAGATATCTACGCGCTCGTCCCGCGTGCTGTGGCTGAGAACTACAGCTTTGAGCACCCCGCCCGGGAAGCTCTTATTCCCGATTTTGCAGGCATCTCTTGGTCCAGTCGTGCAACAAGAAAGTATCTTTATATCTACACGACCTATATTCCTACGCACTTTTCCTCGTTAACATAAGTGTTGCGAGAAGCTACGATGCCAGTCTAAGTAGAACTTTTCTTCCGCTAGCACCTGCCTATGTGCGCAGTAGTCCAGCGCAAGTTGTAAAGCGGCGCGGCGCAGGATACTTAATATGCCTGGCATCCGCTCAGCCTGGTCGCATGCACTGCCTCCACAGGCAGCCTTCACAGCAGCCCAGCGTAAGCTTCCTCTGACTGCCTCGCTCTGTCGCGACTCTGCTCTTCTACTCTCGACATCATCAAAGTCGTTCGAGCCTCGCCTTTCCTAAGCTAAGCCAAAACTGCAAGCGCCATGCGGCTTCTCCACTATAATGCGCTGGGAAGACTTGTCTTAACAGACTTCCACGGCAAAACGATCCCACCCTACGCCATCCTGTCGCACAGATGGGGCGAGTCTGAGATCCTTATCGAAGACATATCGAACAAAACCTATAAGGAGAAGGAAGAAGGCTATCGAAAGCTCCAGTTTTGCGCTGAACGAGCGGCGCAGGACGAGCTGCAATACTTCTGGATCGACACATGCTGCATCGACAGATGGAATAACAATGAGCGCTCGAAGGCGATTAACTCGATGTTCCAGTGGTACAAGAGCGCGGCGCGGTGCTACGTCTTCTTGCCAGACGTGTCAGTGTTGACTGCAACAGGGCCGGTCCAACGCAGCGACTGGGAGGCATTATTCCGTGCAAGCGCATGGTTCACTCGAGGATGGACGCTTTAAGAGCTGATCGCGCCTGTGGCAGTCGATTTCTTCTCATGCGAAGGACAGCGCATAGGCGATAAAGCATCGCTCAACCAGCTATTGCACGACATCACCGGCATTCCGCTCGCGGCACTGCGCAACTGTCCTCTGAACGAGTTCACTACATCTGAGCGAAGGCGATGGGCCGAAAGTCGCAGAACAACGGAAGAGGAAGACATTGTATACTGTCTGCTTGGGATTCTTGGCGTCTCGATGCCTATCGTGTATAACGAAGGACGAGAGAGTGCACAAAGCAGACTGCAGGCTGAAATAGAAGGAGCTGGTTATGCACCGTCGATCATTCCGTTCTCACAAAACCCTCGCTTCGTAGGCCAAGAATCGCAGCTCGCTGAGCTAGAAGCAAAGCTCTTTAGCAACGAACAAACCACTACCACGCTAGCGATCGTTGGACCAGGAGGAATAGGCAAGTCGCAGCTCGCGCTCGAGGTTGCACACAGAACAAGGCAGAACAACAAAAGCTGCTCAGTCTTTTGGATTAATGCAAGCGACAAAGATAGTCTCTACTAGTCCTATGCAAGTGTTGCGCAGAAGCTTAGCGTTCTAGGCTGGGACGACGACCAGGCCGACATGGAGCAGCTTATAAAACGCTGTGTAGTAGATTTTAGTGCGCGACAATGCTTGCTGATCTTCGACAACACAGAGCACACCGCTCTGCGATCTGGCGGCTCGTCCACGACAGAAGCCGCAGACTTAGCCGACTGTCTGCCGCAGTCTGAGCGATGTTCTGTCATCTTCACAACAACGAACACCAACACAGCTTAGGCGCTTGCTCCACAGAATATAATAGCGCTGCAAGAGCTAACACTAGACACTGCGCTGATAATGCTGCAAGTCCGCTTAGAGAGGCCACTCGCGAACACTGAGCAGCAAGAAGCCGAGCACGTGCTAAAAGCGCTATCGTATCTCCCTCTCGCAGTCGTGCAAGCAGCGGCCTGTATAAAGGCTAGCTGTATGACGGTGCAAGAGTATCGATCACGACTAGAGGAGCACATCAGATTCATCACCGAGCTCACCGGTGACTCATCTAAGAACGAGCTACAGGATCCTAGTGTGAAAGACCTGGTAGCTGCTTCGCTGTTTCTCTCCATAGACCAGATCAGCTGTGATAATACGTTTGCCACAGACAGTCTGTTTCTTGCTGCATGCGTAGACCGAAAAGACATCTCGATTGATCTTCTGGGGGCATCCTCAACGCAAGCAAGAGAAGATGCTATCAGGGTACTCGATAAGTATGCGCTCGTCACTAGGCGACCTGCTGAGTCTGCGCTCGATGTTCATCGGCTAGTCCACCAAGCTATACGCAAGCGGCTGCAGGTGCAGGGACGGCTCCAAGAATGGACTAAACGCACTATCGAGCAGCTACTCTAAGTGTTTCCAGACAATGATTATAGTAACAGAAGCAAGTGGAGACGACTGCTTCCACATGCCCAGTATGCTCTGTCGCATAGTCCGGCGGATGACAACGACGACGAAAGACTGCGCCTTGTATCAAAATGTGCTAGAGCTCTGTTAGGTGACGGACGGTATAAGGAAGCTGAAGAACTTTTAGTGGAAGTGATGCAGATAATGAAGAGAGTGCTTACCGACGAGCATCCTAACACGCTGATGAGCATGGCTAACCTAGCGGTGACGTACATAAACCAAGGGCGATGGAAGGAGGCCGAAGAGCTGGAGGTGCAAGTGATGCAGACGAGGAAGAGAGTGCTTACCGACGAGCATCCTGACACGCTGACCAGCATGGCCAACCTAGCGGCAACGTACAGTAACCAAGGGCGATGGAAGGAAGCTGAAGAGCTAGGGGTGCAAGTGCTGCAGACGATGAAGAGAGTGCTCAGCGACGAGCATCCTGACACGCTGACTAGTATGCACAATCTCGCGCTCACGCTGCAGTTACAAGCCTGTCACAAAGAGGCTCTTGAACTGATGCAGAGATGCTTCCAATCGCGCCAGCAGGTTCTGGGCGAGCAACATCATGATACACAGTCGTCGCTTAACACACTGAACATCTGGCGAGCGGAGTCTAGCAACAAGAACCGATGCTGTTGCCTTTGTATGTAATATAACTCCCAAAGCACGACGCCACAAGTTACGTAAGTTGTGTATAACTTCCAAAAGTATATAATTAGTAATGCAGCAGTGAGTTCTACTTACTCTGAAGGTTTTGTGAAGAGCTTCGATCCACTTCACGAAGCGATCTTTAGCGAAGCTACAACGGACCTATGTTAGAGATGACTATAAAGTAAAGCTAAGTTACCCGCAACGCGCGACGATTGCATGTCTTGAAGAACAGCTGCCTGCATATCGGGATTAAGAGCTGCCTGAGGCGAATTGCCGTTTTCAGCCACAGTGCGGCGCGCAGATCTCTCAGCACGCTACTGCAAGCTGCTGCATGCTAAGGGCTACTAAAGACGCATGGCCTGTTAGACGCAGTTTGACGAATTTACCATTTGCGCGGAGAAACTGCCGGGATGTATCCTTATCACTCTAAGTCGACTTTTCTAGACTGTAGCTTTAATCTCTACTATCTCAGCTTCGTTCCTAGCCCACCGGGCTCTCCTTAGATATAAGGTATTGAAAACTAAAAGGGAGTGTAAAAGGAGGGATAGGAGACGGCGTTGATGGAACGAGCGACAACACGGTCAACAACGCATTTTTTAGCGTCGGAGACTAACGCGCTGAGAGAACAAGAGCTGCAGAATAGATGCGCATTGCACTTGTCTGTATTCAAGGACACTGTAAGCAACTCGAGGGTCCGGAAGAGAAAGTGTCCTGTTACACCGTGCGTCCCGGCACGCGTGGATTGACATTATTTGTTTTGTCGCAATCCCGAAACGTCCATGGCCGCAGCGAGCATATGTCCCATTTTATCCAATCCCCTCACGGGAGTATATCCTTTGTGATGGATTCGAGTTCGGTCACGATGAAGCCATAGCGGGCAAGTTAGGACATCGTAGGCCTCTGCAGTTGTGGCCATCTCCTGCATCGAGGCTAGAAGGCATGCTACCTAGGTACAGCCGATAGAGAAGTGGTTGACGTTGTGACTGTTGACAGCGGTCGAGCTCGATCGCGCTATGACGCTCCATGGGGCCACGGAGCTCATGCGCTGAGGCTTCCAAAGTTTTTCGTTTTTGATTTCTCGAGGAAGTTGGCAGATGGTGCATAGATCCGCAACGAATCTCGCAAAGTTATCCCTAGACTAGACAGGTCAGCTTACTTTTAGCCTGGTATTGATGTAGTGCTTCTGTTCGGCATGCAGAGGCCAGAAAACGCGAAATCTCAGACCTAGAGAGAGCTTCGTGTACGCCATGGATCATCGGTGAGCGTAGCAACTCGGATGTTTGCCTCGTTGAACACTTCCGGGGAACTGGTCATGCAAAGCTTGCCTGTTGCCAAGCCTACCTAGGTGTCATCACGCCTCTGAAAGCATGCCGTTTCGAGGGTCCGGATGTCTCTTTTAAGTTAATGCAGTAATGACAAGGATCGCCTGGTGCCACTGAATGTCGAAAGACAGGGTGTAGCGATCGGTGATCGAGAGAGCCGTCCTTTGGCTGCTCGGTGACGAAGAGAACCAATCATCCTGGGGCCTAAGTGGCATCCCCCTCAGCTCCTTCATCCCCCTGCTCTTTTCCTCCAAGGTTTTAGTATTAGCACCAGTCCTTCACATTCGCAAACCATTGAATCAGCCATCGATGGCGACCCAAGTCACAACAACGATCTCCTTCGAAGAGTTTGTGCTTTATTGCTTGAAGACCGACTACAGCCTCTTTTGTCATACCATACCCATGCCACAAGCAGTGCAGCTCCTTGACGAAGAACTATGTCTTCGAAGAGATAGCTATGACGCTCAAAGTCTTGCCCGCGAAACTCACACGGTTATGTCAAAGCTTCCCGAATTCATTGCGAATACCGAGGATATGTGTGCAACATGGCCTGAGCTACGATTACAACGCGAGCTTCTAGTACAGGCCGCTACGAAAGTGTTGATTGTTTCGGTGCGTATAGCATCAGGTCAATCCAGACTTCCCCCCTTCCCACTGATCTTGCAACAGACAAATGCTTCGATGCCAGTATACATGTTATTTCTGTACACTGCGCTTGGTAACAGCTCCTCTGTCAGATTCGTGTCTTAGCTAACAGGAACAAGTGATATTCTCTTGCTCCAGCGAGCTCGGCCTCGCCTTCTACACAGTTGCAGATCTATACTGTTTTTCGCAATCGATCAAAGCATGGTCTAATGACTGGGAGTCCCTTCATGATGCGATCAATCCACCAGAGTACTTCGAGCTGAAGTTCCATCACAATGCACGAAACGCACGTCGGCTCGATGGGCTTGTGACACACAAGAAGACGTACAAACGCGTTTCTTCGCACTACCCAACCTGGCGCTCCTATTTTGGCTGTATCTACTTACGAAAGGTGAAAGGGTATGAGGTGCGCTCGTCTTCAGACCTCCAGGTCTCAATTAGCGTCTCGAAAAGCCTTGCCGCATCTCCACATGATGTCAAAGACGCCGGAGTGATCATCGATATAGGTGGCGGCGGCATGGTAAGAACACCTTAGTGTGAAGCGCGGGAAGTTTGCTAATCGAGAGCAGACAACAGGCTCACCGTGGGACCCAGCCTGGAAGTCACAAGCCGTGATAGACCTCATCGAAACACGACCGATCGTTTACATTACTTTTGACCGGCGTCGGTTGCCAGAATGCAATGGTGAAGACATACTCAATGATATCCATGACGCTATGGCATATCTGTTTGACCAGGACGGTATTGAGACGCTTGTCAAGGCTCATTATCCGAGCCTGGGTTGGTGCAGACACAAGCTTGTTCTCACAGGCGAAAGTGCTGGTGGTTTCCTGGCTCTCCATATCCATCTGAAATGGGGACAGCGCATATCGGGCGTATATCTACGATATCCCTTGCTCCACGAGTACCGCCGCGACTTCGGGCCATACATGGAGCGCGAAGTGGTTTTCAAGAAAGCTGCGATAAGCTTATTTCGTTTATTCAGTCTTTTGAACGTGCTTTACGACCTTCCGCCCGCTGTCGGACGGTTTCCTTCGGATGGAATGTGGCCAGCGTATAAGACGTCATGTTTCAAGGTATGGGGAAGGTTGTGGAATGCATCCTATCCTATGGACCTTCTGAGAGAAAAAAGCTTGAATACTACCACAGAGTTTCTTGTTTTACATGGCACTTCAGATGTACAAGTACCTATCGTGAGCTCAAGGTCGTTCGTTCGCATCATGCAGGAGCGGGGCGTAAGGATAGCCCTGAAGGAAGTCACATTTGCAGCGCATGGCTTCGACTATGATATCTCACTTTGGAATCCTGACATGAAGCCTTTAGGGCAAATGATGGATAGACTTGGTATGTAATTGAGGTTTTCTCGAAGTGTGGCAAATTGGACTACATGATAGAATCGCTCTCCGTAAGCATCTACACAGAACCTTCTTTAGCCTTCTTACTCTTTGGTCGCTTTCTCTCTGGTCGCATTTCCTTCGATCGCCCCAACTGTGGAAATGCCCTGTACATGCGCCATACATATACGTCGTCTCTTGGTGTGACGATGTTCAGATTTGCAAGTTCCGTATCTACCTCCGCTTTCATAGCCTTCTTGACTTCCGTTAGTACTTCCTTCCATGATTTGTAAATGCCACTTGCTCTACAATGTGTCGATAAAGCACTCGCAGTTATTTTCTAAGCCCAATTGTTATTGTAGTAGATGGTCCAACAAGGAGCTCACTTACATAAAAGTTCTGCCATTCATCGGTACTTAGGTTGGAGGCAACTTCAGCTTCGCTCGTACGTGACGCCCATGTGATAGGAGCGGAACAATTTTTCCTGTGCCTTTCAGCAATGTTCGTCTCGATCTCGAGGATTTGTGCTCCTATAAGGCTGTACGTCTGCCGCAAAATGCTGAGTGTTTGTGCCATATCTGTGTCAACGGTAGGAGCTTCAGCAGTAAGAGATCTAGATTCTTCATGAATAGTCGTAGCTGCGGCAGCGTGTTCGGTGGTCAAAATAACATCACATGGTGGCGTTGATACAGTTCCATCTGAGAAGTCGACGATGATCCCATGCGTTGCTGCGCCGAGATTCCAATCATAGTGTTCGTTTTGGTCTGCAGAGATTGGGCTTGGGAACGAGGAGGGGGTAGGCTCATGAAGTAATGAACTGATAGTAATGTGATTCACCATGTTTGCTTTGGATATTGGAAATAGATACTTCAGGGACATTTGAGGGGTCTTTTATAGCTAATGCTGGGTGTTACTGTGTCGGGTGGGGGCGACAAGTGGCGGCACTATGTCCGGGCGAACTGCAGGTCTCAGGAGCACATTTTATGCCTTAGCATTACGACCACAACAGCTGATGAATTTGGTCATCGTCAATGAGGAGATCCCAGGATATAGAGGACTGGCTGAAGCCATCGCCATCGATAATGGGTCGTTGTTGGAACATTTGCGCCACGCACCGCGGGTACGCTTTGCGGAGCAACTTGATGATGACTTTCCCACCATCCCTTCACAAAGTTCAACAATAGTGTCTCGCTGCTCACGGGCTATGTCAGGAACATGCTCGAGGCAGGGGTGGGTGGACAGGTCAGACATGGACAAGGATTTTAACGCTAGGGCGCAAATGTCAGACGAGGACAAGGATGTTCCGCTTGAGTGCTTAGGCGCTATAGCACATCGCAGAGCGACATAACATGCCACCCTCATTGCGGTCACCACGACTGCACTATCATGTTGGGCGTCGGGTCTATGACCTATAGGCGATGGCTCATGAAGTACTTGTATCATCGACTGGCTGTTTGGTCGATTCGATTGCTATACTGACAGACGGGACGACTGCGCACCACCCAAGTCAGATGTGTAGCACGCATAGAGTTTCAGAAGATCTAATTGGACACACTGGTGAGTGTTTTCATTTCCATGGTTTTGCTGCTCCACCTCCCTCACGCAAGAAATGAGTACACCGTAGCCAAGCCGTAGATATGACGATTAAGGCCCGCGCCTTGGGGTTAGAGCCCGTGCTTTTGCTGCATCCTAAGCTAGTCCCAATTAGAGTGTCTCATTTCTTGCGTGAGGTGGCTCTATTAAGGTGTGTCCCTTGGTGACGAGACGCCCTAGGTGACGAGACACTTTTTCGTCCGGACCCTCAGAATCGCGCCACCAGACCTAGATAAGCTCAAGCTTGATGCACCGCAGTTCTGTAGCTATAGTTCTTCTACCATAGTAGCTTCCGATTAGGGAGAGCCTGGTATTAGACGTCCTGCTGGTCGATCTGCTCACAGCGTTTATCAACTCTCTACTAGTACCCCCATGTTCGTCCACGATAGCGCATCTGTATCGAGCCTTCGGTGAGGACCAAATGAAGCTGAGATATCAAAGGCTAAGATAGGAAGCTTTAAAGATTAACTTCAAGTAGGGAATAGGCATTCCGGCAGTTTCTCCGCGAAGAGGGCGGAATTGCCAAGACTCACTCTACGAGATAATAAGCTCTAGCTGCCCTTGGCATGCAGCAAGCTGCAGTAGCGTGCTTAGATGTGTCTGTGGCTGTGGCTACCGTGCAAAACAGCTAGTCCTAATAAGTAGGTTGCCCGTAAACACCTAAACCTACTGGCTGCCCCGCTATGCCGCGATAATTTAGGCACCAGCCGATTGAACTACCCCGCTTGCGCAAACAGTAGGTATAATAAGTAAATCTCTTAACACTGTCTCCGCTAACTTGTTATAGCCAGAATTGTTGCGATGTCTGAGAGAACGTGGGACGACAGTTTCTTTGAGGTATGGCTAGAACGCGAGTACACCTTGAACTATAGCTAACGATAGATATGTAGAGGGTAACTGGACTAGCGAACATTCTACACTTTAAGAGTAGCTAACATAAGTATAGGAGGTGAGCAAGCTTACGGAAGTTAAGACACAGAGCAGATGCTAACATTAGTGTGTCTGGTGGTGTAGCGAGTAAGTTAACCTGCGAACGTGGATGCGCGAGGCGGCTGCTAACCTTGGCGTGTCTGGTGGTGTAGGCAGTAAGTCGACCTGCGAACGTAGGTGCGCGAGGCGACTGCTAACCTTAGTGTGTCTAGTGGTGTAGGATGTAAGTCGACCTGCGAACGTGGGTGCGCGAGGCAGCTGCTAACCTTAGTGTGTCTGGTGGTGTAGCTAGTAAGTCGACCTGCGAACGTAGGTGCGCGAGGCGACTACTAACCTTGGTGTGTCTAGTGGTGTAGTTTGTAAGTTGACCTGCAAACGTGGATGCGCGAGGCAGCTGCTAACCTTGGTGTGTCTAGTGGTGTAGCTAGTAAGTCGACCTGCGAACGTGGGTGCGCGAGGCGGCTGCTAACCTTGGCGTGTCTAGTAGTGTAGGATGTAAGTCGACCTGCGAACGTGGGTGCGCGAGGCAGCTGCTAACCTTAGTGTGTCTGGTGGTGTAGCTAGTAAGTCGACCTACGAACGTAGGTGCGCGAGGCGACTGCTAACCTTGGTGTGTCTGGTGGTGTAGTTTGTAAGTTGACCTGCAAACGTGGATGCGCGAGGCAGCTGCTAACCTTGGTGTGTCTGGTGGTGTAGCTAGTAAGTCGACCTGCGAACGTAGGTGCGCGAGGCGGCTGCTAACCTTGGCGTGTCTGGTGGTGTAGGATGTAAGTCGACCTGCGAATGTAGATGCGCGAGGCAGCTGCTAACCTTGGTGTGTCTGGTGGTGTAGCTAGTAAGTCGACCTGTAAACGTGGGTGCGCGAGGCGACTGCTAACCTTAGTGTGTCCGGTAGTGTAGTTTGTAAGTTGACCTGCAAACGTAGATGCGCGAGGCAGCTACTAACCTTAGTGTGTCTGGCGGTGTAGTTTGTAAGTCGACCTGCGAACGTAGATGCGCGAGGCGGCTGCTAACCTTAGCGTGTCTGGTGGTGTAGGACGTAAGTCGACCTGCGAACGTGGATGCGCGAGGCGGCTGCTAACCTTAGCGTGTCTGGTAGTGTAGCGAGTAAGTTAACCTGCAAACGTGGATGCGCGAGGCGACTGCTAATCTTAACGTATCTAGTGGTGTAGGTTGTAAGTCAACCTGCAAACGTAGATGCGCGAGGCGACTGCTAATCTTAACGTGTCTGGTAGTGTAGGTTGTAAGTTAACCTGCAAACGTGGATGCGCGAGGCGACTGCTAATCTTAACGTGTCTGGCGGTGTAGTTTGTAAGTTGACCTGCGAACGTAGATGCGCGAGGCGACTGCTAACCTTGGTGTGTCTAGTGGTGTAGGAAGTAAGTCGACCTGCGAACGTGGATGCGCGAGGCGGCTGCTAACCTTGGTGTGTCTTATGCTCTAGATGGTAAGCCTCTTTTAGTGTAGCGCTTATAGCTTGTGCAAATTACATAACCTTGGGATAGCCAGACTGGTCATTCACTTTCGACAACAACTTCGCTAGACAATTGCGCAGGGCCTTACCCGAGCGTAGACTGGACGACCACTCTAGCACCGTTCGGCCGTGCGCATGTTGCAGTGTCTTGGTAGATCCTGTAACTGGGCATCAGCGTACTGAAGCTCGCCTCTCTGAGATACGTGTCGCCTCGAGGAGCTGTGCGCTCTGCAAACTACTCGTCAGGACCGCTGAACGCTTTCGCGAGAACGAGAACGCTGACCTTACCATTGTTCGAGATGGTGCGGCACTACGACTCGGCTCTGAAGGGCCGCGTTTGCTGAGGCTTTGTTCTGACGTGGGTTAGTGTCCCTAGCCCTTCTAGTTTGCTAAAAACATGATTTGCTTACTACCTGTCTTGAGTACAGGCCACTCACCCTTCGACAGGAATGATATCCTAATCGGCTTCCCGGTCCTACCTGAGCCTGAAGGCGCTGCACGCTTCGCGCTCCTTCGAACCTGGCTCGAGTGGTGCGACACAAACCACGCTTGCAACCGAGAAAACGTCAAACCCCCAAGGGCTTCACCAACCAGGCTGGTTTACGTTAGACATGTCGATCCAGAAGTTCTACTTCTCTACGTCCCCCAAGACAATGAAGGTGTGAAGTATACTGCGTTGTCTCACCGATAGGGCAACGATCCCCCATCGAAGGACAATCCTCGATACTGCACCACTGACAGCAACATCGCTGCACGACTGAATAGTTTCAGTCTCTCTGAGCTACCAAAGACGTTTCAAGATGCAGTCCGAGTGACCCGGGAGCTAGGCATCGAGTATCTCTGGATTGACTCACTGTGCATCATCCAGTGGAACCCGGAAGATTGGAAGCGCGAAGCGGGTCGTATGGAGGACGTCTTCGCCTCGGCCTACTGCACGATTGCTGCAACGTCGGCTGTCGATTCGAACGCAGGGTTTCTCGCCCGAAACACAAGAACTGAGTACATGCGTGTACAAGACACCACAGATCATCAAGTCTGTGTCTGCACCCATGTGGATGACTTCGAGAAGGATGTACAAGAAGCTGAGCTCAACAAGCGAGCATGGGTCATGCAAGAGAGGGTCTTGGCAAAACGGACTATCCACTTCAGCGCCAATCAGACCTACTGGGAGTGTGGAGAGGGAGTGCACTGCGAGAACCTGACGAAGATGGAGAGGTAAGAGACCTACACCACCCAAGGTAACATATGGCTAATCAGACATCTCCGTCTCCAGCTCATTTCGAAAGAAATATTTCTTGCTAGACCCAAGCTTTCCAAACCGTCTCCTCAAATCAGGTAGAAGCCGTACTGTAGAATTTATCCACTTTCTGTTCCAGGACTACTCGAATCGTGGACTTACTGAGCCCACAGACAGACGGGTCGCAGCAACTGGATTGGAGGCCCGTATCGCTGGCGCGCTGGACTGCAACAGCAAATATGGCATCTTCGAAAAGCATCTTCATAGGAATCTACTGTGGCAGACGTCGGACAAGCAGACAGAGCGTATTGCGTATAACAACAACCAAAAAGTACCATCGTGGTCATGGATGGCATGTAGCGGAGGCATCGAATTTATGGAAATCCGAGCAGGCTCAGTGAGCTGGGTTAAAGCTCTGGCTTTTGAAACCAAATGCGACTCTGCTGCGTTAATTGCCGATGTGGGAAAGTTCCTGGATTGTATGATGAAAGCTGAGGGCGATCGCTGCACTGTTCTCGACATCTCTACAAACAAGGAGGCAGGATGGGTGCGGTATGATATCGAAGGTGGTGCAGAGGGTTCGGAAAATCATTGTGTCGTGGTTGGAAGGACAGAGGACTACAGTATCGCGCAGGAGTACTATATTCTAGTCGTTGTGCCCTCAAGGAAAGACGGCGAGTACAGGAGGGTTGGAGTTGGAAAAGTGGGAACTGGCTGTGTGGAGAGATTGGCGTCTGAGGTGCGAATTGTGTGACCGACGCAACCTCCTGCTAGGTTCGAGTCTACGTCTGCGTCTGCCGCTTCGTTATGTCGAATACACCACCCCTTGCTATCGCGTACTCGGTATCGACGCGACTGTTACTCTTGAGTGATTAATGTCTCCGGGAAGTGATGTGCTTCATCTCAACTTGCCGCCGCTACGAACCGGCCGGCACGCACTGGCTACAGCAGCTGTAAGCTAGTCGGCGGACAGTGTCGAGGCCAACTCACCTAGGGCGGGACTAGAAACTAAGCGACTGCATTGACCAGCTAGCCGCTGCTATGTGCCACAGCCACAGACACATCTGAGCACGCTACTGCAGCCTGCTGCGTGCCAAGAAGGGCTAGAGCCTCTCACTCTGTAAGGTGTGTCTTGGCAAGGATGCTTCCCGCTCGGAGAAACTGCCGGAGTGCATGTCCTCCACGATAAGTTGATCTTTAGAGCCTGCGATCTCAGCCTCTGACATTTACGCTTCCTTTCTGCTTCTCCGAATACCTGAAAGAGATGCACTATCGAAAACGAACAGGGGGGTAATAGCAGAGGGTTGATGAACGCTATCAACAGAACGACCGGCAGGACGTCTAACACCACGCTCTTCTTGACCGGAGGCCACTATAATGGAAGAAATACAGCTGCAGGACTACGGTACGTCGAGCTTGAGCTTGTACAGGTCTTGTGGCGCGATCGCGAATGTCCGGACAAAAAAGTGTCTCGTCATCTAGGGCGTCTCGTTACCTAGGGACGCACCTTAGCCTGGTTAGGGATCAATGTGGGTGGTATTGCCGGGTCCGCCGGTTGTTCCGACTTCTAACCGCGCCGCCCCCCAGGTTGGCACGCTTGTCAGGAACCTACGATGCACACACACACACACACATACGCACACAGAAAACACGACAACAGCGAGAATTTCACTTTTTGGAATTAACGTAGTACAACGCGCGCAAAACGTCCGCTAGAGACGGCTTTCGACTAGCCAGCACTCAGAAGTAGCGCCCACTGCTGCTGAGGCGTCATGGCGACACCGTGGCCCCGACGGTCGACCTGGCCGATCCCAATAGACGAGCATGCTACCAACCTCAGCGCTTTCCTTCGCGAGGTGCTATCCTTGATCGAGCGCAACGGAGGCCAGCAGCCTCTGCCGGCAGACATTGTTGGCGACATCATTCGCGGCGCATTGACGTTCGTACTGAAGACGCAGCACTCCCCTGACCTCGGTGGTCTCAGCGACGCGCTCAACGTCGCGCGGACCGAGGCAAGAGCGACAGCAGAAAGCACGGCGCGAACCCTCGACCAAATCAAACAAGAACTCAAGTCCACCGTAGAACTCGTACAACAGTCCGCAACAAAGATACAACAAAATGGCAACATGGCAGAAGAGGCGAGGGCCGCAGCCAAGGACGCTACAGAGGTGGGTAAAGCGACGCTGGAGATCGCGCGAGAGATCAGGAACAAGAGACCGCAAGAGCAGGCGAACGGACCAATGAGCTACGCTGCGGCGGCAGCCAGGGGAGTCCCGCTAGCAGGTACATACAATGCACAAAGTGTCAAACAGCCATCTGCGCAGACGCAGCGTGAGGTCATCATGAATATTAGAGACCCTCTCACCGTACAGAGCCTGAGGGCTATGAATCCTAGCAACCTCAAAATGCATGTCCAGCGTGCCATCGAGCAAAGTGGCAATGAAAACATAGTCAACGTGAAGATCGTCTCATCTAACCAGCTGAAGAGCGGAGACCTGAGCATCAAGACAGCAAGCAGCAGGGAAGTCGAGGCGCTACGACAGTTCGCGGACGACTGGGCCCACCGCATAGGCAGTGGGACTACAGTGCAGATCCCGACGTTCGGCGTCCTCGCACACGGCATACGCACGAGCACGATGGACATGAGCAAGCTTGACGAGATCAGAGCGCAGATACTGCAGGACAACCGACCGTTCATACCCCGGGCCGAGATAAGACACATAGGCTGGCTTACTAGAGATGCTACCACCAAGACGGCGACAACTATCACCATCGAGTTCACCAAACCAGAGGACGCCAACAAGATCATCGACGAGGGTCTGATCTGGCAAGGTGAGGTTTTCCAGTGCGAGCGATACGAGCGACAGTGCCGAGTGAAGCAGTGCTTCAAGTGCCAAAGATACGGCCACATAGGAACCCAGTGCAAGGCAGCAACAGCATGTGGCCACTGTGCGCAGGAGCACGACACCCGGGACTGCCCATCGAGGGCCGGACAAGCCGTGACTAGGAAATGTGCCGCCTGCCGCGGCGAGCACGAAGCGTGGAGCCGCCAGTGCCCGACCAGGAAGGACGAGATAGCCAAGGCAAGGACCGCGTACGAAATGCGGCCACGCTACCACCACGTTTCGCAAACAGCTGGACAAAACGTGCAGATTGATGTCCCGACGTCTACGATTCAAAGGAGAAGGACTAGTCAACCAGTGGCAGCTACGCAGCCGATGCAGCTTACCAGGAACCGATCGCAAACAGGAAGAGGACAGAAGAGAACCAATGCAGGAACCAATGTCGACTCGATGGATCAGGAGATCTCATCGACACAAGGCAGCGCGAGCCAAAGACCGCATCGACAGATCATACCTAGCAGGAGAGCTCTGGAATCGACTGGACTCAACACCCGGGCGATACAGAACAACAGCAGTCACCACATGGAGATCGACTCTAACGATGATGCATGAATAAGCACAACACACTGAGCATACTACAGTACAACGTGCACAAATCAAGAAACATGGTGATGGCGAGCATGCTGCGGGACCCCAGGATCCATGAGTACGACATTCTGGCCATCCAGGAGCCATGGAGAAACCCCTTCGTGGCGACGACACACCATCCAGCGAAACGCGTCTTCCACCTTTGCTGCCCGGCAGGAAGCGAGGCAGGACCCACCCGGGTATGCTTTTTCATCAACAAGAGATTAGACCACAAGAAGTGGCAGTTTAAGGAGCACAGCAGAGACATCTGCTCGCTTACAGTAGAGTTTGGCGACGATCAACAGGAGGAGCAAAACGTGATCATACACAACGTCTATAACCCAGCGAGGCGCAGCGAGAGCGACAGTACCGTACTAGTAGATGTCCGCACAATACTGCACGACAATCAATCCAGTGAGCAGATCCTGCTCGGCGACTTTAACTTGCACCACCCCATGTGGGGAGGCACAGACGTGAGGCACATCGACCCTGAGTCTGCAGACCTACTGGCGATCATGGAGGACTTCAACCTGGGCAGCACACTACCACCTGGAACTATCACGTACGAAGAAAGAACCTCACGCACAACCATTGATCTTTGTCTGGTGACTGTGGGGTTGGTCGATCGGGTGGTTCGAAGCCGGGTCGACCGGGACCTCGATCACGACTCCGACCACCTGCCTATCAGCACTGTGATAGATATGAGGATACAGCAACTCGATGCAACACCAAAGCGAGACTGGAAACGATTAGATGAGGCCGTCTATAACAAAGCGTTGAAACAAGCCCTGCCGCCACTTCGCAGACCCGCAAATAAGACAGCGCTTGATACGTATGTCCAAGAGATTGTTGGGGCAATTCGAGGGGCCATTGACAAAGCAATACCATACTCACGGCCGTCAGACCGCATCAGGGAAGGCTGGTCAGAAGAGTGCAAAGCAGTACTCGCAGAAGCAAAGAGACTCAAGAGAGTACACAGCCAGCGTCACACAGGCGAGTCGTGGGAGGTCTATCGTGCGGCAAGAAACCACAAAGCGAGAACGATCAAGAAAGCACTAAGAAACGCTCACAGAGAACAGGTAGAGCAGGCCGTGAAGTCGCCAGAAGCACTGTGGAGACTCGTCAAATGGGCGAAGACGAGAGAGAACCCGGCCCCGGTGGTCACACCTGCCATCCAACACCCAGAGACGCAGCAGGCGGTAACGGATCCGGCCAAGAAAGCAGACATCTTCCGAGACACCTTCTTCCCAGTACCACCAGAGGCAGATCTGGAGGATATAAGAAACGCACACTACGACGATCAAGTAGACATGCCGCCAGTGACAGAGAAAGAGGTTAGAGATGCCATACGGGCAGCGTCACCACTTAAAGCACCAGGTCCGGATGGAATCATCAACAAAGCCCTGCAGGCGGGATTAGCCCAGCTTGCAACTCACCTGACGAGGATCTTCAACCAGAGCCTACACCTAGGATACTGCCCGGCCCACTTTCGCGAGTCGACTACGGTCGTCTTACGCAAGCAGGGCAAAGACGACTACACGGCACCGAAGTCGTACAGGCCCATCGCATTGATGAACACCACAGGCAAAATCATGGACGCAGTCATAGCACGGCGACTCAACTACCTAGCCGAGACCCATCACGTCCTACCGCCGACACACATGGGCGGCAGGAAGATGCGCTCGACTGAGCACGCTCTTCACGCCGTGACTCATAAGATATACGAAGCATGGAGCCACAACACTGGACGGGTGGCGAGTCTCTTGCTACTCGATGTCTCCGGAGCCTTCGATAACGTCTCACACACACGCCTGCTTCACGATCTGCGGAAGAGACGAGTAGACGAGAAAACAGTAAAGTGGATCGCAAGCTTCCTCAGCAACAGACACACCAGCATCGCAATCGACGGCTTCCGGTCCACAGCATACCAGATCAATACGGGCATACCCCAGGGCTCGCCGCTGTCGCCTATCCTCTACCTCTTCTACAACGCCGATCTGATAGATGAATGCAACCAAGCGCCAGACGCCATGTCCACAGGCTACATTGACGACGTCGGCATCCTTGCGTGGGGGCAGACGACAGAGCAGACATGTGAGACACTGGGCAAGACCCTTGAGAAAGCACAACGATGGGCCAGCACACACGCATCGGTCTTCGCCCCAAACAAGTTCCAGCTCACCCACTTTACAAGGTCACGCAAGCGCATTAACACGGAAGCCTCAATTCATACTGAGTGGGGCGAGATACGACCCGAAGCAACATGCAAATACCTTGGCTTGACGATGGACGCGAAACTGCACTGGAAGCAACACACCGAGGAGATCAGGCGGAAAGCGACAAAGACAGTAAATGCGCTCAGCTGCCTGGGAGGATCTAACTGGGGCGCTAGCCTCCGCGACCTGCGGCGAATATACGAAGGCGCAGTGCTCCCGCAGATAATGTACGCATGCTCAGTGTGGTCAAACGCTAGCATGAAAGGAAAACTTTACACTAAGAGTATGCTCAACACACTGCAGAGCATACAAGCAAGAGCAGCTAGGGTCATCAGCGGGGCATACAAAGCTACATCCAGAGCGGCACTAGACGTAGAGACATTTCTCCTCCCCATCGAGCAGCAAATATGGAAGCACAACTCACACACTGTCGTCCGTCTACTCTCGAGCAAGAACATCGCAGCCACCTCAGGATTTCAGACAAACACAGCACAGCCGACAGTCGCAGACAAGACTCGCAGACACACCAGCTCCTGGCAGAAGGTCTACAACGACATAACGAGCATGCGAACTAAAGACTTCGACAGGCAAGAGCAGATTCCGTGCTTCCTCACGCCGCCATGGAGACAGGGCCCAACCACTTACATTGATGCGACCGCTCAGGAAGCACGGGCGCGACACGACAAAGAACACGTAAAGGAAGACAGCCTTAGCATCTACACAGATGGCAGCGGCATCGAAGGCGAGATAGGCTCTGCGGCGCTGTGTCCGCTCACACAACAGGCGCGATCCGTACACATAGGCTTAGACACGGAGTCGACGGTATATGCAGCAGAACTACAAGGCATTAGCCTAGCACTGCAGATCGCTCAAGAGTATGCGAGCCGAAACGGTGCGCGACGAGACGTCGCCATATACACAGACAACCAGGCCGCCGTCTGGTCCATCGCTAAGGCGGAGGGACGGTCAGGCGCCTACATCCTCGCGGACATTGCGCGACAGGTCCGGGAGCTCCAGGACAACGGACGGACAGTGACCGTCCGATGGATACCGGCCCACGTTGGCATACCCGGGAACGAGGCCGTCGACAAAGCGGCCAAGGAAGCCACCGGATGGAGAGAAGACGGCCGCAGAAGCTTGCCGGCAGACGCGCCTCCCCAGCTGTTCACTATAAGGTCGACTGTGAAAAGATGGTGCAGCATACAAGCCGAACGGGCATGGATAGCAAAGTGGCACAAGGACACCAAGGGCCGAGCAACCTACAGACACACTCCAACGCCCACTAAAAAAGTACTCCGGCTCCACGAGGGCCTCACTAAGCGGGAGAGCGCGCTGCTGGTGCAGCTGCGGACCGAGAAGATCGGACTCAACGACTTTCTCTTCGCCCGAAGAGTGCCAGACGTCACCAGCCCGCGCTGCGACTGCGGAGCGAGACGACAGACCGTCGCACATATCCTTCTCCACTGCAGCAAGCGCAGGCATCTCCGGGACCGTATCTTCGCCAACCTGTCCGGACGAGACAACATCCGGACCATCCTAGGCACGCCACAGCTAGCCACCAAAGCCATCGAGTATGTAGAGCAAACGCAGATCCTTGGGCAAAATAGGAATCGCAGGCGCGAAGACGAAAGCCGAGCGCTGGGGGGAGACTGAAGGTATTGCAGACGCAAAACACGAGGCAACCGTGCCTCTACGAGCCTAGAAGTACAGTGTTCAGTTAGTAGAGTCATTATCTAGATGAGGTTGGCAGCCACGTGTAGATAGTGATGAGAGGGAAACGGCAGGCCTCTGGGGACAGATGGTTCTTTGGAATGAAGTGGGGCGGCGCGGACCAACGTCCGCACCGCGTCGGCTGTCTGCCAAGCCTGTCAACCGGGCATAGCTGCTTTTCGCGGCTGCAACCGTGTAGGATTTAATCAAATCAAATCAAACATACGCACACACACATACGCACACACACATACGCACACACACATACGCACACGCGCGCACGTGCCCATCGATAACCTTCATACGCGTCTCGTTAGTATCTGACTTATGCGATGGTCCAAATTTTGTATCCATGTAGCTTAGGTTCTCTATTGGATCTGAGCTAGGGACGTTCAAAGGTACTGCAACGAAACACCTTCACGCCTAGTACCTCTCAAGGCTTCACTTCATTGACTTGTGGCAGCCTTACCCGCATAGTCCAGTCCTCCTCAGACCAAAGCCCCCATACCCTTCACGACCGCAGACGCACGCCAGAAAAACAATACCTACGTTGCCCTATACGTGTAGTCGTATAGACCCACATCGCTCATTTGAGACCACGTACATCGCACGCTGTTTCGGTTCGACAGGCATATATTCATACAGAGTGATCCACTCGCCCCCTAACAAATCTTCTTCTAGTCCCTCCTCGATTGTTTCCAACCGAGGTGCGTACGCTTTTGGCCTCCTGAAGTGGGGACAGAGTTTCGCGAAGATCCGTTTAGGGGCTGGACATGGTGGTGGGGGTAGGAACAAAGTGACACCGAGTTCGTTGGTCCCCGTTGTCGTGAGTTGGATCCGATGTCGAGACATCAGACGCGCGAGCTCGCGGACTCGTGGATACAAAGTGTTACCTGCAGCTCTGAACTGCAGGTTATCTTCGTCTTCGCAATGCTGGAGAATGATTCTTACTATGTGTTGATTGGGGACAGCAAATCGAATCGAAAGGTCGTTATGACGCGTGTAGCCTGGATAGCTGGGGTACATGCTCGTAGTGATCAATCTGCAAGCAAACACCCTCGCCGAGGCATATATGAGCACGTGTCTCTAGATGGAGAGTGTACACAAAACAGGATCTAGAGCCGGGATCAGGAGCAGGATACTGTGCCACGTCAAACAGCTTGAACGCAGTAGTACGTCGCAAAGGACAGGATTCGCGGATCGCAGACTTCGAAATCCTGTTTCTGGACTACGGAGACTTAAACAGTGGTATAAGATTCGCTGGCGACTGCCACCTTTCTAGCAGCACTATCACTATTTACACTTATACTGAACAAAACCTCGCTTCAACCCTTTCCTCTGCACCATCTAATATGCTGATCTACGCGTGGTTATTTCTGAGCTTGTGCTCTGCTCAAATTATCCCTTTCGATCAAATACTGCCAATTCTTACGAATCCGGTCGTCCAAGTCAAAGCTGGCGAAGAGCTCCACTACCAGTAGGTCCCTGCTTACAATCTTCTGGTAAGCTTCTCACCAAGAGACAGGCTAAGCAATTTCCGCAACTCAAGCTGCGAAGCCACACTGAGCTTCCAGAACGAGACGTTCCTACCACTGTCTGCATCTGCGAGCCCAGTGAATTGTTCAGGCGACCAGATAGCAAAACTTCGAATACCAGAAAGTGCACCCAATGGCGCCGCTGCACTCGAATGGTACGTCAAGTTAGCAGCTCCATAAGCTAGGGCTCACTTTCAAAGGCAATGCTCCGGTGCAAACGGCGTAGCTGTAGACCTTGTGGTTATTTATGGAGGGTTAGGAAATTTAGAACGTCTCATAGAGGACAGGGAGGCTGTACACATAGCGGTACAGTGTCGCGTAAATACTTTGGACCAGTCGCGTACCAATGTCACCTGTAAATAAGCCCAAATCTCACACTCATGCACTGCCATGTTCTTAAGCGCTGTATGTATGTGCCATGCAAACATGTGGCGTGGGCCTGTTGTTTGTGACCACCCCACAGCGGCGTGACAGCCTAATGATAGAAACGCTTCTGTCTTCCGAGTTAAGTCAAGCACAACCGAATCACATAAAATTCCTCAACCTGCAGGGCTTGAGCAGGCTATCCTGCACTCTTCTGGAAATTTTCACTTCTACTTTGCGACTTTTAACTCAATGGAAGATGATATTCGAGCCCAAGCAGCTACTCGCTATTATTGGTGGGAATGGCAGCGTTTCCTGGTTTGTTGCTCACACTTCGCGTTCTGGAACCGACTGACCGTTGGAGTTGTTCACCCGGCAACAAACCGTACACGTGTCGCAAAACTGGCAGAAAACCTCGACAGAGGTGCGACGTCAAATTATGGATCGAGTCAACGCAGCGCTGAAGTACGAGAAGATTTCTGAGGCACCGGAGGAAGTTATTGCTTGGCGTATGGAAACACTCTTAAGCCGCCGATGCAGAGTGAGTACATAATCTAGGGTTCGAATGACGCACATGCTAAGCGGGCAAAGGATAAAGAAGAAGAATAGATTACCATAATGACAAAAGCACGATAGCACACACGCATAGATGTGATTGCATGATACCATCAACTTTATCTTTAAGCTGTACGAATGTGATCGCATTGCCAGTATCCTCATTTATCCATTAAGTCCTCCAATTGTGTACTTACCGTCCCTTGTACATAGTAATATAGGTTCCAGGCAAGGCCGTGACGAGTGGGAAGGAGTTGCAGTAGATAGTATGTTGTCCATGAAGCTGCATCGACAAGCGGTAAGCGTACGACAAGGCCACGCGCCCTGATGTCAGGGTTCGAAGGAGGGTTGAGGGAGCGCTACGGGTATCGTGCACAGTACGGAAATCACGTACTGCCCTCACTATGTGACGCCTTAGTTTGCTCAGGCCTTGTTCAGCAGGAGGGCCTGAGGATGTCAGTTGACACTCTGTCAGACCTTTGCCGTGACTTACTGTACAGGACCCCCGTTGTTGTCGTTATTGTTGCGTTATCAAAGTTTAAGAAAGTCGGAAGCCGAGGTGGTAAGGACACACTGCGTTGTGACTCTGTCGCCGCGCTGGAGATGAAGGTGATGCTGGCTACGACAAGTGCTGAGTGGGCGCAGGGTGGGCCGGAAAGTCCCAATTAGCGCCTCCAGTTGCAGCCCTATGTACGCGCGAAGACTGCTGTGCGCTAAGCGCAAGCGCACTGCTTCTCACAAGCCGCAATGCGTGCTACATGTCCCAAAGTACACTACCGTTGGCGACAACAGTGTGATGCGCCATCTGTTGTAAAGTGCACCGTACTCTCACGGGTGGAAGAGCGAACAGTAGAGTGATGTATGTTTATGGGTGTTCTATTGTATTTGATCTATCTATAGAAGTGCGAGGACGAACATAGACCACACACTAAACTTCATAGTCGTGCCCGCGGAACTAAAGATGGGAGGGGCTATAGCTACCGAGCTATTCCTGGAGTTCGCGGACGACGTGCCAGTAGGGGCCATAATCGTGTTTGTTTTGCTTGATGTCAGATGAACCGAGGGCAGCTCACACATACTGTTAGTCGGCGCTGCTGTGGCTCCAACGCCTGCCAAGGCGTTGTGCAGAAATTCAGCATGCGCTCCATGTGGATTTAAACTGAAGACCATCCCCGCCCGACAATGAGAGCGCTTTGCTGTTTGCGCGCAGAAGAACCATTTTGCTTCCTGACTGGTGACCTCAATCTCGACTACGAATTTCCCGCTCACGTTAGCCGGATTGTACTGGTGAAATCCAGTGTCAAATCTCTGATTGCTGTGGCATGGATCCCAGAGGTCACTCTCAGTCAATGTATGGTTCAGTGCCAGAAAATTGAACGCGATGACCGACCCAGCGGAGGCATTCAGTGACGACGGCGAGAAGACAAGCTCCCCTGCTTCGCCGACATTTACAGTAGTTGTAGGTCGGGACGCAGATGCAGTACCCTTAGACTGCGTGACGTGTGTCGCATTCCAGCCTCGAAGCGAAGTAGTGTTCCAAGGTCCACGTAATGTCGGAGAACTAGCTGTCGCAGTCGCGTGCGATACGGCTAAATCTCGCTTTGAAGTCACCTGTAGGGAGGGCGGGGTAACGCACGTTGTGGCAGCCAGCACAACGGTGCTAAAATACGCTAGTAGAAAGTGAAGCTTAGCCATTTTCTCCGTATGGTTTTTGGACGGCCCAAGTCTCTTTTTAAAGCGCACCCTTGCGTGCTTGGATGCGGGTGTCTGGGAACAGTGTGACTGGGAAGCGGGTTGCGGATCAAGGAGGTACAATACGGTTTCCCTACGCCAGTATTAGGTGCCAAGCAGCCCCATTCGGTTACTGGCTTCTGTGTCTCGATTACAGCACAACGCAAAACATTCTGGAACGGTGTTTCTATAAAACCCACTCGCATGCCGGCTACTGATGCAGCAGAAACCAACACCCAACGTTGAGCAGGTCTCAACATCTACTACTACACATTGTAACATACGTCAGAACCAACACAAGAAGCTTACACCATGGCCACGCAAGTTGCCTATCCAGCTGAATCTTCACGCCAAGGCGAATTGCGTGCAAAAAATAACACCAAAACATCCACGAGGAAGAATGAAAAGTCTATAGCTCAGGCCGAAGCAACCGATGCGACGGTAGACGAGCCCGACAACATCGAGGGAACACGAAGCGACAACCTTGTTCAGCAAGAAGCGGACTCTGAAGATGATCGTGCTTCTCATCAATCAGAAGATGAGACTGATAACTTTATAAGCTCGGGAGACTCTGATTCCGAAGCTGACCCCAACGAGGACATATCGGTAGCCGAGACGAAGAGGAAAGAAAAACGAACCAGGAAGGCGAAGCTCTATGAAGACCCTGAAGCAATGAAGGAGCATAGAGCTAAGACAAAGGCACGCAGAGATGAAAAGGATCAACAATTGAAGGCACGAATTGAGAATGAAGGAACACGTGGATATGCTGAGGCCCGCAAGGCACGCGAACCGCCCTCTCCACTCCCAGCAGAAATACAGAAAATTTGGCAGAGTCATTATTGGGTTGTGAAACAATGGTGGCTAAAGACTTCAAAAACCATACCTCCAACCCAGCAAAAGACAATCAATAAAGCCAACGAGAAGATTGGCAAGCACGTCGAACGCATCGTATCGGCACCTAAACAGAGGGAAGCCGCGACAAAGTACTACCAAGAGTGGCCTAAGAAGCAAGCACGTGAGAAGCGGGCTATTAAGACTCGAAATCCCAACGCTTCGGAAGATGATATTGATAACGAGCTGGAGAAAATTTCGAAGAAATTCAAAATCGAGCTCGGACTAGAGATACTCACCAAACAGGAGATGATGAGCAAGTATAAATTCCCCGCAGAGCGACTCTTCAACTCCATCTCTCAGCTCAATAAAGGGCTCTCTGAGGTCAGTCGAAATAAGCAGCCTAACCATCGAAAGGTAGAAAGATTCCTTCAAGGGGTTATAGTCTTCATAGAAGAGACGCAGAGGGACTTCGGCATTGCGGTAACTGACATCATGACTGGAGAAGCAAAAAAGAGGTTCCTCGGGTTTAAGGATTCGTCAGGTCAGTACCAAGAGCTCTATGAGAAGTTAAGAACCCAGATCGAGCACCCAACATGGCAGCAGAATGATGCATGGGAACAAGCATCCCCCGCCGTATATGATCTTGTTCATATGCTGCAAGATGATTCTATGGAATTGGATGATCGACTACAAACTTGCCTGGACACGATCAAGACACATAACATGAATTTAAAGGAGTCCAATGAGGTCAACGGCATCGGTAAAGACGTCAACTGTTTACCCGAGGGGATTATGATGGAGATGATCGACCAATATAAGAACGGGAACACAGACGGGGTGCAAAAACAGATTGAGAAATTGCGGGAGCAACTTGCGATTCTAAAACCCGGAGAAGCCACTCTGGCTGCCATCGATACGGAAGAACGACCTGAAGAGGTGCTCGATTCTGAGATCTCCGACGGACCTGGTGTTATTACTGATCCTACCCCCCGTACTGCCCCCCGTACTGCCCCCCGTACTGCCCCCAGTATTCCAAAATCTCTTGTTGAATCAACGAATCTTCTTGATGTGGACATAAACTCGATCTCGCTAAGCGAAAATTGCATCAAGCCTTTTGTATACAAGGATGGTATGACAGAAGACGGACCCGTGGTAGCAATTCGCCCCTCTGTTTCCGGTAACCCGAGATTCCATCGTTTCATCATCAACGCTGGTCTGGATGACGACGAAAATTGTGAGTACTTCAAGGTTGTCAAAGGTAGTGACCTTAGCCCCGGAGCTGCTGCAGGTATGCCGCAAGACAAAGAGACGAATTTCAATCTCAAGGAAAGAAAGAAAGACTTTAAAGACCTCGAGAATGTAAAAATCGGTCCTTGTGTCGTCATGCCACGCGCGGAGAGCTACCAACGCCGCCCCGGCGTAAAGGAGCGTCAGCCGGATACATACATCCGGGTCAAGTATCTGAACATCGACGAGACTGACTGGCTAACCAGAAGTGAATTTTACCAGCTCTGTGGCAGAAGAAATTGGGCTGACAAGGAATACTTCAACCGGCTCGTTCCAGAATACTATAAGAGACAGTTGTTGTTTGAGGCGTGCAAGGCACAGAAAAAGAATCCCAAGACAAAGTCACCTTTAACATCGGAGGATTTTGAAGCCTACCCATGGTTGTTCCCGAAGGATGAGGGAATGGAAATGCAGCACAATATGGAGACGAAAAAGCGGCACGATAAGGGGAAGAAGAGGCAGGACGAGGAGATGGATATCGATACCGAGCACAAATCTGATGACGGCGAGGACGCCGCCTGAGATGTAGAGCTATAGTGCTTTGCAAACTCGGAACGAACAAAGTTTAATGTATAATAGTACCTAGATAGTTGATCAATTTTATTTCTGTTTGCTCACCGTGGGAAGGACGCTCTACTTGGTACTACGGATGCTGAGCCTCGGTGATTAGCAAGGAAAGACCATGGAGAGAATCTTAGGCGCGGGTGGCGCTGCGTGGGAATGTTGCAGAGGTGGGTCCGTTTCCGAGAGGCTTGGGCACGTTCCTTCTGTGACCGGACTATGCCTGAGATTATGCCGCGTGTGCACGGGCTTCGGATGTGACGAGTGAGCCCGCCCCTGCAGTCAAATCTGACACCACGCGAACCCCGCACCCCTGCCAACCTGGACAACCTGGACAACCTGGACAACCTGGACAACCTGGACAACCTGAACAGACGTCAGCTTGCCTCCTACGCATAAGCGATGTTGGAATTTGAGCTCAAAAAGGGCGCTAAGACACAGGAGGCGCAAATGCGAGCGGGACATGACAAGCTCCAGTGGGACAGATTTTATGTACGGCTATACATCGACACTCACCCGAGGCAGACTGACAGGACATAATAGAACATAACAAAGGCAGAGATTAATACGCTTGTAGAAGCAAATCCAGATATAAGCTGGCCAACAGTGCCTGGCGACGTCCTAGCTACCATCTTTGCTCGTGTCAATGCTCGACTCCGAGACGAGCAAATTCCGGAGGTGCAATACGACGTGTTCAGTTGGCGAATGGCGCGCGCTATCCAGTATCGAATGACTTGTAGGTGTCACGGCAGCTCCACACGGCTCAATGATGTCTGACAGATTATATGCAGCCAATAATAAACCAAAAGATTCAGCGGCTACAGCTCCAGTAGCTGGATCTAGCTAGTTCAATGCAAGAGTGGGACCCTTGCGACGAGAGTGGGACGCTGATCGCGAGCGGGAGGTGGGTGCTGGGCTGATAAGTGTTAGATTGCTGGGACGCAGTTTTTAAGAGGTCATTAACTTCATAACAATTCTATGCGAGCTCGCGTTTGCCTGGATTTTCTTGCCGTACTCTCTGGGACTTGGCTTTTACGTGAGTAAATCGAGTGTATCTGTGGGTGTGCGGGTGCCCATGTGCACAGACTATCGCATCCGGGATCTGTGAGCTGCGCACCCATGCGAGGCGTACGGCGAATCCGAAAGAAGCAACATGTTTCGTGTAGAGAAGGGACGTTTGCACCCTCGCTACAAGAGACAGCATCATGCGGAAGACAAAAACAAGTTAACACTGTGTCAAGAAGCACCGTCACTGCTGTACAAATCATACACCCCAGGGAAAGTTGCACACGCTGTATGACGTTACCTTCGTGATGCTGAAATTACCGCCTTCCTTGGCCTTGCTGTGAACCCATCCGGCTCCCGCTAACTAATGCTGGACGCAATAAGCAGAGCACGTAGTCTAGGCGAGAGGAGGCATTCAAGCACCTTGGAAAATCAGGCAAACGAGGCGAATGGAAGGTACGAGGCAGACGAGTCCTTCTGTGTATCCTATCTATGTTATAAATGTTGGCTCCCCTTCTTGTCTGCCTCTAAATTCTCAACTTCCTGAGTCTCTTCACCCTTAAGACAATAAGTAAACTTCATCACAGGCTATTATGCCTGAACCTGCGCCGTGGCCGACATCTACGCCTATACCCCAACCAACATCTGCTCCTCAGCCGAGATCTACTTCTTCACCCCAGCCAAGATCTCCTCTAACTGCAATGGAAGCAGTACAAATTACGAGACGATTCCAGAATGACATCGCCAACATAATGTCTGGCAAGGGTATTCAACTCCACGATAACTCGTTGCGAAGACGACTCTTCCTCGACTTCAGCAGCTAGCTTCCGAACGATCCAGGACCACTCCCATCAGGAAGGCACACTGTGTGCAAATAATCCGGAGCATTGAGCTTGTCACATACCTTTGCAGCAAAGTCACGATCAAGACCTAACGGGGGGTATATACTGGCACTTTGACAGGGGCACGGAATATCTTTTCGAACCTTGAACGTGGTTACCAATTGAGGGTATCGGGAGATGATGAGTGGGACATATATTTCAATTTTGGTGAATTGGCGGGGGGCCTTGTAACGATTTCGCTTTTGGCTCTTCTAACGACTCTGCCAGATACACATTGCCCTGGTCCTCCTTGCTAGACATCCTCTTGCGCAAACCCTTGCCCTTTCCCACCACGGTGGTGATATGGCGATAGAGAGTCGGTTATAGTGTCCGGTTGAGAGGTGGTTCTGTTAAGGGCCGAGGTCGAGGTAGAGGACAATGGGGGGCTCTTGTTCACGGCTAATTTCAAAGGGTCTCCAAACATGGAGTAAAATCCATATATAGTTCGCGGGTGAAGTAGACTTAATGCCTTGATAGTGTTAGCGACATTGCAGATAGAATCTTGACATCTTACCAGAAACAAATATTCTGACAGCTGTGGTTTCTTGTATCCGAAAACTAGAATACCAAGTGCGAGAGCAGCCCCCAGCAGCAGCAGAGTGAAGACGAGGTACGGAAGCCAGCGTTGGGGCCAGTGCCAGAACTGTTGAGTAAGATATGTGTACGTTATCAAGAAGATAAGGGACGAAGCAAAGGTTGTGTATGGCGTTGGGAGACATGTCGCTGCCACTGTACCACCGAAGCTGAGGGTCCCGGCAGCATATACACTGATCTTCTGCCAGAGTTTGAGTTCTGGTAATCGTGTCCACCATAGTTTAGCGCCCATCTAGATGCATATGTTAGATATGTTTACAATTATTTGTACAAGGTGTTCTTACTAAATCGCAGATAGAGAGAAGGCTAAAAGTGGCCAATTGCACCTGTAGCCCCCATGCAGTGTGACCGCTTGATGCGACGGCGATGGAAATTATGCAGGAACAAAAGGGTGCAAGGTCCGTCGCTGTTGCGAGGATGACCGGAACGCGCCAATGATCCAAACTGTCCCTGTCCGCCGTGGTGCTTTTCCCAAAGATCCCATCCATCACAGAGAAATATTTAGCGAGATTGAACCAGGCCACATAAAGCCTGATGAGGCCGACGATGGCAGAACAGATAATAACGACAATATTGGTAGGATTCATGTCGAGAATGAGAGTACAGATGCGTGATACCTAAGGGGTCGATGCACGCTCTTATGTGGAAGGAGGCGTCCATGCATGACAGCTGTGGAGCTCACCCCGATGCACACCTCGCATCGGTCCAGGGGTGTATTGTGACCTATTTCGGTTTGGCGCTATGCTACTGACAAGTCAAATATGTCGCTGCCTGCCACCTCGCATCGCCTCCCCATCACACCTCGCATCGCCCTCCCATCGATCAACAGGGAACATGGATCTAGCCCAATCTCCGCTCGATCATGCGGAACTTTTCGGAAGACTTATTCAGCGTAAGCTGACATTAACAGAGTTCGCTTGTGAAGTAGTGCTAGCAACTAATCATTCATCAGAGTACTGTTCGAAGCTACAAAAACACCTCGACGCCCAAGCATATGTCCGCCGTATCGCGGCACCACCACAAAATGAGACGGATCATACACTTTCGGTTAGGGTATTTAAATACCTGCGGATCTGGAACATGGCATTCCAGATACAAGAAGATTCACACAAAGCACATACAGGGAAAAAGAGTCGCTCAACAATGCGAATAGAGGCAGAGAAATTTGCAGCAGAGTCGTTCGATATCACAACCCTAGAAACAAGAAAGTTAAACTTCCTCTGCCTGATAGGGTCCTGCGGGCTTTTACCCATGCCTCTCGAAGAATTCAACGAGCTCTACAAGAAGGTCCCAGACGGTCACGAGCAAGGCGCTGTAATTAGAACTAGGATACAGAAGTATATTAAGGGCTCTCACCTCCCTTTCCTGTCCTGGGAGAAGGCAGAGAAGCGAGGCTTCAGTGATCTGGACGATGGCGAGTGCGGTATGTACATGAGCGTAGAGATGTCATAGAAGGGAAGTAACGATAAGCAGCAGAAAGGACACGGAAACGTACTGCCACCTCTGAATTGCTCCTTGGTCAAGATTTTGGCGTATCCTGGGATATCATCGATTGCGCCCCTGAGTTCGACCTGCACGAATCACTCTACGGTGCTGCAAGCGACGACCATTCCTACCAGCCGGCCTGATGTGACTTGTACACTAAAACCACCCCCGAGACCTTGTATCAGGTTACATCTATCAGGCTTTGTATCGCTGATTGTATATTCAATATCTTGAGTGGCTTCAACGATCGCCATAGTGTAAGAGTAGGGACCACCAAGGACGGTTACGCCGGGGCCATGAACAATGCCGAAGGCGTGAGAGTGTTGTTTCTGGAAGATTTCAGTCATATTCGCACTAGTTATAGGTTGAATCTACCTCGTTGGACTTTTGCTTTATCAAAGCGATCAGTTCCGTGTGCTGGTCGATGTTGAAGGTCACACGAGGTTTGTCTGGCGGGATGTCGATGTGACTCGCTCGTACCGAATTGCGTCTTAACCTCGAGGCTACCTCTTCTATCTCATCTAGGTACTGTATTCTGACTTGCGTTTGCATCGTAGCGGGAACGCTGTTCAGGATACTGTGAATTGTGGGCAATGACGTGGCGACTGTGCGCGGAGAAGCGCGCGCGACAGTTCTTGGCATAGCTCTGATAGGTTGACTAGATCGTGTCCTTTGATGCATCTTCACAACGGTCGAGGATATCGCACTCTTAGAACCGTTCTATTCTGCTGAGGTGGCGTTACAGCCTTGTGAGGCTTTGGGCTTGTGCACCCTCTCAACAGGGGTTCAAGAGGTCCTCCGGGCAACCGGTGAATGCTGTAGTACTGTGCTGTGCTTTGTACAATACGTGTCATCGCTTGTATGGCTGCAGCAGGACATACTAGCTGATGCTCAAGAGAAAGATGAATCTGGAATATCCTCCCTTCAGGGTTTCTGTCGTTGATACTTTTCACGACAGGTAGGATGTTGCGCGACTGAAAGCGGGGGACATTGCTGGTAAGCGACTAACGGCAGCGCCCGAGAACCCACCAAGTAGACACGATCCGCCATGCTCTGCATACCTATAACCACCACTACTTTCCTAGAGCTTTTCGGAATGATGCAGCGAAAGGTATCACCCGATTCAAAACATGAAAGCCATACACTAACTCCGCCGCCGTTGGTGCTCGTCCGCTAGCGATGCGACGTCCTTGCATTACGACTCCTCCACGGTACTTACCAAAGACCTACACACATTATTATTTCGGCAACCTAATTCACCGCCTCAAGAGCCTTCCTGAATCTTCTTCGGCTCCCCTTAAGATTCGCGCCCCTCACGAACGCCTAGTTGGCAGGCGGGCGTAATAGCGCATAATAGCGGAGGTGGACACAACAATGGCGAGAGGCATAACAATGGCGAGAGGCATCTCACGGCACGCGCAAACAGTTTCTTCGACGTGAAGCGCGTCACAAGGAAACTGGACGACGCTAAGAGATAAGGAGGAAACTACTATACATTCCCATGAGCATATGGGTCGCGATGGACGTGTTACAAAGCACAGTCGGTTCATGTTCGCGTGCAATGGCGATGACAAAATCTCAGACCGTGGTGCACCAAACATTCCATCGTTTCAGATCAGAAGACACAATGGCACTTCTAGCTCGAGACGGGCTAGAGAAGTTGTCATCTACTAGAAAACCTTCATAGAATCCAAGTTTACGACAGTGCTATGGTAGGAAAAAACAGCCCCAACTCACGTGTGCATCGCAAATTTGCACCACTAAGTACACAAAACCCGGATTGAACTGGCGTGTGCACAATCTTACAGCGCCGGGCTGCAGGAATTCCTTACATGTGCACGGTGGCGTTACGCAGGAACAATATGGTGTGAGGCAAATGCTAAAGCGGGTGAGTGGGTTTCAGATACCGGGAAATGACAGACGAAGACAGGGTTCAGTACTACGGTCGCGCGCCTCCCTGATGGCTTCTTATGCGTATGTTCCGGTCTCGACACACTATGCCAGGATCCCGCCATACGCATAAGCAAGTGATCAGCGAGGCGCGCTACGATAATACATAGATGTATGCATCACACTGCACGAATCCGCCTCACGCAATGCCACTAGCCTTCTCTTCCGTAATCTTGTTCTTGGAGGCATAGTTGTGGTGCGTATGGAAGGCAGGAGTCGTGCGCCCCCTCGTCATGTATCTAGCGAGCTGTTGATCTGTGTCACTTACACGTGGCGTTAGCAGCTGAGAAGTGCTCCGCAGGTGCACCCTAGCCTTGTGCTGGTGTCGGTTTTTTCCTGTCAACCCGGTGGGTGGGGCGAAATGACAGACACGGACAAGGGTATAGCGCCAAGCCAATACTGCTTGCAGCAACCGTAGCATAAGTCGCGCAACACCGGGAAATGCGGGGTTCGACCGATTCAACCGTAGAAGCACCTACCTGAAATGCCGCGATTGCCAGATAGAGCATCAGCAGAAGAAGCTCGTCTTGCAGCTGGGTTCTCAGATCCCGAATGGAGACGTTTTATTGTAAGGCACCCTTACTCTCGAGAAGGGATTAAGTCTTAACAGCCGCACACCTACAGGACATAACAAAAGAGATTGCACGTGAGCTTCGAGAAGTAGATTCCGCTCTTACCTGGCGCCAGGTGCCTTTCAACGAGAAACGCCGCATCACGGAACGCATCAATGCCCGGTTGACGGAAGAAGATATCCCGGCCATAGAGATTGAGCTGGTTGGATGGCGTATGAGTAGAGTGATCGGCAATTTAAGGCACGCTGAAGGTATGTGTGCTGCTTTGACCTCCTCATATGCAGGTTGTCTGGGTTGTTGACAGTGTGTAGCCAAATCCACGAAACTGTTGGGTGCGCCATCTGCACCTGATGTTGCCACCAGCAGCGCGGACACGAATCAAGGCACAAAGCCGGCTACCACGTCCTCATCTGCATCCACTACACGGACATTCGATCCCATTCGTGATATATGAGAGGAATGGGTGTATACCCCATGCACAGAAGCAAAATTCGTAGCTTCAATTCCTCGTCCACTAATGGAGATCGTGGGGCACATGGCACGACTATTGTCAAGTTTACGTAGACGTCACACAGTATCTTAAGCTTGTGGAAAAGGAGACTGAGGCGGAAATCGGAACAATTGTAAACGTCTTATCACTGAATCTCTGATCGCTGTAACATGTATGCATGGATCATTCTGAGTGCAATAATGCTTTTGTGATGCACCAGACACATGGAAATAGAGGGTTGCGTAGGCCAATTTGCTCCCATTGGAACGCGCGTCGGGAACCAATAATGAAGGCTTCTACTGTGGGGTGAGAGCAGCCGCAGTGCTAGGATGCAGGCGAACCAAAGCCCCCCGCTCTCTGACCCAGGCTCGCCGATCGCACACAAACCTGAAGACCCAGAGACCTGAACCGACGTCAGGTCCGCCTTCACCCCCGCCCTAGCTATGTTACCATTTGATCTTAAGAAGAACGCTAAGACGCGCGAAGCACAAGCACACGCTGGATTGAGTAAGCCACAATGGGTCAAATTTTACGTAGGGCATCTGCATTAGAGCTGAAGGATGTAGGCCTAACAAGTTTGCAGCGATACACTACAGTTGAAGCCGATAGGCTTCTTGAAGCTGATCCAGAGTTAACGTGGCCTTCGATCCCTGATGATGTGCTTGCAGAGATGCATTCTCGCGTTAACGGCCGACTTGCCAAGGAAGGCATCCCGGAAGTGCGTTACGACGTATTCAGCTGGCGTATGGCGCGAGCCATCCAATACCGCACGGCTCGTAAGGAGACTGGAAACGTATAGAGATAAGCTGTGTCTGACTGATGCAGCTAAGGACAAGGATGGGCCGAAGGCGAACCAACCAGCCACGTCCTAAGTGCTCTTGCGCACCGCGGGTACTTACTGTGTCATGTTTGACAATCCGATGCCCCTTGCACACAATCTACTCTCATGTGTCTCATCAGAAAGCGGGGGCGATGTTCACTCGGATCAACCCGGCACTGAGCCAGCGCACTGGCTTCACCGTGCATCAGAGTACGACCAATAAGCTTTTAGTAGCCAAAGCCTTGATTAAGTGAGCGGGAGCGTACATGGAGTGAGATCTTAGCAGTCGCTCTTAGATAATTGCGCTATAGGCTCGTGAGAATTCAGCCTTGTTCACTTACCTTTCCTCGCAGCTATGTGCGATTCAGACCCTCTCTTGCGTCAGACCTTCCTCCGTGCCTGCTTTAGCTTTCTTGACCACTTTCCAATACGCAATGTCGCCCCTCCGCTCGGAAAGGGGAACTGGTCCCACAGTTGGGTAACAGTAGATTGCGTGACAGGCATCATGGCGCAGAAGATCAAACCAAAATCATGGGATAGTGTCTTCGAACACGAAGCTAAGAAAGTCCTTCTTCGCATAATAGACGCGTTCGAGCTGCTTTGCGCAAGTTCTAGGTTCCAAAACAACCGAATTCTGTGCTGACGTAGTACAGGAACTTCTTGTAACTCCGATCAGCGAGGAATCTTTTAAAATGAAGATTCAGTCTTATGGAGACAGCCGCTGGAGAATCAACCTAGTTCCACAGCACTTTCCGGACATCAAATGTCTTTTAGATCAGGGTTATGGATTAGTGGACTTTCGTCCCTATTTCCAAGATATTCTGTCTGTAGCAAGAAACACATACAACCCGGATCAGAGGGTCGATAAGTAAGTTGCATAATTCCAATACATGGAACGTCTGACAGTTACAGGGTCATGAATCTCTGGATCCAGGGGAAGGGCAAAGTCATAGAGTGGACGTCTTACTCTTACCAATTAGTGGGCACGAAGCAAGCTCTGCAAGTCGAACAAGACACTTCACAGGCACTAAGGCAACAGTTATATGCCGAACAGAAGACTTCACAGGCACTAAGGCAACAGTTAGATGCCGAACGGAAGACTTCACTCCAACTTCGACTGCTATATACCGAGATGCACGAATTTTCCCCTGATACGACTGCTTCTCAGTATACGATGTATCCGCCAGAAAACCTGATTGCGCACAATCCGGTGTTATTGTAGTTCCCGCCGTTCTAGCTATCCGCGAATGTCCCTTGCATTCATATTCGAGTACGGTAGATTCTCACAGGCAGACACGAAGATCATGACGAGGGATGTATGTGCATTTGATATTTTGGTAAAGATAGCAGTGGGTGACGTAGCAGGCTTGTAATTATTGGAGGATATGCAGATAAACTACATATTGTCTGGATTTTGATAACAATACTTTGGCTTCCTGCAAAGAATACCAACCCCACTTGCATCCCACAAGCCTGCCGTATCCTTGATGCATTCCGATACCCAACATGCACTATTATGCACACCGATAAGTCTGCAGAACAAGTCTGCATGGATGCTGCAAGGTTTATAGGAGCAGAATACGCCTCTTACGCTGCAATGCACGTCAACAGTTTAACGGGCCCCTCACCGATACTTAAGATCGAGCGAATAGATCGATACACTACCATAATGCAGACCATGAACAACACAGAGTTTCCCCCTCATTTTTCGCACTTCAAACCCCCCGTCTACGCTGCGCAGCAGCATGATCATGCCCCGTCTCGACCGGAATTGTGGCCACTACAGCTGTCAAGATACTGCAAGTACAGGGATGGCAACTTCGTTATTATACTGTTTATACCCGACAGCGCCAGCTCTGTCCCAGCTCTTCAAGGTGTTAAAGCCAAAACCTGGGTGCGCGAGGACATGTTCGAAACATGGGAGCTATGTCCAGAGTCGCTAGAAGGACTCGTCGATCTCGCACAACAGCGTGAGAGCTCTGGATCTGAATCCTGTAAGCGGAAGAGTAATTCTCATTCGAGATACAGGTCTGACATATCGTAGCGCTCAGAGAAAAACAGACCGCGTGGCTTGCTAGTTTCCCCGAAAACAGCATGGGAAACTGGCGGAAGCACATGTCCGAATGCGTCTCGATAGAGGATTTCGTTGAAGTTTTCAGATCTGCTCAAGACGACGTAGCTCGTGGGCTTTGACATGTGGGAATGTGCACGCTTGTTACTATATATGAGACTAAGGAAGTGCGACTCCATGAGTCGTGTTGAAATGGTCTCTCAATCCATTCTTGCTGAAGTCCTGTTCTGTACAGGAGTGATGAGGACACTCCCTACAGCCTTTGTCGTACTGTCTGTTAATGTGATCATCTATGTGCTCAGCATAGTGACCGGCGTTTTCCATCTGTACAAAACGACCCTGTATCATGCAGTATGGACACCGACGAGGTGCCGCTACAATGCCTTCCGCAGTAACACATCCATAGATGATGTCGGGATTTGTAAAGTGCTGTACTACATGTCTGTGCCAATCTATCTCACTAGAAAGCCAGAGTCCACATTGGATGCAGAATTTGGCGCGTGTTGGTATCGTCGTTTGCGTAAAGACGCTATGTTCGGCAAGAAGATGTGCGTGAAGGTCCTCCAAGCTGCTTGCATTATGATTGCAGGAACCCCATTGGCAGCCAAGCGCATCAGCGGTGACGTGATTACTCATATGGCTTGCTGCCACTTCCGCAGTGTTGAGGACTTCGGGACTGCTGCAAGAAGCCCACAAACATCGCCATTGTGTTTCCTGCAGGAACTGGGTTAGTTCTTCTTCCATGGTGCGGTTTTTGTTTCTTTGTGAACACTTTAGCAAATGTGCTTTCATCGGAATTCTGGACAAGATCAGTTTCGTTGAAAATGAACCTGGCACAGCGCTTACCGTTTTAGCTGCGTATCACACCACGGGCAGCCTCCTGATGCGTTAGGCAGTGCATCTGCATAATACGGCTCATATGCGACGGGCTCGGCGGCTTTGATGAAAGGGTACAGTATGTCGGGAATCGCGTGGTATACGGCGTATGAGCCGTATAGATAAGATATTATCGCTGATCGAGTGATATCGTATTTGAGTTGAATCTCTAAGATATGCGGCAGGGGATAGGGCGATTTGAGGCTCGCGGGTGTGTGAAAAGTGTTGGGCTCTTGGGTCATGACTACTCCGGGGACGAACAATGCTGATAAGCGTTTTGCTTGACCACGCCCGACCACGACCGTCTCAGCATCAAGGCAATCGGCTGCCCTCTTCCGCCGCTTTTCTCGCTGAGTTGCATTCCTGATGTCCCGAAGTATAGTCGCAAAGGTCCCTCCATGATCAGCTCGTTCTAACTGGGCTTGTATCATGGTGTAAAGCATTGATGGCTTTATACCACAGGATGAGATTACTCTGGTTCTATTACCAGTTCTTCGAAGTACTGGTAGACGCGATGCGTCCTGTTTGTAACAAAGAAGTAGCCATCCAGACTGTCGACCAGCACACAATGAATCTATATCACTGATTTGATGCACACCGTCGATGACACCATCTGCCAAAGCCATGGAAAGAAAAAGAGTGACGGGACACATGTGGCGTTTCGTAGGCTCATCGATCAGGACCATCGTTCTTCTTTGTGAAGTGTTAGCTCTACTAGAAGCACAAAAGACTATTATATAATTACCCGCTCCACTTTCGAGATGACCGCGTATCCTCATCTTGGTTATCCAGACGGATGACAAGCATGGCTCGAGTATTATCTTCATGACGGGTAAGGAAGATCTTCGTATCTTTGTAATAGAGTCCATCTTTGAGGGCAGCATTAGGATGTAGTCCCAAATGGAAGATTAACAGAATACTGAAAGCGACTTGCAGGCGATAACGTGGATGATCGAAACTATAAGTATCGCGAGCCCAGATGAATGAGAACAAATTATGTAAGTCATCCTCGAGCAGTTGCGCCTTCAATGGCTGAAATTCGTAGGCACAGGAGAGGTCTGGGAAGTCAGACTTAGGGGCAAGATCTAGAGTAGTACACATTGTATCCATATTTGATGTATGTTTCCTCTTCTCTCTCTGTTCACATATGTAGTTATGCATTGCGTCGCAGTCGTGCGGCGTTGCTGCACCTTTACAGAATTGGAGTTCGGGAAACAGACTTCCTATCTGCACTGCCGCAAGTACTACAAACAGGTAACCTACTCCTGTAATTCTAGGGTGTGTTCACTAGTTCTTGTTGCCACCTCCACAGGGAGGCGGATCAAACCAGCATGAAGAGTGACAATAATACCAGAGACATGTATCGATAGAGCCAAGCTTACGCGTGACTCGCGATAAACAGAGGGAAGTGAGTATTACTCATCCAGACTTCCAACAATCTTGCACCAGCTGTACGTTTTGCACACAGAGGGTCGGCTCAGCTACGTATGCGCCTCCTTGATCTTGATCTTAATCCTCATCTTGCTCTTGCAGGAATTGTCTCAACTCTATGTTCGGGCCCAGAAATCCTAAGCGCCAGAGCGCTGCTTTAACAGTAGCGCTTACGCCCTGAGGCACGGAGCAAGCCACCAATACTAGAATGTGTGTTAATAGTCTGTATACAGAAAAGAGGCTTACCAGAAACAGAAAAGGGGGATACCGGATACAGAAAAATTAATGGACTTTGTGACAGTTGCATGAGTGAAAGCTAGGCTTCCCGTTCGCTCAGCCCTATTTAAGCAAGATACCGGCGGATTAGTAGTTAGGTGGGTGACCACTAGCGAATCCCCGCTGTTGTATGTTTTTTGGTGGCCTTTTTTTGCCATTGGGGCGACTGGCTTGAACATCGCGAGGCGTAGGAAGGGCGGTACGACGAGGGCTATACGACTAGACATTATGAACCCGAATTCGCTGTTATGTTTAGTCGTTCATGGCCGAGATAGATTGTATGATACAATTAAGCATTGAATAATCCCAGCGAGTTGCCTGTGACAATGAGCAACTATCCGAGTAGTTGAAGCAATGCCTGTATAGTAGTCGGCCTTTGGGGCAAATGTGATGGATGGTTCCGGATATGGTATGGGGAAGCTGGCGCCTTGATTTTATACTGCAGTTCAAGGCTATGTTAAAGCGAGGTTATAATCGTGGAATCTGCAGTCTAAATTGTGGCAGTGTGCCTCGTCGTCTCTTCAATTCTTTGACATCATCTATCCCCACTTCCGTGACAGATCCATCGTTTTTGGACTAGTAAAAGGTCGAGTTTCTTTGAACGTATCCTGCCCATGTCATTCTGTTCGTTTCCTCAATCTTGACGATCGTCTTGGAGTGGGAACGTCGAAAGTTCTCTGAAAGGCAGCCATCAGGTGTCGACCTGTGTCGTCTCGGTAACTGTCTCAGATTTACTCGTGAGCTAGGGCCTATGGGTTAACGGTACGGAACGAGTCCCGGCAGTAGCGTAGGGTTCAGGTACAACAAGATGGCGTATCAAGAAAGCAGATTTCGCGCAGATTAGGTTGAGCCCCTGCTAGGCGTTTTGATGTTGTTCTTATCGCAAGGGAGTCATGTGCCGAGCCACAACGGCGGGTAAAAAGGGGTTTCGAGATTGACATGGAGGATAGCGAGTAGTATTCGCGTAAGATGAAGACTAAGGTCTAGGATTGTGGGATGTTTGCTGCACCGGTATCTGGAAAATGGGTGGCGCGGTAACTCGCTTGCCGTTGTCGACTCTGGAAGGCCAAGTATAGGGTTCACGGCGGCAAAGGTAGGCAGAAGTTCGTCATGTGAGATTACGTAGGCAAACACAAATATGTCGGTACGGACTGCATGTGAAGCATGTACTGGTTTGGAGAATCAACACTAGGTACTGTGCTACTCCTGTTGAGTTGGGGTGCGGCCACCAGAGGCGATCGTGGAGGGTATAGAGTTTCGGCTATCGCGAACGGACAGGGTATATCGTCGGCCCTTCTTGGGAGTATTTGGCCGCAGTGCGGTAAGTTTAGCTGGGAATTAGAAGAACAAGAAGAAGAACAGCAAGAGGCCCGGTTGCAGGGGCCATTGAATGTGACGGACGGTGCATGAGGGAGCGAGTGAGGGCGATGCACGACCGATGGTTGGTTCAGTATGCTGGTCCGGTCTTGGTATATTGGAATGATGCAGCGTAGACATCTCGCCGACGCGACAAAGGAAAGCGCGCGTGTGGATTACTCGAAATGTGAGTTTCATCTAATGGCCGGAGCAGGTGTCCAGGAGCAGAAGGTCTATAGCTCACGATGTCAGACGTTGGAGGGCTGTGAAAGGATGTTCCCTGTGTGGGGGAGGTTTTGCAGGGCCCAGTGGCAGGGTCGGAGATGTGTACCGCTTAGCGAAGCTTAGTATACAGCACAACGTGTCAATGAGGAGGTTGCGATGGGCAGCACACGGGTGTCCGCAATGAGCTGTCACTCAGGGGTTGCACGGTGTAGACTTGTGCCGTTTGGGGGAACGCACGTCCTGCGATGCTTTTCTCCACCACCTTGGCGAGCAAAAGAGAGAGAGCCTGAGAAAGTATGCAGGAAAGCGGAGTGTGTGGATTGCCCGCACGAGGCGCGACCCGTTCTCTCAAGCCGTGCTGCAGCCCCCCGGGCATGGGTGGCTTTCTGTGTACCTGGTGAGGCGGAACACGAGTTGGTGATGCTGCGGAGGGTAGTTCAGGCGTGGCGGGCACTCGAGTAGTTTGGTCTCTTGGCCGGCCAGGTTTGGTGTGTATGAGCTCGGGGTGCAAAGCAGCGTTGACTCGTAGGATGCGAGCATGCTGGGTGCGTCGGTCGTGGGCGTGCAGGGGTGCGAGGGACAAGGTTTGGATCTTGTGCACCTCCATCTCAAAAGTTGCTAGCTGCCTCTCTCTCTCTCCTGCATTGGGTCGGCAGCGCTTTCGTTCCACCCTCTGCACGCGTCCTGCGACGGCACGACGGCACGACGGCGTTCTCCTGCACTGCACTATCCCATTTCTTCCGCCCCCCCGTCCTGGTTGTGTCGCGATCCGCACGCATAGCGGTCGCGCGTGGCTCTTTTCGGCCTCGTCGTGCAAGACGACCAACATCGCGGTTTGGGAACCCCTGAGGCCCCCGCAGCTCCTCGTCTCGTAAAGTTAGTTTAGACCGACGTTTCTCTACGCGTGTCATGCGACTGGACGACGCCTGGCTCCACCCCTAGCATCGTGTGCCGCAAGCCGCTGGCTTCCCAGGTACGAGGAACGGGCGCGCCCACGCAGCATCGCGCCATTGACCTGCATCGTCACCTGTCGGTGTAATCTTCTTGTCACGGCAAGATCCCTCCCCAATTGCTGCCGTACAGCCCTCGCAGACGTGTCTGGGCTTTGCGGAGAATGCTCCTGTGCCCCAGTGTGGGAAGGTACTCGACGCAGACAGTCATTCACAGAGCCCGCTGCCCGCTGCCATGGCCGACTACGCCCACCACCATGGCCGCCCATCCACGCCCACGGGCTCTGCCTCGACCTACAGACCAAACGGGCCCATGCGAGCCCTCAACACCGACCAGCCCAAGCACGAGACCTTCTTCGACGATGCCACGCCCGTAGATGCCTTCAACGACCACGCCAAGCACGACCCGCTGCGCGACTCCCACGACCTTTCCTTCGCCGAGGGCGGCAACGTGAGGGACTCGGTCGTCGACAACATGCTGCTCTCGCTCGACCAGTTCGCCACGGGCAACCTGTTCGGGAGCTCAGCACCGCACTACGCCAGCTATGCCGACGACGACGACTTCTTCCTGCGCGACACCTCGTACCGCCCGCCCGGGGCCCGTCACCGCGGCCATACGTACACGTCGTCGCGCTCCTCCGACTACGACCTGAACCCCGACGACCACTCGCGCTACGCGGCCCACCACTCGCGCGCCCGCCGAAGCAACAGCAGCAACAACATCGGCACCCCCATCCACCGCAAGGGGAGCACGCGCGACATGTATCCAGCGAGGCAGACTACCGGTCACTATGGCCAGCTGCCGCAGGCCGGCCATCTGCGAGGCAGCAGCAAGAAGGGGAGCATGGGTAGCGGCTCCTCGAGCATAGACTTTGGCCAGTCTGGCATCCTGGGAAACCAGCGTCTTGGCTTTGGGAAGCGTTCGGCCAGTTTTGACCACAGCAATGCAAGCGACCGGGGGAGGATCTCGCCCTTGCGAGTCGAGTCTGTCCTGGACAGAGGCCGGGTCGCCTACCAAAACTATACCGATGAATACGATGCGGCTCCCGAGCCCACTATCCCCGCAGGCCCTCGGAGGCTCCAAGAACCACCACAATCACCCCTCGCTTTCCCCCCTCAACCATCCTACGCCGCACCGCAGGCGCCCCGCCCGGGTCGCAGAGGCAGCGTCCGCTCCAACACGAGCTACAGAACACTGCGGAAGAACAAGAGCCAGCCAGGACCAAGCATGAGGGCCCAGGCGCAGGAGTTTGTCAATGCCAGCACCTTGCGAGAACTGCCGCCCGTACCGTCATGGCACGATCCTTCTGCTCCATCAGCATTTGTGGCTTCACAAAGTCCACTGTTCCCTCCCCAGGCTCCAGCTGCGCCAAAGCCTGGCTTCTTCCGCCGAGTGTTTGGTGGAGGCTCTTCCAAGTCTACACCACAACTGTCTGCCCCTTCAGCAGGCCCAAACTCGTCACAAGAAAACTCAACCCCGGTTCCCAGCAAGCCCCAGCCGGCTGATGTCAACTCCGTGTACTCTTCCGCACGACCGCGTACGACACCCAGCAACGGCGGGCATATTGCTTCTCAGATAAAATCGATGCCAAAAGCCCCCCAGACTGCTAATCCCGCCCACGGCGACGCACAAGCACTACACCCACCAACGCTCGGCAAAAAGCCATCATCATTCTTCCGTCGTCGAAAGAAGTCTATTTCTGAAGGCACAAAAACCCCCGTCACGGCTCTCGAGTTTATCCAGCCAGCCAGGCCGGTACTGCCCCCACAGCCCAGCCCTGGAGTCAGCAGTCTGCGACAAGTTATGAACCCTTACCTCAACGACGGAGGGCGCACTGGAACCCGAACACCAGACGTGCGCGATGAGCCGTCGGGTGACGCTTCTACGAATGGATTCTCACCAAACTATAAGCCACACAAGGACGCAACAGTCCGCGCTATCAAGTCAACTTCACGTGCGGATGATCAGACACCTCCCGCATCTCGAGGCGAGCAATTAAGAGCTTCTGAATTGAGCAGTACAGGCAGTCCCAAGCTGAAGCTAAAACTGAAGCATGCGAAATCACCCGCCCCGACTCAGCAGGAGGACACTTTCCTTGCGGATAGTAGCAGCTGCAATGAGGATCACAGTGGTCGCGCCACGCCAACGGGCGATTACAGCGGTACCGAGGAAAGGAGACCGAGCACAGGACCCACCCCCTCGTTACTCCGACAAGCTGAAGCAAAAAGCAACCGCAAGCCTAGTGGCGACCACCGGACCGAGCTCCTGTCTCCGCACGACGACCCTATTTCTAGACGTGGTTCAATGTCGCAATCCGCTTCAGAAGCCGAGGACGAAGGCTGGATCATCACCGAATCGACTGACAAGGTGCACCATACCGACAAGAAAAGCGCGGCTGCGAAGCGTGTATGGCTTGACACTACTCTACCAGACCCAGTTGTTGATACTACCCTCGATCTCAAGTTACCCTTGGAAGGTGCGCGATCGTCCCAGCAGTCACTCGACAAAGTATCGACAGACGCCAACACGCCAACCTCACCTAATGACGTGTTCCTCTCCGCTACAAGTCTGCCTATAGTGCAGGTTGAAAGTCGCGACTCCGACACCATGCCTTCTATTGTCGAAGACCGATCGATGCACAGCGAGCCTACTGATGCGGAGCGTGAACGTGCGTTCCAGATCTACAGCGGCGATGATTCCTCTAGCCTGAAGGCCCAAGCAGCTACCCTCCTGGGAGATGTTAGCCTGTATAGCACACGCATGCGAAAGGCCTTTATGGACCTCTTTGACTGGACTGGCATGAATATCTTGGCCGCTATGCGTGACCTCTGTGGCAAGATTATTCTCAAAGCCGAGACTCAGCAGGTTGACCGCATTCTTATGAGTCTCTCAGAGCGCTGGTGTGAGTGCAACAGCAGCCATGGCTTCAAGGCAGTCGGTAAGTAGTTTTTCAAAAGAACGAGAAAGAGACACGAAGCTGACCTCCGACAGATGTCGTGCATACTATTTGCTACTCCATTCTGCTCCTCAACACAGATCTGCACTTGGCTGACATTGAGTCAAGAATGACACGAAGCCAATTCGTTCGCAACACACTCCCTACCGTCACTCGCGTCTGTCAAGATTCGGTCAAGGCCGCGGGAGAAGAGACGCTAAGGCCACATTCCACTCATTTCCGAAGGCCCTCTCTGCCATGGAACGAGAAGTCAGAACCCAACTCGCCGGGTGCTGACGCTACTGCATTCTCTGCAGATGTGGAGGAGCCTGCGGAAGCTAGGAAAACCCGCAGTCGTCTCTCTATCCGACCTCCTGTTAGAAGTGGCTCAGAAGGTCTACTTTCCTTTGACTCTGCAGTATCTGAGTCCAACACACTTGTCAACTCACCATACAATGGTCCCATGCGAGGATGGGAGTTCCAGGTCGAGACAGTGCTTAAAGAGTTTTACGATTCCATCCGTAAACAACGCCTGCCCCTACATGGATCTTCCGAACCTGTTGTTCATCACCAACCTTCATCCAACAATCTCTCCGTTACCAACATGCTCCGTCGCACTCCCAGTGTGTTGAGCAAAGCACCGTCCGATAACACGAGCTACCGTGGCCGATCTCAGAACGATTTCCGCAATGTAGGCAGTCGCTGGGCCTCTAAGAACCGCTCAAAGCAAAGGTTGTATCCTTCGTCTACCGTGGCATCTAGCCGAACAAGTCTGGACGACGGGTCAGTATGGAGTCCCGCTGGATCCAGCTCTTGGAGTCGCTATTCCTACGGCAAGACCGGCACTTCCATGTCGGTGGACTCACTGGGCTCACACTTTGCGCATGGCGATTACCAACAGGCTATCGGTTTTGCCAATGCCCTTAGTCAAGCCATCATTCGGGAAGAGGGCATGACTATTTCCAGCGATGAAGAGTTCTCCCGTGTGGCTCCGCTGTTGGAAGACGAGACACTCGAGCTTGTTGGGGCACCATGGGCTAAGGAAGGTATCCTCAAGCACAAGCGACACCTTGATGCAGTGGACAGGAAGGCAAAGGACCGAGCGTGGAACGAGTGCTTCGCTGTTGTTGAGAAAGGCTGTATGCGTTTGTTCTCTTTCAGCATGAACTCTAAATCCGTCAGACAGAAGAGCAAGCTCCGGCCGTCTGCTGGTGGTGTTGTCGGAGGTGGCAACTGGATGGACAATGCGGAAGCTTTGGACAGCTTTCCGCTCCGCCAAACTATCGCCAGCGCACTACCTCCTCCAGGCTACTCAAAGACAAGGCCTCACGTATTCGCGCTTTCACTCCCTACAGGAGCAGTTCATCTTTTCCAGGTTGGAACGCCTGACATCTGTCGAGAGTTTGTGTGCACCGTCAACTACTGGTCGGCTCGTCTCTCGAAAGAACCTCTCATGGGTGGTGTCAGCAGCATGGAGTACGGTTGGGGTGAGAATGTCATCAACCCAGCTCTGATCCGTCAAGACAGTGCGCCGTCGGTGCAAGGCCATATGCCCCGTCCGAGTGTCACAAGCTCCCTTCGTAGTTCGATGGACCATGCCACTGGCACACCGAAACCCAGACTTCCCGGAGACAAGGTCGTCTTATCGGACTGGAGCCCACCAGCATCGAGCATGATGGCCAGTACCCTGATGGAAGTGGATCAACTTCGGGCCCTCACCGACTATGTTAAGAACATTGAGAACGAGCTCGCTCACCACAACGAGCTCAGAGCGCCGTTGCTCATTGCCGTAAGTATCACTGTCACGTTTTTCCGTAATGATAACTAAGACATGAAATCAGTTTTCGCCTCGCCACCCTAATGCTCAGAAGGCCATGGCCAACTGGGAGCGCAAATCGCAATACCTTCTCCGGGAAATTGTCAAATTCCGGACCTATATTGACACCCTAGCAACTGCCCAAGCGCAGAAGCAAAAGATCTATGCCGAGCGCGAAGCTCGTGAACAACAAGAGGCGGAGGAGTCAGAAAAGGAAGCAGGCACTACTGCGAAGGCAGCTGAAGACGATGGTGCGAACAAAGCTTCCGAGCCTGCTCCATCCAAGACCACACCAAACCCGGCCCCATAAACAGCTCTCCTTTCACATCCATGATCGCCATCTTTTTTTTTGATTCTGGCGTATACTGACGACTGATTTCTTTGTTATGAATAGTTACTCCTCTGCGGCGCACGATACGGCGTTTGCGCCTGCTTCATTCGTCCAAGCCGAGTTTGAGACAGCGGCCGCACTCGGTGGCCTGACACATTGTTATACCTATTGTAATCTGTACGATTTCTGTACGTGCGGCGTCTTCAGCAATTTTTTTCTATCATCTTTTCAGTTCAGCATGTTATCGCTTCGTTCCAATGAACAAGACGATCAACCGCGAGAGTCGTTTTATATGGGATGGTACTGTGTGTACGATTATATTCGCGCTCAGCCATCATCAAGCTCGGGAAGATTGATGATTTATTATGGTTATTATGGGACGGGGCTTAGTTGTTTGCAATTGTTTACTAGAAAGGGTAGAAGAGCACGACGAAGAAGCAGCTTTTCGAACATTATACCCCACGTTTTCGAATAGCATACTTTCGACACTACCTCTGTCTCATGCTTTTGTGACATAGTTATGCGTATCTATTTCTGGTGCAGTGTTGTAGCATGCATGGCAGCTGGGAGCAGACACACTTGGTCTATGGCACAGCTTGCATGTGTATACACGGATTGACAAGCAGCATTCCGTTACATCGCCCTCAGCCACTCTACATTACCCCAGTCTTGGACCACGCACATGGCTACGATAGGTTCAAAGTGCTGTAGCTTACTGCTCGATGTAACTCCCATAGCCACCACGACAACATGAATGATGCTATTCAAGAAGCTCATTGCGCCCGTAGTAAACTACGGCTGCAGCTAGAGCAAGAGGGCGCTACGAAAGCGCAGCAGCGTTACGCCAAAGACGATTGTAGTGCCTGCTCTCGTCCCAATCATCGTGACTCGAGCCAAAACACCATTCGGTCTTGACCGTTGGCGTGCAGCGTTCTGCGCAAGCCACACAAGGGGCTAGATTGTCCTAGCGCCAGCCTCTGCAGACAGGGTGCAGCAGCCAGCGCTCTGGTGTGCTTTGGGGGCAAAGGACCTGAATTGGACTGGAGAGTGCCCGAAAGGTGCCATGCTGCTAGGCAAAGGTGGGATCGCGTAGACGGCGACGGGACGGATTGAGAGGAGGGTGGTGGCATGGCATGTAGCCAAGTCGTGTTGTGCACCTATCGCGGTGCAGGCTGCATTGGGCGGGGCGCATAATGCTGTGTAGGGGATGTGGCTAGGGACAGGGTGAGTGAGTGGTAGATGGCTGAAGTAAGGGCCGATGGGTTCGTTTCGGAGATGGGGTGGGAATACCCACGTTAGACGGTTCAGAGAAATGAGACGAGCGGTTTTGTAATGGGTAAGCACGCACTACCGGTAGTGCAGAGGAATGAATGTCAATTAGGACTAGCAAAAGTACAAACACACGACAGAATGTTGTCCAAAACGTTGCAGCCTCTGTTTCTCGTGTCGAGAATGCATGGCGTACAACAGCATTAGTCCAGCCCAGCTCTGAGGAAACAGATCTGCCCCTAGTTCGACCCACCCCGGCCCTAGGGATCGTCGGCGTTGCCGTCTCGCGTGCAACGCCGGGCGAGCTAACTAGTAGCCTTGTAGCTCGCTGGCATCGTGGCATCCCACGCGACCCCATGTCGCGCATGGCACAAAGAGGGCTTTGCTGGGAGAGAAGAGGGACGAATTGGGCATGCCGGACGGTTGGACGAATGAGAGGGCTGAGGCGACGGGAGATGCGGCACTGGGGAGTCGTCTGCCTTTTCTGTCTTCTTTCGTCTCCTTAGCGACTTGGTTCTGCCGTGCACGCCCCCTAAATTGTGCGTATTTCCTATTACCCCCAGCGATCGTCAGTCGTGTTGCCCGTTGTTGGAATTGGCCTTGCGCAATCAGACGTCTCGACACGAGCGAAATTTCGACAAGCCCACGGGTTTGGAAGCTTGCATGCATCGGTAGCTTTGTCAGAGCTCAGCCTTAACCATCCCTACCACCCAAACCCCGCGCTACCTACTCCCGCATCTCTCGACGTTACCGACACACCGTCAGCCGCACTCTATTACGGGACTGACGACGGCTTTCTTCGAGTCGTATATTTGAAGCAGTGAAGCGCGCGCGCTCCCAAACGGGCATTTGATCTCCCATCCTCCACGGCTATTCGGCATCTCCGCCACAACGCGCGCACTTTGCTTTGGAAGAAGCCCCGACCTCAATCCTACACTGCACCTCGACATGTCATACTATCCCGGACAGCAATACCACAACGGCGGCGGCTACGGCGCCCCTCCACCGCCCCAGAACGGCTATGGTGGCCCGCCGCCGCAAGGATACCCACCTCCACAGCAGAACTACGGTGCTCCGTGAGTAGAGAATGTCGAGTAATGCCTCACGGGTGCTGACGGATATCAGTCCTCCACAGCAGTACGGATACCAGAGCCCACAACCATCCTACAACAACTATGGCCAACCGACTCCGCCTCCGCAACAGTATGGATACAACCAGGTACGCATACAACATGCGAACAAGCAACCCGTTGCTGCATTCCAGGCTAATTTGCACAGGGACCACCACCACCACCACAACAGCAACAGTATGGCAACTACGGCCCACCGCCTCCGCAGCAACAGCCTCCGCCTGCCCGTCCAGGCATGATGCCCACAGCCAACAGTAACCAATGGACACATGGCAACCACAACGCACCCCCACCACCGCCCCAGGGCGCACAGAACTTTGGACACGGCGCACCCAACGGCTATTCGTTTCAATACTCGGCTTGCAACGGTCGACGGAAAGCCCTGCTGATCGGCATCAACTACTTCGGCCAACGAGGACAGCTCCGCGGCTGCATCAACGATGTGAAGAACATGAGCACATACTTGAACGAGTTCTTTGGCTACAAGAGGGAGGATATGGTCACTTTGACCGACGACCAGCAGAACCCCATGAGCCAGCCGACCAAGGCGAACATCTTGAGAGCGATGCATTGGCTGGTCAAGGACGCAAGGCCAAACGACTCTCTGTTCTTCCACTACTCAGGTGCGCCTTTCCTGTTATACCGTGCTGCCTTCAGCCACGCTAACTCTCTCTAGGCCACGGCGGCCAAACCAAGGATCTCGACGGCGACGAAGACGATGGCTATGACGAGGTCATCTACCCAGTTGATTTCCGCACCGCCGGCCACATTGTCGACGACGAGATGCACCGCATCATGGTTACACCCCTTCAGCCCGGTGTGCGGCTCACCGCCATCTTCGATTCCTGTCACTCTGGCTCCGCCCTTGACCTGCCATACCTCTACTCCACTCAAGGTGTGCTCAAGGAGCCCAACTTGGCCAAGGAGGCTGGCCAAGGTCTGCTGGGCATTGTGGCGAGCTATGCCCGCGGCGACATTGGCAGCATGATTGGTGGTGCCACAAGTCTGTTTAAGAAGGCGATAAATGGCGATGAAGTGCACAAGAAGAACCTGAGAACAAAGACGAGCCCTGCCGACGTAATCATGTGGAGTGGATCCAAGGACACGCAGACTTCGTAAGTTTCTTCCCAATCAACTCTGGATTCGACACAAGCAATACTAATGCTTGACAACCAACAGGGCCGACGCGAGTATCGGTGGAGAAGCTACGGGGGCCATGTCTTGGGCTTTCATTTCTTCGCTCCGCAAGAACCCCAATCAAAGCTATGTACAACTGCTCAACAGCATCCGTGATGAGCTGCAGGGCAAGTATGCTCAGAAGCCTCAGTTGAGCTGCAGTCATCCGTTGAGTGAGTGCTTTTCCACACTTCACTAAGGAATGGAACAGCAAGCTAATTGAAATAGATACTGACCTGCTGTACGTTATGTAAACATATTTCTGCGCACAGGAAGTGTTCGTAAGACGACGCTGTGGCTCCGAACCTGGTTGTACGGAATACCATCTGGCAGAGTGATACCATGACACAATCATCCTTGGATGAGGAGGAAGTCGTAGCTGGGTGCAAAAATGCCTTTTTTTCTTCCATGATCGAGTATACACCTTCTTTTGTATATACTTGGGAACGAGATACGACGGCGTTTTAATCAGGTTGCTTGCAGCACTTGTAAGGAGAGCGATGTTGGGCTAAGAAGACTCGTAATTCATTGTTATAGGATATCGAACTGTCTTGTCTATCAACGCTCATCGACATGTATTCCCTCCTGTAGCGCCATCGCTATCCATTATCATTGTTAATCATGATCCAACCATCCACTTTCTGTGGTTCTCAAAGACGCCCTAGAGCACCCTCTATAAATAAATAAAAAAGTCTTGACGTCTCACCTGCCCGCATGCTAAATGTCAGCCATTTCCTCATCAACCCAGTCCCTCCAACTCCTCCACTCGCCCCAGCCCAGCCCCACCTTCTTGCCCTGATACCTCACCACCCTCAGCGAAACCTTGATCCAATCCGCCTTCTTGCCATTCCATCCAGCCTTCCTCATCAAACTAACCAGCGTCTCTTCCTTGGTCCACCCTTGTTCGCTCGCCACATCAGGCAGATACGTGCTCCCGTAGCGTCTGCCCTTTTCATGGAAGCTGATGCGCAAGCCATGTGTGCCAATCTCCCAATCCATAGCATCGTCAACAGGCTCAAAGTCTGTGAGCAGGGTAACGGCGCATTCGAGGGTGGGCAGTTCGCGTGTGCTAATGGGCGAGAAACGCGTATCGTCGAATGCGGCCGTGAGTGCGTAGTCGGAGAGGCCCTTGGTGAGGGGTTGCGCTTCAAAGGTGCCGATGCAGCCTCGTAGTCGCTTGTCGCCAGAACGTGAGATTGTGTTCCATGTTACGAATAATGGATGTTCTTCTTCTTCTTCCTCCTCCTCTTCCTCAGCCTCGTTGTCAACCAGATTTGTAGAACTGCTGCTCTGGCTTGTAAGACTGCTTGGTGTCTCGCTGCTCGGACCACTGGGCGTCGAAATTCCGCTTTGCAGGCTTGACGAACTAGCTGACGAGGGCGGAGAGGCGAGGATACGCGATATAGCGGCGGGCTTGTACGAGCCGTCTGCTGATGCGGACGCGAGTGCGGCTTGTTCTGCTTGTTCTGCTTCGGTCTCATCTTCGAGCTCACAGGTCGTGGTGGGCTCCGAGTTGTATTTCGCCCAGAGGTGTTGGACTTGGGCCAGCGTGAGAGAAGGGCGCTTCTCGAGGCTTGCGACGAGGCTTTCGAAGCAGTATGCGCAGTGCGCTTGTGTGGCCATGGTGGGATGGTGGACGGACGCGGACGTTTGGCGGGAGTGAATAGATTAGGGTTTCGAGGGGTAGACGCACGACCGGGGAGGACTGGAGGGTGGGGAAGGAAGTATTAGATATACGACGTCTTGCAACACAGCAAGTATGACGGCTGAATCCGGGGTGGAGGGCTGCTAGTTGATAGGGTCGGGATGCGGCAGGGCTATGCAGTAACGTCAGGAACCGGAACGTCTCGGCTGACTTGCCTCCGCGGAGAGATTCCAAGAGCGTGACGGGTGCTTGTCGATATGTAGACGTTGTGCACGCTGTCGCATCAACTCCGGGGGTCGACGTGGTTGCCAGAGGGAGGAGCAATGGCGGAAGTGGTGAGGCGCCAGAGATAACCCCGCCGATCCGGCGAATGGTGCGTTGGGGAAGCGTCAGCAACTGGAGTGAACAAAAGAAGATGCACAATCTGGAAAGTAAAATGTTATTCATTGCAGTACAACTGGATGTAAACTATGTTGCGAGGTACCATCTGCGCAAGCTCCCGAAGAGATGCACGGAAAGTCCCAAAGTTCCGCTCCAACAGTTGGTATGTAACCCCATCTTCATGCACACGTACCTTACGGGGTAAAAGGTCGTGTGTTTGGTAATGATGGGGATGATTGTTCTTGCCACGATAGATTTTCCTTCAGCAGGTCGAGCATGGGAGAGCTCTGTTGCTGTACACACTAATGGCTGGGTTGAGGTATGCACCTCGTTCATGTATCTGACTTACCTGAAGACGTTGCGAAGGTCAAACAGCCTAACACATCACTGGGACAGTCGCGCGCTCGTGGAACCGACCTGACTTTTCGACTTGTTTCATTGCCACATTTCATGCCTGCGGTAGGCGTGAAGCCGCGTGCTCCAATCCCTCGAGTTCGAAGCTGTCATAGAAAGTCCGAATGCCATTGACGCCGACCAGATGTCTCATAAAGGAATCGAAAACCGCCATCGTCGCTCGCTCGTCATCGTATCGTCCTTTATGCCGCGTCGCGCTTGCCCTCCTTGACCTCCTTCTGCGTGCTTGTTAGCGAGCCGCGTTTCCGTGTAGGAGCGAGCCGTCGGTACGCACCAGAGCGCGCATGGTGCCGTGAAGAGCATGCCTGTGGTTCCTCCTGAACTTGGGGTCGGTTCCCTTGAGCGAGGGGTAACGGTGGGTCTTGGGCTTCTTGATACTGCATTGTCATTGCATCAGCTTTGTGTTCTCGACAACGCGTTCATCGTCCTCCGCGTTGCACATGGGCTATCCGCAGGTTCATGGCGCGTTCGATGCATGGGGTGATGCGTACCCGTTTCGGTGGTTCTTCTTGGACTGGTTGTGCTGGGACGAGTTCTTGGATTCTGCACAGCTGGATTAATATCTTGGCGGTGTTGAGTGAGTTCTCGCAGACGTACTGGCCATGGCGACGGTTGTTGGTGTCGATTTGGCTTTGTGGGATTGTCGAAGAGCTGATGTCGGAACTGGGTCGAATTTGCTCCTTCTGTGGTCACCAGTAAGCGAGTGGTTGCGCGCGCTAGTGCGTCTTGGTGCATAATCCCTGGTCATGGCGCTCGAACTGCGCCATCGCCATGACCATCGCCATGACCACATCTAAGCTATGATCAGCACTTCATACTAGTGCTCACAAAACAATCACAGTTATTTGAAGGGTGGCGGTGATAGCACCGTCTGCTCAGACGGTGGGATGCTGTTGCATCGCCTTCGAACGCACTACTGCGGCGTGCACCACAGAGACGATGTCGTAACGAGCAGACACTCCCGAGGTCGCCTGTCGCATGAGGCAAGTTTATGAACGAGTCGGTTTTCACAAAACCCACCACGCTATGCAGCTATGTTCATGAATGAAGTGTCGACGTCTACGTTTTCTCAATCCAGATCGGCGCATACCGTTTGTCTCCATTGACTGGTGCCATACCTGTTCGTAAATTCGTCATCACGATCTCTTGTCCAGCCCATGGCATTCAGACACATGGTAAACACATCTCGAAACACTGGGGGAAGAGCCGTGTGTTGCGGAAACACCCAGAATGTGTTCCCGACGCCTCGCACCTGTCGTACAAAGAGGTTCACTTCTATCGGGTTGCGCTCCAACCATTCTACCCCCCAAGGTCTACAACGTGTTTTGTATTTACGATTTTAATATAGAATGCATCGTGTGCATCTAGGACAACCCCAATTGTAGGTCTGACATAAGCGTTGGATATAATTCAATAAAAACAAGGTCATTCGTACATGCTGCCTAAGCTGCGGCGCTACTGTTTCCTTTGTCGCATTACCCTACCAACATTTCAAGTCATGCAAGGCTAGTCACCACTTTGACCTATCATGACTGGCCTTTTGAATATCAGCGGAGAACATGCGGTACTGTTCCATCACCTGGCTTGCTTCTTCCCCGCAAAGCGGAAGCATAACCGTTCACCGGGTGTGCAAGTCGGCGAGAGGCGACGTCATCTGATTGGCTTCAACCATGAAATCTCATCCCCCTTACCGATTGTAAGAGGAATTACATGCAGCTACCAAGCGTTAGGCACACTTGAATGCCTACTATTTATTCTGCAGCCCAAATTCTTAGCAAGCGCGGCATTCACTACCAAATCAACCATGGCGAACCCGGCGGCGAAACCATCGAGTTTGCTAGACAATAAGAACGAAATCATCAATGATACCCATGGCACCAATATCGACCCAGTCGCCGAGAAGAAGCTACTCCGCAAGTGCGACCTGCGCGTTCTTCCGCCTCTCTTTGTTCTGTTCCTGTTAGCGTTTCTGGATCGTGTCAATATTGGTACATTGATCCTATCCTAGTAGTATGTTCACTGCGTTGACGTGTTTAGGCAATGCGAAGATACAAGGTCTGGTCGAAGACCTGGACATGACAGGTCCGCGGGCGTATCGCTACAACATCGCTCTGTTTATATTCTTCGTTCCCTACATTCTCTTCGAGGTGCCATCGAACTTGGTCTTGAAGAAGCTCAAGCCTTCAACATGGCTCAGCTTGATCATGGTACTCTGGGGTGAGCCTTGACTATCTTCATACATGCGCCATGCTAACAGGAACCAGGTCTCTCAACCGTCGGGATGGGACTCGTGAATAACTTTGAAGGCCTGGTAGCCATGCGCGTTCTACTAGGTTTCTTCGAGGCAGGATTGTTTCCCGGTATGTAATACATGCACAGTGGGACGTAGGATGTCTAGAATAACTCTGGATAGGTTGCGTATACCTCATCTCCATGTACTACAAGCGTTACGAGCTCCAATGGCGCCTCACCCTGGTCTTTACTGCGAGCATCATCGCCGGAGCATTTGGAGGTGTAAGAATTCCCGCGTCGCTTCGTGACTCATACTGATTTTCCAGCTCCTCGCATTCGCTATTGCTAAGATGGACGGCATTGCAGGCTATGGAGGATGGTAAGAAGCTCAATCTTTCAAATGAGGGTGAGACAAACACTAATTACAAACCAACGCTTCAGGCGGTGGATCTTTATCATAGAGGGTATCATCACAGTTGCGGCTGGTTTTGTCACAAAGTTCTGGGTCACAGACTGGCCCGAACAGGCAAATTTTCTCAACGAGGAAGAGAGAGCCCTTCTCATAGCACGACTCAGTGCCGATACCGGTGATGCTGTTATGAATAGATTGGACAAGAAAGCAGCGAAGAGAATCTTTTCTGATCCTAAGATCTACCTGGGCACAGTTGCATACTTTGGTGAGGATTATTGCGTCCACCTCCATCTGTTATCGCAGAAACATGCTGATTATTCGCCTCTGTGTGTCAGGAATTGTCAACACTGGGTACGCCGGGTCTTTCTTCACCCCAACAATCGTCAAAGAGCTCGGCTACACCTCCGCCGCCGCGCAAGTACGATCGATCCCCATCTTCGTCGTAGCAACCATCACAGCAATTATAACAGCATGGCTGACCGATCGCCTCCGCCATCGCTACTGGTTCTGCATCTTCGGTCTCGTCGTTGCGTCGGTCGGTTACATTATGCTTCTTGCGCAAGACAACCTCTCAGCCGGGGTCAAGTACCTTGCCCTCTTCCTCATTGTACCTGGTGGCTTCATCACTCAGCCTGTTGTGCTTGTCTGGATGTCCAACCTTGTGTCTGGACACTATAAGCGATCCGTCAGCTCTGCGATGCAAGTCGGGTTCGGAAATCTGGGAGGTATCGTGGCGAGCAACATCTTTTTGCAGAGTGAAATGCCAACCTATCCGACGGGATATGGAGTTAGCCTGGGTATGTTGTGGATTTGTGGTGCCGCTTGCACGGCGCTTTTCTTCCTGGTCAAGTGGGAAAATGCGAAGAGGGAGAGGGGCGAGCGTGATGGAAGGCTACAGGAGGTGGATGCTGATAACTTGGGCGACGACCATCCGATGTTCAGGCTCACGTCTTGAGTCAAGGATACGGGAAATTCACGTTACTTGTATCAGCGATATCTCTAGCAGGTTTAAGAACCACAATGAGAAAGGTGACAAGGATGGCGTTCAGCGAGCATGTGTTCGGCCTCCGTACGAGTAGTCTTATTTCCATGATGCTAGATGTAATTTCTATAGCATCTGCCAGTCTTTTTCGGTGTCGATAGGACTCATTGCAGCGTCGGTCCAGTCATCTTCAGATTCGCACCCAAGTTCGGTATCGGATTTGATGACTTGAGAGGAAGTTGACGCCTCCTGAAACTCATCGTCACGCTTTGACTCATCTTCTCCCGTGTCAAGCTTTTTGTGAAGAGCTTTACCAGTATCATCCTGTTCGCCCAAGTTGTCTTCCTGAGTCTTATCGTGTTGAATTTCCTCTTTGACTGTCTGTTTGCGTATTCTGCATGGTACCGCACTCATATCTTCCAAGAACACTCTAGGGTCATTGTACTCTCTAGCCTCTCCACCCCACCGGTTGCATCGGACGGTGATTCTGACATCGTCTCTATGCAGAAGGATACTGAACTCGCCCGCCGCACTGTAAAGTTTCATTCGATCATCCCAGATGTTGAGGTACAGCATCTTGAATCCTGGCAAGTGTTGTAGAATGTATTCGCTTAGTTCCGAGTATGCTCTCCCAGTCGCAGCATCGGAAGCGTCTTCCTCGTAGGGTTGGACCAGAAGGGATAGACATGAGACGTGTTGGCGAGCTGATATACTGATGCTTTCCAGCCACTTGTGTGTGGCATATGCCTGGTACCGTCCCCGCGGACAGGGGCCTGTCAAGAAAAGAAAGTTTCGACTTGTATACGCTGTCGGCTCCGCATCGTCATGAATCTCAGCCCGTCGGCCCTTCTCCTCCTTGGTCGCAGGTCTTAACATATTGATCGGACCATGAGGGGCTTGTAACACCCATAGCCCTTCGTCTTGAGTGCTGAAGTGGACTTGTGGGCCTGCACAACGATACCGGGTGTAGATGTGACCTGGCTCGTTTTCGTCTTGTGGAGGGAACTCGTATCTTGGACAACGACAAATGTCGATCTGGGTTTGCCCAGCGAAGGTGGTATTACTGGGATTCTCAAGATGAGGCCAGTCCAGGGTGTAGTTGAACGTCGTTACGTCGTCTGGTGTTGAAAGATGTGGCATTGGTTGGGTTGGACTTTGGTACATAGCATCTGCTTGAGGAAAGACGCTTAGTCTCAGATGCGTGGTGATGGGATGCTACAGTTCCGACTGAAGTTAAGACTCCCTCACTGCGACACGAAGTTGCCGCCCAAGTCAAAGGAAGGGACGCAAGGGACGCAGTGACTGAACTCGGTTGACTTTGTTACTTTTTTCGTCAAGTCGCCCAAACACGAGGCCGTTAATAGGTCATGATGCATACCGCTACTCCCACTACGCCGGAAATACCAAGCACGCTCTATGGGAGTCTGGCTAAGAATAGTAAGACACGTTGACACAGCTGAGTACGAGACGAGGCGAGAATGTGTCAGCGCTCGAATGCGTGGAGAGCAGAACAAGACACGGCGGCAATGAGGAATCAAGGCGGAGCGTGAGGGAGGTCAGCGATGGTGTTGATGTTGTCGGTGAAGTACATGAGAGCTCAGAGGTGGGCATGGCGGGTGAGACGTGCATATGGGAGCTATTTGTGGGGTCCGGTGAACAGCCAGCACACGTATGAGGTGACGGTATGCCACGGATAGTGCGCTCCCGCACATGTTGATGCGCAGGCCTCTGTGGACGATGCGGTGGTAGCAATGACCGGGCAGCAACGTCATTGGTCCATGCGTGGGGGATTCCGTGGGTAAGCGCGTCACAGTCACAAAGCTTCGCGACATGGACCGCTTCTGTTGACGCGCCATGTCATAAACAAACACCAATACGCTGTCTTGATGGCCGAGACAGGGACCGCTGAGCCCCAGACGCCGATCTCTGAGGGGCCCAGCTCGCCCACGACGCCCACGCAGAAGAGCAGCAATGGGTCGACCAAGTCGGCGACAGGAGAGGCGGTTGAGCAGCACGACTTTGCCAATCCGACGCTCAGTATAATACGGAGATACTCGCGCAGCACCTCTGCCGGCTCGCTGGCGTCAACAGACGAAGGCCCGCCGCCGCCACTGCCACCGCGACCGGGACTCGGACTCGGACTGCTTTCGCGACCCTCGACATCGCACTCCACAGCGGCCGGGCGACCGCAGCTCCTTTCCAAGGCCACGACACAGCTGTCGATTGCAAGAACACAGGCATTCGCCACGGACGCGAAAGACGAGTCGCCAACGTCGTCCGGGCCCAAGTCGCGCGACGTGCTGGGCGCAAACCTAGCCGCCCACAACCTCAGCGACGCCGACGACAGCGCGAGCATACGCAGCTATGCACCCACGGTCGACGCGGCAGGCTACCAGGAGAGCCTGCTGGGCGAAGTCATGGGCCCGGCAGAAAAGTCAGAGCAAGAGAAGACGCTGCTCAGGACGTTGGGCCACAAGTTCGTCCATGGCGAGGCGCAGAGCATGTTTCCGCCAGACCCATACTTTGAAGCGGCCTTCCGTCGCGAGTTCGACGACGTCGACGACATGGCCATGGACGGATCGAACCAAGGTCAGACGCATGGCATGTACCTAGACGTAGCGCTTGCTGATGTAGTCAATAGAAGCCGTCATGCACCAGTGGCGCGCAAAGCTGAAGCACTTTCTCATCCTCTCGAGTGCCGGCAAGCCCATATACAGCCGACACGGCGACGACCAGCTCATCACAAACTACATCGGCGTCGTGCAGACCATCATATCCTTCTACCAATCCACAAACGATGTACTGAGAGGCTTCACAGCAGGACATGTACGCTTCGTCGTCATGTCAAAGGGTCCGCTCAATCTCGTCGCCATCACACGCCTTCCAGAGAGCGACTCTCAGCTTCGGTCGCAACTGGAGGCACTCTACATGCAGATCCTATCCACTCTTACCCTTCCGAGTATGGAGCGCATGTTTGCTGCACGTGCCAACTACGATCTTCGTAGGCCGCTGCAGGGCACGGAAACGCTCTTGTCAGCGCTTGCAGACGGCTTTACAAGAGGCTCACCATCGACATTACTCTCCGCGCTCGAGTGTCTCAAGCTTCGCAAGTCCCATCGCACCACCATCAACAACACGCTCTTGAAAACCCGTTCCGAAAATCTCCTTTACGGTCTCTTGGTAGCCTCCGGGAAGCTTGTATCCGTCGTCCGACCCAAGAAACACAGCCTACACCCCGGCGATCTCCACCTGATCTTCAACATGCTCTTTGAAGCTGGCAGCGTCAAGGCTGGGGGCGGAGAAAACTGGATCCCGCTGTGCTTACCGGGTTTCAACAACACCGGCTACTTGTACATGTACGTCAGCTTCCTTGATCTAGAACATCCAACGGAGCCGATGCAAGAGCGTCCTCGCACGAGCGACGGCGCGGACGACGAGGTCGCGGTCCTCCTGATTAGTGCGGAAAGGGAAAGCTTCTTCGAGCTTAGACGCATGAGGGATGATTTAGTCGAGGTAGGCTCACCCGGTTTCGTTACACTCCTTTACAAAGTCTCCTTAATGTCTAGGATGCCGGGATGGGCACATCAGGACGCGTGGATCAGTGATCGAATCGTCTCTCCGTGTCGCCACACGACGTTGTCCCGTGCCTAGAGATTATGCCATCGAACCATGTGGGCTCGCACAGGATCCGAGGGCATATTCCCTGATCTTCGGTCTTCTCTCGTGGGTTATCATGGGACCATTGCCGTGTGTCGCATTGTACATGTGCCGTACAAGGCTCACGGACCAGTGATGCCATTCGGCTTCGGACATCAACAACTCCGACGCTCCTTGTCGTGCTTCCGCCTCGGGTTCCGCGTCCCCCCTACCCTTCGCCCCGTTCTCACATCCCCTCGGCCTTCGGCCGTACCGCTCGTCTGGTTAATGTCCGACTGCGATTACCTAAGAGGAGAGAAGTGCACAGAGATTTGCACTAACTAGATGGATTCTGGGCTAACGGCTACTTCCGCAGAACTTGCAGCGCAATGGATCCATTGAGGCTATACGTACAGCAGTCCGGCAAGGGCGTCCCACCTGCACGGATATTGTGCCCGGAAGTCCGTTGAGACACTTTCTGTACAAGTCGAGGGGTAACGTGCAGTTTACCATGCCGAGTTACACACCGTACTTTGAAGGTGACTTGGAAAGGAGACGGTATGTGCCTTTTGCATCTATAATCTCACCTGTATTTTTTTTTACTCGGCACTGTCCCGCTTTGCCGGATTCGGTGTCGTCATGTACTGTTACCAAGACGGATTACTGATAGTCATCTTCTGTCTAGATTGATCGACCTCTACAGCAAACTCCATGGTAATCTGCACAACAAGCCGTCGACGCTCAAGGTGCATCATGAGACGAATACGACGTGTATAGCGTTGGCATGGAGTACACCGCTATTTGAGCTATATGCAGTTGCACCGGCCAACACATCGAGGGCTGCGCTGGCGCAGGGTGCAAATAAGGTGATTCAGTGGGTGCGACGAGAAGAAGAGAGGGTCTTTATTATAGGAGGCGCTGTGTTCTGATACCTGACGTATACAAGGTCACGAGAAGCACGGCGCTGTAATACCCATGAATGCAGCAAATCTACGAGTGGTATAAGAGACATGGTCAAAATTATTAGACACGATCAGTGGGATGAGACATACTCGCCCAGCGAAGGGTTTGGCAAGACACATACTAGTGAAACCTGCGTCCCAATACGAAGCCCAAGAAAGCCCAAGTCGCCGTCTCCAAAATCTCCTTGTCCAGACCTTCGCGCTCAGCAAGGCTTAGCCACTCACCACTCCCGCAACACCATCGCCACAATAGCCAAGAACCATTTATGTACTCATATATGTGTCCTCAACCTTGTTTGTCAGCAAGGCTTTCTCACGCACCCCTGACATGGTCACGTTGCGACCACTTGACCAGATCAATGGCAGTGGATATACTCATAAAGCTTCCAATGGCAAACCTAATGACGTCTTTGGGGTAAGTTGCAAGCCATTCTTCGGAATGGATTCTTGAAGAGGTCGTGTAGGATGCTTTGCTGATTGTAGTAAAAGTTTGGGGGCCACGTAAATGTATCAGTGAGCCAGGGAGCATCTTCTGTCATGAGCTATATGGGCATTCTTGGTGGAGGCCGTATTGCTTTGTGCCATATAGTAGGGTGAATGGCTTCACATTTGAAATTGTAGGTCAATGTGGTTGTGAATAACGTTGGACGAAGTCGCGGCTGAGGATGTATGGGGTTGTTAGTATAGGGATGCATCTCCGGCTAGTCCATCCGAAGACTTGCATGGATGCGGTAATGCATCAGTCACAAACGTGTGCCTAATCGGGGATCCAATCATTGTTGAATTCAGGATGCATGACAGTAGCAGAGTAGTATGAGCATTACACGACTACATGGGCCCACGAAATCAAGATGCGCATACCCAGTGCTTCAACCCCCAAGTGAGTTTTTCCCTGTGCCATGTCCCTCTAGACGGCTCACAGTTCTCTTGTCGGGTTGAACAAAGGCAACCCAACCCGCCTAGCCGGAAATGTGGTGAATGCCAGACACGCAACTTGACATGATATGTGTGGGTGTGCTGAGAATGCACTGCTCTTCAGACACATGTTCAGCTCTCTCATGTCCTTGTTCCGAGAAACGCCTCGTCGTTTGCATGTTTTGTGCGTAGCGCGTGCCGCAGGATGTTTGACCGTTGCGTTACGAAGACATACCATGACAGCTGCCACGTGTCGCGGGGACGCAACGTAACCGTTATGCGTTTCGTGTATATGGCGTGAATGAGTGGAGTGGGCGACGTGAATTGAAGGCGCTCTCACTTGGGAGGGCGCTTTTGCCATGTGAGCTCGCGGAACTGGTTCTTCACCTCGTCCTTGAAGTGGTCGAGCGACGACGGGCCTGTTCCTGCAGTTTGTTAGCAGCTGGAGGTTTGTTCAGATGACAGAAAGACATACGGCCTTGGCCATTCTTCTGTTCAAAGTCTGGCAGCCTGTTGATCTTTCGATAGGCCTTTTGCACAGCGCGATTGAATGCCGGGGACCGGATGAGCTTGGAAGAGTCAGCGACGGGAGCGGTGTGTGTGGGCGTGAAGGGACTATCGACGTGCCTTTGCGACGGCCCAAGCCTGTTCCGAGCTGTCAGTTTGATGTGCATGTTTCGTTTGGACATGGCGCATACCTCGAAGAGCGCAAACCAAGGAGCAACCATGGCGTGTTCAATGTGGCATTCACAGACGACGATGGCTGCCACGGCAAAGCAGCAGGTGTGTGCAGACGTTGCGATTGTTGGTGGAGAGATGGTGGTGGCGATGGTGGGTGGGTGTGGATGCAGAGCGGAAACCACCAGATGGACAGGGAATGGGCCTGCCCGCAGCTGTGCTGTGACACGACAGCGCCTGACGTTTGCAAGTGGAGTGGATCTTGCGCGCTCAAGGAATTGTTTCTTCTGTTTTCATATATCTTGTTGTGCTCTACACATGCATATCAACGACTGGCCAACGGCTACATTCTTCCATCCCCCCCCGCCAGCTTGCTCCACTACGAGGCTCGCCTGCAGCCCCTCGTCGTCGTCGTCTAGCCCATCATCTCTCGCTCGACCTGGTTCTGGGACACTATACCGTCGCAGTCTGCTAGTCGCACACGTGTCAGTGGATCGCTATCATTCCTTTCTCGGGCACGCCACGGCCTGCATCGATCCGCCGCACCGTCACCATTCCGTCTTCAAACTTTCTTGTTCCCCCACTGCCCGAAGCCGACTCGTCTCACCACATCGACTGCAACTTCTTCAAGCTGCATAAACTCCGCGCCCTCCGGCGCAAGGCGAAGCTCAAGGGCGTCCTGGTCAGGACCGACCCAGCCATGGCCACGGCCGGCGTCCCCATCTCGCCCTCGTCGTCCAAGCGCTCCCGTAGCAAGGACAGCACGCGATCAATCACCACGTCGTCGCTCAACACGCCCGCCGCCCACACGCCCTCGGCAAGCACCACCAGCCTCGCCCTGCCCTCGTCCGCCACAAGCACCCCGGCACACGCTCCAGACGCTATCCCGTATCCCGCCTTTCTAGCGTCACCCAAGGACGTCCACGCAAAATGGAATCGTTTGGAGATGGCCCAGGTGGAGCGCCAGAGGGACGGCACCCAGCCCACCGCGTCTGAAGAGGCTCCCAGGTGGGCGAGGTGCTTCGGCGAGGACTATGCCAACCGCAACCGCTACGTCAACGTCGACCCATACCAGTCCAACAGAGTCCATCTCGACGTGCCAGAAGGCCACTTGGACTACATCAATGCCTCGCCAATACTCCTCGAGACGACAAAGTCCGCGACGCAGCTCAAGTACATTGCAACCCAAGGGCCCAAGGCCGACAGCTGGTCGCACATCTGGCGCATGATCTGGAAGGAGAACGAGTCGCCCGCAGTCATTGTAATGCTGACCCAGACCCACGAGGCCAACCGAGAGAAATGCTACCCCTACTACCCGCAGTCGCTTTCGGAACCCGATATGCGCATCAACGAGCACGACGAGTTTCAAGACGGCTTCATACACAACCTCCACCTGGCCTCGTACACGATAGACGAAGAGGCTAGGACGCAAGTAAGGGAGATTGACATGACAACAGATGACGGCAGCGAGTCAAAGAAGATCTGGCATCTGCTCTTTGCTGGCTGGCCTGACTTCTATGTGCCTGAAGGCGACGATCGCGCTGGTATGCTGAAGCTCGTCGACATATCGCGCGCCAAGAACACGGACAATTCGACCAACCCACGCATCGTTCACTGTAGTGCAGGTATCGGCCGCAGCGGAACCTTCATCGCCCTCGATTGGCTCATGCAGGAGCTCCAAGAGGGCGCACTGGACCATGTACCCGACAACGAAGATCCTGTAGTAAAGGTTGTCGAGATGCTCAGGGATCAGCGAGCTGGCATGGTTCAGTCCAAGGCCCAGTTTCTCTTCATCTACGACGTCCTCCGTGAGCAATGGTGCGAACGCTGGATTTCTCAGCATCCCGACGAAGCACACCGACTCGGTCTCGCCACCGTAGCAGCTGCTCCTTCTGACGGCACAGGGGCTACTTCTGACAACGAGCAACCTGCGCTCAAGCGCCAGAAATCCATACACAACAGCGAAGCCGCCGACAGCCTCCAACTCCCGCTACTAGCATCACGACCGCCGAGTTCACGAGGCGCCTCCAGTTCACCAGCTCCAGATGCACGCGCGCAGTTGGAGGCCGAACTTCAGGAGGCCGACTTGGAGTACGAAAAGGGCAAGACTTAGTGGTTTTTACCAGGAGCTCATCGACCGCGCACCAAGGTGTCACCGAGGATTCCATCTCCAATCGTACATTCATACCATACCTTTGATCTTGTTCCGCCTTCTGGTCCTGGCAATCCGCCTACAATCATGGTTACGGGCGTGGACGGCGAAATCGAGCAGCACGACGGTGCTCGCGATCTTGAAGCAAACGATCCTCCACCTCCTGCTTGCGGTTGCACATTCCTCGATATCACCTTGTTAGATCCGCGTCCTGTTTCCACGTACGTATGCGGCCGTCACCATATCGTTCTGTTGACAATCGGTATTACTTCGGTCTTGGTGGTTGGCTTTATGTTTGTGTACTGGGATGCCCTAGATAGAGTTTAATTGTGCGTGGTTTTTCTTTTTCTTTTTCTTCATGTAGGGACGCGGGAAGCATAGCGTTGCAGAATACCCCTTGTATTGGGTCGGTTTGGTTTCGGTCACGGCGGCGGTAAGCAAAGCGAAAGTAATGGAGCCTGATTTCGCCTTTATCGTGGGTAATTTTTGACTCGCATCGTATGTTGACTACTTGGCTTCTATACTCGATTTCGATTAGTGGGGCTATTGTCAATCACCTACTGCTTGGCACGACGGACAATTTCATGTCTTCTTCTGTATCGCAAATCCAAAAGATGACCGTAAAGATATTCGCTGGAACTGCCGATGAGATACGTTGATAACACGGACCAACAATGTAAGGTCCTCGAGTGTGTTCTGAATATCCCGTGTCGAAAGGAGCAACTACGTATCTTTACTTCTCACAAAACACACTACGGCCGTATTATAGGGCTTACTTTATTAGAGTGGCTCTCAAGGTCGCTCCGCTCCCGTCAATCTAGACTCACGGACAAAACGCCTAGCATGTTTAGTAAACAGCATTGAAGTGCCCAAGTCTCTCCAAGAAAAACGCTCATGTCGCAAACAACATGCGGCATGATCATGTCCCCCTGTTAACAAGTATCCACATTACCCCGGATTACTATCTCGCACTCGCACTGCTTTGTTATCTTAGTCAGGGTCACGCTATAAGCTTTGTGTCGGGATGCTCTGTTGCTTGCTCGGCTCATGACTCGGGCTGGCTTGCAGTAGGTAGATGAGACTGCATTGTGGAAGACCTTGCTTATCTAGTATACTTGCATTCGTCCGTGTATTTTTCTTCTTCTCACTTACACAGGATAGTCCGTGTCGTACAGATAGTCGCTGGACTTTACATTAGACAGTGTGGGTAGGTACTGTTAGAGTGCGCCGTGGCGTTGGCCTAGATGAGAAAGAGGTCTCTCAGCTCGAGTCGCCTCAAGCGATTGGTACACAGTGACACACTGCTCCAATCAACCTGACACATCAGTCGGTTGGCTAACTCTCCAGCTGTCTATTCGCCTACCTAGGTAGCTCTACGCGTCCTGCTACTAAGCAGCCACAAGACTACTGCTTCGCACCTGCAGCCATGTCATCGACTTTATGCAGCCATCTCTCGCCTTGGAGAAACTAGCAGCTAGGACTTGTTGTCGTGCTCTTCAGTCGAGCGGCTTGGCAGGATATCAGGGCCTGGACCATGCATCCAGCTTGCTAGCTGTCTCGCTTATCGTGAGTTGTTCATGGCTGGTTGGATCGCGCTCTTTCTTGCGGGAGGTGCACGATCGGTGTGGAGAGCGGGCGTATGTAAGCTTACTTGCGCGGGGCTATCAAGCATTTCTGGGTATTGCGACGTATGGTGTTTGATGTCATGTCGCTGATTTGGAGGCTGTGCTTTGCTCTGATATACCGTCGTTCTGATGCTTGTTCTTGTGGACATGGTGGTGTGCTACTACTGGGCCCAAGATGAGATGGTATGGAATACATGAATTTGTATTGCTGCTCTGTACTTCTCGTCTTAGGTCTGGCGTGTTGAACGAGAATATTACGCATCGCATATTCAAGAAAGACATCCGAAACATATTCAAAAGGATAAGACGGAGCAGAATCATCAGGGCACCCTCTATCTGATCATCGTATGGTTTTCAATACATGGATGCACATACGTGGCGCACATGGTTGCGAACAGTACCCAGCCTCGCCTCTTTACTTGATTAGTATCTCACCTCAGCGCGTTCACGTTGAGAAACATAGTTTGACGGCATTTCTTTTGAAACCGGAATCCTAGTGGCAAGTGGGGCTTCACTGCTAAGGCGGCATTTCAGTCCAGAGAATGGTCAGAAGCCAATCACTGTAGTGACAGGCCTAGAAATGGGGTTTGTGACGTTATCCTGACTCTGGAGTGAAGAATCATTTCGATACCCAGTCGCACGTCGTCAAGCGGCGGTCGTTGTTGGAGGAAAGATCTGCCACGGGCTATATACACGTCATGATATCTACGATATTCAAGCGCAGTATCAAGAGCCGCGAAGCAAGGGGTGATTGGTTGTAGTAAAGAGGCGATGGTTGAGCACGTGGTGCGTAGCAGTGGCTAGAGATTGAGAGAGTCTTGAGACGTTCTGCAGAGATTGACGAGATGACGTGCCGAAAGCAGCAGCGTTCGGTCGATACCCACATCAGACTACAATGGTGATCGACAGACTAACACGTCGTTCAAATCAGCCAGCGGGTCCGTATCACGGACTGTGTTCCTCGAATACAAACGTCAGGATTCAGCTGCATCTGGACATTGATGTTCTACGATAGCCGTTTGACAACACTACCAGTTGCTGATTCGCTGTGGCCAAAACATCCGACTCAAAGTTTGGACCACTACGGCAGGTCTTCTTCCTTCGTTTCGCATAAATCCTGACCGAGAACGAACATGGGTCCAAATCGGGCAATATAGCCTTGTCGTCATTACCCACAAACTCTAGATACGCTTATAACCGATTCCGATTCGGCCTGTCTTGAGCACATGGTGACGTTAGTGAAAATCCTGCTGGTGCAGAGCTACCATCTGCAGCATACCGTTTATGTTATGGAGACATCGAAATCAACATATGTGACAAGGTGCAATCGAAAGCTGTGTAAGGCTGCTGCGACGTCTAAGCGAGTCTGTGCAGCCGTTCTTGGTGGCCGTTTTTGCGCAGATGTTGAAGGATGTGACTGGGGTGCGACATGGGTGCAGATCAGCCGCATGTAAAGCCGTTGCACAAGGCCGCTTCAATACGGAGATTTCCTAGGTATTTAAAGTGGTGCGGTGCAAGTAGCTTGCCGTCGTTCTGTTTATTGCACGCTCACGATAACGAAGGTAGCGCATTGTACACACCAAGAATCTGTTGTATAAGAGAGATGCATAATTGTGCATTGCGATACGCATCGAGTATTTTGATACTAACAGCGATGTAGTGGGGGTCGCTCGCATCCCTTCCTGATATGAAGACGCACGTGTCGCGTGAGAAGCTTCTTCACCCCACAAGCTGCCAACTAATATCTCTTTCTGACCAGGCAGGTCGGAGTACAGATGTTGGTGATCGTACGTGTGCAATAACACCAACGATACCACTATACATTGACACCAGTGGCCTTCCCAGTATAATACTGTTGCTGGACAAGATGTCGTTCATCCGCGAGTGATGACTTTGTGAGGATAGGTGGGCATCCAGAGGTATTTCGAAGTAATCAGTACGGGCGTATGGAATGCCAATTGTCCCGTTCCGCCTGTCGATCTCTGACAGTCATCTTCGTCCAAGAAATCAGAGCGTCGGAAGGGCCGAATACTCGTGTGCGAGAAAGCCGAAACTAAGTTATTTCGAACAACGTTCGTACGATCGCTGAGATTGGCATCAGAAGAATGCTCCATTCTTGGACCCGCTGGTCGTCAAGATCGTGATTGACTTTTGACTTTTGGCCTACTGTGGCAGGATTGCCGCGTTCTTTGAGAGACCCTTTGTGCTGGTCGGACTGTTGAGAGGGAAAGGGCGATGGCCGACGTGGAAGCAGCACAACAACGTCATAAATGAAGCTCAAGACTGACTGCCGGTGGCTGACACGAAGACGCGCACTATGAAACGAGTCTCGACCATCGCGATCATGATCCAAGTGGGGTCGCTGTTTACTCTCGGCGAAACCGGTGAGCTGGCGCTTGGAGCTGGGGTTCCCCATCCAGTTGTGGATATGCTGTAAACGGGTCGATCATGATCACCAGGTCCTTCGCGGTTGCGTTACGGATATTGCCGAAAGGTGATTCCTGCAATTATTTGTGATGCTGTCAGATGGATGATGCATGCCACAAAAGTCGGTATGTCGATGTCGTCAAGTGCGATGACATGTGTTGTGCTATCCGGACGGTCTGAGCATTCCGAAGGACATCTTGAGAGAGAGGAGATTCCTCCACAACTCGACTTGCGACCGAAGGACTTGTTAACACCGATTCAGCTTTGTCGTTGGTGATGTACGGCTCTCGGGTCGACTTACCTCCCGTAGGCCATTTCAGGGCCACAGCGCAATGGTCATTGCAAACGTCCCTTGTTCGAGACCTCAACAACGTGGCTTTCGTGCACTTGGAATGCGCTGTGACGTGGGTGGATATACCGCCGGGCTAAGTGTTGAAGCTTTCAGCCTTAAATTGTGTGATGGGGCCTAAGTGGGAACGCTTTGGTGATTCGCCTCATTGCTATTCCTGTCTATGAGGCTCAACTCGAACTTGGCTACTCTAAACAGAACGATTGGCAAGTTTAGGCAAGCCGGGGTGCATTGCGAGACTCGACTAATCATTGAGTCCGAAAAAAAAAACCCCCCAACAGCGAGCCAGCAGATTGGGCAAAGATGCTTTTCCTGGTTCGTTGACATCATTTCACGTTGGATAGTGAGAGCGAAGCCAACCAAGCCAGAGCTGAAGTCGCAAAGAGCCTTCCCGACTAGGCTCGGATGTCGCGTTCACGACAACCTTGGAATCGTGTGGCTCGGCTTCGGAGTTTCGAGACGGAGGATGGACGGCCCATTGCCGAGCATGAAGACAGGTGCCGAGGATTTTCGTCCCTGGCGGAAGATGGGTACCACCCTTGGCGCCAGACTGCTCCTCAGTATAGTGTACACGTCGCCCTGAGGCTTGGGAAACCGAACTGTCCAGGGGGCGCTCGAATGAGCGATAGGGTGACCAGATATTCCAAGCTGGGATCTTGAGCGAAATGAGGCCCTATACGTCGTCGGGGCCAGGAGGGATCCCGTGATGATCGATTCTCGCGTTTGGGAAACGACTTGTGGAGATCATGAGGCGGAGTTCAGGACTGACCTAAACAACACCTGGGCGGAAGTCTTGGTCGACCGACGCTGCGGCATGCCCAGCAATCACACTCCGTGAATTAGTGCGGAGGAAGGTTACGACTAATACCCCTTTGCCCAGTAATTACACGATAGAGACGGATCGTTGTGCGAATGTGAGCAGGCTATTCCGTCGCGACTCGATTGGCAGCTCGGCAGCCGGCACGTCTGCGATCCGTCACTCCTTTGCCTCAGCAGCAGGGCGCTTTGTGGCGCCTGTGGCTAATGGCTCGCTCGTCTTGTGTGAGCAAACGCGAAATACGCATCTGCGTCTTGGCTTTTTACGGCACGATGGCCTGATCGTATTGACACTGCGAAACGTGCGGTGAACAGTCTCAACGTCGGCTTTATCTATGTGGAACATGCATAGATCAGCGACATATTCAATGTCTTGCGATGGGCAGTACCCTGTTTGTTGGCAGTGCAGGTGCTACAACCGGGCTTGTTTCTAGAGTAATGCCGCCTGATGGGACGCGGCCTCGACAATGACAACGGCTCAACGATGCGTCCAATGCGACAACCCCTGTTGTGACCAAGCTTTGTGGGGCACACTCATCAACTTATGTAAGCGAGACAGGTTGTCCATCTTGCCAATCATGTTGGGCAGAGTACTGCTGGTTTCACGGGAGCAGTTGTATTCATGCAAGGCCCATGACAGCGCAGGCAGACTCCTGACGCTACCGTGATAATGCAACAAGGCTTTGTATGGAGAGGCAGAGATTTGCATCACGATTCCCATAACTGCCATGAAACTCTACTGAGCTATGGTTGGGCAGGGCGAACGTTCCTCGCCCAACGTGGCAAGGAAGACCGCTGTTTACTTGCCTCTAAGAGGACGCTACAAACCTGCTGGACTTTGGACACGAACACCTTCTGTTTTAGAATCAAGAAAGAATTGGCATCTGATCATTCGTGAGCGATGGTCTCTACAGCTTCAAGAAGCTTGGTGGCTACGCTGGAACGAAGGCCTGATGACAGCGGGGTTGATCGTCACGAACCCTGAGGTGTTCGAGAACCGCCGAATTTACAAACGAGTTTATGGGCTTACATGATGACTCTTACCAACTCCGCACTGGTCGGGTCGTAAGCCATCCAAGAACGCGAGATAACTCGCCGAGCCCGCACTGTAGACAGAAGATATGCCGTTACCGCTAACAAGCTATGAGCTCCGGGAGGACAGCCGATATGCTGAAGCCTATGTCAGCGGTCTGCATCACGGCAATGGTGAGGTTGCGAAGAACCGCCTCAATTGACGGTCAACAATGTGTCGCATGCATTCCGCGCTTGGACTGCATGCGCTGACACTCATTACACGTGAAATATATCTGCGTATATGAGCCACGTCCCGCCAAGACATTACAGGCCTTGTCGGCGAAGGTGTCGTATTAGACGCATCGAGCCTGATGGATACGGCATTCGCAAGAATGTACGAAAGTAACGGCTCTCAGCCCCTTTGCCTGACGACGCTTTGTGGGGGTCGCCCAACACCAAATCTCCCAGACCAAGAAGATATGTGCCCTGCCAATAGCGGAGGTATGCAACGATGCATGATGCTTGATAGCGAATAACTCTTAAGCTTGCAGGTGAGCGTAGATGAGCGTAGGTGGGTATGGATGAGTGAACAATCGGGTGGTTAAGGGTTGTGGTAGCCTCAAGCAAGGGTGATCATGTGTAACCGAGACTACCTGGTTAGGAAAGACAGAAGACGATGCGACTGCCAGTGAAGCCAATGCGTAGTAGCGACTCTCAGAGAGCAATGTTAGCCAACCTTGGAAAGCTAGTTTCACATTGGACCATACCGAGGTCTGTGGCTGGGGCAGAGTCATATGCAGAAGGCTGTCAGCAACTCTGGACGACGCAGTCTGCTGAATGTAGTGCGCTTACAACGACAAGCGACGGCGCCCATGAACAGTATACAGCTACTGGAGCTTTGTTTCGTTCCCAACAGTATTTCTGCTTGTTCATCGACATGCAGACGGGACGTGGCGTGAGTCTTCACATGGAAATTTGCGCATATTCACTGAGCTTATCTCGCTCCACTCCCCTTTGAGATCGGACGGGTCACTTGAAGACAGACGGGTCCTCTGAAGTTGCCGCCAGCCGTTTCTAACGTCCGAGAGAGCGAATTTTCAGCCAGAAAAAAGATCGCTCGGCTGTCGAATCGGTCAGCCAGTTCTGCCTTTGTTCGGCCGAAGCTTGAGCATGTCCAGAGTACCTAGGTACACCTGGTAGTTGCCAGAAAACACGGTCGAACGAATGTCATTAGTGATAAAGCATAATGATTACAGGTGGACTGACGATCAACCTTGCACCTGATGAAGCACATGGTCGACGTTGATGACGAGCTCGGCAAAAAGCCCAATGGCTGGCAACCCGCGCCTTTCTCGAGATTCGGGAAGCGCGTTTTGTCCGCACATTTTTGGTCGTGGAAGTCGTGTTGCCGGTACCCGAGTACTGCGATGCGATCCAGAAAGATTTTCGAGCTTACTTACGCCCGCGTATTCGCCGAACTCACGTCACCTGTTCTGCTGCCACAGGGCGGATTTTTCTCCATAGCAAGTTTCGTGGGCCACGGTCACGGTCCGCTCGCTGGCCGACTCCGCGCTTTCGCTTTCTCAAGTCCTCCGCCAAATTGAGCCCAGTCCTTGAATGGTTGGCGCCCTGCAACAGGCCAAGCATCCTTGCACATGGACTAATGTAATCCAACGTACGTGCGCCGATTGATGATGTGTAAGAAGACAGGGGTCCTTAGCTGCCCAGGGCCGGCGGATTTCATAATTACAGTTTCATTACTGAGCTTTTGCGTCCAAGGGTACAAGGTTAACGCCGAACGTCCGCCTTAACTATCCTCTGACGTGAAAAGATATAATGCTTTGCTACCCGCAGAAGGCTACGACCTTATTTAGAGCCTAATTTCCACTTCCACTTCTCGACACAAGTGTGCTTGAACATCCTCCTCTATCAATCAATCAGATATCCCATCGACTACAACATTGACTTGCCATCCACATCAGCCACACCACTCACATTGTATACTATCCACCCAACTCAAACCAGCCGCCATGTCTCCTCATAGGTCAGATTCCATGGAGGCTCAGGACAACATCAGGAAGCGAGTGTGCAAAGCCTGTGACCGATGCCGCTTGAAGAAGTCAAAAGTATGTATCATCTCAGCCGCGCTGTGCATCTCTCTCTAACCTTTCTAGTGTGACGGATCAAGTCCCTGCACTCGATGCAAAGCCGACAATGCCATCTGTGTATTCGGTGAGAGGAAGAAGTCGCAAGACAAAGTCTACCCGAAAGGGTATGTTGCTCATTACTACCCTAGTCGTGTTTGGTCTAACAAACCACAGATACGTTGAGATGCTGGAACAGCAACAAACGCAATTGGTAGCTGGTCTCCGTGAGCTCTACAACCGCCTACAGAGAGGCGAGAGCTGGCCAGGACAGCCGTTGCAGGAATCTACAGGCGGCCACCCATTGACACACGACATTCTGGAGCGCCTTGACCTTCTGCACTCATCCGGAGACGACAAGAGCCATTACGAGGGCTTCGAAGAAGACACTGCTCGCATGCAACAAAGACTGATTGAAGGAGGAGCTCCTTACACACGAAGACGCGCATCCGTCAGCTCAGACTCTGAACACGGACATGTTTCACCAAACTCATCATACAACGGTACCCCGACCACCAAATCGTTCGCCTTCGACAGCCCATTTGCACGCCACAACGCGCCGCCAACCCCGCCAATGAACAGCCCATTTCCCCGACAGTCTCAAATAGTATCGCCAATCAAGCAAGAAGCACCAATGGTACAAACACCCTTTATGAGCAGTACTGCGATGGATCCGTCGACGCTGTCGCGAGCGCCATGGATGAACGACACCATGATGATGGAAGACCCCGTAGATTTCAGCAAACCCATGTACGGATTCGACAATTTTGGCGCGTACGATCAGAACATGATGGTGGATCCGATTTCAATAAGCCAAAGCGACCCAATGATGCCAGACTGGAACATCCATAGCGATTTGGATTTCAGCAGTTTCATACAAAACCCCGTCGGCGCATAATTATTGGTCCGGGCTTAACTCCGCTTCCTCCTCCGTGTTTTCGTTTAGCGTTCAAGCGTTTTGGGATACCTTCCATTCCTACACGGCGTTCACTTGGGTCATGGCAATCGGCGTTGGTCGGCCGGCTTCCAATCATCTTCTGGTGAATTTCCTTTATCTTTTGTCGATGTTTCGACGGTTCACGATGACGTGAAATATTGCGCAAAGCATAGTTGGGACGAAACTCCGCGGATCGGCACTTTGGAATAAAGCCGTTTGGTCGCATCTACCGACCATTCAGGCAGTCATTCATGGCGTTACTGTAAATCTCTAATGTATCATAGTCGAAGACGACGTTAATCACCATGCTCGCGGCTTTCAGTGTGCGCGTTCTGAATTTCGATTACTAATTGCAGCTCTCAGCCCCACGCCCCCTTCGCTTTTACCCGCACTGCCACATGTTCGTCCAACGAAGCGATCCAGGTCCCTATACGGCATGCCGTCCGACGCGTCGTATGCGTACTCGCGAGTGAACACTTTTGCCGTACTGGTGACGACGGCAGAAAGGATGGCCACGAACGCTCCACATCCTCATTAGGCTAATCAATCGCCGCATAGGTACCTCCTGTCTGCAGCGCGCACTCTTTTCTCACAGCCATAAGCTCAGTATCCAAGGAATCTTTTACGGGCCTTACCCACCTCTTATTCGAGACAGAGACAATACTTGAAGCAAAGCCAGACTACTAGCTGAGGTACGTCGCCGTCCTGTTGCTGCCCCGCTTCTGAACGTTTACCCCTCATCACACCACATCACATCTCACGAGAGTGCAGCAATAGTCGCAACTGCACATAGCGTCCGAGTCATCCAACTAATCAGGAACGTGTAGTTCAACATACGGGAATTCGCCTATCGCCAAAACTAGATCGGTCACATTGACGCTCGTATCATGTCTTCTACCGAGGCCTTTACATTTCTGCCCCTGGGCGCTATCATTCAAAAGTTCGTGGTGAACGGAAAGAACATCGTCCAGGGCTTCCCGTCTGCAGAACTGTACAAGCAATACAACGCCCCATACTTTGGTGAGACGATTGGTCGTATAGCCAACCGCGTGTCCAAGGCAAAGATCAACGACCTCAACGGGAAGTCCTACCAGCTACCAGCCAATAACGGTCCTAACTCTCTTCACGGCGGAAATCTTGGCTGGGGAAAGCGAGAGTTTGAAGGACCATCCACTGTTGACCGCAATGGAAAGGAGGCTACCTTCTTCAAATACATCAGCAAAGATGGCGAAGAGGGCTACCCCGGTACTGTAGAGGTACGCGTATGGTACCTACAAGCTAAGGAAGAGGTGGATGGTGCTCAACAGGAAGTCCTGTACATTGAATATGAGGCTGAGTTGATTGGCGATGAAGTCGAAGAGACTGCAATCAACATGACTAACCACAGGTAAGTTCTGTGACGAACCTCATATGAATGTCGATACTGATAGCGTTCATAGCTACTTCAACTTATCTGGCGGACCCACTATCACAGGGACAGAAGTGAATCTCATCACAAACAAGTACCAAGTCGTAGATGACGGAGGCATTCCCACTGGGCCTATCGAAGAGTACCCTGGCGTCAGCGCCAAGAAGACCTTCACCTTGGGCGAAAAAGAGCCCGATATCGACGACTGCTTCGTTGTCAACACCGACCCGAGCAGCATCCCCATCGACACTCGTTCCTCGCCCCTGCAAAAACTCGCGTCCTTCTACCATCCAGAGAGCAAGATTCACCTTGAAATCCACTCGACTGAACCAGCTTTCCAATTCTACACCGGCAAATATATCGATGTACCTGCTGTTGGCGATGTACCTGCCAGAGGCGCCCGTTCTGGCTTCTGTGTCGAACCCAGCCGCTATGTGAATGCCGTCAATGTTCCCGAGTACAAGTCTATGATGACACTCAAGAAAGGCGAGAAGTACGGGACTAAAATTGTGTACCGCGGCTGGTCAGCTTGATTCTTGGTTGGACCATATATTTGAGATATTCGTTTCTGTCATCAAGAGAAGCTAGCTCAGGTCGAGATGACTTTGGTTTGTTCGCTGGTCAACATTATAGTTCACGAACACCGACATTCACTCTTGATACGTTTTGACTACTGTCCGTCTAAGGCAAATAACCCCCACCTGACGTTTGATACTACGCTCAGATGCACAGTCTTCTAGATCTTATCCTTGCGCATATATTGCTCACACCACTACGTCATCCCAATGGGTCTGACTGTCTAGCGGCTCGTCTTTTAGCAACAACCCCCATTGATCATGACTCGGCGTTCTCCGTTTGAAGATCTAGACGTCTAGACCTTCGGCAACCAGTCCGTAGAACGACGTCACACAATGTGGTTTCACGGCCGTCTGATATCTAGCTCTGGGTCCGGCGAGGGACAAAGGCTCTGCTGCCGCTTACCCGTGGTTTTGCTCCCCGAGGTAGAAAAGTTTATCTAAACCTCATCTTTTCTAATGGTAACTAGCCTATGCGTAGATCACAAACTGTGGGGCACCCGCACCCGGTCTCCAAGGTCGATATCACCATGAGAGGATAAACAACATAAATTGACTTCTATCAGAGTCGATTGATGCACAGACGCAAGAGAATGCACTCATGAACCCGCGACAATACTGAAGAGACCCTGTGAAGTACAACATGTATTCCCACATGGGAATAAGGTGACGGGTATCTGAAGTTTGCGGCTTTTGGCGCCAAACTGCAGTTGCCGATCCTATGGGCCCTGTTGGAACTCTCTCCGCATTCAACCATGCCCTACATAGGTACCGTTCCGGCATTGTTCCTCAACCACGTTATCAGTAGACTACATCTCCGTGACATGTGTTTGCACATGAACGAACAGTGCCGCGGGAACAGCGGCAGAGTCCAATACCGGATTACGATCACCGATGCGACGTTGCCTGGGTATTGTCACACCCCGATCTTCTCCCGAGGTCGTAGACGACAACAGGAGCGTTTCTGATGATCAACAGCATTCCCAGGTCAATCAGATCTTCTCGAGTGAGTATGGATATGGGACACGCGGTTAGTACACCTAGTACCAATCAGAATTGTGGAGTAGGCTTGGCCGGACCGCTGAAACTGGTATCGTTGTGCAGCCTTCCTTTCCCCGCTGCGCGTCGCTCTTTTCGGTACCACACATTTGGGATATTTCGCATCCCGGTCATTCGATGGCATGAGGTTGCGCGGGCGTGTCCACTCAGTCCAGTCAGCTCCTTCCATCTGATTCGAAAAAAATTCAGTCGACTCAGAAATTTCTCGTACGACCGCTACTGACGCCTTTACGGTTGATAAGGCCACCGGATACGAAGCAAGCAACTGACTCGGCACTTTATTGCCGACTGCATGTCGCGCATATCACAATGCGTGCGCATCGAGACCAGTATCGTAATCACCCAGCGAACAGTGTCAGACAGCAGCCTCCAAGTTGGGCTGGGAGGCTCGATTCACTTGCTCTGCTCGATCACGGCCAGATGCGCGAGGTTTTGCTTTCGATACACGACCAACATGTGCTAAAACGTCTAAGCCCCGTTCGCTAACTGAGAACAACGTAGAAGAAGCAAAGCCATGCGGCTAGCGTAGATATACCGAAAGCATGTTGGTGTTCCCTCAGGGTTGCCGATCTCAACGCCGACTGCGATGGCTAATCTTGGTGTTTGCACCATGAAGAATCGAGCTCGTGGTGGCTGGCTGCTGGCGTGGCGTCTTGATTGAGCCTCACGGTAAACAATGTGCGACAGCTGTAAACTCGGTGAGGTGCGTGATTGCATCAGCGATGCCAGGGGGAGCACCTACATCCAACATATCCACAGTACCCGCCTGCAGGCACGACATGCTTTACAGTCACTCTCACATCCACAACCCCTCAGACCAATCATCCTTCGGTTTGATCCGAAACCCAATCTAGAACACCGAACACCGAACACCACAAGAAACCTGACTTTTTCCTCCTGCACACCACGCGTTCCTGCAAACTAATGGAACGCCTTACGACCCTCCGCTCCCGCGTGCAATGTTCTTAATACAGCGACCACACTACCAAACCCCCGTAGCCCTGATAACTAGCTTCGTGCAGGTTTGATACGACACTCACATCGAGTCTACCCTTGACTACATCAGAAGCCCAGCAAACGGAAACTTGTTTCGAGGCATGATCCCCTGTCCCCATTCGGCAACATGGCATATTGCATATATGCATAACAAACGAATGATTAGTTTGGCCAAGGAGGAAAGACAGCACTAGAAAGGGACCGCTACATGTACAGTATGCATACTATGGTCGATTTGTCGATCTCCCGAAATGTTTCGGAGAGCAATTATTGGTTCGCCCATTCGGATACCGGCACGCTCGATATCCGATATCAGCAGCCTGTGGAAAAGGGGGGCGAGAGGAATCAAAAATGATTTGTTTCACACTTTTTTTTTGCGATGACGTCGACGATCGTGGGCTGTTTCCATCTGCGATGTACATGTGTGTTCTTTCTTGGCGGGAAGGGGTGGCTGGTTGGTCTCGGTTCAATGTCGGGTCCAATACCAATGTAGTGGTATGGCGTGAACAGGTTTTCCTTTTCGCACGTGGACTAGAAACGAAAAGCAATCCTTTTCCTCGTATTCACCCAAAGGAAAAAACGGAACCTGCCGATGCTGCTCATTGCTTCTTCGTATCGACTTTGGGACGACTGTTAGGATCAGCATAGTACATAAATACCAACGTAGCATGCCATCAACAGTACCAACGATCAACGTGAAGTGATCTTGCTCTTTCACGATTTCGCAATCGGTCGATGGCCCTGGTGATCTACGTGTAGGTGTTCAGCTGCTCGTCCAATCGGCCTAATGGACGGCAAGTATACAGCGCAGACAACGAACGTAGAGACGCAAGGAAATAGCGGGACATGAGGTCGTTTGACCAAGAAAGAGACGGTGGTAATAGATTCTCGAGCTATACTGGAAGCACCCACTTTGTAGATGGTGATCTCCGCCAAAGCATAACGATATTCGACGACGATACTGATATCGTATACTAGTCTTTAGGTATGTCGCATGGAATCCCAACGAAACACACCAGCGGATTCGTCGAATCCCCAAATGCACCAAAAACTCCTCGCTGTGCGGTACGATTGGTCCTTTATGATGAATAATCTCTATGGGTTGGGTATTAGTCTTGCGATCATGTTGTCCTCCGAGTGTAGAAGAGGCAGCGTCTAAAAGTTCTTCTTAGGCCTCATGTCCACAATCTCCAGCGGCGCATCGGTCAGCTCAACTACGTGGCCTGGTTTCAACGCTTCCGTGTAGACGTTATCAATATCATGAGGGTGGAAGATACCAGGTCGGCTGCAGTTGAGAATGGCTTGTTTGCCCGGGGGGTCAGTAAGGCGAAAGCATCCCCAGCTGTCATGTGGTCAGTATCTTGAATGCGGCCATGAAGGAGGATACGAGCATACCTAGGCTGTTTTGTCGGCGCGCACACGATTGCAATGCTTTCCGGCATCATGACCTGGTATCCGACATGGGTATGTAAGTCTCTGCTGCTCATAAAGCAGGTTTGTGTTGGATGTGTATGGATCCAGCCAAGGACCATGAGCTCCTCTTTGTCGCAGTAGTCGAAGAGCTCCTCCTCATTCAACGTCTCGCATGTGTCGCTTGTGCTTGTTTGCTCGGGAATGATGAGGCGTGTAATGAATAGGGCGTTGGACTTCAATATTCCACCCAACATACCACATGTTTCCAGGTTCAGACGTGTGTTGGACGAAGCAACGGCCAGGAACTGATTGCGCAATTGGGACGGCAGGAAGACAGGACGAAGGGGATCGCCATTCTCGAGGAAGGCAGAAGGCTTGAATGTAAACTCGTCGAGTTCGGCTGAAGGAGTCAACGGTCTTTGGTCGGGTATCCTGTTTGGTAAGGGTGGCGCGCCTTCCGAGATCTTGCCTGGGACAGGTGGAGGCCGTGAGTGGCCAAACCGCGCATCGTACGTAGAAGCTGGCGACTTGGGCGGCAACGGCGGTGGCGCTGATGGTGTTCCAGATTGTCTGTATATCTGCTCCTTTGGAGGTCGCGCAGGTGCTGCGTCACGCGACTGTGAGTCTGACCATCTGTCTTGAGCGGTCTTGTAGGGAATGGTAGGGTAGTGATATGGAGACGCGGACTGAGACGTGGGACGCTGGGTTTGTCAGTACATGAGCCACGACAATGTTTGTTGCACGAAGCTCACCGAGGAATATGATGTTCTATGGCCGCTCTGCTGGAGCCGTGCAACTTCTTGCAGTTGGTTCGAGATATCATCTCCATCGCCTGCTGGCTGCCCAAGCTGAGTCTGCCAGCTGTCCCATGTGCCTCCACTTCGGTGTGCCTGCCCCTCCTCGTCGGACACACCATGCTGTCGCACACCTCTTCTGATGGTGTCTCTCCGCCGTACTTCTCTCTGCGCCAGTCTTGCGGCCAGCGACTGGTTCTCAAGAGAACGTGCATCGATTGTGGGTCTGGAGTCGAATGACCTTCTCTTGGATCCTCGGTCTTGAATCGCCAGCCCGTCCAGCTCCTGGGGAAGCGTTCCGATGCCGTTTCCCTCCAGCGACCTCAGGGCCTCCTTCTGTCTCCGTCTCCTGTCTTCGTATTCCTCATGTCTCTTCTTGATGCGCGGCGCGATCTCCTCGAGCTTCTTCAGGTCGCGACTGACGGCTGCTGTTGCAGCATTCAGCGCTTTCCGGTTTTCTGGTTTATTTCTATCCGGATGACCTTGTAGTTTCTGAAGGACGAGATCGGCGTGTCGGTATAGGAGGAGATATGTCTGCGCATCGTTGCCCTCTGCTTCATAGACTTGGGCCTCTTTTTGCATAGTACTGGCCGTGCGCAGCCAATTCGCCAACGGGATGTGCGCATTGTAGGTGTAGTTCCCGGCTTGCTCCGTCACCTCGGGGAGGCTCACGGGGGTGTTGATGGTAGCCATGAGAGTGGGTGTTGTGAATGCGGCGGGGTGGGCACGAGGTACAAGTTACCTTGGGCTTCGCGAATGGAGCCACAAGGCAACAACCTATCGACGACAAGCAGGACCGCTACCGGTGCGGGTGAAGGTTACGCGTCCTCATCAGCGACACGTGAAGATTATCTCGAGCGCTGCTTCAAGACAGTCAGGTCTGTGGCACTGTGATGGGTGAATGCTGCATCAAGGCGGGGCATTCAGGGTCCTGGTGCGGCGCGTGACAAGCACGGCCAGTCCGTCATGACATAGTTGGGCATCAAGCACAGGGAACACCAAGTGGAAAGGGCACAAAGGAGCAGATGGAGCAAGTAGGAACCATGGCGACATGGTAACAGGAACTAGTTGGCAGCGACATTCCACATGCCGGGCAACAGAGGCGGCAGCGCGTGTTCACGTGTAAGGACATGGATGTACAGCTCCACACAGTCTAATCGCGTCTAGTATCCAGATATACGGAACAATGTTGAAAAGCGTCTAACAATATCATGCTGCCTTTTCATTTGTCCTCCGAGTCCTCAGACAGCTTGTCCCACTCGCTGTCGGTTGATATATCACCAGTTGATTCTCCCATGCCCTTCCGTCTCTTCAGCGCATCCTCTACAGGTGCCGCCAGACTCGTCGTCGCTCCCGTGGTGCTGGCAGCAGTAGGGCCCCCGCGACCCGCAGAAGCCGAGAGCGGTGTTGGGCTGTCTGGTTCACTTCCGTCCGGCTTCTCAACGAATACGGTGCTCTGCGTTTCTGGGCGTGGCGCACGCGGCGCGTTTGGTTTGGGCTTGAGAGTCTGCTTCTGCTCGACCTCGGTGTCGACCTCGGTGTCGTCGCCTGAGTCCATTCCCTCTCCATCGTCGCCCGCGTCAGCCTTCTCTTTGCCGCCCCTTCTGGCTTCCCGGATACGCTTTGCCTCCTCCTCCTTGGCTTGCGCAGCGCGGAGCTCCATCGCAAACCAGTTGATGGACCACCAAAGCCCTCCGCACAAGACGGAGAGGATGACAAAGTGTATGCTGTACGTCGCAATGAGCATGACGAACAGAAGGACCTGGAGCGCGGCGAACGAGGCGTTTGTTGCGATAAGGAGCGTCGGCGTCGGCCCCGCAATGAAGATGGACTCCCATAGCTGTTCGAAGAAGGAGGCCATGGTGAAAGTCTGAGTTTCGGCTCGTCGGGCGGTTGGTAGTCGTGTGTGTCTCTGTCCAGTGCTGTGCTGTGCTGTGCTGTGCTCGCTGTCGGCGCTGTACTTGTACGGCCCCACGATGCGGCTGCCTAGCCAAGTGAACAGAGTGTAAGGTTAGGTAATGCACTTCTGCACACGTATGGAGAACTGGCGTGCGAATGCGACTGCGCCGTTTACCAGCGCCAGCGTAAACTGACGGGACGGCGTGCTGGAGACTGGAGAGATGCTCGATTGCTGCTTGATGCTTCGGCGGGGCTGGCTTCGGCGGGGCTGGCTTCGGCAGAACTGTTTAAGCTAAACCCTGACCCTTTCTTACCGCGTCACGCGTCTTGCCCCGTTATATTACTCCGACTACTAGCCGTCTAGAGACGGGCAACCATGCCTCGTGATCCGTCATTACTGCATCACGACTTCCATACCCTCTTGTTGCGGTACAAGGATACACGCTGATATCTACCAACATGCTACAGAACAGGTCACCTGGATTGGTAGCGCCGGGCCCTTTTCTCCATCACCCCGAGAGTGTAGAGTCGCCTACTGTATCGCGATAATCATTCCTCCATCACCCCCGGACCGCCTCCCCCTCCACAGCTCCGTAGTGCTTCAAAAACCTCCCCCAAACAACTCTCTCCCCCATCTCCGCCACAGCAATCGGCCACAACACCCTCCCAGCCCCGTCTTCCCAACCAATCGGTCTCACGCCCTCGAAAGCATCTTCATACTCAGGCGCCGCACTCATGTATCCTGGATCAACCGTGTTCATAGCGACACGCTTCTTACGCCAAGCAGGCTCTGCTTCCGTCTCAGTAAGCATATTGAGCGCGGCTTTGGACATGTTGGTGTGCACGTGTTTGCCTCGTTTCGCCGACGAAGACGTGTGAGACTTGTGAGACTCGAAGATGCCTTCGCGGGAAGAGACGTTGATTATGTAACCCTGGGGTTTGGTAGGTTTCTCGATACTGCTGCAGCCCATGAGAGGAAGGAGTTCCCGGCAGAGGATGAAAGGGACGAATGTGTTGACCGAGAGAGCCGAACCGACGTCTTCGTATGGTATCTCGGATATAGATTGCACCCAGGAGGATTTGGTGTAGGGCGCTATTTGAGCGGTCGTTCCGTAAGATGCATCAAGCATTTCCGCCGAGTCTGCAGAACCCGTCTGTTCTTCCAGAGAGCTCCATGGATGCACACTATTCGACCCAGGGTCCAGCAGTCTCATTGGCAATTCTCGTCCTCTCACTCTGGTAGTGTAGCTCCCCTCAATCAACAAATCCCTGTGCGTTAAACGTTTACTCAACGCTTGTTCTCGCTTCATGGCCAGCTTCTCTCTTTCCACGCTGTCTGTGAGTGTCTGCGCTGCATTATTGATCAACGCAGACAATCTCACGCCCCTTCCATCAGCCCATTGCTTCAGGCATTGTTTTGTTTCATATACCAAATCGTGCGCGTCCTTCGCACACCTGAAATATGCACCTATCACTCTTAGCCGATCCTTCCATGCACGGGAGTCTGGCTCTTCAATGTACCGCGATATAGCATCATGCGGATACCGCGTTGTGACAATTACTCGGGCACCGCAACGCAGAAGACGCAACGCCGTGTGGTAGCCAAGATTGATCCTCGCTCCTGTTACCAGCGCAGTGAAGGTATGTGGTAAGACCAGCTTCGATGGGGTCGAAAGCATGGAAGAAGAGTGGTTGAAAGATCCGCAGGGTATGCACATGGCTGGCTGAGGAGGATATGGGGTGATCATAACCATACGACAGAGGTAGCACAAACGTTTGCGTGGCATCGGTGGTGGCCTTGGGATTTCCGTCTCCTGTGGAGCAGATTCTGAGACGGTGTGTCGACTGGGAGCAACTCGCTCCTCCAACCAAGCCATGATAGTGCTAGCTGTGGTGTCTCGTTGGATTATGGCAGCCTCTTGTAGATGCGCAATAACTCTCAAGGTAGTCGAGAGGTCCGCACGAGATATCGCATTCTCAGCCATTTCCATTTCGTGGACAGTTCCGTCTGGCGTCATGTTTGATCCACCTCTCTTCAGATGCCGGCGAATCCTGCTGAGGACGTTTTCGTAGATGAGTTTTTTGGTTTCGTGACTTAGATCAGGCGATGATGTAAGGCATGCCGCGATGGCTGATCCTCTTTCGGTTTCATACTCTGGTAGATGGTAAGCTAGCCAACTGCAGGTCTTCTGAGCGCTGATGAGCGCTTCATCTTCTCGCAACCAGGTGGATATCTCTTCTGGTGTAGCAGTGGCTGCGCAATGTGCTGCCTGTAACGGTGAGAAGTGCGCCATGGAAGTTGGCAGTAATATCGATACATAAATTCGAGATGTGTCTGCTTCGCTCGACACTGGAACAATATAATTGTCCAGGTAGGCTATGAGTGCGGGTATGTAAAGAAGCTCGCATTGCATTCCGAGGGAGCGACACTTTTAGAGGAACAGTAAGAAACTGGGCTCTGCCATAGTGCATCGCGTATACCACGGTTTTCCATTGGATTCCAAAGTTGTCCCAAAAAGTGGGCGCTCACAAGGTGATTCGAGGTTGATGGTGGGCCTTGATTATGGTAAGGGCGGCGTACCAAGTGTTGCCAGCGCCCTTTCAATGACTCAAACCATGGAACGCCATGTAGCAATATCCGTGGAATGGTAAGCGCATTATTTTTCTGTACTCATAATACAGACACAGGCAGCTTCTACTTGGAATCATCTACATCTCAGCAGCACGGCAAGCCACTCACTCAGAAGACCCACAACCTCTGCCGCAGTCTTGTGCCTGCCAGGTGCTTACGACCAAGACCAGCGGAGAACCAAAGGAAAACAAAACTCTATGCTGGCAACTACAAAATTCCAGCGCATCGCGCGGGATCTCGAGAAGCTCCCTTGTGAGCTCCATGGAGGCATATTGGACGACCTCGAGTTCTCGCAGTTGATCCGCCTATCCTCATGCGCCGGACCCCGTCTCACTTGGTCCCTCGAACACAGCCATTCAGCCTGGGGCGATCGCTTCCGTGTCGAAGACAGAAGCACATGGCAAACCTTGCTCTCCAGCTCAGATCGCGTAAGACATCTATGCTTCGCCCAACCAAGGACTAAGGAGGACATACCATACATATTTGAATGTAGCCTAGCATTTCTATCCTTCCGCAATGAAGAGTGGAAGGCAATTACACGCGGTGTGTCCCCGGGAGAAGTTTATAATCGTTCCAGATTTCTTAAACGCAAGCTCGCAAGAATTTGGCTTGCGGAACTAACCTCCACCGTCATTGCCAGAACTTGGCCCGCGTTCCACGAACACTACGCGCGCCTCATTGCACCATGGCTCCCACGATTACCCCCGCAAGCCACAGCTGTATTCTCCAGGGTCCCCGAACTAGGTAACAAAGACGCCGTTTGCCACCGGTACGGATACTCTCTAAAGGACCTACCATTCAGTTTCAACGACCTAGCAACATTCATCGAAATGTACCAACAATGTCGACTGCTCAGGGCAGAAGAACTGGCAACAGAGCTCTACCGTCTGGCAGCTATCTACGAAGCCCATCCAACTCGTCTCAAGGAGCCGTTTGACCCCAAGGTTCGTGCACCCGAGGACCTCAACACGCGACATGTTCCCACCGATATGCGTCGCCGTGCGAGAAAAATGATTAAGAAGGCGAAATACGCGAGGTGGAAAACCGGTGAAGGACGCATTGCCTGCTTCGCATGGCCGGCTCTCGTGCCGTATGAAAGTCAAGTGGAAATGTTCCAAGAGCATTTTTCAGATGCCGCAGATATACAGATTGCGCCGGCGGATATCGTGGACAAATGTCGTGCTGTCATCGCGAATGCTCCATCTTGGGCGCGAGATACTACAGAGGGAGAGGTTGATACGGTGACGCACCTGTCTGAGGCGCTGGAGCAGCAGCACCTGAGCTCGCATAAGCTCAACCCCAAGGTTCTGATACGGGCCCACAAAGTAGAGCTTTTAAGAAGAGCACCTGCAGCATTACCCATTCTTCCACGTGGCGATGCGGAGTTGGAGTGGCTAGAGAATTTCGCAGTGGTGGCAGCGTGGATGGAAGGCAGAAATACCCGGTAGTCTCCAGAATCATTGTTGGAGATAGCCTTATTGCCTGTACTCATATCTTCACATGAAAAGTACAAATCAAGGATTGTCGAACACGAGGAAAAAAGGGAGTCCATTGGCATAGTATCTTCATCTAGCGTCCTCCAACGACAGGTGGTCCCGATTTCAATTGATTTTTGATATACAAATCGACATATTTTCGTTCGGGCCAACCACCCCACTCGTCAACACTCTCAATTTGTGTTTTGATGAGAAGTGCTATGTCTTCTGGTGCGCCAGGTGGATAGTCGGCTTTTGACTCTGAACTCTCACCATCGACAGCCAATCGCAATGCCACGAGTGTCCTGAAAAGACTGTTTTTGCCTGAGTGCTGAGCTTCTGCACGCGCCGTCACTTCGACACGGTTTTTGGTGAGCCAGATGGTGAAGGAATAAAGGCCCTCATAATCGCGGAGAAGAGTTAGTGCTCGTACATAAGCATGTAGATCTGCAGGTCCTGGAATGTGTGATGAAACGACGTTACTACCAGTCTGGCGACCTAAAGGTGACTGCGCGTCGGCATCAACACCAACCAAGCTATTGAAGAGCGTCCGGAGGCGAAGGGAACCGGTGGAAAGGACATGTCGCGTGTCTTCATTGGATGCGAGGCCTCCTTGGATGGCCTGAGCAGCGAACCGGGTCGAAGTACAGACTAGGCGGAAAATGTCGTCATCGACGTCGAGATCTAGCTGCTGCATCTGCTCAAGGATGTCCCCGACACGTCTATATCGAGAAACAATGACAATTCGGTCGTCAGGGTTGGTATCTCTCTGCCATACCAGCTTGTCTATGATGGCAGCCCAAGCTGGTCGATAAGGCAGCCTATAATGTCTAAGAAGCATGTACGCGTATTCGACAAGATATTTCCTGCTCGACCTGAGCTGGAGGGCATGCTGTTCTGGTGGTAGAAAATTAATTTCCTTGGGCAGTAACTGTTCGACGCGTCCAAAACGACACAAGAATACAACGATGGCTTTGAGAAGATAACCCAGGATTGGCTGGTGTGCCATATCCTGGTCGTGAGTTCCATCAAGGATTTGGCCTATCCTGCCATTGGATTTGTTCTTAGCCATGGCCAGTATATCTAGACCCATATGGAAATCGGGACACGTCTCTATTAGGAAGGCGAGCAGGCGGGTATCAAGCTCGACCTGAGCGGTCTGCATCCGTTTAAATAGCTCCCGGTAAGTGGGAACCGGCTCGCTAATGTAAACGTGGTGTAACGTGGACAGCGTGTCTGGCAATACTTCTTTCATATCTCCAGGTAACAAATAAGTAGCGCCTTGTTGTGGAGTGCCACCTGTCTCGGATGAGAACTCTGGGCTTGTCGATCTCTGTACTGTACCATAATGCAGCTTTTCGAACATTGCAAGATATGATGCGGGATGGGTAGGTTCTCCAGAGAGCTCTTGTGAGAGGAAGCATGCCCAGGCCTCCCTGCGCGTGCGTGTCGCTCGTATGCGGCCAGCCCAGAGTAGAGCACGAAGTCTATTAGCGTTGCGATATTGCGAAGAAAATAGGGGGAAAGACGTTCGAGTTTGTATCGTTGGACTAGCGTCTGTGTCCCAGCCAGCATAGACTTGGGCTATGTCTTCCCATAGTCGGCTGCTGTATCCAGCTTCGTGCATACGGTGTAGAAGCTGGGAAGCTCGGGAAGCACCGAACTCGTAGCCTTTGTCCTCATCCATTGCTGTACGGTTCTCCTTCCACGGAGGCCAGCCATACCCTTTAAGCTCAGCCCACTCCCTTTCTTGTGGTGTCTTGGCATGGGCCAGCTGATTGCGCGCTACAGCGCGGAAGCCGAGATGCGTCACTACTATTGCAGGCGACTGACTGGCCATGTATGCAAGGATCCTGAACTGAGCCTTTTCTTGGTGGGCAGCGGCCAGTAAAGGTCGAGATGTTGCCGGCAGTGATAGCAGCTGAAGGAGAATGTTGCAAAACTGAGTCAAGTCTGATACGCTTTGTGGTGACGGAGGATCAGGTCCAGACATGTCGTCGTAGAGGCGGCTTGCTTCAAGGACGAAGAAGGACGCGACCCATGGCATTGACTCAGGCCGGTGTCGTCGCACATGGCGGAGTAAACGGACGATGATGATTTTAAGTTGGGACCAGCTTATCGACTCGGAATGTGCAACACGGACAAGGTGCTTCATAATGATGCCAAGGGCAGGTCCTGTGATGTGCCTACGACGTAAGAATAACAAGAGTAAGAACAGAGGCGGCATCTCGTGGCTGTCTTCGAAAACCCTTGCTGCTTCAATTGATTGCGGCACCACGAGACAAACAGCCCATCGGTCTACGCTCTCCATTGTATAGCCTTGGCTTTGTAGCAAGTCCAATTCCAGCGGGGCAAAGTAGAAGTGCGACTCTGGTGCTGGTGTCGTTGTGTGATGTTGGAGAAAACGGGCAAGGACAGAGTAAAGCGAGACGGGTTGACGCAGCGGAATAGTGCTGCCAGGAGGTTCCGTCTTGGGCTCGCGTTTTTGCAGAAACTGTCGTGGCACAGTGTAGGACAGATCGGACTGGTCGGGTGAGGCAAAATAAAGGTCTCTGGCTGGGCCGTTTATCGAGGCAAGGACTTCTGCAGGCCTGCTTGTGCGCAGAGCCTTCCTGGCTGTGCGGGACAGTTGTGGCCGAAACATGCCATCGTCCTCGGTAACGTCCTCGGTGACGTCCTTGGTAACGTCCACGGTGTCGTCCACCTCGAAAAATCCTTGGTTGCCGGAAGCGGGTACGGAGTAGCACCTCGGAGGCGGCTGAAGCTCGTCATGGCGATGGATGGCTATGCTGTGGCGGGGGTTGAGAGTCGTAGGGCCATGGGAGAGCGGCAGTCCCGAAGGGGTCCAGACACGACATGTTGAAAAGAGGGACGTATGCCGCTTTTGAAGAGGGGTGACGGGGCTGCACGAACACTTGCAAAACAGGTCAGTATATATGAGCCTTGAAGCAGCAGCGGCCGACACACACCCGGTAAGGTATCAGGCGCGTCGCACGACGGCCGAAGCGGTACGTATTACCTGGAACGGCCAGGGAGAGTATAGAGGGCATTCATCTGACGCAGCCAACGTGGATAGACGCGTGTGGAGGGCAATTGCGGCCGGTTGTCGAGGACAGTAGGAAAATCGCGGGTAGCGTATGCTCGATTGTCACTAGCGCAGTAGGCATGCTCCAGTCGCAAACCACGTCTTGGACATGGTCACCACCACAGGCAGCGGATAAGACTGTCAAGGGCGAGCACTTGCGGAACAGCAAACTACAGTAACGAGGTCGATTGCAGAGCCAAGGAAGCACGGCAATTGCCACAGCTCGTGAGGTCGTGTTTCTTCGTGGCACGCTGCGGCACTCCAAGGTTTGTCTTGGCACCTCGCGTTGGATTCATCGCTCGCTGCACGCACTCTGACCCAACCAAGTCAACTTTGGCCGGGTTTCCAACACGACGACGCAGCCCCTGGAGAGATATTTGCGCGTCAACAGCAGCCGTCTGGGGTCTGATTACGCGCTTCTGCCAATTTCACCGTCGCGCCTCCGGATACATCGCGGCGAGGGAATGCTGTGAAGGAGACCGACTAAGAACGACTGCGGCCGTCCTGAGCGCGTTCCATTATCCCACGGCATCACTCGCGCATCGCCAACAGCAACCCCCAAACGTCACCATGGCCGCCGCCAACGGCACCCTCAGCCCGCCGTCGCTGCCGCCCGCGCCCAACTCGCCCTCTGCCGCAAAACGCAAACTCGCAAAGCCCCATGGCATTGCTGCCAACGGCGCATCCACGCCGGCGCAGGGAGAGAGCGCAGCCGCCAACACTCGCTCGCTCCAGGCGGTCCTGGGCGATATACTCGCCGTCCTCAAGAGGTATGACGCATGCAAACACTGTCCCGCGCCCACGCGTTTTGGCTGAGGCGGGCCACCTCCGCTCGCATGTTGACACTGAACAGCTACGACACAAAGCCCTCGATCCTGGCACACCCCATCACCTCGTCGATAACGCGATCCGCGTCCGGAGAAGCCGACTCGAAGCGCACCAAGCTGACCCCGCCCAACGGCCCTGCGACCATTGCCAACTTGATCCAAGACGGCTCCTACGAATCTTTGCATGCATTGGAGAGGGATGTCGAGAGCGCTGCCGCCGAAATCCTGGCATCCAACGGCCCAAGCGACTCGCCAACCGCGCCAACATCGCCCGAGGATAATGCGCTTCAGGGCAAAGTGCTTGCTTTCCAAACCGTCGTGAAGAACTTGGTTGCTAGGGAAGATGCGCGCAAGGCGCATGGCCCAGCAGAGGACGCCAACAGCGATGCGGACGCCCAGGTCTCGACAGAGGACGGCACCCCTGTGCCAATAAAGGAGGAGGAGCAGGATGCCGACATGCCCCAGGGCAGGACAGTTCTTACGCTGTACGGAAGCGCACCCCCGAAGCAGCTCTTCTCCAGCTTGCAGCAGCCCCAGAAGATACCGCCCGCCCATGGAATATCTACGCTCGATACCGCCGTCAAGGTGACTCTGCCCCTGCGCGAGACCAACCTGCCCAACCTCATCTCGACCACCGAAGTATATCCTCTCTCGGATCCCGACAGCAAGAAGAAGATTGCCACTATTGGAGAGGTCTTCCGCGCACCTCCCCACCTGCCTCAGATCAGCCCTCCCAAGTCTGCTCGACCGACGACGAGCAAGGGCAACAGCACCATCACCTTTGCGCACCAAGAAGCGCCCAAACCCCGTCGCAAGGCATCGCAATCGTACGCGCATCAAACTCTGTCTTCGGGCTTCTGGCTTGGATATGGCGGGGTGGATATGCCCAAGGACCAGACCTCACCAACGGCAAAGCAAAAGAGCAGACAGCGGGCGTTGAGCATGGGTGAAGCGCAGCAGCCACCGTCCGAGGCAATCCTGGTTGCAGTCCAACAGGCCAAAGAAGACGCCTTGTTCCGCAGTGCCTACTCGAGCTTTGCTCCGACCCGAGATGACAGCTCCGCCATTATCCCGGAAGAGACCAAGAACATGGTATGGTGGCAAAAGGTTGGCGAGAAGCGCTTCAACGACATGTTCCCAATCGATCCTGCTTTGCTTGATCCCGAGGAGGCTCAGCGAGCCCTTACGAACGGCACAGCCGACGAAGACGAACTGTTCAAGGAGGCTGTGGAGAATTTCACACCAATCGAGGGAGGTGAACTGCCTGGCATGGAAGAGAAGACGGAAGAGGAGAAAGATACAGACGAGGTGCTCAAGGAGATTTCCGAGCTCTTGGAGACACTCGCATCTTACCAAAGGATACGAAACCTCTCCCTCACAACCAACCCGCGCACACCTGTCGTACAAAACGCATCCCTCGCGACTCTGGCCGGCAGCCCATCAACACCGTCGTCCGAAGAGTTTGATGTATACCAGATTCTCAAGTCCCAGCTTACCTTGTTGATCTCACAGCTTCCGCCCTACGCTGTCGCCAAGCTCAACGGAGACCAGATGGACGAGCTGAACATTAGTCGAACCATTCTGTTCGATGCCAAAGAGTACAAGGGAGTCTTGGAGGAGGACCAGCTGTCTAAACTGGCAAAGACACCAGGAATGACTGCTGCGACGCCGGCTACTTTGGCTCGAACAAGCTCTGGAACCAACGCGCATTATCCCGCGGCTAGCCACCAGTACAGCCGTCCAGGACAGTCAGTGCCTCAGTCTGGCGCTCGTCCAGTATATACGCAGCCGCAGCCGCTCCATCGGTCATCTTCAATGCATCTGCAACGCTCGCCGTCGGGTGCTGCGCAGACATTCCAACCAGGCGGCACATCCTATGCTCCTAATGCTCGACCAGGGTACTCAGCAACCCCATCGTACAGTCAACAGACGCCGCGACCAAGTTATGGGACCACACCTTCTGGACAGTACTTTCCGCAACGCTCTGCACAGCCAAGTGGCTACGGTGGCGCAACGGGCTCGCAGTACTACAACTCGACACCGGCACAGGGTCAGAATCGATATGCCGCACAGCAGAATCAGGGCAATTTCTATCCCCGCTCGCAAAACGCGGCGCCTCTGTACAACGGCACACAAGCACCGCCGCCACGCAATGTCTCGCCCATGAAGGGCGCACCACCTACGCCATCTGCCTACGGTACACGGCCAACATACGGCACGCCGGTGTCTGGAGGCCAGATGCGCAGCACGTACTATGGTGGTGCATCGCAATATGCAGCTCCACAGACGCCTGCTGCTGCTGCCCCTTACAATGGCGTACCCGGCAATCCGCAGCAAATGATGCTTGAGCGGCAACAAGCCCAGCAAGCACAGGCGCGGCTCGCGGCACAGAACAGTTTTAGCAGTAGCCGGCAAGGGTCAGGGACGCCGCAACCTCCCAACGGGCCAATGTATGGCGCCAACGGGGCGTCCATGTCGACGTAAGATGCTTTGATGAGTAAGTGTGAATTCGCATGGTGTTCTGGATACCATAGATGAACTTGCGGCGTTTCGGAAACTCTGGCAATAAGCGGAGGAGGGATTAGCATTGCCAGCATGTCCTTTAGTTGGTGTAGTCAGTGTACTTGGCGGTGATGACGCGGTGTCAGGGTTCAGCAGGCGCCTTGTATTGACTAAAGTAGCATATTCATCGTAACCAAGGTTAATCTCAATTCACTGGACCAAGTGCCACAAGCATCAATCAAGCCTGAAGCATGTCCTGACTGTTAGCTGTGGCTGTGACGTGGCGTGCCGTGGCGTGGACCCTGCATTCCGCTTAGAGTTGCCGAAATGACGTCGCGCAACGCGTTCTTGCCGGCAAAGCAGCTGGGCGTCAGTCAAGTCGCAGATCGCAATCCTCAACGCCGGCCCTGGGTGCAACGGTATCAATGAAATCCACTCCCGGTCATGGCTCACTTCTTGCGCGGAAAGCAGGCAGGTGTCAGCAACGACCTGTCCCAAGGCCTGAGCCCTGATCTGTTTGTGCTCGACCATGTACGCGCTCGCTGCCTCCCCCACCCCGCCCTTCCCGCAGCTAACAGCATGTGAAGATCCGCAACTATGGCATCAACTCCAAAGTGACGCAGGTCGCATACGACCCCGTCCAGTCCCTCATCGCCGTCGGCACCAGCGAGAGCAAGTTCGGCCCTGGCCAGGTCTACGTCTTTGGCCAGAAGCGAGTCGAGCTTGTCCTGCCGCTGCCCACGCGCAGCGCCTCGGTCAAGATCCTGCAGTTTTGCGCCGAGAAGCTCTTGTGCGTAGACTCCAAGAATGACTTGTCCGTCTTTTCGCTCGAGACCAAGAAGCTGCTCAATGCCCATTCCCCGCCCGCCAAAATCACGGCCCTCCACTGCGACCCAACCCTCGACTATGCGCTTCTGGGCACCCAGCAGGGCGATGTCTACGCCTACGACCTGGCCAGAGAGGCTCTGACGCCCTTCAAGATACCCAACTTGTGGCGAGAGAAGTTTCCCCGCGCACGCCTCGTCTCTGTCGTCACGCTATCGCTCCACCCGCGAGACATTGGCTCCCTCCTGATTGGATACAACTCGGGCGCCGTCATATACTCGTTCAAGCAGAACAAGGCCTTGCACTACTTCCACTACCTGCTTCCCAAAGGAGCTCCCGGAGGCGACTCTGATCCCGCCTCCATCCACATGGAGCGCGAGCCTCCCTTGACACAGGCTGTCTGGCACCCCACTGGCACCTTTGTTCTGACTGGACATGAAGATGGCAGTATCGTCATATGGGACTCCAAGGACGGCCGCATTGTGCAGGCGAGGACATTGACGGATACAAACGTGGACAAGCCAGGCCAAGGGAGCTTTAGCCCAGGTGCTATCGACGGTTCGTTTGCGCTCAAATCACCCGTCTTCAAGATCGCCTGGTGTGCGAATCAGGATCCAGATGACACCGCTATACTTGTCGCGGGTGGACAGCCATCCAACATCTCCGCCAAAAGTCTGACCTTGTTCGAGTTGGGCCGGACACCTGTCTATGCTACCGCGTCCTGGCAAGTACTATCCGACCACTTCGAGAGCCCTAAGCGGCAAAGAATACTCCCATGCCCGCCCGGAACCGAGGTGGTGGATCTGTTCCTCATTCCACGTACTTCCCCTCACTATGCTGGCTGCCACGATCCAATTGCGATTATCGCTCTACTTGCTTCTGGAGAGTTGATCACCCTGTCGTTCCCTAGCGGAATGCCCATCACGCCCACTAACCAGTTGCACCTCTCCATGACACTTGTACACCCGTACATCAACTATGCGAATCTGGCACCAGTAGAGCGTACGCGATGGCTCGGCATGACCGAGAAGCGGCAACACGGTCCACAGTTCCTTATCGGTGGTGCCGAAGCTATACATCCCCTCAAGCGATTCGAGAACCGCAACATCGTCCAGACAGCTCATGCAGATGGTACTATTAGATTATGGGATGCAGGTCATGCCGATGAGATTGAGAACGCTGCCTTGCTACAGGTAGACGTCGCTCGAGCCGTCGGCCGACCAGAGAATGTCCACGTCACACAGACCTCATTTGCAGGTGCGGCCTCTGAACTGTCTGTAGGATTGAAGAGTGGTGAAGTAGTCGTATTCCGATGGGGTGTAAACGGTCATGCTGGGCAGGAGTATCCACCAGGTGAAAACAAAGCTCAAGCACTCACAGACATCTCAGAAAGAAGTGAAGCGGCTCTCAAAGAAGGACTTTTGCCGTTTACCTTGCTTGACGAGGGCAATGGACCAGTCACCGCCCTGAAACATTCTGACGTAGGCTTCGTTGCTGCGGGCTTCGAAGGGGGCAGTTTGGCTGTCATCGATCTGCGAGGGCCGGCAGTCATCTACAGAGCGTCGATACAAGAATTCATCAAACCAGACAAGCGCGGCAGCTTCCGACGGAGTTCGACTCAGGCGACTCCTAAAGCAGAGTGGCCAACCTGTATCGAGTTCAGTGTCATGACGCTCGAAGACGAAGACTACTCCAGCATTTTGCTTCATGTCGGCACCAACCTCGGTCACCTTGCAACCTTCAAGCTACTGCCAGAACCAAGCGGCCGATACTCGGTGAAACCTGTGGGCGTGTGCTCATTAGACGACAAAGTCATCAGCATCTGTCCCATGCACGCTGAAACTGGTCGACCAGCTTATGCTTCGCAGTCTGCCGTTGCTGGACTTCGAAATGGTTCCAAGATTGGCGGTGTGCTCCTAACCACAACAGCGTCGGGAGCGAGGTTATTCCGCCCTGCCACCAGCAAGGGAGCGCACAAGACCTTCGACCAGTTCCTGTGCGATGCGGCGACTGTGGTCAGATACGAGGATAAAGGATACGCATTGCTTGGTCTGTACGGTGATGGGTGTGCGAGAGCTTTCTCACTACCTGCATTGAAGGAGATTGTGTCTGTCAATCTCAGTGAACTGCTAGACGTCCGGCGCTTCTCCGAAGCAGTCATCACAAGTACGGGTGACATCTTCGGTTGGAAAGGGCCCGCAGAGCTGGCTCTACTCAACGTATTCGGAACCGGACTTCAGTAGTAAGTCAAGGCTTCTGTGAACTAACGATACTTGTGCTGATATTTTCTAGTGAACGCGCCAAGGATGTTCTGCTCAACCCAGAGCTGTTGATCCCGCCACGACCGACTATCAGCAACATCCAATGGATCTCCGGCACGCAGTACGTCACACCGGCCGATATGGATCTGCTCAGTAAGTCATCTCGCCAATTACTTTCACCTATCGACTAACACGCCCTAGTCGGGGGTCCCGATCGCCCCTTGTCAAGTCGTCAAATGGCCCAACAACGGGCAGAGGCTGAGCAAGAACGCCGTCGCGCCAACCCGTCTACTGCCAGTTCTTCTGCCGCAGGGTACCAGTCCTACCCCACTCAACCGGCGACCCCAACTCAAGAAGGTTGGGGTGCCTGGGCGAGTCGTCAGCTCAATGAGCGCACGGAGAAACTCAACATTGTTGGAGACAGCATGGACAATCTTTCGCAGAACAGTGCTGGTTGGGCAAACGACGTCAACAAGTTTGTTGGAAAGCAGAAGAGAGGGCTCGTCATGGGCGCTGTGAAGAGCAAGTTTGGGTTTTGAGGTAGAACATTCTGTTTTCCATGCTTGAAGCTCCTGTGATGCACACTCTGGAATGTGAAAGCGATTGCTCTTGACAGAATACGAAAGAGCTTGTTCTTTCTGCGTTGTACCCTAGATACCAAGATCTATTTGAATGGTGTATGCTTATTCTTCCGTGTCAAATGGCAATGTAGAAGTGTGCCTACACGGTCAAGACAGGTTTTTGTGACCTTGATTAGAACAAGCTTATTCGTATGCAGCCTAAACCGATACACTCTCGCCACCTTTTGCCTTCATCGGCGACCCCTGCTAGCGCAACGCGACTCCTACAACCGCGCGCAGCTGCGCACTTCTGGACATATCATCACCTTCTCATGGCCACACTGATAACAACAACCGTGACTTCTTCCAAACCATGAGTCTTCTAAGCAACATCCGACAACTGCTTCCGCGAGTGGACTGGCTGTTGGGCACAACTGAGCCAGCTGAGCCAGCTGGTCCTTTCACACCAACCTACGCCGACGTCTGTCGCGCGCGCGCCCTCCTCAAGACACTAAAACTGCCCACCGAACTAGTGCTCAGCATCCTGGAGCACGCGCAATACTGGCCCGTTGCTGAATTCTCTCAGAGCAGACGCAAAGTCCATGCCAACGCCAGCGCTAGCGCCAACGGCTCATCCGCAGCAGCATTGTGTCTCGAAGCCGATATCTACTCTGCCCCTGTCGTGGAAAGCATCCGTCTTGGTGGCGAAACAGCAAAGATCAAGCGCATTACGTTTGATGTGACGAGTAGAGACCAGGGATGGACGAGCGAAGACACACAAGGCACTTTCTCGACGTCTTCGTGGCTGGAGGTATCGATCCTGCGAGATGCTTCCAACGCTAATGCCCGGCTTCCTAGTCCGCGGTTCGTCGATACTTGGCTTGGTAGTCCATTGGATTACCATACTAATATTGTTGATCGTGGCTGGTCGCTTGTTAAGAGGCCTGAGAGCGCGGTGCAGGGTCCACAGGGTGGTGAGGGGGATTATGCGTGGTATTTGCAGGGCAATCGCGTCATGTCTTTGGGAGAGACGTACCATGTTGCTTGGGACGAGTATGGTTTGAGTGAAGTGAATGAGGGGAATGAAGGCGCGGGCAGTGGAGAAGACTTCTTGGATGCGTTGAGGCAGGGAGATCGGGTGTTGGTGTGGGCGAGGGCCAAGGTACGGTCCAGACTGCGAATATCTTTTTGACGTTACAGCTAACTTTTTGAACAGTACCCAGGATGGCGGTGCATTGTCGATAACGTTAAAGTCACTGTCCACTATGGCTTCTAACTCGCATTACACGCCAGCTGCAGTAGGGCGTTAGCATTACTCGCTATAGGAATACGGATTCATTCGTTCGAGCTCCTAGATCGACCATACCATCTCTCCGTTGTGCGGTCAGAGAGTGTGTGATGAGAAGACGTGTACGTAAGCCGCCGATCCTACAGGCATTCAAGCAGTCGACTTTTCCTATCCCAGAAAAAGAAACGTGCTTAACGCTGCGCAGCATACCTCAATAATAAAAACACCCTAGGTAAAGATGCCATCCGCTACTAGAGCGCTCACGCTTTCGCCCTATTCGTTCTCTCATCCCGCTGTCATCCCGCTCGTCTCACTTCACATCGTCCTCCAAGACCTTTCTCAACTGCCGCATATGCTTTCCAAATTGCCCAAAATTGTCCAATTCCATCCCTCTTGTACTTTTTATCAGATTGACAGCTGCAAACTGAAGAGTGTCGAACTGGTTCTTGACCCTAAGGTAGACTTTTCGGATATTCTCTTCCTTGCGGTCTTGGGTGGCAGTACCTGGCGCGCACAGCGTTGGGGATAAACGAGCGGGGGACATTGCTTGCGAGGCGAATATGGAGGGATGTCGAGACGATTGTGATAGCTGGGACGATGGGGGTGTCAGTATGGAGGGCGGAGCAGTTAGGAACGGGGAGTGTGGTGTAGGTGACGGTCGTATGGCTGCGGCTGCGGCTGCGGCTCGAAGGGCATCATTTTCCGCTTGAAGTCGCCTATTTTCAGCAACCAGGGAGTCGTTTGCGGCGTCCGAGGTTGGCCCCTTGGCCTTTATGATATCATCTATTGCACGTTCATGCTCCTTTCTCTCTTCCTCTCTCAAACATCTCTCTTCCTGCAACTCTGTTGCTAATTGATCATTCTTCGCTTTGTCGCTGTCAGCTTCGATACGCTGCTGCTCTTTCTCCTTTATGACAGCCCTTATATTGCTCCTTGCTGTTTCAAGTTCTTCTTGGAGTCTTTCTGTCGCCTGTCTTGCAATGTTGCTGGACCGAACTTGCATCAAGTCATTGTCACCTTTCTCTTTCTTAAAAAGGCTCTTCATTTCATTAAGCTGCGTTTTCACAGCGTCAAGCTCTTTGCGGAGCTGCTCCTTTTCTTTGTCATGCTCATTCTCTGGCTTTGAATGTGCTGTATCGTTTTGCACTCTTTCCCCGTTCCCAGAAGATCCATGGTGGAGATCAGATTGGCTCTCTGGGACATCAAGGCGGCTGAAAGCCCACGTGGGAGCTGGTTCAAGAGCAACAAGAGGGGTTCGATTTGTCGTGTACTGATCGGGTTCCCAATTTGGTGTGTGAGAAGAAACACTAGGCTTTACATCGTTATCCTTATGGATGTTTATCTTTGGTGCACTAAAACTTTCCTGTCGCGTAGGATGGGGTTCTTCATCTTCGCTATCCGATATCACGATAATCTCAGTGTCTTTGTCAGGTTTTGTCGTAGCAGTTGTTGTCAGGCGGTTGCCCATGTCTCCCTTATGATCGAGCTTCTGTTTGCTGTTTGCACTAGTCTTCTGGCGCTTGGCTGTTGTCTGAGATGCCAGGCGTGCGGGTACAGCACGCTTCTTTGGAGTATTTGTTGTGGTCTATCCAGCGTTCTTAGTGTATGCTTCACAGGACAGTCCTGCTACTCACTTTAGGTTTTCTCGAGACCATGGCAGGCTTTGATCTACTTTGGTAGGCCCTCTGACGATCGAATAGCAAAGCAGCAAAGAGTTCACCAATGGGCGGGTCATGCGATAGAATCGGTGGCGCTGGTCGTGGTGTCACTAGCCGTGGAGTCGCTGGTCTGGTGAGTGGGTAAGGTGAAGCTTGGGATCGATGACTGGCACGGCTTGTGGATAAGCGCTGACGAGCGGTCTGGTAATTACTGTAAGTAACATTGGTAGAAGCCATGATCTTAATCTTGCAAAAGTGTATCTTAATATCGTATGTATCGTATGCAACAACGGTGGGGTGAGAGAACAGCTCGAATATTTGAGGACATACTAGTAGCAGCTAGAGTGTTGCCAACGCAAGCGACTGAGGGTGCTGCCTTACATTGCGGTTCGAGCGCGCGGACCAGTGAGTGAGCCGTGGATGGCAAGTACGGTGTTTGCCGTGGTGTGTCACATGCCGTAGCGATGCTTCGTGATACCAGAAGAGATTGGAATCACTTAAGCCAGAGAGTCATAAAGACGTGTTTGAATGAGAGACGACTTGTAACCAGGTGAAGGCAACCTGGCGCTACGTTAGCGTATCTCAGTGGCGCTCGACAACTACTGAGACTATTGTCTGGATGAAGTCAGTGAAGTCGAAGATCTCAATTTGTACACTGAGTGCTTGGATACATCAGCCATCAACCAAAAATTGTAAGGAAACACTGTTGATTAAAAGCATGCTGTACGCCCACTCCTCTAATAGTTGGTATGCAATGCTGATCCACCAGAAATATACCCATAGTGCCTACGTGCGCCAACCAAGCAACCTCGTTACACATTATTTCGTAAGAAAAGATAGACAAAGAGACAAACGCAAATCTCTAAAACGTCTACCAGGAAAGAAAATGGTGGATACAAGAACAGAAACAATCAACATAGGAAACGTACTAATACATCTCCTCGGCCCGTTCCTTGCCACTGCCATTAGTGTGTCTCACGCTGCCAACCACACTGGCACGTCCACTACCGCCAATGCGACTGCCGCCGGCAGATGCACTTCTTTGGATGTCTTCGGGACCATCTTCGTCCCTACGATCCCGCTCTTTTTCGAGCGCAGCCCTCAGGTCTGCATTCTCTTCCACTTTTTGCTCTAGCCTCTTTCGGGCACCGCTTCGGTCAAGGAGTCGCGCTTCACGCTCAGCCTTCAACCGCCGTTCAAGTTCTTTGAGTCGATGTATCCACTTCTGCTCACTTGGTTGAAGCGGTCCAGCGGCGGGATAGGGGTGGCCTGGCGCAGGCGTCGATGAAGTAGAATAATTCTCGACCACAGAAGCGGAGTGAGCACGCAGTAGTGTTTGTGCCATACTGGCACGCTTGGAAGACACAGGCGACGCAGCACGTGATGGCGAGCGGCTAACGATAACGTCGTTACCGGATTGCGTCGTGGTCGTGATGGCACGGAGGGTTTGAACTTCCGATCGTAACGTCTTGTTCTCAGTACGCAGTTTGTTTAGTTCTGCGGTATTGAGATCAACAATACCTCCACGAACAGTGCTAGGTCTTCCAATCGACTGTCGTTGGGCCATGACAAGCTTCTCGAGCTGATCAAGTCGCTTGGAACGAGCGTCCAGGCTATGCTCAAGAGTTTGGTAGTCGCGGATGAGATTGTTCTCTATGTTGCGAATTCTTTGCTTAAAGGCACCAATGACACTCTCCACAGTCCGAACCGCAAGGATGATGTTCTTATGGAAGCCTTGAACGTTCCGGGAAATGAGCTCCATCGAAGTAAGTTCTCCATTGATGAGAGCGTTGTTGCGGGACCATTCTGCACCACAAAGGGTGGATAGTCGGTTCCACAGAGCATAGAGCAGGTTGTTTCGCTCGAGCAGTTGCTCCTTGTATTGTTTCTCCAGAGTGTGAAGCTTCTGGCGATCCTGGCTACGAAGAGCTTCAAGTTCCTGAACTCTCGATTCGTGTTGCTGGATTGCCCTGGCAGTGGATTGGTGACCACGTCTGGCGTTCTCGAACGCGGCTTGGTCTTGTCGGCGGGCTTGGCGTTCGCGTTCGAGCATCTCTGAGAGACGGCGGCTTTCCAGACCGGCGCTCTCCAGGAGGGTGTCGCGGGCACGCAACAGACGGTCCTTCTCTGCAAGATCGGCTTTGACAGCTTCTAGCTCTTGCATAGTCGCTTGAAGATCTCGTTGAAGCTTTGCAATGTCCTGAAAAACTATTGTTAGTCCATCTCCAGCCACGAGAAATAGCTTTGCTTACCTTGAAGAGGCTTGACCTTGTCCCGTTGAGGTTTCCTAGGGACTCACGAAGAGTCTGCTCCAGTTCATCGTGGCGTTGCTTCCAGGTGGATGCTTCAACTTCTTTGCTTGACAGATTCTTCCGTAGCTTCCTGCTGTCCTCCTTGAGCTTTGTCAATTGACCGTTCAGGTCATTGATGATCTTCTCCACCTCTTGCTTCTCTTGCGTCTCCAAAGCATCGCGTTGTTGCCTTTCTTCAGCCATGCGCTCCTCGAGATCTCGAGAATGTTCTCTGGCCTCTTGCAACGTGGCTTGAGTGTGGTTCAGGGCTGACTCTAGCTCGCCAATCTTGATCTTGTCGCCTTCTTGTTCTTCTCTCAGGAAGTCAATCTCACCCTGGCAGGACTCAAGCTGTACATCCAATCGCTCGTTCTTCGACCTTTCTTCACTAAGAAGCTTGTCTTGTCTGTTCAACTCCTCGTTGGCGTCTCCGAGCTCAGCTTCAAGGTTCTGAATCTTGCGTAGGCTTGCGTCTCGATCATCCTCGAGCTGTAAGAGGCTCTCGCTAACGTTCTTCATTTCCTGTTGTAGGGCGTGGAAATCTTCAGTAATGTTTTCGAGATCGTTGTAAAGACGATCACGCTCCGCTTGCTTCTGTTCAAGATCAATCTCTAGCCTTTGAACCGTATCCAGCGCTTCCTGCCTTAGCTCCTCACATTCCTGCTCTTTATCCTGTAGTAGCTCCAGTGCTTCGTCGCGCTCGCCTGCTAGTGCTTGGAGATCTTCGGTCTGTGCTTCAATCTCCCTCTCGAGCTCCTTGACCTTATTTTCAGTAGTTTCAAGCATATCAAGATGGCCATTGAGCTGGTCGTCAAGCTCTTTGTAAGAGAGCTTCAGCTGAGATAGCTCGTCTCGCAGAGCAGCATTTTTGCTTTCAAAGTCCTCTCGATCAGGATCGCTTTGCTGGGTCAAACGCGTCCCACCGCTTGCTCTTGAAACAGACCTCATGTGGTTGCGGGAGATGGAGCGCTCCAGAATACTATCGCCGGCCGTCGATCCTGCATCTCCTCTTCGAATTGTGAGTTTCAAGCCTTCGTTCTCTTCCCTCAGACGGAGATTCTCTCGATTCCTTGATGTGAGCATAGAGGCTTGTGCGTGAAGGTCCCGCTGCAACTTCTCGTTGTCGCTCTGTAGGTGTTCCACCAAGGTGCTACTTGTGCCGCCAAACGAGATTGGCGCAGTGTTCTCATTACCATCAGAGCCGGAATTGGAACGGGCAGCAAAAGATTGCTGAACGCGCCGTGAGTTGTTCAAGGTTCTGTTGAAGTGATGATTCGTCGTCGAGTGTTGCATTTGTTGCATTTGTTGATTCTGCTCCTTCAAGCGTTCAAGCTCTTCTCGAAGCCTTTCGCTTTCAGTCTCTGCTTGCTGACAACGAGTCTCGACCTGCTCACGCCTCGCGCGTTCCTCCTCGAAATCTTCTTTCCACATATTGATGGCCTCGTCAAAACCAGCAGAGTCTTCACCAGAGCCCTTCTCTCGCATTGTCTTGATGTAATCAGCCATGCGTCGATTGTCTGCTTCTTTCTGGAGTGCCTCCTGCTGCCACTGGTCCACAGTGATCTCTGTAGATTCCAGTCGCTCTCGTAGAAACTCGATCTCCTCCTCCAGCTCCGCTTGTCTAGACGAATGAACACTTCTTCCATCCTCTGAGCCACTGCCGAGGTCCCTGGAACTAGCATTGCCTTCCTCCTGAGCCTTGAGTCTTCGCTCCAGATCACGAATCTTCTTACGCATTGACTGGCTTTCCTTCTTCTCAGTCGCAAGGTCAGTTTGCAGTTGGACGTTCTTTGAGATCATCTCCTTGACTCCCTCATCAGATCGGTTCTGAAGTGCTTGGTCGAGGAAATGAATCTTGAGTTTGAGATCAAAGTTCTCTTTGCTGAGCTTGTCAATTTTGCTATTTTGTTCCTTTAGGGTAAGGTTGTGTTTGCTCCGAGTGAAGGGGGTAGCCATGTGCCGTTTGTCTGGCGACCGCGAGTGCTTAGCTCGGAAATCGCGCGCAATAGAATCTGGTACTTGTATGTCTTGAACATGCCTGGCGATAACCGTGTCTGTGGGGGCAGCAGGCTGCACGCTGGGAGCGCGAGGTGTCTCGGGTGGAGTTGCGCTGTTAGGAACTTCCTCATCTAGACGACCTAGACTGTTGTCTGGCTGGAGGAAAGCAGACAGAGAGTTGGCACTGATACTCCGGCCCTTCTCCCAGGGGTTGGTATCGCTGTATCCTGACATTGACGAAGCGATACTACCTAAGCTCGGCAATCGTGATAGTCCCAGGCTCATCCCTCGTGGTCCACTCGAGCGAGGGATTGCGCCACCAGTTTGCAAGGCATAGTCTGCACCGAGACTCGCTGTGCTTGCGCCGTCTCCAGACGCATCGGAACGGTTGGTGAATGAAGATACGGATGACCGTTGACTAGAGTGGCGATGCTGCAGGTAGCTCGGTCGCTTGCTGATCTTCTGCGCAGTCGCAGGAACTGGTGGTGGTGGCATAGCTATGCTATCTACGCTAGATTCGTTCTCGTTTGTAAGAGACGAGCCTTCTTCAACTAGAGAAAAGTCGGGAGCTTTTACTGTCGAGGCACTGGATGTCGGCCGTCGCACGTCGACTTCTTTCTGCTGGGCGCCTGGAACAGCCTGTTCTTCTTGACGCGAGTTATCCTCCTCCTCCTCCTCATCCTCGTCTTCATCATCTTCCCCTTCTGATTGTTCCGTAGTCTGACTTGCTGAAGCGCGCGATCGGCTCCGTCGCGCGGCTTGCGCAGCGGGTGAGGAAGGCCCAACTTCCGATGTTGCGGTGCTCGTATCCATCGAATCATCAGCCCCAAAGTCCAAGCGTCTCGCAGCAGGTGTCTTGTAAGCATCCGCGGGCGTGGGAGTCTCGGAAAAGGATGAAGAGTTGCTATGCAGGGAATTCCTGAAATGCGACTTGGTCGGTGTGTTCCCACTGCGTACTTCAAGCTTCTTGGGTTTCTTCTTTGGCTTTGTCAATTCTTCCAGATTGTTCATTACTCGCTGCATGCTCGCGTCGTTGTGCAGAGGTCGAGCTGATTGTTGGGAATTTCCTGGTGAGCCCCCGAATAGGTAGGTATCGTCTACGCCGGACGGTCCTTGAGGTGCTTCGACATGGATAGGCGCCTCTGGGATAAAGCTCGATTCAATGTCCATCAATTGGCGCTTCATTTCGCGATCCTCGAAGACGCTCTCGTCATTATGCGCGTCTTCCTCCTCGATAACATGATGTATGACGCTATCCTCCTCCTCCTCCTCCTCCTCCTCGTCGATTGGCAAGGGCGGCAGATCAGCGTCGGGCTGGTCAAAGGCCGTGACATCGTCGGCGTCTGAGATGTCGTGCGCCATGGAGTTTTGGTGTGTGGGTGCCAGCGTGGGGGTGGAGGGTGTGGAGTCGAGTTCGTCTGTTTGCGAGGCCTCAGCACTCGAAGCAGGAGCGTTGTCTGTCGCCATGGGGGCCGGTGCGCGCGCGCTGGGTGGGGAAGTCGCGTGGTATCGAGTATTTGCGAGGCCTGCTCACCAGCATAGTGCACCTGCCGAGGCTGCGGTGAAGTGAAAGTTGACGACAAGGGCGGTGATTCCCTGCACTCGCCTGTGAGTGACAACAGAGCGCGCGTTGTTTGCGCTAGTATGAATTCGTCAGGTCGCCCTACCTTTCTGCCGGTCCGTCCCTAGACTGACCGGATTGGCTGCCGGACTATGTGGACATGCCGTACCCAGATGTGGGTTTGATGTGATACCAGGTGCCTTTGTGTTTGGGCCGCCTGATTTGTCTGCCATGTCTGTGTTGATTGTTGAATGCTTCAGGGTGCGCAGTTCATCATAAACACACAGACCATCCACACAGTCCAGACTGCGAATAATGAGGAAAAAGTAAAAAGTGTACATCTTTATTGTGGCATAGCCTGGTGCTACAGACTGGCCCTACCAAGTACTATCCTTCCACAGACTAATGCTCATGTTGACTCTTGCTAGACGCTCATGGCCTCTCGACGTGCCAGCGTTGTTGCTGAGGACGTTTCGATACATATATACGCATGTGATGTAAAGTGTATGTACCGGCCCAGCGGAGCAGCACAGATGTTGTCTCTGACTGCACGCGCTTTCTGGTATGAAGATTTTGTGTGCATGGATGCCATGCTGGTTCAAGTAGCCGTGAAGCGTTTCTCAAGCCATTGCCGCTTCCTTCGCCTGCTTTTTATCCTTCTTCGCTTTCTTTGCCTCCTTCCTCTTGGTCTCCTCTGGATCCCGGTGCTTCTTGGTCTTCTTTGATGGCACTTCAGGCGTGTCGACACCATTAACGTCAGCGTGTTTCCTCTTTGGCTTCTTGGAGGGTAGATTGAGTCCATTCGGCATCCCAAGTCCCGCAGTCTCCCGTGGCGCTTCCGTCTCGCTATCTGAATCACCGATAATCCCGGCGTCATTACCACGAAAGCCAGTGGGAAGGAAGCGCATCTTCAGTCCCGTGACCTGTGGTCGTGGTGCACGGATCGTCGATCGTGTTATCGAGGCGGCCGCTTCTGAACCCGTATTCTGGTCTGCTTGTTTTGCGCTGAGGTGAGCAAGTCGCACGACCGATCGTAAGCGTAACGTCTGTGATATCCGCGTAGAGACTAGCAGGGTCAGTACAATCGATATAAGCAGCATTTGGTGAACGAACCAGGCTCCATGCCGTTCTTGCGAGGCAACAAAACCTCCCGAGTGCCATCTTCGCTCTTTTCTGTCTGAGACAATCCATAGTCAGTGGCCTTGTAACTCAATACAGCATCGCCTTTCATAGCCTTGTCCATGGCAAGCTCGCTCAGATCCTTCAAGGAGACGCCTGCCGGAGCGGTAATGTGCCAGATCTGCTTTCCTTCTAGATTATCGAATAAGCCTGTCGACTTGGAAATGGTCTTGTCATTCAACACGACTGGGTTAAATCCTTTCGGGGGCACGTAGGCCTGTGTCGGTCGAAAATCGACTGCATGTGATTGTGGTTGTGCTGAACGTGGTGGCTGTGTTTGAGCTGGTGTGGGTGTTGGTTGCGGCGCGTCGTCTGTGTCTGAGTCGTCACTGGAGGTGTCTGAGCTGCTTGTGCTGTCGCTGTCGCTGGATGCATCCTTGCTCTTCTCGTTGCCCGGAAGCTTCGTCTGGATGTCCCTGGTCGGCGCATCGTCGTCGCTTATCTCTGAGCTCGACAAGTCTGCGACGTCCTCTTCGGTTGCGACATGCTTGGATGCTGGTTTCTTGGGCGAAACCTTTGACTTGGACGTGGTTTTGGAGGCGGGCACGTCTTTCTTGCTAGGCTTGGACTTTGCTTTCGGAACGCCGTTCACGTGGATACCGATGGTGGCTTTCGGCTTCTCGACCTTCTTGGACTGCGCGGTGCTCTCACTGGGAGAATCACTGTCGCTGTCGACAAACTCCTGGCTTAATGGCGCTTTCGATGTGGCGTTCTGAGGTTTTGACTTCTGCTTGGAGCCTGGCAGCGGCACCTTGGTTTTTTGTGTGACCTTCATGGTGTGTGTGAAGCCATGCTCTATGCGACGAGAAAGTCCAAGTTCGTAACTTTTTTGCGCCGCGGTCTGTCGCGCTCGGGCGGAGAAGAGCCGCATCACCGCTAGTCCTAATCAGATGCTAGCGCGCCAAAAAATCATTGGCCTGGTCATTGAGATGATGAACAGATGCAGAACACCAGCATTAACATCGAAAATCAGCATGTCGGGGAAACGAAAGAGAGGAGAGGATGCGAATGCAGCCGGGTTTGTCGGCGGAAAGCCACTCACTGCGATTGCGGCAGCTCGACTGCGAACGGAAGCCGCAGCTAAAGTCGTAAATACACCCGAAGTCACGCTTGAGCAGATTCCTGTACCCGCAAGTCCATTACTCCAAGATGGAAAATCAGAACAGGAAGACTCAGAGGAAGAGGAACAACACGTGCCTGTCCAGCGCAATCTCAAACTTTGCAACTGGCGCAACGAGCCACAAAACATCCTCTCAGACACCGACACTGAACTCACCATCAATCTGAACAAGCATGCAACTATCACGTTGATCGGCTGTTTTGACTTGTTGGTTCTGAAGGGCGCCGTCAACATCAATGGTGCCAATATTGGAACAGTCAATCGTGATGGCCAAAAAAACCAAGTTCATCGAGTGTGTGTACCAGCCACGCACCCCATGTCCAAAATCCGTGGACTAGACGGTACAAATCACATAAGGTTCAAGACCTGCAAGACACCCGCATCCCTGGCGCACATTAGTCCAGTGTTTGACGGAATCTGGAACGATGGCAATGATCGATCGTTCCGTGTTGTGAGTGCACCTCTTTACATTTACAGCTCGACTTGGCCATGATCATATTCTCATAGAACAGAACGACTAGTTGAAACTACATGGAAAAACTGACTCTTCTGCTAGGTGACCAATTCAGATGCAGATGCGCTTTCCCGACCATTACGTCCTGAAGTGACACCCGAAGACTGGCTGCGCGCGATTGAGGACTGTGCTAGCAATCCTTCCATCACCGCTGTGACTGGGTTACCTAGCTCGGGAAAATCGACTTTTGCTAGGCGGCTCGTGAATCGCTCCCTTACAGGACTAGGCAAGACCGCTGCATCTGTGCCAGCTGTATGTTGGATGGACCTTGATCCTCAGAAGCAAGAGTACGTCCCTGGAGGTCAAGTCTCTCTCGTCGTGGTGAGAGACTTGAATCTGGGCCCAAGTTTCACACATCCCTCTGTTATACCAGACCAGAGAGAAGCGACCAGGAATGAGGTCATCCGCGCACATCCAGTTCCTACGAATTTCGCCAATTATGCCGACTATTACCACTCCTGTGTTGAGGATCTCTTCCTGGCATACAGGAATCTTTCCTCCCGAGATCCGTCTCTACCATTAGTTATCGACATACCCAGCTTTCTCTACTCGTCGCATTTCGACTTGCTAAACAAGCTGTTGGCGAGGATCAAACCGCATAATGTCGTACACCTCAGCGATACACGAGCCATCGACACTGAAACAGCGGCAAGGCTGCACTTGCTCCAGACATCTACGTCGCAATACCACGGTACAATATATGAGGTCACTGCGCAACAGCCTCAGTCAATCCCTATAAGGTCGGAGAATGAATTAAGCGCTATGCAAATGCAATCCTACTTCCATCTCAGATCAAGCAGTACGAGCCCGGGTCAGCCCCAAGTTCTCAGTTGGACGCCAGATCCTCTCTCACAGCTGGTACCCTGGGAGTTTTGCTACGAAGAAACCGCCGAGCGAGAACAGGATGTGGTTGCTTTCGCAATGTACTCCGAGCCAGTCGAGCCATCCTCGTTGTTGCAGGCGTTGAATGGATCCATCGTTCAGATCATCCAGTCGACGTCCTCTGCTGTTCCTTCTTCACATGGCTCGCTTCCCAGGACACGGAAATTTGGGATTCCATATCTTCCAGAGTCTGAGCGCACCGGCATGGTAGAACCACTGGATCCCCGAACGACGAGACTAGTTTGCACAGCGTTAATCAGGGGCTTCAACCCTGAAAAGAAGGTAGTAGAGGCGCTGGTGCCAAAGACACACGAGCCCCTGTTGTACAATCTGTCGCCCGAGAGGACCATATTTGTCGGTGGATGCTGCGACGTGCCAGAATGGGCATTCTTGGAGGACGCATATGCACAGGGAGAGGCGACAAAAACAGCAAAGACTGTCGATGACACGCCCCTTTGGGTTGAAAAGGAGGACCTTGTAGATGACATGGGATATCTGAGCACTGTACGTCGAGTGAGGAAGTTTCAGACTGGATGAAGTGCTAGGGGGGTTTTCATCAGCACTTCGTGAGGAGAAATTAATGTTAAAATCACAATATTCTTTTCAAATTTGAGACTACATGCACCGAATTTCAGCTGCGCTGTCGACAGCTTCCTATTTGCTCTCTGCGACGTTGGCGATGCTAACAGGCAGCCATTGGCAAACACCGGTAAGAAGCTGGACTTGGAAACGTGAGCAATGGTCGTGGAGGAGAAGAAGGTACGGAACAGGGACAGAAACATCCAGGTCGTTCAAGTCGGTAGTCTTGTCGAAGGAAGAAACGGATATGTTGGCTTTCTTATTGCGATTCACTGTTTAGTCGCACTATCGCTGTAATATGTACAAGTGGACACAGACTCGTTCTCATACCCCCGATTACAAGATCATCTTGGGTGGAGCTTGGGGTCGTTAGCAGATGGTGTGAAGATGATGGATGATGATGAACTCACGATCGATGATTGGGCAAGGCAGGTTGCGCTCGTACTTTGACCCTACAACACCCGTCAGTTACAGTCATATCCGCGGCCGATGCGGAAATGTATCCGGGCATGAGCAACGAACCTCCAGGAGCCGTGGGTGGGCGGTAAGGGTCCGGGTGCTTCCACTTCTCGAGCAGGTTCTCCGTCTCCTTGATCAGTTCCTAATGCGACTCATCAGCAGAGTCCCCTGTGTAGCTGTAATGTGTGTCGGGCTGTAGATGTAGTGGCCGTGGTGGAACAGGGAGACGCACCCTCATCTGTCGCGGCTCAGTGACATTTCGCTTGGCCTCGAACAGTTCGCGGATGTACAGGGCCTGTCCGCGCCAGAGGTACCGGTGGACGCTCCAGTCGAGGGCGAGCTTGAGGGACCGCCTGTAGAGGCGTCTGCGGCAGCGTCAGTTTGTGCGCGCAACAGGGCGAGGGTGTGGCGTACAGGACGTGTATCTTGGAGCTCATGACGGCGATGGCCCTTCCCGTGCTGCGTGTGGCGGAAGGGAGAAACGTGGTTCGTGGCCGCAATGCCTCGCTGTTGTCGCAGATGGCTTTGGTGAGGGCCGCGTGAGGTCGCGGGCTTGGCACTTGTGCCTGTGACGGAGAGTGGCTTCCGAGACGTCAGAAGTGGTGCCCTGTGCCTGCTTCAGTACCATACAATTGCCTCAGGAGGACTCGCACCCAAGACTTCGCTCGCTCGAAGCTGTCCATCGCTCTCGCACGCATTCGAATTTTCTTTTTCCCCCTTCTTCGCTTGGCTACCCATCATGTCCGGCCAGCAGTGTCTACGCCGTCTACCGGCGGCTATGCGCTCTGTGCGAGCTTTGCGCGCAAGCCCACGAGCCATTCCAGCCGCGCGCAGCTATTCCGCCGTCTCCAAAGCAAACTCGACCGGTCTCCTCGGTCAAGCCTCAAGGTACTGTTAAATCCCTATACATCAACATGTCCACCACTGACGATTTACAGACGGCCTGGTCAGCTGTCTTCGCAACGCCTATGGTCCCTCGAGCAGACAAGAAGCTATGCCGACACCATCGTCAAGGTGCCTGAGATGGCCGAGTCGATCACAGAGGGAACCCTGAAGCAGTGGTCAAAACGTGCGTCTCCCCTGTTGAAATAAATAACCCACCAGCTCACAACATGCAGAGGTCGGCGACTACGTTGAGCAGGATGAAGAGATCGCTACCATTGAGACCGACAAGATCGACGTTGCCGTCAACGCGCCCGAGGCTGGTACCATCAAGGAATTCCTTGTCAACGAGGAGGACACCGTTACCGTTGGACAGGAAATCGTAAAGCTCGAGGCTGGTGGTGCTCCAGAGGGCGGAAAGAAGGAGGCCACCGAGCAGCCAAAGGAACCCGCATCCAAGGACCAGGAGACCGCATCGCAACCCGAAGGCCAGCAGGAGCAGTCTCAGCCTCAGCCAAAGGAGGAGTCAAAACCTGAGCCTCCCAAGCAAGAAGAGAAGCCTCAGCCGCCCAAGCAGGAGTCCAAGCCCGCACCTCCCAAGAAGGAGTCCAAGCCAGAGGAGTCCAAGCCAGCCACACCTGGCAGCCGTGAGGAGCGCCGCGTATGTACCCTCATTTACATGGAGACACTTGTACTAACAGCGCTGTAGGTCAAGATGAACCGCATGCGCCTCCGCATCGCCGAGCGCTTGAAGCAGTCGCAAAACACTGCCGCCTCGCTGACCACGTTCAACGAGGTCGACATGTCGTCCATCATGGAGTTCCGCAAGCTCTACAAGGACGAGATTCTCAAGAACAAGGGCGTCAAGCTCGGTTTCATGTCCGCCTTCTCGCGCGCCTGCATCCTCGCCGCACGCGACGTACCTGCTGTCAACGCTTCCATCGAGGGCCCCAACGGCGGTGACACCATTGTCTACCGCGACTACGTCGACATCTCCGTTGCCGTCGCCACCGAAAAGGGACTCGTTACTCCCGTTGTCAGGAACGCTGAGAGCATGGACATGGTCGGCATCGAAAAGGCCATTGCCGACCTTGGCAAGAAGGCGCGCGACAACAAGCTCACTATTGAAGACATGGCTGGTGGTACCTTTACCATCTCCAACGGCGGAGTCTTTGGCAGTCTGATGGGTACTCCCATCATCAACCTTCCCCAGACCGCTGTGCTTGGTCTGCACGCCATCAAGGAGAAGCCGGTCGCTATCAACGGAAAGGTTGAGATCAGGCCGATGATGTACCTTGCGCTCACATACGACCACCGACTGCTCGACGGAAGGGAAGCTGTCACTTTCCTGGTCAAGGTCAAGGAGTACATTGAGGACCCCAGGAAGATGCTCTTGTAAGCTTCGGTTCTGTAGTCTTGTATTTTTGCATATACTGGGGGGTGGGCTGTCGGGCGAATGCGCGACAATTCGTAGCGGGGTAGACGGACATGTGGTCGGATGCATCAATGAGACATTTGACATGCATTGGTTGGTTCATGACGTGTACTTGTCGCGAGGAAAACAGGGTATATATGATGGGGTGGTTAATTGCATGTTGAACGTTTCCTCTCTTGTTGTATGCGTCAGTGTGTCTGGGTGTCGATGTCGCGTCTTTGCGCTGACAGGCAGGAATTGACGCGTCAATGTTCACAAATCCAGTTGCAGATCTCGTTCTAAATGTCTTGTAGACTTTATTCGGCCTTTTATCATGCACATGAAAATATATATACACGTATATACACGTTTGGTGTGTCCATAGCTCGTGGTCGCGTCTGGTGGTTGCGCCTCTCCGATGGCGTCATAGGAGAACAACCTCACCACCATCAAATTTAATTCTAAAAATGCCTTTGGATGATAATGTCACATCACAGTAGTCGTTTGGCTCAATTTTATGTCTATCGAACATGTTGGTGGGTTGTGCCGAATTTTTGAATGAGTAGTTGTTCAGTGTTAAATGCAGAATTTACGTTTAGAAACAACAGTATGTTGCCAAACAAGAGCAGCCAACGAAATCAGTATACGACTATAAAAAACAAACCAGAACTAGTATTCACCATTATAGTACATACGAACTCTTAAAAATCAGTTATAACTCGAAGAAAATGCGGTTCTTCGCACGTCGAGGTTGCAGCGCAGAAGACACGCAACAACACACCCAACGCACATGCTTCTTGTTCGCAAACTAGCATAAATGAAATAGATTATCAGAAACTAGATTCATTCAACGAGGTGACTGCACATATAGAGTCACATCGTGTATTTGGATGCGCATACTTGCTGATGCTAGTAGTATAGTATCTAAGCATACTAACATGTCACTCTATGCTCAGACTAAAACAACATGTCTTCTGCACAACCAAAAATTACGAGCCGATAGTGCATCACGGAGTAAGTCAATGCAATGCGCTTATGTGGAGGACCTGGGTATCCCGCTGCGCCGTTTCTGGAGCGGCAACTGCCCGGGTAGTATGATTCGGGACGTTTATTTCGAGTATGCCGCTGAATGCCATACACATTTGATAAATTGCCATATCCTCTCTCAAATGGTCCAAATGAATAACATTCCAACTACGCGATTTCCACGCGAAATGTCTACACAGACTACGTTGCGCAAGTTGCGCAGTCGCTGAGACTCGCTCGATGCAACGTTGTCGCGCCAGTTGACCGCCTCGATATCGCGTGCCGCCTCGATCTACCGGTATCAGGAATGGCTGGGGCGAGGCCGATAGCTTCCCCGTGTAACCCCAACCCTGTAGCTTGCAAGCGTTGACTCGTAGATAAAGCACAAACCCAAATGTTAACCAAGGCAAAGTCACAGTAAAAGACAGATGATGAAGTGATATGCTCGATTCAGCTCATGAGCTCGCGGTCGTCAATACAACCAGCTAATATACAGCTCTGGTATAAATCCCGTAAAAAGCCGAGAACCCAAACCCAGACCGACTCCCATTATCATTGCAGATGAAAAAGACCCATGAAGTAACCACGCCGTGAAGAAGAAACTCAAATGCAGGACGCGTTTAGAGCTCCTGCGAAGGACCCTTGCCAGGCTTGGCTGTCTTCTTGGGCAGAAGGTCTGAAAAAATGTTAGTGACTGATGCGATGCGATTGAACCATGATGCGACGTACTCTGGTGAATGTTGGGAAGGACACCACCCTGGGCGATGGTGACGTGTCCGAGAAGCTTGTTCAGCTCCTCGTCGTTCCTGATGGCGAGCTGGAGATGACGGGGGATGATACGGGTCTTCTTGTTGTCGCGGGCAGCGTTACCGGCCAACTCGAGAATCTCAGCAGCGAGGTACTCAAGGACGGCAGCGAGGTAGACGGGGGCACCGGCACCGACACGCTGGGCGTAGTTGCCCTTGCGGAGAAGACGGTGGACACGACCGACGGGGAAAGCGAGACCGGCCTTGGATGAACGGCTAAGGACAAGTTAGCGATGATGCAATATTGGAGATGCAATGCGAAAAGACGCGTCAATCAAGTAAAAGACGCGTCAAAAAGACGCAAATTGAAGCTGAAGAATGCGCAAGGCAAACTCGAGCTGCGGACGCGATGCGGGCGATGAGAGTACTCACGATTGAGCGCTGGACTTGGAGCCGCTGGCCTTGCCTCCGGATTTGCCGCCAGTCATTTTGAAGGAGTTTTGTTGGGGTGGGTTGTTTGGGAAAATGGGAGTGGTGAGAGAGATGAGTTGGATGAGCGGGTTGAGCTGGTTGTGGGCGTGGAGTGTCGAGACGATGGATTGCTTGCTGCTGTTGGGGGGCGGGGCCGTCTTATAAGGACGGCGCTGGACTGTTGTGAGTGCGCGAGATCAACCTCTCCACGCTAGCGCGCGAAAAGGCAGCGACGCCGTCTAGCGCCTGCCGCAACGCAGCGCAAGATCACTCGCGGGCCTCGCTTAGCCACCAAACTGGCAAAAGCTGTCGCACGGGCCTCCCAGCCGCCTGCTGGATCACAACATGAGAGCGCGCTCCCCATAAGTAGCGCGTCCCCCGCCGTCGACGACCTTTCCCTTCATCCATCGCAAACTCCCACCACGACACTCTGCCAACTCCATCTCACTCCAAGCTTCTGCTTTCAACCCAAATCCACACTTTTTACCCAACTCCACCAAATCACCCAAAATGCCCCCCAAGGCCCAGAAGACTCCCACCACCGGCGGCAAGGCCCCGGCCGGCAAGGCTCCCGCTGAGAAGAAGGAGGCTGGCAAGAAGACCGCCGCGCCCTCTGGCGACAAGAAGAAGCGCACCAAGACCAGGAAGGAGACCTACTCCTCCTACATCTACAAAGGTGAGTTTGCCATTGGCGCGCCATTGAGCGCGTCTTCCAGTCTTTGATGCAATCTGCCTCATCGACTTGCATTGAGCAAAATTTGCTGACGCGTCTTTCCAGTCCTCAAGCAGGTCCACCCCGACACCGGTATCTCCAACCGTGCCATGAGCATTCTCAACTCTTTCGTCAACGACATCTTCGAGCGCGTTGCCACTGAGGCCTCCAAGCTCGCTGCCTACAACAAGAAGTCCACCATCTCATCGCGTGAGATCCAGACATCGTACGTTTTCCACACCTGGTCTCCAACCAATCGCATATACTGACTTGATTCACAGAGTCCGTCTGATCCTGCCTGGTGAGCTTGCCAAGCACGCTGTGTCTGAGGGTACCAAGGCTGTTACCAAGTACTCCTCTTCCACCAAATAGAGTGCTTTCTTTTCGCTGGATGTTTTCTTTGGGTCTTTCTTGTCTATTCCGACAAGTGGTTATGGGGTGCGGTGTTCACGGGTCCTTTGCTAATGTGATCATGGGTCGGTTTGTCTGTCATCGAATCATCTAGTCGTATTCGACTACGAGGTCCATCACGGTCTGTACATTATACCACAGCAGACGGGAACGAATCAATTATTTCGAACTTCACACATGAGCTCTATTTCTCCAATGGTTTTTTTTCCTTATTTCTGTTTCTGTTTGTCAACTGATCACCCGTTATATCGACCACTGAGGGATGCTCCATCTTGGTACTCAACTGTCTACATTGCGCAGGATGGATGACGCGCGACATTCGGGTCGAAGCGCTGCATTGACGCGCTCGAGGTGGTCGCGTGTACCGCATCCGGATATACGCGTCAAAGCGCGTCTTTCACCACGTCGCATCCGGAGCAGTCGCGTGCTGTGCGCTTTTGGTCGACATGACGTAGAAGCCCATTTCACGACAACGTGTCGATTTCACAGTCAGAATGATAGGCACGGACTCCACGTGCCAATTCTGGAATTGTCCCCAAATGAGCGAATCGTTACCAAAGGACGTGGATTGCACATGAAAACGCGGCATCTACGACTACACACATGTGCCAACCCCGAGAAACCCATACTAAGAATGCCCAAACTCCAGACATGCATGTACCCGTATGATATCATTGCGAGACCCAAAAGAGAGCGGCCACCGAGAGAGCGCGAGGGAAAGCAAGACAACATGGGCCTATGGTAAGCCATCCTCGTCGAAGCTTTCAACTTCGTCAATAGCGCCCTCTCTCTCCTGTCCTCGCGGCGCTGGCTCTTTGTCTTGCACGTGAACCACGCTCTTACCCTGCACGCTGCGGACGCCTTCTTTCCAGTTATCGTAGTCTTCCTGCGATGTGATGAGGAAGGCAAGGAGCATGGAGGGATCCATCTCGCGGATCTGCAGACGGCGGACGCGGCGTGTGTGGCAGGTTGCGAGTTCCTCTGCCGAATACGATGATGTGTTTGATGAAGGGACAATGGTCGTGGATGACGAGGTGGATGTTGCCGAGGCTTCTAGCGTGGAAGATGACGCTGCTGCTGCCTCGCTGTCGGTGGATGCTGGAGGAGGGCGATAGGGTAGAAGCGGGCGTGTGCTGTGGGGATCAAGATAGAAGAAGTTGTTTGCCTGCGTGGCTACAAAATAATGTGATGCTGATGGTCGGCCACTAAGACAGTCAGTACAACTACTAACGAAGCATGCCAGATGCTTGTTGCGCCTTACCCTGCAATACCAATACTCTGCTTCATCTGCAGGCTCGCCTTCAGTGCTTCCCAGTATACTGGGGTGATCTTGTCGATGCCCAACCTCGTGCCGACTAGGATTAGTGTAGGTTGCCATTCGCCGTCATCCTCCATGGCAATCTCCTTCAGCTTATCCTCGTACACATCGGCGCCATCGCCTGACACGTACACCCTCAGTCCAGCTTCCTTGTTCTTGTGCACTAGATCTTGTATGCAACGTGCTGCTGCCGAGGGACCGAACCACTCGCCAGGGTACTTTCCGCATACAGCAGCGCCGTGCTCGACAAAGCGATGAATGGAAAACGGCGCTCTCGGATCGTCGGCAAACATGGAGAGTATCTCCTGATGCTCCTTTGCATCAGGCTTCTCTTGGTATCTCCAGTCGCGCCCGAGACGTAGTATCTGCAGCGCGTTGGCCAGGATGCACTGCCCACTCCTGATCATGCACCCAAAGCCCGTGTCCGACGTGAAGCCAGGTGAGGCGAGGTTCTGCATGCGCACACGAAAACTCATGGCGCTTGTTGCCTTTGGGTCCTGGCTCTTCTGGATGGCTGCGAAGCCCGAGCGGTAGGTCATCCATATGCGCGACTCGAAGTCGTCGAGGAAGGCAGAGGGCCAGTTGCCGTATTGCGCCGGGTCCTCGCCATTTGGAGCTTCTTTGCGCTCCGTCTCTTCGATGCTGGTCCTTATCCAGCTTTCGTCTTCGTTGCGCTCGGACAGGGGCGTGGCTGTCCCCGCGGATGGCGAATCAGTCGGCGTAGGCCTGGATGGCGGAGGACGGGGATCGTAACGCTGGCCCAGCAGCCATATGGGTTCGTTGGAGTCATTTGTAGGCGGAGGGTCGTAGAAGGTGCGGACGACGTTGCGGGTAACGCGCTCAAAGTCATGCATGATGGCTGCAACTACAGGTGGTGTGGCCAGGGCGACGAGGGATGCGGAGGTGATGCGGAGGTCCGAGATGAGGTTGCCTAGAGCTGCCTGCATGCGTTCGTACTTGCCACGACTATTCACACATGTCCACGACACAGGGTGTTGGACGGGAGATGGATTATCAGCACGCAGTTGGATTTGCTCAGTCGGCGCAGCGAGCCGCAGAGGTCATATGCGGCTCTCCGAACCAAGGTTCCCGCGGGGGAGGGGCCCGCGGTTGCTATCACCTGGCTGTCCACGGGTGTCACTTCACGTCAATCACGCTTCGGGAATGCGCTGGCGAGAACATGCACAGAGCAACAACTTGTGTACACTGCACTTGGTTCAAGTGCGTCAGCTTCACGTGCTTGGAATGGATTATCCACCTGGGAACGGGTTGCTGCTCGCTCGACAAGCTGAGAGCTCCCTACAGCGCGATAACCAGCGGCCCCAGTCGTCATAAGCTCCGCTAAAGCTAACCCTGCGCATCGTTGCTAGCCCCGCGCCACTCGCGACGAGACATTGAAGAGCGCATCATCTCCACAGCTTCCACCGCACTTTCCCTTTCCGTTTCACCGCAAACTCTCGTCGCACCGCCATCGCCATGTCGCGGGGCAAAAAGGGCAAAGCCAAGGGCAAGGCCAAAGGCGGCTCAGCCAAAAACACACCGCAGCGCGCGCCTTCCAAACGCCACTCGTACCAGTCATGGCCAGTCCATGAGGAGGGTACGTTTGCGCTCCTTCCCCAGCCCCCAATGAGTGCGTTGTGTTGACCGTTCGTGCAGCAGCAGCCGCGTCCAAGTTCTCCCTCAAAGACGAAGCAAAATGGATGTCCAGTCACCGCACCGCTGCGTTTGAGGCTGGCAATAAACTGCGACACATGCCCATTGAGTTCGTAAGCGCCGGCCACCTCGAAGGCACGCTGAAGAAGCTGGACACGCCTGAACCGGATACTGCCCAGGTCTCGTCTGATTCCGGCGCCGACTCAAACACACCGTCCTCGCCCTCCTCCACGCCCGACAACACAACGGCAATGGCACACATGGCGATTCGCAGCCCCTCGCCTGCACTCTCCGAGGCCTCGTCATCGAGCGCTGATGAGGTGCTGTTCAGAGGCCGTGGAAATCAGTCATCAGCTGCACCTGTCGCCACTCCATCCATGGGACAGGCACTCAAAGCCACGCCTACCGCCACGCCACAACCTTCCGAAGACGCACCATCACGACCATCACAGCCTGCTCCTTCCGTGGAAACACCGTCTGTTCAAGAGCCTCGGCTCGCAGCTGCCCCAGCTGGCGACCGTGCGCCAGTGACTGTGACAGCCAACGTTCCAGTATCGGTTGAGCTTAGCATTCGAGGCAGCGCTGCTTCTCAGCTAGAGGTAGACATGGGCTCCGATGCTGATGACGTTGATCAGAACCAATTTGCAAAGCGAAGAGGCGGCAGACCCGCGTGGGAAGGCAAAACTACCGAGTGGCAACATCGAAGCAAGCCAAATGTTGGATGGTTGCCTGACACTGACCGTCCCGGCATGGACCCTTATTTGCGTGGCGAGGTGAACCCCCGCGATGCAGCTATCGACGACTACATGCAGAACATGGAAGAGTTTGGTCTCACCGAAGACCTGCTGGCTGCGTCTGGTTTCGCACGTCGGGAGATGGATCTGGATGCAGGCAGTCACAACGACTGGGAGTCGGTATCTGGAAGCCAGGACGGCGGCAATCAAGGCGAAGGCAGCGACAACTGGGATTCGGACATGTTGCAGGACTTTGAAGACATGAGCACTTCGTCAGACGTCATGGAAAAAGTCGTTCGGATTCTATCAAAGCGCACCCGCAAGAGCGGCCTTCAATATCTCTGCGTCTACGAAAACTCTGTCACCGACGATGCCCGTTGGCTGTCACACACACATCTCAAGACTGCCGACGAGAAGCGCCTGATCAAAGCTTTCGAGTCAGAGGCCTACGAGCGTGAACAGCAGATGCTTTCCACTAGTGACTCCGAAAACGATGATGAGGATGAAGACGACGATGACGACGATGACGACGACGACGACGACGACGACGAAGACGAAGAAGACGATGATGAACTCGACGATGAGACTATCGCGAAGATTCTGCAGAAGCAGGAAGAGCTTGGCCTAGGTGGCGACGAGGTGATGTTGTACGCTGGCGACGATTTCTTCAATGGATCGGGCCCTGCCAAAGACTACTCATATGGCGCTTACAGCAGGCCTAGCAAAAAGAAGGGACGTGGACGAGGTAACAGAGAACCTACTTTCCCCTCGGCCTCTGCTATGGTTGCAGCCCTTGAGATGGATCCATATGGCGGTTTCGATATCATGGACACTGAGCGCCCATCACTAAAGCCTAAGAAGAAGGGTCGACGTGGCCAGCCACCGCCAGAACTGGATGACTCCGATCTCAACGAACAGCTACAGAGCGCATGGGCGAATGACAGAGAGAAGAAGCGGCTTAAGAAAGCGGAGCGTGAGGAGCTGCGCCAACAAGGATTGCTAGGTCGCAAGGGTAAAGGCCCCAATCTCAAGGTCAAGTACCAGGGTGGCATCGACATGGAGGACATTGTCGAAGAGCTACGTGAATTCTTGTTGGGTGACATGCAGACACTGTCTCTGCCACCCATGGAGGCCTATCGCCGTGCCACTGTCCACCAAGCCGCTGCATTCTTCAACTTGACCTCTCGTTCCCGTGGCGATGGCATGGACAGATTTACCATCCTCTCCAAGACCAATCGCACGCGTACCTATACCGACGATGAGTTCGATATCGCGATTGCAAAGAAGGGCTTCCAGAAACGCCTCAAAGGCCCTCTCTATTCGCAGGGCGGTGGTGGCCGTCCTGGCAGGTTCTCTACTGTCAAACATAAGCAGGGCGGCGTACGTTCTCGTCCTCAGCTTGGCTACAAGGACGGTGAGACCGTTGGTGCAAATGCACCAGAGCTGGGTCCGGAAAACAAGGGCCATGCCCTGATGATGAAGATGGGATGGTCCAAGGGCACTGCTCTTGGTACTGCCGACAACAAGGGCATTCTGCAGCCTATTCCGCATACTGTCAAGACCAACAAGGCTGGTTTACGGTGATTTGGTTGTTTCGGTCCCAACACCGCCTACAAACGTTTTTGCTCCTGTAACGTTTGCGTAGTCGTGTCTGACAGGATTTTCCTCTCTATCATCCCCGGACGCGCAACATCGGTCGCGTCCGATGTGGATGAGAGCACCCTGTGTATATCCTTGTTTGTATCAATACTGGCGAATTTCTGGCGTATGATGGTTTCTTGATAACAGCACAGTTACAAATGGGGCGATGGTCTTGCATTGCATGGCGGAATACTGGCGTTGTCTGGATCTTTTAGTACCGCCTGCATACTCAACCGCAGCGGCTCACCGCGTAGCTCCCATATGGAGCTCGCGATGCTTTCCACAATTCCGCTTAGTCGTGTCTTGTCGACAGATGATTATGTCGCGACATTGCTGAGCTAGGCATTGAAACTATAGAAAAATCAACACAACCCCACGATTACATGACTTTATCTTTTCTCTGATGACCGTGATCATTGTTTTAAAGTATCCCAGCATAGATGGTTATAACTTGAGCAGATACAAAATTGAAAAGCGCCTGGAATTTGCGCAAAATGTTTCTGTGGTGTTGGCGGTCGTTTGTGTATCTTGAAGGGCATCATTAACACCTGAAGAAAATCCCTACCATGCAACCGTACATGGTTTTGACTTCGGACTCAGCTGCAATAGTCATTTATTGGCCCACACAATTGTTTACTCCATTCAGATTGTCCTCGGTATATTCAAGTACCTGGTTTCATATATTGCGATTTGTTGCTTAGGGATAACATAGGCGCTTTGGAATGATGATTCGACAAGTCATGGTTCCCACTAAAGGGGTCAATTGACAGAAAGCCTTTGCATCAATGCAAGCAGTCTGAGAGATCTATTCGTGAGATAATCGTGACAGAAAAGACACAAACACCATGTGTAGGTCCCAATGTTATATACGAGAACGCCGAACAAGCCAATGCTCCCCTCTTCTTAACCAACCAAAAAGCGTCCCGATATCGCGAACGATGCCAAATGAGGGTGTTGTATTCCCCAAAGAGTCAAAAGGTAGTGGATGTCGTAGTGAAAGTCCTGCTATACTGGTTCGTCCGGTTCTGCAATTTCTTCCCAACATGCGAGAAAGAGAGGATGCGATCAAAAAGCGGCGTATTCCTCGTTTGGCGGCAGCTGGTAGTTCTCCGCGTGCAAACCCTTCAGAGCTTCCTCACCGTCCTTGGTGAGGTCTGGTCTGCCGATCGGCGTGACCGCTCCAGTGAAGAATCGCGGCTTCCATTCCTTGTCTGCCGCCTTTCGCTCCGCAGCCTTCTGCCGTTGCTTCTCCTCGATCTCGGTCTTGAGGGTCGTGGCCAGTCCATATTGCTTGCCTACTATGGCATTTGTGACGCCATCCCAGAACTTGAGGGACTCGTTGGGAAGCTGCTGGTCAAGCGGTGGAACAATCTTGGGTACGGGGTCGAGCGGGTTGAGGTCGATGATGAGGTTCTTTTCCTGTCGAGATGTTAGACTGTGATGCAAACTACTGATCAGTGTACTTACAGCAACCTTGGCGAATGGCTTGCTGCCGAGGGTGTAGTAGACCTTGTCTTGCCAGTTGCCCTCTATCCGCGCCAGGACATCCTTATCTGACACATCCTTGATCTTGGTAATAGTGTCGTTCTTGGGGTCGTACTTGAAGATGACACCCAAAACCTTGTTCTGTGATCGGCCGAGCCAGCCCTCCTCTTGGTATTCTAGGATGACCTTCAGCCCCGTCTTGGGGCAGGTGACGAAGCAGCTATCTGCGACGGATACGTTGAGGGAGCCTGTAAATATGGTAAGCACGGTCACACCGCATATTGTGCTCTCACGACATACCCCGTAGTATACCCCCGAGGTAGGCTGCTGGGTGAGTGAGTTGGTACTCCTCATTGTCCCGGTTCTTCAAGGTGATGAAGATGCCCAGGTTATGCGCTCCAGCCACCACACGTACGCTTGTACCGGTGAATTTGGCGCTCAGTTGATCGTAGCCTCGTGCGCTAATGCCCTTCTCGGGACAGTCGACGTAAAAGGCGGAGACAGGTGGGTGGTGAGACGTTTGCTCGGTAAGGTAGGAGACGGTGACGGATTTGCCATCGCCCTTGACGCTGTTGGCAGCGCTTGTGGGTGCGGAGTTGGGGGTCTTGAGGGTGGGATGTGTATCCTCGATCTTCCAGTTGCACTGTGAGAGTCAGTAGGTAGCCCGTGTCGCTGTAGATCCGAGCATACCCTGAAGAACTCGCCCAATGTAGAGTTGTAAGGCTTGCATGGCTTGCCCTTGACGTATTTCTGCGCCAGTATTAGCTACGTCTTTCCCGAATGACACGTGCGGCATACCAGGTCCTTGGTAAACCAGAAGCGCAAGCACCCCAACATGCGCCCCAGGTCGTCATCTGAATCTCCGATACTGTGCAGGTCAGTGAGAGCTCCTGCAGCTCAAGTTGAAGCTATGCTGACCTGATGAATGTGTCGGGCCTGTCCAAGTAGTGCCAGTACTCTGCTGTCCGTCAGATCATAGTCCAGCCGCAGCGACTTGCCATGGTAGCAACCCGAGATTTATGGTGATGTAACGTACCCAAGTTTGGCCTTGGTTCGAGGAGTTGTGCGGGGAGGGAGAAGCGAACAGCAGCGAGGTCGGAGACACCAATGAACCTGGAGGCAAGACGCAGTTAGCTTTGGCGCGTCGAATCTCGCCAGCCGTGCCAAGTAGACATGCTGTGACTGGGCGGTGCTACGTTACCTCCTCAATATGCCCAAGAAGGTCTTGAACTTTGAGCTGTCATCGGGCGCCTTCTCCACGGCGGCGTTTGAAGGTGTTGCAGCCCGCGAATTATCTTTCGAGTTGAGGGCGGACGTGGTTGCAGAGCCCGGTTGGGCCTTCTCTGGCGCGAGGTCCGCCATGGTGATGGGATACGTGTTTTGCTCGAGAGAGTACCAGCAAGTGGAGCCAGGAGCGCGAAGCTATATCTAGGTAAGGATCGATGATGTCGTCAGGTGCTGAGGCGTTGAGGCGTTGCGCTTTTCGGGGTCACTTGGCAGCTGGCACACGCGCGGAACCCTGACGTAGCGCAGCCGGTAGCCTTCAACCTTGTCGCAGCGGGGTAGTGGAGAAGAGAGGGAGAAAGGAGATCAGATCGAATGCAGCATACGCATCCAAGTCGGCGAGACGGTTATCGCCAACTTGCAGGGGCTGCTGTTCTTTTATTTAGCGTTGCCGTTATCGTACCTCTAATCCCAACCTGCGCGTCTGCTGCAAGGTCGAAACGCGCAATAGGGACATGCATTGACAGATCGTGCATCACTTGATTGGGTGCAGTCTCGCCACCGACTCTCACCCCTACCACGTTTCACAACTCGGAATACCTTGCTTCACAACCTTGGGAACCGCACCACGTGTGTAAGAGAACTTCTCGTCTATTCTTTGCTACATCTGACCTGCACAAACTCAACTGTCATGATGCAGCCTGACGTGCTCCTTTCCAACGTCTGCACACGACGATGCAAAAGTTCCAGACATGCCGACTAATGCATGATCGCTATGACCGACAATGCAAATGACCCTCGGTCCACCCCTACACCGTCCCTGATCATACCTTGCCCTGTCCGAAAGTCATCAGTCGTCCCATTCCCGCCATACGCCAATCTCACATGCCTTGGGCGTGTCCGTGTAGATTTCCACGTCGTACCATTCTTCTACCGGTCCACCAGAGCCGGACAACCTATCCAACACAAGCCATAGATCGCCTTGCGTCGTGAGCTTCGGATCAATGTTCACGCTCTCGGACCGAACCGTAGCCGTATCCGAATACTCTCCTTGTTCGCTCGCGATGATGAACTTGCGCTCTGGGCCTCGGCCAATCTCAACACTCAGTCGAAGTGGACTGCGCGCCAGCTTGCCCAGATCCATAGCACGAGGACTTGTCGCCTTGGCGAATCTGGCGATGATGGTATACGAAGCCAACCGCATAGGCCACAACGGGGCAGCCACTTTATGTATGTTGGCACCGAAGCAGGCCGGAGCGAGCTTCATGGAAAGTAGACCTGCTCCATCGCGCGGCACTTGCTTCAACACCACCTCGCTCGTGCTGTCGACTCGGAGTTTGTAGTCGCCAGTCAGACCAGCTTCGAACAACGAGCAGATAATCGTGTAGGAGCCCGGCTGAAGGTCCTTAATCTCCGCTAGGACACATCCACTGCGGTGATCACCCGAGTCTGCAAGTACATCACGACTCTGGAGACGATACAACCTCTTTCCGTGTCCCAGCGCAAGTTTGACATGTAGGGGATGCTCGTGGTTCGTACTCGTGAGCAGGATGGCTAGTGAACTACGTTCCCGCACGGTGAGCGAATACTGAGGATTGTCAAAGTATCTCGAAGAGTCTGTGCCGCCACCAGCCGTCTGCCTGGTCCATGCGCCTTCCTCCGTCTTCTGAAGGGGGTACCGTTGCGCCGCCTGTTCCAGTGTGATTGGCGAGTTTGCGAATGCTGACAGAGAAAAGCTGTACAGTGACGGAGGCAAGTCGTCTTGGTCAATCACCACTGTATAGGTCGAGTTCGCGTCCGTATCACAGCGAAGAAGACACTGAGGTGTTGTGACGTAGTCGCTCGACTCCAGATAGGTATCTTTCATATACAGTCGTTCTCCCTGGCCATTACAGATAGCTATACTCATGTATCCCTTTGGTGCATCTCCATTGGAGTTGACTTGAGAGTCAGGGCGGATGCTTCCGTCGTTGAAGGCATCTGACTCTTCCTTGGTAACTGCTGTCGTGTCTCGGAAATGGCGGCTAAGGAGGAACCACACGGGGCCGGCATGTTTGGAAGTGAAGGCGAACTGCGGATGCTTAACGAGGCAACCACCTGGCGACGACTCCACATTCCACTCGAAATGAATGTCTTGTCGGTACTGGAAGAGACCAGGGTTCCAGTTCAGGTACAGGCTCTCGAAGTGCTGTATGACCTGCTCAAGCCCGATCCAGAACGTCGTTGGGTGCGGTCGATCCTTAGTTGGAACGCTGTCCCTATGATAGCTCTCGAGGCTGTTACTAGAGTCGCCACTAGAGACAGATGCAGATGCATCCATGGCCGCCACAGCCGAAGGGCGAGGACCGCGCCAGCCTTTGCCTTCGACCCAAGGGTTCTTGATAAGCAATAGTCGATCCTGATCCGTCTCTTTCATATCCAGCACGACGTAGCTGTGTTGGCCTTCAAGACCGAGTTCGCGCTCCTGTCGAGTGGACATCTTCCCAGTACCCGCGGTAACTAGAACGTCGCCATACATGAAAGCGTTGTATATGCGCTTCCAAAGTTGCTCGGGAACTGTGTCTGCCCTACAATACTCAGTATGGTCAGACGAAGACAAGAGGCAGAAAATAGCTTACTCTTGCAAAAACACTTGTTCTGGTATCCAGCCGGTCATCGCCCAAAGATCACTGCATGAACTACTCCCAGGGAAGTCGTAACCGCCGCGGACCTTCAGATATGCTTTTTCGAGTAATGCTGGCCACAAAAGCGCTGGATTGCGGCGATCGATCACGTGCAGCAGCCGATGGGTATTTGATACCGGTAACCTGTCGTCGATGACGACCTTTCTCCAACAGCCATTAAAATTAAGCCGTACAATGTATTTGCCGTTGGATGACGGCACTGGCCTTCCAAGGTGCTTGTCGTATGGGTATATCTTGTTTGTGAGCATCTGTCACGATTAGCATCAAAGCCGCTAACCTCTCCGCATGACAAACCTCGTCGTGGCCCCGTTCAGAGCGAGCAATGCCAGCACATAAACTCGTAACCACTGAGCAATCTGAAGCTGCATCCTGTACAAGATCTAGGGGCCTCGTGCTGGACATCAAAGGCCCGATGCCAGCCCTGCCGTTGGGAAACTGCGAGGGTGGCGGGACAGCATCTTTGGCACGGAGCCAACCCAAGAAGAATTGCTGCTGGTATGACGACAGACTCAGATCCCGGGTGTCCCTGTTGCGGTCAGTCTCTTTGAAGAACCGCTTCTCGAGCATTAGGTCATGTACGTGTAGGGAGCCACGCCCTCTTTCAAGGTAAATTCATGCGCAGACGGCGTTTTGTCCCAAGGCGGAAACTTGAAGCCATTGACGATGGAAGCCTTCAACAAGATGATGCTCTCTTTTGCGGGCAGTTTCCTGCTTGAAACTGGCTCTCGTAGCCTGTGTATCTGAGTATAGGGTGCAGTTGATGGTGCTAGGACCGATGTTTGCGGAGGAAGAGCCTTTGGCTGAGGTTGTGGAATAGGAAAGTGCGGTGTTGCAGACGAATCTAGTTCCACGTTGCGTTTGTCTCTTGTGTGGTAGTCATGGTCAATCTTTGCGTTTGAGATATCTTCGTGCCAAACATCAGTGATTGCGCTGGGCATGCCGACTGGAACAGTACCATCCGAAAGATCGGTAAGCGGCATGCAATCTTGGTAGATAGCTTGCCTGACAAGAGGAACCGTCGAAGAGACGTCTGAATGATGAATGAATGCTAATGAAGAAGAAGAAGCTGATGATTTACCTGAAGCTGATGGGCCGCCAACAGGCCCTGTAGTTGAAGAAAGATGACCATGTGATGTGTTGGAACGCGTGGTAGAGTCTTCAAAGGCTGTACCCGGAGTCGCACTTCCAGCGACTTGGGCAGCCCATTGACCGACCCGCTCATCTCTCGCGACCAAAGGTGTCCATGTTTCGGTGTTCTTGATGCGATCGGCAACATTCATCATCTCACCGCATTGCGCCTTGATTTGTTTCTTCTCGTCTGGATTCGACGAGAGTTTGAGCGCCTTCATCAGACTCTCAGCCACACTGATGGCCAGAGTGAGCGCCTCATCTTTGGTAGCGGCTGTCTGAAGCTGGGAGCGAAAGTTCTGGTAGCTTGATTAGTTGGAGCTACAATAGAAAATTTGCTGCTGCCACGAGAGATTAGTTGTGAGTATCACATACGCTTGCAGCAGCTTTACAAGCCTCAAGCTGAGCGGCGCGGTCGGCCATTGTGAATGGTCTGACACCGGGTACGGTGAAAGGAGCTTGACCAATACGAGCAGTGGACAGTGAAGCTACGTGCGTCGTGCCATAACGATGCGACTCACTCGAGGGATTTGAGTCAAGGCGCACCAAGAAGCCGTGGTGGTGGTGTGTTGTTTGCAATGGCGCTGAGGGTTTTAGCGCGACGCACGTTCCTGCCAGCCGCCTCTCGTCGCGACTGCCAGTTGCAGCAGGAATGCAGATTCGCAGCAGGTGCGCGACCCAAAACGGCACTCACTCACGTGCAAGGTGTGCCGAGCCAACAAGAGCTTGCCTGCGCCCGCCGAGATGATCAACAGATGGTGACGGTGAAGGAAGGCCCAAAGGACCAGGCCAAGACGTCATCCGGCCCTGGACCTCGGCCTCTGCAACCTCGGGAGAAGTCAGCCATGCATGCGACAAGCGCTATCGCGTTGCGTGCTCCATGAACGTCCCCTGCCCGCTTTTTCCGACTCCCGGTGTTGCTATCTCCAGTCCCCAGATTGTCGTGGTCACAATGAGATAGGAGGACTCCATAACTTGTTCCACACGCCCATATTCCTCTGCCCGTCGCATTCTCCGTAGTCGCAACACTCAAGCCAAGCCCTAGCAACTTTACTCGACCACCGCTACCATGGCCGGGCAGTCAAAGGTAGACACCCTACCACCATGGGGTAACGCCGTCGCAGGCGCCGCTGGTGCTGTTATCGCGAACACGCTTGTCTACCCTCTCGACTTGTAGGTTCCACATATTTCGAGTCGTCGTGTGCAATCGAGAGAAGTACTCACAAGGCCTCAGGATCAAGACGCGGCTGCAGGTCCAGGTCAAGACGTCTCCCACCTCCAACGATGCCAATCCCGCCGATGGCGAACACTACAACGGTGCCGTCGACGCGCTGCAGAAGGTCTTTGCAGAGGAGGGTCTGTCTGGACTGTATGCCGGCATAGGAGGCTCTCTGCTCGGCGTAGCATCGACCAACTTTGCCTACTTCTACTGGTATACCGTTGTACGGAGTCTGTACGTGGCGAACCGTGCGCTCCAAACATCGCCGAGTACCCCAGTCGAACTCTCCCTGGGAGCCATTGCGGGAGCGCTCGCCCAGCTCTTCACAATTCCAGTCGCAGTCGTAACGACGAGGCAACAGACCATGAGCAAGACAGAGCGCAAGGGCTTGGTCGCTACGGCCATGGACGTGGTCAACGGCGATGACGGCTGGACTGGTCTCTGGAGAGGCCTCAGGGCCAGTCTGGTGCTTGTCGTCAACCCTTCCATCACATACGGAGCCTACCAGCGACTACGCGAGGTCTTGTACCCCGGAAAGAAGACGCTGAAGCCTCTGGAGGCGTTCCGTAAGTCGAGACTACTACCATTGCTCAAGTGAAGCTACTAACAGTTTTCAGTCATCGGCGCTCTTTCCAAGACTCTTGCCACAATCGCAACACAACCCCTTATCGTCGCAAAAGTCGGGCTGCAATCAAAACCTCCACCAGCCAGGAACGGCAAGCCTTTCAAGTCCTTCACCGAGGTCATGCAATACATCATACAACACGAAGGTCCCGCGGCGCTCTTCAAGGGTATCGGACCTCAGATCCTCAAGGGTCTGCTCGTCCAAGGTTTCCTCATGATGACCAAAGAGCGCATCGAGCTATCCTTCATCCTCCTCTTCCGGTACTTCCGCCAAGTACGTGCCGAAAAACTGCAAAAGCTGGCGAACATTGCAGCAGAGAAGGCTGGAAAAGCCGCGCCGATTCTTGCCAAATAGTCCTTGGCTTGCTGGAATATTTATACCTTCATCTCCAGTGTACATATCCTGCTCTGGGCTTGTTTGCGTAGGCGGATAGAGCGAGCGTTGTATTGAACTTCCTCTGGCGTTTGGCACTCGTTGTTGTTTGGGTTATACACATAGTTCGGGTTATAAACATTGTTGCATTCTTGCCACAGCACACGAGCCTGCGTCACCAAGCGTTTGCAGCTATACCAACTGATGTGCTGTACTGACGCTGTGAAGGAGCCCGAGCAACCAAGATCATTCACACGAACGAAAGTGCCCCCCAAACCACTCAGTTATATGCGTGTTTACTCCCTCCATCACATCCTTCCTATTCCACCTCTCGCTTCTTATTCTTTAACTATAAGCAAGAGCACTCTTTTAGCACAAACGAACTCACGACTTAGCAACTGTGCCACAATTCCGATCAACACCACACTCCAACACAACCTTGTACAATACTACACCCCTCGATACATCAAGATGTGTCATCTACGTCTCACAAAGTACACATGCGGCCACATTTCGCCTATTCACACACCAGACTACCAACGCCCGAGCGAAACTGTCAATGCCAGTCAACCAACCCCAGAGACTGAGGTAAGACATCTTACCCGGAATGCATTTGAGACATGGACCGACTTTGTACAGTGGCCGACACACAAGGATACAACGTGTGGCATGTGTCAAGATTCTTGTCGAAGAGGTGCGCGATGCTATACGCCCTTGGATGAGATGATGGTGGTCTATGTAGAGGGTACACGCGGATGTGACGAGTGTAGAGAGAAGAAGGGGGCCGAGGAGGAGTGTTTGGGTGGGAGAGGGTGAATGGATGCGTACGGATGCCACCTGCTATTAGGTTGACCGGTCAGCAGATCGATGCAGAGATAACAGAGCCTTGTAGTCTGCAAAAGTACTTGTGATAGCTCAAGGGTGCCCCGGTGAACTGCTAAGATGGGACTGCCTGAGGGTACTGGATCCCTGTTACAGGTGCTGAAGTCGGTTGCGGTTGAGCTCGTGCATGGGATGGCAGCCACTTTGATGCAGCGAAGTCCGAAGTCCGTGTTCGAGCGTGTGATACTTGTGTATACATTTGGATCATGTACTACATCTCGATTGTCTTACAGCCTGGGTATACCTAGGTAAGCTTAGAAGAACTCATACGCAATGTGCAACCGTAAGTCTTAGTGAGATGTCCCATTGTAGCGATGACGTCAACTGCATGATCACTAACTCAAATCTCAAATGTCTACCAACATAAAGTTCCCAACATCTGATTCCCGACTCACGAGCAATTCATCTTCACCATCTTATCATAACCATGTCAGAGTCATCAGTCCAGCTGCCATGGCATTCCATACCCTCCTCCATCGCAACATGCAATGTCCATCTGATTCAAGCCGGCGGCATTTACATGCCCACGGACATGATCCTGCTTCCTGGCCCGGACAAGCCGCAAGAGCCAAAGGACCCCAACGATGAGAGCGGGAACAGAGAGACGTTTTACGCACCAGACTACGTGTTCTTCATCGAGCACGCCGCAACCGGGGATAAGTACATTTTCGATTTAGGCATGCGAAAAGACCTCGAGAACCTCCCGCCTGTTCTTGTCGAAGACGCTCTACCATACTTCACGTGCGAGCCAGAGTCACCGGCAGACATTCTACGAGAGCATGGATCGGCCGAACAGCAACCTGAGAAAGTCAAGGCAGTCATCTTCTCGCACATGCACTTTGATCATGTTGGCGATGGGGCCAAGGCTGGGTTTGGGGAGGCAGAAATGTGGGTTGGCCCAACTTGCTGTACATACGCGAGGCCGGGTGAGTACCTATCTTCCGTGTACGAACCGCATGTGAGCCTTTTGCTGACTTTGGACCCTGAACTTTAGGTTATCCGATTGATCCTAGAGCCGTGACGCTCAGTGAGACTTTGCCAGTGGATGGGAGCCGAAAGATTGTAGAGAGCTATGTGCCTGATGATGTGTTGAGAGAAGCAGGCGATAAGAGAGCAGGCCAAGTTACCGAGGGTATGGCAGAGGGTAAGTACGCCGCTGTAGATCTCAAAAAGCCCGAGTGGATCGGTATCGGCGCTTTTGATCGAGCATACGATGTGTTCGGGGATGGGTCAGCCTATATCGTCGACGCTCCAGGACATTCGCCGGGCCATCAGATGATGCTAGTGCGAACGACATCAGGCTCCACCGAGAACGAGCACACTTTTGTACTGCTGGCTGGCGACTGTTATCATCATCCGGACCTTCTCAAAGAGCCGAGACGTACTGCCAGGCCACCCTATTCGGAGTCAGGCATGCACGCCGATCCAGAACAAGCAATAGACACGATGTTCCGTACAAGAGAATTTGCGCGGAAAGACAACATATGGGTCATTGGAGCCCACGATATGACTGTAGGCGAAGGTATCGATTCAGGGGTCAAAGAGCTAGAGGGACTTGTAGAAATCAACAACTGGTTAGAGAAGGGATGGAAGAAACAGTTGTAGCTTAGCGTAGCACACCCAGTTCGTCTAACGGCATACAATGTAGTTCCTTACACACAAATCTCAGTCCGTGGAGCCTTCACGTGCTCAAACCCCAAGCCCTTGGCTCCCGAGACACCCAAAGCTTGACCACTGTCTCCTCTCCCGACCTCGCGTCCCACCGTCCGTCCTGCACCCTGAATCGCTACGCGCTGACAAGGACCGCCCCAATCCCATCGCTCGGTATGAAGCGTAGATCCCGCGGAGTCCGAGCATTGCCGTTACCCGAGGCGATGTGGAGTTAATCTTGGTGTTGCGGCGTACAGGGTTTCGGGATGTTTGGCTGGCTTGAACGCATGAATGAGAGTGGCGTGATTACCTACAGATACGTAGGATCTCGTACGATGCCTGAAATTTGAGGGAAACAGGGTGGCAATCAGGCTAATCTTTGGGTTGGCATGTACGAACATGTGCAGCCGCAGAGGAGGAGGCACTTACGAATGACATGCGTTCAATCTTCATCATTAGAAATTCTATGGGATATCGTAGCCTTTGAAAATGCGTCTTAAGCCGCTTGCAGCTTTCAAGATTAACAAACAAATAGACGAGAAGGTGGAAAGAGACGAGCGAATTATGTACAACCGTAGTAATAAGTGACAATTCGCTCTCAATATAGCAAATGGTATAACCCCAGTTCCTTCGTCTTTCTCCCCGTGTCTCTCTTTCAAAAACTGGCCATGGCGTCTAAAAGTTCTCCTTACCCCATACGAAACTGAAGCCAGGCTCAGAGTACATATTGCACTTGACGTGGAGTGTAGAACCGAGACCTTTGGGGCCACAGAAGAAGACACCAGCTTCGGCGGGTGCGTGGATTTTGCGGATTGACTTGAAGATCATGTCCCAGTTGGGTCGACCGAAGTTTGTAGGCGCGCGAAGACCGGTGATGGCGTCTTGTTCGGCGTTTGCGTCATTGATCATGATGTTTGTCGCGTCGTCTGCCTTGATCTTTGCTGTAAGGTACTATGGGGGTGATTAGTAAACCATTGTTTCGAAAAGCCACTGATGAGTATAACACTCACAGTGTGGATTTCGATGTGGTCATCGACATCCTGTGCCTCGATAGCTAGCAACAACGACCTGAACCATTCAAAAGACCCGAAATCTCTGCAGATCCAGAAGAAGTATACCTTCCTTAGCCTTGTACGAGATCCCTGGGGGTAGTTCATGCGGTACCAGATACTCTTGAGGATCGATGCGAAAGGCGTGACACCAATACCAGCACCGCAGAGAACGGCGACTTCGAACTTGAACACATCCTCAGAGGCGGAGCCGAAAGGACCATCGATATAGACTCGGGGGAGGATCTTTCGCAAGGCAATCTCTTCGCTCGATCCGCCCTTCTCGCTCTTTTCGCCGGGTGGCTTCCTCTCCGTGCTGCAGCCAAGGGCCTGACCGAAGGCTTTGGTGAAGTTTCCGACCATACGAATATGCACGGAGATGTAGTCTTCTTCGGGTGCGCTGGTAAGAGTGAAGGGATGGTATTGCCAGATGGAGATTTCAGGGCAGCACAAGAAGATGTACTGTCATCGTTAGCATACAGTCATATTCGAATGACGAGGCGACATACCTGTCCAGCACGAGTTTTGGTATGCTCCTTCTTGATCTGGACCTCGCAAACATTGCTAGGATGCTGGATGACCTTGGAGATGTACGTCTTGTGTCGTCCTCGTACTTCACGGGCGATGCGTTCGGCCAGGTAGGCAAATCCACCGTACATCCAGTACTCCCAGAAAACACCAATGCCGTCACAGAAAGGCGCGAAATCAGGCTGGATCATACAGAAAGCTCCATGGATCGACCAGAAGACGAAGAATACAATGAACAGATGGTGCATGTACCAGAAGCGTTCGAAATTGGCACGACGAGCCTTCTCCGCGGCTGTAAAGGCGATCGCGTTGAGCGCAAGCAGCATGACGTAACCGCTCCATCCAGGTCCAGTCGCAAGGTTGGCTAGGATGAATCCCATGAACCCTAGATTGTTCGATGCCGAAAATCTGGCGAGGTTGTTCCAATGGGCGATCGTGTGGACCCAGGAGAAGAATACGATGGACCAGGCTACCAGTTTGTGAAAGGTAATGTTCTTGTCAAAAGGAATTACGTCGTTCAACGGCGTACGACGAGCCATGGAGATTAGGTTCCTGCATACTGGAAAGAGGATGAAAGCGACGTCGACGTGGAGGACGAGAGCGGCTGAACGAGCAATGGGGAATGTCAGACCAAAGCGTTCCCTTGAACCGATGGAGTTATCCTTCAGACCATAGTTCATCATACCAAAGACGAAGACCATGACGTGTAATATCGCAAAGGTAAATACAAAGCTGGGTGCGTTAGTCGATTTGCTTCTTTGACCCTGTGCTGTGACCTACAATCTTCGGTAACCCTCGTTGACCATCCACACGTCAAATTTCTCTTTCCGCGTCAACTCTCGCGCCTTTTCATCCGACATCTCTCCGGACATGAGCATGCGCGTTAGCGGTGGCCATCTTGACCGCTCGCGACCTGTGAGACTGGTGGTGTACGACATAGCTGCTGGGTGGAACGAATGGAGCAGCAATTGAATGACTGGTGTGGTGCCGATGATCTTCAGACCTGCTGAATGTGGCCGAAGTGGAGCAACAAGTTCAATGAGTGTCTAAGTAATCTGTACATAGGTTAGATCGAAGCCACCAGGGACAGCGACAGCGCAGCACGAGAAGCCCTGGGAAAGAATGAGGTGACTTACTAGAAGTGCCCGCACAAAAGAAGAGAAATAGTACAAGAGAGGCGTTCAGTCACCCGGCTAAAGAAGCACCGGCATGAAATCGGTCGAGTCTTGGGGTGAGTAGGGGAAACAAAAGCCTATAAGCCCACGTTGCGGCGAACAGAGGAAGAAGCGGCGCCGACGACGGGGGTCAGGACAGGTCAGGTCAGCTCTGCCATTAGCAAAAGTGGGTAAAGGGTATCAGTCCATCAGAGAGTCGGGAGGATGGGTAATCCAGGGCCCAAAGAGCGAAACGGTAGCAGAAGTCGAACCATCTTCCATGGCTCTGCAGTGCAAAGCTGCGACACCGTAAGATCCGCTGTCTACGAGCGCGTATCGCAATGGGATGATGGCCAATCAGGGACGCGAGATGGCGTGGCTAGGACTAGACCTGTGCCAAGATCCAGCTCTGAAACGTGAATTGGCCATGCATTCTAGTCTTCGCCATGCGAAATGGCAGAGCGAGGCGTTTGAGAGGTGTTTGGGACGTGGTAGGCTAAAACCTAGTGCGTTGGAGTGCAGCGCCTCCATCCAGCCCCTGGTCGGTGCGTTGAGGCTCAACTGCCGACGCCCTTTTGACTTGCACGTTGTGCTTCGAGCCTCCGACGGCTTTCGACCGCCTTACCATGTGGACCTGGACACAAGCTTCAATGGCGCACGATAATCCTGCGGCATGGCTGAGAGTGACAGCTGTAAGAGATGGATGCCCTGCTGCTCGTTCGCCTTGGTTGAAGCTTGCGACTACTCAGGGCCGCCCAAGAAGTCTTGATCTCACTTTCTTTTCACAACTTGAAGAACGCGACCTCTAAGCACGCATGTTCACCTGCCGACGATCCAACGGTTGTGGCGTCATCGGTTTTCGCACAGATGTGTATTCGCTCGGTCATATTCTGCATGTTTGTTTGAACGGTCGCTACCGACTAAATCCGATCTATTCCCGTCCAAACACCTCCGGTCTTAGAACCCAAACACTACCGCCGAGATCCACTCCAAGCTTCCATATCAAACAAGCAGTATTGCCAAACATTGACAGAACGCGCTTACAACTTCAGGAAACCACCGCTGGCGGAGATGGTCTGACCCGAAACCCACTTCGCATCGTCGCTACAGAGCCAGGCCACAATTCTTGCGATATCGTCCGCGGTGCCAACTCTTCTCTCAACTGCAGTCTGCTTCAATTGGACCTCCACAACCTCTTTTGGTACATCATCCAACATCTCCGACTCTGTAGGACCTGGTGCCACTGCGTTGACTGTATGTCCTTCAACGCCTAGCTCTTGTGCCAGACTCCGGGTCACACCTTCTATCGCTGCTTTGGATGCCGTGTAGAGGGTCAAGTTGGCGATGCCTAGTCGGGCGCCTATGGACGACATGTTTATGATGCGGCCTGGTGCACGTAAATGGGGCACTACCGCGGCTGTGAGAAGGAGAGGTGCGCGGACATTGACATCGAATATGCTGGCATAGTCTTCTGCCGTTGTTTCCGTGATAGGCTTTTCAAACAAAACGCCAGCGTTGTTGACCAAAATGTCGATCTTGTCACCAAACGCTTCTCTGGTCGCTGACACAATCTTTTCTGGTGCGTCAAGTTGCTTGAGGTCGGCCTGAACGATTTTCGAATCGCTACCATTGCCGAGTGACTTGATCTTCGAGGCAATCGCTTCCGCTAGGTCTCCGCTTTTTGGGGAAGTGTAGACGAGGGTGACCTGTTCCATGTGTAAGCGGCTTGGTTGACTTGGTTGAAGTCGGTGGGCTGACCTTTGCTCCCCTTCGCGCCAGCTCTAACGCCAAGCCAGCCCCAATTCCTCGCGAGGCGCCTGTGACTATAGCAATCTTGCCTTGTAGAGGGAGTGCTGTTGGTGTCGATTGAGCAGACATGATGACAACTGTCTCAGGTGTGTTGGTGTGTTGGTATCTTGTGTGGTGGTATCATGTCGTTCGCTTTCCATCCGATTTTATAGCACTCAAAGGAACCCACATATTTAGTAACATGGGCTACAGTAATCGGACATAAGCCGTGTATTCGTATATACGTGTATCTGTTGCGTTTTGATATGAGTGGGTAGGTCATACGTCATTGGCTCGTAATCCCCGATAGACCTCATGAGTACCGACAAGCTTCGGAAGAGGCTGCTGAACAAATCATATGGACGTCTTGCCAAATCAGTTGTTAATGTTATGATCAAGAAGCGGTTCGATTTTTCGTGTATGGTGAGAATTCGCCATGCGATGGGTAAGAATTATGTATTGAAATTGAAAGTCTAGCAAGTCATTCGCTCAAAGATATGAATCCCGTATACTCCTCGGTGGCCTGTCTACACCATTTGCGATGAGCAGTAGGAGGTCCGATCCATCCTTGAACCCTCCCACAAGACAGACTGCGCGCTGTGTGTTGAATCGAAGGGAGACCAACGTCGATCGAGGTGGCTTCGATGTAGATTCGATGAAGATTGCTTTTGGTGATGCAATATGGGCGTCGCAATTATTCTCTTGGTAGTCGTGTCGTCTTCCATCGACGGGATCCCACTCGTCTCAAGCCTGGTCCAGCATCCCCCGCTCCGCCCTCTTCCACCGACTATCGCTTGATGAAGCCGAGCAGCGGGCCCTTCTTGGCATTGGGATCCTTCTTCTTCGGATACATCTTAGATGTAACGAAGTGGACGTACCATATCAGGACGCCAAAGACCGAGAGGCCGAAAATTACAAGAAAGAGGGTAATGACCGGTCGACCGTCAGCTTGTACGGAGCGCAGGGCGGCGGGTGTAAGGATCGGTGCAAGCCACTCGAAAGCCATGTTGATGTCGTCTGGTAAGGAACGGTCGGATTGATCGACGTGACTGGAATGATATCTGTTTTGTCGGAGCGTTTACGAGCTTGCGATGACGATCAAAATCAAGACAGCCGGCTGCCACCAAAAGAATGTATGAAGATATCGCCTGCGACTTGAGAGAATCGAATTAAGGAAAGAGGACGTGGTGTTGGATGACAGCGACAGGGACAGGCAAAATGCGACGACGGTTAGCGTTCATGTACCCACCGCAGAGCCGCTCAGGCGGCAGCGCGACGGCCAAACCAGACTCGTTTCGCGCATGACTGGACCACTTTGTATGCTTGGCAGATGGCATGATGTTTACAGAGAAGGCCATACGCACGGCGTGTAGAAGCATGTTGAGTGTGAGGCGACCGCGTGATATGGTGACTGTTTCAAATGCAAGGCGGGCCAAGAGACCATGGTGAGACGCTTTCGTTGCAGAACGTTCCGAGGCCCGCTTCGGAGCTTACTGTGTACTGTGCATACATTATCTGCAAGCAGCACTACCCTCGAGGCTACGGGAGTTGTCGGTGTAGGCAGTGACTGACGCCGAGCTGACTGCGCTCTCGGGCCTCGCTTGACACTGCATCTCGCCGAGCCAACGAACGACCTGGCATGGAGTCAAACAGCGTCGCCCGAATGGACAGCCACGTTGCATGTAATCACTGACCAAGGCGGCAGAATGCAGCTTGCTCCTAACATGGCGCCGAAGCACGCTACTGTCGTGCTCTTGCATGATAATATAGTCCGGCGAGTTGGTGGTGAGAACTACTATGGTCAGTCGGCGGAGTATTCCAAGGATCGTCTCCTCACGTAATCATGCCACTCGCCCGCCTGTGATTGGGCAAAGGAAAAACGCTCTTTTCACCGACAGTTCGCACAAATAGGACGCGTAGTTCCCCAGCCATTGCTCGAGCTTATCGCATATCCACCGCTTTTTTCCTCGACCAGAAGATACCTCGTCGACGCTGGTGTGTAAGTGCATTCGCCATTGCTGACCCCCAGGTGCCCGGACAAGCGACTCATCGACTTCTTCCCTTTTCTCTCTGCCTGGGACCAATCTTTTCGCGCCACAGGTCACACACACGCACAGACTTGTACAAGGTTGTTCCAGTGACTTGCCTTTCACCACACGTCAACATGGCTCCCCTCCCCAAATCCGAAGAGCCCAAGTCGCCAACAGAAAGACCTACCTCCCGAGACTCGGCCGAGCGGGGAAAGAAGCGTGCAAGTATGTCGATTGCGAATTCCTTGGTGGCGCCATCGACTGTGCTCACCATCAAGCGCCGACAACGCTGACACTACGGTACCGCGCGCAGGAACACAATCGATGCCTCCTCCAGAGCTGCCCAAGCTAGTGGCCGAGCAGCACACGCCCATTCCGACCAACGACAAAGACACGCAGCGCCTGATCGTCGTTCTGTGCAATGCGACCCTTGAGACGTACAAGGCGTCACACGGCACTGGTCGGGGCCCCGGCGCGCGCGAAGACAAGTACAACCTGCTCAACAGCGACGACCACATCGGCGTAATGCGCAAGATGGGCCGCGACATCAGCGAGGCCCGGCCCGACATCACACATCAAGTGCGTACAAGAGGAGGCTAAGTTGGATCGTCAGCTAATGTAGCGCTACAGTGTCTGCTCACGTTGCTTGACTCGCCAATCAACAAGGCGGGCAGGCTCCAAATCTACATCCACACGTCCAAGAATGTGCTTATAAGGGTCAGCCCTACAGTGCGCATTCCTCGTACCTTTAAGCGATTCGCTGGACTCATGGTCCAACTCCTGCACAGACACCAGATCCGGTCGACGTCATCGCAGGAAAAACTCATCGAGGTCATCAAGAACCCCATTACCGATCACCTTCCCCCCAACTGCCGCAAGGTCACGCTCAGCTTCGACTCCGAGGTCGTACGTGTCAGCGACTACATAGGCGACCTCAACAAGGGCGAGAGCATTGCAGTCTTCGTAGGTGCCATGGCCAAGGGCAATGACGACTTTGCCGATCACATCAAGGACGACAGCATCGCCATTAGCCAGTTTAACCTCAGTGCCAGCGTTGCATGCAGTAAGTTCTGCCATGCCGCGGAAGACGTTTGGAACATCTTCTAGTTCAGCAGCACGACCAAGGGTCGGGCCTATCCATACCGGACACGCCAACTAGCCCCCAAGCAATAACTGACTCACGGCCGACGAGTCGGATCACGGACCGCACACTGCTGAAAGATAACCAGGACCTATGGGCTGCAGGACACGTTCATGGCTTAGATCGCAACATCGACAGCCTGGGCGCTACTGCATCTGATTTTGGGCGTCTGCTTGAGGTTTTTTTACAACAAAACAACTACTCTGGCTCAACGCACAACAATCAATCTTCTTTTGAAGATCGCGGGGCAGCTCAACCTACCCCGCACCTCCTGTTTTTCTTTCATCTTGTTCTTGTCAGCACAGGACGCTAGTCTGTATGCGCCCTGTATCCGGTGTCATACCGCTGGGTCTAGTCATGGCCTGTCGTTGGATTCTGAAACGTGTCTGTCAGTAGCTAGCTTGCGGGATGTCGCGGCTCTTCGTCTGCTCTAGGGACTATGAGCAGGAGGATCATCAGTGCCGGTAATGACATATCTGGCGAATGAAATAGTATACTTCACGTCATATTCGCAGTACAATCCCTTGAACCCCTCTTTCAAGCATGTACCCGGTTATTCGCTCATTCTATACCCCATGAGGTTAGAGACTTGCTCGAGGGGACTCATCGCATTCTGCGCATGTGGCGGGAGGGCAACGGGTAGCACCTATACATGGAGCCGCATCGCCGATCTCCCATGATGATCTCGCGTAAACATCGAAAAAAAAGAAACAGCATGGCAAGTCCTACCGACTTTTTCTGGTGCGACTCCAAGAATCTACCACGATGCCTGCGATCGTAGCCTCACTGCAGCACCATCTTGGTTCTTGTGCGAACGGTGCCCCGTTGTCGACGTCACGCCATATCCAGTGGCGCGTTTCGACGACAAGTGGCGCGTCCAGACCGCAAATACTCTGTTGCACGCGACAAGCGACTAGAATGCTTCGAGTCCATACGTACCATAGCGCAGTACGCAAGGTGAGGCGTGCGGCGACTTAAACCTCTCGCGGCTCCGGGCCGACGTCGAGGTCCAATGTCATACACCGACACCTCGCTTACTTTGACAAATTTGTTAGCTGCAGACGCAGGACATGTGGCAGCATCACAACATCTTGACAGCGACCTCCTTGATAGCTAACTGCAGCAGTGGGGCGTGCTAGTAGGGAGTGTCCCGCAACGGTATGGAACGCCCTGCCACTCGGTTCACGATGCATCGAGACGCTGCACCTGGACGGGGTTTATGATATAAACCTCGAGGCCGTACCGACACTCGCCCTCTCTACTCACACCATACATCTCCAAGCGCTCCTACACGATCACACCTGATTGTGTGCACCTTCACATCCTGTTTCTTCGTAACTGTCCTCTTGGCGATTGTTCTATCCGCGTCCTGTCGTTTTAGTTTTTGTTCACCGCCGCCGTTCCGCAATGCCCGTCTCCCACATTGGTCTCACAGTATCGCATCTTCCTACGTCGACGTCATTCTTTCTCTCTGCGCTCCAGCCACTGGGCTACCGCTACATTGGCCAATTTGGCAACCAAATCGGCCTCGGAATCAACGATGCTGATTTCTATCTCTGCCAAGAAACGTCTGGGTCAGTACCACAAGTGATCACCAGGCACACCGCAACTGACAGCTCAGTAGTCTAAGAGCCGGCGCTGCACACATTGCATTCACCGCACCTAGCACGACCGCGGTCCGGAACTTCTATACCGCTGCACTAACTGCCGGCGGCCGTCCCAATGGGTCACCGGGTTCTCGTTGCGCAGAAGACGGCCACTTCAATGCCGCAGTACTGGACTTTGACGGAAACAGCATCGAGGTCGTCTACCGAAATGGGCCAGACATGAGGAATGATGGCACCATCATCGAACACAGCAGAGTCATCACGTGGTCGAGGACAGTTTCGCAGAGCTTCCGGGAAAGCCCGAGTATTTTCAGCGCCCACACGTGTGCTTCGAGAACCAGCGCAACACCAGTCGCACCACCGGCCGAAGCAGCTGTTCCGAAGCCACCGACTGTAGCCAGAAGCGTCTCTGCACCCTCCATCGCCCCTGTGCCCGAAGCGACGACAAAATCCGACTCCAGCAGTGGGGCGGCCACGCACATCCTCGGAACATTACTTGGAGCTGCTGCAGGTGCAGCCGTCACCTATGCATTCATGCGGAGCGAGAAAGATAGTGCGAAGAAAGAGGCGGAGTTCAGCGCCTTCATGGACGCCAAAAACGCGGTCAACACTGCGGCTGGCTTCTTCGCTCAGGCCTCATCCCAACCCCCGACACCCCAGCAGGACCCACAACCCGCCCAACCACTCGTCGAGACCGCTGCACCGCCAACTCCTGCTCAGCCAGTAGTGCCAGTAGCACGCCGCATTGAAGACGACGCGCAATCATGCTATTCGCGCGCTTCCCAGATCCCCAAGACCTCTGTGCCACGACAAATCGAGGCTGCGCCCGCTAGCTACTACTCACCGTCTCAGTTTGAGGCTCCTCGCTCGCAGATCGCGGAGCCTCTTGCCATCGAATATGCCCCTGCATACTCTACCGCCCCGTCACGGGCTCCTTCGAGGCTCACACCAGCTCACCGCTCCAACACCAGCCCTGAGTTGCTGATGATTGAGAGGGCAAGAAGCACTGTCTCCACAGCCAAGCCGGAAAGTGTCGCAACAACTTCAAAGCCGCCACGACCATCGTCCTCCAAGCCTCAAAGTGTCGTCTCGAAGGCATATAGCGCGGCCCCTAGCTCTTTCATCTCATCATTCGTAGCAGATCGTAATGATGATGATGGTAAGAGCAGCTCGGGCAGATCAAAGGCCAAGTCCTCTTACTCTTCGTCTTCAAAACACACCTCGCACAAAGAGCACAGTAGTAGCAGTAGTCGAAAGGAGCGTAGCTCATCGCCTCCTCCATCAGCGCCTGCATCCAAGGCTCCCTCAAAGGCCCCCACCAAGGTTGCATCCAAGGCTGCTTCAATTGTTAGCAGCATTCTAGGCCGTGATAAGTCCAAGCACGATGATGATGACGACGACTTCATCGACGACCTTGACATTGAAGAGCTAAGCGAGAATGATGATCTTGACACCGTCGTTCCTAGCGACAGTATCTCCCAGATCGGCGATGGTCCACGACGCAGGCACCGTTCCCACCGCAGCCACAAGTCCAAGAAGGATGACGACGCTGAGACCTCTGTGAGCCATCGCAGCAGGAAGCATAGCGACGACAAAGAGTCGTCCCGTAGTAAGAAGCACGATGATGACAAAGAGTCGTCTCACAGCAAAAAGTACGATGATGAAAAAGAGTCGTCTCGCAGTAAAAAGCATGACGATGACAACGAGTCATCCATCAGCAAGTCATCGAAACGCTCTCACCGCTCTCACCGCTCCCGCAAGACATCTGCCGACTCTGCCGACGACGAGGATTCATCACGCCCTCACCGGTCCTCTCGCTCTTCCAAGACTAAGCCTTCCATCATCTCTGAACCTAGTGAGGTATCAACCGTCCGGCCTGTAAAGCCTCCCAAGACGTCGAGAAAGGATAGTCTGACCCAAGGCCAGTACGACAACCTGTTTGACGAAGTGCAATATGGAACCGGTGCGGTCCACGCCTCCAGACACCCTCCTACGCCCAGCATGGTTAGTGCAGCACGCAAGAATCCCATCCGCAGCATGATCAACCACAACCATGCAACCAGGATGAGGAACTTTGAAGGAAGCCAGGCTGGTCGGGCTAGGGATGACAGCGATTAGTTGTCACTCTTCTCTCTCGCTTTGTTTTGCATGTTGTATGTATCATTGCACCACGTCACATGTTTGCTTTTTCTTTCTTGCTTTCTTAGCTCATGCATCTGCGTAATGCTCATAGCTCATCGCGTGTTTGTTGCCCTTTTTTTTTTTTTTTTTTTTTTTTTTTTTTTTTAGCGGTCTGGCATTTCATGGCGCAGCATTGGTAGGGCGTTCTGTCTTGGCTTGTATGATTACTATAGAATGAAACCTCAGGCAACGAAATGAATAGAATGAATTTATGGGTGGGATGGGAAAAAATGTGCGTTTGGTCCAAACACTCGTGCCTGTGCGTGCTCTTGTGTCGTGCCTTGCATTACATGGGTACCCGTCGTTGAAACATGGTGTTTTTGACAGTATACGATCAAGCTTACTGCGCTCTGTGTGCTTCTCATCTTGTTTTTGAACGGCTTAGGCCTGCTCTCTAGGCCCTCTCTCTCTCTCTCTCTCTCTCTTACCGTTCTAGTCTTGTTCCTCACGCTCAGTGCTTGACCACGGCCCATGACACAGCCGAGTATTGTACCTCGCATCCATGTCGACAGATTGCTCATCTAATCATCGCCGGTTTTTCTGCTTACGTGACCTTGGAGGCCTGCATCTGGGTGGACTCTTGTCGCCGTATGCGTAGCAGATGGAGTGTGTGCACAACTTGCTGATAGTTGGTTTTTAGTTTGCTCAGAGTAAAAGAAATCGGCGGTGGACCGGGTGAATATAGGTGTAGATATGTACGATGATCTAGATTGAGCAGTACTGGTGGTGAGGAGATCGCAAGGGCATACCTAGGTATAGAGAAAGTGGACGAGAATGTAGAACACTGTTTTACTTTGATGAATGTAAATATACAATCTCACGAACATTTGATAGGATGATGAGGTATCTGCATACTTTGTCCAAATTCTAGACGCATATGTTGAACGAGACGTTGATAGTTACACACAGGACATGACACCACCTCCACACTTCACACACTGGCAGGCCCTCCTTCCCTAACCTTGTTTCTAACTCTTCGCCAGCTCACCTTTCGCCGAAAAACCGCTTGAGGCGGGCCTTGTCCTGGGTCACATTCCCAGCATTCACCACCTCGCTCGCGATTGACTTGAGTAAGGAAGAGGCACCCCGGATGGCGGGTACAGTTGCGCCTGACCCAGAACTCGTGTCGACATGTACTGTGCTTGAGGATAACTTTCGTACACATCTTATTCAGGCGCTGACTGGCATGCTGTATTGTAGAGGAGTATCTTTGGCAACTCTGCAAGTTCGCGGTAGGTCTTGGTGGGCTTCAACGTAGGTCGAGTAGGGCTCGGAGGCGTGCACGGGGATCGACGTGTCCTTTAATCTGACGACTTTGATGCACTCTGCAGGAGATGACGGGTGAAACAAGCACCTAATTCGGCTGGTAGAGCTGTGGATGTCGGATTGTCAGCGGTGGACAAGTGAGCAACTAGACGGCCATAGGGCACAACACGACAGAAGGAAGGACCGACAATCACTTACGGCCTCGAGGCCCGCAGTTGGAATGACTCTGACAAGCTACCAATATCACCCAAACAGGAAGTCCACGATAGACGGCACACCAGCGCTACACCAGCGACGATCAGGGTCCCGTCGACGACCTGAACTCTCATTCTCACACATACTTATACACGTCCAAATTCTGCAGTCACCCCGCTTTACTAAGCCCACGCGCCCAAGCAGTGCTGAAGTGAAACCCAATCAAGTTTTACCCTAGGAGCTCAGCCTGCGATCGCCGATTCATCTCCTTTGGGTGCTGTGTCCCACCCGTATCCCCATATAATACTCACGAGAGATAAAAAACAGCAGGCTAGGCTTCATCTGGCCGTGGACACGGTTGAAGAAGGTGTGGCGTGTCGTATCGGTAATGGGTTGGGTGGTCCAATGGTGGTACAGTGAGGTGTTGATGAAATGTCATCGCCGATTGCCAGCCTTGTCCTCGGCCACTTCGGAGGGTCGTGCGCTGACACGGTCCGAAGAGCGTAGAAATGAGGTTGTATTGGTATCTTCGTGTCCATCAGTGGTGTGAATGTCAACTGCTAACGCAACACAACCTTGCTGTGTGCTGAACGATTCCGGGTATCTCATTAAACAGTACATACTACCATGACCGAACTCCTCCAGTTGGATATTTGCACAGCCGGGGCCTAGTAGAAAGCATCCGGATTGTTATCGTGGCTCCGGTTTCCATAGCTGTGGTCGACATCATCCAGACTTCTATACTGTCCACCACCACCGCCACGACCACGACCCCGACCACCGCCACCACCGCCACCACCGCCGCCACGATCACCCCTGTTACCACTGCGAGCGCCTCCTCCTCTTTGGCCGTACGAGGGGTTTCTGTTGTTACCACGGCCGCGATCTCGATTGCCACCACGGTAACCACCTGGTCGATCGTCTCTATCCCTGCCTCCTCGACCGTGGTTTGGCCGGTAGTTGTCGTGACGGCCGTTCTGGTCTTCTCTACGGTTGGCTTTGTTGGGGAAGTAGCTCTCGTACTCGCTTTCGTTTGGTGTCTCTTCCTCAATGCGCAACATTTGCTTCTCGCCTACAACGCTGTCGAACTCGAATGCCTGATCCTGGGGTACGGGATGCCAGTTCACGATTCGTGCGGCATCTGCTGGCCGCCCGTTTTTACGAATAGCCAGGACCACCGTGGGCACGGGGTTCTCTGAATAGAACTTGGTCCCTTTGGGCACAGCTTCCACTCTCGCAGCCCAGAGTTTGTTCTCAAAGCAGGAGATGGCCGTCACCTTCCACCTGACCCTTGCTCCTATACCGCCAACCTTGTCAAGTATGCTCTTTGGGCACGGTTTCGGCGTGATGAGTATACTGTTCGCGAGATATCGGATATCGTCTCTCGGCGCGCCCTGGGGCAAGGAGACTAGAGATGTCAACTTCTCGGTTACGTCAGAAGGAATCATGTAGCCGGTGTAGAAGACAGTCTTCTTGATCTGATAAGGCGGAGTGCCGGGCGGAGCGTTGCCCGACTTGACCTGTATGTTGTGTGCGTTGATGAGCTTCTGGATTTCGGCGATTTCGGCGACGGGATCAAGCTGTGTGGCATTCTCTGGAACCTGAATCACTTCGGTCGTGATGGGCCGGCGCGACGCCTGGTTCTGCGCTCTCAGCAAGTCTTCGTTGAACTGGAAGAAGAAGTCGCGGAAGGCCTTGGTATGCTTGACGCGATCCTCGTATATGTTCAGCTTCTCAGCATCCTTGTATGTGTAGACAATGTCCTTGAGCAGCTCTTGCTTGAAGTCCATGGTGCTCCTGAACTTCTGACCTGCAGGGCCTATCGCGGGCTTCAGGCAGACCATGTCGAAGTCTAACCGTTTGCTGCGAACCATGCGCTTGACGAGGTCGGCGAAGTCGGATTCTCCTCTTCCCGTGAGAAGCACACTCAGCGCGTCCTTCTGGGCCATGGAGGATTCGACGAGCTCGACAATCTGTTCATTCCACCAGCCTTGCCATGCGCGCGGTTCTTCCTTGTCGATGCCCTCGCCCGTCGCCGCGAGAATGCCCGAGTCGTGCCACCAGCCTCCGTTGAGGAACATGTCGGGTGATCCTAGCTGGCCTATGGTCGCGCTGTTCCATAGCTGCTTGTTGGGGAGAGGGCTTGCGAAGACTGCAAAATATCAGCTCTGCTTGTGATGGAGAGTCGCCGTGTACATACGTGTATTGTCGAAGTCGTAGACGTGAATCGCCTTGACGTCAGATACAGAAGGTAACTCTTTCTCATCGCATGACCACCTCTTCAACGCGGTTACTGTGTGGTGAGTCGCCTTTCCATTTGGCCCCGCGACAGCAGGCCGGGTTGAAGTTGCTAGCATAGCCGGTAATGGGCGTCGGATAGAACGGAAACTGACGTGTCTAAGAGCAGATATGAGCATTCGACGCGAGGAATGCTCTGCGATGGGCGCTAAGAGGTCCGCGACGGATTGCACGCCCTCGGACACGTGCTGCGAGTGGAAAAGTGGATGTTGAGCGAACAGGCTGTGTGTGAGGGCAAGTCGCGACCAGTTTGGCTGGCCCAAGCTCGCTCACTCACTCCCGTCGGGATGTGCTCGTCATCAGGGCCGTTTCTTATTCTCCTCACCCCACAGCACGAGAAGGAAGCGCATGCCAGCAAGCACGGCTGGCTCGATCTCGGGCGACTCAGAGGACACATGTGTGATATGTCTCTCTGCAGTAACAGAGAGGGCCATTACCTCTCCATGCAACCACTACACGTTTGACTTTGTGTGTCTAGTGTCCTGGCTGCAGGAACGGTCGACCTGCCCGCTATGTTAGGCATCTCTCAAAGACATACAGCATACTCTCTCTGACGACAAATGCAGGTAAAGCACAAGTCAACGCTGTGCAGTACGACTGGCGCTCTCCGACCGACTACAAAAGCTATGCTGTTCATCGCAGCCACCCACCCAACAATCCTCTACCTGCAAATGCCTCTCATAGCCGCACCGATCGACCTGGCTCTCTCTTCGCGCCCTACGGACTGCCCAGCAGACAACGCGGTCCACGTCGTCCATATTCGCCGCCGATAGAAGATGTTGCATTGCGCAGACGCAGAGACGTGTACCGAAGACAACTGTATTCGCTGCATGTTGGCAGTAATCGTTTTTCGGGATACCGTGAAATTTCTCCCCGTTTGATCGCAAATTCGCCTGAACTGCAGTCGAAAGCACGTGCTTGGATTCGGCGCGAACTCCGCGTCTTTACCTACCTGCACACTGAGTCTGAGGGTTCTTCCTCTAGTGCAGCTACAACGAGTAGCAACGCTGAATTCTTGCTGTCATACATCGTGTCTATCCTGAAAATGGTAGATCTGAGGGCAAGTAACGGACACGCGGAGAATCTCTTGGCGGAATATCTAGGCAGAGACAACAGCAAGCTTTTCCTTCATGAGCTGAACAACTTCCTAAGAAGCCCATTCACGAAGGTCGAGGCATGGGATCGAGAAGTTCAGTATCAAGAAGGTTTGGAACAAGACTAGAGCCCTTTGCCATGTCTAGTAGGGGCTTAATCAGCCTCTGCAGCATAGACACGCATGAGACATGTTACTCGGAAGCCAGCCTTGTTAGCACTTGCTGTATCGCCAACTGAATCGTCACGAGGAGTTACTCCGCGGATGCATGTGACTATTTCAGGGTGTTCGCTCCGCAGTTGAATGCCGTTCGAGACACTGCATCCTAGAGCTAGGCCCATTCAGGCTTAGCACCTTAGCACGTTAATGTTTCGTGTCAGTTTCGCGTACCGCACATACGACCACTCTGCATCTCCACCACTCCTCGCATACGCTGCGTAACAAAGTCTGGCTTCTTCATACCAAATCCTATTGACAGGATTTCTGATGGTTCAGCCGACAACATGTCCTCGTTGTGGCTCCAAGAAATTGCCCCGGAATACCATAGCTTGTGCTTTCGACAGACTGTGGACACAGACATTGTTTCGACTTCTCCACATGCTTTGCTTGGTTGGGGCTTGATGTTTCGATAATGCAGCAACGCTGCTACACTCTGTATTAACCTTCCTTAGCATTGCCCCGCTGCAGCGGATGCACGATGTGCTTCATATGTGGGTAGGTAGACGCGGCTCCAGCACTCTACCTTCTTCTTCCTTCTCTTGTCGGTCCGCCGCAGAAGGACTATTCTTTACGCCTTAACTTCTTGTTCCTTGTTTGAGTACACTATTAGCGCTGGATCGCTCTTTTTAATAATTAATTCTTGACGGCAGAGCTTGGAATCTTACTTTAAACCCCGGCGCCCATATACTTGTGCCTTACGATTCGATCACCACCCTGGAATCAAAATGCGTTCGTCCGTTGTACTATTCAGCGCTTTTTGCAGCCTGTCAGCAGCAAATCCACACCCATGGATGTATGGTGTCCCGGACTATCCCGATCTCGACATGAACGAGGTCATGACGCAAGCAGATGTAGATCTGATGATGGCAGCAGCAGTCGAAAACAGCGCTGCCACCTCAGGTTCAGCAGGTGCTTTGAATTCGTCAACCCCCTCATCAGCTTCTCCTGAACAAGAACCCTGTGCGGTTGTCAATATGGCCTTAGCCGCTTTGCCCTCTGGAGCCCGACCAGTCGTTCCTGCAGAGTTGGGAGTAAAATGTCTGCAGTCTGTACCTCTTGATAAGGAAGGAAATGTCAAGTTGATCGACGATCTCAAGGTCATGGTCAAATGGCAATCGAATGTCGCTTACCTCAAAAACCCACCGAAAGGCTACACTGAAGAGCCTGTCGACATTGTAGGCGAGCTGGACACGATGCAAAAACAACTCGCTACTGGTGGCTTCAAGACTGAATACGACTTCCAGATGAAGATGCTGAACCTCTTTACCAAAGCGTACGATAACCACTTTGCTTATCAACCTGATATTCTTGCTTCGGCGATGCAGTTTCAGAGACCTACTGGATCGGAATTGGTCTCTATTTCTTCGGATGGCATGGCGCTTCCGGAGATATACACATACAGAGATGTTGTGAAAGCCAACAACGATTCTTCCTTCAAGCCGTCGTCCGTCCAGATGATCAATGGCATGAGCGCTCAGAACTACCTCGCGAACGTGTCTGCTGACGCTGATTTCCACGACGCAGACACACGATGGAATGCGCTCTTCCCTTCTCAGGCTCTTCTTGCATCTGGTACTACGTATTTTGGAAGTTTCAGAACTGGGCAATATCAAGGTCCGAATACAACCATGACGTTCGCCAATGGCACTACCTGGTCCCAAACGAACGTCGCTGTCGTCTTTGGAAATTTTACTGGTGTTGACAGCGGCAAGGCCTTTTTCCAGAGGTTCTGCACTGGACCGAAGCCTGTTTCTGCTGCCCCTGCGCCCTCTCCTACTAGCAACTCCACAAGGACTGTGACTCCCGCAGCTACGCCGAGTCCCTCACACATTGGTTATCCAAAGGCTGAGCTGATCAATGAAAATCTCGCCGTCGGAGGCTACTATCTCCAGGGCCCAGGATACGAGGTAAGCTGCACATATCAAATCTCTTACTTGTCTGACCGCTTTAGGATGTCGCCGTTCTCAGTATCCCGTCCTACGAATCCCCCAATGTTCAGGGCTTCCAAAACACAATGCGCGACTTCATAAGGATGTCTCAAAAAGCCGGCAAAACTAAGATGGTGTTTGACTTACGAGGCAACGGTGGAGGCAATGCGATTCTCGGCTACGATACTTTCAAGCAAGTATACCCGCAGGCAGTGGCAGAGCCCTTTGGCGGAACACGCTTCCGCGCAAACGATGCTCTAAATGCTGCTGGTAAAGTCACCGAAAGTTTTCTCGCCAACAAGACGTATGCGCAATCTAACCAGACCGCCTTTGTGGAAGCGTTTGGTCGCGGTGCTACACAGGATGATGTCTTCGGTTTCACAGCCGGATTCAACTACCAGCACATTCTCGATATGGACAACAAAGCTGCCACCGGATGGGATCAACTCTTTGGCCCACAACAAGCGAATAGCGATTCTTTCACCACAACCCTCCGGTACAACTTCTCGGACAGCGTCAGCACGACATACAATGGCTTCTCCGTAATCGGTTACAACGACAACGCCAATGAGACCAGCACCCCGCAACCTTTTCAAGCACAAGATATGGTCATGCTACACGACGGCATGTGTTCTTCAACATGCGCCATCGCCTCTGAGCTACTTAAGAACCAGGGCGCAGTCCGTACGATCGCTATTGGTGGACGTCCTCAAACTGGACCGATGCAAGGTGTAGGCGGCACCAAGGGCGCCCAAGTCTTCTCCTGGGACGATATCCAAGTCCGTATGCAAGCCATCTACTTCCTCGGCTCGCCCGATGAACAAAAAGCCTGGATGAACATGGATCTGGGTAAAACTGCTTTCGCCACACAACTCTTCAAGCGATCAGCGTATCAAGGCGGACGTGTCGCAGGCGGTGTCAACCTCAAAGATAACCTGAGACAGAACGATGCTAGCGCCACTCCCCTGGAGTTCATCTACGAAGCTGCGGATTGCAGAATGTGGTTCACTGGTAAGATGATTACGGATGTGACGGAGGTGTGGAAGGGCGTTGCTGATCGCATGTTCCGTGGGAACGGCACGATGGGTTGTGTTCAGGGAAGTACAATGGATCCCTCCAGTGTTAGTGGTGGAGGCCAGTTGAGGGGTGGGGATGGACAGTTGACGATGAAGAGCGAGAGCACAATTGCTGTTGCAGGACAGAGTGCGAATAGCAGTGCGCCGCAACAGTACACTGGTAGTGCGGTTAAGACGGCGGTGGGCAGTGTGGGTTTGGGTGTTGTGGCTGGTGCCATCGGCCTGTTTGTGGCCTTGTAAATGCAAACGGCAATTCATGTGCATATGCTCTAGGGCTCTCGCTCTTCACTGTTTCGTCTTCTATATTTGTTTGTTTGTTGGAGATGTATATATATGTTTCGAAAGTCAATACATCTAAGTATGTACAGAAAGGACTGGAGTTTTAAGAGGTGCCAGTGCCTCATACATCGAGACTACTAGTTGTGTCTCGCTCCGAAGATATTGTCGTGGGCAGTTTACTGTCGGCTATGACAGGCGACTATACTGACAAAACTCATGGTAAAGGAACAAAGGAAAGTAGAAGAGTTACTAGGAGTGAGTCCTCCGTAGTTACAACTATCGTCTCCATTCAATACTTTCAGCATTTACCAAGCGTTGGCAGACCACTGGTTCACAGTGACTAGATATGGGGATACTAAGTCAGCCTGTGTATCACATGAAGTTTGTACAGTAACACTTACACGTTGCAGGTCCACCAGTGAAAGCCTCAGTACCGAATTGGTAAGCTACCATAGCGTTAGCAACCATGTAATCATATAAATATTGAGAGCGAGGTAACGTACTAATAAGGTTTTGGCTCGAGGCAGGAAAACCTTTGTTGTTCTGGAGGTAGGTGAAGAAGTCCTTGAGGTTCGCCTTGAAGTTGTTGATTGGGCTAGAAGGCACGAAGCTGTAGACTTTCATGGAACCGTTGGGGCCATAGAAAAGTTCCCAAGTGCGACCAGCTAAGTGTGGGTGTACGAAGTTAGTGTATGTCTCACATGCAGTCTGCTTAAGAACACTTACCGACTGTCACCATACCCTGCGAGGTACCAATGGGATAGACGTCGTATCTGGCGAGCCAGACCATTAGCTCGTAGTCACCACTGCTGGTGTCATGGTTGATGTTCGCAGCAGTGAACAAGTCATATGCTACGTTGCAGCGGATGTTGTTGCTGTCATAGACCCAGTCTAAACACAAGTGTACGAAGTCAGTATATGCCTCACCTGCACTGTGTACAAGAACACTTACACGCCTCCGTCTCCAGATTGCTATACTGGCTAACAGGTTTCTTGGTGATCTGACGTCCGGAGTAGACGTATGACTTGACGTTGTCCTTTCCGCCCGTCCACTGCCAGTGTGTGTGCCATTTTGCGCCTGTGCTCGACACGCTGTCGACGTAGGTGCACTGTTGGCCGGATGTTGCAGCGCTGCGACCCCAGATGTTGTTGTTGAGCTCGTAACCGTTGCTAGAAAAGTATTCGTAATCTTTGCAAAGTGTCTGCTGTTGTGCAAAGGCAACGGAGGCGAGGGCGCTGAGGATGAATGAAACGGCCTTCATGGTGCGCGATCAATGATCGGATGTTTGCTTGAAATGTTTCTTGCTGTCTTGGATCCGTCTCTTCGTGCAGAGCACCAGACCTTTTGTAGTGTCCAATGTGCAGAGCTTCAAATACTCACAACATTGCTACTCGACTTTAGACGGTGGTGGTTATTCAGAGTGGACCTTCATATAACATGAGCTTCGTCAAGCGCGATCCGTCCCTAGACTCCGACAGATCATCCTGTTAACTCTAGTATCAACCACCTCAAAGCCAGCATTGCTAACGTAGACACCTAACATGTATGAGAGCGTTATGGAGATTTCAATATACCTTACCAATGAGAAGAGCATAGGCTTACCTGTTCTAGGCTCGTGCATTGGCGTTTCTGGTCTCCGCACGTATTTCAGCCTCGGAAGATTACCTCTGTCATCTTAACATCTGCCGTGATCTTTTCCCGCAAACGCAGCCTGCTCAGAATCGTGCTAGAGCTCGGGAATATATTTGAGAACGCGGGCCCTTCCGGCTACAGTTTTCTTTACTTGTAACATCAGCCACGCTGCCATTAGATCAAACATGTATAGTCCACGTGCAAGGAAGCATGATGAAATACCATTGGCTAACATGACTGAGGTCCATAGGCCCTTTACGCATGGTTTCTGTCAAAAAGATGCTTAATCGGCGGAAATTTTGCCCGATATCCCTAGCGGAACGCGTCGGGAAAGTGCAGTACGTGATATGATGAATGCGCGCTGGTTGACAAATTAGGTATTCCTTGTAACCATCGACCACAATAGCCGGTGCTGAGATGCCCAAGATCAGAAAATGGGTCTGTAGAAGACAGTTTGCTTCGATGGTGGGTACTAATTACTGATGCATTCTGGTATGAAGGAATGTTCCGTCCATGTAGCCATTCGGCTTAGCGTGCATACATATGTTCGTCCGATGTTTAGGAAACGTCTGAAAGCACATTGGTTAGCACGAAAACTGTTTCTTCAAGCGTCATTCCGTGCCAAGGCGGGCGGCTGCACATTACTGCACTGCCATTGTCCTTTGCTTTACTCCTTGCTTTACCCTTTGCGTCGCTCTCCTGGACCTTTGCAGAATCTGTTGATCGGCCTTGTAATTGTCTTTGTGCCGAAGACCCTCATCTGTTTTACAACCTTGTCGACAGGTCTTGAGAGGTGTGTGTACCTAGGTACTGCATGGAATGGCAAATGTTCTGTATAGTGTTGAGCAAGACGTCGACAAGATACCCCTTGACGACGGAGTACCTAGGTACCTATCGGGTTGTGTCTAACCACCTTTCGTAACCGCATGTTGGTTCTGTACATAGTAGGATTGACACATGCACACAACACGAGCAGTGATCGGTAAAGCCGCCGCACCCCAGCCCGTCAATATTGCCCCTGACTCCGCTTCTTATTGGCGTCTAGCATGTGTTGTGGGCCACATCGAAAGTGACTGTACTGCGCGATCGTGGCCACACTTGATCAGCCGATGAACATCTTGGTCTTACTATGAGGCTTACATGATGTAGTTAGCATGAAACGCACGTAATCTTGCACAGCAAACATTTGTGTTCTGGGCGGGTTGATCGTCCCGTCTTCAGGACTGATTTTGCGAATGCCAAGCCACGGAACCGCGGATTTGGAAGGTGCCCAGATGTCAAACGGGGGGCCGTGCGGACACGATGGATCAACGCAATCCCTTCTACGGATCATAACAACTCTAGTAAGGTATCATCGCCATTGTCACGACAGCGGGACTACGCGAAGACTAATATCTCCGCATACATCATACCTAGCGACGCCGATTTGGCACTCTTGCTGATAGGAACATCGGACACCGCGCGATAATGCGCGTCTCCTCGCTCATCTCCACTTGCGCAAGTGTCTGCGGCATGACGGAACATCTTGACGCCGCTGTACAGTGCCGTCCCGCGCGGTAATACATGGCGTTTTCAGGTACTGAACCGAAATGACGCCCCCCGAAAATACCTTTCGCGCCTACCGCGATTTTGCAAGGCTGTGAAAGAAGGCTTTGACCACATCACCTACTCGTGATGGTCAGGTAGAATACCGCCGCACATCGACCATCGTCACGTTGAAAAGAGTAAGGAAGAAGAGAATACCGAGGCTCTCGGAGTTGGCTGGCTCCAAAGGGGTTCATCGCCAGATCACTCCAAGGGATGTCCTCGCTCATGTTTCAGGTCTTGAATCAGGAGCCCAAAATGTTGCACCTAGAACCGATCGTCACAGGGAACGCACATAGTCTCAACACCGCCTCTTGAGTCCTGCGTCCTAGAAATGGTAAGGCTCTGGCTTCAACTGTCGTGCCAGCCTTCTCCCCAACGGCCCCTGGGCTTCTAACGGTGGATCTAGCCTCTTCCCGGTCCTAGTGTCCTGTAGGATACGATGAAGTCGGGTGCTTGCCTGCATGGCTAACCGCCGCCACGTTCCTGGTGGCTGTTTTAGTCAGGGCACTGAACTGACATGCAATCACCAAGCGAGATGGCCATGTTTGGGGTGCGTGATTCTGTATACGGAAGAATTCTGCGCGTATAAAGTCCACGGTGCCCACCTTTGTTGGAAAGGCACGCTTGACGCTCAACACACTCGTTCTATACACGTTCTTTTCCAGTCTTTGGCTTCTTCGATCTTTACTTCGTCGTTCTCTTCAGACAGTCATTCTTTACAAGAACAAATACTCAACCAACCAATCAATTCTTCAATACCATATTCGAAATGAAGGCCTCCATCTTCGCTCTCGCTCTCGCTGGCGCCGCCAGTGCCCACACCACTGTCTACAGCATTTCCGTAAACGGAAAGTCTCAAGGTCTCGGAAATGGCCAGGGCGGCTACATTGACTCTCCCCCCAACAACAGCCCAGTTGTTGATGTTACCTCCAAGGCCATGGAGTGCAACGTAGCCAACATCAAGGCTTCCAAGTCGGTTGCCGTTAACGGTGGAGACAAGATTGCTGTACGTACTTTACCGGTCCACATGATGCATAGGACTTGAACTGACAAACACCCTTAGGTCCAGTGGCACCACAACAACGCTGACGCCAGCGACGACATCATCGACCCATCGCACAAGGGGCCCATCACCGTCTACATGTCCAAGGCCGGCTCTTCCATGTCATGGACGAAGATTGCTGAGGATGGCTACGATGGCAAGTCTTGGGCCGTTGAGAAGCTCATCAAGGGCTCATACACCGGCAAGCCCGGACAGCATGAGTTCACCCTGCCCAACGTTGCACCGGGCGAGTACATCATCCGCCCTGAGATCATCGCTCTCCACGAGGGTGACCGTATTGGTGGCGCCCAGTTCTACCAGGAGTGCATTCACGTAAAGGTCGGTGGCTCTGGCACCACTGCGCTGCCTGCCGGTGTTGCCATTCCCGGCCACCTTACCGCCCAGGACCCAGGTGTCTACTTCAACCTCTACGGCTCCTACTCCAGCTACCCCATCCCAGGACCCAAGGTCTGGAACGGTGCTGGTGCCGCTGCCCCCGCTAAGCCTGCCCCTGCTGCTCCCACCACCACCAAGGTCGCTGCTCCTGCCCCGACCAAGGTTGCTACCCCTACTACCACCAAGGCTGCTGCTCCTACTACCACCAAGGCCGCTACCCCAGCCAAGACTACCCTTGCCACCATCGCTAAGCCTGTTCCCACCGCCGGCGGTGCCGGTGCTCAGAAGTACGGCCAGTGTGGTGGCAACGGCTTCACAGGCCCTACCTTTTGCGCCTCAGGCTGCAAGTGCGTCAAGCAGAACGACTGGTACTCTCAGTGCTTGTAAGCGCATGTCTGTGATGATGGCGTTGCTGGGCCATAAAAAGACGCGGTTTGCGTTGGGTGTTTTTCACGATTGATAAGGGATCTATTTGGCCTTTGTTAGTGTTTAGTGGGCTTGTCTCCTGCAATGAGCGGCTTGAGCGTCGCCTTTTTTTCAATTCTTGTGTATATAAGTAATCACCACGACGAATTGGATTCGTTGCCTCTTCGGCTTTGACGTACATTGTTGTCTTGACTGAATTCGCTTGGTGCTTTGACATGATGGCATTCTAATCAACACAGAAAAAGGTAGCAAGCTGATGCGATCTAGTGCCAATGTGGCGTAAGCAGACGGCCTTGTGTAGGTCTATGGTAGAGCCGGTTCTGCCCAAGCACCTCTACGGTCATTGCTTTACATTCCAAACATACACATAGGATCTTCGTATGCGCTCCAAATGTGCCAAAGTGATTCACGACTGCAATGCCAGCAAAGGCCTCGTGGGCTTCGTCACGGTGGAAACATGTCATACGACAGTCCTGCGTGGCCACGACCCCAAGACCTACGTCTCAAAAGCCGTCCCCACTCGCCCACTTACAACTAGAGCTTACCCGATGAGACGCAATGGAGAATGTACGCATCCAGGAAGAAGACAAGTGTCTGCAAGAGTTGTAGCAGTCGAGGGGATCCCGATGTACTTCAAACTGCGCATGTATGCACATGCAACAGAATACAAGCGTGAGCTCCTTATTCTAACGCGTATGGACGATTCCGGCCTAACTGCTCGGCTCATAGTCGCTAGACTGCAGGGTTTGGTGGTATCAGAAAAGGTTACCATCGGCATGTTGGAGGCAGTGACGCCATGGCCCAGCAGCAGTACCCACTTGCAAAGTCCTGGCCTTCAGGACAGCACGAGTTGCATAAACAGTGGGAATAACAACTCACGACCGCGGTACGGGGGCTGCATGTCGGTGGTATTGTGTGGGGCGATCCCGATGGGATGAATGCTGTTGTCGACGAGAAGACGGAGATGTGGACTGTTGACTCTGGGGGATGAACAATGGTGACTGGCAGGAAATCACGGGGCTGTTTCAGGAACGGAATCCAGACACAGCAAGACGGAGGCAGTCCTGATGAGGGCGTGTGGAGTAGGGACGTCCGGTGTGCCACGTGTATTGGCCTGTCCTCTCAACACGCATGTGTGCCTGGGTCTGTGCCACGGCGCTGTCGAATGCCATGGCTGACTAAGGCGGTTATTTGCGCACTTGGACCCTGAATCTCATCATTTGCGCGCGCCGACACTCGGACAACCGTCTGGGGCTCTGTGCGGACATGACAAGTCATAAACCACAACAGACCACAACAAACATGCCTCACTCTGCTCTGCCCCCTTGATATCCCGCCCCCGTCCCATGAGAGCTCACAAACCGCCATCATGATCGCTCCTTCCTGCGCCTGGACTCGTGTTGGCTTGAGGCGCATGCCCAACGCCCCTTACTCCCGGAACTCAAACTCCGGCACCAACTTCGACCGCGCACGCATACGCACACACGTCCATCCCTCCAATGTCACCCGGAGATGCCATGTCGACAAGTCGCACGCGGGCGGCCGTGTGACGGAAACCGCCAACTCCATTCCCGGGCCGAGCTGGCTTTGGCTTGAACCAATCATTGAACCCTTCCGCGCATACGGCCGCGTGCAACAGAGGAGGCCGTACAGAACACAGCTCATATCCTCGCTCGTCATCTACTTCATCGGCGACCTGGTCGCCCAGAGCATCGCGCCCGACGAGTCCAAGGAAGTGCCGGAACTGGTCGACGATGCAGCGGAAAAGGGTTGGGTCCAAGAATGGAGCGACAACCGTGACTGGGCCCGTACAGGACGCGCCCTCGCCATCGGAGGCTTGAGCTCGATCCCATCGTACAAGTGGTTCCTGTGGTTGTCCAACAACTTCAACTTCAGCTCAAAACTACTCTCTCTATCGACAAAGGTACGTTCCCTCCACCCCTAATCGCCAATGCTTGCTCACCATTCGATAGGTCTTCATCAACCAAGCCTTCTTCACACCCTTGTTCAACTCGTACTTCTTCGGCATGCAGTCGCTTCTCTGCGGCGCAACCCTCCCCGAGATGCTCGAACGGATCAAGAACACCGTGCCGACAAGCTGGTACAACAGCTGCAAACTCTGGCCTGCCGTCACAGCCTTCAGCTTCACCTACATTCCCATGCAATACCGAAGCATATTTGGTGGCGTTATTGCGATTGGGTGGCAGACATATCTCAGTCTGCTAAACACAAGGGCCGCAGCCAAAGAGGAGATGGAGCATTCAGCGACGCACGACGCTCCAGTAAGCGTGCGAACAACACAAAGACTGGAGCATGGGCTGTTTGAGCAAAAATGCGCTGCGTAGGCTGCATCCACTGCAAACCGACCTTGGAACACTCTGGACTTGTTCAACAAGGCCCACAACGCGGCTAGCGTTGAACCATTTCACCTGCTGAATCTCCAGCGACATCTTTTTCTTATGTTTGATTGCGCAATTTTCCAAGATGGGTGCATTGCATTATAGAGACGGAGTTAGATTTGATTCGATTCGATACCATGGGCGCTGCACAAACGACGCGCAAACACATCAGTCATGACATTGACATGTTATCTACACCTCAATACTTCTCGTTTGTTTCCGCTAGGTCTTGTTGACCCTAGCCCATGGCCCACTCAACAACAGGAGGTACGCCGGTTCTCGGCCCGCGGCGTTAGCAAGAACCCACATGGCTCCCACTCTGCCCCCATTCTGCTATGCCAACCGGACGTCATTTAGACAAAAGAAGGCCCTCGGAGTGGGAGATTTTACTACACTTGTGGTTGCTGTCTGAATCAGGAGCAAGAACCGTGGCAAGCGTCGTGTGATGTCATCATGTCGACCATTGTAAATATGAACTTCAAAATAATTAATGGGCCGCTCACGCCACGCTTTGTGTCGCAATATAACTATCGAGTTCTTGACAGACTATTATTGTTTCTCTGTCGTTTTATTTTTTCCCTAAGATACCCCGTTCCACCATGTCTTCTTCAGCAGACCAGCGCATAGACGAAGAGTCGTATGCATCATGGCGCCAACGCTCCGAACTCGAGAAAATGGCGGATTTGCCCCAAGTTCTGGACGACGAACTCGCGCGTCTTGACAATCAATTTTGGATCTCTAAAACTAAACTCAAAGACATTGTTGGCCGCTTTCGTGAAGAGCTGGAAGAAGGCCTCGCCAAAGACAACCAAAACATCCCAATGAACATCACTTGGGTGCACAATCTACCAACAGGAAAAGAGAAGGGCACGATATTGACACTGGACCTCGGTGGCACGAATTTGAGGGTTTGCAAGGTGGACTTGTATGGAGATGGAGAAAGAAAAGAAGGAGGCGAAAAACATGGCATGGAGCAGGAACAATACAAGTTACCGAAAGAGCTCAAGACAGGAGATTCCGATACACTCTGGAATTTTATTGCGGAAAAGGTCGAGACTTTCATAAAGAATCGTAAATTGGACCAGCAGTATAGCGCGGAGAAGCCTATGCCATTGGGATTTACTTTCAGCTATCCAGCAACGCAAGAACGTATCGACCACGCAGTCTTGCAGACATGGACAAAGGGGTTTGATATAAAAGGCGTAGAAGGCGAAGATGCTGCGAAGCAACTCCGAGAGAAGCTGCAAGAGAGGAAGCTACCAGTAGACTTGATCTGCGTCATCAATGACACTGTCGGTGCGATGATTGCATCCGCTTACAGCGATCCAGAGACCATCATAGGCGGCATCTTTGGTACAGGATGTAATGCAGCGTAAGAAACGTCCCTGTACGAATCGCATTTGAGCCATGCACTGACTTTTTACTCGCAATTGTTAGGTTCATGGCCAGCCTCTCCAGCATCGCAAAACTAGACCCAAACGACGAAAGAATCACCGATGCATCATCCCATAATGGAGCGACAAAGGGAGAAGAGAAGATGGCCATCAATTGCGAGTATGGCGCTTTTGACAACTCGCACCGTGTCCTCCCTCGCACGAAATACGACGAGGAGATTGACGCGGAAAGCCCTCGGCCTGGCGAGCAAACCTTTGAGAAACTCTCTGCTGGTCTGTATCTAGGTGAGATCTTCCGCCTCATACTAGTCGACCTCTTAGATCGCGACCTCGTCTTCAACCACGATCCAAACAAAGATACGACAAAGCTGCGTGAACCATACAGCATAGACACGGGTTTCCTTTCCCAGATTGAAGACGACGAGTCACACAAGTTCACCAAAACACGCGACCTCTTCCAGTCTACACTCTCCCTTGAGCCATCAGACGTTGACATTGAAGTCTCACGCCGACTGGCTGAGATGATCGCGGTGCGCGGTGCCAGACTATGTGCTTGTGGCGTTGCTGCCATCTGCACCAAAGAAGGCATCGAGAAGGGCCACGTGGCTGCAGATGGAAGCGTAGCAAACAAACACCCCAAGTTCAAGAGAAGATGGGCTAAAGCTCTGGGTGAGGTGCTAGGGTGGAAGGAGGAGGAATGTGGGGAGGGCGGAGGCCCAATCATCATTACCAGTGCCGAGGATGGGAGTGGGCTTGGTTGCGCTATCATTGGCGCTATGGAGTTGGAGAGAAGAGAAAAGAAGAAAAGTCATTGAGGGATAGATTATGGGTGCGACAGATGGGAGGTTGAGAATACGGCATCGTGGCTGTGCAGTACGTGTTACTCTAGACTGCAAAAGACTGTCTTTAGTAGAATGAACGTACCAGAGATGGTATTTCCTCGGACGAACAAACAAAGTGTCATTTTGATGTTGAATGAATCAAGAGTAATCATGATGCGCACATGTGCTCGTGTAGCTACGTGTGCCGATCTACAAGAAGACGTAGATGACATTGCCGTCCAAACTCTCAAAGGCCGTGTTTATCACATTATACGGGTATTATACGTCACCAAACCTGCACTGCAGATCCAGATAGTAATCAACAATTCGCAAATGTTCCTTTTTTCCTGATCCGCTTGTGGTACTACAGCGTGACTTCTGGTGTCTGGACAAAGCACCATTCGCTTGTGGAGGCCATGCGATTCTAGAGTAGAGACTTGGTTCAGCTGAGCGCCACAGACGGTTTCTCCAGATCTTAGCTCGTGCGATGCCCTGGGAGCAACACTACCGGTATTCGGTTCCGGTCGGCGAGCAGGTCAAATCTTGATACAAAGACGGAGAGATCAGCCCGTGCCTCTTGTATCTCCGGTGTTTCTATAACAACTCCCAGTTCTCACATTTGTTTTGATGCTGTTCTCCGCGATCGTTCGCATGGCGCGCTAACATGTCCGGATCTAGATGCCTTGAGATCTGTCATGGACCCTGGACACAAAGCCAAACCGCGCTAGTCGGCGATCTCGCTCACTTCCTCCCACGGTTCACCCACATTCAGACACACAACTCATCCACGGAAGCCAGCACGGCACGTCGCGCCCCCGCAACCAACCAGCGATCTGCTTCACCAGCAACACGCCGTCATAAACTAGTGTTGCAAAAAGACGTGGGACCTGGTCACGATGTGCGGTGTGCTGTTGGTTGTACCGCTGGCAGAGTGGTGGTGGACCCACAGCAACGGGTGGCATGAGGTGTAAAAGTGATGTATGATGACAGGAGGCAGGGCAGGTTCCTTTTTCAGCTTTTTTGGAATATCCGGGGCTGTAAGTGTCGAGGCATGCAAATGCACCGGTTGAGAGGTGGTGCACGTCCAAGCGTACCGGTGCGGTGAGGCTTGTTGTCGGCGAAGTTGCGCAGATGCGTTGCTGCAGAAAAGGCGGTATATAACCTGAAACCGACTTCAGCGGTCAACAGCACAACGAATTGTCATGTCAGGCTACCGCGGCTGCCACCACAGCGGCGACGATCATCAAGCCTACACCGGTCGACTCCAGCACACCTGTTGCACCCCCGGACCCAATAGCCGAGCACCATCAAATCACAAACACATGTCTGGAGGAGGCTTTCAGGTCCACACCGCAACTCCAATCCGCAAGCGGGAATACATCGGAGTCACATCCGCCGCCTGGGCACGCGACCACACCCACGCCATCACAAGTCAAATGTTCGCGCCAACACCATATGACTGCACCACGCCCCCATGGCTGTCGCAAACCAGCCCTTTTCCGAATTTCCCCGTGCAGCAAACATCGACCAACACTTTGCCGACTTCGCATTTCGCGCCAGACCCACGTCTCCCACGACCACCGCCTCGTGAACAGCACCTGCAAGATGACTTGTTCTATGCATTCACACGAGACGCCTACTTATCCAGTGAGACAACCGCCGCGAAAAACGTAGCCCGACATTTGCAACCATATTATCCTCCAACACTGGGCACCAACCGTACTCTACCATTACCCAGGTACACCAAGCAAGCAACACATAACCACAACACCTTGCAACTCTTCACACCTTTCACACCACTCACACCTACTACACCAAACGCCTTCAACATGGAGGTCACAAGCAGACCACTGCCAGCACTCCTGCCTCACTCCGCCCCCATGGCCATGGCATCGAAACCAGCGAGCGCTGCTCCCTGGTCATTTCCCAACCTCAAGAAGAGGCGTCGTCGCCGAGCAAGCCAAATCTTCAACATGAACTTCAGCTTCGGCTTTGGGTCTCGACGAAAGAGTCAAGACAATTCGCCTGACATTAGTCCGCGAACATCAATATCATCGGCCTCAGGCTCCCCAAGATCGGAGATGGAGCAAAGCTCCAAGAGACAGAGGATCGATTCGAGAGCATCAGATGCAGAGGCGGTATTCTCATCCGAGCAGAGCATCAAGGTTCCAGAACCCGCGAACCCAGCGATAGTCTTGTCACGATGTGACAGCACAGGTGAAGTGCATCCAGGCCAACTCGTCGACTTCACCAGCAAACCCATTCCCATCGCACCGGAGCCTATTGTGATTCCTGCTCCTCGACAAAGAAGTCCTGCAAGCGAGTTCGAGCTTCGCTTGAGTAGCGACGCATACCACGACTACCTCGCCACGTCTCAACGACGGAAATCCTTCCCTGCCGGCGAATGGGCAGCAAGACGTGTCCGTGACGAGTTCCAGATGCTGCATAAGCTTGAGAAGGTCGAGACCAAAGCCGAGGATCCCTTTAAGAGGTTCAGAGAGTCTGCAAGGAAGAGGATATGCACCGTGGAACGAAAGACCAAGGCATCGACAACCACCCCTTCCACCACCATTGCACCAACACCAATCATGGATGATGCATCAAGTGTGCCATGCGAGCTCCGCCGCACACCAAGCGATCCAAGCACCGAGGCCTTCCTCACCCACGTCCGCGCCAGTCTCGAAGCGAGGAAGCAAGAGAACAAGACGGGAGAACGCTGGCGTTCCTACCCCGTGTTTGCCGACGAAGGCGAAAAGGGATTCCTTGATGACGCACCGCTATGACGGTGAACTTATTGTATAACATTATTATGAGAGATTATGAGCAGCGGCTAGCCGTTTGGGACACGACTTTGCATATCGATATTGGCGTTTTGAGGGTGGGAATACCCGTGGTATATCCACATTTTTTAGCGTGCATTTATACCCAGGGGTCAGTTGGTTGGCTGGCCTCATGATGAATCGATTGATACGATTATTACTACAATATGACTTGCTGCTTCCTTGTTCTCAACGCTTCTTTGTCTTTCTAGTTCATGCCTCAACATTCTAGTTTACATGGCACCCACGGGTATACTTCATGGTTGCCACATCGATGCTGCCAAGAACATAGCACTGCACTATGGTGTTTCCAGATGATCCGTCATGAGGATGGATGTGACGGCGGTGACGAGCGAGAAAAAGAATGGATAGAGCGTTACGCAAAAGGCGGTAGAGAAGATTGATCACAGCATGGCCGATTAGTGTAGCATGTAGCAACTCGATGTGCTTGCGTGCCGAAGATGGAAAGAAAAGGAGAGAACATGGAAGATGCAGAACCATATTGGACGATAGAGCTCGAACATGGTGGAAGCAGAATATCCAGAAGGCCAGTATATACACCTCCCACGACACGCATATCCGCGAGGACGGCTTGTACATGCACTCTCACCTACTCTTCCACCGCACCCCTCCCACCCACTTGACCCATCCTTCCACACTCTCCCTCTTCTCCACATCCTCCTCCACACCACCCCTCTGTATCAACTCGACGGTATAAAAGCTCTTAGCCAGCTCCTCATTCCCAGCCAGCCTATGCACAAAACTGTGACAAGCCCTACACAGCCACGCCACGCTATTCAGCTTATCTTCTGTATGCCACCCCCGCTTCCTCACGCGCGCATGTGCCGCTTTGGGAATAAGATGGTGGTATGTCAGCGGCACCCAGTCTCTGCTGCACAGCTCACATGCCATGGCACGCGTGCTGCTCCATATGGGCGGTGGCGCGGTGACGGCGGAGATGTACGTTGAGAGGAGAGGTGTGAGCAGGTTGTGTTGGTCGATGGTGTCGGAGGTAGGTGGGAGTAGGCCGTAGCTTTCTAGGCTGTCGATTGCGGTGGGTGGGATGCGTTGGAGGAGGGTTGTGTATGTTGTGGCTGAGAGGGGGGTTGTATAGAGGTCTTGGAGGTTGGACGAGTCTTTGAAGATGGAGTACGTGAGCGTGCGCAGTTCGTGAGGTAGGGATGGGAAGATTATGGTGCTCAGATACTGGGTTGCCTGTCAGTGAGGCTCTGGATGCGTTCGTGCGTGGTGACGGCATACTTCGATGAATTCACCCAGGTCTTCGGCATCCGTGCCTTCATCGCTTCCACCAATGTTTGTCGCTGCAGATTCCTGCTTCACGACTTCACTCGTCCCGCTCTTTGATCCCTTCTTCGCATGTCGTTTCTTCTTCGGCTTCGGTTTCTCGATGGGCGCAGCTAGAGCTTTGATGATGGGCTCGCTCATGCAGTCGCGGAAGGTCTCGTAGTTGGATTGCTCCTCAGCCGGGATTGGTTCAGCCATGTTCAATAGAGTCGCAATGCGATGCGCAATTAGACGAAAGGCTCTGGAAGTATATGCTCATCACTGAAAACACCAGTGGCGCCATGGCGGCGTTCATATATGGTGGAGCGAGTGATGACGGAGTCGTGAACTTTCGCGTTCGCGAGGCGAGGCACTAAACTGGCGGGGAGCAAAAGGGCGTCTTGGGGGCTCATGGCGCCCATACGAACTCGTATCTGCCGTCGAAGCTTCGAGCTGCCATGCCTTATGAAGGTCGCTTGACGATGAGATGCCGTGGTTCGCTGTAGGCAGTGCGTTAGTTTGTAGTCCATAGTACATCAGACATGAGGCAGCAAGAAGCAGTTTCTGGTTCGTGAACTCTGGTCATATTCGTCTATTCTTCGGAGCATGCGGTATGTCGCATGGTGGCCGCCATGTCGTCTTCTGACTGCTTTCATCATTCCATCATGAGCATTGATCAGCTGCTCGAAGCAAGATAACCACTCGCGGAGCATGCAACCCGCCAGGACGCAGCCACATGCGCTCGGACATGTACACTGGCGGTCTGGCGCTGTAGAGATGGCTTGCGACATCACCAAAGCCCCGTGTCTAACAACAAGTGTCAGACTTAGGCCTTCTTCTTGCCGCCCTTTGCAAGGCGTTCGGCCTTGCCCTTGGCCTGCTCTCGCCGCCTGTTCTCACGGTCCATGAGCTCCTTCTTCTCCTTCTCCAGCTCAGCACGCTCTTCTGCCTCGGCCTTCTTCCGCGCAGCCTCAGCGTCCCTGCGCTCGCGAACCAGCCTCAAGCGCTCCAAATCGGCTCGTGCCTGCTCAGTCTTGCCCTCGGCGTGTAGTTTGTCGTATCGATCCTTGTTGGCCTGCGCCTGGAGAGCCTCGCGCTCACGGCGAGAGAGCTGCGACAGGTCCTGTTGCTTTCCCTTTGCCTTGGCGGCGGGTTCAGCCTCGGGATCGACCGGTGCCTTTGCGGCTTGTGTACGGGCTTTCGCAGTATGGTTTGGGTTCGCAGGCATATCGTCGTCTTCGTCTTCCGAGGAGTCGGTGGGCATATCGCCTGCCTCGGGGGCCTTCTGTGACTTCTTCGCAATCGCGGCCGCCTTGCGCTTCTTTGCGAGCTCACGGCGCTGCTCACGCGTCAACTCTTCTTGTGCGGGCTTGCCATCCTCGTCGTCGGACTCTTCCTCGTCGGATTCTTCTTCTTCAGAGGACTCTTCGTCGACTTTGTCGGGTTGCTCCTGCAGTATTGCGTTAGATGATGATTGTATGCTTTGGTTACCGCAGGCACTCACACCCCACATGCCAACGACTTCGCCATCTGCATTCAGCGGTTGTAGGTCGCGCGAGAATTTCTTGCCGCCTCCGCGCTTGACCTTGTTGAATTTGCCGCCGCGGCCACGTCCTGCTGAAGACATGTTGTGTGTTTGGGTTGTTGTGTGCAAGTTGAGTTCACAAGGGCGAGCGAGTGATGTAGTCGAGGAAGTATGAGTCTGTTCAACCACGGCTCGTTAGCCTCCACCCCACGTTATGCATGCAGAGAGCCTCTTTGTTCACCTTTTGTAGCCAATAATTCACTCGGATTGTCTTCTTCCAAAAGAGTCACTCCCACAGGCCCACGACAAAACCCCGCGCCCTCGCCCAAATTCCCTTGCCCCACCATCCTCGTCACACCCAACGCGCCATTCTTGATTCGCTCAGGTGACCCATGCTCTCGTGCTAACTCCTTTCACCCAAGCGCCCCTTAGTCATCTGAAATCTTCGCAGCCATCAAAATCAACGCGTCGCGCGATCCTCTTCTGCTCATTAAAACTGAACACCCCATTATTCACTCTGTGTCTTCCACCTCAATGAAGATTTGGAGGGGAAAATGGAGGTTAGAATGATCATGCGTTCGCTTACCCCCTTCTCTTCTGCGCTCTGCGCTGGTGGAGCGAAGGTAAATATTTTGGACGGTACATATTTTTGCTTGCATGTGATGCTGCGCTTGGGACGGAAGCGTGTAACGGGCTTGTTATCGGCTCTCCGCGTGTGCTGAAGCTGTAATGGAAAACTAGCAGCGTTGCTACTCGACCTTCGGCGTGAAACGTTTCCTGATGATGGTTTCGCGAAGCGCGCCCAGACAAGCTATCTAGATCGTTACACCATCTCCTATCGATTCTTAAGGCATCTTTACCTCCTATCGGCATGTTGTCTGCGTCATGCTCAAAGCTCTGCGACGGTTCTCGAGTTTCTCAAGTACGATGGAAAGCTGGCCGATGACTCCGAAGGCTGTCGCTTCAACTTCACATCTACCCCATTCCCATGGATGGAAGGCTTGAGCGACGCTTCTTTGGCTCGTGATCAGTTTTGTAATGCAAACAAACGGTGGTTGTCTCTTTAATTGGCGCAAATACCCGAATGTTCAAGGCAGAAACCCTTCCTGCACACGGACTGCCGACTCGCTCTCTATCAATCAGTCTTTTCTGGCAGTTTCGGTGCCTTCTCAAAACATGTCTCTTGACTCCAGCTACTTATTTGCTGCTCCTTTCCTCAGCTTCGTACTAACACATTTATTTGGCCAGCTCCTCTCTATTACTCCGCCAACTACGATCTCCGACCTTTGATAAGATCAACAACGATGGGACGCTGGCTCTGAACGCCCGGTAGTCATACTCAATAGCAGAGTCTGCGCCGGGTTGCAGCGATCGGCTACGGAGCTATCCAGACTCGAAAAACGCTCCAAGACCCACGATAGCTTCGGCAAATCCACGGCCAAGCAGGCTGCATCTCGCCTCTTCAGAATCGACGTCTTCCTTCGCCTTATCAAGACCATCCCCCAATCCTGTCGCGCTTAGGATATGTAAACCAGAACTGGCAAAAATTCAGTACTTGGCTTGTTGGCCAAAAGATCAAGGTAATACCGTACTGAGTTCTGCGACTGCCAGCGTCTTGGACACCCAAAGAAACAGGTGAGCTCTATCAAGAAAGAATCTCGGCCGCACTGGTATTGCTGTCGAGTTCTGCAACTTGTCAACAGATACAGGAGGGCTGAGGGCTCAGGCGCAACATCACAAAGCACAAAAGCAGCAAGCTTAGCCTGACCATATCCATTTTACCCTACCGACGATGGGTGAGGTAAGCTACCGTGTGTCCTAAAGACCTGCTAGGACCATAAAAGTTGGGTATCGCAAAAGAAGATTGAAGAGAATACCCAGATCACTACCTTTTGATGCACCGTGGAAGAATTCACGCCATCGCCGCAACTAACTCATTTGTGTTTCCAAACAGTCTGACCGCCATGGCATCGCACCATCCTATCCAGCGAGACCCACTAGAGCGAACCTCTTTCGTGATCTAGATGTACCACATGACATCCTTGAGTCCGCGAGCGTTCTGCATCTCCATCAGAGGAGCAATCTCAAAGTTCTGCTTGGACGAGCCAGTTGAGGACTGCTGGTCGACCTTAGACTCCTTCTTGCCGGAGGAGACCGGGTTGTCGTTGAGATGCGCGCGGGAGCGGTCGGCGGCCAGATGGGCATAGTAGATAGCAGGATGAAGAGAAACTGGAGTAGTGGAGCGAACGTATTGGTACGAGTGCTCGAAGATGAACTGCTGGAGCTCGGCAGACAGCCACTCACCCTCGTTGAGGATGCACTGGTAGTGGATGGGGCGAGCTGTACCTTTGATGGCGACGTGGGAGCAAAGGTAGAAGTCGAACTCGAAGGGATGAGTGCAGCCAGACTCTACCAAAGTACCAGGAAGTGGATTGCCATTTCTATCGCCCTTCTCAGGGAAGAAGCGGATGTGGTGGCGCTTGCCGGCGATGACAACAGTGAACTTTGGGATCTCCTTGCAGCCCAGCTTCTTGAAGCATTCCTTCATGTCGTGGACTTCCTCTTCGAGAATGGCTGCGTATTGTCCCTGGGAAGAAATTAGTAAACGAGTGTTTGCTATGGACATATGCGACGTACCTCGGACACACCATCGCGGATGTAAAGCACACGTTGAGGAGCTTTGCCCTGACCGATCTTCTGCATCCAGTTCTTGGCCATGAAACCAAAGTGCTGCTCGATGTTGGACGTGGTCACCATCTCAACACGGTTTCCGTTGGTCTGGACCTCAGCCCAGTATCGAGCAAAGTGAACATCGGCGGAGACCGTGATGGCGGCAAACGATGCAGCCTCACCCGAACCGGCTCCAGGAGCAGGATGAGAGACGTCAGCGCCAACGACTACATGGTTCATGATGTCAGTACTTGTTTCACACGCAGCTGGTACAGGGATACTACTTACCCATTGTCGGGATCGATGCGGACTTCGGGGCGATCTTAGGGATGAGCTGAGATTTCGCAACGCTCGTCGCACCTCCCAGTTTGGCGTTGACCTTCATGCAGACATTGGAGATGTACTGCGGTGAAGCTGACATGACGTGCTTCGCCTGGAGAACCTGCGAAGCCACACCAAAGCGGATATCGCAAGACTTCTTGATGCGCCGGTATACATCGACGTTGCGGTCGTTGACGACGAACAAGAGCAGATTGGGCGGCATCGCGTACTTGTTACCGGTCTGGATCCAAACCTTCTGAATCATCTCACCGCCGTCAGCAAGGTTGCCGGGACCCATCCACGGCTTCTTGCCATGTTGAGGATGAGAGGCAACGAGACCGCCGTGGGCTTCGTAGATCTGTACAAACTTCTGGACGAAGGCCTCGATAGCTGGGGGAGGAGGGCTGCCACGGCCTTGGACGCAGCACACACCCCATGCCTTGATTGGGCGCTCCTTGTTGTTCATGATGAACTTGCGCTGTGAAGGTTGTCAGTAAACTGTCTTGCTTGAGTAGTACGGTCTGCAGAACTTACTCCATCGAGCCTCCATCGACCTGCGATCATGTCTGCAGGCTTGATGGTAGCCTCCTTGGATCCGGGAGCGAAGTGGACGTTAGGTGAAGGAAGAATACGAGCCTGCACCTTGGCGGCATCTGGGTTAACCTTCAACCCATAATGGCGGAGATAGGGATCAGTTCCCCAATTGAGAAGTCGAACACCTTGCTGAACAGCAGCCCAGCGCTCTTTGGGAAGGGTGACGGCGAACCTGATCATCTGCGACGTCTGGGTGTCGCTCAATTTGGTGGTGTATCGCTGGTTTCCGTCGATCTTCAAGACATCGATAGGCATGTAGACAGGCTCCTTGCGGATCTTCTTCGTCATCTTGACCTGGTATGGAGTCAGTACATATCTTTTCCAGTTCGTCCAGGAACATCACTAACCACAGGAACTCCAGCCATACAAGTGACATTGTACTTCTTCTTGAAGTACTGAGCCACGGAAATCTTCTTAGAGCGGTCATCTGGATCGGGGAAGGTGGCTGTAGAAGCATCCAAATTGACGAACTCATCGATGGTCCTGAAATTCGAAGTTAGCACGGGTCTTCCATGTATTGCCAAGCGGAGCTCTTACCATTGTGTAGGTTCCTTTGTGTGTGTAGTGGATACTCCAACTTTCTTGAACTTGCGGAGGTCCTTCTTGAGCATCGAACCTTTCCAGTCGCGGAGAGCGGTCTTGTACATGGCCGCGAACTGAGGTGGGGTGCAGTTGAAGACCTGTCCGATGGCGCGGGTGAGCTCTTGAGCACGCCAGAAGGTACCATTGGCGACGTCGACGTTGACAGACAAGGACTTGTTGAACTTGTCATCCAAGACGGGACGGAGAGAGGCGAATACACCCTTGAAAGCCTCAACACCACCGCCAAGGTCGAAGCGAACCTCTCCGCGCTGGAAGAAAGACTTCTTGATCTGGGTATATTGTTGAGAAGGCCACTCGCGCATGACGTGATCGAGGAAGTTGATAGTGTCGATGCATTCGGAAGACCAAGAAGCTTGACCGTTGAGGAACGCGTTCAGTCCAATGAAGTCAACTTGGCGTGTCCAGCGGACGTGGATGGTATGCTTGTTGCCACGCGCACCTGGCTTGGTGGGACGGCCTTCCTCTTCGTCGAGATCGACAGTGATGCGGGTATCGTCACGAGGCAGACGCTTGCCGGACCATGCCAACTTGTTCGTGTCCCAGACCCAGAGGTTGTTGGGCTCACCAAGCTCGGACTTGACACCACGGGAGTTCCAGATCTTCCTCAGCAGGACGCGCTTGGTATAGTCGAGAGCGTCTCCGCTGTAGTTGAGCTTGACAAAGTTAGCACCAAGTCAAGATCAAGGGAGGAGAATACTTGCATCGTACTGGTGGACCACTGTGTTGGGAGCCTTCATGACGTTGAAGGTGTTGAGCATGACATTGGCAGCCTTACCGAACTGGTTGAAGTTCTTGGGGCGCTGAGGAAGGGAACCCGGGATGGTGATCTTGTGATCGTTAGCAAAAATAAGGTTGTCGTGCCTCGAGGTGTAAAGGGAAGTATCCTGATAGAAGCGACGGGGAGGGTCATCTTGGCCAAACATGATGAAGATGGGATATGTGATAGGGGTTTTTGAGACAAGCGAATGACTGAATCCAAATGATGTTTTGGAAAGATAAGAATTTGGGCAGGGATAGGAGAACAAGCGGCAAGGGTTAAAGTCTCTTATGCTCACAGCTCGGGTTGCGCGACCATACCGGTGCTGGTGCTTACGATGCGAGCCCGAAGCTGTTTGCATATTCGACAGTGTGGAGATGAGAGATGTGTTTGTTCGGGGGACGGATGCTTGCATGCGCGATGCACATGCAGGCTAACACATAGGAACGTTTGTACTTACGCCGCGAGCCTGGTACCAACCGGCCATACCAAGGAAATCGGAGATGTTCTTGAGGTCTCGGGGGTCGGAGTAATCAACGGGAACGCGAACATTGGGATCGCGGTTACCGTCAAGACGGGGAATGGACTTTGGGGCGGAACGCTGAGTAGGATCGCGAGACTGAGAAGACGAGCCATTGGACGAGCCGTTGGACTGCTTCTCGGCCTGCATGCGCTTCTTCGCTGGACCTGCCATTGCGGACTACGGACTGCAGAAGCCATGTTAGCGATGTTCGTGAATGAAGAGGCGTTTGCCAGCTGTGCCGAACGCAACTTGAGGCTAGCACGATGACGGAGACACATACCTTGATCTCAAATCGGAGTCGCGTGAGGGACTTGCGTTGAGGGCGTGAGCGTTTGAACCGGATCGCAGATTGGGTCTGAAGCAAGTCAGTAAAGTTCAAAAGTAGATGCTGAGCACCTATGTGCTCGGAAGATGATTGCGAAACAAAAGAGGCGTAGGGCAGTGTATGGGAGAGGATGGCATACAGAAATTGCGGTGTCGCTGACGATGGAGTAGAGAGGATGGGAAACAAAAGGTGAGGTGGGCAATGTTATGGAGAGCTTCAAAGTGATGCCAAGGCGGGGTCATGAGATAGCGTCAAAACAAAATGAGCAAGAGCGATGGGATTGCTGTGGTGACCGCGCTGACAAGTGCGGTGACCGCGCGGCAGGTACCAGGAACTCAACGTGATGTAGAATCCGCAACAGCACTGCGGTAGTTCGGTGCCAGTGGCGACGATGACCATGACGGAGAGAAACAAGGAAGGATATTTGGCTAGGAACTTACTCGAGGATGAAGAAAGCGGAAGACTGCCTGCAGTGGTGTTGACTGAACTGCCTGCAGCGAGGATCTTGAGACCGGCTCTTGTTGTTGGAGAAGGTATGCTTGGTGCTGGTAGGGTAAAAGAGGCTTGTAGAGGATGAAGGCTTGTTCCCTTGGGAAGGTTGTCAAGATAGCAAGGGAAGATGTGGTGGTTGTCGTTGTAGTGTGAGGTAGAGAAGAGGGTTGAGGCTGTGGATGGGCAGGTTTATATGGACGGGCACACTACGCTGTACACTAGCCCGTGATGCTCGGAGGACAGATCGGAGTTGTATACAGGTGAGAGATGAGGTTTCAGTGGGGCTGGTGCCTGTAGACGAAGTGAGAGTCGTGGGATTGTGACCCTGTTGACGTGGCGCCGGGCATGCGATGACCGCCTTTTGGGGCCTGGTGAGAGACCATCCAAGAGTTGTAAAAGCCAAGCCGGTGGTGGGATTGCCAGAAGGGGTTGCGAAGCTTGTGCCCGGTGATACAGGAAATCTAGCGGAAGCCAGCGGAGAGAGGAGCAAGTGCCATGTCGATCTCCGCGAAACCTGGAATGAGAATCTGGAGAGAAATTCCCACGACATGTGTGCCACTCAGTATATGCGAGAAAAACGATAACCCCAAAGGAAATCCCAGATGTTGAGATACTGAGGTATAAAGAAAGCAGTTCGAAGCAGACTTCCACAGTAGCGGCCAGAGCACACTGACCAACGTCACCATCGTGTATAGCTTCTACTTGCAAACAGCGGGCCCTTTCGTCTACCGGGAAGATGACTGATGACCAACGGAGAACACACACAATGGAGCTCTACCATCAAGAGCGTATAAGAGAAAGACCAACAACAACGACTCTTTTCAACACCGACACCAAGACGGATACATACTGGCCGGATATGCGCAATGAGCAATCTCTGCAGATTAATACATGGTATATGACGCCAGCTTACCTGCCCAAGTACCCTTGCGACCCATTTCGCATCCAACTCTTGACAGTAATTCCAGCACGGATAGGAGAGCATCGATCCAGGGACAGGCCTGATTTAGGGAAAGTTTTTGGGTGTACAGACTGCAGTTCCGTTGACCATCACCCAGATCCTCCCCACTGGGCATATCATTCTATTCCAAGCTCTTGTACACGACGACCCCAGTCGGAACTTCGCATCTGGTAAACTTCAAAGACTGCACTACGCATCGATGCCATCAATAGGCGACGAAGCAAGAGATTATACCGAAAGTCAAGGCACGGCACTCGGACATGCGGTGCGCACGAGTATGTGCATGTGCGACGTGTGGGAGAAGGAAGGAAGCCTGAATGAATGGTGGAAGGCGCGACGTTGTTACTTCGGCCGCTACCGGTAGCATGATGCCGAGCGGGGCAGTGAGCCATACGCAACGTTACGCCCAAGCGGACCTGGATAGGTAACATGGTACTGTGGAAGCTAGGAAAACAACCGTCACCAGTACATACATAGTATAGGTCGCAGTAAACTCTTCAACATTAGCAATTCTCTTTCGATATCAAGTTCAAACACTATCAGCACTCCCAAAGCACATCACAGCAAAGAGCAACACGATAGATAAACCCCATCCAATTCCTCAAGGATATCTAAGAAAACAGACTACAAGTCCTCAACTAAGATTTTGATTGAAAAAGAGACCACCAGAAGGCGCAATCAAACCCAACGCCTCGCTCACACACAGAGAGGCCGAGACCAGCAAAAAAGCCCCCACCAGACCCCAATTAACAATATCTCAGACTGACCACCCCTTCCCTACACGTCTCAATGTTCCATGGAATTCAGTCATGAAAAGCTTGCCCCATTGAGTAGAGAATAACAAACGCCAGCCCATGCAATGCTTTGATCTACGCGGGACCAATTTTTCTTTCGTGTGTAGATGATCCGGCTCTCTTTCTCCAATGTTCACACAAGACTATGTCCGAGGCGCATATTCCAGGAGTTTAAGAATGTTCAGCAATTCGTACAGCCCATTCTATTGGCCCCAACCGTTTGCGCCGGCCATCGCCGGGTGCATGGGCATGTGTCCGCCATTGCCATACTTCTCCTGTATGCTCTGTAGCTGTTGTGCTGTTGTCGGTGTAGTGCCCCAGCGCTGCGGCTGTGGCGGTCCCTGGCCTGGGGGAACTGGGATAGCAGCAACGTCACGCAACAGGGCCACCAAGCCATCGGCCTTGAAGCGCGTCTCCTTGTATGTGTGCGCAGGAGGAATGATGCCGAGGAGGAAGTTGACTCCACGAGGCAGGGGTGGCGGGCCTGGAGCCTGACCGACGGGGGTGGCACCGGTCGTGGCTAGGTTGCGACGTGCAGCATCGAGACGGCGACCTGCTGCGCCCTTGAGAGGTGACTCGCCGCGAGCAAGCTTGCGAGGCTGAGCCATCTCGTCCGAATCGTCTAGAGGGCGCTTCGGTGAGTTGGTCACAGGGGCAAGGTTTCCGAGATGTGGGGAGTTTGCAATGCCGGGAGATTGAAGGCGCTGCTGCTCGGCTACGATCTGTGGTGGTATCGCAGGCATCGGCTGTTGTGGTTGCTGCTGCTGCTGCTGCTGCTGTTGTTCCTCAATAGAGGGCATGACCGATGGCATGACTGGCTTCATTTGCGTGCGAGGCGAGATTATGTGACGAACGGAGATAGGATCGAAGGTCGGGCCTGCGAAGCGCTGCGAGAAGCGGTGCAGGTGAGGATCCTCGGGAAAGAGAGTCGCCATGCGCTGTTCGAGTTTGGTAATCTGAGCCAGCTCGCCGAACTGGGCTTCGTAGTCGTGGAAGAAGGCGAAAAGCGACTTGGCCCTATGGACGGTCTCGGGCTTAGCCGTGAGCTTGCCAACAACTGTCTCAAAGACGGCACGAGCATCTGCGTATGTTAGCTTTGGTTCTACAGCACGAATTCATTAACTTACTAGTCGAGTCATTGAGCTTGATGAGGTGCTTGATGTACTCCAATGCGAACTGCTCGTCCTCTGGGAATAGTTTCATGCCCCGCTCAAAGATCTTCTGTGCAGCCGGTTCCTGATAACAATGGTGCTCGATGAGCGCACTGGCAACATAGGCTTCACTGAGCAGCTTGCCCTTCTTGCGAGCCTCTGTAAAAATACCACGGAAGCCACCAATCTCGCCTCTAGGATCTCCCTTGCCCTGGACACGGCGTATAGCCCGCATCAAAGCTATCCATGCGTACGTGAGCGTCTTCTTAAGGTTTTGTGTTTGCGCATTGTACCCAGCAGACATGGCCTGGAGTTGAAGGTTGAAGGCGTCCTCCTTTTCTTTTAAGCGTCGCTGCTGCACGACCTCATCCTCGTCGTCAGCGTCTTCGTTTTGTTGTGCGATTGCGCGAGCGGCTTCGTCGGCAGCCTTCTGTGCCTCGAACTGCTCTTTCGCGCGCGAGATGGAATGCTCCTCTCGCTTCTTGACTTGCGCTGTCAAATCATAGATGGTGTCCAAAAGCCTTTGGTATGGCTCTCGTACCGCCTTTCCCTTGGCTACAATGCCTGCCTGACCGTCTTCGAAGTCGGTGCTTTGCTCGACCTGATTGGCCTTCTTGAAGGCCAGGAGACAGCTCTCGGGGTTTGCGTCAATGCCGTCGTTGAGGAACTTGTCGCCTTCAGCCTGCAGGCTGTTCTCGTAGCACCACTCGGCTGCTTCGTACCAGAGCTCCGGCCAGAAGCGGAGGGCCATGAGGGCATTCTTGTACAGATGAAGAACACGCTTGTTGTACAGCTCCCGGTTGTCGGTCATGCATTCGACAGGGTCACTCTTCTCCCACTGGATCCAGTTCTTCCATAGCTTTACTTGATTCATGTACTCTTCGTAACCGTCGAAACCGGCAGCGGGTGGAAGCTTAGGCAAGGTGGTTCGGTTGACGCCCCTCGTGATGTTGTTGTCTAGGACGTTGATGGCGCTGCGTGCAGTCATGTAGGAAGGCGACGTCTCTTGAAGTTGTTTGCGACCCTGCCACTTGTGTTAGTATCGTGGATGCACCATGCGGAGCGTGAGACGACTCACCGAAACTTTGTTCACGCTCATTTCAAACTTGTCGTATTCTCGCCAAATCTCCAGGGTGGCGTTGTGTGGTACTGAGACGGCGCGCTGGTACACCTTCCGCAGAGTATCCATCTTCTGCATGTCCTGCCAGCTGCTGCCACCAAGGACACCTGGGCCAGTCTTCAGCATCTCGATGTAGTCAAGCCAAAGCTTGCCAGCATGGACATCGAAACCGACAGAGGTGAGCACGAACTCGTAAGCCTGCGTGACGGTCTGACGATTGTGGCCATTTTGGTCAGTGGTGAGGTTGAAGCGCCGGCGGATGAAGTCGATGTAAGCAGAGTAGATGCCGAGATATTGGGCTGAGGGAATGGAGCGGCCAAAGAGCTGCTCAACCCTTGGCAGTTCGTCAAGCTCAGTCTCAAAGGCAATGTACTCGAGCCATTGCTCGCCCTAGACAAGTTAGCACGTCACATGAGATAACAACGGTCCTGCTTACTGCTGAAGGGAAAACCTTGAGGAAGCGCTCAAAGACGGCGCGTGCATCGTCGTGCTTGTGTCGCCTACGGTGCTCGTCGATTAGACTCAACCACGCTTCGATGTCACCACGCGGATCTTCAGCAATGCGATCTTCAAGAATACCCACTCGGTCCTGAGGAAGACGAGCCTTTGGCAGAGAAGCAGACATGTGAGCTGGAGTAGGTGGAGCCACTGAGGGGCGTGCTGAAGCAACAGTCATGACGTCTGGAGCACCTGGCTTAGTAGCGTCTGCAACAGGCGTACTGCCGTTAGGAAGAGAAGCAATAGAGGGAGCAGGCTCATTGACAGCGACAGAAGCAGAGATGGAAGCGGGAGCCTGATCTTGTGCACTATGTAACTGTACATCTGGGTTGGGAATGGTATTTTTTGGAGAGTTTGTAAAAGATGGCTGGGGAGTCTCTGAAGCTCCAGCAGCATTCAGCGTAGCATTGGCCTCTTCTGGCTGCACAGCGGGCTCCTCTTCCTCGTCCTCGCTCTCGTCGACAAAACCACCCACAGTTCGCGGTCGCTTGGACGGCGGCGCTGCGGAGTCTTCTGCAGACGTCTGCGTGGGCTGGGGCTGCTGCAGCCCATTCTCGCCCTCGGTTCCGGCGGGGCGTGGTGAGTTTGCGCCAGACTCGGGCTGCATCGATGCCGACTGGTACGAGTGCGGCGAGTATGTGGCGGCCGGGTCGTACTCGTCCTGTCCGGAGGGGGCGTCGTTCATGGTGTAGCCGGCCGAAGGGTCGTATTCGTCCTTTTGCGCTTCGAGGAAGGCGAGCTCAGCGTCGTCCGCCATGGCTGTGCGTGGGCGGGAGGGTGAGAGCTGTGGTGAGAGCTGTCAGAAGCGGGCGGTGTATTACAATATGCGCAGGCGTGGTCGTGTCGTGTCGTAAATAATGCGTCTCTTTGTCGCGTGGTCAGTGTCTAGAAGGAGCGTCGAAAGGCGCGCGCGAGAGAGAAAGCGGAAGGCGTGGGCAAGGCCTTGACGGGTACTCTCGGCAGGTACAAAAGGCGCGCAGATGGCTTCCAAGATGCGCGCGGGTCGTTGAGATGATGCGCCGTTCACCGTCGTTGGGTTGGGCGGGCGCGTTGTCCAGAGATGATAAAGGTTGCGAGTCGGCGCTGCGGGCTTACTCTCGGCGGCCGCCTGTCAGCCTCGTCCTTGGCACTGGCGCTCAAACGGCGATGTCATAGCCAGGTACCGAACACATAGCCAAACATTCACTGCACCTCTGGACGATTCACGCGCCCCTCCCCACCATGGAAGTTTGGGACTCGCGGTGACACAAACATCCCAGACACGTACTCGAATTTCCCAGTTTCCAGCACAGCATTGCGCCTGCCTACTCTCTGGAGCCCATCCAGCATGAACCCACACATCTCGCTCCCAAGGCCAACAGGCGGGCCCTCAAACTTCGGATCCACGCCATCGTCACGGCGCAGTGAGGTCAAGATGCCGCGCTTCTTCAAGCGCATGTTCAAGTTCCCCCAGATGGACTTTGAGATGGCCATATGGGAGATTATGAGCCTGATCATAGCACCCAAGAAGGTGTTTAGGCAAATCTACTATCATGCATGCATTCCCAGCCTCTGCTGCGTGTTGCGCGCTCAACTAACAATGTGCAGAAACAAACCACCAAGACATACCACCGCCCCGACCCGTCCTTCACGTACCTGCTGTCCTTCTTCCTCACCCTCACGTCACTTGCGTGGGGCTTCGCATACGCCGATGGCTTTACACAGACCCTGCACATAACCATGGTTTTCATATTTGGACACTTCTTGGTGCTATCGCTGTTGATCGCGACGCTCTTCTTCTTCCTAGTCGGCCGCTTACTGGGTCCCGACAACACATTGCTGCCTGGGCGACGGAGAGGACTGTACAACCTGGGCGAAGACTCGGGCAAGGAAGAGCTGGAGTTTGGCTACTGCTGGGATGTCGCCATTAGAGCATTTGTGCCAGTCTGGGTCTTTCTCTACGTTGTGCAGTTCCTGTGCATGCCATTGATAGGCACCCACCATTGGTAAGACTTGACATGCCATCAGCTGGAACACGTGCTGACAATTCCAGGTTCTCACTCCTGCTCTCGAACACACTCTACCTCCTTGCGCTAAATTACTACTTCATCATAACGTTCTTGGGCTACAAGGAATTGCCCTTCCTACACCACACCGAGCTCCTTCTCGTTCCCGTGGCTGTCATGGCGATACTCTGGTTTGCGTCGCTTTTCGGCTTCAACATGGCGACACACTTTGCGCCGGTGCTATGGACCGGCGCCAAGTTGCGGAAGCACATCTGATACTATGCGCAGGGCATGTTCATTGCACATGAAGCACTTCTGGAATTAGGCATTGTCCCATCCTAGAATGCAAACGATTTAGCGACACAGCGACCATCATAGATACATAGCGAGCGCGTGCTCAATAACACCTAATGTCGTAACAATCGGCGTATCGATATATACATTCGTTCATATACATATATACACGATGGATGGTAGCCATCAACCCTCAAACAGTCTACGCTAGTGTACACACGGAGCTGCACTATCTTACAAGTTCCTCTTCTCAAACTTCTCCTCGTAACACTGGATGCGATCACCAACCTTGAAGTCTTCCCATCCTTCAAATCCGATACCACACTCGGTATCCTTGCGCATCTGCTCCACATCCTTCTTCTGGTTCTTGAGCGACTCAATCACACCTAAACGGATACGTTAACATATGTTCCATCTCCAAACTACAACCTGTAAAGACTTACCATCGTAAACAACGTTCTCGCCACGGAGTACCCTGGCCTTGGTACCCCTATCAACAACACCATTGCGGACCTTGCTTCCCGCAACCTTCATCTTCTTCTTGCCGCCCAGACTAATCTCAAAGACTGCTGCGACTTCCACTTCACCCGTGACCTTTTGGATGACCTTTAGCGGGAGCTTCTCTGACAGCAAGTCTTTGACGTTTTCAACGACGCGGTAAATAATGTTGCTGTCAAGGATCCGAACACCCTTTTCTTCCGCTAGTTTGGCTACATGGTTAGGGATCGTGGTGTTGAAGTTGATAATGTGTCCCTTTGCGTCGGAGGCGTGCGAAATGTCGAATTCAGAGGGCGCGCCGACACCGTGGCGGAGGATACGCGTCGACACTTCTGCATTGCCGAGTGCAGAGACGGAGTCCATGACTGCCTCCACAGAGCCAGACACGTCACCCTTGATGATGAAGGAAACAACTTCGGGCCCAGCCTCTTTCTTCTCGGCGACTACAGCTTCTTCGCCGTTCTTGATAGCTTCGGCAGCGGCTTCTTCAGCCTCGCGACGTTCGGCCTCTGCGCGGCGAGCTTCGTTGATGGCTTCCATGTCACGCGCCATCTGCTCTCTATCGACCTTCTCGCTGCGGAGCTCAGTCACCGAGGTAGCGTGCTGTTCATCCTCTGCCTGAAGCACCTCGTCGCCAGCGATGGGCTGATCGCGCCAGCCGTCGATTTCGACAGCCATGCCAGGTCCCACTTCCTTGACCACGGCACCAGCCTCGTTGCGCAAGGTGCGTACGCGCGTCCAGGTAGTTCCTGCAACAAGTGCTGTACCCTGGCGGAGAGTACCGCTGCGAACGAGGACGGTGGCCACACGTCCGGATTTCTTAGTGGTACCCTCGAGAACCCATCCCTCGACCGCGGCTGTAGGATCGGCGCGGTGGTCCAGCATCTCTGACAACGTTGAGATGGCTTCTTCCAGGTCCGGAATACCTTGTCCAGTCTTTCCACTAACGCAGACGGCTTGGATGTCACCCCCAAAGTCCTCAATCTCAATACCATGACGACCGAGATCAAGCTTGACAGCATCAGGGTCGGCTTGCGCCTTGTCAATTTTGTTGATGGCGACAATCATAGGCACATTCGCCGCTTGTGCGTGCTTGATGGCCTCGACTGTCTGGGGCATGACAGAATCATCCGCAGCAACGACCAGCACCACTATGTCAGTCACGTTGGCTCCACGAGCGCGCATCGTTTCAAACGCAGAGTGGCCGGGTGTGTCGAGGAACGTTATCTTCTTTCCGTTTGCCAGAGGTACACTGAACGCGCCAATGTGCTGTGTGATGCCACCAAATTCGGTAGCCGCCACACTGGTCGAACGCATGTAGTCGAGAATAGTCGTCTTGCCGTGATCAACGTGGCCCATGATTGTGACAACAGGCGGCCGTGCAGGAAGCTCAGCGTAAGCTTCGGGCTCCAGAGGCGGTGCAGGATGGAGGTCGCCATCGTCTTGCTCTGACTGGAAAATTGGCTCAAAATTATACTCTTGCGCGATAAGACCAGCATGCTCCGCGTTCAAGATGTGGTCATTTTGAACATCCTCGAACCCAAGCTCATTCAGCTTCTGCACAAAGTCTTCCACCCTCAGCCTCAGAGCGCCCGCCAGGTTGGCTACACTGATGTACTCGGGGAGCGATATCGGCGTGGGCTCGTTCTTGGCAGATTGTGCTGCCTTCTTCGCCTCAGCTCGTAATCGCTTACGTTCTTGCTTGCTGACCCGTGGCCGATCTTCCTCCTCCTCTTCGTCTCGTTGTATACGCCGGACCCTGCCCCTGTTGCCGCCTTGTCGCCGCTGGGGCTCCTCATATCGATTCTTGGCCTCTACTGCCTCGTCAAAGGCAAAGCGACTTCGCCTTCTCTCGCTCTCCATGTCGTTGCGCCGCCTGTTGTCTTCTTCCATCTGCACCTGTGTCGACGGTTCGATTTCCAGGTTGCCTTCGGACTTTTGCACCCACGCCTCTGCCGCATCCGATATCGATTCCTGATAGCGCTGAGGTGGCGTGTATGTTGTCGTCCTCTGTTGCGATCGTTCTTGTGGCGGCTGCTCGCGAAGTGTGGGTTTCGTTGGGCAGGCGTTGCTTATGTGCTCCTTGGAGCCACAGTGGAAACACGTTCTTTGGGCATTCATGTCCCTTGCAAGTGGTTGGTATGGCTTTCGATTTGTAGACGCGTCACCCAACAGCCTAGATATCTCATCTTGATCCATCATCTTCCTTTGCGGCGGAGGTCTCGAAGCGTGGAGTGACCTTTGGTCGTCTGATTCGAAGGGTGCGCGTCCAGTCTGTGGTTCGTTTCGTCGTCTCAAGTGGGCTGAGCCAAATGCTGGAGTGTTGACGGGCGGTCTTGAATCCATGTTAACAGTATAGCGACTCTGCACCGGAGGTCTGTAGTCATTGCCCCGGTCGTTCACCGTGTTTCTCCGGATCGCAGGTCCGAAGCGGTCTCTGCTCTGATTCCGTACCGGCCCGTCGAAGACGCCACCTCTGTTCATTGTCCGCCTCTCTGGCTGGGCTTGCCGTGACGATTGCGATTGGGACTGTGAAGGTGTTTGTGATGCCAGTGCTGCTCTCATCCTCTCTGCCGGCGACATAAATCCTCCCTGTTGCTGCGGCGGAGGGGCATATGGAGCGCTGGCTGCCAATGCTCGCCGCATGAGTTGTGCCTGCGACAGCGGCTCATCGCGCTCATTTGCATCTTTATATATAATGCCCTCGGCCGATTGCGGGGCTCTGCTGGACGAGTTGAGCTCTCTGCGCTGGGTAGCGTTGGCGGATGTAGCGAGCGTATTCGAGACGGCTAACTGGCGAGTGGCGCAGAAGATGCAGATGTCGCGGGTTGACGAAACCTGCCGCTGTTAGTCGAGACATGTTCAAAGGCCAGTCGACTTGTATCAATCCTCACCCGAAGTCCACGCGCTCTCCGCATACTGGACGATGTGGTGCGTAATGGTTCCGAAGATTGTTCGAGTGTATCAAAAGTTTGGCCCTGTCCCGCCGACGGATCCTTGCCTCGCCCATCACTTACTAGCGCAGCGCCACACCCTCCCGAGTGGCCATGCTCTTCGCGGTGCAAATGATTCACTATTTGGCATACCAAGTCTGGGACATGGGATATCATTCATTCCGACTCAAGCAAGAAATTGAATACTTCCGAGAAAAGCAATGTGCAACCAGTTTCCTTCTCCGCACACATTGAGATGCGCAGGTAGGCTATCTCAGTGTTACACCGAATGAGAGGCTGGGAAATAAGCATCCTGTGATTGCGCCCCAACTCCCAATTCCAACACACCTACTCCCTAGCCTCCTTCATGCGAAGCTTGACACCATCCGCCGGCGCAGTCGTCAAGCTCAACCCATTCCTAACGTATCCCATGCCACCCTTCTCCACTGGCTCCCAACTGTTCCCAACGCCCTCAATGGTCTCAAATCTCTGCACCAACCTTACAATGGTGTATCCAGCTTCCGTCAGAGCAAACTGCTGGCCGATGCAGATTCTTGGGCCACCGTTGAAAGGGAGATACTCCCATCCACTCTTCCTGCCATTCCAGCGTTCAGGTTTGAACTCGTCAGCGTCGGCACCCCAAAGGTCTTTACGACGGTGCATAACGTATACGCTGTAGTCTACTTGCATGCCCTTTTTCACGTAGACGCGCCCTGTGCCGTCTGGGCCGCCACCGACAGGCAGAGTGGTATCTTTGAAGGCACGGCGACCATCGACAGGGACCACTGGGTAAAGACGCAGAGTCTCGTTCAGAACCCACTGCAAATAGTTGCATGACTTGAGGCCCTCAAATGTTATCTCCTGTGGGTTGGAGTAGGTACCAAAGGACTCCAGGACGATGTTACGTAGGTTCTTGAAGACATCCTCGTGCTGTGACAGCAACATGAAGACATACGACAGTAGCGACGCTGTAGTATCACGGCCGGCTAGGAGAATTGAGATGCATTGCTCTCGAAGCTCAACGGGGTCGCGTGTCGACTCTGCAAGTGCATCAAGGAAGACGTATCTCTGCTTGCCGTCCGACTTTTCTTGGATAGTGCTTTTTTCTTTCGACAACGCGCGTTGGACGAAATGGTCGATGAATGCGTGGCAGCGTCTGCAGTGTTCCTTGAATTCCTTGTTGTAGACGAGCCAATAAGCCTCTTGCAGTCGGCTAGCTGTAGCGATCGTGCCCTGGGCCTTGTCGAATGAGATGGCAAAGTCTTGTTCGTTCACAGCCATTGGGGATTTGCTGGACTTGTATTCAGGCAGTGCTGCAAGTTGAGAATCAACACTTTCGCCAAAGAGAAACTCTGTGGCGCTATCGATGGTCAGGCGGAAGAAGAGCGGCTTGAGATCTGTGACGTCTGTCCAGCCGTCCGAGTTGGTGTGAATTACTCGCATCATGTTCTGCACATGCTCTTCTTCGAGGTCCAAATCGCTTACCTGGTCTCGCGCAAACTGAGGCCGAAGTAGTGATCTTGAATGCGCCCATTTGTCGCCGTCGCTAGAGAACTGCTCCATGTCAGCATCTGATCTGCTCGTAGCACAACTTGTAGCAATGCTTACAATACCGTGACCAAGCAGTGGAGAGAAGTTTCCATTTCGCCTCTCTCCTAGTCCAAAGTCTTTGAATTGCGTAGCCAAGATAGCCTGAATATTTCTCGGTTCTACCGTGAAGATAGACTCGGCACCCATCATGTTCTGGTGGAATGTGCTGATGACTCTGCCCTCTGTGGCATTTACGTCATCGACTCGTTCTTTGAAATACTGTGGTAGACGAGCTTTTTGGTCCGCCACGAGTACTTCCGCAATGTTCTGAACCCCGAGAGGATCAAACGGCGATTGCTTCTTTGGATGGGCAGGCAAACAACCGAGTTGACGCGCTGCAGCAGCATGGCGGCGTGAGATGATGATCGAAGAGATGATCCTGTAGAGGACAAATGACACGCCAGCCCAGGCAGCCAAGAGGATAGTGCTGTGCATTTTGGAGGCGACTTTCCGCTGTTAGAAAGGGTGGTTGGAGGTGAACGGGTATTGTTGATGAGCAGCAACTTTTCAATGAATTCACCTGGTAAAGTATGGTAATTTGCCGGACTACACCCTGTCACTGATGTACCGGGGTCCCTCTGGCGCTTCCGCTGCATCGTTTGTTTGGGTACTTTGCCACAAGGACTTGCACCTGTTCACGGGCCCGTGGACTCCTCGGAACCGTCATTGTGCACTAGTCGCGCGGGGCGAATAGACATGAGCCCCGAACGCGTATTCGTCTGCCACAGCTAGGAATCGGCCTCGCGTTCACTGGCTGTTCATGAAACCGTTGTTCTTCTCCGCCTTTTTGATTCGGATTCCTTGGCTTTTTGATGCCCTGCTCGGACGGGTTCTGTTGTTTTCTTGCATAGAATACGCCTCGGTAATTATGGCTGTGCACCCGTCGCACTGTGAGCCTAGATTGTTAAGGCGCATCCAACGTTCGGCTACAGCCAGGTGTCATATTGTCAAGTGGAATGGGTCCACTCCAAGCGGGTTTTTTTGATAGTTCGATATGCCGTGCCTAATGGCCTTCTCGTACGAGAGTCTGCAGCGACAGATGTCGGACAGAAGAGGAAGCTCGTAGATCTGCAAGTGTGGCGTGTGTCTAGCTGCCAAGTGTTCCGAAATCTGGACTGGGGAAACTTTGCGACTGCCAACAGCGTCCCTCAAAGACAGCCCGCTTCCGACATACGAGGACTACGCGTACGCTTGCAGAATGTGGGAGGAAACCTCAACAGCAAGTGATACTGACTGCGGCATGGTTCGCATGCAAACTGATCCGTTTCCCTGTTTGTCCTCAGCGGCGCAGCTGTGCACTAAGTCATCTTTTGCTTGTTCCCCGTAATCTCCTCTACGTTGACGAGATGACTTGTTGGGCGGTATAGGTGGTTGAGTATTCGGCATCGAGCACACATCTTCAAGGAAGCGTTTTGATCACAGGATCGAAAGCTACGGGAATCTGATCGAATTGATGTCGTGAGAATGTTCAGTCTGAGGGGCGGAATCATCAAGGCAGAATCCCAATGCGGCCTAGTCATTTCGAATTGGCTCCGAACTTCCAAGCGAGTTTGTCGCTCCTGTGACTCTCTCACTCATGCGACGGTAAGGCAACCACCCCAATCACAGAAACTGCGACTCAGGTCATAGTCACCAGTTGCGATGAACCGACTATCTGAAACCAGTAGAGAGGCAATGGCAGTGACATGAAGAAAGACCCTCAACGTACGGCTTTGACCCTCATGCACTCCATCTGAACTCCAACTCTGGAATTCAACTATACGAATACAAATGCCGAATGGAACGGTCCAGAGCGCATAGTGCATGTAGTGTCCGCCGCCAATGCTCGGATTGCGTCTCTGTCCCGAGCACCGGAGACGACTATCGACCGCTGGAAACAGCTCTCCGGGTACTCTCTGTTGAGGCTATCCGCCCCATGGGGGATCAACGTGCAAATGGTTAGTAAAACAAACTACTTCGAATCTCGAGCGTTGGGAAAGTTGCGCACTAATTATACTTACAACAAGCCGAGAACGCATCTCCAGTGGTCACCGAGAGTTTGTCGGGACCGAAAAGGAGGCCTAAGGCTTTGGTTGCGATATTTGCGAGCAGAACCTTCAATTACTAAAAATCTCCAAAGTCGGTCCAGGAGTCGTAGAGTCGTAGTCTGCACATAGCCCGAATTCGAAGAGTTGGAACGAACCATCTTGTGTGCTGGTGCCTCTTTCCAGGTTTGCGTCGCGCATCAGCCTCAAGGACGAAGCTCTAAAACTGAAGTGACGTAACGCGACTACATCAACGCGGAGCAACTTCCAAGAATAGTGCTACCATCAGTAAGCATATCCTGAAGATAATTCGACGAATCAGCATCAACCAAGCCACGTTCCCGATACCGCTTACGGCCAGAGGAACGGCAGCCACAAGCTGCGGCCTGTCAGCACTACCCTTCAGCTTTGCTGATATATCACCACGCCACAAGTGAAGCAATCAGTCAATTGCTGTTTGAAGCCCGCAAAGCTGAAGCTGCTGATGCAATGGCACGGACATCAACATGATGGTTTCCGTACAAGTACGAGGACGTGATGCGGTGCAAGGCCACACAAAACGTCTGAAAGATAGCGGTTCTTTCAAAAAGGTGCTGAAACATCTTTGAAGTAAACGAAAGAAGCAATGGCTGCACATGCATACTATACTTCGCCGTCCTCTGTCTCACAAGAGCAAGATCTACAACATTTGCTATCACCGGCCATGACTTCTTCCAAACTTCCATCTGCCAAGTCATCTCGCTCGATGCTACTTCAGTCCAAACACAACAGCCAAACACTGCCCTACACGGATTTGGAGGATCTCAAAGCAGCCGAGAATGAAGACATGGTACGTCATTCCCGATACAGAAGCGCTACGAGGATGGTCATGTCTAGACTAACATTTACTGGAGCGCCTGAAAACGCGCATACGCAAACTACGCATCATATCTCGCACCCTTTCCTTGTTCATATCTATCGCAGTCCTTGTTCCCACCGCGCTCACCCTCTACAAGTTCCTCAGCACACGAACAATCTACCGCACAGTCGCACTTCCGAGCGGCCAAAGTGTTTCACGTACACCCTGGGCTCACAACACACGCGCATGGCCGACATACATGTACTTTGGCGTTGCGGCCGTCTCCGCGCTACTCAATCTCGCGACAATCTTTTCTTATAAATTTGGCACCGACAAGGCTAACGTAGCAAGCGTCATTACGAGTACTTTCAGCTGGATCAATATGATTGGGAACTTCGTGGTATGGTGCGTAGCTGCAAGCCTGTATCGCACGGAGAAAGACAAGGACGGGAAGAGTAACGATCTCTGGGGATGGACGTGTAGTGCAGGCGCGAGGGCGATCCAGAAAGAATTTGTGGGCGATATTGATTTTAGCAGATATTGCGACGTCCAGGTAGGTCAAACAGTCTGTAGGCCGTTCGAATAGGACTCGACTGACCCGATAGTAGAGTGTCAGTTGGTATATCGGTATCGTGCAGGCTTCTGCTGCGTTTCTGACTGTCGTTATCTATGTGTTGGTTTACTTAAGAAGAGGAACCAAGAAAGAGGTAGAGCAGCGATTGAAGATGAGTGGATACGAACGAAGCAGACATTGAACATGCGAGAATCTCCATCGCGCATGAGAAACACCTACCACAGAAACCCCTCTCATCCGGATTCCACCCTTACCTTCCATTAGGTACCTGGAAGAGAAGTTTCTGTATGCCTCGGTATCCCCATCAACCACATTACGCCATCTCTTTCCCGTGCCTGTCGCACCTACCAACCGGCCCCCAAACCCGCTGTTTTGCGTACGCATGATGCATCTAAATCCGCATATTCCGCATTTCTCGCTCTTACACGTTGCCGCTTCGGTGGCTTGGCTGCTTGTACCAATCCCCAGCCCAGACCCTGCTTACCACAACAAGCAAGACCCTGGCCAAAATAGACACTGCCCAATGGCTCACACCCGGGGAACAATAGACCAAATAGGTGGCATTGCATAGGGACAGTCGGAGAAAACGTGCAAGCAATGCAGGCTCCACACATGTCCGCTATATGGGAAAAAGAGCGGCGGGATGAGAACAACGATCTGCAGGATGCGGAGAGTTATAATGCGGAGCGACCCACCGTGCTTACTTCTTGGAAGATCATCACAATTCGCCTGCTTACTCTGTCCTTTCCCCTTGGAAAAGAATTTGCAAAATGTTGGTATGTTGGAGAAGAGTACGTGTTTCGTGGAGGAGGAGGAAGACTGACGATATGATTAGTGCGCACGTTGGTTACCCGCGCGGACATGTATGACGGCACTCCTACTTGCTGCAGGAGGCTTGGCGCAACAAACACAAGATGCATGTGATCAAGACTGCTTGCTGGAGCGAGTCGAGAAGCTTGAGAAGGATTATGCGCTGATGGATGTTTTCGTGGTAGGTTTAGGCTGATTCATCTGCCAATCGTACACGAGACGATATAGCATGTTGACCACGAGTATAGTTTCCACATGACGTTACTTCTCCATCGTTTACAACCTATTCGGACGTTGCTCCACCCGGCGATCCTACATCAGCGTTCAGCCCATCAGACCAACACACTACACTCATTACTTCTGCGTTTCCTTCTTCATATCCTGTGTCTGCCAGCCTTACGAAAGAGCAGTCTTCAACACCAGACACGCCTTCTTACTCGTCTTCCCAATCTCAACCCTCAGCAACCGATATTCCACCCAACCCCGCTGAGCCCAATATCCCTTTTCGTCCTGGCTACCGCTCAGTAGCGTATTACGGGAGCTGGGACATTTATGCGCGGAACTTCCAGCCCCAGCAGATACCAGCAGAGCGGTTAACCCATCTACTGTACTCCTTTGCCGACAACAACCCCGATGGCACAGTTTTCCTGAAAGACTCGTATGCCGATGCGGAGAAGCACTATACAACTGATTCCTGGAACGACGTGGGCAACAATCTCTATGGATCGCTCAAGCAGCTCCAGATCCTGAAGGCCAAGAACAGAAACTTCAAGTTGCTATTGAGCGTCGGTGGATGGACGCACACCAACACCAAAAAGCACATGGATGGACCCATGGCTACTGCTGCAGGCCGGCAGCGCTTTGCGTCTTCGTGTGTTGAGTTGATCCGCGACTATGGCTTTGATGGGATTGATGTAGATTGGGAATATCCCAAGGACAAGGAGCAAGGGAACCAATGGTTGGAGCTGCTGAAGGAGATCAGGAGCCAGATGGACGGATATGCCGATAAGCTTGTGCACGTGGACGACTCTGGAAATCAGCTGAAGCCAAAGTTCCTCTTGACGATTGCTGCGCCAGCTGGCGAGAAGTACTACAAGAATCTGCCGTTGAGAGAGATAAGTGAAGTCACGGACTTCATAAGCCTGATGGTAAGCATTTTGGTTTCCAGCCGCAAAAGGCACATGAATTGACAGAAATATAGGCATACGACTACGCTGGCTCCTGGGACAAACATACCGGGCATAACTCGAATCTCTACCCCTCAACATCCAGTCCCCTAAGTACGCCATTCAACACGGCTTCTGTTCTGGCCGCCTACATGGCTGCTGGCGTTCCGTCCTCCAAACTCAATCTTGGCATGCCGCTTTATGGCCGCGCCTTTGCCAACACCCAAGGCGTAGGGAAGCCATTCGACGGTGTCGGCGAGGGCTCATTCGAGAAAGGCATCTATGACTTCAAGGACTTGCCGGTAGCAGGCGCACAAGAGTATTACGATGAGGAGAGTGGTGCGTCCTACAGCTACGACGAGAACAGCGGCATGTTTGTCAGCTACGATACCGTGGCCATGGCACTGAAGAAGGTTGACTACATTGCGCAACATAAGTTAGGTGGCGCAATGTGGTGGGACATTAGCGGTGACAAGACGGATAACGACGGCAGTATTGTGAGGAATGTAAGTCACACGCACAAGATGGTGAAGATGAATTGCGTGCTAACTTATTGAAAGGTTGTAGAGAAAATGGCCGGCGGCGAAAGTGGCGCAGGCATTGAGTCGTCTCCCAACTGGCTACTGTACCCAGACTCAAAGTTTGGCAACATCAGGAATGGCGTGCTCACGCCACAGGTCGCCCAGCGGCTGCGCAGAGTTTGAGCCGTTAGCACAAGCGCAGCTACAGGCGAACATGTCAGGTGCTGCGAACCTAAAATCGCGTAAGCTGTCAACGATTCAACGATCGTCATCGGTAAACATTGAGACGGGGTATTGGTGGCGCGGGCATTCATGCGTTCGCATACATGTAGTAATAAAACCCGTGTCATATACCTTACCCGTAGGAAATTTCGCTTATTGCCAAGCTGGAACACGCTGTGGTACTGCATCTCCGTGACCCAGTTGCAGCAGTGTTTGAGGCTCTGTTGAACCCTGAGTTATACGCAACCGCGCGGAAGCTATGCTGCTTCTGGCGTAGATCTTCTTCGATATATTGCCAGTGTTGGTATTCTGATGGACCGAAGTCCTGCCACGGGCGACTGGGATGCTAGAGGTGGAAAAACGTTTACACACAATCACAAAGGCGGCAGATGTGCTGCAGGTGATTGTCGTTGAATTTGCGTGGTGTCTGAGCGCATGAAGGCTAGGATATGCCCGCCGCGCGCCTGTGTGCCGCCTGCCGAATCATATATACAGGAAGTGAACGCCCTAGCTCCATTCGTGCGGCGAAGGTAATAGCAGTCGTACGATATAGCACCAAAATGTGCTTTCAGGGTATAGCCGAGTCTGTGTTGGGCACCAGAATGTGCTCATTTTACTGCCTCCTGACCTCTTCTGGCGAGCACGTGTCGGCGGGCGGGAGCAAGCGCTGATAGGATTGCTCGCCAACAATGGTCGACTCCCTATGCTCCAGGAAGGTGCGTATGCGCTCGTCGCGATCCCCGCTTGCGCTCAGCGTGGCATTCCTACTCCGCCGGTACTCCATGCTCGCCTCTCGGTGTATCTGGTCCCGCCTCTCAATGACCGAGTTGTTGAAGGTGTTGAACCGGGTGCCCTGCACGACACCGCCTATGCTTACAAAGGCAAAGATGAGGGCCATGAAGGTGAAGTTTGACATCTGGATGGTTCGCGCGTCATCCTTGCCGCCGCCGCTGTTCTCGTAGTGCCAGCGCTCCCAGTCTTCCCACGTCGCATTGGTGCGCGGGTCAGTAGCCCAGCGATGCGGATCATAATTCCAGTCGTTATGGCGGGGCACGGAGGGTGTCTGGTGGTGGCCGGCCCAGCCGTGGCCCCAGGCATCATACGCCTTGCGTTTCTGGACATCGGAGAGGATGTCGTGTGCAGCGACGAGCATGCGATAGCGCTCGAGACGCACGTGGAGGGGCAGCTGGGCGATAGCAGCCGAGGCATGGCAGCGGTCGGGGTGGTAGAGCTTGACGAGGGCATAGAAGCGCTGCTTGGTGTATGCATCGCCCTTTCCGCATTTGAGGATCTGGTAGGGCGTGGGTGTCTTGTGTGGCTTTTCGGCCTCTGGCCATTTGAGCAGCTCTACATCGTCGTGGTACGCGGGCGCGTCCTGGCGTTGGGCGTAGCTTCGCCGTTGTTGTGCGGGCTCACGACGACGTGAGAATGTATGACGGCATGACTTCCTCGGCTGAGGAGGAGGGACCTGAGCATAGCATAGGGGACTGAGGTTAGTGTAGGAGGAGATGAATATCGACGACTTCTTAGACAGCATGGTCAGGCAACGGCAGCCGTGAACGGGGCGCGCATCTCAGAGCGTCAGTCAGGTGTCAGCGCCGACGTGTGGGGTGGTGAATGGCGGTGGTGGTGGTGGCGTCGCGCATGGGCGATCGCCTCGCACTCGGCCGTCCTTTGGGCGCATGCGCGATCCATCCATCTATCCACTGGTACCTCGCGCTAATCTGCCCACACTCGACATGCGACACTCTGGATGCGAACAGGAGTTGCTGTTTTTTTTCTCCCTCTCTACCGACCAACACCTCCGACGGCGCCGGCGTCTCAGAAGGGAAGCCACCATGCAGGTGCGGTCTCTTCCGCTCCCCTCCAGTTGCTCAGACCCGACGCCAGTGGAGCCTTTTGCTCCGCGACTCAGCTTGTCTGTTTGACGTGAACTCCTTCGCCTCGCTTACGCATGCCTTGGGAAACTGCCCCTGCAGCCAGACAAACACTCGGGTCACGACGCATGAAATCTACCCTGGAACCAGCCAGCCGCCTATTGTCTTTGTCCTCTGCACAGTGGGCTAACTGTGGGGTCTAGACGGGGCATCCGCTCTTCTATAACCGTTTGCTAGCACTCCCTCTTGTGCCCTTGCTCTCCTCAGCTCCCTCTGCACCTTTGCTTCTTACTGTCCTTTCCGCTGTTCATTTACATCAACATCTGCCTACCTTTCATGTTGTCTGCCTTCCGCACTGCCCGTCCGACTTCCACACCCCTGCAAGTAGAAAATGGAAAACATCTACGACAGTAACCGACGCCCCCGGGAAGGCTTCTTGAACCTTACCCGTCGCATGGAGAACGAAGAAGAAGACCAGTTTGATGTCGACTTGACCATCTTGGACTTTCTCGTCTACAAGGCCATTGGATTGGTATTCGAATGGAGATCAAGCAGTGACCCGTATCATTCCGACTTGCCCAATGCACTCGTCAACATGACCGCTTGTATGAACAGCCACCGTCCTTTTATCCCACCATTTACTAACGACACTAAGATTGGAGGATATTCTTGGGTCACAGGCACCATGGCCGACGCCTAGACCCCAAGGCGTCGTTTCGATCACGGTTGTTGCAGTTCGCCCTAATCTTCACGCACAGACTGCATCACGACGAGACATGGACAACCGAGGAATCATTCGACAGTCTTCGCGAGCAGAACAAGAGCCGTGGCGAGTACTGGAAACAACGAACTCAGCATCCTGCAGCGCTTCAGCAACCCTTCGACCAGCAAAAGGACTTTCCGTTATCCGATGGCGCTCTCTACGAGAACCGATCAGCCCTTGCATCCGCATTGAGCATGCCCCTCGATCAGAGGAGATGGGTCACTGATGTAGCAGGTACACCCTCACTCCACTGCCTATTGCCAGTCTTCATCGAACTCACGGCCGCCCGTGTGAACCTGGATGATGACTGGCTCCCGACTTCTGAATGGTTCGACCTGGCAGCGCAATTCATGCTGCAAGCCGTCATAGGCGAATATCTTCGCAACGGCGCCTACGGCGACGAGACATTCAACACCATCTTCGCCTATGGCTGCCCCGGTGTCGAACGCTGGGCCGATGAACCAGCCGACGTAGCCGCTATGCGGCAACTCTTTTGCGCTGAAGGCAACTTCCGAGAAGAGAACCGTGAATGGACGAGGATCAAGCACCAGTACGTCCGCGAGCTTCTGCCACGAGACCCATCGCAATCGAGTCTCCAAGCGATAGAAGCAGCTCAGGAGCGGCATCCATATGCTGCTTTTGAGGAACAGCTACTCTCCTTCCTCAAGTACCTGCATGAGGGCATGGTCAAGCCAGACCTCGCTCAGGTCGAGGAAGGTCGTATCAACATCGACGGCAACGAACTTTCTGAAGCCGAGTCGAGAGCCATGATTCAGCGCATGGGCCTTTGAAGCCCTCTGCCACATAATAACCTCTGATCTCGGTCGATTTCCGTTGCGAGCTTTACGGACGCCTGTTAATTTCCCCCAGCCGTCCAATCTCGCATCTTCATCATAGCGTATGCCGTTCTTGTTAATACCTTTTGAGGCATCGACATTTTTTTTTCTTCTTCTTTTCACCTTGCCAATTATTCTTCCAGAACTACAAACACTTGTACCGAAAAGTCATGTAGCTTCACACATTTTGTACCATATACCCAGATTAGCTAGTTAAGACATTGACACAGGTGTGTAGTCGATGCAGTTATTCAATATTTTATAACAGGATAAGCTCATATCCCCCGCCACATCTCCGATCGCCTTTCTCGGTTCATCACTCAAGCATGTACATGTTCATGTTCCCAGGCGTGGTCACACGAGCGTCATTTGTTACTTGTCGGTTTCGGGATCATACGGATTGGGTGGACGCGTGGACCGCTTCCTTCCGATTTCAAGTTGATGAGCAGTGGAGTCTACAGGCCCGCGACATATGCACGTGAATATCCGGCGCATGTTTTTATATCCGGCCCCAGGAGTCTAAGTGGTTATAGAAACACGCTAGTGAATCTGTAGACTCTACCATCATTGCGAGGATATGATTGTGATTGTCAAATACTTTTAATTTGATTTGAGAGAGAGAGAGAGAGAGATATCGCGTACCCTAAATCCTAATCTTACAACATGTCATCAAACGTAGCGATGCGCGCCCTAAAAGGCGGAGGTATATATACAAGAATCCAAAAAGAAGTGGCGCGACTAGCAAAATCAAACAGCAGAGTAAACAGCAGTGCATCCACGTCCACACTCCACCTTTTGCTCAAACTCGACTGTCCGGCCGTTGACCTTGACCTTGTTTCTTGGCGTGATTTGGAATCGATGCATTTCCTTCTCTCTTAACTGTCTCCCGAACCCACCAGCAGACGCAGCGCGTTCTTGCTCGGCGGCTTGATCGAGTGGCTGGATGTAGGCTGGCGTGGCTAGATTGCTTCGCTTTCCACTGCCAATCTGGTAGAACTCGTTGTTGCCCCAGAACAAGATGTCGCGACCCCAATTCGTGTCGTTATCTGTGAGCTTTCTTGATCGGCCGGATACAGCGACACTGGCGACATTGTCGAGAACGGCGGCGGCATGTGTTGCACCGACGGAGATGGTGGACAGGCGAATGGGGATCGCAGTGTTCTTGACTTCATCCCATTCGAAGAGACCGGAGAAGGCAGGGACCTTGACTGGGTCTGCCTGTGTGTGCACCCATCGACCAGTACCTAGTTGGCCGGTCAGACCGAATCCAAAGGCCCAGGTGTCGGCGGTAGTCTTGTTGCCCTTGGTCGCTTCTGTAGCAAGGAAGGACGTGTTGCCGCCAGCGAAGACGTTTGTCACTTTGCCTGCCTGACCAGAGTAGAGCTTTTGTGTTGGGAGTAGGGACGGAGCATCGATGCTTTGTGCTTCGGCATTGTACGGGAAGCCCAGTTGGCCGGAGGTGTTGTCACCAAAAGTAAAAGCGCGTCCTTCGGAATCGCAGACTAAGCTGTGGTAGTCGCCAGCAGCGATCTTCGTGACAGGGAAGCCTTTGAGCGTAGTAATCTCGTGGGGAATGTCGAAAGCGCCAGGCGGCCGGGTCTCCCACGACAAACCGGGTATTCCCATTTGGCCCTTGCTGGGAAAGTCTTGTGAGCCTGATGCGAAAGAGAAGACACGACCAGAAGACGTAAGCATGAGCGCGTGCTCGAGCCCAGAGGCAATATCAGTAACGCGCTCATTCCATGCCAGATTCTCAGGCGTGCGCTTTCGGTAGGAAATGTTGTTGGAACCGCCCCAGAAGGGGATCCAGGACCCGGATGGCGGCTTTGGGCCTTCCATCTGCTCCGCCTGCGAGACGGGTATAGAGTATACGGAGCCGTTTTTGGAAAGGCCAATGATTCGATCGCGTGAGATGGCCAGCGATGTAAGGTTGTGACCGGTAAGCGTCTTGGTAGGCTCCTTGATATCGTTGGCAAAAGCGGTGCCCCACTGTAGGAGATCGCCCTTCTCGTCAATGGCAGCGCCGAAATTTCTGTCCAGCTTGATGTCTCGCAGCAACTTTCCGTCAAAGAAAGTCAGCCGCCGTGGTGTCTTGATGTACTTCTCGTCTGAGTCGGGTGCCACGACCTTGCCCGCATTCGAGCCCCATGTGTAAACTCCAGGATTCTCCCAGCTCTTTATCACCTGGAGGTGCTGTGAGCTGATGATGTTCCTGTTGTCGTCGCTCGATGTTGCCTGCCGCCGTGGCTCTTCAAACTTTATCTCGGGTTCCTCTTGCTCTTCAGCATGCGCATCGCGTATAATCGACTCTCCATTGCACCACTGCCATGCGGTGGCGGTGGCCCAGAGCGCGCCGACAGTCGCTATGGATCGGACCAAATGCTGTTGTCGCCGCTGTGCATAAGGATGCGAGGCTGCGCGAACATGGGATGGTGGGGGTCTGGTCGCTATGTGCCTACATAGCCGCGGGGCATGAGGCGTTGGTCGGGATGCGCGTGCCACACATCTGGTGCTGAGCATGGTGTAGTATGTAGAGACTCGTGGGTTGGTGGTGGCAAGTGTGTGTCGACCCCAAGGTGTCTGGTAGAATCAAGAGAACGGCATCTGCAACATGTGCAAAGGTCCGATTATAGTTGGAGCCGTGATCATTGGACAGCTTCGATCGTTTCTCGAAATCGTAGCGGCGTGATCATGACGCTCTAGACTTTCTCCACACTCGACAGACGGGCTAGCACCGATCAAGACTAGCGCCATCGGCTGCACCCCCACGAGCATCACCGAGCTCCGACATGTCCATGTCCATGTGGAAGCTTGCGCCGTCGTGTTTCCTGTCCACAGACAAGAAGCCCACCAGCGTCCCAAGTGCGCCAGAATGTACGAGGCAGACTCGTGGTACACGGCCTTTGTCCCCCGCACAGCCAAGCCCCAGGAAAAGGGCAAGCACCGCCGGAGAGAGAGCCTGCTCAAACAGGAGAACGTAAGCCCACCATCCGCTGCCGGGTACGTTTGAGCACTTCTAATGATTGAACCTTGCAGCAGAGTCAGGCTGACTTGGAGCGCGTAGAAGCCATCCCCGAGGCGGCAGAAGAGGACCGGCCGGGCAAGCTCAATGGCCCTCCACCGGCCACCGTGGCCAGACGCGCCAAGTCGTACAGCGACTTCTACACGGTAGTGCGCGCGCACCTGAGGAAGGAAAAGGCGCTGGAGAGGAAGAAGTCGCGTGAGGACATCAGCACCGAGCTGGAGTTTGCCGAGTGGTATGGCGGCCTCAGCGACGGGCTGCTCGAAGCCAGCCATGACGAGTACACGCTCTACCAGCACCAGCTGCACATGACGCGCAGCCACCTCGACAACATCAGCGCCGACACTGCCGCCACCCTCGATATCCTCTCCTCCCTCTCCGAATCCTTCAAGGTCGTCGAGGCGCAGACAAACGCATTCCGCACACAATGCGAGGGCCTCATCGACGACCAGAAGCGCATTACCAAGCTCGCCCACGACATGGAGCAGAACCTCCGGTACTATCTGTACCTCGAGCCTACGACCAAACGGCTCAATGCTCCGGGCGCAGGCAAGATAGTGCGGGGCAGCGAGTTCGTTGAGATGCTGGCGAATCTGGACAGCTGTCTAGAGTACATGCAGGCGCATTCCAAACATCGCGAGGCCGAAACGTACCGATCCAGATACCGACTACTCCTCACCCGCGCCCTTACGCTCATCCGTGTTCATTTCACCGAAGCGCTCCGAGAGATTGCAGCCGATGTCTCCAAGCGGATAGCGGACAGACAACTGAACGATACGACCATGTCTGCGCTGTTGTACGCCAAGTTCCGCGTCGGAGCGCCAGAGCTGAAGAGTATAGGCCTTGAGATACAGAAGCGGGCAGTGCTACCAGCTGGAGCAGCGCCAGGCGGCGAAGCAGAGTACCAGAGTCTAATGAACGAGTTGTACCAGAGTTACTCAGCCACCCGTGGCCGCCTCATCCTCCCTATCGTTACGAAGAAGATTGGAGACATTGCACAAGCTCCAAGCACATCGACAGACCTCGTGGCTTTTGCACGGAGCAGTATAAGCTACATACGAGGCATATGTTTCGACGAGTGCGACCTATGGCGCGAGTGGTTTGAAGGCGACGGCGGATTGTACGACTTTTTGGAAGCCGTGTGTGAGCCTCTCTACGACTATCTCCGACCGCGCACCATCCACGAGACGCAGATACTCAAGCTGTGCGAATTATGTACCCTGATACAAACACGATACATGGAGGAGGAAGAGGAAGAATCGCCCGTCGAAGCGAACAAGCTGGACTTTTCTGTCATCGTACATCCCGCACTGCAAGATGCACAAAACCGATTGGTGTTCCTATCGCTTGCAATTCTGCGGGATGATATTGAAAGATACAAGCCCAAACCAGAAGATCTCGACTATCCAGCAAAGAACAAGAAACACGCCACCTCGGGAACAAAGTCAAATCAACCAGTCTTGTCTGGCAAGAAGGAACCCAAGTCCGAAGTGCCGCCCACCCCATTGATGCCAAAGACGCCTACAATAGTGGAGGATGACGACCCAGATGCGCGGTGGAACTACAATACCGAAGCAGCCTTCAAAGACTGGTACCCTACATTGCGCAAAGCGATATGGTTACTCAGCAAAATCTACAGGCTTGTTCATGTACGTTTTTGAACACTCGCACACCCTGTCCATGCTAATGTGCGCTCAGTCCTCTGTGTTTGACGACTTGGCCCATCATATTGTCCACAGTACCACGCTTTCCCTCGCTCAGGCTAGCACATTGCTTGCTAAATCCGCATCGCCGACCGACGCCGCCCTCTTCCTCGTGTCGCACCTCCTCCTCCTGAAGCAACAGATTGTGGCTTTCGATATAGAGTTCGTCACACCAGAGACCGAAGTCCAATACAACTTCTCCAGTGTCACAAATACGTTCTGGGAGCTGCGTGCTCGTGGTGGCCTCTTCAACCCGCGCAACCTAGTCGGTCTACTCATTCCCAAGGTTGTAGAGAACATGTTGGATGCCAAAGCCGAAGTAGACGCGCGCCTGCGCCAAGCGATCAACGACTTCACTGGACAATTCGTTACCCGGATAACAGCGCCAATCGATACGAAGAACAACAAGAAGGTGCCACCGAGCGAGGCCCCTGCACGCACGAGCAAGATCCGACAGAACATTGAACAGGAGACACCGTTTCTACGATCGAAACTGGAAGAATACATCACCGACGCACGCACACGTGAGATGCTCGTGGCAGCTGTCATGGAATCTGTCACACAAACATATGAAGACTGGTACGACACGTCATACTCCCCTTCCCTTGCCAATCAAAATGGGACTAGCAGAAGCACAAAGGGCAAAGGTAGGGAGGATGGCGTTTGGGACCCGGATGTATTCAGCGAGTGGTGCAGCAACACATTCAAAGTCGGCACGCTAGGCTTGGGCATTGTGAATGATGAACAAGAAGATTATCAAGATCGCGATGATAGCGACGCGGATAGTATGGGTGCTGCCAGCGACCGATCTGGGACAGAACGGACAGGGAACACCGGCTTGAGGATCAAGATGTGATACTCGCCGGTGGATCGAGTAGGTTATGATAAACGACTATATACTTGTCTATAGGTCCCCAGGAGTGTGGTCGACATACCGTCACCATGCAACAGGGAGGAAATCTACCGTTACCTCCTTGCCACACTCAAGATTCGCTAACATGGGTGTTCTTCTTTCTGACTCTTTTCGTCCTGCGATATTCATTTCCATTTGTGATTCACTCTCCGATCCACTCTCCGATTTACATTCTTTCCTTTTTCGTACATTCCGCCTCTGCTGCCTCGCTTTCCGCCGTCGCAATGCGTTCTTCTCTCGGCGCTCCATCACGTCGCTTTCTTCGCCTTCCTACTGTACCTGATTAGCTTTATCATCTTCATCCTTCCCTCGAAAAGAAAAGTTAAAGCAGAAAATGGGAACTTACAGAACTGGTCTCGACGGAATCTGTTGATCTGTGAAGGGATTGGTAGGATGATGCTGTGGAGAGGACAGAGAGAGACTTGGTCAGTGGATACTTGGCTTCGTCGTCGGTGTCGCTTGCTACCTCTGTTGCTGCATCGGAGGAAGTTGAGGAGCTGGAGAGGATGGAGGAGAGGTGCGTGGTCTAGTCATTTTAGCATATAGTGGAGAAGACGGGGAGGGGTATGTGTGGTTGGAGACTTACTGTATCTCCTCCGTTTTCTGCGCCTTCTGTTCCTTTTCGCCTCTTCTCCTGCTCAAGTCTGTTCCGCGTTTGTTCATTCAGTTCTCGTTGTTTTCTTGGCAACACATCTTCCTCTGTCTTCTGCTTAGACTTTCCTACTTGCTTCTCTTTCCCACCTGCTCTGTTCTCTCGATCCACGCAGATTTTACGGTTCTCAACGCTGTTATCTGGGCTATTGCGCGCTTCAATCAGAGCGCTACTGCCCTGTTTCTCCAAGCGCTCTGCCACTTCAAGAACAGTTGCCATGGATGCTTGTGCAGCCTTGTATGCTTTACCCGAGAGCCCGGAGATCGAGAGTTGAAAGGCCATGTACGGGCGTAGGATATCAAGAGATGAGTTGACGAGAGACATCTCTGCATTCTTGCGATGGCTGCTGGTGTTTTTGATCGTACTGTCACATGGCTTCAACTCATGTTCTGACTCGCTGTAATTATTCGTGTCGGTGTCAGAACGAATACTACTCGGTTTGGTTCTCGAAGTCAAAGTCTTCGAACGTGTAGTACGAGTGGTAGAACTAGGTGGAGATGGCTTTTGTTTCTTCGTTGCTGGAGCTTTTGGAGTTGTGTCTTGGGCGCGTCTCTTTGGCCATGCTGCGACCATCATTGCATCTACCATGTCGGTATCATCTTCTTCTTCTTGCTTGATCTTTACGGTATTCTCTTCTGCATCGCCCGTTTCTCCCAGACCACCTGTAGAACAATGCGCTCGTCGCTCGTTTAGAGGACTAAATCTCTTGTCTGCTTTGTCCTCGTTTAATTCTATGGATGTTATTGACGCACGGAGTGCTTCGACTGTAGATTCGCGTCTTGGAAAGACCCTAGTAATGGTGTTGCGAGATGGCGGCCGAGGACGCCCTTTGATAGCGCGTGTACGAGCCATGATGACCGTTCAATGAAAACACTCTAGAACAGTAATTCACGTTATGATGAGGATGGTTTACAGCAACCAAGTTTATATGTGATCTGCGACATCACAGTTGGAATGTGGAAATTAGATACATGAGACATACAAAGAATCATCCGTGAGATGACATCCTCTGAGGGAAGAACCCGAGAGCAAACTTTGGGGTGGCTGGCAAACTAAGGCAAGTTGTGGTTGGTATGTTTTCTCCAAGGGCTATATCAAAGAACTATCATCATGGAATTGCGAAAAGCTTTCGCATTGCCCAAGAGGAGCAAACCTCGTGTTCCAGAAAACATCGGTATCATATCGAATTGGAAAAATGAGCGTGTATGAGCTGAGCGAGCAAGAGAGAGTTAAAGAAATTAAGTTGTGGTGAAAATGACTCATTTGATATTTGGTAGAACATAGAAAACTAAGCTTCTAGCAACAGCAAGTGTAAGAAGGATAAAACATCGAAAGCCAACTCCAACGCGATGCAGATTAAAAAACAGAAAATTCCACGCCAAATGCTATGCAGGGGAAAACTTGAAGGAAAAGCGGTGCAGCCATTACACTGCCCATGCCACGCACAACCACTACAGCCAAGTGCTCACAAAGGCACATTTGGCAGAATCGTCCCACCCTGAGAATCAAGGGGATCACAAGAAGGCTGTTGAGTGACCGTGTTGACAGCATTCTCCTTGTACTTTGCGAGCGTCTTGTCGGAGTTGAAATCCTGGTTGATCACACCGCTCATGCCTCTCTGGCAGTGGTTGCCATTGGTCTGAGAGCAGTAGTACCAAATCGGGTTCTTGTCTAGCACCATGAAGGTAAAAACATTTGGCGCCTCGCCTGCAGTAGTGTTGAAGTTGAAGCCAGACAAAATCGCATCGTCGCCGCCGAGAGGCTCACATGGCTTGTCGAACGAGGATTGCACAAATGTGTGTGCTTTGGGGAGGAAGTGAAATTCCATCAGATCGCCAGGTTCAGCGACGACGTTTTCGGGCTCGAAATGAAGACCATTGTTGGCGGTTTTAGAGCCCGCAAAGACGCGATGTGTTACACCCGTAGGCCGAACTACGTGCGCTGGGATAGCAGCGGCGAGACTGATGAGCGTGGTGGCTGCCAAAGTAAATGAAGTGATAGCGACCATATTGAACGATGAGTTGGTAGGTTATGGAGTTGTAGGATTCGTAGGTTGTGTAGTTGTAGAATTCGTAGGATGTAATGAAGATATTGTGAAGGAGATACTGTGATGTTGAACTTGACGAAGGAGAATGTCTGTAGATATGCACTCGTGTACCTAGGTAGTAACTCCATCACAGACTTGCTATTCCACATACTCTACACATAGCCTCAGGATGATGGTGGTGATGATGCTCGGCGGTAAGCTGTGCCATTCTTGCTGCGCTTTGTCGCTAATTTGGTCAGCTCCTCAGCCTCACCTGGGTAGGCTTGCTATATGACAAAAACGCGGTGAATAGTACAGCAGCATGTCGAAGATAGACGAGCCTACCTAGTCTCATACAACCATCTAGAATTTGGAATGTTCCAGCTTGTGCCAAACAGAGGTCCAACGAGCGTTTGATAACCCTGCTAAGGCCGCCGAAATGGCTGACCCAGGGTCCGGATATCGTCGTGGCTGAGCTCTACTGTGAGGGAAGTCCATCTAGCGCGGTTGTCATACATCTGCCTCTAGACGTTAAACACGTCTCGCGTGTTAGGAACACCATGCGTTATCACACGATTGACTACGTCTTGTGATGTTGGTTGTTGTTAATTGAACATGTTTCAGTTCCACATCTTCGATCGTGACCTTTGCCTCGACGCCGGATAACAGAAGATCTGCGGGCAAGGAATCGTTGAGGCCTAAAAATGATGACTGCGCCGCCGTACAATCTCTCCTTCAATTTTTAGGTGGTTTTGATGTTCTTTGTAATGTCGTCTATTTTTGGCTTCGACGGAGCGCTTACTGGAGAGATTTGGAGGGCCGCCATCTCGCTACACGCTGACGGGTCTTTCGCAGCCCAAATTTTCACTTTGCTATCCATGAAAGTAATGCTTGCAGTCTAAGACAGTCAGCATGTCTAGGAGAAGTTTAGAATCACAGTTTTTGATGCAGCGATAAAAACAGCGCATCGTGATGGAAGTGGCGCGTACAGCGGCCAACATCGCAGTAGATCTCGCGACCTCGGGACCCTCGACTTCTGTGCGCCACGCTCGAACCAAGAATGGCTAGTACCATCACTGCCATCACAGATGCAGCTGCATTCCTTCGATTTTTTGGTTACTTAGTCATACCATCTATTTCAATATCGCATTGTGTACTGCAAAGTCTCGGGGCGGTCGCCTAGCAGATGTGCTGAACGTGCATTAACTGTGGAGGCTGATTGCCAGAGACCGCTAGCAAGGTAAGACGAAGATACACGTGTGAAGCTTTAGTCGAACGTGCGAAGGCGGGGCTGTTTTCGATACTGTGGTCGTGAATGGTAGTATTCTCTTCCCGTGCGCGAAAAAGGATTTGAAGGCGGCGGTGAAGAAGAAGTTATGTGTGAGTGGAGGAGGCGGTCAAGACATGTTAATACATCTCCAAGATACCTGTGTAGCCTAGACCGAAAAAGAAAGGAGGATATGCTCAGAGTTCCCACACCACCACCACGATGTAGTGGTGTGCGAAATGATAATTGCTTTGCCGGGTATCGGTGAATATGGGTCACAGTGAGAGCAAATGGGCCATGAAAAATGAAGTGTGCTTAAGTGTTCCATTATCTTCTTCGCTTGGGAAGAACGCCAATACATGCTAGCTCATGACAGCGGAAAACATCCAAAGAAAACATGCTCTATCAAAGATGACCTGCTTACATGCAAGCAGCACCATCAATGCCAATGACCTTTCCGTTGACCCAGTCACCGTCTTGAGAAGCAAGGAAGCAGACGACGCGGGCGATGTCTACTGGCTGGCCAACACGGTTGTGAGGGGACCATGTGCAGGCGTACTCGTCGACCTGGTCGTCAGAGAGGTTCTCGCCACCAGGAATGTACTCGCGGCACACTGCGTGGTACATGTCGGTCTTGATGCCACCGGGTGCAACGCAGTTGACGGTGATCTTCTTCTCGCCAGCATCTGAAGCTTCGTCAGTGGATGAAGTTGGTGTGAGAAGAGTACGACTTACCGATAGCCATGCACCTGGTGAAGGTCTCAATGGCACCCTTTGAGCCAGAGTAGACAGCGTGCTTGGGCACACCCTTGGCCTGACCAGTGATGGATCCCATAAGGATGATGCGACCACCCATCTCCATCCTCTTGTAAGCCGCCTTGGCGACGAAGAACTGACCACGGGTGTTGATGGTGAAGACACGGTCGAACTCCTCAGGTGTGACATCCTTGAAGTGACCGAAGGAGACGACACCAGAGTTTGAGCAGCAGATGTCGAGCTTGCCGAAGTGGGCAACAACATCATCCATCAGCTTCTCAGACTCCTCGACGTTGCCAACGTTGGCCTTGAAGGCCGCGGCATCTGAACCGTTACCAAGGGCCTTGATCTCCTTGACAACCTGCTCAGCTCCCTCGACGGCGTTGGCGTAGTTGACGGCGACCTTTGCGCCACGCTTGGCCAGCTCAATGGCCATCGCCTTTCCGATACCACGGCCTGGGCAACAGTTAGTATCATAGATCGAGTCTTAGATATCCTTGAGCTTACCTGAGCCGGTAACAACGGCGACCTTGCCGGCAAGGCTCCATGTCTGCTCGATGGAGGCCATTGTGAATACGTTGTGGTGGTTGTTTGGTGTTGGAGTGAGGATTGGAGTGGAGAGGCGGTTGTGGTAGTGATGAGAGTGGTTGTGATGATGATTTCCTTCCACGGTCAAGACGAAGACATATATACCCTTTCGCTATTCGGAACTCCAGCGGAGACCGCGTTCAATGAGTAGCTCTTTTGCCATCCAACCTGCCACCGGTATCCCAACATCCATACGACTCCCCCAACTCATTGCCTCCGGTTCGGCACATAGCATCGCCCCCAAGAGTCGTGAGTCCTAGGGCTGAAACAGTGTGTACCTGCGCCGCACCTGTCCGGTAGTGTGGTCCCCGTCCCCGTAGGAGAGCCTGAGCCTCAGGGACAGACTTCGGAGAGAGGGGCCGAGGGGGTTCAGGGGCTCGTGTCATTGGTCGACTCGCGAGATACTAGGGCCCGTCCAGCAACAACAAACATCTAGGGCCTGTTCGTGACGCATCTGTCCGTTTCATGAGATCAGAATATCTTTTTTTGTCGACTGCGAGTAATTTTGGGATCCCGTTGAATTTTGCTGGTGAAGCAAGCGGCATGGCAATGTGAGAAACCGGCGTTTGGCGCTGAAGACCACTCGCACAGCTGGTGCGACGCCGACGGCATCGCAACATTCTATTTTCGCATCCTCGGATGTCCGCGGCCCACGGGGAGCATCTGCTGCGCGTCCTCACATCGCGCTGTGAAGCAAGCAGAATACCCTTCCGCTGCCATGGACTCTGTCCATCGTAAGCCCTAAGGCCATGGACGTTCATGACGTTCTTGACGTTCCAGCGCAGTCAGGTGACTTTCCAAGGTGGAAATCCCTGGAAGGTTTAGCCCGCAAACTCACTCAGGGTTCGGCAGGACCTCGCTCAATACCTCTCAACACCACAGCGTGCTGGAACCTCAATGGCTCCCCATGCACCAACGGTCATCATGAATATCTTGGCCGTGCGAACTCCGGACGCAATCCGGTAAGTGCAAGTGTCCTAGAAGTCGGCACGATTCCGTAGCTAGGTGTCGCAATCAACGAGGGGCGCGGCCGGCTTCCATGGCGGGGATCCGCCGACGTCTTCGTTGTCCGTGTGTATTCTACCTCGCTTCATCTTCAGAGTGTCGTACTGATGAATGGAGAAAATCAGGCAGTGAATAGCGAGCTGACTGCATCCTCATCTCGAGCTGACGGATCGTTCGAAGATAAGAATCCTGCGCGTAAATTAAACCGAATCTAGACTCGAGCCATCGACACGCAGCATATACGACAGCCACGCATCTCAGTCTTTATCCAGATGACATACCTGGAGTTGCCAACAAAATATGGCCACGCGTCTGTGTCTGGTATTTGAGTGCTTACAGGCTTCATCTTGCAAGCAAGAATGAGTTTGCCAGCCACGGCGTCTCATCGACTGCGCGCAACGGCCCAAAGATTCAACCCATGCACATGTCCATGCCGTTCTATTGGCTTTTTCATGCCGAAATTGGTTCGCCGTTATGCGATGGATTGACAGTGCAGTGCCAATACATCCAGCACTTGCTGAAGTTTCGGATCTTTTTGTGTGACGCTTCGGCTCGTGTAGATGCTCTTTCGTATCGGGAAAAGGGTAACAAGCTGATAGACCCACTTGAGGTTGGCCATTGCCCACTCAAAGAGTGCCGGAGAGCAGTGATGGTAGGGCGATACTTCTCGTTAAAAGGTGCTTCGCGTAACGAAGCCCACCATCGGTACTTTCGCATCGTTCCAACAACACAGCAGAACGCGGCCGATAATACGATATCATCACTGCGTCATTCACGGAGGGCCATGTAACCTTGAAAACTATCTGCCAACTGGCCATTAGCTTTTGCTATTTGATTGCTCGAAGATTTGGGTTGGAGTATCACCGTACGAACCACCGGCGTACAAACTCTTCCCGGCCTGGAAAAAGGGGTAGCATAGTCATCCTGGACAGCTCCTTTGTGGAGTTAATGGAGCCATACCTAAATCGATTCGTTTTCCCCTCAGTCCGTTTCCCGTCAAGCATCTAGCGGTGAAAGAGGCTGTCACTGTGCCCTCCACTCGGCCGTCTGCCAGATCGCCCTGTGCTAATGCGTTCATCCCCGGGACGATCTTGGTAATCATAATCGAATCCTCGCACTTCTGTTCGTGGCATCTTGGTGACGAGGTCGGTGTCTTCAATGCCGGCACAGATGTGTTGTGATGACCGAGAACCTGAAGTGATACTAGATCTTTACGGAGATTTGTGGAATGCTACGTAGGGCATGAGTAACACAGAAAGGCTTCCCTGGCCACAAACCGTTCGGATACTACCCGGTAAGCCCCCGATGCTTAAATTCAAGTTCGGCTTGCATACGGAAGTGCATTGATCGACACTAGGCATGTCTTTGACTAGGATAGCGCATCCATACCACTACATCCACCACAACCTTTTGATAGGGTGTAAGGCACCAACGGCGACAAAAACCTCCGATTCACCGACCGTTGTATGGAACTCACGAGGGGTCCCTCGCGTGTTCACCACGCCGTGGCTGGTGATATACATCAAATCCTGATGGCACGGTCCACGTTTTCTAGCAATTACGGCTATCGTGCGGGCATCCGTAGGCTTGGCATGATTCTCGTGTTAGCCATGCAGATTGGAGCAGAGGCGACCGATCTGTGTTCATCGATTCTGCAAACGGTCCTTCATGTCGTAGGTTATTGGGGTGTGTAACAAGGTCTGCTTGTGCCCGAAGTACTCTAACCACTCTTGTGCATTCTAACAACGAGCCATCTCAAACAGGGCCGCGTATCTGATCTCTGTATGCAAGTAATCACACTGAACGCGTAAGCTTGTCAAGCAACGAGCCTGCAGGTAGACGTCTTGGTACCGGCTTTCTGTCACTGCGATACCGAAGCATGCTGCATACATCCAACCCTCAACTAAACGGGCAGAAGTAATTTTGTGTAGTAGCTGCATCGGGAAATGACTTTCATTCTCCGAACACCTTCAGGGCTTACGAAGTACATGAGGCCGCAGATTGTAAAGGGGCGTTGCCAGTTGTTCGGATACGATGACGGGGTTGGAAGCATCAGCACGGTCGCCGGAGGGTTCGTCGATACATAGTACGATCTGGATAGAGCGGCGCCTCCATAGTGTGACGAAGCACTTGCATAGCGTCCGGGGAAAGAGGAGAGGCGAAGTAACTACACGGAGGAGGTTGAGGGACGTGCCTCGATACTGCTTGCATTTTCTACGCAGTTAAACAGCCCATAGAAACATACTGCAGAATCGATACTTTGCAAATCGAGTTGAAGAACCCTAATATGACCTACTAACTCTTTCGACCTCCTTTATTCTTTCTTACTGTTCGTACTCGGAGCCGTGGCTGCCCTCGTGTCCTCTCATATGATGGATACGCGTTCTCCCATGGCCTGTCTGCCACATACGGCACATGATTTGAACACCCCGCCGCCGTAGTGCCGCCCTTACACACACACACCACTTGCTCTCTTAGCCGACCCCGCCATCAAGCCTTCGAACGCGAAAGACACCAATTACCTACGCAACACGACCCATGCTCTGCTTACACTTGAAACACACGCACGGGTGGAGGCAACAACGGAGCAATGAAGACACTGACAGATATCGATGACGGAGGGGCTTGGCGGGATGAAAGGCTAAGTGTGTTGTACTCCAGCCACTACGCATGTATTCATCTTATCCTCGCCCGTCATGATAACGAGAGGACCTGCACCCACCAGCGCGATAAGAAAAGGATCCGTCTTGAACTCGAGGCCACCTGCGGATGGACGTGGTCAGTAAGCTGGCATTGATAAAGCTGCACGGAAACCACCTACTCTCGTTTACATCAAGCCCATCAAGAGTTTGTGAAAGGCACGGAACATCCTTCATCAGCACCAGTCATTTGTGATACACAGGTTTGTCGTTCCCGAATCCGGTAGGTGCCATTTGATCATCATGTCTATGTAATATACATTAATGGACTGCATTGCAGTCGATTCAGATGACCGTATTCCAGGCACGACGCGAATCGGCGACCGAGACGAACATCACTCGACGCCGAAGCTATGTGTATGCCTTTGAACGCCATCCAACGCTTGGAACCTGACGTATATCCCTCCCAGGCATCCTGGGCCGCTGATGCTGATAAAACAATACCGAAAGAGATGGAAAAGAGGCGGACAATGCGGATGGAGAAACGCCAATAAAGACCGCTAATACATCATGAGCTTGTGTTGGTGCGCTAAAAAAGGAAAAGAAGAGGTGGAAGTACGGTGTCAACCACGCGCAAGTTTCTCGAGTTTACTACGAATGCCATCGGAAAATCTGGTGGCGACGCCCTCGTCAAGGACATCGATACAATGCGACAGGATAGCGAAGCCGTTATCCAGTGGAACGGGGTTTCCGTCACGCTTGGTCAAGGTGGGGATACCCTCTCTTCGTGACATGTACCTCAGTATGGTAGGGTGGTCAGAAGAAAGGCGATCCACAGAGAAAGCAGTATTCGATGGCTGCTGATATGTTCCTTGGTGGTTGGGGCTCAGAGACTCGTTATGAGCGAGCGAATCAGTCCAGAACACCAATCCTGCACGATAGACAGCACCAGCCCACCACGGCGGGCGGATGCCTCGTGGCATCTCACGGATGAGGCGAAGAACTTGACCAGCATGTGTTATGGCCTCCTGCACATCCGACAAGCACTTCTTGTGCATCCACAGCATCTGCTGGTACGAGCCGTCCACGCCCTCTCGTCGCGCGAGGCGCTCAATCTCTGGGAAGTTCGACACAGCATTCATGCTGATCAGATGGAACATAACGAGGTTTGCCTGCATCATCGGACATACTGGGTTCGCCTTCATGTATCGTTGCGCCAAGTCGAACCACCGCCCCAGCAGGGCCTGTACCTCTTCTAGGCGCACGCGAGTCGAAGCGGCAGTCAGTGCCCGATTCCTCGATCGAGAGGCTACGCTATCTGAAAAGCAGCTGAGGAGTTGACAATACTGGCACACAAGGGTCTGCAGAGGGTGGAGCAGCAGCCGCAGGTGCATCGGGGTCAAGTGAATCTCCTGGACATCCTGGACGACTATCTCGTCATCTAGGAAGTAACGGAAGAGATCTCTGAGACTCGGTGGTCTTGCTCCAGAGCCTACTGAGGAGTACCCATTGGAGAATTCATGCACTTGGTTGAACATCTCCGACCACTCTGAAGCGGTCTGTGCCTGCCAGAGCTGATCTGAATCCGGCATTGGCGCGCCGAATTCTGTTACCGAGAACAGCGGGGCAGTATCGTGGAAGAGCGATAGGTCTTGGTCCACCATGACCCAAGAGTAGATGAGGCTACATCATATTAGTAAGTGTGCGCACGTGACTGTACCGAGGTTTTCAACACTTACCGGCTGCGGCTTTCTTGCTGAAGCCAGTCCTTCCACAACACATCCGTCGACGTGTTTCCGTTCATGTGAGGCGTGGTAGGTGGCCGAACATCAAGAATACCGGAGTGCCGTAACATGGAAAAATACATGCCGCGCTGACCCATGGCGATGTCCATCTGCCACTTGTCGCCACTCCACGCCGCTTGGACAGTGAAGAGAAGGGCCGCTCTCAGGACGATAGGATCGCCAGCCATGATGATGTTCTTCTCGATCAGGTCGAACAGTGATATCCGACATGCCTCGGTAAACCCACCAGTCAGCCATCTCGCTTCTATGGACGGAATGGTCATGGCGCCCTGCGCAATCATCATGAGAATGAGCAAGCTTGATGCCTTGTCATTGTAGTTCTGCATCAACTCGTTGGCGTCGAGGACTCCTCTGGCGGAGGTAGGGTAGTAGCGTTCGAAAGAGTTGGCGTACGACTTGAGGAAGTACTCCAGGACGCGAGCAGGCGGAAGAAGGACGAAGTTGGAATGCGAAGCCGTGGACCCTGGAGATTCACCACTACTGGACGTGCTGCTTCCGTCTTTGTGGATGTCTAGAGCTTTGTGAAGAAAGCTCTGTGTGATGGCGAGGAGTTTGTCTCGTGTGGCTTCCTGTAATTTCGACACGGCTATTTGCCCGCCTTGTTGAAAATCGGATTCATCCCAGGATGGTGACCAGTTGGCCCACCCTTCATGGTTCTTCAGGCTCAACTCTAGTCGCTCAAGATTCAGCCTCGCTGTCCGCGGACATGAGCTGGAAGCAATAGAAGGAGTGCAACGAAAAACCGTCCAGCCGTCTTGAGCCGCGATAATGGCTCCGAGATCAGGGATGCCGGCGTCCGCTATTGAAGAATGTCTGTTGGAAGGGTAGAACATCGAAGCCGAACTGCCAATCTGCAAGTCCGAGAAAGATTCGTCCACCATGCGAGGAGTCTGGACAGGCTGCCCGAATGTCTGCGCAGGTGACATTTCGGGTATCATACTGAGAATGCCGTCTTGGGGTGGTCCCATAGTCATATCCATGCCCATGGTCATCATCAGAGCGGGGTCAATCCGCATAGGATCGAAGCTCGTATCCATAGGCATCGAATGCCAAGGATCCATCATGAACTGCGGGCTCTCATTCTCCGGCTGATCGCGCACTGTCCTGACGAAATCGTCGTATCCAGACATTGGTGTCGAGGAGACAAAGCTATTCATGCCCGTAACCGGAGTGGGAAGAGGCGAAAGTAATGACGAGGAATGAGCTAGGCCATTGGACGGTGACTGGTCGAAGAACGGGGGAGTATTTGAGATCGGCATGTGTATGTGGAGCGACTTCTCCTCGGGATTCATGTGCGGTGGTGGTTGCACTGGATGCGAGATGGAGGGATTCCGCGAGTGGGACGCTGAAGGCGATTGCGATTGTCGTTGTGACGGAGGTTGGCTGTCAGTCATCAAGGCAGTCTGCTGAATCTGAGATGGAGATGACTGTGCGGTTGCTTGTTTCGATTGGCCATCGTGGTTTGGAGAGACATTGCCGGATGTGATCTGGTTGTCCGCATTGCTACCACTCTCGCTCGAATCACCACTCCCTGTTTCAGGAGGACCCCCCACTCGCTGGACACCTTTCGATGCTCGACGTGTAGGACGCAGAGTACATTTCAGGTTCCTCTGAGCGCACCGGGTGCAAGGAAACTTCTTGTCGCATTTCGTCTTCGTCTTTGCACAATTGCTGCAGGCGATGGGTGTGCGGCCAGCGGACTTAGGTATGATCCCTTGTGGTGGTAGACCTTCCTCGTTGTTCTGGTTGCGGCCGTGGACGGTGTAATGTCTTTGCAAAAGATCTCTGGGAGGATCGTCAGCGTTTCGTTCGCTACAAGGGTTGCCACCGGCGGAGAAAGAGCAAGGAGCACATGAAGGGTAAGACTTACCGTCGGGCAAAGCTCATATGGCATGTAAAGCACTTGAAGGGCTTGACATTTGTGTCTGTTTGGCAACGGCGGTTAGCGAAGGTCCCACGGAACGACCGGACTGTACTCGTCACGGCGGAAATCAATCCTCAAGGACGGAGCAAGAGCCAACTTACGAGTCAGGATATGTCGTTCGAGATGCTCGTCCCTGGTGAACGACTGTCCACAATATGTGCAGAAGACCATCTTGGATGACGAATTGGATGTGTAGTCCGGGGGAAGGAAGGGCTGGCTTTAGATGTTGTTCCACACAACAGTGGTTGAGCGAGATTTAGCAAGAGAGGTGCGGGGATGGTGTGCTGTACCAAGCTTCAACAAGAGGAAAATGCCATAGACTGCAATGCAGGGATGGCAAGGCAAAAGAGTATCGTGCAAGGTTCAGTCGAGTGGGATTAGAATCGTGGAGTAATAGGTCCGAAGTCCGGTGGTCCTGGAAGGTCTCTAAGACGGGGCGGACATGGAGACCAGTCTGGAGCTAGGTGGAAATAGCAGACGTCAAGTAGATGGCAAAACGATTCCGTTGGGACGTCAGACGGAAGCCGTGATTAAGACGGCTGTGGAGCTGACTGCAGAGGAAACCGACTAGCAGTGGTCTGAGAGAGACAAGGTCAAGATCAGGCCCGGTTGTACGGCTGTCTTGGAGCGGGCTGAGCAGGCTCGAGCGGGCGGAAAGAGATGTATGAAGATGGAAGATGATCACGGGAGGGGAGTTGACGTGGGGAAGGGTATTTCTCGACGTCCGAGTACGTGTAGAGGTAGGCAATGTAAGAGCGGGTTTGACTAGCGGGTGTTCCCAACAGGGAGTGTTGATTATGCATCTGAGCGACGATGAATTCATCAATTGGGGAGGGAGCCAGCTGCACGAGAGGATGAGCTAGTGCCTCGCAGTTACATGCAGCGCGCCAGGCTCTTGGGTGGGTCGAGCCTGACCGGGTTAGCCCAAGAGTTGCTTGAGCGACCAGGGGCATCTGCACGGCGTTGATAACAAGACTCAGCAGCAACAGGGATACATCTTGGAGATGTGCACCGCGGCCTAGATTGGTGGAGGGGGAGGCCCAGCGAGGTGGAGGTTCGTGCTGAGAGTGACGGGGGACGAGCGCCGAGCCCGCGTCAGCCACAAGTCGGCGAACCGAGCGCTTGCCGCATGGCTCCCTGGAAAAAGACAGCGACACACCCGTACAGCTGTAATGTATTCTGTAATACGACAATATTACTGCCACGATCTGCACCCGCACACACGTCGGATCAGCACCAGCAGGGCCCTTGGATCTGCTGTAAGATACACCAATGTCTCTATATAGACGCTTTCCGAGCAGCCCACTAACGTATCTGGCAGCGGTGAGCTCGCCTCAGCCCTCGTCGCGGGCGATACGCAGCCTCTCGCGTCTTCGTACTCGCGCGGGTACTGATGGGCAGCGCACACGAGATAACACACAGGCATGTCAGCATCACGCGGCTGAGTCGTGGTTGACAGGTGCCGACTCAGATCATGAGCACCTCTCTTGCTCGTATCAGGGCCGCGATACAGTTTACCGTCTTGTCGCGCGCCCACTAAACAAAGTCAACGACTGAAATCTTCTGTCCGGAACCCGAGGCCATTGTCGTTGAAATCGTATTGATTTCGGACCAAGGTTTGCGCTTCGCAAGGCCACTGCAACAGTGCCTCTACGCCAACCGAGTACCCCACTTCGATGCCACGCTTACACGGTTCACCCAGACGCTCTTACTCTGTCCCCGTACTTCGGTGGGTCGTCGACTGTTTCGAACGGTGAGCCGAGTGCGTCACTGGCGCTGGCGTGGCTATCATTATCGCGGGCGCCATGGCAAGCTCGAGTAGCGTGCTGCTCTGCCCGTTCTGCTGCCGCACGTGATGCCGGAACACAAAAAGTGGTTCTATTACAGCTTCATCCTTAGTCAACGCAGGGCGCTTTCGAGACGGCAAGGCGGTGCGTTTGACACGTCTGGATGCCGTGTTCCGCCTCTAGTCACAAGCTGCTTGCTCACCGTCAAAGTCTGTTGTATTCAACAGTGAATTGCTTTGTTTGGCGATCAGTTGCGGTCTACTTTGACAGCTTTCAATTCTGCTTTTTCCTCTGGTCACGACTGTAACCAAAGTTCGATGGGCGGTCACAGTACCGCACGAATCAGCTGCTGGCCCTAGCTCCACTGGGACACTCGCGGCATGCCGCTGAGGCTAATGTCGCGAATGCACCACCCAGTCAGGGTGTAATACTCACGCCTTTTACCTGATTTTTCCATGATGCAAATGATATTGCGAGTACTCCGCAACGCCCAAGCACGCCATGTATGTAGACGTGCGCTGGTCTCACGAGAGAGGCTACCTGAACATCACAAGCAAATGGCAAGGATCTGCACGTCAGTCCGACACCTCCAATGGAGACGCAGCAGGAATCGCTTCTCCAAGCAACGTGCCAAATGCGGGAACCCCACGCCAGCCCTAAGGCTGATCTCGACAGATACAGGGTGCTTGAGCCAAAAGATCGGCCGAACAAGGTTTGGGCCTACAATTCGCTTCCGCTTCTATTCCGGGTTTTGCGCCACACAGCATGGACGCGTTCGCGAAGACACGAGAAACATCAGCTACGGGAAAACTTGCTGTGCTACGAGGCAAGACGCACGAATAATACCGAGGACAACCGCCAAGAACTTCATTCTCATAACCACCCACCAGACAACTGAAACAGTTTCGACTTTTATATAGACTTCGAAGTCGCGTCACGAGCCGCCTAATACCGCCGATGTTTGGAGCACGGCCGTCAGCCATTCGGAACTACTGTTTTGTGTCTGCCGTTGCCTCATTATGGCGCACGCGAGCGAACAGCCTACGTACTCAATTCATAGACCGCGAATCTCTTCTTTACCCCTTGTCTTATTCGCCTACCATATCAGAAGCCTGATTGTCGCGGCCCGTGATGCTAAAATTGTAATTAATCCCCAATCAAGAACACGAGGCTTCTTTTGGCGCGGAATGGTGTGTGGAAGCAGAAGCGAGCCTGTCTCCCAACACGCGACATGCAGTTAATGGACTCTCTCCTCAAGGCCATGACATGTCGCCTCATGCATCTGAATTGGCTCGGTCGAAGAAGTCTTCCTGCCATTCGACTCCATGGGTTCGCTTTCCATTGCATCACCACGAAGTAACGCAGGGTACATGGTCGAGTTCGCTCAGGTGGCTCGGTGATTTGGAATACCTCTTCGTATCACGACGGTGCGTAGAAGAGTTAGCCAACAGCAGTGCCGAGAGTAGCCAACGCTCCGGCAGCAAGCTTATTTTCCGGTCACTAGGCTTTGACGCCAATTGCAGAATCCCAAAATTTCATAAGAATGCTACCTTGAGCCCAAGTCAGTACCGAGTATGCATGTTGCAAACCAGATTGTCTCGCGCAGAAGTGGGATGATCTACACCCCAGAGATCCATGGGTAGCAGCCGGTAGTGTGCGATAAGGACCGTAAGGCTACGGATTGGGCCCAAGCTGGAACGCCTATCTCAAATGTACCGCTTCGAGGCACAGCAGCCAGTGACAGACTTCACGATTGAGTTTCGTACTGTGTGTACGACACAGATATCTGAATGGGTAACTCCTGATCGTCATGAAATCTCCGTGAACTCCTATTGGACGGAGAAACAAGGCGGGAGCGGAGACCTGGTGAGCTGTCTGCCGAGAAATCCCGCTGTTGAGAAGTTGCACGCCTGTCAGACACAAAGACACACTGCTACAACGTGGATGGGCAACATGTCCAAAATACCGATTCCCCGTCCGGCACATGTCGCTGACTGGCTGCCAGTCTGAGCCCAGCACACACTCACACCGTTTGAGACTTTCCACGATAAGAGCAACACGTCCATCACGGTAGTTTTACACGAAGAAGATGACAGCATTTCCAGCAAACCATTCGCAGTGGTCATCGATGACGATCATGCAGGGCTTATGTATAAAAATATTGGTGGCTCAATGATTGTTGCCAATCAGCGTTGGCGTTTTCCACGTTTGCGCTAGCAGGCTGCAAACTCCCCTCATTCCATGATTCTGGGGATCTACATCACCAGCTTTTTCAAACGGTAAGCCGTGATGAAGGGTCGCCAATTACTACTAGGAAATGCACCGAAGCTTCTCTCACGGCATGTGAAGTGGCTCAGAGGTTTAGCCTGCGGGCGGAAGGCTCCTTTGGTCAGACTTTTTTCCTCTCGACACCCAACAGGCCCCCAGAAATCACACCACCTGCTGCGCATCTGTCAGCTTCGTGAAACGATACTTTAGTTGTATGCGATGCGACACCGAAACCGATTTTGGTAAGCCCGCTCTCGCATCGAATTCGCTCCTCCGACCATGTCCTGTCTGGCAAGGAGTTCCTAGATGATTGCCTAGGTACTTGCCGCTGGAGGAGCTCCGTTGGGTCACCGGAGTACCGCATCGTTTGTTCGGCATTATTTCCATCCAAACAACCTTGTACACTGTGCGGAAGGCCTATCGAATATATTAGCACGATTTACTACGCCCACGTAGGTAAGAGTCGCGCGGTTGTGTTACCTCTGCGAGTTCGCGTTACCGTTTCCACGCACATCTAGGTGTAATGTGTTCCTTCGCTATCGGCCCCTAAGCATCACTTCATCTCACTAGTCTCCACATTTTGTCCGATCGCACTGCAAGGCGGACCATGATGGTCATCATCATCCTCTGGGTGAGCTTTCGGCTCAGCATTGCAGCTTCAGGCTGTGGACATGGCTCAGCTTCTCACTTTGCATACCCAAATATCAACAGGGCAGCTCCCGTTGCCAGGTGCTAGCTAGTGCCATCGCCAGCAGATGCTTAAGTCACTTGTGGCGTTCGAGGCATATTCTAGACTTGTTCCAGTGCATTGGTGTATGAGCGATGATGATAGGATTGAGGTTTTCCTCTGCACGTTAGAACCACGACATGGAGACTCGGTGGTTCTCATTCAGCGCACGCGCACCGTTCGCAGCCCCACTTCCGGTTTTCTCGAGGCTATCTCGTTCGAGTGTAGGATCCGAAACATGGTTCTAATGGTAATCAGATCAAGTTTGTAGGCGCGTGTACCTATGGTAACGAGATGCAACATTCTTCACACCCTTTCCGCTGGCTCAACCGACTGCACTGCGTGTACTTACATTCGACAGATCATACGACGACCAACCACATTTAGGACAGTCTTGCTTATGCGCACAGTGGTCGACGATAGGACAGACACTAGGTACCATAGTCTTCACAAGAAAAAGGCTGGAGAGTAGCCTCCATTGTTACCCCACGGACTTATGCTAGATCGACTACATACCTTATCTTGGACGTCGCTTCTTCTGTAATCCACATTTCTTGCGGCAATATGCAGACACCATCCTGGGTGTTGGCTAGCAGGCTATTGAGGTGCGTTAAACAGTTTATACAACTGTAGTCGTCCCGTTTGCTATATCCATGGATGTTTTTATCGGCAGGGTCTGCACGCCTGCACCCACGCGGCGGAAGCGAAAGTCTCGTATCACGCTTTTATCCTCATAAGCGGCGTCTAGAAGGCGGACCGAGAAGGCCTCGCCGGGTCGGTATTTATTCTTGGTGGCCGCGCAATCTAAGCTGTAAATTTATTTCATGATTTGTTGTCCAGCTTACCTACTTTGCCATCCGCGGCTCCAGCATGTAAATTGCCTCACTTCCAAGGTTGCGTTCCCCTTCGCGATGCATGCATCCCGGATGATGCGCGCAAGAGAACTAGGCTCACGGGTAGTCATCGATTTGCAAGTAGCCTGCGAGTCAAGACCGCAATGCCAATACGCCTTTTGCATAATGGTACTAAATCACGGCCGCGAACAGGTTTACCGATTCGTCCAGATCCTTGTTCCATTAGTCCAATGCGGAATCAAGTCGTCACTACAGTAATGTGGTGAGCAGAAGATTGACTCGCAAGAAGCCGAGATTAGTACGAGAAAGACAGGGATAGCATTCTCGGTTGCCCGCAAGATGTAGGGCTTGAGATGATTTTGCCGATGGGGAACAAAACCCTCTCCATGTGGCACCCACATGCAGCGGATGACAGCTCCGGACAGTCACGCCTTGCGTATCGGAGTGGTATTTTCATCACTAAAATACCTGGTTTCTCGGAAACAACAAGTGGTCTCGATCGGTATACCGACTTAGTGAAGCCAGAATAGATCCTGCATTATATCTACTGGGTACCTAATGAATGTATCTAGAGCATCGGTGTTTCCGCAGTCAGACGAAAAAGACAGTCCGCTGACAAACGGCCCTGCTTGCGCTCGCACGACCGTGATTCCGAAGTTGTTCCACAAGCTAGATTATGCACCACGAGATTAGATGCGTTGTCTCTACGTGGCGCAATGTCCACGCGCGTGGCCTTGGTGGTACACAGAGTAGCACTAAGTGTTCGCGGATGTCAGATACTCGAGATACATGAGGCCCATTCGAATTTTGAAGGCGTCATGGTACATTGGATGGGTGTCGTAGGTAACGTCGTACCAGATCGCGTAGTACAAGCTTCCCAAGGCGTCGTAAGCGAAGTCTCTAAGGTATGACAACGTCCAAGAACACATGGAGACCTTCGGTATTGACTAAGTCGGGAATGAAGTGTGCCCCGGATGAGGCGATAACGTAATGTCCTTCAAGCATAACAGTTTTCGTGGTGAGATGGTTCATGTATTGCGATGATCTATGGCCGGACGAGAATGATGTTTTCGTTTAGTTTTCGTGACAACTTTGCTTTATTGGACGTTCAAGTGCAACCAGGTACCTAGGTAGCGACTGGGTACTCTTGGAGGTTGTGACTGAAGCCAACTCGAATCCCACGACATGCCTTCTCAAAGTAGGACGCGTTTCTGCCGTTGTTCACACTTTACACGCCAAAAGGGTGTTCTTAATTACACTAAAGTCCCAAGGACCCATACAGGTGCAAAGCCAATGCCATGATCCAAAGCGGAGGTTTGGACTGTTATTTTCTGATCGCATCAGAGAGACAGAGCAACTACTCCGAAGATAAGAATCATAGTGTGCTAGATGTTGCTGGACTTCAAAGACCAATTTGCCAAACGATTGCTGGTTGAACTACTTGAAAGTGTTGTAGATATTAGACACTCGTTACTCGAGTCTGATATATGCTTATAAAACTACAGTGAACCTCCCAGGCTGATGCAGAATCCGAATGCATCTTTTCATGTATCATCAGATGTGGCTCATGACTCCATATTGTACCATTTGACGGCTTATGTTGCCCAGGTGTCGCTGGGTGTCACTTTAGCACGTACTGACAGCCTCATATCGGGAGACATGGCCTGACAAACCAAACTAGGTCGTAACTCGACCTCAGTAACACTGATCCTTATGTCCTACGTACCATCCATATTGTGGAACTGCTATGAATGGTAGTGGTTGGTTGAAGTCGTGAGTACCTGGATATCGATGTACACTTATTCCTCTCGTTTTGAAGATTGCCTATTTCAACTGCAGTCTGTAGTGGATCGTGATTCAAAACGTCATAATGGACGCATGTTTTTACCATGTCATTCTGAATCCCTTCGGAAGAAATTTGTTTTCGATATATTACGATCCTCGCAAGAGCCCAACGCAATCTTAACTGTCCGAACAAATGCAAGATGCTTTCCCACGTGCGGCTCATGCTCATCTAGACCCGAACTACCTAGGTAGTTGACAAGCAGACGAAAAGGTATCTGCAGATCTCGCACTGCGACGCGATGACGTCAGGAAATTAATGATTTACATGTCCGGTTCCTGGCAGATTGGAGAGCACCATTGTGGCGGATTTCTAGCGCCACTATCGCAACCTTCAACTCTGATCATGCTCGCATTGCTATCTCCAATCGATAATTCTAGTTCCACAATGTCTATTGAAAACTCAAAATAGTCCCTCTGACGCAGAACCCAACCTGGAGCACCTAGCCAGGCAGCTGCCGACATTCTGACAGCCTAGCTAGAAACAAATACACAGTCTAGAAACTTTTGAGGCTCAGACGTTTCTCATACTCATGAGGCGAAGGTACCCACATGTGCAACTTCGATTTCACCATTAGGTCGATGATTCGGCACGCATGCGCGCTAGGCCTCATCGTTTTTTGCCGCCACGCTATCGTTTCAAGATCCAACCAAGATGAAGCGGATCTATGGGTGATCGCTTTAGGCACTGGCACTTCTACATTTGGGGTAAAGGGGGTGCTAAGCGTGCTGCAGCTAATTCCCATGATGTTTATGTGGGGTGTTCGCTGATCGCGGAAGAAAGTTCCGTAGCCTGAGACGTATCGCTACGCAAGATCTGATCTCGACGACTTGATTCTAAGACTTTTCAACATTCCTGCTGCGCTTCAGGGCTAGGTGTATGCAATGCATTGTTGTAGGCGAGTTTCTAGCTCCAGGTCGGTAAAACCTGGAGGTGCATGTGTAAATAACGCGCACGGGATGTGCAAAATGCCCGCATCATCGATCCTGCCGTTGCCCTCGGCCCGCCATTGTCATCTGTACGGCCCGTTAGAAGTGGAACCAGAGGATTTATTGTCTCGGCTGAAGAACCACCATGATGAGATGACGAGGGAGAGCCAAATATTCGAAGACATGCAAAGGCATAGGGCGCATCGGCGGAGGCTAACAGGCGTTCTCTAGCCAAGGCTTCGCAAGCCTCCAGACTAAGTGGAATAGGCAACAAGTACTGTACACAAGTGACCTCATGTGTACTTCACCTGGGTGGATAGGCGCAGTGTCAGAGCGCATCGAGCTTGGCGGATTTAGCTCCCCAAGGGAGATGACTCTGGAGTTGGCACTATTAGATGTCCAAGCCATGATCATTTGTTTTGCCAGCCCATACATTTCCCCTTTCCAAAGAATTGAAACTGATCCGCGCTCTTTATCTCCCGTGTGCATCAACAATGGTTCGGGATTTGTTGAGCTTGACGTGATGCCAGACGGAGCCCTGCACATTTGCCGTTACGCTAACACAACGTTCCGGACAGTTCCACCGACATGTGATCATAGATATCCAGACTAGTCGCGAGAAACGAGAGTACCATCGCATGGGTCCATTGAAGTGAGCGAAAGAGATGTAGACAACTCCAGTGCTCGACCGGATCCACATCTCGTAGCGATACCCGTCGTGCAAGCGCCAAGCCGAAGAGTGGAGGCCGCTGAGGCAAGAGTTGAGCCAGATGGTGAGATCACTATGCACAATGGACATTGCATCCTCCGGCTGTTGTATGCATGATGCATGTCGAAGTTGACGCCGTAGGACGTTCATCAGTCGGAATTAGGTTTACTGTGGAGAATGGCATGTAAGATCGAAATGAATCCTTCTCTCAACAATGTACCGGTACATGTATGCGGACAGGAATTTGGTCGACGTGGGGCCGAAGCTATAGCTGCAGAGAGTGTCGTGCATCTTTCGAGTGTACTAATGCCTAGGGCCAGCTGGCTGGTAGTTTGAAGACTCACGGGCGTCAGCACATGCTCGCGTGCAGAGTGTTGAGAGGTGTGCTGGCCAAGTGAAAGCTGTAGTAATCACCACTGGCGATTACCCACTCACTAGAGGTGCAATGGCATCGAACCGACACGCGCGTTAGTAGAATGGATATCTCAGTTCTACGCATGGCGTCAAGCCATGGTAGGAGGAGCTGCACAATTTGACCCAAACCCCTATCTCAGGTTTCTTGGTCTGGAATACGCAAGTATCTTCCGTTCCTGACTGCCGCTATCAGTAGAAAAGTAACGCCAATGAACAAAAGTGGTGGACATGAGGGAGGTAGGCGCTCAAAGGGGAAAAAGCCTTTTTGTGCAAAAGGAAGACTGACCAAAGCGCTTGCCGCCACCCGATGTACTAGTCTGCGACGTGGTGTCAAACAAAGTGGTTGTGCCTTTTTTGGCAGACTTCAAAATAGAGAGTGAAACGTGAGTCGCGATGAACCATTTCAGGGCTTCCACGACGCGTGCAGGGCGTTTAGACTTTTCGCCTCGCTGACTACGCGACTCGCGACGCGGCCACCCCACTCGCTGCTGATTGTTTCGTAGAGTAGCAAAACGCAGCCCACAGAGGGAGTTTCTATTCTCAGCCTCAAACGTGAAGTCTCTCATGGCGGTATGGATTTGGCTGCTGTTAGTGACAAGGCGTGGCAGGCAGTTGGCCAGGTGTGGCTGGGTAACTAACGACACGTGTGCTGGGCGGTGACGAGGGGCAGAAACGCGACGTCGATCGTTGACAGTTTTGCTTATTCGGTTCTCCGCTCTCCGTAATGAACGTCACCTCGTAATCACCAACACGCTCTTCGTTAGCACGCTCGATTAACGCTGCCGCTTGATTCCATTCGCGCCACGAATCTCATCCACAATGTCTACATGGCCGTTGTTCGATGCTCTAAGGATGGTCAGGCCTTCCGCGATGCTCCCGCGACATCCGTCCGAGCTTGCAGTCCGTTCGTTTCGACCGCGACTGAATGCCAGGAGTTGCGCGGAAACAAGCGAGGACCGCCCGGATCTACCGTCGCAGGTAGCATGTGCTCAAAGATACCCTAGTAACCTCTTGATTGTATACTGTTATACGCTCGGAGTACCGCCTGTGGCGTCGGTAATGGGGACGCCGGGGCATGGGCAAGCTGACTGTAGTACACGCAGGGAGATGATCCTTCAGCCCTCAGCAACCGAATTCCGTATTCGGTCGCGACTCGAAGGTACTACGGGCAGTTCGTCAACGGCGCTCTTGTCGTGGCTTGCGGCTTGCGGCTTGGACGCTTGGGCCCTACCATGGTCAAACATCGATCTCTCGTCCAAAGAATGGTTTTTCTCTGTGTCTATTCGAAGAGTAACCTAAAACGGTCGCCCCGAGGAGTTGGTGCACCGACGATCACTGAGAGATTATGCGACTCCCAGATTCCGAGACCTAGGCTATACCTCGTGCTAGCCCTAACCAGCAAGCACCTTTACCCAGTCACCAGTCCGAGCGGGGACTCCAGAAGCTTGACTGACGCCTGCGACGCTGTGGCACCACTTTACTTGGTACACGGCCGAGGAATCGCTGACTGAAGCTCGGCAGCGTCTGTAGTCCATAGTCGTATTCTCTTGACTCCTGGCTTATCAATCCCATGTCTGGACCTAGAGCACCGCTTAGGATACTTCGGTACGACATGTCGTTGACCCGAAGAACACACTAGCCACGAGGTCACGGCTCGCATGTGCCACGAGAAACCTAGTCGAATTCCAGACCCAACAGTTGCGTGGTGCCCATAGTAGTAAGCGTGGCATTGACAGGGTACACTGCGAACAGCTTCGACACAACGATTCGACCATCATCAATTCATCCTGACTGCATAGATCTAAGCCTGAATTCGCTTGGGAGATGCTGTAATTGATAGCAAAACACACGGACGCCATGTCTATCGACCCCGGCTTATGAGAGGGGATCCGACACACTAAACCCGAATTTGAGACAGCGCCCTTACCATCCAGGTCCCCACGTCTCATGTTTGCTATCATTCGTAACGCATTGGCTCGATACCTCAGCCGCTTGTCTCCACGCCTAGCATGCGCCATCTATCAATAGGCATAGGAGCATTCGGCGACATAGCCGGCACATGCACGCCATTAACCCTCGGAATCATGGCTGGACTATCCAGGACAGGAAGTGGTCCGGGATCCACTCTCGCTCTCACGTCAATATGTTTCTGCAGTGCTTCGTTCCGCAATACATGGGTTGTCACAGATCCGGCGTCCACTGTGCTTGTCATCGCGCGATCCACGCCCTGACCACCATCTTGATATCTTACGCCTATCTTTGCCTCCTAGTCACATACATATAGGAGCAGCTCGAAACCCAAAAGTCTTCCCATCTCATCCATCCTACTCCAGTTTCTTGGGCCACTACTCAGCCGCCAAGTACCATATTCCCATACTGGATCAACCTTTCTTTCCCAATCGACTACCCTTGCCTTGCTTCAGTCTCGAAGCCCCTCCATCTGACCACCACATCCATCCTCAGTGAGGATCCTTTGCCCTAGACGGCATCGACTTTTTACATCTTTCCACCTTTTTATTAATTCTTTTATACCCTTGCCATCATGAATGTCCTCATTTTTGGAGATCAGACCGCCGACCAGTACCCGCTCCTGCGGAAGGCTTGCACATGGAAGAACAACTCGACTCTGACCACGTTCCTCGACCGTGTCAGCCAAGTTGTTCGTGAGGAAGTGCAGAAGCTGCCACGAACACAGAGAGACCAGATTCCCAGCTTCCTGACAACATGGGACCTTGTTGAGGCGTACTATGCTAAGGGACTGAAAATCCCACAGCTTGAGAGCTGCATGGTCACCATCGCGCAATTGGCGCATTACATCGGGTGAGTCGAACTCTGCACAATTTTGGCGACCTGGCTAACCTAGCAGATACTATTCCGAGAACCCATCAGACTTGCAAAACCCAGCAAACACTCGTGTTGTTGGTCTTTGCACTGGTCTTCTTGCTGGCTCCGTCGTTGCATCTGCACGATCGCTGAGCGAGCTCCTTCCACTCGCGACTGAGGCTGTCCGCATTGCTTTCCGCACTGGTACCGTTGTCGGAGCCGCAAAGGACGCAGTGGAGCAAGCTTCGGCTCCCAAAGAGACCTGGTCCACCATTGTGACCAACATGACCGAGAAGGCCGCCAAGGACGCTATCGCTGCGTTCCATCAAGAGCAGCGAACACCAACCTTGGCGCAAGCCTACATTAGCGCCGTTAGCACCATGGCCCTAACCATCAGCGGTCCTCCAGCCACTACCAAGCGTCTACTCCAGGGTGACGCCTTCAAGGGCTGCGCCCGTGTAGCGATACCCGTTTACGCCCCTTACCATGCTGCGCACATCTACGGTCAGGCCGACATTGACCAAATCCTCGATAAGGACGCTATCCGGCACTTGCAGCAGTTCCGCCCGCTGTCGCTTGTCCACTCTGCTTCCAGTGGAAAATGCCACACTGCTACCAGTACACTGGACCTTATCCGCGCAGCTCTTACCGAGATGCTTGTCGAGCCAGTTCGTTGGGACAACCTGCTCACAGAAGTTGTCTCTCAAATCACCGCTACATCCAGTCAAGACTGCTCGGTATCTGCAATCGGCGTCACCACTATCACCAACAGCCTCGTTTCAGCGCTGAGGAACGGTGGTCAGTCATCGGTCACTGCTCGCGACCACACTACCTGGGTGGCCGCCGAGCATGACAGCCGCGGTCGTACTCAGAATGACAAGATTGCCATCGTTGGTATGTCTGGTCGATTCCCCGGTGCCGCTACCCCCGATGCGCTTTGGGACCTACTCGAGAAGGGCCTAGATGTTCATCGTGAGGTGCCTGCTGACCGCTTCGACGCGAAGGCTCATTGCGACCCTACTGGCAAGGGCAAGAACAAGAGTCACACACCATTCGGCTGCTTCATTGATGAGCCTGGTCTATTCGACCCCCGCTTCTTCAACATGTCTCCGCGTGAGGCTGCCCAGACTGATCCCATGGGTCGTCTTGCTCTTACTACTGCGTACGAAGCCCTGGAAATGTCCGGATATGTACCCAACCGTACCCCTTCCACCAAGCTTGAGCGCATCGGTACCTTTTACGGACAAACGTCTGACGACTGGCGTGAGATCAACGCTGCCGAGAACATCGACACCTACTTCATCACTGGTGGTGTGCGAGCCTTTGCCCCTGGCCGCATTAACTACTACTTCAAGTTCTCTGGCCCATCTTACAGCATCGACACTGCTTGTTCGTCGTCTCTCGCTGCTATCCAGCTAGCCTGCACTTCTCTGTGGGCTGGTGACTGCGACACTGCTTGCGCCGGTGGCTTGAACGTCCTTACCAACCCCGACATTTTCTCGGGTCTCAGCAAGGGTCAATTCTTGTCTAAGACTGGTAGCTGCAAAACTTACGACAACGATGCCGACGGTTACTGCCGTGGTGATGGCTGTGGCTCAGTTGTTCTCAAGCGCTACGAAGACGCCATTGCGGACAAGGACAATATCCTTGGGTGCATTCTCGGTGCCGCGACCAACCACAGCGCCGAGGCCGTCTCTATCACCCACCCGCACGCGGGAGCCCAGGAGTACCTGTACAACAAGGTCCTCTCCAACGCTGGTGTCGACGCGCATGACATCAGCTATGTCGAGATGCACGGAACCGGTACCCAAGCCGGTGATGGTATCGAGATGACCTCTGTCACCAATGCATTTGCACCTCGTCACCGCCAGCGTCGTCCTGAACAGACTCTTCATCTGGGTGCCATCAAAGCCAACATCGGACACGGAGAAGCTGCCTCTGGTATCAACTCTTTGGTCAAGGTGCTGATGATGATGAAGAAAAACGCAATCCCCGCCAACGTCGGTATCAAGGGTGTCATGAACAAGACCTTCCCCAAGGATCTCGGCCAGCGCAATGTGCACATCTCAACCACACAGGTCCCATGGCCCCGCAATGGTGCTGAGAAGCGCAAGATCTTCTTGAACAACTTCTCTGCTGCCGGTGGTAACACCGCTGTCATACTTGAGGATGCGCCTCTACCTGAGGCGCCTAAGGGTGTTGACCCGCGCACTATGCACATGGTGACAGTCAGCGCTCGGTCTATCTCCTCGCTCAAGAAGAACATCAACAACCTGATGCAGTTCCTCGACGACAACCCAACTGTGACACTCCCTAGCTTGGCCTACACCACCACTGCTCGCCGCATTCAGCACAACTACCGCGTAGCATTCTGTGTGTCCGACATCTCCAAGGTGAAGGACGGTCTCCAGGCTCAGATCAAGGACACCTACAGTCCCCTTCCCATGGTTCCCACCAAGACTGCCTTTACCTTCACTGGTCAAGGCTCGCAGTACACTGGACTTGGTCAGAAGCTGTACGAAGACCTTGAGACCTTCCGGATTGACATCGACCAGCTTGATAGGCTTGCACGCCTGCATGATCTCCCTTCAATCCTGCCTATCCTCACAGGTGCAGACGTCACAACTCTTTCTCCAGTCGTTGTTCAGCTCGGCATGGCCTGCATCCAGGTTGCTCTTGCTCGTATGTGGGCATCATGGGGTGTTAAGCCTGTTGCTGTCACTGGTCACAGCCTAGGCGAGTATGCCGCCCTCCACGTAGCTGGTGTCATCTCTGCGAGCGACATGATCCTCTTGGTCGGCCGTCGTGCTCAGATCCTAGAGCAGGAATGCACTGCCAACACACATGGCATGCTGGCTGTCAAGGGTAGCGTTGATGCCATCACCGCCGCTCTTGGTGACAAGATGACTGAGATCGCCTGCATGAACGGACCGGAAGAGACTGTTCTTTGCGGCACTGTTGACGTTGTTGAGTCCACCAACGCGGCTCTTGCCTCCAAGGGCTTCAAGGCTACCAAGTTGAACGTGCCGTTCGCTTTCCACTCTGCCCAGGTTGAGCCTATTCTCGAGAAGTTCAAGGCTGCCGCTGCCTCGGTGACCTTCAACGCACCTGTTGTTCCAGTCATGTCGCCTTTGACTGGCGAGATCATCCGCGAGGCTGGCATCATCGGACCCGACTACCTCGCTCGCCACGCGCGCGAGACGGTCAACTTCTGGACTGCTCTTACCACTGGTCAGGAGAACAAGCTCTTCGATGCTAAAACTGCTTGGCTCGAGGTTGGTGCTCACCCCGTCTGCAGTGGTATGGTCAAGTCTTCTCTTGGCGGTTCTCCTGTCGCTGCGGGATCCTTCCGCCGTAACGAGGACCCATGGAAGACTCTTTCCAACAGCATCACCACCCTCTACCTTGCTGGTGTTTACTTTGACTTCAACGAGTACCACAGGGTGTTCAACGATGCGCATGAGATGTACACTCTTCCCACGTACGCTTTCGACTCCAAGAAGTACTGGCTCGACTACCACAACAACTGGACCCTTACCAAGGGCGAGGTTCTTGAGGCTCCCACGGCCGTCAAGGCTATCGAGGCCGCGCCAGCCGTTGAGGCTCCTTCCAAGCTGTCGACCACATCCTGCCACAAGATTGTCCGCGAAGACCTCCATGCCAACTCTGGTACCGTTGTTGTCCAGTCGGATCTGTCAGACCCCAAGTTGAAGGCGACCATCACTGGCCACCAGGTCAATGGCACTCCTCTCACACCTTCGTCGCTTTATGCTGACCAGGCTATGACTGTTGCGGACTACCTGTACCAGCAACTTCGTCCTGGCATGGCTACTCCAGGTCTCAATGTCTGCTCCATGGAGGTGACCAAGACTCTCATTCCTCAGTACCCTCCCCCAGCCAGCGGTCAGCACTTGCAGATCGAGGGTAACGCGGACCTGGAGACTGATGAAGTCAAGATCACCTTCCGCACTGTCTCTGCAGACGGCTCCAATGTTCTCGCTGAGCATGCTGTTGGAATCGTGAAATACGAGGACGTCAACGCTTGGAAGGAAGAGTGGGGCCGTATCCAGTACATGGTTCAGGCTCAGATCAACAGCCTCGAGCAGAAGCTCCAGACTGGTGCAGCCCACAAAGTACTTCGCGGCATGGCTTACAAGCTCTTCAAGGCTTTGGTGACCTATGCTGACAACTACCGTGGTATGGAGGAAGTCATCCTTGACGGTAAGGAGACCGAGGCTACCGCTCAAGTTCAGTTCCAGACAACTGCTGCCGACGGAGAGTTCTTGTGCTCACCTTACTGGATCGATTCTCTCGCCCATCTCTCCGGATTCATCGTCAACGCTTCTGATCACCTCGACTCTGAGAATTCCGTCTACATCTCTCACGGATGGGGATCGATCAAGATTGCCGGAAAGCTCTCGCCTGAGAAGAAGTACCGCTCCTATGTCCGCATGCAGCCCGCTCCCGGAAACATCTCCGTTGGCGATGTTTACATTATGGACGGCGCTGAGATCATCGGTATGGTCATGGGCCTCAAGTTCCAGAACATCCCTCGTCGTGCTCTCAACATCATGATGCCTCCCTCTGGCAAGGCTGTTGCTGCCCCCGCAAGCAAGGCGGCCGCTAAGCCTGCTCCCAAGGCGCTACCGGCTGCCGCACCTGTCAAGACTAAGTCATCCGCCGCTAAGGCAGCCAAGCCGGTCGCTAAACCTGCTAAAGTCGTGAAGGCTGTGAAGGTCGCTGCTCCTGCTGGCGTCACCTCCAAGGTGATGAAGATCGTCGCTGAAGAGATTGACGTTGACATGTCTGAGCTTGTCGATGAGGCTGCTTTCGAGAACCTTGGTGTTGACTCTCTCTTGTCGCTTACCATTTCCGCCAGATTCCGTGAGGATCTTGACATGGACATTCCTTCTACTCTCTTCACTGACTGCACTACCGTTGGAGAGCTGAAGAAGCACTTCTCGCAGTTTGATGGCGCGGTGATCGTTGAGGACGACTCCTCAGAATCTTCCGACGACATATCTCCTTTCGAGGAGGCTGCGGATGAGAACGATGATACCCCTGCCAGCTCTACTGGCAGCGACGATGAGGATGAAGAGATCAAGCCCTCCGCCGTTCCCACTGAGGGCGGTGCTAGTCTCGCTCGCAAGCTCGTCGCTGAAGAGATGGGTGTTGATGTTTCCGAGATCACCGACGACCTCGACCTCACTGACATTGGCATGGACTCCTTGATGAGTCTCACCATTCTCGGTTCCATGCGCGAGGCTACTGGTCGCGATCTCCCGGCTGATTTCCTCACCGTCAATGTCACCATCAAGGACATCGAGACTGCTCTCGATATGCGACCCAAGCCTCAGCAGGTCAAGGCCACAAAGTCTGCTGCTAGGGTTTCTGTTCAGCCTGCTCAACTCGCCGAGGTTAACAAGAAGCTCGCCTCTCTTCCCGACGTGTCGCACCTCCCTCCCGCCACCTCTGTTCTCCTTCAGGGTAACCCTAAGATCGCCACCAAGAAGTTCTTCCTGGTTCCTGATGGTTCTGGTAGTGCGACCAGTTACATCTCCATCCCCAACATCTCTCCTGACATGGCCGTCTACGGGCTTAACTGTCCGTTCATGAAGTGCCCTGAGAAGTGGAGCTGCGGTGTTGAGGGTGTTTCCCGTCTCTACCTCTCAGAGATCAAGCGCCGCCAGCCCAAAGGCCCTTACCTTGTTGGTGGATGGTCCGCTGGTGGTGTTATGGCCTACGAGGTCGCCCAGCAACTTGTCAACTCTGGCGAGAAGGTGGAGAACCTCGTCCTCATCGATGCTCCTTGCCCTGTCGCTCTTGACCCTCTGCCTGCTCGTCTCCACATCTTCTTCGACCAGATAGGTCTCCTTGGTACTGGCAAGCCCGGCGGTACTCCGTCTTGGCTCCTTCCTCACTTCGCGTCCGCAATCCAGAACCTCAAGGACTACGACCCGAAGCCCATGGACCCCAAGATCGCCCCTCCTGTCCTTGCCATCTGGTGCACAGATGGTGTCTGCCCCAACCCTGAGGACCCCCGCCCCCCACCAGGTGAGGGAGAGGACCCAGCTCCCATGAAGTGGCTACTCAACAACCGTACCGATTTCTCGGACAACGGTTGGGCACAACTCCTCCCCAAGGAGAACTTCCAGTACGCCGTCATGGGCGGAAACCACTTCACTATGATGAAGGGTGAGCACGTAAGTAACACCACTACCTCTACCATGATACAACGACGCTAACATTCTCTCAGGGTGTCACTCTAGGCAAGCTCATTCAGCAAGGTCTCAAGCTATAAGCTTCGACTCTTCTTCATCCATAGACTTTGCACGCATTGCAAATTGCATACATCTCCTTCGTTCAAGTGTTGAATAACGAGATGTTGGCGTTGGGCTCTCGCTTGTTGGTTTTCAGCATACATGTATTTTGGCGCCAGCGAAGGTATCATGATCTGTTGGCGTTGGGATACTACCTGTTTGTGGCTCTATTTGTCCTTTGCGCACACGATGTACTTTTTCTCATGTTCACGCACGTTATGATTTATACTGTACTTAATGCTTGGTTTACCCAAAATGGCAAGGGTTTGTTCACAACAACTGGTTCCCATTGCATCGTGACTTTTCATTTATCCAACCCTGACTGGCTTTCGGTCTCACCTTACTTGATTGGCATTACGCACACTTCACCCCTATCCTGGCTGCTGACTGACATCGCCTTCTCAGTTCCACTGCCTCCCGTCTCTTTCCAGTGCCATGTCCATGTTACCAGCAAACGAAACTCAAAAGAGTGCGCAACCAGTTACTCCGTTTCGTCTCCGGCTCCACAGTCCGACAAGCATGAGTGCCGTTATCTGCGTCTGTTGGGATGTTCCAAAGAGATACCCCACGCCATCATATATGCAATCGATGTGTCATGACCCAGAACGGTTGCCTGCGTGCGTGCCATCTGCGTACAGCCCCTGTGCATGATCGTGAACCAACTACCATCACATCCGCATACGTAGGACCAAATACCCATGTTTCGCCACACCTTTGACACGTCTCTCTACTGGTAATGGAAGGATGCGGCGGTGTATTTACCCAGGCGCTTCCATCCCGACCCCCGGGCTGTAGGTACTACGAACCGCCCATCTTCACGGATAAATGCCTGCATCCTAGACCCGTATCTCACTGATCCCGATGCGATACCCGTTATCCCGTCGCCCGCACAACTGCTCATGCAAGATAGATTAAGCCTTGTCTAGGACGATCCAAATGGTCTCGGTCCGCGGTGAGGCTATCTCTTTAGACGCTATGCAGCTGCGGTCCGACGGCAAGGCGGTTGGGCGCACAAGCCTTCCTTCCCATCGCCAGAAGCCCAGCCATGATATAACCGGCGTTGCTATAGTGCCATCGCGCACCGTGCTTTGGATATGAACAAGTTCGGGACCGACGCACTGATAGTCTGCTTAGCCAGCCGGCATGTATGGTTTGCGGAGTAGACTGGAAGTCTGGTACGTGGCGCCTCGCATAAGTTGCGTTGAACTGTAGGCTCGCAAAAGATACTAAGCTTGATGGTGCCGTGGTTGTCGTTCAGCTTGGTACCGAAACGGGAAACTCTGAACGTTGGCAAACTTGCAAGCCCAAACTTTGGATAGAGCCCAAGTATTGCCATCTCGGGTCAAGCATCCAGCGAATGGCTCTGGTTTTGTGTCCCTCCGCGGTACAACGTGGTAGCCCTTGATTACATGTGTGCCTTGCAGATCGTGGCCAACGCAACATGCTCGATGGATACGGCTCGTTGACCCGTTTTCGCTTGAAAGTCCGCTGCAGATGGATTCCTGGCATTTCAGCTTGTGCAAAAATAGAGCGTTCTTGCTGCCGCCGGGACTAGCGTGCAGTGTTGGAGTCTCATGCGATCGAGGACCAGCTCTCACGATATCAGTAGGCATCTGCAACACATGTCATCCTACCAGCTGCCAAGAGATGTTCGTATATCCTCCCCGATTTACTGGTACTTACTTCCGATTTCCGGATCTGATAAAAGGCCGAGCACTTACTCAGCCACATGTGTTCACGTGATTGAGCCATTCTTAGCTTGCTTAGGTATGTTCATATATGTAATCATGCGTCATGATCTCAGGCGTCGGACGATACCCACAGTGCATTTCCGGAAACATGGTATCTGGAGCGAATTTGCCGGACACAGCTCAGCCAAGCCCCTGGCATGGCTCAAAATCGCTATCGTGGTGGGGCAAATGTCAACTGCGGGTCGCCTTGCACACTGCCCACCACAGGGCTACCTGAGGCGTGTTACCGAGTCAAGCTTGATGTGATATGGTGGCTATCACATGAATCCTGCGTTCCTCAGCTAGCAAGCGAGCGCCCGCCACGTCATGCCATCGTTGTGATGTGCAGGGCGCCTTGCGCACCTCCAGCTACTCAGCCATCTCACTGCAGGAGCTATTCCTACCAGTACCATGACAGTGCTGAGAGCTGGCAAGTCAAGAAATGCCCAGAGAAGAGTCGCGCCGGTCAGCATCAATCCGACTTGCAGGCGTTCCAAGTACCAGTCTGACAGCTACGTCGCCGTGTATGCAGTGGGTTGAAGCATGGCGATCGCTGCAATGATCAATATCGTATTCCTTCTTTTATGCAAAGTAGCTTCCCAGAAACGGACGATCAGAACATGCAAGTCGATCTATCTGCTTCCGGGATATGACCCTGATTCAGGAAGCATAAGTGTAATGCTCGGCCTTAACGAGACTAGATCTGGTGTTGCGAAGCTTAAAGGCTCCTAGGGTGTGGATTACATTTGGAGTTGATTTTAGTATCATCCGGTGTCTTCCGTTCGTGTTCAAGTCGAAATGCGAACGATTAAAGACGTGCAACTGTTCGTTGAGCGAATGGACCCAGCTCAGAGACAGACAATCTAGACCCTCTGAGTACGAGTACGAATTTCAATGTGCTGACAGAAAAGCTTGGTCGGTGAGGATTCTCGAAGGTGATATGCTCGGAGAATAGTGAGGAGGCCCGAACGTGCATCCTGCAAGGCCGCAGGCCGCTATGCCTGAAGCACACTCAACAGTGGCGGCTGCAACCGCTGATCGCAGCATGCAGCGTATTACGGCTGAGATTTTGTTTACGATGATTAAGTTTGTGGCTTGTATCGATACAGTAGCCTGGAGGGCCGACGTAGAGTTTGCAGTCCGGGGAACGATTGGTTCGGTTCTTGCCTGGCTGAGCAGTTCACAGGCATTGACGCCTTTATCTTACCTTGGGTTAGACTTGCATTAGTTTTCGATAGTTCTCGATGGGGAGACCAGGGCTGCAGATTGCCGTGTCCATAGGGCGCAAAGCATGGCCACCACCGCCCGTTGCGCTAGACCTTTTGCCGTCGGCGTATGCGATATAGGCAAGGGTTTCCAGTATTTGAAGTACGTACTGAATAGATCCAGCCATAGATGTCGCATTCATCCCGATCTTGGGGATGCTGAAGGCCATCAAGCTGCCGTGTTGAGTGTATAACGACCTCATCATTGTGTCGGCTAGCTATTGGGCTGGGGTGTCCGTGCTATCTTATCGAGTCCCAGGACGATGGAAGCTTTCGTATATGACCTTATGCTTATGCTATTCAGGTCCTTCCCGCATTGCGTATAGTGGTGTACCAGGTATAGAACAGGGTCGTGGCATGCAAGATGCTGGGTGGTGAGATCATATATTATTAGCCAGATCGGTTGCTATCGCGGCCAGAAATGGGTGCGGCAATCATTCCTGTTGGTCTGCATGCATAAGCAAGCTAGCGTGATCAGGCGGCAGAGAGGAGAATGGCGAAGGGCGGGGTGGAGCGGAACAAGTTCAGTGTCTTGAGAGGCGGAGAGCGTGGCATGATGGAGCTACTCTGCCAAGAACGGACATTGCGGGGCATTTTCTCCGAGACGCGAAACCTTGGATGAACGCGAACAACGCGAACGGCGTCGAACTATACAACTCCAAGTACAATGGCCGATGTAGTCAAAGGTGGGAGGTGAGTAATTCGACAACCAAGACGATCAAAGCTAATGTTGCAATAGCGGTCCCGAGAGTACATCCCCCACTACCACCAGTCCAAGCGTTGCCCTGACATATCCTCAGCGAACCCTCGCGGCATTCCCGTTGCGCCCTTTATAGATCGGGTGCGAAGTCTATTGGTCAGCTCGAGGGGGTCTTCGTCTAACACAAACAGGTTGAGGACTATGTCACCGACCGCGCAGATGTCGAGAAGACCATCAACAATTTCAAGGAGATGATATCGTATGTCTTACCAAAGTGGACACACCCATACGAACAACAGCGCCTAACGTGCCTCCTCAGAAAGTATCAATTCATGCAGCAAAACACTCAACGGCGAGCAGCGGGCCTCAAGGACAAGATCCCCGATATCCAGAAGACGTTGGAGACGGTGCGGTTCCTCAAGTCACGGAAAGACGATGCGGAGCCTCTCGAAACTACCTTCGAACTGAACGATACCCTCTACGCCAAAGCCGAAGTACCCCCCACCGATGAAGTCTACCTCTGGCTCGGCGCCAACGTCATGCTCGCATACCCCATACCCGAAGCCGAAGAACTGCTGCAATCGAAGCTGTCGACTGCAAAACAAAGTCTGAGTACATGCGAGGAGGACTTGGACTTCCTGCGTGAGCAGATCACGGTACGCGCACTTCATGCAGTAGATTGATATGCAGAACTGATTGAGTCACAGACACTCGAAGTCGCCTTCGCACGGGTCTACAACTGGGACGTCGCACAACGGAGAAAGGAGAGGGAAGGAGAGGCAATAGAGCAGAAGAAGTGAAAGCATTGGATTGGATAACAGTCAGGACACCTCTCGCCTGTCGGCAGAGAAAGACAGCCTACGTAGCTGATCAGCACGCAAGGCAAGATACAAAAGACAAGACCACATGATGATGACGACAATAATGGAACCATTGGAGAACACTGAGTGTACAATCATCCAAGAAGCGATCTGGCACCTCTCGGCATTGATTCGTACTGCCAATCCAGATGTGTTGTATGCGACAGTGAATAGCCTGTTACCGAGCCAGCGCAGCAGTAGACATGTTTTCACGAACGATTCGATGCTTTGGAGACACTGATTTACAAACGACCAAAGCATACATCACCCGAGACACCCAACATGGAGAATATGCACGACAGACAAGCCAAGACAGTGTATAAGGACAAGGTAAAGTCCTCACCAATCAATTTTATATACAACTAATAGATATACTCGAGAGTGTGGAAGGGGAGAGCATCAAGCCCTGCCTAACAATCCTATTAACAGCCACTTTCCCTCCTATGCATACAAAATGCCCACGACCCGTCACTATGCACATTACCACCTATCCACTCGATCCGGCTCAAACAACAATCTTAGCACCAGCCTCTGCAGACTCAGTGCCGTTGTTAATAGGTGCCATGTCCTTGCCAGTCTGCTCCTTGACGTATTCGCTCATCATCTTAGTGATAGCGACCTGACCGCCCCATGTGACCATGTTGACCATGGTATCAATCTCCTTCATAGTCATAATGACAGCGCCTTTGGGTGCCTTGTCGAGGCCGTATTTGTCCTTGCCCGAGTCCTTGTTCTCCTGGCGGCGCTCGGGTTTGGCAGGCTCGGTGCTGTTGCCGGCGGAACCTTCCATGGCGGGCCTCTTCTCACCCTCGGCAGCTGGCTTCTCGCCCTCAGCTGCGCCGGTCGGTGCCAAGCTGGATTCGGCGGCAGGCTCGGCAGCAGTGGGTGTTTGTCCCTCTCCGGCAGCAGGCTGAGCGGGTTGTGCAGGTTGCGCACCACCCATGACCTGCATAGTGAGGATGTACTCTCCGTCGATCTGGCGGACGGGAACAGCAATGCGCATGTTGGCCTGGTCGAGAACGGCGTTGGCCTGAACCGGGGTAAAGGTAGGTGCAAGAAGGAGTTGAGCTGCCACGGGGTTGTTGCCGTTAGTGGGTGTGCCCTGCTGCTGGCCCTGCTGGATCTGGCGTCTGAACTCGTCACGGCTAAGACCACGACGCTGGGTAGCGGCTCCGCCAAGGTTTCCTGTTGCGCCTCCAGGGTTCTGGAGAACACCACGCTGAGCGACAGCGATGGCAACTTGGCCGGTAGGAGGGACACCCATGGCTTGCATCATCTTCTGGATACGGATCGCGTTGACTGGGCGTTTGTTAGCTTTTTACATGACTGAGACATGGGCGAACTTACTGGGCATCTGGACAACGGTGACTTGCTGGTTCAGATCAGGAGTGACGGCAGCCAGGTTAGACACCACCGAGTAACGGTAGTCATTGACTGGAGCCTGACCTTGAAGAGCAGCCAGCATGCTTGAGTCGACGCCATCCTTAACATCAACGTTCATAGACATGGGCTGTGTAGCGCGAGTCGACATCCTGAAGCCATCCTGGAACTCGTTCTCTTGCAGACCAGTGCCTTGAATAGCGACAGATGTGCTGCCATCACTACCGAAAGGAGTGACGAGCGTGTTGGTCTCGACCGTCTGGCGACCAACAACCATGTACTCGCCGTCCATCTGAGTGCGCTTGACCATGCGAACCGTCATATCAGTAGTATTGACACTCCTCATAGTCTCTTGAATCATCCAGGATTGACGGTCAGGCGACAGCATCGCCACGTATGTGTTGTCAGGCTGGACGGCAACGGCCTGCAAGTTCTGCATCGTCATAGCCATTTCAATTTGGCCACCAACCAGGTCCGTAGCGCCGTTCGTGCTAATGATCATCGATTGCGGCGAAACAGCGACGAAGGGTTGGCCAGTGGTTCCCGTGACCTGGTTCGCAGGGATGGCGGGTGTTTGTTGATTAACAATTATTTGTTGTTGTTTTTGGGAGAATGTCTCGACCTTTGAGCGGTCGGGAAACTGGAAAGAGTTGAGTTGCATCTACGTTCATCAGCTCAATGTCGGTGAGAGTATCTGCTGGCAATGCTTGACTTACATCGCCATTGACATTAAGGACTTGGTTGAAGGACACCTGTTGTGTGTTTGCATTTTGAGCGAACACCTGTGTACAGCTCAAAAGCAGGAGAACAAGCGAGGAGACAGTGCCAGACGTCATGTTTGCAATTATGAAAGCCGCCTGGGCCTTGAACAAGTATTAATTAAGAAAAAAAAAAGAGAAATTAATAAAAGAAGAGCGGAAGAACAGCGGAGCGACCGACAAGACTTGCTGCGGTAGAGAGGTACTCGAACAACAAACCATGGCACAGCGGCTTAATATGAAGACTCTCGGGCTCCGTAACATGACTTCGGTTTCTTGCCCGGCGAGTCCTGATCCGGTCAATGAAGTTTCGAGTCGTGCTCCAGGACTTGATAGCGAGAAGTCCCGGAGCGTAGAGTTCCATAGCATTCAGGCATACTCGACCCCTTCGGATTGAGAGGCCCACATAATACCTGCCGTGACTTGCTTGATTCGTTAATACCAATTGACGAGACCGTTGTCCTTACAGGTATGGTGTCGGCCAAGGAATTGCTTGAGTAACTGTGATGCTTCTTTGCGAATCCGGTTTCAAACGTCAGGCAAAACGTTTGGTTTGCGCATGTGGGACGGATTTGCCGGAAAGCTTAGCCCCAGTGGTCTACGAGACACATCGATGCATGGCGACACTGTTCTATTAATCGCCGGATAGCCCGACTAGTGTTAACGTTTGGATTCATGGAACAGTCTGGGAAAACGGTGAGATGTCTGGTTCATACTAGAGCTTCATGTGATGGTGAGAACTGATGTTTCTGGCGTTCTTTTGCTGCACAGCGTACAGCCGTACGTGTAATTGCTTCCGCGTTATCCTTAATTAGTCTGTCGAGGCTGGCAGCAGAGACTCATCTGTAAGACTGCGAAAATTACCTGAATATTTGCCTGCAAAGCCTATCGATCGCGCGGTGCATGGTCAAACCACAATGTTTAGAGTTGTGTTTCGCGGAGGCAGTTTGTCGCACGAACACGATCGCCTTCGGCTACTTTCATACACTAGTCTCTAAACGGACAGGGCATAATCATTAGTCGACACCTTGGTTCCCGAGCAATTGCAACGGGCTCAGTCGATCTGACAGAAGTTTCCTGAACTTAATCCTGCTTTCTAGTTGCTACAACAACTATGATGGCAATCATTGGTAGCCTCGCCCACTAGGTGCTTTGACACTGCCACTCGAAAAGGTGGCCTTGTACTTGCCATCCATAGCTTTAGATCTCTGCTTGCTTCCTATCCCAGTCCGATCTGTTGTGGGTTGTGCAGCCATGAAGCTGTCGAACTCATCATCATCCGCATCATCTTCTGCAGGCTCGCTATCATCCTCCTCGCCCACCTTGCCATTTCCTGGGGCAGGTTCAATTCGAGGTATCCGTTCGGGTATCGTCTTTTCAGCCTCGTCTTTGTCTTCGTCCTCTTCTGCATCTTTTGGTGTGGGGTTGGTGAAGGGCTTCGATGCCAAGACACGGCGCCTTAACTCTGCCATCTCCTCCTCGTCGTCTGATGACTCTGGGATATCGTAAGGATTTCGTGGGTCGATCTTGTCTTCTTCATCATCGTCATCCTCTTCTTTCTCATCATCATCGTCATCATCATCGTCAATGACCCTTCGGTTCATGTTTCCGCCAGCCCAAACATCTTCTTCAGCGCCATCCTCTTTCTCTTCTCGGCTCGTGTTGTATTCGCGCTCAATCTTGTCCAGCCAGACCTCCTCGGCCTTCTTGATTTGTTCTTCATTCTCGCATGCCATGTATCGCTTGAGCAGCGCGGCGTTGATGTCCAAGAACGCCTGGCCGTAGGAGAAGGTCGACAGAATCGATTCAGCCCACTCGGGATGTCCGGTGATATAGTAGCATGCAGCGAGAGCTTCAACGCAGTTGAGCCGCCACGGTCGACCGTAGTTTGTTGGGTTCGCAGCGACGAGGTACGGAAGTAGGCGTTCGCATTTGCCACCTATCCTGCCAAAAGGAACTTCGTCTATCCTGTTCCAGCTGGCTTCCACGACAGCAGCGCCATACTGCTCCATCAAGTCCTTGTCTTCGCGACTTAATATTTTCTTCGCCTTCGGACTAACCACGACACCTGCAAACTTCTGTCCGACGTGGAGCTCGCGCATCATGCCCAGGCGCATGAGCCTCTTTCCAGAACATCGCTTGGCATCGCAGTGTCCGAGGTCCCAGCATGCGGCTTTAAACTCTGGCTTCGCGGGTCTTGGGGTGTCGCCATCGTTGCCCTCATCTGCGTCCGATGCGCGGCGGGGGCGGGGAGGAGCGCGTGCTTTCGCAGGATTTTTGAACTTATTGTTGCCCTTGAAGTCTTTCTTGTGGCGGACCATGCTGGATAGTTTTTCAGTGTATAGGGGAGAGGCGATTTGCGCGTTCTGAGTTGGGCGTGAGTCGCAGAGAGAGGGGCAAGATTGAGGAGTAACATTTGTTAGACATCGTAATCGATAAGACGCGCTAGTCCGATGACGTTGCGCTTCCTTCTATGAGCGAATGCGATGGCGTCAAGCGCCGCTTAGCTGAGCAACAAGAATGCCTAAGAGAAATTCATCTCGAGGTTACGGAAAATGCTTGATTCATGTTCTTTACGGGTCGACGGCCCCGGCTTCCGTGTTGCGGATGCTATGAAACACCAAGACTCGGAATCTCTCCCATCTCGTTCTTCTGCTGTCCGCCGAGGGAGTACGCAGCCTTCCACCTCATCTTGACATTGTTACCTGACCCTCTTTGCACATTGTTCACGCGGATATTCTGAGTAATGCCAAACTTCTGGTGTGGTCCAAGGTTGACGCCAGACTGTGGTTCCAACTGCAGTTGGGCGCCCTGGTGGCTGTTAGCTAATGACTTCAATCTCATGACATCGCGTTGCTTACCTTGGACGCAGCGACCTGCAGCGTTAAACCGGAAACTGGCAGGGGTGTATTATTCGATATCCGCGACTGAATCAGGAGGGTGGTGTCCGATTCTCTCGAGATGTTGAAAAGAACATTGACGCTTGTGTTGGTGACAGTTATCTCCTTGGAAGTATCTGGCACAGCTGAAGCAAAGTTCCACTCGTCGTCGTCATCAGCAGCAGCGCTGCTTTGTGCCAGGTTGGTTGACGGCGCAGGCATACCGCCGCCGAGCAGATCGACGGCACCAGATGCAACTGGTGGCGGCTTAACCGACTGTTGGTATTGGAAGGGCGATCCTTGTCGTGGTGTGGATGTGAGAGCAGCGAAAGGGTCTGGTGTGCGCGCTGGCTGTGTTGGGGGTGGTGAAAAGGTAGACGGGGCCGGTGACGTGATTTGGGATTGTGGTGGCTTCGTTCCTGCGGTGAAGAGATCGGTAATGGCCTGGTTTGATGCCTTTTTTGATTGTGGCACTGCCATTCCGGACATGCCTAGGACTACAAGACGTCAGTTGATGGACGCACATTGCAACAACAAGCAACGTACCTGAGCCATTCGACCCTCCCAAAGATATGCTGCCCGACTGTCCGTATGTATCTCCACTCAACGACAATCCTAGAAGGTCGTCTTCAAGAGCATTGCCTGCGGCTGCTGGCTGTTGAGGCGCCTGTGACGACCCTGCTGTCTGAGGCGCGGGCTCTGGGTCTCCGAAGTCGATCAAGTTCAACGTGTTGTTTGGACCCTGGGAAACGCCAGCACCACTACGACCAAGCGTGCCTTGGGGTATATTATTCGCGGCTTCTATGTCACCCTTCTTGAAAAGCTTGTATCTCTCTATCGTTCGGTGTATGCTGTCGTTGATCTCGAACAACTTCGCTACGGCTTCGTGGTCTTCAGAGTCTTCTTCGCACATTTTCTGGATCTTCGGCTGGGCGCTTTGGAGGGCGTTCGCAAGTTCCTATCGTCCGGTTAGCTGATGCCACCGTATTGACACCTCGTTTGACATGCCTCGAAGACATCGCCCTCTTTGATCTGATCGCCCGGCTTGTAGCCCTGCAGCATCTCCTCGAGTATCTTTGCCTTTTGCTGTATTCTTCCAACTTCTTCCGCAGCCTTTGCACGCCAATCGGTTTTGTTCCTGGTATCGTATCCGGCCATGACTTTCATGAGCTTGTTCGCTTCTTGCAGGTCGGCAGGCCCACCACGACGAATCAGTTCCTGGAGTTTCGCAGATTGTGCCTCTCGTTCCTCCTCGGCCATTTCTTCTGCTGATCGGAGATTCTGCGCCATGTCAGCAGCATACTTGAAGCGCCAGACCACCATGTACATACGTCGCTGGGGTTTAGGACCGCTGCGTCTTCCTTGCGCACTTCGGGAAAGATGTAGCCCTTGTAACTCAGCAGCCTGTGCATGTCCCTTATGAAGCCTAGGTCGTCCTTGTACCGAGATGTCTGACATATAGTTTGTCGCCATTCTTCTATCAGCTCGAGAATCTTGTTTTGTACACGCGTCGAATGCACAGGCGGGCGTTCGGGGAACCGGCGGACAAGCTCATTGAGGAATTCCTTTGTGCTTATCTGAAGGTGGAACGGGTAGCCGCAATTCTTGACACATATGTCCAGGAGCTATCCAAGGGTAAGCTGTGGAAAGTACAAGGTGGGGCAGTGTGGGCGTACATTGAGCGCGAGGAGGGCGACGTTCTGATTGCGGTGGTTGACATAGTGCACGATGGTAACAGCTGCTTCTCGAGGCCTGGGACACGGTTAACCTCGTGTGTACAGCGGGAAAGTGGCATGATCGTACGCGGAGCCTTTCTTGCTGTTGATCAAGTCGGAAATCTCGAGATTCAAGGCCAGGTTGGGCTCGAAGTTTTGCGGATCGCAAGCTTGTACTGTTCCATAGTGCATCAGTTTTGGTTCGTATCCGGGGCACGGCCTTGTGCATACATATGTAGCGCTGCAGTGGTGAACTGGGCGCCTCCCCGAATGCGCCGTACCGATCCCGGGCGGCCATGCGCGCGGACGCTGCCTCCATTGCGCCGCCGGAGAATTTGAATATTCAGGCTGTAGACTGCGAGAAGGGAGGGATTCCAAGGTTTGGGAGGGTGGACACGGGGTTGTCGACGCTGGCTGTATAAATAACGTATGTTCTAAGAATTGGTGGGGATTGGGAATCGCGGCAGCTATCCACCTGCTCGATGCCTTGGCGCTACAGCTGCTACGTAATGCGCCTCATTTCACATGCGCCTCAATTCACAAGCAACTTCGAGGCACGGCTTTTGCTCATGTACGCACATGCATGGTTCAAGCTTGTGTACTCCCGGTAAAATTGGTTCGTATTAACTAACTACATCGAATCTATTCCTGATCATCTCATCATGAGATCTCCACTCAGATCATCCAGAAATCCGTAATCAAGTACGTGGCATATCCAGCAAGACCTGCGAGTATAGCCTGAGTGCCGTAGTAACCAACAATCCTTCCGCGGCCTATAGAGCCCTTGACCATCACGCCAAGCTCTGCGTGACTGACACGGAAGGCGAGGAGAGCACCAAGCGCGTAGTTGATATAAGTCCTGATGCCGCAACTTAGACGCGTTATTTTGTCTCGGCCGAATGCACTTACCTGTTGGCTCCGTTGAGCTCAGCGAGGAGCGCCACTCCTAGGGCCAGTGGCACGTTCTCCACAAAGTTCAGTTGCGCACGCGTAGCCATATATAGGGGATCTGCGGTGCCTTGCGAGTCGTCCGACTTGTCACCCATCAAACTATCATCCGTGTCAGTAGAACTGTGTAGCTAACTAACGTGGGCTTCCTACGTCTTTGAGGTGACGCGTCTGTAAGTGATGCGGTTCTGGAGGAAAATGTAGTATGCCGCAAAAGGAAAAGCCCATGTAGCAGTCGCAGGAGCGAGGAGCGGCATTGGAACGCCGAGACCAACTTTGGTTGCCATGCTTGTTTCAGGAACGGAGAGGTAGTTGACCATCGAACCGGTCAAGTGGGGGAAGTGAGGTTATATAGCTGTGGGGACTTTCAAAGTGGATTTGGTGGAGTGAGGATAAGATAGTTTTCCGAAATACATGGATCTCAATGGTCGACGTCATCCGGGGGTCTAGCGCAGGTGTACGCAGCGGCTCGATCAGTTTTCTTTGGTGCACCGTTGAACAGGGTAGACCTCAGAGAATGTTCGGGAATGTCTCTTGCACGTCCAAAATAAACAGTCTGTACGACAAAGGTGGTGGCCTCCGAATGGTATGGTGTAGACCGAGTGCAAGTCCTGTAAGTTCAATAAGCTGTTGTCGAAATGCATTGCTTCACTGCACCAAAAGAGAACAGTTGAGAACTCACTTGATGAGAGTATGAAGTGCTAACACGTCTGTGGTTCTATGAAATGACTATGGCATGCCTCGTTGTTCATCGGTTCTGTATGCAGTTAGTTTCGGTGGCATCGCACAGGGAAGATGGTACCCACAGGCTTCATATGCTCGGCGTCATTTTCTTTGTTGTCGTCTCGCACCTCCTTGAGCATCTTGTCGATGCCACGCTCATTCAAAGCCCTCTGTTTGTTAGGTCAGCCAGCTTCAAGGGCAAATCTTTAGGGTGGAGTGGCTGACCGAAAGACATTTCTCATACTGCTCGAATATGGGCTTGCATTCATCGGTCGTGGCAGCGCCTCGCAGAAACTCTAGATTTTGTTAGAAGTCGTAGATGGCTAGGTCGTGCACTACTGCCTACTCTCGCTGTACCACTTGAGGAAGCAGTTGTCGTATCGTCTGGGGTGCATCAGTCAGCTGTACCAGCTGTACCAAGGATCGCCTATGCTCACTCCTTGACTTCGTTGCATTCAGGTGCTAAAGAGGCCGACATGTTGGTGGATTGTTGGTTGAACGACGGGCTTCAGCAGCATGACGGAGGCGGCGGGTGAAGGTGCGCGACTGCGGCTATCGATAGGGAAAGCGCGCTAATGCGGAAATCATTGAAGGTTTCTTTCTTAACCTTTGCGACACGCGCTCCCTCTCCACCCCAACACGGCCTACGACTTCGACTCGAGACGCCACCGTAGACCCCGTCACGCAACATCTTTTTGGAGAATGAGCGCACAGTAACCGCGCCATGGATTCCTTCAAGACGCTCCAGACAGAGATCTCGGCCGCCCTCAAGTCGACCACCAAGTCTGCCTCCCTGATAGGCGCAGCGGACATTCCCTTTCAACGGTCACTCAACCCCGATGCCGGCACACAGCTGGACGCCCAGAATGCGCGCCTTCTTCACCTCGCGCAGCGCCTGCTCGAGAATGCTGCTGCGAGCTCGGACGCTGTAGGTCCCAAGCTGCCCGACGTCGAAGCCATAGACGCCAATTGGAGGGGGGTTGTTGATGTCATCGACAGCTTGCTTGAGAAGGCCGACACCAGTCTCGACGAGTACACGGGTGTTGTTAAGCGACTGAGTCCTGCGACCGAGCAGGTAAGGGACATGCACATTCAAACGGACGCGCATCCTCTGACACGTTTGCAGACAACCGCGAAGCCGCGCCCAAATATCGCTGACAGAAAAACCATCGCGAAGCCACAACTCACGTTTGAGCATTTGCCCGCCAACTACGAGACTGGCGGCTTCCGCCCTTTGGTCACAGCCAAGCCGCATGCCAGAATCCCGCTCGATGAATGTTTGCAGACTTTCAAAGACAAGCGCGGACGGGAACAGTATGATACCTATGCTCCGCCAACACCACAAGCTTACCTTCCATAGATACCCCCACCCATACCAGACCGAGATCGAAACCTACGAATATCCTCCGACCGTATACGAGTACCACGAGCCGCAGCAATACTCCCCCTTCGAGTCTACCACCGCAACCTTTGTCGATACCCCTGAAGCGCTAGCCGCCATGCTCCGAGAGCTGAAAACCGCAAAGGAAATTGCTATTGACCTGGAACACCACGACACCCGCTCATACATCGGTATGGTTTCGCTGATGCAAATAAGTACGCGCGACAAGGATTGGATAGTCGACACACTGAAGCCCTGGCGGCGGAAGCTCGAGTGCCTGAACGAGGTGTTCGCCGATCCCAGCATCTTGAAGGTTCTACACGGTGCATACATGGACATCATCTGGCTTCAACGAGACCTTGGACTATATATCGTCGGCCTCTTTGACACGTACCACGCTGCTCGAGCTCTTGGCTATCCTGGTGCCAGTCTGGCTTACCTGCTTGAGAGGCATGTTCAATTCACAGCCCAGAAACAGTACCAACTGGCAGATTGGCGCACCAGGCCGCTCAGCAAGGAACTGTTCGAATACGCACGCGCCGACACCCACTTCCTCCTATACGTATACGACAATATGCGGAACGAACTAGTCGAAAAGTCCGACTTCTCTAATCCCGAGAAAAATAAGATCCAGGACGTACTGCAAAAGTCCAAAGAGACAGCGCTACAGCGATACGAGCACCCTGTTTACGATACGGAGATGGGACTTGGAACAGCTGGCTGGTACAAGCTCATCTCACGGACACCCGTGCAGTTTACCCCACAGCAGTTTGCGGTCTTCCGAGCTGTGCACAGGTGGAGAGACGAACTCAGCCGGAAGGAAGACGAAAGCCCGCTTTTCATCATGCCCAACCACGCCGTGTTTTCCGTAGCTCGTACGATCCCTGCGAACAAGGCTGCTCTCTTTAACGCTGTCCAACAGGTAACGCACATCATCCGAGCCCATGCGGACGAGCTCGTAGCTGTGATCGCAAAGGGTAAAGAAGAGGGCGTCGGGGGACCAGAGTTACATAACGTGCTTCAGACAATCGCCGACATGCAAAGAGCGGAAAGGGCTGAGTCGTATGCGGCTGTAAAGGCAGCAGAGGCGACTGCAGTCCCAGCTGTTGAAAGTGCAGCATTTGAGAGTACCGTGGCCGTCCCAGCTACCCGCGCTGCATCTTCTGAGTTCTGGGGACGACTGTGGAAAGCCAACGAGGCGTCACAGCGGCGGGAGATTCACACTGTGGATATCGATCTCGCTCTGCCGTTACCGCCTCTGACTGCGCAAATATTTGCTGATGCAAATGGAGTGACACAAACTACACCAAATGCAGAGAAACCGCAGCACACTTTTGTGCCTAAAGAGCAGAGACCCGCCGAAGACCATCGAACCGACACGTTCGTCGTCAAGCATCTCGGTGGTCGCAAGCGAAAGCGAGGAGACGCCGTAGAAAATGAGGCCTCCACCACAACACCGGCCCTCGATCCTATGACGAACGACGAAATCATGCTAGATGCATTGGAGGAGACATCAGATGCAGATCGCGCACGTGCAAAGGCCGCTAAGAAGGCCGCACGGAAGCAAAAGAAGAAGGAGGCCGCGGGTCTCAACTACGGTGACGAGCCTGCCTTTGACTACGCGAACGCAAAGTCGGTACTGCATGCAGAAGACGGCGATGGCAAGAAAAAGAAGAAGGACAAGAAGAAGAAGAGCGCAGGTTTTGCACCCTTTTCGGGTATGTCTGATGCACCAAAGGGACTACCGAGGGCGCAAAAGGAAGTCCCAGGACGAAGCAAGACGTTTACGAAATAGGCGTAGCAGTCTGGAGGGAAGGGAGAAGGAGGAGTGCTTTGCATTATTGCGTTCTTGTACATATACCTGCATCATGATACCAGCCTAATTCTCGAGGTGTCGGAACAATTCAAGGAGAACTGCCTCGATGGGCTCACTGCTACTTGGTCAACCGTTTTTGTGATTTTACTCTGGCCGTCAGTGATCCGCTACTAATCTTGAGCTGTACACTGTGTTGCATAGACACCCTAAAGGTATACACGTATAATATTCTGGGGTTCTTGGAACAAAAAGTAGAGCTGATACATTCAATGTGCATTCTGAGCATTGCATAAAGCTATAGCAATAGTGTCAACTATCTGCTTCCTTAATCGTGAGACAGTTGGAAACCCCAAACACACAGATCCCTGCCAACCCTGCCTGCCACCATTTACACAACTTGTCCGTGTAGAACCTGGTAGAACTGACCATAGTTTCCCTTGCCGGTCTTGCCACCATCTGGTCCGTTTACATTATCCATGACAGCAAACACAACCTTCTCCCACCACCCGCCTTGGAATTCCGGCTCTCGGAAGACCTCAAGAAAGCACTTTGCGACATCTCGTGGCGGATTGACAAACACACCGCAGCCCAGTGCGCCCAGCACGAGCTTTGTGTGTCCATGTCGAGCAGCAACGCGCAGGATGAGGCGAATGTTCTTCTTGGTGTGCGACCGTACGCCCGGATTTTTAAACTCTGTGCCGTCGTCTGATAGTTCTGGTTGACGGAGCGCCGCTACGCTAATGACAGAAACCGCAGGGAGTTCGAGCGGAGGAGTGTGGTTGAGTAATTTGTGGCCTTTTGACATGGCCTCGCGGATTATAACCACGTTTGGTGAGTAAATGGCAGAGAGGGGGGGTATTGGGTATAGTTTTCGGTCCAACGAGAGGGAGAGCGAAGAGCGGTAGCATAGACATTCTTCTTGGGCGAGGGCACCGTTCTGCCAGCCGCCTCCGGGTGAACGCTCGGAAGCAAGGTTCAGAACTGCGATTGGGGTCACCTCTCCATCACTGGTATCTGTAACATGCTTTTCGACTGTGTGGGAGGGGTCTAGCTGGATTGCCGCATCGAATGAATCCATATCGAGTACTTGGATAGTGCATGGTTCCGTTAAAGCTGGGCAGAAGTCTGCTGGGAGTGGAGCTGAATCTCGATGATTCAGGCTTTCGAGACAAGACCATTCAACGTCAAACTCTGGTGGAAGTTGGGTCCGGATCTTGGGGAGTATTTTCTTGGTCTCGTCGGCGATGATTTTGAGACCCATGTTGCGGCGGCGGTCAGGAGCTCGCTTTTGATCTGATGAGTGGTCTTTGCGAGCGTTGGTATTATTGCGGCGATAAGGTTGATCTCGATGAGAATGTTGTGTTCGAGAAGACTCGGGTCGTGCCGAACCTGGCTTCTTAAGGAAATCGAGGATGGAGCTTTGTTCCATGGCTGCTGGAAGGGGAAAGGTAGGAGGCGAGGAGCGCTTTCAGTGTCGAGGAAGCAGGAAGGGGCAAGTTGACGAGTGGCTTCCGTGAATTCACACAGTGCTCGTGAACGAATACCGTTTGCGGTACGTGTTCTGCTGTGTAGAGCTGCCTGAAAAGTGTACAGACCAAGGGATCAGGAGCTGCCAGTCAGAATCTCGTGACGCATGTATCGTTTACAGTAACGCCTGACGACAGTAAAAGGTGTATCAATAACGAGGAAGGCGCGTAGAACCCGACGTAAACAAAGACTCATATAGTCATATCAGGCAGCAGCAAGCAGAGCAGGTGCAATGTGAAATCCGGGCTAGTCCAGCTGAGGCAGGCATCCATACCAGTATTGAGTCGCAGCCGCTAGATGCATAAACGACTGGCAGTGTTAGACGCGCATATGGCAATGACAGCCAGAGTCGGTCCGCATACACAGTACCGTGTGCCTTCGAGTGGTTCCAACAGGGGTCGCTTTCAGCCCTACAGCGGGCCTGCGCATCTGCCCCACATTCGCGTAACCAACAGCCATCATGTGGGATTTGGTTGCTCTTTCACTCACCACAACAGCAACACATTTGCCACCTCCACCAACATACTTCAGCAGTATCGTTCCTCATGTAACTCTGGCACCCTATCATCGGCGAAATGCCTACGCACCTGGCGCACCCATCTCCGAAGCGCAAGCGCGACCAGCCCGCGCCTGTTCCCCTGTTAAATACAGCTTTGGCCCTGCGTCCCGCGTCAACACCACAACGAGGTAGTCCCGCGCCCTCATCGGGCGCCGATAGCCCTCGAAATGCAGTCGCAGACACACTGCGAGGTATGACACTTACTGCACTCGCGGCAATACCCATGTCCCCACTTACACCCACCGACGATGTAATACGCAAGAAGCCGAAGCTTGATGCGATGAGAATAGACAGCGGAGCTGGATCAGAAACATATGCAACCAGCGAAACACCAAACAGCTACATAGACGGGAACGATCTGGATATCATCGCTGTGACGCCCGAGGTGGACGTCTCTAGGGTGATACCAGAGACCCCTCAGTCGTCGCAACCCCGCTTGTTGCCAGATATCGCATCTTTCGCGCAAACCACCAGTTTTGTCTCGTCGCCCACACCAACGCAACCGCAGCCGTCTGCATCCACAGACGAAATGCTTCGCGCACAGAATCGGTCGTCTTCGCAACCCCGCCCTCGGGCTAGATCTCCGTCACCGCCAATGTCAACCCTCACGTGGCGAGATAGTGAGATCACGGGACACCTGGTTGATCCGTCAACTGACCCAGATGATGATGGCACTGGACTCAATGGGATTGGCTTTAGACCTACACCAGCATTAGCATATGCTAGATCGCAGAAACGACGCCAACAGTTGATGGCGTGGAAGCTACGAGAAACTCGCGAGGCGAGGGCAAAACGTAGCGAGAGGCGCAAGAGGGGCGTCAGAGACACTCCCTCACGTGAAGTCACTGTCGAACGGGACGTCGTGCCCGTTACTAAGATCGAGACCACGAAGCGGACAGTCAAGTTCGCTATATGAAGTGTCGAGGAGCTAATCGTAATTTCCAGGGGAGTGTAATCAGATGGGCAAGCCCCAGTAGGAACGATGATGATCTCACGATATCTATGATACGGGCGATGTTGGATTAGCAGCACATCCGGGGTATGGCGCAAAAGGGAGTTTATCGTTTAGCAATTCATTTTGCATGTATGATCATGGCACATTCTACTCGAAACATCATGTTCAGAATTCATGCTCAACCATGCTTTTCCGTCTTGCGAACTGAATTGATTGCGTCCTGAGCCTCTGGATACTTATGCGGACTTGACCGCCTAATGACCGGATTCAAGGACGTGCAAGTGCCTGCCTTAGCACGCGTTTACGACTTCCTATCTACCGCTTGCGCTTCAACAAGCATACATAGTGGAGTTCGCAAAGCGAATCTGGACATGGAGCATGCGATATTTATGCTGCTATACTGCACGAGTACATGTTCTCGCGGTTGTTCGTACCTACCGGTAAGCAACCGGTGCTGGCTGGTCCATGCTCCCGGGCCATCTTGGTCATCGCCGCACCCTTACATTGGACGTCCTTCCTACCATACCGCCATGACTTGAGAAGTAATCCGAAGCTAGCAACGCTTCGCTGTCCTCTGTTCCCACCTATACCACATAAAGACACAATACAGCACTCCGATCAAAAGAGCGCCCATGATGGTGCAATGGTTGCGCCTTGTCTCGCTGCTGCCTTGTGCACTCGCTCTCACAGCCGGTGAATCGCCGCATCGCGCAAAACAGGTCGCGATCATAGGTGCGGATGCCTTGCTAGAAGATGACTATACTAGTACTGATTTCCAGCAGGTGCGGGCGCAGGCGGCTCATCCGCCGCGTACCATCTCGCCCAATATGCCGCCGAAGCAGGCATTCCGACAAACATTACTGTTTTCGAACGTAACGATTACATCGGGGGTCGCACAACGACCGTGAATCCCTGGAACGACCCAACAATCTCCGTGGAGCTGGGCGGCTCCATCTTCGTACAAAGCAACCGCATAATGGTAAAAGCCAAGGAGGAGTTCAATCTGTCCGCTGCGGAGCACGATGTCATAGCCCAAATGGACATGCCCGATCTGGGCGTCTGGAATGGACATGAATTTGTCATCGTGACAAACGCCGAAGACACTTGGTGGGACAAGGCGAAGCTGCTATGGAGATACGGTGCTGCGCCACTGTGGACAAACAGGCTGATGAAGAGTGCCGTGGGCAAATTCTTCCAGATGTATGATGAGCCGGTCTTTCCGTGGAAGAGCTTGGGCGACGCTGTCGAGCAAGTGGGGTTGTTGGAGGCTACTGGAGTGACGGGAGAACAGTATCTCAAAGCAAACGGCATCGGCGAGGCGTTCTCCAAGGAGATTATTCAGGCTAGCACCCGTGTCAACTACGCTTCAAACCTTCCCTACATTCACGGCTTGGAGACGATGGTGTGCATGGCAACAAACGGAGCAATGCAGATTGAGGGTGGCAATTGGCAGATCTTCGCACACATGCTGAAGGCCTCTCGCGCCAATGTTCATCTCAACACTTCTATTACCAGGATTTCCAAGCAACAGGATGGCAGCTACGAAGTCACTACAGCTGCCAGCCAGACCTCCGTGTTCGACGATGTTATTCTCGCAGCACCTCTTCAGTACTCGGATCTTGATATCCATCCTGCGCCACACCATATCCCTGACGAGATACCTTACACGAAGCTGTACACCACGCTTTTCGCGTCACCTTTGAGGCTAAGCCAGAAAGCTTTCAATATCGATACAAAGACGCCTGTGCCTCAGTACGTCCTAACGACGCTACCGCCATCTGAGATCCCAGTGGATGGCGTCGGTTCTCCCAGCTTCTACAGCGTATCTGTGTCCGATGCTGGCCTGAACCCAGAGTCTTCCCCGGTTCGGTTCGAATACATCTACAAGATCTTCTCACCCTCCCGTGTGAACGCCACGTTCCTCTCCCACATCCTCGGCCAAGATGTCTCCCATGAGGAAGCCGAACACGGTATAGCCAACGGCACTGTGAGCTGGATACATCACAAGCTTTGGTATTCATACCCAAGAGAATACCCACGCGTAACGTTTGAGGAAATCAAACTCGACGACGGCCTGTGGTACACTAGTGGAATCGAAAGCTTTATCAGTACTATGGAGACAAGTGCATTGAGCGGGAAAAACGTCGCCAGATTGATCAAAGACGAATGGGTTGCCCAAGGACTCGATGCGAGCTATTCGACAGCTCGGAAAGACGGCACCGACGAAGAGCACTATCAACAAGAGCTTTGAAGGTGGCGCCTTGCCAAAGCCAAGCCAAGCCACTACGTTTTAAACCTTAAGAAGCACATGAGAACTGATATGTGAAAAATGGCGAGATTACTGATACGACAGCCACTTCGGCGAGGTAGCAGCACAGACACTACGTTTCAGGCGCACTGTGCATCTAGCCAGCTCTTCGGATGCGCGACATTGGTGCTGGCACAAAACCCGGCGAGGCTGCTCTTCTGCTAGTCATGCTCGGCATGTGTGGTCCTTTTTTTGACACTTTTAGCCATGTCCCTGAGCATCTCAGACCAATCGGCTCGAGTACCGCTGTATGGAATCTGGAACGCTAGGTGGTCGGAAATCAACGACAGCCACGCGAAATAGCCGATCCGACGTTTTCCCTCGATACCAAATGTAGGGCTGGTCGACCGTTGACCTTGTTGACGTGATTTCCGTTTTGCATGAACGATTGAACAATGTCTTGTTGCTATCTCACGAGTTGATCGTCACAATCTACGTCAATGTCTATCTACCCCTCCCGACTCTTACCTCATGATGATCACGAACCCACTAATTAACCGTGCGCTACAAGAACAAACTCGCATCAAGATCGTGATAAAAGTGCATGAACGAGGCTAATCTGCCGTACGCCGAACTGGTTGTCTGGCCTGTGTCTGGCGCTCTCATGGGGCCTTGGGTTCTCCCCAACAAAACCAAAGCGATCTCCCGGACATCCTTCCGCCACAGACATTAACCTTTTGGAATCCACACTAATCGCCATGCAGACGAAGTTCCTTCAACCCTAACAGAAGGAGTAGCATGATTAGCTAGGGCTGTCAGTGAACAAGATTGGATGGCGCAGGTTCCAGCCTTGTCGTGCTTAAATGCGGGTTCGTTAAAGGGTCAATGGTACATGGGTTTCTTACTTCTCCCTGTGGTACCCTGAGCTGAGGCTCGAGACCTGGCTCGTGTGCTCTCATTCCTGTTTCGTCGTTGTCATACCATTTCTTACTCGCTTGCCTGCTTGCGCCATATCTGATTACTTTAATCTACAATACGTTGATCAGCCTGTGAGGTGGATACACAACACAGGACCGGGATCATGGTAGCTCAAGACTATGTACCTGCGCTGGTACCGCGGGTTGGAGAGATTATCAGCATCATGCTCCAGATCAGCACATTTGGTGTACTCTCCGTTTGCATCAGTGAGTTGTAGCTTGTAGATGCTGCTTGGTAGGAACAGAAAATGCTTACAATATACGACAGTGCGACGAACACAATTTATTCGGAAATGGGCTGCACTGCCTTTGGCCATGTGGCGTAAGTGCAACACGATACCCGCTTCTGAGCATCTTGGCGAAGTACATGATTCTGACGGCACAAACCAGTAATTCTAATAATCTACTGCGATTCGGCGTTGTTTGTGTTTACAACTGCAATTGTGGTCCATGGCTTTGGTATCAATTCCTCGCCCCAGGTGTGCGAAGGAGGAATCTTATTGTGTAAGTACACAACATTGGATACGCGAGGGTGCTCAAGTTTGAGGCTGATCACTGCACAGGTTTAATGTGTTACATGTCTACCAAGATTTTCATATATTACTTCCTCGTCGAGAAAGCATATGTGGTTCGAGGAAGTATGAAGCCCCGCATAAAGACGAAGCTGTGGCTCTTCAACTGCCTTTTCATGCTGTTACCATACACCATCTTTGTCATTATGAACTTCATCTTCCGAATCACCTACATCGACGATTCGGGCGTGTGCATCATCGGTATGCAAAAGATTGCTATGCTCCCGTTGATTACTTTCGAGGTCGTTGTCAACGTACGTGTTCCCTTTTCCTCAGATGGTTCATATCGACACACGAAACTGATCCAACTCCAGGTCTACCTGACTGCCCTCTTCATCATTCCCATCCGCAGCCTCTACTCGTACAAGCACAACGAAAACACCACGCTCCACCGCATGGCCAAGCGCTCGCTCATTGGTTCACTTGCCACCCTCACTACCTCGGTCGTCAACCTGACCATACTCATGGTATTGAAAGGCGAGCCAGGTTGGATCTGTCTCATGTGCTGCAACGCCGACATCTTATTCTGTGTACTAGTCCTACACTGGGTCACATCGAAAGACAAACAAATAGTCACTACAAACCCGCAAAGCGGTTTCGGCAACGACACCATCGGTTCAGGAGGCGCCTCAAGATCCGGCCAAAGACGACTTAGCAAGCTGATGTACGGCGACGGTGCAAACGAAAAGAGAAACGAGATCATAACCATCAAAGGAATATCCGAGGATATCCAAATCGCCAACAGCATCAACAACAACACCAATACCAACACCAACACTTCCCGTAACGATAGCGGTAACAGCTCCCGTAGACCTAGTCTCAACGTCTTCCCGACCGTAATGTCCAGCAATCCACATCACCGCCCTCAGACACCACCGCGGCACATGTCTTCCGGTGTCACGACGGAATGCAGACCTTCTTCTCCTCCTACGCAAAATAGACTTCGTGCCCCGAGCCGCGGTCGGTACCGTACGCCTACGCGGGAAGAGTTTGGCGATGAGGTTGAGTTGAATAATATTAGAGTTGAGACTAGGCACACGAGAGAAGTGGAGATTGATGATGATGATGGTGATGGAAGGGAGAGGACGGATAGTGTGAGGAGTGATGGGGATGAGTGGGTTGGTCATGAACGGAGGGTTGTTGGGGAGGGAGTTGTTTGATCTTGATGAGTATTGTTTGGATATGATGATATTTGGGATTTTTTTTTTGTGTGTTATGCGTCTTATACCTCTTATCTAGCATTTTCAGGCCAGGGTTACGAAAAGCGATGTATGCATATGCTAATAGGGAGATGTAACATTCACGTCATATGAACATCTTGTGCTTTGCAGTGTGAATCTAAGAGTGAACCGCTCAATGGAGAAGCCAGATTCTATCGATGTATGACCAAAAGGAGAAGAGCAGAGATCGTTCGATGACCACGATTTACACAAAATGATGGACCAAACAGCACACTGTTCCCATCGTTTTATAAAGGGGGAAACCCTCAACCCGTCAATGACCCATGAAACTCAGATCGAAGTCCTCGCAACTTTACCGCCTTTCCATTCCTGAGCGACTGCCTTCCTCTTCTCTACCCTATGATCCAACAAGCTTTCCACATCACGGTCGAGCTTTTGCCCTTGTATCTCGTGGCCTTCGATACGCCGCATGTATGCGGAGACGTCGTCTGCGATACGCAGCGAGCGTTTGACGAGAGCTAGAACATCGCGGCGGATGACTCCGGGTGAGACTTCTTTTTCGAAATTATCGGTATCGTGTTCTTCGTTGTGCGAACAAGGTTTGCGATCACCGCGGTTCTCAGATGTTGCTCGCGACTTCGCGGGTGAGGCAAGCGTGATGGAGGGTTTCTTATGTGATACGTTGGCTTTGTCGTTGTTGTTTGTTTCGACGGCGTGTGTAGCTCTCTCCGATGCTGACTCATTTAGGTTCGAGGCGCTCCGTGTTCTCTTGCCGTCGATTATGTTGCGAGGGTTGGGAGAATCGCAGAATATCTCATCGGGCAGGACAAGGGGATGGTCTATGTACACGTAGCCCTTGAAGGACTGTGTGCCGCTCGATTCGTGGCCTATCTTCCCTCTCGGTGATGGTTTCCTATTGTCGGCTTGGTTGTAATCCTGGGGCGCAAAGGAGACTGTCTTGCTGCTGCTGGGCTTTGGCATGATAGCGTACTTAGATGGGGAGTTCAAGAAGCTAGTCACTAGAAGATGGAATAAAGATTGGCGTTGAGGTGAGGTGACAATGTTAGTAGGTGATTTACTCGGTGGGCTGCTGATAAAGAGCTTGAAATGCTGAACGTATGAGTCTTGCGAAGAGTGTTGAGCAGCGCGGACTTGACGCGAATCTTCCCGTTGTGTGACACGACGACTCAGAACATGAAGGACCGCGCTCTTGGTGAGTTGTACGCAGCATCCAAAATCTATTTTTGGGGGTATGCAACATCTCATATCTTCTGCATATTAGCAACAAGCACAGCGAGCACCTTTAGGTGGCGGTACAGCTGGCTAGAATACAGCCCATCGATATTGAGTTTCTCCCATGTTTCGACTGGTACCAAGGGAGCAGAAGTGACGGCGTGACTGCAATGGCATGCGTATGACCTTGGACCCTCCATGATATTTTCTACGCAACTGTAGCCTGTTGTACAATGCTGATCAAGAATGCAATCCCCACCACGTCCTGAACGATATGATTATTTCTTCGCAGCTGGCTTCGCAGGCGTAGATTCAGGCGCTTTCGCGGGCGGTGACTTTGTGGCATCGGTCGGTTTTCCCTGTGGCTTGCCTTGGCTGCTGATGAGGTCTAGAAGATGACCCTCTGTCTGGTTGCCCTATCAAAGAATCAGCACAAACACAGTCGCAATATAACTCGTTGCGCTTGTCCTCGTGCACCCACCTTGTCAGCATCCGTATCAGCGTCCCATGCTCGGCCAAACTTTGTTCTGAAAGAGGCCAATCTTCCAGCCTCGTCCTCCTCGACATTCAGTAGTTTCTGTGAACTCGGATTCCATAGCGGCGAGTTCCGTATGTCCTTTGCGCTCTTGTATACTGGCTGTGGGTTCGTGGTCCGTAGGGTGAATGAGCTGCCGTCGGAGAGGGTTATGAGTTGGGTGAAGGTGTAGGGTCGCTTTGGTCGGCGGAGAAGCGTCGCATGTCGTACTTGGGTCGTTTGCTGTACCTGGGGCTGTATGGATTGGCGGAGGACGCGCAGTGCGCTCATCGAGGGTATTGGAGACGCCATAGTTGTGTGTGTGTGTGCTGGGCGGGTGTTGAAGTTCGGCAGCAAAGTTGCGGAGAAGAGACGGAGGTTAGCCTTGGCCGATCTAACATTTCCACCACAATGCGCCCGCTTCGTCATTTCCAGCATACTGCCCTCCAGCACGAGTGTCTTGTCCACTTACACCATCCTTTTCGTCCGCGGCGCATGTAAAAAATACACAGCCTCTTGCTGTGGATATGGCGCTTTCGCAGCGCCCGGCTGCGCGCTTTTTCGCCGCCTTCTACAGATGGAATCAACATGCCCGTTAGTTTCCCGGATCGCATTACTACATACATGCTAACTTTCTTCTTAGAACGTTCAAGACCATGCGCTTCTGCCTATCAATACACTTCCCGCGACGCACGTCCCCGCAACGCCGTCTGCACCCCACGATACTATAATACGACTCGTCTGCTGCGACAACAGAGTCAACACCCGCCACAATGGTATGAAGAAGACGTGATAGGACCTATTGAAAGTGCTTCAGAGTTTCCAGAAGGCGGAGGGCAAAGAACATCTCGGCCAGCAGAGAGTATACGCGGCGAGACAGCAGGCACGCAGACAACCGTAGAAGAGCAGGATGCCCCAATTGAGCTCTCCGAGTCGGAGTTGAAGCAAGAGCAACTCAAGAATTCAGTGCGTGGTGTGATGCGTAACGTTCCGAGCTCGGTTGCAGTTCTTACCGTTGCGAGCATCGATCCACATACCAAGAAACGCGTCCCCATGGGTGTTGCTGTGTCCTCACTCAGCACTGTTAGCCTGGATCCGCCCACTATTTCCTTTAACATCAAAGAGCCCTCCAAGACCTTGGATGCCATACGGGCGGCCGACGGTCTTTTTCGCGTTCATTTTCCCGCTGCCGATAGAGGCGGCGCGAAGCTTGTCGATCTGTTTTGCCGGGGAAACCATTCGGATGCTTACAGTCTGCGATCTAAGCAGCTTAGACTCCACTATCCCAGAGATAGAAAAGATCCTAGTACCACGTCCTCGTTCGCACCGCAGGTGTTGGGAGACTATGTACGAGCTGCAATGGAGTGCAAGATTACACACGAGTTTCCCGTCGCAGATCATGTCATCCTGGTCGCAAAGGTCAATGGCGTAGAGCAGACGACTTCCAAGGACCCCACGATCATGTACATTAATGGGGGATACCGGAGCCCGAAAGGCGAGAGTATCTACACCGCTACAAGAGCTCAGTCGCCAGCAGCTAGCGCAGAAAGTGCGGTTGTCTGGGGTTATCCTTTATTCCCAGGTGAGAAAGAAAGACGTCATTATATGGAACAGATCAAGGCTATCGTCAAGAGAACTCCCGCTTATCACAAGGACCCATCTGGGGAGACCTACCGGGACATCGAGGCTAATTTACCGTATGCTGCTGCAAACTTTGGGATCAATTTAGAGCTTCTAGTTGCAGAATGCCGGCAAGAATTAGGTCTCGCCGGACAACTGAGGCCTGAAGCTGAGAGTCGCCAGGTCTTGAGTGACTTCTACGGGGTTCTAACGCCATCGATGAGAGATCAAATCGCTGATCGGGCAAAGAAACTGGTATCAATGGATGAGCGATTTCTGTCTCAACCTTATCGAACCTTTTTGTACAACCTGGGCGTCAGTCCCACCAGCAGAGACTTCCTACCAAGCGACATCATGAAGCCTCTACGAGTAGCACATCTGGCACGGCGTTTCGACCACCAACGAGAACACGCGAATGATGGAGTAGAAAACATTCTAAAAGTCGAACAGATTGAACACCGTCTGCGAGATTATCTTCGAACAATGAAGTACGAGGCTGCACTAAGGAAACCGCTCACAGAAGCCATGGAAGCCATCGGCGAACGAAAAGCGGCGGCCATATACTTCAAGAAAGCACGAGGACGATTACTCACCCAGAGCCACCCTACACTGTTCGCTGCTCCAGCCATAGACATCAGTGGGGAAGTGACAGAAGAAGAACTTCGTGTGGTCTTGTGCCGTCTTGTCGACCGCCTATCCATCAACTCTCAGGTAGGCTTTCGAAATAACATTGTACGAGACTGGCGTGAGCTGTTGCGTCAAGCTGGCGTGAACCCTACTATCACGGGCATGGACGTCGATTTTCTGGTAGGCAAGATCAAGCATATGTACTATTCGACAAGATCTTTCCAAGACTTTCCTCGCGCTGTTGAGGAGATGTTGCGACCTTTGTTTGTTTGGAACGTGAGCTGGGACAATCTGGAGGAGCGAGTCAAGTATTTCGTCCAGAGCACTCCGCTACGGGCTATAGCGTGGTCAGGCAAGGATAGGCTTGCTGCTATGGGCCTGCACTGGGATGCTACGGTTACGCTACCAAGCAACAATCCATCTAAGCAGGTGACTGAACAGCCGCTTGGTAAAGGCGTAATTCTAGACACGCTCGTAGCAAAAGAGCTGAAGAATTACTACGGCAGTGGCACAGAGGAAGAGAATCAGGCCATCGCCAAGTACCTGAAGGAGACGTACGGCTTCGACGTCACACACAAACCGATACAATACACACCCGCAGCTGATGGCGCTCAATCCTCGGATAGTGAGATGCAACAAGCTATGGCGACGACTCTGGAACCTTCTCAGGAAGACGCTTGGTTTGACGAAGATGCACTGGGACAGCTGCCTTCTACGCAGGGTGGCGCAACTCGTCGCAAGCCAGGTTGGACAGCAAAAATACGCCGGATAGAGGCAGATCTGGGTTCGAAGATCAGGCGGCCGGAGTCCAACCAAGGTAATCGTGTTAAACATGGAGGTGACAAAAGGCAAGGCGAAGAACGTTGGAGCACATACTCCTTCACTGAAGGAAGGAATTCGTAATGTGATCATGAGCTCCGATTGTATGGTCGATTTGTATACGATATCCTATGTACGCGATGTGCATAGAGCCAAGGGACTATATGCAATGGACTCGAATGTACTATATCAATCTATTCAGCCACAGTGTAGCACTAAATTATCAGATTAATCTTGGGGAGAGTACACCGTGAGTTTGGGTGCACGTGACTTCGGTGACGGATTAACCTTGGCCCGTGCAGCCTGAAGCTCGATCGCAATTTCCTAGTCGGAGCTTCCCCGCGAGTATACGTCGCGCCGCAGCAACGATACCTGCTACAATCACCAATCGCAACATATCGAGGCTTATATTTCAAACTCCAGTATTGCACACTTTGGACAACAGCGATCATGAAGCTCGTCAGGTGAGCCAGCCATCAACTTTTATTAGACTGGCAGCTAACGCTTCGCGCAGGTTTCTTATGAAGTGCCAGAATGAGACGGTCACAGTCGAGCTCAAGAATGGTACGTAGTGTGTCTATTTCCTGTTGCTCTTTGGCTTCGATTGCGTTATCGTGGAGCAGCATTTGCACCTTCTGCGAGCGCGTCAATCCTTGAGTTGCGCAAACACGCTTCTACCCCGATCCAGCGTGTCATCACCCTATAGATGTGTGTTCTAACAGAACGGCAGGCACTATTGTAAACGGCACCATCACCTCCGTCTCACCGCTCATGAACGTCGCGCTCCGAGCAGTCAAGTACACGCCCAAGTCTCGCGACACCGTAGCTCTCGACACAATGACCGTCCGTGGTTCCACAATCCGTTACATTATCCTTCCCGATTCATTACCGCTCGACACACTTCTCATCGACGACGCGCCGAAGCCCAAGAACAAGGCAAGGAAGGAGGTTGGTGGCGGTGACCGTGGTGCGAGGGGCGGTGGCCGAGGAGGCGGTCGCGGACGTGGTGGAGGTGGTCGCGGAAGAGGCGGTGGCGGCAGGGGACGTGGACGGGGTTTCTAGATGCGGAAAACGACGACAGAGATTGAACACCAAGAGAGCCACTTGCAGACGCGCATTACAACATCACAAAATGGCTTAGAGTTGCGCCATGGAATCGGGGGAGTCGAGATTTTGGGTTACCGCGCACCAAAGACACCAAGTTTTGACGCGCAACAGGATCACCATCGGATCAGCTACACGAGCAGAGATAACCAGGATGCGCGGCGTCAGACATAAGGATCGGTGCAACAGCTGCGCCTCAAGAGAAGAATGATACCACATTGAAACGTAATCGTCCCGCGGGTTTCGCATACTTTCTGACTTGTTCTTTATATACACATTTACAAGCTACTTACAAAGCTAGATACATGCAAATGTCTCCAACAAGCGACTACTCCGCATCGTAAGGCGCAACCGGCGGCGTATCGTTGACCTGAATACCACCCCTCTTCTTCTCCTTACTGTCGTGGAATGGCAACTTCCATCCGCCCTCGCCCTCGGGTGTGCTCAACCATAATCTCATCAAGTGCCGCCTTGGCGCTGGCGGTGCATAGTCCTTGTACGCTGTCCTGGCATGAAACACGTGGTTGTTGGAGAGGAACTGTATGTCGCCCACATCAAGAATCATGTGCAGCGCAAGCTTCTGGCATGTTTCTTCGAGGATAGTGATGGCGCGTTCTTGTGCCTCGGAAAGAGGCGGGATAAGGCCCGCGTTAGAGAAGCGGGTAAGAGAACGGACAAAGTAGGGATCGAATCTATTTTTGCTTGTGTTAGTCTGCGGCTCTGCGGAATCGGGGATTGCCTGGTTGCTCTGCTTACTTGCTGTAGACTCTTGGGTTGTCACCCGTCTCGAGGTAGTACACGGCGGTTTTGATCCATTCCTTCTGTCCTACACTGGTCTCGCCTTTGCGGTCAAAGTACCAGATGGGCTGGGTGAGTAGTTCTGCGACATCTGGATGATTCTTCTGAAGCTCGTTCCATACGGAGTGGCTGCTGACCTGTGCAAGGGATCGTAGTTAGCGAACTGCGTACCAGTGATAGCGAAATCCAACTTACGAGATCAGACTCCCCTCCTTCCAGCGCCTTGGCTACACACAACAAACCCACGAGATCCGAATCATCGGCATGGAAATATTGCCTCGCGTTCGTCCGGTAGATTCTCACTTTATCAATCGCAGTCGCGTCCTCACCCAGATCCTTGACATGCCCAAGCACATGGCCCCGGCTATTCTGGCTAACAAAGTAGCCCAGATATGTGCCCAGACCCATGTACGCAACCGCGGATTTCTGGTTTCCCCATTCCTCAACGGGCGTGCCTTTGAAGAGGATGAATCCCTTCCCATCGATCAACTCCTTCCTCAGCGGCTCTAGGAACTTGGAAAAGTTGGGTAGTGGGAAGAGGTCCTTTGTGATGCCTGTCAAGGGTGTCCCGGACGCGATGAATCTATCTGCTGCTTCGCTCATTTCACGGATTTCGTCGGACGAGAAGACGTGCGTCCAGCGTTCGGGATTCGACTCGTAATCTCTTTTGTCCCATGCTGTCGTGCCGGTGATTTCTTTGGGAAAGTCCGAGTAAGGACGTAGCAGAGAGTAGATTGGTTCATGTTGACCTGACGTCTTGATTCCGTCCGGGAAGATGGCCTTGGGTGCTTTTGTGGTTGTGGAAGAAAGCGTGTGCGGCGCAGCGGGTGTGGGGGATGTAATCGCCGGCGCCATTTTGGGGAAGTGGAATTGGCCAATCGAGTGGTAGGAGCTTGTTCTGGAAGGTTACAATATACCTGGAATCGAGCTACTTATGCGTATTCCCTTGATTCTTCAGCTGAAACGTTGTAGAGGCCGTTACACAAAAGCCGTTGAGAAGACGCAAAAGCAATGACGATTTATTTATATATACCCCAGGTCTACCAGATCCTTGTCCTCCGAGACCTCTTGTACCCCTCTGCCCCTCATCTCCCTATTCTGTTGCTATCGCATCATATCTCAATCCATGTTGTTGTTTGCGATATTTAGCCCGAAATGGCGTGCTCGCACGGAACCCAGCACCATGTTGACGCAAACCCCGCTCCTTCCTACCTTGTTCATGACATAACCAAGTGCTTGGCTCTCGTGTCTGGATCGATGTCATCACTGTCAATCTTGATGGACACGGGTAATACTTTTGAGAAACTGATAAGACTGTTACGTGTATTTGGTCGGTACAATGGACGTCGGGATAAACAAGACGCGAAGTTAGACAAATCAACATCCTTTACCCCACTTGGTCGCTACAGACGCCTCTAAATGCTACAGGGCGAATGAAGCTCAGAAACTCGATATCAAAACCCGTGCTCATCCGTAGAAAGACCGCAAACGCCACGCGCCCCGATTCCGCACTGATATGCAACACTAAAACGCCGTACAGATCGATCGCTGTCCTACCGTACAGCAAAGTGTACGTGCTCTTCATACTCAGAAACTCTCCAAACACTCTTCAACAACAGCTTCCAGCATACCTAGTGTATAGAATCTTGCGACATTGCCATACACACTGATCTTCTTCTTCATATCCTGCTTGTTCTTCGTAGCTACCCATTCGCCTGCGCAAGCACAGTGTTCCATGAACTCATTACTGCGTAGCCGCTTGCACTTGCCGCATTTGAGATCCTGCGTACACCACTCGAGTACCATCTTTTGGACTTCGCCGACGAGTTGTTCTTCGATGCGCCGCTTGTCGTAGGCTGAGTCGCAGTTGTCGCATTTCCATTTAGGAAGGACCGGAGCGGCATCGCTGTCAGGTAGAACGACTGGAAGGAGAGAAGAGTCGCGGCAGAGATCCAGATCGCGCGACGATGTACAGTCGTCGCATATGACGCCTCTGACGACAAGGGCGGCGCTGGGGTTGACGAATGTTGCTTCTGCGCTGAACTCGCGGATGTCGAAGAGATTCAGCAGCTCCTTTCGCAGCGCTCGCGCTTCGAGGGAAATGGCACGGTCTAAACTCAACACTTGCATGATGCTCTTGACAAGTTGCAAGACCGGATTCGTAAGCTTGAGATGCGAGCCAGGAAGTTCAGGGAAGACATAGTCGGACGCGAAGAGAGGATCCAGGACCTCTGCGTGCTGCTTCTTAGCGAAGGAGTTCATCTGTTTAGACAGAGGCCGGGTGAACTGCTTGGGGAGAATCTGCGTTTGTTCGTTCGGATCCACGGTAAGTGGCCGAAGCGGGATCTGCGTGACTCTAGGCGTCGAGCCATCCTCCGTGAGACCAGGGCGTTTTCGCGCGTGCATGAGCTCGATAAACTCGACGACCCAGTCGTTGAACGCAGGCTGGAATTTTGGTGGTAGAAATTGTGCGAGCTGCCAGCACATGATGTTTTCGACTGGCTGCGTCTCGTCCTCATTCACCTCGCTGCAGCCCTTGCCGCCGTAGTTGAACTCGTCGTACCAAACCAGGTAGTCCCAGTACTCCTTGATCTCCAGCTCCATGAACTGAAACAGAGGCTTCGATTTGATGGTCTTGATGATGTATTGGCTGTATGCGTACGCGTTTCCTACTTCGGCTTTGGTCGTCTGGAGAAGCAGGCGGGTTGGACTAGCGAACACAATGTGCGAGCCGACGCGCTTGAAGTCCGTCATAAGTTGCTGTAGTGTCTTCTTCGACATCATCTGGACGTAGTAGTGCAGAGAGCGGTCGTAGAGGAAAGATCCCGGACTACTGACCCAGCGGACGAGATGCTGAACCATGACGTCGGCCATGCTAAAGCCGTGGCCAGCGTTGCTAGCCTCGAACCACCATGCCTTCACCATCTCGCGGAGGACCGTGATACCGGCACCTGCAAAAGCGTTATCTGAGTAGATGATATTAGAGCCGTCATTTGTCGAGTCGTAGGACGGGGCTGCAGGGTTGAAGGAAACAGAGTCCGAGCCCTCAAGTTCGTTGATCAAGGAGGATGACAGAATAGTGTTGATAGCGAGGTTGCGAAGATTGATGTCAATGCATACTGACGAATATGTGCCTGGGTTGTTGATCGATGGCATGTCTACCGTCTCCAAGGGTGCGAGGATATCGTCCTTCTCATAGCCAGCATGATCAGGTTTCGCCTGACCAGACCACCAAAGGATGACTCGTTCCTTCTGCAAACGTCGCGCGTACGCAATGTCGATCAGGAAACGTGGATCATTACTTTCAAGGTTACACAGTGGGATGTTTCCATAACGGGCAAGCTCCAACAGATGGGCAATCCAGGATCCGAGATCGAGATAATAGCCCACTAGTCGCCTGGCGATGAAAGCTTGCCAGCCGAGTGGTGGTAGTTGCTTGTCAGACTCATCAGCGTGAAGTGGTAAGATTGGCAATTCCTTGAGAACAGGAATGTCATGCGAAAGAAGAGCCTGATTTGGTGACTGGATGACCACAATGATAGGTCCGCTTTCGTCTGCCTTCATCTTTTTGATGGTATCACCAATCTCAAGAAGAGCTTTCCGCTTTGTGGTTACCATCGTCGTCTTGAAATGTATGTCTTCCTGGTACTCGATCATGGTCTGCCATGGCTCACCATTGCTGTCCTCCATTCGTCGTTGCAGGGCATCTCGGTAGATGCGATCTACGTTCGGCATCTGTGAATCTTTCGTTTTGTTCTGGATGACGATGTGCGCCTCGTTCTTCGATGTCGAGAAGATGGCATAGACGTTGCGTTCGCCACTCCTGACATGGTACAGGTATAGATAGTTGAAAGGCGCTTCAGCCAGGTATGGCTCTTTAGTCTTTACTGTCCGCAGCGACGACAAATCGAAACCTTGTTCCAGTCCTTTTCCGAGAACACCCTTCTGCGACTCGTCGAACGTACAGGTACTTCCCAGCTCGAGGATGGCGCGGATGTTCAGTGGCACTTGCTTCTCATATACACCTTCGACACTAGAGTGATTGAACAGTGCAGAGATGATGTTCGCTTCCTGGACGTATGTCCCTTCCGACATCTGAAGCTTGAACAGATGGGTCGACGGGTGGCCGTTGGGCAGACTGTGATTGACAACCTTTTCCACGGAGCACCCACTGATTGAAACATCGGGAAGGTCTTCACTCCTCAAGTTCAGGTACAACGTCCGAGGTACAATGACCTTGAGAGCGTGGATCTTTTTGTCGATCAGAACAAAAGCCCTGACCTCGCCTGGTGTTTCAGTTGGTCGCAACTGAACAAGCTGCCATGTGCTGATATACAAAGACTGCGCCTGGTTTCTGAAGAAGTTGCCAATTGCGTCAGAAGCATCAACAGCCTTCTCTCCAAATAGTTGTCGTCTGCGCTTCCGTGCTTCTCGTTGAATCTTCCACTTCTGTTTCTGATACACGAGCCATCCGGAATAGTCGTGATCGATGCTGGGCATAACTTTGGGCAACGCGGCATACGGGTCGACGATCGGCACAGCGGGCTCGGGCTCTTTGCGCTTGGCCACCATCTTTGTGACTATTCCCTTCTTCATCTGCGATTGGTTCTGGGTTAACTTTGCCGAGCCAAAATCCTCGAAGTCTCCAGACAGCTTGTTCTTCGCGACGTTGGCGTCGCCGTTGGTTAACACCTTCTTACTGAACATGTCCGTCATCTTTACCTGTTGAAGCTTGTCCTCCTTCTGACGGATCCTGCGGTTGAGCCAGTCGGGGTGCGGCACCCTAGGGACGGGGTTACGAACTTTCTGGTACGCCGCAGGGATGGTAATGAGTTTCTGGATGACGGACGCCAAACGCTCGCGGTAGTAATCCCAGTCAAGGATCGTTCGGATATCCATCTGTCCAGGGTCGTCTCGTAGCCATTTCCTCAAGAAGTACCTCTTCACGGACTCTTCAGCCGAAAAGATTGCTAAAGGAACCGCGCGCTCGGTGACGGGAGCATTCCTGGGTGTCTTTGAGATGATGTACTTGCAGTTCAAACCTTTGTCCTTCACCATCTGTTCGCCCAGGAACTCAGCAAGACGCTTGGCAGTCGTGATAGCTGTTGACTTTTGCGCTCCGTACTCCTCCAATGTCTTTGTCATACTCTTGTTCTCAACAATCAGGTCGATGAGCTCCTCATCTGCGAGCGTTGCTCCACGAGTGTCCAGAATATCAAGCCATCGGTTGGCGACCTTTGCGACGGCCCCGTACGTCTCTTCGAGCGTCGTACCTTCCAAGAAGAATTTGAAGATCTGGGCCTGGAAATTCTTGATGAGCTTCAGTTCACCACGACGCTTCACCTCGAAACCCTTCAACTCCGCCAGACTGCCGTCGTGATTGAAGACTGCATAACGCTTTTTCAAGTTCTTATCCTCCTCTTTCGAAGTCGGCAAGATCATGGCTTTGTACGGTCCATCAACTTCGAAAAAGATGGAATTATCACTATGCTTCTCGTAGCGGAACGTCTCGGGGTCTACCAATGTCTCATACTGGTGATTGGTATACTGTGCGTGAACCAAGTGATTCAACATTGTACAGGGGTATGAGATGGTCAGCTTCTTGCCGTTGCTGAGTTTGAAGGCGAAGTTCTCGGGGAATGTTGCTGGTAGAATAGCCCAGATACCGTCAGTGTCAAGTTCCAAAGGTCGTCCAATGCGCTCCACGAGCGAGCGGGCCAGCTGAATGATGCGAGCACCAGTCAAGCAAGTGACGCCAGCCATCTCAAGAGAGTACCAACGAGATCCCTTTCGCATGACATAACCATAGAAAGAATTGAGAATGACTTTGTGAGCCAGCTGCATAGAGTCAAAGAGAACGATCATCTTCTTTGCATCCTCAATCTCAGCAGCGGGAGCGCCGGCAGCTTTGAGTGCTTCCGTCTTGCCCTTCCAGACTTTCTGCTTGCCCTTGAAGTCGTAGCGTCGGTCACGAAAACCGCTGACAGTGTCGACATAGAATGGGTTCTCACGCTGGCAAATGATAGCCTCGCGCTCGATTGTCGTGGCGTCGTGGACTTTGTGGTAGATCTTCTTGGAGTAGTCTGTCAGACGTTTCTTGACGAGCGCAGCCTGTTCTTCTTCCGAAAGGTCTTTGAACGTTCGCTTTGGTGAGTTGGGGAATTTCCCAGGAAACTGCTCGTTCTCTAAAGCGTTACGAACCATGTTGTACTCGTCACGCTTGGCTGGTAGGTATTCACCTCTCCAGGCCCATGGCATTCGGCGATCGCACGTCTTTCCTGGTCGGTTGAAGTCGCAAGCCGCGCAATTCGATTCGTTAATCATAGAATCGGGCTGTAAACGGTTGGTTGTCATGATGTTGGGATACATAGACGCGACGTCTAAATGATAGATGAGTGGCCGTTCGCTACGGTTTGGTGTGTCTTTGAGCTGCAATAGCTTCTCGACGATCTCAGCTTTGATCTCGTCGTAGTTCGTTACGTCTTCCATCTTCTTCTTTTCTTCAACCTCGATGCTAAATTTCAGTGCAGCGTCCAGATCGTTGAGCAGTTCGTCAATGGCCGTAGGGTCAACAGCGAAATTGTAGGCGATATCGCTTCGGAACACGCCAGCTTCCAGCGCTTCGACGTGACCTCCAACATAGGTCTCCGACTCGAGAAGATGACCCTCCCAAAAAGCTTCCTTTGGTGGATTGTGCTTGTTCGGGAGCACGATGCCCTTCTGGTATGCCTGCACCATCAAGAGCATCTCGCAGAGGGTACCTGTACCCTTGCGCAACGCGTCGTCCGGTCCGAGTGGAAGAATCTTGCACAGAGCGAAAATGAACGGATGTACGTACTTCATGTACAAGTAGTAAGTGGCAACAGCGTCGGAGACAGAGTACTCTGCAAGCGTTTGGGGCCTTTCGGCTGCGTAGGGCGTCATGAGTTCCGGGTCGAGCTCGTCTGGGTCGTATCCAAGCTTAGCCATTGTTACGGCTTTAAGACCACGACTTCCTTGAGGTAGGTAACTGTCTCGACTAACCCAGGCAAAGGCATCCATATGGGCGCAATAATCCGACTGATAGATGTCCTCGCTGTTCTTCCTGAATCCAATCTCTTGATACATGTCGATACCCTGTACACTAGATCTTGCTTCGACAAATGGCCAATCGAAGAAGTCTCCGTTATATGTGACCATGACTGTCGGTCTGGCTATCTTGATGTGTTCGAAGAATCGCTCTAGCACCGCCTTCTCGTCCGGCTCGTTGAAGATCATGAACGGTCCCTGATACTCCGGCTTGGGTGTGTACTCGAAGTCTGCAATGTCTTCTGATACGATCTCACGGTTAGTGATGAGAAATCCCTGACCGTCGATCATGTACGATATCATCATGATCTGATCGATGGCAGCGTCTGGAAACTTCAACGGGAGTTTCGTCGTTTCTATGTCGTACGCCATGACGACAGGATCTGCCGGTGTAAGGCGGTCTTCTATGCACTTGATGCTTATTACGCCGTGCTTGGCCTCGACGGTGTACCAGTTTCCAATGCGGACGTCCTTGTCGATAGCCACGCGCACGTGGTAAGGGACGTCGTATTCCCGGATATCTAAAATAAAATCGCTGGCGTCAACGGTGGTCATAAATCGTTTCTCGTATTCGTGCTCGTCGTTATCGAAGAAGTCAAAGTCGCCGTTGCCACTATGCATACGTCAGCCAAAGTCTACGCTTAGGAAACCAGCCAAACTCACTTTGCAACCTCTGCATATGTGTCCATCGCGTTGACATTCTTCTTGTTCTTCTCCACGATTGGATTGACAGCTTTTCGCACGGCCAACAAATCGTTGACATTAGCGAATGTAAGCTGTAAGAACTTTCTTCGGTATCCTGTGAGATGGTTTGGCATGCTCAAGTCCTCCTTTTCAACAACCTTTATGGATTTGATCAAGCCCTCATAGGCCTTTTTGCAATACTCTTCAACGTCCTGTTCTCTGCCCTTCTTGACCGCCAGCAGAAAGTAGGGGTCGTATTCGAGCGTCGCTTTGAATGTGTCACCCTCTTCGCCAATGAAGTAAAAGTCTACGCCAGCTTTGCCCCCTGGTACATCCTCGTCTTCTATTGTTGTTGAATGCATGTTGACGAGCCATCCGACCTTCTTCTTGCCAGAATCGAAGCGCGCGAAGCCCATGGTTTCATCGATGCGGTTCGCCAAGCGAGTGGATTCGAGTTTCTCGTTTTGGGAGGTACCCTCACCACTGCGTAGTGATGAGGCATCGACCGTCTTCGGTTTCCGTGGGCCATAGGATGTGTTGCCCAGCTTGCCTACCCGGCGGAAGGGCTGGCCTGCGCGTCGCGGCGCCATGATGTGTGGTAGTGGCGGAAGGTGTGAGAGAATTAAATGCTAAATATGTAGATCAGGGTATCATTGGAGCAGCGAAGAGCGGAAAAAGCGAAAAGACGGGGTATCGACAATTGGCGGTGGGAGTGTAGTGGAGGGACTCGCAGGTCTGAAGGGTGGATCGGCAGATGTTGGACGCGACGCGCTGGAGCGTGTTCCGCGCTTTCCCCTTCTGAGCAAATTGATTTTGGTGCGGCTGTGCAGGGGCGTCAGCCACACTTTGATCGATCTCGTCGGATCATACATGCTGGATATTTTCGGGCCTATTCCGCATCGACAGAAAGTCGACGAGCCGCGACTCACGATACAGCCCTCGACACGACGACGACGACCAACACCTCACAATCGCTTGACGACCTCATAGAGATATACCGCGCGAACACCTCTGCCTGCCCACCCTCCAGTAGCCCGCCCGTCACACCACAATGGCCGACGACACACGGAATACCGTCGATCTGAATGCGCTGCCACCAAAGCCCCGCGCACCCGCGAACACAATGCCCGGTGGCACAGCACATACAGCAGGAGGAGAGAAGACTTCAGACGCTGGCCCCACATACATCGACGCAGTACGGAGTCTCGGGCCAGAATACTACTTGAACTTCCACAAGCGACCATGTGTAAGAGACAGCCAATTGCAAGGACTAGCAGCAGGGTTTGCGGGAGGAAGCTTAGCTGCCATAATAGGGAGTGCGTTGCCATTGCATCCTAAACATGATCCCGGACAACGTACTGATTTCTATTACAGAGCCGGTCATCACAGCCTCCAACTGGGCCGTAGCAACCTGGTGTGGTGTCTCCGTCGTATCCTATCAAGTATGCCAGTACTATCGATCCAAGGAAAAGGCCGGCATAAAGCAAGCACAAGAACTCATGGAGAAGAAGCGCGCAACTATCGAGGCCAAGAAAGAGGCGCGACGGAGAGCAAGGGAAGAGCAGGATCGTCTAGAGGCAGAACGAAGGGCAGAAGAGGAGAGGAGAAAGAGCTGGAGCTATTGGTACCAGAAGAATGTCAAGTTCTGGTAGAGTGTAGTGAGGACGATGGCTTGAGAGAGACGATGCTATGTACTGTTGTGTATAAGAATATGTACTATATGCGCCTTTGACGCGACATGGATCATGTGGTATGGATCACTTAACTGCCTTTTCACATAATTCGACTCTCATGAACTGCTAGCAATGTTGCCTCCAGAAGGATCTTCTGGTCGTAGCCATGTTCGTGACTGGTCGTAGCCATGGCCTAGGGGCTACTAGCACACTTTACCTTCCCCTTGACTTGCGTTCCCTTCGGTGTGACTGCTTCTATTGTGGCAAAAGACGAATGGCAATCTTTGTTCTAACCATCATAATCCTCTGAACAATGGTGGTTCTACTCTACAGTCGAGACAACGGAGGACGATGGGAGCTCGGTTTATGTCTCAACCTTCTTCAAGCCTATCCCAGTTCTCTTCTTCCAGCTGGCCTGAACTATCTTCAGAGTCTAGCCACGGAAGAGTAGCAGGCCTAGAGCATATTTTCGGAAGATCATCAGCACAGCGACGAGCTGAGCGATTGAATGATGCAATATCTGAGCCGCACCCCAAACCGGAGACCTACAACGGAACAATTGATACACAGTATGAGTCTCCTGGCCACGGAAATGCTCAGGGAGTTTGGTGGAAAATCAACTTCGGTCGATATGGACGCAAAATTGAATATCGACGATGAAACCCAAGGCATTTTCCGGCTTCACTCTTATTCGGTTTTACAAGCGCCATTCTCTTCACCGACCACGTCTCGCCATATCCTCACGATCACCAACTTTTCCCAGCCCGCCTTTTTTCCACTTGACCCTACTGTCTCCGCCATCCAACCTGAGCCCCAATTTCTTATCCGCTGTTTGACCACTTCCGGTTTGTTTTGTGCACACAACAGCACATATGCGACGCCTCGACCCGTACTAAGTGTTTCCGGAACCTGTTCCAGCATCCTGTTCGTCACTACCATACCATCTTCTCCTCCAGCATACGACAGTTCCAGCAGATATGAATCTTGTTCGAACGACGTCTCTTTCTTTCCTTCTGGTATGGCATTGTACTTGTCGTGGCTTGATAGATCAGGTAACTCGGCCGGTACATATGGCGGATTGAATATGAAGACATCGACGGAATGCGGCCGGATAGCACTCGCTAAGTCGCCGTTCATGACATCCATGAAGACGGAGCGCCCATCTTCCCGCTCCTTGATGGCATCGCGAACCGTTTGGGAGGCAGCTTTGCAGGCGAAGCTGTTAATATCGACACCGAGTGTCAGCACATCGTGGCGGTTAAATATTGTGCGCGCATTCGCAGCGACGAACGCCAATACGACGCCTGATCCTACGCCCACTTCGAGCACCAAGGGCGGGGTTGTGGATGCATCTCCAAATCGTCCTTTTAAGTATGCAGTTTCCGATGCGGAAGAGAGAGTGTCCAGTAGCAGGTACGAGTCCTCAGCCGGTTCGTACACGCGATCAAAACATACGTGGGATGTGGATGGTGTTGGCAGCATGGTTGCGATTTTGTTTCAAGATCGGAGGGGCGGTGTGGGCCAATTGGAATGAGAGGAGCACCCTACCTAGTCTAGAGTAGAGCCGAGGCTGAGGTCATCACTTCTCGAATGCATCACAGTTCCTCTGCCGCAATCTTTTGGAACTTCATCTTTTTTTTTTGGCAACAATGAGAGCCTGTACACGGTTACTAGCTACCGCAACAGATGCGGGCGCATCGAGGCCCTTCAAGCCGGCGCCTGCTGCCTTGTTGCCACCAATACCTCTTTATCGACGTCTGCTACGCTCACACAGGAAAAGGCTAGGCGTGGAGGAGCGGCTGCTTGGTGACATGTACGTCAAGGCCGAGTTCAGGGCACACAGGAATGTCGAGAACCCTGTGCAAATAGTAAGTCATGCACATGTCGGGAAAATCGCTTTGCAATGTCACAGATTTTAACTTCCGTAGATTGGGTTCCTATCGGAATGGCAAACATACTGCCAAATGCTAGAGGGAGACTCGTGGAAGGAAGCCAAGATGGACAAAGCCAAGATTGACAAGATGAGCGGTAAGCTTCATCGACCGGTGTAAAGATGCCTACTGACTGGATCGCAGATCAACAAATTGGTCAGCTCTATGAGCTCATGCAACAGATCAAGAACCAAGCTCAGGAAGATGCTGACGCCGAAGAAAAGCGTGTGACGGAATTGCTCGACAAGAAGCCATCGACCGAACAGTGATCGCAACATGCGTGAATCTCAATCTCCATCTAACAACGTTCAATGGCAAACGTGGCCGGCTTCACACCTCCCGATGAATGCGTAAACACGAAGAGCTTGGAAACTTCACATGGTACTCCAGGACGTACTATATATATCAGCAATACCACATCAGTCTCCAACTTCCTCTCGCATCACAGTCGTCTCCAATCAGTCCCAGTCTCAAACAGCTACAGAATCTCGTAAAGAGTAACACGCCATCAAAACCGTAAACTCTTCCTACGGTCACTCAGGATCCGGATCTCGTGCAAAGACCGGATATGTGTGGCTGCACTCTGTACGATTCACCAACATGCGGCCACTCGTGGATCTCTATGAGCCAACCTTGCGGCTATCTCTCCGACCTCCTCAACTGTCCACGTCGCCAAACCTACCAGACTTTGATCGCACCGCCCTACACCTGTCCTATGTGCAACGGCGGATTTGCAGATCGAGAGACAATTGAGATGGTGCAGGGACCTTGGGGTACGAACCAAATGCTTCGAAATCATGTTGGTGGCAGCTATGCGATCCCGGGTCAGTGGGGAAGTGCGCCGCTCATGTCTGGTGGATGGAGTGGTCCAGCCATTACTTCAGGACCTATGTCTGGTGCTCTGATCCCTACGAACTATATGAACCAAGGCTTCGCTTACGATCACCGCCTTAGTGGCCCTTATGGACCTCAAAACATGAAGCCGCATGCTCCAATGATCACAAGCGGACCGATGATGGGCAGTCCGGCAATCGTTATGAACGAGCCGATCATGCACGGTGATGGCTATATCAGCGATTGTAGTGGATACCACGACAATAGGCGCAAGAAGAGGAGGCACAAGAGCCATTACAAGTACAAATATACGGACAAGCCTGCAACCAACTGCACAGTTATGTGAGCTGTCAGTGTGCAAGAGTCTGCGAGATTAGCTGTGGGGCTCTGCTTCCTCAAATATCACATCTGGGTCGTTGTTGAACTAGACACATAGCTCAGTACTGGAGTGCCCTTGACATATTCTGTCTGAGACGTAGCCGAGGATGCAAGAGTGAAGCAACCACGGTCCTGGTAGCGAATCACCGGCACGCTTGGCTTTAGGACAAGACCCTGCATCCAGAACGCCCTAGCCAACTGCTGGAGCACCCAAGAGCGCCCAAGAATGAGGCGACGAGACGATCCCAATTAGATCACAACTATGAAGTGCACCTCCTGACCATATGAAGACATTGGGTTGATCACAAGAAAAGCAAAAAGCTTCCCGTGCTCTTGCTTTGTTTGAAGCGCTACTCCGGCTACGTCATTCGTCACGGGGATCCGGCTCCCTGTACTCGGACTTCCTAAAACATTAAACTACCTCTCCTGAACCATAACCCCCTCCACCAAACACACCAAGGTCCAATTCAGACCACACACTTCGCAATGGCTACCAATGCGCCCACCCTGATCAACCTGCCACCTCCGCCGTCTGGTGAAGACACGCCTGGTGATGCTCCGTAAGGCACATGCGCTTGGTGGGGCTCACTCAGATAGTTGGACTGACGCTGTACATGTAGAGGCACCCCAAACTCGGTCACAACGACCATGTCTGAGCTCTCCACTGTGGCCATCAAGGACGGACATCGTGGTCACTTCCCCCACCACCGGAATCCCGCTGAAGCTGAACGTGCCGACCGGATCTCACGCCTCGCGGGTCTGGAGCGCGTTGCAGTCTCGGGTCGCAATCCGCAAGGACTCAACCCAGGCAGCGCAGCCAACCCTCCTCCAGGTTACTTCGACGCGAACAACCAACCGCAACTCTTCCGTGAGCGCAGCACTGTTGGTAGTGCCAGCGCGACTGGCTCCGTTGGCGGCCGCACAACATGGGCCAGTGGCAGCGATGTCTACGAGCCCGACCGCATGAGTGAGGACCAGGACATGGACACATCGAGCATCGGGGGATTCAGTGACGAAGCTGCTTCCCTCGTTGGTTTCGGCGAGGGTGCGCGAACACCAGCTCGACAGCATAGCCAGCTCGGCAGCCCAGCTGTCGGAAAAGCAAGCGCGCTCCCAGGTTACTTGCGAGAACAAACCCCGACTAGCCCCATGTCAGGTGTCGGTGTACCTGTCAGCTCAGGATCGACACAGACCATGTCCAGCACCGAGCAGCAGAAGAAAGAGGCACGCATGATGAACGGCATGACGTACGATGACAATGTCGACACGGCCAGCCATGCGCCTCCTGCCAGTGGCCGCGACGGAGACTCGACTTCAGGAGACGCCATTCGCGAGCGCATGGCACAGCGTCAGGCTGATCAGGATGCTGGTGTGAATTATGAGCAGCAGAAGGACGCTTAGGGAAATGCTTTTTGTTTCACTCGAGTCATGCTTTGAGGCCGGCGTTGGGCAAAACTGTTAGGTGCGTGCATGTCTGTCTACTCTTGACGATTGTTCACGAAACGAGTACGGGCGGAAATCCAGTAGGTAGCCTGAGAGCTGCGTGTGTATGAGATTAGTTACGAATGCTATGCTGTACGATGGTTATCCTCGCTTGGAGCCATGCACCGTGAGTGATTGGCGTGTTCCCCCCCCAGCTTCCGTGTCCATGCGCTTCAGTATGACGTTGAGCGCGCCGTTGAATGGCTTGGAGCGACCCTCCACCGCCAACGCTCGCTGATAGTGCTCTTGTAACCCCGCAAGGCTGTGTCTATCCTTGCGCCATCATGGCCGATACTGTTGATGGTCATGGCATGCGGCAAATCACACCCCGCCTTCTGCAGCTTGCGGCCCAAGTGCAAGACCATCTTCTGGGCGTTACACCTCTGCAGGCAGGCCCTCCCCACCTCATACCACTTCACATGTCGCGATTAGTTCCGCCCAACTGATAGCTGACTGCTGCGCGATTGCCTGTCACGCCTCCGACTGCACTACCCAGAGCACGTACTTGTTTACAGCGTGCATGTGTATGCCCACTTACGCATTCCCGTAAACACTTCTTGCGGAGCCCCGCATTCCCCAACACATAGTCGTCGTCGCCATGGCCGACCACAACAACGAAGAGGCCATCGACGTAAGGGAAACCTCGCTCAACAGCTCAGTATCCTCAATAGGCCGCACGCCTCCAGCGGCGCTCAAACTGGGCTCCACTCCCAGTCCGGCCTCTTCCCACCGCTCGAGCTTCGCGGAACACATGCGAGGAGCGCCCACTTCACCGCGCGCGTCACGGCAACCTTCGCTCACACAACAAGCTCTGCAGGACCTCCTGAACAACCCACCAACCAAGGGCGGCGACCCAAAGTTCCAGGGACGCGATTGGAAGTCAGTCAGACTTGGAGAGATAGTCGACCCTGACCTGGTCCGGTTCGCTGAATACGACACGAGTGTTGAGGATGCGACAAGCGTGAGTTGGATCCAGTCGTCTCTGTGCACCTTGAACTGACTTGCATAGTTGCTAGTCAAACATGGCGCTCCCAATGTCGTCCTCCTGCGCGAAGACGCAAACACACGGCATGCGACCGGCACCTTCGATTATAGCGACCTGAACGCCTACCTCCTCCTCGTTGTCGGCCTCGCACACCCCGAAGAAGGCGACATAGCTTCGTTCGACGAGCTTGCAAAGAAGGGAAGGGAAGGAAAGCCCATCCCACTCAGAGACGTCAAGGAGGTCGGCGGCAGGAAAGAGCCCCTGATCACTCTCGATGAGACAACGGATCTGTCCAAGGCCATGGAGGTTTTCGGAAGCGGCGTGCATAGGGTCTTGGTCGCAGAAGAAGGCACGTCCAATGTCAAGGGCATTCTTACGCAGTTGAGATTGGTGCAGTTCTTTTGGGAGAACCGCTCAAGCTTCCCAGGTGTCAACCAGCTATACCCGCAGCTGATCAAAGACTTGAACCTCGGATCCAAGACAGTCCTGGCCATCAAGTGAGTGTGACACAGGTTGAAAAAGACATGTGGCTGACTGGAAATCTAGTGGAGATAAGCCTCTTGCGGCGGCTCTCGAGCTTATGAACAACGAAGGCGTGTCTTCTTTGCCAGTCCTAGACGCTCAGAACAACGTCATCGGCAACATATCACATGTGGATGTTCGCGTAAGCTTCTTCTGCCCCTGTTGCATACTCAGCGGCTGACGGCTTCAATTCTAGCTCTTGACAAAATCAACATCCCTACCACTACTTCGCTCATCCTGTATCCACTTCATATCCGTCATCCTGTCCGAGCGCGGAGTCAACGATGGCAAAGACTCCTTCCCCGTATTCCACGTCAACCCATTCAGCACCCTCGCACATACTGTGGCTAAGCTCGTCGCAACCCGCTCGCACCGCATGTGGGTCGTCGATGCACCATCGCCCGCATCATCAGGACCATCGACTCCTGCGATAACCCCTTCGATTGTCGTTCCTCCCTCGCCCATCACACCACTACCTGGAATGGCTGGCCCTATACCTGTTAATTCGACCGCCCCAACACACCTTGCTGGCACTGGAGCCGTTGCGCCAGCCATCTCTGCGTCCGCAATGTCCACCATGCCAGGGGCTAGCCTCTCCGGTCGACTTAGTGGAGTCATCAGTCTTACTGATATCCTCAATCTGTTCGCAAGAGCAAGCGGGCTCAATCCCCATGATCCTGACGAGGCACGACGTGCTAGGCGCAGGTCAAGCTCCAGTAGCATGAGGCAGAGCATGGACAGCTCAAGGAGTGAGAGTGTTTCGGGAATCGCAGGACGAAGGAGCAGCGTAAGCAAGAGAGAGGAAAACGCACCGACAACTCAGGGACTGGGTATCTCGAGGGGACGGGGCTCATAATTTTGGTTGGGCAAAGTCTTGGTCTCTAGGGAGTATCCTATTGAGCTGCAGTATTGATAGGCGTTACCAGCGAGTTGTCGTTTCCGGTCGTTATAGAGTAGGCATCCCAGCTTCTGTACGACATGCATGTTATTCGGGATCATGAGGAACTTACGACAGTCGTTCATTTGCAAATGCGACACTACGAATAACTAAGTTATAGGCGTAAATAGAGCTGAAATGAATTGTCAATCGCCAACTTCTCTGTCGCATCATCCTACTTTTCAACATAACAGACCATCATGTATTTCGCATTATCCTACTTTTCTGAACAGCAGACCATCATGTATTGAGGATGGAGGAAGCGGCCATTTCAGTTTCCCTTCCTCGACCTCAGTCGATCCAGGTGGAGATACAGCGAGCGCGATATTTCTCTTTGGCACATTTTGAGCGTGTGCAGACGCTGTTGTTTCGCTGTCGTATTTCTTTGGTGTGTCTTCTTTCTGTCCAATCTGACGCCGTTCATGGTTGTTTTGAAATAAAGCGTAATCGCCAGGACATCGTGTTATACCCATGGGAGACTGGGGTTGATCTCTGGAGCGAATCGACTTTTCGCAGCGTCTGTTTGTACGTTTGGGGAGAGGTTTAAGTACCATAGTTTGGTATGCGGATTACTGTAGAATCTGGCGGGTTTGTTCTAAAGAGGGTTCTTTGTAGGCAGAAGAAGATGTTTGCTTGGATCAGTGTTGATTCGGATTTTGAGAAGAACTAAAGGACTTTGAGAGATGCTGCGATGGAGTTGAGAATGTTGATTGTCAGGCTGGTGAAGGGCATGATGTTTGTACTGTCGAAGTGCTGGCAGACACGTTGTTCGGAACATGGAGATTTTAGGAAAGTTGGAGCTCAGTCTATGTTGAGATACTGTAGTTGTTTAGTAGGTACATTGACATTTTCTTGCGTTGTCCAAGCAGATCTTCGTTCACGTCGTCTTGGACACGCGAAGTGCAAATGTTCTGAGTCTTTAACGAGCTTGTGATATATAACCAAAGTGTCGGCGTTTGAATTGAACTGTATACAGAGAACAATGGCTCAAGATAGCGAGGTGAGCAATGTGGAGCATTGGTGTTGGTATCCACCAGAGAGGCGACATGGAAGGTGCTATCGCCCAACGGGGAAGGTGCCGCCAAGGCTCGCTTCTTTCACAGGCCGACCAATATTCCTCCCCACTCGGAGACTCTGTCTCTCACGAACTTTCGAACGACAAAATCACGGCAGTCACTCTTTACAACCAGAAGCAATTGACTACCTCAAGCACTAGCCATGCGTGAGTATCATCCTTCTGGTCGGCTCTTAGCAGGATGCGCGGACTTTTCGAGTGGCTAGGACGCCCAGATGCGGGTGTTCCTAACACTCTGAAAATTCGACTTCCTCAATAGCCAGGCTTTCCTACAACGCCATGCGCTTACATTCAAAAAGCTCCCAAGTTCGATCCCTCCGAGGTGAAGGTCATTCACCTCCGTGCGACCGGTGGTGAAGTCGGTGCCTCATCCGCGCTCGCCCCCAAGATCGGTCCCCTCGGTCTTTCCCCCAAGAGTATGCGACAATCCCTTCGAAGAATGCATCCGGACAAGAATGCTAATCCGTCCCGCAGAGGTCGGTGAAGATATCGCCAAGGCCACTGGTGACTGGAAGGGTCTCCGTGTCACTGTCAAGTTGACCATCCAAAACCGTCAAGCCGCCGTCTCCGTCGTTCCCTCCGCCTCTTCCCTCGTCATCAAGGCCCTCAAGGAGCCTCCCCGCGACCGCAAGAAGGAGAAGAACATCAAGCACACCAAGTCTGTTCCTCTCGATGAGATCATCAGCATTGCCCGCACCATGCGCTTCAAGTCCATGGCCAAGGACCTGAAGGGTACCGTTCTTGAGATTCTCGGAACTGCCTTCTCCACTGGCTGCAAGGTCGATGGCCGCAGCCCCAAGGACATCTCCGACGACATCAAGGCCGGCGAGATTGAGATTCCTGAGGAGTAAGCGTTAGCACCAAGAAGTGTTGAACGATCACGATGGAACGATACATGCCATAGAGGGCGCTACATAGCTGAATGAGGATCATGTCTCCCACCAGGGTTAGCCGTCTCGGAACCGGTGGAGTTTGCACAGCTGCGGCGTTTGGGATTTTTGATACCATACTACAAAAGTGACCCTGGCATACGACAATGATACAATGTATTTGTCAAATCCAAAATCATCCCTTCGATTTGTCGTGATTTGAATTCGGTGAACATCAGCACACTCGCTGTACACGCCATTTTTCATTAACTGATGTAATGCTGTTCAGTACAGATACCACCATGGTCAATTACCCAAGCCAGTTCAAATGACCGCCAAAGCGACTGCGATAGGTCTACCGAGACTCATGCGTGGTTATTAAACAGGCAGTAGGGTCGATGCAGAATGCGTCGCAAGCTCGGAGTTTTGCACGGTATTTCCGCGACCTCGCGTCACCAGTCAGCGTCTGACAGCTGAATCACCAAAGCAGGCGCTCCAAAATGTCAACAACACGCAAACGTCACGCGTACAATGCGACGACGACGGTCAGACGAGCTGCCCCGATTCGCGAACGAGGGTGAACTCCCATCATTGCGCCTGCGCCGCCGCTATGCATACTACCTCATTGGCTTCCTCTTCGTCTGCTGGATTCTGTATCCGTCGCGCAAGACGACACACACACCTGCAATCGGTGATACTATAAGAGTCAACTGGTCCAATTATGCATACAGCGTGTATGCGACCGATCGCGCCGAACTCTGTCATGCAGTCATGGTCCTGGAAGCGCTCGCTCGCTTCGGCAGCAAAGCAGATCGCGTCCTCTTCTACCCTGACCATTGGGATACCAAAGTCGATAGCACCCAGGATCGGGATAGCCAACTGCTTACTTTGGCGCGCGATCAATACAATGCGAAGCTTCATCCTGTGAAGCTACTTGAAGTGGCTGGCCGTAGCGAAAGTATGCAGTACCCAATCACCTACCCATACGGCGAGACAACACAAACACCTAGCTAACGGCATGGTAGATGGATGGAAATGGGACGAGAGCGTCACCAAGTTTCTGGCTTTCGGCCTCGAGTACTACGACCGCGTAATCGCCCTAGAATCAGAGATTACACTCCTTGACTCCCTCGATGAGCTCTTCCTCCTCCCGAGCACCCCGGTTGCGATGCCACGCGCATACTGGACGGATAGCAAACCTTGGCCATTGTCAACAACACTTATGGTTATCAAGCCCAGTCTTGACGAGTTGGAGAAGTTCAAGAGGCGCATGGAGGCAGGCGGTGACCCTGCGCTAGTCGAAATGCATAGGTTCGACATGGAGATTATCAACGAACGCTTCGAGGAGAGCGCATTAGTGCTTCCACACCGACCGTACGCCCTTCGTACTGCAGAGTTCAGGCGCCATGACCACTCGGATTATCTGGGCGGAGCAAATGAAACATGGAACGCCGAGAAAGTGTACAAAGAGGGAAAGATCATTCAGTTCAGCGACCGACCGTTGCCTTCCCCAATGGTCATGTGGTCAGAAGAGGCATTGAAGGACATGCAACCGGATTGTGGAGGTGGCGACGAGGAAACATGCGCTGAGAGACGAATATGGAAGGGCCTGTACGAGGATTTCAGAAAGAGGCGGAGAGACATCTGCAAACTGCTGAGCTTGCCAGCGCCAGATTGGAACGAGATTAAGGGAGAGTTTCAGCCAGCAACTGGGACGGAGACCGCTATTGATGCGTCTGTGAATGAGACCGCTGCTGCTCCCTCTGCTTCTGGCGAAATCCTACTTGGAAACTAGCTAGCCCTGAGTATCATCAGAACCACCGCTCTTGAACATCACTTGCGTATTCCAACTCGGATGCTTGAATCTGCGGTCCGACTGTAGAGTCTGCTAACCGATGCTGACAATGACCTGAAACTGACGAGCAAACTGTGAAAACGGCACGGTTATGCAAGGACGGCACAAGACATTAAGACGTCATCTTGGAGACCGTAGTATTGCCGCCGGCAGTGGCTTTCGCATCACAAAGCAAGCTGGAGCTGATTTGATTGCTATAAATATATATGCTCTGACCATTGATACATCATTCCAGACGAGTGACATATTTCTGTCATGCGGCGACCTCGCGGATTGTTTGATGAGACATGCAGACAGCCGAGTACTCGCTGTTTCTCCCAACGCATCAGCCCGCATGCTCGCTGCTCGGAAGGATCAATGGCGGCGGCGCCACCACTCGCGGATCCACCAAAATCTCCGAAGCATTTCCATCAGCTCTCGATTGCATCTTCCAACACTGTTCGCAATGCAGCAGTCATACAGGAGCCTCAAATACCTACCCACCCGAGAGTGTCAAGCCAGATGCGTCACAACACAAAGAGCAGGCAAGGTAACATGAGACATGCATGCTGGGGTGACAGCCGTTTGTTTTAGCGCAAAGGACCCATCTGCGGCCGGGTGGTGGGGATCATCACCCACATTCACCTTAGCCCGTATTTGGGGTAGATCATGAGCCAACCCACTAGGTGCAGGTCGTCGCCGCGCAGGGTAACCATGGCTATATTTTAAGATGCAGAAAAAAGAGCGTGGTATCGCAGCTAGCAGCACACGCTTCGTATAGGGGTCGCATGGACGAATAAAAGAGGCGGGGTACGTTACAGCACGACAGCAGCCACAAGCAACGTGGTACGGGGGCGGCACAGACAGGCGAGCGTGGGACGCTGTTGCAGCGGAGAGAGGCTCTGGAGAGCAGGACATGCAGCAAGGCTGAGCAACTAAGTGGCTGGCTTAACCTAATATTTCACTAAAGGGGGCGCTTCCCGGTAGTGCATCATGCGCTTGATGATCTGTGGGCCTGCGAAGTGAATGGCCTAGCTGGGGTGAGAAAGCTGAACTCGTCAATGCGGAACTCGAGTATGTCTTTCTTCTCTTCCCCACGTTTGTGTTGACGCGTAAATGGATTCCTGATTCACTTCGAATTCACTTCGCGTTGCTGTGGGGTATACTGTATATAACCACAAGCATTTCCGACCTTTTGTACAACTCTTGCATACTTTCTCGGTACGGGTTCGATCAGGACAACCACAACGACAGCAATGCGCGATTTCGTACTGGCCGCGGTGGTCACGGCCTCAGTCTTGTTCGTTGGACAAGCCGAAGCTGTCGCCGCCAACCCTCTTCCCAAACCCACGAGCATTACCTGGGGTGACTCTGGCTGCTTCTCTTTCGGATCCGTCGAACTTGACGCGCCGGACCATGAAGTGCTTTCCGCCGCCTTCGATCGCGTTACCAAGACAATCGCCGAGCTGAAATGGATTCCTGCAGCCACTGAAGCCCCGGTTACATCGTTTCAGCCGTTTCCGACCCCGACTGGTGCGTCGAGGAAGAGCAGGAGGCAGTATAATGCGCCACCGGGAGGGAACTGCACTGGTTCGGTCACCAAGGTCAAGGTTGATGTTGCCGACGCCCATGCTCAGCTGGAACATGGCGTTGACGAATCCTACACCCTCGATCTCGCGGCTGGTTCGGATACCGTGGACATCACCGCGGGAACCGTCTATGGCGCCCTCCATGCCTTGACAACACTCCAGCAAATTGTCATCAATGATGGGTCTGGCAACATGGTCATCGAACAGCCCGTCGCCATCAAAGACGCGCCACTTTACCCGGTCCGTGGAATCATGATCGATACTGGCCGCAACTTCATCACAAAAGCCAAGATCTTTGAACAGATCAACGGAATGTCTCTCTCCAAGCTCAACGTGCTACACTGGCATCTGATTGATTCTCAGTCCTGGCCTATAGAGATTAACGCCTTCCCTCAAATGACAGAAGACGCCTATTCCGCCAACGAGATCTTCACCCAAGACATGTTGAAGGAGGTCGTCGCCTACGCTGCCGCACGTGGTATACGAATCATCCCGGAGATTGACATGCCCGGCCACGCCAGCTCCGGCTGGGCGCAAATCGACGAATCGCTACTCACCTGCCAACACAGCTGGTGGTCCAACGACGACTGGGCACTCCACACCGCCGTAGAACCCAACCCAGGCCAACTCGACATCCTCAACAACAAGACGTACGAAGTAACAGCCAAGGTGTACAAGGAAATGACGCAAGTCTTCCCAGACAGCTGGTTCCACATTGGCGGCGACGAGCTCTTTGCAAACTGTAACAACTTCTCCTCGGCCGCACTCGCCTTCTTCAACAGCGGAAAGACAATGGGCGACCTCTACCAAGTCTGGGTCGACCGCGCCCTGCCCAACTTCCGCGCGCAGGCCAACAAGACGTTTGTCATGTGGGAAGACGTCAAGCTCTCCGCCGACGTGGCCGCCACCGGCATTGTCCCCAAAGACATTGTCCTGCAAGCCTGGAACAACGGCCTCGACCACATTAGCAATCTGACCGCACAGGGCTACCGCGTCATCGTTTCCAGCTCCGATTTCTTGTACCTCGACTGCGGCTTCGGAGGCTGGGTTGGCAACGATCCCAGGTACAACGTCATGGTTAATCCTAATGCGACAGATGGGTCTCCAAACTTCAACTGGGGCGGCGGCGGCGGTTCCTGGTGCGCGCCGTACAAGACGTGGCAACGCATCTACGACTACGATTTCACGCTTAACCTGACGGATAGCCAGAAGGCGCTTGTACAGGGCGCTATTGCGCCGCTCTGGTCGGAACAGGTCGACTCGGTTGTGGTGTCGCAGAAATTGTGGCCGCGTGCTGCTGCGCTTGCAGAACTGGTCTGGAGTGGTAATAAGGATGAGAATGGCAATAAGAGGACTACGGAACTGACGCAGCGTATTCTTAACTTTAGGGAGTACCTGGTTGCTGTTGGCGTGCAGGCTAGCCCGCTGATGCCAAAGTACTGTCTTCAGCATCCGCATGAGTGTGATTTGTATCTTGACCAGACGGCGTTGCATACGCCTGTTGCTTAGGAGACTGGCGTCTTCCGTTTTTGTATCGGTAGTTTGACCATGATGATCATGCCTTTGCTCTTGGTTGCTTGGGTGAAATTGTGAAGATTGGTCCAACGACCATGGTTGGAAAGGAGGAGCGATACATAAGTGTCTCGCAGATTGGTTTCTTTGCAAACACAACTATACCCGTTCTGGTCTGAATACATCATTTCTTATACATTTTGGAGTCTGAATATTCGCGCTCTGTTTGAACACTACGTGACAGTGAACGAAACTCTCGCGATAGATCCTCGTGCACGTTGTAAATGAGCTTGTTCTGTTGGGGGAGTTGTCATACAATAGATGTATTTCTTATGACGACTAATGTTCGGCTTGCTATGAAAACCAGGACTCCGTTTGAAATGCTTCCCTAGATTTGGAATGTGCCACTCACGCAGAGTATCGTCTGTCGTGGCCCACACTTGTAGTGTTTATACATCAATTTCGTCGCCCCGTATCTACTGTTCTCTCCTTCGATGCCCACTCTTCTTGACCTACGGCGACTTCAGGTTCTTGTCTGCAAGGACTTCATTCGCAGCAGCCATCTCTGCGCTGGTAATTTCCTTATCGCCTAGCGTTTGCGAGTTGGAAGTACCGTCTGAATTGGTAAATGGCTTCTTAACAGCATCTTTGAGCTTCTCAGTCGTAGTCTTCTGGAGCGAAGTGTTGTCATCCTCGGTGGATGCAGGGGTAGAAGTAGAGGAGCTTTCAGGGACGATGGGTTCTGTGGACGGGTATTAGAATGTTGCCATGTGTTTGCGTGAATGAACAGGTAGCAAATCTCAGTGGGAGAAGGATGCTGAACGAATGTGGATACGAAGAGGAACACGGACCTTGAAATTGGAGATCGATGTCGTCGTGGGACGGGCCGTCGACATCAACATGAGACGGGGTAGTGCTTGTAGCTCCTGGAAGTCCATTGACGGGGGGCTCTGTTTAGTGTTAGCGTACATGTGCCTACGCATTTCCATGCAACTGGCGACAAAGCCGTTGGAGGACAGCGCAAAAGTGGAGAAACGTAGTCGTACCCTGGAACTGTGCCGTGTGGTCGGTAGTAGCCATAACGAATATAATAGGTTAATTCAAGGGTTGACCCGGTTGCAATATTCAGGTGATGGTAATCTGACGTGTCGGACTTGCATCCGCGGGGCATTCGGCGTTGTGATATACATTCCCTCGCGCTACGTCACCGGCTGACTGTGCGTGTCGTGGCTGTCGCGTGCTCAGATGATTGGGACTGGCCGAGGCGTGGCCACCCCGCTATTGCGCCTCGGACCCTCACCTGAACCCTGAACCTCAGTACTATTTGGGCCAAAAGCTCGTCAGAGGCGCACTGCCAAAATCTAGAAGAGGATCCTGAGATCTGGGTTTCTTTATGCGGACGACGGATGGAGTCTCGAGGGTATTGTTTGCCGTGCTTGGCTAGGGCTAGATGGCTTTCTAGACGATCCGGATCGTGTGTAGGCCGTTTTCGTATCGTAGACACGGTAGGCGAGCCTTTGTTTCTTCGCCCAGTTCTGCCAGCAGCATCTCCTTTTTATGATGTGCAATACAGCGAACCACTCCAATTCTCTCAAACGCATTGTTCTTGGACTCTGTAAGCCTGAAGAGTAGGCACCGCAAGGTAGAGCGCTCGTCTGGATCGCCATCCATTAGCGCAGGCATAAAGAACAGCCGCCCTTCCGTATTATCGTCCTCAAAAGCCATCTCCTCGACATACAAAGAATCGAGGTGGGCGATTAGCTCTTGATCTGTGTCGTTGGTGTCATGTTTGGAGACGATGCTACTGCCAACGGCCATGATCCACTCTTTACGACCAGTGCGCTTGATACTTTGCAACCTCATGGGCTTGAGACAGCCACGCAGGTCTAACCACCCACCTGTCACGGCTCCTGTAGTATCTTCAGTTGCGTGATCGAGTACAACGTCTTCAATGCGTATTAGGCTTTTTCGTTCAACGCCAAAGTTCAACCACACCAGTCCGTCTACGGATGCCCAAGACCAGGATGGCGCACGGTAATCAGGCGGACGTGTCCCAATGCCTGTCACTTCCCAGATGAGCATGATTTCTAAGCCCCTGCGCCACATGCCAGCAACATAGGTGTCTTTGATGCGAGGCATGATATGTCTGGCCACACCCGAAAGGGCGACTAACTTGTCGCCTGGGACCGATAGCTTTTTGCGAGAGTACTCTCTAACGAGTGTGTGCCATAAGGTTTCCCAGTTTGTCTCATTTGCGTCGTCCATGATACGTTCTTGGGAAGAGGATTTACCAGACAGTCGATGTTCGTTCCGTTGCCGGGATTTGAGAAACGGTGGAGAGTAATGCAGGCTCACGGGTGGCAGTGCTTGGGGAAAGGTTTCACATACGGTGTGCTCTCGACACTCCCAGAACAGCTGGTATCTTCCGAAATGTAAAACCCGGGGAGCAAGATAACGCTCTTGGAAAACCCAACCGCGTTTGTCGAGGGGCGAGTACTTTAGGACATGTGGCCAGAGGACATAGTCAGTCATCAGGCACTCTACATGCTCGGTATTTTGCTGAAAACCGTCCAAACAGACTTTGACGCGCGGGCGACCAATGTGCAGAGGGTGACGATGCCGGAAAAGGCCCTTTGTGCTATCCTCTGCATCTGTCGCAGATATGTTACAGTGGGAGTTTGTATATACCATGTCCATCAAGCTTGCTTCTCGGTACCAGTCTTGGCGGTCATCTCCACTTTGAATTATGCACAAGGAGTCGATCCATAGGTAGAAGATTCGCAATTGTCTGGATACTTGAATGGCTTCTTGAAATGTCCTGGGTAGATCAGCCAATAGAAAACGAAGATTCGATTCAGATTCCATTGCTCGAGTGAGCTGAAAAGGCATCTTGTTGCCCCAGCAATGGCTCAAGGTAGCATAAGGACCGACGGGTAATTCTTGTGCTGTGCGTATGAGTCGAACGTAGTTTTTGTCTCCACTATCGTCCACCAGATGCAAGAGGCGTGTTGGGTTCCAAGTGCTACTGCCTTGCGATTTGTTGCAAGACGGATGTGAACTAACACACTCCTGTAGCCACTTGGCAGCCATCTGCATGGATTCGGCAGAAGATGTTCGGTCACTGGTAGAGCCAAGCTGTACATGGGAATTCTGAGATGGCGTACAATCTGTTCCATGGTCAGCGAATGTACGTATTCTACTTATGGAAGGACTTGCTCTCGTCAGGTTCCAAGACAAATAGGCTGTACTTGTCCCTATCTGCAAACAAATTTTCTCTGTAACGCACAGAAAAGCTAAATGTATTAGGCATTGCCCGGTGCCCTAGATGTGCGGTCGTAACGAATGCTAGCTCCAAGGTCCCAGCTGGAGTCGCCTCACGCTTCCTTGAGTCAGCAGCACGCACAGATTCCCGTTCAACACTGGATAATTTGTTCCACGCGTTCTGGCAGACAGGACAACCCTGACTTGCTGATGTAGCAAGAGAAGCGCATGTGGCGTGATGGCCAAACTTGCGAACATACATTAGCCGTGTCTATTTGGCGTATGTATGAGATACTTGGCTGAGCGTGCTTACAGTGTATTCTGGTCCGCGTCTGGCCTCGTAGGCTGGATCTCCAGGTCTTATGGCGCTCATAAGACGATGCCGATGCTGCAATACGCCGACACAAGTATCGCACAACATTGTTAAGTCGATGGTGTTTGGAAATCGATACGCTTATGTTCGGATCTGGAAGATCAGGCTGCATGCGTGAGACGTTATCGGTAGTGCCCCGCCACCTATGCTGTTGCCTTGGCCGCTGCCATCAGCCTTTCTTTCCTCCCCTCTTTCCAAGCCTTATCAAGGGCCTCCAATCTTCCGCCTAGCACCTGAACATTGCTCGGCTCCAGCATAACAACGCCTCTTCTTACATCCACATTACGCAGTACAAGTTTGGCTCCCATGGCCATGTTGGCGTTGAGGCCATCAATGCCTCTGAGATCCATGGCATAGATCTTGAGTCCTTTGGCATCCTGCAGGAGCAGCTTGAAAGGGCCTTTGCTCTGCACGGGTGCTGCAGCCTCAGCGGTGGTCTCGTTCTCTTGTTCTATAACGCGCACAATCTCTCGCCCTTTTGTCATTTCACCCCGCTCTTGCGCTTCAATGGCTTCGACCTGGGACCAACGCGAGTGGCCAATGTCTTCAACGTCCAGCACCTGACAGACGAGCGGGCCGGGGACGATGCGGGATTGGACGGTGCCTTTGAGTACATCGCTGGGAAACAAGGACGCTGCAGGCTGACTGAGCGACGTGGTGATGTCGGCGGCGAGTAGGCGGAAGTGGGCAGTCTGCTTGATGGCGGGCAATGGCGTGTTTGGGCGGGTGGTGGAGAGGAAGCCTTGCAGCCAGGCTGCGGTAGGATAGAGATGTCGCGCATTCAGATGCTGTGTTAGCTCGGCTGCGATGTTAGCTGCCATATCGGTAATCAATTGGAACCGTGGCAAGTGTGTGTGTGTGTGTGTGTGTGTGTATGTATGTGGTTTGCTTCTCCGCGAACAAGGTCGAAGGTGTGGGCAACGCGACGCGTAGAATGACGTGGGGCGGCGTCCTCTCACGAATTGTGGCCTCGGCCCCTTCACATGAAGCTCGAGCTTCGGCACTCCGTCCACCAAACCTCACAAGACATATAGAGACACAATACCCCGCCATGTCGACTATAGCCTCTCCCCGCGCCAGCTCCTCGGTCCGCAGTCCCTCGTTGACCCGCACCTCAATCGACAGCAGCTCGTCGCATCGCCCACCCCCAGCCGCACGCCGCAACCGCGCCGCCCTTCGCGAGTTCTACGGCCTCAAGAATGCCCCCCGAGACGCCACGCCAGATGCCAGAATATCCGAAGAATCGTCGAGAACACAGCTCGGGCCCGAAGAAGACGAGACTCTGACGGAGCTCGACGCCGCCGACTTCAACGCAGAAGCCTTTGTAGAGAGTCTGCTCGCCAAAGAAGGCCTCAAGGGCGTATTAAAGGTCGAGGCAGACTTGGTATCTCGTAGGCTATGACTCTGAATCTGGCAGCGGACAGACGACAAGCTAATGCTGGTACAGAAATCAGGAATCTAGATAGCGATCGCAAGTCCCTGGTCTACGACAACTACTCCAAGCTGCTCTCGGCCACAAGCACCATCCGACGCATGCGCGGCAACATGGACCCTCTCGCACCCACGACGCATACCCTCGGCCCGGCCATCTCGCACATTGCCGAGACAGCCGCCTCCCTATCATCCTCGCTACACGATAGCCATCAGTCAAAAGAGCAAGGGTTGGGCATAGATATACGTGTTGAGCAAGACGACAAGGACAAGGCGCACGCAGACAAGAAGCGGAGACAACAAGACACGGTTAGGTGGGTGCTCGACACACCGCGACGTCTGCAGGACATGAGGGATCGAGACCAAGACGACGACGCACAAAAGGAGTGGCAAGAGGTTAGGAGAATACTCGACAAGTGGAAGGGTGTCGCCGGTGTACAAGAGCTCAGGGCGCAATGCGAGGCGATTATGCAGGATGAAGACGACGAAGAAGATGAAGGTCCAGAGTGAAGCATTCATTCATTCTCTGGGACAAAGAAGACACCCTGCTCGTCACATCATTGATGCTCCTGCTTTAACAGGCAGCCATCACGGACCAACCATACACCCACCTCGTACTTTGCCAACATGGGCACAACAGACCAAGAGGAAGCTTGTATAGGACTCCAAGACACTACAAGCCACGTACCATCCATGGGTGCTTTAGAAGTTCAGTCGCCGACTTCCTGTCTTCCGGCCGCCATCTGAGCATCGAGCGTATGAAATCGAGAAACAATTCCTTTTCCTCCCCTTCAAGCCCTGAGATTCTTCCCTCGAGTGAGATCTTAGGAATAGTGACACTCTTGGAACCACCCGTCCAATGTCCTATTGAGCTTAGCAGAGTGCATGTCGGGACGATGTCAATGACTGACCTTGCTCGTCGAAAACCTTCTTTGTTATATCATTGCTTTGCGTGTATGGAAGCGGAGGCATTCCAAGGTATGCAACCATTTCGGAAACATGATGTGTCCCTGATGACCTGCCCTCGTCGTCACGGGCGTCGAATAGATGCTGATTTTCAAACAGATCCCACACCTAATCAAGAGTAAGTCATTGAGCCTTCCTTGCAATAGTGTTGAAAGCTTTTACCAACGTGGCGACACTCCAAATATCCACCTTGGAGCCCCATTCCATCTCGAAAAGTACCTCTGGTGCACGGTATAGCTCAGGCTGAATCAAGCCCGAGTGGGAGTCTCCTATCCGCGCTTCGCCAAAGTCACAGAGAACTGGTTGGCCCCAGAGATCACCCGTGGGAAGGGGAAGCTTGCGGGAACAGTAAATGGTGCGTGTATCGTCAATCACTTTGGATGGTGATGGTTCTCTGCTTCAGCCTTCTCAAAGTTTTCCAGAATAGTCTCGTCCGCCACAGTCAGCATGATATTGGCAGGATTGATGTCTGACTTGTTAGTTGATTCCATCATGTTGCATTATCGTCTTGCCGTACCTGTGTGCACGACCTTGGCTTCGTCGTGTAAGAACGACAGCGCCTTTAGTACACTGGCTAGCGTCCACTTCAGAAGCGGAACGTTGAGCTTGTGTGCTGAGTTCTGATGCTGGAGCTGTTAAATAGTCATGTGCATGGGTGGATGAACCAAGCACAAATGTTTGCCAGTCGGACCGTCGAGCTCGAATTCGCCATACAGTCCGCGGATGTATGCTTGGCCGCGATGCTGTGATTCCATGGAACTGACATGCTCGTAGAAATCCAGCTCTCGATTGAGCTGTGCAGACTTGTCAGCATCTCGGGTACAGATTTTGACGGCGACGTAGCTAGCGACAAAGCCAGCGTTTCGTTCTCTGTGCATGGATGATCAGATATTGAAGGTTTGAGGGTGAAGAACGCCAAACACACCGGATATCCCGACACAGCCAGACCGTAGAGTATGCACCGTATCCAAGTTTTCCGATAACCTTGAAGCTAGAATTGAGAACCTCTCCAGTTCGTACTGGATAAGACTGATCATGGCTATACCACGGAAGGCGCTCCTCCTCGAAGAGCTCGCGGGCATTCACCTTGGTACTCTAGAAGCGCGAAATTCGAGATATGTTAGAGGGAAACTTGAAGTGAGTACATGCTCGTTGACCAAGTTTCGACATGTTGTAGAGACACCATGTCATTGTGGGAAGTTAGTGTGGTGGTCCAAAGGCATGTCAGCCGCGCTGATGCGTAGATATAGTTGTACTAAACTATTTACTAGCGTATGTTGGATAAACGTCGGTCCAAGGTAATCTAAGCGTCTATCGAGGAGCTCTACTAAAGGGCGTCCAGCTCATTACAAATACAACAGGACGTTCTAAGTTCAAGCTAGCTCTGCCTCGATAACGCTTTCTACAGAGTGAGGTGGCCTCCATATGTTAAGCACCTTCAACCCCGCACTCTCCACCAGCGCCCGCCACTCAGCCTCTGTCCTCTCCTTCGCACCCAGGCACGCCATCATGGTGATATCGGACGTTGTCACCCGAGCGAGCGGCTTCACAGAACTAACCAAGCTCTCGTGAATGAGAAGCTTCGAGTATCCGGGTTCCATGGCTTCGGCAAGGTGAGAAAGGATCTGCTTCGCCTGTGTGTCTTCCCAGTCGTGCAGCACGTTGTGCATGAAGTAGACACGGGCACCTTTCACGGGCTGCGGCTTAAAAAAGTCATGAGGGTGGATGGTGATGGCGTTGTCAATAGTCAACTCCTTGAGAATATCGGGCAGGTCTTGGAGCACAAGACTGCCCTCGGGAATATCAGGGTGGCGCAGGTGGAATTTGATCAGGTCGTGGCCCTTGCTACCACCGACATCGACGACAAGGGGCCGGTCAGGCTTGGACCCTTTGACCAGAGTCTCAGTTGGGTAAACATCAACCCAGGGCGTCAAGTTATGCTTGGAATGACTCTCCATGGCATCATTGAATTCCCTTGCGGCGGCAGGGTTGGCGCCAAGGGACTGGAACAGATTTTCATTTGAGCCTCTCATAAACTGCCAGTTGCCGTCGTTGGGGTTAGTAGGGACCTTGTATCCCGTCTTTTTGAGGTAGGCAGGCAAGGTCCTGAACATGGGGGAATTGACGAAGCCATAGAATTCACCATAGACGTTGGCGAGGGCCTGATCCTCAGCGAGAGCGCGCACCCACGGTGTAGGCTTATAGGTGTCCTCGGCGGTCTCGGTGACAAGATTCTGCCCAGCAATTTGCCGAATCATGCGTCCTGCATTGCCGTCAGAAATACTCATCATGAGTTAAGCAGGGCAGATATGTAACCTACGGATCAGCACTACATCGACACCTGTTAACTTGGCCAGTTCCGCGCAAGTCTTCTCCCCGCCTCCGACCTCGATCCATTTGCTGAAGACACCCGCGTCAATCAACGTCTTGACGCATGCATTGGTGGCCGGGTTGACCCAACAGTGCTGCCAAACAATGTCCCACGGCTTATGCACTTTGCTTAGGGCCAGGGTCAGCGCGTCCATGGCACGGACGCGCTCTGCTTCGTTAACGAAGGAGTTTGCGTCGATGCCCTCCAGGGCTCTGATAAGTTGGTCTGCTGATGCCATGTTGGAAATGGGAATTAACCTGTGGGGAAAGATGCAGGAACAACAGAAACAACACGCGGTCTATTATTTGACAAAGGAAAATATTCTTATCTACCGTGGAATCCTGGCCGTATCGACCGTTTGACTAGAGGGTTTCCAGCACTATAGTAGTTAGTAAGTTTCTTGTAACAGATAAGCGCGTACTAAGATCTATTTCTCTGAGATGCACCTTGCCTGATACGTAATTTGTCCCCAACGACCCTATGTAACCAGTATGGCCACACTTTACGGCATTATTTGGCCACGCGGCTACTCGATAGAGTAATGAGTCCAGAATTGCATTGCACAAGTCGCACGATTTAACGTCGTGCGGGTTCAATTGGTTAGCACTGATCAATTGGAGACAGGCCCGGGGGCATCCGAAATTTGAATGAGCAAGGATGTCTCAGGGGCAGACCCACCTGTTGGGCCACTCACGTACTTCTCACGTCACTTTCGGCATGTCGCGCGAGCGACCTTGACAGGACCTACCGGTTGGTGCCTATTGCGGCAGTTGAACTTTGGTGTTGCTGAATTGCCTGTTTTGGGGACTCAAAATAAGGTTTTCACTGAGGGGAAGTGAGACATTCTGTAGGAATATGAAATTCAATGTTGCTTTTGGTTCCCGCTCAAGTTGCCCTCTGTGATGTGTGGAGATGAATGGTGTGTGAAGTCGATCGAGCTAATCAAGATGGAATGGCCCAATGTAGGCCCCGCATGGGCTACACATGGCATCATGTGACATCTTCTTTCACAGTTCCTCATCATAATATCATTACCTCGACAACATCATTACAACAACACCAAAGCTTGCCCAATCAGATAATTACCACGACCCTGCTGCTCTACCGCCCGCGTAGGTGCCTGGAGGAAGTGCTGGCCCCCACACGGACACCAAGCTACGTATCACGATCGTCAATGGGCTTCGACCGTCGGTCACCCTTTGCGCTCGTGGTCACGTTAAACTCAAGTGTCTTGTGGATTTGGTCCGCGCCGTGGTAAACGAGCGGGATGTCATCGATGCTCTCACCTGCGTGGCTCGATACCCTCTCCTCGTCGTCCACCTGATGCCCTTGAAGTCTATCCCATCTTCCGCTGGTGTTAGATAGCCCTCGGTGGGTCGTGCTACTGTGTCCTCTCTGGATGGTTGCCTTGCTGCCATTGCCACTGCCACTGAGAGTCTGAACTTTGCCTCTGGCCAAGCGGAAGAGCGGGCCCAGTGTGGGCAAAGAGGCGCATACCACGAGAATACAACCCTCTCCTAGACCGAGTATATCGAGAAGCGGGACCGGGTCTAACAAAATTAGTTGTGTGCTGAGAAACATTTGGGGTGGAGAACTCACAAGTCGGGTTTTCAGCCAGTACTGCAAAGACTTCCCCAAAGATTGTGAGTTTGTAGATGGTGAGAATGAAGGCCAGGATACTGAGGCCCAGCGCAATCGAGACCAAGATGCGGTTCTTGAGTGGCATGTTGAGGCGCATAATGAATGGAATCGGGTAAACAGCGAAGAACACATCTAGGAAGGCAGAGTAGGCCGAAGTGAAATAGCCCAAATCTGCCATGACCTTGATACTGGCACATTTTCCGCCCGGTATGGTTCTATCCCAGCCGAATTCGACCGGATCGCATTGCTTGTACCACCAGATCGAGGTCGCCAATATACAGGCCTGGGAGCTGAGCGCGAGGCCCCAGAATAGTATCGTCGTCTTGAGGCCGTAGTTCAGAATGCGCTTGAGAATAGCGATGATGGCGAACTTGGGTAGCGAAAACGTCCAAATCAGTACCGAACTGATGATTACGTTCCACTTGAGAGCTCGCGGTATCAACGGGGGATCGATGGCCTCTATTCTCCGTCCAAGACCGTACTGGGTGCCGATTGAGATCAGGACGCAGGTGACGAACATCACAACGACGCAGAATACGGTGATGTAGTCGTCCATTCCAATGCCACCGCATTTGCCGAATACGCGACTGCCGACTCTTAACACCACGAAGACTACAAGACAGTTAGGTGCCATTCAGCGCAACACAAGAGGGCTACTCGCCAACTGTAACTGCAAACATAGACCAGCAGGCCCTATCAGCGATAGTGCCATAGTCGTCCACGTCCCATAATCCCATAGTATTAACAGCTAGGTCGTGTTGCAAAGGTTTGCAGAACGTTGAACAAACGTTAGACGAACTTTAGGCCCCCCTAGCGCGATAAAGCAGGCTCATGGTTAAATACACTGCCGTAGGATTCGGCGCACCTACCCAGGTGCCATGCTGTGCTGGAGGAACCAGGTCTGAAGGAAGATCAAATCTTGGAACCTGACCAGGGTGCCCGGCGGAAGTGAAGCCGAGCATGCAGTGTGAAAGGCGATCGGAAAGCAACCGACCAGCAGCCACCCACACACAATACAATCTAAATCGCATTGACCACCCGATCTTGATAGGTATTCGTCCATGAATCACTCCACTACAATGCGACGTACGATGAAGCGTAGCATGCGTTTTATGTGACACTCAGAATCCTTCGCTAGCTCCATCAAGTATCGATCTTCGCGACATGATTAGCTTACAACCAACCGTTCCCCAAAGCTCAACCCAATGATTATCGCGATACAGTACGCCTCCACCGAGACTGAAAAGCGACTCTACACTCTCGTGGACACAATTAGCCTCGATCCACGCCCGATTGGGTACAGGGAGTCGAAAGTGGGTCAATCTCGGACCGTTTTGCTCAGACACAGTTCCCCCCCTGGGTCGAACTGCCTGGTGGAAAATCATTACTCTTGCCAGACCCGTAAGCCTCTCCAACGACAGAGAAAAAAAAGACCGATGTTTTCCCTAAGCATGCTACAGCTCTACAGGGGGTCTTATAGAGGTTAGCAATAGTCTAAAAGCAGTTAGAGGTGTAGGAATTACCTGTTCTAATCGGCTCATATCGCCGCGCCAGACAGTTCGGCCCGGCGGGGGAGGGGGATTACTTGCCCCGTATAACCCTTGTCGATTCTATTGATGCAAAATTCTGCTCGAGATACCGTCTACTACAGCTCTGTACCACACCATGGCTACCAACACCTTGAACGACGCCCTGAACAGGAACGGACTGAACAACAACCGCAGTGTGCCAGTCTCCCCAATGACGCCTTTTGTCGTTTACGCTGGTCCATCTTCGAGGACGTATCCACGATCCTCGTCCTTGATGGTCCCGAATCGCGAAACCCTTACTTCGTGCCTTTTGTGGGTCACGCTATCGCAACAGAACCAGCCTCCCAGATCCTTGTTACCAAGATTGCAATCACCAAATGGTTTGTAGACGACTATTACCTATACGACTACGAGTCACCAGAGCCCTTGCTTGTTGGCAGAGCGGACGACGGTACCATTACCGTTGCAGATGTTGTTGAGCAGCTCTCAGATTCCGAGTCCCTAAATCTAAATAGAAGTGTGCAAACTCACTCGTGTCACTTGATAGCACAGACCCAAAATACTTTCTTTCTATACCCTCTCTTCTACCGTCGCCACGCTCAGCTTGCCGCATCCTTGACCACACTCTCCCAAACACCCTGCCAATCCGCATCCCCACTCCCATATCTCGCCTCAAACGCATTCATTGCCAAGTTACCCAAGAAAGGCCTGACCAAGCGATTCACAAGCTCGCCTCTGGTCATGTCCAGCACCGCGGCGCCCTCTTCCTTCTCGAGAGCTTCGATGAGCGGATCTAGGAATAATGTCCGCTTGGGTTCATCAGTATCTGATCCATTGAGCGCAGTTACAGGCATCGCAGGTGCTGTCGATGACCTGGTAAGAACCTCGTTGATCTCGTCCGTGAGAGACATGAGCGTTGGCGGTGTGACAGGCTTGTACACGGCATCGATGGTATCGGAGATGAAGAGCCACTCCATAAGTTGGAAGTCATCGGGGTCTAGTACAACTAGCTCGTCCAGCAACTTGCATGTCTGGATTATGCCGGCATTGTTGTAGTGTTCCTTGTTCGGAGCGTCTGGCAAGAGGGCCGATAACCCAGATGTCAACTCGCCGTTTACAACCGGCCAAAGTGACGCGAGGTGGATAGGCGAAGTCTTCAAAATGATAGCACGTAATAGCACTATGACATCTGTACGGGTGATCGATGAAGGAGAAGACGCAGGTGTTGCGGTAAGCAACTCGACAATTTTCTCCAGAACCTGGGGTATGTTCGGCGTGAAAGCATCCTCGGGGCTACTTAGGATAAGAAGCGCAATGCGACGCAATGTGAGCTGTGTCTTGCGGTCGGCTTCCTGCCGAGCAGACGTTGCACCTACACCAAACATGAGGCCAGCCGTTGTGGGCGCTGAAAGTCGCGAAAGTAGTTCGGGGACTCGCTCTTTATCAGACTGGGTCCACTGTGCGAGGATGGGCAACCAAGCTTCTCTCAGTAGAATGGGTGGCGTGTTGAAGAATTTGGGGTCGTTGAAGGCATCGTAAATATCTTTCTTGAGCAACTTGTTGCCTTGTGCAATCTTAGTAAGACCTTGAAGTAGATCCAATGTATTCCTCGATACATTCTCGGGGAATGCTTTTGCACGGAAGGTGGGGCCAATGACAGATGCCGAAATGTCAGAGACAACCTTTGTAACACGGTCGTTTTCTACCAGAATGGTCGACAGCTTTGGTACAATGGTGTTAAGAATAGACACAACATCAGTTGCTCGCTTCTGTGCGCGGACGCCATTGGTCATCGCAGTCGTCTTTTCATTTGCAGCTTGATTCGAGTCTTGCAGATAGCCCATTGAGCGTGTTGTAAATATCGCAGTCAAGATCCTAGCAAAGATATCCTGTACAAGTGGTTAGTACTTTTGCATCAAACGAGCACACATACTTACTGCTAGCTCCCTCCGCATCTTCCGCTGCTCTCCGAAGTTGGTGTTATCAACCTTCTGACCTATGACAGCGGTGAACTCCAACAGCGTAGGCAAAATTTGTCGATGTGGAAGGGGATTCGCAAGCACGTCTCGTAAGAATAGAGTGCAATCTTGCCATATCTCGTCCATGGCATCGTCTTCTAAAGAGGTCGTATACTCAACCAAGAAGGCGACTAGTTCGGCATCCGTAAGATCAGATGTGAGTGTTGACTGTCGATTAGCGTCCAAAGCCCCGGGATCGGTCCGGCTGTACACCGCGTTGAAAATTGCCGGAATTGTGTGCTTTGGCTTTGACCCATTGAGGACATTCAGAAGCCCTGTAATGGCTGGTCCTTGCGCATCATCAGACGTCGCATGCGCCCATAGGACTACCAGTGTCTCTAGACATTCCAGCGCCTCCGCAGCAAAGAGATGCTCCAATGTGCGGCGGGCTCGATTGCGCATGCGCAGAGACGTGTAAGAAAACGATGATGCTGACGTGTGATCTTGTACTTCTAGCATATGTCCCCATGACCATATCGCGAAGCATATACGGACCGTATCCTGGAAGCATAGGAGGACTGAGAGTCTGCTGTTCGCGGTTGGCGTACGAGTCTGGTTTGTGTCAGATGAAATCAGACCAGATACCACGTTGCTGAAGAAGCCCTGAGGTTGCTCCGGAGACTTGTTGGCAGACACCCTCGTCTCTTGTGTTGTCAAACGCTCGTGTGCCTTGGCCAAAATCTGCTCCAACCCGTTCATGAGCGATATAAGAGTCGACTCTGGAGATACGGTCGGCACGACTTGTGTCTTTGCGAATGTTGACTTGAGCTGCTCAAATGCAAGGTTGATCTCTTTGCAAAGACATTCCACGAGCGGAAGGAGGTTTTGGAATATTGCATCAGCAAACATTGGTAACACCTCCACGAGGAAATGGATCCAGTCATCAAGGACCAAACGACTAGTCGGGGACGAAAACCCAAACTTCAAGCACTCAACAAGCTGAGGAGGTGGAGGTATGGGCGATGGGGTATGGTCCTCCGAATCTCTGTTTATTGCTAAAGACAGGCGTGACCGGTTCGCTGGGTGGTTTGAAGGTTTTGGTTCTGGCGCGGGCTCTGGTGAACGGGTAAGACGGAGTTTCAGTGCGGCCAAGTCTGCACCTAGTAAAAGGCTTTGCAAAGATGGTCCTGCTGATCGTAGTCTTGCCATCAGTGGTATTTCGAGTTCCAAGTCTCGAAGTGGAGTGGCAAATGGACTTTGATAGATTTGCGATATGATGGAAACGGACAGTCGGTGTAGTTCATGTATATGGGGCTCTAGATTTGATTCCGAAGTACCCACTCGGAGTGATAACGTGGTCGAACAAGTACGCACGAGCCACTCCTGGATGGAAACCCGTGGTGATGATGGTTCTGGCCACGTGAGAGTCACTTCGGCAAGAGTTACCCAAGTGAAGTGTGTTGGTCGCTTGATGACGTTGAAGACGTGCCTTAGATAATACAAGCATTCCTTTGTATCATCCCTTCTAGAACGCGGTTGTCGTTCCTGCGACCCCTTGGTGGGCGCCAAACTGCTTGAAGCCACAAGACAATTGAGTGATTGGATGTGTAGTGCAAGTACTTCAAAGACTCTGTTCAAGCTTGACAAGTCTGGCAACCAGTTTTGCATAAATGTCGAGGTTTCAGAGCCTTCGTCTGCCAGAGTGTCGAGAAATAACAGTAGCGGCCTTGTCAAGACAGAATGAAAATCACCAGCGGGTGTTGGGGCTTGTGGAACGTTACCGCTAGGTCGGCGCGTAATGCTCACACGCTTTTCTGACTGCAAGTTCAGCTCGTGCATGATATGCGTCCACAGTGTCGCAAATCGTCGGGCACAGTCGGAAGAGCTGTTCGAGACAGAATCACACCCTGTCTGGTCCACGATGATGGAAGCAATGGCACTTTCGACCATCCGGCTTGCAGGTGCAATGGAGTGCAGCTGCAGCAAGGAGCGTGCAGTTTCGACATGGTATTTAGGTAATGTCGGTGAGAGATAATGCCAGAAGTACTGGACTAGAGGGTGGATGAGCTCAGGTAATTGGCCGGCGGGGATGTGAGGTCTTGACGTGAGTGCTGTCTGAAGTGCCAGCAAGACATTCGTAACAGCGCTCAAGTGCGAAAATGAAAGATGTTTGTTAGACTCATCAGACATTTGGAGAATGTCTGCAAGCATGGCGATGAGATCAATGTCTTCGATGGCCTTTAAAGATTGCGTTTTGAATACCAGATTAGACAGAATCTTGGAAGCCATCTCCACAGAGACCTCAGAGGTTGTCGACTGGATGGATGTTGTGAACATGTAGGAAGCCTCACGAAGCACGATTTGACCAAGCAGTGGTGGTTCGAAAGGCGGATCAGCTGCATCAGGACTTCCTTGGGATTCTTCGTAGAATGCCCGGATTTGCTGGGTCACAGTGATTCGTGGTATCTTGAGGCTTGCAGATATCTGCTGGTCTGTTGCTTGATCGCCTCGAAACGACCGGTCTGGGACTATTTGCACAAGTGAATCTGCAATCTCGAGGGCAAGACTCATGACTTCTGCGCTCGCTAGTGACTTGACAGTCTTTCCAGAGCTTTCGTTCAAAGAGACAAGTGAAGAAAGCACCATCAAAGGCATGTGGTGCAGCAACATATCTTCTTCCTTGAGATTGAAGCGGGCTAGAACGAACTTGGCCAGCTTCATCTTCTGTAAAGCTTCATCATTAACTGCCACGTCAGTCTGCAAAGAAGACGTGATGAGGTGAATCAGTTTGCCCCAGATGAGGCCGCTATCAACGCCATCAAAGAATGCGCTAGCACTTCTCATGACTTCGTCGACTTGGTCCTTGGATGCAGTCTCGCTGTACAAGTAAACGCTTCGTAATGCTGGCAGGAAGATTTCAGGCACAATCAACCCACCGACCTCCCAGCGGTCCATAAGAGACAAACAGACGCGGAAAGGACGTGCTCGCTCGGAAGGTGATGCGCTACGACGATTGATCATCTTGAGGACACTGTTTGTGAGCGCCTCGAGCCCGTATCGCGAAAAGAAAGCGGCTTGGTGCGCTGAAGGATCTACTGTCGTGTTGTGCTTGTCCGCTGTTGGAGAGGTGGCACCGTCGTTGGGCTCAACAGCAGTGGGTTCTGGGCCCAAGAACCATGCCCAGAGTCGGCGGTTCAGGCTCATGTCTCTACGCGACACGACGCTGGCAGCGGCGGCTACAAGTCGTTCCAAATCTCCTTTGCCAACGCGCTCCTGCAGGACAGGTGAGTCGAGAGGCAGATGGCTGACCAACAAATCAAGAAAGCCTCGTTGGATGAGGATCTGAGGATCTAACAAGCCTGATTCAAAGCAACGGATAAGGAGACCAGGCTCTGGCGATGTAGCTGCCTCTGCTTCGTCGGACAGTGTTCCTGAGGACGTGGACGCGTCAGAAGGAGAGTTGCGCCGCTCTGGCCGTCCGAACTTGGGCAAGCGACGGACGAGGAAAGCCAATGCACCTTGCCTCCTAGATGCGTTTGTGATGGTTGCCAGGAAGAGACACTGCCAGAAGTGGGACGAGGCACTGGCCGTCCTGGAATCGACTGTCTCGTATGAATTGTCCTGCACGGCGATGCGCAATCTTTCGGTTGCAGAAACCATGCGCTCAAAGTCCTCGCTTGTCTCATCTTCTAGTCCGGGCAGGAGAGAAAGTATTATGGCCTTCAAGGCCGGGCGAAGTGCAGATGCGTCAAGCTTGAGTATGTGCTTTTCGAAGACGGAGAGGTAGAGTGGGCGAACCGAGAGCGAGGCGAAGGAGAGGACTGGAGCAAGGCCGGGAAAGTAGAGATTGAGGTCACGCGCAAGGGCATCTTTCTGGGCATGGGTCAGCGTCTGCTGGGCTGACTTTGGGAGGAAGGCATACACCAATGGTAGAGAAGATGTAGTCATAGACGTCGAGGGCTTTCTGGTGAACGCCCGAGGGCAGTGTTGGATTCAAGCACTGCGCTAATCGCAGTGCGACAGTATCGCTATGTGGAATGGCGGGTATCTCTGGAGGATGCGCTTGCAGGGCCTGGACGGTGGTTTGTATAAGCGCTTTGTCTCACGTGGGCAGTAGCATGGCGGTATTGACCTTGAGCAGCCGGCCTAGGAACGATATGTAGTCGGCCCATTCCTGCTGTGCAGTGTCCCAGAGGGCGAGGGCGCGTTCGACACCGGCGGCATATCGTCGGAAGTTCTTGTCTTTCTTGTACAGAGCTGTGTCGTCCCAATTAGCTCGACTCCGTTGCAGACAGCCAGAGAACACATACGCTCTTCCGCTGCGTGGCGCGCCGACCGCGGTGCCGGACTGGAGCGGCCCGAGCCCGGTGGTGAGAAGACTTGCAGGTTAGCAGGGGAATCAGCCGACATGCTGTGTCTGGCAGGTGGAGATGTGTCGGTGTATCAATGGCAGGGCGCTGGACATGCTGCTCTTGGTGGCGGCGGCGGCGTTGAGCGTATCATGTGCTGTTGCCTGTCTCCTCTACCAAGACCATTGCGACGACCGTGGACACGAAGCACTTTGGCGCGAAGGGGTCCGTGCCGTTTGGACATGTCCGTCATCGACGCGCGCCACACGCGACATGGGCGACGACACCACCATGAAGCCGGGATAGTCGCCCTGCAACATCTCACAGAGGCCAGCACAACATGCACGACGCAGCACCGGTGAAGATGCCATCGCCCTCATATCTCAGCGACAACTGACCGTAGCAGGCCGCACACGATCCCCCGCCTGCCCCACCACCAGCCGACACCTCCCAGCCTGACCATGACCACCACCTTGACCATGATCCGCCCATATATCTGCCGCCTCACGAGAATCCCCCGCCCGACGAGCCCCCGCCATCCTACGATGATGCCATTGGCATGGCCGATGCACCGCCAGGCTATGGCACCTTCCGTCCCTATAGCGACGCCTCCTCCATAGCGAGCAGCCAAGTCGAGCCCACCCAGCGCGCACTTCCCGAATGGTTCGGACAGGTCTTGGTCGTATTCGTCTTCATATGCATTATATATGGCTTTTGTCATTTCATCAATACTCCTGATGTACCGCCAGAGTGGCCAAGCAATGGGCGCTTCATGCCGCCTGGCACTTGAGGCCAACGAGCCATCTCATCTACTCGTATCATATTCACAAGGCCAACTTTCGGTCATGCGCGACAGACGCTAAATGACACCTAAGCCCCGTATGTTAGGCAAGAGCTATCGCTCGTGGACGCAGTTGTCCGAGAAAGGACACAACAAGCCTTCAAGATATCTGAAAGGATAAGAGAACGCTGCAATGCGACAGCACATGGCCCTTGATTCTATCTTACCACCATCACCATGGTAAATGCATCGGCCATCCTCATCCGATTGGCCTTGTCATGAGACCCAGGCCAGAGATCCAAACCAGACGACAAAGTACTCCACGGCGCACAATGGTCAGGAGAGAGTATTTCTTCCACGACAAGAATGCTAGAGATGGAACATGTTCATCTTGGATGCGATTCAAAGTATGATCTACCACAAAGGGATTCACTGCTATATTCTCCAATAGCCCTGGAATATCGAAAACTATGTATGCTCATATATATCATTTTGGTATAACCCATCACAGTGAACTTACTCGTAGGTGCTTGCACACACAGCAAACTTTTAGGCATCTCAAACATGCAACATGGTTTCTTTCCGCCTCGAGCGGCGTAGATGCAATTCTGACAACCATTCCGATACCACCTCACAAGCTCCTCCTCCAAACCTGATTATGTGCACCAATGTGACGGTCCATAGTACATCCAAGTAAAGCTTAAACCTAGTGTTGGTGAGGGCGAAGTTCCAGCCACCCGATAGTGAACTGGCCATCGCAAAACTAACAAACTCAATCGTGCAAATAACGGATCGTGGCTACAGAGGCAGCCGTGGCTAGTATCGGCCCACCCTACTGTATGGGCTTTTCGCTGGTGTGGCATTGGAAATGAGCGGCGCAAATGTTGGTGTCGCAAGCGCCATGTGCCGAGGGGGGCAGCGGAACAAGGGCGCCGCTACTTGGACGACTCGTATAGCGCTGTTCTAGTGTTTTCTTCGAATCAAAAGTGCGGACCTTGGGCGGGTGTACCCTTTGGGAAATCGATTCGTGATCAGCTGATTTACTTGGCGGCTAGAGGTGGGAAGGGTCCAGGCATAAGACTCTCTACCTGACTAGAAGACGTGAGGTTCTTCAAACGAGGAGACACGGCTGCTCTGACGACGAACAAGGGTGACTCACCAATGCGATACAAACGAGACGTGCGAAATTAAATGCCATCGTATTGCTGTGCTTGTGGGCAATCATTAAAATCAAACATTTCTGCCGCAGACGTGTGACATGCACACAACTACTAACAACTGCACCAACGCTGGCAATGACATACTGATAAGCAGGCACCGCATGTACTTGCTCAAAGCGACGCCAGGTCGTCCGTCCCCTAACTAGACCACCCGACATGCGACAAGCGACAAGCGACCCGACAAAGCTCCAGGCAGCTTTCCCCGAAACAAATCCCGTCCCACTTGCATCACACCTGGGCACTTCATCTCGCGTCACTCCCCCAACGCCAACTCCGGTCCCAATCCAGGTTTCCAGTCCATCCCGAACAAAGACGATCCAAGCCCCGGCCGGCAACATAGCCCCGAAGCAGAATCGGTTGTTGTGCGTCTGGCGAGCAGCTGGCGTGTTCCCTCTTACCCTTGCACACCAGCCCCAGTTCCCCCATCGAGTATCGAGAAAGACAGGAAAAGATCCACATACACAAGTCTAGTCTTTCTTGTTCACACACCAGGTACCCCACTTGTGCACCCTGGCTCGCAGCATCATACCTGTTACGGCAATCTTCGCACGCCGGACAGGGGTTAGCCCGTCGAACACGGTTTTTCCTGCTTTTCACAAGTAAACAGGAGCTGGGAAGGAAAAGACTGTGGGGCACGTGTTGGCGCGGCTTTTTGGCCCCCACGCCGCGCTACGCTAATCGCTAGGTCGGGGCGAGATCCGGGTTCCCGAACGTTGGGTTTAGCCGTAGTGTGCGTTGCTTGTGGGCACGCTGTGGTAGGCATAGACGATTTTGTGCATGGTGGATAGTTGTATACGTAGTCGGCGTCTTTGTGTTCGGACATGTGTTGTGGAGAAGGCCAAGGTTAGTCGAGGTAGGGACTGGACGATACAACGCGGTGGCCATGGGTGTCTAGATGAGAAGAAAAATTCTTCCGATGCTCTCCAACCCTCCAGAGACGAAGACCGAAGCGCTCGTGAATTATGTATTACTAAAGTATATCAGATTTGAAGACAAGCTCCGGGAAAGGCTATTGCGGTGGAAGGAAAGTAACGTGGGGAAGGACTTTTCCGTTCGCAGTCTCAACTCTTGTCATGTGCGGACTCATACTTCCTATCCTTATTCACCCTTCTCTTTCCATCCGGTCTCCTCCTCGAGCCCCAGTACCCACCTCCGTCTTCTACATCGTCTCTGCGCTTGCACTTCGGGTGTGCGTGATCCTCATGTGAGCCCATCGGCCAGATGGGTATGAAGCAGACTTCTTCGTCTGCACATGCTCCACAGTCCTTCCACGTTGTCCAGCGTAGAAACTCGACCAAATCGTCGATAAGTTCAACAGCATGTGAGGCATACACAGACGTGAATGACACGTGAGACGTAGGCGAGGAGGCGATGGATAGGGCTGTCAGAAGTGTGTCACACAGCCGGTGCGTCACAGCATGCAGGTTGAGATGCGCTAGGGAAGCGAGTGGCTGTGGCGGCGAAGGCAACGTGGGGATGTATTGAGACAAGCAGCGTTGTGTCTCGAGTGTTGCGTTGCGAGTAGAAGAGATGAAAGGACGCAGGAGCGTGCCCAGGTAAAGAGCAAGTGCATCCTTGTCTTGTCGAATATCCTCGTCAGTGTGCAGGTAATGAAGAGGTTTGCTGTACCGCTGCACTACCATGTCGGCTACTGCTTGCCAATCACGCGGTTGTTCGTCTGCGTTCCAGTCTTTCTGTAGGATCATCTCCGTGACATCGTCTTTGACACGCATACGATCACTCTCTTTGACATTTTGTAACCTGGGCATACCATAGTCGGACTGTACGTCGTTGTCAAACAGACCCTCGATCTTGGCATAAGCAAAGACGCTAACGAAGTTCTCGAGATCCAACTTCACTCTATCCCCGCCAATCCCTTGGTAGCGCGAGGTCAGAGCCTTGAGGTATTGCCATCCATCTGGGCCCCCTCCAAATGCACCACGGTGCTCGTTTTGAGGTAACGCGATGACATCCTTCCTCTGCAAATGCTTTGTAAAGTCGCAGAGTATGATTTCGAAGCCAGCCTCCATACGCAGGATACCATCGATCTTGTTTTCCCAGAGAGTGGTCGTTAGATTGCAGAGACCTTCCGCGCGCTGGTATTCACCTCCCATGGGGCTATTTAGATCAGTGAGATTAAGGAGCAGCATGTCTTGGGTGTCGAGTGTGCCATTGGGAGTTTTCCCAGCGGAGAGACCATCAAGGTATAGTAGGCGAAGATTGTGTTTGGGCGTGTAAGTGTGTAAGTAGCCATACTCGGTGCTTTCTTTCGATTGATGTAAGCCCAGTGGCCGCTGCGAGTCGCTTCTTCTTTTGCTGTGCTTAAGGTCGTAAGCTGATGGACGTTCTCTTGGTTTTCCATGATATCTTCTTTCCGATTCGTCTGCTCCATGGTGAGGTCGATCGTTCGGCGGACCATGCCCTTCTCCTGGTGGCGGTCCTCGACGAGGCCGTGCGAAGATCAGCGCGTGCTCTGGTTCAAACGCCAGCCACTCTGTCCCAGTAACCACTTCTTGCTTTGATGTTCCATGGTAGAGCTGTGTCCCAGCTGGTACTGTGGCGAGGAAGAACGACATTCCATTGTGGTTGAGTGACGAACCCCATTGTCTCATAGACGAATGTACGGCGTTGAAGACGTGGTTTGCATTGAGTACTTCCGAAGTTTCGATTGTAGCATGCGACACAGGAAGAACGAGAATGGAGAGTAGAAGAACAGTCAAATGCTGGAAATACATTTCGTAGTAGAGACTCTCGAATCCCGCCCATAGGCCAGAATGAAGGCAGTTGTTTATTGGCGATTCTCACATAACATACTCTCAAGCAAACGTCCCGGACTACACCGGGTATGAGTTTTTCAGTAGCATACGCGTTCGATATATCACGGTGGTGATTCGTGTCGAGAGTGACGCGGCTTCAAGAAGTGTTGCGAATGCACGCCGATTTCGGCTCGAGAGATTAGATAAGGCGTCACCGCGTGATTGGCCAGGGAGATATTCATAGCCAGGCAGTCATGCTCGCGCCTGTTGCCATCAACATGGACACAGATTCGCACGATGATGCCTCTCTGTCTGATGGACGACGGAAAGACGCACGGCGAATTTTGGCCGTGCGAGGTAGAGGGCTCACAACGGTATCGGCCCGATTGGTACAGAAGACTGAAGCCCGGCTGCATGCAGCCTCGGCAAGACCATTCAGAGGACTCCATGTAGCGCCCTCAGATCGGCGACGTTGGGTTGTAATGACAACGCAAAATGCACTCGTTCGAGACATATGCTGCGGGGCGGAGTTGGTGTTCCAGATCACAATTTTCTCTTCTTGCACCTTCCTTTGCAGACCAGATGCAGATGTCTGTGCCATCGTGCATCATCGAGGCGTTAGCTCGCTTGCCTGCAGGCGCAGAAGTCGCTCGAGGTTAGCATCCAGGAACCAGTGCGGCTGTTCCGCACATCACGTGCGAATACCGGCCTTTTCCGCCTCAGGCCAGCGCCACAACCTCACTACGGCTTAATAGCTGGCAAAGCGCGCAATTGCGATACTTGGAGCCGTCTGCCAGTGCGCGCGAGTCAATCGCGTCGTTCGATGGCTTAAACAGGTCGCACTGACTCGCTGCCATTATATCCGATGGTAGTAGGTGCACTGCGATCTGAAAAGGCGTGTGCCCGCCCAGGAAATGTGGGCTCTGGTGGGTATTGGCAGTATCCACGGGGCCTCTGTTCTTGCTCTGGAGATTCGGTGTTTGGTGAGTTGGAGACCGAGACGGCGACTATGTCATCGGGCATGGTGTGGTGTGTTGGTCGGGAGCAGTGACATGGACGCGGTTCGTCAAGGGTCGGAGGACTCGCATTGCCTTCCCAAAGCCGTTGATCCTCGCCAGGGTCCAGCAGGTGCATGGTAGGATCCCCATAATCATGCACGGTTGACAGCTTGGCCAGACTGTTCGATGTTGGATGTGCAGATGAACGGAGAAGGTCGTAAGCATCCGGACGATGGCCTCTTGGGTGGAAATGACCAGGTCGTCAACGGGCTGTTGAACCCATAGCCAGCCATGGGGATCGCGTGTTTGAGAGCACACGAGCCATGCCGTGTGCGTCGTGCAACAGCCCTCCCGATGAAACGCACACTAAAAAGCAAAGGGCCAGGGCTATATGCGTTTAGCGACCAGGTTAGAACGGATTGTGGGGGCCATGTAAGGGCGCAGACGAGTGCAGACGTGAAGACGTGAGGGTTCGTTGTAGCGCGACCCAGATCGACCCTTCCCAGCAGATAAATAAGCTACTGGAGCAGAGTGGAGCGCGCTAGTCCTCGATCGGGACATGGCCATTCCCATTATTTTCACCGGTGCGACAGGGGCATGATGATAAATCGCCCTAGATCTCCTGCATGAGTTTGACACCTGGACAAGTCGCAAAGCACACCAACCACAGCACACAGCAACCTCGTGGCGGCACAGTCAAACCTCCGACGGTCATGGCCAAGCGAATCCTACTCCCGGCCTGTCATCCATCCGGCCGCCATCCTGCGTGTGCTGTGCGACTTGGACCCTTGTCTTCCATGCCGTCGCCATGCCGCGGCCATGGACATCGCGTGTTTGGCTGCTTAACGGCCGCATCGAACGGCGCGTTGTCAGGGCCGCAGGATTACCGCCCGGAACATATGCCGTAAGCTCGTACACGCTCAGCTTGTAACTGGCCATGCAACGGGCGCGGTAAACTTTACAAACTATTGGATGTACGGTAGCCGCTTTATCATCTTGTTTGCGCACTAGCGTGGCACAATCGCAAGCGCAGCGTGACGCACCTTTGTCACGAGCAACCACCTTTTTACATCGATGGATGCTCGGAGTCCGCGATGGGGGTCGACCTCATCGTGCATGTATGCCTCTGCCGTATGTAAGCTCGCGGGATGGAACCGCTTGGACGCCTTGCTTTCCAACCTGGGAATGCATGTGATGCAATGTGACTGGAAGCCGTAGTAACAGCCCTCATCTAACGTAATGTGTCCTATTGATCCATCGGCATGCACGTCTGACTGGAAGCCATATGCATGTCCCAAATTCTTGAAACGGCTTGGCTTGTTGCTGAACCATGACAATAGCCACCATCGCGGAAATAGTGTCCAGCCGCATAGCACCGCCATGTCGTCGGGTGACATGTCTGTCGAGGGCTCGCTGCGAAACAAAAACACTTGCGGCATGTCCTCATTTAGTCCATGGTGGGGCCACCATCGCCCTCGATCGCTGAACATACCATGTTTGCAATCCCATCATTTGCTAGACGGAGCAGAACGCCCGCCAATAATCCTTGTGCGCTGAGCACAGAGATGATTCGCGACGACGATACAGCCACCCTGTCACAGGGTCCTGGTCCACTTGAGTGGATGGCAGCGCAAGTCAGCCTTGTTAAGGCAGTAAGGCCTCCCACTAGCGAGCCGGAGTTGCAGACTATTACCCCCGACCATGTCGACATTCTGGCGTGACAATCCGTGGTAGGACGGGTGTCGTACCTGCGATGTTGCTGGAGAGTAGCTTGGAAACATGTGGATGACGTAGACTTTGTTGAAATGATCAGGAAAATGAGAGAACGTGGAGAGTCGTATTGGCTAGGTGTTGGGATGAACACAATCGTCGCTATTCAACGTCACTCGTCCCAAGCTAGTGTAGGCAACAGCAGCGCCATATGCATCTCTCCACACCAACTCCCAACAAGCGTTCCAACCATGCTGTGTCCTTTTTTGAGTGGCCCAACTGACTCGACTCGATACCTAGGTATACTCTAGTTTGGTAAAACGCCATAGCAATGCAATGATGCAGAAATACTGCGTTGGTAATGAATAGGAATGCGAATGCAAAAATACAAACAGGGTATCATGAACGAAAGTGAAGTTTTGAGAGTCCTGGCAGCCCGTGGCCTTTCGCTGCCAGCAGGTCTCCAATTTTTCCGCCGTCTACGTTGCTAGCGAAGGTTTGAGGCGATGGATCGAACCTGGGCAGGAGATGCAGACGCTGTAAACGCTGAAACGATCCTTTCCGGGACGAGACAAGCGACAGGTGTATCAGAAGCACGAGGGCTAGGTGGAGGTTGTCGAAGATTTCCTGGAAGCTTTGAGATGAATTCTCTTGACATGATCTCTCTATCAAAATCGTTAGCCACGTTCAATGGTGTGTGGAATGGAGTGCATATTTACCATGTTGTCCACGCGACTGAAGACCCTGTCGCATCCTTCCCAATCGCACAGGACGCCCGGGTTGTGCTTTGCCTCATGTCTTGCCAGGTCCTTTTTACTCGAGAAGCCTCCTCCTGTTGATTGTGGACAGTCACCATGTCGGCAAAAGAAGGACTTTGTATGTCTCTTGTAGTGCTTCCTCAGATCGCAGCCCCGAGTAAAAACTGCTCTTGAAGTGCATCCTGGGAAGGCACAACTCCATGTACCGTTCTTGTTCGGAATGCCATAGGATCGAAGGTCCGGCGACGAAGGAGAAAGTGATCGCGAGAGGGCTGGTGGCGATCTCTCCGAGGGGACATTGGAGGCGATGCCACATCCTATGGATGACGATGTAGAGTGCGATCTTGACGGTCGGGGTGCGCCAAAGGACTGTGAGAGGAGCGTTGAGTCATGCGCGAGCATTGGGGGAGATGCCATGCCAGAGAAGGACGGGTAAGAGTACGACGTTACTTGAGGTAACGATATTGACGAGGGCTGTGTCGACCAGAGTGCGTGGGGTGGGTATGGGGAGTCCATGACCGATCTGTAGTCTTGCGGTGGTGTGTACATTGCTGGGTGTCCAGGCATCGTCGTTGATGGTCGGTGGGCCATGTGGTGTAAGGGTGGTGAGTACATGATGCTGGGAGGTGATTGACATGTGCTAGAGGGGTACAAGTGACCCATGCCGTCGTCTGGCGCCATGAGCGCTAGTTCTGCTTCGGAAGAAAAGAAAGTCATCATGGGTAAGGCGAGGTGGTGTAGTGGTCGAGAGTAGCGTGCAGTGTTGCGGAAGTATATCAAGAAGGGATATCTGGCGGTCGTTAAATGGCCACAAATCGAAGTCAACGCGGGTTGTATATCATGCAAAGAATAGGCCAGTGCGTCTAAGCGGGAAGTCCAACAGATGGGTGAGAATGGCCAGTCTTAAGGCACAGACCCAAACTCTAGGGATTAGGGTATGGTAAGGCTGCTAGTCCGGGGTGTACAGGATTAGCCCGCGAGCGCACTAGGACTACTCCACAGCGGTAAGGCTGGGGCGTGAGACTCGTCGAAAAAGCGTAGCGGGCAGTGGCGGTGTTGTGATGTCTTGCAGTGCCTGAAACTCCACTCGGCCCTGGAGGACGGCCTGACAACGACCAAGATGGAAATTACAAAATGCTTAGTAGACGGCCGGGTGGCATACACTCGTCAACAATAGATCTGGGGCGCAGACGAAGCTTGTAATGCTCTGCTGAAGGATAGCTGGCTCTGTCGGGTCAGATATCCGATGAGGGAGTAGGTAGTCCCTAGGTAGCTTCTGCCTGTCATGACGGGACATGGGTAATTTGGCTAACGCTTGTCGCGCTCGTCCCAGCGAGATACCGTCCCATAGTTCGTGGTCCCAGTTGAGACCAGGTGCATAATCCCTTCACAATTGCGGTGGAGAGCGAGTGAGCCTCGCGGGCCGGCTAGCTAATCCCTGTGGGTGAAGGTACCGCCAACATGGCGACCGCACCGCTCTAGCGCTGGTCTGAGGAATGGCCTACTAGGGCTAGGCTACTGGGAAAGCTTCAATCATTTCGCACTCGCTTGTGAACGACCCTTTCAGGAAATAATGCGGTACCCAGCCAACGGCTAACAGCGCTTCGGTCGCGCATTTGATGAAATCGTCGCATCGTCAGGCTTGGGCTGACAAGGTGGCATCTCGAGTCCGACACGGTGATGGGTGCTGGGCGCGACCACCACGGAAAGCCACACTTTAACTTACGCCCAGTCCCACGGGCTGTTGGACCAACACCAGAGGCGGTAGCAGATGAGGGGCAATGGCGCTCTCCATGGCTCTGGAGATGATGGCCTGCCGATCAATGGGAGGACAGCGACGAGAATGAGTCGCTTACGCCGGCAAAAAAAATGGGCGTAGTGCATGGGGTGTACGCCCCGCGCTACTCTTGGGCCGGGAGCCGTGAGATATTTTTAACCCCTGCAGCATCGAGCCCAGCGAGCAAGATACAATCAAGAATTCATAGAGCAGGGTCTGAGTAAGCGATGTTTCAAGCGGTCTGTCAAATGGCCCAGTGTCTACAGATAACCCTATCTGGCATTCGTCGGCATTCTTCCTCCGGCAACAACGTCGCACCCTGTGACGAGCGACCTGTGTTTGCCAAGACGGCTCCTGACAACAACGGTTTGATTACGTCCCGAATCACGACTCGTCCTGGCCAACTAGCTCAGCTGCGTAGCATGCAGTGAGCCTGTTGTTTTCAGAGTGGCTAAAGGGCGAAACATGACCAACGAGCGTGAGGGCTGAAAAGACGGATCCACATGCTGGCAGAAGCCAACGACAGTCCTCGAAGCGCCCGTTGTTTCCAAAGCGGTTAAACTTAGTCAGGAAATGCCAGTACATTGGTGTATCTGATCGAGATCTGGGTGACGATGAAGAACACCGCGTAATCTTCGGACCGTTGGAGACACGCCACTTGGTCTGAGAGTTGCGTATACACTTCGGAGCAACTCGTAGGAATGCAGACTCAGTGATCTTCTTTCCTAGTGGCGAAGGGTGTCCGACTGTAAAAAGTCACATCGCCCCGTCTCAGCACGGATAACGCCCGTGTAATAATGGAATGTCCAGGAGCCACCCGGGCTGTATCGCGAGCGGCAGTCAGCATGCGTTGTCTGGCGCTTCTGCGATATTCTACCAGATTAACAATCAGTACACTCGATCAAACAGAGTTGGTTCTGGAGAGCGGCAACGCAGACGCTACATCTCTATATGCACTGCCTCTTCCAAGCTAAGTGAAGCTCTGAAAGGTTAAATCGCCTTCGCTGGCGCAGGAGATTCAAGTATAATGAGTCTCAAAAGGGTTACAAACATCTCTTGGTGTAGACGGCTGTCGCCTTGCTCGAGGAGTGCCTTCCATTCTTGTACCTACTTCCCGCCGACTGACTGACGGTCAAGGTCAGGGACTTGCGTTATGCTATACGACCAACTCTTTCCACTCCTCGAGGAGTTTCTTCGTCACCTGCATAGGTATTCTTGCTGCCTAGTGGTAGGACAACGCAAGAGAAATTGCCGCCTACGGCCGCGCACCAGTGCTGCCTATGACCCTAACGGACCGGCACAAACAGCTCGCACGTTAGCTGGCTTGCAGGCGCTCGGAAATGAACTATTCTCATCAGTGCACTGCGTACTAAGCTGAGCGTACCCAGTATGCATCGGAGTGATGGATCTTGATCATCCACTCACGCTATGCTGTGATTGACAGTGTGAATGGGGGCATCACGTACTAGGGCGAGGCAGATTCGGTATCCAAAAAAGAATAAAATATCATTTCAGTCGAATCCGAGACCCACAAGAGCCACTGGAAAGTCGAAAACGTATCCTGGCATCCAGTTGCGACATGCCCCTTTCCCTAAGCAAGGGAAACTGGCTCGAGCTGCCATTCACCGTTATCACTGCCCCAATGACGATAGTCGCTATGACTGATCGAAGAGGCGATGATTTGCATAGATGAAAACGAAGGATTCGATCCGTTCTCGGGCTTCCTACCACCACTTTCTTCTGAGAGTCATGCGCGAACGATATCAATGTTTCTAGATCCCATGTTCGAGCAGTGCAATATCGGACCGAAGCCGGTAATCAACTGAGTCTAACCTCTTTGAGCATCCGATACGATTGGTCGGGACTGTAAACTACAAGGGCTATACAACGGTTCTGTATCGGCGCGGTCGGCTTAGGCAACCCCAGAAATGCCGAGTACCCTCGTACATTAGGCATCGAGACTTACCTGTATCGTCCCGCAGCAATGACATGCAATGGGGCTTGGAGGCTTCTCTCAGTAATCAACAACGGCAATACCCGAAGGCATCTACGGCAGCCACTGCAGCCACAAAACCATAGCCGACACTTGCATATATTCCATTCCATCGTTCGCTGTCACAGGCAAGATAACTTTCTGTGCCGCCTCTGTTGCCTCCAATCTTGATACATGATCGAGATAGCAGAACGTCGTCTTCTGTCCTTGATTCTGGCTGAATCTAAAATTAGGTGTTGCTCCATCAACTGAAGATGTCATTTAAACGATGCGAGTAATCGGAAAGAATGTCAAGCTGAAACGTGGCAGTGTATGTGCCACATAGCCTCTAATCGCCGACCTACAGATCTGCAATCGCCGACCTGCGGACCACCAGACGCCGATCGACGAATTCCCCCAGCATAAATCTCCACACTGAGTATGCCGCTAGGAATATTTTCCTGCATGGGTCGGCGGGTTCGCAGTCAGACGTCACAGCTGTGTCGTCCCAGTGGACATACCAGAATAACCAGTGATGATGATGTGGGAGGCCTAAGGCGTCGATTGCAAAACCATATCGCAGGGTACCTGGATACACCGCCTTGAATCTGTAATTGAACTCCACAAAGCTCTGCTTGGAGGCTGTGTTCATACTTCTTTCCAAGACTAAGTTGGGTCAACTTTCCGGCATTTGAGAGACATGGACCATATCCGAGGCAGACAAAGTGGAGCAAACATGGGAGTCCAGTGAGTCTCTATTTTTGGACGATATCAAACACGAAGCAGTCATCAGATAGCCATGATCTGGATGATAGCATGATCTAAGGCGAGCAGTGTCTGTAGGCTTTAGACAAGGTCTGCTGTGCCAAATTACTCGACTGCGATCTTCGTTGATACCCACAGCCATTCATTGCCCACAGCGAGTGAGTGAGCGACGTCTTTAGAACCCCCTTCTCTCGAGGTTTAATGCGGAGCTAGGCATGTCATCTTCCTGTCGTCGTCCAATTCTTCACCTGTCGGATGTCCATAACTTTCCCATCAGCACCATATCTCCCCTGCGCGTCCCACCAATCCCTCGTGACGCAAACCTCAGGTCGCCATCTCATCGCCTTTCTCATTCTTTCCTCGCTTTTATCTTCCAGTATGTCTGCAACTAGAAATCCGACTGCAGGACATGCCATGAAACCGTTTCCAGAGCCTCCGACTGCGACGGTCAGGTGCTGCACATTGGGGTGCTTGTCGATGAGAAAGATACGGTCAGCAGTATCTGCGTCCCAGCACATACGTGCGAAGCTAAAGTCTCTGTCTGCAAACTGTGGCAATGTCTCGGAAAGAAGGAGACGCATACGTGATGCTGCTTCTTTGGGAATTTGCTGGCGTGCGAACGGGACGGAACGCATCTCTCCGTTATCATCGATGACAGGGTTGATGTATCCCGGGTGTTCATCGCAGAGCTTCATCTCATGTCTCTCGAAGTCCGGTTCAATGAAGAAACCCCGGTCTACACCATAGAGGACAGGTAGGTTCCGGTATTGCTTTGCTTCTTCGGCGGAGAGTGGGACGTGTGCGAGTGTCCACGCTGTGGGTCGAAGCTGTCGCCTGAAGTCTAGGAGCAGGTCGCTGTTCGCACCAGCCGACAAGATGGTATGCTGAGCCATGTGCTCTACACCGTCTGTAGTCCTCGCCCCCAACACTGCGTTCTTGTCTGGACTATAAAGTAGCTCGTCAACCCTTCCTTCCATGCTACCAGTAACAAACTGCACGCCCAATCTCACAGCCTCTTCATGCATAGCTCTCAAAGCCCCACTAGCGAACACCCACCCTGCAGCTTCCTTTTTCCAAAAGCCCCTCCAGCCTGGGAAGTCACCTTGTAGCACTCCTTTGGGCATTGTCCGTTGGAAGTCATGCTTTGTACTCAAGGCTGTAGGAGGTGCCTTCTTCTCGCTTTTAGCATACTCTCTGCATCGCTCGTATGCTTCGTCGCCCACGGCGGCCATGATAAAACCAGTATCGTGGTAGAAAGGCGAGAAGAGGGGATCTGTCTTCCATGCTTGCATCGCAAGCTGGGTCAGCCGGTTCCAAAAGAAGTCTTCTTCGGAGTCTTCTTCGGACGGTTCGTTGCTCTCTTCAGCAATCTTGTTGAGATCGTTACCGGCAGAGACCGCAGAGGGGAATGGGCTGCCGTCAACGACTGTGATGGAGGTGTGACCACGACGAGCAAGCTCGAGGGCGATGGAGCATCCCCATGTTCCAGCACCTACAATGAGGATGTTGCTGCTCGTCTGCGACATGGTGGAGATGTGAGGTGGTGCATGTTAGCTGTCCTGGACGCCTCATTGTGTGTGCGTGTGTGTTATTGCTGGCGCCACCTTCCACTTTGAGACACCCGCGCCGTGGATGGTCTGGCAGAAAAGGCATCGTCGGCTGACGATGCAGAGCTTGTTCCATGCTCCTGTGCCAACTGCAGCTGCCTGGACGACTGCGGCATGCCAGATGCTGTGGCCGAGCTGGAGCCGCAAGAACACGTGAGCACGTGGAGATGGGCACGCCATGCCCAAGCGGGCGGGATCCCCGCGGCGAAACTTGTCCGACGTCACTCTCAGGCCAGAGCAACAACTTCACGCGTCTTGATGTTCCGCCTACACCCTAGGATACTGCGCAATGCATGGCGGGTGAATGCAGTCGCCAGACCATGGGGCCAGGCACGACCGGCTGCCACGGCTGCGGCCACTGGTAAGCAGGCACGTTCTGGAAGCAAAGCCAAGGAGAAATACTGGAACGAGAACAAGCTCGCAGCAACCTCCAAATACCCATTGAGCCTGGATGTTGCGGATGCACTACACCCTGACAGAGAAGTCAAAACGAGGAGGAAGAAGACGCGAAATGAGGGCAAAGTGGTGACTCCGGGAGGCGTTCACGTCAGAACACAGCTCGTAAGTCCCCATCTATGTGGTACGTCAAGTCCCGAGTGTATCTTCACACAGCCCAACTGACACGAGTTTCCGCCAGATGACGTACTCAAATATGTCGGTCATACGTTAGACAAGCACAAAGGTTGCGACATCCTCGACATCAACCCGGGCGCCGGGCTCTGGTCGCAAAAGCTGCACAAATACCTCAAACCGCGGAGACACGTGCTTCTCGAACAACGCCATGACAAATTCAGGGAATTTCTCGACCCTCTCCTCACGGCACCCAACTCCAAGTACACGCTCGTCGACGGAGATCCGACCGTGCTGCAGACATACCGCGACTTGGTGGCAAATGGCTACTTTCCGCATCAGACTGTGCTGGATGCCGACGATCCCCGGGCACAGGAGCCAAACAACACGCTGCTAGTTACGGGCTCCTTCGTCTGGGATCCGAGACTCCCCGGTCTTGGCTTCGACTCGATGGCGAAACAGCTCGCCTACCGCTTCGCTTCCGCCGCGTGGACAAACGACCTATTCCATGCCTTTGGACTCGTGCGTACACTCTTCTGGGTAGGGACGGATGATTTCTCTGGTATAATGGCCGACTCTGTCAGTGGCTTGCAGAAGACGACTCGTTTCATAGAGATGGCACAGAACACGAATGTCTTTGTGACCTCAGAGCGCGGCCCACGCAGCAAGGGCAGAGGTTCCTCAGCCCGTGACCCAAGATACGACATAGAGACTACCATAAAAGCTCTGATGAACGGAAGGGCCCGCGGCATAGAGCTTCCACCACACCGACGTGACAAGATTCATGATTTTGCTACAGATATTGAGAAAATCTCCAATGGCACAGGCAGAGTCAGCCACGACGAAATGCAGGATTATCTACACAAACAACAACTAGCGGGCAAGAGCCCCGTTGGCCTACTCAGCTCAGGCCTTATCGAACATTACGAACAGTTGAAAAGCGTTGCACAGAAATATCCCGAATTGGATCTAGAAATCTCACCAAGAATCTCGGGTAAAAAGCAAGCAAGATCATCGGTACCTAACGATCATCCCTTTGCGGCTGGGATGAAAGCTCTCCGCCTCAACATGTCTGCTAACAGGCTTACACACAAAAACAAAGCGCAGGCATCAGCCATCGCAGATGTTGGTGAAGAAATGTACGAGCTCGAATGCGAGATCCTCGGCATGCAAGATGGCCCTGAAAAGGACTCAGCAATGGCCAAGTTGGCCGAGCTGAACACGAAGTGGAATCAGGACCTTGAAAGTCTAAACTCCAACTACGCCAGGGCGCCCGCAGCGGAGGTCGATGACCGCCTCGCCATACGCTCGTCATCTTCCTTCCACTTGCAATGGGACGCCCGTCCTTTCGAACCCCTCATGATGCGAAGCGATGAAGTCTGGCCTCAGAATCACCTGTCCCTCATCTCCGCCGAACCCAATCCCAAGCCCGTTGCCGAATCCTCCGACTTCTACGAATGGGTAACAGACTTCATTTTCGGACTCTTCTCACATCCCCAGGAGGGTGTCAATCATGCCCTCGACAAGATGCAGCACGGACTGAGCGACATCATAAACGAGTGTCCTTCATTAAAGGACCCGAAAAAGGGTGGCCGATTGCAAATGGAACATCTCAGGGTGAGGATGCTGACGGATGAGATGATCTTTGAGCTTGTGAGAGCGTACAGGAATTGGCCGTTCAAGGCGCCGGATAGCGATAGCACTACTTACTTCAAGAACAAACATTCGGAATTTGCGTCCATTGGCTAGTTTTTGGAACAATAAAGGGACATGGAAGTCTTTTGAGAATACATAGTCGAACCTTGGAAGCTACCAACTCTTCTTCCGACAAATCAAGACATGTACGTATGACCTGTGGAGATTAATTCATGTACGAAGGACAAAAGGTGTGATGATTTGGAAAGACGAATGTACGCAGTAACAGACTATTGTAATTGCATCGCAAGGAAGATGAACGACCTCAGGGAGGTCGATGTCAGACACAAGGAAGCTCTAAATTTGGTAGCCCTCATGCTGCGGCAGTCATCACAAATACACTCTACTCATAGTTAGTGATAGATGAAAATCAGACCGAATGTTCACCGTAGGCCGTCGCCAACCCCCCGCCTCGGGTACCACATAAGCAGGAGGCTTGCATCTGACAGCGTCCACGATCTGGGTGGAGACGATCTGGCTTTTGTCCGACACACGTGCTGCGAAAGGTTTGGCAGCAGCGCCCATCGGGGTTTAAGGGGAACCAATTGATAGAGTTGTATCGCTGCAGGAATCGATATACGGGGTATGAGGTGTTTTGGACGCGTCATTGAAGTGCCGGACATCCAACGTCGCCGATATGCGACGCAGAGCAAGACGACTCGAATGAGGCATTATCACCACCTCAAGCATGTATCCCGATTGTAATGGTGTTTAGATCCAACGAGCCTGCGCTCGCTGATGGGACAGCAAGCAAAGGAGAAACATTGGTAGCATGGGCGGGAGCAGCCGCGCTAGTGGACAAAACAAGACTAGCCTATTTTTCCTTGCTCAGCGGCTTTGACCCGACCTTCCAGCTACCATCATCACATCACCCCCACTCTCCCGCTTGATCTAGCATAAGAAAATGTCCGGAGCAGACAACAACCCGAGGAAGCGGAAAGCCGAGCCCCGCGAACGGCAAGATGGCGACGAAAAAAGAGCTAAGGTAAGTTCTTTTCTTCGTGCGACTGTCAAAACTCCGACCGTCCTTGCAGTCTTGACCTTGTAGTTCCATTCTCGTCATGCAGCAGCATCTGCAGTAAGCTTTATCATGCTGACCTAAGGTCTCAGGGCAAAAGAAACTGGGATATGCCCCGTAGGGGTGGGATCCAATCTCGTGCTATCAAGCCCGGTGATGCGGGCATATGGGCAACGTGCGCCATGAAGAAGGAAGCGAAATCCGTTTCTGACCTGCGAGATCTGTTCCAGGAGGTTAGGGGGACCTTGTTATCACACTGCGATCGAGCGACACGACCGGTGATGCTGACTAGCGGCAGTATGCTACCACACTGTATGGGACGACCGAGTCCAACGGCACGACTGCAGAGGACAGCTCTGATTCCGAGGGGGGCGATATTGAAGCTGAGATTAAGAAAGAGCTCGATGATATTCGTAAGCCGACTACGAAGCCATTGTTCGTATCCCTCAAGCTCGATACCCAATGCTGTAAGGATAGCCAACCATGCTTCTGACAGCTCATACTGACCAATCCAAGTGATGTTCTTCCGGACACGTTCACCTATCGAACCTGTCACTTTTGTTCACAAAATCTGTCAGGACATTGCAAATGGCGCCCAGCCAAAGAATTTACGCTACGTCAAACGACTAACACCCATTACTGCAACCGACAAGGCTACTCCTCAGGGTCTTGAAGCTGTCGCGAAACAAGTCCTCGCACCCCACTTCCATGGTGCAGATCAAGTAGGGAAGAAGGTGAGTACAAGCCCCTTCTATCAGATGATGCAGTCTCGTCATACAAAGATCTTCCGCTAATGCGCGCTGACGCAAGTTTGCGATACGCCCATCGATACGCAACAACAAGGAGTTTTTGAGAGATGGTGTCATCAAGACAGTCGCAGCTGCAGTCGGCCCCGGGCACAAAGTCGACCTCAAAAATTACGATCTCCTTATCCTTGTGGAGATTTACAAGGTACGGTTCTTCCCCACGTAGTGATCACGCGTCGCATCTGCACGGTGTGACGAGATGCTGGCAGTCGCTCACATCTGATAGAACGTCTTGGGCATGAGCGTGGTTGGGCCTGACTTTGAGAAGCTCAAACGTTTCAACATCGAAGAGCTTCGTCAACCATTTTCTTCTGTCAAACCAGAAGCTGACGATCAGCCGGGAAAGATTGATGAAAGCAATAGTGTCTGAGAAGGAGATGAGCGGATGTGGTGCGTGGGGTAGCAGTCTCATGGCCAGAACGCCCAGCGCGACCTTGTCCACAAACCGAATGAACCTCCGACCGGGGCCACTATGGCTTGCATTTATGGTTACGTTTGGGATGAAGCACGCGCCTGGTGAAACATCAGAGGAGGTACAACAGCTACCCAGACGCTGCTGACCTGAGACCCGGCGTTCTACTGCGACTCGTCTCCAATCTGTCGGGTGCATATTTTAGGGCTTGCACGGGCCGCCACCATTACGACAGAAGGGCCTTGATGGTCCGGAAGTAGTTGACTGGCCAAGTCCTTGTAACGTATTGCGCCGGGCAAATGGAAGGCTCATACTGGCCTGACGTTGCGCTGATCACAACATTCCACTCTCTACCACCACGTGGTCACTTACCGTCCCTCGGGTTTCATCAGCATGTGCTATCGAGAGACGTTAGTCGTTGATGCATTCTTCATCCTTCCGCCTGCATAGCCAATCATGATGCGCGATAGGCGACATTCTTACCGGACGCCTAACTACTTATAGGTGTTCTTAACGAATGGTAAGAACGTCAGCCTCGACGCCTCTCGCGTCCTTCTCCGGCTTCGCTAGTCCTATTCGCTCAGAATGAAGGCGCTTGCTTACAGCCCCATCCACGCATGATTGACTTTTGCTTTTCCGCTAAGCAGGGAATAACCGAGAGGGTAGTCGAGGTGGCTTGCAGAATGATTGGAATCTCTAGACGTGCTACTATGTGTCGATTGTGATGCCAATCGGTTTGGCCGAACGAAGGAAACGGTTCCATCAACTGGAATCCGACATACTCGGTCTTGCTCGGTCTGGCGTTACGATGCTTTTGCTTCCCGATGTTCATCGGAAAACCTTTTGTAATCAGATCGACCTTTGTCGTCATGACGAGAAAGGACATAGTTTGAGGGTTGCTAACGTAGCATCGGGCCGTTCTTAATGCGTGGAAAGTCCCAGATATGCAGCAGTCAACAAGCTCCGAGCCTCCACTTTACGGATCACGCTAAGCCTCTCGCCTGAGTCTAGTACATCGCTACCCAACTCTTCATAATGCATCTTCCCCCGCTGGACGTTGCAATCTACCCCCTCAGCAGTATGAGCCGTGTTACGTATGCTCTGAAGCCCGCTCGACCCTCTTCTTCATCTTCATCATCTTCGTCATCCTCATCAGCATCTTCACGCACTGCCGTGACCACACTCGACTTCCCTAGCATACAAAGGGTGATCAGATCAGTGTTCCGGTCGTCAAGAATCACTGTGCAGCAAGTTGAAGTTCTACAAAGATGCCTCCATCAAGTTTATCTCACGAGGCTGGAAGACGGTAGTTGTTTAGTGCTCAAATGCCCACCACCTTACAACGTGCGACTGCTCCGGCACGAGAAACACTTCCTGGAAACGGAACGCAAGACGCTCGAGACACTACACGAGTACACGAAGATACCGGTTCCTCAACTCATCAAGCATGAAAGCCACGGCGGACCGCTCGGTACACCATTTCTCATGATGAGCCACATAGCCGGTCGCAAGCTCTCGGAACTTGCCCCATGCCTTACAGTCAGCGAACGGAGTTCTATCGATCGTACACTAGGTACCCATGTCCGCGCTCTCACCACACTGTCAGCAACTCAATTCGGCATGACCCATCGAGTCTTTGCCAAAAACGGCAGCAATTCCTGGCGCGAGGCCTTTCTCGCTCTCCTCGAAGCCGCAATCCGTGACGCGGAAGACATGCTCGTCAACGCACATTCCGAAAGCATACGATTCTGGGTAGGCAAGCATGCGCAATGCCTAGAGGATGTCACTGAGCCGCGCCTTGTGGCCCTGCATGTCTGCGATCCTGACAATGTGCTCATTGATGAGCGCACTAAGCAGGTCGCTGGTCTGGTCGGCTTCTCAAACGTCATCTGGGGCGATCCGCTGATGAGCGGCGGTATCTCGGATGGCAGTCAAGCGTTCTTCGCCGGCTTAGGGGACTACCCGGTCAAGACTGCAAGTACGAGGACCAGAATGCTGATGTGAGTGGTTGTACGGGTAATTGGAAAGACCGCAGTACTAACCGCGATAGGTACAAAATTTACAGAGCAACGGTGCGGATTGTCGCACACCACTACCGGCCGCATGACGGCATTGATGAGCTTGGTGCGAGGCGGGAGTTGAGCTGTGCGCTCAATGACCTTGCAGCTCTCTGAAAGGTAGCAGCAAAAAGGCCGAGAATGGTATTGGATTTCTCATCGTGCTTTGCATCAAGCGGGTCAGATGCTGGACGAACATACATGGCGTTACATTGGCGTTCCAAACAGATGCGTACTATATTTCTTCTCTGGAAAGAGTTTGGGCTTCAGGACGTAGACCGTTTCTTTCTTGTGCTATGAATGATTGGGCATAGTTGGAGGAGTACCTAGGTAGTCGCTGCAGACCATTGACATTGATCGACTGTTTGCGGCCAGGTGTAGCGAGCGGTGTAACGTTGCTGTATGCTACTACTGAACGCCTGAATTCCACACAAAGGGGCGTAAAGTGCAGAGTTTCACCACAGTAGATTGCGCATCTTGTAAGCTTACCTAGTACATACTGTACTATGTACACTCTCCACAATACGAGTTTTACTCCCCCTTGACGATACAACCATACCGTCAGTCATGTACGCGTGTCTTTGCTCGTCAGATGTTGCCTGTCGCGTGAGCTAGTAACCGAAGCAGCAAGAAAGTGGATATAGTTGCCGTCTCGACTTTGTCCTCGATGTTGTTACTTCGCCTAATGACGCGACGGTACAGCGACTAGGGTAGGCGAACGTCACGACCCGAAGCAACATCGCGGTGTTGTAAGCTGGTCCACAGTGGAAACATGCATAAACACATGGAGAATGCAACGTCCTTCCTTGTTACTCATGAGTGCTGATTTGCGAAATGACCTCGGGAGTCTGTCTGGCAACTGTGCCGTCCTCGGCCTTGGGGTCATATGTGCTGACAGCCCATCTAATTTACAAAATGCCATACGTGCCATAAATCGTCTACCCTTGCCGATGATACATGCATGTCCACTGCATACCCAAATCCAGATGCTCCATCTCGCTCACCCCTGTTTCTGGAAACGGGTACTGGTAATCGGTGGAAGCACGCAGCCAATGATTGACGGCGGGACTCGCTAAATGGTGCCGTATCAGGAGTAGCGCGAGGGAGGGGTAGGCGAAGATAGACGACACATGGCGGGCCGAAGTTCTTCGGAGTTGCGAGTCCTCTAGCTTCTCGCTACTTTTGTTGGAGATGGGTATTACTGGCTTGGCGTGAACAAAGTCGGTGACGATGAGGCCGTGAGCCTTGCAAGGACAGCTTTGCAATCTACGTGAGGAGTCCCTACTCGTCTACCTTTTTCCATATAGATTCAATGTCTCGCTGGCTTACTGACATGCACAGAGTTCGCTTGCGAAGGGTAGCGGTAAGATTCAGAGGAGATGGCACTCAAGTTTCGAGTACGACAAGGGCTTGGTGGCGAGGAAGATAATATACATAGCTCAAGCTGCCGCTTCCCGAAACACGGCTTGATGGATGATGTTTCGGAGCGAAGCATGATAATGGTGCGCAATACAGTCATAATTCTCAATAGTCTACAGTTTCGCGTCAAGTCGGGTTGAGCCCTTCAACGCATCGTCGATTGTAGACATGGCTTGCACAAGTTTTTCTTCTTGCAACCTCGGTGCGACGACTTGTACGCAAAGCGGTGTTCCAAGGTAGATCGATCGATCGAAGTCGGTCCCTGGAGAAAACGTTAGCCATACAGCAACTCTGTGTGTTTTCAGCACCGGCGAATGAAGCGGCACTACGTACAAAGCTCTCTGTTTGCCTTGTCCCAGCTGCCCAATGGCTTCGTGGCCGTCATCTCTCCCTCCATATCTGCCGTTCCGAATGATCTTACTGGCACAACACCCGCCGGGTAATCCAACAGCACGAAAGAGCTAGTGTAGCTCACACCATTGTAACAGTCAATGGGCGGCACCGGGTGTGGCGCAACAGGACAGATAAAGGCATCGATCTCGCCATGCTTGTCTTTCCAGATCCGCAAAAACTCCTTTCGTAACTGCTCACGCTTACCGTGGAGCTGCTGGACTTTGGGAAGCTCCATGGGCTTCTTGCGCTTGAGCCGTGTGGATAGCCAGGGCGAGAGAGGCTCGTTGAAAGACTCTAGGATATCGAACATTGCGTTTCCGCCCTCGACACCGAAAAGTGCGTTGGCGAGAGATTGGCATTGTGAGAAGAGAGGTGTAATGTCCATCTCAACCACCTCGGTTCCGGACGTTTGCAACTTGTCTTTGACTTCATCTAAAATGCTCAGGATGGGAGGATGCGGTTCAATGACCCCATCTCTTCTAACGACACCAATCCTCAACTTCTTTCGTGTTGCCGACAGGGAAGACCATGGCGATGGCACAACATCCGGGTCCATTTGCCAAGGTTGCTGTGCTGATACTGCGGAGAAGAAGAGTTCAATGTCGCGCATGGTGTGGGCGAGCGGCCCAGCACTGGCTGGAATACCAATTTTGGACGCTCCAGGTAGCATGCCACCCTCTTGACCGGCGTAGGGTATGCGTTCCCAGCTGGGCTTGATACCAAAGGTTCCATCGCACATGGCCGGTATTCTGATACTACCGCCAACATCTGTGCCCACGCCCAGTACCGAGCCGCGCATTGCGACTAGTGCTCCTTCTCCCCCTGAGCTTCCGCCAGCGGTTACAGCAGTATTGAGTGGGTTGATAGTGCGTCCAAAGACATTGTTGTGGGAGTCTAGAGCCATGAGCGTCTGAGGTACATTGGTCTTGCAGTACAAAACTGCTCCAGCGCTCAGCAAGCAATCAACTAGGACTGAGTTCTCTTCCGCTGGCTTGAAGCAAAGAGCCGCAAGACCAATGGAAGAATCGTAACCACGCACCCTAAATGTGTCTTTGAGGGAAACAGGCACACCGTGGAGTGGCCCAAGGGGTGCTTTGCCTGAAGTTAGATGGGCGTCGAGTTCTGAAGCCCTCTTCAATGCGTCGTCAAAGAAAACCTCCGTAAGGCAGTTTGTGAGTTGATGAGCAATCGCCGCCCTCTGTTCCAACGTCAGACACTAACTGGAGATGACAATTGCGGATTCGTCTTGGAATGACGTACTTTACAAAAGGCTCTCGTTACATCAATGCACGATAGTTTCCTTGCCTTGATCGCTTCGGCCAGCGCAACAGCATCATATTGTTCGGTAATCTCCAACTCCTTCTTTGTCAGAATCCCAGACTTGCGTGGTATGTCCGTGTAGCTCTTGACATTGGCCTCGGGCAAGCTGCTCAGCTTCCACTCTTTTGGGATGCGTTCATCCTGTTCTTCCTTCTTCCGCCTTGATACAGACTGCCAATCGCCCTTGGATGATGAGTTCTCCTGAGACATTGCCGTGTTTGAGAGTGTTGAAGAACAGCTTCGTGATGTCTCGGCGATGGTGAATGTTAGGTAAGGTGGGAGCCGAGGTATGCCACAAACGGACTAGTGCCTTGAGGGGTAGGGAACATTGATTGCTGACTCTCAGTGCATCGTCGAACGGGAGGCGTAGGAGTGGACGATCCTACGCTAGATCAGTGCTTTTTCGGTGCGAGCTATACCACATCTTCTTCCTACCCGACAGATTGCGTGCCGCGAAGGATACGCGCGTTTCGACAGTGGCCTCGGAACGGCTTCTTTTCAAGCGAATCCGCAATCAGTACTACTCTTCTCGTAGAAGAGACATTGAATCCAGGAAAGATGTCCTCAGGTACCAAAACCTGATTGCGTAAGGAGAGGCTGGAGTGCTTACCCGAGGACGGCAGGACGCCTCTTTGCGCTAGGGAAATGAAGCGTACCAAGAGGATGCTGTGAGGATGAGATAAGGACCGCGACAGGGAAGAACAACGGACAACAACCACAGCACCACAGCCAAAGTCCTCACGATATTTTCTAGGAGACGGTCACATGCCGACGTGCTTCGCATGGGTTATAGTTTGCTGACATCTGACATGACGGCGAGTCGCGATCGCGTCTGTAATCCCTGTTTGCCGTCGATAGAGGGCGCGCCACAAGCGTCTCTCCTGCAAGCTGCCCCGGAATATTTTCCCGCTTTGCTCTGGCTGGCACCGCGACGCAGGCCGTGCCCCCATTGCTAGCAGCCAGCCAGCCCAACCCATTGATACACATCGCTTTTGGCGCTGCTCCTTTTCTCCTTTTCTTTTTCACACAACATACATCACCTTGTTGCATTCCGTGTTCTAATTTGCATACTCGCATCTTCCCCCCCCCCCCCCCCCCTCTTCGCCATGGCCGCCGGTAACTTTTCACTGCCTCCGGGGCAGCACCCTTACTACCCGATTGAGAAGGAGATTGTGGGCTATCTGGCCAACAAATGGGGCACGCTGGACCTTCTGCTCATCTTCGCTGCGGGCTGTGTCGCCATCTTCAGCGTCACGTATGTCATGGTCAAGCGTCTGCGGCCCAATGCCAGCACCGGCGACCTCTCGACCATCATGTGGTTCGTGCTATGTGGCTGCATCCACTCCTTCTTCGAGGGCTACTTTGCCTACAACTTCAGGAACATGGGCGGGTTGAACGATCTCTTTGGCCAGCTGTGGAAGGAATACGCCCTGAGCGACTCGCGTTACTTGACCCAGGACGCTTTCGTTTTGTGCATGGAGACCGTCACCGCTGTACGTACACACCGCTCCTCTCCTCGCTCCAGAACCCGACTCCAGTGGCTAACACACACCTCGATAGGTTTTCTGGGGCCCTGGTTCCTTCCTCTGCGCGTACCTCATCTCAATTGACCACCCGCTCCGCTACTCGGCCCAACTCATCGTCTCGCTCGGTCAGTTCTACGGCGACGTCCTATACTACGCTACATCGCTTTTCGACCACTACATCCTCAACCTCTCATACTCGCGTCCTGAGCAGTTCTACTACTGGGGCTACTTTGTCTTGATGAACGCTTTCTGGATTGTTATCCCTGGATACCTCATGTACCAGAGCGTCATGGCTACATGGAGCGCGTTTGCGGCTGTCAACGATGCGGCAAGGCTTGTTGAGAAGATGGGCAAGAAGCGGAACTAGACGAACGCTCTGTGCATCAGGCGTATCGACACGGCTTCCGTGGACAGAAAGTCATCGTCGTTGGAGTGGAGGCGTGCTGGGGTAAAAGGTGTTATCACTATGGACTGGTTGTTGGGAAGGGTTGCAAAAAGTATTCTGGATACAACACAGGGACGGTATTTTGATACCCTAGATTTGAACGCGCATCATGGTTTGAAGGCGCTTGACTGATAGGCTTGAATAATGCTAATAGAAGAATATGGCAACTAGATCCGTAAAGGACAACTACTGTTCTGGTCTTTGAGTCTCCGCGCCTAACTTGGAAGTGCCGATCCCTCGGGTTAGTTTTGACTTTATCATTAGCTTTCTGCGCGTCGTAAGCACGAACCTTGCAGCGTATCACAAACAAGCTGTACATATATAAACTCTCGACAAAGCCCCTGGCCTGTTGGCATGCTAGTGTCAGACAGCAATATTGACAACTACGGTTATGCATCAACCACCTACTTTCTTCGCATACTTGTGCATGCTCAGTTTTCCAGTCGCGGCCCTACCCAATACCCGCAGCCATGCGTCTCACCCTCTCTCCCTCAAGATGGCTCAATCGATCATCTCGCGCAACCAGGGTATCCTGACCAGCCAAGCCGACCGGTCTGCACTTCTGCAAGCCGGGTTCGTTCAGAAGACCTTTGATCAAATCCTCTCTACCTATCCAGATACGTCTCTGGCACCCATACTCGATGCTTATATCACCAAAAGCGTCGAGTCCATAGTCCCTGTCGTTTCTAATGCCACGCGCGGTCCAACCTATCCCTTGGATCGGCTGAGTAGCGGGAACGCATTACTACGGCTATGGCAGGAAACGGGAGAGGAGAGGTACAAAGTAGCAGTCGAAGCACTAAGGAAGAGCGTAGACTTGCAGCCCAGGAACGACCAAGGCGGACTGTGGTATTACATCTATCCGTACTGGAGTTATCTGGACGGCATGTTTAGCTTGACTCCGTTCCTTGCGGCATATACCAATGTTCTTGGCAACACGTCTACAACGGAGACTGTAGATGAGGATCTAGTCCTCCAACTCGACCTCCTGTGGCAACGCTGTTACTCTGGAGAAAGCGGTCTTTTAGTGCACGGCTACGACGCTTCTCGCACGGCAGTCTGGGCCAACAACGTCACAGGCGCAAGCCCGCATGTATGGGGACGCAGTGTAGGATGGTACTGTATGGCACTCATCGACACGCTCGAATTGCTGCCTCGGGCTGCCACCCACACACGGCGATATGTTGAAACGCGGTTCCAGCAACTCGTGCTCGCTGTTGTTGCGGCGGCGGATGCGGAGACAGGGGCTTGGTGGCAGGTGATGGATAGACCTGGCCAAGAAGGGAATTATCTAGAGAGTAGTGCGAGCAGCATGTTTGTGTATGTTTTGCTCAAGGGCGTGAGGCTGGGATTGCTGCCCACGCATGCGATGCCGAATAGCGCTGTGGATGTCGCAACGAAGGCGTACGCGTACATGGCCAGTACCTTTGTCGTGCATAGCGGGAACGGGACGTTGGGCTGGAATGGCACGGTTGATGTGTGTAGTCTGAACTCAACGGCGAGCTACGAGGTAAGTGATGGCAATCCGCAGGCGTCGAAGTGGATGCTAATGAGGTGGCATAGTACTATGTGGGGCAGCCGATTGTCTACAACAGCGTGCTGGGATCCGCGGCCTTTGTGCGCGCGAGCCTGGAAGTTGAGAGATTGAGCAGTTAGCGTGGTGAGGGTGTGTGATTTTTGCGGTCATGGCGGGCACAAAAGCAGTTATACCTCAGGAGACTAGAATAAACACGGTGAGGACCCCACGGCAAAACCTCCGGGATCAGTGTTGTCGGTAATTTGACCAGGCCTTGGTAGACGGCGGGGATGTACGAGGCATGAGCCCACAAAACCTGTTGTTGTTGTTGTTGCTGTCGCTCTTGCTGTGTTGTATAGGCCGGGGTGTCTCCGAGTGAGAAATTGGCGGGGTTGGTCCGCAAGCGCGCAGCCATGGAAATGTCGGCGGGCATCTTGGATGTAGTTGTACTATGTAATGGCAGCGGATGTGCAGTCGTGTGCACTGCTGCTTAGGCGAGCACGGCCTCCATGGATGTTCCCGCGGGACAGCCCAACCTCAGTGGGCTGGCAGAGAGGCGTGTCTCAGCCATTGTGCAAACAAGAGGCTGGAGAGGCTCGGACTCGACGTCGTCGGGGCCGGGAGGGCGCAGACTGCATGTCGAGTTTATGCTGGTGGCACAAGGACCGCCGGCTTATCGCAGTGCTTGTCGGCGCCCGCTGGGACGTGCAGCACACTTGGCCAGCCCGGTTTTACTGGCGGCCCGCATCCATGATTGGGTCATCAAACATGACAGTGTCCCTCTTAGCAGCAGTCTACTCGGTCTGCGCTACGCTCAACGCTGCCCGCTGATGGGGTGACAGCTTTCACCACCACCACCACCACCACCACCACTCCCACTCACCTATACACTCGCTGTCTGCATTGTTGCGCGCCCCGCCCCGCCCTCCTCCGCACGCAGAGGCAGCTTGGGCGTAGCGTAGCTCTGGAAACGGCCCGCCTGCCACGACGAACACACCGGACCACAACACCAAAACACAAACACACACACACACACACACACACCCCACGACGCCCGGGTTCGCGCATCGACAGCACCTCCGTCCCCGCGACGCCTGCCCGCAGCTCCAATGACACTGGGACTCGATGCCCGCTTCCCCCCGGCCCAGTGACGCTGAGAACACGGCTGGACAGAAGAGAAATGGCACGCCGGGCAAGAAGATGGGCGCGACGGACAAACAAGCAGCCATGGACGGCAAGGACTTTGCCAAGGCCATTGGCATCAACAAGCCCGCAAACGTGCGCGACAAGATAAAGCGCTGGCAGCAGGACGTCGACCCGGACGCCGCGAGCAAAGACGACGCCGGCCCTTCCGCCCCCGACACGACGACGACCAAGCCCGCTGCCTCGCCCAAGCCGCTGACAACGCCCAAGACAAAGCCCCACGACGACAAACCCAACTGGCGGCCCGTACACGAGCGCGGCAAGTCGGTCGGCGCCAGTCCAGAGCGCCCGGGCAGCGCGAAGAAGACGCCCGTCCCCCACAATGAACTCGACGAGGACCTGCTCACCGCAACCGCCCCGAAGAAGCGCGTCATTAGCGACTCGCACTGGCGCGCCAAACAGTCGCCGCCAAAAGACGCCGCCGGCCGCCCCCTGCCAAAGACAATCCCCAATGCCTGGGTGCGCCCCTCTCGCATCATCCCCAAGAAGCCCCCGAGCCCCGAGCTCAAGCCTCTGGCTCCCGTCACGCCCCAGTCAAACCCCCTCCTGCCCTTTGCCGAGTACATAGCCAAGAGCACAGGACAGGTCAAAGTCCCGCCCAAGGCCCGCCGACCATCGAAACCGTCGAGCGCAGAGAACGACCCCCGCCCGACGAGCAGCGGGGCAGGAAGCGGCAAGGGCGCAAAGAGTGCAAAGAGCGATGAGGCGCCGTCAGGTTCTACTTCGCCGCAGCCCGAGAAGGAAAAGTCGGAGCTTGTGAGAGTCAGGCGAAGCAGACGGCGCGCGCGGACATCGCCACGGGCGTCCCTGTCGGCAGAGGATCTCATGCCCTTCACACCATGGACACGAGGAACAGGACGACGATCCGGCTCAGTACAGAGCGACGACCCCCGCAATGTGGTCACAGTCGAGTACGCAGAGAGCTCAGCCCCGTCGCTCAGCGAGAGCCGCATCACTTCGCCGCGCGACGACGAGCTGCGAGAGAGACGGCGCCGGCGCCGTCCGAGAAGCAATGGCGCTCGCACAGAAGATGAGAGCACCAAGCCGGCGCCAAAGCCCTCACGAAAGAAGAGTCGCAGGTCATACCCAAGGACCCAGGAGGAAGCTGCTACACCATTGATCATCCCAGCAGCCCCAGAGACGACCACTCCCACAAAGCCACCGGGAAGCCGCTTAGAAGCCTGGCTCAGCAGCACCCCGGACCCCTTGGCAGAGTCCAAGCCCCGGCGCAGACGCAAGTCCAAGGATTCCGTGTCAAGTCCCGAATCCGCCTCCAAAGCCAGCAGATCCGAAGTCACACTATCTAGCGACGTAACATCCGAGATCCCCGTCAAGAAGACGCGCTCGCGCCGCAGACGCAAGTCCAAGGAGTCTGTATCGTCGCTTGATCTGCCCGCTACGGTCCAGGGATCAGAGGTTACTACCTCCACCCAGACAACGCAAGATGAGCCCGCCAAGAAGTCACCACGGAGGCGCCAGTCAAAGGAATCAGTCTCGTCTCTCGACCTGCCCTACAAGGGTGAGCAATCAGAAGTCAGTGCGTCCACTGAAACGACGCGGGACGAACCCGTCAAGGAGCTCCGCCGTCGCAGTAGCGGTAGTGGTGGAGGCAGCAGAAGGCGAAGAAGACGTTCGAGCCGCGAGATGACCATCAACACCGAAAATCTCGATGAGACTCCGTCTACTGTCGTTTCAGATACTACGACTGAGACGACAACCCAGGACCTGGAAAGCGAAGTGTCCGTCACACCAACGCCCTCACTCAAGCGCCGCGGCGCAAAGCGCGGCCAATATTCTCCTACCAAGGGTCGGTCCATGTCCTCTCCTCTTCGCGAATCTACATCCATCGACGATATACCCAAGGATGACGTTACTGACTTGGACGCTGCTTCCTCTGCGCCTTCTTCGTCCGTTGATATGCCTGTGCCTGACGCTATGCCTATGCCTTTGCGACCACGACATATCCTAGGGCCGCGTATGTTCCCTTCGACCGGCAAGCGCCTTTCAACTATTGCTTCGTCACGGTCAGCGCACTCATCGCAGGCGCCAGCTTCTGATACCATCACAACCATCTCCGAGGAAGCAAGCACCGCCCCCGGAGCACCTGCATCAGAAGTAGGCTCATACTTGAACCCGGAAACCTCGACTATCATCAGTCGCCAGAGTACCCGCCGCAGGAAGCTTGCCAGCCATGCGGATCTCATGTCCGTGCTTTCCATGCCCAGGGCAAACTCAAAGTCTAAGAGCATCGTCTCTGCCCGGAGCATCCGTACCAATAGAAGTCGCCTGGCCACTGCCACCATTGACGATATCATGAAAGAGCTCTCTACTGACGAAGAGAAATACATGCGGGAGCTCCGCACCCTGGTCGATGGTGTTATTCCCGTCCTTCTCAGCTGCGTCCTTTCCAAGTCCGAGTCTGCTATTGCAGTTGGCCTGTTCTCTCGCTCCTCCAAAACAGATCCAAGTGAAGTAACCAAGCCAATCGTTGACATGGGAGTCTGTCTAGAGCGGCTCAAGAGCTTGCACAAGCGTGTTCCCAAGGAAGACTCCGATGCGCTTGTCTCCTGGGCTCAGAGCGCGCAGCGAGTCTACTCCGACTACATTGCCGCATGGCGCCTCGGCTTCCAAGACGTTGTAATCAGTCTTGCACCAGCAGACGACGATCCTTTCAAGCCAGCCAAGATCGTTACTGGACCGGAAGACGGCGCGCCATGGGACGAAGGCATGCCGCGAAACGCTGAAGGATACGTAGTCAACAGCGACGGCGAGCGTGTCGACGTCGCCTACATGCTCAAGCGCCCGCTGGTGCGACTAAAGTATCTATCGAAGAGTTTGAAGGTATGTTGAGGTGACCCATTCATGTTAATGCAATGCTAACGTCAATCAAGGGCATCAACCACTTGAAACCCTCCGAACGAGTGGAGCAAATCTCCAAGATCTTCCAGGATCTCGTTGCGGCAGCACGCAAGCGGTCGAACGACGAACAAGCCCGCCTCGAAGACGAGGCTGCGGCTAGCGTTGATCCCACTCGCGCCCGTGATCCCCGAAGTCTCGCCCCCCTTGCGGGCGTCCGGGTTGATCCCACGCGCTGCGTGCGAGCCAGAGATCATTTCGATCTACACCTATTCCATTCAAGTGGTCAGGAAATGAGTTGTCGCGTTGAGCTCCTGCTCCGCGACAACGCACCAGGCACGGGAGCCGGAGGTGACCTGCTGTTCTGCGAGGTGGACCCTACAGGACGGTGGTTACTCCTCCCACCTGTTCAGCTCAGCAACGCCTCTGCACGAAATGGCGATTTGCAAGGCGAAATCATCGTCATGATCCGCGGGACACAGAACGACGGATCAGAATGGAGTGAAGTTATGTCCTTGATATCCGATGATGAACAGGCTGGTTTCGAATGGGTGCAAATGCTCGGTCTCAATCCCATCCCGCCCCCAATCGAACAAGTCAGGAAAAACCAGGCCACATCCAACAATGCGCAAAGACCGGCCAGCAGCCAAGGATCATCTTCCCTGCTTTCAGCTGCAACTCCATCTACACCTCCACAGAAAAGCAGGACACCAAGTCCACATGAGATTGACATCCCTATTGGCGAGCAACATACTGAAGTATCAAAAGTATGGCACTACGACACCCCCGATAGGCGCAGCCAGTCCCATACCATCTCGCCCATCACTCCACCAAGTGGTGACGGCTCCCACATCAACGCACACGACTCAGAGCCCCACACGCCCGTCGATGCCACGCACACGGCTTACCAACTCCTCAACGATCCTGACAGAACGCCCCGTGGTCTTGACGAGGCAGTGCGAGCGGAAGGCACTGGATCACCTTCGAGCTTGAAGCGAACAAGGGCTAAGAGGTTGTCTAAGAACCCCACCCTTTCCCCTCACTCAGCACGACCGTCCCGCCAAATCACGCTAGAAGATCCGGCAGAGCCGGAGCCGACTAAATCGCCGGTGCAAGAGACCAAACCACGCCGGAAGTCTACCAAGAAACGCCCTCAAAAGAGCTACAGTGTCTGGATGCCATCCTCTCAAGTAGATGACTCTGACGAATCCGACGAATCATACAGTTCCGAAGAAGACAAGAACACTGTCAGAGACTCGGAGATCTCACCACCTGGCTCGCCTCCTTCACCACAGCGTCCGCAAGCACATAGGCGAGTGTCCTCCGTTCCCTCGCTGGAATTACCGAGCATCCCGAGACAAAGGAAGTCAAGCCGTCCATCGACGCCAATACAGGATGAAGAGGATGAAAACGACAAGGCACGACAGACTTCAGCCTCTGCACCACCTAAGATGCATGGAAAGAGCCACGATATAATCGTCGAAGATGTAGTGGAACCCAAAGCACAGGTCGAGGACGCACCGCCAACACCACCACACCGATCCCCGAGTCCCGCAACCCCTGTAACCCTCAAGGGAACTAAGACGCCAATTTTCACCCCGACACTACCTGGTTTCAAGAACAAGAGGCGATCATCGTCGCCCTTGAAGCATGAGTATGAGCCTTCTACCTGCACAGAGGAGTCAAGCGAGAGCGAAGAAGAATCTCCCTCTGAAGGCGAGATAGACGAGGAAGACGAAGAAAGCCTCACTTCCGAGTCGTCCGAAGATGAGCTGGATGACGATGTCCCCATGCCACTTATGCCAATCGGATACCTCGGGCCGCGCGGGTACCCTGGGCGTACATACACCACCGGCAGAGAAGCCAGCCGTCCTGCCCCCGTTGAGAAGGTCGAGAACACTAAGAAAATTGAGAAAACTGAGAAGGTTGAAGAGGAGACCAAAAAGTTCCCCAAAGTCTCACCTCCCGCATCGATCTACACTCTCCCCAATGGCACCATCACCCCATCACAATCCGCGTCGAACACACCATACAGGACTGTTCCGCAGGGTTCCGGCAAGGCTTCAAAGACCATTGCATCCATCTTTGCTTGGTCTGACGCTGGCCGATGGGACAGTCTGCACCCAGACGAATGTAGCATCGTCGTTACGCCAGGCAAGATCGAGATCTTCGAGATCTCAATCAACCACTCTAAGCCTTTCCTGGCCGACGGCGACGAGATCATCACCCCAGAAGGAGGTGCTCCCCTAATTGCGGTTGAGCTTACCCCTCTGGTGCCGTTGCGCAAATCGACGGCCATTGATATCTCCATTCGCTCCCCACCTACCGCGGAGTCACGCATTAAAGCTGGCAACAACATCATGTTGAGAAGTCGTAACGCAGCGGAATGCTCGCAACTATATGCCATGATCAACCAGTCCCGCATCAACAACCCGACCTACCTAGCCCTTCAGAACGCCCGCGGCCCTTACGGACAATCGAGCTGGGCCGAGGCAATGGACCGTCAGAACGCAGCTAGGACAAGCACAGAGTCTTCCGGTTGGCTGGGTGGCACACTAGGTAGGAGAAGCAGCTACCGCAAGTCAAGCACACGCGCTGCTTCCATCTCCGCAGCCACTGAATCGTCCGTTGGCACTATGAACTCTGCCCTCCGCTCGGCATTGGGTCGCTTTTCGTTCGGCAAGAGCGGCATCTTCAGCATCCGCAACTCGACCCTCGGATCTCGTAGTACAGGTTCCTCGTTCGATAACGGCTCCAACTCTCGACCTGGCTCGGGCGCAACTACGCCTACCGGCGATGGATCGCGAGCGCTCGGTGCACCAGCTGGCATTACAAACACCAAGTGCAGGCTTTACGAGCGAGAATCACTCAAGAAATGGCGCGACATGGGCAGCGCACGGCTAACAATTATGCTGCCGTCACCCAATCCAAGCGAGCCATCGTCGCCTAACCCACGACAGCGCGCGCCCGGCACAAGAGACCACACACAGGAGCGACGCATTCTGCTCACTGGCAAGAAACATGGCGAGACATTGCTTGACGTCACTTTGTCCGAGACGTGCTTTGAACGTGTTGCACGCAGCGGTATCGCCGTCAGCGTATGGGAAGACCACATGAACGAAGACGGTGAGGTGGGTGGAGTAAGCAAGACTGGCGGTGTCTTGGGTGCAAGAGCAAGGGTCTTCATGGTGCAAATGAAGAGTGAGAGGGAGTGCGCATACTGCTTCAGTCTTCTGGGTAAGCTGAGGTACTAAGCCACAAACACGAAGAGAGAGATGTGGGAGAAAGCGCCCAATGGAGCGCACCAACACAAAACACGCACCCGCTACCTCGTCACTACTATGGATTCTGTGCTTTTGTACTGCGAGCAAGCGTGGCGTTCTTTTTTTTCACCATTTACAACGGGGGTGTTTCAAGAGGACCTTTTTCTGCGATACCATATTTCCCGATACAAATTTCGCTTTTGTAATACTGCTCCCATGTTCGTTACTTTCCTTGTCCATACTGGTCTTCTCATGCATCTGGATGGAGTGTTTTGTTGTCTTTTTGGGGAATATACACGTGTCTTTTGCGTTTGATACCAGGTGTGTATGTTATTGCAAATACCTTTTTGGGGTTTCCCTGAGGTGCAGGACGTATATAGAATTAGTGCCCCGTTGGGCGGAATGAGGTGGGTGGATTAATGGAGAGATGTGTTATTGAGACTTTTTTGTTGCTTTGGGTTGTGAAGTGGATTGATTGGGTTGATGAATACGTTCCCAACTACAACGGCTATACTATCATGATGTACAGCTCCACGACACCTACATGAACTTTTGGTACTTTGGCTGTGCATCCCTCCACGTATCCTCATTCAGATGACCGCCCTTGATTGCTTCCGAAAGCACTGGACATGGGACACCGACATGACACTTGGGTGGGCTGTAATCTCTACATCTTAGTCCGCCGAGTGGAGAGTCAGAGACCTAGTTCAACATCCATCACCTCACTCGCTCCATCTACTCAAGATCTCTATCTTTGCACCCTTCCGGTGCAATCACAGGATTACATCTTGCCGCCAATCCTCCAGGAAGCCTAGCCACATAATCCCAACCCCACCGACTACTCATGCCCCACGCCGGGAAATCAGTACTAACAATCTGCGCACCGCTCTCAAACGCACTATCCCGCATCTCCGTGGTGCGATTCAGGACCGTGTCGATAGGTATGTCAGAACGAGTTCGGATCAGGTATCCTTTCTTGACCAGGCGCTGGATCTCAGCCGTGTTGTTTCCGCGCGGCTCGTTGTACTTGATGAAAGCAGCATCTGGCGCGCCTTCGAGCGCGTTGGTGAAGACGGTTCGGTTCTGGAGGGATGGTGCGCCGGTGAGGTAGAGCTCGCGGGGCGAATTGGGGTCAGTGGGTTTGGGGTCGTTGTCGAAGAAGAACAGTAGCCGGCCGCGTACGTCTTTTAGCTTTGGCCATCCGTGCTGCAGGATGGATTGTTCGAGGGTGAGACCGTTCTTGCGCACGTCGTCGGGGCGGATGAGCTGTGAGCGGGGGAACACGGAGAGGATCTCTGCGTCGACGTTTAAGAGGCGGGGAAGTGTCCAGTTTGTTGCTTCGCCGGGGCATACGCCGCCTAGTTGACACGCTGGCGCGTCGGTCTTTAGCTCCAGGTCGATGGTGATAGGTACGTGTTTTGGATTTGCATCGGACCAGCTCTTTAGTTGCTGGAGGCAGTCGATAAAGGTGTGACAGACAGAGTCTGGGTCGAAATCCGTGACGTGGAAAACCTTGATACCCGGTTTCTTCAGAACATCTCCGTTGTAGGGTGTGCTCGCGTTGGTCAAGTTCGAAAGCGTCCATATTACGGGGGGATAGTATAGGCCGCCCTTCTCATCCGAGTGCAGGTCGAGTTCGAAAGAGCGCACGGATTGGTGCTCCAGTTGGTTGTCGAGATTGGCGTGCGAGTAGTAGTAGTCCTCTGGAGACGGAACATACTTCTCGAACACAGATCGCTCAGCAAGGGAGACCTCGCGATGGTAGGAGTTGTGCGTTCCGATGACCTGGATGTGGTTGAAGCGGATATCGGAATTTGAAGCTGATGCGGTTTCTAGATGCAATTAGTTTCGAGAAGCTTTTGGTGACTGGTGAACACACGAGCAAAGAGCATGACGCTCGCGGAAGCCTGTCATTGTCAACACTTGCTAGAATCATATATTCGTCCTGGATGCATACCAAAGGGCCCAACATATTGCTCGTTCCTCTGTAAGTCAAGTCCGTGTACAAGATGGAGACACTCAAGACACACAAAAAGCCCGCGAGCAGCAAGGCTCGGCCTTTATACGCCATCTTACCCATGCCGTTCAACCCGCAATACCTCGCACTAGAGCTCAGATGTTGAAGTCGTTTCCGCCATGCATCCGGTTCGTGCTAGCCCGACGCGTGCGCTCACGGTAACTCGCGATTGGTCGAATGTGCCACGTGGGAGCAGTTGTACATGCATTGGAACTTCTCAACATAGAAGGTGCAGATTCGTCGGTTGGTAGTCTCGGACGCGCATCACTTCATCATTGTGCACGGTGTCGATGGGAGCATAACCTTAGATCGAGCAAGTGATAGCTTGATGGCAGAAGCGATGACAGCAGCGGAGCTGACAGGAGAAAAGCGGGGTACCACCCCGTTCGGAAATGAGCTACTATATGTCTGAGATCATCAACAACATCAAGCAAGAGCATCACAGAATGATCGAAATAGAGGGGAAACAAGCTCTGGAGATTTGTGCCACGAATTCGCAATCTATAGTCGGTCACATCAGGATATACTCGCCGTCACTACCAGCCATGCTTTTGTCCATACTTGGTAATGAACCCACCCACATCAGCGTCTCTTTCACCCTGCACGATTTCCAGCAGGCCCTTTGCGCTTGTCTCTGAGCTCTCGATGCCGTTTTCAATTCTCTGTTCTCTGTCGCCGCCCAGATCCGTTACTACGAAGCCAGGACAGTAGGTCCAGACTTTGAACCCGTCCGGCTTGAGCTGGTAGTACTGGTATGCTGTCAACATATTCAGTGCAGCTTTGCTCATGCGGTATCCAGGATAGTTAACACCAGAGTAGGGTCCGCTGTGGTCTGAGATTGAGCTGATGCTGCCGAGACTAGAGGTTACGTTGATGATGCGCGGGTTGGATGAGCGCTTCATCAGGGGAAGAAAAGCCTGGGTAACGAGTGTCGCGCCAAATACGTTGGTCTCAAAAATCGTGCGCATCAGCTCTCGGTTGGTCCATGTTTCTTCTCTCTCTGGACAGACACCAGCATTGTTAACAAGGACATCGAGACGTCCAAAGTCCTGCTCGACTTTCTTGGCTGCCGCTTCGATAGAGGTGTCGTCGTTGGCGTCGAGTTGTACTACAGAGAGGGTGCCCTGGATGCCCGCTTTGGCTTGCAATTCTTTCAAAACGGTTTCACCCTTCGAAAGGTTGCGTGCGCCGATGATAACATGGTAGTTTGGCGAGGCAGACGCAATGTAGATTGCCGTGTCCAGACCAATGCCATTAGTGGCGCCTACACGAGTGATCAGAATGACGAGCTTAGTGTATGATGCGTGAAGAGTTGGTTACCTGTAATGAGCGCGACCTCTTTCTCTGAGTGAGATGTCATGATTGACTGCAGTTGATAGAGTGTTGTGAGATGGGTATGAAGATGTTCAATATGAACTGAGGTAAATAAGATGTATTCTGATGATGTTCAAGTCGAGGTAGAACAGCAGCAATATATATCCCACCAGCAACGTGACACTAGAGGACCAAATTTCTTAGGCGTCCCGCAGGCAAAGTTGATGAAGAATCGAGTATAGCTGAGGATGCGATGATTAGCAAACGGAGAATTGCAAGAGGAGTAGCGCCGTACATCGCCAGGGAGTTTGCAGGTATGCTCGGGTTTAATTGACTAAATCCGATTCATTCATCCTAATGAAGTCATGCGAAACGCCCCGCCAAGACTTCATGTCTGAACTCCACTGGCCACCTCTTACACGCATTCTTACCAATCTTTGATAAAGCGTTCTGCAGTTAAACTCGGACGTTGAATGTATGTACGAGGACGGAGCGAGCATGCCATAACCTCGCTGCGTAAGTCCGAGATGCGCTTTCGATGTCACCCACGGAGCCCGAGCAAATGTGGCGGACTGGGTATCGTGATCGAGAGATGCGACTCGAACCGAAAGGCACAGTTGGGTAGTCCAAGAGACATGAGCGTTCCCTGGCGCTGGCACAAGTGCATGGTCGGATGCTCATGCATTGATCGGCTTTGGTGGTCTCAAGCGCTGGGCACTTTCCGCACGATAGCCTGCGTGTCAAAAACAGTGACGTTCAAGATTCCGTTATTACGGCAATCCGAACCATATTATGGTACATGTTGTTTCCAGATAGCGACACAGCTTGGACAGCGGTAGTGATGGCAGAAGCTGCGATGACGCGTAAATGAAGACGCGTGGGGTAGGAAAGCTTGACATTAGCGCGGCGCAACACGACGTCATGCCAGTCCAGCCCACCAAGCGTCTCTACGCGCCTCCCGAGAAGGAAGTCCATGTCCTCTTTGTAGTCGGTCAATTCTCGAAGCGCATAGCGCCGCCGATAAGATGCCATCCCTGGTCCGCAAGCTGCTCATCTTCGCTGCCGTCGATGGGCTCATCCTCCAGCCGTCCCCACCCCGCAACCACCCGCCGGCGACGCAACAGGCCATCAAGGTCGACTTCAAGGGCAATGTCGGGCCTCTGTTGAAGGACAGGCGCGAAGAGGATACTGCGCCCGTGTCTGTGGAGGCGCATGGCATCATTGGTATGTGCGCGCTCATCCGCGCATTGCGACGTGCCGTGCATGGCTGACCACGCCACCAGGACTGCTCAAAGTCGCTACTTCGTACTTTCTGATATCCATATCCGACCGCGAACAAGTAGCGCTCATACGCGGCAAGCCCATCTACAAGATCACCGATGTCGCCCTCATTCCGCTCTCCTCACAGGCCGACGCCGACAAGGCCATTGCAGCCACGCGGGATCATCTGAAGCGTCGCAATCGCGCACCAGGGCTGGATGATGATGATATCGACAGCGAGAGCGAAGATGGCGCGCCTAGTCTAACGGACTCCATCGTAGAAGATTCCTCGTCTGCACTCGGCGAGGTGAAGGACACTGTCACCGGGCAAAAAGGTAGTGCGGCCCAGAAAACAAGTGTGGCTGAAGATGTCATGCATCGGAAGGGTGTATATGGCAGATTCGCGGATAAGTGGTTCTCGCGCAAGGGCTGGAGCGCTGACAACAGGCGTATGCAAGGGCTGAGCTCCGAGGAGAACCTGGCCGCGAAGAGTGTGCCGCAGAACGTTGACTCTGGAGTGCCCAAAGAGGAGGAGCAACCCAAGACCGAGTCGAAGCCAGACGCGATACCAACATCTGACAAGGACATTTCAGAGCCTGTCAGTCCAGAGGCGATACCCAAGGCTCTGAGCGGTGACAAGGACGCCGCGACCGTAGCTCTCTTGCCCAAGATCCTGCAGACCACCAAGATGTACTTTTCATCCGGCAACTTCTTCTTCTCCTACGACTATGACATCTCGCACGGCATAGGCCAGCAGCAACCGAGTTCCAGTGTGGCACTATTCAAGCAATTCGATCCCCTGTTCTTCTGGAACCAGCACATCATCTCGCCCTTCATCGATGCTGGTCAACATCCTTTCGTGCTCCCTGTAATGCAAGGCTTTGTCGGCCAGAGGTCCTTCACTATCAAGGCCGCGGATGGCCAATCGAGCAGCCTCGTAGTCGATCCGAGTGCTACCCCCAACGACATTCAGCTGCAGTCGTGGCATGAGAAGCAACAAGAGGAGTCGCAATCAACAACAGAAGCCAGTAGCGAAGCGCCCGCTCCGGACGCTTCACTCGCAGAAGGTAAAGACTTTTTGTTGACACTCATCTCGCGACGGTCTACCAAGCGGGCTGGTCTTCGTTATCTACGACGAGGAACAGACGACGAGGGATGCACTGCGAACAGCGTGGAAACAGAACAAATATTATCGTCGCCAACCTTCAGCACGACACAAAACAAAATCTTTTCCTTTACCCAAGTTCGTGGATCAATACCTCTGTTCTTCTCTCAGTCACCTTATAGCCTCAAGCCTCAGGTCTCTACCTGGGGATCTTTTGAAACAAACGCTCGAGCTTTCAAGAAGCATTTCCTCGATCTGTCTTCGCGCTACGGTGATATCTACTGCGACTCGCTCATCGACAAACACGGTACAGAGGCCAAGATTGGCCAACTCTACGAACAGCACGCCAAGGCACTCAATGAGAATGGTGGGATTGATGGCAAGGGCAAGCAACTAGGCTTTGAATGGTTCGACTTCCACAACGTGTGCCGTGGTATGCGCTTTGAAAACGTCTCAAAACTGATGGACTCCATCGAACCCTTCATGACATCTTCTGGCTGGGTGGAAATTTCAGGCGACCAAGTGCAACGAAAGCAGACCGGTGTCTTACGCACGAACTGCATGGACTGCCTGGATCGCACCAACGTCGTCCAATCTGCATGTGCTAGAACCGCTCTTGAAGCCCAGCTATCGATGGGTAGCTACAACATCGACCTTCAGAACGACCCTAGCACCTCGTGGTTCAACACTCTCTGGGCTGACAACGGCGACGCAATCTCTCGGCAGTATGCTGGCACCGCTGCGCTGAAGGGAGATTTTACGCGCACCCGAAAACGACAGATAACCGGTGCGCTCACTGATTTTGGACTGACACTCACGAGATATTACAACAACATTGTAAACGACTATTTCGCTCAAGCCGTCATTGACTATCTCCTCGGTCGTGCTACCGATACCATATTTGCAGAATTCGAAGCGGATATGAAGAGCTCGGATTACTTCATTGACGTGCGCAAAGTACGGCAACAAGCCATCGAACGTTCCGCTGGTATCGTTATTGAGGATCGTGACGAGGATCTAGTACACGGATGGACCTTGAGCGCACCCACCGCTGTCAACCAAGTCAAGACTGCCACGTTTGAGGAAGCCGTTCTCCTACTGACGGAGAAGGCCTTGTACTTCTGCCGTCTCGATTGGGGCACAGAAAAGGTACGCGAGTTTGAACGCATCCCGCTTGAGAATGTGCAAGGTCTTATGCGCGGCGTGTATATTACGTCTACATTAGCGCAACGACACACGGATACAGACAAGAACGTTGGCCTCATTATACGGTACCGAGCCGACACCCAAGGCGAGCTGATACGACGAAATACAAGGGCCCTAGATTCAGGGGCCGCCAATGACGAGCAGCGCAAAGACGACGCTAAGAAGGACCAGAAGCAGGATTCCGCGGGCCGCTTCTTAGCGTTCAAGGCGTTACCGCCGAGGAGTAGTGTTCCGTCGTCTCCTGGGGACACTCCAGAGAGTGAGGCCGAGGTGGTCAAGTCCGTGTGCGATGAGATCGTGAGAATTGCCAATCAGATGAAGAAAGGAGGAAGGGACGAAGATAGGACACTGGAGGTAGAAGAAAAGGACATTATCGGCCTAGCGGACGCGAAAAAGACTACAGGCTACCTCGAGCAGTTTGAGTATTCGTTGAAGAAGCTCGTTTGGGGTTAGGCTATGGAAATTTCAGGTCGTGTCATGTTGTTCTTCGCTGTATTCTATTTGGTGCACAGTACATACTCGTTTGGCAGGTACATCTGTGTCATGTAGTAATGTCAGGCCAATGTTCCTTCTTTGACGGTCTCATTTTCAATATTTTCAAACGTTACAGTGTCTACGTATACCGAATCTTCCACAAGACAATCTGCTAAATCGCAATGTATTGATCATGATAACAGTCCATGGATATCTCTACTTCCCGACATCCTTGAGCAGTGATATGGAGCGCAGAATAGCGTTGCATCCAGATTGGCGGGTCCGTGGTGGATTCGCAGCGCTTCGACAACCGAATACTCAGGTGGGCGTGGGACGATGCGGGTGGCTGATGGCTAGTTGGCAAGCATACGAAGGCTGCATCGGGAAATGTATCCGCCATGCTTGTATGGTGTTGCGCGTCAACATCGATGAATATGAATACCGAAGGCTTCAGAGCGCTGCTCGTGGGCATTTGAGAAAGTCGCGTTGTGTTGCCACCAACGAGCTGGGAAAGTAGTGACCTGATTGACTGCTAATGCCCTGACATCGTCTCTTCACTCCCATCTCTCTTCAACAGACGCGACAACCCCACTCTCGAACGCAACCAAGCTTTGGTACCGTTGGGTCTTGTTTTCCGTATCGGCGCATAATTATTCGGTGCAACATGTCACGCTAGAACCTCGGCACATGCAACGCTGGACACACCACCATAAACTGCACCGGTCCAATCGCCTTACAGCGATGGTCACGCCCCACCTAGAGCCTCAACTGGTTTGGACGGGGGATACGGCGGCATGTACCTATGCTGATAGCATACAAATTTTTGTATCCGCTAAGGGTGTCGATGAACGCCTTTCCCCGGGCTAACATGCCACGCCCTCTCACAAGACTTATTGAAGCTTGACAGTTACAGGCTTGCTCGGCACTCGGCATCCAGCTTAAGCTTTTGACTCGACGGGACGCGCCAGCCTAGTCTGAGCTAGCGTCCGCATGTCGCATGTGGAAAAGCGGGTCGTTGCCAGCGGCTTGAAACATGATTGGCCATATCTTGTCTTAATCACGATGGGTGACGTCAACAGTGGAAACGTCACACCGTGCTCATTTGAGCGTGAATTGCACAGTGCAAGGCGGCCCACCAAATGAGAAAATTTCTTGTCCATGGGGTGCCCTTGGGGACAGAATTGTGGGCGTCTGGAGTCTGGAGGAAAAATGGAGCGAGATGCTGTGCGGAGTGCGGAGTGTCACGCCTCAGGTTTGACAAAAACTGAGATGGTAGTCATCCATCATCAGCATTATATATGGTACGACCAGACCGCTGCAGCTGAATAATCAGGGAAATCACACTATCGTCTTTCCATAGCGCAACACCTGCCTCCCGTTGCCCTGTTGCCCACCCGTTGCCGTCGTCTCGGCATCTATTGTCCCCTAACCGCGCCTAACTCGACTCGTGAACACAAGCACCATGCCGCCCCATCGTGTCAGGCTTGTCATTTCTTCACTCCGCTGCAAGATTCCAAGTCGGCCCACCACCAATCAGCGTATTTCTCTTCGGAGACCATACCAAGGCAGGAAGCACACCAGCATGTTTTCCAACAGTCGAACGAGGATAGACGTTACCTGGGAAAGTGAAATGTCCGCTGCGGGTCTCCCACGTTGTTGTCCTGACCCGGGCAGTGCGCCTGGTATCTTCTCGAGAGGAGCACGACATATAAACCCTTTTCACGCCCCGACGTCGCGGCTGCTCTCCGTTAACAACGCCTGTTCCGCCTTCGCTTCGGGGTTATCCAATATATCCATTTGTAGGACTATTGGCAAGACAAGACTCCGACATGGTTTACCAGATCGGCAACATATACGGAATCACCGCCATTGCGGTCATTGGCGGTGGACTGTTTGGTTTCGACATCAGTTCCATGAGTGCCATGTATGCTGACTCTTACTACCACCATCACGACTGATGCTAATGTTGACAGTCTGCCAACTCAACAATACCGCTGCTACTTCAACCAGGGCCCCAAAGGCCCACCTTTCACAGGCCCTGAAGAGGACTGCTCTGGCCCTACTGCCGATGTGCAAGGAGGTATCACTGCTGCGTAAGCCGACTTCATCGATGTATTCTAATTTTTCAAACACTGACTTCCTGTAGCATGCCTGGTGGCTCCTTCATCGGTGCTCTCGTCTCTGGCTATCTCACAGACAAGCTCGGTCGTCGCAGGGCTATTCAAATCGGTTGTGCCATCTGGATCATTGGCTCAATCATCTCTTGCGCCGCTCAAAACATCGGGATGCTCATCGCCGGTCGTTTCATCAACGGTATCTCTGTCGGTATCTGCTCCGCCCAGGTTCCTGTCTACGTCTCCGAACTCGCTCCTCCTTCCCGCCGTGGTCGTGTTGTAGGATCACAGCAGTGGGCAATTACTTGGGGAATCTTAATCCTTTACTACATCTCCTACGGCTGTAGCTTCATGGATGGCGAAAAGGCCTTCCGTGTTCCATGGGGTATTCAGATGGTTCCCGGACTTATCCTTGCTATCGGTCTCATTTTTCTGCCGGAATCACCTCGTTGGCTTGCTCGACACGACCGCTGGGAAGAGACTCAAGCTGTTCTTACTCTAGTCCATGGTAAAGGAGACCCCAACAGTCCCTTTGTCAAGCTCGAGTTGGATGAGATCCGCCAAATGATCGAATTCGAGCGCCAAAACTCCGATGTCTCTTTTATGGAACTCTTCAAGCCTAAGATGTTGAACCGCCTACACATTGGCGTATTCACACAGGTTTGGTCTCAGCTTACTGGCATGAACGTGTGTATGTATTACATTACTTTCCTATTCGGAATGGCAGGCCTCACCGGTAATACAAACCTCGTTGCGAGTTCTGTCCAGTACGTCATCAACGTCCTGATGACCGTTCCTGCTCTCCTCTTCATGGACCGCTGGGGTCGCCGACCTATGTTTGTCATCGGTGCCCTCTTTATGATGACCTGGATGTTCGCCATTTCCGGTCTTATGGCTTCCTACGGAAAAGCGGCTCCTCCAGGTGGTGTTAATAATATTGCCGAGGAATCTTGGGAGATTGGCGGTGCACCTGCGAGGGCTGTCATTGCTTGCACATACCTTTTTGTTGCCTCCTACGCGCCTACATGGGGTCCGGCCTCATGGGTTTACCCCCCTGAGATTTTCCCTCTCCGTATTCGTGGAAAGGCCGTTGCAGTCGCAACCTCCTCAAACTGGTTAGTACTTTACCCTATCAGACGACTACAGGAGAGCAGTCGATCCTCCTTGTATGGTGATATTCCATCTAGGCAACTACGGGAGTGGTGTTCGGTTTCCCCCTTGTATGGCATGCATGCACCGTAACAAACACTAACCTCACTCCAGGATCTTCAACTTTGCCCTCTCCTACTTCGTCCCACCCGCCTTTGTCAACATCCAATGGCGCGTCTACCTCATCTTCGGCGTCTTCTGCTTCGCCATGGCTGTCCACACCTTCTTCCTTTTCCCCGAGACGGCTGGAAAGACGCTTGAAGATGTCGAGGAGATGTTCATGACTGGTGTTCCAGCCTGGAAGACCAAGGTTGAGTACAATAGCACACGCCGTGCAGAGCGTGGCGAGATTGACAACGAGAAGGTTGCTGGTCTTGAGCACAGCCCTGTCAGGGTTGAGAATGCTGAGGTCAAGGTTTAGGGTACCTTGAGTGTTTTTGAAGACTACTGGGGACGCTACATAGCTGTTGAGAGAACTAATAAAGTGGCTGCGCCATGAGTGTAGTCTCCATGATGCTAGTTCCTACAGCAACCTTGCTTTACAAGCCCGGCTATTAAGGCGGAGTCCTCAGCTCGTCTGTCCATCCGGACTACACATGAGCCAATTACGCTAAGTATCAATTGTGCCGCCATCACGCAAACTATCAGAAATGATTGCCGGGCTATCTCTGCGCCCATTTAGCATGAATTCAGCTGTCAGGCCGGGTTGCGGAAAAGCTAAAGTGCGTCATCATTCAGTATTGCTGAACATATACTGAAAGAAAGGTCTTTTTTCCAAGACCCTATTTTCATTCATGGTATCTATGTATATTGAAATCCATATTCTCCTTCCTACATAAACCTGACAGTCAGGGCACAGCCCACTTAACAAACAGCATGTGTCTTGCCAGTCTTGCCCTGCAGACTGTGGTCATCATCAAAGTGCTCAGTCGGCTTCTTCTTAAAGATGGGGCTGACAAGGGTTGAGCGACGACGCATGGCGAATGCATGTTCCCTGTGCTCCTGAATCTTCTTCGCGTCGAGCTTGTCCAGCGTTTGCAGCGCGAGCTTGAAGTCGGCGATTAGTGCATCGCAACGAGACTTGGTGAAGTCCTCGCGTACGACGACACGCAGCATCTTCATCTTCTCAGAGTGAGGCGCCATGGTGTAGGCAGGGACAACCCATCCGCGCTCGCGGAGTTGATGAGCGCTGCTCATGATTAGTTATTATTCCTGCAGAATGTCTCAAGCAAACTCACATGGCGAACTCATCATACTGCTTTCCAAGATCTTCGTCGATTCGGCAAGCAACAAGAGGAAGACCGGCGCCACCCTTCTGGCTCATGATAATAAAGCCCAGTGACTCCAGATTCGCCGCGAGATAGTCGGCAGTACGTGTCAGGTTCAGCATGATCTTCCTGTATCCACGCTTACCCAGCCGGATAAGCTGGTAGTACTGTCCGATAATCTGGGAAGCTCCGCGGGAGAAATTGAGAGTGAAGGATGCCTGGTCAGCACCAAGGTAGTTGATGTTGAAGACGAGTTCCTGGGGCAGGTACTTGGGGTCGCGCCATACAACCCAACCGACACCAGGGTATACGAGTCCGTACTTGTGTCCGGAAACGTTGATGGATGTAACTTTGGGAAGTCGGAAGTCCCAGAGTAGACCGGGGTTAACGAAAGGTGCGACGAAACCACCAGATGCAGCATCGACGTGGATATCGACATCGATGTTGCGTTCAACAAGGAGGTCGTTGATAGCTTTGATGTCTTCGTATTCACCGGTGTATGTCGTTCCCAGAATAGCGCCTGTTGGGATTAGTATGTTGTGATGAGATGTATGTTGGGGTAAGTACAAATTCCAATGGTATTCTCATCAATGAGGTCCACGCATTCCTTGGGGTCAATCACGTAGCGTTCAGTTGTGCAATACACATATCGCTCCTCGACGTCGAAGTATCGGCATGCTTTCTGCATACAGTCAGTAAGTTGTGGTTTCTGACGTGTACATTGCGCGAGCCGGAATGATACATACCTCCCAGCAAACTTGTACAGCCGAGTTCATGATCATGTTAGGCTTGTCGTAGGGCTTGCCCTCAGCCTTGCGCTTGTTTTGCCAAAGCTTCTTCTGGGCCAAGACTCCCAGCTACGAAGTGTCAGTTTGATTGTCTCAAATTCCAAACCGGTCTGTTTACTGACCATGATAGCCTCTGAAGATCCAATGGTAGATGTACCAATCGTGTTCGCTTCTGGGTCGCACGGCGCGTTGAAAAGCCTCGCAATCATCGAAACACATCCTTTTTGTTGTTTAGCGAGTATTCCCAAAGCTTGCGGCCTGTATCGAATACGCACGGTTCTGGATATCGGCGCTGACGGGGTACTCTTCGTAGTCGATGAAGTTCTTGGAGAAGGCGTCGCTGTAGGATACGGTTACTCGGGTGATTGCAGAGTGCAGCTCCAATGGACATACACCATGAGTTTCTCGGCTTCTTCTTCCTGTACATATATTAGCATTTGCGGTGCATGCGAGAGCCGGGTTGCTTTACCATGTACGTTGTTACGAACGACGCCAAGTTCAGTGTTGGCGTGCCGTCAAGCGTGAGGTCATCCTTGATCATGCGATAGGCGCTGATATGTAGTCAGTAATCTGATCGCCGTCATTGTATCGCCAACGTTGGATCGCTTTCTGAAAGTGGCACTCCAAGCAGCGTCATACGTACACATGAGGAGGCATCTCCCGATCCTGCTCAAAGTTAGCTTGCAATGCAGCTTTACATGCGTTGGTTACTCACAGGCATCTCGTGTCTCGGCAGGTCTTCGGCAGCATACTTGCTTCCGTACACGGTAGCAGTGTAGTCGTCTGCTTCATCCTCCGGAGTCAGGTTAATGGTGGTGGTAGCATCGATGGCTTCGAATTGAGCCTTCTCCTCCGAGATCTCCTTGTGAGTTGCGACTCGATTGATGTGCACCATATCGGCGGTTGCGTAGGGTAGTTTTCTGTGGGTACGAGGAGAAACTGTGGAAGAAAGGAGGAAGGAAGCGACAAACAGGAAGCCTGACAAGATTAACTCCGCCGCGGAAACAGCAGCTTATATGCCTCAACAGGAGCTGCTGTGCTTAGCATGCAGCGTAAACACGCCGCCCGCGTCCAGCTCACCCTGCTACCCCACCATAGCACCACCTGCATACGACACACGTCGGGCGGCCCTCCTGCAGCCCTCGCTCCACGACGCATATGCCGGTCCCGTGTCATCCAGACCGCCTGAGCCAAACGCTTCCCAGTCCGCTCTGCATGATGCGTTTGTTCCGGGCATAAGACAAGTAAACAGGAGCATGGTTGCGCGTCCAATGTGCTCATGCGAGAGACACATGTCATAGCGGGGTACCACGCGTTTCGCTAAGCATTTGAAGATTGAAGCTTGTCTGCCTAGCAACGAATGGTTTCCACACCGCCTCACGCTAAGGTCATGGACTAATACTTTCTTGGGAGCTAGCAGCGGGGTCTATACACGTGTAGTGGGCAGTGCCAGGTACGATCTCCCCGGGAGTGTTGGTATTCGCCCCGCAGTCACATTCCACAGCTGTGAGAGCCGGAACGGTGCGCAAATGACATCAAGAGCATAAGCTAAGCTACAGCGGTGTATACTTGGTTGACGAAAATCTCTCTTGCAGTAGGGCGCTCTTGTAGCACGCACAATGTCAGCCTTGGCTATGCCCATATATACACAACCTCGGTGCTGGCAACAACCAAGGTTTCTTGCTGGACGCTGATTGAACAGGTCTTACCCGCAGCTGAAAGACAAAACTGCGGGTAAGCCGCGGCACGAACCTAGGCGCGCCAAAGTAAGATCCCCAAAGTCCCCATATGTAACTGTCATCACTAGTGCTGAGTGGAGTGGGTATGCTGTGCCATGGCATTGTCGACCGCACCAAGTGTCATGTAACGCAAAACGGAAGTGTTCTCATAGGATTGCTTGCATAAACATATATATGTAGATTCCTTCAAGAGTAAATTGTATTACGCCTTTATGTATTGCTGCTTCGCCAATATGTTCAAGCACCATGGAAATGCAGATCACCGAGGCTTGCCAACGAATGGTAGCTGGGATTCAAGTGCTATCGCAAGATGATAGTAGATCAATTACAATCCCGCTGGTCGGGAAGATCGACATTTGCGTACCTTGCTCGAGTATAACCGAAATATTAGCTGCGCAAATGTTGTTGCTTATGTCGGTGGCGCTGACAAGAAGGCGACCCGACAGTCTGGATGGCTAAAGCGGATGCACCACGCTTGAGACTTGGCGACAGAGTTGCCGTACTACGAGGAAACACGGTGGGTGTATAATGCCATATGCATGAGGCTGACACTCCAAGTCGTCTCAGCCGTAATTCTCCCACCTGCCTCCAGAAGCGCTCATGTGAAACGGGTGGTGCCCCATAGATCAATTCGAAATATCCTCCCTTGTCTTATATTATATTCGCAATGCTGATGCGACTTGTTCCTGACGGTGCAGGGCTCGGGCTCGGTGTGGGTTTCGCCGGTGCAAGTGCATCGTTTGCTAATTGCACCCGCTTGACGGGATTATGCGGCGGAGGATAATAGGCTGGCGGCTGCGTAGATCGGTGGAGGTGCTCGTCCATCAACCGTCTGACCATCTGTTCAACCTGAGCCCAGTCGTCTGCTCCTGTGGCACCGTTCATCGGTGAACCAGATGGCGTTCGTGAGGGTAGTGCGTCTCGCATCGGTTCGTCTCCGCCTGGTGATCGTACGGCAATCGAGGTCGCCTCTTGCGTCGAGGGTGAAGAGGTCACATTGTCGCCCACCCAAACCCATGAATGCTGGAGGCTACTTTGAGCGTCTGCACTGACATATGCAATCATCTCTTCATCTTGTTCCAGTTGTTGACTGCTTGTCTGGCCGCTGCGTACGCGATCAAACATCTTCTCCAGGAAAAACGCAACGTTCTTTCCACATGCCAAGTTGATCTTTCGCACATTACCGATAGTTCTCGAAAGATGCAAGCACACCAACGCAGCTTTGTATTCGCCACGGAAGCAGAGCACGAGTATACATCGCCATAAATGCAGACACACCGTGTTACTTGCTATTGATGTCACCTTCTCCTCCCAACTTTTACCCGACTCCTGTTTGGGTGGATTATGTAACGCTCTCGACACGTACTTTGCAGTATCTTGAGAAACGGAGACGCAGCGCTTCAAAGCATTTGCCCGCTCGGCTGAGCCCGATAGCGGATTGAGGTTGCGCCGGTACATATGGAAGCGAGCAGATAATAAGCAGAAGATTGTGGGTAGTGCCGTTACGTCGAACAGCGCGCTTGAGTCCGGCTGGTAGGCTTCGGGAAGGACTAGCAGCTTTAACCGAAGCTCCTCATCGAAGCCTTGTAAAGTCTGGGGTTGGACAACGCTCGATCTTAAGACCTGGTGCAATGGTGCGTACAGGCGTGTTATGTGTATATTAGCCACAAAGCCAGTAAAGTGAGCTGGCTTTGCCATTGAACGGAACGAGTTGTTGGGTTGTATGTATCGGTCTTCTAGGGAAGACGGTAGGGAGATCTCGCAATCGCTCTCGTTGATGATCATAGGCTTGCTTGTTTCAAGAGAGATGATCCTTGACCAAGGTTAGCACAAAGCAGTGGAGAAACGCGGAAGAAGGACCTCATACCTATCACGAACATAGATGGTCCACCAGAGCCTACGCCGAATTTCGCCCTCGAAGCCGGGCCAGCAACCAACCTCAGGGCTGATTTCTAGGTCTTGAGCCATTCGTGCAGCAGAAGCGAGCCACATGGAGCCCGCGGAACGCATGCTGCTCTCAGTGGCGTATATACTCAGCAGGAGCGCTGCTTGGGCCAAAGTCATTGATGGTTCCTGAGGCCAGGGTTGGAGAATGGCAGTTGCGCTCTCATACATTGCGTGTCCTTTGGAGGCCGTGGTAAGAGAGCTCATATGCTCAGCCCTAGTCTGCAGAGAGCCACAAGCCAGTACTGCGAAGAAAAGCCCAATCCATTCACGCGAGCAGCCTTCGATTGTTTTTGACGCATAAACTTCGTCCACCTCACGCTGAAATGTAGGCCAATGAAATACGGGATACCACTCGTGTGTTGTCTCGAGGTAAGAATGGGCGAGGTACGCAAAGTCTGCGCGTGTTGGTAATTCACATGGGCATCGACTCGGAACTACAGCGCTGCTGGGTGTATTGTGCGGCGTGGGAAAAACACCTTTGGAATGTGTGCGGATGTTGCTGCGAACGTGGTCGAAGTTGGTCAAAGCTGGAAAGACTGCCTGGCGTGGTCCCGGTAATGTGCCAGCGTGTGCTTCGGAAAGTCTGCGCTTCGTATCCGCTCGTTCGGTATCCCAGGGATCTTTATCCGAGACCTTGGTTCGTAGCTGAGAGTTCATGTGTGTCAACTCTGCAATTTGACTCTGGAGGTCCTGAACCTGTCTATGCAAGTCAGCGACCTTGCACTGACTGTGACCGTCCACGAGTACGTACTTGATCGATGACATGCGCCGATTGGTCTCTTTCGTGAACTGACACCTATGGTTACGGCTCGAGCATTCCGAACAAGCCGACGTCTCCGTCGCATCGCACTGTCGTGATTGTCAGCTACATGCCACCTTATTGCTCAATCTTCTGCTCTGACCCTGCTCAGGGGAGTTTTTCGTCTCGGCCAGCGTCGGACGCAGTTCAGCGCACGCTCGCTGGAAGCAACTCGGGTGAAGGATGCTCGTCCAGGTTGCCAATACCTGGGCACCCCTTCTGCGGTCTCATTCGGTCGTTTCCACTTGCGTCACTGATGAGTCGCCACACAGAACTTGCTTCCCACGAACATATGAACTCTCCCCATTGTATTCACTTACCTTCACTTTGCGTTCTCGACAAGCATCGCATGAAGGGTCTTTTCGCCGTTGTCTGTAAGCACGTTTTTGAGCATTCAGATTCGCGGACGATATCTGAGTAGGGGATATCATTAGGCCAACGCCATCGTGATTCTGATCTGGGAGGCTCCCAGATGCGGTGCTGGGTGAAGTTGAGTGGCCGTACGCGTGTGGGGAATATCCCGGAGACCGGGAACCAAGCTGTGGGACTGCCGGCGCAGTCAGAGTAGTCGCGCGAGCAGCCGGATGTGCCATTGTGAAAGGGCTTGGTGGAGGTATCATGGTCCGTGGTGACTGCCCGCTCGAGCCTGGTGGAGTCCTGCGCATGTTGACAGGTAGTCACAGCGCTTGTAGAAGGTCGAGTATGAAAAGTTGAACTTGCCCTATGAAAAGGAACTCCGGGTGAGATATCGTGGTTGTGGGGAAAGAGTAAGTGGTTTCGGCAGTAGCCGAGCACAAACCTACTATGAACGGACCAACGGTATGAACAGCTCGTGGTACCAGGTAGACGTGGTCAGCCAATGGAAACCAGTCATCAACGCATCATGCGGGTTGCGGAAGGCGAGAACTTGGGAATGAACAAGATGACTAACAGGACCACTCCCAGAGTGGAGAAGTCATGCAAGCGAGCGATAAGTTGGGTGAGTTGGGTTATTCGGGCATAAAGGCCGGAAGCGCGATAGTCGGGTGTTCCGTGTCGCTTCAGAGAGTGTTGTCAGCCAGCCGCTCGACTGAGTGGCCGAGATGCCACGACTTTGGGTTAGGACCAGTAACTAGGCCCACTGGATTGGATTGCGAAGTCGTGTGTGAAGATTGAGGATCCACGGTTGCGAGGAAATGAGGGACACTTCGGCAGACGGCAAGGGTCTACGGAACGATATTAAATCTCGGCAAAGATCCGAAGCAGGAACGCTGGGTAATTCAGGGCTGTCGCATGGGCGAGTCTGCTAGTCGTAATGCTGCACTGATCAGCTCCATGCACAACTGCAGTGGAATTGCGACTAGCACACCTTCTGGTAAAGCGGGATAAGGAAGGACCTTGTCCAGTCGCCACGTTTCGATATCGGATGAGTGCTTTGAGCGACGCTGGGATTGGCGATAGTGCTTCGTCCAAAGCACGTGTCAACTTGGCGGTGCGCTGAAATGAAAAGGAACTTCGGGGACCCTGTAAAGGTCTCCTTACCCTGGGCCAGTAGGGCAGTTTAGCAAAGCTAGTCCAAGAGCAACGGCGAGAAAGCTTCTCGTGCATTCGACATAGCAGTGTACGGAAGTGAGCAAAGTTTATTGCGGGTCGACAGTGCCACAGACGCCCAGGTATGTTTTGTTTGGTTTCCGTCAACCAGTAGGCGGATGGAAGTCGTGCACCACTGTCTTTTTGTGTCTCGTGAGTCCTGCCCAATGGTTCCGTACACGGGTGTATAGCTGAAGATGCTGCTTGGACTGGAACGCGATGAAGCGATTGTTCTAGCTCGAATCCTACACGGGCTGGTAGCTCCGTTAGTAGACTCGGACGTAGATCCGGATGGTTAGTCTTACATGACAGCTTGTCCGGCTCTGATGAAGCCTTGAGTTCCAGAAGATGATCGGTTCGTGCCTAAATGCCAGACGGTCCACATGGCTCCACCCAAAACGTCCAAGGCATACCTTTTCGGCGAGATTTATACAGGGGTACTCCTGCATGGGGCATGGAAGAAAGGCCCTTCGCTAACGCCTGTAGCGATGGCAGATGCACACGGGTTTCCGAGTCTGCAGCACGAGGATTACTCGGTTGAGATGCTCTGGACTACCAAAAGACGATGGCAAACGAGGCGCAAGCCCGTGTTTTTGTCGCTCATGGAGCGAGCAGGAACACCGTCATGATGGTTCACTAGCGAAGACTTCCGACACGCCTAGTGGGGTCCACGGATACTGTAGCCAGATGTGCTAAGCCACAGCACGCTGAGCGGTGGATTCGCCGCACACGGCAAGCCACAGCCACAGCAAGTGCCGCGAGAAGTCTGATTTGCTCGTGCATGTGACCCACGTAATGTCCGCACTGATGTCACAAAGAACAAGATTGTTTTGTGCCGGGGGTTGTGAAGCCGTCTCACCTCGTTGGGTAGGTGCAGCAAGCGTTGAGGCAACACACTTCCTTGTTTTGGATACTCTTCCGAGAGCCGTTCTGCCCATGTCGCCGGAAAGCACCCTTGACCTTGCGGCGCCCGTCGACAGGTGTGGCACGGCTGCTTGCAAAACGTGGTTCCCCACGTTGCAGCGCGTGCCCGCGCCCGTCGCGGAAGCCCCACAGGCAAGGCCAGCATATCGTTAGACTGTCCTTCAGGTTATTCTATGCTTGGCGAAGACGGCCTTTCGGCCAGTCAAACGCGGTGTGAGAAGCTTTGCGAACCCGAGAAACGACCAGAAACCAGGTCAAGGCGGGTGGAAATTTCCCCTCAACTGCCGAACCGCTCGTCTAGACCGCGGCGTTGATGACCCTCGCCACCTGAAACTGACAGCTGTCGGACTGCAAGCCGGATCGGTGCCTTGCGAGGCTTTCGGCGGGCGTCTGGAAGAGGTTGCCATGTTTCTGATGCACGGCAGGCAACGTCGTGGCATCCGCACGAGCGAGCACCAATCTCAGTCGTCTGTGGGCATCTGTTGAGCATGGCGATCTGGCCGTGCACGCCGACACGGAGACCCGCAAAATGCTTCGACTGCATACACGATTTGGGCATGCCACTCGGAGTTTTGATCTTTTTATATCCTGTGCGTCGTTGCACAGGTCGCGTGGAGCGGGCAACACGGTCTACGTGACATGGGACATGTGCCGTCCAGTATCGATTCCATGCTGTCCTCTCCTGCCTGCATAGTCGTGTGTTTGCGCCCTCGACGAAGACTCTGCAAGACAGAGGTGAAGGATCTACGAGTCTGATCTCTCGTTGATCATCTATGATTGCGCGGCCCCCTGACGGGTCGGTAGCTTCCGTCACAGGAAGGCAGCCGATGGGACTTCGCGAAGGGCGGCTGGGATGACAGGATGAGTAGCGTGGTGCGAGGCCGGTCATCTGCGAGAATGGGCCGAATGCGTCTTGGCGGACCCGAAGTTGAGTTCTGCAACCCGGATTCGACATGCGATCGGCTCTCCGATAAGGCGCCGTTGGAGGTAGGCTAAAATTTCGCCGACGATCTTTCGCCTGGCGGCTTCCGACGGCGACGATCAGCACATGTCAGTCCCAGGTCAGGACGTATGCAGAAAATCTTTCCAGCGCTTGGAGAAGGAAAAGGCCGTGTCGCGGGCGGGCAGATGGAGATTGGCGCGATTTGGAGGCGCCTTGGGGTACAAGTGGCGACGTGACAACGCGTCCGTTTCGCGGCAAAAACTCCTGGTCGGCGAAGAGAGCGAGAACAGCATGCATCGACAGCATGGTCGTCTGAAGGATCCATCACGGTGCTCCTGCAATATCCGTAGTCCTCTTGGTCGTGGTCGTAGTGGATGGTGTTTGCACAACGTCAAGTTCCTCGCACCTTCCATCCCGTCCTCGGACCATGATGCCGCTGTTTACGTCCATCAGTAGAGCAGGCACGTCTGTCTATAGGTAGACTCGACTCTGTACCTCTTCTCCTCTACGTCCTCGCAGTGGTGCATCTCATCAACTGGCTAACACTCACCTCGCTTGATCCCAAGGCGCAATGTCGTGGCTTCGTCAGGCGAGACATGTCTCACCCGCCATCCCAATTATTTGCCCTTGTGCGAGGCTCATAGATTGCCGCATACCAAGAGGCGGCAACCTTAACTAAACCTCCAAGCAACGGTCAAGACAGGTTCCCTGCCGGAACATAAATACCACAAGACAGCGCATGGCCCTCTGCTTGGCTACAAATCATGGCGCAACGTATCCTCAACGCTATCTTGAGCATTCTCTAGCAATTTCCCCGAGGACACTTCTCCCTACAACATGCACTCAACCAGCTACCCCTCATACGGGGCTTGGCGCAACGTCCATCCTCGGTACATCCCCTGACCATCGATGCAACTTCATGTAACGATGTCAGCACCCAGGTCGCAACAAGAACAATAGTAATACTCGATTAATCAACTCTCGTCTCCACAAACATGTCCATAGAAGCAGTCCTAGTGCCTGCACCGCTTTATAACCACCAAGTCCTCAAACCCCCATCAACAGAACCATGACGTCTGCGCAACAAGATGTCCAACTGCACGACTTTTCCAACATATTCAGCTTAAAGGATAAAGTCGCAGTCGTGACCGGTGGCTCACGAGGCCTTGGTCTGCACGCAGCATCAGGGTATAAACTCTTTTCCGCCTAGTATCACCTTTTGTACGTTACCTCGCTGTTGAACTAGGGCCCAGACACGTCCTTGCTAATGGAATTGCTCCTGGGGTTATGGTGACTAAGATGACACGCGCTTTGATGGGGGGCGCGGCCGGCGAGGAGGCGTTAGCAAAGAAGCATCCGAACGGAAGGATGGGAAAGCCAGAAGACTTAGCTGCTGCGGTTGTGTACTTGAGCAGTAGAGCTGGTGGGCATATTAACGGTCACACGATTGTGGTTGATGGCGGAAAAATTCATGCGAGAAACAATCTGTAGAGGCGGTAGCAAGTACTAGGTTTCGCCTGAGGGGATACCCATTCCATGCATTCCCCGGTATCCGCTCTTCTCAGGCTTCTTCCATTCCTTCAACACCTTCTCTTTTACCTCTTCTTTGATCTCGTACACTTCCACTCTGATGGGTCGGCACGTACTCTTCATTCCTTGGTCGTCTTCTCCCTCTTTCTCGCCTTTGCTCCCACTAGCCTCCTCCGCCTGAGTCCAACCCCAGCGACTCAAGTCTCCACCGGGACACGTGCTCAATGCGCAGAGTAAGTCCTGCTCAGCGAAGAACGTAAGAAAGCTGTCTTTGGTTGCAGGGCTAGCTTCCATGAAGTAACGGCCCTGGGAATCTAGTCCAGTGACTTGGAATACGTTGAGCACATCGTGCACGTCAAATTCTGTAAGACCGTAGGGAAGAACGGAACGGACAAGGTTGGAGTGACAATGATAGTCGTAGGAAGCGCCTGTCAGCACATTTCCAACTGCAAACATGAATCAGTCAGCTCACTCTTACCGATTTCAGGCCTATGCAAAACAGAGCTGAATATGGGCAAAAAAAAAAAAAAAAAAAAAACGAAAACGCCACTGCGACTGTGCTAATAAATAAGAACACACACACACATACCATACGGATCACACCTCGTCCCCAACAGATCATTACACCTCCCACCCCACTTGGTAACCCCACCCCTCTCATCCCTCCCCGCCTCCCTCCCACGTCCTTTTCCCTTGCCATCACAATCCCTAATCTCACACCCATCCTCGACCAGCCCACACAGCGGCCTCATAAACGGCAAACAACTCCACAGCCTATCACCCTGCACGACATGACTTCCCTGCAACTGCCTCGTCCTGCTAGCCCAGAACCTCTCTCGGGGATCATGCCGGTTCCACACGTTCAAGTCGCCCACCTGCGGGCCTTCTGGCGTGGAAAGACGGAACAAGGCGCCGGCAGGTACCGTCCAGGCTTTTCCGCTACGGGGAGGCACAACAAAGTCTTGGGTTTTGGTCAGGTCTGTGGTGGGGGAGAGGCTGCGGAGAGACGTGTATAGGGCTGTTGGGGGGTAGAGGGGGGAGTCGGCCGAGGTGGGGAAGTAGGCTGGGGCTGGGGGGATGTCGGTGCGGCGGTCGTCGGTGGCTGCTGCTGCTGCTGCTGCCATGACGACAAATTGTGAGAGAGTTTGTTGGGTGAGAGATTCCGTTCGGCGTATTGTGCAGGGGTGCCCATATGTATGTATATACTGATATGGTAATACGGGGTCGGGGTGGTGAATATGGTTCGGTCCGCGGTATCTCCCTTATCGGGTCATTTCTCGGAGTAGAACCAACAGGTATCCACCCTACGTACTAGTGAGCCGGCGGTAAGCGTAGCATGAGCATGGGCCGATGTCGGATGTGTCTTACTGTTGGCCGGGAATAAGTGTTAGGGTCGACAGATGTATCGATCGAAATTTTCGGTTGATTCCCTATGGTGATGCAGTATGTTTATGTTTCTTTACCTTTTGTGTAAAGTTCTATAGTACATGCCGGTGGCTGACTCTGTTTACTTGTTCATTCAACTTATGTAGCACTTTTTGAACACCAGTTCCCTGCCCTTTTGATCCCCAAATGCTGTGGGCGCCATGCGTGAAAGTAGAGTTTGCAATGTGAAACATGAAGAAAACTGAGGAAGCTTACACGCCCGCGCTCTTCACATCCGCTTGATCGCCATTAACGGCAGCCTCCAGTCTATCCACAATTGTGCTACCCCCCTTCTTATCGTTTCGGCTGGGGCTTGACTCTGGGCTGGGGATGTCGAGCGTATTTGATCGCTTGGGACGGAAGGGGATGGGTGTGGTAGGTCTCGATGAAAGGAACTGTGCTGTGTTAGCCAAAGAGCTTTGCATAAAGAGTGACGAGTTGGACTTACTGAGGAAGCAGCGCTCAGCATGGCGATGAGAGACGCTTGAACCACATCCTGGTGGATACCGACACCCCAGACCTTTTGACTGCTTTGTGCAGCCGTGCAACCAATGTAGGTTGCAGCCTTTGCATCTTTGCTTGTACCGATGGTGTGCTCGTTGTAGTCTACAACGTCGAGGTCGATGCCCAGACTCCTCAGAGCATCGGCCAGTGATGACAGCGCACCAGTACCCGATCCCTGGATCTTGTGTTCCTGGCCGTCAATCTCAATGACACCGTTGAAGATACGGCGCAGATTGCGGCTGCTGGCTGTCCGCCCGTCTTGTGGGGGCAGAGGTGTCTCTGAACGGTCGGCCTTGATCTCGTAGTCGACCAGAGAGAAGCGAGGGTTGCGCTTGAGGTGATAGGCCTCTTCGAAGAGGTTTGTGATCTCGGTAGGAAGGAGTTCGCGGCCGAGCATGTCTGTCTCCTTTTGTACGATCTTGGAGAAGGCAATCTGGAGACCACGAGGGAGGTCGAGTTCCAGCTGGCGTTGGATGATCCAGGCAATTCCGCCCTTTCCACTCTGCGAGTTGACGCGGATGATCGCTTCGTATGTGCGGCCAATATCCTGTGGGTCCAGAGGCAGGTATGGGATCTGCCATCGGCTCTCGTTGGTCGCACCGTTCTTCTTGCGCATCTGGAAGCCCTTCTTAATCGCATCTTGGTGCGAGCCGCTGAAGGCGCACACGACAAGCTGACCTCCGTATGGTGCGCGGGGGTGCACTGGAATCTTGTTGCAGCTCTCAACCATATCGATGATCGACTTGAGATCCGAGAAGTCGATATTTGGGTGTATGCCTTGTGTGTACAAGTTCAGGCCCAGAGTAACGAGGTCGACGTTTCCAGTGCGCTCTCCGTTGCCAAACAGTGTGCCTTCTACTCGGTCTGCGCCCGCCATTTGTGCCAGTTCGGCTGCTGCAACCGCGCATCCTCGATCGTTGTGCGGGTGCAGAGAGACGCAAATCTTCTCCCTCTCGGAAATGTTCTTGCAGAAGTACTCGATCTGATCAGCGTAGACGTTGGGCGTCGACATTTCTACCGTGGCTGGGAGGTTGAAGATGAGCGGGTTCTCGACACTTGGTTCCCATGCCGCCTTGACAGCCTCGCAGACCTTGATGACAAACTCGGGCGATGAGTCTGAGAAGGTCTCTGGCGAGAACTCATATGCCCATTCTGTGCCGGCCTGCTCAGGATCGTCCTTGGTTATTGAGCGCGCATACTTTGTGCATTCGACCGCGAGGGCAATCGTCTCGTCATCGTTCATGTTGAAGACAATTTGCTGGAAACACGGGCTGGTCGCAAGGTACAGGTGCAGGATGGCCTTGCGCGCACCCTTGAGGGAGTCGACGGTGCGGCGGATGAGCTCTTTGCGACATGGCGAGAGGACTTGGATCCATACGTCGTCTGGCACGATGCCGGGCGTTTGGATGAGGCGTTGTGTGAAGTCGAAGTCAGTTTGCGACGCGGACGGGAAGGAGACTTCGATTTCCTTGTAGCCGAGCTTGACCAGCATGTTGAAGTAGTCCCATTTTTGCGCGCCATCCTGAGGTCCGTGTCAATTCCGCGTACTGAAGCGACCATCTTGGTGGGGTGATGCTTACCATGGGGTCGACTAAACTCTGGTTGCCGTCTCTCAGGTCGGTCGACAGCCAGCGGGGTGGCTTGTCGATTGTCTTGTTAGGCCATGTCCTGTCTGGCAGGTTCAGTGGTTTGAAAGGCTGGTATTTCTTCCATGGCTCCTTGAGCATAGGCATCTTGTTGGAGACTAGATCAGCGGGTTGCTTGAGGCTCTACTCTGCGCAGTGGACTATTGTTTGTTCGCTCGAAAAAATATGAAGAGCCAGACGATTATTTTGGGCGTGTTTACGGTGAGCCAACACTTTCTGAGTATTGGAAAGACGTCGGAGGAGAGCGCGCAGGCAGGATATTAGTACAGCAAGAGGTGTGATTCACCGTATGATTCACAACAAAAGAAAACTTTGGTCGGTGATACTAAGCCTCTAAGCCGGCCACTGGCAATGGCATATGACGATGCGGGGCGCAGAAATTCGCTTGCGCGCGCCCTGTGCATTCAATTGCGGGGTCCGATTTCGGGCTGCCTGAACTATTGCAAGCCGACAAATCAGCACAGCCGGATTAATTGTTTACGAAGCGTTCGGGACTCTGCACGAAAACAAGAAGCACGATGACAGAGGTGCGCATAGCACTGGCGAGTGTTTACAACCGTCGACCAGTTGTTTGTGGAAATTCCTTTTCAGCCTGTGAGTCCGACAGACAGCGGGTACTCCAGGCACATACCCATAGAGAAACGCACACTAATGCAATGGAGCGGATTGCCCGCAACAAGTAGATTTGCATTGACGTACACCACACCAGTCTGCCTTTACCATTAACGCCGTTCACGCGACCGGGAGCCAGCCGGTTTGTGGTTAGCTAAACGCTTCCAGCTCAGCTAGAAGAGAGGGACCCGTAGACCGCAGCACTCGACCTCGCTGCCCTTGACCCCAACAGTGCGCCCAAAGTACAGACTGCCAAACTCCTGTACAAAGGCGCGGTCAGCCTCTGACCATGTGTCTAGTCCCATGCGCGACAAGTCGTCTCTATCGACAATCACTGCATCGCTATCATTATCATCCTCGTCCCTTTCGCCTTGGGTGTCCGCCTCGATGATTTGCGATAGCGACCGTAGGAGCAACGAGGACTGGCGGTGAAAATATGCAATGATTGCTGTCTCCAACGACTGCGAGTAAGCAGCGAGGTCACCAATCAGCTCCCGATCAGTCTCCCGCTCCGCTGTCGTGTATGCGTCTCTCTCGCCAGCCGAAGCCCACCACATGTAGCCCATGTATGCGAGTCTTGACCATGTTGTCGGCTCTACCACCGTGTCATCGTATGCTTCGTTGAAGTCGTCGTCGGCACGCTTGGTATCGACCTCGTCCCGGGACAGCAGAGGCGCCGCATCGTCGTTCTCTTCGTCGGAATATGGCTCGGGCGACGTTTCCGATCTGTTGCGCTGTTTGAATAGCTCTTTGTGCAGCAGCTTGTAGCGCGCAACGTCCCGCTGGCTAGCCTTGATCAAGCTGCCATCGCTGGTCCGTATCCGTGGCCAGCGTCGCTCTTGCGGTGGCGCATCGTATGTGGGTGGCAGTTCGACGATGATGTCGTACAGCTGAGTCTTTGTGACGATGATTTCGTCAGTCGTGCACGCGACCCAGCCCTCTGAAGGCGCAAGGCCGGGTGTGTGTCCGCCGTGTTTGGGGTTGCGAAGGTGTTCGAGGAGAGGAATGTCGTGTACGCCGACGGAGAAGAGGGAGGGTAGACGTAGGAGGTTTTCCGTTCCTGGCGCTAGCCGTTCGGTGTCGCGGGGGGAGATGCTAGAGAGGACAGAGAGGTTGTAGACTGGCCTGTTAGCGGAGAGAAGTCCAGGCGCAATGTCCAAAACGTACCGAATTCGCAAGCAGTCCTGACCGGGGGGATGCCCACGAAGAGAATGCGTTTCCTCAGCAGAGCCGCCTGCTGCAGCCGGAAGACCAATGGGCCGAATGTATCGAGGAAGCGCTGTATCGATAGAGCTGGGTGGTAGTCTGGGAGGCTCTCCTCGTCCTTGATGACGGCGCTCACGGTCGAGATTGCGCGCGCTCTGCTGTGGCCCTTGGGCTCGCCTTCGTCGGAGACATGCCCTTTATCGTATCTCGACACCTGTTCCTGCCAGAATTCGTCCAACGGCGCCACAGCTTCCGGGTCGTCCGCCAGGGACGCAGCCAACCTCTCCAGGCGGCCGGCAAGCAGCCAACTCCGTCCAAGCCTGCCGAACCTGCCCTCTTTCTGCACTAATATCCCGACAGAAACGAAGGTGGCGTTGCGATCCTCTTCGCTCGCCTCACCCTTTGCGAATGCGCTGAGTCCGGCATATCCATCGTGGGTAAAGTAGACGAGGTCGTTCTGCACAGAGTGTAGACCCGAGGGCAGCGATTTGTATTCGACGGCGTTTTCCAAGGAGATATCCGGCGTCGTTGTGCGTTTCCAAGCAATGGTGTAGCTGTACCTGGTCAGCGCCTTGCTCCGCGACGATGCCTGCGCAGCCTATCCAAGTGTCGCATGACGTACCCGACTTTCTTGTCGAATTTGATAAGGAACAACGCTTCGACCCGGGGCGCATCCTCGTCATGGGTGCCGACATTGGTTGCGCTCGACTCGGTCGAGGCCGACATGGTGGCTGAGGGTTGGTTGAGGGTCAACAGCGGCTGCGTAGGCAGCTGTCGTGATGCAGCAGTCGCTAGGTACGCGTCGCTTAGCCTCACCCGTCATCCCTGAGTTCTCGAGAACATGTCCCAACAACGCTGCACCGACACCAAAGTCAAGAACGCCAAAATATCATCAGTGCTTCATGGTACATTGCGCGTGGCATGGTGGAATCAAGGTGCAGAACTGAGGCGGGGTTTCAGTCATTGCGGTTCCGCCGATGGTCACACGCTTGCAAATGTACATGTTAAGAACCGGACACGCTGACGATGGCCTCTTAGTTCCAAACAGTTCATTTCGTGAACCCGCCATTGCGCTTGGAGAATATCGCTACTTATTACTACATTACCGCCCTGGAGCCTGCCCAACGCTCTCGGTCAACAAGTCGGATGCGCATTCCGGAACTTATATCCTGTTACAAGAGCGACTATGTGAAAAGCCTGGCCTAAGACAGCACAGATATGATGTATCTGGTGAGAGTGGCCCCATATGTCGAACGAACCGGGACTGAGTCGCTCTGGCAGTCTTCCAACGAAGCAAGAAACCCCAAACAGTAGAACCAATCCTTCAGTGAGATACCACTGAGCGCCGATTTCTACACATGCACGACTCCATCCAAGTTTGCCGATGCCATGGAAGATTGGAAGCATAGCTGTGAGCGCAAGCGCACTAAAAGTACCACCACGAAGCGTCCGCATCTTGTTTCCACCACCCCCAGTATCGAACAAAACAACAGCAGCGGCGACAGCAGCGCCCCCATTGAGACACCAGTATACGCGCTGGGCCACGGGATGACAGCGAGCAGCATAATACGTGGCTGATGACCCCCCACCCAGAGCGAGAAGACATATGCCGAAGATGTCGAAACGGCCCCAGCGATGGTGAATGTCGTAAGAGTGACTCCGTAGTGTGTGGAACGTCGTACTGAGTCCGAAGCACAGAGCTGCCGCGGTCAATGAGATGCCAAAGGCAAACTTGTCGCCAGTGGTGAGGTTGAGTCTGCTTGAGATGGCAAATCTGTGCAGCGTGATGCCAGCCCCCACAAATGCAGCACTGCCCAGAAGATGAGTCCAGATGTTCATCGTTTCCATATGGAGGCAGCGCCAGAGGCGAAAGGATCTTTTGTATGAATGTGTCGGCATGGGATGTCCGCCAACGATGAAGTCATTATCTTGGAGCCAGGTTGGGATATCGTCTTTTGTTCCTATCACAGGCCAATATGGTTCGGCATCTTTCTTGTTGTGCAGTATTGGGGAGTTGCTGCGAGCTGATGACGTGGAAGCTGGTGAGAGTGTTGCGTCTTTGACCATGTTGGCAGCTTTAACGTGTTGCGACTCCAGAGCTGGAGTTGGAGTTCGGGCTGTCATGGCATTATGAAGGGGGTATGCGTTCTGGGTGTGGTATCAGCTACAGGCAACAATGGTGTTAGGAGAGCATGTGGGGTCGATAACTTAACTCGCTTGGGCCTGATGTGTTTCGATAACCTTCGCGCCTGCCACCCGGCGCTATACAATGCGTGTTCGTTGGCTCGGTTAAGCTTCAGTTCATCTCCATGTCGTATTATCGCGGCACAGTTATCGCTATGGAGCGCATTCGGTATCACATGGGGGTAGGAGTACAAGTTTCTTCTACCAAGACAACGCACGTCGCCTTCCTTCTCTCAGGAAATTGGAATGGTACCGGCAGTGACAGGGCACACTTCAGCGACTTAGTCCGCATCCTTCATATCTGAGACGTGCAGTGATGGTGACCGGGCTGTAAAGGATGCCACCGCTCCCAAAGGAAGCGCTTCAGCCTCACGCCCCCTGCATCTACCTTCGGTTTCTGTGTTGATACTTATCATATCTAGGTATACATGTAACTAGCATGTACCGTCTCAATGACCTGACTTAGTATACATCAATCATGACCAACAACACTGTGCCCATCGTACATCCGACTGTGTCAGGGTGGGTATCTGCCCCAGACAATAGAGGTACGATGGATATCATCTGGTCCTCTTTTCTGACAATCTTTCTCTGTACATGGACAGCAGTCTGTCTCAACATTCCTCATCCCGACGACTCGAAGCGCGACATCTTCTTCCGCAAAGCAAAATGGATGTTCTGGGCCATGGTTGGGCCCGAAATTGTCCTTGCTGTCGCTATCGGACAGTACGCATCCGCTCGACGATCGAAGAAACGATTCCATCGCTTGGGTCATACCACTTGGACGATTCGACACGGCTTCTTTGCGGACATGGGAGGCATTCTACTCCAGCCCAGGGACAGCTCTCCGTTTCGTGTCAATGGCCGGCAGCTGGCATACCTTGTCGAGAAAGAGTACATCAAGTATCCTGATATAACGGCTGAAGAGATGTGGGACAAGTCCAAAGCCGATACTTTGGCGAAGCTCATCACCTTGGTCCAGGCCAGCTGGCTGGTGATTCAGCTGTTGGGTCGGGCTGCACTGCGGCTCTCCACTACAACCTTGGAGTTATCAGCTGGAGCTATTGTATTTTGCACATTTGGAACCTTCTTCTGTTGGCTGCACAAGCCAGCTGATGTACAGAGGGGTATTGTGCTTGCCACGAATGTTACGACTGCCGATATTTTGCTTAACGCTGGTCCTGCTGCTGCTGCACCGTATCGACACACTCCTCTCGACTTTGTCGCGAAAGAGTCTTTCACCTGCAGCTACGACGTTATGGGCTATATGAATCGTCGATGGGATCACCCGGAGCGGCCACTACGAAAGTTCCCGAACGATCGTTTTCCCGACATCTGCACATTCGAGAAATTCGCGCTCTTCTGCTTGACCTCGGCTTATGCTGCCTCACACATGGTCGCGTGGAACTTCTCGTTTCCAACAAAAACGGAGCTTCTGCTATGGCGTGTATCCAGTTCGCTATTTACAGGAGTTACAGTGTTCTTCTGGATCTTTGAGACATGTGCGGCTCGACAGCGCTTTGGACGTTGGGACAAATACCTCATCTGGCTTCGATTGAAAAAGGCCCCAGGTACTTTACAGGCAGACGAAGAGAACGTCAAAGTTCCTATGCGCCAGGATACGATCAATCGCCTGGACGCCTTCGAACAAGAGCAACGCAAGGCTAAGCCTATATTGATGTGGGAACTCGCGCTTCTTGCTCCCATCGTGCTTCTGTACTCAGCAGCGAGAGGTTACATGATAGTGGAAGTCTTCGTGAGTCTTAGAGAAGTACCAGTCGGGGTGTACAAAACGTTTGAGGTTGCAGAACTAATCCCTCATTGGTAATAAGAACCTATACGTACAAAGCTTCTCGAGTCTCAGAGCAGCACGCTGTAATTTGTTATGCATGATTAGAGTGATAAATGTTGATATATCGTTCGAGTGCGCGTATGGTGCCGGCCTGTCGAGCCCTCATGCCGTGGCGGCTGTCGCGAGTAGTGGAACCTCGGGTAATTGTCGCGTTAATGGCGAATTCAATTACACTCATGGTCAATTTTAGAACATCTCTTACTCGTGATGCGCACAGGTCCTCGTACGAAAAGCTATTGACGCAAAACTCACGTGCGGAGATGAGGTCAGGATAGCATTTGCAAACCTCCGTTGAGGTTTGTTTTGCGCTCGACCCCGACCCCGCGGCAGCCTAGGCGCAACTTCGGCCTTTCTTCCAGCAAGTGGCACCACTCTGTAGACCAGCGTAATTATTCGGAGCATCCTTTGATACGATCGCGATCTGACCAGCGCCGTACAAGAATTGTGGTTAACGCAAAAGATGATGCTGGGATAACAGCATGTTGATGTCATGTGGCTAGCGCGCTAGCTCCAGACCGTCATAGCTCTGAGTTGCCATGTCCCACACCCTCGCGAGCTTTGCGCTGCTTCACCGTCCATATTACCATGCAGATGGCTGATCTATTAGCGCATTGCCATTGCGTCTAAACTAGACCGCTGCCAAAGCCTTCGCGCTAGTCGTCTATTCGAGCCGTTGTAATGTCCTCCTACAGAGACTTAGCACCGCGTCCTGAAGGTGTTCCTACCGTTGCGGCTGGCAACAGTAAAGCAGGATCTACCAACCGTACCCTTTCGAGAGTGGCGGCAGCTTGTATCACATGCCGCGCCCGGAGAACCAAGGTCTTTCACCCCATTCGTCGACAAGACTGAAAATGATTCTCTCAAATAGAAGCTAATGTCAAACAGTGTGATGGTGTCAGACCAGTCTGTCGTTCCTGCGTGGAGCGAGGGTCAACATGTGGGTATGATCCGCCTACTGGCACATTGCTCGCTCAGGCGCAGAAGAGAAAGATCGAAGAGCTAGAGCACGACAAGACCTCATTATATGAAGTTGTGTGGTATCTACAGACAGCCTCTCCGACCAAAGCTGCGGCATTGTTGCGACACATGCGAGCTGCTCAGGGTGAAGATCTCGGCGTTATCTTCAAGAACTTCGAAATGAGTCATCCTAGTTCTCCCATGTCTGCAGTAGCTCTCGAAACCAATACCAGCAAGAACTATTCATCAATAATGAACGATTCCCCGACCTCGGCAATGCTCAGTATGCCAGAAATCATGGACCATCCCAAGTTCTCTGTTGCTCGAAAGAAGGAGTACAACTTGACGGCCATTACTCTACTTGCTCCAAATCAAAAAGACGCATTCGTCGACAAGATCGACGGCTCACTGGAGATGTTCTTCGACTGCGTGGGCGCGCTTTTTTACGTCATGAATAAGGATGATGTTCAAGCAAGCATTACGGCAATGAAGGCCTCAGGTAATGGCCACATACCACTTGGAGATGTGTTCATCAACGGAAGTAATATTCAGTTGCGCACATATGCCGCAGAGCTTGCAGGCATGGCAGCCATCGGCGTCGTACATTTCCAACTCGCTGACTCAGCGACGGCGCCACCACCCGAACGTGCTGACTACTTCTATGCAGTCGCAAAACATGGACTTGACTCGGCCATATCGTTCAACCCGCTTCGAGCAATGAAGCTTTGTGCATTGCTAGCAATGTACAATATCGTCGTCAAAGCCACAGTCGCTCTGGCTTACATTGGTATGATTCTAAACCTGAACACCTCCATCAAAAACATCACCACTGACTATTTCCAGAACTTGGTCTAAGTCTTCCTCGTAATCACAAAATCAATTTCAAACAATGTCCGCCAGGTTGGTCTCTCGGTTACTACGAAGATATTCGCCGCACATATAGGACTCTTGTTCACTTCCAATGGTGAGTACTGATTTCATGCTGAGTGATATCCATGGCAGCGTTGACCTTAGTTGGCTAAGCGCGTCACTTGACCATGATTCAGATTCGGTAATTCCAGACGTCCATTTACCTCAGGACGAATTGGACATACCGCCAGAAGACATGATCCGTCGTGAATGCGTCAAAGTTTCCATCATCAAGGCCAGCTTGCTTCGTCGCCTACCAACCAAAGCCCCTGTGCATGAAGACACGATACTTGAGTTTCGTGGACGATTGTCGAGATTTCATGCGCGTCTTCCTCATTGGATGTCCGTTGCTTCCTTGTTGGGGGGTGAAGACAGCGATATCACAGCTACGTTCCGTCCGGTAATATACTACGTCCATCTGTTTTATCTGTCAGCATTGATGCTGCTTTCAAGGCGGCTGGTTATCGCATACATCCCGCTAAATGCGGATGGGAGAGTAACGCTCCCTACAGAAGCACGACGAGCCATCGAAGAAGGATATCAGGCCGCGGAACTGAACGCTTCCGTCATGGATCTTATGTTGCAGGAAGGCAAAGTAGTGCAAGTGTGCTGGCTGTGCATGTATTTCAGACATATGCCATGAGCCCGAAAATATGCTAACAAAACATCTTAGTTACACCTCGTATACTGCAGGCGTCATGACCGCTCACAAAGCTTCACAAAATGCATTATACAATAAGCCCTTCGTCAACGACCTAGTTTTGCTGGGCAAATGTATAGGCGTGCTCGGATACTGTGCAATCAAGGATGCACTCGCTGAAAAGTTTCATGCTATCCTCACTGCGCACATGAGTACGCTTCGAAACTACGAATCCACTCTAGCTGAGAGCGAGAATCCTGCTATTCTTTCGTCTTCTTGGTCAAACGATAGCCTTTTCATCTTTCACCACGGCTCGTCAAATCTCCATCGCGCAGCCCTCGACTTGCTTCGAACCATCCATCATCCATTCAGTGGGTTGAGAGATGTCACAGTACAAAGTACGCTCTCGAATCGCGCAGAGACAACAATGGGAACACACCTCGAGTGGGAGTACGAGCTTGAAAGTCGAGATTTTGCGGAAGTACAGCCGACGGGTGATAAGATTACGGATGTCGTTGATGCTCAAATTGAGCCAATGAATCCCCTGTTTTCATCATCGGAGCAGGACGCCTCTATTCAGAGAATACTGGCTCGGCCTCAAGGCGAGGCTTGGACAAAATGGACCCCGGAAACACGGCAAAATAGGTTCGACATGCCTTAAAAGTAGACTCACTTATGTATCGATAGCCCTAAAAACAGAATCACTTCTCTGATACAGGAGTTGCGGTTTCTACTGGTCAAGGTGCGAAGGGCAGCCGACTGAACGAGGGTGATCAACCATTATGCGCCACCTATTTCTGCCACTATCTTACGTCATAGCCCCGCTTTCAACTAGCCACCGTTGTGTACACCTGGATTGCGTTACAAGATCACTACTTTCGCGACTTCTGGAAGTTGTCATTCTTACTTTCCATCATGACGCATCCTGCACCCAGTCACGTTGCGACGAAGGAACTTTTCAAGCTAGATGGGCGGACTATCGTAAGTTTGGCTCACTGACTGGAAATCTACCCAGATCTGACACAGCCTTCAGTTTCCGGTGGTGCTGGAGCAGTAGGCACCGTCGTTGGTAAAGCAATCCTGGAAAGTGGCGGAGACGTCGTCTTTGTCGATGTCTCGAGCCCCAGCTCCGAAGCTTGGAGTACGCTAGCAACAGCAAGACCATCAAGTCTGTTATAACAGTTCTTATGTTTGATTCAGGGACATGCTAAATCAAACAACACTTTGGCAACTTTCCAAACTCTGGATGTCCAGGATGAAGCCAGTATCACGTCGGCCTTCGCCACCCTCCGTACCACTCTCCGCCATCCGATCCGTGGTCTTGTCTCATGTGCCGCAATCTCTGGAGAGAGCGATGCATGTGACTACCCCATTGCGACATTTCGCAAGATCCTCGACATCAACGTCTCCGGCACCTTCCTCATCGCGCGCGCCGTAGCAAATGAACTCCACGCCACTTCCCTCACAGGAAGCATCGTACTCTTTGCCTCAATATCCGGCCACATATCCAACCACGGAATCAACACCGCCGCATACAACGCCTCAAAGGCGGCTGTGCACCAACTTGCCCGTTCCCTCGCAGCAGAATGGGGTCATCCGCAGAACACCTTCCCAGGCAGCACAATCACAGCAACGAACCCGAATCCCAGCCAAGAGCCTCGGAAAAAACACCCGCCGATTCGGGTCAACACAATCAGTCCCGGGCATATCGATACGCCGCTCAGCGCGGAGGCGCGGAAGAGGGGGCTGACGGAGGAGTGGGCTAGGCAGAATATGTTAGGGAGGATTAGCGTGCCCGAGGAGTTTCGGGCGCCCGTGCTGTTTTTGTTGAGTGAGGGGAGCAGTTATGTTACTGGTGCTGTGAGTTGATGTTGTTATTGTAATTGAGATAGGGACCCTGGAGCTAACAGGAGCCTTGTAGGATTTGAGAGTTGATGGTGGCCACTGCGCATGGTAGAGAGCGGCTAGAAAATTGGTTTGTTTGATTCATGAAAGAAGTTGAAAGGAATATTTGCGCAAGAAAAAATCTATAGAGAAACCGAAAAAAGAATATAGGTCGATTGCTTCCTTCCTCACGATGCTGTACCATGGTTGCTATCTGTTTTATGCACTTCATTCCACGGTACTGCGATGACGCATATCAGCTTAAACCAGCCAAAATTTCCTCCATTCCCAACGATTTAAACGAACAAGTATAAGGATGTTTCCCTACCACCAACGCCTCGCTTTCTCCTATACCTCTATGCTAAAACAAAGTGACTCCATCGACCACCAGATTGTGGTTCCTCGCCATGCGTGAAGATTCCGAAAAGCAAGACCATTTACTCATTGATCCTGTGCTGCCAGACCTCTTGCTCCGCCCTCGCAGAGTAGGTGCTAGCACCGAGGATAGCCCTCATCTGATCGACACCAGTGAAGAGGATCTGTCTAGCGACGAACCAGCGAATGCCCTCCGTGCAAGGCGGGCTGGTCAAGCTACCCTGGTACGTCCAGAACTCGTTGAAGTAAAGAACGCTCTGGAGCAGCGATGTAAAGTCCATGGTAGTAGGCTGCTCAATACCCATCTCCGTGTAGCCAATCATGGCAGGCAGTTGCTCAAAGAAAGTCGAGTTCCTGTTACCAGGGTCGAGGCGAATAGCCATGACGGATTTCTCGTGGCCAGTGGCGTCGACGTGGACAAGATGGAGCTCCGCTTTGCTGCGATCACCGCCAACGGAGTGATCGGCTGGGGCGTGAATGTGCCAGCCCTTGAGGTACACGGTCTCGTTGTCGTAGGTGAAGCTAGGGTGCGTCGTCCAATCAATTTCGCCCTCTACTACCTCCTCCGCGTGTGCAACGGTGAAGGCGGGTCCGTAGCCCCAGTTGTAAAAGTTGCCGGCGATGCTGCCGTTGTACTGGGAGAAGGTAGGTACGTGGTTGAGGGACAGTCCGTTGCCGAGCGAGAGGGCGATGGGAGATTGTTGGGTTCCGGTTTGGCAGAGGTGGTAGTCGGGGGAGATCCTTCCCCAGTTGAATGACGCTTCGTAGGCCCAGTCGTTTTCCGTCACATTGCCCGGAGGGATTTGTTGCTGTCTTGTGGTGAGGTGCACATGGCGTTTGGCGTTGGTGTGTTGGGGGCAGGCGAGCACTGTGGGTGCCAGAGTGGCGGCGGCCAGAATGATAGATTGGAATAGCATGGTGACAGTGCAGATTCTTGTGTGATGTGAGAATGGAAAGAGTCGGTTAGATGACTGATTGAGTTGCTGTGGTATCGAACGTTGTTGCGGTGCGAGGACATCTTTATATGTAACCTAGAGAAGCCACAAAATGAGACTTTGCCGTTATAATTCACGGGACTGTCCTAGCTCTGTAAGCACAAGGCTCTGTCGTTTACTACAGAGCCGCCAAGCGCACGGTATTCACATCTTCTGTGCGCACCATGGATAGTTTACCACTGCCAAGCAGCCCATCTCTACTACCTTTGCGCAGCCCCCTCTGGCTGCGCAACAAGTACGATTATGAAATGGACTTGGTTTTCTTGGGGCGCGGCACGAGCTTGTGTAATGGAAACCAAACATTCCAGTCTACCCTCCTAAAAGCCTAGATGCTGGAGCATGAACCCTGCTTCCATAACAAACTCTTGGTTGCCGAGAGCAATAGCGCAGGGGCGAGATCGCTCCGTTGCCACTTTCAGTCGATCCCGCGACCTTGGCGGGGAACGGTCTTGTGGCTGCTGCCAATGCATTAACAATGGAGGTTCAGCAGTGCGGAGACTTGGCGTGGAGCAATCGTGACCACAGTGTACTGTAACAAGCCCAGCGGTTAAGGATGGCCGGGAGAGGCTGAGTTGCTTGAAACTATGACACGCAGCGAGGATGATACAGTCGGTCCGTTGCGGGAAGGTCAAAGCGTAACCTTACCACTGCTTAGCACGTCTTGACGCGTGGCATAAGCGTGATGCGACGACAAGGTAGCCTCGTTACCTGAAAACAACATAACTCACGATTGTTGTGCAATGGTGCAAATATTTACTCACGGCGGAGCGGAATGACCTAAACAGTCGCCGACCTAGACCCGTCGAATCGCGCTGTGTGCAACATCCACCACCTTTAGCTCGCCTGCAGATCGTTCCTGCCGTGCAGCTCCTCAGGCATGTGCCGCCGCTACTGAGCAGAGGCGTATACAATTAATCAAGAGAATGCCAATCGCCAGACCGACGCATGGCCAAAGTTGTTGAAATCTCCGCCATCAAACCGAAAACGGTCACTGAAACCGATGCAGGTGGGCGATAGCTCTTGGATCTGTGGTCAGTCGCCTCTGCGGCAGCCTTGGTATGTATAGCGTGGAGTGTGGCCAAGAATTCACTCCACCAGAGAGGCTAACAGACGGAATCGTCTGTACTAGACGCGAGACGGGCGCGTAGCCTAGAGCAGTCATTTAACGTATGACGACGTGATGCTGCTGATAGCGGAAGGAGAGCAAATTACGTGGAAGAATGAAATCCGGTCTCTCCGCATCGACCTTGATGCCCAATTGGCTCTCCCTGCGCGCCTGGACATGGAACCACGACGGGCGGAGAGCGCGGACTAGGAACCTTGAACGTCGGCGATCAGCTGGCAGTTGGAAGCACTTGGTAGAGTAAAAATAGGAAAATAGAATGGAACATTTGAGAAGATTGCGACAGGGCAGGAGGAGAAGGATGAACTTTCCGAAGAACGGACCCTGGAGGCCCAGGATACCCGCTCAGCCGTTTAGGGCCATTCACGTTAATGTCTCAGAGCCAAGGACAGTGCATGCTTTGAGGATTTGTTGTCGCATTGGTGGCATAAGTCAGAAAAAACGGACTTGCTGGTACTAATGTAGATGCCGGCAGTGCCAATCTTGGCGATCAGTAGCCCGGCCATACTACCTCGTCGCAGTCGGGATGCGCGAATGTGCCATTGCTCATTTGGTACTCGTACTCGAGGTCTGGCTGGAACTCCCAGTACAAGCTCTCAGCGTCGCTCGCCATCTTGAATGTGTATGCCGCTGCATCATCGTCAACATATACCTTGGGGACGCCATTGGCGGCTGCCGCCTCAATCTTGAGTTGAACGTCGCAAGAACGTTCCATGAGAGTGTAGAGGAATGCGGCTTCGTCGACGGTACTTCCCACTGTCTGTGTGGTGTCAGCGTCAGCTGGGTGCCGAGACGAGGCGACATGGTACATACCAAGAGGCCGTGATTTCTCAGGACCATGCCCTTGCCCTTTGGCCCCAAGGCGGCGGCCAGTTTTTTGCCCTCTTCTTCGCTGAAGACAACGCCGCCAAAGTCTTCATACACGGCTTGTGCATCGCCGTAGAAGTAGCAGACGTCCTGATTCAGCATTTCCAATGGCTTTGCGAAGGCACTCCACGCCTTGCCTGCCTTTCCATGGCAGTGGCACGCCGCGTTGACGTCGGGCCTTGCCTTGTGTATCGCCGAGTGTATAAGGAAGCCTGCTGCATTTGCAGGCCTGCTTTGGTCGCCTCCCACCACCTTACCCTCATAATCGACCAAAACCATATCCGATGCCTTGAGGAGGCCAAAATGCTTTCCGAGCGGGTTGGTCCAGAAAGTATGTGGATGCTCGGGGTCCCTCACACTGATGTGGCCTAGAAGGTGAATAAACAGAGTTAGTTTATGTCTCACACGCAGGTCGTATAGGGACAATTCTTACCGCTCATGCCCTCAGTCAGGCCGTTCCGTGCAAAGACGCGGAAAGCGCCTGGAATACGTCAGTTGGATGCATTCGAAACGCGTGCGTATTGCACTGACCGGCCATGTGTGAAAGTATCCATGCGCGATGTTTGTCGTAGGCGGAAAAGAGTGGGATGCCAGGGAGGCATACGCCCTGCGATATGGCTTGGAGTGGTGTCAACTCCTTGGTCGCGTCGTCTTTGGATCGTGGGACGACCTGCTTGGTATGCGCGACGGGCGCTGGTTCGGTCTGGATAGCAGAGGGTGCCATGTTGGGATGAGACGCGATGGAGCCTAGCTGTGAATGAGCAGATCGTGTGTGAGTTGCAATTGATCAAAATCAGATTCGCGCACTGCTTGAACGCGCGATTGATATACTACATACGAGCGCTATCAAGGCAACAAACCCTCCTTATCACGTCGTAGGGCGCGTTGAGTGGAGAAAGGTGGGAGGGCCGTCCAGTCGAGCTCAAGACAGGCTGCGGGGTGCCGCCCTAGTCGCCGGCCAGCTTTATCACCGGCTCTCTTTCCCCATTTCTCTCATCACCTACCAAATGCCAAACTCATCCAGAGACATCATCTCGTATATCGCGCACGTCAACTGCGTGCCAAACTTGTAGCAAGAAATTAGCAGGCTTTGCTTCTAGGGTGTAATGTAATCACAACGTGCTTCTTCGTGGTCACCTGGAGCGAAGCTACTCACCTGGTTGGCCTCATCCCTGCACACCGTGCTACCTTTCCATTCTCATTCTGGAACATTGCTTTCCAATGAGCTCCGCCTTGCCTCGCGATTCATCCCCAGTCTGATCCTCGTCATGCAGCAAGATACTCATCTTACCTTCAGGGAAATCCACGGCAGCCCCGAAGCTCTGCTTGCTAGCATCCAAGAGATTCAAGAGATTGCTTTGTATCGCAAACAGCCCGACCAGCCTCTGTCGCTCCGCTTCCTCTCGTTGGCAGCCGAAGAATTACCGGACCATCAACAGCAATCAGACATTGTCTATCTTCGCCTCTCTCCTCTCATTCCGATTCCCGGACCGTACCTCACCGTCTCCTATACCTGGCAACGTTCTGGACCGGTGGCTGATAGCATCCCACAATATGTCGTTCTTCGACCGGATGTCACGTCTTTGCACGTACCTTCAGGCTTGAATCACGTCATGCACCGTACATTGCGCTTCGCTGCGCATCAAGGTATAGATTATCTCTGGCTCGACCAATTGTGCGTCGATCAAAGAGATGTCCTGGACGTCGAAAAACACCTGCAATGCATAGATAGAGTGTATGCAGAAAGCCAATGTGCTCTAGCACCCTTGTGTATACCCATCTCGAATCCATCGATGCTCGCAAGTTTGGCATCTGATCTCAACGACCTACATACGGCGGAGTTATCTGTAATTGAGTGTTTTGTGGCCACTCTTGAACACCTCCTGCAGGACACGTGGTTCTGGCGGACCTGGACCTACCATGAACGGCTATGTGCTAGCTCTGTGTATCTAGCAATCTCTCTGAATGGCATTCACTCTGAAAATACAGACACACAGGACTGTTTTACAATCGAGGATGATTTAATCATCAGCATAGAACACATACAGCACCTCATACAAGTCGCAAGGAAGAACGACAATGTACCTCGGGGAACCGCGCCACCTTCACCAGCTCGAGAGCAGGCTAGGAGACTCTGGGTGCTCTTTCGGGAGTTCTTCGTAGAGCGATCGATTCTCGCTGGCAATACGAACCCGATATTCTGGAACAGATACATCGTGAAGGCCATAGACAAGCGCGACGACTTGGTCGTTTCTGATCGCCTGGCCATACATTCTAACATCAGAAACCACACCTGGCGATTGCGGACTACTCAGTTGCAGAATTCTCGGCATAGCTACAGCACTTGTTTGCTGGTGTTGGTGCTTTTGAATTATCTTCTCTTCAACGACAAGCTGTCGCGGGAACACTTTCGTCTTCCAATAGAACAGACTGTCATCGAGGTGATCGGGATGATGGACGCTGTAGAACAATTGTGTCTCATGCATCACCCTCCCGATTCTGAGGGCGAAACCGTTGTCGTTTTTCCGCTCTGGACAGAAGAGTCTCTGGAAAAGGTTACTAGGAAGTCGGAGGTACATCTTGACGGTAGATTGAGCAGCAAAGGAACGCAAGCCGTTGTCGAGCGACTTGAAGGCGAGGTATCACTTCTGCCCTCAACGTCCAAGTTATTGGGACGCGGAGCATCTCGTCAGCGCGTGGACGTCTCGGTAGCTTTACAACCGAGCGTCCTGCCCCACCACAGCGCAGATGCAGGGTAAAGCTCTCCCGAACCACGATAGCGGGGTGTGTCTTGGTCGCGAGAGCACGCAATTATCCCGCCAGCCCAGCCAACACGGTGCTGTGCCTTGCTGTACACGTCCGACATCCCACGTCGTGGAGCAATTTCTGCAAGACATACATAATGGCTCCCGGCCGACACCATGGCCGAGAACACTCAAGATGCGATACTTAAGAAGGGCAAACCTGCCCTCGTTGATGAAATCACCCATCCCACGTTATTCACTCCCCGCTTTCAGACCACACGTATCATTCAGAATGTCTTCCGGCAAGACCGTTACCCTCAACTCTGGCCACAAGATCCCGTATGTTGTTGCAAATTGTGCCCTGACAATTACTTGCTGATGCTGTCATAGCCAGTTGGGATACGGTACCTGGCAAGCCGCTCCTGGTGAGGTTGGCAATGGTGTCTACGAGGCTTTGAAGATCGGATACCGTCATTTGGTAAGTGACAATAGCAATCCAATTGTTTGAGAAGACAATTGCTAACATGTTGAACGTAGGACCTTGCTAAGATGTAAGTCGGCAACCTGTTCATGCATACAATCTGCTCTTCCTTCCCCGCCACGTCGTGTGCGCATCCGCCCAGGGACGAGATATTCTTCCGTGTTTGTTGTTGGAAGACCAAGTGGAATGCCCCTCAGTGGAGACGGAAGCTTGGGGAGCTATGACCATCTTCTACCGTCATTTGCCGAGAGCGCTAGCTGACGAGATATTCCGCCAATCACAGTTACGAGAACCAAAAGGAAGTCGCCCAGGGCATCAAGCGTGCCTACAAGGACGTCCCCGGTCTAAAGCGCGAGGACATCTTCATCACTGGAAAGCTGTGGAACACCCAGCACGATCCCGAGAAGGTCGAGGAAGCCCTCGATGACACTCTCGCCGAGCTCGAGCTCGAGTACCTCGACCTGTACCTCATCCATTGGCCAGTCAACTTCGGGCCGGGAAAGAGCCCTCACTCGGAACTCTTCCCCATGACCTCTGACCCCAATGAGGTCAACATTGACAACTCTGTCCCCAACAGCGAGACATGGAAGGCGATGAACAAGCTGCCAAAGAGCAAAGTTCGCTCCGTCGGTGTCTCCAACTTCACATACCAGACCCTGAAGGCTCTGGTTGAGAAGACCGGCCTCGTCCCCGCTGTCAACCAAATCGAGCGTCACCCTATCCTTCCCAGCAAGGAACTCATCGCCTACGCCAAGGAGAAGAACATCCACATCACTGCCTACTCCGCCTTCGGCAACAACTTCTTCGACATCCCGCTGCTCATCCACCGCCCCGAGATCAAAGCCATTGCGGAGAAGAAGGGCGCAACACCAGCGCAAGTCATCCTCGCATGGTCTCAAGTCGGTGGCCACTCTGTCATTCCCAAGTCCGTCACTGCCTCACGCATTGCCGAGAACTTCAAGGAGATTGAGCTAGACGATGAAGACCTCAAGGCCATTACCAAGTTCTCGGATGAGCACCAGGGCAGGAGGAGGTACAATGTACCATACACAGCCAACAAGCCTAGGTGGAGCATTAACATCTTTGATGAGCCTGAGGAGCAGGAGGCGCCTAACAAGGTCGTATTGTAGATGGCCAGTGTTGGCATGTAATCACAATATCATCATAGTTAATCTAAGCTTGTTGTACAACGATACGTTCTGCACAGCGTGAAATGCTGAAGCCTTTGACTGACCTGAACTAGAATGCATACTTGTCTGGATAACTCATGTACCACGACGTAGCGCGTAAGCTTCGGCGCGTACCATGAGAAACCGAGCTGCACAGCCTTTATGATCAAGCAATCAGATGCTTGCTAGCTGGGTAGGATTCTGCTGTGAGGCTGCGAGCAATCCACTCGTGGGATGTCGGTTGACCTTTACCAACCGTGGCAGCGTTCTACACACGTTGTTTAGTGCACTCTTCGCATTGATGAGGAAGGTTGAACCTATCACTCCATACTAATAGGCAAGTTTCAATATACGCCCTGCATTCAGCCCCCACACCCTCGCTTAAATTGTCCGCAGCCATCAATTGCGCAGGACAGCATCACGGAATTGATTGGACTAATGATATCTAAATGATCTTAACAGAAACTAGCCACGTTCTTGTATCGCCCTGCCAAGCCATCATTGGGGCGCAGTGTCTGCCTTGGGCTCAACGTTCAGCGACAGTGCAAGAGATAGATAAAAGATTTGGGCCCTTCCTGAAAGCCTTCAACATCTCCATGTTCTATACGTCTATCCCATCATTGCTTTATGTGAATCCATCACGGTGTCAAGCAAGACTTTGAATATGGCAGAGTCACCCAATCCCGAACTACCCGCCGAGGGCAAAGCGTCAACCGAATCAATTCCAGTACACGGTCCACGCAAAGAACGACGGGTTCTTGGAAGCTGGTCGTGGCGTTCGAAGATAGGAGCTGTGCTTGTAAACATTACTTGCACATACCTCGTGGTCACAACGCTGCTCAGTATCGACGGCACGCTGCTGTCGAGCTGGCATCTGATGGTTTCACCAACAACCGTCATTGCCGTACTTATGACCATCGGTAAAACGGCACTGCTTGTACCCGTGGCCGAGTGCATCGGTCATTTCAAATGGTTGTACTCCGATCGTCCGAACTCGTTGAGCGACCTCCAGGCCTTTGATGAGGCACGCCGAGGTGCTCGGGGCGCTTCAAAGATCGTTTGGGAAAAGAGGGGGGCAAATCTACTTGCTAGCATTGGCTGTGTCATCACTGTTCTGTCTCTTGCTTTTGAGCCTACGGCCCAACAGATTCTCAACTTCCCCTCTCGAATGGTCCAAGCGATAGATGGGACAGCAAGCATTGGCGTAGCGACCCAATTCGAAATGCCTCGCACCGAACATTATCAAGTTCCAATCTTGAAAGCAATAGAGTATCGGTCGCCTTCACTCCTCGCACCAACAACGCCATTCCAATCAGCAGTGCTAGCAGGACTAACCGGGGGAACCACTCCAGTGGCGACCAACTGCTCGACACCCTACTGTCATTTTGGAGACGTCACTACGTTAGGCCTTTGCGCCAACTGCGAGGACTTTTCAGAAAGATTGATACGAAACTGCACACACGAACCCAGCGACTTCAACGATGAGTCCTTTTTTGACCGAATGGATTATTGGAACTGCTCCTTTATGGTTGACGTGGGCCACAAACGTAATCGGTCTCACATAGTCTTCCATGATTCAGATGAATACCATGTGCAGCAGTTGATGACTGTTCGTGCAAAAACGGCTCACTACGGAAACCCCTACTGGGGCACATGCGGAGGGTTTGCGAGCTTAAAAAGGAAATGGGACGGAGAACTAGAATGGAACTACGACAAGAGCTACTTGAAGTCAACGAAACCTAGCAACCCAGCCTCGAGCCTATCGAAGCTCATCAATGCTCGTGGAGTTGGTGCGAGCGCACCATCACAAATCTCAACGTTGTGAACGGCGAGCTCCACAATAGCGGAGTGAAAGAAACTCCGCTCCTACGTGTACCCGAGTATATCTTCCCCTGGTTGGAGCAGCCAAGTTGGACTGATGAAGACGTCTGGGAGGAGCAGTACATGTTAGCCACAGACGAATCTCTTACCCACAATTACACGATCAACTGGAGATTCGAACTCTCAATTTTCGCATACCTGACAACGCTCCTAAATAAGGAACTCTTCGTCATGGATGAGGAGGGTCGTCAAGACCCGATAGCACAACTTCTCCGACAACAAGACTTAAGGCAAACGGGTCACAATATCGCCCTGTCCCTCTCGAACGCGTTGCGCAACCCCGCAAACGCAAATGTAACCACGCACCATGGGATGGAATTTCAAGAAGAAATGTTTATCTATGTACAATGGATTTGGCTGGCTGTTCCAATTATTCTTACAGTAACTGGCGTTGCACTCCTAGTTATTTGCATCATCCTTCGCGATGCGAGTGCAACACCTCTACTCAAGTCTAGCGCATTGCCTACGATGTTTCATGGAGCCGTAGACTTTTCTGGCGACGACTCAATACCGCCTAAGTTTTAAGATCCAACAATATTGACTGTGAAGACATAGCCTTTGAAGGCACGGCTTTTACGGAGCTCTGAGGGTGTACAAGGGTTTCAAAGGCGGACTAGGGCGACCGATCACCACGGTATCAAAGTGTTTCTTTCTTTATCTTTGATTTAGTTTTTGCAGTACTAAGCTATACCGTGTCTCCTCGATTAAAGCACATAGTTAAGCCTTGCACGCTCTACCGACATAAGCTACATATACAAACAATGTTGTGATTGCAGTAATATAGATTCATCTTCACAAGTATTGAAAGAGACTGTATCATACAAGTAAAGAAGAAGATAACCTGCCGGGGGAAGGTCTTACAAACGGCCTAGTTCAGCGATCGCAGGGGGTCTGAGCTGTTACAGGTGGCTAGGAGGGCGATGAAGACTTCTGCAAGTGCGACTACCATCTAGGAGATTAAAAAATAGGTTTCACACCATCCGCATCTCTAATACATCGAACTCTCATGAATTTCGGGTCGGCGCGAGACATTTCCATCAAGAATTCTGGCTGGACGCTTTGCTACCTCTGCATACCTTAGTTGATCTGGACTCCACCTGGTAGGCTTTCAAGCCCTGTCCGATTTATCAGCACAATATCTCTCACGCGAGTAGGAACGCTTACACTCATAGCCATCGACATCCTCTGCCACCGTCTGCGGGATACTACACTTCATCGCATCTTCATCGCTCTGTCTCTCCAGCTCACTGCAGTGATCGTTCCTGCACCGTGAGTTGAGCGCCCTCTGCAAGGCATCACCCTTCCAACCGAACATGTAATCACCGTGGTTGCCATGACCAGTCCTACCGTCTAGCGTTAGCAGCGATACGGTCGTTTTGTTTACTAACCATGAAAGGGGAGAATTTACGCGTCGCCCATGCTAAACACGAAAGGCTGTGTTCCCTCCTCGCCCCATAGCTCCTTCTGGTTGAACGGCGTCGTATCGAACATGACCTCATACATGACCTGTGGCAGCATGACTGGAAATCCCTCCGGACACTTTCCCCTCTGCTGCTCGGGCGTATACGGAAACGTTGCCAATGGTTCAACATACGGTTCATACGGAATCTCTGCATATGCGACATGGCTCTGGTGATCTGGGCTATCGAGGTTCACGCCGTCCCAGCATGTAGGAAATGTAACTTGGGTGCGGATGCCGCCTTCGCACATGCGAGTGGGGAGAAAGGTCGTGTCTTCTTCTGTGCATGGAGCGCCGCCAAAGGGTTGTGCGTTCTTGTAGATGCAGCGATGGCAGATGCCGCGAGATTCACCGGTGGTGTTGCGAAGGAGAGGGTTGCCGGCGAGCATGCGAAAACCCTATTGCGATGTCAGCAATTCAATTAGGTTCTCGAAGAACTCTTGATATTTCTAGTTCGCAAGAAGAGTGGACTTACAGGCTTGAAGGCAGTCACGTTGCTGACGCCGTCATAGGGAGGTATATAGTATACCGTCATACCACCTCTCTGAACTAATCCGCCATTCGGGAACTGCTGAACACGTTTGTAGGTGCCGTTCTGTGCGCGGAAATATAACGCTGCAGTCCAGTAGTTGCTACACTCTATCAGCTATTGTCGCGCTCTGAATTCGCATTCCATGCCATTCTCTATCTCTTCGCTCACATACCTGAAGTCTTCACTGAATGTACATGTAGTACAATTGCTGTTTTCTACCAGATCATACTCCCCAGGCTTCATTTCGGGCTGAAAACTGTTCCCTCCGACGATCTGGTGCGTATGTGGACTCCCGACAACCCCAGGGTTGACCAAAGGATCCAAACGTTCAACCGTAAGTTGCGAACATGCGAAGCGCATCATCGCTGCTCCGCGAGTGATATTCTGAGAGCATACCGTGCTTGCGAGCGCAAGAGCTGTTAGAGTCAAGTACTTCATGGTTTTCGACAAGGTTGTAGGTATCTCCCTGAGACAAGTCGAGGCTAGCTGGGCCATTGACGCGACATGTATATCTCCGGAAGGCTGAGAGCGCGTAGCGATGTGGGGCGTATAAGTGCCGTACTACAAGCATTGCTCCATAGAGAATCACTTCAAAATATTCCGCTGTAGTGGTTGTTGGGATGCCGGGCGAGTGCTATAAAGTGCATTCATAAATTGAGCGACAAGGATCGGCCCAATCATGCGATGGACTCATGATAGCACTACAGGCCTTGATACATATCTGATACTGCGGTCTTCGATCGCTCAATGCATAATGTGCTTTGAAATGATGTAGGATAGTATTGCGGTGTTTCACTTTTGAATGCTAGACATCAATACATCCATTGAATTAGTTGGATGGAGGTTTTTTTTAACAAAACATTAAAGCGTAACTACTTTACCGAAGAATATATGCGATGCTGACCTTCTTCTTCTGATCAACGAATGGATCTGTTCCACTTGGAGCATCATGCTCGAAAGGGCGAAACCGCTGAACCTTGATCCGTGGAATTACTCCACCCTCGTCGACCCACAACCACCTCTTATAGTCCTTGACTTCTTGAAGTGAAAGATTATCGGTATCCATATCCGCTTCCCAGTCGTCCGGTACACGCCAGGCCGGATCTTCAATCTCGAAAAAGATGGCCGTGACCTTGTAGATCGGTTCTCCTTCGGAATTCTTCTCGATAAGAACCGTCTCCTCGCGGTAATTCGTCGCATCCACGGGAACGTCACGCTTGATGGCAATTTCCCATGGCTCCTGATAGCAGTCTGGCCCTTCAACTTCAGATTCAGGATCAGGTAGTGCCCAATCACTCTGCAGGTACCCTGGATGAGATGGATATCGGCCGTTGGGGTCGACAGTGTCTACTTCGTGATAAGATGGCCTGAGAGAACAGATTAGCTCTTCTTCGGGTGCCAAGGTTAGGGAACCTTCGACATGTGAAGTGATAGAACGTATGTGCGGCCATTCCCAATCCGGGTGTTCCTCCACTACGCGCTCAGAGTCGAGAATGACTCCTCCGTGGCTAGCGTGATCCTCAATTCTGTATTCCACGTCTTCGAATACAAATGTGATGATCTTTGGATCGAAGAGTTTCTCAGGAATGAGTCTCGATGACTCGGGCTTGGAGCGGAAGCACTCAACCCCGTACCCAACATGATTGTGGTACTTGGCGCAGAACTCCTGGAGACTACCGTTCTCCTCTAAAGGTCGGGTCTGGAACTCTCCCGGGCGCAACGTTCACCTCAGACCTGATTTTGTTGCCTTCATACATGAAGTTATGAACGACTTTACATCGTTCAAAATTTGGGCGATTCATATATGCCTTCCAATCCTGTCCGAAACAAGTGTTGGCTGTACTCTCATGCTGTATGACATTCTCCCAAGAGGTGCATATCTCAACTACCAGTCTCCGGATAGGGTTATCAATTTCGGTATGCTCCCAAAGGAGCTTGATATCGTCGAAATCGAAGCTCAATGGGTGTACAAGAGTGACGAGTTCCTGCAGAGTGGCTGTGTGCTCTTCGTGTTTACTGAAAAGCTTATTCTCTCGTCTGAAGGACTGGACGATCTCGTCGAGGATTATATCACTGACCTCTGTCGTACCCATTTCCTGAGAGAGTCTGTATGTTTCGAAGAGATCGCTCATCGTAACAGACGGAGTGCCAATATTAAGGTGCATATAGCAATCGTCTTCCTAGGGCTCTAGGCGGTACAATCGTCTCGGAAGAGTGTGACGACGCCCCAGGAAGATTGAGGTGTACCATCGATCGAAGCTATCCAAGGAGTACCTGAGGAAGTGATCTTCATGGATTATTAACTGTTCCATGACCTCTTTGGTGACGAAGCGATTGAAACCGTCTTTATGGTTTGGTGGAAAGACCACTAGTTGAAACACCTCGCCCTCGTATTCCAACAGGTCGCGGACCTTTGTCTCCCTTTTGGCAACGACACGTACTTCGCCTAATCCCTTGAGCATGGGCTTCAACTATTTGTACAGAGGTATGCCATGACCTTCAAGGCCAAGCGAACTCTCGGGGAAGTAAACCCCTGTGAGCTCGAAGACTGCTCTGTTTGCTGCCTTGAAACGTTTTCGTACTCCCTCTGGACTGATGTGCCGCACTGTTCCGTCCTCAGCCGGAGGAAAGAAGACCTTTTCAGCGACTCCGTCCCAAGCCACGGCCTCCTTATCCCATGGACGACGCAACTCGTAGGCTTCCTGGCAGTGTAGAGGGTCGTCATGTATGATTGTGACTCTCGACCAATCTATCGGGCATGCTTGTTGGTTTTCGTATGGTGGTGTAGGCGCTGCGAAATCGCCATGCCATGGCGCAAAGGCCGGATGGGGTACTGGATTGAAAACTAAGGGCGTTAGTCAAAATTATTCACAGGAAGGGTTTAGATGTCTCATACCAGTCGCTTTAGCACGTAGTCGCTCTTGGACTTTCATGTCGTCTTCTTCCTCAGCCTCTTGAAGATCCTGCTTCTTCGCATTGGTCCTCTTAGCTCGCGGTTCCTTCGGCAATGATCCCGGTTGTTGCTCAGATGAATCTTCCATCACCATGTCTCCTTCTTCTACAGCTGGAGTGTTCACAAGCCCATCCGTGGAAGAAGGTGCAATCAATCCGCGCCCTGGACTTACACTACCTGTGGTCTTCTGGCGTTTTGTGGCTGTCTTCTGAGTATAGGGTCGGTCCTCGAGAGAACCACTGCTCGCGTCTGATCGACCTAAAGGCAGTCTGCTGTGCTGCGTAGCTCCAAGGCCATCTTCAAGGGTTTGCTCCGATGCTTGAGCTTTGCGTTTCTTGTCAGAGGGTCTGGTCATGGCTGGAGAACGATTTGACAGGACGCTAAATATGGCACGAAGTGGTATAAGTTTGGCTGGTAGGTTCGTTGTAGGGGACCAGAGAAGCAGGCTATGCAGCAGCGTGTGTGGTGATTCAAAAATCAGAATGGAAGAAAAACATGTGAGCGCTCACGTGCAACAGTGCGAGAGCAGTAGTTAGGCACCAGTGGGCATTGAAATCAAGCAGCACAAACCTTATACTCGATGCTGCGAGGGCGAGTCTTCGACGCCGGTGGTTCCGGTGAATGTCCATACCAGTGGCGAGTGAAGGAGCACGCACACAATGTGTATAATGAGGAGAGCTTAAGATATAAGGATGCGGTCGCAGAAAAGATGGCAAAAAGTAGCTGGTGATTGCGATACGGCGAGCCCTCGACAACCAGATCGAGATATACTGCATCGGACGTCATCAGCGAGGCATTGGCAGACATTGCTCCACAAAGATATCAGCAAGATCAGAGTTCTTATGAAAGCAGAGTGATGCCATACCAAAGTTTCACAGACTTCGCTCAAATATACGTGGTCGCAAATGAACATCGCAAACTCGCTGATTCACATCCCTTGAAGTTTGTCCGCCTTTCTGGTGAGTCTGAGTGCCTATGTCCTTGAGATCAGCAATCAGGCAGGCGGAGTAAAGCTACTAAGCACCGATCGGGTACAAGGGAAAAAATCCGAGTTTGATCTGCTTTCAGTGTCGAAACGCCGTGAAAATGATCTATGCTTGCATTTGCCACCATTTTGTCTTCTTGATGCCTGTCTGTTACGCCAGAAGGTGAACCACGACTGCGAGGCATAATTGGTTGTTTTGTAAGCGCGGCTGGCGATGAAGCATGTGGCAGGATGCTACAATAACGATGACATGGTTTGAGGGTTGGAAGAGGAAGCGAAGGAAGATATCGGGTGGTTGGGCATTTGGAAGCACAGGGGAGTGGCCAATGCGCGCCATACGTCATAACCATGACCAGCGGCGTTCATTGGTCGACAGGTTGCGTCTCGAGACAGCACGCTACGAGGGAAATGCTGGATATGTAGTGATACGCGGATAGCTGCATTCAGCCGAAAGTCTGTTTTTGAACTCCCTATTTACATCAAACATAATCATTGGGACGCTACTGCAGCATACCCTCTAAGCTTTCTCCCAGAATCTCCTCCATGCCATTCTTCCACCTCTGGCACTCCCTCTCCACCATTTCATCGTCATCTTCCATGAGCTCACTAATGAACGGTAGCATCTCAGGAAGCAAGCCCAGCCATTCCTCGCCCAGCCTCCTCGTCAAGCTTTGCTCACAAAGTACTGTTGCAAGTCTTGTGTTTCTGTCCTCGCTCCTCATGTTCTTCAGTAGTATGCTGTTCATCTCACGGTGGTTTTCCATCGACGATGCAGAGGCAACAGCGAGTTCGGTGATGGTAGGGATGACGTTATTGGTGTTGTTTTCTGGAGTTGAAGTAGAAGCGGATGGAAGGTTGAGCAGAGACAGCAGAGGTGGCATGATGGTTCCGAAGTGGGACGGCGCCTGCCAGAAACCGTCTTGGTCATGCTGGAATGTCTTTTGAAGGGCGGAAAGGACAGCACTGCGCGTAGCAACCTCCGAGTCATCCTTCGCAAGTTCAGTAAGCATCTTCGCGGCATGCTCAATGATGTAGCTTGAGTAGCTTGTTACAAGAGACTGAACATATGTTAGTGATCGTCTGTTGTCATAAGGTAGATTGTTACGTACCTTGAACTTGTCAAAGAAGGCGGCGAGGAACTTGTAGAAGGTGATAGCCCGTTGAGGCTTGGTAGAAACGGGGCCTTCCTGATCCACGAGCTGTACGAAGAAAGGACGGAAAGTAGCATCGCTGAGCTTCAATACCATGGCAATCACTGAATCCGTAAGAGTGCCTTCAAGCTGTTCAATCTCCTCATCGTCGACCTCCACGGTGGCAGACTGAACAGTCTCACGTAGACGGAAGGTTTGCAGAAGTAGGCTGAAGAGCGGCGAGCTCGCTTTGACAAGTTTAGCTTTAGTCTGCGTGTTCACAGTCGCGCGCAGAAGCTCGAGCTGCTCAAGGGAGGCATCAAATCCTTGAGAGGCGGCATCTGACCATGTCGACTTCAGAGCAGCGAAGACCTCCTGGGCGCCGAGATGCTCAGATACACTCTGGAAGAAACCGCTACGGCTTTCATCGCAACTTTGTTCCAGATCGGCAGCAGCGGAGCGGTGGCATAGTCGAAGAGCAGTCTCCAGGTAGTCACGCGAGAACATGTACCCCAAGCGTTCTACAATGTTCGAGAGAATAGTGAACACAGCATTGTGTAGACCAGTCTTCTCCTCTTCGATAGCATGCGACAAGTATTCAAACGCTGTTGGCAAAACAGTAGGAAGAAGCGAGATGGCTTCATCCTCGAGAACGTCAACAACGGATGTAAGGCAGAGGAGAGATAGGATGCGGAGGCGGTCATCGCTGCTGGATAGCGATTGTGGTCCGGAAATGATTTGGGCCACGGATGCAACAGCAGACACGTCCTTCTTTCCGAATCGCTCGATGATGCGGTCGATGCAACTAACAGCGACCATCTTAGCGTCCATCTCGGGTGATTGCTCTAGAAGATCCTGTACACTAGGCAAGAAAGCGATCAAGGCCTCTACAGACTTGCGGTCATGCTGCTTAGCGGTGCCAGCGCGCAGCTCAACTGACTTGACGGCGGCTACTTGCACATGCGGGTCCGTGCTCGAGAGGAGTAGCTGTGCCGATTTGACCAGATCAGTTGTTGGCAGAAGGTCCAAGCAGCTGGCGAGGACACGGCTGCAACCTGCGTAGGTCTTGGGGTTCGTTGCCAGCTTCTTTGACAATTGAATAGTAGTTTCGACAATGTTGGCGAAGATCTTTCGCGGCCGTTCGGGGTCATCTTTCTTTCTGTATGCCCGGGTGACATGTCCCTTCACCTTATCATCGAGCGCAAGATCTGTCAAACAAGACAGCATGCTCTGGATTGACAGATCGAACTTGTTGTCTTTTGCCTTCTCCTTGAGGCTGAACAGCGTCTCTGAGACCTGGGGCTTTGGTCCCACAGCATCAGTGAGTAGGTCGAGGTAACCCTTGAAAGTGACCAGGGTATGGACAGGTTCAAAGTGAAGCAGCAAATCGGCACAGAATCTGCGCTGCTCTTTACTGTGGTAGCGATCGGCAAGTAGCGCAACAATGGCCGGAAGCGAGTCTTCGGGGCCTAGTGTGCGAGCAAGCTCGGTGAACAGCTTCATCCTCCTATGCAAGGGAATGTGTTCAAAGGCAGCAGTGAAGCTGAGCAAAAGATCGGACACTCCGGCAATGAAGTCCCTGTGCTTTGAGCGGAGAGAAGCTGCTAATTGAGGCACGACACGGGAAATAGTCTTATCGACGACTTGGGCGGAATAATCGTCATGTTGGCGGAGCAGAGTAGATCCAATGAAGGTGAAGATGGGCATAAGGTTATGAAGAATGAGATCAGGCACCCATGATGCGAGGTTGGAGATGAGCAGTAGAGCGCTGTTCTGAACTTGAGGACTGCCAGAGTGTCGAATGCAGTCAATGAGTAGATCTGCTCGTACCGCCGATTGGTAGTCCGTGGTGTCTGTCTGTTCCTTCAAAGTGCTTACGATAGGGCTGAGTGCACCCAGGATGATGCTCTGCAGGTACACCAGCTCGGATCCAGATTGTTGCTTGAGTGGCTGTAGCTCCGCGAAGATACCGAAGAGGTGCTTGAACAGTGTTGGGTGTTGTCCAGGATTGGATCCCTCAACTAGCTCAAGAACCAGTGTGAGCTTTCGGAGCAGTCGCTGAACGTCATCTTGAGACGAAAGCTCCACGCGGGCCATCTCACTTCGGCTTGTTCGTCTTCTCTTCGCAGCAGACGGCCCTCCAGGCATGGCTGTGGGGGATGGGATGCTTTCCAAGAAGGAGACGAGAATAGCGGAGTCAAGGTCGACGCTGCGCAGTATCTCAATGGACTGCTCTCTGCGGAACTTATCGAAAGAGGTGTCGCTTTCACTAGTAGAGAGACCGAGCATGCACTGAGCCAATGCGTGTCGGGCCTCAGATCTGAAGGACGACCACGAGGTATGAATGCGCTCGAAGGCCACAACAACTAGAGTTTCGCGGTCTTTGTTAAGGGTACCAGAGATGATTTCTTGTAGCAGCTGAGCGCTCTTTGCTTCTCTAGGCATTGTCGCAGCAATGTGAGCCCGCTCCACCTCATCAAGCGAGAGGCCTTCGCCGTTACAGCTAGCGGCCACGGTTGCAGTTGGGAGACTAGACCATGCAGTGAGCAAGGGAATAATGGTGTTATTGCGGACGGTGTCGGAAACTTTGCCACGAATATTCGCGATTGGTAGAAGGCTAAGTCGCACCCTCAACAGTGGCGTAAGACTGGCATGGCTTGCCAAGAATCCCAAAACTGAAGTCCTGGTTTGCATCTTGATGGTGTTTTTCGCGTGATTCTTCAACTGTGTGCCTTCCAAAACATCGCGAAGCGCAGGTATGACAAATTTGGAGTCCATGACGCATTCTTCGAGAATCGGTTGCAGCATCGACGAAATGAAAACCATCAAGTCCTCAGGCTTGAGCTCGGCGAGAGTCTTGGATTCTTTCCCATAAAGGTCGGATTTTCCCCAGGTCTGCGCCTTCGACTTCGCAGAAGCCTTTCGTGCTAGGGATCCGACACATGCAGCTGCTGAACGTCGGATAAGCGGGGATGGATCGGCGAGGGCATGAACAAGGTAAGGCACGATATTCTGTAGGACATGTGCAGCTTCGATCTTTTCCAATGATGACGCGGCTGTACGAAGTGCGGCAACGCGGACAGCGACTGGTCGGATGCTACTCCACACACGAGCAAGGAACGAGAGGTAGATTGGTTGCTTGAGTGCGGACTCTTGTTGCAACGCTTCTGAAGCGAGGAAGTGCCGGGTCTGCTTTGTGACCACAGCCTGCTCGAACACATCGGCGGCTTGCACGAAATCGCGTTCTGATCCAGCATCGAAAAAGCTCTTGCTGGAGATCTCCGGCAGCTGCACGAGGGGCTTCTCGGCTGTATCCTCATCGGCATCCAGCATCTCTTCGTCAGAATCCTCGTCCGGAATGTCTGCGATATCGAATGTTTGGCTAATGGTGAGTCCCAACGATTCCAGGTCGACATTGTCCTGCTTCGCCACTTCCTGCATTATGTTCTGTAACTCCTTCGATTCAGTCATCTTAGTAGCGAGCTGAAGTAGCTCCCCGTGCTCTTGGGAGCCCGGTGCACTATCACGAAGGAGTTTTACCAGTGCCGACAACACCATTTGGATGCGCGACGTAGTGAGTAGGCCAGATGCGATCAACTCGCTGAAAATCTCACGGTTCTCGTCGGAGCTATCACTGAGCGCACCGAGAGCGCAGCCCAGGACGAGTCGTTCGACGTGACATTGATGTGACAGCGCCGTCAACTTCTGCACTAGCTGAGGGACCTTGAGAAGTTTTCTTGATACTTTAACTGGGATTTGCGCCTTGGTGCGCTCCATGGCGATGATGGCCAGGCATGCGAGGCATGACTGGAGGGATGTTTCGTCATGAGCCGCAATGACAGCGTCCATCAGGCCATCCAAGATCTTGTCTCCGACCTTGGCCTGGTTGACCATCATGATGACGATAGCGTAGCAGGCCAGGACCGTGTCAGCTCCGTGCTTTGCTCGCATGCAGCTGTTGAGAACGGGGAGCAATTCCAAGACCAATTTCTCGGTTCCCTGGTCCTGGATGTCCTTTCTGCCCGAGCTTGCGTTGCTCACTATGCCGTATATAGCCTCGACGGTCGTTCCTGACCAAAAGGACAGCATATGCGAGGCCTGGTGGCCCGCCTCTACCACCTTGGCTACATATGATTGGTAGGCCTTGAAGAATTGCGGAGTGTTGATGGCAGTGTATGCGATGGTTCGTTGGGGTACGTTCGTTGGCGCCTGGATGTAGGGGAAGAGGAAGCGGATGGCATGCGGTGGCTGAGCGGGCAGTATGGAGAGCAGCGCAAGGAACTGCGGTGTGTTGTGGTAGGGCAGGTATGTGAAGGCGAGCGTCTCGGTATTGTACTCGTGGATGCTGACTTCTTGTCAGCCTCAACTGTCTGGAAGGCCATCGGGGGCCTCGAGGTGCATCAACTCACCGGAATCTCCTCACAAGCCACTCGAGCGCCTTCTCTGCCGGCTTCAACAGTAGCCTTGGCCCGACCAGCGTGATGAATGCCTCTAGTACTGTGTCCAATTTGGCGTTTTCTTCCTTGTTCATCTGCGTGCGATCTTCCGACTTGCTCTGTTCACTGAACAGATTCGTGGAGAAGCGCAGAAACCTTGGGTCCAATGCGCAGAGGTCCTTGTAGCCGTCGTAGCAGATGAGGTAGACGGTCTCGAAGGACTGTGATGCGGCGATCTTGGCATCGAACAGCAGCGATTTGCCATGCGCCGACTTTTGCGCGCGTAGGTCGAGCTGATGGGTGCTCGAAGCCGCAATGGATGCGAGCTGTTTCTGTAGCGCCGTCGCCATTTTTGCGTGTTTTCGCTATCGTAACAGGCTCTGTGTTGTGTTTCGGGTAGTCAAATGAGCCATCAGACGCAGCGATACAGCGTGGATTTTGTCGTGGCGGATGGTTGGGAAAGCTCGAAGAGTGATGCGCATACAAAATTTCGGGAAGCCAAGATTTCACGCTAATGAGGTTTTACGGCGGGCCGCTCGAGCCACACATGCTGCCGGACCCCCGAGACACGTGCAACGCGCCTTACGTCGCCGCCTCCAATCATCTTCCATCCAACCTGTCTCCCTTCGCATTCACTCTGAATGCATAGATCTGCGATTCCCGGTCTAGCGGTTATGCGGAGCCCCATTCGTCGCAGCAGCTTTTCCGGCTCATGACCAAGCGCATCAAACCTGTCACTCTGTCACAAAGCGACAGCTGCATGGCACTAGTCTAATTCCCCATTCACGATACTGAGGTCGCTGTGACTGTGTCTATCGTCATGTGGTCCAACAGCACAGAGTTTACGACCTTTCGGTCAAAGCCAAAGGTACCCTCAGAGCCGCTCAAAGAACGTCAACAACATGAGAAAGTCGGAAAATCATCAAAAGAGAACGCTCCAGGCAGGAGAATATCTCCTCCGCCGGATAGAAGTACTCGTGAGCAACAGTCAAACAAAGATAGGCCTTACTTCAGCGACCGACGAGGCGATCCCGACGCTTTGCGTTATGGGACAATGAATCGCTGGGATATCCCACCTTACCGTCGATTTGGTCATGGCTTCATCCTAGGGCTTTCCGCAGACCAGAAGATCGATAGAGCCGAGTCCACGGACAAGAAGATTGTCGTGACACCAGCAACACGCAGACGGCAAGAGCGACTACTGACGGACAAGCGTGCAAATAAGTCGCGTGGGCGCCCTCTGCGGTTGGTGAAGACTGGGAAAGACGATACAGGTCTCGACCAAGACTTTGTTTTGTTGTCCTCACGCACAAAGAGGAAACGCGACGAAAGCGAAGATGATGAAGACCAAGTGGAACTGGAGGCAGACTACCGACGCATCGATGGGCCCAAATCAAGCGAGCCTGTAGACCCAGACACGCAGTATGAGTCTGATCCTGAACTTGCAATCGATACCGAAGTCATCCGAACAAACTCCCAGCTTGCACGCCGGACGAAAGAACACCCTGAGGACGTGCAGGGCTGGCTGGCACTGATCAAACACCAAGAGGCCATGCTGAAGCTCGAGCGGCCATCTGCTGAGTTGACTGCATCCGACAAGGCACACCTTGCAGACGTACGCATCTCTACCTACGAGGAGGCTTTGAAGAAGATTGGCCCGGACAAGAACAGCCGTCTGCAGTTATACCAGGGTCTCTTGAAAGAGGCGGAAAGGGCCTGGGATGGCGCCAAACTGGCCAGCAAATGGAAGAACGTACTTGAGAAACATCCACAGAGCGTAGATTTGTGGATGATGTATCTTGACTTTGTACAGTCACGATTCACAAGCTTCAAGTATGAAGAATGTCGCGCTACTTTCTTCAAATGTGTAGAGACTCTTCGTGCGAACAAGGCCGAAGTTTCGCCAGAGCAGAGCCTGCATCTATTGTTGCGTCTAACAGCCATGTCCCACGATGCAGGTTACCAGGAACTTGGTCTTGCAGTATGGCAAGCCTTGCTGGAGCATCGCTTGTTGCACCCAGAATCAGGCGCCGACATCAAAGCCTTCGAAGATTTCTGGGAAAGCGAAGTGCCCCGTATCGGCGAGACTGGAGCAAAGGGTTGTAGGCATAGCAGTACAGACGACGCGCCGCCTCCAGGGCCTTCGTCGTTGCAGGAACGAGATACGTCAGACTCTGATTTCGAGGATTTCCGAAAGCGTGAAGGCGAGGCTACGTCGATGTTACGATACCCTGGTCGGGCGACAGACGATGTAGCAGAAGATGACGCCTTCCACACCATCTTCTTCTCGGATATCGAACCGTACTTGGCCATTGTCGCGCCCGAGACACCAGCAACATTGATCATCGAGGCTTTCTTGTATTTCTGCGCGCTACCACCGCTAGCACACCGTATTCCACAACAACGAGCTTGGTGGTCTGATCCATTCTTACAGCGCCATTGGCACTCTGGTACTCTAGACACTGATGAATCTACCGATTTCACCAAAGCCATCAAACGCTTCTCAAACTATTCAGCAAAGAGCTTCCAAATGACCACGGAACTCTTGTTCGAGCAGCCCTTTTCGCTCGATGGAATCAGACTTGATGCAGACTTCATCAGACGCCTGCTCAAGCTCCTCTCCTCGGACCCTTCGAGCGAGGACATCATTGGAGAATATCTCCTTGCCTTCGAATCGAAACACTTTCCGTCGGAAGCATTTAAGACAGCGAAGCGGTTACTCAAAGCGCGGCCGTCAAGTCTGCGTCTATACAACGCTTACGGATTAGCTGAATCGCGCTTGGGCAACTCCGCCAAGGCAGACCAAGTGTTCAGCATGGCTCTCTCCATGCAAAAGGGAGACGATCTGCTCTCAGCCCCATGGAGCATAGAGCTCTTCAGCAACTGGGTATGGGAAGCGCTCCGACGAGGAGACCACGAAGAAGCCTCCTGGCGACTCGTCTCACCAAACGGAAAACTCCCCGACCCAGAGTACAGAAACTCGTCTCCTCGGGGCCAACCCGCACACGAAAAAATCACACAAATCACAGAACACGCCCTCCTAAACCACGACTACCCAACAGCAATCATATGCACATGTCTCCACGTCCTTACCGGCGACACCGTCCGCAACACCAACCCCAGTCTGTACCCCTACGCCCGCCTCAGAGAATGGTTCGCATCGCACCGCCTCGACACCTCCGCCTTCGAGGAACTACGCGCCCAATCCCTCGCCCACTTCCTCGCCTACCACGCCACGCAAGCCCGCATCGTCAAACCCTCGCTGATCCGCGACAACCTCGAATCCGTCCTCGTCGTCTTCCCCACAAACACAATCCTACTCTCCGTCTACGCCGCAAACGAATCGCGCTTCGCAATCGACGACCGTGTAAGACGCGTCATGGAGCAAAGCGCTCTTGACCCAGATGAACGGCGTATACCGGGCTGGGCATTCGCGATTCACTACGAGACGTTGAAGGGAGAGCGCGCGGGCTCAACGACCCATTCTATACGTGCGTTGTATAAACGCGCCACGGACTCGACGGCAGGGTCGCGCTGTCCTGCGCTCTGGAAAGCGTATGTGGGCTTTGAATTGCAGTGTTTGCGTAGTGAGCGGACACGGCAGCATGTGAATAAGAAACCGCGCAGAGATGGCAAGAAGAGCAAATGGGAAGTGAGGGTCGAGGAGGCGGAGCAACGGGTCAAGGACACGTTTTATGCTGGTTTGAGGAACGTGCCGTGGTGTAAAGAGTACATCATGTTTGCGTTTACGGATGCGAGGGACGTTTTTGGGGGCGAGGAGAAAGCAAAGCTATATCGGGTTATGGAGGAGAAAGAACTCAGGCTCTACGTTGAGTTGGAGGTATGAAAAAAAAAAGGGTTTGTAAAAGAGAGTGTGGGATGAGCCTGGTAAAGGATTTGAATTTCTTGCCCAAGTCAAGCCTCTCCCAGAGAATGTAAAATCATGTACATTAACCATCAGCAACTATCCTACCAACAGGCCTCGTCTAATCATGAATAAGCTCTAGAAAATGTCTTCCGTGCCTGCCTCTGCCCACGTGGTCTCTCCCTTGGCAACACGGTCCCTCACTTTCCAGTACTCATGGTTGAAGACCCAGTACTCCTCGCCCGTCGTCTCACACCTGCCCTTGCTGAACCACCTGGGTACGAATTCTTTGCCTTCAGCTTCTCGCTGTCTGCGCGTCGCTCGCTGCTTCTCTTCTACCCTGTTCTTCTCTGTAGCCGCAAAGTCGTACTCGCCATCTTCCATGGCGCGTTGATCGGGCCGGAGACGCGTGTCAGTTGGTGCAACAACAGGACGAAGCTTGTCGGGGATGGCGTTGAGGGTTACGACGAAAGGAGTAAGGTTGAAAGGTATGCCTGTCGGGCGCTCGTGAGCTTGCCAGACGAGGAAGGCCTTGTTGTCGTCGTGCTTTGTACTCTTTCCGCTCTTCTCAACATCCACGTCCTCGAAGCCTGGTGTGAAGCGCGCGTAAATCTTGTCGTTCCATCGGCCGCCAATGCTCCAGCGGACACGGTTCTGCGCATCAAAGACTTTCCCAACGACTTGGTAAGCTGACGAAGCCTTCCATCCACGGGGCTTGAACTCAATAAGACACTTTTCTCCGGTCGTATGGTTTGTAATTTCCATGGTACCGTAGTTGTCGACAACAGGGTTACCAGTTATAATACCAATAACAGAAGAGGTAACCTTCTTCCAGGTGTAGAGCTCTTCTTTCCCACCATTAACAGTCGGGCGAAGACGAAGGAACCAAGTTCCGAGCGGGTTGATGTCGAAGGATTTGCCGTAGAATTTAGACTTTACTGCAGATTCACCCTAAACTTCATTAGAAAGTATGACTTGAAGGCAGCCAAATGATACTCACATAGTAATCCCACTTCTTGGATTCCGCATAAGCGGCACCGATCGGTGGGTGGTGGCTGACCTGCTCTATGAAGAAACGGTAGCCCTTGTCTGGCCTGGCATACTCATATGTCTCAGCGAGAAGAGGGTTAAAAGGCTTCGCGACACGACCAATGGTGGAAGCGTACTCTGACGCAGCAAAGGCGCCAACGTAAAGGATCCGCTCGGTAGGGTCGTCGCGTTCGGCAGCGGTATCAAGGAGATCAGTGTATTCCATGTCCTCCGCAACACGTTGAAGCAGCGAAGTGGGTTCGTTGAACGACACTGGCAATGTCATTTTCGTCATGTCCTTGCCAATCATAGATTTGAGGATGCCCTGTAAGCTGTCTGTTAGCGTCTGATAGATATTCAGTGGCACTGGACATACCCAAAGCGAAATCTTAGGCCTGTCATCGGCGTCCATAGCTAGCCTCTTCCGTGGGCCGTCTTCGTAGCCTGCCCAAGCCGTGGCGATCTCCATGTGCTTTTGCTCGAATGGATCGTCTGAAGAGGCTGGTGCGTCTACCTGTGCAGTCTCTTTGGGAGCTGCCGCAGGCATTTCCACGACCTCAACCTCTCCAGCACCAACAGCATCGAAGAATTCCTCGTCATCCTCTGATTCCGAGTCTGATATGTCGGCAGCAATGTCGGCGAACGTAGCCTTTCTCCTAACTTTCTGGTTCTTGGCTGCAAGGCCCACACCCGACGTCATCTCTTTCTGTTGCTGAGAGTCTTCTGGTGCATCGGCAAAATCGTCTTCCTCGTCCTTGGCATCCGGTTTGTGGTCAGGTGTCCCAAAGTCCTCCAGTGCTTCACGTAATGCCTTCTTCTGCCTCCGCCGTTTCTCCTCGGACTCGCCGATCCTGTTTTCAAGCTCTTCTTGCTCTTTTGCAACCTTGGCCATGCTTTCTTCCCACATGCGTCTGACATTGGCCTCGCGATCCAAGCGGTATTGCCAATAAGCATCACGATCTCGTGATATCCGAAGCAAATCGCCAATCAGCCCTTTGAGGTTTCCGATAGCAGACTCATAAGACGTAAAAGCTTGGAGCATCATGGGATCGGAGATTTTGAGGTCGGGTGATCGACTCATCTCTGCTTGTAATGCCGCTGAAACGGATGTCAACAGGTCAAGCTGCAACTTGGCTGATTGTGCTGTGATGTTGAATGCGTCTTTACTTTGGGGCTTCATTTCGTGGCTGCTTGTATCGTCGCCGTAGTCGTCGTCGTCTTCGTCGTCGCCGGCTACAGTAGCGGTACCCATGTGGCTGGTCATTCTGTCTAAGCCGTTACCATTCATGCTAGGCTCGTAGATACTCCCGGGATCTTCAGTAACGCTGACCGCAGTCCGAGAGGATGTGTTGTCGAGGCTAGGTAATGGGACGCCGAGGGTGGATGAAGCAGTCATGTTCCGCGAGCTCCCCGCCAACTTGGAGCTGCCAACGCTAGATGTGTCGCCCTCGCCCTTGATCTGCTCAATCTTGGCTTGCTTCAGCATCTCCTGATCCTGGGTAGCTCGCTTCTCTTCTTCTCGTGCTTCGTCCTTGGCCCACTGGATCGCGTTGTTGAGAGCCCAGTACCATCGCTTAGCCTCGACCTGGTGGTTTGCCTTTAGGTGGTACTTGACCGAAGACTTTCCCTGGATTTCAAATCGCTGCTTATCCTGGGGGTCCATGTACAGTTTCGCAATCCTCATGTTTATGGCACCTCGGCATGCAGACCCGGTGTCGTCTTGGTGCTTGTAGTAGCTGAGCACGCCGTCCTCTAGCACGAACCATCGCAACTTGTATCCGGTTGTGTAGTTTGTCCACTTCTTGAGGTAACCCTTCATCTCGCGCGACTCTTTGACGCCCATGCCACTCTCTGTCGCAGTTTGTCCCGGGGGACCACCGGCGAGAATCGTCTTTTCTTGGATGCCCCTCTGAGCTGCCGCCGCGGCGGGCGACCGCTTCAAGATGGCGCGCGTACGGTCGTCCTTGGTGTAGTCTTGGGGAAGCTTGCCTTTTCGGTCTCGGCGGAAGGGATCAGCTCCGTTGAGCAGTAGCAGCTGCGCCAGCTTGACGTCCTTCTTCTTGGCAGCTTCGTGCAAAAGTGTACCGCCTGCATCTACCACGACCGGGTCCGTCGCCAGCTCTCCACCGTTGACGTCTAGGGTGCTCTTTATCCTGGCGTCTTGCAGAAGCTTCTCCAACGAGTCCATGTCTCCTGTAGTTACCATGTGCTGTATCTTCTTTACGTGGGTGTCGATGAATATGGACCGCGAGAGCTGCAGCTGCTGGAAGATGTCGGGTGTGCGGGCGAGATCCAGCGGCGTTTGGCCGTTGTAATTGGTGACTGAGTCGTTGATGCCAGGCTGGTCGAGCAGCATCCGGACGACTGCAGTCCTGCCCAGCGTGGCTGCGAGGTGGAGCGGTGTATTGCCATCGCGGTCGCGGCCATTGATGTCGATGGGCGAGTCTGGTGTTGCCGTTGCGTTGGAGAGGACAAACTCGATGACGGGCACCTCGGCGCATTGTATGGCCAGGTGCAGGATCGATGTGCCTTCTGTGCGTGCGCTGGGTAGCTGCAGCGATGATCTGCTGTCTTCGCCCTCTGTCGGCCCTGCCTGGTCCCGTATGGCTCTCGAGATGGCTGCCGTGTCTCCGTTCCTCAGCGACTCGAATACTCTGAACAGCTTCACGGACTGCTCTATCGACGTCGACTTGGCCGTGGGCGAGCTTGGCGACTGCTGGAAGCTCGAGGCCGAGGGGCTCAGGCTCTCCTGCGCGGCGCCTGCGTTGGACATGGTGGTCGAGAGGTGTGGATTTTGCCGCTTGGACAGACTGCGCCCGTGTCCCGGGGGCGATGGTCTGGACTGCGAGGGCTGCGAGGTTGAGGAAATGGCAGTGCTGGGCGGGCTAGTGTCGCTGGTGTTGCCGTCTGCGGTAGGCACGTCGGTCTTGGACGTGACGCGCGAAAGCAGATTCTTGACGCTGGCCGACTTGGAGCGCTTGTGCCTGCGACGTGTGGTTAGACGTGACTCTGGGGTGGCATATCGCAACGGGCCTGCCTCATCCTCCACATGTCTCCCCCGCCATGACGGCAGCGCGAGTTTGGAGCGGGCGGCACCTACCCTTCCATGGCTGTGTGATTGGCTAGCGGGCCAAGAATATGCGGGCCTGAGGACGGTGGGTAGAGGAGGGGGGGTTCGGTTTGGATCGCAGTCAGCACCAAGTCAGAGTGACCCAAATCTCTCGAGTGCGCAAGTTGCGCCTTTGTAGCATTTCATCACCGTCGCGGCGGGGCTTCCACCAGCTTTGGGGCCCTTCGTCAGGGCGCGCAATCCAGCCCGCTCCTGCAGCGAATCACGACTATCGCTCCGCTAGACTGGGCCTACCGTCCCAAGATCGTCCTCCCGCTTGCAACTGCTCGGGCATATGTCATGGCCAGCTAGACTAGCAAATATACAGGTATTTGACCAGAGTCTCTTATCGGCAGTGTTAGATCATTACTATACCAACATTATGCCGTTTTCGGGGTCATGGCTGCAGGCGAGCAATGTTCGTATAATGTACATTCTATATATACATGGCATCGCAACATCCTCACGCCGAGTCTCCACCCACAAGGATAATGGCACTTCCCAGCTGCCTCCGCAAGTCCTCCTTCTGCACATCGTGTGTGTCCTCTACCTCGCCCCACTGCTGTGTTTGCCACGTAACCTCCAAGCTCGACGCATCCGTGGCTTCCTTGATGCCGAAGCGTGGCGCGTCAGTCACCTTTCGCGACTGCGCAAATGCTTCGCCCCATTCGTGCATCAGTCGCACGCTGACGAGCAGGCTCTTGGATGCCAACACTGCGCGTTCCAGTCCAGCAAGCTCGTATGCTGGAAGGCCTGCGCACCAGCCGCGAATCATTTGCTTTGTCATCTCGGGTTGCGCGACGGGGATGATGGTCTCGGGGTCGAGTGTGGGCTTGATCTCTACGCCTGGCCACACGTTTGCCTCGAGGTAGGCAATGATGCCCGTAGCCACTTCCTCTTGAAGCTCGCGCAGTGTCTTTCCGTTCTGGAGCGTCTCATTCAGGACTTTGGCGGGCGCCCAGCAGAGCAGTGTGTCCGTGTCAAACACACGCATCAGATAGCTCAGGATGTCGTTCCTGATGTTTTCCCTTCCTTCCTTGTCGGCAACTTGGATGTCGATTGCACGCGCGGCGAGCGACGTCATGGGGATGTAGTCGTTCTTGAGGGCCTGCTGCGCGCTCGTGAGAAGATCCCACTCGAGGGCAATGGCAGTCGCCAGCTGGGGCTTGGAGGCGGGCACGGTGAGGATCTGCTTGTTGGGCATGCGGACGGGTCGATGGTCGAGGAAGACCTGAAGGCCACCCTCGCTCTCGTTGACTGTGACGTCTTTCCAGAAGCGCTTGGCCAGCATGTTCTTGGGCTTGTTGGTGGGGGCGTAGACCTCGCGCATCTCCCGCGCCTGCTTCATCATGTCGGCCTGTCTCCTCTTCCTCGCAACCCGCTCGGCTGCATCTGATGGGTGTGGCTGGGGCGTCTCAGGCGGCGGTCCGGGAACTGTCAGACGTTAATTGCTGGCCATCTTGGCTGCACTGCAGTGTCGTACCCGATGGATGAGGCAGCGGCGTGGCCCCGCGCGTGGCTGATGTGTGTAGACATTGGTAGAGGGGCCTGTAGGCTCGCGGGGGCGCCGCCAGCCGTATGCTGGCGAGTGCTGGGCGAATTGACTCCATGGCGATGCGGAGCGAGGGTGCAGTCTCTCTGCTGGCTTGGACGCTGTACCCAGGCCGGGTGGGACGACCCACCGGGGCGACTTTTTCCACAAACGCGCTCGGACATGGTCGCTGTAGCGTCGACCGAAGACCCAAATCTGGGGTTCTCCGCTCCGCAACCCTGACCACTCCCCGTCAACACACATCCGTCGGGTATCAAAGTCACGTCGTAGCGCTTGCCGATCTCCTCGACCCGGCTGCTCTGAATATGCGCTGGCTTCTCCACAGCTTCTCGTCTTCTTGCATGTTCTCCACTGTCTGGCCTGGCTCATGATCGACCCTTGACGCGCATCTGGCACCCGTCGTTACCCCACTCAAAACTACCTTCCCTGCATCATCGAGAGAGACTGCGAGAGGCCTTTGATGCGGCCATTTCCGCCTGCTTCTGAGACCACACTCTGCTTTTCATGAATCAAGGAGCCCCTCAGACGGCCTCTGCGAACGCTGCCGTGTCCCAGCCCAAGCCTATTCGTTTTGTGACGAACCATGATGGTCCCTATGCGAAGAGGCGTCGCATCAACTCCGCCTGCCTGACATGCAGGAAGAAGAAGACACGATGTTCTGGTATGGCCTCTGGACTGCCTTTGACTAGGCCTTTGCTGACAGTAGAGCAGGCGAACGGCCTGTATGCGGAACTTGCATCCAGAACAAGCACGAATGCGCCGGCTACGGCGACGACAACGCCGCAAGCGAAGCGCAAAGGGATGGCAAAAAGGCAGCGAGAAGAGAGAGTACCGTGTCGACCACTGTGCCTTCCCGGAAGCAGGAGCCGCCCATCGACCCCCAGCTCACACGACCGCACCTGCCGCATACGACATCGCAAACCTCGGAATCAAGTCTCCAGGCCTCGCCCAAGGTGGAATCGACTGGCAGCAGTGGTTTAAGCTTGAGCACGCGCAATAGGATGCCGTACTTTAGGTACTTTGGGCCCACAGCCATCGTACCTGGACTGCGACAGATGGTCGTCAAAGTTCGAGGGAAGCAACATGGTAGTGCACAGACTACATCCGATCGTAAGTAGAATCCCCCCGCGAGACGGACTCCAGGCTCGTGATGCGGTTATCGAGGAGCACTTGCGCCCTTGTTCCGCACATATATTCTCTTGCTGCTCTGCTGTATTCCCGTCTCATGTAGCTGACTAGTCCAGAACACGCAGTCGAATCCTCGCCTGCACAGCCATCAGTTGGCTCACCACCAGCACCAGAAGCCCGTACGCCAGCCGAGATACCCGTATACGATGCCTCGTCCATGTCGCCAAGCCCGCTCATCACCCATCTCTGTAAACTGTTCTTCACAAACCTCGGCTGCTCGTTCCCTTTTCTACAAAGAGAGCGCTTTTTGCGCGACTTGGAAGAGAAGCAGGTAGACGCCATCCTCGTCGACGCTGTCTGTGCGTTAGCGGCCCGATTTTCGACACATCCTATGCTGACAGGCAAGAGCGACCAGCACAAGGAGGATGGGACGGACACTTCGAAAATTCCGCCTTCAGAACACGGCCAAGCCTTTGCCCAGCGAGCAAAATCAGCTATCCCAGATGCTTTCCCATGTCCCAGTGTGGCAGTGGTACAAGCTGCATTGCTTCTTGCATACGACGAATTCGGCGCAAGCCGCGACAGTGGACTTTGGATGTATCTGGGTATAGCTATTCGCATGGCGCAGGATCTAGGGATGCAGTCTGTGGGAGGTCTCAAGTTTGAAGGACGCAACGGGCCAACACCAAGTTCCATCAAAAGTCACCCAGATGGCGGACGGCCTGCGGAGCAACCAACAACCCAAGGCAGCCACGGAAATAGTGCGGAAGAGCAAGAGCAAAGAGCCGCCGAACGCGAGAGGCTAGACACGTTTTGGTCTATATTCTTCCTGGATCGCGTCATATCTTCTGGTACGGGACGCCCGGTCACCCTTCGCGATCGCGATATCGAGATCTCTTTCCCCTCCCTGAGCGAGGTCGACTCTTCTGGATGGCCTTTGCCGTACCCGGCACTGATCCGTGTCATCCACCTCTACGGTCGTGTCACTGATCTCCTCAACCGGATAAGGAGCCCCGATGATATCACAACTGATCTGCAGAAGCAACTTCGAGCATGGGAAGATCGCCTGACAGGCATTTACCAAAACCTGTCGCCCAAGCTTCACTTCAACGCAGTCAACTTTCAGCAATACGTCAAGCTCAATCAGGGAACAAACTTTCTCCTACTGCATTGCTGGTTTCATACTCTGATCGTTCTTCTGCATCAGCCAACGCTGCTCCGCACGTTTGAGGGAACTCCGCAATCTTTGTCCACAAACAGCAGGGAACTCTCCATGTCTTCCGCCAAGACTGTCGCTGATATATTGGCCTTTACCGAGCTCATCGATGTAAAGACTGGAATCGGCAATCCCTTTACCAGGTATGGACAGGCCACGTCTTTATTGATGGTATCGCACGCTGACCAAGCTTTAGTCAACCGATATACATCGCCGCATGTGCCTTTCTTAAAGAAACGGCACTCCACTCAGCATCGTCGCAGCCTCAGTCTTGCCCAGCAAGCCCGGGTCAAAACGGAGAGAGCGGGCAAAAGATGCCTACCCAGCATGCCCTTGACCGTCTAAACCCTTCCACCAGCTCCGTCAGAGATCTAGAGCAAAAGCATACTGCCGCTAAGCATACATTGCTTGCCTCTGCTGCCAACCAAAATTACCAACGCTGTTACCGTGCCCTCAAGGCCTTGGAAACATACTGGGCTGGAGTCAAATACATTATGACTGTCCTGGATCAAAAGGCGAAAGGCGTTGGTGATCCTCTGCTGTATACAACCGAAGAGATGGAAAGTGCTTTGGAAGCCCCTCGACCTGAGCCATCGTTCACCAGTCCTGGCTGGAGAAGGAAGCTGAGCTGGGGGACTTATCTGACAGCACAAAACTCTGATGCTGATGTAGCAAAGATGGCGGCTGCGATACGCAAGGGTGCGAGGACGCCAAATATGCCCGGCTCGCCAATGGTCCACCCCAGTCAAGGTATGTTTCTTACTTACACAATCATGACCACCTACTAACCCCCGTAGCCATCGGATGGTCCCTTACTGGCACCATGAACTCGCCTTCAACAAACGTCGCAGTCATGTACACATCCGAGAACGGCGACGGCCGGAGCACGAAGCCACCACCTGCAAGAGTGCCTCCAGCCAGCACCCAGCCATCCATCGCGTCGTTGATATCGGATCCTCCCATCAAATTCGAGCCACGTCACCACTCTCTACCATCACCATCTACTTTCTCGCAATTCAGCTCAGCGTCGATGCCACCACCGCCATCAAACCCATCCTTCAACCACATGCCCACTCAAGACCCGGTCTTGGTGGCAGATGCGGACCTCCTCCTGAACCTACACTCTCCGTTCTCTGCTGGCTCACCATCAGCCATGAGAACGCCACTACAAACCCCAACGTCATACACGCGTTCGTCTTCACAACAGCATAACCAACTACACCCCACCCCTCAAACAGAATTCTCGCCCACTTTTGGAACTTTCAACACACCTTCAGACAACACATTCGGTGACATGGTCATCGACACACAAGACGTCGATATGTCGCTTTTAGGCGCTGACATGATGCCTTGGGACTTGGAGTACTTACCACATGATATGCTTTACTTTGGCGATGGCAGCTTTGAAAATGGCGGGTTTGCGGGAGATGGCGCGTCGGGGGGATCATAATACGGGGTAACGCTTTTTCGGTCACCGTTATGTAATGTACACTAGGGGACAAATTTGTGTTGGAGTTTTTGTGATTACCATGGTACGATATCTGAGGGAGGATTTTGAATTGCAGTGGAGTTTGATACCATTTTTCTTCTTACATAGTGTATGAATTGAGATGAGACGACATTATTTTATCAAGGCCCTGACCAAAACATTTTTCGCTGCAAGTTACTGACTTGGTTTGATGCATACCGAACGTTTACAGATATCGTGTCCTTCAAGTATACCGAATATATCCTATCCTGCCCCGCCACTGCCTTGCACTCTTCGACCATTTCCCCTTACTCCTTTCCAATCCAGATTCTCGGTTGTGCGCTTGGCGGAAATGATGGAATTACATATAGTCGATATCCCGTTAGTCAGTAATCACCCAAGTGCGATGCAAAATATGAGTGCGCTTTACGTTGAATTTTGCTACTTGCGGCTGGCTCGAGAAAAGATGTTGAATAGAGATTGTAAACACGGTCGAAGAGAAGGCGCGCTGTGATCCATCGTAGGGAATTGTGGCAAGTCCAATCGAAATGTTTGGCATAGAAAGTAAGCTGAAAGTGACTAAAATTGCCAATTGTGATCTAGGTTATACCCACCTTCCAGCTGGGTCGAGTTTGCATGGTTGATACCTGGGAACTTATCGATGAGGGGCCACATGGAGTGGTCGTCATTCGCGTCCACATCCGTCAACTGTACCGTGGCACCCGCCATAATGTCAGGAAAGTGTGGATAATCGCCGAGATCAAGATACTGATTTGGATCGAAGTACTCTGGAGGAAACTCGTTAGGGACACCGGTGGCGGGCAAAGCAGCTAGGCTGATAGAATCGTAGCCCGAGTCTGAAGAATCAGATATTGGATCGGCCATTGCAAGGACCACCTCGCCTTGATCAGACGATTCGTAGATTTCCGGCTTATGTGGGATGACTTCTGATGTTGTTTGTAGATCTGCAGACGCAGAGCCACCGATCGTGGTAGGTAGATGCGTGCCAATGGGACACTCAGCGACCTGCTCAGACAGCATAGCTCTCGAGCTCAGAATGGCTTCTGGTTTCGTATTGCTTGGCCCAGCAGCTGTTTGAAACATTGTCTCCAGCTGCGTCTGACATTGCCTAACAATGTCCACTAGTTGTTCCTTCAACCTGTCCTCCAGCGGTTGGGCCTCGTGTTCGACTATACTCTCTAGCGTGCGGCGCACGAGACGTGGAAGTTCGAGACGTGAAAACTCCTGAAAACGCGTGCTGCTGGGGGGCTCGGCTGCGCTCGCAGTATTACGTTGGTATTCGATGTCTTCAAACATCAATACCTGTGCATTCCAGACTCAATGGATAGGGCAACTTACAAGGACTTGGCATGTCTGTGTCATTGTCATCTGGAAACAAGATACGGTATACAGCTTTCCACTTCTCCACTTCGTTCTGGTGCATCTGCCTTTCTTGCTTTTGATCTTTTTCTCTTGTTCTTTGTCAAACCCTTCTAACGGTAGCTGTTCACGCAGTTCGCAACCATTTGGATCGCGTTGATGTTCTCGAAGTGCAACATCGTTGGTGAAGGTCGTACAGCAACGGTTGCATTGCGGTGGAAGTAAGTGTCGCCGGTACAAATGCTCTCTGATGACGTTAGTCTCTGATGTGTAGCAGCAAGCCCCAACTGACTCACTTTAATCTTGCGACTGTAGTAAAGCCTGGGTCCCTGCATGATGTGAAGGTTTGATGTCTGCCTGGGTTTCGCTTGTAATAAGGGCATGCGAATCGCAGTTCTAAAACAGGCTGTTTGCCCTTGGATACAGAATTTGGCCTTCGTCGTTTGTTCGAATCGTCGTCATCGTCTGGAGGAGTTGAGCCATCTCCACTCAAGCTGCGCTTCCTGGAGTTAAATGAAGCGTCTGGACATGTGAATGTACCAGTAGAATTTCCTGTTGTATTACTACAAGAGCTCGGATTGTATCCATTGGTGGCATGGCTTCGGAGCGTTGCGCAGAAGACTTTCTGAAACTCTTCCATAATAGCATCCACGAGTCGTCGCTTCGCAGGGATCATCTGGTTTGGGATCTTTGAAACAACCGGAGAGCTCTCTCGAGATACCGTCCCTTCAGAGAAGTCCGTTTCTTCTTCAGATGAAATATTTGCTCTAGATGAGACAAGAGAGAGGCGACTTGACGACGCTGTCAGTTCCGGAATGTCTTCGCACCCTGGATAGATGGGCTCTGGCTGTTCAGCAGATTCGTTTTGCGCGTCATGAACTGACGGTGTCCCTTCGTCGTATTGGGATACCAAGGCCTCTCGAAGTGTCGTAGCGTCCATAGACGTAACGCATCCTACTTTATCTGATGCCCGGTGCACCCCAACTCTCGAATCCGCCATCCTTGCCACTTCGGTGCAAACACAGTCTGGTAGGTGTGCGCACATTGATCCAGCGGTAAAGCGTGTTTTACAGATAGGACATTTTGCTATAGGGTCACTTCTACGCCGAATTGTGCCGGTATATATAGGAACCTTGTAAACAGGATGTATCGGTATTACCGGCGGATCTTCCGTCTCATTGGCCTCGTGATTGCGTACCAGGTGTATCAGAAACTCGGTTACTCGATCAGGGCCTGCAAAAACTGCATCATGATCGCCAGATAATGCGCAAAAATCACAGACTAGTGGCGTGTCGCAGTGTAAAAGTAGATGTCGCTCTCTATCGCCAGCTTTTGTGAATCCTCTGAGGTGACGGTCGCAATCTTTCCATGGACATAATTGTACAATTTGTGCAGTGAAGTGGGTGCTTTGCGTAGGGCGTTGGTCGCTCCCGGACATGGCGGAAGTGCCGTCTGTTTCTTCCTTGCTGCGTCTGTTCAACTGCCATCCCATAGACTCCAACGACATAGTGGACCTGGTTGATGAGTCGCGACTGCTCAGAGTACCAGTACTCATGAGACTTGGGCATCGGCTTGGATACCGTCCATCATTCTCGGGGAAATTCAGAGACTGGTGGGAAAACGGATTAAAAGACGAGCGCAAAAAGAGGCGTGAGGACGGGTGCAAAACCTGGTGCGAGGACGGCTGCGATGACCAGTTATTGTAGAACGAGTTCGGCTCCGCCTCTCGACTGAGAACGAGCTTCTTCAATGTCTGATTTTCATTTCCCAAGATTGTGTCGTCCAAGTGTTGTTTGGTGAAGGATTTGTCTTCGTGCAGAAAGGCCGCGCCGTCTTCTGAAAGTTGACCATCTATTGCGCAAAGTTCAGTTCAGGCTGTTTCATTTGTGGCTAGAAACACATACCTTCCTCGTCCACTAGCACACCATCAAATTCCATGTCCTGGGACTGGAGATGCTCCATTATAAGCGTATTGTCGTCGGAACGCACCAAGACCCAAGAGCGGCTATGACAATGGAAGATTACAGCTGTCGAGCCGTACACTAGAGACAAAGGATGGGTTGAAGACAGCACGCGAAAACACACCACGAGAAGGGTGCCTAGTCACCAACTTCATATCAAGGACGCCACAGTGCTTAGCACCGCAGCGCACAGCGTCTCATCGCAATTGCGCACAACCATCTGATTGGTGCATGCAGCCCGACCGGTCAGCTCGCTTCGAAGCACGCGTTCCTGGTCCGACGCAGCGAGGCGTCACTTGGCTTGACGGTGGACTGCTTCATTTTGGTTCCTGCTTTCGACGCAGGATTCGATGCTGATAGCAATTAGCGACCGATGTAGGTTGGGGAAGGAGGATGTTGAGAGCGTACCTGAAGGAAGGTGGGGTCCGCTGTAAAGGGTTAAGGGCCGTTACCGTATTCAGGGAATCCTCACGTCATCCACAGAATCAAGTCCGACGTAAGGTGCTGATGCTGCTAACATCTGCAACATACACACTTTAGACGTAATCGCAGCGCACAGAATGGTTGTACGTGTTCCCTGGTGGAATTCTTCAAGACCAGAAATGATGTCGACTGCCAGTTCGTCACCAAGCAAACCTTACGACTTCGTTTCGTATCATAATGCTTCCATCGCCATCAAACAACTGTTCAGCATAGCCCCCCATTTCCTCACCCTCTTCCTCTCCAAAATCCGGCCACCGCTCATTATGCTCCACCCTCAGCGCAGTAATCTTCCCAGCAAGCCATTCCGCCCTCTTCTCATCTTCTGTATCAGGCTCCTCATCTCGCGCCCAAATACCATTCAGCTTCGTAGCCAGTCGTTCATATTCTAGCATGAAAAGCGCGACTTTCTCCTCATTCTCGCGAGACCAGAGCAGCAGCTCGTATCTGTCCAGCGCGTTCTTTGGAGAATTGTCATCCTTGTCTTGGTTATCGTCCATTTCGAGGGCTTCAAGGGCTTCCTGGCATGTGTGTATTCTGATCCGTTTGAAGATGTCGTGGATGAGCTGTTCTGTTGTATGGTGCGCGTCGTTGGCTGTGTGACAGGGTCGACCACGGCCATGGTACTCTTCACACACCGCGGTCGGGTTTTGGTCATGGAGCATTTGCGTTTTACCTTCTTGTTCTGATGAGCGCTCGTATAACAGACGCTTGACGTGCGTCGCCAGTCGAGACGGTGGGTTGTGTCCCCGGCGAATTTGGTCGAGGACTATGTCCACCAACAAACGAAGGATTGGCAAGTCGTTTTTTAATGTCAACGAGTTGGCGAATTTGACAGGAAACTTTAGGCTTGGCTTGTCATCTTCGTCTCCCTCGGCTTCCTCGCAGTACTCGAGGTAATTCTTCAGAATCCTGTCTGCTACCATGTCCTTGACGACTGGCGACTTGAGCGCTGCAGCCAGTTTGTACATTTTGGCGCAAGCATCAAAGTTCCAGTCTATCTTTCTTGGCTTGGGGTCATCAGGCAGTATAACCAGAGCGACATCCTCGTGGGCCAAAGACGATTCCGGATCCGGGATGATATCGTGGGTTGGCAGTTCGTTTCGAGGAAAAGGCGAGATTGCCTGGAAGAACGCACGCGCGATTACGGGCGAGACTCTCCTACGGCCAAAATCTACCACTTTGTACTCGTCATCATCGGTAGACGAGCGCTCGCTGTAAGCGCCACACCACTTGTTCAAAGCACGTGAAATTGCAAAGTACGAAGCACCATCAAGCTTGACCTCGACTACATACGGTCCAAAGAGATCATGTGCGGTGCGGATGCGGTCACGAATGAGAAGATTCGGAGTATCAGAATCTTCCATACTTGGTAGAGTGAGATGGGATTACAGAGCTGGGTCCTCCTTATCTTCAAGGTAATCTTGCTTGCCATCATGATCATGTGGTTGCTGCTCATGCGTGGCAAGGTTGCTTACAGTTTGCTCAGGACTCTCTATGTCAGGTGTGACCGCAGTACCTTTTTCCACGTGCCGCTCACCCATCTTTTCTTCCTGCTCAGAAACGTTCCTTGGGACAATTTCCGTATATCCCATCTTTGGCCCTATTACCTCTACAACGGCTAAGGTTTAGCAATTGATTTCATGTCTAACAACGCCTGCGCAATCGTAGTCAGAAAATGCTCTCTACCCAGCCCATTGCCGTGAGACAGAGAAATAGAGAGGGCTAGGGAGATGTTGTAGATGCAGGAAGTCCTGGTAGCGTGCAGTGGAAAGGGAAATACTGGAGGAACTCGCAGCACACAGACAACCAACTGCCATCGTGTGACGATGTCATTAGGAAAAAGCCTATGCGTGACAAGTATAGAACGGTATCTGGTAAGAAACCAGTGCAACAGATGCTAGATAACGACTCGACTGCCTTTAGAGAACTGCGTGACTACCTACGGTACCTGCGAGACAAGCACGTATACTTGCGCGAGCTCTTCCCTCTGTTATGTACGATTTCTCTATTCCTGGCCAGACAGGAAACCATATGAACGTGCTAGCACAGTCCAATGTTAGGGTGTTCGAAAGCCAATGAATGGCGAAGTGTCACAACACCATTCAGTAAAACAACCCCCGTCTTGGTCCACAGCCGGTTTACCACAACATTAGCCAAGAGCTCCCACAAGCATAAACACATTCAAACCCCATAAACAAAAACTTTGAATCATATGCTCAATTGCTATTCGCAGCTGCCCTGGAAAGCGGCAACTACACGCCCACCAAAGATTACATGTAGACTATCCAAATCAATAGAACCAAAAAAAAAACGCCGCCATTCATTATCAAAATGCTCGGGTATGATGCAAAGAGAACAAACACACACCCAATCACCCCTTCTCATCCCTTTCCTCCCTCCTCATGCAAAAGCAAAGAAATTCGTTTCCCAGTCAAAAAGTATTAAAGTACAGTTGATGATCGTTACGGGCGTTCGTTCGTCGCGCCCCCTATGTTCCTGGCGAAAGCACAGAGAAGATGAAAACAAGAATGGTGTGGGCCTGGTAGTGTGCGAGTGGACAAACTGCTGTGTGAAGAACGAGTGCAGTATCGTAGAGGCCAGTGAGGGATGTACGGGTGAAGAGCTGGTGGTATGGAGTCTGCCAAGTCGGGCCGGATGGAATCGCAGGTTAAGCTTCGGGTGCATACTCAGGACCAACGGGACGATTGCCGCTAGACAAAACATTAAGCTTGGGATGCTCCACATGGACCAGAACCGGTCTCGAAGGCGCAGGTCTCGTCGGCTGTGGTGGAGCAGATCCCTCAGACGGTGGGGAGGTAGGCCCTGGGAGCCGCGACGGACCAGCCTCGCCTGTGCGCAACTCTAGGATGCGCCGGTTATCTGCCTTCACAACGTCCTACGTCGTTCTTGAGTTTGCAATCACAGGATGATCAGACGTGTAGAGTGCACTCGTACTACAGACCATTGTCAGCACACCTCCAGCTCACACACAGAAGATTTAGTGGTACCGCGGCGGGGTTCCTTGCCCGTTAGGCACACCGTTGTTATGCGGCTGGAACTCCATCTCGCGCTTCATCATCTCGAGCGTTGAGGGGAAGTATGGCTCGACGCCGTAGGTCTTGAGGTAGCTGGCGGTCTTTTCAATGCGCTTGATCTCGCGCTTCACGTCCCAGCCCTCGCCCTCGCCGAAGCGGCGCTGCACGACGTCGACCATGGTCTCGTCGAGTCTGCTGTAGAAGTCGCGGCGGGCGGCAATATCGCCGGCATCGGCGCTGTCGATACCGCCGTGTGAGTTGAGGTTGCCGCCGAGCTTCAGGATGAGGTCGAAGGCGTAGCGCGGGCCGGACGGAAGGAGGGTCAGGCGCTGGATGTCGGGCAGGAACTTCAGCATGGCCGAGGCGAAATGTGAGGATGAAATGGAGTCGTTGAGGTCGTCTTGCAGGCGGTGCAGGTCGAAGTTGACAATGGTGATCTTGCGGTCGAGCTGGGCGTTGAGTGTGGGCGCAGCGTCGGCGGTGGTGGTGTCCATGATCTTGGCGATGGAGGCCGGGACATCTGGGGGGAGTCAGTATGGGGTGTCGAGTGACGGATGCAGCAGCAAGGGAATGGCAGGCTTACCTGGTCGCAGTCCGCGCTTGTCGATCCAGTTGTGCACCTCGGCGCGCTGCTGCTCGAGCTGGTCGACCCAGTTCTGCAGGTCGGCGAGCTGGCTCTCGAGCTGCTCAATCTTGTCCGTGTAGGGCTGGACGGCCTGGTTGAAGGCAGCGGTAATGAGGTCGGGCATGCCGAGGCCCATGGGGCCGCTGCTGCCGGTCGAGGGGATCTGCTGGGAGCGGATGGGCATGTTTGTGGTGTTGTGGGAGGGGGGAGCGCTCTGGGCAAAGGCCGGCTCTTGGGGCTGCTGTTGGCGGGGATACATGTCGGGCTCGTCGGCGGGTGAGAAAGGCTGGCTCTGGTGGGACTCCTTCCGGCTCGACTCAGGGCGCTTATCTGTGTAATCGTCGAATGACTGCGAGCGCGGGTTCTCACTGTTGTCTACGTAAGAATTGGCTCTGGACCGACTTCCGTAGGCAAAGTTAGCGCACGTCGCAGCATGCCGTGGCGGCGGCGCCGACTTACCGTTTGAAGAACATTATGCGAAAAGAAAGAGTCTGCAGAGAAGCGTCAAGGTCGTCGTGGTTATAAGCTGGCTAGAGCAGAGGAAGCGAGATTGCGCCTCGACTCGTGAATAAGAGAATGGTTGGGCGTGTGCGATAGGGCCTTTGGATTCGCAGAAAAAGTGCGAGGTTGAACGACGCGGAGCAGCTGGGCGGCGGTGGTTGGGGCCCCTTGTTATTCCAAGACACGATAACACGGCAGTCGATGACCACGTTACACCACAGACAGCGCGTGCTGCACGGGACTCACTATATATCTTTGGCCCGGAAGAATAGTCGCAGGCAATGCAGGAGCAGGCTTAGCGGGTGTAGTAGTAATGCGGTGAACGGTGGTTGTTGATGTTGTTGTGCTGGTACTCTCTGGGTAGCTTAGCTGGCAGTCGATGGGCCCCGCTCGTTTGGGGCAGCCGTGCCTTCCCAGCCGCCTTCCCCCCAGCCTCGCAGCCTCGCAGCCAACGCGACTCGTCCGCTTAAGCCTGCCGTGTGCTCTCACGCCATGCAGGATCCGATAAGAGAGAAAAGCACGGCAATGCTTCTTGAAGCGACCTGGCCGTCCCCACGCGGGAGTGCCGTCGCTTCCACGTCCATCATCATCACATCACAACCCACCACCATTCAACACCCGGCAACGTGCACCGCGCACTGTTGCCCGGCAACCCGGCTCATCTCAGAACAGAAGCATGGTTACACCTAGGGTCTTCTCAACGTTCGCCTGCACACAATTCGGCACAGCACGCATACTAGCAAATCTACCGTACCCGTAGTGAACCATATTGCCCACTCTCTCCCCTACTGCTATCCCAACATGGTAAAAAAAACATTACATACGCGCATATCAAACCAAGTCTAGGTGCATACTACCACTACACAACCGCTACTCTGCTTTTTCACTAACCCTCCCCCTGGCCGTCCCGTTGCCCTGCACCTTCTTGCTGCTACCAAACTCCACGCCCCGGATAGTCCATTCACTGTAAATCTCCAGCCCGCTAACAAACACGCCCAGTAAACTTGCAATGACAAAGTGGCTAATCGTCGTTCCGATTTCCAGCCAGCTGCCCTCGTCCTTGACCATGTAGAAAAAGCTCAGTGTCATGACATCGCTGACCGCCATCACCACCATGAACAGTGCTGATGGCGCCACCCCTAGCCGCCGATTGAGGAGACCAAAGTTGGCCGAGAGGGCGGCAAAGGGCGCCATGAGCTTGATGATCAGGAGTGCGCCCTGGGAGAAAGGGTCGAAGATGGGTATGAGACGGTAGACGGCGTCGAGCGAGAAGGATGATACCGAGGCGATATTCGAGGCGCTGAAGAAGGCAGACTGGATGAAGAAGATGAAGAACAGAGCGATGCGCGCGTCGGCCAGAGTCAGAGATCTGTACTCCCCCCTCTGAAGCGAATCAAGGCGGTCCGATGCAGCATCCTTGGTAGGCCTGGCCGGGTCCGATGTAATGGCCGTAGTCGAGGGATTAGTCGTGCTATGCAGGTACACCTGGTGCTCCAGGCGCATCCAGCTGAACAGACACATGCAAAACGCAAAGTAAAAGAGACCTTCGTACGAGATGGAGAGAATGATAAAGGTTGGCGCGAACTGGAGGAAGATGACGACAAGCCGGTGGACGTAGTGAGCGTTGGGATAGAGACCGTGGAGTTGGGGTGCCACGAGCGAGGCCAACAGTGTTGCCCGTCCTACTGTCAAAACACCAAATGGTATCCCCTGGCGCGCTTGCAAGTAGCTGACGCTGCTCTTTGTGACAATCATGGAAAGCGCCACGAGGCCAAGCTGGATGCCAAGGATGATACGAGACGTGTGCTTCAACTCGTGTTTGGCAAGCTCAGATTGGGATTTGCCGTCTTCGAGGATCGTCCTCTCGAAGATAAGGTAGAGTGCGCCAACGGCAAACATCAATGCACCTCCAAGCAGGCTACACATTGTTAGCGTTTGGTCAACATTGATACCGATCGTACGTACATGAGACGAATATCCTCTGCCTTGTTGGCTGGCAGTAGTGTGAAAGCGCTCATGGATATGCAAGACAAAGCCCAAGTGGCGACGGTCGCCATGTTCTTCTTCATGAAATCCTGACCGTACACTGCTGGCCATAGCGTCGCAAGCAGGTAGCATGCTGTGTAGATTTCCCTGATGAAGTAGCTTTGGACCTATCGTTGGGTCAGTACATTCATCTCCACTTGTTTCGAATCAACTCACCAATGCCTGGAGCAATCCGAAAAAGCCAACAGTCGCAAACACTAGTTTTGTGACATCAGCGCCAGAGTCGAGATGACCAAACAGAATCTTGCCGCCCTTGACAAGCGACAGTCTCTGGGCATAGACCTCTTCCCAGAACAAGACCGGGAAGAAGGCATATGCATAGTAGATGACCGGTGATTCCTGTTTGAAGAAGACTCCATAGAGTGCAACAAGCACAGAAGAGAATATCACCATACTAGCCACCGTTCTCTGTGCCGGCACATGCTCGGTGAGCACATGCAGATCGATAACCGTCGTGATTGCGAAAGCGATCCAGCCAACATAGCCAGCAGTCACCAACGTGCGGAGGAAAAGCCAATCGTACGTCTGCAGATACCGCAGGCCTTCGAGACCAAGGTCAATGAGCTCGTACGTCTTACGAATAGCCTCGTCTGCGTTGCCGCTGTCGATCAACGACTGTATATCGGCAACGCGATGCTCGACAGAATGCGCCTCATCGCCCAAGCCTGAGAAGGGCTTATACCGCAACTGCGTCTCCTTCTTCATGTCTTCTTTGACACGGTACATCTCCAATATCTCCTTGGCATTAACAAGAAGAGCCTCTGCCTTGGCCTTGGGGTCTTTGTCGAGGTAGGAAAGCGGCAAGACTCCGACCGAGTTGGTTGGGAAGTCCAGGCCCACCAGATAAGCCATCAATGCCGCAACATCAGCCTGGTCGACGTCGTGTCGCTCGATCTCATCCAGATTCCAATCAGAAGAGAACTCGGTGTGGCCTCTAGCAACGCCTGACGTGTTCTTCACAGGAGGCGCGACACCGGCGCCCCACGCAATCAAGGGAGTACGTGTATTGTCTGGGTGTCCGTCGCCATGACTTCCCCAATCGCTCATGCCGTGGTCCGCTGTGAATACAAACGACGTCTTGTCGTCGTTGTAGAACTCTTCGATCAGCTGCGTAATCTCCTGGACCCCACGATCCACGATCTGGATGTTATGCAGGTACTGCCACGAGTAAGGTCGATGCGCGTGGCCCGTGGTGTCCAGCCCAAGCAGGTGAAGGAAAAAGACACTCTTCTCTTGCCTCAACTCGGCGTCCAGTGTCGCGTTCGTCTTGGCGTCCGCGAACAGCTTCTTGACGCGCTCAAATACCCATTCGTCCAACACCCAGGCGTCTTTGGACGAATCCTCCTCTTCCGCGCCATAGCAGTATGCGTCGACTCTTCCAGGCACCGCACCCGTCTCAAACATGGGGAGGATATCGGGACTGCCCCAGCTCCATGTATGTCTGCTACGGTTGAAGACGCTGTCGAAGTTGACTGGGTTCAGCTTCCAGCCAGTTGTGACTGCTGAGACATCCTCGTATAAGCCCGCGATGAGCGCAACATGTCCAGGGCGGGATTCGGTAGGAACCCGTGTATGGGAAACGCCAAAGGTGCCATGTTCTAGAACGCGAGAGCGAAGGAAGGGAGCGAGAGGGCGCGGGGTCGTTGCATTGTCGGCGAGAGGGGGCGGAGGATTCGGGTCGGGGTTGGGGAACGATTGAAATGCCTTGTCTGCACGGAGACCGTCGCCTTGTTGCCTTGTTAGCACTTGCTGTTGAGCTCCCCTGACGCGACTCACCAACAAAGAGTACCAAGCGTTTAGCGGGAGCTTCTTGCGTCTCTACACGGTGCTCGCGCATGCCATGAACAATAGGGCTCGTAAAGTACGTCGAGAAACAACTCCAGATGTACAGCAGATGGAACACCACCGCTATCAGCAGGAATCTGTAGCGACCGAATTGCGCCATTGCAAAGGAGTGTGAGAAGAGCAATGCGCCTCGAGGACACGTTTTGTGGACGCGTTGCAGTACTCAAATGGTGTGCAGAGCCATCGAGGTATCCCTGCCAAGATTCTGATTCGTCATTAGGAGAGATTCAACAGCACACCTATACACACTACGCAGCTGCTCGGTCTCGATTACCAGCTACCGTCCATCTCGGCGGGATGGCACGCTCGTCAGAAACGCGTGGTGGTCAAGTTGCGAGGTGCGAGTTCCATCGCCCAAATAGGAAATACCGAGCTCGAGCTCCGCAGCATCACACAACGCGTTCGCACTGGGTGGGAATGCATGTCATTGTTATAGAAGCCAAGTCTTGAGCAATTACCAAACAATGTACCTAAAAGACCGTGCAGCTTGTTCATCCGTCAGGTCGGATTTCTATCTATTCTTCAACGTTGAAGTTTGCGCCCTCTCTCAGGCCCTCGACGACCAGCTCGTGGCCCTCAGCCCGCTGGTAGATGTCTTTGATGTCATCTGCCACATGTTAGCATTCTGTTCATTGTTTCGGGACTCCAAAACCTACCAGTTGTTGTCTCGAAATGGCTAGTGGCGTCGTAACTCTTCGACATGAAGATGTTGTCGTTGGCACCGCTCTCGAGTGGCTCGTAGAGTGGGATAGCTGGGCCCATGAACTTCTCCTCAATCTTTCCGAGACGGTCGAGACCGGGCTGGAGCTCAAGGTGGTGGTTGCTGTCGCCCTCAGCGATCGTGGAGACGATGGCGATGTAGTAGCCCTTGGGGCAGACGTTGTGTGCAGACGAGACGACAGCGATGTAGATGTCTAGTCATACTTGTCAGCATAGCTCCTATCATGTCAAGATGCATACATACCGTGCTTGCGTCCAACTTGGGACTGAGGAATGATCAGTTGCAGAGAGTCGGCGTCGGCTGTGTTGGGCACTGGGTGGTTAAGAATGCAAATAGCCTTGAGCAGGTGTCCAGTAACGCGCGCCTTGTCGGGGAAGTATGAGGGGTCGGCAAGAATCTTTCCTGCCTTGGTCTCGAACTTCATGCCCTCTCCAGCATCGTCCTTCTCCTTCATGGTGGCCTTGATACCCACGACCTTGCTACCGTCGTAGATGAACTCGTCGACATCGGTGTTAAGCATGTAGGTACCGCCGTAGATGGCGGAGAGACGAGCGAAACCCTGGGGCAGCTCTCCGAGACCGTAGAGCGGGTAGATGTATGGGGACTTTCCGTACCGCGCTACAGAGTTACCGTAGAGCCTGATGCGCTCAATGGCCTCGTTGGCCTGTCCCTTCTGCGTGATGTAGTCGTCGGTGGGGTACAGGGCCATGGCGTGACCAATGAAATCGCGTGTGGTAGCCTCGATGCCAAACTTGTCATACACATCCTTCATGGTAGAGTTCTGGATGTCGATGCCTGCGTGCAATGTCAGATTCTATCCCTCGATCGTGTCTGCCGCAGCGTGCCTACCCTTGTGTGTTGCTGGGTCATCCTCCTTGTATGCGCCGATCCACTCCAGGAAGTTCCTCACGCGGCGCTTCTCGAAGAGGCCCATGAGGGGCGATCGCAGTGCCTCGCCAGCATCTGAAGGAACCTTTGCAACGGTTGCCTTGGCGCCGTTGCCCTGCTGCACGTAGCTGCCGGCGATCTGCTTGAACTCGAGGTATTTGGTAACGTCGGTCGAAACGAGGATGTTGGTGAGTTCACCGTTGGCCATGAGGAGCTTGGGGACAAGGTCGATGTTCCAGTCGTTGACGCGGCCGTACTTCTTCCATGGCTCGCCCTCTGTCTGGCCGTACTTCTTGAACAGCTAGTCATCGGGTTAGCACGTGTATGTTTATCGGAGATGTTGCGAGCTTACTGCTTCGATGTTCAGCGACGCCGCCTCACTGCACCCTGTTAGCTGTCGCCCCAAGTGTACCAGTCAAGATGACATACCCGCCGTAGTGGTCATTGCGGTCAATGTGGAGCACCTTCTTGCCCTTGACACTTAGGACACTGCGAGCCTGTCAGCATGTGCCCAAGAACCGTCGTCGAGTTTTTGTGTTACCCTGAAAGTACACATTCAGTGAGACCTGGGTATAGTTAGCTTCCGCACGTTACGTAGGTGGGGTAACGGCAACCCACCTGTTCCCAGGACCACGACGTCGTATTCGGGTGCAATCTCGTCCATGTCTGTGAAATATCCGTTGCAGAATAAGAAAGTTGAGGATTGCGGTGGAGGATGTCCGCTAAGAAGGCGCGTGGTTGAGCGGTGTTAGGGCGGTGTGATGGATGTGGGGTTGTAGCTCTTTGGGAAGCGCCTCGCCAATCTGGTCGGCCTGTTATGCTGGCATTACTTTCATAACTCACTACCTTTTGACATATACCGAATTAGTGCAATTCACTGATTTCATGACTGCCTATGATACACGCGATATGCTACAAAGCTCGGTCACCTTGCTCGATGGAGCAGCCGCGCCGCGCTACAGGCTCTCCGAGTTCGCCGTCCCAGACGCGACATGATGTGTGATGCGTCAAGTTACAATGCTCCCAGACTACAAGTCTGCAGAATACAGAACAGGCGTATGTCCCGCCTACACGCTACCCAGACTCGTGTGCCACATGCACTCATGAACCTCGTTATGCGTGATTCGCCTTCTCCTTCGGCTGTACTTGGGATTCTGCGAGTATCTTGTCTTTCGAGGGCTGTTCGCTAGGTGCCTCGGTCTCAGCACTGTACGAGGGCTCATCTGCTTCGAGCTCATCCTGTAGACTGCGTCAGCATACAATCAACCCCACGAGGAAGTCGAGCGTACGTATGTTGGCTGGGTATACTGTGGGCCGTCCGTTCTTGAAAGGTCAATGTCCGGATCATGCTGTGCAAGTACATAGGCTTCCTGGTATGCCTGGTGTCGCTCGGCCAGTGTGTCCAAGATTGCCTTCATCGTCTCCTGCACAGTCTTGTCCCGCTCCTGGTTCTCGTAGTCGCCGTAGCCCGCCTCTAAACGCTTGCGCTCGAGCTTCTCGGTCGCGAGGCGGTTCCGCTCCTTCACGCATACCCACCACAGCTGGTGTAGTGAGTCCCAGTCCCGACTGCGCAACTCGCCAACAGTCCACGAGCGTCCTGCATCTCTGTCAGCCGCCATAAGCCCTCCGCCTGTCCAATTACAGCCTACCATGCCGCTGCTCGTCTACTGGCGTCTGCAAGAGCTTCTGGTCCTTGAAGAAATCCCACAGCCCATGGTCTGGTGTGCCCGTCACTTCCTGCTCAATCTTGACGGGCTTTGGCAATTGCTGCTTTGAAAAATCCTTCTCTCTGACCGACAGTGTCTGCCGAGGACGCAGACCCGTGGCTCGGACTGCAGAGTTTCCTCTGTTCTTGTTGTTGTCCCTCTTCCACCGGGCGGGCGATGTGGAGAAGCGCGCGCACTGGACCGACGGAACGAGGAAAGAAAGGATCGTGTCCTGCTGCGCCAATGCGAGACTGGGCCGGAGTAGTCGTGAGGAGGGTATCGCGGCCATGTCGTCGGTGTGGGCTGTGCTTGCCGATGCTGGAGGGCGCAGCCGACCAACGTTCAAAGTTGCAGGCGCTGCAGGAAACTGCGACCGGGGTAGGCCGCTAGCGCATGCCATCAGCCCTAAACCATGGGAATCCACCGCCCTCCTCTCGTATAAAGAGATGCCACCCCGCGGCTGCTCTTCCTCTCACCACCAAACCTCGCGCTCATCACCCCGTGTTGGGCGCCCTCAGATAGTCTCCAATTTCATTTGACGAATTCCTCGATTTCACCAGCGGGTATCAGGACCCGCCCTTTAACATCCCAGGATGCAGCAATCAAACGTCACCATGCGATACGTTCCAAGCCAACTCTTCCGCATTTTCTGGCAACCACAGCAACTCCGTGTCATCGCAAAGCCGCCCTGGAAGTCCGTCAATTAATTGGCACTTCGCAACTTCTTACTCCACCGCCGACAGCAACGGTGCTCTTCTCGATACCACTTCACTTCTTCCTACTACCACTACCACCACTTCTTCCTCTTCCGCCGCTTTGTCATGTGGCCTACTTGCACTGGACCCTTCTTTCCAAGCCACTCCTGACTGGGACCTCTTTCCTATTTCTGACTCACATTACCTTGGCGATGGCACGCAACTGCTTCCCGGCGACTCTGCTTTACTTCCAACAGTGGAAGACAACGTAAACATGTTCACCATGCCGCCTGGCATGGGCAATATCAACAATATGAATTCGTCTGCACCCATGATGAGAGGTAAGGACCACGTTCCCTGGCGATTCATCTGTGTCTAACCTATCCAGACCACTCTCTATCTGGTTCTTCCTCTACAAGCCACAAGGACCATGGTTCGTCTCCTACTGAGCGGTCCTCTTCATCCAAATTGTCATCTACAAAGAACAGTCCTCTTGCTCCAGAGTCCTCTTCCCGGGTTGAGAAGCGCAAGGCCAACACGCTCGCTGCTCGTCGCTACCGCCAAAAGCGCGTCGATCAAATGAGTACTCTCGAATCCGAACTCAAGGACGTCAAAGCTGAACGAGATGATCTCAAAGTCCGCAACGCCAGACTGGAAGGAGAGGTCGAGACGCTTCGTGCTCTTCTACGTTCTCAAAAGTAATCCTGTGCGTATCGCTCAGTCAGCATGTAATAGCCTCGTCTTTCTTTTCTCAACACTTGGGGAGGCCTCCTTTCAGACGATGTCGGACAATGGGTCGATTCATGGATACACCTGTTCAGGGTGTTGCTCAGATCGGCAAAATAGGGTATAATCTCAGAGGGCATCGGGACATGGCCATGGGTACTCACAGTCAATCTGGTTATGATGAATTGCATTATCTGTTCTACGAAGCTACGAACTCTACTTCACGTCCTCTATATTTGTCCTATTCTCTGCCTCTGTTTCTCAGTACAATCACTCTTACTCACATTGAGCAAGAATGTGCACATATTCAACTTGTGCTCTTCAAACTCATCAAGCACCTCACAATGAGTGAATGTGAGCAATGTTGATAGCGATGCTCCACAGCAGCAACAACGACCTCGTGTTGCTGAGAGTACTAGCTTCCCGAGTTCATCCGTGTAAGCCTCCTTACGCCCTTTCGCTAGATTTGGGCCTGAGGCCTCACAACTGCATTAGCGTAGCTTGAAGTGTGGTTCCAAGTGAAGTTGGCCCCCACTTGATACTCACGAGTGGTCCAATGAGAGAGCGCGATAGTGAGTCATTCTCGCTCACCATGTGTCCGACGTCTTGGCAGGCCCTACACCCCCCTTCGTGTTTACCAACGACTCATGTACGTGGTCTTCACACTCAACAACGCGCATCGGTGTAAGCACCCCCTCTCCGGATAGCGGTTTGCGTGCAGCAATCTGCTGACGTCACTGCGCAGACGACCGAACGCGGTTGCTGCGACTGTGCTGGCGACTGTCAGGCTGCAGATGACATTACAATGACCAGCTACCAGCATGTATCACAATGGTGTAGCTGCATATCAGCCTCTGCATGTACCAAGGTTGGCAATTTGCGCGGTTGACTGTTGGACAATGGACTTTACCTCTCGTGCCAGGCGACGCAACATTCTTCTCTGCTCATCGCTACCCGTCATCCGCACCAAAGTCATCTGCAGAAGTCACAGTCTTCATCATCAAAATTTTGTCATTTCTCTATTATGTTTAAGCAGTCGCACCTTCTGACAGAGTTTTGCCTGATCGATAATCCCTGGGACGGTTCGACATAGACACTCCCACAGGATCTCCCCTGATCAGCACACTGCTGTGAGCACCTCAGTTCTTGGCCTGTGTGACAGGATACCGAATGCGATATCGTCGTTCAGCAATCGCCTCAGGTCGCCGGTGTTCAGCAACGCATGCAACTCGTGTTTCAGCCTCAGGGTCCTCTGACATTCACATCACAATGTCAGCCCCGGCTAAAAGTGGGCTAGATGGATGTCCTGATGCCGAGCCCATCACCTCATGCAAGTCTTCTGCTACTCGGTTATATCCACGCCGCAGCGCCTTCTATACCCTTCACAGTTAGTACCTGTTTTGGACTTAGCGTGCATTGGTTTCGCTGCCCAGTATGGAGATGGTGTCTACATCCAGATCCTACTACATGCGCCGAAACCGCAAGGAAGCCCGTTTTTTGTTCCTTCATCCCGTCGCATTGTGGATTCGTCAAGGCTACGGACCGATCATATGGCTGCCCGATGTTATACAACTGTTTCTAAACCCAGCATCTTTCGCCACCCGTGAAGCTTCTCGATCGATTAGACCAATCACGTACTGTGAGCTCGTACTATGGTTCACTTCGCGTCGAGCCATGCGGTCGCTTGACCTGCATGATCGCCACCATTTGGACAAGAACTGCTTATCTACACGCGTCAGGAGCTTGACACGCGCTATGGAACACTCACTCGCGCTCGTGCAGAATCCGGGGAATCCTCAACTTGTATCCGCCCTCATAACCGAACGCTCAGGCCCGAATCACTCTGTCCATGTTCATGTTTGTTCATACATTCGTTTTCTTCTGCTGTTGTCCGGGCGCATTACTGCATATCTTGAACTGTTCAATCGGTCCTAGAAACGGCCGACCTCCATTCTTGTATCTTACGTGCAGTCATACAACATGTATTTCCGGCCGGGATATGTGGTGGTGATTGTTGGGGCGATACTAACAACAATATCAACAATCATCGTAGCGTTACGGTAAGACTGACTGTTGCTGAAGCGGCATGAACAAAGACTGATCAATCAAACAGATACTATTGCCGATACTTCCTTATGGGATCGCTCAGTGCGAGTGATCATCTCATGTTCGTCGCTCTTGTAAGTTCAAGCTCTGTACCATCCTCTACAAAGCTTACGAGGTTAAGGTGGTTACATGGGGCAATTTTGTCGTGAACTTCTATCAAGACGAGACGAGCAGTCACTCGCGACCAAGCTATCTGTTCAAACCAGTGAGTAAATGCAAATGCTTTTCGGGCGCCATTGTCTAAAAAAACGCAGGAAGAACACCCAGAAATCATAGAACAAGTGCGCGGGAATCTTATCTCATGGTGGGTATACCGCTTGACCTACACCATTGGTCTAGGCTTCGTAAAACTCAGCATCCTCTTCTTCTACCGCACCATCGCCGCGAACAAAACATTCCGTCGGCTTGTATACACGACGATCGCGTTCGTCTGTATGTACACATTTGCCGCGAGCATGGCGTCGACCTTCCAATGCGAAAACCCCTCCGAAGCTTGGTCCACAGCCAACTACCTGGCACAATTTGATAGCGATCCAAACACCAAGCAGAAACAGGTCAAATGCTTTGATCCTATCAAACTTTGGGTGTTTTCCTCGGCCTCGAATCTGATAAGCGACATCATCATTCTCATGCTCCCACTGCCGACGCTGCTCAGTCTTCGCATACCCATGGCCAAACGTTTGGCGCTGATTGGTATTTTTTCTGTCGGAGTCATGGCCATAACTGCGTCGTCCGTACGTGTGTGGGTTATGATGCTGTGGGCCGAGTCACCGTATAATTCGGCGCGGTTTGGAAACGACCTCCTCCTGTGGGGTCAAGTTGAGACGAACAGTGGCATCATCTCCTCATCTATACCGTTTCTCCGTCTCCTGTTCCGCAGCAAACAAAGGGAAGACCGGAGCGCAACGCCTAGGAAGGTCTACAAAGTCCCTTCGCAGCCTATCCAGGTTGATGCCTTTAGCCAGCACAAAGCGCTCGACATGGATGAGTGGCCGCTCCGGGACGAGAAGATGGTTGCGGAGCAATCCAATTGCTTCATCACTATACACGCAGAGACAGTCCGTACTAGAGGCTCTGCTTGGGGTCCTTTTATCACGATACCGGAAAGTCTAAGCTCAAGTAGCAGAAGCGAGACACAGCTGGAGTCTGTACACCACCCGCACATGACAGTATGAGGAGACTAGAGGAGAGATTTTGTATTTGTAACGATAATGATAATATGATTGGATTGAGTTTGAATTCCCGAGACGTCCATTACAGTCTTGGTCCTGTTCGTCAACAGTCTGATTCGTTGGTACTGAGCGACGCGTGCTGTACCCTGGGAAACGCGCAAGCCTATTCTTCGATTGAAGCAGCCATCAGCTGCAACAGGACGTCTGCCACGAGCGAAGGCGGAGTCGACGGATGTCTAACGTGGGACGTCGCACAACCGTGCCACAACGGCTGCAGTCCGACATGGGTCCAACGATGGCACTTTTCCGTTTTAAGTTAACCTCGGGCGGACCTATCCATGGATGTCGATCTCATGCGGCTGCGCAGGAGGGAGAGCGATTGAGAGGTCACGTAGACGTTTATACTCGATCGCATCATCGTCGTGCTCCCAGCTACTAGGCGCTTGTTTATTGCAGCACACGGCCCCAAACCGCCCCTCTTCCCCACATCTCGGCTTAGGTCTTAAGCTGTTGGGTCATCACCAGCACCGTGGCTTCCTCACGCATCACCAAGCTCTTCCTCGCCGCTGTCGCTCTCTTCATCGCGACATCCGCCATCCTGGCTTCAATCCGACTCGGCGGACGCGTACCATCCATACTGCAATACGTCAAGCCCTCCCCACACCGGAATCCCCTCTATACACAACCGTTTAGGCCGCTCACCAACTCCACCATGGCTCCCTCGCAGTACAAGACCCCGCCGCAGCTGCCGCCAAAGTTCACGGCTACCAAGCAAAGCATGGTCGACGATGCAAAGCGACTGGTATGTGGGATGCCCGAGTCCTGGGACTCGTTCCTGGAATTGCTGCCGCCGACCCCGCAGGAGGGGTGTTGCGACCGGGAGCTGACACTTCTCAGATCGACAGGTCTCGCAGCGTCCAAGACGCCATCGTTCGCGATGTAAAGCCCGAGAGCGCGAACTTCCAAAACACACTCCTTCAGATCGCCCGCGATGACAACAAGATGGCCATCGAAGCGCACATCCTCGGCTTCTACAACGCTGTCTCAACAAGCAAGGAGCTACGCGATGCGTCCAGCGAGGTGGAACAGATGCTTGACGACTTTGGCATCGAGTCATCCATGCGCGAGGACGTCTTCAATCTCATCGACGCGGTACTGAAGAAGGGCGAGAAGCTGGACCCCGAGTCCCAGCGGCTGCTGGAGAAGGACCACAAGTCGTTCATCCGAAATGGCCTGAACCTCCCCGCGGGACCCAAGAGGGACAGGTTCAAGGAGATCAAGCAGCGTCTGAGTCAAATCAGCATTGCTTTCCAGAAGAACCTCAACGAGGAGAACGGCGGGCTGTGGTTCACACCGGAGGAATTGCACGGCGTACCGGACGATGTCGTCTCAGGACTCAAGAAAGGCGAGGGCGAGAACGAGGGCAAGCTGTTTCTGACCTTCAAATACCCTGACCTTTTCCCAACCCTCAAATACGCCACGAACCCGGAGACACGGATGAAGGTTTTTGTCGAGAACGAGAATAAGTGCAACGACAACGTACCACTGTTCAGGGAGGCCATTCTACTCCGCGACGAAGCCGCCCGCCTTTTGGGCTATGACAACCACGCGCAGTTCCGGATAGAGGACAAGATGGCGAAGACCACCAAGACTGTCGATGACTTCCTCGGCGACCTGCGCAAAAGGCTCGCACCAGGTGGCAAAAAGGAGATCGAGAAGCTAATTGAACTGAAGAAGCAGGACGTCAAAGAAAATGGAATCACCGGCCCATTGGCAGAAGACTATTACCTGTGGGACAACAGGTACTATGATCGTCTGATGCTGGAGAAGGATTTCCAGCTGGACCACCAAGTCATTGCCGAATACTTCCCTCTCCAGACGACCATCCAAGGCATGCTTAAGATCTTTGAAGAGCTCTTCGGTCTCGTGTTCGTTGAGATTGTGGGCGAGGAAGACAGGGCAGCCCTTGCGGACGGCGGCAAGGGATCTGACATTGTCTGGCACGAGGAAGTGCAGATCTTTAGCGTTTGGGATGACAAGGGCGAGGGCGAAGGCTTCGTTGGCTACCTCTACCTGGATCTCTTCCCGTGAGTACCCTGTGCACGGACCAACGTCACGTGTTCTCACCCCGAAATATGTCCGAGCTTTTGCTAACTCAACACCAGACGCGACGGCAAGGTATGGAGACAACCACAACACTTCTAGAACATATAAGAACATGTACTGACGTCAGTTTCGTACTCTCACGCGGCAAACTTTAACCTCCAACCTGGCTACACAGACGAGAATGGTAAAAGACGGTACCCCGCGACAGCTTTGGTGTGCAACTTCTCGAAACCGACAAAGAAGAAACCATCTTTGTTAAAACATGATGAAGTCGTCACATTGTTCCATGAACTTGGCCACGGTATCCATGACCTTGTTTCACGCACGACGTACTCCCGCTTCCACGGCACTAATACCGTTCGCGATTTCGTCGAAGCACCATCACAAATGTTAGAAAACTGGTGCTGGACTCCCTCGCAACTCCGCTCTCTATCCCATCACTACTCTTACATCTCCTCCGACTACGAGAAGGCATACCTAGAGTCGTCAGGCGCTGAAAAAAAGCCCTCGGAGCAGATTCCCCAATCATTGGTCGCCAAGTTGATCTCTACCAAACATGTCAATGACGCGCTCTTCAACTTGAGACAGTTGCATTTCGGAACTTTCGACATGGCTGTTCACGAGCCGGCCAGCCACGAGGAGCTCGAAAAGATGGACATCACTGAGAAGTACAACTCTTTGAGGTACGAAATCAGTCAGCTCAAGGGCCCTGAATCGCTGGAGGGAGACAAGAAGGGTGACTGGCACTGGGGCAACGGAGAGGCGACGTTTGGCCACTTGATTGGTGGTTATGACGCTGGGTAAGCCATATTCAATCACTCCACCAGACATCACATGTTAACCATAACAGCTACTACGGCTACCTCTCCTCTCAAGTCTATTCCACAGACATGTTCTACACTGTCTTCAAGGACGATCCCATGAACCCTAAAGAAGGCCGCCGTTACCGACACACCGTTCTCGAGCGTGGCGGTTCCAAGGAAGAAATGGATATTCTTGAAGAATTCCTTGGCCGCAAGCCCCAGACCGAGGCTTTCTATAAGGAGTTGGGCATCTCGCAGTAGAAATGGGAGAACACGCGCGTTACAGTTGATTTCCGTGGATGTGGAAGGAAAGACCTGGGGATACACGACGACGGGGACTTTATAGGGGTTGATGGTTGGTCATCAGAGGATACACACGTTGAACCCTGGGAGCTGGTCAAAAGAGGCGGTGTTCCTATCAACGGATGGCATAACGGATGGTCGCGGTTGCTTAGAATCATGGTGGACGATGCTGGCGGATGGGTAGATACGGGCAGTCCTCACGCGTTTGCGTACGATTGAGGGTTTGTTCGATTACATCGTCAGTATCGACATCTCATATAGACCAGCGCATTGTCAGCAAAGGTGGCATCATCTGAGAATAAAAACTCCAGTAGTCGTCTGACTGAGCCATCGCACCACTCTCTGACATTGTGAATCACATCAGAAGGCACCATACTGTCTCAATAAGCTACTTTTCGACCAGAATAACATCCCGATCCTCCCCGCGCAACATAAACATGGCGAAAAGCCTACGACCCTCACTAAGCTCTATTTCCTCATCCCTCACAACCTGCTGCAGTCTTCAGAAACCCTGCGCTGTCCGTGGCTGTCGTAGTACAGTGCGATGGAGGCCAGACTCAGAAAAAAGAGGTGGCACTATATGCAAGCGGCATATGAAGGAGCTTATAGATGTTGTGACGGTGGTTGTGGAAGATTGGTATTTCACGCAGATGCTTGGAAAGGGCAAGTTGAGACTGGAGTGGTGGTAGAAGGTTGAAAGGTAGCAGTAATGCTTTACACGGCGTTTCATGCTTCAAGATTCATTAGCTGTAGCTTCAATAATGTGAACTCATCGGGTAAGCCTGATAAGAGGGGGCTGGTGACGCGTTTCTAATGTCTTCGTGTTACCCGTTGTGTCATGAGCTACCCCGGAACACCAGGTCATTTCTGGCCAGAGTGCGATTACCACTCGCTGCGTAGATGGGGGCGGGGCTTTGCGCTAGTGTTATCGCGGAAACTGCGGAAATCGTCCGCTGGCAAGGTACACAAAACCTCCAGCTAAGATGATACGTGTAAAGTCATTACTCACCGTAGCTCTACAACAAGTTAATAGTCTGATAACAGATGGTTGACCTGTGCAATACGTGCAATAAGGCGACCCGTCATAATTGCATTCCTACAGTCCGGACCACATGTACAGGTTGTGCGCCACCAGCCCGAACTGCGGCTCATCAGCTTATCGACTACAACTCCTCTGCAAATATACGTGGTAAAGGCTACATGATATCAGAAGAAAAACTGGCATCTACACAAAAGCTTTTGATCGATCATTGAGAGGCGGCAAGGTTCCGCTACAGTTGCATTACAACTAACCTGGGCCGCTCCCCGCGAAATCGGTCTCTCCCGCTGTCACAAACTATTCAATGATTGGACGAAGTGGCATACACGACATCCAGACTCTGGATGAAAGACAAGGCGTCGGACAGGGCCCTGCGTGAACGCCACATATCTAGCATAGAGCTTCTCCACTAACCAGAGTAAGTGGAGCAAAGATAAGCACATCCTGATAGGCCTCTTTATTTCTCTCCGATTTGACTATAGTCGCTTTTTCAGCCCGGGTTGTTCGGACTGCTTCCGCGCATGGTCAATAGTAGTAATAAGGGATATGCGTCGGTGGCAGTCTACTTCTCCGACCAAGCGCATCGCAGGTTGCTCTGCGGAAGGGAAGAAACATGAGTGTGCAGAAAGACAATTATAGTAAAGACGATGGAACGTCGGCTCTGGCCTTGCAGCGGACCATGTCCGGAAAGCATGAGCACACGCAAGCCCCAAGTCAGAATCTCGAAGTAAGTCACTGGGACATGGTTGGTCAAGCTTTGCTTACTTCGTAACAGCAAAACTTCAACGTTTTGTCTCTCATTTCGACTGCTACTTCTTTGATTGCGACATGGGAAGCACTCGGGTCTACCATGGCCACCGGCCTCATCTCCGGAGGCCCGGTGTCACTGGTATTTGGGTATATACGTTCGTCTCAGAAGCCTTCTCATACAATCTATCTTCTAACATGGAATACTACAGTCGCAATCTTGGGAACTCTGGCGACGGCGTTGAGTTTATCGGAATTGGCATCTATGTGAGTCAAGAAAGCATTCATTGGTAATACGGTACCTAACCCGCCTCCTCTTCACCAGGTACCCTTCAGCCGGAGGCCAGTACTACTATGTCGTTCAGCTTGCTCCCAGGAAATTTCGAGCAGCATGGGGATACGCCGCTGGCTGGATCTCCGTCTTTGCCTGGCAAACCTTTACTGCAAGTGCTCCATTTCTGGGTGCAACAATGCTCCAGGGTATCATCGTACTCAACTACCCGGATTATTCGTATCAGAGATGGCACGGTACGATGCTATACTGGGCCTTTCTTAGTCTTGCAACACTTGTAAACGTCTTTGCCATCAAGAGCTTGCCTTGGGTGTTACACGCAACCTTCTTGCTTCATATTGTCCTCTGGCTCGTGTTGGTCGTCGTTATCTGCGTCGTCTCGCCCAACAAGAATACCGCCGAATTCGTCTTCACTACTTACGTCAACGAGTCGGGCTGGAGCAGCGACGGTGTAGCCTTCAGCATAGGTCTTTTGAGTAGCACGTATGTGCTTGCTGGCAAGTCCCCGCATCTTCTACCATTGCTCACACAGGCTAACAGTATTACCAGGATACGATAGCGCAACCCATCTCACCGAGGAGATCAAAGACCCAGAGCGAAATGTCCCGCGAGCTATGCTAGCATCCATCATCATCAACGGCGCCATAGGATTTGGATGGCTCCTCGTCATCTTGTTCTACATGGGCGATATCACCGAAGCGATGGAGACAGCGACCGGATACCCAATCATCCAGATATTCTACCAAATGAGCCGCAATCATGCAGCGGCTTCGGCCATGACCTGCGCTCTGATCGTCATGGCGGCTCTGGCAACTGTACCTCTTGTTCTGACCGCATCTCGAATGCTGTGGTCTTTTGCTCAGGACGCTGGACTACCTTGTTCGAAGACGCTTTCTAGGGTGAACGAGAGACACCACGTTCCTCTACCAGCGATAGCAGTCACCAGTGTGTTCCTCATATTGATCGGCCTGCTGAACATTGGTTCCACTACAGCCTTCAACGCCATCGTCTCGTTGGGTACCGTCGCCTTATACATTTCGTACCTGATGCCTATAGTGCTCATATTCTATCGACGAGTAGCTCGCCCAAACTCACTTCCATACGGTCCCTTCCGGCTCGGGAAGCTTGGTATTGGTATCAATATTGTTTCTATTATTTACACTGTTTACGTATCTATATTCCTTCTCTTCCCACCATACCAACCTGTCACGGCCCAGAACATGAACTACGCGCCTGTCGTGCTGGGAGGCGTTCTGATACTAAGCGCTGTGTGGTGGTTCATAAGAGGAAAGAACGAGTTCGTTGGACCGGTCATGGATACGATAGAGGGTCGGCCTGCACTGAGCGATGCTCCAAGGGACGTATAGCCGAGACAAACGATTGTTCATTTATTTGGTAATGATCATGAGCCTCATCACATCAAGGTAGCATGGCTGTTCCTATGACAGCATCAACCCTGGACAATTTGAATAGCAGTATTGAAAAGAAATCTAGTAGTCGCCTTTCGCAGCATCATTTCCCGATGATGATGAAGAATGCGATAAGTGTGGGAAAAGCAAATTATGTTCAAAGAAGGAAAAATATATACAACGCGTCATTACACACGGCACAGCTTGCCATTCTCGTTAGGCAGTCCATCAACACTCTCCACCTGCCACCTCTCACTACCCACACCAGTAGTTGCAAAGAACACATCTTGCGGGTCAAGCTTCTTCTTCAGTTCCAACAACCTAGGGTAGTTATCACCAAAGAACGCGTTACCAAAGTCAGGCTCAAGACGATCAGCCTCAGCGAGGTAGGATCCAGCACCAGGGCTAATGTCTCTCCAGGCCTGCATGTCGCCGGCTTGAAAGTCCTTGCGGATCTTCAAGATCTGCTCGGCGGTACTATTAATGGGCCAGCGCACAGATTGCATGCTGAACGAGACCAAGGGGCGCCAGTGAGTGTTCACAGCGTTGTCGGTGTTGTATGGGTCCTTCGCCTGCATGTTGAAGTGGACCTGAACGCGGTTGTTCTCGCTCGATGTGCGGATACGTTCGTAAACCTCTTGACGCTTTTCGGCAGTCTCAAAGTTTGCGCGAGGGAACAGGCGCGATGCAGTCGCTACGTTGGGCTTCTGCACGGCTTCGAGAGGGAAGGAGTTGCGCCAGGCGTCGTAGAAATTGTCGTAGTGAGTGATATTGGGGTCGAACTTGACGCCCAAGTCATTGAGTTGATCGAACCAGGGCTGCAGGAGCGCGGTCGCCTCCTCTACGTTCTTGCCAGGCGCGAAGAAGGGCGTGAATGCAAATGAAAAGGTACCGTTAGATGGAATCAAAGTCGTGTATGTGTACGTCCCGGCGTCCGCGTTGGCAATCCATGAGTCCATGTAAGCGCGGTAGGCAGCCCAGAATGTCTCGTTGCCGGTTTGGGCAGAAGAGAAACCAAAGCGGGAGACTGTGACTTCGAGATCGGGATGGGCCTTGACAGTTACGGAGGTAACGACACCGAAGGTGCTGCCACCGCCACCACGAAGGGCCCAAAAGAGGTCGGTGTTCAAGGTGCTGTTTGCGACAACGAACTCGCCGTCGGCTGTGACGACCTCCATGGACAGAACACTGTCAGCGCCAGTACCGTACAGCCCAGTCATTGGGGAGTGGCCGCCTCCTTGGATGTATCCTCCCATGACTCCGACGGTCTCTCCTTCGCCACCAACGACAATTCTGCCCTTCTCAGCAGCAGCCTTGTATATCTCAAAGGCTTGCACACCGACACCGCTCTTGAACGCAGGACCGGTCCAGTTGAGCTTCTCGTCGACATACTCTTCGATGTACTCGATATCCTTCATGTTGTGCGTCCAGATACTAAGAGCATCCTTACCACCACTCTTGCCTAGGAAGTCGTGGCCAGTGTTTCTGACGATGAGTCTGACACCGGTATTGCGTGCAAAGTTCACGGCAGCCTGCACATGCTTGGGCTCCGTGGCGTTGACAACGTACATGGGGAAACCTCCACGAGTGCAGCCGTGGGAGTCGAAGAGTACTGGTGGTGTGCAGGTCATGCCCTGCCCAACTGGAGACATCATCTCGATGGGATCAACCATGTGAATGTACGACTTCTGCCACGCTGCCACAGTGTATTCGGAACATTTGGCAGCGTTGTAGTCGTCTCCAGGATAGCATACTGCTGCCAGGGGAGTGGGTGCGCTGATGACACGGTCACCAGTGACTTTGTTCAGTTGTGACCATGCTTCGTCGGATGGCCATTGAGGATCATCGGGGTAGACCTTGCATCGCGAGGTGTTTGTGGGTGTTGTAACGTCAGAAGAGCCCGGGAGGAAAAGCGATCTGATGTCTGAAGGGACGCCTTGGAGGTCCACATCCACGTTAAGGGTGTTGGTCTCAGCCTGGGCCGACAGGACAGGCGATGCTGTGGTTGAGGCAGCGGCCAGAACTGTGAGCCACAAAGCGACGGAGGCCATTTTTGCGAGTTCGTCTGTAAGACAACGACTCAGAGTATGACCGAGTTTACCGGTCTTTGGGAATAGATCGTCTCCCGTCGAACGGCTGCAGATCTATAAGTCCGTCAGAAAGTTTCTTTGTGCGTCATGGTCGACCGTTTCTTACTATCCCTTTCGCCTGGGGCTTGCGGCTGCTGGCGTGCTACGGACCGTTGCGCGCTGAGACAAAGTAACAAGAGGATAGTCATATTGGTCATCCTATTGACTGACTCGACATAGGAGGCAACGTCCAATATGCCGCGCTTGGCAGGATATAGGCTAATGCTCTTTGTCCTGGGGGTGACTGCTGATCTTGTCTAGAAACTGTGTTGACAGCTGAGGTAGCCAGGGCCCACGACAAGGTATTGATATGGTCACGAATCTGCGACCTATCCGACCTTGAAGAGCGTTCATGTATGCAGGTGTTGCGCAACGCACTTTTCCCCACCTGCATATTCTCCTATATTGAACCTATCGCAATGAAGGATCAACAAATCCTAATGCAAACTTTGTACGCGTGAGGCTATGAAAAGAATATCAACTGCGCCACGTGCGCTCGAATATGTCGTTGGGACTAGTCTCCGGCACATCGTTACTCGAGTCGTGAGGCTGGTCGTCCAGGGTGCGCTCGCTGGTGCCGTTCAAGCTGCCGGTAGTGCGAAGCTTGAGAGTCATGGCCGCACCCAGAACGGGAAGGAGCCGGAGATACCTTACTAACGCGAGTACCTGCAGCTCAGGACTCTCCCTTGAGCCGCGGCTCTGGCGATGGCGTTGGAATGCATTCACCCTTATGTCGGTCTACGCAGCGATTGAGTTTGTTTGTTTTTTTCGGAGAAAACATGTGTGCTGACCCCCGCCTTCCACGGCTCGGGAAATAATTCCATAGCGCGGGATCGACCTCCGTCCGCCACCCGACAATCCTCCCACTCCATGTTCTGAGGATCGGCATATTGACTTCCCCTAATCGCAAGCGCCTCCAGAAATCGACTCACCAGCATCGCAGTTGTATTGCCTAGCGGAATATCTAATCACCCATGGCGTCTTGCAGGCTCGTTGCCAACCAACAGGGGTTCAGGGCTTGCATCCCGCGGTTAAGGCCCGTGTCCAGGGCTGAACTGAGTATGTGAGCCCGAATTCGGACCGTGAGGAACCACTTTCGACTTTATGAGACAGTCTAGTCCTTGTTTTGGTCAAGCGAGAGGGCAAGATACGAGCGGAAGGTGACCATGTTGCCGCGGTCATGGCCTGCATAACCAACAGCCTCGCTTTAGAACGACGTCTCCCGCGCCTGGCAGGTTTTCATCCTTGACATGTCCAGAGTCTAGAGCAGCGGCTGGTCCGTTGCAGCTTTCCACCTCGCCGTGCATCTGTCAGCCGTCAATGACAACATCCTTCTTGGCCACCAGAACATCTGATATTAAGGGATTGTACGTGCGACTTCCCGCGTGGAGCACTGGAGGACGCGGCATATACTAGTCACATAACGAAAATCTTGAGCCTGTTCAGACGCATTGCGGGTACATTCGACTTTTTCCTCAGTGGGCCAACACTGCCTACATCATCCGTCAACCTTCAGATCCTCACTGTTTGCGTCACTACTCCACGTTCGCTTCTCGGTGCGATCTACCGTTGCGGACCCACGATTTCCATTATCCGTCTGGCACACCCGGCTCACGGTCGATTGAACAAGCGAACACTGGACATCACGCCGTAGGCTTCAACGCCGGTTGCTCATTTACAGATTGAGCACTCCCAGGTTGCACGACTACGGTGCCAAAGCTCGGCAGTACCATGGTCGAAAGCCGACAAGACGAGGTACTGGTCATTGTGGGTACTTTTACAGTCGTTGCTTCTCTCACAGTCTTCCTTAGAGTATGGTCGCGCTATCTCGGACGCAACTTTTCCTGGGATGACTGGTTGATACTGGCCGCTTTTGTGCTTCTTATAGCAGACACCGTGGGAACATGGATGTACATCATACTGAGTGGCACTGGCTACCATGTCTATGATTTGCCCAAGAAGTCGGTCAAGGAGCAGCTTGTGGCGTTAAGATGGAACTTTTCTGTACAGATGTTGTACCATCCACGTACGTATTCCTCAGCCGTTGGAGAGATGTCATGACTCTACTAACATCTTTGGTCCGCTTGTAGTCATGGGATTGATTCGAGCTTCTATCATCATGTTTCTCTTCCGCATGAAGGACAGTCGTCGTCGCATACGATACCCATTGCACGTTACTTTCTGGCTCAACGTCCTCTACTCCATCGGATCAACGATAGTCAACGTCGTACAGTGCACGCCCGCAGCATATGCTTGGTCCAGGCCTGCCATGGACAGCATTGACGCCAGCGGGAACGTCGTACCAGGTGGTACATGTATCGACTCGCGTACATTTGTACTGGTGTCTTGTGCCCTATCGATTTTCATGGATCTCATCATCATTCCCATCCCCTCCGTCATGGTATGGGGTCTCCAGATGCACCGACGCACAAAGATTCTAGTAGTGATCGTGATGAGCCTGGGATGGATTGCGACGGGCGTGTCGGTAGGCAGGTTTGTCGTGTATTATTACCGATTTGCCCCTGACAACAAAGACCGTACCTGGGATATCGGCATTGGAATCAGCATCGCCGAACCAGCTGTACACATCATGACAGCATGCGCACCAGCGACCAAGTGCCTCTTCCGATACCTGTTTCCACAGTACGGCACCAATCAAAACACGTCATACTACCGAGACCCTACTGCGGGTACGAATCGGCGTAATACCAAGGTATTCGCAGGCTTCCACTTTGGGGTATCCAACAACATAGATGATGAGATCACCATGGAAGGGATGGGAGGCGCACCGAGGACTGCTCCACTTCCACCAGTCAAGGACGAATCCGAATACGGGCTGAAAGCCATGGGTAGCTTTGAATCAAAAGAGTATGTTGCAAGGGGAGTAAGCAGAAAGAAGAGTTGTTCGAAAACAACATGCACGGAAGCAAGCGAGCCAGTGGCAATCGAACCGAAGCATTGCCTGGGGCAAGCTCGGTGATTGTATTTTGAGGTCCTGCGTTGATGAGCGATGATAGCGTTTGATACACCGTGAATATTTTCACATCTCTTGCAGCACATAGTAGTAATCGACGACGTTTACGGCCAGCGGAAGCTTGATCTTTTTGACAATATCATTGCAGTGTCAAGTGGCAGAGGCCGAAAGTGACAATGGACGCGTGATCGCGCTGCCACGTGAAAGCCTAGCGCGTTATGGTGGGGGCGCTACCGAGACCCTTGCCCAGGTGAGACGGAATAACAAACATTGGCAGCAGCGCAGTCCAGCACGACAGCACATGCAGCCACCATGAGGATTATCGAACTTGTAATCGATGTGAGCGCGACCTGAGACTGCATTTGGCGCTCTCTAACATGACTCCAGGGCTACAAGTCATACGCTGTCCGAACAGTCATCTCTGGCTGGTAAGGCTTGTTTACGTCCTCCCTGCGCAGAGGCAGGCGACTGACAGCTGGGCAGGGACGAGAGCTTCAACTCAATCACGGGTCTTAACGGATCCGGAAAGTCAAACATTCTCGATGCAATATGTTTCGTGCTGGGAATCAACAACTTGAGCGTGGTGCGGGCGCAGAACTTACAGGTGCGTGTGCAAGGGAGGGACCCTACGCAGCAAAAGGGCTTACACTGCCGCAGGATCTCATTTACAAGCGCGGCCAAGCGGGCGTCACGAAAGCGAGCGTTACCATCGTCTTCGACAATCGCGACAAGTCGAAGAGCCCCGTTGGCTTCGAGGAACATGCGCAGATCTCGGTGACTAGGCAGATCGTGCTCGGCGGCGCGAGCAAATACCTCATCAACGGACACCGCGCGCAGCAACAAAGCATACAGAATCTGTTCCAGTCTGTGCAGCTCAACATCAACAACCCGAACTTCATGATTGCACAGGGAAAGGTAATGCAGGTGCTGAACATGAAGGCCAAGGAGATTTTGGCCATGCTTGAAGAGGCCGCTGGAACGCGAATGTTTGAAGACAGGCGGGACAAGGCCTACAAGACCATGGCAAAGAAGGAGATGAAGGTCCAAGAGATCGCCGAGCTGCTACGAGACGAAATCGACCCGAAGCTCGAGAAACTACGAATGGAGAAGCGTGCATTCCTCGATTTCCAACAGACACAGAGCGAGCTCGAACGCCTCACAAAGCTGGTTGTCGCGTACGATTATGTTCGATACAATGAGCGGTTACAACAGTCTGCCGAAGACCTCGAGGCCAAGAAGCAAAGGGCCAAGGACCTCGATGAATCCTCTGTGCGCATGAAGAAGGAAATAGAGAACCTTCAAGAGGATATCAAGCAAACAAAGGCAACGCGCGAGAAGGAGCTGCGCAAGGGGGGCAAGTTCCAGGCACTGGAAGAAGAGGTCAAGAGGAATTCCCACGAGATCGTCCGCCTGACCACGGTTCTGGACCTGAAGAGGACGAGCATGGCCGAGGAAGCAGACAGGAAGGAAGGCATTGAGAAGAGTGTCAAGGAGCTGGAGAAGCTTCTACACGAGAAGAAGCAGACGTATGAGAAGTTACAGGAAAAGTACCAGACGGCCCACGCCGAGTTGGCCAAACAAACAGAGGAGGTGGAGAAGAAGGAAGAACTGCTACAAACCCTACAAACCGGAGTGGCGTCCAAGGAGGGCCAGGAAGGTGGTTACCAGGGCCAACTGCAAGATGCCAGAAATCGAGCCAGCGCAGCTGCCACCGAGCAAGAGCAGAGCAAGCTCAGGATATCGCATCTCGAGAAACAGATCAAGGAGGATGAGCCCAAAGCGAAGAAGGCAAAAGAACAGAACTCCGGACTCCTGAAAGATCTCGAGGTATTAAAATCGCAAGCCAAGAAGCTAGAGGCAGATCTGGCGAAGCTGGGCTACAACGAAGATCAAGAGGCGGAAATGTACCAGCAAGAATCGCATCTTCAAGCGCGTATACGGGAACTTCGACAGCAAGCAGACAGCATGAGGCGACAAGTTGCAAACATTGATTTCAGTTATAGCGACCCCTCTCCGAACTTTGATCGGTCTCGTGTAAAGGGTCTTGTCGCCCAGCTATTCACACTCGAGAAGGAGCACACCAGGGCAGGTACAGCTTTGGAGATTTGCGCTGGTGGCCGGCTGTACAACGTCGTCGTCGACTCAGCTGCCACTGGCAAGCAGCTTCTTGAGAACGGCAAGCTGAAGAAGCGTGTGACAATCATTCCCCTCAACAAAATTGCGGCCTTCAAAGCATCAGCAGAGAAGATCGGAGCAGCTCAAAAGATTGCACCGGGCAAAGTCGACCTGGCTTTGTCCTTGATTGGATATGAGCACGAGGTCAACGCCGCCATGGAGTACGTTTTCGGATCGACACTCGTTTGTGAGGACGCCGAGACCGCTAAGCGCGTGACTTTCGATCCCGCAGTGCGCATGAAGAGCGTTACTCTACAGGGAGACACTTACGACCCTGCTGGTGTGTTGTCTGGTGGTAGCGCGCCTCAGTCCAGCGGGGTTCTCATCACTCTTCAGAAGCTCAACGAAATTACGACAGAGCTCAATTCGCAAGAGGCCCAGCTCCGATCCCTGCAGGAGACCATGGCTAAGGAGAAGAAGAAGTTGGACGCTGCACGCAAATCGAAGCAGGAGCTCGACCTCAAGAGGCACGAGATCAAGCTCACCGAGGAGCAGATTGGCAGCAACTCTTCGTCATCGGTATGTCAAATCTGGAACTCGGATACAAAACTATTGCTGACTTTGTATTAGATTATCCAAGCTGTGGAAGAAATGAAGCAAACCATCGCTCAGCTCAAGGAAGACATCAAGGCGGCCAAGTCTCGACAAGACGAGGCCAACAAGGACGTGAAACGTATCGAGCGCGACATGAGCGAGTTCAGCAATAACAAGGATAGCAAACTTGCCGAACTACAGTCATCGCTGGACAAACTCAAGAAGGCTTTGAACAAGAATAGCGCTTCCATCAAGCCACTGCAGACCGAGATGCGCGAAGCCATGGTCGAATCTGAGCAATGCGGTAGCGACCTTGCGGCAGCACAGGAGCAGCTCGACGATGTTCAAACCACCCTGCAGTCTCAACAAGCAGAAATGGACGAGCTGCTGGCTCAACAGTCTCGTGTTCAGGTATATTATCCCAGCATGATGTCTTTATCAGTACTGACATTGCTAGGACGCACACGACTTAGCTGCAGCCCGCCTGAGTGACGAGCAAGCGAAGTTGACCGGCTTTGATGAAGAGCTTCGTTCGCTCGAAGATGCCATTAGATCCAAAAACTCATCCATTGCTGAAGGTGGTCTGGAGCAACAAAAGCTTGGCCACGAAATCGAGAGGTTCCACAAAGAACAAGAAGGCGCGGCTAGCCATGTCAAGGCGCTCGAGAGGGAACATGAGTTCATTGCAAATGACTCTGAGCTTTTTGGACGCAGCGGAACGGTGTATGACTTCAGGGGCGTGAACATGAATGATGCAAAGATCAGGCGAAAGTCGTTGGAAGAACACTTCCAACAGAAAAAGAACAAAATCAACCCGAAGGTCATGGCTATGATCGACAATGTTGAGAAGAAAGAAGCGAGTCTCAAGAGAAACATGCAGACAGTCATCCGCGATAAGTCCAAGATTGAGGAGACTATCCTGAAGCTCGACGAGTATAAACAGGAGGCGCTTCACAAGACATGGACGATTGTCAATCACGATTTCGGCCAAATCTTCAACGAACTGCTGCCAGGTAGTTTCGCGAAGCTGGACCCTCCCGAGGGCAAGACGATTTCTGATGGTCTGGAAGTCAAAGTCATGCTGGGAAAGGTGTGGAAACAGTCACTGACAGAGCTGAGTGGTGGTCAAAGGTAATGCGCTCGCCCGCACTCTCCCGAAACACATGCGCTAACTTCTCCTAGGTCACTTATCGCACTATCTCTTATCATGGCTCTTCTCCAATTCAATCCGGCGCCGATGTACATTCTGGACGAGGTCGATGCCGCGCTGGACCTATCCCATACACAAAATATCGGTCGTCTGTTCAAGACTCGCTTCAAGGGGTCGCAATTCATCGTTGTCAGTTTGAAGGACGGCATGTTCCAGAATGCGAACCGTATATTCCGCACACGGTTCGTTGACGGTACCAGTGTGGTTTCGGCCACATCGAGCTCTGGATAGTCGTTGATGTTTTTGTAATGCGTTATGAGGCATGCTTTGGATACCCGGTGCGCATGGGTTGGAATGCGGGTTGAAATGATATCTGTATAGGCTTGCATATGATGGTGTTGGCGGAGTCTTGTTTATGACACTAGTATCCTAATTGGGAAGTTGGGTATGCGCATCTCGGGCTTTACTGGTCGCTTCCTCGTTACAAGTCTTGTCGTCCATGCCTCCTTCCCGATGCGGAAACTGAAGGTACAGGCTTCCTCTACATCCCAAGTTTGAACAGCACCATGTTTCCTACAATCGCGCGCTACCTATTCTTTCTGCGCACACCTTTACGACACACCTACTGGCCTTATCGACGAAACCACTGACGGACATATCCTGGGCTGAACGGTTGGTCGATCGGGCACGCGTGCGTCCTGTCTGCACTAGCGGCATTCACCGTAGGCCCACTCATGCTGTCGGCACCATTGATTAGGGCCCTTGCAAGCGATACCTCCGTGCATCCCTCCATCGACAACCTGGAAGTATCAGGGCTGTTTGCACCCTCTGTTCACGATCTCGGTAACCTCTTGGGCCCGAGCTCCTCTACTTCTCTCGCCCGACACTACACTTCACTCCAGGAGCACGCGGATCAGATTACTGGCACGGACACAGCAGGGAGAGATGAAGGGCTCACTCCAAGACAGGTCACGAGACGAGAGGGGTTTGCTTGGGGCGATCGACCAAGCCTCGAAGATGCGAGGAGGCATAGTCGTAACCCGATGCCGATAGAGCAAGAACGACAAGGCTCACCTCCACCACTAGAGGAGATCATTCGTAGAGCGACCATCGATGATGCAGACGATCTCCAAAACACCAAGGTTCGACGAATGGATAGCACAGAGTTACACGCTTCAGACCCTACCTACCCGACTGGTTCCATTTCTACGTCGGCGGATACTAATGATTCCTATATTCGCGATAATAGAAGATCTTCCATAGCGGCCTTTGCCAAAGGCATTGTACAGCATGTGCCCAACTTAAGGATGCCGCGTTCTACAGAGAGCAAGGAGTATCAGCAGCGACGAGACTCTGGTGATGGAGCTTCCATAAAGCTGCACAAGAAAGATCGCATGTTATCCTTCGCACCACTTCCGCTCGTCAAGTCGAAAGAATCATACGACAAGGTGCCAAAGCCATCCGTTGTGATCGAAGAGCCATCGACCCCCGTTGGTACACCGCCAACAACTGTAGACCGTGCGACTTCGCCATCGAGTCAACACTCAATGCGGAAAGGCGGGCTTCGAGACCGCCGGAAGGTCAACCTTGATCTCTCTATGCCAACCCAAATGCCAGATCTGCCCGCTCGCGGCCGCTCACCCGTCGACATATTAGGCAGCCTCGGCGCTCCACGTGCGAGAAGTCCGAAAACACCATGGATCCGAAAAGAGGAGCCAATGTGGGAACCAGCCATGATAACCAAGTCTGCACCGATTCTTGAAGCGGAGTATATCCGCAACAACACCTTGGCGACGAGGAACGACAACTACGGTGGCATAGGTCTTTTACCCGACAACGACACGCTCTTCTCTCCGCAAACCCCAAAATTTGAACGACCGCCAGCAAAAGTGAGGGACCGGTGTTATATCAGCCGGCCGAAGTCCAAGAGAACGAGAAGTAGTACTAGTGCGAGTGATTCAACGTTGGCTCATACACCGGTCAGCAATTGGACCCCGTCGGAAGAGAGGACTCATAAAGAGCAACAAGCCCAGAAAAAAGCAGAGAAACAAGCCCAGACAAAGGCAGATCTGCATCAGATTGCTAATGATTCCAAGGCAGCTCGCTCACGACGCTGGCTGTGGTCGAGTAAAACCTCCAGTGAAGATGGTCCTTCTTCTCCTGGACCAGCAGAGGCTCTAAGCCGACGCTTCTCAATTAATCCTTTCAGGCGGTCCAACCGCATCTCAGACCAGACGGGCACGGAAGCAACCAAACAACAAGCTCCATCTTCGTTTCGTCCTAGTCGCGGCAAGCATGTGGCTCCCTCAACGTCCCTCGCACATATACCCGTTCCTCCTGCTTTCATCCCACCTGGCGTTCAGCGCGTACCCACGCCACCCATGCTTGATGTCAATGGTGAAGTGAAGGGCAAGTTGGCAGATTTCTTCTTCGATGCTCACAGCGGCGGCACTATGAAAGTCCGTACCAAAGCCAAAGCCAGTGCCAGTCAAGGAGGCTACTGGGACTCTGATGCTCTGCTCATGAGCCTATCAAGCGACATAGACAACCGCGAAGAGGACGGAGAAGACGAAGGCCCCGAAGGTCCACGTGACGATATCGTCCACACAACTGGACGTAGAGCCACGATAAACAATGCCCAAGAAAGTAGCGCAGGCTACCTCAGTGTCAAACCACCAGCCAGCCCTTCGTTAGCAGGGACGTCTTCGATGCTGGGCCATGATGGCTGGTATCGCATCCATCAGTCGCACTTCCCCGATACACCTGATGAACGCACCCTCATAGCGCTGGCCCGCCAGGAAGAAGAAGAACGCCGCAGGTTTGAATGGCTCGTGCCTGAACATCTTCCAGACAGTCCTTTGTGCCCTCTGCATGCAAAGTATAGGGGCCCGAGTGCCGGCTTGTGTTACTGGCATGGACGCAGGTCCGGTGATAAGATTAGGAAGGGGGAGTATGCCAGGGCGGGGACGAGAGCTGCTCAGAAGAGTATGAGTGGAAGTAGTGAACAAAGCAAGGATGACCATCATGCTGGCGATGTTGGGGTTGTCGGGACGCCGGGAATCGCGGGAACGCCGGCTAGGAAGGTGAAAAAGAGGAGATTGATAAGTTTGTCAAGTTCTTAACTGACACCGTCCTTGGCCTGTGGGACGTGAGGGTGTTGGGATGTTGACCACGACTCCATGAGTAACGAACCTATCATACTTGTAGAAGGGAGCGAACATACATGCCAATGTGTATAAAGTCTAATAGTGCAGAACCATCTACAAGCCCGTTGTGCTTGGTGAAATACGCCCGTGCATGAGCCCGTGGATATAGAGATATAGCTGCTCCACGCCCAACTCGATCGTAGTCTATGACCTCGGGTATGCCTCGAGAGGCTTTGGTGTCTTACCAGCATCTTTCCACATCTGTTCCCTTTCACGGAAGATCTGCTGCGCCCATGCTTGGACCTCCTCGCTCTTGATGCGTCCTGCAACCCACTGGAATTCTCCCAGATCTCGCTCGCAGTTGGACTTGCGCTCGTATTCCACCATCTGTACCAGGAGCTCGATCTTGTCGATGTCGTGAACGAAGAGAGACTCGGGAGTTTCGCTGTCCTCGTATTCCTGCCATATCGCTCTGATGTCCTGGCCGTTGAGCCCGCCGTTGAACTTGCCCAATAGAGTGGTGCAGATATAGTCCATTGTCTCGGATTCTCTCCTGCTCTTCTCCTCCTTTGAAACGCCGTCCACGGGTGTGATGTCGCCGACGAGCGCCTCGGCCATGTCGTGGATGACGGCCATGCGGCAGCATCTGGGAATGTCAAGTTTCGAGCTCAGCGAGGCGGGCGCCATCATGGTGAGGATGCTCATGCGGTACATGTGGTCGGATATGGATTCGCCGTCTCCGATTTGGAAGCGCTGCCATCCTGCGCGTTTGGTAGTCTTCAAGCGCTCGAGGAGGTGGAAGAAGGGGACGGGTGAGTCGGTGTTCTCGGCGTAGCGGGGGGTGATGTTTGCGAGGACTATAGAGCGGGTTAGAGATGTAACGGAGATATCAGGTGAGGAGTAAGAGAGGTGTCGCATACGGACGAGCTATTGCTTGTTCATGACATACCGCTCTCGACTGACCAATCACTCTGCTTTACTGTCTTCGCGTCAAGTTCGCCAGCGTTGGTGTCAGGCACGCCATTGACCTGGGTTGCCTCGTCTACTGCCATGGTGGTTTTGTGTCTTGATTAGAGGCTGCGAGGACGTATGGTCACAGAAGCACGACTAAGTGTGTGACTGGCGTATCAACGGTGACTGTTTGGTCAGAGAAGGATGGTGGGACAAACGGGGTTATCGATTGCGCCCGCCTTGGCAAACAGTGCATGGGTCCGTCACACCGTCACACCGCAACACCACGCCTGCAGCTCAAGCTTCAGCATTCTCTACGGGGAACACTGCACGAATGTATGCACTGCGATCGCAACCATGTCCCGCCCGCCGTCAACCGCCTCTACGGCCACGACGGCCACAACAAACGGCCATTCGCGGACCATGTCGGTCAAGTCCATCCCTAAACCCCAAGCGGTGAACCCCATACCCACGTCGGATATTAGACTCTTCGTGACCAACCTACGACTACTGGATTTCGATCTGCGACCGGATTGGCCTGGGATCACAGTGCAGACTTTCTCTGCTAAGAATGCAGACCAGCGACAGAGGATTGGTGGGACTGAATGGGCCTTGTTTCGCCTGTTCGAGATCTGGGATCCCAATGAGACGGCACAAGTATGTTGGGACGAACCAGACTGCTGACATGTGGTTGACCTGGCTGCAGAAACTCCAACCCTTCTTTCCACCGCTCGAACCCCTCCAATCATTGAATCTCCGCGCTGCGCTATTCCGATGCCTGAACGAATTGAAGAAGAACGGTGTCCTGGGGCGAGAGTCGGTGCTTAGAAAGACCATGTTGGACGAGTGCAAGGGCGAGAAGTTCTACGAGATATTGGCCATCTTCTCCAATGTAGTCCTCAAGAAAGTTCTTGCAGCGCAGGATGGGGGTGATACAGATGCTGCAGTTGCGATAAGACTGGCGACGGCGACAACGCTCTCGGGCGAACAGCAGCGGTCATTGCTGCCCCTGGCCATCGCACACAAGGCGTCCCTACTCAATGTGCTGAGACGGAAAGAAGAGAAGAGGAGGCAATACATGGAGTTTCATGGCCTGTTGGATAAGAAGGCCGAAGACATCAACCGCCGCATACGCAAGACCAAAGATACGCCCCGCGCACAGAAACCGGCCGTATCACAGAAAGAAGCCAATGCTGTCAAGAAACAACTCAAGGACAACTGGATTGGGAACCAGAAGTGGTTGGATGTAATGCTGTGCGGCGACAATGTCCAAGCGGGAGATGCGTTCCTCACCAATAGTTTTGACAAAGTCTGGGATATGGTAGAGAAGGGCCAAAAATTGGACGAGGTCGCGCCCGAGACTGGACTGCTTCAAAATCTACAGGCAAGGGTGCATGAGCAGCGGGAGAGATTGCAGAAATGGAAGGCTTTCCATGAAGAGCTACAAAGAGATGAGACTGGGAAGGAGACATCGGGAAGCGAACAGACAGCTGCTACAGCAAACGAGTTCATGTTTGAGGACCATTTACAGTACCAGCTGGCATCAGCCCCGCATGCGACCGAGTCTGCGAAAACAGGGCGACCGGCTTTGCGAGCCGACTTCCAAGATATTCTATCTGACATGGACAGTGAGCTGGCTCGCGCTGCCACAGCCCGGGCTAGTATCAGACCTACAATCATACATCATAGAAGTACCTCGTCAGTAAAGACGGCTCGCCCGCCCCTGCTCACCAGGAAGTCCACCCAGACGGAGACGATACGCAAGGCACCAATAGTTCCAGCCAAGCCTGTCAAATTGCAGTCACCTTCAAGACCAAACTCTTTGGAACACATTCCGATTCTGCCGCGGCCATCACGACACCTCGCATCGGCTGCACCACCATCGGCAGGTTCCGAGGCTACCTTGGTCAGCCATCCATCTGCATTGAGTGCCACAACTACTCATGATGACGATTCGCCCCCAGAAGTCAATCACGAAAGCACACCAGTACCAGAGACCGCACCGCTAGCTTCCGAGCCGGTTGTCGGAAACAGTTCCCCAGAAGGTACCGTTATGAATCACTCTGAGCAAAGAGCAGAACAGCTGGATGATCTGTCTGAAGCCTCACCAGAACGTACGTCTGAGCCGCCAATCCCAACTTTTGACCCACCAGAAGTCGATACCGAAGAGGCACTTGCGGACCAGATCATCAACTCTATCGGTAATGCAACCCCGTCTCCAGTCAAGAAGCCCCAACCGCGCATGTCTCTGTCGCTTATCGAACGTACGCGCATGACAATGACACGAAGTCAATCCTACGAGTCTGTTCCAGAGTCGCCAGATCTACCACTTCCGTCCATGGGGCCCCCTGCCATCCCCTCCATTACCGGAGATGACGACAGCGAGCGACGTGCAACCCTGGCCGAGCGCACCCGCCAAACTATGGAGGCCATACAATCGAAACCCCGCCCGTCCGAGACCGACGCGGCAAAGAAAGAGTCGCGCAAGTCCAGCCGCTCATCCCTATTCCCTGTCAACCAGTTCGATACGCCAAGGGCGCGTAAATCTTTCGAAAGCTTGGAGGATGCCGAGTCGGAAAGTATTGAGCGTACGCCAACAGAGCACTTGTTCAGTGACGAGATAGACTATGACAGGGTGTTCAAATCTAGACCGAGGATCGCTACGAGTCCGGTGTGGAGTCCGGATGGTGCTGCAGGTGGGCAAGAGGAGTTTGATGACGAGGATCCGGATGGTGTTACTGGTATTGATCTAGGGGATGTGGATCAAGATGGTGATGGAGAAGAGAGGTTCAAAGAGACTTGGATGGACAGCCCTAGTCACAAGAGGGGAGCGAGGAGTATGAAGTATTAGGTACCGAGAACTCCACCCAAATATGGCATATTACACCCATTGCAAGATGGACTATTCCCGGTTCTGCTCAATGTTTCAACAAGGGCTATCAGTTCCACTGAATAGTTCCTTGATTCTCCGACTGTCACGTCACATTTACAGCCACTCTTTCACGTCTACATAGGTGCTCTACTGGCCCCGTTTCTTCACGTCATCTGTCGTCTCGATTCGCGTCGTATTCTGGATTGCATCAAACCATTCAGTCTAGATGATGTCATTACATGTTGGATGAAGTATGCGCGTCTCCATATCGCAGAACATCTGCTCATATTTGCAGAAGAAGTCGGATCCAACACTGCAGGAGAAATCATCTTGAGGAGTGGGAACGAGCCAATCGGGTTTCAGCAAGTGAGCTTCCTCACCTCCGGGGACCCGATGAGCCGTGGTTCTGTTAAGAGTCCCTTTCCCAAGATCTACCCTGTGACTAAGACTTAATCCGTGCAGTTAAAGGCTAATACCCTCATCAATCCCTGGTCCCCAGCTTCTGGGACCCAAATTTCGAATTTAGTGTACCATTCGCAGCTATGTCCTGACACGAGAAGTCATCTTCCTTTTGCATGGAAGGCCATCACTCGATGTTATCCCCCGCCACCTGGCCCGAGTACTCCTACTGGAAACTTTGTGCTAACATTCGACCTAAAGCCTACCGTTCGACCATCTACAAAACAACCGCAACAGACATACACAGTCACGAAACACGATGGAGCTTCTTGACCTACCTCAAGAGCTCTTCGAAGTGATCCTCTGTCAAGCTATCCTTGTCCGAGGAGTGAAACGAGGTCTGCGTTTGAGGCTGGTGAATAGTGCGGAATACCATATCATGAGAACCGAACATATACTGACAAAGACCAGAACACTTTGCTCGAGAGACTATGCGTGCACTTTATACGTTCCGGCTCCTCGACAATGTGGCCTTCCGTCAAATCAATGTTAATTCCCACGAGGAACTGGAATTCTTCAATGCCTATTTCGAGTACCGAATCATGAATGAGCCTATTGAAGGCAACCGGTTCCTGAACGACCTCCGGAATATGGCCCTCCATATGGCATCCCTCAGCGAGGTCCGTGAGCCAAAGGAAAATATCGTCCGAGATGTTGTCCGTACTCTGTGTGGAACAAGAAATTCGCAGGCAAACAGAGAGCAATGGGTGGAGGAACTGCGCCGCACTTCTGCTTGGGAACCCAACGAGTTGGAGAAGCAGCTCGTTGGCGCCGCATTGTGCACCAACACGATCGAGTTCATCCGGCGTTCCGACAAGTCACGGAACAACATGATGTCCGATCTTCAGAGTTGTCGTCGCAGTTGCGCATTTGGAGTATATATCGAGCTCGCTGCAAGGCATGGCAATGAGGAACTCCTGGAGTACATTTTGACGGAAGCAACTATCCTCCGCTCATATTTGAAATCTCAGCTCTTCAGCTTGGCCGCGAAAGCTGGCCGTATCGATATCGTCCAATTCGTGTACCACTTTCGTCGAAGCAAAGAGTGGCAGTGGCCTTTTAAATGTGACCCATGGGCGACAGAGTACTATCTAAACACCATCGTTCGGGAAACATATGATCCCCAGGTATGGGACTTGATCGAAACCATGCGAATCGCACATGGTTTGCCTCCGCTCTCGCCTGAAATATTGTCTAATAAGTTCAATATTTGTGCAAGAATGAACAACCTAGATATGGCGGCACATCTAGTACGAGTTGGCACACGTGCTGGCACACGTGCTGGCGGAGCTTGGAATTGCTCTCCAACAAGCTCTTACAGATTGGCAATCAGAACTGCTAGCGCACGCGGCTTTGTGGCTCTTGTTGAGCTCTTGTTAGACCACGGTGCGGATTCTGACTACACTCTTTTCTACGCGGCGAGCAACGGGCGCGCAGAGGTAGTAAAACTGCTACTGGATCGAGGAGTCAAGACAAGCGACGCACTATTCGAAGAAAGGAGGATTTCCAGACCGGTTCGACTCTTGGCAAAGATAAAAAGGGGGCCGTATCTGGACGTGGTCCAAATGCTGCTCGATGCAGGTGTTGACGTGAACGAAAGCATTGGCAAGGAGAGCCCTCTCGCTGGAGCGATCGCCACAGAACACACAGCTTTGTTCAATTTTCTTATCGAACGCGGAGCCAATCTTCATTCTCCAGGAACAGCAGAGGAGTGTGTGCGACGGGCGAGGGAAGATGACTTGGAATCTATGCTGTCACTGTTGGAACAGCATGGAGTTAATGTCAATGAATGTTAGGATCAAGCTGCTGGAACATGAACCGCTATATATGGATTACAGAATGCGGGATGTCAAGGCCTCAGCGGCAAGGCCAAAACTGTCGCCCATGAAAATCATCTTTTGGGATACCGAGATGGTGCAGAATGTTTACCAAAGGAAGCAACTACGACATCGTACAGTAGCCACACCCAAGATTAATACACTCCCAACACACCTCTTTGACTGATCAAATTGAACATGGGTAAGCCATCCCACGACTTTGGCTGTCGATGGGAACATGGGCAAGATCGACATAGTCGTCAACAGTTTCTTTTTTTGGAGCATAGCGGACCAACTATATCCAAAATATGAGCGCGACCATCATGGAACCAATTGTTTCGGGAAGATTCGATGTAGCATTCCGGACGTGTGAGACGTCATATATTGCGCTCGTCTTTTGAAGAACAGGAGCAGACCAACACATAATAACGTTGTGTTTGGTTTTAGTTAAATCGCGAGGGAATCGTGTGTTATAAGAGACGAAGTTGTCGGGCGAAAGTCGTTCTTATATACTCTACAAAGTACACTGTTCTCCTTGTAGAACTATCCAATGTTTATATGTATTCAGTGGCAGGCAGGTCATATAATTAGAGTGTATAAGTTTTCTGCTTTTGCATAGGCAGATGCCTCTCCCTTTATGGATAACCATATTCTTGGTACAAAAGACGATTGTAGAGTCAAAAATACCTCTACCAGTGCACATTTTCGGGGTTGGTTTGCGTTTTGGAGGCAAAGAGCGAGACGGTCATGGAGTCAGTCATCTTCTTTTTTTTTGACGACACAGACCAGTAGCTTTTGGTAGTTGAAGGGAAAGGTAAAGAGGAAGATATTTTATATCTGTGGCATTCGGCAGACTAGGTCGGGATTCCGTTGAAGAGTTTATGCCAACGCATGCATGTTTGAGAAGAAGGGGAGGCCAAGGTTGCACATAGTGATACCACATGGTGCGTTCTTAAAGAATTGGGCAACACCGCGACAGGACACGGCTATATGAATGTGTCTTTGCGTAGCATATTCTCGTCGATTATGCCTTGTAACAAGATGATCTGAATAAGTGCATGGAAAGCTCCTTAGACGTGTCGATCAGTTCAGCACAACACACATATCTCGATGTATTGATCTTCCAAGAACCAAATCCGTCCATTGATTCTTAGTCGAGTCATTGATAAGCATCAAGTTCTTTTTTTTTCGGGGAAGGAGAGAGACGACAACGCCGCAGCAACATGTCCTGCTACGTGAGCAGTTTGAACTTGGGCAGGCGAAGAGCAGCACACACACACACACACACACACACACATAGCCCAAAAACCGTTCATTTGGAAGAGCCATTCCCATGCAGTTCATGATGACCAACATCTTCGATTCTGGTATCTCCGGCGAGAGGTTCATACAGAAGAATCGCTTTGTCTTTTTTTTTTTACTCTCGCCCAAACATGCTAGGGTACATGTCGATTCTTTATACTCGAGTATAATCGCATGCAGAAAGACCACAGCTGGCACATATGTTTGCGAGATCAATGTTTCTGAATGCCGGGTAGCCAGGTTTCCCGCAACCCGCAAGCCATAGAATGATGGTGTTTCGGTTTTGAGAAAAAGAATCCCAACTGGCCGTCTCATCCCGTTTTTGAACACGGGTTTTGGAGGAGGAGTCCACTCCAGTCCATGAAGATCGATCATGGCGTTTTTTGGTAAATAAAGACTGAAGTTTTTATCAAGAATAAAGGGAGGAAAGAAGAAACGTTGGAGGCAGAAATGAGCATTTTATATAGACCGTCCTAGAGCAGTCCAAGGATCGGGTCGCACAGCTAACCTTGGCTAGCAAAAGAGATGATGACGGTGATGACCAGCATAAGAGAAGACATCTATAAGCCGCCTGTGAGTAATAATGAAAGCCCCAACAATAGTTCTCCAACTCGAGTGTACGCCATGCAATGCTATCCCTCTGAGAACGCCATTGTCCAAACGCCTGATCCAGATGCGACATCACAACTCTTCCACCTCTCGCTCCACAGTACCCATCCTTTCACGAGCTCTCGCTTTCCCTTTCTCCATGCGGAAGCCAACTTCCGTCCTCGCGTCATCCGTTAGCCTCCCCCATTCAAGCAAAAGCCTGAACATGTAGACCTCCATGTCTTCCTTCCTCAACACCTTCTCAGTCCACACTTTGCCGTCACGTGCAATCTTCTCCGCTGCCTTGATTTGACCCTCCATCATGCGCTTGTTCCTTGCCTCAACGCCGTACCCACCAAAGTAGGCGAGCGAAGAGAAGAGGTCGTGCAAGCGAAGATCCACAGGGACGAAGTGTTTCCAGGCGGTGAGACGGCCTTCGTACCATTCGCGGAAGAGGGCAGCTTTGAAGACGACAGAATTGGATTGAAGAAAGGGGATAAAACGACCCGAAAACCCAGCGCCATCAGTGTCAAACAGGTAGCGGTAGCGCCAGTGTTGCCTAAAGTCGATAGGATCACCGAAGCCGAACTCGCGCGTCTGGTCGATGCAGTCGTGCCCTGCACAACGGGCGATTGGACCGATGAGGCGGACGTCTGTCTTGGTCTCGAGGAGTCTTTTGATGTCGCTCGTGCGTTTCAGCATGTATTCCAGATGACCACTATGGTCGGGTTTCGGCAGTAGGATGGGTTGGCGAGACGTTTCGTTGTTCATGAGATGCACGAGTCGCTGGCGAAGCATGCCTTTCCAAGTGCCGTGCGTAGTCACACCTTCAGTAGTCGTCCCTCGCCAGAAGAGAACATTTGCCTTGTCCTGGAAATGAGGATCAGGGAACTTTTCATCGAATCCATACTTGCTCTTTTCCATGTAATTCCACGGCGATGGGTATCTGATGTCGACAAACCCTGGGGCACGACTCTGACTGAAAATTGGGACCATGTCATGGGTACCCATGAGGCTAGTTGGGCTGAGATGCATACCATGCAGATTGGCGATGTCCGGCTGATGACAGGGCTCGGACGAGAGACTCCAATTAGCCACGAAAGCGCCCATCGAGTGACTCTGGGTACAGGTGTGGCAGAATGATTTCGTATGCCAATGGCGTTCCCTCCGTGCGCGCGATTCGGGTGGGCAGGCGATGGATCCGTATGTTTCAAAAGAGGATTTGATGCGAGCATCGCTGAAGAAATGTGGATCTGAGCGCACGCGGTCAACATCAGGCCACTTTTCCGCACGATCAGTGCTGAAATCCTTTGTCGGACGAGACGGCTCGGGTGTAGGATACGGTTGCGGATTGTCCAGCGCATCCTGTAAACGATCGTACGGTACAGCGACGCGACTCTCATCATTCAGGTTCAATGCGAGATCCATATCTGGAAGCGATTGAGCAAAGCGCTGTATCATGGTTGCCGCACCGTCCATCATCCAACGGTGCGTATCGGGTACGTTGTTGAACACCTCCACCTTGCCGTCTCTTATGCGAAGCCCACCCACTCCCTCATGCGTGGCCAAGACAGTGGCAGTACGTAAGCGAAGGTCGTCGGCGTTGAAGGACGAGAAGGGTGCCAAGTCTTTTTCAATGTTGTCGTAGTCGTCGATTACGATGGAGTTTCGGCTGATGGCGAAGTGGTACCACTTGTCGAAATTGGGCGGAGGGTCGCGGTGGTAGCGCTGCCGATAGTGCACAACAGCCTCGGCGAGAGATCGACTCCGGTACGCCTGTGATGCCCATCGATCGTGTTGGACCGTCGCGATGTCGATCAGAGTGGTGATGGGATGTTGGAGAACAGGACCGTGCCGGCGATATACAACGACACCGATGGAAAAGGCAATCAGCAGTACGATGAAACCGGCCGACTGGTTCCGGCCCAGACGAACCGGCACTTTTGATCGTATGCGGGTTTCGATGTTGGTATCTGTGACGAGATGGAGGATGAGTGCAATGGTGAGCAAAGTCAAACACAAAACAAGTCCAACGGTTGATTTTGGTGGAAACGAGTAGGACACGCCGGTGCCTAGGGCTCGAAGAACGCCGAGATATGCAGAGGAAAATGCGCCCAGGAGCAACGCGCTCATAACGCCGTACAACCGAGCCTGTGTGGTTAGTAAAACGGTGACTGCAGGGGTCATGGTAACATACCGATTTGAGAAAACATAACATCATAAAGGGTATCATCAACGATAAACGCAAAAGACCAAGGAGATATTCAGACGGAAACGAGAGCATCCACTCGCGATGCTCGGGCATGGCGGGATATATGACGATGCCAGCGACAAGAAGGACCAAAGAAGATGCCTGTTCGGAGTTAGATGTGCAGTAACGAAGAATCCTGGCCAACGTACAGTGAGTGTCAAGCCAATCAGCAGGTGATTCGAGGTACCATCCTGGAGGTGGATGGACCAGTCGTCAGGCTCGGAGATGCCATCGTCGATCAGACGGTATGCTATCTGGACGATGACGCTGTCGAGCAAGAAGGCGAGGAATTGAAGGGAAGGAATTGCAGTCGCTGTCGAGTTTGCAATGGGGCAGATGAAGGTCGAGCGCAGTGCGCTGGACTTGACGATGACGAGGAAGCTGCTGACGGCGAGCAGGAAGGAAGGAATGATGTAGCGGGTGGAGCCGTCGAAGACAAAGCTGTAGACCGAGTCGAGGTGGGTGCGTGGGCGCGTGTCGGCACTCCAGGCGGGGTATTGTCGCTGGCTGGGGTGACGAAGGCTGTGGTAGAGGGCGACGACGAGGGGGAGGAATGCCTGAGTCGGTCAGTATGGCTCGCGCAATAGCCTCGGGGTGTATGCGCACCAGTGCAGAAGGACCGCTGCACTCGACGTCCTTGGTGACGCGGTAGAAGATGGCTATGCGGCCGCAGATTGCGAAGAGCAGGACGGCCAGCAGCGCGCCGACAGCCCTCACAGTCCAGCCCCGCCGTCTCCCTGGCTGGCCTGCCTCTGTCCATATCTCCTCGGCGACATGTCTGCTCTGGCCCTGGTTGAGCGCTATGGCGACATATCTTGCCGGCGGTCGCGGCTGGGTACTGCGCGACGACCAGGCCTCAATTGCGACAACGGCGAGGCCGGTCAGCAGCAGGACAACGGCGACGGTGTGCAGCGGCTTGTCCAAGGCAAACGAGTAGTCGACGGGCGTTGCAGTGCTCAGGTAACCGGATGCTAAGACGAGGCCGCTATGGTCTTGTCAGCTACTGTAGGTCGTGGTAGCCTAGTGGTGTGCTTACCACGGGAAGAAGAGCGCCTTTCTGTCCATGACGGCCGCATTCTTCGTGGCTGCGATCTAAGCGTGCGGGAGAGAAGAGTCGGCGCGACGGTAAACAATCGACATGGCCTGGTGGTGAGCAGAGCAAGGTGAGAGTGAGAGTGTGTACTGAGGCCCGCGTCACTCCAGGCACGGCTGCTCGGCACCTCACTAACGGGACGGTGGAGAAGTCCGTGCCCACCCCGACTTGACCGACCAAACCTGCCAGCTATACGAAAATACGCGTCTCTACGAGAATTGCCATATACAATGCTCCTGTCGTCGGCTGCTTCGATTCTACACTGGCCGGGTGACGCTGCCCTGCAGTTGCCGATCAGGAGGACCTCCCACACCACACGGCTATCACGGCAGACGCTCAACTGCTGCGCCTCGCCCTGAGACGTGCGCAACTTGCCATCATCACTGCGACTTGCCATGAGTAGTATGCCGACCAGCCTCAATGAGCTCCCACGACGATATTTGCCACTGCAACACCGAGTAACGTTGCGCACACATCAGTCGTCATCAATCCCAATGTTGGCTTACCACCAACCAATACAGCCCTGCTTGCGAGCGAATGGTGGGGTACATACGTACACGTTCTCGCAATACGGGGACATGCATGCGCCTCACTTTGTTCTAGCGCCAAGCTGTCACGGCCCCGTCTGTTGCCCATGCCGTCTCCTGTCACCTTCTTCTGCTCGTATTCGTTTCGATCGGACTGGAGTAGTAGATACGAATGCAATGCTTTTCATTTTCGTCTTTCTCATCTGTCATGATTCCAAGACTCGTGAATACCCACGCCTCCTGGCAACCTCAATTACCTACTCTCTCGCCATCAGCAGCCTCCACAGCCTAATTGCGTCCCGTCTGCTTCATCCGCCTCGATAAGAGAATCGTCCTATGTCTTCCTGTCCATGTCCATCGCCTCTGTATGTGCCGGCGACTCGTTCTTACCGATTACGCCACCATCCGTCTGCTCCATCTGGCTCTCCGCATCGTTCGCATGCGCATTGCTAATGCCAATCTCAGCCGTTGAGAACCTATCCGCCACGTCGCGGTAAGCCGGCACAAAGTTGACGCAGTAAGAGTAGCTCCATGCCGCGACAAAAAAGGCCAGCGGAACCGTCATTGCAGTGGCAGTTGGCGCGTATCCATCCAGAGGCCTTGCCTTTCCCAGCGAATCACTCGCCCCAAAGAGCAGCGGAGGCACCACAGCACCACCGGCCACGCCGGCCACGATGAATCCGGACCCGCGCTTGGAATACTTGCCCAGTCCGCGCATCCCGAGCGCGACAATTGTCGGGAAGATGATACTTTCAAAGAAGAGTACAATGTAGAGCATGCTCATACCAGTATTGCCTCGCTCCGTAATCGACGGGATGGTGAAGATGATGCACATTGTCATAAAGGCAAGGAACACCCATCGCGGTTTGACAAACTTCATCAGGGCACTACCCACAAATCTGCCCATGGTGAAACAGCCCTGGGCACCCGCAAGGAAACGGGCTGCTGTCGCGTTACTTGTTGGACCACTCGGTGTAACTCGTGTCTCGACGACGTAGTTGATGAACGCTCCGGCAATGGCCACCTGCGCTCCAGTATAGCAGAACTGAGCAAAGGTCGCGTGGAATAAGCGGTATTGCTTGCGGAACGGTTTCACGTCGGTACCAGCGTGCGTACTCTCGGCCTGGAAAGCCATGTCGGCATCTGCAGAACATTAGCGCCTTTCGACGTCTGAGCCATGTATTAACTTACCGGTGATCTCAGGTATTTCTGTAAAGTAATACACGATTGCAAGGAGGAAGACGAAACATGCGATGCCGAGGTATGTCCACTGTACGTTTTCGAGGGCGGCTTGATCGGTTCCTACGTGGTTGAAGAAGACATAGGACCCAAGGACCGGCGCAACCACAGTGCCAATACCGTTGAAGGCCTGCGCAATGTTGATTCTGATCTCAGAATATTTAGGCGGTCCACAGACTACCTTTGTCAGTACCGGATGGAACATTTTGACGATTCACGTACCAGCTAGGTAAGGGTTCGCCGCTGTCTCAAGCGAGCCAAGTCCATTGCCGATGACGAAAATGGCCACGCAGAAGCCGCCAAACGAACGGTATACGAGACATGGCCACGCGAGCAGAGAGCCCAAACCATACAGGAACAGTCCCCAGATAAAGGTGGCTTTGTAACCCCAGTGGCGCAATAGCCAGTTGGCGTGTCCGAGCGAAGCAAGTGGGTATGCGCCAAAGTATGCAGCCTGCAAGCCGGACGAGCGAGCGCGGGTTATACCAAGGACGTCCTGGAAGTGCTTGTTCAAGGTATCGATGAGGCCGTACGAGAAGCCCTGGGCAGTGATGAGTCAATGGCTTTCATTGCAGTGCGCTGTCGTAGCTCACCCAAAGGAAGAAAAGAATGGTGACCAGGCAGAGGGGATAAATAGACTCGCGCAAAGTGAGTTCAGCAGCGCGCGTCCGCTGGTCGTCGCGACTGCGCAGCGTAGGTCTCTTGAGGAAACCCATGTTGTGCTCGTGATGCGACAGAAATACCGGTTAGCGATAGGTAAATTAGCAATGCTGATCACGTCGTGGATTGGACAGAAGAGGTGAGCATGAAGTTGAGTTGGACTTGGGGCAGTCGCAGCGTGGAGCGTTTGCAGGGTGTCGAGGCCTCTCAAGTACCTCTCACCCACGTGAGATTAGCGGGAAGATTATCGGTGGTCAGGCAATGTGCACGGCAACCAGGTTTCGACATCCAAGGCTCGATCTCAGAGGTTGGTTGATTGAACCCACCGTTGCAGCCAAGACGAGGCTTGACCTCATCAAGGGAGTGGGGAGGGGAGAAGCTGGGGTAAAAGCTGGGGATTTCAACGCCGAGAAGACTAGCGTGCTGCGGTGTTGGGAGAATGTTCTGACATATGATGCATCCTCGGCGGAGTTGGACCGACGGCGTGCATCGCAAGATGCTGGATCGGGTAGTGATCAGCCATGTCGCGTCATGTTTGAGCGGCGTTGAACAGCCGCGGGCTGCAATAAACACGCATGTGTTGTGACTACGGAAAGTGAGTCGAGTTCAGAGGGCCACTACCATGCTCGTAGAGACGGCAGGAGCGTTTAGCGCCAGACAATACCGCTTGGGCGAACCTCATCGTCGTATGCAGCAACCTTGGGACGCTATCGCACGGGAAGATCATCTCGATATTCTAGAAATGCAATGGAAGATTTACCCCTCTAACCCTTGTTCTTGAAATCCAGCCCACTCTCCTTCCTCACCACCCCATACACACTCGGAATATCTCCTCGGTCCCCAATCTCACTCTTCACACCATCCAACCTTGTCTGCGCCAATCCCAACATCTTCATGCTCTCCTTTGCGCCACTGCTTTCCGCCAGTGACATGGCATGTCTTGCATCCTTTCGCGCTAGATCAATGTGGAAGAGGGGCTCCTCGCGCTGGTAGTAGTCACCTGCCAGCATGCGCTGTGAGTACGCTGTGTAAGGACCAGGAAACATTGCGGAGATGAACGCGTGGAGGTTGTCTACTCCAAGACCAGATTTCTCGGCCAGAACGTGGCCCTCGGACAGCTGGGAGACCATGTTCAGGATGAAGGTGTTGCCAATGACCTTTAGCAGTGTAGCATTTCCTGCTGGCTGCCCTGCGAAATCAATATTCGCGCGGCCCATGACACCTGTTGTGTACGGGGCTGCTTTCTCGCAAGAGGCCTTTGAGCCGGCCATTACGCAGACGAGTTGACCGTTGTCTGCCATGGCGGGCGCGCCGAATACTGGAATAATGTTAGACTAGGCTGCATGGGGGTAGCCTTCTGGTGAGATGCAGAACCCACCAGGCATGCCTACGAATTCACCGCCATTCTCTGTTATCTTCTTCTCTAATGTGTTCGTTGTGTCAGGGTGCACGGTAGAGCAATCTACGATTAGTTTGCCACTGACGCCCGCTTCGAGCATCGTATCAACAGCCGAGTTGACGGCTGCATCATCGGCCAGACATATGAAGATGATGTCAGAAGGCTCGACTGCATCGTTGATGGAGTCGACGACTTTCGTCTTGGTATCACCGAGCTTGGAGGCAAGATCCTCGGAGCGGGATTTTGTGCGATTGTACAGGATCAGGGGCTTGTCGAGGTTGCCTTTGTCCACCAAGTTCTGCGAATTTCACTTAGCATGAAACCTGCACGATTCTTTCTGACGCTTCATACTTTGCACATGCCCTTTTCAAGTCAGCGACATATCGAGTGACAATAGTCTGTACTCACCCTACCCATGTTGCCGAGGCCAATCCAAGCTAGTTGTGGCGCCATAATTTCTTCTGTCGTCGGGAGTGTAAGTGACTCTGCGGTCAACAAAGATACAATGCCAAGTGCAACAACTTATACATCTCTACGCCTACAGATTGCACACGGTGAGTAAGCGCTTCGTCATGGTGTTCATCATGGCCACCCGTCAGTAGGCCCGGGGATAAGGGTACAACCGGGCCGATGTCGGTTACCAGCAAATGACGCTCCCACGCTGTTATCCATGTTTGGCCTTTGAAAATGCGGATGCGGGCGCACTTCCCCACACAATTGCAGAGTCACACGTCTGCTCCGAGCTTTCAGTTACAAAAATCCCGCCTGCAATGTGTTCAGCAGCTGGACGGTAGCATGAAGCATGTTCATCTGGAGCAAAGCCCCCGCGAGGGGCTTGGGGAAGGCTACGAAGAAGGTGCGTGCGATACGGCGATTCGCAATTGTAGCCATACTGACGACAAGCAGCTTCCCAGGCGCGATGACAGTGGTAGAGCCTTTGAAAAGATCCAACATGCGCATCTCTCCACGTCCACGACCTACGTTCGAAAATCGTCGAGCTCGGCGAAAGAGCGCCAGCGCGCCGAACGCCAGCAATTGACGCGCCTGCTCAAGGAGTCGCCCGGCAAACGCGATGCGCGCAACTTTCTGAAGCAGTTTGATGCGCCCAAAAAGGGCAAGGCGGCTGTCTCAGTAGAGACCAAGGAGCCGGCCAGCGAAAAGATACACAACGAGTCGGGTTCACTGCGAACAGGCGTCAATTTGGGCAACTTGTACAAACCGACCATCTTTACGCGCGAACCGCTCCCAGAGCAGGAGTATCAGGCCGAAGACAAGGAAGAGCCAATACATCTGGCACTTGTCAAACTGCGGCAGCCACAGACGCTCGATGACCGCACATTGAGAGACATCGCGCTGACATTGAGTCAAATGGCACAGCTGGGGCTCAGCACCGCTGTAGTACTGGACTGTGACCAGGACACTGGCGCATACAACACGGAGTTCACGCTCGAATACGGAAACACGGTCAGAGAGCAGGCGCTGCGCTTAGTGACAGCACTGGAGGAATACAACGAGCCAGGAGGTCTGTTGGTGGAGGACGCTCTGGGTTGCACCCCGTCAGCCAACGACATGCCCAGTGCAGTCCAGGTGCAGGAAGGAGTAGAGGTACAGCACAGCTACCTGCTCTTCCCACCCATCGACGACGGCGTCATACCAGTCATACCGCCCTTCGCCTACGACACAAATCTGAAAAAGGTCAGGGTCCAAGCAGACGACGTGCTTCTTGCCCTTGTTCGAGAATTTGCTGGCCTCGCCGGTCAGAGAAGCAGCAATGGCTCAGTTGGTGGGGTACTGCACAAAACAAATGACCTTTCAGAAAGGCCTGTCTTGGACCGCATCATCATCCTCGATCCGCTTGGTGGCATACCCTCTGAGAAACGAGCTGATGGCGCTCATGTCTTCGTCAATCTGGAGGCTGAGTATCGCGATATCAAGAAGGAGCTGCTGCAGCTATCGTCGGCGACCCCGGAGGACAAGACCAGCTCTTCAGTATCGCTTGGTACTGGCAACCCATTCTCAAAGTTTGTCGAAGAAGAAGTTGCATCATTACCAGGCCCACAATCACAGCAGATTAGCAACTCGGCTCCGATGCGCCATCTCAAAAACCTCGAAGTGCTCGAGCGCGGCCTAAAGCTGCTGCCCCCTTCCTCGTCCGGCCTCGTTCTCACGCCGCTAGACGCTGCAAGGAAGGCTATACCCGACGATGCGCGCACTTCGCCTGCGAAGAATCCTCTGCTGCACAACGTGTTGACCGACAAGCCGATGACATCCTCATCGCTGCCGACATCACCAACTTCGCGCTTCTTGGGATCCACTACACCAAACCCTGCAACATTCTTCAAGAAAGGTATACCCCTTACCATGATTCCAGACCCGCGTATCCACGGACCATGGCAGCCACCTTCTGCAGCAAACCCCAGCATAGAGCTAGCAGATGACTCGCGCATCAACTTCCCCAAACTTGTTGATCTCATCGACGACTCTTTTCGGCGAAAACTTCATCCCAAAAACTACCTTGGTCGTATCCGCGGCCGTGTTGCCGGCATCATCATAGCAGGTGACTATGAAGGCGGCGCAATCTGCACATGGGAAACGCCCAAGTCCCTCCATGGACTCAACTTCCCTGTCAACCCAACTCGAGATTCCCCTTACTATGTCCCTTACCTCGACAAGTTCGCCGTTCTCACATCGTCGCAAGGCTCTGGTGGCGTTTCAGACATTGTCTGGGCCGCTCTGACGCGGACATGCTTCCCTGATGGTGTAGTCTGGCGAAGTCGGACTAGCAACCCTGTCAACAAGTGGTATCAGGAGAGGAGCAAGGGCATGTGGAACTTGCCAGGTGATCAATGGACCATGTTTTGGACTACGCAGGGTGTCGAGAAGGGGTGGAACGCTGAGGAGTGGGGTGGGATGGATAGGCAGAGGGAGTTGAGGAGGTGGGATGCGTATGTGGATGTTTGTAGTGGTATTGAACCGAGCTGGGCAGACGGCATACAGAGGGCGGATTAGGCACGGTATTTGGGGTACCGCGCGAATATTTATGTGTTTCCATGACATTGGGATTGGTTGTTGTGATTTGCCAAAAGCGCTGACATGTGAGATTAGTCTCTCCCAAAAGTCGTTGAGTTCTCGTGATGACGCTGCGCAAGTACTTGCCTCTTTTTGCGCGAGAAAATGGTGTCCTCAGTGCATGTTAGCCAGTTCTCGGCTGTTGGCTTTTATCCTCTGGAACTGGAGGACCCGAAAAGCATATATACTCCCAAGACTCTTCTCTCCCTGTCTCCTTTCCTTCAGCTCTGCAAAAATGGCAATACATCAAAACCAGCCTGGAAATGTAAATATGACTTGTGTGTGTTTTCCCATACTTCAAAAAATGAGTTCGAGGCTTCGTGGGAGCAGAATGAGAGAACTCTACGCAATCCTCAAACGAAAAATCCCGCACAACTTTTGCATGATCTTTCGCGAAGCCGGATTTGTTCGACATGCTTGTCACCGTTTTATTCAAGGAGTTGTCATTCGCTTCCGACTCATTTCATGTCGCTGTTCTTCAAAAACGTATCCAGAGATGTTCCGTGGATATGGGCAAAAGTCTACACATGTCTTTTCATGCCAAAAGCCACTGACCCGCTAAACATGACTTGTGCGGCTTCGCTTTCCAAAAACGTGCGAGGAACCATTCATGACAGCAAGAATGATCAGCGAGCTGACGTCGAAGCCGGATGCGGATTTCGCTAGCATGCTACTACTTTTCACGAATCAATCCAAGTAATCTTCGAGATTTCCGATTCACGACCTAAAGCCGATGGCGGCCGTAGCCATGGCTGTGGGTGCTCTTCTGCTTCTTCATCTGACAATGACTCTGTTTCTATGACTTTTTCCATCTGTACTCTTGCCTCAGGTTCGAACAATACTCAAAGGATAATAAGAGAATCATAGAAACCAGCCAGCAGTCTCGATAGTCTTGCACCTCTTATTCAGCGAACAGGATCAATGCCTTGACAGCGATGTTGTGTGATTCGTGCTGTTGAATGATGAGCACGTTTGTACAAGTACCACCTCTTCGCGAGGCAAGTTACCACTTTCGCACGCCTCTCGCTTGTGGTCTGACGTCCAAATGCGAATCGAGCCTCGCTGATTACTGCTTGGCCTGCTGCGGTATGTGCAACCGAGACTTGTAGACCCATGAGTAGAGTAGAGTCCTGGTATTACCAGAGTCATCTCCTATCCTCGCAATAGTGTCAGCATCGCAAACCCCGCCGGTGCGTGGCAAGGAGCTCACCGACTTTATCCCAGCAGACGCAAGACGTCCAGGGCACACCGATGAAAACACTTCGTGAAATCAGAGATCACCTCCAAAATACAGACCCCTGTCGTGATGTAATCGAGATCGTCCACAACGGGGGTGCGCCTGGAGCCCTGGCGGAACGCGACGCGACGGCCGTGGGGAACCGACCTCCAGCCGCCAGGAACACCGCCATCACACAATAATGCAGGGTGGAGTGAGCCAGCGCGGGCTATGGGGTCTCGGAACGGAAATGCATGGTTGCTAGTACGCAAAATAAGTCTCGGTGCTGGTTGATGGGAATTGTTAATTGAGGTGGTTGTCGCTGTTCATTCCTCCACACTTCAAGACCAACACCTAATACCGCGCATACACCAAATCAAACAATCAACATGTCGGACAACATCTACGTAAAGAGTGTTGCAGGAACCTGCATCACCTTCTCTTTCATCCTCGCTGGTGCGTCGAGAGTCTCACATGTCCCAATTTCACTGCTCACAAATCCCAGGAAATGCCATCACCCAGTCCTACATGACCGTCCCCGCGCTCCTCGTCAACTTCCCCCGCCCAGGCACACCCGAGCACAAAGACCGCGCACGTCTTTTGGGCCGCCAATGGCCTCTCTGCTGGACAGTCGGCAACCAATTCTTCCGACCCATTTCCACTCTGGGATTCTTGGGTTACGCCTACGCTGGCTACTCAGTCTACCGTGAGGGCATGCTCGCCCGCAGCGACTGGAAGCTTTTCGGTGTTGCGGCCGTCATGCATTTGACGACTATCCTGCACTCGGCTCTCAACATGCAGCCGTTGAACGATAAGTTGGAGGCGTTGGCGGAGAGGAGCAACGAGAAGGAGTTGGGTGAGGCGGAGAACATTGCGACAAAGTGGGCCAGCTGGAACAGGCTGAGGTTGGTTACACCGACCATTGCGGGTGGTTTGGCATTGTGGAACTTGCTCTCTTTGTAGAGAACTTGAGTAGTTCCGGCCCTTTCATTGGAAGTAGTAGTTCGGCCATTGTGTTGCTTACCACATTGGTTTTTCTATGTGTAGGTCTTGGAGTCTAGTACAGGATCAATAAAGTTAACGATAAACTGCGCACTCCTAATCCCCCACGAACTCTGACATGTGATTCTCATACAACTGAGCGCATCCGCTACGTCGCCAGCACATGGTACTGGGCGTATGCTAGGATGAAAATAACATGTGAACATACAATCAACAATGATTATCGCGACATGGTAGGCCTCCCAGGAGACCGAAAAAGCGACTTTACACTCTCGTGGAATAACATGTGAATCCAGGACGAAGTTTCGATGCTTACTATGCCCGGTGCGATGCGGGACCGGTGCAATTGCAGAGTGCGAGGATATCATAGCCAATAATTATGAGCGCGCGCGTCTCGGGACTCTTGAGTTCCGTACTTTCAGATAAGCATTTTGTGAGGATCATGAATTCATTGAAAACTACACAAGCACGACAAGACACCAGAACAAGGGTCAAGATCTCAAAATGCTCAAAATCCGACGCTAGAGGCTTATCCCCGCCGGCGTATAGGGCATCATCATCTATCGCTTGATAGCCTGTCCCTTCCACCCACTCCTCTCTGCCAGCCAAGTCTCGAAATCGCACAGCTTGGGCTCCTCCTTTTTCAACTTGTTGATATCGCAACCGTAGCCCTCAGATGCGAACCAACTGATCATGACGTTCACTTCGGCAACGGCCCACATAAGCGCGGAGCCAAAAACGCCATAGGTAGCCGGCACCGGACTGCCGATAACACGCTCGAAGCATCCACTCATTTCGTCCATGGTGAGCTCACTACCAGCGAGAGCCTCAGCGCGTCCGTTCCATTTCTCGTTGTTGACGAACGCTGTTGCACCGAAGAGGCCTATGTCTTCAACAGACACCCACTGGTTGGACTTGCCCTGCAATGTGTCGCGAAGCGCAGCAAGGAAGACTTTGCTCGGGAAACCAGGTACCAAGTTGTCCATAAAGGCAACAGGTCGGAGAATGGTCCAGCCCATGTTCTCGCCATTCTTGCCAGCCTTCTCGAGGAGATGTTTCTCGATCTCGTACTTGCTTTGGAAATGTGGGATGGGTGTTGGGTTCTCGAAACTCCGCTCGTTGCCGCCGCGGTCGACGCTGGAGTAAACGAAGTGCGTGACGCCTTCTTTAATCGACTCGTCGATTAGGGCGTTGCCCTGCACAACCTCGCTCTCGTGGGTGACATTCTTGCCTAGGGAAACTTGTACAGAGTACACACCCCAGATCTTCTCTTCTTTGCCGGCTTCTTTGAGTGCAGCCTTGGCTGAAGCGAAGAGCGCGGGGCAGTCGTCCAGGTTGCCTTGCACCAACTTGACGTCGGGATGACGCTCGACAATCTTCTTCGCAGAACCGGAGTTGGCGTCACGAGTGACAGCCAAGAGCGTGTACTCGGCGTGCGATGGGTGCTTTGCGAGTTGTTCGAGCACGGCTCCGCCTTGTTTGCCAGTGGCGCCAGTTACAAGGATCGCTTTCGTGGCGGCCATGGCGGGGTTGCTTGGTAAGGTAGAAGGATTACTTGGCTATGAAAGGCTTGTATTACCGCTGTAGGTCGAGCTTATTTTCAGCCTCAGATTTAATGATAAGAAGCAGGAAGAACGACCACGACATACGAACAGAGGAAGCCTCCATGATATGCACAGCTCCACGTCGACGCGTCGCGCAAAGGATGGGACTGCCGGCCCCGCAACGCCTTATTATGACCGTTGCTTCTGTTCAGAACGCAGCTCCACTCTTCTGGATGCTGATCCTACGATGGGGTTGCAGGTAATGTGGACCGTATGGCGAATTAAAGTCTGTTCATGATGTTCCACAGCGCCACGGGTCGGTGAAGGACCACACCGACATTGCGTTGATTATGCAGGAGCATCACGGAGACCGAGCTCGAGACGACTGAGCCATGGAGGGGTTCAGAGTTTGATCACTGGTGTCGCGGCTGCAGGCTGGAAGCCGTAATACTAGACGGGTCCGTAGATCATCGTCGGGTTATTTACAGCTTGAATGATCATCCGGGAGGTCACTGTAGCGCGCCGTCAGTTTGATCTTACTCGCTAGCAGATTCTAGCTTGAAGCGACGAACTAGCGACATCAGCGAAGGCAAAGTCGAAAAAGTTGGAAAAGTTGGAAGCCGAGACTACAGAAACTCTAGATACGAGCACTCTGTATACTTCTCATCTTCAACACAAAATCAAAGTCACATCATAATGTCAGACTTAGGCTTCACTTCGTCAGAGATACGCTTTGCCACCGCAACCCTTGCGGCAATCGCTGCCCTTGCTCCAATCGCATACTATCTCTACCCATCGCAGACGCAAGACTCAAGCACTCACCTCCAGACGTTCAATCAGTTCATAAACAGCTACTCGACTCTCCGTCCTCAGGCGCTGACGACAAACGCAACGCGAGACTTTACGCATACCTCACTTCCAGAAGACTTGCACCTCCCCACACGCTCAATCGAACCTTTCCGCGAACATGCAGAGACTGTGTTTGGGATATTCACCGACTTTCAGGTAGTCCCGCAGGATGATGGACATGGTGGCAAAGCTGTGCACTTCTCGAGAGATACCAACACGGTCATAGCGCACTGCAAGATGGGAGGCAAAGTAGATAAAGAGCATGAACTCGGCGCAGAGTTGGCAGAGAGTCACATTACAGATTGGTGGACTGAGTGCGTGTTGTTTGTGAAGCTGAGCGAAGACGGAAAGAGGGTTGAGAGTGTGAGAGAGTTCATGCACAGCAAGAAGGCGGAGGAGCTGCATATCCGTTTGCACGGAGCGGTTGAGTTTTGAGCGGGTGATCTCGACGGCACGCTTGCGGTGTTGGACTTGGCATGTGTGACCTGACAGACGGTGCTTGATAGTCATCAATGCATACAGCGACGATTGTCGAGTACCAAAGTCACGGGGTCACGCATTCATAGAACGCGGCAGCGTCCTGAAGACGGATATGCCCGTATTTGCTCTGCAATGAAACCACCTCTAATAAACAAATAAACTTTGACACAAATAGACAATTGACTTGGATTCACAAAAAGCAAAAGTTGCCTGTTGCACATGTTGTTCATTCACATCATCCCAAGTCTAATCTCTCCCTTGCCCTCTCGCACCATACTTCCAGCTTCTACTAGCCAAGTTTCAATGAACCCTCCGCCTCGCATCTCCCTCTTCGACTGCAGGGCGACCCTCAACAAGTCGCCCCTGCGGTCATCACTAGCGCGTCTAGGCAGCGTCATAGACTTATCCCCACTCTAGACCAAATAACGAAATACCGATTGCACATCACTTACATGCTTGATACTTCCAATGTCCGGCGGAGAGCCGTGATGATGTTTCATTAATCACGGAAGAAGGAATTAGAGAGGTATTGGGGGGCTGTGGTGGTGGTGGGCCTGCGAATGTGTGTTTTCTTGCAAGCAGGGGTGGGTACGTGCAACCTGGTACGAAGGCGAGGAATGATTCTCTGCATCGGAGTGTCGGTCTCAAGGCAGTTTCCAGGGTGCTTTCCAACGTGGTCTGCGCGAACACATTTCCGTTCTGTGAAAGGGGTCATAACTGCTTCTGCCCTGCTTCTTTGCGATCGTCAAGTTCCGTGGGTGTCTGTAGGTCGGCGGGTGTAAAAGCCGACATGAAGGGACTCCGTCTGGGCACGAGAAGCAGAGTTTGGTCCCAGGGCGCCCGTTCCGAGACTGTATTCCAAAGGTTGCACCGCTGGTCTAGCTGAACCTTGAAGCAGGAACGAAAAACATACTTTCTGGCGCATCTCGGTTATGCAACGTGGGCTTGCCGCGGACCTGCAGATGCTGCTTTGTACCACGTCGATTATTTGGTTCTCGTTCCGATGTCTCGATGGGCACGATAAGTGCGCAGCTCGCGTCGGGAGCATATGCGACATGTTGTGCTACTCAGTGGGAGGACAAGCAAATTCGAGTCAGTCAGTCAGCGAGCGCCACGATCGGAACGGCCGCTGTCATTGGTGGAGTAAGACCGCCGTGGGATCGGGCACTCCCGTTGTGGGATGACTTATCCCGAAAAGGCAAGGCGTACTGACCACCAGCAAAGGACTCGCGCATCAGAAGTTGAAGCGAACTTTGTTTTCTTGATACAGGACCATGGCATGTTGATTGAAGAGGTCAAAATCACATTTCGCTATTTGGTCCTTAGAAGTCGTGTTCATAACGCCATGCACGCAGTGTACCTTGCGGCTATGCATCCCAACACCTATGCTTACTCCCAATCACCGGCACCAAGGTCGATGGCCTTACCCGCCCTCATATCCTCCATGATCTGTTCAATGCTCCAGGGCTCGTACTTGTAGCCCTTGGGGTAGTTGGGCTCGAACTTGTCCTCGTCCTTCATGTCAATACCCTCCTTCAGTGACTGTGCACTCTTCTCGTAGTTCTCATATACGTAGGCCTCAGGGTCGTGAGACCAAACCCACTTGGGAAGCTTGGGCGCGGCACGGCGAGGGTCCAGCTTGACCTTGTCCCAGTCGGTGTCTTGGAGGAGTTCAGCGTTGGAGAAACCAAGCTTCTGCGCGCAAGAGTTACGAATGAAGCTGTGTTGTTGCATTAGCATGTGCACATAGAAGTAGATTATGGGTAGCAGCTTACCGGAAGCGAATGTGTACGCGAACAGACTGAGGAATGTTCTCCTTGCCGCCAACCTGAAGACACGAGGCTAGCGAGATGGCATCCTCGATAGCTTGGGTTGCACCGTTGCCGGAGGCTGGTAGATAGGAGTGGGCAGCGTCACCAATCTGGACAACGCGGGCACCGGGAGAAGTCCAGCTAGGCTGGGGGTTGCGCCAGAGTAGCTCGAAGTTGACAATGGTCTTCTCTGGTGTGGTCTCGACAAGCCTCTTGAAGATGGGCGCCCACTTGATCTTCTCCATACCGGGCATAGTGTCCATGCCGTCAAGAACCTCTTCCTTCTCGATGGTGTTGTTCCAAGACTCCTTCTCAGTACCAGTGACGTCGTGGTTCATGATCCAAACCATGACATCCTCACGAGACAGGGTAAGCGCATATGTGGAGGGGCTGTGAGCGTTAGTAAAGCCTCGGCTCGTGCAGCTGCAAAGACTCACCCCAACCATGTCCTGACGATTGGCTCGTTTCCTGGCATCATCTTGAAGAACTCCTTAACCTCCGGGTCTTTATCAAGAGCCTCCCTAGGGAAAGCAGCACGCCACATTGCCCTTCCAGATGGCCTCGCGCGCACTTGTCCACCAACCAACTTCTGACTCTTGGATCCAACACCATCGGCCGCGATGACCACATCTGCTTCGTAGCGCTTACCATCATCCGTGGTGCAGCCTCCCTTTCCAGTCTGCTCGTCCTCGAAGTAGTCTACAACCCTGCGGTTGAACTCCACAGACACACCAAGATTCTCCACGGCGTTCACAAACATCTTGTATACGAGCGGGCGCATTTGGAACTCGCCAGGAGGGGTATCAGGGTCTAGCCCTTGTGCGCGGAGGCGGTCCGCCACCTTCTTGGGTCCAATGACAACCTCGCCGGAGTGCTTGAAGGTCTCGATCCAGGCATTGTGGAGGGAAATCTTCTTGTACTCCTTGAGCAGTTCAGGCCAGTGCTTCAAGAAGCGGGTCGCGCTGAGGCCCATGAAGTACATGTCACCTAAGTCACATTATGAGCAATGTGTCAAGACTGCAGTTTGAGGATGCTGCTCACCAGCTGTGTTGATGTCTGCGTTCCTCTCCAACACACGAACATTATGTCCTTTGCGTGTGCACTCGAGGGCAGCAACCAGACCAGCCAGACCAGTACCCACGATGAGGACGTCGATACCGGTGTTGGGGTATGAGCCTACAGGCTTTGACTCCATCGTGGAGTCACGGGAAGTAAGTGCGTGAGGCATGATGGCGGTTTGTTGTGCAGGATAGTTTGGAGGTGGGTGAATCGTCGAAACCAAGTCCAGACCAACTCATGCCTGCCTTTCATACATCTTGAGGGTTGCCTTTACTTGCATTCTCCGTTGGGGTACCAGTCAGGGTTGCCGAAGACCCCTCGGATGTCCGACTGGCCGGCATTTCTCGATGTTGTACTTGCACACTCGTACGACGGCATGCAGGTATTGGACGAAGCAATGAGCATTGCATTTGGCGAAAGATTGTCAGGCACACGGCTTCTTTGGTAGTGGACCGATCTCGATGACGACGAATTGTCTTCTGCGCTAGCCAAAACTCCCGATTCATTTGCGTCCGTGCACCCACGCTATGGTTCCCCACAAACTCCGGAGGCCAAGCGCGCTCAATGGCACCCTAAGCCATCTGCAAACGAGATCGAGCTCAGCATCCATGTGTTGGATTTATGCGCAAACGAGATCGAGCTCAGCATCCATGTGTTGGATTTATGCGCAAACGAGATTCCGGGCGGCACTCCCAGCCTATCGCCAGTGTCACGGCTGTATCTCGTTCTTACACGTGGATACTTGATGACAGCCGCCATCAAGATCTGCTTGCTGCGTAACGTCGCTAAATATACGACAGCCTTACTGATGACGCCGAGACTTCATTGCTCTTGAATAGTCAACGTCATGGCGCAAAGGTTGGCTGGAAATTGCACCTTCCTTTGGGGAATGTTCCACATTGAGACACCGTTTTTGGTGTATCGACAGCTGAGAGGCTTCGGTTTCAGAACTGCAGCTCGGGGCTTGTGCTCATTATCGAGTTATTGAATCTTCAACGTCGGCCACCGACGGGAAGCAATTGAGACACCCCTGCCGACAACTCTGCAGCATGTCTTGATGGTAAAGAGGGTCTCACGGCGCGGTGATATGTCGGCAGCCGACTTAGACCTTGGTATGTGCTGTTGATATGTAGTATGGTACTGGAAAGATAACGGGTAACTTATCCAGACACAGCGGCGGAATGGGACGCAACCACTAAAAGCGTGCTCTGTCAGCTGTATCAGGTCTTCGAAGCAAGGGGTGGCTGTTTCGATACGCTCAAGTTCATGCAAACAAACTTGGTCCATGTCGATCTCTGTGCTCTCCCGGCGCACCGATACATGTTAGCCCTGCTCCAAGCTCTTCAATATGTCATAATCGGCGCCCGCTAGCACCGACCTTTTGCTCTTCCGCTGTGACGGAAACAGATCTTGCGCTCAACAAGGATGCTAGCGAAATTGGTATCCTGGCAAAATATGGAAATCGGTAGTTTCAACCCTTGGCTATTGGATGAATCTGCCGTCTGTCACCCCAAGTGTTCCTTAGGTCCATGTCGGCTGTGCTCGTCCAGACGCCGATGGATCTGCTGCTCAAAACGGTTTCGCCGCGCCAGTGGTCCCTGTATAGTTGTACATAAGATAAGATCTGGGGAGCCGGACAAGCGTTAGTTCAACTCCAAGCTGTGGTGTGATATTTACCAGAACTTCCCACGCTGCAATTGTGTGCTATCACGGTCCTTCCACCTGCATCCCCGCTCAAGACTCTTGGCGCCAGACAGTCACCCTACCTGGCCTAGCATCTTTCACACACTCTTTCAGCAGCCTCCAGCAAGAACAACATGCATCCATTAACGGCTTACGCTCTTGGCGTCGCGGTTTTCGGCCTAGTCGTGTACGCAGTCATCGACGCTGTCGGCAAGTACGACAAGAGGTACAATGTCCAGAACATGCCTGGCCCTTGGCAGGTACCGTGGGTTGGACGCATTCACGATCTTCCCATTGAGTTCATGTGGCTGAAGTTCAAGGAGTGGGCCGACACGTATGGTCCCATCTACCGGACAAAGATGTTGGGTGCGAACTTTATCATCATCACTGATGAGAAGATTGCCGAGGATATGCTTGTAAAGAAGGCGAAGCTGTATTCCGATCGACCCGAGATCAAGTCTTTGTTTGATGCAAAGAGCACATACGGCTCAATGGAGTACCTGCCTCTCATGGGAAAGAACCGTAAGTTCGCCGACGATGTCTCAAGCGACCTTGGCTGACCAAAGTAGAATACTGGGCTCGTCAGCGAAAGTTTACTCACTCTTATCTTACCGGTGCGACGAATGTGCGCTACAACGGCATCATGGAGTTTGAAGCCAAACGATGGATGGCTAGACTCTTGGAAAACCCCGATGATTTCAGCTTCTCGCTCGAAGACATGTGCTCCAAGGTCATGTGCCAGTTGACATGGGACGACCCCTCGCTTAGCATCCCTCTTACACCCAGCGCATGGGGACTCCTCACCCAGATGTCCCCCGCCGGTCCGATCACCAACGTCTTGACTCCACTCTGGGATTGGGTTCCCGAGCCGATCAACCCCTGGAAGCTTCGGGAGCGCAAGCGCCATGACGACCAGCAAGCTTTCTTCATGCAGTGCCTTCAGAAGACCAAGAAGAGCATGGAGATGGGCAAGCAAAGGTCCTGCTTCACCAAGAACTACCTGGAAACTGCCGAAAAGTCGAACATCTCTGGCGACTACGAAGCGTCTTGCGTGATCGGAATGATGGCGCTCGTCGGTATTTTCACCGTCACTGGACCAATCTACTACTTCTTGATCAGCATGGTTCATCACCCTGAATGGCAGGTCAAGTGCCAGGAGGAGATTGACCGCGTCTGCGGTAACCAGCCCCCTGCCGTTGCCGACCTGCCAAATCTTCCCATTCTCCGTGCATGCATCAAGGAGACGATGCGATGGAAGCCCACTGTACCTACTGGTAAGTTTATACCGCCAAGCTAGTCGTATCCCTGGGACTGACTTGATTTTAGGTGTCGCACACGAAGCCGAGGCCGACGACTGGTTCCAAGGGTACTTTATCCCAAAGGGTACACGCATCCTTCCTCTCGACTGGGCTTTCCTTCGCAACCCTGTAAAGTACCCCCAGCCTGAGGAGTTTCATCCCGAACGATGGTTGGAGGCCGGATGGCCCACTTTCCAGGAGCCATTGACCAAGTATCCCGATATCGTCGGCATGACGTCTTTCGGTTGGGGTCAGCGTCAATGTTTGGGCATGTCTATCACACGGGACGAGACGGTGACAGGCTGCGGAGCGTTGATGTGGGCCTTCAACCTTAGGCGCAAGGTTGATCCAGTCTCAGGCATGGAAATCGAGGTACCGCTGAACAAGTCCAACTCTTTGCTTATCATCAAGCCGGATGCGTGGGAGATGGCGTTCCAGCCCAGGAGCGAGAGCCGGAAGCAGGAAGTCATTCAGCTCTGGAAGGAGGCCGAAGCAAAAGACATCCAGGAGCGTGCCGCATTTGCGAAAGCTGCGGAGATGAACATTCTTGTGCAGCCATAGATAGCTTTTCTTTGTTTGTCGTGTTGTTTATACCTGAGGGCATAGCCGCAAGGCTGGGCGTTCATGAGCGTTTTCTTCTACTTTCCCTTATCTTTTTCTTATGTAGCTTTCAGTTCATGGCCCTATCGGCTGGCTACAATTCACAGCCTTCTTTCTTTATACCGCATTTGATTGTCCCGTGACATGATGCTCGCGCGCCGTTGTGACTCTGGGAAATGGTGACGAGAAGGAAGCACAAGTCGCAAATCACGGACAAGGGCAGCAGCTGAGTCTTATCTCATGTTTCGTATCGGACTTTACGCATGAGGCTGAAGAGCTCGTATTCGCTATGAGGAGCCGACCAGAGGGCGCTATCTCGGTGTACGGTGTTCCGCGCCTCTCAGCTGTTTCGTTTGATGTCACAGGCAGACAACGGAATTCCGTTCCGGAGACGGGCCATAACAAGTACCTAAGTATCTGGGTAAGCCGCGTCAAGAATTTTGCAAGCTCCACGACAAGGCGGTCTGTGAAGTGGCGATGGTTACGTCTGCCCTGACAGCGCGCGTCCATGGCGCAATTTCCCCTCCGACTACCCCTCCAAAAGTGGCCCGAGCGCGGACGTCTGCCAGCTCCAGCCTCGACAACTCGACAGCAAGAGGCCCAATCAGGCGGGCTGCCCCACACTTGTGCTGCAGCTGTGATTGCTCTGCGGAAGTAGTTATGGTGGCTATAAAAGGTGGCTAGGCAATTGCCCCTCTATTGCGCTCCTACTTTTAAAGCTGCCCCTCATCCTTCCCATCAACAACTCTCCATCACCAAAGCTTCTTCTCTACACCCCAAATCCGTCTCCATCACAATGTCCAACCCCAAGGTCTTCTTCGACATCACCATTGGCGGTGCGCCCGCCGGCCGCATTGTCATGGAGCTTTTCGCCGACCAGGTCCCCAAGGTGAGTGCCCCGCTGTCAGAGTCTTCATCGCTGCTCTTTTCGGCTCGAGACTCTGGAAACATGAAGCAGCCGCTGACTTTGACAACCAGACTGCCGAGAACTTCCGCGCTCTCTGCACCGGCGAGAAGGGCACTGGCCGCTCCGGCAAGCCCCTCCACTACAAGGGCTCCAGCTTCCACCGTGTCATCCCCCAGTTCATGCTCCAGGGTGGTGACTTCACCCGCGGCAACGTACGTCGAAACCATGATACTGCTTTGACGAGTACAAGAAGCTGACACAATCCAGGGCACTGGTGGCGAGAGCATCTACGGCGAGAAGTTCGAGGACGAGAACTTCAACCTGAGGCACACTGGCCCTGGTATCCTCTCCATGGCTAACGCCGGACCTGGTGCGTCTATACTACTCCCCACTCTTCCGATGACTGCGTACTAATCTGGGCCCAGGCACCAACGGCTCCCAGTTCTTCATCTGCACCGTCAAGACCTCCTGGTTGGACGGCAAGCACGTCGTTTTCGGCCAGGTCGTCGAAGGTCTTGACGTCGTCCAGGCCGTCGAGAGGGTTGGCTCCTCCAGCGGCGGCACCTCAAAGACCGTCACCATCGCCAACTCCGGACAGTTGTAGGCGGCTGCACCACAAGAGTCTCTCCTTTGTGACCTTCAACGCAATGAGTGTTATTGGAGATGCTATCTGAAGAGCTCTGAGCGTGGATGAATTACGACATACAACGCGGCTCAATAAGACGAGGTCAATGGGCACTTTTGGTCTGTCATAGTACTACAGTTAGGAAATGGCAATGATCAGTGCGCAATATATATACACACATATATATGCTTCAAACTATGGCTCGTTCCGTCCCACGATGATGTCCAAGTCTTACTCACGCTATCCGGTTGCAGGATACTAACTTCATATTAAAGTGCGTCGTAGTGAAACTACAACCAGAATCGTGCTCATGAGGTTGATAGGAGCTCTAAGAATGGTGGTGACAATGCTACAGATGCTAGGTCCCAAACTTGAGGATACAATCAATCAAAGAGCTACAGTTAGTTCTCCTTTGTATGCCAATCTCAAAATTGCACTGGCGTTGACTCAACCTACCTAGAAGAGGAAGCGCACGAATCACAATAGCAAAGCTCAATGTTCCGACATGATGGCTGCTTTCCGCAACTAGCTTAGTCTTTGTGCCTTGCAGATACACACTTTCACATGCTAATGGGCTGGTTCCGTCCGCTCGTCTGGCAAGAACACATGCTGCGAAGAGGTAACTGGCGCATATGTAATTGCGATTCAGCGCTCGGGTTTAGAAACTTGTGATTGAACTGTTCCGGCTTGTGTAGTGTAGCGATGGTAGTATCAAGTCAACTCGGCAACGTTCACGCACCGTGCACCTTTATTTCCAGGATGTAGGAGTATCTTCCGCGAGTGGATGCTAGTGTGTGAGCAAATGTACGTGCCTCACATGGAATGTTCTCATCAACTCCATGTTACGTCACTAGATAGAGGACGGCATGATCAAGGGTAGATACTGTCGCATGAGTAGGATTTGTACAGAATAGCGTCAGTGCTAGCCCACAAGTGAGACGAGAGCAAAAGATATTATATCGTAAAGACTGGCAGAAAGTGTCATCTCCTCTTCTCTCCGACCTTGGTGGGAGTTTGATGTTATCCACCAAGGCACTCTTGCCACAAGAACTTGACTACACCACGATGCAGAGAATATGAACCAAGAAGAAAAAACATGAATATCTGCATCGTATGGTACAATATTGGTTCATTCAGTATTTGCCAGGCCTTCCCGTTATGACGAGAGTTGGGCACGCGGCAGTAACAGTTCATCGGCGATATACCAAGTCTCGACCTATGAAAGCAGAATTTCGTCAACGCCTGTCATCTTAGGGTCAGCCAGGGGCTGAGTGTTTGACAGGCGCACCGCGAAGGAGTTGAAGTGGTAGTCCTTGGGTCAGATAAGGCTGTCTTCCGAAATCGATAGTGTCGCCTCGTTTACGGAGACGTGGTTTGGGGCTCGACAAACCTCGAGGCAACATCGTGAAGGTCCTCCTGGGGCTTAGCTGAAGCTATTCTTTGGCAGCCTCGCATAACGTCCTCCTGTTCATACGATGGCATGGATGCCTAGAGTACTCGCTTACCCTGCGCGTACTGGGAGAGCTCGCTTCGGTAGGCCGTGGGATGGCATCGCCTCACTGACATACCGATGCTATGCGAGGCAGAGTGTGGGGAAGGGCATGAGTCCTTCGAATCGAGTAACACCAACGCCCGCTCAGTGGTGGAAGCCAGGGTGTGCCCAAGCTAATCGTCGCGAACTGTTTGGTCAGTATGCAGCAATCACTGCCCTCGACGATGGCATCATTTACTAAGATCCGCAGTCAGCACCTCTTCGGGGCAAATAGACCACGTCTAGAAGCCTCGGATGCAAGTGATGGACATGCTTATCCAGTATCCCAACTTGAATGGTCAAATAAGTGGAGAGATGGAGTGGGGAACAGGCTTCCAGAATCATTGCACACGGACTGAGCGTATCGGAGGACGACAGCGGCATGACCGACAGTTTTTCGATATGCCCAGCTCCTACATATCGACTGCTATCGGATGGTTTCCCAGCCTCCGTCATCCGGTAGTCACGATTCATTTGGCTCTGTGCTGTTGTTGTTGTTGTTACTGTTGTCGTGGCTGGTGTGCGAAGCCAACACGTAACTCGCTCTGATTGGCTCTCCAATATCGGTAGTGAAGCAAATTTCTTTTCTCGGTGCAAAAGGCACTGTAGGGTGACGCAAGAAGATATAGGTTTACTGTCTGGATGTCGAGGCCAAATTGTTTGATCGGTACGCGGCCATGTAGCGATGACACGTTGCCGTGCTCTTTTCCCCAGATGTTGGCGTGCATGAACAGCTAGCTCCATCTTGCTTGCTTTTCTTCCAGCCAACAGTCGTCTTTTCGCAGGTGGTTGATCTTTCAGATGATCATGCTCATCAGCCGTGGACAATTCTGGTCCCTGGAAATACAGTGGAGAGGGCTAGCGGCCGGGTTGCGTATAGGCTGGTCCCTGCCAGCGCAGCATGACGATAAGTTGTGGATCGAGGGGTGAATCGGCCATTGCAGCTCAGCACCCGACGATAAATGCCCCTCTGTCGCAATGCGCATCGAGGTGCAGTTCCGACATGCGCAGCACACGATTTACCTAGGTACTAGCTGGCGCACATGACGTCGGGGTGGTCGGGAAGGCAGCAGAGTCTTCCCACCGTCTGGTGATAACGACCGGGACAGCCCTTCCAACCGTCCGTCTAGAAGTCCGTCGGCTTGCGATTCACGTGGGATGATCAGCCACCAGGGAGCGTCCCGTAGGCGCCCGGTGCCGAGCAGTAACCAGATGTCAGCATCGGGTGAGAGGGTCGAGCATGGGATGCCTGGCCGACGCAGCCGTGTCGCTGCAAAGGCTAATTTTTGCCTCTTGGTTGCGTCCGCTGAGTGAGCACTTTACGGAGGCGCTGCGATTCTCACAGCGCACAGGAGAGCACGTCGGGCTGTTTTGGTGACGCCGTGAGGGCTGCCGTGAGCATTGGGCGAGGCCCTGGGGTGGTGCATTGCGAGGGTCAGCGAGTGGCAGTGATTCGCGCAGCGCTGGGTAAATCGCCCGATGCAGACAAGTCATGTGGTCAGTCGTACCGGTGATTTGCTGCAATGGGCCAAGGGCGTTGTGTGGGATGCAGCACTATGCAGGCATCTTGGTGGGCCGTGATCGAGGACTCTGCGAGAGATCAACCGGCGTCTCGAACCCCGCGAGACGCTCTCGTGCAGCTCCCAGGCAGCCTATTTACACGCTCCCACGCCATGCGCTGCGCCTCGACTCGCACTTCAAACTCTGCCCGTGTTATTAATCCCCGTCTGTCCTTGGGTCTGCCGCGTGCTGCGTCACCCTTTCGTGAGCTGTCTCGGATCACTGCGCCGCCTGCTTCACTTGTGCGCTTGACCTTCACGCTTTTACCACGCTCTTACTTATACGCTTGTTTGCGTTGCATGGCATTGCCATCCATCCCCATCTAATATCACTATCCCCACGATCCCCGCTACTGCCATAGAGCATCACGTTATATCATCCTCATCATCATGGCGCCCACCACACATTGGAGGCAGTACCAGTCGAGTAATAGCACCGCTTCTGGTCGCAGCGACCACAGCACCGCCTCTGGCCACAGCGACCACAGCGACCACAGCGCCCATAGCGCCCGTTCCTACGACACAGCGCCCACAGAATACAGCGACCGCAGGCCTTCTCTGCGGCACAGCGAAACATGCCATCCCCGCGTACAAGGACGCGGCCGGGAACCAGACTACTTTGTGCCACAACACCACGTCGACCAGTATCCACCACTGCCCCTGCCCCTGCCCCGCGCATCCGTCGACACATATGCCTCAACATCAGAAGAAGACCTGGGCGATGAGGCCGACGATATGCCCGACTACGACGTGCCTACGTACCGACACGAGCCTGTGGCTTGCGATGCCATCCCTACCACACCCCGCGACTTTGGCGAGCTCTTCCCTACCTCCAAGCGCTTATCAATACGCCACGACGACTCCACCATCGACGGCAACATGAATCTGCGCGTGGATACACAAATTGAGGAACGCGGCCACCGGAAACAGAACTACACCCTCTTCCACCTCCGCATGCAAGATCTCCGCACCCGGCAATTCTCCCTCCGCCGGTACTGCAGAGAGTCCGGACGCGAAGTCTGCCACTCGACGCGCAAGTACCAGAAGCCCGCTGCAGAGATGCCACCGGTCCTGCAACGCGCCAGCACAGCCCTCGCTAGTCTGGTCAAATCCGAGTCTCGCCCCTCAACATCAGCTGGTCTGACGCGGGCCGACTCCGGCTATGACTCCGTACAGGGCAGTGTTCATGACGACGACGACGAAGAGGATATGCCGCCCGAGGGACGCCCCAAAGCTGTGGGCTATTCCAAAGGCCGCGCCCTAATACCCACCAATACCATCAAGCTCGAGTTCTCGAATTACGCGCATCTCGATGTTAAGCGCCGCGGTGCCAAGTCATACAAGAAGTACGCCTTTGAGTACTGGGGCAACAACTATTCCTGGAAACGCATCGTCAAGAAGGAAGGCCGCGAACAACACGAGTCTGTCTCCTACTATCTTGTCCGCGATGACAACGACAAGGAACCCCTAGCGCACATCTGCCCCGTACGCTTGACGAGTGAAGAGGCACATGAGGAGGCCGCCCGCGGGGGCTGGATCCCACCGTGTTATATGCGCATCACAGACGAGAAGATCCTGTACTCGGACACTGACATCTCTGAGTAAGTACACACCGACCGAGTCAACAGTACAAGGCGGCAGTGAGCTGATTATACCAACAGTGTCGTCATGGCGACAGGTCTCATGGCCCTCGTGGACGACTGCATCAAGCGAAGGTTCCACTCGAAACAGAGCACAATGATGCATATCCCACTCCTTCGAAATCCCTCCTTTAAGATGGCCAACCTAGAATACATCGGCCCTAAGCGCCTCATCGATGAGATGTTCAACCGGAAACACCAAGACGGCAACCTGTCAAAGAGACAGCCCTCGTCAGCACGCCGTGTACCCACATCAGTTTAGTGTTTTCTATGTTTGGCTCATGTTTGGCCAGCGGAAGTCCGCCCTGTTAGCGCATGCTTTATCTGCAACGGGAAGTTGCAGCACGTTTCCCCATCTTGTACGACCAACCTGTCAGAACTATTCTGTTGGGACGGTCGCCCGTAGGCAGTTGCTGTTTTTGCACCGTTGGTGCTCAGTTTCTCTTTTACACCTTGGTGTCCAGCATGCGCATGATCTTCTGGTCTGCAGCATGCATAGCGTCGTTTGTTTGTTGCATTTGTTGAGCTGTTTATCGTTACACAGGATACCAATCGGCGTGGACGCTCTGCACATGCACATATTACTGCCCCCTTTTGGTTTACGAATCGCCACGTTATCATTCTTGGATCGGTACATACTTGGATCGAAGTTACGATACCACATTTTTTGGAACGAATAATGACCTGAGCTCACATTGCTCTTTACCTTTTGGTTTCCCAATCTGTCATACGTGAGGGTTTTATGTTCTCGTTACTGTCGTGGGTATACTGCAGCACGCTTCTACTCCCACATGAAGCTGTGCGAGTCTGAACGACGTTCATTCGACCGCAGGGTTTCTTCGGATTCAGGTTTGCTTACGCGCCAAGTTCAGGAGAAGACGAGCTTTTCCATTGAACACACACTCCCGGGGGCATGGTACTGACAAGTTACAGTGTTTCATGCGCCGTCGCGGCACCTGGCTCGAGGATCCGCCGTTGGCAATATGCTCAACCTCAAGTCTGCATCTTTTCTGCGCCGTCCTCGCGCTTTTGACCACGACATCGGCTCAACGTTATCTACACGACTCGTGGCACTTTCGCGCGCACCTCGCGCAATAGAGAATGAGATAAGTTTCATTACCACACAATCAAGTGATTGCCCGCAACAGTAGGTCGCGCTGGATATATCCCGCTCATCCATAACTCGTCACATTCCGCGAATATGGGATTGATCAACAATTTCAGTCAATATTTACCGACGTCTGATTAATGGCAGGAATTCGTCGCCGGCGTTGAGGACCAATACTCGAAACAGCCAATCATGACTAGCTGTCTCGCAAGGCTGCAGCAAGCGGGAACTTGAGCCATATGCTTGTGAAACCATATTTATGTAGTTTGACTTTCGCTTCACGATAAACCATCCGTTGATCATCCTTGGGTCGTGGCATTACCATCATACAAGGGCGTGCAAACGGCCGGCAGGTACCCGCCTTCGTTACCCCTATGATAGGTCTTCTTGCCTTTTCGCCACTTCAAGCATTTAGCGAGCGGAAACACCTCAATCGTCCGCCTCATGCCGTCAACAGCACTATTGATACAAGTCATCCGCTTCATAATTGACAAATGTCTCTTGTATTGTTTGGTATATCTGAAATACGACTCGTCAAATAACATACTTCGGTATGATATCATTGCCGCCAAAACAAAGAAGAGGCAGGGACCCTGTGAACACTACTGCACAGTGACCTGGCATCGCTTCACACTAGCCGTAATGTCTTGCAGCCATGTGGAGTCAAACGAGCTTTTGGGCTGGAGTTCCAAAACACCCTCATGAAGAAGCCACAGCTTTCAATTGCATGCTCTCCATGCAGCTCTTCCCATTGCGGGTGTTGACAAGCGCCCTATCCGTACTCACTACCAGCAGCTGCCGGGATACTGCCGCCAACTCTTCGTATGCAATGGTCGGCTGCGCAATGCTTCAGCCATGCTTGGGGTCACTGCGTGCCCCATCGGCCCGCTCTTGAAGGCGTTCTTCCAACCCAATGGCTCGGGTGTGGAAAACTCATCATTGGCCACGGAAACTCACCTCGCAGACGGCTTCTAGCAGGATATGCGCATGTCACTTGCAAGAAGAGCATGACCGACGAGACGGATCGTTGCATGTGTTCGTTACTCACTGCCACAACTATCTGCTTCTCCCGCTGCTGAGTGAGGCTCTGCGCAGCTCGCACAGTTTATAAGTAGCTATCCTTCTCAAGGCATCGAGCATCCACCCCCTTCTGAACCCTCCATCTTCATCCCTTACGATTCACGTATTGTCTTCTATCGCACTCTTTCAACTGTCACAGAAGAATATTATCATCATGGCCAGCCAAGAACCGTGGTCGCAACGTCTCCGAGGTTTTTCCATCCATCCCAGTCATCGATTCACCGCATGCTGACATGCTTCTCAGACCATTGCCTTGTACGAGGTCTTCCGGAACCAACTTACACCGACCTCTCAGATCGTCGCGGTAAGTCAAGCCCGGCTCCGCAGCACTTCATATCACTCAAAAAGCGTCTGACTAACCTCAAACTTAGGAGGTAGAACAGCCTGGTCGACCATGGTCACTATCAACGGGAATAACTTCCAGGCGAGGTTCTGGTACGATGGTGCCTATCTCCCCAATGCAAAAGAAGATTGCGCCGAGATCGCGCTACGATCTCTTACTGGGTATACTAATACAACTCAATCACCACCGCCGGCAAGCCACTATCGAGGGGTTGGGAGTCGTCAGGACTCGGCTGTCAATGCGAATTAGTTTCATCAGTGGTTTTGCTTCCAACTCCTCCCTGCTGGAGTTTTGCACTCTCTTAGTAGAGTTAGCAGATTGGAACCGCTCTCCTTTTTTCAGCTGGAGTTTTTGACTATGGATGTTATGGTATGTTGGAGTCGGTGAGGCAATCTAAAAGGCGGCGGCCGTGTCATTCTTATCGTATTTCATTCGAGTGTAGCAGAACGAGTGTGCACAAGACTGGTAGTTCCTTCTCTAGAACATGCTTTGCATGGTCGTGCTCTATCGTTGCTTCCCTGACTGCCCATTCATGGTACACTAAGCTCTAGCGCGCTCACTGAAGTGACGTCTCGCCACCGTGTCGGCGTCTCGAATTACACAAACTTATTTCCTTGTCTCCTTCCCCATCGAGACCTATCGGACAAATGAATCAGCGGCATCTACGTCAACACAGTGTCATTACGTCTAACACGACCGGGCCGGGCCTCGTCAAGACTTTCGGCTTGATTGGTAGCCATGGCATCGCTGCCACTCCGGAGGATTCCCAGACACATGACTGCCGATCAGATAACGTCGCCTTATAAACATACAGGTATCTAAAAACTATGTATAAGCGCCCGGCATATGTCCCCGCAGGCGACTTCGTTCTTTCCAGGCTAGCTGCCAGTACAGCCCCACTCGGCTCGAGTCGAATGTACGGATCAGAATTTCCGTGCAGCTCACTGCCTGTTGCCTGGGGTGTCTTGGTCTAGATGAGCGAAGAATCAGTCAACCTGCTTAAAGATAATAGACGTGGCAGTGCTTCCGCCCATTAGATCGAAGAGCCATCCCAAATAGACCTCCCATCTACGTGTCTCTCTCCTTGAGGGCTCAGCTATCATGGATATATGAAACCTGGAGCACGTCGCGACTCATTACTTTATGACTGCAGCCACGATCCGTTGCATGATGCGCATTGAAGACATGCAAGTCATGTATGATACTCGTATCAGGAAGATTTGGTGACCCAACAGCCAGTTCATCCTTTGGCCACGTCGCAGACGCATTCCATGTATGCGAAATACTTGTGGCACCTTGGACGTGGAATTGCAGGAGCCAGGGACCGGAAGAATCTGCCACGCCATGGAACTGTATTCGCCGGAACTGGATGCAATATCGCGTGAATATGCGCCTATACATTGGCGAATTGATCGAAGCACGGCGGAAGGATTGTAGGAGCGAACAGACTTTCCGGCCGGACGATCACGAGCATCGGGACAAAACAGGTAAGTTTACCAGAGCGCCTGTCCTACGTCAAAATTGCGAGAGGAGTGCAATAGCAAAGGTACAGACACTATTCAACCATTGAGCGCGGTGTACCACGGCGCTGACTGAGGGCTTCGCAAAACAAGGCAAAGGGATTAGAAGCTCGCATCGCCATCTGGGAAGGCTGGTCAATACGGTGACAAATCATGGGCTTTGTGCTGTCGTTACTCCAGCGCTAAGCCACTCACTTATGGATCTCGTGCGCGCATGACAGTCAGCGCCTGCAAACTGTACCCACTCCGTTGCATCTAGGACTTTGCAGAACGTTCACCTCCGCCTGGTCGCAGTTCGCCAAGGAAGTATCCCTCGTTTTGCGTCGGGACCGTTCCAAACGCGGTAGCATGTTGTCTGAGCGCAGCTTAGTTTCGGTAGGTTCGTCGGCGCACGTAGGATTGCCGCAGGATTCATGCTAACACGCAGACAGGCATTTCTCCCATACGAAGTGCTAGGCAGTTTTCATGCCATGTTGGGAAGCTCCTTTCATATTGAGGACTCGAGCTTTGAGCGGAGGCCCCCCTTGGATGAGTCGTGGTTGCGTTTAGCGACTTACTTAGTACGTTCACTCCCTGCTAGATCACTGATGCAAATCGCCGCGGAAGTGCCGTCTCGCCCCGATGCAGCTGGTCTGCATAGTCCGCAAGCCTCTTGTTTTCCTCTCGATTCATTCAGGAAGAATTTGTGAGTTGTTTCAATCAACAAGCTGTACCGTTGGTGTTCATCATCTGAATCATGGCCTTAGCGCTTAGCCATATCAACGTTGTCAGCACCCCGATCATCCGATATCTCAATTCGAGCGAGGCTGATCGCCTCGCACCGACGACCTACCGATCGGACCATGCGATACCTCCCTTCCAAAGTACATCACACGACGAAGAGTACTCCTTCCCGCTATCGACCTGTCCCGATCACTCTACCAGTGCGCAAACCCTGTATCCACGACGTCGGTGGTGACGATTTCGATCGGACAACACACTCGCACACTAGAACCTCCCTGAGGTGGCGGCAGTCATGAGACTGAGGTCAAGCCCTTGCTGAATACTGCCTCGCCTGTACGGCCGCCCGGGCAATTCGCCGTTCCCTCTGGCAGCATGTGAAGCCATAGCCCGGAAGTCTTCAACGAGTACAGCTCGCAACTTTGGTCCATGTTGAAGCTTGTTCCATCTTCAAGATGCACGCAGAAGTGTTACATACCGAAAAGACTTCGGGTAGCTTGGTTCTGATCGATCCGTGTAAGACACTTTCGCGATGATGGCTGGCTATTTTGGCGATTGGTTCATTGGGCACAAAGTTGGGGGCTGATCTAGCGCAGTCACGACGGACAAGACGCTTACGTCTCATGGACGCTGTAAGTGAGAAGTCGTAGACGACTTTGTTTGGTGGTCTCCAAAGGGTAAGATTTTACACCTCCCCTGGCATGGTCCCTAGCTTGACAGCGCACAGGAGTGGTTTGTCGATGCATTCCCACCAAGCCCAGCTTTGGATTTGACGCGTAGCGCTAATGTATGTACTAGCAGAACGCTCTGCGTTGATGTGGCACGGCTACGAAGTGCATCCCTCGTTTAGACTGTCCAAGTACTCTCCCAATGGCCGTTCCAACTACTTTTCCACCGACGGATACCAACAACACTTCGGAAAGCGATCGGCGAGACTTCTGCATATAGTTTTGGCATTGCCAGACGCCGAACCAGAGCATAGCCACACGAGACGCCTCGCTTGCTTGCATTGGACACGATCACGGCAAGCAATATCGTACCGAGGCACAAACACTGCGAGCAGTCGCCAGCAGCATACCGACGGACACGTTCAGAAGACCCAAAAATTCCAGACGCCACCTTCGGCGTATCAGAAAAGGGGTTCTCCTCACGGCTGGGCAGATCGCGATAATGCGCTTCCTCCTAAAGCTTCCAGCCACCAAGTGTCGCATAACCACGAGTTTCGGAACAAGCGGAAGAGATCCAGTCCCATGGAAAGGGAACCATGACCTCGGGCTGTACAATGCTTCCAAGTTGCAGGCGAACCTTGGGTCGGATCTGGAACACTTAGTGCACAACAACGGTGCCCAGCCCTGGTAGCTGGCCGCCAGGTCCAGTGGGATAAGGGCAAGCTGCATGCGCTTGTGCCATGGTGCAGAGCAGCGTGGTGTTTCCTACGCGAGACGTGCGAGAGCCAGCCTAAGGCATGCTGTCCTGAAGCTCAGTATCGGTCCGACCCGACGCGCCTCGGGGCGTGCCTTCCGCGTGCTAAGACACTGGCTCCCGGTGGAGGAGCGCATGTCTTAATCTACTGACCCGCACAATCAGCTCGATATCTCTTCCGCACGTACTCTCCATTGTAGACCGACCGCAGTACGAAGGCTTCTCGATATGCGCTATTGCCTTTAGATCACTTTTGGTGACATGACTCATACTTATAACGCACCGACACAATGGCGCACGGATGCAGAGCCGCCGACAGTTCCGCTTCAAGTCTTATCTTGCGTCCATTTGGTAAGTCGCAGGACCTTACTGCTCAGATGCTCACAGCGCCTATTAAACTCTCCAAACCTCATCTGGCGCAACTGCACTACTTGAAAGGTCACTGTATGCTGAAGCAGGCCTAACAACAAGACGCACTAACAGCTCAGGAATCATACGTCTCGAAATCGATATCGCGCTTCACGTCCAACCGTTCCTCCATCGCGCGACTATGGCACCCACTGGCAGCCATAGCAGCGAGTTTTCTTCAATTTGATCACCTACACGTCGCGATTGGATCGAACCCGCATACAATTAGCTCAGATAACCCCGGGACCCCTATATACTGCCGAGGCGCATCGCGCTTTGTTTCTACGGTTGCAGTCGCTCGCCCATCCTTCGGAGCCTTTAACTGGAGTTGCGGCTATACCACTTCATTCCGTCATACCTAGTACACATAAGCCATAGCCCCTCGTGCGGAGAGCAATACGCGCCCTGGAATATCGGGGTCGTACGGAGACAACAGGCAACAGGCTGGCTGTCCCCTTTATATACTCCGAGTGGAAGATCTTGTGAAGACAATGTACTAGCTATGTAGGGTGCTACTTATTTTAGGCCATCTCATAGTAAGTTCCTAGTCACAGTCACAGTCGCAGGACTGCACCGGAACTGGCAGCGCTCCTGTATTTTGTTATGACGGTAAGTATAGGTCCTTGACCTCTTTTCATGCTGAGCCTGTGAGGCGTGAAAGCTCTTAGCAAAAGCCATCCGTGCATTGTCGCTGAAACCTATGGTATTTCTGCTATCGTATTCACGTCTTCTTCCAAACTTGGTCGCGAACGCTCGTCTCCCGAGCCGGCTAAAAAGTCATTGTCATCTCCTGGTGATTGGACGAACCTGGCGGAGGACGGGAGGAACCGCATCGGCATTAAAGAACCCCCCAGTCAGTTCCCCTTGTAGAGAACTTTACAATCATTCATCGGACTTCCGTCCCCTGTACGGCCTTGGAATGACATCACAGCTTTGCAATGAACGTCTCATCCGCTCTTCGCGGGTAGTCGAACCCTATTCCTGTAACACCTCAGGTGGGGATCCGTTCTACTTCCAGTGACACCGACATATCGCCGTGTTCAACACAATAAGCTGTATTAGACAGCTCACTCACGCCATACTTTCCAAGATTCCGTTCTTTCACCCAGAGCCCCGAAAATGACAGCCACAATGAACAACAGCACAGCGGGAGACTCCGCCAATCGCTTGTACCAGTCCCTCCGCGGAACAGCTCTCAGCTTCATCGAAGCCCAAGTTCTGGACAACAGTCTTCCCGAACGTATGAACTTTGCCCTTTTGCACAGTCACTGTACCCCTGACTTCCAACACTCGTGGGGCCATAATTACGCCGTATCTGTCACTCCGCCTCTCCAGGGCACTCACTCTTTCGACGGATTCGTCAAACATCTACAACTCATGTTGCCCAAGTTGGAGTCGTGGAAAGCAGATGTCACAGATGTCATCGTCGACCCGGTGACAATGAAGGTCATCCTGCGGATCAGCTTTCGGATGCTGGCCAAGGGAGCAAAGGAAGCGGATACGGTAGAAAACGATTTGCTGTGGGAACTGGAAATGGAAGAGGTTGGTCAAGGGAAAGTGAAAATCAAGAGGAGCGTTGAGTTTGTGGATGGGGCTGCGGCGGGGAAGTTGAGGGAAGTTATGATGGGAGTAGCGCAGGGTTAGTGGCGGTCACTTGGACTACTTGACATTGAAAAGTATGGTTTTCTAGTTTTCTAGTAATTCTGATGTGTAGACGTTGAGGTCTCATTCTTCTATCTTTAAATACTTAGTGATCAGATGAATACTATCCGTATCGAGTAGTATTATGCCCATAACTCCATCGCTGCCGTTCCTATGCCACCAACCCATATCGTGTAGAGAGATTCGTTGTGTATCATCCAATGTTCGTTTTGTTGCTTGTCTTTCTTCGTCTCCATGTCATCTAGTGTGTTCCGTTGGTGCTTCCCTGCCTAACCATCCAGGTCAGCAAGTCCACCTTGGTAACAACAGCGACAGCCCTCGGCTCGCCATCTACGCGCTCGGTGACAACAGCCGCGCTGTTCCACTCGAAGAACTTGTTCAGGTCGCTCAAGGTGGTCTCCTTGGTAATCTCAACAAACTCCCGTCGTCCCTTCTTGCCACCCTTTTGCGTGTTCTTCGCGTTGTCGCCGTCCAGCGACAGACGACCAAGGTCCTTTACGACTTCGTTCAGCTTGCGGAAATCGAACATGACTTCTTCGACGGGCGACTTTGGTGTAGCGCGACCTGCCGCAATATAGGACAGGAGGTTACCGAGGGTAACAAGACCCACGAGACGCGCCTTTCCGGATGAAGAGTATGTACTGACGGGAAGCTGGTCGAAACCCTTCTCACGCATAGTTTCTATGGCTTCGCTGCATGGCGAGTTCGAAGGGACGGTGGTAACGGGCTTGAGTCGGAGGGAAGCGATTGTCGCGCCGTGGAAAGCGTCGGCCTGCTTGGTGGTGGAGAGACGGCGCAGCGGCGCGCCGTTTGTGTCGGGTGTCATGGGAGGCGTAGGAGGGAGAAGGTCGTTTGCTGCAAGCCAATCGTCGTCGACAAACTACAGTGTGTTAGTGTGTTGAAATAATGGGACAAGAGAGCGAATAACGAACCTTGCTGAGGTAACTCCTGATGCTGTCCGGAAGTATGACGACAATGACATCGTCTTCAGTCAGGTTCATGTCCTTTGCGGCTTCGACCATGGCAGCCATTGCACTGCCAGACGAACCACCAACGAGGATGCCCTCCTCGGATATCAGCCTGCGCGCGTACAGGAACGATGTCCGGTCGTCTGTCTTGTACCACTTGTCCACGATCTTCTGGTCCAGGACCTCGGGAATGAAGTCGTATCCAATTCCCTCGACCTTGTAGCCCTCGTTCACACGCTCGTCATTGAGGCTCGCGGGGAGTGCAAGGATACTGCCGTGCGGGTCGGCGGCAACAATCTTGACATCCTGCTTGTGTTTCCGGAGACCGCGTGCGAGACCTGTAATGGTGCCTCCAGTTCCTGCGCCGGCAACAAGACATGTAATCTTGCCCTCTGTTTGTGTCCACACTTCCTCCGCGGTGCCAAACTCGTGCGCCATCGGGTTGTCTGGGTTCGAGTACTGATCGAGGATGTGTGCGTTGGGGATCTCCTTGACTAGTCTCCTAGCAACACCGATGTGGCTTTCAGGACTATCCCACGCCGCGCTTGTCGGGGTACGAATGATCTCAGCCCCGAGCGCCTTGAGAACCGCCACCTTCTCCGGGCTCATCTTCTCGGGAAGCGTAATGATGGTCCGGTATCCCTTGATCGCGCCCACTAGAGCCAGTCCGATACCCGTGTTACCGGACGTAGGCTCGATGAGAGTGTCACCAGGCTTTATGCGACCGGACTTTTCAGCGGCCTCGATCATGCGAAGGGCGATGCGGTCCTTGACACTACCGCCGGCGTTGAAGGCTTCGACCTTGGCGTATACGGTTGCTTTGATTCCCAGGGATTGCGGGATCTTGTTCAGGCGTACGAGAGGCGTGTTGCCAATTTGCTGCGTCATGCTATCCATGACTACGGGTGGAATGGCGGGGCGCGTCTTGGTGGACATGATTGCGGTCGTCGTGTTCTCGACGTGGTGGGAGTACGTAAAATGAGAGTAAACGGGGTTTTAAGCAGAGAGAGAGAGGAATCGCACGTCAAAAACGAAAGGGATGCCGTGATACGGACGCAAAGTTGTTGCAAAGAACAAACTCGACGCCCTGACCCGCTACTACCCGCCACTACCAGAATAACCGCGGTTGAGCCACCGCTAGCACAGCCTTACCACGCTAGCCAGCTTTGCCACACTGACGCCACCTTCACGCCACAGCGACGACTTTTGGTTCACGCGGTAGACACGCGTTACGCAACCGGTAGTGACGGTCAACTACCGGCTGGTTACCATATTTGCTGAAAGTTGTGCTCGTAAGACGTCCTTGGCATCAATATATACGCCGTGCGCGTGCAGAAGCGAGATGCTCGCGGCTGGCACGACGAAGAACTGCACAACATAACGCAACGTCAAAGATTCTGGTATTAGCTCGACGATTGTAAGGTTGGGTCAGAAACATGAAGCGATACTCTACACCTTCAAATCTCGCAGCAGACGTCGACTACGTAAGGCGAGCATCTGACTGTCGACCTCGGGAGTGTTCTATGTCCAAGGCTACAGCACCCCCACGTGCGTGACCAACTCGGTTGCGTACGACTATCCTTCCAACCCAGCTCCGCGGATCCCTAGACAAGTAAGCCATAAATGCGAGTCTCGCGGCGTGGTGGAGCTCCACATCGGTACTCCGCCTCAGTGGGATCAGCACGGGAAAGGATGCGGAAGAAGCGGAAGGCTGCCACTTGTGGATACAAGGCGTAATCGTCGATCACTGAATCACTCATCTTTCCTGCTGAATGGGTACCAATGTCTGACAGAAGTCAGCTTAAGGTTTAAGCCCGTTTGCGATGTAGGAAGAGAGTGGGAGAGGGTGGTAAGCTTACTATTGTCTCAGCCGTGACTGTCGCTCAAAGATTCCGGCGGAGTGGGTCCGGCGAACAGGATTACATGGCGAGATGCGCGTCCTGCATAGTGTGCATCAGTAAGCTCGCTGCTGAGACATTACCGAACAACTGGGTTGGGGGTATGGTATCATCGGTGTACGTCCCGAACGGATGTGCAAGTACGCATGCATCGAACGTTCGGGCCGATAATCATGGTATCTTTGCCGGTATTCGGATTATATGGAAAGGTGTTCACATGGGCTCATATGTCAAAGAGACCGACAGTTATAAAAGAGTGTATTGAGTTGGACTATCTAGAAAAGCAACGCGGAACGCAAGACCAAATGCAGGAAACGATAACAGACTTGTGCGAAAAACCACAAAGGAAAGACTTCTTCAACCAAAGGAGCAAGATTAGAGACGAGTATGAAAACAAAGCAAGCAAAGATGACTGCAAAAGGAAATAATGAAAATCCAACCAAGAGTCGCTATCAGGATGCAGCAGTCAGCACCGACAGCATACCCCAGGACGGCGAAAAGACAGAGAACGCTAGGAAACAGACAAGGAAAAGGGATCTGCGGAAGAGTTGGGAGACGCAGAAAAGATGTCCACCTGCATCTGGATGGAGAGCATCTGCGCTGCGTTGGAAGAAAGCCGATCAGAGCAACAAGTCCAACGGGTCGCACCTGTCGATCTCGTCTTCATTGTCGATCTTTTCAAGCAGCTTAGATGGCTCGATTCCATTTGTGTCTCGACCGTAACTTCGCTCCTTGACCAAATGTGTCCAGATCATGTCGCCCGTGTGCTCAAGGAACTGTGGTCCAGCCGGTTCTAGGAGACGGAGCTCATGGATCTTTTCCTGCAGGGGCTGGGCTAGAATGCTAGCGGTCCTCGGAAAGACCTGAGTAGCTTTAGGAAATCGGACTTTGGTCAGCGGGAAGTAGGACCCGTGTCCGTCGCCTATGAGAGGGAGGTGCTGGTGCTCGAGCTCTTTGCCGCCGTTGTAGTCTATGTCTGCGTCAGTTGTTGTACTTTACTGTGATGCTGTTGGACAGGACTTACTGGTTTTGAAATACTCGTAGACATTGGGGGCCTCACTCTTGGCCTCACTCTCAGCTTTATCTTCAAGCTTGCTCTCGACCATCCATTTGATCTCTTCGTTGAAGACGACCTCACGAATCAGGAACGGATCTGACCAAGCTATCTTACTCGCTCGCGTAGTCTTCATTTTAGTAGGCTTATAGTTGCGCTGAACTTGGAGGCCAACCAATAGGTCGCTGATAACGGGTTGCAAGCGTTTAACATCTTTATCGTTGATCGTCTCACCAAAGAAATCCAAGAGAACTTCGTACACGTTGGCATATGTGTTTGGCGCGGTACAAGTCAAGTCGAACACCACGTGTAGCAACTTTTTGTCGAGCTCGGCCGATAAGTAGACCGATGAGTGGGTGCGTATGCGAAGCGAGTAAGGCGACTCTCCGCTCTGCTGTACATTACCTGCACGAGCTGGATAACCCTTGACCAGGGGAATGATTGAAGCGTTTCCTTCTACTGCTGATTTGTTTTCTACTGGCTTCTTCGCTTGCGGCTTAGGCATCTCTACCTCAGACGTGCTGTCGCTCGGAATGCTACAGAAGAATTCGTTGGCCCTACGAAGCTGAACAGAATTCTCCAGCGGAGCAGCGTGGCGCTGCTGAATCAAAAGGTTGAGACTCTTGCAGTAGAGCTGGCGATCCTTTTTGCTGGTGCTGCTCAAACTTGAGATATCCGTAATCCAACATTCCATCGGTCGCTCGGGAAGACCAAGCTTCTTGTTTGCAGGAAGTTTAGTTTCCAGAGGGTATCGTCCTAAATGAATGGGTCGCACTGAACTAGACGGGATAATGACATGGCTCTCGTTCTTTTTACCACCCGAGTTCTTGTTGATGGCAGCAATGTCCTTGTAATCCAGAAGAACGTCCTCGAAAAGCTCCTTCCAGGCGGGTTCTTGGTGCTTGCGGTTGTATACCCTATCACAACCATCGCGGTCCCGTACCTTGTCATCAACATTGGGAGAATTCCGGGCCCAGAACTCTACTCGAACGTTCACGAGGTCGGGAAGATCTTTGAGATGGTAGGTAAGGCGGCCAAGTACGGTGTTGGAGGATGACCTCCACGCTTCAACCTCGGAAGCAGCCTTTTCCGCTGCCTGTTCTGCTGCCTGTGCTGCTGCCTTTTCCGCTGCTGCCTTTTTCGCTGCCTTCTTCTCTGCTTTCGTTTTGCTGTTTGACTCTTCTGCCATTGTTCGTGCTGCTATCGTGGATCCAAATGGGACAAGTAGCGATAGAAGTATGAGACGCGGATGCGGTGATGTGAAGAATTAGGTGATCTTATGCACGTACTTATACAACTCGCTGTGATAGATATTCACGCTTTGTCCTGGTCATCTGTCCACGAGCCATGACGTTGCGCAAGCTCATGCGCTGCTTGCTCCATCTCAAAAGGTCACTATGGCGTGGAAAACTGATCATCTGTTATTTGTTGCTGGAGCACGCGTCATGGTTGCAGCAATTCGTTGCAGTTGCGTTGTACCTCGACACAAGTCTAGGCTTCGATATGTCGATGGACAGAAGAAGTCTCAAGTAGGAGAACCACCGTGATCGCTTTGGATTTGGAGTACCAGTTTATGTCATGGTGAGGAATGTGATGACCGGCATGAATGCGTCTCGGTGGGAGATGGGAAGAAACAAAGTAATGAGATACCCTGGATGCAAACTGTTGTCACTGTAAGATCTCCTGGACATGTTGGAAAGTCGTCATCTGTGACTCCTTTGCACGTACTAAATGATGCCTGCTTAACGTGAGATGAAAGGGTGGCTAGGGGTGACATGCTCCACAATCTACATTCGTCAGTCACAACCTCAACTAAGAGTAATATGAACTTACTAGTATTCTACATTATCAACGAACAGGGTATCGACACACTACGCCCATATCATCCCATAGCACTTCCAAGCACGCATATCCTCTTCAAAGCTGTTCGGCAATCCACTGCCACCACTTGTCCACATCACCAACCTCCTTGCCCGCGACAACGTTACCACCAATCACATGCACGCTCGTGCCACTCTCCCTCATCTGCTCAAACGTAAAGGCGCCCTCACCACCCTCACCAAGCCACTCCTTCTCTTCGTCCACTTCGTCTTCACCTCCACTCAGCGCCGCACCCGCATCCCGGAGCGCCTTGGCCCTGTTGGCCCTAACTTCCGTAATAGTCTTCTCGAGCGAGCTCTTGACCAGGTTCGGGGGCAGCGCAGTGAAGAGATCCATCTTGTTTGCCGCAACCAGAACAGGAATCTCCTTTGGTCCTTTGCTAGTAGTAGCGTTGGTGTAGCGTTTCTGCAGCGAGAGAAGGATGTCATGGAGGTACTCTCCTGCCTCGTTCAGCCCGGCTTCATCGCCTAGCTGGGCGGCGTCGACAACGAAGATTATGGCGCGGATGCTCTTGGGGTCGGCTAGCTGGGCGGTGGCATAGTTTCTGAGCTTGCCGTGGCCGGGCGTGTCGAGGAGGAGGAAGTTGCGTGCGCGCTCAAAGGCTGGGTCGCCTGGTGAGCGGTAGTGTGAAGACGCGGGGACGTGTGGGCTCGGGAGGAGAGCGGAGACGGAGAGGGGAGTGGTGGAGGTGTGCGTCTGCGTGGTAGCGTTGCGCTCGGCCTAGTGGTGGTTGTTAGACGGTACACGACGCTGTGTATTGGGGAACGGGGGGCTTATTACCAATGTCGTAAAGGCCGTCTTTCCACTGCCGCTTGGCCCAACGAGCAGCAGGGTGGGAAGTTGGGCGGCTGCAGCTGCCTTTTTGTACAGGATGGTGTGGATTATTATCGGCAGGCCCAGCGCGACAATCAGCGTGATGAGTATGGTGAGCGGGTTGGGGGAGAAGGCGGCCGTGAGCCAGCTGTCCTGGTCATACCACGCCATTGGAGCTGAGATGGGCTGGACACGGCGCCGAGTGCGCGATGCTCTGGATTTGGCAGATGAGGTGCCTGTGAGAGCGGCGTCGGAGTCGGGTCGCTTCAGGGCGACGCGTGGGTGATGGCGATGACGTGCCACCTTTCAGGATCAAAGTTTTGGGGCCACATCCCCCGAGTCAGTCAGGGAGTGACGCCTGAACCGCGGGGAAGGCGGGAACATGTCCGACGGCAGGAGCTTAAGAGAACCTCATGTTTGCCCTTCCTCCCACTTCTCCTCGTCTTTGACCCATTCCTCCAAAATCTCGCGAGGCTACCATATCGGCCTACATGGCGCTTGCGCAATGCACAAGTACGGCAAGGCTTACGTCCAGCAGCGGCCTTCTGACTCGCGCAACATCACAAAGAGGATGGTGCACATGATGGTAAACGACAAGGGCCGCCTGCATTGGACAACTATCACACGCTTTTGCGACACTAAATAATCATACAATAGACAAGGGGCCGCCACCATTAGCTATCCCGTGCGTCGTACCTCTCCCACCCCGTTCGTAACCGTGCCACAAAGTCGCTTGTCGCGACCCTAACCCAACAAATCCATACTCCCTAATTGGCATTGCAGTCCCGCTGTGTGCACCTTCGATCCTGCTGAAACACACTCGTACGTAAAGGCTATCCGTAGCCATGACCCGCTACTCATACAACCATGCTCTACGGTCGCTGCGAACTCGCAATGGCAGGTGCTGGGCGGGCGTAGGCCAGAGCGCACCAAGCAGTGACAGTATGGAAGAGAAGAGCATGGCCATCGACCTTTTCACCCTACATGCGCCATACAACATGCCTTCGCATTCATAACTCGTAGCATGCACCCATAACCCAACAACATCTCTACGTCTCGTAATGCGTAAGAAGGCCATCGTCGACCAAAACTTGAAAAGAAAGAAAAAAACCGGTATGGAAATGACATGCAAGAAACCAGACTCCATGCAGATCCTGCAAAGCAGGATACTCATAGGCCGCGCCAGGGTGTAGGATTAAATATGCTGTGGGATGACAAATGAAAAAACAACGGAACATAGTAAAGCGGGCCAGCAATTTGCGACACACCAAACGCCTTGCAAATGAGTGCATGGTCGGCTGCGGGCCCACGGGGACGGATGTTGTGCGTATCTCCCCCAGGTGCAGACCAACACCACAGTTCCGTTGCGCGAGACATACTCAAGACCTGCGATATAGCCTTTGTTATGCGCTACGTGGTGCATCGCTTCGTGACACCATCCTTGCCTTGTCATGCGGTAGCGGCCCGTGTGTCGTTCGTTCGGGAAGTGGTGTAAGTGTGGGGGCCGGTTGGTGTTCGTGTTGGCAACGAGTCAAGTACAGTAACAATAGCAAAGACGCCGCAGAACCGAGAAGTTTATCGTCAAGCACCCATAAGCAGTCGTCTTTGGCAAAGGGTGTTCGCCTGTAGTATGCGAAATCAAAGTCTCGCTGGATTCGATCCTTGCATGCAGCAGGCTCAAATTCCTGTTGAGCCGGCCAACAATTTTCCCGAGAGCTATGACGGCGGCATCATGCATGCATGCATGCATGCGCATCAATAGGTATGCGCTTGTACGTCCGGATAGTATCCGCGACTACTCTCCATTCCTTGGAACCTACCACAGCCTCCAAGATGCCAGCCAGCAGTGGGATACTCATCCTTGATCCTGCGATCAGGTAGGGGTAACGTGCTTTCGAGCTTGGTTGGTGTCGGCTCGTAGAGGGAGGTAGGATAGTAAGAGTAATCCTGGGGAGCATCGATCATCTTCGTGTCGTCGTCTTCGGCCAAGTGGGTTTCGCCAGTGATGCCCTCAACAGGGCCTCCACTCAGAGAGCTCGCTGAACTAACTGAATGGCTACCGACTGGGCTTGGATCGAGCGAGTACACATTGCCACGATACATGCTACCGCCCGTCCCAGTTGCGCTACCACCTGACATGCCCGTGGGCCAGGGCGAAAATGATGGTCGACCGGTTGAGCCTAGTCCGTGATGACCACCTCCACCGAGGCCAGAACCAGGTGCCCCTCTCGAAGTACCGGCATTATGAGGGCCCTCGTTTTGGTAGTGACTAGGCGACCTTCCGCGCACAACGACTGGGGACGACATCCGAGCTGCAATCTTTACCCACTTGGGCTCAGGGTCTCGAGGGCCCTGCACGTTTGCCCACAACTCCACGATGAGGTGGTAGTACTGCTGTTGGGCCCGACGTTTTCCATTGTTTGCCGTCGCTGACTTGAACTGTATTCGCTCGAACGAATGCTGGTAGTTGCTGCTGGCGTGGCTCGTGGGGGAATATTGCGGTGAAGAGTCGCTCTCGTTTTGCAAAGGCAGGTGAGGGCCTGCGACAGTCGAGGTCTGATGAAAGTTGCCCAGCCCGTATCCACCGTGTTCATGGCTTTTCCCCGGGGGCGTTGGTGCTAGTAGCTCCTTCTTCATAGGCAGCTGCGGGCCCTTGTCGCGTTTCGGTGTGTGCTGGATCAACTCAATAGTCTTTCCCGTGGCACCATCCACAGCAGCAGCAAGAGATACGGCCATGGATTGTATCTGCAGAGCTGGTTTATTGGGCTGGTCAAGATACAAGCGCGCATTAGCAATCCAGGGCGAGAGCTCGTACGAAACGTTGACTGCGAAATAGTTCCTTCGATAACAGGTCCATACGCGATCACCAGAATAGAAAAATCCTTTTTCAATCTTGGCGTCGATCCGCACTGTCACCGCGCTACCTTCACAGGTAACATTGGCCAGGTTCTCTTGCGTGTTGAAGGGAGGCGTTTCGGGCGAGCCTGAAGTTGTGGCATACGCAGTGGCATAGGCACCGTTGTAAGTCAGAGGCATAGTAGTTGTATGTACACTTCTGGGAGTGTCGGGCTGGGTGTTGTATCGAGGTAGATCAGAGCGAGGAGACAGAACACTGGAATATCTATGCACACCAGGCGTTCCAGTTGTATAATTGTCCCTAGCCGACGTACCCATGGATGGTGACACAGAATGGCCTAGCCCTGGAGATCTTTCCGGAGGTAACATTGCCGTCGATGAGGCATCATTTCTATTGTGTAGCTGTCAGCTGTCATGCATTGCCTCAGGTTCTACACGCACGAGTGCGCCACAGAAGACACCTACAGTCGTCGAGCCGAAGACATGCTGTTGTACCCACACGTAGTGCTAAAGTAAGTACTTGGCACAGAATATTGAGTTGGGTAGTTGGTGGCTAGATTCGAAGAGTATGAAGGATAGGAAGTGTAAGCCAGTGCCGACGAGGCGTTGGAGCTAGGCGATGTAGAAATGGAGCCTGATCCTGAGTCCGACAGAGCCACACTCGACTGGTAGCTATACACGCACGTCAGTCAAACTCTCAAAACAAAGCTATTTGGCCAAAGTGATGCCAACGACAACGATGTGTAACCAAGAGTAGAGTGGCACGGTATAAGTCGTCAACCAGTTCCAGGGGCGGTACGGCATTGCCGCTAGGCTTGTCGTGTGATCAATGTAACAGACCGAGCTGTTGGGAAGACCAAGTGCGCCATGCATCCGGAACGTGTGCGACGACAAGTATGATGAAGGACATTGACTACGTGTTTGTTTCGGGGTAGGGAAAGCCTGAGCTTGGGCTGCACCAGGCGAGAGAGGCGTCGAGGGATGCACGCTGGGGGCCACAAGGCTAGGCAGCACCACGGAGCCTGCCATGCCAGCCCGGGAAGACAGGGACCAATGAGAGTGTCTACTTACGCACTGTCGGGACGATGTGAACCGTAACGGCCTGTAATCGAGGCCTGGTGGATACCGGTCGCAGTATGTGCTAGGGCCCCGTCGCGTCTTAGCTGATCGGGTACGCCTGCAAAGGAGTTATGATGTGCATGCGCGCCGATATGATCCAAGCAGTCTTGCTCCGAAGAGAAAGGGTGTTCCGATGCCAGTGGCAGCGGTGATTGCAGCACTGCTTATCCTGCACGTCAGCCAATCAACTCGAGCTAGCCGGTGTGCTGTTGAACAAGACGTGTGACAATAACGAACAACGTGCACGGATGCGATAGAGAGCAACAAAAGATGCGCATGGGACGTGGTTGCACAAGCGGCACCACAATCAGGTGGCAGAACCAGCGTGCAAAACGCGCTACAGGGACAGGGACGAATGGGGGCTCAGTGCGTGCTGCGGAAACCAAAAGGGACAAGGCGAACGCACCCGCTGTGTTGTGGTGTAATATAGGAGTGGACGCGGGGAGAATGTTGGTCTGGGAAGAGTGCGGAGAAGGGCGCCAGTTTATGGCTGAAGGTGCAGCGCTTGGAGCGAGCGACTTGGGGTTTGACGGTTCATGTACTTTGCAGGACATGGATTGCAAGTACTTCGGGATCTGACTTACCTTGATTCATTGCTGCAACAACAACAACAACAACAACAACAACCAGTAATGTACCGTGGTTTTGCTGAGATCTGTCGCGCCGCCTTGTGAGGATGCGACAGCCCTTACGAGAGACTGAATCTCACGCCCGACTCTGCCGCTCTACGCAGCAATTCCGACAGTCTGGGTCGACTTCGATGGCGCCGGCAGTGGCGAAAGGATTCGCTGCTGACAGATTTCCGCTGCGGCCGAACTGCTTCGCGCCGTCGCTCGAGACGCGGATTCGACCAGCCGAGTCAGGGCTTCGCGTAGCGACTGTGATGCTGGGCTTCGGGGTGCCGAGCCAAGCGTCAAAGGGGTGCTGAAAGGAGATGGTGGTGAAGGCCGTCGACTCGTCTAATCCCGCTGTTGATTCGCTTGAGAAGCAATCTGTGGGGTTTAGCCGGTACAAGGGCGGGATCCTCGATTAGCTGCCGCTGCGCCTCGCTGGGGGCTGAACTCCGGTAATGATGATGTTCGGCCTGAGGAAAGTGCGGCTAGTGCAAGCAGGCACAGCAATGCGTATGTTCAGCAATCCTTAACTCGTGGTAGGCGCCTAGTTGGCTCGGTTGAGTTGGTAGTTCAGCGCTCAGATCTATCACAGAGCTTAGTCAGTCAATGGGCTTGTCATAATGGTGATGATGGTGGAAAGTTGGCGGATAAACTGACAGTTTTAGGGTTGAAGAAGGTGCGATGCAATGTGCGTTGAAGTCACCCACGGCAGCTACGCAACACCTTAAGCCCTGAAGATATAACGGCTCGTCTACGCGAGCGAAGAGGCCCGCACCTGCGCTTTGCTCCTTTCCGTACCCTACCCAGATCTGGGATCTCGAATCCTACGCACAGACAGGCACGGATAGCGGCCTTGTCGTTGCGTACCTGATATCTAGCTGCGAAGTAGGCGGTGTGGGCGCGTCTCTGACGTCGCAGTACTGCGATCTGTCAGTCTCGCAATATCGACAGAGGGTAATGTCGCAATGAGAGTGGAGCTTACAGGGTTTTGCTGCAGTCTTCCAAATACAATGATGTGGCGTCGACTGAGATGCGATCGTGGCGGCTTCGACGAGGATGCTGACCCGTTGTCGGATACTGGGTATATACGCACACCAGGTTCGTGGATGCGCTTGACAGACACACTTGACGGTCTGCCTTGGGATTGATAGCTTCGAGTATGACCACAAGCGATGACCCGAGTACTGTGTAGATATTGCAATAGATGTGAGCCTGGCTTGGTGCACCAAGGATTCGTATGGCGAAGGGGCCGAAGCATATATGCACCGTGCCCTCTCTCGAGATTTGACCTCCTGCTCTCAGACTGTTGCACAAACTTGCCAGGGCTCACCACCCCCGTGATCTGTGAGGTTGGTAGTCTACCGGTGTATGGTCTCAAAACAATGACTTGAAAACTGCTGGGAATAGTGGGTCCAGGGAATGGACTAACGGCAAGCGATGAATGGAGTGGGAGGGTCCGACGACACGGACAGCCGTCGAATGGGGATGAGCATACAGAGAGTGGACAGTTGAAGTACCGTTGACAGACAGGAAGCGCTACAGCTCGATACAGGGTAGAAGTTGGCTAGAGTGAGGACGGACTTGTTGGCTCAAAGGAGAAGTGCCTACCAGAGGAGGATAGCCTCGAAGCATGATTAGCATGCTGAATCAAGATTCAGCCCCAATGCAAATGATCCGTTCTGCTCAGACCACGGCCGTTTTCTAGCACCACGATAGTATTGGCAAGCTGCAGCAGCGAGCCTTTCCCAATGGAGAATGTATACATTTCCGATGTTAGGAGGATCAATTCGCCCTGATACCCAGGCTTACGTCTTTCGAATAGTCGTTGAGTTTCGCACTCCATTCCTTCACGGGAACGCAGGCCCTACTATGTCGCGGGACCGTGACCCACCTACATGCCGCACATTGACTGGCTCGCCCAGCAAAGACATCACAGTCCTGTGCGGCGATGCAGGAACATTGACCACGACACCACTCTCGAAATGGGGGCCAACTTGACACGGCAGCAGAGCGACCAGACTGGCGGGTCTATGATGTTTCATCTCGATCAGCCGCCCAGAAGAACCCATGAAGCGAACGGATGATCATAGTTTGCTCTGGTCATGGCTCTGCTAGATTGGACTATCAGTCACGACGGCGTCCAGTCAGCAGCAGATGGCGAAAGGGCCAAGACCAGGCGTAGCTAGCAGCGCCACGGGCCGGTAACCGTTGGCAGACGACAGGTCGTCCCGCAGATGGACAGTGAAAGAGGAAACAAGAGGCAAGAGGGGGCTGGGCCCGAGGCCGTTACCTGTCGCAGAGACGAGCGCGACGACATTACTTGGCTTCGAGGGTGGGCGGCTTGACGTGACGGCTGGCAACGAGGGAAAGCAACGACATACAAGCGCCACGGCCGGCGAGCGATGCGCAGATGTTGCATCGCCTCGAGGTTTGGGTTAGAGCACTATCAGCGCCATGATCCGGGCTTCCATCTGCCCCCAAGCACACGACGACCCGACGCTGTGGTAGGTAGATGCGCAATGCTCCGAAAGAGGGCACAGCCAGTCAACGACGCCCGCTGTCCGCAGAGCGTCGCCCTTCTCGGCGCTTGCTGTCAAGCGACGATATGGACGCGGCGAACGGCATTTCGAGTCCAGGGGATGAACGGTGTGGGTGACGAGAAGCGACGGCCCCGTAGCGGCTCCGTTACGCGTAGTCGAGATGAGGCGCGATACAGGATCGCTGGTCCACGGAGGAAGGAGGGATGGGGCGTGGCAAGGGATTGGGAAAGAGCGCCCGGTGACGTGCAGCGTCGCCCGGGTATTCCTCCCTCACCTGCGCTTGCGCCTTACCGCTTTGGGCTCTAGTGCGCGTCCTGCAATCTTTCCAATTGCGACTCGCCTTCCCCAAACCTCCCAATTCACCATCATCATCGTCACGACGTCGGCACCCCGTACCGCACCAACGTTCCTTGTTCCTAACCTCCTTGCGAGCCTCGGCCATGATGCACGCGGGTAAGGTGACATGCCAGTCCTGAGCCTTCCCGTGCTCATGTGCATCGCACGTTGCGGCCGACCACCGAGCGCCCGGGGCTGACGCACGACGACCACCCGGTTCTTCGCAATGCATTCCTTGCCTCTCAAAGAGTAGTTCATATCCAGGTTGAGCCAATCGCTGCCACGCTATCAGCCTTTACTAGTGGGCGAGGCAGGCCGCCGGGCTTGCTGCAGAAGCTAAAACGAGACTGACCTGGGCGCATTCCTTTGACCTTGAACCAGGACTATCATCTGACGTGTCTCTACTCCAGGTTCGGCTTTTCGCTTAGTTCTTGATCGTCTCACCGCACTTTGTGCCTGACCCCTGGTGCTTTCGGCACCGGCCATGACATTTCACTGCACCTACGCACGGCAGCCGTTGAAGTGTAGATGTAGATGGTGGCTGTGTGGACTTGCGGGATCGCCGCTTGAGATGGTGGTGCATCCCATCTTGAGGTCACGAAGCACTCGACTACCCTGCAGGGCGTCTGCTGGCGACGTACAATAAGCTGCAGCCTCCCGTATCCCCCGTGACGGCGATGATCGGCTGTCAAGCAGTCTTCGTAATCGATAGAATCATGGCGACCCGCAGCCGCCTCAAATGTACTATCGGGAAGATCAGGAACCGTCGCTGGCCCTTCTGTGCTGTCTCAGCCGACTCGAAGTAGCCTGGAGGCTGCATGATCGCCAGGCTGTCGCAGCAGCTGTCTGCCGATTATTGCGTATGGCGCGTTACACCAGGACTGCTTATTTCGGGTCTTCTGATCGAGTGATCGTCAAGAAACATCGATGTGACGCAGCGTCTAGAAAACAGAATCGTTTGTCCATTACGGCACGGCCCGTCGACGTCGAAGAGATTTTTGAACACGCACTGCCCGGCCAACTGTCCAAGCTACCAACAAATAGTTTATCCGCTGGACTGCTCTCTCTGGTCCAGCTTCCTGGCTGTCGGACGGAGATAGTACCCGAGCGGAATATCAGTCTTTAGATTCGATGCTGACGGCGCTGAAAGCGATCGCGATCCACCAAGGGCGTATACATTCCAATCTGGCAACACATTTCAAAGTCTGGTCATCTGTTTTGTGTTGAAGGTGTCCTGCTAGTGGAGCTACTGCGAGTTCAAACGCCTCGCTGCTGTTTTTGCGCATACCAAATCGCCCACTCCATGCTCAAGCGAAAACGGGATATGCCAGCATGGCTCTGACTCTCAGTGGTTTCATTCACAGATGGCCTATACCAGGACACATGAAGCTATAGTGTGCTTTCACGTATAGTATGGCAGTTAGGGCCGTGGCGCGAACGGTCCATTGCTCGCCGTTCTAGGACTCGCACAACGGATCCAGTGGAACTGTTGAAGACGCACAACTTTGCGCCAACGGGATTTTGAGTCACGGAGTAATACCCTAGAACCTAATTTGACTCAGCTTCCGACTATATGCAAGTTGTAATTGGAACTTTTTGCTAACTTTGCCCATATCTACAGAACCGGCACTATGAATGGTGGTTGTTCCGCAGCAAGTACATATCCCAGGGGGGCTGGCGCACCATGCTTTTTCAAGAAGCATCAGTAGACCAGTGCTGCTGATGACTTGCGATCAGTGGTTGGGAATCCTTTGTCATTACACTTAGCTTTGAGAGCAGCTGCATGGCCTGGTACCGAGCTGTTGGCGTTGTACGGCGCGGCCGATGGCATCCGCAGACTACTACAACAACAACGAAACGGACCACTAATCGGCGCAGAGACAGTTTCTGATCAGCCCTGCTAGCTATATCCAGGTCTTTGACAAAGAACCGACCGGCCACCGGCTATGACCTCTTTTTGGTCTGCGCTGTGCTCAGGCGTCTTGCTAGTGCGCAGACCTAGTAAACGCGCGTAATTCTCCGACCCTGACGTGCGTCCACCCAAATCTTACGTCAAAGAAGTTTTGAATCAACCTCACTTCATGATCTACCATCCAAAAACACCAGGCCGTGTTGATGTCATGTGCATGTGAACGATATGCACACAGCCTTTGGGCGACAATTCGGTCAGTCTCCGAGATCGACGGTACAACGACACCGCCGAATTCTATCAAGGTCACGGATAGCCCACGAACTATTGGTCTGTGCAGATGCCGTGAAATCAAACAATACGGCTGTGGATGGACACGGCTTCCGGCTTACTGGATCAGTATGTTACCAGTCAAGGCCGTTTGTAACGCGGAGCGACTAACCACACATTACGTTGTGATTACATGTCTAAGCCCAAGGCGTCTCTTCAGCGGGATCACGGCGCGAGCGTCGTCACAAGATACGCCTTCTGTCCACCGAAATGTCAAAATTCTGTAAACCATAATCCGGGGACGGGTAATCAACAACGCCACAGTTGCGCGACATGTGAATGCCGTATTGATTCTACAATGCCAGCCCCGCTTCGAACAAGCTCCACCATCTGTCGGGAAATAATTTGCTGGTTAATAGCGTCCTTATTTCCTCAATGTGGCTCATATGTCTCCTGGCCAGTGCGCATATCACGAAGTCGTTGCTGGATGTCTCTGGCGTCCAGTGACTGTTGTTGATAGCAGTCGAACCAGAACTGGGCGAGCTTCCACCCCTGAGAGCTGCATGTTCTCTGTAACTTGTGCCAGCTGGGCACGACAGCTGGCATCGGACATACACACGAAGTGAGTCGTCGTAATTCTTCCCTGTTCAGGCTGGCTGAACCATCAACACTGCACTGCTGAGACAAGCAGCACCTGGATATCGACTAATGGTACTGTTCGGAAGCAGCGTTTTAGTGTTCGATTGATAGCGTACCGAAGTAGGATCCGAAAATCGATACAATCTTAGCTGCTGCTCGTTCGGAGTGATGAATGTACCGCTTTTTGAGCGGCCGCGCAAAGGTCGAATTCATGAACGTATGGCCTTGGTCCAAAACTTCAGGGACTTCAGATCCTTCGTAAAGATACTTTTCCGAGTTTCATCCCGCAAATCACACTTCCGTTGTGCACCCCGCTCTGCAGTTCGGCTCCGCAGTCACTGGCATGCCATCCACCGAGAACATGCGCAGAATCTCGTCATACTCATTCTCGTGTCCGATCAACTGACGGCTTCTACGGCAAAGATCCTCAGCCAAACTAGCCTTCGGGTACTCAACCCTTGGGATTATTGGATCAGCCAAGTCTTCCTACATTGGAAGGGTGGGTGGGCAAACATCTTCTCAGCACATCCTCAGGCACGCAGTCACGGGTGCGTTGTCCTGTAGCATGACAGCAGAAATCCTGTTTCTCGTACCATGGAAGCCATGAGATGCGCTGATCGGATGATTCTTGCTGTTTCCTTTCGTTCGAGAGGTGGGTGGCGGAGCGGCGCTGCTCGTCAGACTAGTGTTGAGGCCCGCTCCAACTAGCTACTGTCGTGACAACGACTACTGGCGCTGCTTTCACGAAATGCATGCAGGGTCGGAAGAAGTATACAAAGATAGTCAGGACCGGCAACCCCCAGCCACCCGTACCCTTTTTGAGACGCAAGCCCCGAGAAGAACACATCATACCGATGAATGCTATTGCTGCAAGTATAGTATCGTTGAGTGACCGATCGACCAACGGCTGCCGCAGTCGTGTCTTGTTCCAAGGGTGGGGTGGGGAGAGCCTCAGTTTCGGGGTCTCCGTGTTTCCCCTGCTATTTGGGGGAGGAAGAGGAAAGGATCCTGTCGCTCCTTCTTCTTTGAGGTATGATCACGAGACTGAGCTGGAATCTTGAAGCTGCAGCAGATTGCTTCGCCCTATACGGAGAGTATATGGACATGTACGTTAGATATCAATGACGCTTCTAAACTTCGAGTACCCTCGCCAATCTTGTAGTATCGTGGAGCTGTTATTGTGCCATGTTGAACATGCGCTATGTAAATGGTCTCACGCCGCTCTTCCGGAGCAAGACGCTTATTGCTGCCTAACAAAACAACACACACCACATATCCAAGCATCGAGTTCAATCTGAATGTTGGAGGAGTTATTTTCTCTATATTATTGTTACGGTTCCTCCAAAAGGGTATTACTATCTATGAACTGTAGAGACATCTGAACGAGGTGGGGAAACTGATATTTGTGATCAACTTGGAAAGGAGGTATCAGCCTTGATATGATCCCACAGAGCTCGCTCATTGCGTTTTCACACATACACATTCAAGGAAGCATTGCTAACTGATTGAATCAAGAGACGGACAACGGTCTCAGTCAACCTGAACAACTCAACTGACTAGCTAAACGCGACCCGCATAGCTGGCACTCGATCGGTACGCACATCGCAGGACGACTGCCCAATTCCAGCTGGGATATTCGAATTTCTTCCCTGAATCGATGCTCGTACGCTTCCATCTACACATCTCTACATGTCGTCTTCCTGTCTTGGTACGGTAAACGGTGCTGGATAGGAATCAAAACGATTGCTAGTCCGTACCCGCAACGTCTGCGAGATGTCTTATATCTCTGCAAGATATACACGAGTCATTGGTGATGACACTTCACATCGATACCCGAGAAAGATCATGTCTTTTTCACGAGACTCAATGTAAGATGAGCGCGCAATCTCGAAGCAGAGACACCACAAGTAGCCGGGTGGAACTTATCCAGTAAAGGAGAAGTATGTGGGAACGACTTGACGTCTTACTCTCTGAGACACAAGTGGAAGTCTGATCTGGTTGCGACCATTATGATATCGTTCGCGTATCACATGCAATCTTCTACCGTTCACTCAAGATACGTACTTGGAGCAGTACTAATGCTTACACCTAGCTTTTGTTCCGATCGCCATAGGAATCATAACATGCATCGCCCGGAGCCTACCCTCACGGATAGATGCCAGTAGCGAACACGGCTCACACTAGAACGATGTTTCGCCGGACCTGGTTCCCCGACCACCTTTCTAGTTCTGCTGAAGAGCCTATAACAGTTTCGGAGATCCCCTTTCGTTTGTATTTCTCTCCAGACGGTTCAATGAGAATGAAGACGAGCTCTGTTCTATCCGAGTACCTTTCGACGGTGAGAATACACATCATTGATTCTACCTCTTCGGATTCGGCCTCTGCATCATCCCAGAATATTTCCGGATCAACGTTGCCGTGCTCAAGAGGAAGGATGAGCCAATGCCGGCGCTTCTCGTCGTCTTCTGTGTGTTTTACGGACATTTGGACAATATGCGCTGTCAGCGGGAGGTCGCGTGACACTTCACAATCTCTCATAGTACTGTACTGACGATCACATTGTTCCCAGAATGCCGGTATGCTCGTCGCCGATAGAGGATATTGGGTCATGCGAAACATTATCTCGGTTCCCTCCCACGCAAGGGGCGACCAACTCGGAAGATCGTCACGCCGTCTAGCGCTTGATTTCAATGTTGATTTCGATTTTCTCCAATAGAGGCACAAACGAAAGTCAGTCAGTCCGTCCCAGCGTAAGCCTTTTCCAAACGGAACGCCCCAGACGCTTCCTATCGGGTCTTGCTCGGTGCGAAGGGATTTCAAGATGCCCAATATGGCTTTCAGAGCATCTGACTGAAAGCTGAGAGTACGTAGTGAATAAATCTTGAGGAGACCCGTTCCTCTATCCAGCCCACAATCAGTCGATTGAGGCACGGTGTATACAAGATGATCTATCTCTGGATCAAGGCCGGGTAGGTCGTTTTTAGACTCAGTGTACTCTTTGCAGATGAACAGTATCTCGTAGGCCGTGAAATAAACTCTTCTTCTGGAGAAATATCCTTCTTGGAGAGTCCTGAAACGGCGGTGTCAGGTTACGGGGCACAGCTTTCTGCTAGGTTCAATATATTACTCACCAGCCACGAGTTGACCACTTTGAATCCACGATTTGGAAGCCTGCAGGGTTTGGTTCCAATTTTAACGTTATGGATCCAATGGTAGCGGCCAAGTCAGATAGTCTTCGTTCCCGTCCTACGCCGGGTAAACCATACGCGCAATCTTCGCCAACTGCTGCAATCAAGGTGATCTGAGCTGAAGCATATATGATATCCATTTGCTGAATTTGAACATGCTTGTCGCTGGAATCCTGTTGATGCACACACTAAAGCGATAGTTAGCCGAACTGGAGGTCTCGAACGGGAAAGACAGTGAGACATACGTATTTGTCCACCCAAAGGTATCGATAACCAAGACGCAGAGTAGCAGTAATGCTATCTTCTATTGTAGCGGGTAACTTGACTGGCAACTTGAAAGTTTCTTGCAGCAACGAATTGCCGGCGTCGCCCCACACGTAAGATAATGCCACGTATTGGCAATCGCCTGGCGCTGGGACAATGATCCTCTGGGAACAATCAACGACTCTAAGATCCCGCAATGGTCTCTGTTGCTTTAGACGGCAAAGATCATGAGAGTCTACACAACGACGAATCCAGCCTCTGACTAAGTCGAAATCACACATCGGAGGGTAGAACTGAGCGGAGTCATTGTGACTGACTCCAGTAGCCAGATTCAGACGAGAGAGAGATACGACCACGCAATCTCGCTTTCGAATCGATAATAAAAATACCCACGACCATCGTCATTTCGAAACCAACTGAAGATGGGTGCTTCGGTTATCAGCGCTCTCTGTTCTTCTCTCTTGTAAATTGCTTGCTCATGGATTGCCGTTCCTATTAATCGACAAACTCGACACACCGAAGCTCTCAGTGCCTGGACACCGCCGTTGAGTTTGACAATCAGTTCCTCGTCTTCGCGCGGGTAAGGAGCTTTGCTAGCCGTCTTTGGAGATATCATTACTGCTTGTTCCGCGAGGTCCACTTCCTCCTGACCGACAAGGTATCTTTGTATTCTTGAAAACATGTCCACGCATTGTTCACAGAAAGCGGTATCGTCGCCTGATGCCATGGTGGCATCCCCAGGTTCCTCGTGTTCATGCTCCATCGTGGGAGGCGCTTTTGCTATCCAGAAGATGCAATGTCAAGCAGCGAAGAAGGTGTGCCACAGGGAATGTACGTAGGAGCAACAAGACCGGACAAGATGGTGTAAAACGGAGGGCAGGCTGGCAGCTGAAGAGACATTAAGCTACAGCCTGCGAAGACCGATAGGCGCAAGTCCACGTGATTCTTATCTTGCGCTCCTCATTGGTTTGATGGTTTCTCCCCGTGGCGACCACCTACGATGCGCAACGTATACCTTCTGTGCGCTTTTGTAAGATAGAATGCGTTGGAAACAGTCGCGTACCGTCCGATCGATATGCGCTCGCCCGCTCTTTGAAGGCTCGTCTCCAGTTTGACGTACACAGGACGTCCAGCTGATCCTCCAACATCGATACGTGATGGCAGGTAAACGAGATCTCAATGCAGCACATGGTGGTGCTATTTTGCCAGCTGCAAAAGGAGACGCAGTACCAGATAGAGACATGTTGGTGTTCTCGGCGCTTAACCACCCCACTGAACCCTCATGCAGGTGGTGCGTTAGGAAGAGTAGCTAGGCGGCAAGTGAGGAGCCCCTGTCTCCTCAGGTCTCCAACGTACTAACCAGATCATGCCTGTATAGCGTGAGCACTTCCCTGGCTCTCCCCCGGAGTACTTTCCGGCGCACGTGGACAAGAAGGGCCGACCCATGTCGACATGACAGATAGGAAGGAGCGGGTAGTTTGGTGGGTACGGAACGAAACTGGGTCAGCATGTCAGTCGGAACCATATCCACTTTTCTAGTCACTTCGATGCATGATCAGGGCACCACCCGTCTTGGGAGCAAACGTATTTCATTGACGACTTTTTGGTCCCTTACGGGCAGGCTCTAGGCACACAAGTCCCGTAAGGTACACACACAGACACACCCTATCTCTATTCTATGCCTTCTCCGTTGAACAATAACACCTCGAAATGCAGTGAATGACGCGACAAACCATTGAGGTTCAAGAAACAAGTTAACATATACACTGAAGCCAAATATGACCCACACGGTCTAATCTGCGCTGCATCCTCATGAAGAATCCAGCCGATGGTCCCATGAAACTCTGCTTTGTGTTGTAGCCTGTATCCGGCGAGTTGATGTGTCTAATGCTTTTTTTTTATGATATGAAAGGAAATCGTGATTGCCGCCATGTGTGGTCGTAACGCCTTACGTGCCGGTCGGTCGCAAGGTTGGCTCCGGAAACTCCGATGAGAATGCATAGCCCAGCTGATTTCGACTTCTGCTGGGAAAAACTGCGAAAATTTTGGACCTCCAGTGATTTTGGTAGTGGAGAGAAGATGTAGATCTCGATGATATACTGATGATACTTTGTAGTGAAGCTGTACTGTGGCATGGGTACCGCGTTCGGATTTCTGTTGGATTTGATGCTTGATAACTGTTTCTGGTGATGGAATCGGAATGGGCAACAACGCTCAGAGCTCGTCGAGGGGCGTAAAAAGACGTTTCATGTTAAGCGTCAAGTCGGCAATAGCGTAGTCGTCGGCGATAGCAACCATGTCACCGATCTCGATGCCTTTCTGGGCGGAGTCTGATGCAATATAATGCCTAATCTGTTTGAGAAGATTGAACACATGTCGGCATCGAACATCAGGAGGTGCAGCCCAGTCCTCTGGTCGAGACTGCCGCAGGAAAGCTTGAGCTAGGTAGTAAAAATGGATGCCGTCTCGGCAGAATCCGCGGCGACGCTGATTCTGTGGAAATTGAATGGCGAGATCTTTGTCCCAGCACGTCTTCCATAGTTGGAGCGCGCCGACAGTGGAACGGAGTCTGTTTTGAACTTGTTCGTTGACCCCATTTGGTGGTGTGGCTGGACTGTCGCTTTGAGATTGAGGCGTGCTTGTACCGCTCGAAGACACTCGCTGGAGCAGCTGACGTTGAATGTTGAAGATCTGGGCATGGATCGCGTGGATGAGTACTGGAGACGATGTTAGAATGTTGTTGGCAACAGGGGATGGGAGGTACTTACCGAATTTTCCAAAGACGTTAGTAGCCCGCTCAGGGAATTTCCCTGGGCAGGCTCCATTGAGTACACATAACGCATCGCACATGGGTAGTTGCTTTGCGCGTCTGCTCCCAGATTCGTTGCTCATTTGCGCCGCTGATCCTCTCAGTCCCAAAGCGCTGGCGCATTCTTCCGAAGTCTTCGCTTCCCAAGCTGCGTCATCGGCAGGCAAAGGCACCGTAATACTTTTGGCGTCGAATATAGTCTGGGTGTTGAAGAATATGGTGGAAGAGGCGTCAATGAGGTAGATGTACGCTGCCAGTCGAGTTCGTTTTTCGTTCTCAATCCAAGCATTCCAATTCCATGAGTCGACCTCGGCGCCCGTGACTGGCCCTGGTTGATGCAACGCGCTTGCATTCGGATTGTCAGAAGAAAGAGGTTGGAACAGTCCTGCGCACCGTGTGACGCTGGCCACCCCCCGAACCTCGTCTCGCACTTGCTGGCGTTGTTGTTGAGACCCGTGCCAGAGGAACTGAGAGTGTAAGATAACTAGCGCTTGTATCTCTTCAGTAGTCACTGTCAACTCGTGGTTCAAGTCGGCCATTTGGTGCGCTTGCGCCAATTCGTAAATGTGACTGGATTTCAACATGCTCTCCCGAACACGCTCCATCAACCATCGAACATCGGAGGGGCGCATTCGATCAGAGTACGCGGCGCCAACACAGCACATGACCAGGACAAGCCCATGGTTGGCGGAGAACGGATCAAATGTTGCAACGTGTATCAAGGGCCAGTGTGATTGATAGTGTCTGTATTGGTGTAGGAACTCCTTTACGTTGTCGCCAGTCAAGAGAATTTTCAGTCTTTCGTAGGCGTGCGCCTCGTCTGAGTGTTGGTTTGAAAGCAGAGACGCATTCGGAAAGCAAAATTTCAAAAGCGACCCTGCCAGAGCGTGCAGGGGATCAGACGTGGATTGGCCAATAAACCAGTTGTCAGGCATCGGGGAAGAGTCGGCCAAACCCGGAACATGCGAGTAGAGTCCAAACAAAGTATAATGTGGTGTATCATCTGAGGTCTAAAAGTTCCGGTCAGAACTGGGCCGATTTTTGAAAGGTTGGGCCACCTGCCGTACTGGAATTATTCATATCGCCGTTGAACGATCCGTTCCGCCACAGTGAGCCATCCTGGCCGTTGGTCATGCCATCCACGTTGGGTAGGGTCGAGACTCCTCCGTAGGAAGCAGGGTCGGCAGCCTCGCTCTTGACGGTCATGCCGTTCTGCGCCATTGAACCATTGGTGGAGGCGTGGTCATAGTTGTAGTGGGAGTTCGGGTCGGATCCGTTGGCCGTGGGCTGGGGCTGCTGTTGCTGTTGTTGCGCGTAACCATTGGGAACGCCATCTGGCCGGTAGTCGTTGAAGTTCATCCTGTTGTTCGCAAAGTCCATGGCCGACATGCTCCTACGATGCGCGCTGTCCTCGACTCCGCTGCTGGGGCGCATCAAGCTGTTGGAGCGAGATGTGCGCGCAGACATGGTCTGGTGATGGTTGGTAAGCGAAGGTAGGCTGTCGTTGAAGCCATTCCCGCCCATCGCGGGCATCTGGGGCAAGCCCATGGTGTAACCCCCAGCATCGGCGTAAGACATGGAATTAGCACCAATGTGGTTGAGGTACGAATTCTGGTCTGCGCCGGTGGGCTGCCGGTTCTTCTGCAGATGCTGCTGCGCGTGCTGGAGGTGGTTCGCGCCAGTTGGGTTGCCCCTTCGTATCGAGCACTTTTGGAAGTGACGCTTAAGGATGTCACTTCTGCTAAAGGTGTCCTTGCAAAGATGGCATTGGTAGGGTCGCTCGCCCGTGTCTGTTGGATGTTAGAAGGTGAGCTTGAATTGAATCGGTAATAAACTTACGTCGCAACAGATGGCGCTTGAGATGCTTGAGGTGCAGATACGTCTTGTTGCAGTGAGGACACTCATACTTGCCCTCGGCGTTCTTGGTAGCAGTGGTGGGAGTCTTGCCAGCGGCAGGCGCGGGCCTACCGGGATGCGTGGGCAAGACTCCGCGACGACCTTGCTGGCCGACGACGTGGACAGGCTCCGGCTCCTGGTTAGCAAGCACGGGAGGGTGAGCGTACATGGACGCGTGTCCCAGTCCTCCCATACCAGGAGGACCGCCTAGTTGGTGGCCGTTGGTATGCGCAGATGCTGTGGACAGCATGGGCGCCTGCGAATAGGCCGAAGACATGGGCAGGTACGAACTCGGCGTGGGCTGGAGAGGTCGCAGCGGCGGGTGCTGCAGGGGAGGCATGGTGGAATTGCCATTGGCGGCAGACGTCACAGGCGTGTGCGGCGGCTGGGGCGTGTGAGGGTTGCTGTTGTGGCCGTACAACGGGTACTGGCCACCACTCTGTAGAGGCGGCAGTGTGGGTAGCTGGTTCTGAGAGCCATTGTACTGCTGCTGGCCTATTGATGGGTAGTTGTTAAGGCCAGGTTGGCGGAAGCGGTCCGTAGAGTCCATGATGAGGTTGTTGGTGGGTCGAGGGTGAGTAAAGTAATGGAGAAGGCGCGACCAATTGTTGATCGTGAAGGGACCATCCGACGAGGCTTGGAGCGGAGTAACGTCTGCAAGGCTGGCTAAGCACACCACGAGGCCGTTGGACGGATGTCGGGATGGAGGAACGATGGGCCACGAAGAAGCTTTACAGGTGGAGCCGTGTGGGGGACTGAGATGGCCAGTCGATACGCGTCGGCGGGAGCTCCACGGATGTGTGGAAATGGCGAGCCCGCTGTGGGTGAGTATGGGTGAAGATGGGTAAGAGGGGCAACGGTGTGGAATGGGAAGAGGTGACCGGTGACGATGGATTTCTCGTAGCTGGACTAGCAAGAAAGTTGCGGCGGTGGTTTGCCTGGCTCGCGCGGCAATTCACGCGAAGGGACAAGGGACCTGCTGCAGATCGGCGGCCCACACACCCTTCAGCCTCAGCCGATTGATTGCGGATAGACCAAGTGGAGAGCTGTAAGCACGAGACAGGTACGGTAGACCCACGACAGGAGTGAGGGCTGTTGGGGAGCTTTGGGGGAGGGGGAGAAGAGGGCTCGGGGTAGAGAGCGGTCGGCGAAAAAAATATGCGAGTGCTTGCTGGGAGACCTTCCGCCTTCCGCACCACGTAATTCCTGTTTTGTTTCCGCGCTGCTGTATGCCGGAGCTTGCCGGACGTTGATAGTAAGCAGATAGAGGCTTGAGAAAGAATAATGAGGGTGGGTGATTCCGCGAGGAGGCAGGGGACGCGGCGGACGCGCAAGAGATTTCTCTGAACAAGGTCTTGTCGCGGCAAGCGCGTCGGGATGCCTGTGCAGCGACGTTACAGAATTTAGGGCGGGAGTAGTAGGTGAAGACGGTGGGAGAGATGCAGGACCCTCTCGAGACCCCGACCGACTACCCATTTCCGACATGACACGTGATCATGAACTTTTTAGACTTTTCGCATACGTGATGTGATGCCCCCTCCCCCCCCTACTGTGTGTGCACTGCATGGGAGCGCGTATGCACCGCCCGTTTGAAAAAAAAAACTATCACCAATGACGACAGCCGTTCGTGTACTAGCGGACGACTGTCCAATTGCATGCACATGCACAGATGCCTTGGAAATCCTAGTCTACGCGCTGGCCGGGCCCTTGAATCGTGCGCACTTGCAAAGGACGTATGGAAGCGTATCACCGGCCTCGCAGCTGTGCTGCCCCCGACCTCGTCCATTACCATGGTCCCAGGAGTTTCGCCCACGCCACGGCCTGGTAATCGATAAGGGCAAGAGCCTCATTCTACATGCTACCCATTGCCCGTCCCGTCTTTGGCTGTTTCGAAGGCTCATTTCCCTGACCCTGCAAGTTCCCATGGTACGTACCACCTTGCTCGTACGTACCGTCGGCGCACCCTTAGTCTGGGTGACTTGTCAGAGCCACCGGATCGGTAAGGCCAGCGAGCCAGGAGCGCAAGCAAGCAACTCATCCGAGCATCGACCCGACCAAGGCCGAGCTTCACGTCGCGTTGGCGGCTGTGGCTTGCTGGGGTCGTGTCTTGGTCTTTGAAACCAAGCGCGTCCGGTGAGCTCCATGAATGTTTCTGCACCGCTCACCCAGCGTTTCCCATTGTCGCAGCACTCTGCTCGCCGTCTCTCGAGCGCAGCGCGCGCGAGCAGGAGCGGCTGGGGGCAGAGGCATCTGGCACCCGCCGAGCCTGAGGTGAAAAGTTTCGTGAGCGTGACGTATGGCCAGCCGCAAGCAGCCTAGCGCGCAGCTAGGATTCCTAGACGGCAGATTGCAACGGCGTCCGCTAAATCTTCGGCTCGCCACATCCTTCGGCTGTACCACCCTCGAATGAAACCTCACGTCTTGAAACAGCTCTTCGAGAAGGATGCACGGGAAGGTCGAGGCGCCGGGGCTTTACAATCGAAACAACACATGCTGCAGCTCTCTACAGACGACTGCAATGCGCGACTTGTTGGCCGTGATCGCCCTAGGCGAATCTTGTTGAATCCCTCTCGTCCAGTCAGCTTACGTATCGCGACTTGACACGCCGCTAGCGTCCTCTATCACGATGCCGCTCGGCCTCGTAGCTGACGGCGACTGACACTCAAAGCGGCATTCCGGATGCTGGTACTGACTCGACTGAAGGCTCCCAAAGTGACACGCATCCAATGCTTGCCAGCTCACTTCCTTCATAACTGTCCTGGCATATGGCTAGGCTACTCTTGTGCTGCCGTGCATATCGTGCATCTGTCTGCCTCTTGTCCAAACGCGCAGCATACTGTTCAAGAGTTTCTGTATGCACAAAAGCCCTCCCGTGGCCTTCGCTTGAGCGCATCCGATCTTGACGTTACATGCTTGGCAAAGTACAACGCGACCTTTTGCGGAAGAACTCGCCGAGGCTTGACAGCGACTGCAGGGCGAGGTGGTGGCAGAGAATTTTTCCTCGGCAAGCGGCATGCTGTCACAAAGACTGATTGCGCCATGCCTGTGGTTGCAAGTCAGATGGCCGCCCTGGCTTAGCAGTGTGCCGTTAGATCCAGATGAACCTCACCCCACGTGTTGTGCACTATCCCCCATTGCTCCTGTGTATCAGAAGTCGCGGCATGCCAGCAATTCTTGCAGCTTGCGCCAGGCCGCCGACGCGACACCGTGCGCGCAATCGCTCTCAGGGATCCCGTCGACACCGCTCGACGTGCTAGCTGGCCGCAACTACCCTCTGCGTACGCGCAATGCTCATAAAAGACTCGCACTGCGAATGCGCCCTGCATCGTGGAAGTTGGAATAAGCTCCAGTCCCACTTGCGGTTGCGCTCCCGAATCTGGGTGTGGATGATACCCGAAGGTGGGCATCAAAGGTGGGCTGTCCGCTTGACGCGCTGCAGTGATTCCCAAGACGGCAAGACCAGCGACATACAGGCGGGATGTCTATGTCGTGCAGCAGGCTCTGACCCGCCAGGCGCGTTGTGGCTTGATCATCATGCACTGAATGAGTTTCAACCTCCTGTCTTGTGAGGTCACCCCGCCGAGAGAAAGACCGGTGAGGCCATGGGACAGGCTTCCGACGGCGAGATAGCGTATTGACCAAGTCATGGACGGGGGGGTCTTTGACCGGACGAATCTGGTACTGTCCGCCGACTGGTGCAGGCGGATGTCCAGTTCCGAAGCAATAAGACGCTTGGCTACGAGGTGCCTCCGACTCGTCGCGAAGACGGCCCTGAAGGAGCAAGGCGACATCTGGTACGCACCAAGGCGATGATGTTTTCAGCTGATACACAATGGTTAGATCATAGTCGTGTGTGTCTGGTGGGCTCCACAGCGATACCGCCGTTGTAGATATGCTTTTGCTCGTTGGTACCAGTACCACCTTGCACGGAACGGCGGTACAATGCGGTACGCGCTCTGACGTCGGTACCGTCTCTTTGTCTCGTCGCTACTTTCTACTGGGCGATCCGTGTAACTCAGCTGGGGAGAGCCATTTTTGCGCGTGTTGTTGGACTTTAGGGCGTGCCAGACATATTGCTTGGTGAATTCGGTACTATGAACCATCGTATGCTGGAGGCCATGCCCGGCCTACTTGATGAGTACCATAACTCTGCGCTCTGGCACGTGTAAAAACAACATTGCCAATGAAGAAGGAACGTGTGGTGAGCTGCAATGGTACAGTATACTCTGTCTTGAACATTTATGTTGTTGGAAATAATTGCGGAGACGCATACCACCAGCTTAGGTCTAGGTATACCGGATTGCGCCTTCTTCCGACAAGGCTGTAAGCACTCAATTTTCGGGCAGCAAGACAGCTAGTACTATGCGGTAATGGTCTTGACGTCAGAGTTCTTGCGCAGCTTGAGGGCCTCATCAGCTCACCTTGCCGCATCCCATGCTCTTGGTGTGGTAATTCAACACAATTTACCCTGTCAATGCACTGTGTGGGATGGAATTCGTTTTCTTCTTCCCTGCAGCGGCAGCGACAACGTGCTACTGCATGTAATGGTGACCGTAGGGTTCCACGATCCCGCATTTCGTGGTCCTCGCGGGTGTGCTAAGAATCTTCCAAAAAGCACAACTACAGATGTGCGACGCGCGCAACGATGCTCCGAGTAATCTAGAATACTACTGTCTGATCTCTCTCTTTCTAGTGTACTTTTGCCTACCTGCGATCGATGGTGCGTGAGACGTGATTTTTTAAACGTTTGTGGTAGAGCTTTCTAGAAGCAAAAATGGAAGTTTCTTCGAAACATCGCGAGGGACAGTCAGAACACACATATACCAAGTGCAAGCCCAGTTGCAACCATCGAACAAACCCATGAAATCAACAAAGGCAATATCACAAGCCTTGCGCACCCGCTCTACTACAGCCTTACAGATTCCACGCATACTCAACAGTCGCGTTCCCCACCACATCCACTTGTCAGCTCGCGCCATGTCAGACTCCACCGATCCCACCAGGCAGACCACTCCACAGAACTCCCAGGGCCAAGAGTCGTCAGAGTCGAGTAAGACTCCACTACCCCTCCCAGCGCCCACAGGTGAAGAGGGTGTCACGCAAGTCAACGTTGGCGGACAAGCGGTAAAACTGGACCACATGGGCCCTCTGGTAGTCAACAAAGACGGCACCCTATCCCGAATTTCAAACTGGAATGAAATGGCGGATATTGAGAAGCAGAATACGCTGAGGATCTTGGTCAAGCGGAACCAAGTGAGGACAGAAGCTATCAAGGAGCAAAAGGGAGGAGGAGGAGAGGGACAGGGAGAGGGAGTTTGAAGGCACATGACGGCATGAAAGCACATGTACCTGTATACGGTAACCAAGTCTTTATGGAGTATCATGTGCACAAATGTAATATTTGTTCTTCTACTATCTACACCTTGCCGAGCGACGTGAATTTATGGTTTCTGTGTCTTTGTGTGTGTCATGCGCTCAAAGTAAGACCATTGGCCTTCTGGCGCCGGCTCCTCGAGCGGCTCCCAACTGCGGCATGTTAGCTGTGATCCAACACGCCAGATGGATGCTACTTACACCTTGGCCTCAGTCATGACATCGACGAGCTTGTGCTCGCCCTCGGCGACCTGGATAACCTCCTCAATCAGGCCCGCGCCTAGTCTGCTCTCGAGGTCGGAAATACTGCACAAGTCAGTTATGGAGTCGTCACCAGTTATAAATTAGCTAGGACGTACGCTTCGGCAGTGTACTGCGGCTCAGGGTCAAACTTGACGTCGTTCATGACCCGTTCAGGCGTGTAGTTGACATGGCCCTTCATCTTCCTCGCATGGGGCAGTCGCTCTTTGGACGAACGAATACCCTCGGGGAACGTCTCCATCTTCTCTCCGTCCCACTCGGCTGCTTTTGACCGCTCGTCGACCTCGGCCTGGTTTGGGATCACGATGGTCTGTCCGGCCGATGTGTCGAGGACCTGGTATCTGGTTGGGTCCTCGGCCACTTGCATGGCGATCTTTTGCTGCCACTCGTCCCATCCCGCCGGCTTGGACTGCTCGATGATGGAAAGGCGGTGCTTTGTAAGGGCCTCGGTCGACTGGCGGTATACGGACGACTCGGGGATCTTCTTGAGCTTGTCGAGCGTCGAGTGGTAGTGGTAGAGCAGTGCGGAGCGCGGCGACGGGTGGGTGAGGAGGCCTGTGAGGCCCGTGGGGGTGCCGGCCTCGAGGAACTGGCCGGGCTTGACGCTGGCGAGGAGACGTGCAGCTGCCCTCATGTTGGCGGCAATGTCGGGTGTGGGGTTGGGGCGCAATGGGTGCTTTCCGGTCGTGATGCCGTCAGGACGAAGATGCGCCCGCCAAGCCATATGCAGCCGGAGCGGCGGCGATCCCTGGTTTGGTTTCCCTGGCTAGTAACCAAAGCCCTCAGGGACACACACGATTGCCCTCACTTGCGCGCGACAACCCCTCGCCACGCCTTTTGCCAGAGCCAGGCTGCCTCGAATTCCTACCACCCCCAGTCGCTTTCGCTTCTGAATTTGACACACAGCATCGATCCTATTCCTCACTAGAGGGGAGCAGCCCGCCCCCTCCGCCGCAACGATGCGCTCCATACTATATTCCCTCCTGTCGCTGGCGACGTTTGCTTCTACACTTGCGGCAGAGGCGCCGACTGCCCAGGCGACGGCCAAGAAGGATGACTGGGACGACAAGACGCCCGACACGATATTCAACGGCGAGACGGTGCCTCCCATGATAGAACTTGGGCCCGATACCATAGACGCCGAGATTAGCAAAGGCAACTGGTACGAAGGGACCTGTCTTTCTCCTGGAAGAAGAAGAGAATGCTAACAACGCCCCAGGATAGTCGAGTTCTTCTCTCCCTACTGCAGCCACTGCATGCACTTCAAGCCAACCTACCAAACCACCTACGAGTTCTACTACACCTCGAAACCCTTCCTCTCCAAAGACGAGCCCGAGGGCGACTCTCTCAACTCCTTCACACGCTACTATGACTTCAAATTCGCCAAGGTCGACTGTATCGCATACGCCGATATCTGCAAAAAGTACAATGTCCAAAGCTACCCTACCATGGTCTACTTCCAGGACGGAAAAGAGTCGGAGAGAGAGTCGGGCTCCAAAGACATGAAGGGTATGAGCATCTGGATTGAGAGACTCTTGGAGACTCTGCGACCCGGTACGCGCAAGGAGGGCGGACCCAAGCTGCCAAAGGCTGGCGCAACGTCCGTAGAGACTGGCCCGGACACAGAGGACACAGTCAAGGAAGAGAAGAAGGAGGACGCCCAAGATAAGCAGGAAGACAAGAAAGCCGCGAGCCCGGCCACCAACCTGACCCCGTCTGCCACATCCTCTCTCACCAAAACGACCAAGGCCGCCCCCGCAAAGACCAAACCCACGTCGAACGCGAACCCCTCTGGCATCGTCGAGGCCCTCACCGCCGAGAAGTTTGAGACGCTCGTTACAGACACACGCGACCCCTGGTTCGTCAAATTCTACGCGCCATGGTGCCATCACTGCCAGGCTCTTGCGCCGACTTGGGCAAACCTTGCGCGCCAGATGAAGGGCAAGCTCAACGTCGGAGAGGTCAACTGCGACGTAGAGAAGAAGCTATGCAAGGCAGCTGGCGTTCGAGGCTACCCAACCATGCTCTTCTTCCAGGGCGGCGAGCGCATCGAGTACTCGGGTCTCCGCGGGCTTGGTGATTTGTTGGATTATGCAGAGAAGGCTTCGGCTGTTGGTGCTGGCGTACCTGACGTAAATGCCGAAGAGTTCAGGAAGATGGAAGAGACTGAAGAGGTCATCTTCACCTACTTCTACGATCACGCGACCACCTCGGAGGATTTCCAGGCCCTAGAGCGACTTCCTCTCAGCCTTGTCGGCCGCGCAAAGTTGGTCAAGACAAATGACAAGGAGCTGTTTGACCGCTTCAAGATTTCAACATGGCCAAGACTGATGGTATCAAGAGACGGAAAGCCTACCTACTATCCACCTAGGACACCTTTCGAGATGCGCGATGTCAAGAAGATTCTTACCTGGATGAAGTCTGTTTGGCTGCCTATCGTCCCCGAGATGACTTCCTCCAACGCCCGCGAGATCATGGAAGGCAAGTTTGTCGTTCTAGGTATACTGAACCGCGACCGCTCCGACGAGTTCATCCTCTCTCAGCGTGAGTTGAAGAGCGCAGCGCTCGAATGGATTGATAAGCAGGAGACTGCCTTCCAGCTTGAGCGACAGGAGCTCCGCGATGCTAAGCAACTCCGCATTGAAGAGGCCGAAGACAAGGACAACCAACGAGCACTCAGGGATGCCAAGTCCATCCGCATCAACATGGACGACATCCCGCGCACTCAGGTTGGTTTCGCATGGGTCGATGGTATCTTTTGGGAACGCTGGATCCGGACTACATACGGTGTCGACGTCAAAGACGGCGAGAGCGTCATCATCAACGATGAAGATGTAAGTCACCAAAACTAGTTGTATATGAAGCTTACTAACATACGCAGAACCGCCGTTATTGGGATAGCACCATATCCGGCGAACCTATTCGTCTCTCTCGCGCTGCAATCTTGGAGACCATTAAAATGGTCACTGCAAACCCTCCCAAGATCGCGGCCAAGTCTAGCACTGGTCGCGTTACTGGCATGTGGCTGTCGATTCGCCACTTTGTCAACAACCACCCTTTCCTCTCCCTCGGCATGTTTGTCGGTTTCTTTACTGCTGCTACATTGTTTGGCAACAGTAGAAGAAGGAGACAGTTTGGCAGTACTGGCGCATACTTTCAACTAGGAGAGAAGGATGGGCTGCTAGGTGGCATGGGTAATGGAAACTTTGGAGGCGCGAAACATGATTAGGCTTCGACACGAGATCATGGGATGGCTCTTGGGATTCTGGCGTTTGCTTTGGTGTGTATCACAGCTTTGGTTGCATGGCTTTGAGCGATGACGTTTATCTATTCTGCACTATGTACCAATACGATTTGTTGTTATCAGCAAGCCTTTGATTCTAGCAACTGAAACATTCTCCCTGCTTAAGCCTAGGCGATATCACGACATTTCCAGGCTTTTGACGTGTTTAATAGAGCCTTATCAGAGTCTAGAGCCTATATCACGGCATGTCACTTGCAGCTGCCCATTGGGTGGAGAACACACGTGTCTACGCGACGTAGCTCCCCATGTGTACCCCACCACCCCTCCAAACTACTTTCACTCATTCTAAACATTGTGGCTCGGGTACACGTACCGCACCTTCTGGACAACATCAAATACACTCGCCCGCGACACTACAAACTTCAACCTGCATTCCCTCAGGATTTTACGCGCAGCAAAACCTGCCCACCAAGTCTCTGCCGCTGCGCACGCATACACTACCCGTCCACTACGTCATACCACCACTCACACAATGTCGACCATATCTATCTCAGACCTGGAGTTCATAACTCGCGAATCCCTCGCTAGCGACTTCAAATCATCAGGCTCTGCCTTACCCGCAAACACCGCAGTAGTCGACGTAAGAAAGCCTGTCCAGCAAACCGAATCTCAGGAACCACAAGACTGACACTTCTTCCTGACTTCAGGTACGGGACAGCGACCACGTCGGCGGCCACATCAAAGGCTCAACCTGGGTTCCTTCCTCGGAACTCGACTACAAAGCTCCTGAGCTCATCCGCACACTGAAAGACAAGGAAGTCGTCATCTTCCACTGCGCGTTATCGCAGCAACGGGGGCCTAATGCTGCACTGCGATACTTGAGGGAGAAGGAAAGGCTGGATCCTGGTTCGGCGACCGAGTCGAAGGGTGAGGTCAAGGAGCAGAGTGAAGCCGTGGAGAAGGAGGGAGAGGGAGAGCAGAAGGGACCTAGTGGAACGCAGGTCAAGAAGCAAAAGGTCTATGTGTTGCAGGGCGGATTCACAAAGTGGCAGGAGAAATATGGCGAGGACAATGATCTGACGGAGGGATATCAGAAGGATATCTGGGAACTTGGCACACCGGATCATTAGATGTGAAGAGCTGGACACAAACATCAAGATTAATGGAGACTCAAGAGACCTAGCCATGATATTCTATTGGCACTACTTTGCAACGACTACGACATTTTAACCCAGGTCTCCTTCTAATAGAAACATACAAGATTACATCCTCCACACTCAGCACCCCTTGCTCTTCGCTTGATCCTCAACCAACCCTTTGTAATTCTCCCTCTCATACTCCATAATAGCTTCCACCTTCTTCGCACTAGCACTGCTCTTATCAAATCGATACCCAATCCACTCCTTGACCAGCCTCCTCGCAAGCTCAATGCCCACAACCCGCTCGCCCATACACAGCACCTGCGCATCATTCGACAAAACAGCCCGCTCCACCGAAAAGCTATCATGCGCCGTCACAGCCCTAATACCAGGCACTTTGTTCGCCGAAATAGCCACACCGAGACCGGTGCCGCAGATGAGCACCGCGCGATCTGCTTTGCCGTCTGCAACGAGCTTGGCGGCGTCGACGGCGATGTGTGGGTACGCGGTCTTGTCGCTGTTTTCGGGAACGCCAACGTCGGTTACGGAGGCGATGCGGGAGTCGGCTTCTAGGTCTTTGATGATGGCTTTTTTGTACGAGACGCCGGCGTCGTCGCAGCCGATGGCTATGCGGAGGGGTTGCTGGTCCGCTGACATGTTGTCTCTCTTTAGATGGAGGTCTCAAAGTTCTGAAGTATCGTATTTCCGCTCAATGTTCCTTCTCTTGGTTTTGCTAACAACGTTTAATCGACTCTTCTCCCTATCTTCGTCTTCGTCGTTGTATGTCTCCTGATTTCTTCGAGAAGAAGAAGAAAAACCACCACCACTTCGTCTCTCGCTTCTAGTCGTCGAATACGAGATTTCTCCTTCCGCAGACTTGACTTTTCTCCCGTCAATAACGTCGTTGACGACTCGATTCACAGTCTTTTCAAACGGCTTCGTCACGTAACTCAAATCCGTGTGCCCGTGCGTAGGTCCTTTGCTTTCCAAGACTTTAACCCTGTCTGCACCGTCCTTGTTGTAGTCTTCGACTTTTTGGTATACGTGGTCGGCGTCCGTGTCGAGGTTGAGAGAGAACAAGGCGCGCTTGAGAGGGACCATTTTGGGCGGGACTGGGCAGGCGAGAGTCTTTTATATGGCCTGGCAAAAGAGTACTATGCAAGGGCACGCGGTGTCTGGGCGGCGATTTCGGTTGAATGAGGGGTTAAACAGAGGCCCCGTGGAGGGGAGTGCAATGCTGGAGATGCGGGATGCGGGGACCGGGAGTGCCGAATCCGGTATGCCGGTAGAAGTGTAAGGCGTGTCGTCTCGACGCGAGATGGCGACGGGATGAGGTATACCGGTCTCGGGGCTGTCAGGTCAGGCCGAAATGTCTGTCTCGGTGGTTGTTCCGAGGGTTAGAAGTGATAGTGGTGGTTTTGCCATTGTAACACGCTCAATAACTTGTTGGCATGCCAAGCTATGGGCAACGGATTACGTCACATTACACTTCGGATTCCATACACTTCGCCTGGTACTTGCTTGATGCTGTGGGATAATTCAAGCTATCTAGGTATCTGAAATCTGTATATCAGTTTTCGATTTTCTGTTTCGCCCTATCCAATGCTATTTCGTTCCCACCCAGCGCTATTTCTTCTCATCTCCAAACAAATCCTTCTCAACCATCTGCCTACAGATCGGGTGGTAGAACTCCTTGTTCTTCTCGAATGTGTTAACAGCCAGATCGCGATCCGCCTCGTTCAACAGCCTGAACATAGGTCGCACAAACTTCATGCGGCCAATCTTGCCCAGCAAAGTCGCAGCCGGCTCATACGTCTCTTGTGCCTTGGCCATGAGTCCAATATTCAGGTAACGAGACAGGACCTCAATGTTCTGCGTGTTGTTGTAGCCATATGTCGCGCCTAGCAGGTGTACCTGCTCGGCGGAGAACTTGGAAGCAAAGTCTTGGAGTTTCTCGAGGAAGACGACCGACTGGTTAGATACCCAGCCCTCAATATCTGAGGCTTGGGGCTTGAAGTCGCCAGATTCGGAAGTAGCCAGGGCCTGCCACTTGTCTGCAAGCTCATAGCAGCTCTTCACCATAGTCTGGTCAAACTCTGGCTTCACAGGATAGCCGGGTGCGTAGAAGAGCTTGTCCCAGTCGAAATCATCAAGCTTCTTCTTGCTCTCAGCATCCTTCTCGAAGAACTCTATCAGGCAGCTCTTGAAGTCGTATGAGTCGACTGACTTGAACTTGAAGGTGTCGAAGTAGTGTGGGATGAAGGAATCCCACTTCTCCTTTCCAAGAAGCAGTTCAAACTGGTAAAGTGCGTGGAATCCTTTCTCATAAGGAATGGAGGAGAATGCGTCATCAGGATCTTGGCCCTTGAGATCGAGAACGAGCTTAGTGTAGGGGTGGTCTGCACCATAGTTCTCGATGCTTTGCTCTAGAGCTTTCCAGCCGATAATAGCAGAGAAGTGACGATGCGCCTCTCCGTGAATGGCAGCAGCGATTCTTCGCTCAAGGTAGGTGGTCCAACCCTCGTTCAGCCAGAAGTGCTCCCAGCTCGCTGCGCTGACGAGGTTACCGGACCAGGAATGAGACAGCTCGTGTGCGATGACGTCGACGTTTTGCTTGTCACCAGAGATGATGGAGGGAGTAGCGTAGGTCCAGACTGGGTTCTCCATGCCGCCATACGGAAAAGATGGAGGCAGAATGAGTACATTGTATTGTCCCCATTGATAAGCGGGGGAGACAATGGATTCGAGTGCCTTCATAAAAGGTTCGATCTCGCCGTCAAGCTCATCTTTGCACGCAAGGAGCTCCTCAGGTCCGGACCATACCGTACTGCGGGGGCCAATGCTTGCACACGCTAGATCTCCACTTGCAACAGCGAACAGGTAGACTGTCATTGGGACCTTTTGTTCGAACGTGTACTTCATGGTACCGCTCTCGCCGTCCTTCTTCGCAGGTAGATAGTCACTGGCTCCAGTAGGCAGACCCGAGGCAAGCACCGGTAGTGGAGAGCGTAGGGCAAAGCTGAAAGTTGACTTGACATCCGGAGTGTCCTGGCAAGGGAAGACAGATCGTGCGTGGATGGCCTGGCATTGCGAGAACATGTATGGGTGCTTTTTGTTCGAGGTTTGAGCTGGTGTCATCCACTGAAGTGCAGTGCACTTGTCGGTAGTAGCGACCTTGATCTCAACATCGACCGTCTTGCCTTTGGGAACCTTGGATGGAAGCGTAATGGTAAGAGGACTGCCATAGGGCTCCACGCGATCGCCAACGTTGAACTTGACACTCTTACCCTCAACTTCTACGACGGAGATGTCAAGGAAGCTGAGTTCCAATTAGTGAACTGTTTAGTCAAATTTGCTGCTCTTTTGTATCTCAGATACGTACCTGCTATCCAACACAACATCCTTCACCTCCTCATCCGTCAAACTCTCCAACGTCAACACTACACTCCCAAACAACCGCTTCTTCTGGAAGTCGATGTCGAAATCGACACTTGTATGCCTGGTCACAAAGTTGTGGTAGTTTGACAAGGTGTTTGGGTCCCTTGGGGTGCGGATCTCAATATTAGGATCCGCCATTGGCTTCGTAACCATAGCGGCGGGGGAGCGATGCATCGTGGCGAACGTTGCTGCTCTCGTAGCTGATGGCGTAAGAGTCTGATCTGACTTTGTGACTTGGCAGATGGTTTGTCTCCCACTCAGAGCTGGTGGTAGCGCAAGACGAGCGTTCTGAGCAAGGAATGTTGCGGGTGATCGTGTGGTGAGGTATCGTCGGAGTGGAGTAGACTCATATGCCGATCTATGCCGCAGCAGAGCAGATGACCTGCCTAATGCACTTCTGGCGGACATTTAGGGATCTCGCACCCGCAATCTAGGTAGATAGAAGAAACGGACCGCACGGTATCTAGGTAACGGCGTTGCCAAGGGTCACCACTTGCGTCTTTCGTTTAGCCCTATACTGATTTGTAGGCGCACGGCCGTCGGCGATCGACGAGAAACTTGTAGTCCCTCCGGACTGTCTTCGCAACCAAGCTTTCGAGTGAGAAGGCCATGCACAGAGATGAAATCGCCAAGATGTTTATGAAGTCTCTGTACATGTGAAGGATATATTGCAGATGCCCAAAAATGCCCAAACGCTTCAATGCTACAAAGCAAGCTATCATACTATGCATGCGGGTAGCTATTAACACCTTTGACACCTAATACAATAATGCTGTTTAATCCTTCTTACTGCTGTCCCCCTTGCGTGTCCTATCACGTAGGACGAGGTTGATATCTGGTCGTGCTGACTGATATTGCTGTGCTGGTCTTGATACCGAGCGCTCGTTCGTCGACGCGAGCGTCTCTTCCGCCCTGGATCTGCCCCGGTGCCTTTCGTCATCTCCAATCTCAAAAGCATCGTCTTGGAGCTCTATGAGATCGCCCAGATCGCCGCCAACAGCTCCTACAACAGGCACGGCACTGCGCTTCCCCTGCCCGGGTGTACCTGGCTCATTCAAAAGCTTCTGTGCTTGTGTGCCAACTTTTCTTACCCAGCCTTCTATAGCACCCCCAAGCTCTTGGAAATCCAAGCCACTACCGCTGAGCGGCGTGACAGCACCGGAACCGCCATACTGACTCGACGTCCCGGCACCTGCTTCCAGCAGGCCTGGTGCCCACGGTGTGAAATATTCCTGGCCGGGTGGGGGTGCCATGTTGGGCAGGTACTGGGCAAACTTTTTGTTCAGACCATCCTGCGCAGGCCCGGGGCTCCGCACGTTTCTGCCCATTGTACCGACACCTCCTGGGCCGTGCAGAGCCCATGCTTTGCCTGATGTGCTCCTTTGGCGGCTGTGGGCTGAGGCAGACGACAGATTGCTTGACGCACGTGGTCGGACGGACTGCGAGGGAGAGCTGGTATGTGGGTTCGTGGACGTGGAGGAGCGTGGAAGGTCGACGGATGGCCGAGGTGTTGATGCGTCCGAGTAGGCGAGCGACTTCCGCCGAGCGGGTGGGAAGAAGCCAAGTGCTCTGCGTGGCATGCGGCCGATCTGTGTGGGCTGTTTGTCGTTAGGAAGGAGAACCCAGGAATCATGTTTCCATGGTGTCTCTGCTTCAGAGGGGACCGAGTTGGTCTCTTGGTCTTTCTTTTTGGGTGTGGTCCAGCCATCAGGAAGACCTTGAGTATCTGGAACTGGAGCCTTGCTGTTTGAACCATCACCATACTCTCCCAGGAGTAGATCTTCAGCAGGAAGAGCATCCGGGCCCTGGACTGGCCTTCCCTTTACGCCACAAGCATCTACTGGAAGCACCACCTGCTTCTTGAACTGTATGCTATCGTTTGGCCACATACGATTAGCTTTCCGCAGCACAGCTTGCTCGCAGTTGAATTTGATGCTGAGTCCAGCCAGTGTGTCCTGCGGCCGGACGTGGTGGATGTATACGAGCGCGTCTCGGTCGTCGTTCTCGCTGGGAGGTGCAGACGCGCTGAGTCGCTCGTCCGAGTTCCTGCGCTTTATGCGGCCAACAGAGTCCGGAACCAGATGCTCGCCAGCGGTCAGCAGGTCTTTCCGCTTCATCGCTCTGACCATGGCCTCTCGTTCTTCGTGTGTTCCGGCCCCAACATGCGAGTCTGCGCCTGCCGGACCCCATTGTTTCGGCGGCGGCGCGCTCGTAGACGTACGTCGCCCATGGCCCGGCTTGGTGCGTCTGCGAGTGTTTCCAGAGTCGCCTGGAGTGCCGTCGCTAGCCAGGACGGTAGCGGCAATGCCCTGGATCGCAGCCAAAGAGTTCCCCCATAGTCCAGAGAGTGTTTGCGAGGGCGATTTCGGGGTCGAGGTGCCGGACGACCTCTGGAAGGACGACGACGGGGCGGAGGTGAAGTTCAGACGCGACGAGGAAGCGCCGGCTGTGCGTGCATTCGGGGTGGGAGACGTGTTCCGCGAGGCTAGTCTCGACGTGGCCCTGCTCGAACCGCTCTCATTGCCGTCCGTGGCATATATGTCGTCTTCTACTGAGATCAGTCGTCGGGTTCGCGGGCGCAGTGTCGAGTTGCTCTTGGACGTGGACAGCGAGGAGCCATTGGAGGGGTTCATGGCATGCGGACGCCAGGCCGAGTGGGCGAAAGTGGTGCTGCATAAGCCAAGTGATTGGAGTGGTCGGGAAGCCGCATGACATGGGGTTACGGCGCCATTGCGTGAACGTCAGGAACAAAGGCGGAGGCGCAATGGAGAGGTGGAGGCTCGGATATCGTGAGGCTTCAGTAGCTGGGGCAGGAAGCTACGTAACCCCAAGTGCTACCCCTTCATTCAAACACGGCCGTGCACCGTGCCGCCGAACCGTTAGAATGTGCAATGCCAAGTCAGCTAGGCACCACAAAGAAGTCTCGCGATAGATTAATATGGATTGTGTACGTAAGTAGTGCATCCTCTTCGACTTTCACCGCCCCTCCCATGGCCTGCTGGAACCGCTTCGTGACGATAAGGACAGATAACGATTAGCCTCCCGCTTCCTGAATCACGCCGAACCGGACTGGTCACCTAATAAACTTTCAAGGAACCGGTACTACTCGATGCTCTAATCACACACGATACATTTCTCGCATCGCTAAAGAATCTTTGCTGGCACTTGCCAGCCACGAATTGTGCAGAGGTATGCAAACAAGCGCCATACGCGTAAGTAGAACACACGTGGATATATCATCAGTCATCACAACCAAGACAACAAAAAGCAGCAAACACGCTGTGGAACAGGACGAATCTTCACATGCGCTGGCCTGGCCGTCATCGAAAAGGACTTGAGCTGGTCGTTGCATCCACCTCTTCAAACTCCAGCTCAAAAGCATCCACTTCCTCAAACTTCTTCCTGATCGCAGCCAACTTCTCCGAGTGCTCAATTGCCGAGACTTCAGTATTGTCCTGTTCGTTCTGGGCCGCTGTCTCGTTTTCCTTATCTGATAATATCCTGCGACTGTATGTTCTGCCCGACTTTTGCGCTCCTTTGGCAGGCGCGCCCTTTTTTGGGCGAGCTGCTTTCTTAGTTGCCTTTGGCGACGCTAGCTTTGTAGTCCCCTGCTTTTGGCGAACGCGACGCGCTGGCATTTGTAGCTCATCTTGATCAGAGTCCACGGGCTCGACATCATCCGAAGACTCGATATCAAATTCATCGCGATCCCGCAGGCGGTTCCGTCGACGTGGCAACAGGGCTTTAAGTTGCGCAACGGATATAGTTGGCTCTGTCTTCTTTTTGGCCCTCTGCTTGGCTCTCGCAGGCGTCTCCGTCTCTTCGCCTTCCGAGTCTTCATCGACGACGGGCGTCTTAGCTTGCCGTCCTCTTCGGCGTGGTCGCGTCTGCACCGGTGTTTGGGGCGGATTTGAGACTTCTCGTACCGGACTGCTCGACAAGGGAGATGCAAGTGTCTCACTCAGTGGCTCTTCATCCTCTTGTGTTTGCTCGATGACTTCCTCGTGTGATGGAACTACTTCCGGTAGGCTTGGCGAGGGTGACCGCTCTGACTCGACATCTCCGCCAGACTGTGGACTCGCTGGTGGTGACGAGCGTGGCACTTGGACTACAGACGATAACTTGCGCTTTGTGCCACGAGAACCGGAGCTTGAGACCTGAGTGCCGCTATCATTCCGTATGTCCTGCTCCTGTGCCTGTTTCCGTACGTTAAGGGGGGTTGACTCGGCATGCGGAAGGAAATCGTCAAAGTCAAAGTTGTCGGTGTTGTCTAGGTCGTCTTGATCGTTGTCTTCCACATCGGTAGTCTGCTGTACCTGGCGTAACAGACTTGGCTGCCGGGGTCTTCGTCTAAAGTTGCTCAGGGCCAGTATCGATCTCTCGTGTGCGGGTGTTGCGCCGACCTTGATGGCAGATGGCGGGCGCGTGCCGTGCGCTGGAGAGTCGGAACCAAGTGATGAGAATGTCAGATCGCCATAGCCGCTGTCCTCTTCTAACTGCGATTCTTCGTGTGCTGGAGCGACTGCAGCCAGCGGTGATGAATGCGCAGCCGACTTCCTCGCACTGCTTCTTGTGGCCCGCATCTGCTTTGATGCATTCGACGCAGGAGTGCGGGTCTTGGTCGCTGATACGGGCATGTCTTCTTGAGCCGGAAGCGCGCCCGTCATGGTGAGGTCTGCCTCGTCATGGACTTCTGGCGTCTTCTCCCGTGACATTTTCCTATGTGAACGCATAGTTCTGGTTCTTGTGACGAGGCCATCGCTATCTTCGCTGAAGCTATTGGCAGCTTCGGTGGTCTTTTTGGTTCGCGCCGGAATTGATTTCGCTGGCTCCTTGGGCGCGGGGGCGGCTTTCGGCTTGGTGGGTTTCGCGACGCGCGACGCGACCTTTGAGCGTGGGGGACGAGGCATCGTCGCAGTCCGTCGGCGTGAGTATTTCGGGAGGTTCTGGATTGTGCGCAGGTGAGCGAGTGTGGTCGCGATCGGGATGAAGTAGGCGGCGACCGTGCGACAGCAATGGGGATGAGGCGCGTTGATGTTGTGACGCACTGGATTGAATTCACTGCTTAGCGCCGATCTGGACGCGCGAACTCTTGGCTCACGTGGTGCACTATACCGTATGTTTGCCCAACTGGCAGCAGTACTTTTAGGAGCAGCGAGATGTGTTTTTTTCTGCCGTCCTTTGGTGAGCGCATGTGTGTTAGCGTCATCTAGAAGCTATTACAGGCCGATGTTCTGGTCAGGTCGCACTCAAGGCAGCGACAATCGTAGCGTATATAGCTGCCTGCACAGTCTGAGCAATCGAGTTCATGTTCAACCCTTCCGTCTCGTCTCAGCCTTGAATTCATTCTTGCCATGGACACGATTCACTTTCCAGATTCTTTGCAGGAGTTTGCAGTGTCTGAAGCAGCCTATCTCCGCCAGCACCCCGAATACGACTATCTGGTCACAGGCTCAGTTGTGTTCAACGAGGACGGGAAGCTACTGCTGGTACAGCGTGTAGCAGAGGAAAGAGCATTTCCTGACGTCTGGGTGAGACGACGAGGAAGCCGCGACGGTCCCAGAGCTAACACTATATAGGAAATACCAGGGGGCAAAGTTGACGATAGTGACCTGACGATCCTGCATGCTGCTGCTCGAGAGCTGAAAGAGGAAGCTGGTCTTGACACGGTTCGCATACTGAAGAAGGTCACGCATTTCATCTTCCTGGATGAGCGGCCTGGCCGACGGACGACGACTTGGCTCAAGCTGGTGTTTGAAATGTCAGTGCAAAGTGCAGACAAGGTCGTCTTGGATCCGACTGAGCACCAGAAGTACTTGTTCGCTTCTGAAGAGGAAGTAGTCCACGACCAGGTCGGCGATGTGAAGCTCAGGTACATCAGCCCTGCGAACAAGGAGGTCAAGTTGGAGGCTTTCAGACAAAGACGCGGAGGAGGATGCGCGTGACGGGTGTCGTCGGCGATCAATTGCATCTGAAACTGGCGAATAGGAGACGGCCCATATGGACGGAGACGCGAGCTGGGGTAGGTAGGCGGAAGGATCACGATGCTCTACGCAGCCTGCAGCAACAAAGAAGACATGCAGCGTGAATGACGCCGACGTGACCAGCGTGACAGGGCGTGGAAGCTGCCCAGCTTATGTAATTGTGTTGTCGGGCAGGAAAAAGCACTGTTTCGAGTGTCGCAAATGGTCATGATTGCCTTGCCGTAGCCTCCCGTACCCGGCGCCCGCGCTAGTACACACTGTGTGGCCCAAGAACACGACCAGTTGCAGACGAATCACAACCCCAATCCTCGACGACCGCGCCAGAGAGCTCAGCGACAGCAGCATGTCGGGCGAACACTCTTTCATGGCCAGCTCAGTGGCCGCCCCAGCAGCGCCTCCACCGCTGGCTGCGCAACCCAGCATCGGGACTCCGTACGTCACAGTGTCGCGCGCAGCACCTCTTGCACATGCTCATACCAGCCAGGCCGTCGGCGTCGTCGCAGTCAGTTCCCCCTGGACACCCGTCCTTCAGGCGACAACGCGCTAGCAGAGCGTGCGAAAGTGAGTGCGACCCATGTTTGCGCTGCATCTCCCCTGATTTGCATGTACGAGAGAGGATGCCGCGCCGTCGGTGGGATATATGGTCGACTCGACGAGCCTCGGCACCTCGGTCAAGCTGAAGAAACGGAACGATTCGACAGACGTTTGCTAACCACGACCCGATACAGCCTGCCACGCAAGGAAGGTCAGTAATCAGCCGCGGCACCTCATCGCCGCCGAGACACGACATAACAGCGCAACAGGTACGATGCGACGCCGCCTCACTGGGAATTCCATGCACCAACTGCACCGCCTTCGGCATCGAGTGCCGCATCCCCCAGCCCAAGCGCAAGAAGACGCAGACGGCCAGGGCCAAAGACGCAGAGAGGTAGCGCCAGCCGACTCCGCTGGCCACGGTACAGTGCTGACGCGACAGCAGTGATCGAGGAGACAGCGACGACCGCTCCCCAGCCAGCACCTCGGTCGAGCCGCGCGAGAAGTCGACCGTGTACAACAACACCCAGGATGGGACCCCCTCGACTACCGTCTCGCCTGAATACGCCGCCCAGCAGGCTACCCACAATGGCACCTATGCCCAATTCATGAAGCCCAAGTTTGCGCGCGCCCCCATCAAAGAAGCCGGCCGCGTCGCCTACCTCGGAGAATCATCCAACCTTTCGCTGCTCGTCCACGACCGCTATGGCACCACCGATGTTGTCCACTACCCGCTTCCAGAAAACGTACGGGGTGCCAAGGCGCGGGTCAACGAGATGGACAACATGGAGATAGAGATACTGCACCAACGAGGTGCCTTCCTGCTCCCACCACGGGCGCTGTGTGACGAACTTGTCGAAGCCTTCTTCAGATGGGTGGCCCCAGTCGTGCCTGTTATCAACCGCAGCCGCTTCATGCGCCAGTACCGAGACCCGAAGAACCCACCCTCGCTCCTCCTGTTACAGGCCATTCTCCTTGCAGGCTCACGAGTGTGCACAAATGCGCAGTTGATGGACTCGAGTGGCTCAACAACCCCCGCGGCCATGACCTTCTACAAGCGCGCAAAAGCCCTATACGACGCCAACTTCGAGGATGATCGCGTGACCATTGTGCAGGCACTCATCTTAATGGGCTGGTACTGGGAGGGGCCCGAGGATGTCACCAAGAACGTCTTCTACTGGACCCGAGTGGCTATTGTTGTAGCTCAAGGCTCGGGCATGCACCGCAGCGTCGAAGGCTCACAGTTGACCCGCTCAGACAAGCGTCTGTGGAAGCGTATCTGGTGGACCCTGTACAGTCGAGATCGTTCGGTGGCAGTAGCACTAGGCAGGCCCGTTGCCATTGACCCCGAGGACTCGGACGTCGAAATGGTGTCTGAAGACGACTTCATCGACGACGAGACAGACCATGCTGCCGAATACCCACCCGATCCCATCCATGTCCAGTTCTTCATCAACTACGTCAAACTTAGCGAGATTATGGGCCTGGTTCTATCGCAGCAATACTCAGTCGCATCCAAACACCGCAGGGGAAATGCTATAGACCTCACCCACAGTGACATGGCACTTGCAGATTGGCTGCAACACTGCCCACCAGAAGTGCAGTGGGAGCGTAACCGCCACCATTTCTGGGCTGCTTTGTTACATTCAAACTACTAGTAGGTCACGCGCCATCCAATTCTCACCCAAACTGACCTTTGCAGTACCACCCTATGTCTTCTACATCGTGCACACATGCCACCAGCAGGCTCTCCAAAGGCCAGTAACTTGGACAGATTCGGTGAGGCCAATGCCTACCCGTCACGGAACATTGCATACCAGGCGGCTGCCATGATTACATCCATCATTGAAAATCTCCGTGCCCATGACGAGATACGGTACACCCCCGCATTCATCGTCTACAGCTTGTTCTCTGCCCTCATCATGCACGTCTACCAGATGAAGTCGTCGAACAAGTCCGTCGTCTCGGCGACGGAGCAACGCCTCCAGATCTGCTTAGACGCCCTCAAAGAGGTGTCCAAGGTCTGGCTCGTTGCCAAGATGGTGCACACACTATTTGAATCAATTCTAGGCAACAAGCATCTTGAAGAGCGCCTACAAAAGGCCGCCGGTCGCAACCACAAGAAGAACAAAGTTCCGTCGGCGCCACCGCCACCTCCACCGAAACCTGCTCAAGAATCGTCAAAACGAAAGTTTGATGACATGGATCTAGGCTTTCCTGTTCCAAGTGGACCCCCAGCTGCTCAAGTTTCCTATGAGCGATCAAGACCGCAGACTCCTGCCGTCACGCCGTCGCGCGAATTGCAACCCCAGCAGCAGATGCCTCAGATAACCACCGGATCCCCGCAGATGAACCGACAGAATCACGATGCCTTCATGGGACCTTCACGGTCCGGAACACGCCCAACCACACCATTCAATCCATCATACTCGTACCCCGGAACGCCACCCGATCTCTTCTTGGTTACCCGTGATACTCCCAACATCAGCCAAGAAGTATGGCAAAACTTTCAGCCTGATCAGCTGTTTCCAGCCGACACTCAAGTCAATTTTCCACAACTGTCGCCCATGCAAAATCACAGTCTTGTCGACCCAGCGTTAAGCCAGCCGCAGAACATGTCCATGCCTTCGCAACAGACTGCTGGAGGTCAACCACAGATGCCGAACGCACCAGCGACCACGGGCATTTCTAGCGGCTACGAACAGAACAACACCCAGTCCTGGCAGCAGCAGATAGAGATGATGTCACAAAACCAGCAACAACATAGCGCACAGGACGATGCTTGGAGTCAGAGTTCGGGAGGTCGACCTAACCCGATTGTGCCGATGAGTCTAAATGTTGACGATTGGTAAGTCATGATCTCAATCATGTTCTGACGTGTCAACTAACTTGATGGCCTAGGTTCAACTTCTTCGGTATAAACGGCGAGGCCGATATGTCGCACCTGTTCCAGCAAGGTCCGGCTTAGACTGATGGGTCTACTTGCGTGAATGCTTTACTTGTTTTGTCCTCGGGCTCTTTTAGCGGAAGAAGCATATCAGCGGCGTCGATTGAATCGTTACACGGATCTCCATTCTTCATGCTCAAAAAGTTCAAGGTACCGATGAAGTGACTTCCTACACGTCACACGGATCAAGGTGGATGGGATGGGCATGCTACGGGACAGCATCTTTCAGCATAAACGCTAATTTATTATCCATTTAATTGTAAGCTACCATACATGCAAGATGGTGGAGTGCATTCAGAGACTTTACAATATATCTAAAAAATGAGTGCGCTTCCCAGACCAAGTGAGTAGGGAGGAGGACAAGTAATCTGTGCCCACTCCGCTTCTACTCTGTACGCCGTCATTACAGCCGCAATCATGCACAGTCTCAATGCTCAGTCAGTGTTCACTTCTCAACCGTGACGGAAGATCCCCCGCATTGTAAGCTAGCCTTTGTGGGATTTAGCGCCACTTCACTTTCGGGAACCTCCAGACGCGAGACTGATACAACAACACCGCGAGCTGGACATACACCTGCCCACAAAAGTCAAGGAGAGACTCTATCGCTAGGTTCGTAATAACTTCTCCCCTGAAAGCCTACCGACCACACCTCTCTGCCCGGCCGCATATACCCTAAAGTTCGATCGGAATCGCACCACGCCGCACATCGCAACGAAGCTACCCACCACTGCGCTTTCGAACTCGCCCAAAGAACAGACCCACGACCATCACTGCACCTCTACCTCATTGTACTCACTGCGCGCCTTCCTCAACCGCTTCGACTTCAGCCTCGTCACTTACTCCGGAGACCACGTACCTGCTTGCGAATTGAACAATACTAACCTCTCCTCTCGCGTAGGCTAGAGCGCACCATTCCTACGAAACATACGCTCGAACATGTTCCAAACACAGCAAAATCCGGGCCGCGGTGCCCCGCTGGGTGCGAATAGATTGCAGAATGGCAAGATGAGTGAGGATGCTCCCAACGTGGTTGTAGGGTATATCGCTGACTGCTGTTTGCGTAGGTGGCGCATCTCAATGGGGATTTGGAGCCCCCATGGGCGCGCCAGGCTTGCCAAACACACAAGCACGAACAAACGGCGGAGCCATGTCAAGCTTTGCGCAAGCAATGGGAGGCTCGCAGCCCCATACGCCGCTGAATCTCGAGTAAGTCATTACGTAGAATGGCGAAAAAGAAAGGAGATAGCCCCCAAGGCAGCCCCGAATCTCGAAAGTCCCCTTCGGAAAAGTCGCAAGGATATAAGCTAGATATTAACAATGACAGGGAGTTTCCTTCGTTATCGGGCGCACCGCAAGCGCAACAGAACACCACCGCGCAGCAGATGTGGGCGAATCCTACGATACGAGCGGCGCAACAGAATCAGCAGAACACGATCGGACGTCCACAGGGCCAAGGGCAACAACAGGGGCAAGGGCAAGCTGCACAGGCTGCAAACCAACAACAGCAGAATCAGGGACAGGATGATTCATCACAAAGTCAGTTTTCTGGCGCTGGTGATGACTATCGATTTGGTGGACAAGGGGGTGTGGGACAGCTTGGGGGTGTCCAACCGCAGACGAGCAACGTTGAGGAATTCCCACCGTTAGGTGGCGCCGGCGGAGATATTCCACAAGACCGAAGAGCCGGCCTGATACAGAATGCTGCGGCATTCGGAGCCAATGGAAGCAACGCCTTCCCTGGCCTCGGACAGACACGGAACGGCCTCTCAAGCCCAACAGATAGCCAGCAAGACCGGAGCATCAACCCCACCGTAGGCGGCAGAGCGCCACCTGGCACAGCATCACGGACGTCCTTCGAGAACATGCGCACAGGCAACCAAGCAGATGGAAACCAACGGATAGGACAGTCAGGGAACATGTTTTCGTTGGGTCCTCAGATGGGCATGCGAGGCAGTGGAGATCTTGCTCCGGGAGGACAGCGACCGCAGCAGAATCAGTTCGATCAAACATTCGGCGCAGACGTTCTCGGCTCCCCTAACGCGCAAAATATGCTGCACAAGAAGCTGTCGGATATGACAGACTCAGAACGATACGGCTTGCCCGGACTGTTAGCGATGATACCCATGGAAAGTCCTGACTACTCTTCGCTGGCTATGGGCCAAGATCTGACAGTCCTTGGCCTGGACTTGAGTCGGCCAGAGTAAGCATCACAGCTCCAGTTACGTCTTCGTTACTAATATTCCTCTCAGCAACTCACCGTTGCATCCCACTTTTGGTTCACCGTTCGTGGAGTCCAACGTCAAGCCAGTGATACCACCAGATTTCACTCTACCCGCAGCATACACAGTTACGAACGTCCCACCGCTGCATTCGAAAATGTCCAGCTTCTCTGCAGAGACACTCCTAGCAATCTTCTACCAGTTCCCGCGAGACATCCTGCAAGAGATTGCTGCACAAGAATTGTACAACCGCGACTGGCGGTGGCACATGAAGCTCCAGCAGTGGATGATGAAAGACCCAGATCTGGCGGCGCCTATGAGACTATCACCCAAAGAAGAGCATGGCTGGTATCTATTCTTCGATGTCAAGAACTGGAGGAGAGAAAGAGTACGTATTCTGAGTCGCATACCTATGGCTCTGGGCCGAGTTTCAATCACTAACACAAGTCCAGAAAGAGTTTGACCTCAACTATGATCACCTTGATCAGCGTCATGGTAGCCCTGCCATGGCGGGACAGATGTAGTGCATTAATCCAAAGAAGGAGCCCTCTGTTTTACTCGCCTCTCGGATAGCATTACGACAATCTTGTCTTCACATTAAGTAGCAAATCCGAGGGACCTAGCGACCATGACGGTGTGCATAATTTGGTAGTGACTTCAGGAGGAAACCATACGAACAAAGTTTCCCAAGGGTCTTACGCCTGGAGCTTGTAATACTTTCCGAGTCTGCGCTGACGTGCGTATGGCTGCGAGGTAAACTGATTCATGGTAGTCATTTGACTTGGTCGTACCTTCTCTCTCTTGTTAGCCGTGATTTCGCAACAGCCTAACCGCCTTCCTTCTTTGGGCTCTTGCTCACATACGAGTACATCACACTAATGGCTCCTTCCTTTCGCACGGCCAGTCTACGCAGCAGCAGCCTTCACAGACCGTCCATTCTGTAGCACTTGTCACTTTGCAAACTGCTAACGCTGGACCTTTCACGCTTCAATACTAACACCCAGACTGACAATTAGCCGCCCGACAATATGTCCTCGCCAACATCGATCGACGCTGACCATGTCCGGCAGACTTTGATGAAGCTCTCCGTTGCCGTCCGCGAGATGACGCCTGCAGGCGCGAAACTGGTGTCACAGGCGCGCAATCTATTGGCTCGTCCCGTGTACAATGGCTGTCGCGTCTGTGGTCTTCCTGGCCATCAGTCCACTGATATTCAACATTCGGCCGCATGTCGCGTCGCGCTCCTCTCACTGATCGACTTCTGGGACGACGTCGCGGACCACGTATCCTTCCTGTACCAGTACTCAGACCGCTTCCGGAACGCTATCCAAGCCAACGATCCGAACTATGCGATGCGTTTGGATGGCCGTCCGCTCATGGGTGGGGACATGGAGGTTGTGCTTGTTGATCGCCTCACGGGAAACTTTCTCAAGTTTTTGGCGCATGTTCGGGGTATTCGTGCCAAGGTTAATGTGGTGCTCGATGAAGAGGACATATTCAGGTACGAGCGTGTGGCGAAGGACTTGGAGGGGTTTTTGCTGGGTGGGCTGACTTGTAAGCTCTCGTTGTACCTTGTGAGGAAAGACGTGGACTGACTCTTCCGCAGTGTCTAACCTTTACGAGCGCAGTACGGCAATTGGGCAGTGAGAAGGTCGTGCCATCGCTCTCTGCGATTGTCATAGGCAGATTCTAGAAGTGGGCTTCGCTGGGATATGGCCTAAACTTGTACTATCCCCATTATCATCAGAAGCCAAGGATAACTCCAAAGACAAAGATCAGTATTTCGACTATATTGTCCACTGAGTGAATGAGACATCCATCTTAACGCCGTCAGAAATGTGTCCGCATTCCATGAGCGCATGTGATTTAGCGCCAGACTAACATGCCTGCTTCGACAAGCGCAGTTCTCCGAAACCTCCAACCATCCTTCAGTATCCGCAAGTCGGCGGTGCAAGATTTTCACGATAATCTCCATCAAGTCATAGCTGTAAGGATGTCCGGCCATGGAGACGCGTTCTCCGCTATCGCGCATCCCTAACACCACGTCCGTTGGTACGCGATCAAAGGTGCCACGGTACACTCTCCCCGCAACCCACAATCAGTCACGATGTCTGATGAACAGCCGCTGCACCTTCCGTGTCTGGTTTACTTCAGCATTACGGTATTCTGCAGTGGCTTCGACTGTTCTTCCGATAGGGAGATTATCTCTCTGAAACATTTGAAACTCTCCCAGTCCTCCCAGCTCTCCCATCACTTGGCCCTCAGCTGCATTTCGCATCGGCAAGTCTTCATGGGCTACTCAATTCTCCGAAGTCACTACAAAGCCACGTATGATAAAGAAGAAGACTTTTCAGTTATGACTATGAATCCGGGATCCGATTACGGCAACGCAAAGAACGACGATGCGATGCAGGGTCTTCTGCTGCGGTACCAGATTTGCACCTCAGTCGGACCCCACTCCGTGGCGGTTATAAGGCCTTGGAGAAACTGATTGGTCTTCCTCGATCATGATTATCTCTTGTAGTCTACATGTGATGCGGTTTTGCTCGTCGGCTATGCGCAAATGGTTGACAGTACTACGGGCACAGTGAACCCTTCATCTGCCGGACAAGGCCTCGGAAGTTCATGATGTTTTTTGACGTACGAAGGTTTCTCTGGGGGTTTTAATGAAGGCGTGGTTTCCCCACTGTTTTCAACAAAAACATATCGCCATGGAGGCGGGTGACGGCGCGGTTATGGCATGCCCGTTGGGTCACGACACGGACACTGAGATAGTGCTCAAAGCTGTTCGCCAGGTTAGACAACAGGAGGCTGGGTATGTGAATAAGATGCATGGCTGAGCTTTACTAACGTCTTGGTGGGGAAAGACACGACACCGGGATCGCAGTGGCAGATGGGGAGGATGTTCCATGTCCAGAACATACCCAAGTCATTGAGGACAGATATATTTCTGGAAATCCAGTTGGGTCATTCGTATCATCGAAAGGAAATCCCGAATGCGTCCAAGTCCCACCCGATGCGAATGAGATATTACCTAGGCTATCCGCAGTAGAACAAGAAACAAATACTCCGACGCTCGATGATGTGGACGCATCAGGACTGCTTACGGGTCTGATAGGACCGAGGCCCCAGTCCTCGAACGTGGCCGATATACCGTATCAGGCTGACGCTCTTACTTTGATTCGCCGCAAGCCCTCGCCGAGTATAACGCACAGCAAGCTCACTGCTGTTATCGAACACAAGCCACCAACTCACCATCGGACAAACCTACCTCTGGAAGAAACATTTTCGACGATCAACATTGCCGAAACTGACGAAATCGTCGCAAGACATGATACTGTCACCAGTACCTCGAAGATGCCCTTACATCTGCCATCATCACGTGCGTCCTCAATGTGCTCGGCTGTATCAGCGAGATCACATCAAGAGCCCGGACCTATTCATATCAGTCCATCCGCTCAACTCCAGAGCATGCAATCTATTAGTAGGCTAGATGCGAGGCTCAATGAAGTCATGACTCCACATGAGTCCTGGACGAGGTTCCAGTCCGGTCGTATACACAATCAAGCGGCTTATATACCCACAGGTACGCCAGAGTCTATAACCAATATACCATTGAGAGCCGACATCCTCGAAGCTCATTCGAGATTGAATAGTAGTATTCTCTATCAATACGCCGACGGAGTAAACAAACACGAATGGGCGAGATCGAGTGAATGGGTTGAGCCCTGTGCTATTGAAGATGGACCGAAGAAATGGATCGAAGACTTCCTGACACGCCAAGAGCAAGCAGATCGCGATGAGGATAGTGAGAGGCAACGCCAAGAGAAACAAGACAAAAAATATGGGGGCATCCGCTATCGAGTGAATAGTGCTGATAAGTTCAGGCGTAAGCTCAGCAAGAAGTGTGTTTCTAGAGAGCGGGCAAGTTTCGAGGCCAGGCAAGAAAGACAGATCGGAACTAGTCTCAATCCTGATTTGGAGCCGTCTGCTTATGGAAAGACATTGATCTCATTACCCGGAGAGAATCTGGAGAGGCCAGAGAGAACAAGAGCTTTCTCGTGGACTGCTGAAACGTATCAATCTTTGACGTCTCCGGCTGCTCTGCCGGACCGGCCATCTGCGTCACCCAGATTATCAACGTCTGCGTCACCATTCCCACTGCACCGTACGCATACGGCAGACAGAGTGCATATATCACTACCATCACAGCATCCTTCTAGGAGAACATTTTCCAACAGTTCTTTCGCCCCAAGCCACCATCTCTCGACCTCTGCTCTACGAAGAGTAGTGACGAGACGGCACTCTGACAACCATTTGAGAATTCGCAGCTGGGAGAATTTGAGAGTCAAAAGGATCACTTCGATGGGCTCGGGACTCAAGAGAACCTTCTCCACAGGGTTTATACCTGTGATTACAGAGGGAAAGGATAGTGTGAAGGGCTTAGTGGGAAGGGTGGAGAGGGTCGGCGAGAGTGTGACTAGAAAGCTTAGCGCAAGTTGGAAGGGGAAATGGAAGGGCTTGGGCAAGAAGAAGAAGAACATGAACGTTGGAGGGTTATATATCATCGGAAGAGAGTATTGAGACTTTCTATGAGATGATAGTAGTATCAGAATTAGGATCAGAATCCTCACTCCCGCTCTACACGTCACTGTATCAATTGATATTCTCTCCACTGTTGGAAAACCATGACTTTCCTACATCATGTCAGATTCCCACAATGCTCACTATGACTGTTTTACTGCTTGTCTCTTAGCAAGACAGTCAAGCATAGATAAGCGAATGATTCTCTGTCATGTCCAAGTTCATATCAAGTTATTTACGCCGCGCGACACACGTGAGTGATACCTAAATCTAGCGTCCCAAACGCTCTTGCCTAAAACATCGTCACCACCATCCCTGACCCACACATTCTCTGACCCTCTACCCAGATCCGACAGTATTCCTGAAAAACCATACCGGAAACCATGTGTCAGATACCGATGCATTGGGCTTATGACGCATAAGTGAACGGTACCCCTCAGTATCGGCTCATTGGCTCTGTTCGATGCTGGTCTTCTTGAAAAGTCCATAAGATCGAAGACCTGTCACGAGCCACTGCCCAATGGTTGATGGGTTGTTTTTTCCAGGTGTATTGGTCATCGTGAGCCGAAGTTGAAACTACACACAAGATACATCTCCGAATCACCTGCATTATTTGATATATTTCTTCGATCATCTTCAGTGCCACTATTTACGGCCGCCACCAATTTGCAAGGTCTCTCATACTCTATAATACACTCAGAGCAATGCCTAGACTCTATCAAGAAGCGGAAACAATACCACAGTACCTTCCAACAACCTCGGTGCAAACTACTCAGCCTTCAACCCACTACCACGGCTTTAAAGCATATTTCCTGAACAACCACCCAGTCCTCTATACAAAACTCCGTACGTTTAGCACAACCTATACGCACCCCTCCCTTTCTTCGTACTCTGTTTCAGCAATTTGTCCCTGGCCGTATGTTGCAACATCCAATTTCCAAGCAGCACATCCAACACGCACTGACACAGTAGCAGCCTTAACGCCATCGTCCTGCCACAAAGAAGACCCAACGAAACCCCCTTAGACCGAATATACGTAATGTACCACTACCTCATCCGCGGCGAGTACGAAGTCCTTCGCAACGAAGTACAAGACTTCTTCGACCACAAGCACTGGCACGTCAAATCCATTCCTGACCCTCGCGACCACGATCCAGAACGCTATGCCATCCTCGCAACCATAACGCAATACCTTGCACATGGGATAAATCGGCGTATTATGATTTCCCAGGGCTACAGGAAGGATCCATTAGGTCCGTGGTGGACGGCGGCGTACGAGTTTTTCCGTGGTACAAAGGGTTATCTGCCGGTCTTTGAGACACTGGAGAAGGAACCAAAATGGGCGGGAAGGGTTAAGAAGGTGGACGGTGGGCTGGAGATTTGTCAGGGTTGGACAAGTGAGGTCTGGGGTGGCAAGACTAGTTCGAGGTTCGCGGCGAAGGGAATCGTGAGTGGGGAGATTGTGGAATGCTTCATTTGATGGAGAGAAGACAAGTAGGGTACACCGTGTGAGTGTTGTGTCTGTACTTCCTTGTGGGATCGCTTAATCAGCTAGGAGTTTCTTCTATTTCTCCGTTGAATCTATACCCCTACGCAGCTTCGTCCTCGATCTCCAAATCCCCTACCTTGAACTTCTTCCCTTTTTTATCTGCGTAATCCGTATGATCATGGTAGTCCTTCACCCTTTCTCTCACATACTCTAATCCCCTCACAGGCTTCCTGTCGGCCGCATCATCGCCAACCAGGCCCAATCTCCTCAGCAACGGCGATGCCACTGGCTTGATATCCACCTCGTTTCCTGGTCGAACAAAGTAGAACAAGCCCAGTCGCTGGATGTGCGCTTGATCCTCCGGCGGTCTAACAACCCGATGAATGGTCGACTTCAGGTACCCTGCGGACCAAAAGGATAGCGTATCGCCAACGTTACAAACGATGCCGTTGGGCACAGGTGGGACGTACTTCCATTCTCCAGCCGGCGTTTTGAGTTGAAGCCCTGCAACATCCTGGCTCCAGAGCAGGGTCAAGCTTCCGAAATCTGTGTGCGCGCGAGACCAGGTATTCTGAACCTTGGCGTCGTCCTCTGCAGGACGTGGGTGGTAAATCATGTAGCGAAGATGATCTTCCGATGGATCATCGTAGCGATGCTGGTCAGAGAAGTAATTTTCTGGTAACTCTAGTATCAGGGAGAAGAGCTTGAAGATCTTCGAAGCAATGTCCAGGGATCGGCGGGAAAAGTCCTCGATTTCAGTTCGGAACGAGTGCAAGAATGGAGGGAAGGGTTCGTGTGAGTTTGAAGGAATGAATTTGGGTATGTTGATCGATTCGACATTATCGAGAACGGATGTACCCATTATCCTCTTCTCGTTCGCCTTTTCCTCGCGTTAGTGTGCACGTCCTGCTGTTGCGCTTGCTGTATAGATGGAGAGGCCTACAGCACGGTACCCGAAATAGTTTCCCTTTGCGAAATCGCATCGGTACTTTGGGTCACCCTTCTCTTCCAATGGCAAGTTGAAGTAAGCTTGACCGATATCATATTGCCGGTCAACCTCTTCTTGGGTGAAGCCAGTGCCGGTAACGCTGAAGAAACCTGTGTGATGCACCTCCGTGCTTGTCAGAATACAGGCTCATTGGACAGCGTCTATCAGCTTACGGCGCCTCTTAATTCTTCGGCGAGTCTCTGTTTCCCGTTAGGCTCGTCGAATGTGGATAAGTCGATGATCTTGATGTCTGCCCAGTCCAATTTTTCGGCCGTATGCTTGGGTCGCTCCCACCTCGCGATAGAAGGTGGTTCTTGCGGCATCGTTGAATGCATGTTGTTGGTGGCAGTAGCGAAGTTTGAGGTCTGCAAGCATGCTGATTACACATATATGCATTCCATGAAATCATCTACCGTTCTCTCCAGCCTATGGTGGTCGTTTGTGTTTTCTGGCACACATGCGGAGGTGGCGAGCACGCAATACCCCGCTACACGTCGTGCTCGCATGACTGCGTCACGTAACCCACGCTCTTCTCATTAATACCTCATAATTCTTCAGCTGAAAATCAGACTCCGCGTGAAGCGTTGTCTTGAACCGCAATCATTATTTTGACCATATCGAGGCCATTTACAGTGCATTGTCGCGATTTGATCGTGTGATGGGCAGGGGAATTTCGCTCATCCGAATACTGTGTGAGAAGGTATCATAACGCCTGTTGTGCGTTTCCGCCGTCCTTTGCAGTCGACAAGTAGCATATACAGTCACCGTCAAGTGTCGTTCGGTGTTGCCGTCAGCCCTTTGTCTTACACTTTAGCATGAAGCTACTGGCCGTGGGAGCATGAGGAAGTCATGTTTTCGAGAAAATCCCATGTAAATCGACCGTCTCTTTGGTAAGCTTCCAGTTCCTGGCTCTTTCCTTCCATTTTTTGTAATTCGTACCATCGAACGAGATGTGAACAAGGCATGAATGACGGCACTTTGACGATTTGACGAAGGCCTGACCAAGAGGTTGGCCATGTGCAACCACCTAAGGCGCCCAAAACCCAACGCGCGAACATTGCACTCAAGAGGCACACCGGAAAGTGGACGTCCGTATGATATACTGACACGCCTCCATCTTCTTCATGATGCGCATGAACGTCAAGGGCATTTCGAACACGGCGATCCCTGGATAAAGAGGAGGGCATCGGCACAAGGAAGCAACTTCGTAATCTTCCTCCATCCCAATGGGCCTGGGCTTTGAGCATCCTCTGGTATCCATATATGCTGTTCCAGCCGGTTGCAACATTGGTATTGAAACGTTTCCCCCCAGGCATCTAGATGAGCCGAGTTGTGTACAGTATTGATGTGTCAGCCTGCGACGCGCAACTACTCCAGTATCCTGGCTTGTCACTTCTTCTTGTGGTAACCGAGGGCCACTTGAGACTGTGCAAGATGCCTGTAAGATATAAACTGAGCTTGCATCTCTCTGCAGGCTTCTTCCCGGCGTGTCGTACCATCTCAGCTTCTGGTATCCTTCACACTGCTTGCCGTTAAGCACTTTAGTTCTGTATGCGTGTGGCATGTTGGTGGGTACGGTCTGTGGGCTACTCGCGCATGCGATAAGCTACACGAATGGAGTTGGCGGGCTTGCTGGTTGGCGATGGGCAGGTGACCGAGCTCTTCTTGATATCATATGCTAACAAGCGTCAGTTTTGCATCATTGAGGGTGTATTGCCCATAACATCTTCAGTATATATGTACTTCTGTTTACCGGGATACCCGCAGACTGTTAAGTTGCTCAGCGAAGACGAGTGCGCGACCATTTTGGCTGATCTACCATAGCAAGCACCCACTATGCGCGCAGGGGTCAACAAGCTGTCTAACGATCAGGTAGGTATAAAGAGGCTCGAATGTATAGAGATGCCAGCTCTGGCAGACAATGCACGCGTCAGACCGGCGTGTGTTTGTCATCAAGCTAGGTAGCGTGTCATTCCACTCTCAGCCAATCCAGCGCAACTCCGTGCTGTCACCTGACTGCAAGTCTCTGGAACATGCACACTCTGATGAAAACATGTTCCGATCACAGAAGATAATGTTCAGCGACGGATGCTGATGAAAGGTTCGATGCATCGTCGTGTGGAGGCCTTACCAGCGTCATTGAGATCCTGCCGGGACTTTCGCATCCTCCGATGCAACATTCAGCCTGTTGAAGCAAAAATTACGAGCACCTTCGTCTCTCACGGCACCGGAAGATAATCGACGACCGACAGTCTTTCGAGCTCTTGTCCACGCACAAGCGCACGCCTAGAACACGACAATTATTTGTCCAATCACCAGAAGCCCAAGAATTGAAGTTACCGGCGTCCGGGGCGACCACGATTGCCTTGGAACCTTGGTGATGTCATTAGCGACGGTGAAATTTCGCCGTAGCGTCTGAGAGCCCGATCTGCAGGCTCGAAGCACGGAGTTCCGACTCGCGATACTGTGTATCCCAGTGGGCTGCACCTGGAGTAAGGGGGAGCGGTATAATCAGGATGTATGCAAAGGACCGAAGGACGAATTGATGAGAGTATAAGTAAATTGGGTGTACGGACGTCCGGTTCGAGAATATCGCGCTTGCAGTTTCCATTTCATCCATCCTGCGGTACACGTTCAGCCGCAACACTTGCATATCTTTGTCAGAATCATATCTCAGCCACTCAGCACACAAAATCTCTGTCCAGACCTTTTTCGAATTCTCCTGTCGCAAACGAGATGCCATCAGCCACAAGTCCTCTCAAAATTCTCATAAATGGATCCGGTATCGCCGGTCCTGTCACTGCATACTGGCTGCACCGCTTCATGCCAACATGCCAAATCACCATCCTAGAGCGTGCGCCCGAACCAAGACTGGGCGGACAAGCCGTAGATCTGCGCTCGTCATGTCTACCAATCGTGAAGAAGATGGGAATACTAGACAAGGTGAAAGAGAAGACTACAACAGAAGTTGGTATGCAATTTGTGTATCGGGATGGCCAAAGGCGGGCGACTTTTGAAGCTACTGGGGAGGACGAGAGACAAAGTGGTATGTTAGCTCCAATACTTTGCTAACAAGAAGACATCGGTGAAGGCGCGATAGGATTCTCGATCTAACCTCATCCCAGCAACAAGTGAGTACGAAATCCTGCGAGGAGACATGGCACGCATCGTGTACGAACTCACAAAGGATAACCCACAAATAACCTACATCTTTGACGAAATGGCCATCGACATCCAACAAGACGAATCAAAAGACAGCAAAGCCTTCGTCACCTTCAAAAACGGCAAACTCCCTCCCACAGAATTCGACGTCGTCATAGGCGCCGATGGCCAAATGTCACGAACCCGCCGTATAGTCTTCGGTCACGGGCCCAACAACGACGATTACCTGTACCGTCTCGGACAATACTCTGCGCTCTTTACTATGCCTCGCGATCCCTCCGACACCCAGTATGCACAGTGGTACAATGCATCGCGCGGCCGGCTGTTTTTGTTACGACCTGACCAGTATGGAACGACGAGGGCTTATCTCGCCGTCACCGACGCGAACCTGAGTCGTTTCGACGAGCTAGACAAGCTGCTGAAGAAGGGCACCAGGGAAGAGCAGCAAGCATGGTTCGAGAAAGAGTTTGAGGGCGCAGGATGGCAGACGGAGCGTTGTATACGGGAGATGAAGAAGGCGGACGATTTCTACATGCAGCAGATTGCGCAGGTCAAGATGGATCCTTGGCACAAGGGGCGAGTGGCTCTAGTGGGCGATGCAGCATATTGCCCAAGTCCAATCTCTGGTGTTGTAAGTTTCCTCAGCATATCTTTTCAACACCAAGAACTTGATACTAACGTCTACGACAGGGAACCGGAGCAGCTATAGTCGGCGCCTATGTCCTCGCGGGCGAGATCTCACGCAACCAGGATGACATCCCCACTGCACTAGTAAATTACGAACGCGTTGCTCGGGAATACGTGGATAAGGCGCAGAAGCTCATTCCAGGCGCACCGCAGATTGCAAACCCGCAGACGGAGTGGGGAATCAAGATCTTCAACACGATAACCGGCACGCTATCACATCCGTATATTCAGAAATTCAGTGGTGTGATTGGAAAATATATTCCAGCGTTTGGGTCGTCGAAGATTTGGAGCCCGCCAGAGTATGGATCATAGAGTCGATTGGGTGCCTTGTGTATTGGATTTCTAGGTCGAGCCAGTCGATTATGCGCTCGCGGGGTATCGAATGAGTCTAGCATTAACACTTCAATCGTTTCCCTTAACGAGGCTTTCCCTAAGTAGTCATATGGGAGACGGAGTTTTACGTCTTATCGGTGGTAATATTCTCTATTTGTCTACTAGCTGAGCAGGTCTACACCAACACCTCTAAGCGCGTCGACTGCCCATTTAGGATACTTGTCCTTCTCTCCATTGTGCAATTTGCTGAAGAAGTCTTTGACGAACTGCGAATATCGATCTTGCAGGATGGCCTCTCTTACACCTCTCATCAAATTGAGTTGGTAGTACACATTGTGCATTGTAAGAAGATGCGCTCCAGCGGTCTCTTTGGCGGTAACGTGGTAGATGTAGGCTCTGGTGATACCAAGTCCGCCTTCGGATGTCGGACGGCAGCAGGTGCATTTACAACCTTCCTCAATAGGGCCAAAGTCTTCGGAAAAAGCGGCGTTGCGTAGATTGAGGCCACCTTGGGCAGTAATGGCGTTACCGAAACGCTGCAAGATATTAGTAAAGTCTAGAGAAAAGCAGACGGTATGCCTTACAGCCGTGCGGGTTGGCCAAACGCAGTCAAACATGTCTGCACCAAGTGCTACGGACACGACCAGATCCTCTGGGTAGCCCTGGTTCTGTCAGCAAGCCGTGACATGTCGCAGGTCATCCAGGACATACCACGCCCATGACATATCGAGGCTTCTTCTCAGGCAGCAAATCGGTGCACGTCTTGACGACGTCACAGTAAGCTGCCTTCTCCTCCCCACCAGACAGGCCTCCTATCGCAATGCCTGGCGTGTCTCGCGCAACCATTTCAGCCGTACACTCTCGGCGCATGTCCAAGTCCAAGCCTCCTTGTATAATGCAGAAGAGGTTCTGTCTCTCTGGATATTTGTGCGCTTGTATGCAGCGGTCAAGCCAGCGTACCGAGCGTTCCATGGCTTCCTTCATACGCGCATGATCGGGCGAGGTGGTCGCGATAACGTCGTCGAGCTGCATGATGATGTCGGACCCGATGGAGTTCTGGAGGGATATCGAGTGTTCGGGCGTGAGCAGCATGGGAGACCCATCGTGGGGACTGAGGAAGCGGACGCCTTCCTCGGTGACTTTGGCGAGTTTGAGGAGCGATACCATCTGGAAGCTGGCGTCGACATCAGCTGTTGCTCAGTTGTGACGAAATTGGAGGTACCACCCACCCACCGCTATCTGTAGCAGTCAGCACTTCCGCCTCTTCATCTTGTTATAGTGTCGTGTGTGGCACCTGTGAGGATATTGTGTGGCCATGACTGCAGCTTGTGCGCGCCGCCTATGGCATCAAGTGTCGCCTGTCCTGGCTTCAGGCCTCTCCCTCAAGTCAGCTGCTGCTGGCACGGATAGAGGCGAGCATTCTTCCGTACAGATGATACGTGTTGTTCAAGCATAACCGACAGCCCTGATCTTCTAGTTGGTCTGGCGTGAGGCCTTTGAGGGAAGCCTGCGTCGCAACGGGCATGAAGATGGGGAGGGGTACGGGGCCATGAGGCAGGTGTAGCGTTGCGGCGCGTGCTTTGGTCACCTGAGGTTGTTAGACGGTGCTCAACTTGTCAGGTCCGGATGTTACATGCTGAGCACTTCCCCAGCAGCTCAAACGTGAGCGCTGAAGGTATCGATACGGGCGCCATGATGCGATTGGAGGCGATGCATCCCGCAATAAGACGCGACATTGCGACCGATGACTCGGTTACGGCCCGTTCGCTTAGCGCGGCTTCCCGGCGTTATTTGTCCTGGTCCATTCCAGAGCCCGTCAATTATGTTGAACAACCTCGAGGCTTGATATTTCCTTAGAACAGAGAAACGGTCATGTGTCGGGTATTCACGAAATCTCTGTAGCGTTGATTCCCAGGAAATGTTCATATCAATCCATTAATATATTTGCACCCCAGTTAAACCCAAGAAAGATTAGACCATACGCAGGCAAGTAATGGAGGACGTGTCCTAGATGAACATCTTGTCACCGTGGTACTTTACGTTCTTCCTGTACGCCGTAGACTTGACCGAAGCCTCAAGCTCTCGTTTCGGGAAACCCTTGAATGAGCGCGCATATGTCGCGACGGAGTGTGCGATGAGCTGCGAAGTGTTAGCGAGATCCTTCTCCATATTGAGCTTTGCAAGTACATACCTTGGTGTTGACGACCCACGCGGTCTCGTTGAGGTTTGAGATATCGTCACAAAGCTGGTGGTAGCAGTTGTCATACCAATCTCCCGCCTTTCCTCCAAACATCTCAACCTCCTCCTCGGTCTTGATACCCTCAGCTCCCGTGGCAATACCACCGCCTGGAATACCATTTCGGATGAAGCCATCATAGTCGCTGCGGCCGTCGAAGGGAATGAAGGTGTAGTTCAGTCCTTGGTCCTTGTACCATTCGATGTACAGATCGCGCAGCTCTTCCGAGCCAGTGGGGTTCAGCGCATTTGTAGCATTGTAGATTTGGTAGGCGAAGTTTGGGCTCGCCATCATATCGTAATCCATGAAGAGGCGGATCTTCTGGTTCTCCTCCTCGGGCAAAGAGGCGACGTAGTAGTCAGAGCCCAATAGACCTTCTTCTTCACCTGCCCACCAGGCAAATCTCACACAGTTGCTTACGTTGAATTTGGTGAGTTGTGTGGCTACCTCAAGCAGCGACATTGTGCCTGATCCATCATCGTTGATTCCAGGGCCCTCGGTAACACTGTCACTGTGGGCACCGAGCATGACACAGTTGTCTGGGTCGCCAGCTGTCGTTTGCGCGACAATGTTGACGGTAAGGATTGTGTTGACTTCGGCGTCGATATAGGCGATCGCATCAACGCGCTTTCCCTTCTCAAGCTTCTTCAGGATTGGCTCAGCTTCTTCACCAGATAGGCCAAATGTGGCAATGTGATCGGGTGATGGCGTTCCGAGGGTACCTGAGACGGCGTCTTTTTCGTAGTTGTAGACAATGGCAGCAACAGCACCTTTGCGACCAGCATGCTCGGACTTGGTGCCGAAGGGGCATACACCACGCTTGATGAAGGCGATGTTGCCGGCTACGGAGTCTGGGAAGTCAGACTCCTGGCAACCCTCGTTTTCAACAAACACAAGATCACCATGCACAGGCTCTTTGTCCTTGGTGGGTGGCGTCAACCCCATAGGCCTTGCAGACTTGGGCACGCCGTCACCGATGACAAGACGCGATTCAAAGACATTACCGGAAACAGCTGGGAATGTCTGGTTGGTGATTGTGTAGTAGTCGCCAAGCTCAAGGACAGTTTCATAAATGTAAGACAGCGTTCCGAGGTGGCCTACGGGTTCATGAGCATTAGCAAGCAACATGTCACGTGGGCAGACCTACCAGCACTCCCGATCACTCTGGTGGGATGGTTGTATTCTTCCTCGCCGAGCTTCGCGATCTCATACATCTTCTTGGCGCGCGCCATCAGCCTGTCCCCACTGATGAGGTCCTGGAGCTCTGTGGAGTTGACCAGCGGTTTCGTCCCATGTGGATGGCCGAGTGGCGCCTGGTTACTGGACGATAGAAGCGGAACCTGGAGCGCAGCCGCACTTGTGATGGCTGCGCACAGCGCGAAGCCCGAGCAGAAGACCATGTTGTAAAATGCGGAGATGGAAAGGGTGTGGGGTGGAGTGAGATGGATGGATGGTGTTTGTATGTTGTTGCTAGAGGTGTCGCTGTTGCCATGACGCTAGCACGCGCCTACTGATAACACATGTCCCCGTGCACGAAGGCAGGTGATCACGCTCGAGCGTAAATCACATACTCGCGGACACTTTGGGGTGTCTTCAAACATCGTCATTGAGGATCGCAAAATGCGAAGTGGGCAGAGCAGCACATTGTAGAAATGCAGCCCTGCATAGGTTCACGCGTAGCTACCCCAACACTAGTCTATCGCATGCAAGGTACGACGGCCGTTCAAGAACCAATCAGCGTGAGCTCGAACCTCAACCTGATCATCACGTTACGGATATTTGGTGGGAGGATGCTCTCTGTATATGTACGCAGGTTGAACCGCAATCGACATTCGATCGTCGTCATTCGCAACCCGTCGGGCCTTTTCGACATTGCGATCGGTAAAGTCATGTTCGTGCAAAACTCCGTAGGCGTCTCATCAAAAGCATGTTTCTGCGTTTGTGTTCAATAGCGCACTCGATCCACGCGATGTCTAGAGGCTGGTAGTGTCCAGCCTGCCATCGGGTAGCTCGCATTTGCGCAGTGGAGATCGGGACCCTCCCCCCAGCCCCTTGTTAAACCTGAGATGTGGAGTCTGGGCCCACGTCAATGTGCATGGACCTGAAACCCTGTTCTGGAATCGTCGTCAGGATGCAGCCAAGGGGTGTCAAGCATTGCCAGGGACGTTGTGCGGTGCTTGGTGACGTGTCTAGGGCAGATAAGCTCAGCTAGACAACTGATGAACATGTGGCAGGACGAATGGAGCGCGATTGAGAGGCGGTCTGGTAGCCACTCGCAGAGTTCCGGTGTAGCCCCGCTGCGACATTTTCGTTGTTTGGCGATCCTGGCGCTGAGGCTGTGTGTTGTAGTTGGACGGGCCCGTCCGCGACCTCCTGCACCTCGTAAACAAGGAAGGCTACTACTCCTCCCGAAATGACGCCCGGCCCTTTTACAATGTCTAGTGTCACCGGCCCTCTTGTCTTTCCTTTTGGCCTACACTCTTACACTTTCTCCTCAATTGCAGCCTTACAGACTGCAGCCGCTGCAGGTCTACTCATACGCACGCCCTGAAACACTCACCGCAGGGCCCCAGTTGTGCAGTCTTCGCCCGCAACCAGCGCCCATTGCCTGTGACTACTACAACCTACGCAGCCTACATTCAACAACACCATGGCGCACCGTGAAAGAAGCTCGCGAGACTACCCTAGCGGCCATGGGCACCGCTCATCGCGAGAACGACAGTATACCACCGAAAAGACGGCACGCCGCGACGGCGATCGCCGCGATAGATCCAGACGGCGGTCGTCTCTGCCGCAGTACAACCACAATGGTCATAGGGTGACTCCAGGCCTTCATCCTGAGGGCGAGAGTGGCAGAAGGGGGCTCAATCCAATCAAGTTTCTTGTCATCTCTGGCAGGAGTAGCAGCACGCCGTCTATGCTAGTCAACTGCTTGTGGCCTATCGTACCCATCGCCATCGCACTGGTAAGTCTGGCATACCAACGTGCGGGTCGTGTATGCTGACAACATCAACAGCACTTTGCGAAACCCGAATGGCATCTGGCAATCTTCATCACCAACTACATTGCCATGTTGCCCGCAGCAAACTTGCTCGGCTTCGCTGGCCAGGAATTCTCCCGCAAGATGCCCAACAAGGCCTTTGCCGTTGTCCTCGAGACGACGTTCGGTTCAATCGTTGAAATCATTCTGTTCATGGTCTTGATCGGGACATCAGACGGCGATTCCAACGTACAAGTTATCAAGGCTGCCATCCTGGGTTCCATCCTTGCCAACCTGCTCCTGTGTCTCGGATCATGGTAAGCACTCTCTTGTGCATCAGTTGAGCTATTGTGCTAATTTGCTTCAGCTTTGTTTTCGGCGGTCTCAAGAACGACCACCAAGAGTTCCACCCTGCTGTCTCCGAGAACGGTAGTGGTTTGATGCTTGTCGCTGCCAGTACGTCTCTCTCCTGCATCTTGTTCGACTCCAATACTGACCTGTGTAGCGGCGCTTGTACTTCCTGCCATCTTCTACGCATACCTCTACCAAAACCCTAACTACGATCTGACGACCGTGGATATCCCGTACAACACACGTCTGATTTCCCGTGGCGTAGCCATCATATCAATCATAGGCTACTTGGTCTATGTGTACTTCCAAACCGTATCGCACGATGGTCTGTTCCACGAAATCTACGAGGCAGACGACCACAAGGACAAGGACCGCCACGAGGAGTTGGCGAAGCCCAAGCTTACCATGACCGAAGTGATCATCGCCCTTTTCATCTCGCTGGCTTGCGTAGCGCTTGTCGCAATCTCTCTCGTTCTCGAAATCCCGTACATCGTAGAGGAGCGGGGCATCAGCGACGCCTTTGTCGGTCTTATTCTGATCCCGCTTGTTGAGAAGATTGCCGAACATCTACTCGCTATCGACGAAGCCTATGACAACCAGATCAACATGGCTCTTGCTCACGTCCTGGGTGCGTCTATCCAGACTGCCTTGTTCAACGCACCGCTCGTAGTACTGGTTGGCTGGGGCATCGGTGTCGGCATGGACTACAACTTCGCCATCTTCGACGCGGTTGCTCTGATCCTTGCCGTTCTGGCGGTGGGCTCTTTCCTACGTGATAGGAGCTCCAACTACCTCGAGGGCATGCTTTGTGTGATGACGTACATTATCATCGCAATCTGCGCGTTCTACTTCCCCAACCCTGCGCACCACGGTGGCAGCACTGAGGGCGGTCACTAGCGGCGAATCGGATGGATGTGATCGGGACCCCTCACCTCAGATTGGCACTCGCCGTGCTAAGGAGTTTGGAGTCGCAGCATAAAGTGGTCTTCGAGGAGCCTGGCGCAATTTTGTAGCGAGCATCTGTGATGCACTTTTTTTTGAGCGTTCTTTTGTAACAGCAGTGATTAGCGAGCGACCGTGAGATACCAATACTAAATATATGATACCAATTCTTCTCCTATGCAACATACCGCAAGTTGTGATGGTCAACTGCGCAAGGGCGCTAAGCCCCCTACGACTAGTGCTACGCACTGACCATCCCACACATTACGCGAATTCTCGAGCCGTCCTACCGACTCCTACTTCGCAGCGACAATCCAACTAACCCGACAGCCACCGCCCCTTCCCACGACAACCTCTTCTCCCAGCTCACACAACAAGTCGCCAAAATGGGTCGCGTCCGAACTAAGACCGTCAAGAAGTCCGCCAAGGTCATCATTGAGCGTTACTACCCCAAGTTGTCGCTGGACTTCGAGACCAACAAGAGGATCTGTGATGAGATTGCCATCATTGCCTCCAAGAGGCTCCGAAACAAGATTGCCGGATACACTACTCACTTGTACGTCTCTACGCCGGGGTTGAGGCAGTGGTAGTGAGGGCAGGACCTGGAAGGGCTGGAGCAGTTTGCGCCGAACATTGGCTCTGCGCAGGCTCTCTAGCACTTCAACGGGAAGCCACTCCTATCCCAAAGCTGAACGCCCAACGGGCAACTCGCTCTTTTACAACAGGCATCAGACTAACGACTCGCAGGATGAAGCGTATCCAGCGTGGTCCCGTTCGTGGTATTTCCTTCAAGCTCCAAGAAGAGGAGCGTGAGCGAAAGGACCAGTACGTCCCCGAGATCTCCGCTCTCGACTTCACCCAGAACAGCGAGTCTGGCTCGCTCGACGTCGACCAGGAGACCAAGGACCTGCTCAAGTCCATGGGCGTACGTTGCTCCCTTCCTCACACTGCATCATGCTGTTTACTGACACACTCAATAGTTCGACAGCATCCCCACCAACGTCATTGCCGTCTCTCAACAGCAAGTTGTCGAGCGCGGTCCCCGCCGCTTCAACGACCGCCCCGCCCGCTCGTAGATGCGAATGCGCACGCGCGACCCACCGGTCTCCCTTCTTCCTCCTTTCTCGGCTTACTGAAAATATGGTGTCTGGGAAAGGGTTTCTGCCACGACTATGGCATGGTTTTACGGCTATATACGGCGGCATGATGATCAGGTGTCAATGAAACAAAAGGTTCTCTCCCCACTAGGTGTCGCTGAGTCAGAGTGTCGCAAGACATGACGATGATGCTTGATTGCCATTTCCCCTACCCATGCCCTTTGCGTGACGTTGTGCTGGAGTGATGTCGAGTAAGAAGGATTGTAGATAAAAGGTAGGTGAGTGAGTTCTCTTACCATTCTCAACCGCAACACGCAGTGAAGAAAGACAGTGGCACTAGATGGTACGTGCGTGTGTCGTGAGCTCTCCAGCCCTCAATTCTGTCAAAAAATAATTATGCATTTCCTCTATCCACACAATAGAATTACTCTACTACAAGAAGCCGTTCCCATTAACTGGATCTTTGTCGAGAAAGATCAGCACCATAGATTTCCTTCGTTCGTCGATCCTCAAAGGCAGCATTGATTTCGCGCTGAGGCCAAGCTCCAGAATATGGGTTTCCTGAAGGGCTATGCTTCAACTCTTTTGCCGTAGCAACATCATCGGCCTTCTTGACAGCATCATTGTCGTTCTGTTGGTTGTTCTCCGCGCCCACATCCAACACCGCTTGATATAAGCTACTACGGTTGTTCGATGCCGCACTGTCAGGAGGCTGCACTCTAGTGCTCGATGGAGACGCCGTAGGTGTAGCTGTCACTGCTCTAATGGTATCGATCGTCGGTGTTCCGGGACCAGCCTGTGTGATGAGAGTTGGGCCAGGTCCGTGTTCTAGGCTTGGATATCGTATGTGATGTTGTTGATCTGAGATTTCAGCGCGCTTGTTGATACCATTGAGCTGCCTCAGAGATGAGATTGCTGGAGAACCTGAGTCCGTGAGGAGGATAGGATCCGTTGCTTCGGGAGATGTGTTCTGCTGGCTTCGACGTTTGGTATAGTAGAAGGCTCCCGAGCCAAGACTTAGAATGACTACGACTGCCACGATTATACCAGCTGTTGCTCGACCGGACAAAGTCATCGTGTGTGTTTGACCAAAGTAGTATGTGAATGGAAGAAGGTATGATCGTGGGGGACGGGCGAACTGTCGATCTTCTATACTTTGCAGTACATAAGAGAGATTTGCTTGATCAAACAAGGAAGCAGCTAGAATGTGGTCGTGCAAACGCATGTTCACTCTGTTTGTGGATGTTCATTGTGCCATCCGTCGGGTAAGTACATGTTACACGTAGAACTTTCGAATGCATACTATTAAAAGTCATTGCATTGACACTATGTGGGATAGTCACGGATATCAGAGTCGATGGAAGGACCAAATCAAGATGTCACATATGTACTGCAAACACGAGTCGTCAGGGAGATATCCTCGTTGCGCTGGCCTAGTTTACAAAATGGCATGGACACATGTGGCACCATTACGAGCCCCCTAATCATCCAATACTGATGTACTGTTATGAGCCACTGGTAACGGCCTTCGGTCCTCTGGAAACCTTGAGCGTTCGCTGAACTCATCCCAGTTATGCTCGCTTGAACAGTGACTTCAGCGCTTTCTTTACCCTGTTCGGCCGCTTCTCCGCCAACTTCTCCCTTGACTTCTTCCAAACAAACATTGCCGGCTTCCTTCTGGAACACCTCCTCGTTATACCCATCTCATCTTCCCATTCAGCTTCCCAACCCTCCCTCAGTAACGCACGCCACTCGCGTGTCGGGCACCATCGTACACTCGTAGTAGTGCCACGTCGGCGCGTGCTCTTGATGCCGTGTGGATATACGAGCCGACGAAGCCGGCCACCGTCAAGAGAGTGATCTTCATCATTGAGATTCTTGAGGCAGAGAACGATTTTCCTGATATTGCACTCATTCGCTGGCAATTTCGGTCGCTAGGAGGGAGATGAACGACGGAGACACATGGCGTTGCCTGACCGGTGTTTTCCGTTGCAAAGGCCTGGCGCAACGAGACAGTTTATCGAGGTCGCGAGCCTGATGATATCCGAGTAAACTGTCTTTTGGAAATAGCCATCGCCGATCGTTGGTTCTCTAGGCAAGAACATCAAGCCTCCAGGTATTCGTTCCGCTTGGTTCATGAGAGTTTGCCATGCATGTGGGGATCTGATGCTGAACATTTGCCAGACATCATACTCGCACTCTAGCTCCTCGATTCCGATGGTCAGGCTGGCCAAGTGAAGCTCCAATAGTGGTATCATAGCGGAGAATACGCGGTTCGTAATTGATCTGCTGCCTATTGCCCAGCGCTGTATTCCGACCGTGACGTGCATCAATGAAGCAAAGTTCGTTGGACGAAGCGGTTGCAGCTTCATTGGCGCTGCGTTAGCGGTGTATTGGATTCCGTGCAGAACGAAAGGTGCGAGGCGGATGGTTTCGGTCGTCAATTCGTGGTAGATCTGGGAGCATGAGAGCAAGAGCCCAATGTATCTTCTGTGATGCGCATTCGGGAGGAAGCCCCCAGGGACCAAGTGGTTGTATATGAGCAGGCGAAGCTCGGCCGGCAGTGCGAGAATGTGACATGGTTTCGTGATTGGGGTAATGGTAGTGCTGGCTCGAGGGACAAGTGGTGCCATGGTAGAACAATTTAGCGATTGTGGTTCAGGTGGAGGATGAAGAAAGTCAGGGTCGCGAAAATGTTCTCTCGCACAGAGGAGGGCTTTGGCTCTAATTTCCTTCTACTATCTTGTGCTCCAAAAGTGTCCTTCACTGCCAAAGGTCTTGCTACCTTGATAGGCTGGCGATTCATGACGTTTCTGCCTGTAACACAGCCTCATTACATGTATTTAATTCTTGGTCATTTCAAGCAGCCATGATCTTTTCAAAAAGCACTTTTTCTGGCCCATATTGCAGGATCAACGGTCGGAAAACACCTTGAACCTTATGCGCCTCGAGCTCCGATGCCATTCAAGCTTTCGCGCATACCACAAATGCCGTTTCGGACGTAAAATCATTGTGGTCCGACCAAGCGATTGTTCTATCAAGCTATGAGCAGGGAGACCATCAATTCTGGGGCGATACAGTCTGCGGAAACCTTCCATGTTGTTCGAAAAACGACGTAAGAGTCTGATCGACAGGAATTGGTAGCATTCATGACATCTGTGAATGTCACCAGGTCCGGAATCCTTTGATACCAGTCTCTTCATATACTTTACGGTAAATGAAAGATGCAGAATGTTCATCCAAGAAGACAAACCAAACGCGAATGGACCGGAGAACGTGCGGCAGAAAACCGATGTGAGTAGCTTACACGCACCCGGGCCCACTCCGGCGAAACTTGGTGCGTGTAAGAACATGTAAGGCATACGATTATCCTCAATGGACTGTAAAATGACTGATGGGGGTACCTGCTGGATGGCCAGGATCCTTGTCGCGATTGAAAGCGCTAAGCTATGAAGTTAACCCGAGGTTGGTTGGGGCCACATAGTGGCTAGTCATGCAGTCACGTGCTGCTAGTTACGCGAGCGTGAATGTTTTTGCCTACCACCTCACGCTCCGACAACCCAACCACCCCGCAACGCCTAAGCCCACTGCGAACCTCACCCTCCAACACCAACTGAATTCATCGAGAACTGGCTGCTTTGGGTCGTCTGTACTAACCTGCAAGTGTTCAAGTTACCTTTTTCGGTACAGCAGGTCATATACCGCGCTTGGATCATTATGTCGCCTGCCCCAGTTCTCCAGACCGCTGCTGCCTCGCCTCCTTCACCACAGCAACCCCACACACCGACTTGTACGCGAATACATGATGCTGTATTTCTGATTGAAAGCTAATATGATGTATAGCGACTGCTATCCCTGCATCAAAACACTTTGATGACATATTTCACGCCAAGTTTATGCACATCATCCAGGAATGGAAGAACGACCCCTCGCGCGGCCAACTTACCCAAAAGGATCGAAAGGCTTTCATTGAGAATGCTTTTTTTGAGACCGATGAGCTTTACTTTGGCCGGGGGATGATGACCGATCTTGAGGTCAAGCTACGCGCACTTACCAAGGTCTTCTACAAGGTCCTCGCCGAAGAACCTTGGTCGGAGGACTGGATCCGCGCCCCTGATGTTGAGCGCAAGCTGTCCAAGTTTGAGATGCACGAAGACTCCGTAGCCCTTGCCAAGGAGCACGGTTTTACTACACCCCGTGAGGCGGTTAAAGCGGCACGTGAGGCTGGCATCAAGAATGCCGAAACTTACAAGGAAGCTCAGAAGGAGGGAAAGACTCTGAAGGACATTAAGCTTGAGCGTGGTCCGTTCGACGATATCGAGATTGTCTACATCGCTGGCACGGTCTCCTCATCTGCTACAAGCAAGATCGACCGCTCTAGTATTTACCCAGTATCCGTCTCCTCAGTCGCCAATGTCCTCCAGAACCACATATGCAGGGATATGGTGCGCCCGTTCTCCATGGCCGAGCGCTTCGTCAACTGCACCGACACCAAGGAACTCGAAGATATGCGCCGCTTTGCTTGCAATGTCTGCGACTTCTGTCCCCATCTTCTTGATAACGACAACGTAAGCCTTCTCGTTGTGCTACTTATTCTCTCGCGGTCTGACTGTTGTCGTCGCTTTGAGGCCAATGGCATTCGTATTGAAGGCTCAACGATTAGCCACCGCAAGGCGGAGTGCATGAAGAACAAGATGGGTTGGAAGACATCAGAAGACAAGAAGCCGTATGACAACTTCGCTCAAGAGTTTCAGACTCGTGTCAAGAATGCTTGCTTTCCGGCTCCTCGAGCCCAGCGCATTGGTGGTCGGAAGCCGCCGCGCAACTCTTCTGGTCCGGCGACACCTCCGATCTACGCCCAGCCTCACATGGGATATGTCGCGCCTCCTCAAGTTCGCAACGATAACGTCAACACCGGCATCAACGTTGCTGCCCCGGCGCCCCAAAATCCTTTCTCGCAGGCTTCTCCTTCGGCGATTAAAGAACAGCGTGCATCAATTGGTGCCGGTAGCAGCGCCGCCGAACCCATGGACCTTTCCTAGGTTTTCTAGCGTACTTGATCTATCATATCTAACCTGATTTATTGCATGGCCGTGGCGTTCTTCTGATATGGTGTGTTCTGCATGGAGGTATAACAACGGAGTTGAGTGCTTTTTCTCGACAACACCTATAGGTACAATGCCATGTAGGCTGCAACTTCTTCTTAACATATTCATGTACATAGTTACACCAGCTCATCTATAGCTGCCTAATACATACATAACTGAATCAATGATTCCGGGATCTACTATAGAGACATCGTATGATAGTTTTGGCATTTTGGACTATGACACGACGCAAGACCCGAGAAGGTGTCAGCGCATTAGTATAGTGCTATGTCAGCCCGAACGCTACCTGAGGCTACACGAGATCCGTCAGAATGTAATACTAGTGTGTGAGCCAATATACCATCCCATCTACTTACAGTCACAAACTCGGCTAGACTGCCAAGCCAAGCCTTCATTTGGGCTCGATACGGCTTGAGCATTATCTGCTCAATACCTCACCTGCCCACAAAATACACTACCACCATGGAGTTCAACAGCTTCGATTTTCTCGCCATCTCCCTGGGCTCGACTATCTTTGGCCTCCTCTTGGGGATTTGGTCCAAGGTACGTCAATTGAACCGGTTTCAAAGAACTGAGTTACTGACTGCTCCAGACTATGCTCATCACTGACCGCGAAATATTTCTCTTGGTCGCAGTCTTTACCGCTGTCGCGATCGAGATTCTCGCGCGCCTAAGCGCCAGCAGAGCGCTCACTAATTTCCTCACGGGTAACGTAAGTGAGGTATACGAAAAGCAGCTTCGAGATCTCTCCGAAGCCCATCGTCGCCACATTGCAAGTGTCAAGCTTGAGAGTCATCGCGAACATCTTCGCCTTCAAGGCGATGTGAATAATGGCGCCCTCAAATTCGACCGTCTGTACAACGAGCACGATTACATCTCAAGCATATATCAAGAGCAAATGCAACATGTATGGGAACAAGAGGATCGCATCCAGTACCTTGAAACGAAGCTTCGGGAGTTTGGTCAGTCTACGCCGGATACTCGCGTCCCTTTCTCCGCGCCATCTTCGCAGATCAACTTCTCTTTTCCACCACGTCGTCAGCAATCTGATGAGGTTCCGCACCCCACGACTTCGGCGAGCCTACTACCTCAGGTTCTAGAGGTAGAGGAGGAATAGATGAGGTGCCAACAATTTATGCGACGGGAGAGTTCAGCGAGGGCGATGAACACTGGCCTATGTTTTTGGGATACACGGAATGTATAGCAAGGTTCGCTGCCGCTTAGGTAGACTGCTGTAACCATGCAAATATTGCGATCGCCAAAAGACAGAAGATATTTTGAGTGATATCATTCCCTTTGTGAAGGCTCCGAGATGGGTACGAATGTGTCTCGAGCTCGGTCTATGAGTGTGCGAATGCCGTGACTCGCATACTTTTCCGCAGTGCCTACTCCGTGTATCAGTATACGTAATACATAGACGTGTGATGACCTAAGCCTACGAACTACGGTACAAGCGTTGAACGTCGTCCGGATTGAAATGCTCAACAACCGAATCGCAAGCACGGCAGCAGTCCAACCTTTGCCGCATGATGCGATACCTACCAGGCATTCTAAATCACACATTCCTCTGCGCAAAAAGAAGAACAGCTGACGATATCGAACTACTAGACTTCAGCGACGCGGCGCAAGATGCGCGATTCATGCTCAAGCAGCAGCCATCCCAGGAGTACCTTCGCATACACGCATCGCTTCGTATCGCTGTGCGTTGCTCGAGCGCACTATGACACCTAAACACCGCCTCTTCCTTGTGGTTTTAGCGGCATCAATGACAGTCTTGAGCGCAACTTCATTGCTTGGTCCCGGTGGCCAACCGACACGTAGCTTATCATACTATAAATCAGCAGTATCCTCTTCCAAAACCGCGAAAGCCACGCATGTCCTCCATAAAGGTTTTGTTTGGCCCACACACACTGTTACAAGAGCTGTAATTGTGTCAAAATCATCGATAACCGCACAAGCATTTGCGATCGATCCGGCATCTACGCCAATATCGAGTCGACACCGATCGCGGGAAAGGAGATCACACCTCCTCGCGGGGCTTCTTTTCGTCTTCTTTGCAGTACTGACGACTGTACTAGGGATTATACTGTTGTATAGAGAGTGGATGTTTTGGACGCGTCGGTGGGACCCTGTGCTCGATGAGGGGATGCCGTTCTTGCGCCAGCGTATGGGACGGCGTGGCTAGCTTCGCTATGATATTAGGACGTATCGCATCTTTGGAAGTGTGCCGAGTATCCCTAGGCAGGTCTACGACGTTGGTGGAAAGGAAGAGGAAGGTTTGCGAAGTGTGCCGTGAGTGGCTGAGATTTCGGATGCATTGGGCAGCCGGCTTCCGGCATGTGTCGCTTCCGAATTGGCGGGTTCCCGTCTCAGCCAGCCACTCCACCATCACCATCATCCCTGTGTTCCCCTGATCATCCCTCTACTATTGACACCTGGTAGTGTTCAATAGTAACGGAAGATCAATAGAGAGCACATAACGTCAAACTATCAAGCACTATCACTGTGGCAGCCACACATGCGGAAGCCACGCGCTTCCGATGTTGTCAACGAACGAACACAAATACGCGATCTGCCTTGAATTAGCAGTCTAGAGATCTTGTAGCGCGAATCGCGTCTAAAGAAGAGAGTCATCACTTCCCTAGCAACAAGATTCCTGCAACTCAAGAGCTGTAAGCCGCCATCGCCGCCACCAAGCCCAGCACGGCGACGATGGTGTACAAAATGCGCAAAGATCTTAACCTCTGCTGACTTTCTATGGTTTGGAGTATAGTGACTTACCTCTTGTCGCCATAACCAGCGACATGGCCTTGGATCGAGATGCCGACTCTCAGATGAACATGCTTCAACATAGTTGTGGGCCTTGACTGACAGTCGTTTGCGCTTCTTGTGCATGACCAAAAGTGTCATCCCACTCCTATCTCGTGATAGCTTTCCTTTGCACAGCAGGTGTCGCAGCAAGCAAATCTCAATATACATCAGTACAAGATCTGGATAGACAGTGCATCCCCGGAACGTTTTCATTGCACCCAAACCTCTGCAATGTCATCACCACATTACAGCTTTACTGGAAGCAGTGCAGGGGTAATTAACACGATATCCCGGGAAATTAAAGAGGTTGACACCAGCGTCCCCGCTACCCTCTACAACCACCGTCGCTACCTATATCTAGTTCGTCGGCTCGCCGAAGAGATGGAAGGCCAAATTGACTCTTGGACGGATCTCGACTGTCTTGCCGAGTCTAACTCTTCGCTCATCGCTACTGTAAACAGGGAATTGGGTCTAAAACCCGAGCGCTATGAGGACCAGAGCGAGGATGAGGGTAGAAGGACTCCGCAGCAATCTGGCGATATACATGATGCATCCCCAGATATGCGCCCAGCACCACCCCATCGACGTCAGCGTGGCACGACTCCGCAGCAAATAGGTGCCCGGTTTGGTGAGTTCCCAGATATGCTACCGGCACCATCTTTTATGCAGACCGCACGTTCACTGGGTTTCGCTACGCCCCCTCAGTATACAGCAATATCGTCGTCACCACCTTCGAGGGCACCGCGACCAGACTACCGTGCGACGACAGAAGACGAAGAGCAACGTGCAGATGCGTTTCCCACGCAAGATGCACAGAGAATACAAATGGAAGCTGGAGCTGAAAGCCGTGACGCTTATCTTGGGAGTAGTCAGGACACTGCAGTGGACTATCCGTCGAGTCAATCAGAGGAAGAAGACGAGAGAAAATTTGCAGAGTTTCATGATGCCTGAATCGTGTACACAGAGTAGACTGAAGGCAGATGAGCGTGGTGAACAGTAGAGTAAAGATTGGACATGGTTTCATTGACGAGCTAGACAAGATGTGAACCGACAACGTATGATGACAATATCATTGATCCTGACTCCCTAAACACGCGCAATAAAGCAAGGGGTATATGTATCCAAAGTCTAATCGTGCGAGAGAAGGGTATCGTGGGGAAAAGCAGAACCACATGAAACTCCAATAGCAAAAATGAAAGCGGTGCGCAATTTAGATGTGAAGCTCAATGCTTCCTCTTCGATCCCTTACGGCTCAGCCCTGTGCGCGATGCATAAGCAGGCTGGATGTAGTCTCCAGATGTACTATCAGAGTCTGTCGCAAAGGGATCAACATAGCCATGAGACTGTGCCGTGCCGTAACGGCCATCGGTCTGCACTCTCGGAGTCGGAAGCGCACTCTCGACGTTGCGCAAGTCCCATGGATCTTGCGATGTTACAGAAGGCGACACAATGGATGAGGACGCTGCGAAGGGATTGTCCTGACCACCAAAGGAAGGGCGCCTGGAGGACGATGGCCTAGTAGCGTAGTCCTGGTTGAAGTTCTTTGGGAACGACAACGGCGGTGGCGCGCGTTTCCTCGAGCTAGAAGGTCGGTATGTCTCTGTAGGCGCTTGGGCATCAAGTGCTGGGGCGTTTGATTGCGAGATGCTTGTGCGACGCTTGCTGGGAGTCCGGGTCAAATCGGCAGGACGCGAGGTGACGCTGTCGTGGCGATTCATTGATTCTCGTCGACTCGAAAGGGAGCGATCTCCGCCACGCGGGTCCCAGTAACCAGGTTTCTCCTGTTGGCTTTTCAGAGATGCCGCCAGTTGTTCTTCTCGTTCTCGAGCTTCTGCAATCTGCCTCTCACTACGCATCTGCGCCTTCTCAGCTTCAATGAGGCGTTGCTGGTCTGCTAGTTGAGCTGGCGTCATGGTTGAGGACAGTCTGCGTGTTGCAGATGGCCGTTTGCTTGAGTAGTCAGTGGCTGGAGGCTTCGACCGATCCTTCTTCCGGTCTCTTGCTGCCTTCTCGAGATCTTTCTCCTCTTGACGCAAACGCTCTTCTTCCTTAAGACGGCGCTCTTCCTCTTTAAGGCGGCGAGACTCCTCTCTGGCTGCTGCTCGATCCTTTTCCTTCTCAGCTTGGTGATTTTCTGCTCTCTCCTTCGCGCGACTCTCTGCGCGGCCAAGTTCGAAGCGCACGTGCCTCTCATTCTCCCTCTCTGCCTTTGCAGCCTCTTCAGCAGCCTGTCGCTCAGACTCGTCTTGACGTCGGCCTGGTTTGGACTGCCTCGGTCGCTCGTCACTATTCTTGGAACGACGGTTGGCTTCAGGCATACCCGAGCCGCTGTACGAAGAGTTGTCGGCAAAGACGTCGTTGTCAAGTGGATCCCGATAGGAGTCTCGCGGAACAATCTTGGAAGTCCGGTATGAACCAGATGACGTCGCAGCAGGGCGCTGAGACGGTGAAGATGGTGTGGCAGGAGGCGGGTTGTGAACGACTGCAGCAGGGTATCTTGTGCTCCGCTGCCTAGCCGGTGGGTCATCGTCTGCATAGAGCGATGGTGTTTGACTGGAAGATGCCGATGGAACATGCGAAGGACGATATCCGTAGGATAAAGTAGGAGTGGCAAGATAGTTATTGGGATGATCAAAAGTCGCCGTCGGAGGCAAAGGCGCCTCTGGAAAGCCTGTCCGCACAGGGTATGAGGCGTCGGAGCCTATCGACTCAATGGCGGCTTCATGAGATCCCCGGGAGCCGAGAGAAGACCGGTCAAATGGCTTGGTGGAGACAGAGATGGATGGATACTTCTTGGTCTTGTCTTTCTTGGAACCAAACCCGATGACGATTTCGGTGCTGATGGGGCGCTGGCCATCCCGGGTAGAAGGTCGGCTGCCACTGCCAGAAGGACGACGTGTTTCAACTAGGTATGTTCCACTACCGGTGGGGGTTGGTGGGCCTATCGGGGATGGTGTGTTGTCGCGGCCTGTAGAGCCTCTCTTGGAGTTGTATTGATAGGGTATGACTACTGCGTCCCGGCACGGTTTTCTATCGCGTGCGTTCTCGCACAGGCGGATCCGGGAAGATGTCATGGGTCGCCCATCAGCGCTGTACTCAACGCGTTCCTCTATCCGACACATGGCGGTAATGTGGAATAAGTAGTGATGAGGTTGTGAGCTTCAGAGACGAGAAGGGTTGTAGAGCCCTCCGCCTGGAGTTCAAGATGGTGGTATCAGCCCAACTTGACTGGATTGATAACCCAGTTGGAGAATGGGCAGATGTGGAAGTATCTGGTGTGAAGAATGTATCCAGTGACAAGCGTAAAACGACCTTACAAAGAACAAGTTGACCAAAAGATGCGTCAATTTGTATTTGCTTGATGTTCCGGAAATGTTGGGGATACGGCCGGTATTTCAGCAGCAGGTGACGGCCCGAATGAGACAAGCGACAAGCAGGATGAGTGTACTCGTCAGTTCAAGTAAGAACCGAAAAGCGAAAGAGTCAGAGGGGCGAAGGGGTAATAATAGAGTGTGATGTGCAGGGAGCCATGCGACTTTGGAGAAAGTAAAGTGCAGCCCTACTGGGCAAGGGGTTCTTTTAAGCACCAGGCGGCGCAGAGTGCAGCCTGGAAAAGTGCGCAATGAGTGGACAAGGGAGCAGATTTACCAGCGATGACCGAAACGGGCGTGCAGAAAAGGTGCCAGTGCCAGGCCGCAGCGGCGGACAGGACAGAATGCATGAACATGATCCGGGCGTCTTTGGGGCCATCCCTTAGGGCTGCGCAGCGGTGAATTGCACAGCCTGCGAGCGACCGAGGACACCGCCCAGCCACAAGTGGACCCTGGCCGTGACCGGTTTTTCTGTGCCTGAGGGTGATGAAGAGGGAGACGGGCCCGCTGCAATTGGGGGAATGAGAGAAATTGTCGAGTTTGGCAGCCGGTTTGCGCATCCGCGCGGCCGCGCGACCTGTCTCAGACTCGATGGGCAGCAATGGCAAACTGCCGGTGCTCGAGCGCCTCCCCCATCTCCCTCATCATCATGGTGCCCCTAAGCTCAGACCTAGTGATTTTTCTCGATGACATTCGTCTTTCCAAGAAAGACGGGGACGTGCTGGTGCTGTTAGTGATGGAGGAAATCCGGACTGACAGCTTTCAGCTGAAAGACGGGCGAATAGAGGCAGGCGCCATGCAGTCATTCCCGTATCGTCAGGCAGGCGGCCCTCGATGCCAGGCACCAAAAGCCAGGGATTTGGTCGGCGCCCAATGCCCGACCATATTGCTTTACACTGATGATTGATTGATATGGGTGGAGGGAAGTGTGCTTGGCCGCTCGACTGGTTGGTGGCAGTGGGGCCCCTCACGGTGCGGCGGGCACTAGAGGGAGATGCACACCCACGCGAGCAGCGGATGCATCGTTCGCATACTGGCCTCCTGCGTCGCGTCCCAAAACTTCGACCGCGCGATTATATTGTTGCGCGCTGCTGGTTTCTTGCAGATTCGCGAAAGAGGTGCTGATGAATTGCGGCCGTGGAGTTGTTGGCTGATGATGGTGGGCAGGCCCAATGGCTGAGCATGTGGGCGTGCTGCGACCTTGCTGCCTTGACTCATCCAAAGTCGGGAAAGAGCAGTCGACACCTGCCGCCGGAAGGTGAGTCTTGGTCAGCGCCTTCCCCCAATATCGAGCACATTGTCCCTTAGCGCCGACTCGTCATGTAACACCGAGAGGCTGCAATTCGCCGACCCTGACGACAAACCGCACTCGTTACAAATCTCCACCATCGTCAGCGAGAATGCGATAGTCACACAAGCGTCTTTGTCTGCCGAATGTGGCTGTCATCCGACGTATCCTCCTGGCGAGCCGTTTGGTCCACCCCTGGCCCCCCCCAGTATTTTCCACGGCTTCACAGCCTCAGTCTGCAGTCACTAGCCCTAAATGATGTGCGTTCCGCCCACTTTCTGTTACTTTGGGGGTCAAAATTCGTGAATATCAAACAGGTGCAAGTGGAAGAGCGAGCGAGCCGTCCCTTTAATTTGCGACACCGCTACTTTGCGTCTCCCAACGCACCCGAGACGAGATGTGACCTAATGAGGAAGCCACGGCCATCTCAAGCAGCCACAGTTCTCATCTGCAGTGGCGCACACTCTTTCAACTGCTGACATAGAGACGGACGATAGTTTCAATTCTGGTCGCATGTGGTATCATTGTAAGATGTGTCTTTACTGCGAGAAGCGTGGCCGATCCGTGATTTGTCGCGACAAAGGCAAGTATGTTTCGAAGCACTTTGCTGCCACGTCCTCTGCGATTCACCTTTCCGATCAACAATCCCCATCTTCACCAAGATATCGTCTCACCGTGTTTTCGCAAACACCATACCGGTTAATCTCCATGGTGCACGTCAGTCTCCACCGATTTCTCTGCCTCAGCCACGACGCCTCAATAGACTAGACTGATAGCGTCTTACTGCATGCCGCGCCACAGTATACCACCAATCTACTATCAGTGTCTCATAGTCGCTCAGCCTCGTTGGCCGCCTGATGTACCCAAAAGTTTGCAGGACGCAGACTTTGCTCACGCTATCGATGACCTCGCGATGGCCCGACCAGCGGCTGCGGAAACCACTGCGAACCCCAGACCCACCCAAATCACCGCCATGCTTGGACACCCTGCACGCAACATGTGGTATCGTTGAGTAGTGTCGCCAATGGCGTCGCTGTGGTGTCGAAGTGGTTGTGGTGTTTCCCTTCCATGTCATCATCACACCGCCGTGGATGATTCCATGGCAAGGAGCGCGTCCCAAAGACTGCACATTGAGCAGCTAACGACAAGCATGTCTTCTGGTCCTTCTGAGTTTTCATAACAACTGTCAACGCAATATCATCAACCGCGTAAACCGCCCACGGTTGCTACGACTCAAACGTGCCAAGGTCTCGCCAGCAGGTTTGCTCGATACACATATCCACACACAGCCACCTCTTTCTCTTATCTTACTGGCACAATGTACGCGCCGGCCCGCCCTGCCTCGCCGTCCGTAAGCAACACGCAAACTACTACCAAGCCTCGGTCCCATAGCCACTGGGCACCAACCACGGCCTTGCGCAGGAACAATAAGCTTGATTGCATGGGTACAATGACAGCTGAAACAGCTGCTGAGGCCAAGGATCAGGTATCAACAACGAAGATTCTTTCATGTAGCCGAATGCGATCAACAGCTTCTGGACGGTATCTTTTGCGAGATATTGCCAAGCATGGCGAGATTTCACGGGCAAACATGTAAATGTCAGGTCGCGTGAGACCATTGACAATGCAATGGCTTACATGCTCGAATGAACCAAACAGAACACGACCATACACTAGCCGCCATGGGACGATTGGCTACCAGGATCATAATGCATGAATGTATATGACTGCTACCGTACGGACCAACTCAGAGTAACCCAGATCGGCTACTACTACTACCAGGCGTTTGTCTCACCTCGAAAGAAGACTGCAAGTTCTCTTCGCAACCATCCTTGTCCAGGACGCGTGTTTTTTCGACATGCTAGCCACCACCGCGATGCGGCACAGCAGCCGGACATTCCTTTCTTAGCATCTCCGACCGACTTTGTCGTCGGCTCCTCCTAAGCCGAAGTTGGTGCCTGCCAGATGTCTCACGTTGTAGGCAACCACCGTGTTCAACAATAGTACGGCCTGAGGCCTCCCAATGCACAACCTCGGTCATGGGTATCTGTCTGTTTTTTTAGTCAGTGATGTCTGGAAGTTTCGTGGCCATTCTGTAGGCATGTGATGTCTCACTGTCAGTCTTGGATCCACAGTCTCGAGCGAGCGATATCGCCAATGTAGCGTATGGGCTGATGTCTCATTCAAAGGACTAAACTACGTTGCATGGGAGAGGGCCTTTGAAGATATCGTCTGTCAGATGACGAACAGATCTTGGGATACTTTTTCCCATCAGTCACTTACCTCTTGCGCACTGTGATCCGTAAAAATATGATGCCGTTCACCTCCTTGGCTCCAACTGCCGTCCATACTACTTGGAATTCCTTCTCGTTATCCTCTCTCATGACTACCTGATGAACCTGACACGTTTGACATTTAACGAAATCTCATACAAATCTGTTCTCTACAAGACTAGCTGGAACCATCACTCGAAACATCATTCGGAAACGATATATGCGTGTTTCATATTCATTTCATACAATACAGTACAACGGATGCAGTATACTACAAGATCCCACTCCACCATCTACCTCAACGCCTCCGCCATCCCAGGGAAACCCTTTGCCGGCTGCGCCCGTCCCTGGGGGCTCTCGCGCTGCAAAAACTGACTCAACTGCTGACCCTTCTCACTCATCTCATCCAATTCCTTGATGCCACTCTTTCCCACTCCACTAACCATGCTCTCCAAGTCGCTGTTATCAACATTCTCCCTAACAGGCGGCTTATCATCCAGTTCACCCCTCGCAATCTTGACTTCAGGCCCCACGGCACGATCAAGTTTGATATGGATACGGCCATCATTTGTGACCTGAGCGTATTTCGGCAGCACCATGATCTTTTTGCCACCAGGCGTGTCGACATCGATTGTCTCGACGTCCTTTGCGTTGCCCAAGGGCATGTTGCGGTTCGCAGGCGAGTAGTCTGTCATCTTGTATTGATCGTTTGCTACGAAGCCGCCTACTCCGAAGCGGGCGTAGAGCTCATTCGAAGTGCCTGCGCGTCTGGCTTGCAAGAGACGGGCTGTGATGGGAGTGGGCTTGGCCTGGGGACCGAGAATGGGGTGGTTGGCGAGGTAGGAGTAGTGGCGAAGGTAGCCGAGTCCAGCTGAAGGGTGGGTGGAGAGGGGTGCAGATTCTTGCTCGAACTGGTACATTTCGACGTCGCGCTTGGCGGCGTCCTCCTTGAAGGTCGTGTTCTTGAACTTGATGGCTGGTATCCTCAAGAAGGGAACGATCAACTTGCTGAAGAGCTTGCTGGTCAATGGATCCTTTGCAGCCTCTATTCGCAGCGCCTTGATGCCAGCTTCGATCTGAGGTTTTGTGATCTGGCGCCAGGCGCTCTCTCGTTGCTCGAGCCATGCCTCGGCTTCTTTGGCGTCAATTGGCGGGACCTCACCAGATTTTGAAGCGGCAAGTCGGCGGGCGGTGTAGATCTCATTCTTGACGTATTCGACCAGGTAATCATTAAACTCCTTCTTACGGCCTGTGATTTGTTTGCTGAGGTAAGAGACAAATTCTTCGGCGCTCATGCCAGGAAGCCAAGGGCCATCGTGCTTCCACCGCTTGGTGTTGTGAACGACTGGATCCACAGGCGGTGGGGTAAAAAGTGTAAATGGCAACGATTCTGGGGTCCGAGCCAGTTGCTGCTTCAAGGCTTTCTTTGCTTCATTTTGCTCTTTCCGAAAGGCCACGAACTCTTCCAACCAGGGCTCGGTCTCTGATCCTTTCCTCGCCGCTTTCTTTTGGAAAGCCTTATAATCGACAAGGCCCTCACCCCATCCACGGGCCCTGAAGCTCGCGAGTTTTGATTGCCACTTCTCATTCCAGGCAATATCGAAAGCCTCCCACCGGGTCTTGACTCGCTTTTTTGGCATACTCTTCTTGAGTGCCTTCAAGTACAGTCCAGCCTCATCTAGTCCCATCTCGGTATCGTAATTCGTAGTATCGTCCCGGACCTCAAAGGCTCCCAGCGGTGGCTCGTTCGTTATCTTGGACGTGCCCCTCATCATCGGCATACCCATTTCTTCCCATTTTTGCCTAGTCCGCACATGGTCTGCCGCAGAGTCGAAGTCGGTAACATGTTCAATAGTATCAAGTTGAGTGACCCTCAGTACCGGGTCGCTTGTCTGAACTATGTGACTCCTCGATGGGATTGGTCGCTTGAGACCCCAGTCGCCACGTGCCAACGATGACTTTGTTGTCGCAATGGCCTGGTGGGTCGGGTATGGGAGCGTGGCGGTGTCGGAGGACTTGGAGATGCCCGCGCCGTAGGTTTGGCTCACAGGCGGTCGTGGGAGCGGGTTTGGCAGCGAGAACAGGCGGGAATTCCGGAGGAGATTTGCAGTAGGGGAAAGGGACTGCCGGCTTAGAGACATCTTGGCGATGCGACAGCCGCGTGTGGGCGTTCAATGGCGGCTGAAGTGACGATCCCGCTGTGTGTCGTACAGAAATGTCGATGGAGTTTGCGGCAAAGGTCCGTGCGAGACCTCCGCGGCTTCTGATGGGTCACAGGCATGGATCACATCACCACGTCAAGACGGTTGGAATATAATATAGCTTCTGTTGATATAATTTTAAAGGTGAATTATCTGCGGCTATCTAGCAGGAGCAGGCTTCTTGAAAGGTTTCTGAAGCCTTGTTAGATTTTGCACTTTTGACAGCAGGACTTCATGAATGCCTTCTGTTCTACTGAGCGCAAGATTCCCACCATTTTCAGGCTGGGATCTCTCTCTACAAATACATTCGGCCAATAGGTTCTATCCGCATGGTCTACCGAATTTCTTTGCGAGTCGAACGTTTTGTGGGTTTCATGGTAGTCTCATATATAGTGAGGACTGTAATATGACAGGACCTCGGTATTGACAGCTCAGCCAGGCAGGTGCTTGTCCCAGTCTTGGTCATCGTCCTCATCGTCGTCGTCATCTTTGTCTTTGCGGTTGATACGTGGAACGTGCCCTTCGATGGCCATGGTGTGGTCAGATGTTTGGGAAGGGAGCGAGGGTGGCTGCGGCGGCGCGGTGCTGGAGGAGCGCTCGAGAATCTGGTCTTGGATGAGATCGTCGTTTGCCTTGGTTACGTTACCTGGCTTCTCTCCGCGCTCGAGCGCCAGATTTTTCATCGCATCTGCTTGAGCAGCCCAGGCTGCATCCAGGTCTGCTTCGTCATCTACATGCGCCGCAGTCGCGGCTTCCTGCTTCAAACGCAATGGTAGAGCCTTCTGGTGTTCATCGGCATTCTCCACCATGAGCTCAATCTTATCGCCGTATCCACCGTGTCGCATCCACGCAGGCTCTTCGCTCAGCTGCACCTTGACGTAGAGTGCGCGTTTGGCGCAGTCGTCCGAACACCACACCTCCAGCACCTTCCTGTCTACGATCTGCACACCGTGGTCTGTGTCGACAAACTGCTTCCTTGCGGTGGAGCGCGCCTTCTTCTTGGGTTTTGGGCATAGCGCATAGCCACACTTGTCGGCAATGTTGCGCTCCTCGATGAGGGCATCGTAGTCGGCAGGCTGAAAGGGGATGATTGCCTTCTGGAAGAAGTGCGCGTCTGAGGGTGAGGGTCGCTGGGGATCGGCGTCGGGCGAGGTGGGATAGTCCATCAGGGTCATGACGGCCTCGAGCACCTCTGCCTCGACGCGCTTGCGGTCTTCGAGTACCGTCGCATGGTGGCGGGCGACGGCAAGGTGGCGCGGGTTCACGGATTTTTTCGCAGGAGGTCCGTTTGTGGAGACGGTCGTGTTCTTGAGGATGGACTTGGGCGGCATGTCGGGTGTCGGTTGGTGTTGGGATCGCCGTGGCTAGTAGAGTGTGAAGTGGAACCTCTTTGGGCGTGTGCTTGGCGGAGCGTCGGGGGACTTGGGCGGGGCTGTTTTGAGCTTCGTCACCACACTTCTTCGCACGAGGCACCTGCAGCAGCCCTCATCCTCCCCCCCTTACCCCTCGCCCAGAGCTGTGAGGGTGCAAGCATTGCATGGTACGTTGTCATAGTGTTCCGCGCCTCCCGCATTGCTGCACCTGCTGACATCCGCGGCATCGCAGCTCCACGTCCGCGACCCGCCGTGCACAGCGCCCTAGAGAGAGAGCTCTCACACCATCTTGCCGTAGCGCTGTTAGGCAGGGACTGCAGCTGTCACCCCCATTGAGCATCCTGCAGCTGCAACGACTGCATCCACGCCTTGTAGCCCGCCGCCATGTACAAAGTAAAGGCCGTCTACGACTACACGTCCCCCCACGAAGATGATTTGGGCTTCAAGACCGGCCAGATAATCTCCGTGACCGAGGAGGAGGGCGACGACTGGTACGTGGGTGAATACACCGACGACAACGGCACCAAGCACGATGGCCTCTTCCCCAGGAACTTTGTCGAGCGCTACGAGCCAGAGCCGCCGCCACGGCCCAACCGAGCATCGCGGCACAAGCCCTTGGAGCAACTACCTGTGCAGGAAGCTCCCCCCACGCCTCAGGTTCCCCAGCAGGAGCCAGAGCCAGTCCAGCCTAAAGAGCCAGAGCCGCCCAAGCCACAGCCTCCCCCCATCGACGTGCCCCAGGCCGCCAAAACAACTCCGTTGCCCATGTCGCCCATGTCACCCCGCTCTGCGTCGAGCGCAAAGGCCCCAGAAGCTCTGCCACCGCAGCCCGAGTCGTCCAAGCCAGCTACTCCTGCGAAGAAGGCTCCGCCACCTGTCGCCGCTAAGAACAATGCTTTCCTGAGCCGCATTGCCGCCTTCAACAAGACGAGCGATCCTCCGCCCAAACCTATCAAGCCATCCGGCGATGCTCCGAGCTTCATCAAGAAGCCATTTGTTGCTCCGCCGCCGAGTCGCAATGCCTACGTTCCTCCTACCCGAGAGTCGGCAGCTGCACCAGTCAAGACGTATCGCCGCGAGGAGGATCCCGAGATTGCAGAGCGCCAGGCGCAGCTCCAGAACGACGCAGAGCGTGCGGGCCTGGCTGCTCAGGATGCTCCGAAAACAAACGAGGGCGAAGAAGAACAGCAGCCCAAGATGAGTTTGAAGGAACGCATTGCTCTGCTTCAGAAACAACAGCAGGAACAGGCAGAAAGAATGGCAGCTGCGCACAAGGAAAAGCCAAAGCCTAGACCACCTGTAGCCAAGAGGACTGAGTCCCAAGACGCCCACGCTGAGGACAGTGAAGACCCCGGCCTAGAGCGCGTGACAAGCGGAGCGTCCAAAGGACGTGCGTCCATCGACCAGAATCGACCTCCGCGGGCATCTCATGACATTCGGTCTCCGGACTCGGAAGCCCGCAATCGCGAACTACTCAGCGAAAACGACGCCGATCAATCCACCGCTGGAGACACCGAGGATGCCGGCGGAGAGTCCACAAGTGTTGAAGAGGACGAGGACCGACCCAAGAGCAGGCACCACCCGCCGCCACCTCCTAAAGCAGCTAGTGCTCCTACGGAAGAGCCCAATGTTGGCGACGAGCAAGTCGCTCCCGAACAACAAGAAGATGAGGAGGAGGAGGAAGACGAGGAGACTGCAGAGCTGAGACGCAAGGAGGAGCTACGTGAGCGCATGAGGAGATTGGGCGGCGGCATGGGTGGAATACCCATGTTTGGCGGTCCTATGCCCATGGGCGGTCTTCCACCAAAACCAAAAAAGAAGCCAACTCTAGAGAAGAAGCCCGAAGACGCCGAATCGTACAGCATGCCTCAGCAACGTGTGCCTATGTTTGGGTTCGGTATGCCCGGCCTGGCACCCGTCAAAAGTCCAGAGCCAGAAGACCGCGCGCTCTCTGTCGAAAAGGAGGATGACACCCCGCACCCCGTAACCAGCGCTCATCCCGCGGACGAAGTGCCCGATGTTGAAGAAGTCATATCTCAGCCAGTTCAGCCAGTGTCTACCGGCGATGGTCCCCCACCCGTCCCAACAGACCGTAAGTTTTTGATTCCTCGCAAACCGATCTACGCTTTCGTACGCCATGCCCAAGACTGCCTGCAGCCACCATCTTCCGAGACTTTGTCAAAGACCTACATTGCTTATGATGGTCTATCGGAATATGTCATGACTGTATGCGTGTCTAGTATGTGTGTGCATGGGCTTGTGGTTTGCGTTCTTATTGACGCTGTACTGACAATACTTAGGACGACCTGCCCCTCCTCCAGTGCCAGCAGCGTGTAAGTCACATCGCCTCGTGGAAATCAAGCTTGTGCTGACATTACGTAGCTCGACCAGTGCCACCGCCCCCTCCTCAGGTTCTCTCTCCTGGACCCGGATCTGAGTCTGGTGATGAGTTGACAGACACTGCCAACACCCCTTCTGCCCCAACGCAAGCACCCAACAAACGGCTCTCATATTTTGCTTCCGGTGAGTCATCACAGGATTCATCAGAGAGGCGTGCGCCACCCCTTCCGTCTGCGAGTCCTGCGTCTACAACAATGAGCCGGCCACCTCCACCGCCTCCACCAGCACAAGCACCCCCCTCGCGTCATGGGGATCTACCAATCCGCAAGCTAGACCGTAACGAGGGCGAGACCGACTACGAAGGTGATTATGACACGGATATCGCACCAGAGGCACCTCACAAAGATGCCTTGAAGTCACATGCTCGGGATTCGAGTGTAGATGACGGCACCCTGACAGACGAGCCAACATCAGCAAAATCGCCTACAATTCCCTATGGCATGCCGCCTCCACTTCCTACTGCACCCCGTGCAGTTCCGCCTCCTCCGCCCAGTCGGCCATCAACTGATGCCCCACGTGGTGCCCCTCCTCTACCACCGGTACCACCGCCAACTCGCAACGCTCCTATGGACGAAGACGACGACGAGTACGATCCATACAAGTATACTGGGCCACCACCTCCACAAGCTGCGGCACCTCCAGCTCCGAGGTCAGTTCCGCCACCCCCGCAAAGTCAGCCGCCTCCTCCACAGAGCCGTCCACCGCCACCGATGCCCCCATCGATGCCCCCAATGTCACAGCGTCAACAATCAGACGATGAGGATGACTTGTACTCTTCGCCTCCGTCCCGGAAGTCTCACGACCGGCCGCCACCTCCCCCGCCTCAGGCCCCGCCGCACCAGCATGCACCTCCACCCCCTCCACAATTGCAAGCTCCGCCACCCCAAGAGCGTCCTGTTTCCATGTTCTCGCCCCTTTCAACAGAGACACCTCCTCGGATACTGAACACTCGAAAGTCGCTTGATGCTGCCCAGATGCTTACAACTCGCTCCTCTATGGACCAGTCTCGTCCGGCGACGAACCAAGGTTTCATTGCAAGCGATATCGATTTGGGGATCTCGTCGCATTGGTGGACTCAACCCAAGCTGCTCCCTCCTTCGCTGCAAGGCCGCAAAGACGTTCTGGTCGACATGAAGGAATCGCAGTCAGGCAACACTGTAGAGAAACTCATCAAGGTTCTCTACCTGGACTATTCGCAAACAGTCATCTCCGCTCGCTTCGAGGTCACCAATGTCTCTGACGTGGACCTTGAGCAGCGCAATGAGCCGCCGCCTCCCAGCCAACGACCCGATCAGCTGGAGAACGCATACGAACAGTTCGGTCGTTCGATAGCCAAGACCATCGAGTCAAAGCAGAACACTGTTGTCGGCAATGGTACGCCGTACGGGCTCGTTGATGAGCTCTTGAAGCCCCTCAATGACGCATTGCCTCCGATTTCAACCCGCTCCTACGGCGCGCTCGTCTACGCGAACTTGGCCAACGCGTCAACTCAATCTTATGATGAGATTCGCCCTGGCGACATTATCAGCTTCCGCAACGCCAAGTTCCAAGGCAAGACTGGACCAATGCATGCCAGGTACGCAATGGATGTAGGAAAGCCAGATCACGTGGGCGTTGTTGTTGAGTGGGACGGTAGCAAGAAGAAGGTACGGGCTTGGGAGCAAGGACGAGAGCACAAGAAGGTCAAGCCTGAGAGCTTCAAGATGGGAGACTTGAGATCAGGTGAAGTAAGGGTATGGCGTGTCATGAGTAAGAGTTGGGTTGGTTGGAACTGATTGAGTCGAGACTTGTTTGTAGGCGAGCATGGAGTGTAGGATTGTAATTAGAACCTAGTTTTGTATCTGTGCTCCCTGCCTGGCCTCCAGAGCTTTCTATCATCACCACCGTCACGTATATGAATCTACCTCGATACCTCGAAACCTTTCTACCACTATCCACATCAAGTATCCAGATACACCTCAATACCCCCGAAAGCTCTGCCAAGCCTTCCAGGTTCGACCCTAAAGTATACAAGGATGGATGGACACTACAAGCCCGGAGCCAGGCCGAGCATACCATGTCCGGCTCTATGGGCGTCCAATTCCTTCGACTGTTTTGCATTCAGATTGTCCAGCAGACCGCAAATAGATCACGCGATTGGGTACAACTATCATGCATGATCAGGACCATAATTGTTATCGATTTGGAAGAGCCATAGAGCAAAGCCAAGGCGTCGTTGACGTCGCAGTCTTCCCTCATCATTCTACTCGGTTACCAGCTGTCTTGAGACATGGATCAGAAAATGACGGGCGATACGACACCACCTCAGTATAGCCCCACGAACGAACCGAGCCAGACAGATGATCTGGAATTACCAGCAACTTCTATCGTAGTCGTTCCCGAATCAGCTAGCGAACAAGACACCACTACCCCAGACGAGATCATGGTTCCTGTCGCGATAGAAGAGTTATGGTTGGCACCAGTAGATAAAGCTCTATGTTCAGAAGCGTACAGAAAATCCAAAAAGGACAAGCAAATAGACAACATCATAGCTCGCAGGAGACCCAAATACATGCGAGCCAACTGGGAGTATTTACTCTCTAGCTCACTGCTGTGGTTTGACGATATCCATCAAGTCGACAAGAAGTCAAAGGTGCCATGGAGTAAGAAAATAGTGCCCAGAGGAAACGTCAAGCTTAGCGTCTTCAAGGTTGTTGACGAGGAAACCATGAGACATTATGTTGAATTCGAGGTTGCCATCGGACGTCCAGAGGTAGACCCGCTACACGCCAACACCGCCGCATGGAAAGACTTGAGCGGTGATGTCGCACCAAGTCGCCCGGCCGCTGATCCTATCGAGACGGAGGTAGAGCACGAGCAAGTTCGCAGGGCCAGACAACGCACCGCAATCTGCGATAGCTCACCTCAAGGTCTGGCGACGGCCGTGACTGATGGAGAGAAAAGGCAGGGAGAAATGCGAGCACCGCGAACGCCAGATCCGATAGCTGATTCGAACTCGGCCTTGTCTGAGGACCCGGTGAACAATGTAACATTAGACTGTTTTGCCGATATTTCTGATCATGCTGAACGCTACAGAGACGAGATAACCGAAGAGGTGTTGTTCGATCAGATTTTGCACCGGGCACAAGATGAAGATTTTTGGAAGGGGAGTGTCCTCTTACAAGACTATGACTTCGAGAAACCAAAGTATCAGGATGCTGCCGAGGCAATGGGTATGAAAACAGCTCAGGACGTTCTTTTCAAATTTTTTGAGCAAAGCCAACGATTCCAGAACACGTCAGGAAGATGGACGAATGTTTACAGAAACATCAGCCTACTTTTCAATGGGACAGTCGATCCCAAGAGTGCCAACAAGCAGGCTCAAGTACTCCGCGAACGCGGCCATGAGAGTCCCGGTATCTCTGTGGCCATGGTGTTCAAAGTCCTGTTCGAGAATCTCAGAAACGTTACTTCCCAGACACTGCTTGACATGAAAGACGAGGATAGAGATTCGATCGGGCGAGCCATCTTTGATCATGCTCCTCACACGCTCAAGAAAACTAGTCCTATACTACTGCTGCTCATCACTATACTTACGCGTAAAGACTTTGACTACGGCCTAGATGATGCTAACATCATTGTCAGTCCGAACTTTTATACTCGTCGTCGACGGAGGCTCCTCCTGGACCTTAAAGACGAGTGCTTCCGTGAATCGGATGACTCTGAGATATTCGTTGCTTTTGAGAACCTCAAGAACACGATGCACGCAGGAAAGGAATGGAATGTGCCGAGTCCGCCTTCGAACGGTGAGGGTGTCGACGATTATCCTATGCCACGCTCGCCGTCTTACGATCTAGAACACCTTTCGCCGGTTTTGGAGGAACCGGATCTTTCAGATATGGGGCTTGATGGCAGTGTGGCTGATGGCGGCTATTCGTCTACATCGGACGCCATGGATATGGACTACAGTGAGACTGGTAAGATCTCCTGATTGTCCAAAATGAGGATGGAGATGAACGAGTTCGAGAGAGTGGGATTGGGGATATAGAGGGGCGACAGGTTCCAATCTGGGTGTAGGTCAGAGCTAGTACGAAGCATGCGAGCTCAGAACTAATACAGATGATGTACCGCCTCTTGAAGCATCATTCAGTGAGCAACCACTATCTTGCGTTTTGGCTCACTTTGTCGTGATCACGTTTGTCGTGGCCATTAGGTGTCGGCGTATGTCTTCGCAAATCCTTCTGTACTTTACTGACATGGCTTGTGTGACAGGTCAGGTTTTGTTGTTTTGCAAAAAGATCTTTTCATGATACCTGTCGCTTCTTGTTCGGAACGTAGAATATCATCTAAACAGCCTAGGCAGCTACCTTGAGTTTGATGAAGGCACTCGTGACGTATAGCAAGCTTGAAATGATCAGCACAGGTGGTCTGCCGCGTAATTGATAGCACATCCGAAAGTGATACAAGAATGAGAGGGTGTTGCGAAGATCCATTCCTGATTTTTACTCATCTTCTTAAATCAAATTTGAGATATTTGACACGACATGTCGATCGATAACCTGCAACCAGCGGAGTCCAGCCAAAGTGATGAGCCGCAACTCGAGTCCGAGACAACCACGACGGACTCTAGCGAGAGCACGGATTCGACAAGCAAAGACGAGATCACGGTTCCCATCGACATGGCAAGGCTCTGGCTGGAAGATTCGACACCGAACACAAACGATCCAGTCGTAAATGGAGACATCATCGCTGTAAGACGATGGGGTAGTCGGAAGGCAAACTACAACTACCTAATAACATCATCGATAAGAAAGCCTCCCCTTACTGAGAAAGAGAATTCAGAAGCCCCCAACGACCTATTAGAGTCAGGGACCTGGTATTGGCCAAAACGCGTCTCGAAAGAGGCGAAGAACACCTGGTCCAACCTAGAGAACAGGGCTTCTATGCTAGGGCAGAATCTGGATATCAAGGACCGTCTAAGTCGATATAATGTGTTCCTGGTTCGGACCGATTCCGATAAGGTAAACCCACTCTACGGGATCACTGAACGGAACTGGGAAGAGGTAGGAAAAGCTCGAGACTTGATACGAGTGTACGCGAAAGGCAGGAGCACTGGGTCTGGGAAGACTGCAGGATCTAGAGTCAACATGAGCAGGGCGGCAAAGAGCGGCAAGTCAGCTACTAGTACACTTCAAGAAGCGACACTGGACAACGCTGTTGTTGATAGCACGTCCAGTCCTTTGTCTGAGGAGCGAATGCTTGAGGTCGTCTTGTTACGAGCGAAGGATCCTTCCTGCTGGTCCATATGCGAAACGGGCGACTACGGCTTCTATGGTCATGAGGATTGGAACAAAGCTAGAGCGTGTTCTCTTCAGACGGTATCCGAAGTACTTGAAGCTGCCTTCAATTACCACGAGGGACCATCGAACCTGACTGCGAAGCAAGGAGAAGATCTTAGAAGCATTAGACTGCGCTTTATAGCACTCATCGACCCTCTTTCTCCCTCTCCGAGATCAAGCGAAGTGCACATCCAGCGGCAGGGGCCAGAGATATTTCCAGCGCTGATGTTCGAAAATGCCTTCTATGACCTGGGAAGGAGAAGTGCCGAGAACTTGTTGGCCATAGATCAGACAGAACGGGAAGGTATCGTCAGATCAATTATACGCGAGGCGCCTCACACGTTGCACAGCAATAATTGGATCTTACTCCTCGTGCTCACTCTTGGATCTGAGGAAAGCATCAAAAGGGAACTCGACGCGTGCGACATCCCGGTAGAGAATGGATGGTATCATCGCACTTATCAAAGAAGCTTCCTTAAGCTGAAAGGTGAGCTCCCGGAACTAGAGGCTTCTGAACTCCATGCTACATAAAAAGGCTTGAAGCGAATGATTCGGGCGAACGATAGTGAACCCGGTGGCGGATGAAAGCCAGAGTGATTCAGCAGCAATGCCTAATGGGGGTTTGAGGCAAGCCGGTCCGATAAAGAGACAGCCCTGGAGATCTTCAGCTACAATTGGGGTGTGTGGAAGATACAGTAACCAGGATAGACACAAAGAAGTCCATGAAATAGAAGACCAAGATCACCCTTGTGCAAGCAAGGCTCTAATGAAGTATCCCCAGCCATGCATCGCATCTGCTTCTACCCCTGCGCATCCAACCCTGGGGTTCGAATGTATAGTTCCAGGACTTGCAAGGACGTGCTTCTTGCTACCGTACGTATGGGTTACCTGCCAGACCCATCCCCTTCTCCTTGTTGGTATCGATCACCATTTCAGTGTGCTACTCTAACACTGAAACTTCCTGGTTAGGAGCCTACTGGCTGGTATCTATTCTTGGCATAAAGAAGCTTGGTGAAGCCAAACTGACACGCAGGGCTGTCGACGTCGGAGATGAGCAGCAGGTTATCGAAAATGCCGAGCACGTGTTGGGAATGACAAATGCGGCGACCTTGAAGTAAAGATTCCCGCACGTCTGCGTCCAAAGGGTGTGCGGGTCGGTTGAAGTATGGATCTTCATAGATTTTGTCGAAAACATTTCGCGTCCTGCTCTGATCGGTGTGACTAGTAAACTCCGAGCTGGCTGAACTGGAAGAGTTGATTCCTGAAAAAGAACATTCGGATGCTGTATGCTGGTGTCCAGCATCAAAAAGCCATCATCCATGATATCGCCACAGTATGTTGCCATCTATCGAATTCTGCGCGGATGCTTGTGCTGACTCGGCGTGTGAACTGCAATCCTTCATTTTCTCCGACAAGCTCGCGTCAAGCTAATTTCCGAAGCGCGAGCGTAATGCGCACACTGGATTACGAGAACGAATGTACGAGGGCGCAGCTGCTCTGTCACGTTGTGCGAAAGGGCTGACTGAGATGATGTCGGATAAAGGTTGGTGGGGCGCCCGGAAAAGGCGGCCCACTATTGGTTTTGCGCTTATCGGCTTCAGGAAAAGCGCCTTAATGAGTCGATGACGCGGTAACTCCTTTTTGCTCAGAACGCCATCCTTCCATCGTAGACCTACGCGATCAGGCACTTCAGCCGAGGAGCCTCATCATGGCGCGACAGCATCAAACGCGCAACAAAACGCCAAGTTGCCCTTCGCGTAGATGGCGAGGCGCTGGAGGTGGGTCAAGGAGGCGGTTGCAGAAGATCGTCGCTTGCTTATCGTTAAATCCCTCCAAACTCCGGGAATAACTCCATCTACTGATTCAAGTCGGACATGATACAAATACTCAGTCTCCCGTCATAGTAGCCAAGAACCCGTATCGACGACTCCCAAACTGCTTCGATCGCTATGGCAGACTCCAGCATAGGCCTCCAGTCTACACGGGTATCGGCGCAGCCCCAGCCGGTTCCAGAACCAATACCAGATGCAGGAGAGGACGATTACAGAAAGAGCGAAGAAGACACTACACATGACTTGGAGAAAGCTTCGAGCAGCACCGTGCCACCTCCAACAGATACAGAGCGCTTCTTTGTAGAATTCGATGGGCCGAATGACCCTGATAATCCAAAGAACTGGACCCCAAAACGAAGATGGGGAATCACCATCTCCATGGGCCTCATGGTCTTCACAGTCACCTTTGCCAGCTCGATATTTAGCGTCAATATCGGTGTTGTCCAGGAGAAGTTCAATGTTGAACTGGTTACAGCCACACTCGGCGTAGCATTATTCGTCCTGGTACGTTAAGCCACTCCTCAGTGATCAGCAGCTCGGTAGCTAACACACGGTTACAGGGTTTCGTATTCGGTCCAATTGCCTTTGGGCCAATGTCAGAGGTGCTCGGCCGGAAGCCTCCCCTGATGTTCGGCTTCGCACTATTTGCCATCTTTCAGATCCCAGTAGCCCTTGCGCAGAACATTGCAACGGTTTGCGTTGGTCGATTCCTTGGTGGGTTCTTCGCCTCTGCGCCTCTGGCCGTCGTAGGTGGAGCTCTTGCAGACTTGTGGGATCCCATCCCTAGGTCTTATGCCATCTGTGTATTTGCCGCCGGTGGATTCGCCGGCCCGGTAGCAGGCCCCATTGCTGGTGGCTTCATCACAGAGTCACACCTTGGATGGCGATGGACGTCGTGGATTACCTTGATAATGGCCGGTCTTTTCGGAGCTATCGGCTTCTTCATCATTCCGGAGACTTCAGCCGCCAGAATACTGCAATTGCGAGCCGCCAGGTTACGAACTGAGACGGGCAACGACAAGTACCACGCTGCAGCTGATGAGAACAAGTTGACAATCGACAAGGTTGTCAATGTTTACCTCTTGAGGCCTTTCATCATGTTCATCCAAGAACCAATCTTAGCACTTGTAACAGCCTACATGAGCTTCTTGTACGGAATCGTCTACCTGCTATTTGAAGCAGTGAGTGTTCGTTCCTTTGGCCGATGCCATCAAAGTCTAACAAACAACAGTTCCCAGTATCATTTTACGAAGAACGAGGATGGTCTTTAGGTGTTTCGCAACTGCCATTTGGTGCCTTCATAGTCGGCATTCTGCTGGGCGCTGGCTGCATTGCTTATAGTTCTGCCACAAACTTTACTCGCGCATTCCACAAGCACGGCAAGATTATTCCAGAGGAACGTTTACCGCCTATGATAATAGGAGCTATTGCACTTCCAGCCGGTCTATTCTGGTTCGCTTGGACCAGTGATCCCGACATCATCTGGGTACCACAGGTGCTCTCGGTCGCTCTCCTCGGTTTTGGCTGCATGGTGCCTTTCTGGCAAGGTATGAGCTACCTCATCGACTGCTACGGATTCTACTCCAACAGTGCCATCGCGGTCAACACCTTTATTCGTTCTTTCGCCGGCGCTTTCTTCCCACTGTTTACGCATGCCATGTACCATAAGCTTGGTGTACCTTGGGCGAGTAGTCTTTTGGCGTTCATTTGTGTAGTCTTCCTTCCTGTTCCTATTCTTTTCTACATTTACGGTGCACGAATAAGAAAGAAGAGCAAGTGGGCACCAACAGCTTGAGAAGTCAGGAATCGAGCGTTGTATTCGATCAGCGTTCGAGTGCTTCGCACATAGGTATCCATTTCTTGACCAATGGTCATCTTCATCAACTTCCATACATATGTTTATGTCCCCGAGTCTCTACCCCTGTCGTTCTTTCCAGACTTGGATGCCCATTCGTCGAATCCAGTGAGCTTTTCTTCGGCCATTTTCTTAACGTGCTCGAGACGCTTGATTGATTCCAAACCCCTCAATTCCTCCCAGTCCAGCTCTTTGAACAGTTTCTTCAACTGCTCGAAGGCAAAGGCCCAATACCCGCGTGCCACTTTTGCTGCGGCACTTTCTACCGAGTCCTTGGACTCCTGCGAAGGGTATGACCAACCACTGGACCAAACCAAGCGCTCAGTACTCCACTCTTGACGCGTTTGAAGCCAAGTCGATGCTTCCCAAAGATACTGCCTTAGGGTGCCGTCCATGATCATCTGTCTGCCATCGCCTGTCTCGACCAAGAGTACGGAGTGTATTGGCACTATGGGCTTATTTGCACCTCCGTGCCAAGTCAAGAGTCGGTCGATCTTTGGCCAATACATCAACCACTGCGCACCTCCGCCGAATAGCTTACCGACCAGTCTGTTCACTTCCGTCTCCATGACCAGGCAGAACCAGTCGCACATGTTCAAGCGCGTGAGCGCGTCGTTCAGCCACGGCGGCAGGAATGTGCAGCGACTGAAGTCTTCGACGTCAGGCGGGCTGAACTCCAGGTCTTCCATCAACCAATATTTCCAAATCGGGACTGGGATTGAGGGGTGGCGGAACTCCAGTGCGTATGCGGGGAAGGATCTTGGGAAGGCATCGGCGGCGGCGTGGAAGCAGACGAGGAGTACGTGCAAGACCTCTTTCAGGGTCAGAGATGATGCGTTTGTGGTGGGTGTGGCTGATGCCATGATGAATATATGAGTAATAGGACGGCTTCTGCTCGAGGGTATGTTGTTCTGGAGATTGTGAGAGCATGGAGGGACGGCGATGATGCATCTTGAATTAGGCGCTAGTGGTAAGTCGGTGCACCCTTGCAAATTTGAAAGCGGCTTCACTGACTACTTCACCGGGATGGAGACTCAAGAGAACTAATTTGTATTGTCTTTGGAGATGCAAGCAGTACCTTGACTTTGGCAAAGCTACAAAGATGTGTCCTGCTGTGCCATTGTCTCCTCAAATGCACCCGCAAAGCTAGCCCTGCTCAGAAGGCGGATCCGTTCTTCGATCTCACCTTCTGCACATCCACGTAGAGCATCCCAGTCTATCTGCTGGAATATCTGCTTCATACGCCTACTCGCGATAGCCCAGTACCCGTACTCGTTGTCCATGCCCATTGCCAACGCACGAGTAGCCTTGACATCTTCCAAGTCTTCTTCTTGAAACCACGGGACTTGACTCAGGTCTATGTGGCTTTCCATAAGCTCTTTCTCAGTCATGAGCCAATGTGTCCGCCAGTCCCATCCGTATTGATCGATAGTACCATCGAAGAAGTACTTTTCGCCGTGACTGTCGGTTATCATCAAAACGGAGTGATCGGGTGGTTCGTCAAAATCTTGCACCTCCGTAAGAAGAAGAAGCTCGGGTATGGCACGAAAACTTGTCCATATAGTCGGGTTGCTGAGGCCGAGAAGCTCTGTCAATGGTCAGCTAGTTATCGACGGCGCAACTCGTAGTATGTCTAGAGATCTTACTGTCGAGGTGCTGATCTACGAAAGGCTGCATGATGGCGCAGAAGGTATCGCATTTCATCCACATGATCGAAGCGCGATATTGACGATCTGTGTTGATTCTTGAAATGTCGGGGAGCCTCGGTGTCGACTCTCTGTTCCACGCAATCAGGTGTACCGGAAAGAGTGTCTTGAGAACACTTTGTAGACATTCGACAATGCTGAACTCGTGGACATGGTAGCTGAAGACCGCCTCTTGGAATACGACGAGGTGTACAAGAAGGATCTCGCGAAGGGAAAGGGGTGGGGGAGGTGCGGTGACGGGCATGCTGACTACATATGGATTGGTAGCCATAGTTTTAGGAGAAGATATGATATGACGCGAAAGAACGGAGGGGTAACAAGAGTTGGTGTCAATTGTGCTCGTAGTGTGGGTGTTTGGGTGATATTGCTAGCGCGGAAGCGCGAGCGCCTTGCTCCTCCGAAAAGCTTCCTCTATCCAAGTCCCTCACACAAAATTGGCGTCATCTTCATAATTTTCTGCAAAGTCGCCCTGGGAAGCTGCTCGTCACGACGACGTGCGGAATCAGGCCAGCTAGAAGCAGGTTATGGAAACTGCACTGGTCGACTGCGCAAACTACTACGACAGAGATCTCTTAGGGGAACAAAGGTCAGTCGACTTTGAGATTGCTAAATCGGCCAGCAACCTGACAAGCGAGCCGTACGTCTTTGTACGATGACTACTATACCAGACCAGAATTAGGAAGCTCGAACTCAGACTATGACGCCGCCCTTGCAGCAATCGAACAAGCTTGTCGGATCAAGCCAAAGGATGACCGCCATCTCAGCGTCCTTCGCACCAAGACGACTCTCCACATCGATACGAATTTCGGCGCCCGAACACACAGTGTGACTGCATTGATATACCACTTTCCATTTCACACTGCCAACGACGTCGATCCGAATGCCGACACGAACGTACTTTGATCGGCTTGGCCAAAACAACACCGCGTTGAAATACTTCCAGGTCAAACTTTGCAACCTCCTGCATGAGCTAGATCTCCTCCAAGGCGAAAGTCCCTTTATCCTCCTCGCTCTCGTTTCCCAAAAGGCAGGTAAGGTCGAGGCGATTCTGGCTGCTACTGGCGCAGAGCTCATCGAGGCGGATCACAACGACATGGTCGTACACCAAGTGGAGCTTTGTCAGATACAACATGAAGGAGATGGCTGAGCGCCGGCGCTCGAGGACCTCTGCGACATTATGACAACTGGTGGCACTTCGGCGTGGCTGCGGACTACAAGCAATACATGGACGCTGGAAACGACCCAGATCGTCTTTTCTAAGAATGGAACCTTCTGACCAGCCATGTGGAGCGCAGCTAAGGTACGTACAGTTACCTGATCATAGAGGGTCGCGAACTGACATGTCTTAGGCAACTTTTTCCCTGTACTCCACTGCCACTCACCCGTCCCGCAGACGTCACTACCCACCTATCCGCGCCATACAAAGAAACGACGATAACACGCTTTGCCTCTTAGCAGCGGGCTGGGAAGGTTCGGCGTACACGAGTGATCAGCGCGTATGCTTGGAGACGGTCTGACGAGCGCATGGAAGGAAGGGCTCATACAACTTGGTGGAATACAATGCTTTGGTGGTTTCAGATGCGATAACGCTGGATGTCACGTCTTTAGTAAGATATGGTTCCGGACTGCTGTCATACAATTAGCAGTGCGCTGCCGGCAGCAAGTCGCGCGACAGCTTATGTGAACTGGAGCTGTCTTTAGCAGCGTACGACTACCATGTCAAGACTTTCGTAGAAATGACATGCTTCTTGTTTATCGCTTTTTCTACCTAGAAAATGTGCGCGTGATTGTTGTGCACCATAAATAATTCCGTAGCATGACTCTGTATCCATGTACAGAAAATTCGCGATGCAGCATGGATACCGGAAGCATACTAAACCATATCATGCGTACAACTTATATGAACAGATCAATGCATGTGCCTTGAGTATGAATTTGCGATTGTAATAATCACATATTCATCTAGAGAAGCAAACTCGTTGGCAGGTCAAAAAGCGCTGCCAGGCAGATGGTGTCCTCACTGACGAGATAAATACCAAGTACGGGTGCAAACAGCACCAGATCATTGCCAAAATGATGCAAGACTGTAAAGGGAGGAGAGTGAACTTTACAAGACACACGAGCTTGGCGTGCATACAGGCTCCCGTCGTTCACCCTCGCGAAGGCGGCCACTAGATCTCATACCCTACTATACCAACAGATACCTTTCGACTATATATTACATCTAATTGCTCTTCATCTCACCACTACTAGGCTTAACCAGGGTGTGTACTATGTATTTAGTTCAGTTTAGTCCAAGCGTTCCGCGTCCTGCATTTCCTCAAGAACTCGCTAATCTCTTCTCAAACAGTGCGAATCTCCAAGGAGTATAAAGCCGCGGTACGGCATCTTTTTTTGCTTCGATCGCTGGCTATGACAGGGAGTCTGAGCAGATCTTTTTTGCTTTTCAGGTTCACCTGTGGGAGTTGTGTGGCGGGGGTGCGGAGATTGGCCAGGTGACAGTGCGCGCAATGACCCGTTTCCCATAACAACATGCGCCAGGAAAGATAATACATATCCTAGAAAACAGCCAACTGCACTACTGAGAGCCTCGCTGCCTTTGTATGGTTGAGATACATCCATTTTTACAAACCCGTTGCTCAACAGCGGATCTGCCATACTGGAGATTCACTGCCTTCGTTTCGCGTCAGCTGCGCTTGACTCAGTTAGAAACATCAAATGTGCTGTTTCACAGTTGAATCAAAGACCCAATAGTCAGGTCTGGTCCGGCTTTTGCATGCGGTCGTCCTGTTGTGGCTATATAGAGTACCAGCGCGTGGAGTGACAGCTTGTGGTGGCCCTCCAGCTCTTCTACGTGAGCATTCCGTAAAGATCGTGTAGACTTTCCAATTATCCTCTTCTGGTAACTGGCTTAATGTCGCTTTCGATCTGTAAGTTCATTTCATCGGATTTTGGCGTGGCTGGCCTTTTGAAAACTTGCGCATTAGGCCATCAAACCCCACCGCCCTTTCAGACGGGCATCTAAGGCGTTTGCGATAGACAGATGCAACGAAAATGCAGCCTTCTAGCTGCCTAATCTCTGCGTGGACAAGAGAAAGTGAACGTGAAGAATATGGTTGGCCGGTTTCGCAGTCTGGCAAGGGGAGGTCCAGTCGCTGGGAGATCAAAACACCAAGGTCGATAGCTCTCCTTCACTTCCGACACACCCCGCACACACTTTCGACCTTTTTGCCCTCAAGACACTTTCCAACCTTGAAAGAATCATCACTGCGACACCCCCCTCGCCGCGACCCTCCTATCCTACACAAACACGACAAGCAAATACGCTTCAGCATGAGCAATCCGCAAGCCGTGCAACAGCGAGATGCCCTCAATCGTATATTCACACTTGTGATCGAGATCTTCACCATCGACACTAGAGAGGCCGATCCCCGCGTACTGCTGCGCCAAGAGACAGTCAATGACGAACTGCGTCTATTCTACTGCCACAGAGAAGACTTGGGCGATGAATTCGTTGCTCAGCAAACTGGATACACCTCCATTGATGCAGAGGAAGCTTTGGGATCCCACAACTATTGCGTCTTCGTGTGCAAGATCTTTGCCGGTATCCTGGCTTGGTTGATCGAGGGTGCGTCGAAATCCAGTCGCAAACAGTAAATCCTGACCGCTAACAAGACACCGTCTAGACCTCCACCTCCCGATCACAGTCGAAGAAGTAGACTTAAACGACGTCTCCGCAACCCAACCTGTCGTTCTCATGGATGTCCTCAACTGGGAGCAGAAGAGAGTCGCACCTATCCACACAATGTTCAAGATCCTCGACTCGGGCGCCTACCCACAATCTGACGGACTCGTTGAAGAAGACGGGTCGTACATTGACGCTTCCGCGGCTCAATACCTTCGCCCAGCGGGTATATACGCCGTCTGTAGTTATCCTGCACGACCACGATCCTCCACACGGCTTGGTGGTGCCTACAAAACCCAACTCGATGGGCTACACCGAATCGGTATGAATAAGGGTTACAGGGCAGAGGCGATCATCCGGACAGTCAACAACGAGTTCTACGCGAAGATGATTGCGCTTGGAGGACCTAGGATTCTACTGGACAAAGACAAGGCCAGGTGGGCAGGCTTCGAGAGGGAGATTCTGGCTGCCATGGAGACCAGTCTCCGGTCGCTGGTGGCCAACTTAGATCGCCAGGATATTGATGACCACTACACGGAGACACACCACAAGCTCATTGCTCGGGCATGTTTTGGCCCCGGCCATGACATGATCACACGAGCTCTGGAGCGAGTCTCGGGTCATGAAGGGATCGTTCTGTTGCAAAGCATCTGAGTGATGCCGATTGATGGTTGCCTTTCGTACGGGCTTGACTCGAGGCCTGAGCGAGTGGGTTTCGAGGGGGAGTAGAACAGTGTAGATGTTCATATCGAGCGGATGTAGTTTAGACACTAGCACAATCATGATACCCAAACTCTTGAGCACCAAATGCTGCTCCTTAGCCCCATATGCCCCTGGCAGCAATATGAGCTCTCCGTCCCGAATTTGTATGTATGTAATCCCATTCCTCGCGATGGTGACTGCGAGTTCTGTCGAGATTCCAAGCGCCTGCGACTGTATAGTTCGCATTGGCATCGTGATTCCAGTGTGAAATGGAGAGACCCACATCCTTGTTCACTGCGACCGCAAGGTCTCATGCAAACGGCCGTCCTGAGTACGAATCTCCCTAGACCGTTCGAACAGCCTCACCTTCTTCCAGTCCACGATATTGGTGACATTTTACTGAGACGACCGATTCATATCTCCATTACACACGAAGCACCCTCAAGCCATACACGAAGATGTCTCAACCGCGAGTAAGCAAGACATGTCGCGAGATCGATTGCGGTCGTCTGGTCCGTAATGCCAAACCATACTTGAGGACGCGCGGGAGTGATACACAGATCCCCGTCCATTTCGATCCCGACGTCTACTGCAGCTTCAACTGCCAGAGCCGCGACAAGAGCATCCGGCACCTGCACCGCGTCGAGCGGTTGATCCACATGTTGTTCCTCAAATACGCCGATACAACCAATCTCCTGCCAGTCATAGCAGAGAAGGTGTATCGAGAGCAACACGGAGACTGGCGTCAGATCGTTGTGTTCTTCAAAGCCGCCTATCCAGGCACATTGTCACTCGTCGATGACGATTTCCTTTCTCTTCGCGGTCGGCTTGCCTTCCTCTCTTTCAACAGATGCACCTCTGTCCTCACAACATTCGCGCCCCTGATGGCATATCTCTATGAAGGTTCGTTTTGGATTCTATCCCCTCGAAGTACAATCAGAATCTAACGTGATCAGACCTTGACCCCTCGATCGAGATCCATGAAGCGCACATCAGTAATGTACTTTCAGACCAGAAAGTACAAGTCTTCTTCATCGGCCCGAACGGAGAGCATGAGCAAGCCGCAGTCGCACCAATACACTCAATGTTCCGGATCACAAACACCAAGGAAGGTGATGCCACAGTGCCGCCTAGACCCGACCAGTTGAACGGTACCGGAATATACTGCGACACTACAGCGGCTCAATACGGTCGCACTGCAGGACTGCAGGACGCAAAGGCATACCATCGCCGCCATCCTCATTCGAAGACAGAATACTGCGCTAGCTTGGGCAATTACTACCACGCACGCCACCGCGTCCAGGTACACTGGCGCACTGCAGACAACGAGCGAAGCCGCGCTCTCGCCCTGCGTGAGGAGGCATACATCCAAACGATAAACAATGTCGTTCAACCAGAGATTGAAGACCTTGGTGGAGTCGCACATTTGCTGGATATGACATCCAAAGACTTCGAAGGCGCATGTACAAAGATCGTGGATCGAGTCCAGTCTGCACTCCTCGCCGTTGCTATTGAGCTATACGAAGTGTACTTCGACCAGCCTTGTAGTGCGGACCTCGGGAGCATAGAGGACTCAGACAAATACGAGGAAGCTGTGGATCGATGTATGGGCGAGGGCCATGAAGCATGCATACAAGCTTTGAAGAGACGCTCTCCGAAGACCTGGGAGTATCATAGCGGTAGATTTTGGTACCCGTAAGCTGAGGAAGATCATCGGGAAGCAGACAAAGTCGGCGGAGGAGCATGTAGTTATACCCCAGAATAGAATATATGCGCTGCGGGACTGCAGAAAGCAGTGTCAGAAAAAACTTTTACTGCGAACTTACCTGCAAGTGAGGAACAGATGAACTCGTACAAACCCAGAGTATTCTAGCGTAGAAATCTTGGGTTGGACAACCGTTGAATGAAGTCGTCAAGATTCCTCCAGAAATGGTTCGGTTTGGAGAACTGTTCTTAGAGTGGTACTCCTGCAACACTGGATCAGATGCGCTGCACCAAGATCTCGATATCGGCCAGCGTACTTGCGCTGATTCCTCCCCGTGATATGAATGGAGTCTGTCTTTCAATTGACCCAAGTTCCCACAGATTGCGACATTCGCCAAAGTCGTCAAGTGTGGAGTGCTCGTTGTCGAAAATACATCTCGTCTGCTGCGTGCGTCATGGCTTCCGTGCAACGAATACAGCCATCAGCTCCACAAGCCTTGTGACTACTGCTCTACAAGTCTCTGCAAGCCTTATGCTTACCAGGTAGTTGCCCGAGCTTTAGCAGTGGTTTGCATGTACTATAAATGGCTCATTTGCTGATGACCGAGGACATGAGGCTGTGCTACACAATGAGGTCTCAGCAGCTATTCGCGTTCACTACAACATCACAAGCAAAAAAGAAAAGCCCAACTTCACGTAGAAGCGTAGACGGAGTCGAACACCAGGGAAAAAAGAAAGTTCGGCTGCGATGTCGAAAGCCTGCATTTTTCACCTATGCCACGAGTTAGTGAGTTTCTTGATGGAATAGAGATCAATATATCCATATGTATATACCCAATAGAATGCTGTTGGTGTATGAACACTGTGCTGTGCCGACGTTGATACTATCGTTCCCGTTCACCAACACCCAACTGGCGCAAAAGAAAAGGTCACTTTGAACTTCCGTGCCACCAAAGACACAGAAAGTGCCAAGATACCAATGCGAAAGTGGGGGGCCAGCGATATGAGAAGAATCAGAGGGCAAAAGTTTAGACGCGCGGCTCAATGTTTGGCCCTACGGAGAGTCGAACACAAGAGCAAAAAATGAGTTCAGCTCGGTGTCGATTGCCTACATCTCATGCCGTCGGTTGATTTGAACCTAAGCCACGAGTTAGTGAGTGTTTTGTTGATGGAATAGAACCTGATTAATCCATACATATATCCAACTAGACTGGGTTGTGGTATGTGCAAGGCAAATTCAGATCACCGCGTCACTTCTGGTGAGCGTGCAGCTCAGCGAGGAGAGGTGCTTGCTCTTAATCACCCAGCAGTTTAAAACGCTGACTGCCCCTCCTAGTATCAAAGACACTGACTTTCTTATAAGTTCCCGCGAGTTACCGGCCGACTTCTCTACGAGGATGAGGCACTAGAGTGCAAAGGCGCGATGATATACACAGATCATTCGGATATTGCAAAGCCTTAGCGCCTTGCTGACTCTCATCGTGTACTTCACGGCAGTATTCATGAACTATGCGTGGAGCACGTTGGACGAAAATGATAGCGTCCATGGCAAAATACCACGCATCCAGGATAGCAATACTGGCTAATCATCGCATTCATCATGCGCGCAGCATGGTTCAGATGACCAAGGAGGGATGTGATAGCGTAGCCATTTCACCAATGTTACGTGCTTCAGGCAGCGTCGCTTTCCTGGTGGGCAGCAGACATTGTGATCCAAATCTTGGTACAAGCCCATTTCAAGCCTCCCATGCAGTTGAAATGTCTGAGTAGCCAGCCGATGTGAAAATGTGATAGCGACGTGTAGAACGTAGTCGAACTCCGTAGATGCATTTGATGCGTCAAAGCCCTGCAACAAGCAGGGAGACTGCTTGATAGGGTTTTCGTGCAGCAGTCACAATCGCTAGGTCCAATGCAGTGGTGTTTTGGCCGCAACATGTCCTGGACTCCGCTACCATCATCCCGTCAGGAATAGAAACAGCATGCAAAGAGCGCCCGGAAGTGCTGTAATGATACGAAATCCGTAGCCGATGGAGCCGGACGAAGGGCCATTACAGAAGAATAGAGGCAAGTCCTCGCGCTTCAAGTTGTCCGGTGGACTTGATATCTGCACTTCCACGAGAGTGTGTCGATGCCTCAGCTTCCTATTTGCATTCTCGTGCGGGAGTCCGTGGCCACCCCACCAACAATCACTCCATGCCAACAAAACCACCTCAAATTGACGGCAGAAGCAGGCGGATAACTCAGTGCGACAAATCAAAAAGTCAGACAAGTCTGTAACACTCCTCGATCGCATCTGCGGATGTTGCGCTGACGAGGCAGCCAGCCGACAACAACCTCTCCGGTGGTACCGCCAGCGCCCGTACGAAAAGATCGGGCATCGGAAGGGAACAGTGTCAATCATATAGGTTCGTAAGTCACTCTTCTCCTGATTACAACCCTTCTCTGCTCTCGGGAGAGAGGTATCACGAGAGAGCGCGTTCAAGTCGCAGCTTCAACGTCCGTTCCCAGCGACGAGCAACAACGCGACAAGCATACGATGCTAGCACATCGCTGACACACTCTTCTTCTTCAGATAAAGCGATCAGCGACACAAACTCAGTACGCCACTCGGGGCGGTTACTGACTTCTGGCTGCGGACAATCCACGTCTACATCACCTACACGGCATCGCGACATCAACACACGCAGAGCTGAACCGTCGATCTTACGGAAGCGAAGAGCAACATGCAGCGTGCAGTCTGCTATGCGCAGGCTAAACGTCTCATGCCATCCAGTAGGTAACATCTTGGAAACACAGCCGTAGGGATAGGCAGCGGGCAGTGCCTTTCGTGGATAATGCGCCGACCATGCCTGGTATCCACTGACAAACCACAGTCCTTTCCCATGTACGAAGAAACATGACTCCGCCCATCGTCGGGATTATGACTGGCATTGCTTTGAGTGTCGGTTGTGCGGTGACTTTCAAAAGAGAAGACAAGCAGCAAACAGCGGCTCCAGCCTACATGACTTCTCAACGACGGAAGGCAAGAGTTTTATTCCACTATGTCAGCGCAGGTTTCCGGGAATTGACCGGGCTTGTGCGTTGAAGCGTCGGTAGTCGCTGGATCGCGGCGACTGCAAGTCTTGGGAGAAGGCGATCTGACAACACGCTCCTTTAGCGACAAGGGAGTCGGACGGGCTGGTCATTCATTTGGAGATCAAAGACCTCATCCTTTTCGACAGCCGTTGTCTTTGGTGGAGAACAGGTAAGGTATAACACAGACATGTGCGCCAGCTTCTCGTAGCAAAAACTTTCAGTATGCGGACTAACAGAAGCCAGGCAACGTCCTGCACGTACGGCCATTTACCACACATCCCTTCCCGATAGTCTGGCCAACTGAAGACCGCTATCCTTCACATGCGATCACACGTCCATCGTTGGCCGCGGCCGTCCCCCAGCGTATACGAGCTCAGCGTCAATCACGAGCGGTATACGGGCAGCAATCCGAGAACCGAGACAAGTTCGGCATACCTGAATGAGTGGGGGCACAACGAGAATCATGGCATAGGATGGGAGGTCGGGCTGGCCGAAGGTCTCGATGCGTGGGCATGCCGGGAGGCCTGCACGGCACATCTGGCGAAGACATTCTCTTGTGTACGAGTGCTGGAAGATGTAGCGACGACGAAAAGCAACGGAGCCGCAGCGGGAGCTTCAAGAAGGTCATTGGAACTTTCCTCCATTGCACTGGTCATAACACAGTCGACTGGAATGACATGCTCAAGGTGATGCGAAGTTCGGAACGCACAACGTCCGTCGGAATGTCGGTCCAGATCTGCGTTGTCCAAGATGCTCACGCCCTGCGAGTGGGCTTACGGCAAACCCTTTGCCCGTGTCAGAACACAGCCCGTTTCTTAAGTCCCGAGAGGACGGCGATCAAATGTCTCGCTACCGGACAAACCGCGAGACGGAACGTTCATTGAACATGACCTCTAGCGAGAACCTCGCGGAACGGCATCGCCAGCCAATCATAGCTGTTGAAAAGCTTGAGGCCCAACTCGTAAACAGAAAGAAGGATGAGAAGAGATGGAAAAGATCGCAAAGAGATGACCGGAAACGGAGTGGTAGAGAAAGGGTAGCGTCGCTAAGGAAGAGATGGTCAGGAGCTTGATGCACAGAGGCGACGTCGGAAGATTCCATGGCGGGGTATGCCGTCTTCTTTCAACACGGCAGCTGCCCCTGGCGAACTTGGAAGCAGCGAAACGATCGGCACTTGCAGCAACCAACTGCGTGCAACAATCAGGCTCACCAGCATGGTCGCGCTGTGTCAAAGGTGTCCACGATGTCCAGGAGACATCATTTGATGTCTGCAGCGGGCAACATCACCGAATTGGCCCAGAAAAAGGTCTGCCACGGCGTGACAGTAAGGTGTCTGTCGATCCGGCTACTCTGGCGCCCATCCTGCGCAAGTTCATCATATCGTCTCAGCAGAGGAATACCTGCTGAGCTCGAAGCAATCGCGTCAGTCGCGCCACAAATTCCTCGTGAGAGTGGCTTAGTATTCTCGCTGTCGGATAATTACGCCAGAAGTACGAGCCATACTCAGTACACTTCAGCTCCTGTTAGGTCCGCTGTGATAGCAGTCACACGATGTCATGCCTGTGGCCCCTTGAGCTTGCGCCATAATCGTCCTGGTGAGACCAGCATGATGGAGGCACCTGCACTGAACTCACTGTCGTTTGGTATGACCAAAGCTTCCGAAATTGGAGATTGGTCCGGTACGCACATGCTCTCTGTTCCCTTGAAGGATGTCCTGGAGATGGATCGACTTGTCTCATGGTCATGAGTCCTGGTCGCAAGAAGAGCTCCCTGGCGTGTCCAGGTTCGCCCAAGTTTGTAATCACCGATGAGGACAGCCAATTGTTCAGCTTACATGACTGGATGCTCTCTGGGGACTCCGTCCTTGTCAGAAGCTCTATATTGCGAAGACCACGCAGTCTTTTTGATCATGAGATACGCGGCGTCGTTCGGATAGCCAGATCTCGTGTATGGGAAGCCTCATGTCGAAAGCGCACTAGGGTTGTTGGGATGGAGATTTGCCATCAGGCTCGCGTCAAACACATCAGCCTCCCACGAACAGAACCCTCTTCTTCCATCGACAATCAACAACATCTATCACACCACACAAAGCTCCCAAACGGATGCGTAGGCCCAAATCTCCTAGACTGAAGCGCGCAGCAGCTTGACTTTTGCATGGTGCGCTGATGCTTGACAGTTCTAGAACGGCTGAGGGTCGCCCGAATTGAAAGTCGGAGGCTGCTCTCACCATTGCGGATCATGGAGCTGGTACTGAGAATGTAGAGATGGACGGGGTAGGAGAGGCACGAAGTTGAACGATCTATCCCTTCGCTCCCGGCATTCGGTTCGACTGCAAGCAGTGGATATCGAAGAGGCACTGAGAAAGGGGACGTCGACTTCGACTTCGTGAGTCTGTGGTAGACGATGGTGTCTGAGGATTGCATGTCAGCAATGACGTTGCATAGGACACCGTTGTCTGTGTTCGTGGCAGACTTCGGAACAAGACATGCCCCTGATCGGATCGCCGAACACGTGTCTTGTGGGAGCTTGAATCTGCCTCCCGGCTCCCTTGTGAAGCATTTCCTTGGAGATGAATCGGAGAGCAGTGCGCACCACCATGTGCGTAGGCCTTGCTGCCGCCGTCTGTCAACCCATCCACACAGGCCGAGACGCCCGCCACACGCCATATATGGAAGCCAGAACATAGGATTAGGCATCGACGAAGATCGGGAACCGGTATGGAGATATGAGGATGGAGGTAAGAGGTATCCGAGAGTCATGCTTGACCATATACTAATTCGATAGCAGGTGTCAGGGTATGGTGGTGGACGCGGCGATGCGTCCGCAAGCTTGGCGGCTCCGAGTATTTCCGGGCAGGTTCGACTGCGCCGTAGATGTAGTGAGCGGAAATCGAGGATACGTTGAAGCCCGCCAGACCGATGACTAGCAACGTGATGCTCCGGCTCTGGTATATAGTATGGTGTCAGACAGGTATGCTAACTGTGTTGTAGGAAGTCGGGTGCGGGGCAGGATGCTCGCGACAGACGCAGGGAGTCGCCAGAGACGCAGGGAGTCGCGCCAACATCGCCTGATCACGCCCATCGACAGCGCGAGGTGGTCGCTGTGACTATTTACAAGCTCTCGAGTATCTCCGAAGTCTTGGTGGGATGTGCGGCGATCGTAGGCAAGGTGGTCGAGGACGTGGATTCGGCGGCTTCGGTCAAGCTCTCGGGCGTCTCCTATGCTATGGCGGCAAGCGAGCAGCGAGCAGAGCTTCTGCATGGTATGAGGAGGGGTATTCTGTTACCAACAGTGGCCCCAACATCCTCGCATCGCTGTGTTGGGGATGATCGACTTGGGAATGTCTGTGGTCTTGAGGGAGGAATGGGTAGAGAGAATTGAAGCAACAACGAACTTCAATCGGTCCGTGCACTGGAGGTGCCTTCCTCCACCAACTCAGCGACATCGCCACCAACCTCTCAGGGCGTTACTACGTATTCCAAGGCCTGCACTGGGTGCGCAAGACCCTCCTCCGTAGAGTCCCCTGTACGATCTGACGGTAAAGGTGGCTCCTCTACTGGCTTTGGGTTTGGGAACCCCCGCACGGTAATAGAAAGCTCGGGGCCGACGACATGCATAGGAGCGGCGACGCGACTCCAAAGCCTTGAACAGCAGAAAGAAGGAACCACGAGGACTCCATCAGACACGTCTGACTCCTCCCATCTCCATATGTGGTCTTCGTCCCGATCCACGCGCATCGCTGCGCCACAGGGATGGGAAGCCCCTCCCTGAGCCATTGGCAATAGCTATTGCTGCACTAACGATGACGGCTCGTCACAACTACAGCCTCCGATGTCCTGCAGTCTTGGGCTTTACTCGACTTCACGGGTGTCATGTCCTCGAAATATCAAATCGAATAGCCGTGGCGGATAATGGAAACATCCCGGAACTAGGGCCAGGGAGGAGCCAACTTCCTCGCGCTGGACTCTGGTCGCCTACGTCACCAGTTGCACTACGAGAGAACCACGCTCCAACCACCCTCTATATGGTTATTTTCTTCTTAATGCGTCCGCTGGATAGGTATCAGTACATCTTTAATCAGCAAAAACTAGACTCGAAAATAGGTCCATTCGAGTAGTTCAAAGACTCGAACTTGACGTTTTGGAGCTTCGAACGAGACGTCTGGCTCTAGAGCTAACAGCGACCTTATTCAGTTTGCGACGCCTTCGCCTACGCTCTTTTCTTATCTACTGAAGCACGACCTACAGGATTCCAGCGACATCAATACTACATTCTTCCTCGAGCCGGGCGTAGCTGGTCCCATTGTTCCTCGTCTACTCAACTGTTCATGAAGCCGAATCGAAGCAAACATCCTCCATTCTCAGCTCAGGCGCGTTTACTAATCTCTCGACGTCGTCCCCGGCCATTTTCGAGTCATGTACTGTCTTCTGTTGCTCTTCGAGGGCTACAACATCCTCCTTGTTCTGCCTCGAATGCTGTATTTTCTTACTACGATCATTCCCTGACACTGTTTGCAAGTTTGACTATCATCACATACATTCTAATGGCAGCCCGAACATACTTCTGTTAAAGACTCGGTTATTACCAACGCTTGGGAACGGCGTGTTGAATCTATATCATTCCTGTAGGGCTTGATTCCACCGAAGCCGGGCAACGTCACAAAAGACCAGGCGACATATTCTCGGTTGCTGAGCATGAAATTACTACTAGCACGAGGGTCGGTATGGGTCAAGTGGTTCTCTCAGAGATGACATTTTACACGAACCAACTCCACAAGCACACGTGAAATAAGTCACCTGGCAATGTCGCAAGATCATGGTAGAGGTCATCACTCACAAGATTGCACCATGTCGATGCTGTGCAGTGCACCCGTCTCTTCCATCAGCCATGTCAATAGCACTCACAGAAAACTTAAAGCATATCATGCTAGGGTGTTCCACTTCTGTTTCCATTAATACCGTCCACTGCCTTCGTAAACTCCCTTTGACCTACAAGTCTCTATCGTCAATAATATCCATACCGCCGTCCTCAATCGCCTCTCTGAACTCCTCAACTGTGACCTTTGGCTCCATAATGAGTTCCATGATATCCGTTAGCCTTTCCTCATCGTAGAGTTCCTTCATCAAGGCACTTGCCTCATTCACCCAACTACTCTTCAGATCATCCCATGATATCCTCCCTTCGAGACCATAATTTGCAATGAACGAATGAAAGTCATCGCCAATCCTCAAGCTGTTGGTATCTTCGTCTTCAATGACATACTTCAGCTTGCCTCCCTTCTTGTTCATGCGGTATTTCTCCGGTATGCAGGATGCGCTGTTGGCAAGATATCGTAGCAATCCGATCACATGATCGACAACGGCTTGCTCGTCCCAGACCCTGATACCCTTGAGATGCACAATTCTCACGATTGGCAACTCCTCCTTCTTGGTAGGCGTCAGTATGATGTTGCTCCCCCTCAGATCTGCATGACAGATTCCTTTCGGCATAAGCTCGGTGCCCTGTGCAGCCATGACTTCGTCAAAGATCTTGCAGATGAGAAAAGCTGGAAAACCATCTTGGAAGAGGTTTTCTTTGAGATATTGCAGGTCGGAGCCGTGGCAGAAAGACGTGGCGTACCAGTTTCCTCGTGGGTCATAGTCGATGACTCTAGTGATGCGGCGAGTGTTGATATCGAGAAGGTTTTCTAGCTGTTCTAGGAAGGCTTCACGTTCTTCTTTTGCACGAGGGATCCTGAGTGCTAGAAGAGAGGAGTGGGTTGGGCTGACAAGGTTCTTAGGGAGGACGGCAAGGATGAGGCCATTTGCGCTTTCGCTAATGAGCTTGATAGGCACGTACTTGTCTATAGCAGACTTGGGAACATTGGGTGGTAATGACATGGCTTGAAATCGATGCATGTCTGAATTGTAGTGGTGGATATGTATATCGTTCGATAGCAAGCTAAAGGTGAGTAGCAAACCGATGAGGAAAACGGAAAGGCATGTGATTGATCGCTGGAACAGACTAGCTGCTGGTAAGCTGCGTTTGCGGAGTGAACTACCCGACCAAGCGGCCCGCAAGGACACTGGCAGTGAATGAGGAAGAGGTGAGTCGAGAACAACTGCTAGTGACTATAGGATAGACATATAGTGTAGAATAAGTGGATGCCTGGGCTTCTTATACTAGAGCGACGATAAAAGCTACGGATGAATGGACTGGGGCCCTTGGTGCTTTCAAGGCTTCTCTTCTCTAGAGGATATCACACCAGTAAGCTGAATAGCTTCATCCACCAAGTTATTGAGTTGATCGAATTCGCCGTTGAGCCACCTGTCGAGCAAAACCTGATCCTCACTAACGAATTTAGGCCTTTCTGCGGGTAAGACCTTTGTGCATTCTTTGAGATCGTTGATATTGTTGACGCCTAGAAGAGACAAGCGGGTGTAAGCCTTAGCATAGTCCTGTATGATTGTGTCAGAGGAGCAGTTTGTTTGAGATCTTATGTAATCATACCGCATTCCATCGGCCCTGGGCAGTAGCTGGGTCACTGAACTGCTGCCACGAAGGCTTTGTTCTAGAGTCCTTGCTCAAGTTGATGTCGCTTTGGAATTTGATGACACGAACAGGAGCGTTGTTGGTAGTCTGCGGATAAAAGGCCATATCCCAGACACCGGGAGTAGAGTCTTGTGGGTCACCGTCGCGACTGGTGTCGACGAAGTGTTGTTGCGAAGTAGTGTGCGCTCCGACGAGAGCGACAAGATCATGAGCATCGATGGTCTTATCTTGGAAGAGTTTGATGAGCTTGTCTGCGGAGTCTTTCTCTCCAGGAAGAAGTCCAGTAGGGCCAGCCTTGTTGTTATCTTTGCGCCCAACGAAAGTCCGAATTCGTGGTCCAAGCGGGCAAACAACCGTCGCAACATTGGCACCAAATTGGATGATATCTGCCATACTCATGCCATATTGGTTGTATTTGGTGTACCACTTCTTCGTTTGATCTGCAATATCCGAAAGACCGTTGTTGTCTGCGCGCGACATCTCGTTGCTGAGGAGGATACTGCCGTCTGCTCCACCAGAACCGCTGGTCTTAGACCACACCGCTGCGTCGTGAAAGCCTAGACGAACGGCCTGACGAGCGAACTTGCTGCAGCGACCGGAAGTACCGTTGAATTTGGCTGTCATTTCGTACGCCAACCATTTCCAATGGCAGCACAGATCAGCTTTGCAGGCGGCACTTCCAATGTTGCCTGCTGGAATGGAGCCGTCTATAGTTGCCGACTCGGCAGTCTTTTGGTCCAGTATAATAGCCTTGATGTCTTTGCCGATAGCTGTGAGTTTGGAGTCTGCCAGGGTCTTGAGGTCGCCGATGAGTTCTTTCGATGTTTGACGCTTCTCACGGGCAGCGAGATAACGCATCTCGTTCATCGTGTCACCCATCCCTGGGTGAGCTTCAATGAGGGAAGCACATGTCAGGAGGGTGTAGCTGAAGTAGGAGAAAGCCTTCATCTTGGCCGACAAAGATGAAGTAGAAGCCGATAGAGACAATGAATGGTGGAGTTAAATTCGGGTAGAACAGCGATACGACATGTCCAACTCTTATAGAGATGGCTTCCTACACATCTGGAGACTAGACCTCGCTCCATGAGTACATTAGATTGACAAGTCAGTGTACCCGGTCACCTTGAATGCTGGTATCACGAGTAAATGAATACGAGCGCTGTCCACCTTGCATATAGTCTGATATACCATGGCATTCAGCTTGCATATCGATGGTAGTTGGTTGTAGCCAGGTCGTGTGATACCCAAAAGTAAGGTCATTGGAATTCTGGAAGGCCGGAGTTCCCGGATTGAGAGAATCTAACTGCCAGAAATCAGAATCAGTGGCTCTTCAATTGGTCCAATCCAGGCGAGTTGATGAGGAAGATGCGCCTGGCTACCGGATAAGCGAACACGGGAGGCGGGACTTCAATTGCAGAGCTGTCGGGATACATGAAGTATATTGCATATGCATCTGGACCTCTGATACGAACAGTCGCCTCATAGAGCGAAGCGACATGAGGAACTTGACAGCCGTTCTGGCCTGAGGACTTTTTCTTTTACTGGATTGCCATTAATGGAAGCAACGTGATGCTGGCAAACGCATGCTAGCACATTCGAGAGGACCCTGAAAGCGGGATCTCTTGAAATGTTTCCATCCAGTTGTCAGCTGCATCAAGCATGTCGGATGCGGGAAGGCAGTCAAGAGGATCGACACGTTCAGACGCAGGTAATATACCGCGCTCGTATAGGGGACGTTGGACAGGTTCGTACGGTATGCGACTATTCTTAGACTCCGCTAGGTGATCAGTCCCTGGCTCAAGGTTGTAGATCGTGCAATCGCAATATCAAGCCGTCGATGGTGTAACCATTGCATATTAGTGCTTCAGCCTCACAACCAAAGTTACCACACACTTTGGAGATCTCCGTTGGTCGTATTCAGCACATTGCGGCCGCCCCTCTCGAATTGTAATGCGAAAAGCGTTGAGCGAGAAAGCCTTCTAGAACGACAAGCCAACCATGCACGTTGGGGACCATTGCAGTCAACCGGTAAGCTGCAGGCCAGTGCAGCCAGGCGATTACCATTTAGCCGGATAACATACAGCATCCAGAGACCCTTTTGTTCCGAGCAGTCATTGAGAACAGGCACGGGAGGCTGTCTTTCTAATTGTTCGTTGATCCGCACTTTGAACGGCGTGGTGGATGCTGTAGCTAAATTTCCATGTGTTATGCCGAGTTCGATCGGTCTCGAGACGGGACAGAGAAACGAACTTTGTTTCACCCGAGTATCGCTGTGATAGGATAAATTTAGCCGCATGTTCAGAAAGCCACAAGTCGGTACCGGTGGGAAGGATTTGTTGCCGCAGCAGCATACCACGACGACGGGTCTTCGAACTCGTTTCTGAGCAAGGTCAGCGCGTTATGGCGCATGTGTCCAGTAGTAAGAACTCCAAAAACGACATTATAGACACCAGAGCCAGCCGTCCCGGTATTCTACTGGCGTACCAATGGTACCACTTGCAGAACTGTCGTGCTTGTCTGTTGACATCGGAGCTTTTATCGATAGCGCGCCATGCATGGTGTGAGAGCGATCGCCACTTAGAGTCGTTTCACAAGCCAGCAGGTTGGAGATTTAGTTAAGGGCGACGAGTATATAGAGGAGATGGTTTGATCAGTAACTTGGTGGTGGAGCTCATCGTGGCAGCTGCGGATGGTTGGGTAAAGAAGGGTGAATTGGGCGGAGGCGGGGCCGAGATCGCGCCATCCGAAATCAGCCTAGACGAAATCTAATTTCGTCCCGCGTTGAATTCTTAGGTGGCTCCTCACAGCCACCACCCGACGACCACGATGCGCCGCGTAGACGCATCAACAATCAACAGCGAGGCTGCAAAGAGTTTAAAATATGACTACAGTTGTGCTTCATGCGGTTTCATCGCCAAATGCGCTGAGAACAGTAGCAACCATGCGGCTATGCTGCTGAACAGGACCCGTGCCTAAAATTCATGGCGCAGCTCAGCTGAAATCCTGCCATAAGACGGGCTTGTTGCCCGCGCTTATATGTTCCTCTCAGGCCTTCACACTCTTCCTGCTAACTTCCGTAGTCCTTTCTCAGTGTAGATATCCAGGTTCATCTTTCTAGTGGCGCTTCTGCTGTAGAACACAACCCGCACACAAACTCACCTTTTCCTATACCTAGTCCACGAACCCGGCGCCGCGTAAATCCTCATCTCAAACGATCAACCGACGAAGATGCTGCCCAGCAAGATGCGACGTCTATCCGGCCTCTTTTCTGGCCCGAAGACTTCTCTCCAGGTCCTTTCCGATCTCCATCTAGACAACGAGTCGCAATACCTCACATTCCACATACCTGTCGCTGCACCGTTTCTTGTTCTCGCCGGAAACATTGGCAAACTCATAGACTACGAACAATATCTCTCTTTCCTCGTTCGGCGGTGTAATCTCCACGAAAAGGTTTTCTTGGTTCTGGGTCCCTTGGAGTTCCACGGCATTGGCTGGATGGATGGCTTGCAGCTGGCGCATAAAATGGAGAAAGAGCCATCAACAAGAGGAAAGCTCGAGGTACTATATGAGACGAGGAGTGACGTTCCGGGCACAAACATCACGTTGTTAGGGTGCACACTCTGGAGTAGGATTCCAGAATCAGACACAGCTGCTGTGCTGAGAAAGATGCCCGAGTTTGACGAGAAGGAGGGCATACAGCTTTGGGATGTGGCAAAGCACAACTCGGAGCACAAAAGAGACTTGAAGTGGCTTACCGATGAAGTCAAGAACGTTAACGCATCACCAAGCGGCGCTTTGGCACCAACGACCTCCAGTACTTCGAAAGACGAGCGACAACTCGTTGTCGTTACAGCTTTCGCGCCAGAGCTACATGACTGTCTAGATCCTTGGCAAGTCGACGCACCTTGGGCTTCAGCATATGGAACGAATCTGCTCAACGGCTCCCACTTTGGCAACGTCAAAGTGTGGATCACTGGTATGACAGGCCGAACATGCGAGTTCAAGCGAGGCGACACGACGATTGTAAGCAACCAGCGCGGCCGGCAAGGCGAGCATGTAACAGGTCTTTTGAAAGATGGCATGTCAGATAAGCAGAAGATAGGCTTATTTGACGTGATGCGAGTGGTCAAATTATAGAGCATCAGCCGATCGTAGGGATGTTGCCCACTTTCGAATCTACTAAGCCGCTAACTACGAGTTTCTGTGTGCATATGACTAAATGCGATGTAGAATGCGAGGTACGACGAAAATGCGAGCCCCGCTTACGCTAACCAATCTCCCTCTGCGCCCTATGACACAACATCCACCGACATACGTAAGCGTTACGTCGGGAGCAATACCTGCAACGTACTTGCAGCATATCGTCTTTGTTAGAGTGCTTACGGCATGGTACATGCGGCGCGGTAATTGGAGGTATCCCTTCGAGTAACAATACGTCGTTGTTGCATGAAACTGGCATACCTACCCTACAAAACCCCGCAAGAATACCAAGCTCAATTTCGACTTCTGCCTACAACATGTCTTCTTCGACCGAGACGGTAACCCTAACAGCATCATGCCTCTGTGGCACCCACAAATACAGCACCACTTTTCCCACATCCGCTCTTCCTCTACCTGGGCATACGTGCCACTGTACAACCTGTCGGCACCTTAGTGGCTCTCTACACACCTCTCTCACAGCTTGGCCCGAGCCTCGTGCCAATGTCGATATCAGCGGCCTCAAGGTTTTCAGTGCCTGGGAGCGCTTCGAGCTGCTGTTCTGCCCTACCTGTTCGAGCCCAATGTTCTGCGCTTTCAAAGATCCAGAGAGGAACTTGGGGGTGGTGACTGGTACTCTGGACAACGTGGATATTGGAGATCGCCAGCTGATCAAATTCGGTGGGATGGGATATGTGCTTGACACAAAGGACGGGGGTGCCAGCCCATGGATCTGCGCTCTTAATGGCGGTGGCGTGGACTTGAAGAGCTACGAGGAGATGCCACCCGGCCGTGGTGTAGAGGCAAAGGAACTACCTGCAGACTGGCCTCGATGCTCGACTCTCCCGCAACTCGAAGCGAAGGAGGAGGACAGCGTGCCAATACGCTGTAAGTGCGGTGGTGTGGATCTGCTCCTCCACCGAGGCGATTACGGACAAGTGAGCGAGAAAGATCTGCCCACTTGTGTTGAGCCTGTCAGTAGGAAGCTCAAAGCCAGCTTCTGTGGTTGCAACAGCTGCCGGTTGCAAAGCGGAAGTGACGTCTTTTACTGGACCTTTACAGAGACAAAATACATATCTTTTGGAAAAGATGACAGCAAAGCCTTCCCAAAGAACATGTTCGATCTCAAAAACCTCATCGACGCCAAAGATCCTGTTGTCGGTACGATGAAGTATTACACTTCCTCACCAGACGTCTGTCGTTACTTTTGCGACACTTGTTCGGCCGCTGTGTTCTACGCCACTAGTCGCCGACCGCAGATTGGCGATGTAGCCGTCGGTTTGCTGGATTCCAAAGATGGAGCGAGAGTTGAGAATATGCTTTCGTGGCCCTTTGGAAAGACGATGAGTTTCCAAGAAGACGGTGATGGCGGGTGGCGAGAAAGTTTGTTCGAAAGGTTAAGAAGCAAGGCGGATGAGTGGCGGGTCAGGAGAGGGTATCCGAAGAATTGGACGAGTAATGAGGAGTATGATAAGATTGAGTAGGGTGACAATCAAAAGACGTACAGGTAGCGTAGACTGTGGGTTTGGTGCATGCCGGGTCAGAGATGTGTCTATAGCCGCTCAGACTAATATTTCTCGAGCACAACGCCATTGTATCTGTACGAGCCACGTCAGCAGCCTTTCCAGTCTAAGATACTACGCCATATGCTCAATCTTCTTCGGAATGTCTTCATCGCGAAAGCCGTGCACAAAGCCCAACATGGCAATCACGTAATCATTATGAGGAGATGGATTCTCATATCTTGAGCCCGGAACCCACTTGCTGTGCTGAACCATCGCAATAGGGAGATGACAACGTTGTCGAAAGTGAGGTTCTCGTGAAAGACGGAGTGTCTGTCTGCGCCTTTTCGCGTGATAAGGTAGCGATGGAGGATGGCGTAGAACTTGTTGTCCTTTACAGTCAATATAAGACTACGAGTCACATCAGACGTCGTCTGATGTTACTGTACATGAGCACAGGAAATATGGTAGTCTAGTGAGACCCTCCACGTGCAATGCGATTGTCATGACCTCACTGTAATGTTTTGAGTGAACGCACTGCCGTCGGCACAGTCACCGCGACTCTGAATTTCACATCAAACCCTGACAGTCTCACCTCTGAACTCTTTTCACACTCAAGCACACAACCATATCCTCTACCACTACATCGTAACCATGGATTCCTGTTCCAGGACGCCAGATCAAGAGCTTCCTACAGACCCTTCCGTCACAGCCGCGCCCAAACCCCCAGACCATCTCTTTCGCGTTGTCAAAATTTTATCCACACCGACCTCCTCTGCAGGAGTCTACCTTTGCCTGCCCCGCGCGCTTCCTCCTCCATTCGAACCAACGAAAGAAGTGGACCTTGACCTTCAGGATCGGACGGCCGACGTTCACGACGCTTACCAGACAGTGCGCGGAAATACGCGTCTTCGTCAACAACTGCCACTTCTCTCGTACAAGAACTGGAGTGATGTGCTTTACGAGAATATGCAGTACAATAGCGCATCTTTGCTCGAGGACAAGCATTTAAAGATGTTGCCGCAGCTGATGGTGGTCAAGATGCACAAGGACACTAACGTTCTTCGGAATGAGGACTTGCAAATTGAGAGACAGCACAAAAGAAGGGAACACGCTACGCTACATGTCGGTTCCTACGTTTTGCGCGCTCAGTTCACTGTCTCGCCGTCAATGTCGTTCGTTTGTCTCCGCCCTGTTTTCGGTCCCACGTTAGTGCAGTTCGGCGAGGCCAGCAACAAAAACTCAGGTGGTATACCAGGTTGGTTCGTGGCACACATCTGCGCTGCCCTCATCGATGCCGTGGACTTTCTGCATGAAGAGGGTACAGTGCATGCGAAGATTCAAGCATCAAATGTAATGCTGAATCTCTACCCTACGTACATGCACCATCGGTACCGAGGATATCCAGATGTACAGCTCATCGACTTCTCTTTAGCTGGCCAAAGCGACGAAGACGCCGAAGAAAGAGACAAACGTGCTGTGCTGAAGTTGATGGAACATGTCATTACCGAGTGGAGCGATGTGGCGCCGTTCATGCCGTCCGTGAGCATTTTTCCTGCGTCGAGCGGAGAAGGTGACGACCCACTCCTCATTCTGTTAGCTGTCATCCGGATGCTGCTTGCAGGAAATCACGATGGATGTACTGATGTTTCAGAACTTTATGCACGAGCTGTGGACATTCGACATGAGGGCCCGCAAACCATGCCATGGGACATGATGAAATTGCTGCACGCAGACCTAGCGATAGCCGATGAGCTTGATCGTGCCGTCCGAGCTCCGCTAGTACTTGCATAACGGCCAGAAGGGAGGCAATGGCGAAGGTGCTGAAAGACGTCCCAGTGACTATGGGCGAGATGGGTCATGCGGGTATGAAGGGACAGTTTGTAGCAGAGTCGACAGACGTTGGCACCGGGTTCTCTGGAAACAGAGATGCTAGTCTGGCAGACGACGAGATGAGTAGTGCGGAGCCACGAGTGCCGACACTTATCTCGCTGCTATCTGATAGTGATGGAGAGATGGGTTAGGAGAAACGACACGAGTTCGGAGCTGGGAGACAGACGATCAGGAGTGAAAATGGGAAAATGCGGGGCGTGGTAATGACTATCATCAAATTCTTTCAATGAAGGTACCAAGAGCACACCATAGAATACGTATCCAGATGGTTTACAACCACTCCTTGGGTACTGCTCTTTCTGACCATATCCTTTCGCTCTCCCATGCCAGCCAATCTGATCTTGTTGTCGGTAAGAGTCCCATGCCATTGACCTTCCATATACCTAGTGCCAGCATCAACATGTTGCACGCAATGTAAACCAGCTTGGCACCGAGGAGCCGTCCCGAGGTGCCAGGAGTCTCGTAGGGAGCGAAAGTACGTTGGAGGCCGAGTACAGCAAGCACTGGAGTTTTGAACAGAGTGAAGACCATGAAGACGGAGAAGATTTGCAGCGTGTTTCCAGTCATGTACATTCCTGGCGTTGTTAGTCAGTTGGTGGGGGGATATCGCGTGACATGTACGCACCAAAAGCATTCATGGGCAGTTGCTTCGCGGGCGCGATGGCGACTTCCCAAGCCTTCTTCATCTTGAGTGTGTCCATCTCTTCTGGTGTCGGAGGCTGTCTCTGCGTCTTTGATGCCTGGGAACGCTCCTTCTTGGACAGAGATGGCGTGTAGCCTGGCGGGTCCGCGAGCGATGCGTTCTTCGGTTTGGATGCGGGCGTCGAATTGAGGTCGAGCACCCACTGCGGGGGAGGCGGAGGCGTGGTGGACATGATGACTTTTGTTGGTAGAAGCGTAGCAGCGGACGCGAGATTCTAGTATGTGGTTGCTTTGACCGGGATGCGCGGTCTCACAATGGTGGAAGTTGGCTGGTGGTGGTGCGGAGCGGGCGTCTGGAGAGGTCCACACATGGCGGCCTTGGCGGATGCACGTCCCCTCCTCCGTGTTGACCGCTGCCAGGCTTCCCAAAAGTTGTAGTTCCCAAACCCGTCGACGCCTTCACCTCTCCACGTTTCTCCGACCGATTCCCACGTTCCTCTGCCATGCGCGACGCGATAAGAAGGCAATAGACGAGCGAATCAGCCATCGGACCCCGCACGCAGCCTCCGGACGGCAAGGGAGGGGCGCTAAGTCGCGAGGGAGGTTATCCTGATTGTGCCACGGCAGGCACATGCAGTGAGGGAACAGCCCAGCTGGCACACACGACATTATTAGCCCAACATGAGCCAGGGCGGCCAAGATGCAAAGCTCTTTGCGAGGGTACGTTGGCCTTGTCCTCCGGACCACCCACACCTCCCGCCTCGCACAGTCTACATGGTCTCCTATTCAGCCTGCCTCCCTGCTGTGAGCATGTGTCGGCACCATGATGTTTCTCCCCTACACCTTTGACAACACGCGCTTACAGAACCTCCGCACTCCACAGGGCAAAGTCGCCGAACTGCGCATCGAGTTGAACAATGGCAACAAGAAGGACAAGAACTTCTCCGCGAAGAAGACGGCCCTCAAGAAGATTGTCGCCAACATGACCATGAGCAACAACGACATGGTCGCGCTGTTCATGGACATTGTGGGCTGCATGCACATTCCGAGCTTGGAGATCAAGAAGATGTGCGTAGTGACGTTCCTGTGAGCAAGGGCAACGCTGACATGGGCAGGTGTTTCCTGTATCTCGTCAACTATGCCAGGATAAAACCTGACATTGCGCTCAAAGCACTGCCCATCATACAGGAGGACATGCACGACAACAACCCCTTGGTCCGAGCCCTCGCCCTACGCACCATGTCCTACGTCCACGTCCGGGAATTCGTCGAAGCGACCGTACCACACCTGAAGAACCTCCTGAAAGACTCAGACCCATACGTCCGGAAGACCGCGGCCTTTTGTGTCGCGAAGCTCTACGACCACGATCGGCATCTGGTGGAACAATCAGATCTCATCGACAGGCTGAATGGCATGTTGAGAGACGAGAACCCCACAGTAGTGTCAAGCGCACTGGCAGGTCTCATGGACATCTGGGAGAGGAGTGAGAACATCAAGCTCACCATCGACTATGCCAGCGCATCCAAGATTGTTCAGATTCTTCCAGACTGCTCTGAGTGGGGTCAGACGTACATCCTGGAAGCCATGATGAACTATGTCCCGCAAGATACGAGCGAAGCTGGGCTGCTTGCTGAGCGTATTTCACCGCGCCTTTCTCATTCAAATTCTGCCGTCGTTCTTACCTGCATTCGCGTTATTCTCTACCTAATGAACTACATCAGCGATCCGAAAGTCGTCACTTCGTTGTGCAACAAGCTATCACCGCCGCTCGTCACGCTTCTCTCCAAAGGACCCGAGATCCAATATTTAGCCCTTCGTAATGCTCTTCTGATCCTACAACGCAGACCAGAGGTACTGAGAAACGACATCCGAGTTTTCTTCTGTAAATACAACGACCCTATATACGTCAAAGTCACCAAGCTTGAGCTCATCTTCATGCTGGCGACGGAGAGGAACATCAAGGAGGTGCTGACGGAGCTTTCCGAGTAAGCCTCTTCCAGCCACTCTACGCAGGAGCTACTAACACCGGCCCCAGGTACGCTACTGAGATTGATGTCGACTTTGTGCGCAAGTCCGTACGGGCCATTGGCAAGCTCGCTATCAAGATTGCACCAGCAGCACAGCTTTGCATCAGCACTCTTCTCTCGCTCGTCAGCACAAAGGTGTCGTACATTGTACAAGAAGCGACAGTTGTCATTCGCAACATCTTCCGAAAATATCCCAATCAATACGAGTCGATCATCTCGACACTGTGCGAGAATCTGGACTCCCTTGACGAACCGGAAGCGAAGGCGGCTATGATTTGGGTCATCGGACAATATGCAGACCGAATAGAAGACTCCGATGTTCTTCTCGAAGACTTTTTGGACACCTTCCAAGAAGAAACACATGAGGTGCAACTGGCACTGCTCACTGCCACTGTGAAGCTGTTCATCCAGCGACCTACTCGCGGCTCCAGTCTGGTACCCAAAGTACTAAAGTGGGCGACCGAAGAGACAGACAACCCTGACCTACGCGATCGAGGCTACATGTACTGGCGGCTCCTCTCGTCAGCACCTGAGCAGGCAAAGCAGGTTGTCATGGGCGAGAAACCTCCAATTACAGCTGAAGAATCTGAGAAGCTCGATCCCGGTACTCTTGAGGAAATGTGCCTGAACGTCGGCACGCTAGCTACAGTATACCTCAAGCCAGTCAACCAAGTCTTCCGCAGCGCCCGCCCACGTAAATTACAAGACTCGCCTGCACTGCAAAAGCACGAGCTACCTACCGTCAAGGCAGCACAGCAAGCTAGAGAGCGCTCTGCGGCAGAACGCTCAAAGCTTGACACTACCACGAATGGTAATGGCCACCTTTCGCCAACCAGCGCAAATGGCATGGCGAATGCTGTCAGCGATGCGGACATGTACTTTGCCAGCGTGGGGAGGCAGAGTACGTTTGGTGGCAGCCCTGTTGCCGATCAAAGCAGTGGTGCAGGGGGTGGATGGGTGGTTAATCAGAATGAGCCGCAGCATATGGTCCTGAGTCCTGGGCCAAATGACGGGAACCAGGATCTGCTGCTTTAAGGCGGTGGTATATACATGACTGTGGATAGTGTAATGAACATGCTGAGTTGAATGTCACCAATGAAATCATCAAGACGAGCCGTATACGTTGCTCAGACGGTATTGTTTCTCCATAATTTTGAGTGAGCTATTGGTAGCCTGGGTCCATCATTGTATACACATGCCAACCCAGAAACCAATGCGATATGCGTCAAACCAGCATATGACCAAGCCTCAACTTCCAGAGCTTGGACCCCTTAGATGCCAGCCGCATGTTCGTCCCCTCATTTCCACGCAAAATAGCACTCGAGGATATTCACTATGCCTTTTCGACCACCACCGCCTAGTCATCAGCCAACAAAGGTGCCCTCTCCCTGTCCTCGCTGACAATCTGGCCACGAGGGAAGGGATCGCGTCCAAGCAAGCCGGGCATGCCAACAGCAAGCGAAAGCAAGAAGAGCAGACCACCGATCGTGAAGGCAAAGATCCACTGGAACTGGAAGAGATGCGGGCGAGTGAGGAACTGTCCAACGCCGGTTGCTAGAAAGCCAAAATTAGCAAAGATACTCTTCAACCAAAGCAAGGCAAGGCTGGAGGGCAAAAAGAACTTACAGAAACACAGCACACTGAGCGCAAATCCCATGGTGTAGTCCTTGTACGCAACCAAGAAAAACATGCCATAGCCCAGCCATCCCCAAATAAACACATTCGCCACGATCCTCGCCGCAAAATGGTTCGAATGCACGGCAATAGCACCAACCCAGTACAGCGCAACAAAGTTCCACGCCAACGGCCCACTAACCGTACCAATATGAATAGCCCTCGGCGCAGTACTGTGTCTGAAATACGCCAAACTCAGATTCGTAAAGTTGAGCACAAGCAAGAACAGCGCGAGCCAGTAATGCATGCGCGTGAAGAGGTGCACAAAGCCAAACAAAAGCAAGTTATTGGCGATGAAGTGGCTGCCGAGGTTCGCGGCAGAAGTGACGTATGTGGCATCGCTCATGTACAGGGCGTACGCGTAGCCGAACTGTAGGATGAAGATGATCAGGACGTAGACGGAGGTGAAGATGCTGGACTGGGCGAAGGGTGTCGAGGGGTTGTTGTGCCAGAACTTGTGCGAGTGCGGGCCCGAGGGCGCGGCGAAGGTGGTCCAGATTGCGGAGACGACGAGGAGGAGCCAGGAGATTGTTGTGGTGATCTTGTAGAGGAGGATGGATTGGTCGGAGTGGGAGTCCTTTTTGGCAAAGGGGTTGAGGCTGCTGCCGTTGCCGTTGGACTCGGTGGTGGGGGCCGTGTCTGCCATCTTGGTGGAGGGTCAACTGCCTGTAGATGCGAGGTTTGCTGAGGGTGCGATGGAGGTTGATGTTGGTGGTTTCGTGGCGAGGGGGCAAAGTAGATGAAGGAAGAAGATTGAGCCCAAGTGGTACGACTATGAGCAAACGTGGAGCCAGATAGAGAGGGGCGTCCGCTCAATCGGGTACTTGCACCTTTGCACCCACTATATTCGCCTCGACTAACAATGCACGCGACTGTCCAAGCTTTTCCTGTCAAAAGGTGCACAAGAAGCAGAACAAGAAGCAAAAGGCGAACAAGAAGTTGGAACTGAACCAACGAAAAATAAAAGAAAAAACACCATCTGTCAGATCCATCAGCCACCTAAGTACTCGCTCGCTCGCTCGCTCGCCCCAGCCAACGTTTCACCCTCCCAAGTCCCTACACACACTCCCCCCCCGCAAGGCAGCCAGCCAACTAACCACCACCAAGAATCAAGGCCGGGACCCGAACGTACGTCACCCGTAAGCCAAGACCTTTAGGCCATGCATGATGCGCATGTCGCGCGTTGGTCTGCCCAGGTGCCCCGCACCGGAACCTTGTCTCATGATAGGGAATACGCGCTAGGCATTGGCTCCCGCCCATGCCACCACACCGATGCTGAGATACTGCATGCTGGCGGCGGCCTGCGAGGCCTGCAGTAATGGCGGCGCCCAGTACGGCATTCGGACGGGCGCTTAGGCAGGGTTTTCCAGGTGGATGCAGGCCAAGTGGCAGGAGGGGGTGTATTGGTACTTTGCGTCGTGTTGGACTTGCCAGTACTGCAGGTGTCGGTTCAGCTGTCATGTCTGGTCGCATCGCCAGAATTGTTGCTCAAGTAGTCATGTCACCAAAGGATGTCGTGGGGAGAGAATTATGGCATTGCTCCTACACATACTCTTCCGCGGGGGGTATCTATCTTCTACATGCGCATATCCTAGGTGAGTCTACAATCGACGATCTTTCCCCAAAGAAAAAGACAACTCCAATTATTCGCGGCTAGTGCGCCGATTCGCTAAAACCATGTCAAGGTCCACCAATGAACACCAATCCGGGTAACGTCAGGCGTAGTATGCCTGGCATAAGCCGGCAATAACCACCGAAGGATGCAATCGCGACATTGCAACGCGATGTGCATAACAAGAAGTTGACAAAGTCAAGAGGAACCCACTTGCGTGAGCTGCAATCGTGACTTGTTCTAGTGAGCGGGCGTATCACGGACCTCTCAGACGTCCCTCACGTTTTCTTCGTTTTTGATCCCTACATCGGGGTACTCGGGCCTAGGCTTGTTTGCCGACTCGTTCGAGCTTGACGCAAACGGGATCGCACCGTTCGCTGTGAACACAGGTAAATCAGCCCTCTTGCTTGGCGGCGACATGTGCGGAACACCAGGCATGGTCGTATCCTCTGCGTGTGTATTGGCAACCCATTGTAAAGTTGCGGATCCCTGTGGGCTCGATGTGTCCGGTGGCGAAGTTACAAAGTCCAGGTTTCCACCAAAGCTTTGCGCCGTGTAGTTGACAAACTGTGACATATTCGACGGTGGCGGTGGAGGAGGCGTGTCAGCACGAGAGGGTGGTGAGACGTCCGAGAGTGGCTCCGACACGGTCACAAATGCCGGCATGGGGAGTTGTTCACGTATTTGTTCTGGTGTTATAGCCATATCATGCAACTCAGTGGGCGGTTGCACGATTCCACCAGAGATCCGACGATCTACAGCTGGAGGCTCCATCAAAGGTTGTGCATCCGGGAACGGCTCTTGTGCGGGAGGCTGTGGCAGGACGTTAGACGAGTCTGTTTGTACTGGCTGCGGTTGTTCGAGAGGTGTAGTAGCTGCAACCTGCATCTGCGGGGCCTCGGGGACAGGTGATGTAGGCTTCGACGACTTTGCTGGTCGACCGGGGCCTCTCTTAGCGGCCGTTGCAGGTTTAGTTGTCGGTTTCACGGGAGGAGCTCGAGCAGCGGGTAGCTTCCGTGTAGTGGCCTTCTTTGGTGCTTCAGCAGCCTTTTGCTTCTCAGCCTTTTCCTGCTCTCGTGCATCATGCTCCTCCTTTGAAGGCATCTTCAACGTGATCCGCTTGAGGCCTGAAGTGAGTGCATCAACGCTGTCGTTCTCCTTACCCTTGGTCGCAGCCGCCTTGACAGAATAGCTGGAGGGCACTCTTGCTACTGCTGGACGTTGAGGGACACGAGCTGCCGCAGCAGTCGTCGTTGTTGACCCTCTTGCCTTCTTCGTAGCCACTCCATTAGTTGAAGCCGCAGAAGGCGCAACGCTTCTTCGGCTTGCCGCCACACTTGGCGCACGAACACTTCTGTTATCCCCTATTGATGAGACGCTGGAAGCAATACTCATGCGACGGGAAGCAGAGCGCGCCGGTGCTGGAACTTCTGAGCTGGCTGGTGCAAAGTCGGCGATCGTCTGACGCCTACTGGCCCGTGACTCTTGGCGAGAAATGCTTTCGTCATCCGATCCAGGCTCAGCGTAAGATGGAGCAGCTTTACGACCACGCAACTGTCGTCCTGACTTGTCGACATGAACTGCGGCTGGCGCGGGTGCAGCGGGCTTCTCTTTCTTCGCTTTTACTTCTGCTAGATCTTCTGGCCTGAAACTGCGGGTTTGACGATCAGAAGGTATCAGCAAACTACTCAAAGCGTGTGCAGCGGTAGCCCAGTCAACTTCTGGCGGCGGTGGGGTGGGTGCTCTCAATGGATTCGAGGCGTACTTGGCGGAAAGGCTACGATTGATCTTTGTTGGGTCCACGACTTTGGCGACGTAGGACTGTGTGGGTGAAGAGAAATGGGCCAGACGCTCAGCGCGCGTCACCTTTGAGGCAGTCACAGGCGGGGGAGGAACGAGACCTTCCAGCTCAGATAGATGACTTGCCTGCCACCATAGAGGATCGTAACTGACAGGTGTGAGTTCTGGCTCGACCGACTGCATGGGGGCGTCTTCATCCTGTATACCAAGTCCACTCAGTCTATTTCGCATAGAGGAGGCGAGGCCCTTGGATGGTTCCGACTCCTTCCAGACTTGGCCATCGACAAGACCGCTCAAATGACTGAAGACGCCACTGGTAAGTGCTCGGTCGCTGTAACCGCCCTCCAAGACGGAGATGACACGACCCTCTACAGATGTGCCCTCCTCTTCGGCCAAGCGGACCACGTCGCGGGTGAATCGAGCGTAGAATTCGGTGGGCACGTTGACGCTATGACGCTGCATGCCGGCAGTTTCCCACTCGCTGGCGTCGAAACCAGCAGACAAGAAGATGGCGGCCTTGGGTGCGGGGTGGTTTGGCGACGCCCGGAGGCGGTTGGTGTGGTGTTTGAGATACTGGCGAGTCTTGTCGAGCAGTACCAGGTACTTTTCCTCGTACATGGCCCAGAACTGCTCTGGTGTCTTCCATGATTGCAGATGTACGTTCCAGATGGACTGGCCGTGTGCGTTGTCGATGCACAAACTAGCGGCCTGGACTTTGTCGTCATCACCGTCTTCGCAAGGATACGAGTTGATGTCGTGTAGACTGAAGTAGCCGATCGAGGTCTTCTTCCAGTTGGGTGTGTTCTTGGGCATGTTCTGAACCTTCTTGTTGCGCGCCCATGTTATAGCTTGCGAGCCATCTCCGTGGTGCAGATCGAAGTCGATGATGGCTGCGTGCGTGAGGCCGTATGTCATCATGGCGTGTTCGATGCCGACGTGGACATTGTTCAGCCAGCAGAATCCGGAAGGAAAGTCGTCGGAGCAGTGGTGACCAGGCGGGCGGATACAGACAAAAGCCCGGGAAGGACCACCACCAAGGCTGGTTCCCTGGAAGACGGCATCGACGGCGTCCAAAACACCGCCGAGAGCACCCTGGAAGGCGTTGAGCGATTCGGGGCAGAGGTACAGATCTCCAGCATGTAGTTGTTGCTTGGGCGGTTGTCCCGCAATTGCAGGGGTATCCCTGGCCAGCTCTTTCCCTGTCGATGCCAGCTTCCGCTCTGCGTTCTCGCACAAAGCCTTCAGCTCGCTCATCCACTTTGTTCCGTGTACGTTGGTGACGACCTGCGAGGTGATGTCGACTGCTCGGGTAGTCTTGCGGATCTTGAATGGTACACGCTCGGGCGGATTGTGAAGTGGGTGGGGTGGATTGTCCCCCTCGGCGTAGCGCTCGCCCAGTCGCACATAGGCTGCTGATATACCCAAGACGCTCGCCAGTATCCGCTCTGGTCGCTCCATGATCAAGCTAAGGTGGCTCTTGGGTGTCTTGGGCCGCGAAAAGCGATGGCCATAGCACTGGTCGTGTACGATGACAATGGTGCCTGCATTGACTGCGCCTGCCATGCCCTCGTGTCGCGCCATGTCCTTCTTGAAGTACTCTTCGGCGACGTCACAGGCGCGCAGTGGTGGCTTCTCCTCTGCGTAGGTGGGGCCGAGCGGGCTCTTGGGCATGGGTGCCTGCATGTTTGGGTTGAAGGACGAGCGGCGGGATGCAGACGTGCCGGGCCGGGGAGGGTCGCCGCGGAGGGACGACGTCGATGCCTTGCGTCCCAGGGCGGGAGTGGTAGAGCGGAAGCTGGCTACACTCGGGCTGCGCTGGACGGCATTCGCCTTGAAGTTGGGCGTCGAGGGCGTCCGGCGGAGGCCAGCGGAACTGCGGGGGGAATTGAGGGCGGGAGACTGCGGCAGCGGGGTGTTGGAGGCCGAGTGCAGGGAGAGGCGCTTGAGGGGGAGTGAAAGGGGATTCGCGTCGCTGGGTGTTTGTCGCGCCCCTCGTGGAGTGCCGGGCCTCGCGGCGGGGCTGGACCGCGGTGAATTCTGCATCTTGGCCCTGTATGCCCGCGATGCACGACGTGGCCCGTCGTCGTCTTGTTCGTGCCTGGCTCTTGTCGGATGGGTTGGGGGTGAAAGAAGAAAGGCGCGCTATGACGAAGCTATGTCGCGTCCGCCATCAGAGCCACGGCCAAACAGGGTCTCGCGCCTAAGCGAGCCCCTAGCTCAACGGCTCTTCACACTGCACGAGAGACGGGTTGGACAAGATACCGACTACTCCATTAAACGACATCACGTGTCACACCCTCCGCGCTCACGCGAGCTCTGCTGCAAGACCCAGCCTGGACCAGCTTCAAACTCTGCATCTTCCCTACTATATTCCTTCCACAACGATGAATCAACCGGCATATTGTTTGCTTTGGGCAGATTCCTCAGCGTCAAGGTATGAAAATCTGAAGGTGATTGTCGCCACTTGAGAATGCTGACGAAAAACGCCAGATGTCGTGAGTTTTGTCTACAAACATAAGCCTTGTCGTACGGTAGGCATGTTTAATCTGCCGCCCAACAAGGCAACATCTTACAACTTCACTTCACTTGTCCATCCATTCAAAGGACCTTGCGCTGGAAATCTGGCTATGCCTTCCTTACCAACTTCTGGAAAGACATGAACCTACGATACTGTGATAGCGGCCAGAGCCATGCTCTACGACAGACTGGACAACAATACCTAGGCAATATCGTTACATGGGAAGGTGGTTAGGTTTCCGGTCAATAGCGGGGTTGCCTCCCACCTCTATCCATACTAACGGAGAAGACTACTGCATGGTTTCACCGTGCGAGCATACTCTCGGCACAACATGAACCTAGCGTCTACCTCGCATGCATTCAAACGCTACTTGCTCCAATGTTACACGAATCATGCATAATGCCAATCTACCAATGTATTCTTCTGGGAGGTTGGCCGCCGCCATCTGCACTCGACCATCGTTCTCGCTCCAGTCGGGCATCCTGGTTCTGCCTTCCAATGTCTCGATCTTTCACAACACCAGTTTATTCAACTTCCCCTTCGAGTTTGGTAGTGGCTCATGGGCAATGAGAGACCCGTGATGCACACGGGTCATTCTTTTCCGGTATGTTGTGACTTAACTCGCGACAAGCCAATCCATCTGCTTCCGGCTAAATCTGTTCCACATCGACGCCTACGATAGGCTCATGCAGGGGCATGAGAGACTCGACCACATTGTCGCTACAAAAGGCCTCGGTGGGTTTCGAAGACTTTTAAATCGACCGTGGTTGAATAGCACTCAGGGGTCAATAGGCTCTGTTTTGAACCGAGCGGACGACGCCGTGGGGGTATCACCACGCAAGTTGATGCTATCATCGCAATGTCGATCTTTGATAATGGCGCTATCTAGGACGGTACAGGCAGCGGAAAAGTAAACTTCAATAGACCATGAGACAGGGACAACACGCCGTGGGGCTGCCCTTACTCCTTGAGTCTTAGTGTCGACCCATTCCTCCGGTTTTCGCATCCGCTGCGGGCCGTTTCCCCTCAATCACGAAGCCGCGAACCACGGCAAACAGCCTCGTCGCCAAAGTGTTGAGGAGCTGTCGAACTTCATCAAAAATCCACGACAAATCTGCGTCTGGAGATCACATGAGATTCATGCGCCCATAATTAACAGCAGCGTTATGGATCACCTTTTCCGACGTAACCTATAACGCACTACGGAGTAAGTCTGCAGCTGAAGAGTATGCCTACAAGCGCGAGTATGGTACCTGGACGCTGCAGGTGGCCTGCTAAACTATATGGGCGATCTAGATCTACATACGGAATGATTGACTAGGCTTTCTAGCGTGCGTCTCAGCCCCAAGGTCCCAATTGAGTGTGGTGGAAGATCCATTCTACTCGCTCTAGGTACTACCGCCGCTGCCATGACTATCGAACAATACCCGATTGGTTCCTTGGATACCACTGCATCAGCTGTATATTATCCTCTAAGCAAGCCATGGCGGTAGTGCAAAGATTCCGTGTGTACCACAGCTTGCCACTACCCGGAGTTGCGCCCGGAAGTAGCAGAGTGGCCAACTAGTACATCCTTCGACATACAGCACAGATGTCCTGACTTCTATAAGACGAACATGCTTGACTTATGTTATGGCATCGTTGCTTTTGGTGATACTCTCATCCGCTTCATAGCCAAGAGCCTGTCACGATGCGTCTCGGCAAGACCATCTCCTTGAGCTTCTTTCCTGTGGGAATACTCACACAAAATGTATACGAACCAGCCGACTTCGACGTTGCTGCGGCACTGTTGCAGAATGGTGTAGACATCAAGACTATTCCAGGCCTAGCCGATCTTTCCAAGCGAACTAGCTCGAGTGGATGTTCGATCGCAGTAAGACTCATCCTGCCATTCTGCAAAATTCTCAAAAAGGATCGATACTGACTCCAAACCAGTGCAGCTCTCTCAAACGCATCTTTGGTGATGCAAAGGTCGAAAGTCGAGAAGAGACTGCCTATACCATGGCCATTGATTATTTCTGGTCAGCTCAGCAGAAGGTCGCTCAACCGTACTGCGTGTTCAAGCCTGAGAAATCGCTTGATGTATCCACACTTGTGCTACTATCTCGCCTTACTCAGTGTCCCTTTGCAGCGAGAAGCGGGGGGCATGCGGCCTTTGCAGGTGCATCAAACATTGATGGCGGCATCACGGTGCTCTTCGAACGCATGAATGAGATCACTTTGTCGGAAGACAAGAAGATTGCTTCTATTGGACCCGGCAACCTCTGGTACGATGTTTATACGACTCTGGCCGAAGACAACCTAGCAGTGGTTGGCGGCCGCGTCTCTGGCGTCGGGGTTGGAGGTCTTACAACGGGTGGCGGGATTTCGTTCTTCTCAAACGAATACGGCTGGGCTTGCGACAACGTTGCATCTTACGAAGTCGTTACCGCCTCGGGATGCATCATACAAGTCAGCCAAAAGTCGTACCCAGATCTGTATTGGGCGTTAAGAGGCGGAGGCAACAATCTCGCCCTCGTCACAAAGTTCAATCTCGAAACATTCCCCCACGGTCCGCTGATGTTTGGCGGACAAAGGAGATTCTTCAACACTAGTTTCCCCGCTGCGATCGATGCCTTTGTCAACCTGGGCAAGAGCATAGGAAAGTATCCCAAGGCTGCACAGTTCCTGGCCATGTTTCTGGATGCCCCTTCGAACACTCAAATCGCAGTTGCCGAGTTGGAGTATGCAGATCCAGTCCCTGTGCCTCCTGTCTTTGAAGAGTATCGCAAAGTTCCAGCCTTTCAAGACACTACAGAACTGAACACCCTGGCCTACTTTACTCAACAGTTGAACATTAGCAACCCAAAGGGCTACCGCGAGTCATTCTGGACTTCTTCATCTAAGCTGGATCGGGACTTGGTCGAGTTCATGACCGATGTCACTTTCAAAGAATTCGCAAAAATTCGAGATGTCGCTGGTATCTTACCTGCAAACACGTTCCAAATCATCACCGTTCCGCAGCTCGAACAGATGCAAAAGAAGGGCGGAAACGCGTTGGGGCTCTCACCTTCTGACGGGCCGATCCTTATCATCAATCTGAGCAGTCGGTGGGACAAGGCTGAAGACGATGAGCGTGTCCTGAAGGCCAACGCCAACATCGTCAGAAAGATGGAGGCAGAGTCGAAGCGCAGGAACTTGGTGAACGACTACATCTACATGAACTATGCTAGTCAGTTCCAGGATGTTGTTGGGAGCTATGGGAAAAGTGCAGACAAGCTGAGGCGAATCGCGCGCAATTACGATCCTACGGAGGTTTTCCAGAAGCTGCAGCCGGGCTACTTTAAGCTGCAAGGGCCGCCGAATAAGAACTGGCCATAGGTGCGCCTACAATCATATGGAACAAGAAAGACAATTGTGAAAATTTTTAGTTGTAAAGAATATATTGTAACCTTCGCACGAGGACTAGGCTGAAAATACAAGCTCATGATTGCAGGTGCTTTACCGCGACTCAGACGAACCCAGCCCAGCGAACCAAAGCCACACACGCAATCATCCGTTCCCCAAAGCTCAAACCCAATGATTATCGCGACACGGTAGGCCTCTACCGCCGAAAAAGCGACCTTTACACCCTCGAGGTGCTTTATCGCTATCAGAGTATCGTGTGACTAACCCGCATCCACCCGTGGACATAATCCATACCAATCAAAACACAACATTCATCTTTCACGAAACAGGTTTATGCTTGATGTCCTGCGCCATTGGTACCTGTACATATAACCTGCCTTGTTTAATAAAAGCAATAGCCGGTTGGCATGGCTGTTCTAGGAATCAGACCTGAGTGGCTTGCAGTGCATCCGTCTTTCCCTCACGCTGACAGGCTCAAGCACACTTGGCCCCCCATTCCCCGTACGGTCAGCTGGGGCGGGGCTAGTCGAGCAACGTGCCCGCAGTCTACCTAACATCATCCTCTTTCCTACAACCATACCAGCCTGTGCACAACACTAACATCAACGACTGCATGGCGCTCGATCGTCTCGATTACGTATTTCGAAGTCTTCGATCCGCGCCTCTAGACTATGCTCGCGGCGGCGCATCAACCAAGACACCCTATGGCGAACGCCTGCTCCATTCCGATAAGATTCGTCTTCTCACCATCGAGAACGATATGGGCGCATTGCGACTGCGCATTACTCCACACGAATTACAAGACGACCTCGAATACTACGCGATATCATATGTGTGGGGAGCAGCAGAAGCCTCAATCAATGTCACATGCAACGGAACGCAGCTTGCAGTGACCCCGACCGTTTTCGAGATGCTTCAAAATCTGGATCCAAGCGGTCCATATTGGCTGGATTCTATATGTATCAACCAACGAGATGCCGAAGAAAAAGCGATTCAGGTACCCCTGATGCATCGAATCTATTCGCGCGCTGCAACTGTTGTTATATGGATGGGCATACCTACCATGCAAATTGAGAAATTTGTGGCAGAATTTCCTAGGTTGATGGAGAAAGAGAGAGAGTGGAACTCTGTGGCCGCCCAGGATCACCTACCGTCGCATGATCTCCTTATCACCGATAAGGATATCCTGCAGGGCATTTTACATGTACTCAACAACGAGTGGTTTGACCGTTTGTGGACTTTCCAGGAATCCATTCTCGCAAAACGAGCCATAATGTTACTTGGACACATTTGGATAGATTTCGACGAGTTTCTTATCTACGTTCATGATGGATTTTACTTACGATTCGCATACTTGAACAACTGTCTGCAAAATGCAGATATGCTCGATCCATGGCTCAGATCATCTGCAGCATGTAGAACTCTGAAGATATATCGCGAGGGTTTTGGAACAACTGGGATAGTCTCACATGATGGGATACCTTACCTTCTCCACACACTACGTACCCGAAACGTAAAACAACCGGTCGATCGAGCCTGGGCTATCACCGGGTTGTTCAGCAAAGCTTTGAGATCGAAGCTAGATCCATTGGTCGATTACAGCAACAACGGGCGGTTGAACTTTTGGAATACGCACATACTCTTTGCGAAAACCATCATGGTCGAAGAACAAACGCTAGGTCTACTGATGATACCACCCACAGTTGGAGAGAGACCTCATTCGGTCCCGTCTTGGTGTCCGGTTCTCGAGGGAACCTCGAAATGCGGCATGTTTATAACAGGCAGCTGGACCCAAAAAATAAGCCGGCATTCGCACCCCAATGCATCACTCCTGGAAGAGATTGTAGATGAAGCGGATCAAGCACTATCGACTCCTACTCTAGAACAGCTGTCAAGTCTGTACAAATCCCGCAAGTTCATCTCATTCGAGACAGGCAACAACTACCTGAAGGGTTGCGGTCATACAGTTGATACAATATCAGAGGTCGTAGACTGTCCTCAACTACAAGGGCGCGACGACTATATCAATAGCAAAGATGTCTCAACTTTCTACATCAGCAATCCCCTACATGCTGCAAATGTAGATCATTACAACCGCGGTCTCCGCCTAGCCCGTCGTACGTTTCAGAGCACAGACGAGGACATAACACATATACCATCGGAGTATTTGATGTCTGTGGTCTTGGACACTAGGCTTTGTGGAGACGCGACTACGGCCTACGAAGATGCATGGAATATATTCACCGACCAGGAGCATAATAAGTTTGATCTCTCGGTCGAGCGAATATTACAGGCGGAGTCATTTCGTAAGATGCTGACAGTGCTCACTGGACATTCTTTCTTCAGTACCACCCATGGTCGCTTCGGTATCGCCACACCAGGATGCAAACCTGGCGACAAAGTCTGTGTCTTCTACGACGAACTTCCTCTTCACGTACTACGATGGTCGGAACCCGAACACGAAACTGGCGCGATTCATGGCGACGGGCCGGCTGAGTTCTGTGGCGTTGCATTCATTCCTCATCTCATGAAGCCGCATGAGCAAGAAGCGGCTCGACTTGGACCAGACGAGACCTTTGTTATCAGGTGAAAGGATCCTGGAGCATGCGGACATTTCAAAAATTGCGGGCCTTTGGTCGCTTGGTGAAAGTAGAGAATCAGGATATTGACAAGACCCACGCCGTAAACTTGCTGTCCCATGACGGAACCGTGTCACCACAGGACCATTCACTGCTCTTCAAATTCAGCTCTCGTGCTTGCGCCACAATGGATAACGATCTGATTGTCCCTTTTCTAGAGTGCTCCCTTACCGTCCCTTGACAAAGTCCAGTGAGTTGCACCACTCGACACGATACTGCTTCAACCCAACAATCACCCAAATTCTTCAAACATCGCAACCAAACGACCCAGCCCATCAAATATGACCACTAGTTTCCCTTATACAGCCTACCCAGGCGTCGGCGTACCCACAACCTTCCTCGTTGGCCCCGCCACCAACCCAACACGCTTCGATGTCCACCACTCGCTACTATCCAGAGTATCCCCATTATTCACCATGCCCAATGGGCTCCCTCGAATCATCCTATCCAACATCTCACTTCCCAACATCGAACCAGATACATTCCGTACACTCTTCACGTGGCTATACGAGCGCAAGCCCCCTGAATACACATCCGATACCGGCCTGTTAGATCTGATGAAACTCTGGGTTCTAGCCGGAGAGCTCGGGATCTGGAAGACACAGAACACGATAATGAGATTGGGCATGGCGCTGATGCAGCCAGCCTACTTCGTCTGCGGGATAGAAACGGTGAAGTGGGTGTACGAGAATACGCCGGTAAAGTCGACGCTTCGAGACTACATCATCACGATTTTCTGCCAGCGCGGTCCGCCGATCACGCCCTCAATGTTCGCACCAGACCACGAGCGTTTGGGTATATTTCGCGACGCGGCGCGGTTTATGCGTACCTTGAATTTGGTTCGCGCAGGCAATCCTAAGGGGCTGGATGGATATGAGCTCCATGAGCAGTTTCCGATGCACCATACGTGGTCGCCAAGCGAAGACGGGCATGCGCCAGTGCGGGTTCGTGGATGTCTGTCAACGGGCGGGGAGGACATAGATTGGAGCAAGATCGAGTACCCACTTCCTTCCTTCTTGGTCTGGGGCACAAAGTGGGAAGTCTTACCGGACATGCATTTTGTAAGCGAAGAGAACGTTCGCATGGCGGGAGAAAACGTAGTGAAGCAGATTGAGTTCACCTAGAGGGCGGGTGCGTAGTAGATGTGGCAGAGTATGGGACCTCCCGTTCACGTTCTCGAGAACCTACGATGTGTGTAAAGAGGTTGTACGTGGTTAGAGACCTTGCAGTGACGGGCAGGTGGAGCAGGTTGGAGCTTATGTAATTGGGTGTAATTGTGATGTCGATATCGACAAACTTGTACTTGCGTTGCGTGAGTACTATAAACATCAAGTACAAAGGAGAGGGAAGCCGACAATCGACATAATCCTTTTTGTATCCAAGTTTCCAAGAGTCAAATCCACAATAGTTGGATGACAGAAAGCGCAAAGTAGCAGGCCGCAAAAATCATGAGCAGCGCTTGCTATGAAAATCGGGAAAGGGGTATTACCAGAGGCTGTAAAACATGCGTGCCGAACGCTTAGATCATAGGAAACCTATTTTGTGGTAAAATGAAACAAATGCATAAAGGAAATGAGGTGCGGAAGGGTTCATAATTCATGCAGTTCATACAGCGACTACCTCTTGAGGTGTTTGCGCTGGTGCCGCAGAAGATTGTCCCTACGTGAGAAGCCATCGAGGTTATCGCAGCCGGGATAAGGACAATAATGCTTGATGGCAACCACCAACGAAGGGTCATTGTGTGTCGGGAGGTGCCTCCGGAGGTCCTTGGGGTACAGGAAACCCATGTTACAGGTCGAGCATACATGAGGAGCCTCTGTCGAATGGGTCTTTTGGTGGCGGCTATAACCAGTCAGTTGGCGATCGATTGACCTTATTTTCGCAGCGAGGCTTACTTCAGGTCACATTGACGGTCGAAAGTCCTATTGCAGCCATCTGTGTTGCAAGGAAACCCGCCGGGTCGAGGGGCCTGGCGCCTTTGGACTGCCCTGCGGGTTCGAGGGCGTCGTGCAGCTAGCCGATCGCCAGGTGTGTAGATGTCTTCCACATGCGCTTGCACGGTATCTGTCTGCACCGTTGTCTCGTTCACATCAATGATCTCCATGTAATCGTTGATCAACGGCTGCCCATGACCAGCGTTGACATAATCGTATAGCGGTGCTAGGTCTGCTGGCGTCTGTTCGAAGTCGAGCGGCGGCATGGGGAAGAGACCGAGGTCATTATTGAACGTTCTCGCGGCGACATACTGGACTTGTGGCTAGGACTATCAGCAGGGTATACAAGAGCAAGAGAAGGAGTCTTACTATGGCGTGAATGCATTGGAAGAAAGGCAGGCAGCAAAGCTCGCACAGCATGTCGTCGAGGTCGGCATAGGAACCGTCCATAGGAGCGTCAGACATGCTGAAGTCCACAAAGGGACTCGACGCTGTCACCGGCTGAAGGAAGACAGCAACAACCACTGTGCAGAGCAGCAGTGAGTACATGCTCTGAGGTGTGTCTGGATGCCTAAGGACAGGACGATGTGAGAACCAGCGAGGTGATTGGCAATACTAGAAGTTGTGTAAGAAGCGCAACAGCGTGTCTAGTAGACGGCGACAATGTCGATACACTATGCAGAAGAGTAGCAATGCTTGAAGGAAGAAAAGTAGAGGGAAGAGCGCAGAGTCGAATTGAGCAGATGCGTGCTACGAGCAGAGGACTGCGGAGGCCGGCTGCCTGAGGAGCCACAGGTCACGGGCAGGTGTGGCTATGTTGATGATGTAGGTGTCGAGCATTTTGGCTAGCTTGCTGTGTCTCTTGCTGCAATTCTGTCAGGTCTGAGTGTTAGCAGTGATGAAAGTGCACTTTTGCAGCGTTGAAATGTGCAAACTGAGGTTGTGATGAGGTGACAGACGACGGCGCCGTGCAGCGATCAAGGGATGCGCAATCCCTTGACGGGGTTACACCATACCGTATCGGGACTTCATGAGGGGTTGTGTGGCTCTACCGCGCCCGTGACTTTGACACCCTTCAGAGTATGAAGAAAGTCCCAGTCCCAATACCTATGAGAACTATTGCGATGGTAGACTGTTGGTCAGTTAGTTCTTGAGTGCCAACTTTGAGGTTTACCAGGGCTCGTTGTTGCTTTTCCTCTCACGTGCTCTCGTGCCATGACGCCATCGAGTCGACATTCGCAACACCCAAACTCTGCAACTCAAGCTGCAACTCTCACGCTTTCGTTCATGTACTCTCATACAGCCTTTAGATGCGTTGCATCTTAACAGCTTCTGCCTCCTGGCTCTGGGAGGCTGTTGATGTACTCAGATGCCTAGGTGGTAACACGAACGTCCGTAAGCCCTCAAATGATACAAGGAGAGGTCTAACATCATTATCAATAATCAGAAGAATCGCAATAAACACAAGCTGCGCTCTCCTCAGGCTGAGGAGACATGCTCGATATATAACAACGCGACTCTTCTGCAGTGCGCGCATGATCCAACACACCACGGCTTCACAACAAAACAAGGCAACCACTTCAGCTATGTTTGTTACTATTCATATCTCGGCTTCATGAGGCTGATTCGAGATTAATCCTCTTTTGAGGATAATAGCGCATACTTTACATTGCACGCGCGTTCCATGTCCAATCGGTCATTCAGGCGTTCTGCCATGTTTGGAGCGGGCGGCCTCCCAGGCATCTGTCGAACAAGGACTGGTGAGCAACGCCCCACCACCGCGCACGTTGTCGTGGGTGGAGACAGCCTCTCCCATGCACTGCGCCCTCTGAGTCACAGCCCTCTGTAAACTTGATGATTCGGGTAGGTACCGTGATGTGCACACTGTGCACAACAATGGCCTGCATGCGGTGGCTGCCCCGCATTGCAAATTAAAGCCTCGTACGCGACGCTCTTTAATGAACACCGCCGCCTTACAGTCGGGTGCTTCGGAGCTCAAAACCTGTCCTACCGAATATGTTGTCTACTCGAGGCCGCAGATATGCAGCTTTGGATCTGGCTGCAAGCTACACTGAAGATCGTGGCCATCTCTACGACAAGACCAAATATCCAACAGGTCTGGTGTCTTTCAGAAATGCGGAAAACGTTAGTCTGAGTTGGCTGGACTTACTGTCATAGCCTGAATACCAATGCTGATCACTGATAGTTGCTCATGCGAGAAGAGGTCCTAGACATCATTAAGACCAAGGTCAGCCCTCAGCATCACACGAGGGAACTGTATTCTAAACACGGCTCAGTGCATTCCTGGCCTTGATTTCGACACCTTGACCTATCATGACGGCCCATTTGGATCCAAGCGCTTGCGACAAGCAATGGCTGCCTTCATCAACAAGCGCTTCTCGCCCGCATCGGCTGTAACGATGGATCAGGTATCTTTTGTCAGCGGTGTGACTGCCTTGAACGATATTTTGTCGCTATGTATGACAGACGGTGAGACTGATGGTTTGCTCCTTGGTATGCCAATATACGGATCTTTCTATCCAGATATGGCGAGCATGTCCAAGTGAGTATGAGTCTTGTCAAAGCGGAAACCCCTGTCTATAGGTACTAACTTATTCCAGCTGCAAGCTACTTTATACCCCGTTCGATGGCAAAGACCAGTTTACTACCGTGGCAGTTGAACATTACGAGCGCGCTATCGAAGAAGCTGGCCGAAGCGGGATTCAAATAAAGGCACTTATCATATGCAACCCACATAATCCACTCGGTATAAGTTCTGCATGTCAAAGAGAAAAGCAGGACTGATCCGAGTTTCTAGGCCGGTGCTATCCCCGTGAAGCAATAGAAGCCATCCTCCGCTTCTGCAATAAATACGGCATACACCTTATCAGCGATGAGATATATGCTCAATCGGTTTATGACATGGGTCCGGCCTATACAGAGTTTACGTCGGTACTCTCTGTTGATGTGGCAGGTATAATCGACGAAAAGTTTGTTCATGTGATGTATGGAATGTCAAAGGTAACATGACTCTCCACTTGGACAATGTCTTCTGCGCTGATTCTGTCGGTTAGGATTTTGCCGTCGCTGGCCTGAGACTTGGATGTTTAATCTCAAGAAACAAAGAGCTGGGACAAGCTGTCCAGTCTCTAGCGTACGTATACTGGAGACCCTGCGGGACAGCTAAGACACTGATATCCTTGTGTTCGCAGACGGTTTCACGGCGCATCGCCAGTGACTGACGCTATCGCCACGACTATACTTGAGGACGAAAAGTGGCACACCCAGTTTTTGACGGAAAGCGCGAGGGGGTTGAGTGAAAACCATAAGCTGGTGGCCGAGGCACTTGACAAGGCGGGGATTCCTTTTGATCATAACGCGTAAGTAGACTCTACGTTTCCGAACATTCATAGGACGAGTAACTGACTTGTTCTCGCGCCTCAGCAACGCTGGTTTCTTCCTTTGGATTGATCTGTCAGCATGTCTACGCGACTCAACTTGGGAGGCAGAGGACGAGCTGAAGCAAGCACTCTACGATCATGGCGTGGAGATGTCGGCTGGAAAAGCGTATCATGACGAGAAGCCGGGCAATTTCCGCTTTCTGTTTTCACTGGATAGGGATACTGTGGAAGAGGGTCTGAGGAGGGTCATCGAGTTTTACAAGACTCGTCGGACTGCTCGGACTGATCGGAGCTAGCAAACAAGCAATAATCATGCGTGTGGAATCTTGACTAAGAAGTACGGTAATGGAACATTAGTGCTGGAAACTTGGACATCGCGAGGGCCTGGTTTGACGCCCAACGCGTAACGCTCGTGACCGCGCGAAAGGGCGCCACGCGATGAGTAGATCCCTGCACGAGATCGTCCCGCCAGATCGGAATTGCGACAGGGGAAAGTGCGTCATCATTCCAGCCATCGAGCTTCAACTGCCACAAACAAAGCGCACCACCTTTGTACCTATGTCGCAATAGCAAAGAAAAATAGGCACCATAATGCCGCCCATACTCTCTCGAAAGCGCTCGCGATCCGCCTCCCCTCAACCAGAACCGCAGACGAAGCGTGCGCGGGCCCGCAAACCTTCTGCGCCCGCTCGTAAAGGCAAAGAGTCTGTCTTCCAGACCCTGGATGCGCTGCCGAAAGTCAAGCGGACGCTGTCGCAAACAAAAGCATTGTTGGAACAAGAGGATGACGACAGTGAGTCGTCAGAGCTAGAGAGCAGCGAGGATGACTTTGAAGATGTTCCGCTGAACGGCGCAAATAAGGGGAAAGGGAAGGCGCGAGCTGGTGGCGATAGCGATGAAAGCGAGGACGATGATTGGGAAGACGCCCTCGGTGCGCATCACCACACGAAACCGGATCATGGCCCTGCGCCTGTCATTACCGGCGACATCGCCCTTACCTTATCTGCCGCACCGAAGACCGCCTTCGACACAAAATCCGATGGAAAGAAGGGACCATCCAAGGTCCAGCGGCAGATACGGAATGTCACGCATTGCATGCATGTACAGTACTTGATGTACCACAATCTCATCAGGAACGCTTGGATACAGGACAAGGAAGTGCAGACGATACTGGTCGAAGCCATGTCAGCCGGGTGCTGGCGCGAACTGGAAAAGTACTGGGCCGATGCAGGCATCACAAATGGACCCAGCCGCGTCGTTGTGCAGAAGGCGCCAAGTCTTCTGCCCAAACAGGTGACAAAAGACAAGAAGGGGAAGTGGAAGGACAGTGGGAGCAACGGCGTCAAGGTGTACGAGAGCCCACAGAAACGATCTTCCGTCCGCGAGGACAAAAGGAAGACTGCGCAGGGCAAAGACAAAATCGGCAGCAAAGGCGACAGGAAAGGACGTGATTGGGGCGCGACATCCGAGCCACTCGAACCGAAAACTCCGAACCTGTCAGCGGGTGATCCTCTACTTCGCCTACTAAGATATGTTTCTGCCTATTGGAAGTCCAAGTTCCGAGTCACAGCTCCGAGTCTACGCAAACGTGGTTACTTGTCACCCTCGACACTAGAGGCCGAGATCAATGCCTGGAGAGAAGATCCAGATCATCCTGATACTTTCGGCGAGCGAGTGGAGAGTCTAGATGCTTTTCGCGACAGGGCTCGAAAATGCGAGGGGAGCAGAGACTTGGGACAGCAACTCTTCACGGCTTTGCTACGAGGCCTAGGCATTGAGGCCCGTATGATAGTCAGTTTACAGCCTGTTGGGTTTGGCTGGAGCCAGAGCGAAGAAGGCAAGGCTAAGAACCTGGAAAAGCTCAAGAGTGTAAAGCCCGCTGATAAAGAGGACGCATCGAAACCAGCAACAACAAACACGAAAGCGAAATCTGGCGTAGCTACAAAGAAGAGCGGAGCATCTACTGATGTTGACATGGATGACAGTAGCGATCTAAGCAGTGTCATTTCTATTTCTTCTGACTCTGAAAACGAGAGGCCAGCGAAGAAATCGCCAAAGTCACGCAACTATAGCGAAGAGCTACCATATCCAACGTACTGGACAGAAGCGACCTCGCACCTGACACATACTCCGGTATCAGTATCTCCGCTTCCTCAGACGATCATAGCAAGCGCGGCTTCCCCGGACAAGCTCATGGACTTTTATGCTCGCGGTGCTGCGGCCGACAAAGCGAGACAGGTATTAGCCTACCTTATTGCCTTCTCCTCTGATGGCACGGCCAAAGATGTCACGACACGGTATCTACCAAAACACCAGTGGCCTGGTCGGACGAAAGGCTTCCGTATGCCAATTGAGAAGATACCGATACACAACAAGCGTGGAAAGGTCAAGCGATGGGAAGAATGGGATTGGGTCAAGTCACTATTGCGCCCGTACGCCAGGCCCCATGACAAGCGTCAACCATGGGATGAAGTCGAGGACGAGGGCGACCTTGTCCCTCAAGAGCCAGAGAAGAAGAAAGACATGGACGAAGAAGGTGGCAAGGAGACGCTGCAGGGCTATAAGAATTCCGCAGAATACGTACTCGAACGTCACCTCCGTCGTGAAGAAGCACTTAAACCCGGCGCGAAAATTGTTCGATACTTCGTCACTGGCAAAGGCGACAACGAGAAGTCGGAGCCAGTGTACCTCAGGAAGGACATTGTGAACTGCAAGACTCAAGAGTCTTGGCACAAGGAAGGCCGCGAAGTACTGGAAGGTCAGCAGCCCCTCAAGCTTGTGCCCATGCGTGCTGTCACAGTGACGCGCAAGCGCGAGATTGAAGAACGCGAACGTATCGAAGGCGGCAAAGTAAAACAAGGGCTCTACTCCAAAGCACAGACCGACTGGATCATTCCCGACCCTATCGTTGATGGCCAAATCCCACGTAACTCGTACGGAAACATCGACGTTTACGTGCCCACCATGGTGCCGAAAGGCGCTGTTCATATTCCACTCAAAGGCACAGCGCGCATATGCCGCAAACTCAACATCGACTACGCGGAAGCCTGTACTGGATTCGAGTTTGGCAAGCAGCGCGCTGTACCCGTCATAACTGGTGTTGTGATTGCGCAGGAAAACGAGGACCTGCTTATAGATGCTTGGGAGATCGAAGAGGCAGAGAAGCAGAAAAAGGAGAGAGACAAGAAGGAGAAGTTCTTGTTAGGATTATGGCGAAAGTTCGCGAGTGGTCTGAAGATCGTGGACAGGATGAGAGAGGAGTACGGAGAGGATGTCGAGTTACCAGCGAAGGAGAAGCTGGTACTGCCAACAGAGGAAGAGACTACAGAAAAGAAGTCGCAGTGGGAGGTGTTCCAGAACCATACAGACTTTGAAGGCGGCTTCGTGCGCGACGACACTGCAGCTTCTGGCGGTGGCTTTATGCCTGAAAAAGCGCCCCACACGACACGACAAGATCATGACATGGCTGGTGGGTTTTTGACAGCAAGCCAAGACGACCCTGAACATGGCGATCTCACCATTGATCACGGCGAGAAGAAGGACGCATCACGCATATCCGTGGCAGACAGCGCACATCGCACACCAATATCGCTTACGCAGGCGTTGCAGCAGCCGCCTAGCAAATCTGGTGGAGATTCGGATGAAAATGAGGACGATGGTGCGGATGCGCCACAGGCCGAGCGAGGCGATCGGAAAAAAGAAAAGGAAGAAAAAGAAGTCGAACCGCAAGCCACTCGCCGCAAGTCAGCTGTCACAGCTTCGGTTCGTGGTCGTGGCCGTCCACGTGGTCGCGGAGCCAAGACCCCGACAGTATCCGCGCGGAAACGTAAATCCACGGTGACAGACTCAGGGTCTGACGATGATGCGCTCTCTGATGCGCCCTCGAATCCGCCAACACCACCGCCTTCTACCCGCTCAGCGCCAAGGCGTAAGGCTGCCAGGAAAAGTGACGCACAAGTCAAGAGCCATTTTTTTGCCGAAGGAAGCGATGACGAGACGGATATGACTGACCTGACTGAGCGCAATTCGCCAAGGAAGAAGGCTGCAACGCGAGGCCGCGGGAGTGGCAAAGGCAGAGGGACTGGACGGGGAAGAGGGCAAGCGGGGAAAGCCAAGTAGTGATACGAGAGTGGAGTATTGATACCTACACCGGTGTGCAGTGGATATGCAAAATCATTCGAGCTAATCTTGACGATACGACCACAAGGCATGAATTTCAGTCAGCCAGCCCAGCACTAGGACTGACCAACGGGAAAAGATCTCGCGATCTCTCAGCGCCAGCGCACTTGCCGCATTCGATGGCTTCGCTACTCTCCCGATCCAACTGCCGCATTATATCATCCTTCCCCAGATTTCCACCACACTTTTTAAACTTCCGAAGCGCAAGCCTGCAAAAATCGCAAAAACCAAAAAATCAAGAGCAACTAACAATTACCGGATCGAGAAAAAAATTATCGAGTCGATAGCATGCGCGCAGATCTGTTTTTAGACCTGCCCAGTCTCGCTAGGTGTGTCTGGGCATATCTTGGTTCCGCCAATGCAGGCTCCCGGTCCTTGGCGGACTTCGGTACCGTATCTCCCCCCTAAATCAATCCCAAACAGATGGTCTGTTGTAGCCAAGCTGCACCATTGTGCAGTCGCAAATTGCTTCTTGGACGCCTTTTCCCCCCATCGCGCTGGGTCCTTGCTCGATATGCATGACAGCGTGACAGCGTGACAGCTACGGCTGTCCGGTCTTGCGGCAGTACTGCCCATGGTAGCTCCGCGTTGCTAGGGGGTTTGTTGCAGCTGTGGCTGTTCCAATGGCGTCGGTAGAGTGCGGTAGACGAGCTTTCGGCGCCGTCCATGTGGGAATCTTCCCAACATGCACCCTAGTTCCACGCCCACCGTCTTGTTCGTATTCGTGCTCATCACCTGTTGCCGGCGCGAGCGAGTCTTGGCTACAATGCACATTGTTTGATCTGCGATCCCTAGTCCACTCGCTCATTAGTTGCCAGAAACGTCGTGCCTCTCCGGTCTTTTTCCATCGATGGGTCGAGATGCGAGTCTGGGGCTGGCGCATATAAGTACACATCTTCTCCTGTTATTTCGTTTTCTCGCGCTTCATTCCGACTCAGGTCTTTATCAGTCTCTCGCTTTGCCAGTATTTTTTCTTTGGCAGCTGTCTCTCGCTATTCCGACTCTTGAAACCAGTCTTATTCTTAATTCTCTAATTTCTTAAAAGATGCGTTTCACAGATGTCTTTGCTGTCGGTGTAATCGCGCCTTTGGTGGCAGCTCATGGTGGAATCCCAGGAGCGCCCAAGATTTTTGGTCTACCCAGAGACTTGCTCGACGACTTCAAAGCTCCCGTCGCTCCCCGCACGCTTCGACACCCTCCTGCGCCCAGGGGCGGTCTGTTGGAAACACGCCAAGGTGGCCAGAACGGGCGTTGTGGACCTAGCTTTGGCAATGCCAAGTGTGCTACAGGATACTGCTGCTCGGGTGCGGTATGTTGGTCTTCAACCTTTGATACATGCAATTGCTAACTGGAAAAAGGGATATTGCGGAACTACAAAGGAACATTGCCAGGCTCCCGACTGCTTGATTGACTTTGGCCCAGCCTGTGATGGTAACAAGACACCCGCTGGAGCTAGCACCCGCAACGACGCTCGTCCTCAAAAGGGCAGTGTCGCATATGGAGGTGGTGGTGTTTACGCCTGCAAGAAGGCTGGAACAGTCGCCATCACCTACGACGACGGGTAAGTTATTTTACGCTACTATGCCTTGATACTCGATTAATAAAACCCAGTCCATACATTTACACTGACCGCGTCCTCGACCAATTCGCTGCTGCTGGCTTCAAGGCTACCTTCTTCGTGACTGGTATCAACCTTGGCAAGGGCGCCATCGACACTACAGCGCAATGGTCCAACGTGATCAAGCGCATGGTTGCTGATGGTCACCAAGTCGCATCCCACACATGGTCCCACCAGGATCTCAGCGTCATCACTGATGCACAACGCTACGACCAGATGGTCAAGAACGAGATGGCTATCCGCAACATCATCGGAAAGTACCCCACATACATGCGTCCTCCTTACTCGTCTTGCAACGCCGCTTGCCAGACCGTCCTAAAGAACTTGGGATACGTTGTTAGCTACTTCGATCTGGACACGGATGACTACAACCAGCTCGCCAACATCCAGGTTGCCAAGGACAACTTCAAGAGGGTCCTTGACTCCACCGCTGGCGGTCCCACCACCGGCCACCGTCTCGCTATCGCCCACGACATTCACGAGCAGACTGCTCTTAACCTCACCGGATACATGCTTTCATACTTGAAGTCCAAGGGCTACCGCGGTGTCACCATGGGCGAGTGCATGGGTGAGCCCGAGGCGAACTGGTACCGTACCTCTGGCGAGAGCGGTTCTACCACTCCTCCTCCTACCTCTGGCGGTGGCAGTGGCAGCACCCCTGTTTCCACTGATGGATCGTGCGGCTCTGGCAAGGGAACGTGCGCTGGTTCTTCTTTTGGCAACTGCTGCTCCCAGTACGGATGGTGCGGATCATCCACTGATCACTGCAGCGCTGGCTGCAACTCTGCCTTTGGCACTTGCACTGGCAGTGGCAGTGGCACAACTACCCCTGCGCCAGCTCCTACCACCCCAGCCCCCACCAAGAAGGTCTCTACTGATGGTACTTGCGGGACTCAGGGAGGTGCTACTTGTGCTGGCTCTACATTCGGTAACTGCTGCTCGCAGTACGGATGGTGTGGATCTACTACTGGACACTGTGGTTCCGGTTGCCAGAGTGGATCAGGTACTTGCAGCTAGAGGGCTGTTGTTGAAAGGAGTATCTAGATCATGTTTGTGTGGATGGCGTTGGTGCTACAATCGCGCCCATGTATCACATAATGTAAACATCAAAACATCAAAACATATTATACTTCATTCTCTTCTTTGCTACCCTAGCTTCTTTGTATATATTTACTTTTGTTCATATTCGCTCCCTTCAGACAATAGTATGTAGTATTCGCTAACATATGCCAACAACGATGTACTATAACCCTGCCGTGCTAACTCTGATCATCGTGTCTCGCAAGTTCTAGACTAAACCATTTTCAGTCATGGCTGCAAGTCGACTCTAGGCACATGTTGACATCATACAAGATACGTAGGAAAGTCGGAAATGTAGTGGCAGTTGCGCCGGTACGGCCGTACCCCTCGCTAGGCTGCATCTAGCCAGTAGCTACGGGCCAACCTGAAGAGCCTAGTCTTGGTGACTGAAGCTAACAGCCTGCTAGACGCAGAAGCGCGACACCGTTACTCACTCTATTGCTGCGCACATGGTACCAGTAGGTGCGTACCACAAGGCCTGTTGGTAGAGCAGGTCGTGACGTTAGTGGCGATTTGTTCTCCGTCATACATTTCGATGATGCATGCGTTTTCGACTGTCGTCTTCGTTGCATGAACTCATGGCTATAAAACCTCCATCAAATCACTATCATGTCAGATATTCAGAAAGCAGATTGCCAACACCTTCAACACCTTCTACACCTCAACCACTCTCGAGAACGTTCATATCTTCCCAATTATCACCAGATTGCTGCAGCAAAGCGGATAGCAAATTCAACAATCACGTCCCGAGCTCTACCAAGGAATTTCGACAATGCAAGACGTCGACTACTCCACTACGACCGCGCTCGTGACCGGCGGCTCCTCTGGAATCGGCCGCGCGATTGCAAAAGAGCTCGTCAAGAGAGGCGTCCGTCGGCTCATTCTCGTCGCTCAGAACGAAGAAAGACTGGCCGAAACAGTTAGCGACATTGAAGGATCTACGCCTGGAACGACTGTGCGCACGATCAAAACCGATCTGAGCCAGCGGGAAGGCCCTGAGAATGTACAGAAGCAAGTTCAAGAGTGGGGGTGGACAGTCGATCTGCTTGTGAATAACGCGGGCTTCGCCAGAAAGTACTATTTCGCACGTAACCCTGAGACCGACACCTCGCTGGGTACTGTCGATCTCATGGTTCGCGCCGTCGTCGACCTAAGCCTTCGTTTCATGCCAGAGATGATCAAGCAAGGCCAGGGTGGCGTCTTGAATGTTGGATCCACTGCCGGGTACCAAGCGGTCCCATACACGGCAATGTATGCGGCTAGCAAGTCGTTCCTCATGTCATTCTCCCAAGCGATCCACCAAGAGAATCTTGAGACTGGCGTCCGAGTAGCTTGTGTCGTCCCGGGCATTACTCAGACCAACCTCGACGGCAAGGGGCATGGCGAAACGCGAGGTGCCATCGACAAATTCGGCATCTCGCAGCCTGAGGATGTAGCGAAGGTTGCGGTGGACGTATATGAGAAGAACGAATCTGCTCGTGTAGTTGGCTGGAACAACACGATACAATCGACCCTCTTCAGCCTGATTCCGGAGTCTATTACCAGTGGCCTTATCGCTTCAGCCCGAGGACCGCCAGAGGAGAAGTAAGTTCAAGTAGTGTTGGGCACGGATAGGTGGCTCAGCCAGTATGCAAAGTCTTCGTGCAACAGAATAGTTTCAGATTCGAACAATACAATGAACACCTTATAGCAGTTTCAGTTTCTCAAACTCCATAGTGAAGATTCACTTTCTTATAGACAAATTCAACTTATGAGAAGTGAGTGGCTGCGCGAGGAGTTTAAAACGTATCCTCGAAAGCATTGAATGGTGACCTTTAGTACGACAGGTAGGTCTGAATAGATATCGAGTCTGTTATTGAAGACCTTGGTTGTTCCCACTAAATTGACGGAATTATAATTGTTTGTACACAGCAATGGAGTTCTTGCCCATGCTACGATGGCCATTGAATTACACACTCGTGTCACCGAACATGTGTGAAGGCCCATGTAGGTATGTTCTCTTCGGAACCTCCCTCCAACCTACGATATTTCTTTCGAAATCTACTTTCCGTAGCTTTATTGCCACGGCCCCTTAAGCGCGATAATTGCCGAAGGCAGTATACTTCGCACATTATGGCGTTAGCGATACTCTCTATCATCATTGTCAGTTTTGTTGTCATCATAGCATTGCTCGGCACGTACTACGTCTATCAGGGGTATAGGCGCGTGCGCTTCGCAGTACCAGACGTGGAACGCACTCGCCATGTCGAAAATTCCGAGCATTCCAAACAAAGCCCAATCCAACTCCACGATTTCGACCCTCCACATCAGCAATACCAGAGGAGCCCGTGGTACGGTTCCGAGAATGTGATTCCCACACATGTCGCGCCGGTCGCGAAGGCACTTCCACGTATCTCTGAGATCGAGTACACAGGAGGTGAGGGTCTTGTTAGCCCACCTGGCCGGGTCTTCTTATCTTCCGAGGATGGCAAAGGGAAAAAGAGAGAAGCAAACGAACTTGACAAGTTCCAAAAGCAGCATCTAAACGCGGGAACGACGTGGAACTCTCCAAAAGACGGGTACGGCAACTCGATAGTGGATCCCCCTGAGTTGATTTCCCCAAAGCCTGTGAGAACAGTAACGCGGAATCAACCAAAGACAGAGCCTGCAACCACCGCATACGACCCTGCGCAAACAGTAGCGGCGGACATATGGGACAAGATTAACAAAGGCGAGCTGAAACCTTCGCGACGTAAGGCAGAGAAGAAGCCGCCAAAGTCACTGATCGCACCAACATCGGAAGCACTTCGCGACCCCACGGACTTCGAAAACGATCTTCTGGAGGATAACGACCTCGGTAGCAGTGCCAAAGAATGGGCTAGGGCAAGAGTTTCATCTGCTTATATTAAGAAACTACCAAGTAAGAGGGACTCTTTCGATAGCACGATCACAGCCGTCGATGCAAACAACGTGGATATTGAAAGGCCAGTGTCATACGTCAAGCGCAAACAAAGTATAGACACCAATACCATCAAGCCGTCGCAACCACTTGATCGAGCAGCCGAGGCACGCCGCAAGATGCTTGAGGCTAAAGAGCAGATGGCAGACAGAAAGAAACGGGAGGAGGAAGAACGTCAAGCAGAAGAGCGGAGACAGGCAGAAGAGCGGAGACAGGCAGAAGAGCAAAGCCAGCGGGTTGCAGAACAACAGAAGCTGTCTGAGGAAAAGAAACGACAGAAGGGTAAAGAAAGAGCTCGCTCGTTGACAGAGGCGACCAAGACCGAAGACGAAGACCGCTGCGATGCGAATAGTTCTCGATCTCGAAGACCTTCTACTGGCCGAAAATCCGATTCATTTACCGAGTCGAGATGGACACGAAAGAGTCTCGAGAAGCCTCCCACGCAATCTTTTAAGCGGGCCTATACCTTTGGCAATGATACGATTTCACTTACAAAAGACTCTGTAACTGAAAAGAAGCCCAGTGGCGGTCGTAGTAACATGGTTAGGAGTATGAGTATGAATGACCAGGAACGACCAGACTTCAATGCGACGATGATTTCAATTGCGGAAGGCAACGGTACTGATGATGATGAGCAAGACGTGGACCATGACAGAACAAGAAAAGCCACAAACCCATTCTCTGACAGACTGTCAAGACGTTCGGATGGCTCTAGGTCATCAGCATCTTCAGGCTACCCTCATAAGTACAATAATGGAAGACCTGGCTCAAGTGATGTTACAGAAAACCCATTTACTTCTTCTCAAGATGCCAAGGTATCTTTTGCGGCAGCTCAAAGAACCTCAGGTTCATCTAGCATCGAGAGCCGGTCTCAAGCCCAGCGACGCTCAAATGCTTCCAGCAACGACAGCCGACTCAGCTCAGACAGCCAAGTGAGCCGCAGCTATTCTAAACGCAACAATAGTAAATCCAGTGCTCAGGTCCGTGCCTCTGCGGACAGCCAGAGTAGTAAGCATTCAACGGCTGATCGTGAAAAGCCCAAACGCAAGTCCTCGCTTGCATCTCGCACACTCGGGAAACTTGGTCGCAAGTCATCCTCTTCTGACAAGAAGAAGGAAAGTGACTCCACGGGTTCGACGCAGGGTTGGGAGCATGACGGGCCGGGACTGAGAGGGGGAGCCATGATGTTTGTCGTCGAGCCGGAGGCGATGTCAGAGTCAGACGATGGATATGACGACTCCAGACGTCAAAATGAAGAGACTGAGGATGGTGTGAGGATGCGTGGTGGTGCGAGCGAGAAGACGGTCGAGTCAGGGAATGAGAGTGAGGCTGGCGGGGAAAAGGATGGCGACAGCGATGCTGGCGAAGATGCGCACTCTGATAACGACCACTCGGAAGACGAACATTCGGAAAACGAGAATTTTGAAAGCGATGATGACACAGAGGAACAGGACTCCTCTGAAGATGAGGTTCTAGAGGATATTGTATCAGAAGACGAGCATTCCGAGTCTGAAGTCTCCAACGACGAAGTTTCCGATGCCGCTACATTGGACGACGAATCTGGAGGCGAAAGATCGGATGATGAGCATGAGCAGACGTTGTTGCAGAAGCCAGTTAAGATTGTCTCGACAAGGACCGTCGGTAAGGTCGAGACGTGAGGTTCTGTTGTGTTTCGTGTTGTGTATTCATGACCTGGTTTTATGGTCTCGATACCTGTGTTAGATTTTTCCATATTGCGCATAAGCACAAACTTTAACCTATAAACAAACATTGTTTGAAGCATTGTGATTCCCATCTTGCACAGCCCTTTTCGTTCTAGACAGCATTGTCCACTCCACCGGGCGGTCCGCCAGCAACGCCCGCTGGTCCGAAAGTACCGCGATGACTATGACTGGCTTTCATGCCCTCCACATCTTCGTCATCATCACCATCTTCAAAGGTAGCTTCCGACATGAACGGACTCTTGGCACGGATCTGGCGGCCCTTGATCAGCAGTACCACCGGCACCAGACTCAGTGCCAATCCAACAAAGCCAAGCAAACTGCCTGCCCAGCCAAAACCGAGATTCTGAAAAAGAGAGTAGGAAGCTAGAGGCAGAAAGGCGCCAAACAAATTACGACCAAGAGATGCGGCGGAAAGCGCGGAAGCAGCGTACTTTTCGTAAGCATCGGTGAGGTAATTGACTACCCCCATGTAGATGGAGTAGATGCCTACACCCACCATACATATTCCTATCGCAGGAACAACCCAATGAATAGACGGCCTGCACGTCCATCCATAAACGAAAAGACCAGCAGTGAAGAGCAGCGAGCCAGGAATACTGGTGTATAAACGGCCCTCGGGAATGGGCTTTCCAGGGCGTTCTTGGTTTTTGGACGCGGTTCGAAGATATAGCCAATCCTGTATCGGATTGATGAGTGTGCCAATGAGAGCTCCAACGGTTATAGCGAGTTGAATCATACCTAAAGGTACGTGTACGAAATCAGCACATGTCTCACAACCAGTTCGTGCAGGGACATTTCTTACCGGTCTGGAAGGTATCAAAACCATAGCTTGCACTGAAAGTTTGAACGACCGAGGAAAAGAACAGAAACAGAATACCCCAGGCAAAACTGATCCAGAGCGTGAAGAAAGTAACGACGGGCTCGGTGAGCAACATCTTTGTGGGTCGCATGAAGGAAACCTTGAGTAAGTTGGCTATCGAAGGCTTTTCGAGCTCAGACTCAGCATAGACTTCACGGCCTGTCTCTTTACGAATCTTCTGGGCGCGCTTCTTCAGGATGACGTCGCCACGGGTCTCCTTGAGAATAATGTAGAAGACGGGAATGAGAGCGGCGTTGTAGATGATTTGGATATAGTAGATCCTTTACACGTGTTAGCGACGTGAATCAAGCACTGTGAAATACGCACCAGCGCCATGGAGATTGCAGTCCAGTGGAGGGATAGCCAATCTGTACAATCGCACTACCAATAAACGGCCCGAGAGCGATGCCAGCGACAGACGTGAATCCAAAGATGGACATGGGTAGACTTCGAGCCTTGTCGCCTTTCCACACATCACTGATGCTGCCACCAACAATGTTGATGGAAACCGATGACGCACCACCGCCGAAGAATCGGGTGATGACGAGCGTCGCGAAGTTGTCGGCAAAGGCAGAGCCGAACAAGAACAACTCGAAAACAATGTACGCGACCTTTTTGTCTGTCAGAGTTGCTTGTTGTTCGTCGTTGATGCAATGACTTACGAAGTAGCCAGGCATACGGCCAGTATTCTCGGTCAATGGTACGAATAGAAGTGGGAAAAGAGCAGCACCCATGTTCCAGCTGCACGTTGCCCAGTAGAGGTTCGGAAAAGGTTCATTCTGGACGCTGAAGCGATTTGCCATCCATTCATTACCAGCACCATAGGATCCAGCTGGGAGACCCGTCAAGATGGAGATGAAGCAGACCGTGATTGTCAAGAACCACTTGTACTTGGTAGACCAGTTGAACCTAGGTTTGATCAGGGCTTGTTTCAGTCTTGGGGCGATGTACGCACGGGTTCTCGGGATCTTGAGAGCCATTCCAGGTGTGGAGCTCAACCTTCTTTCCATCCTTCATGCGTGTAGGCGCTTTCCTCTTACGCTGGGGTGCAGATGCACTGTCTGAGGGACGTTAGCAAGGTCGGTTGCAGATCTATTGCAGATGTACCATACCTTTGTCTTTATGGAGTGATGAGGGATTTGACATGATTCATAACCCGCTGCTAAAATACTACTAGACCATGGAGTGGACGAAGTTTGAGACGTGGTTGAAGTGAAGTGAAGTGAAGGTTGTTGCATCATCAAAGTACAACAGCATGATGATCATGAAAAGTGATATCATAGCACAGTAGCTACAGATTATTGGCCGTGTGACAACGTTCGCGATCGGACCGGACCTCAAACCGTTGGAATCAGTGGAACGCGATGACGTTGGCGTGAACATATCGTGAAACCTACCATGGCGTGGGAAGATCGCCCGCTAACTGACGCAAGGCGTGGAGGAGCCAAGAGAAGACTAGTGGATCTTCTACCCCAATTGTTGATCAATCGTTGATTACCAATGGCGGATAGGCCGGTCGTTCTGCTCTTCGGTCCCCGCCATTTCGGCGAGATTGCACAGGACGGTGTAGGAGCGATGCCGTCTTGATATAGTAAGGTGACATCATGGCAACCGTTCAGTCTTGAGCAGTTGACCTGGAGTTCTAACACGGGCTTTCAACCACAGCGTTCAATGCTACCAAACCTTTTCGCATTGCTATCGGCATCACAATCTTTGATGGTCTTGGCGCTAGCTCGGGGTATCTCGGGAGCAAGATAGTGCAAGACGAATTGGTGCTTGAATCTTGTTGACACATACGCGATTTAGTGCAGCGTGCAGCAAGCATGCGGAGGCATGGCTTCCAAGAATGCTCTCGTGTGTGGCGTCACGTGAGCGCGCGATGGGTTTCGCGACGATTTGGATAAGCACCTGGCCTGCCAATGGCCCGAGCGTGTGGCCACACTCAAAGCGTCCCGAGGCTGGCATTCCTGTGATGGATTGAGCTGAGTCGTGGGCACATGGGCGTTGGCGTGCATGTACACGAGACGGTGTGTAAAGCAGGTACGCGCGATACTCGGACTGGCTGCTCAGGCCAACAAACGACACTGCTAGGGATGCCTCCGCTAATGGCCATTGCAAGATTGCGGGAGTAAGTGTATTAGTCGCATATATATTGTACTTGGTAAGCAAGCACGGGCGGCCGTTCTTCGCTGTTTTCTATTGGATTCGATCATGTTCTACTCGATTGGAAATGTAGACGACGAGCGTGGAGCGAGGCCGACGTCGGGTGGCAGAATGAATGAGGGCGCGCAGACTGTAAAGGACAATCTTGGAGAGGGTGAGAATCAGATGGATGCAGCTGTCAAGCTGGAAAGGTCATTGCGAGATGGATGGCAATGCAAGTCGAAATGGCAGTGTCGCGTGGTGCCAAGGGTTTGCCATCGGGGCTATCGGAGAAGCTTGGGCGGTGATGATGTCGAGATTCGGAAGTCGCTGAGCAATTCATACGCCGCCACTACAATCTGTCATTCTTCATTGTACATCGCACAAACTTGTTCTTAGACTTTGTGGGTGGTACGCGAGTGCTGCATGACCCTGCGTGCATTCCTTCCATTCTTTGTATAGTATTACCGTTACCCACGCCCACATAGCCTCCAATCACCATCATGTTCCAGAGCCAGAGCTTGCCATGGCGGGCAGCCCTCCGCCAGGCTTCGCGCTCAAATGCCAGGAATATCACTACCAGAGCCGCATCGCGACATCTCCCCGCCCAATGCACAGCATCTCTGGTCGCGAGACAACGCGCACGATGCTCCTCGCCGCCCGCCGCACTCTTCGCATACCGCACCTTCTCCACGTCTCTGAGTAGGCGGAAGGAAGATGATTCAAAGGCGCCACCGGAGCCGCTAGAGGAGGCCAAGGAGGAAGGAACGGAGGAATCCAAGAAGCTCAAGGAGCAGCAAAGAGCACAAGAGCTCGAGGGCAAGAGCGATGCGCCCGAGCCAATACCCCCACGAGCGAGTTCTGGACGAGGCAGCGCAGCAGGAGGAAGTGGCTCAGGCGGTGATGGCGGTGGCAAGAAACGCAAGGGCGCCGAAAGAGGGCTCGTCAAGCCCTCGATACCCGACGTCTATCCTCAAGTCATGGCCATACCGCTCGTCAAGCGGCCTCTATTCCCCGGGTTCTACAAGGCTATCACCATCAGGGACAGGGAGGTCGGACAGGCGATTGCCGACATGGTCAAGCGAGGACAGCCTTATATCGGTGCTTTCATGTTCAAGGACGATGCTGCTGACAAGGACGTCATCCATGACCCCAGCGAGGTATACGACGTCGGCACCTTCTGCCAGGTCACGAGCGCATTCCCTGTAAGCGGCGCCGACGACAACTTTGCCATGACATGCGTTCTCTACCCGCACCGCCGCATCAGGATGACTGGGCTCAAGTCGCCACCCCAAGCGAAGGAGGAGCCATCAGTGGCTGAGAGCACATTGGCCGAGAGTGCGGATACCCCGGAGTCAGAGGCAGCTGCACCGCAGAACAAGGGAGATGTTGTTGCTAGCTTCGAGGAGGCAACAGAGGAGGCCAAGGCAGCTCAGGGAGCGCTGGTGCCCACCATTCTCAAGGGTCGCAACGTCAGCATTGCCGATGTTGAGAACATGGTCGAGGAGCCTTTCGATCTGAAGACCAACAAGACAATTCAGGTATTGGTCAACGAGATTGTCAACACCTTCAAGGGCGTTGCACTACTCAACCCGCTGTTCCGCGATCATGTGTCGACCTTCTCCGTCCACACTACCATGAACGTTGGCGAAGATCCCGTCAAGCTTGCTGACTTTGCCGCTGCGGTTGCACAGGCTGAGTCACACGAACTCCAGGACGCGCTTGAAGAGATGGATATCGAGAAGCGTCTTAGCAAGGCGTTGGAGGTACTCAAGAAGGAACTCATCAGCGCCGAATTGCAAAAGAAGGTCGCCGACGATGTTAATGCCAGAGTCACAAAGAAGCACCGCGAATACATGTTGATGGAGCAGATGAAGGGCATCAAGCGAGAGCTTGGTATCGAATCGGATGGCAAGGACAAGCTGATTGAGAAGTTCAACGAGAAGGCCAACAAGCTCGCTATGCCTGAAGCCGTACGCAAGGTCTTTGAAGAGGAGATGAGCAAGCTGCAAGGTCTCGAGCCTAATGGCTCAGAGTTCAATGTTACCCGCAACTACCTTGACTGGCTCACACAGCTACCCTGGGGTCTGCGCAGCGCGGAGAATTTCGGTATCCAGCATGCGCGAGAAGTCTTGGACGAGGATCACCACGGCCTAAAGGACGTCAAGGACCGCATTCTCGAGTTTATCGCTGTCGGAAAACTGCGCGGCACCGTTGAAGGAAAGATTCTTTGCTTGGTTGGCCCACCAGGTGTGGGTAAGACGTCGATCGGAAAGTCCATTGCTCGCGCTCTGAATCGCCAGTACTACCGCTTCAGTGTCGGTGGCATGTACGACGTAGCAGAGATCAAGGGTCACCGGAGGACGTACGTCGGTGCGCTACCTGGACGCATCATCCAAGCTCTCAAGAAATGTCAAACGGAGAACCCGCTTGTCTTGATCGATGAAGTCGACAAGATCGGACGCAACAGCAACCACGGTGACCCAGCATCAGCCCTGCTCGAGCTGCTTGACCCAGAGCAGAACAACAGTTTCTTGGACCATTACCTGGATGTACCTGTCGATCTGTCAAAGGTTCTGTTCGTATGCACAGCAAACATGGATGAGACGATCCCGCAACCACTGCTCGACCGTATGGAAGTGATCCGATTATCCGGCTATGTTTCAGACGAGAAGATTGCCATTGCTGAGAAGTACCTGTCTCCCGCAGCGAAGGACATGAGCGGACTGAAGGACGCTGATGTTGTTCTCGAGAACGATGCAATTGTTGAACTCATCAACAAGTACTGTCGCGAGTCGGGTGTCCGAAACCTTAAGAAGCACATCGAAAAGGTATACCGCAAGGCAGCCTTGAAGATCGTCACCGACGTAGGTGAAGATGCACTGCCAGAAGCTGCAGCGCTCACTGAGGAGGGCAAGGCTGCGCAGAAGGAATCGGACAAGGACAAGAGCGATCCCAAAGAGACCCCAGAGAACATTGGAGAGCAGACAACAGAAAAGCCACGCGTTGCACTCAAGATTCCAGACTCTGTTCACGTTTCCATCACCAAGGACAACCTGAAGGATTACGTTGGACCCGCCATCTTCACTTCAGATCGCCTCTACGACTTCACGCCACCTGGTGTTGCTATGGGCTTAGCGTGGACGTCAATGGGTGGCTCCGCCCTCTACATTGAGTCCATCCTTCAGAACGCGCTCTCAGCATCATCAACACCCGGTCTTGAGCGCAGTGGATCCCTTCGAGACGTCATGAAGGAGTCGACGAGCGTAGCGTACTCGTTCGCCAAGAGCATTCTTGCCCGCGAATTCCCCAAGAACAAGTTCTTCGAGCACGCCAGGATACATCTCCACTGCCCCGAGGGCGGTACACCAAAGGACGGACCAAGCGCTGGTATCACCATGGCGACCAGCATGCTCAGTCTGGCACTCGATAAGAAGATCAGGGACGATGTCGCCATGACTGGTGAGTTGACTCTTACTGGTAAGGTGCTGAGGATTGGCGGACTACGCGAAAAGACTGTTGCTGCACGGAGAGCGGGCGCAAAGACGGTCATCTTCCCACACGACAACATGAGCGACTGGCTTGAACTGCCTGAGGTATGTTTCCCCTGTCCTAATGGCCAACAGTGCATCTGCTAACATATCACAGAACATCAAGGAAGGCATAGAAGGCCGTCCCGTGCAATGGTACAAGGAAGTCTTTGACATTGTCTTCCCAGACCTGGACAAGGACGCCGCGAACAAGATGTGGGAGAAGGAACTCAAATCCAAGAAGGGCGACCGCAAGAAGCGAGAGCAGAAGAAGAAGGAAGAGGAAGAGGAAGAGTCTGGTGAGGACGACGACTGAGCAAGTCGCCTCCAGAAGGGGATATGTGTAAGATATAGCGAATAGCGAGCTCAGGAGCGCAACGCATTTTGGGCGTTTTTTGCATAAGCATTGGCTACAGCGCCATTACGATTCAACTGCATTGATAATGAATGATAACAATTCTCTCTTCTCAACGTGTGGACCAGCATCGAAAGATGGTCGTGGTGATTGATAACCAGGACCTGTGAGCGGATAGGAAGATAACGTATCCAGCATGATCCCTTCTGTCCTCTTCCGCTTTGCAAAATCCCGCCAGCGGAACGGTCCGTACCTAGCCATTCGTGTCAGTCAGTAAGTTACTCTGTTGTTCATACATGATTGTTCTCACCTTGGACTGCCGTCGCACGCAATTTTTTTTTCCAACGGCACTAGCATGATTTGAGCTACTTGTCCAGGGTCTCGACCGTTCGCTGGCAGCGTCTCAGGTACCTCGATACGTACCGATGATGTGTTTTTCCCAACCCCTCGTGGGTTGTTCCGTACACAGCTCTCGTGCATGAACCCCCACCATGCCACCATTGCGTGGCAGGGGGATCGTGGGATACGGCGCATATCTGCAACGGCAAGTTTTCGTGACGGCTACACCATGTAATCATTATCAATCGAGTCACCTTGGCTTTATAATTAAAAAAAAAAGTGGTTTTTAAGAATGCCGCGATATGCTCAGCACATTGCATGTCAGAGTAAATGCGCGATTACGATCTGTGACGCGGCTATCTACCTAATGCCACATGTTCGAAAGCCACATTTTTGAAACGGCGGAGCTAAAGAATGACAAGGAGAATATGTATGCCAACAACGCTTCAGCGGCGTTTTGCTGGTAGTGCATGTGGTTGTTGTTTCAGCGCCTTACGCGCAGCTCTTGTGCGTTAGTCGTTCGACTCCTTCGGCTGGTGCATGAACCACATTGACGTGTCAACGGGCGCCTTGTGTCTTATGTATGTACTATGTATGAAAGAAGGGACAACGCATACTGCGAACTGGAGGGAACGAATCATAGTCAGGGGGGTGGGAAGAAGCTGAAGTCGTCGTCAGACTTTTTTTTTTTGTTGCGGTGGAAGCTTCACTTTTTGTTTTTGGTTCAGATTGTCAAAGTCGGCGGCACGGCGCGGTCCAGTGAAGTGGATGAGGGACTTGGTTGTTGTATCAGGGCTGCAAAGAAAGAAAAAGTGTTTAAAAAACGCAAAGGGGGGGTTGGGTGAGGCGCATGTCACCGGTGTAGGTCCCTTTGTCAATGCCCTGATGCTTCGCCATGCGCCGTCCACAAGTTGTTGGGAACACGGCCGGAACCACGACACCAGTGAAGGATCGAGATACATTAGCGAGCGACATGCCTCCGACGTGCAGCAGCAGCTTTACTCGAAGCTTGCCGGAAGCGACTCTGTGCGACAGGTTGAGTGGGGCGGTTCGTGTACTCATTGCGACGACGGAGTACACTCCCGCAAGTACCATGAGGTGCAGTAGCTGCCCTCGTCTGCGCGTGGACTAATGTATGCAGGCCCAAATGAGGGGTTTTGCTCATATCGTGATTTGAAGGAATTGATGAGGGGCGGCGGCGGGTGGAGCCAGGGCGGGCAAAGCGACCAACACCTGGGCGTAATATACTGGGATTTTTTTCTTTCAGGGTCGATGAGGGAGAGAGAGGGAGAGAAGGGTGGTTGAGCAGGCAATAGAGCAAGATGCGACGGTGAGATGTGTGTGACTCTCACCGCAGGTTGTTAGAGTGGCTGCCACACGCGGCCAGGAACCAATCAGTATGTCATCGGTGCTATGTCACGGCGGGACCCAGGGCGCACTCGTGCCTGATTTGACGAGAGAAGGACCAGATTCGGGTTTTTGTTGCTGCGGAAGCTGCAGGCAGAGGGCCTTTTCTGTCCAATGTGGTGTTGGCGCTTGACCGCCAGCTGTACAGAAGATACATGGCCTAACATAGGGGCCGGCTGCACAGCGCAAAATTTGTTCTCTCTCTGATCTTCTGAATATTATTCTTTCCCGACGACACGCTTCGTTTCCCCGCTTCTCTTTTGCTCGTGGGACTTGGGACCGAAGGCTCTGGGCGTGTGTGAGGTGCCGACACCTCGCCTCTGCAATATTTGATTTGCTGCACTTTGCCTGGGATACGCTAACGCCGTGTCCGACCGTTCGCCCGCCTGCGAAGGTTGGGCCTTAGCTGAGCTGATTGGTCAGACGCCCCCCAGCCTCAGTCGCATTCATCATCATCGCACATTGCATCGCGTCGCCGTCGTCGCCCGCCTCGACTCGCATACCGACGTCAGCCTGCCCCCAGTAGCCCTACTGCCTGCTCCTCTGCTGAGCCTCACCACCCACGACGCAGCTCATCAGCCGCGGCCTGTTTGTCCGTCTGTCGTAGAGTTAGGCGCCAACAGCTGCGCATGTTGCTTGGGCGTCAACAGTAGACCAAGGCGGTACTTTTCGTCACTACCACGGAGATTGTCGTGCAGAATTTTCTGCGGCCGTCCAACTCTGCGAGGCAAGTGGCGTGGCACGGAGCATCAAGTAGATCCATGGACGCAGGAAGCCACAGTTACACACGACCGCGACACAGCATGCAGCCGGCGCCAAATCGATAGCATCCGTCCAATCCATCCGAATCCGACCAGGACGCTCCCCGCAGCGCACCCACACGGCACCTCGCGCCTGCCTGCATTGCTCCTTCCTCCCCACCGCGAAGGCTGGCCGAGGGGGTTCTGAAGAAGGCTGGGAGAGCCGAGCGTGACTACTAGAAGATGCCGCTGCTATCACCCGACAATGGCGACTCGAGCAGGAGCGCCAGCCGGCAGCGCGCGCGAACCGAAGTTGCTGAGCACAGGAGCATGTGGGACCGCCTCAACTTCCAGAAGATTGGCTCCTGGCTGAAGAAGGACGAGCACACTCCGCCGCCCTCGCCCACAAAGTTTGCCAAGCAGGCTGGTGGCGGTGCCAGCAAAGAGAACAAGGAGGACAAGAAGGAGATGACAAGGCCGCACTCGAGTGGCGGGCTGCTGGGCAGGAGAGGCAGCAAGAAGGTCATCCCGGGGCTGCCTAGGCCCCTGACTTTCAAGCGCATGCAGAGCGAGAAGAGAGACAAGCTGCTCGAGGTACCTGAGACTGAACCACGGAGAGCCGTGTCCGAGGACCGCAAGAGTTCCGTCCCCTCGAAGCGAAACCCCTCGCCGCCTCCAATGTCCGTGCCGTCCATGTCTGCCCCCGACCTCCTGAGTCCGCACGAGAGCAACAGTGAGAAGGAAAAAGAGTCGTTGCGAGAGATGGACTCACTGCGGGGAGTCAAGTCGTTCCGGGACGAGTCATTGCGAGAAATGGACTCGCTGCGAGAGGCGTCATTGCGAGCGGCCGAGTCATTCGCAGATATCAAACGCGGGGAACGCACAATTGGCGGAGGACCAGACTCCAACATACCGGCAGGCGCACGGCAGGTGGACTACGGCATAGAAGAACCCGAAGACTACATGTCTGCCGGCGAAATGTCCACAGCCGATGGGCCGCCTCCAGTAGAGAGGCCACCGCCGCCGCCAATGGATGTAGCCGATGCCTACTCGGAACACGGCTCGCACCGCTCAGGCTCAGTAATTGACGATGAACAGTTGCAACAGGAGCTTGAGGCAAAATGGATCCTGAACCTCAGCATGCACTTCCGAGACATGTCGGATCGTGAAAAGTTCTTCGTTACCTTTGCCGAGCAGCCAAACAAATGGAGGAGGGTAACAGTGTCGTGCGACTACCGACACCTAGAGCCCGACTCCCTCGAGGCCGATCTCAAGACGCTGCACTACCAGCGCGACAAGAGCTCACGCATATACGAAGCGATCCGTGACTCCCTGGCGAGCGTCAATTTCTATGATACTGTCACGAACCTCAAGCTCGAAACAACAGACGGCCAACTCCATGTGCACGTTACTGAGGATGTTAATGAGATCATCCCGTACCCAGCCACGTCAGCAATTGAGCACTTAGACTGCAAGCACTTCCGGGAGAATGCAGTCTCCTTCGATTCCCACATCTCAGGCTTTGTATACAAAGTCACGGTCAACAACAGGACATACATTAAGAAGGAGATTCCCGGCCCAGATGCAGTCGAAGAGTTTCTGTACGAGATTAATGCTTTGGTCAGCGTGCAAGAATCCCAATCAGTCATCAGATTCGAAGGTGTTATAGTTGACGAGCAAAACGAGCGCATCAAAGGCCTGCTAATCAGCTACGCCGAGCAAGGTGCATTGGTGGACATGATTTACGACTGCAAGACGACAGGCCATCTTTACTGGGAGCGCCGTGAACGATGGGCACGACAGATCATCCAGGGTTTATCCGAGATCCACGAAGCCGGTTTTGTGCAAGGAGATTTCACCCTCTCCAACATCGTTATTGACAATGACGACAATGCGAAAATCATTGATATCAACCGTCGTGGCTGCCCTGTCGGCTGGGAACCACCCGAGCTAGCCAAGCTTATCGAAAGTGGACAGCGAATATCGATATACATCGGTGTCAAGTCGGATCTCTACCAACTCGGTATGGTGCTGTGGGCGCTAGCAGAACAGCACGACGAGCCGGAGCGCCAGCAAAAGCCACTGACCCGTACACTCGATCGACCAAACAGCGACGTTCCAGTGTACTTTCGCGACATCATCAGAGCCTGCCTTAGTGACTTACCTCGAGCGAGACCATCAGCAGCCAACCTTCTCAAGATGTTCCCCGAGGATACACTAGACAGAGACTTCAAGCCCAAGGCTGCTATTAGAAACAGTGCCTCCACGCACAGAAGCGATAAGGAGTACATCGACCCCAGGACGGCAGTTGATCTCGAGGACATATCGCAACACCGTCGTCACTCAAGACAGCAGTCGTCGTTCGAGGACATTCACGTGTCACATACGGAGTATCCCGCATCTTCTGGCTCGTATATCATTCCCAATAACGGCTCTGACCGTGGACGCTCCCCCGGCCCTTTGAGTATCGGCGACAGGACCGGACGGAGTGAATACTCACCTTATCCTGCGCATCGATCCGTCATGTCGCTCGACGACTCTGAGCTCGAGAACGAGCTTGCAAGTCTACCAGCTAGTCGAGAGACGAGATGGGAGCAAATTTACATCGATGGTGATACCAAACTTGTCCAGAGAGGATGCGCCGACCTCGACGTTCACGACTTTACCACACAGGAGCCGAAAGATATACACATCACCGGGGCTCCAGGTGATATGGAAAATTCGTTTCTAGGTAGCAGATCAGATGAGCACACTCCTCTGAGGGTCTCCTTTGTTAGTGGGGTCCAGCCAGCTGAGCAACATTCCATGGAAAATAGTCTACAAGAATCATCTGACCGGGGTCGAGACCGAGAGATAGAGAACAAGGCTTCCTTTAGTAGTCGAGTGCATGAGCTATCACAAGGGCCGCCAGATCACACCCCCTCGGAGCTAGCTGCTACACCAGACTACTACGAGGGTCGACAGTTTCACATACCTGATTCTGCCGTGCTCGCCAATCTGGAATACGACGTTGCCATGGACTCTTCCGCCTCCAACACTGCACCCCCATCACGGGTCAGCACTGGCTTCTCTGTCTTCGATCGCCCGGAACCCTCGCGGAGAACTGGAGTGGGTTTCTCAATGGCACAAGGATACCGTATGCCACTGCACCAAGATTCCGGCTTTGGGGAGCCCGAGCGGAGATCTTTCGACAGCGAGCGGATGCGCCAAAGCATTGAAAGTATCAAAGACCTGAACTTTTCCAGTGAAGACGAGGCGAGAATCGACGAGCGGCTATGGGACGAGAAGATTGGCCCAGTGTTCGGCGATGGTGTCCGTGGAGCTGAGCTAGAGATCAAGCCAGAGCCCATGCCCATATTCACCATCCCAGCATCGCCGCAGAAGAAAGAGAAGCAGAAACAGGCCCGCACGTCGATGCCACCTCCACCGATACCTAGTGTCGGACCGTCAAACGTATTGAAGGTTGAAGACGTCCAAGACAAAGCTCTGGAAGAGAAGAACTCGAATACCACCATCCGACCAGCCAGTATCCGTACTCCAGTCTCCCAAAACACAGGCCCCAAACCCGTGGATTCCATGGACGTTGTTTCAACTGAAGCTAAACAAGCTCCAAAGAAAGCATCTAAGAAGGCAAGCACTGTCAGCTCATCATCCAAGAATAAGCTGCCAAGGAAGACTTCACACCACGACCCCCTACTCGATGACTACATGTCACCCGCCGAAGAATCTGACGAGGACGAAGATGAAAAACATCGCGCATCGAACGATCTCTCTGCCTACCTCTCTCAGTCCATTTCCTTTTAACCACTCTATCGATTTTCCTATGCACGAACATGAGAAACAGAAGAAGACTTCACGTCTCGGTTCGCAAGGACCAAAAGTTTGACATTGAGAGCGATCATTCGTTACTCCTTTCTATTATATCAAGTCACACGGTTTGGTTACTTTGCCATTCGTTCCATCTGTCTTCATACCAAGTTTAGTATCATTTTAATTCCTCTCTGTGTGTCTATTCGTTCGTTCTCAACTCCTTCTTTTAGGTTTTCATTTAGCGTTTTGTGGGTCTTCGTGTTTGAGCGAGCGTTTGTGTTTTGGTTGGTTGGCGTTGGTACGTGCGGTTGTGTCGTGGTTCATGTGATCATGGACGATTTGGAGCCACTTTGGGAAATTGCGGTAAAGAACAGGCTGTGAACATGTCCCATTTCAGGCGTTTTTTTTTGCAGGTTAGGTTACTTAAGAGCGGGGATACCAGGTCGATTTTAGCATTTGGCAGCATGGTATGGATGGGCATTTTGGAGAATTATATTGCATTCATCTCCTTGTTCTACTCGTTCTTCACATGCAAATATGGTTCGAGTCTACTGCTAATATCTCTGGCGATGACGTACATTGTGACCCATGATTGAGCTCAAAAATGAGGAGAACCCATAACGGTAGTCGAGTGAAATGGTGTAGTCGTCGATCTAGTCAGAACGCACTGATGCAGTCGGGTAGGCGCCAGTGGTAGAGTGAAGTTGCCTGTACGGACAAACTATATCGCGATCGAGTCAACGAATCCCTCTCTCCTATTTAACCGCTTTTACGATTCTATCATTGAACGCATGGTCACAACTTGTATACAACCTATTGTTCGCAACCAACGCGCCCATCTCTGGTCTGGTTCACAAGACATCCAACACTCCCCCCATTTCCCCCTCTCCTTTACTTCATATTCGGACCCATGACTACAACATGGCGAACGCACCACAAGGACTATTCAAGCTCCCAAATGAGCTGCTCCGCGAGATCGCTACACATCTCGGCCCTGCCTACGTCCGGCGCCTCAGTCAAGTCAACCACCGGCTTCTCGACTTTGCCCTCGACCATTCTCGACCCCAAGTCAGCAGACTCGCCGCTCTACCCGATAATGTCGTACTGAGGATCGCTGCAAGCTTGGATGACAGAGGTCAAAGCCGACTCGCACGAACAAGCCATCGGTTCTATTCTCTTATCATGGACGTCATCCTGCGCGAGGAGATTCGCACGCGGAAGAACCACCTGATGGCCTTGGCTGTGGGAAAAGGAAGGATAGGACTGGCAAGAAGACTATTGCAGAGGGGTGCGGATGTGAACGCGGAGATTTATCTGAACCCAGGTCTCACTACGGACCACACTCGCGGCCAAGTCGGCTATAAGTGCGGAAGATATATGTGCTGGAGACCGCCTTTATCAGTCGCTACACAGCACCGTAACGTAGAGTTGGTCAAGTTGCTCCTGCATTTTGGCGCAGACGTGCACGCATCGTTTCCAAGGAGCTATATTTGCGGTTGCTTGACAGTACCTACGCGCGAGTCTACGTCACTTTTAGTTGCAGTGTATTACGGTTATGAAGACCTAGTCAAACTGCTCCTACAAGCTGGCGCGAGTCCAATCTTCCAGGATGACTGGTACATTCAGGATAACGTTTGCACACTTTCTTCAGCCCTAAGCAAGCGATATGAGCATATCGCGTTGCTGCTTTTGCAAGCTCTGGACGCTACCAACGAACTTGGCGAGACGACTATCAAAGCCCTCTTCAATATGGCTTGCAAAAAAGACTTCCGATCACTTTCCACCGAAGTGATTCGAGAACACGAGCATGTCATTCTACGCCGGTTACCGCCTGTGGAATCAATCGAGGAACATCATGAAGGCGATATCGCAGCGATCATGGAACTAGCTGTGGCCGGAAAGCTCGTCAAGATTGTCGAGTATCTCGCTCAACTGAGAACAAAGCTACACATGAAACAGACCATTTACCTTGATTTAGCGCTCTACGCCATCATCTCTTACGATATCTGCACAGGCGAGATCCGCAAGAGGGAGCTGCACCAAGAGGTATACCAAATCGTCGATATTCTGCTAGCCCAAGGTGCCAATCCCGATGCATTTGAACCTAACATGTCTGCTCGACACCTGGCGTCGACTCACCCAGATCCTAGAGTGAAGAATCGACTCCTACACGCAGCACGCCCAAAGCAGCATTCTAAAGAGTTGTCTTCGTGGGTGGGACGGTCATGGGTCACTCCGTCGCAGGCTTTGCCGACACGTACCCCGAAGCGAGCAAAACGATCGCGTCAGGCCCCTCGAGCGAACTTGTGGGATTATGTAAAGTCTCATGATAAGCAAGAACAATCTGGAGACCAGGAGAGCGATGTGGCAGCTGTTCTAGAGAGCAACGACGATGGTACTGGTGGTGGTCAAGTGACGAGTGTTTCGACTTTAGCTTCAACAAATGCAGTCGACGCCCCCGGAGAGCATGCAGGCCTACAGCCAGATCTGTCATCACCTCTAGCCTCGTCCTCAACACACGACAGTTCAAAGGTGCCCGAGGTTCTTCCACCGAAAAGGGTATGGGGCGAGGTTCGTTCCGCGACTACATCTGCTACAGCACAGGCAAAGACAACTAAAGATGATGAATTTCCAGTCTTATTGTGGAAATATCAGACGAGTACGGCCGACGTCGACAGCAGCAGCAAGGCTAGTACTTCACTCAGGGGCAAGGCTGACGCTGAGGCAAGTGACACCAAGCAGACGCAGAAGAGCGGAAAGTCGCTGAAGGGGAAGAAGAAGTGGGACAAGCTAGTTCTTTCTTAGCTTCTACTCTGGCTTCATGATGAGCTTTCTTATGAGTTGTGTTTCAACAACTATTCCTGGAGGTAATTACTAGTGCTCTACTAGTGGATGCCCAGGCTACATGGCATGTTTCATACAGGTACAAGAGCAAGGACTGTGAAGGTTCTACTTGTGGATATTACTTGTATCTACGGAAAATACTACATTCTCAACCATATTCTAAACCCTATGCATATCCAAACGTGTGCCTCTAACTACATATCAAGCTCTCGAATATTCAGATATTCATACAGATTAGAAGGCGACGACTTTCATACCACGCTTCACAGGCATATTAGCCATCTCAGCGCGCCGGCGAGTGGAAGAAGTCAGGAAACCAGCGGGGTACTCGACGACTGCGTCTCCAGCGTCAGGGGCTGGTACTGGTACTGGTGCTGCAGGAGCTGCAGGCTGGTCGTTTTGCTCTTCAGCAGGGATTGGCTCTGCTTCAGCAGCGTCTTGCTGGTCGCCCTCCTGGTCGCCCTCCTGGTCGTCTTCTTCAGCCTCGTCATCTTCAGCTTCGTCATTTTCAGCCTCATCCCCTTCAGCTTCGTCCTGCTGTTCAGCTTGCTCTTGCTCGGCCTGATTGTTTTCCTCTTCCTGCTTCTTCCTCTCTTCTTCTGCGGCTTGGGCGTCAGCCTCTTCCTTCTTCTTGGCCTCTTCCTCTGCTTTCTTCTGTTCCTCAGCGGCCTTCTTGTCCGCTTCCTCTTGCGCCTTCTTCTCCTCTTCAGCTGCTTTCTTGTCAGCTTCTTCTTGCTGCTTGGCCTGCTCCTCAGCCGCCTTCTGCTCCTCCTCAGCCGCGCCGGGCGCTTCAGTGGCTGCAGGCTCAGTAGCATTTGTAGTGGATGAAGCGGTCAGCATGGTCGAGTTTGCAGCTTCGCCCATAACTAAAGAGAAACTCTCAGTGACCATAGGCGCTGGTGGTGCTGGGTGGGTTATGGTCGCGTTATCCGCCGCAGGGGCTTCGGGAACGACGGTGACTGCAGCAGGAGGGGGTGTGGTGTGTTCTGGCGCTGCCTGGGTCTCCTGAGCCGGCATCTCAGCTGCTGGCGGCATCTCAGCAACTGGGGGTGGTGGGGCAATGGAATGCTCTGGTGCTGCTTGAGTTGTGTGCGTGGGCATCTCAACTGGAGGAGGCATCTCAGCAGCAGGGGGAGGGGGTGGCATGGGGTGTTCAGTGACCACAGGAGCCGCAGTGTGTTCGACCATGGTTGTAGTCTCTGGCGCCACAGTTTCGTGAGTAATGGCTTCGGCCGTAGTTGTTGCCACAACTTCCTTGGTGGTAGTGGCTGCTGCCGAGATACTGGCCAATTCCTGGGAAACGTGCATGGCCTCCATAGCATCCGCCGAGGCCTTGTGGGCAGCGTCCTTAGCCTTCTCTGACGCAACATGCATGGACTCCATGGCATCTGCAGAGGCCTTGTGAGCGGAGGCTTTGGCTTGCTCAGAGGCTACATGCATGGCTTCCATGGCAGCGGCAGCCTCTTGGTGGGCCTTTTCTTCTGCTTCCGCCTTGGCTTGGTGCTCGGCCTCCATCTTTGCTGCCGCTTCTTGGTGTGCTTTCTCCTCTGCTTCGGCCTTCGCCTGATGTTCGGCCTCCATCTTCGCAGCGGCTTCTTGGTGGGCTTTCTCCTTGGCCTCGGCTTCAGCTACGTGCATCGACTCCATAGCGTCAGCGGCAGCTTTAGCAGGATCAACTGCTGGGGCGGGGGCAGCCTCGCCCAGATGTTCGGTACGCGCTACAACCCGTGATGGAACGTCGATATTAACACGGCCAGCCAGCTTTGCATTCCTGGGGAGAGGGCCAGCAGCGATGGTGGCTGCCGAAAGGAGCGTAAGAAGCGGGTATATGGTCTTCATTATGGGCGTTTTGGTTGATCTAGAAGGACAGTAATGGAACTCGAGTCTTCGTTATTACAATGAGAAAAGAGAGAATGAAGAGCTCAGCTCAATAAATTAAACACTAGTGCACGGCACTTTGAAGAAAAGAAGGTGGTTGTTTGAAGACGACTTGATGAAGAGTAGGCAGAATTTGTTAGGTTTGGGACTTTACGGTATATGTACCCTGACCGGCTCACACGGCATGGGAAAGATTCAGACCGTACCCCTAGAAGCAAACACATCATCTGGAGCAGTTCCATAGTTGGTGGTGTTTGATTGATTGCCGGTATTGTTTTCGCCTTGTCGAGGATGCCTTCAGGCGGCTAGGCAGGGCAACGACGACACTGTTCCCCCACCTCTCTCGAACACTTACAGCCGTCGAGACAGCATTAACAGTGCTTGGCGTAGACGTTACCTGGCCAGATCCATGTGCGCGGTAAGGCGCAGGACGCAAGAGACCAATTAGATTCGTGGAAGAAGAGAAAGAAGCATCAAAGCCTGGATCCGCTCGTTAAAGTCTTGGCCTGACAGGAACCGTCGGAGAGTATGTAGCAAGTCAGGCTGCAGGAGTAATGCAGTGTTGAGGCTCGCTTCATCAGCGGGGATGCATATATGCATGTTCGGGATGTGATGCGGACAGTGTTTCAGCGGCCCAATACAGAGTAGTGCCTGGATATTATGGCAGCCATGAGCCTCAGGCCCAAGCCACAACGACCACCAAAGGCCAAGATGATGTCAACATGATAAGGGAGCTGTTTGAACATTCGCGCAACCGAGTATGCGGTTGCAGGATCTGCAGTCGGGGGTCTCTTGGTTTCATGACAGACTAGGCTCCGGGTGCGACATGATCCGAGGTCGAGATGGAAGGTGTGACTTGATAAACAACCAGTTTCTTTATAAAAGGCAGGATTGTACGACAAACTGAAGTACCCAATAAATACAGGCGTATGATGTAGCCGACTATCCATTCGAAGGGGGCAACGATGCAAGCACGAAAACGTCCATCAACGACTCCCGGCGACGCGTGGGTAAGAAGTCGGAAACCTTTGACACGACAACGTTTGCGGCACGAATGCCACGCCTGCTTATGTTCGTTGTGTGGTGAGCGATCGGTGAGCGTCAACTTGGTTGGTGCAAGACGACAAGTCAGATGAAAACCAGCTTCATCTTTACGTAACCCTCCAAATAGGTATTGCTCAACGCACCCAGGAGGAACATGTGAAGGCCGTCCTGGCGAAGTACGGTGAAGACACACGTTGAGATGGTGTGTTGTGTGCTCGGGTTCCGTAAAAAAACGCCATGGCTGAAATGTGGCTGCCCGGACTCGGTAGGGGAATTGACCGGCGGATTTAGACGATGCTTATTGCTGGCGCTTTACCGCCTTTGCGCGCCAAGCACATCCGCTTCAATTCAGGCCCCTTCTAATAAGGCCAAGCGAGAGCCTGAAAACTGGCCGTCGTTGTCGAGATGTTCGCTGAAGTCTCCTCGCGCTCAGGGGCTCCGGCGCGGCTACTCAGCGGGCCAGTGTACGGAGGGAAGAGTGACCATCCGAGTCCGAGACGGACTGCAGCGACAGAATCCTCATAACATCATGTAGTGCTATCCGCCTGGATCCGCTGAGCTGCCAAGGCAGGCAGTAGAGTGGCAGTGTTGAGGCACCGAGTGCAGTATAGCAAGTACGGTGTCTTGTAAGGGGGCGGGCGTGTTGAAATGACATGGCATGGCATAAGATCTGGGGCAGCCAACCGGGTTAGGCCATGATTAGGCGAGCACTTGGTTGGACGCTCCCTGCTTCGTTTCTTTCTTTGCAGGACGGTGTACGGCTCAGCTGCGCCCCGATGAGATGAGAAATTGACGTCACAATGCCTTGTGTCTAATGCAAGCCTGTATGATTATAGCAATGGCATGCAGTGGCGCCAGCGAACCTCAGTGTTGGTCGCGTGCGCAGCCCACGATGAGCACGCGACACTCCGACGGATAGAAGCGATGATGGGGGAGAGGCATCGGCACCAGATGGGCCAAAGAGAGAGACGATGGGTGGAAGCGTGTGCCTCGGCGGCCTGCGCGCCGCAGCGAAGGCCCAAGCCGCTAAGAGGTGAAAAAGTGGGACTTTGATACGCAGTACGCACGCTTTGATCAGGACGTCTGACCTCCTTTGCCGGAACTCGGGCTTCAACGCGAAACTTCTAGGCAAGCACCATCATAGGTCCGCTAAGCATCGAGTGAAGCAAGCCGTCGCTCGTCGACTCTCCACTTTTGGTCTTGAACCCTTTCCCCTCCTTTGTTTCTCGTCACTCCTTTACCTGTGTTGTCGACATACCTCGAGCCAGACGACCAGGCTCCGCGCGTATCCGGGAGAAAATAGAGCCGACTACTGCACCTCGCGAAGGACCACTTGGACCCGTATACTCTATCCCACGACTATCAACAGCCAGCATCCAGCAGATCCCCTGACCGACACGGCTCCGAACTTGCACGCACGCACGCACGCGAGACAACATGGCAAACTCGACCCTGCCAGACAACGACCAATGGAACAGCAAACCCGCGTGGAAGCTGCCAGGATGGTGCGAACCAGTTGTATGTACCCTGAACCGCACCCGAGTGTCCAGAGTATGGCATACTGACAGGGTCCTGCGAACAGATGGTCGCCAGTATCCTTTTCTTCGCCATGTTCATAACACGAAAACGCGACTACAAGATCTTCGGCCGATCATCACAGCGGACCGGCTATCTTGACAACACCCCCAACGAATCCACAGACCGCCTTCTGCAGTCAGACAGCGACAGCGACTTTGACGAGATCAGCGCGACTAAGAACCCAAACGCTCCCAAGGTCCGCAGCATCCTCTGGTGGAGGGTCACCACACCAAACACATCGCGTTTCCGAAACAACATACACAGTCGCATCCTGCAGCGTTTCCCATTCTTGATTGAGATGTTCTATTGGGTCATCAACTATGCATTCTACCGCATGACCGCCATTGCATCGGCCAAGCTCTTCGCCGGACGCGGTATTTGGGACGTGGCACAGGAACATGGAATTGCGGTACTGGAAGCGGAACAATATGGTTTCTTGAGTTTTCTATTCCCCGTCCGGGAAAGAGATGTACAGCAGTGGTTCATGCATGGACACCAAGACGCGCTTACCGTGCTGAACAAGTGCTATGCGCTGATCCACATTCCGGGCACAGTTGGGTAAGTTTCCTGCTCGAGACTGTGTCGCAACTCCGCTAATTTCTTGAAGCTTCATCTGCTGGTACTACTACGTCGCACCGTCCTTTGACACCTTTGCCATCGCGCGCCGAACCCTTACCCTGACCAACTTCTGCGCTTTTATGACTTTTGTTGTATACCCATGCATGCCACCGCGACTTCTGCCCTCCGAATACGGCTTCCTCGACACTGTCCGCCACGACGACGCACAAAGTGTATGGATGAGCGGCAAGTTTGTCAACCAGCTTGCAGCCATGCCATCGATGCACTTTGGCTACTCTTTCTGCATTGGTATGACCCTCATCTACCACTCCGGTCTTTTCCGCCGCACCTTGGAACAGGGCGAAGTTCGCAAGAACGCATTCTGGAAGATCTTCTACCTACTTCTAGGAGTCGGATACCCCTCCTTCATCCTGACGGTCATTGTTGCTACGGCCAACCACTACTTCATGGACGCGCTGGTGGCCACCTGCTTCGTCTTCCTTTCCTTCCTCTGCAACAAGTTCTTCTACGTCTTCATCCCGCTTGAGGACCTTCTACTTTACGTTATCCGGGCGGACAAACCCGTTCCCACGACCGGCGATCGCTTCCACGAGAAGGGTGGCCGTCTGTAGTCTGACGGACCGACTACTTTTCTTTAGCCTTTGGCTCCGGTTGCGAACACTGTTCACTTTAATCTCGTCGCATTTATGGAGCATAGCATTATCAGCGGCGTTGGTTAGAGCACCTGCAAATTTCACCCGTCGCAATTGGATATCACGCAAGCAGCGATGTTGTATGTACATATTTTAGATCCGAATTTAGATCATCTCTATCGTACGCCCTGTCGTTGCCATGGCGTTGGTGCTGACACCTTTGTGCGATGCCGGTCAACGCGAGCCAAGACCTGTTCCTGCGTTAGCGTAGAGGGAGCTCTGATACGCTTACAAGCTCCCAAGAAGCCTCTCCCAGCCATGTCCAACCACCACCCAACGCTCTCTAAATTGTTCCACGCGCTTTGACACGCGTTTCTTCTGTAGCGCTATCGACTTTGCACACTATCCGCTCTTCGCGATTCATACTACGTGCTGTCTGCCGACATTGACATTGCGCATAGCTATCTCCGAGCTTCGAACAGCTTCACTCGCTTCCACACACTTCCCTTCGTGATCGCATACATAAGTCACAATCACTATGGCGGACATGGAGCAGCAGACGCCAATTGACGGCACGCCCGTCGAAGACATTGAGATGGAGGGTGCAGGTGACGCCGAAGCTGGCGCTGGCGAGACAACACTCTTGCCAGAGATTGAGCCAGAGACGCCCAAGCTGGTTCTCTTTGCTGAGTAAGTCATGCTCGTATACGTGTCTTGGGGCTGGGAGATTGCGTGGCAGATTGGCAAAAGCGGGGGCGCATTGTTTGCGCGCATGAGGCTTGACAGCTCCAAGGCAGCTGGAGACGATGCGCGCGACGACTGCCTCAGCTTTGCGGAATCGTGACACGTTCCTTGTATTCATCAAGGCCAGCGACATACAACATGAACGCGCGGCTAACACGCGACCAGTCTCATGAAGAGCCCGATCGTCGAGGTCATTGTGGGATCCGGAGACGACCGGACTACATACTCGGCACATGAGGCAGTTCTCGTCAAGTCGCCAGAGTTTGCCAAACAAGTTGAGAAGTTTGCGCCAGGAGGGGTACGCTACCAGGTCCTCACTCGGTCAGAGGTCACTTACTGACAATCTTCAGCCTCGCCAGATCATTTACACAGACTGCGACATGGATGCCATGGGCTCAGTAATCGAATACCTCTACACCGGCGAGTATTTCCCGAAGAAAACATCGGCCGCACGCGACGCACCCCTCGAGAAGGACCCGCGCCAGCCGTCCACTGACAACGAAGGCTTGGGTCTTCTTGTCCACGCACGCATCTACACCCTCGCGGACCGTCTCGAACTCCCAGAGTTGAAGTCCCTCGCACACTCAAAGATCCACCGCACAGCCTCGACGGCAAAGGGCGAGCTCGCATACGCACGCTACGTATACAAGGAGTCCAATCCCGAAGACGCGACGATCCGCAAGCCCGTGGCTGCTTTCTGGGCTACACGCAGCTACAGCCTGCGCCACGATGCGGAGCCAGAATTCAAGGCCATTTGTCTCGAGTTCCCGCAGTTCTCGTACGATGTGCTCCAGCTCGTCTTGGACCAACAAGAGAAGAAGCGTGGTGGTGGTGGTGATGATGGGCCGAGTCGAAGTGGGCCGAGCGTGGTTCCGGGAAGCACGAGGAAGAGGGCGAGAGTGAGTCAGGTGTAGATGCGAGATTTGAATTTGCATCGTGCTTGATTCTTCATACCGCCCTGGGAATGCGTTGTTGCTCTGCATGTTGAGAATCTTTCTGATTTCTGTCGCAGTTCAGTCCGATGGTCCAGTTGCGTAGTGCGCCTCGTTCGGACGAAATACTGCTTTCAGGGCTGTAGGACGCAGTTTCTGCCCACATCGGTTTCCTTTGTCATATATCTGATTTCGGGGTTGTCAACCACATCTACTGCCGAGCACTCAGCAGCAGTCATCATATTCTGACATATCGAGAAGCTTTGCTCAGCGTGCAGGCTGAGGGTAGTGCTGGCTTAGACCGTAGGTTGTTCGGGTGTAATACCATGTACAGTGGCCGCTCTAGGCGTTCTGGTGGCAGGAGCGCAAGGCGTATGTAAAGTAGGCAACAAGCTTGTCAGTTTCACATGCTCAATCAACAGATTGTGCGATACTTTGATGGCGCCGTGCTATACGCAGGGAACTGTTGAGACCAGTGTCCTTATCATGGAGGTCATTCCGCCAGAGCGCAGTGGCACGTCTCCCCCAAACTAAGTCGTACATGCTCAACATCGAGATCCAAGTAAGCGCTCAAAACACAGTGGGATGTGCATATATGCGTATTATCACATCCCCATACATGACTCGAAGACGTAGCGAACGATGCACTGCAGTACTTGACTGTATCCGGTGTCTGGTATCGCAATTACTTGCGTTTACCCTTGCAGCTTGTTTGGAGAAAAGCCACTTGATGCATGATGACATGATGGAAAGCTTGCTGCAGGGACGGGGGGGCATGTAGTGCAAACGTAGTGCTGAGCTATAGAACTACTCATTTGTTGGGACGACGGTGCTACATGCACAGTGACCTCTGCCGGAGTAGAGTCATTGTTGCTTGGATAGGGATCTGCCAAGTATGGGCGAAAGAGGGGTTAATGCCGCTGCGGGACGTGGAGGACGCGGGACGTAAGCGTTGTGGGCAGAGAAGGTTGCAGAGAGAGAAAATGCCTCGATCATGAAGAGCGTATAGATCTCTGGTAGGTGAGCAAGTTGCCGGGTAGAAGAAGAAGCTAGCGACGCCGTCGTTTGAGAGAGTCGACAGTCAAGCGGACCAAAGGGCTGCGGTAGTAACCACGCTAGAGCACGAATGCTGGGCGTGGATGTCTGTTTCGAGACCTTCCACAGCTCCCATAGCTCGGGTAACTCGAGGCATGGCGTCGATGTCATCATCCATTGGCGATGGCTGCGGACAACAGTCCTCTCTTGACATCTGTCACCCATCGCTTGGTTGGTGACATTGCGGTCCGGCTATCGACGAGTGGAATACGCCACCCGAGGGTAAGAGGGCCGGTCAAGACTGCGCGAACACGTGGAGGTGCATCACAGTGCGCATGTTGGTGAACTCAAGGGTGGGTCGATTGGCTGCGAGTTGTACGATGGTAGAGTTTGTGATACAGCGACCCGGTCCCGCGATGCATGCATAGTGTTGGTGGATCTACAGAGGGTCGTGGGAGAGGGTGTACTGTTCCGTGCTGTCATTGCCCGCCGTCCAAATGCGACGGGCTTGCGTTAGCCGTGCATGGGCAGGAAGTATTCTGTAGCCGCGACTGAGACAGTGGTCACGATGCCCCTCTGGGAGCATAGGGAGGGGGGAAAGGCGAGGCGAGGTACAAAAGTGAGGTTGCCGCGGTTCAGCAGGCAATGATTATAGATCAGAGTCTGGCCCGGTGCGCTTGATTTCTCCGAGAATCCTCTTCCCATCCATCTCCGCAATTGCGCTCTCACATGACAGCCCAGTAAGCCGCTCGAGCGTGTCGCCAGGTCGCCAGGTCGCCAGGGCTTCGTCGCTTCTTCCAAGGCCCGGCAGACCCTGCAGAACCGCGCAGGTGCCCCGCAGTTCTGAGCCCGATGTCTACCAGCTCGCGCACTCTTTCGGAATCCACCCCGGAACTGCTCGAACGCATGCATCTGCTCATCCCGCTGCTGGCTACTTAAGAGCAAATTAACCGCCAATCACGACGCCTTGGATCCACCGTCGCTCTTCCTCTCTCTCGTCGTCGCGACAGATTGCAGGCTGTTTAGGGAGATAGCTGCGCGTCTTTTGCCTGCACTGTCACGGCCCGGTGGGCCTGCGCTCTAGCCTTCTTCTGCACTCACGAGACCCGCTCTCGGGCCTCGCATCGTGAGTCGACCCTCGCCAGCCCTCCACGTACCATCGCATCGTGACGCGCCAACGCACTCGGCACGCTTCACCGCGCCTTTTCAGGGTTTATCCAGCCACTCTGCGCTACTCTTCCATGGCCACCGTTTATACAACGCGGCAGCGAGCTTCGGGACGGCGCTCGCACCAAGGTTCCGACCAGCTGCAATAAGTCAAGACGCAATCCTTCTAGCGTCACTTGACCCTACAAACTGAACGCCTCGCCCCAAGACTGTCCATTATCGTGTCTTCATCGTCCTGCTATACAACAACAGCAACACTCACCTCGCCATCTCTCTAATCCCTACGAATACGAGCCTACTTGATCGTCACACTAATCGCGCTGATCCTCACATCCCAGTGTAAGCTAATGTTCGGCACTACGCTGGACTTTGTGTTGATCAATTGCAGACTTCCGACATTTTAGCATACGGCCTCCTGGATCAGTCTTTCCAGCTCTTGCTCGATACACTTTCCACCTGCAAAGTATATCGGTAGACATCGGCAGCATATCCACACGTCCAAATGATCCAAGTGTGTCACGCAGCCCCTCCATACAAGACCGTGCATCCGAGGCGACTCGTACTTGCACCGGTCATTCAAAACCAACAAACCATGGATCCTCCCTCAGCACCCAACCCGGCAGGCGATGCAGGCGTACTACCACATTTCAACAGCCTCAGCCTCCAGGACGCACCATCACCACCAACCAATGACACCGATCTCGATGTTTTGACCATGTCACGGGAAACCGCCATGAAGTTGATTGCCCGCTCGATAATCGCTATTGCAAATGCAGCTGGCGACGTGCCAGCAACACCGCCACTCTCACGGCCTGGAACGCCTGGTGGAAGGGAAAACCATCTCATTCGATCCCATCGGCGGACAGCGTCCAGGCCAGCGACGCCCATACCCGCTGAGAAAGAGAATCACCAGCCCACCGAACTAGCTCCACCCGAAGCGGGTCACGATGAGCCCGTCACTATACACGACATTGGCGCCGGAGCGCAGCCCGAGTCCGTGCAGCGAGCCAACATGGCTCGAAAGTTTTTCTCAAAGACAGTGCCCAAAGTTGGCGTTGAGGAGTACATGAACCGCATCCAAAGATTCTGCCCTTTATCTACTGCTGTTTGGCTGGCTGCTGGATCGTACATGCTGCGATTATGCGTTATCGATAGGAGCGTTCCCCTCACGTACCGCACCATGCACCGCCTCATCCTGGCATGCGCTCTCGTCGCAATGAAGGCACTGGAAGACCACCGGTGGCCTCAAAAACGATTTGCTGCAGTAGGAGGCGTTGACGAAGCAGCACTCAGCCGATTGGAGCTGTGTGTGGAGTTTTTGCTGTCATTCGATGTACAAATCTTCACACCAGAGAAGCTAAAAGATCTGACGCTGCAGCTGCAAAAGGCGGGACAGGCAGCGACCATGACATGCAGATTACCGACATCATTCAGTCTAAAACTGGGCAGCCCAAAGATAAGGAACGCGCAGGCTGTTTGAACGTAGCGACACAAAGGCCCGCATTTCCTTTTGATTGGAATTTAGGATATCCTCATCTAGCATAACAACGGCGTTTGGGTAGCAAAACACAGGCATGATAGCTGGGAAGTGTGTGTACTATAGACACCAAGAGGTGTGTATTGGAAGGTCAAAATTTTCGAGGCGCAAACAAAAGCTGCAGCGAGCCCACTTTTGGCGGTTGATTGTGGAGACCCGATGTTGAGGATTCAGGTACCGGCCCCAAGTGGGAGATAGGCGAGTGGAGCAAATCGGATGCTGCCTGTTTACGCTGTTTAAAGTGTCATAGCAACGATATGCACGGTAATACAATTGTAGTGTGGTCAACCATGGACCTGGAGGTACTTGTTTATTGCCATGGTGTTGAGGCGTCGCAATAGAGCGGTGATCGCTGCCAATCGCAGCTTAGCGTGCGCGGCAACGACGATCGTCCCCTGGCGTCGCCGCATGTTGCTTGATTGATTCCAGACTCCATCTTTCACTTAACACCAACAAGCACCGCGCAGTCGCCGTCTCCGCTGTTGTTTCGCCTCGACGCATCTGTTTTATCGCATTGAAGTTACGCGTACACTGTGTGTATCGTGCCCCTCGTTCCATTACCGGACAGCAGCTGCGGCCCACATCCCTCCACGCTCGCTTTCCTAGCCACACCGCTGCCCGACCGCCACTCGCTACTGCTCTCACAATCTCTCACGATGACACGGCTACTACTCCCCCTCGCGCTCCTCGCCGCTCTGTCTCCACTCGTAAACGCTGGCGTCAAATTCACATCACCGCAAGCGGGCGACAAACTCACGGCTGGCACGGCCGTTACAGTGAAATGGGAAGAGGGCGGCGACGGACCTGCGCTCGCAGATCTGACGACTTACCAGCTGCAGCTGATTGTCGGAGGCAATCAAGGCTCTGAGCAGGTAGGTTACAACACTGGCATTCGTGGAGACGTAGTGGGAATATGCTAACAACAGGATACAGTTCGTAGTGGGTACCATCACACCCAGCGGTGCATTCTCAGCGGGCAACACAGCTTCGGGCCGGATCGAAGCAAGCATGTCTGAGGACTTGAAGACGGCCAATGCCTAGTATGTTCCCGCATTCTACCCAATTCAGCAAGAGGCTAACGCGACTGTCACAGCTTCATCAAGATGATCGCAGTCGGGAAGACTGGCGGTCAGCTCGTCACCTATTCTGACCGCTTCCAGTTCTCTGGCTTCACAGGCGAGAACATCCTCAACCCTACTGTCAAGAAGGCTGCTACGGAAATTGACACCACCACGGGCCCGGCGACCGAAGACTCGACGACCGATGGAACCGATCCCGCTGCGGCGGATCCTGCCCAGGGCGACTACGGTGTGGAGTACACGATGCAGACTGGCCCTACGCGTTACGCGCCCATGCAGCCTGTGCCACCTACGAAGATTACCGCCAAGAACACAAAGCCGCTCTATCCTACAAGCAGCGTCAAGATTGCAAAGACGAAGCTGTCAATACCGAGCATTCAGACTACGCTCACGCAGAGTCAAACATTCTCTGTCAAGAGCAGGGAGAACACGGTGCGTCATTTGTTGTGCGCAGAGATGCGCGACTTGTTTACTTTCTGGAACATGTACTGATTGTTGTCTAGGTTGCCGCGGCCCCTCACGCTACCGACGATATGGCCAAATACCTCCGACGCTGGCAGGACTAGTTTTCCTTTTTTTTCGAAAAGCATAATCGATGGGCCACTCAACACAACGGATGAAAACGAACGACCATTCTACACCGTCTTCGACAAATGGTAGACATTGACGCATGGCGTGGCTGTCCATCTACTATGCGGAAGGTCATGGGTTAGGGATGTGAAAGCACGAATTGCACTTAGCAGCTCGTCGCTCGAATGAGCAATGGGAGTCTGGAGGTATTCTTATCTTTACGAAGCGTACATAGGTTCGCGCTGAATAATGACGGCATGGCGGACTGGCGTCTGGAGCTCGAGCGTGTTTGTCGGCATTGGACGATTTGTTGTGGGTTAAAACTTAGAAATGATCATGTAATATTATAAAACCATCAATCTGATATCTGCATTCGCGCGGTGAATGTTTGCGACATCTATTTCATGACAGTCAGAAAGAACTGATGCACCTTCCTTTTTGATACATCGCGACACGTACGACGATAGACCGCGGCTACCCGTCAGACGCGTGCGAGCTCACCCCACCACCCCACCTTCCCGGCCTGTAGCTATCGTCGCGCCTAACATCAGCAAAGCTCCTCGAAGCTCCCCATGCGTGCCCTACTACCTCAAATCAGCCGTTCACTTCGACACACTCTACGTGCACGTCGACCATCATCAGCACCACACTCGGCCATCGCAACACCTTGCTTTTACACCTTGTCTGCAGAGAGCGGCAGCTGGACAAACGTGCACAAGATGGCTATTGCCGAAAACTACGAAGAGGTGCTAAAGGGCAAGTACCCGGCTAAGGCACATGCGAAGAAGGTCGCGGAGTGGATCATCGAGAAGGGTGGTGACAAGAACGGAACGATTTATCTAGAGGCGCAGAAATTGAAATTGAACGAGGTAGGTGTCCATGGTGATGCTCAGGTTCGGAGTAAATACTAATCCATGTGTCTAGGATAACGATGGCGAGGCACCGTTCCGGTAGGTGACGTAGCGAAAGAAGACGAGCATGGAGTTGATTGTTTTCATCTAGTCAGCGACGATACTTTTTCTACCTCAGCGGATGCGAACTGCCAGACTCCTATTTGGTATATGAAATCGCCACTGACAAACTCACTCTCTTCATCCCTCCCATAGAGCCTGACGAGGTCATCTGGTCCGGTCTGCCCATGAGCCCCGAGGAAGCCAAAGCAAAGTACGACATTGATGAATGTCTAACAACAAAGGACGTCAACTCCCACCTTGCCAGCCAGTCTGAGTCGGCTCAATCAACCATCTACGCCATTCCAGAGCAGGTCTCGGATCATGTCACCTTCATCTCTTACAAAGAGAAGGAGTTCAAACAACTCAAGACCGCCATCGAGTACTGCCGCGTCACCAAGTCAGACTACGAGATTGCGCTCATTCGCAAGGCAAACGTCATCTCGACAGCAGCTCACGAAGCTGTTATGAAGGCTGCAGCGAAAGCGCAGAACGAATGCGAGCTCGAAGCTGTGTTCCTCAAGGCATGTGTAGAGCGCAACGCGAAGAACCAAGCCTACCACTCGATTGTTGCGGCTGGTGAACACGCCGCGACATTGCACTATGTCAACAACGCTGCGCCAATCTCAGACCAGAATCTTCTGCTGCTAGATGCAGGATGTGAGGTCGACTGCTACGCCTCCGATATCACACGCACGTTCCCTGTAAAGGGCAAGTTCACGACGGAATCCCTTGCCATCTACAAGATTGTGCTGGATATGCAACACCAGTGCATCAACGCGCTCAAGGCCGGTGTTGTATGGGACCATGTCCACGAGCTTGCTCACAAGATCGCTATCAAGGGACTTTTGGATCTCGGTATATTGAAGGGCGATGCAGAGGAACTGTTCAACAAGAGAATCAGTGTAGCTTTCTTCCCTCACGGTCTGGGCCACTACCTTGGAATGGATACTCACGACTCCGGTGGCGACCCCAACTACGCGGACAAGGATATCATGTTCAGGTATCTGAGGAAGAGGGGAACCCTGCCTGAACGTAGCGTTATTACCGTCGAGCCCGGCATCTACTTTTGCAAGTTCATTATCGAGCCGTATCTCAAGGATGAGGAGAAGAAGAAGTACATCGATGAGAGTGTGCTGGAGAAGTACTGGAGTGTGGGCGGTGTGCGGATTGAAGGTATATTGACACGACGAGGGGCGTCGACGATATGCTAATGCTTTGCAGATAACGTACTTGTTACCAAGGATGGACACGAGAACCTGACGCCGACGGTAAAGGAGATTGACGATATCACTCAGCTGATCGTTTCTGGGCAGTAGAGGCTTATTATAGATCACTCAGATGATGAATCACGCGAAGGAAGCAATAAATACTAGGACATGGTTGCAACGTGTCGATAACTCTGTCGATCTTTCCCAACCAGTATCACACTCAAGTAGCCATGCAGTACTGGTACCCAGCCCGGAGGTTGGAGCAATCGTCCTTCAACTTCGAGTTGAGCTGACGCAGCGTGGCGAAAGCAACGGGTGCGGACGCGCAGGTGGCGCTTTTCGCGGGAGTGTAGTATTTGATACAGCCAGCTGCAGCGCCCGTGATGTTGTTGTCAAGAATACCACCATCGCCGCCTTGTATGTCGCTGACCTCGTTTGGTGCTGGCTGCTTGTTTTCGGTTTGGTGTCGATCGAGGTCGATTTGCTGGTTGTCATGATAGTTGTTTTCGCTGTCATTGCCCCCGCGGCCCGCCGTCATGGTAAGTCCAGCAATAGCACTGTTATCGCAGCTGCTCTCTCCAAACGGTTTGATGAGACGATTCGCGATATCGGAAGCGTAGCACGCCGTAGCGCCATGACCCAGATTTGGATTGGTGACTTGAGAGCCGGAATTGTAGCGACGCGCTGCTTTGTAGTACTTGCTGTCGTCCTCGGTGGCACTGAAAGCATCGAGCGACTCCTTTAGACTTATCCTCAATCCTTCTCCTGAAGTCCCTTCGCGGATCATGGCGCGGATGTCGTTGGCGGGGCAGGGCGAGATGGGACTCTGACCGAGAGGATGACAGGTTGCGGTACCCGCGCCTTGCATGAGACCTGGGTTGTGTGCGTCGGACATGGAGGTGGGAGCGCGGACACAGCCCGTGGATTCTTGCATCATAACGGCGAGGATGAATTCTTTTGGAACGCCGGAAGCTTCTGATTCTGACTCTATGCTGTCTTTGATGGCCTTTGTTTCCACGTCGCTGTTGTTGTCGCCCCAGCCGTTGTACTTGCATGAATTCTTGATGAAGTATTGATTGGCGCTCCTGTTACAGTAAGTCTGTGATATGTTGTTTCCTTGATGAGGACATACCAAGCTTCGTCGAATGGCATCCACTCAGTCTGCTTCGGCCACCCAGCGCTCATAGACCCGTCGCCGCCAAATGTGATGTACTCAGCTCGTGAGGCTAGAGCAGCATGTCTTGCGATATGGAAGTGATGGGGGAACGCATCTCCAAGAGCGATGAAGCTGCTCGCAGCGAGAATAGAAGTTGTCAACATTGCTGCTATAGTCGAGGAGTTGTCGGCTCACTGCAATTGCCTGACAGAGATTGAGAATCTGAAATGTGTGTAGAAACTGAGGAGGAAAGACAATCGGCAAAAGAACTTGAAGATTAAGCAGAGTGAGAGGCTGCCGCAAACGTGGCAGTGTAGGAACGACAGTTGAAACAACCGCCGCAGGCTCCCACTATTATGAAAGTGTAACTTAATTCCTTTGCGTTCTCCCGACTTTTTCGAGGAAACTCTAGCCTCGCGAGGTGAAGGCCGCAAACACTGCCTCTGACATCCCTGTTAGTGATACCCATGCTTGTTCCAGAAGGCTTCCTAAAGGGGCGATATCAGGCAGTAATGCTACTTGAAACACTCGTCTTCGCGGTTGACTTGAATTCTGGAAAGCCTGGATGAGGTGTTCTTTTCCCTTTGTGACTGGGTTATGGTGGATAGCTGCAGAACGTGGTGACACGAATCACACTCACTAGTCCAAAGTATACGCCTGGCGTGATGACTATAGATAGGGCTCGGTACAACTTCATGACTAGGGTCTTGGTATATGGTCGCCATATTCAGTGAAAGGGCTGGAGCCAATTGCTGCAGAGTAGAATATGTAACCGCGTGGGCAAGCCGATGACATAGCCTGTTGCCGTTCTCACGTATTCTTGAACAGGAGAGGCTGTCATGTTGTGCTGAGGTTGTATGTAGAGAGACGAGTGAATAGCCACGTGGCGTGGAAACAGAAAGCTGTCCGGGTGAGACGCACTATCGATAAGGCCGTGGTCACCTTCCAACGAGCGCATCCTTCATCTCAGGGTATTCCCTCCATAGGTTGACTAGCGGTAGAAACAAGTGCTTCTCCACCTCTTTCCCCTCTTGCTCAGCCTTTGCTTGCTCTCCAGCCCAAGCCCACATCTGTGTCCAGGGAATCCAACTCCACGCAGCACACTTGTGCGGTTCCATGGGCTACCAAGTTCATCAGCTTTCCATTCACGACCGCTGATCGAATGGGACGAACAAGAACTTACCATTGGTGTCTTGTTCTCACCAGTAATGGTGCAAGTGACGAATATTGTCACATAGTGCTTCCCCTCGCCAAAAACATCATTCGTAGCAGTCAGGAATTTGATGTTGCCCACCTCAAGCCCTGTCTCTTCCAGTACCTCTCTTGCAGCCGTTTCGGCGAATGACTCGCCATACTCGAGGTGGCCCCCGGGGCACTGGAGGGTACCTGCGCCATGGGAGCCTGCGCGCTCGCCCATGACGATGTTACCCGCATTATCGTGGATGATGACACCTACACCAATCTTGGGACGTTCGGCTTCTGTCATGCTGGGTGAATACGCTGAATGTCTGCTCGCTGGCAGATGTCAATTATAGGATTGAATTGTAGAAGTCGTGATCACCTATTCTTGCTGAGGCTGCAGGTGTGAGTCTTCCCAAAGGTCGCTACGCGCTAGCGCCCGATGCGTCTTAGTTGGAGCCTTAACACAAGCTGTTCTCTCACAACCCGCATCATCCTCGATTCACCGCAACGCGCCATCTACGCATTTTGCGTCGTGATCCTGGAGACGTGTCGCTTTTTATCGGGCACATCCAGCTATAACTCCATGCCATACAAGGGAAAGATCGAACGCCACCCCCGCAGTTGCCTGGGCAGGGTATCACCATATAAGAGAAGACTGATTGCTCTCCCCATAGTCGCCTGGTAGGGCGTTCGAGTATTCTCTTGTATGGCGTCGCTCAGTGACGTAAGTTGAGTAGCGCATATGAATCGGGAATATGCTCGAAAAAAGAGACGTTCGCGGACATAAATTACCCAGCCACCAGCAAAAAACCTTATTGGCGGGCTTTTAAGTACGGGCGAACACGATCCCTTTAATCTACAGACAGCTGATCAGAAGATCACAGTCAGGCCCGACGAGCGGAATCGACAGCTGTTCTTCTATATGACCTCTGTGGACCGGTGTTCCAAGTCATGCGTTCCAGGCCTCAAGACACGCTAATGTTTCGAAACAAATGAATTGACATATCGCGCATGGAGACGCGGCTCCGAGAATTCCGGGTTAGAGTGGACATGGCTGCAAATTGAGATTGAGGATCAGTGTACAGTCCCGCCCTGGTTCAACTGCCCGGTGCCAGAATCAGGCCTTAGCAGGCGTCAGACCTCTAGAATAACCTATGGGATTCTCTATTCTAATACTTAGCAAGGTCTAAGTTTACAAGGGGGCCTTGTTAGAGCATTAGAGGTGACTAAGATAGGTTAAGGATATCCTCTCTAATTTGCTGATTTCAGCACCAGGCAGTTGAACTGGGGCGGACTGTAACGAGAGTCAAGTATATTAATATATAATGTCTCTTTCCCATGATACAATCCGGGCATCCCCAGGCAAGCTCTTCACACCGGTGATATCATGTTCACTTCAACATATGCCCTGGCGGCATTCTTTTCCTTCGTCACTGCTCAATCAGTGACTTACCAGGCCGAAGACGCAGTGCTGTCTGGAACAACAGTAGCTACCTCGGTAGCAGGCTACACGGGTAAGGAGTTCTCAAGCACCCTCTTGGATTCCATTGTAGACTCCTGACACGATACAGGCTCCGGCTATGTAGAAGGCTTTTCCGACGCGACCGACAAGGTCACATTCCAAATCCCCTCCAACACCACCGGTCTGTACGATCTCAAGCTCATCTACAACGGTCCCAACGGCGACAAGCAAACGTACGTTGTACTCAACGGCGGATCCGGATCGCAAATCAGCCTACCCGCTACTACAAAGTGGACAACCGTATCAGCAGGACAAGTACTGCTCGAGGAGAATGCCAACAACACAATCGAAATCCAGAGCAACTGGGGCTGGTACCTGATTGATGCCATTACGCTCTCTCCATCCGCAGAGCGAGGCCCGCACAACATAACAACTGTTCCAGTCAACGCGAATGCAAACGCCGATGCAAAAGCTCTGATGAGCTACCTGGGTAGTATCTACGGCAAAAACATTCTGTCAGGCCAGTACGACCAAGCCTCCCTAGAATGGGTAACAGCCAACGTGGGCAAGACTCCCGCCATCTTCGGCGTAGACATGATGGACTACACCGAAGGTCGCATTGCCAAGGGCGCCTCCTCCAACGAGACCACCAACGCTCTTGCATTCGCAGAGAAAGGCGGCATCGTGACCGTCGTCTGGCACTGGAATGCCCCAGCCGGCCTCTACGATACCGAAGCTCAGCCCTGGTACCGTGGCTTCTACACCGAAGCGACCGACTTCAACATCGCGGACGCACTCGCCGATACCACAAACGCAAACTACACTGCGCTCATCAAGGACATCGACACCATCGCAGTCCAGCTCAAGAAGCTCCAGGATGCCGGTGTACCCGTCCTCTGGCGCCCGCTGCACGAGGCAGAGGGCAAGTGGTTCTGGTGGGGTGCCCAGGGTCCTGAAGCATGCAAGAAACTCTACCGCATCGTCTACGAGCGTCTCACCGTCCACCACTCGCTCAACAACTTGGTCTGGGTATGGAACTCGGTGGACCCGGCATGGTACCCCGGATCTGATGTTGTAGATATCGTGTCTGCAGATGTTTACACCAAGGGTGACCATGGACCCATTTCCGCCACATACAACCAACTCATCGAGCTTACCGACGACACCAAGATGATTGCTGCTGCGGAAATTGGCAGTCTGATGGAGCCAGAGCAGTTGAAGGCCTACCAGGCCGATTGGGTCTTCTTTGCTGTATGGAGTGGCGAATATGTTACCGGTGGCGAGTGGAACAGCTTGGACATGATGAAGAGAATATACGCAGACGAGTACGTTTTGACGCTAGACGAGATCCAAGGTTGGAAGAGCGGAAATGCGACGGCTTGAGACGCATGAAATTCGATGAAGTGGAGTCGTTCATCTTCCATGTAAATATTCAAATATCATTGTACATGTCACACAAGCATGAACGAACGGATGATGAGAAGATGTGTAGAGAAATGAAGTTATTGGGGTATATTCATTATCATGTCTCGTTGTCATTACACAGGACATTGATTCCAGTCAATGTCGTAAAGGGTTCGCCACATGAAGCCATCGCTCAGGGCGCTTTTGATCTTCCTCACTGAAAATTACCACGCTAAGTTTCCATATGCCTGACTGCTTGACCCTTGTCAAGCCGCATCGACTACTCAGAGTTCACCGGCAGACATTCAGCTGCTCTCCTGGACCTTCTTGACGATGGCGACAAGACGGTCGAACAGGGGCTCTCCCTTCTCAATGCCATTGACCTTGGTGACAACATCCTCAGCGGAGTTCTCCTTGAGGATCTTGGCAAGCTCGGCAGACTCCTCGTCGCCCTCGACGTTCTGGAAGCGGTAGGCCTGCTCGACGGCGCCGAGAAGGGCATCAACCTTCTCACCCTTCTCAGCCAGCTGAGCGGCGGGACCGATGAAGCGCTCCTTGCGAGAAAGTTTCCTAAGAGGAGCGCGGCCGACACGCTCGACATTGTCCTTGAGGACGGGGTTGGAGATACGCTTGATGATTTGCTCGACGTATTCATCCTGCTCGGCTGTCTTGACGCCGTGCTTGGTAACGATCAGATGGGCAGTCTCCCTAACAGCGTCACGGACGGTGTCGTGAAGCTTCTTGTCGTGGAGAACCTCGTGGATGTATTGGATCTTGTTCTGGTGTCCGTAGTAGGCGGCAGTAGCGTGGGAGGTGTTGACTGTGAAGAGCTTGCGCTCGATGTAGGGCTCCAGGTCGTCGACGTAGTGGATGCCCTTAACATCCGGCTTCTTGCCGCCGTTCTCGAAAGGCTTCTGTTCGACACACCACTCGTGGAACTTCTCGATGACAACGTCTAGGCCAGCGTTGGGAGGCTGCTGTGGGACAATGCGGTCGATAGCAGAGTTGGCAAAGCGAGCCTTGCTGTCAATGTTCTTCTTGGTCTCTTCACTCAGCTTGGCCTCGATAAAGCCCCTCCATGTAGTTGTGGCATTGATGGCGTTCTCACAGGCGATGACAGCGATGGGGTAGTCGAGCTTGCGGGCCTCGATGGCCTTGGCGACGGGCTCAGCGACGAACTTGAGGATGTTGGGGCCGACGGCGCAGGTGACGACGTCGGCGGTGGCAATCTCCTCGATGACCTTGTCCATCTCGTGCTTGGAGTTGATGGCGCGGTAGTGGTCGATGGTGAACTTGCGCTCGCCGTCGTCACCAATCTCGGTGACGGTGTATGAGGGCGTCTTCTGGAGGGACTCGATGATGGAGTCCATGACGTCGACGAAGACGACCTCGTAGCCAGAGTTGTGGAGGAACTCGGCGACGAAGCCGCGGCCGATGTTACCACCGCCGAAGTGTACTGCCTTCTTCTCGTAGGACATGGTGTGTGGGTGTGTGTGGCTAGGGGCTGAGTATTAGTCGGGTGGATGGTCTGGAGTTGTGTTGTGGAAAGGTAAAAGTGGTTGAAGGGCAGGGTGAGGAAGAGGGGTTCTTGTTGTTGTGTTGATGGTGGGACAGGCAGGCGCGTTGGCGGGGTATATGTAGCAGGAGGCAGAGGGACGTGTGGGCCACGTACTGCAATCGGGCACGACTTACTTGGCCAGAAGGTTCTCTCGGTGGGCGGTGTGCAGGTGAGGGTAGAGGTGCAGTAGGCTGTAGGTGAGAGAGAGGGGGAGCAAGTCGTGTTTACTGTTGGGGGCGCCCAGCGCGTTGGGTGAAATGGCTAGAAGAACCCCCGCAACGAACGGTGACGTTGGGTGGGTCCAATTGGCTGCTAAGATCGAATCGAGGCAGGCACGAACCGAGACTCCGTGCAAAAGCAATCCCAAAGGTGTGGGTGATTGACGTGTCGCTTGTACACAATGTACAGTGGGCTGATAGTAACCCAGCACCATCAAGTGAAAACATTATATTAATTACCTCAGTCGTGCTGATGCCCAAGCGTGTACCTGACAGAGCCTCGCGATGCGGAGTCTTCTCGGCCGTGGACGCCGCACCAGATGGTGCAACTCCCAACATTCTGCTCCGCCTCAATCACGCTTTCCATGGTGTGGATGGGGCTGGAAACGTCATACGTCATAGCAATAGCGTCGGCGGCCGCCTTGTGGAGACACCGGTTCCTTCTCCCGCCTTTAGTTGCGCCAAGCCCGACATCCTGCGTTGTCCATCAGGGCAGCCTCGCCATCGCAACGAGAATCGTGAAAAACTGTGCCGCAGACCATCGCGATCGAGTCAAAGTGGGTATCTCGTGATTAGGAAGATTTTGTATAGTTCCCATGTTTCGATCAAGGGTGTAGTTTCCGCAGACGCGCTTTATGCGTGGATGGCCTGTTGCACGTGCGGGTATACTGCTATCATGCGATGGTACAGGTCCGAGTGCTCGCGCATAAGTACCTCGGGATCCCACGCCATGGCAACAAAGATGGTGTCGATACCGCTGCTCAGGGGCGTGGTGAAGATGTTGCCTAGAACGGATTAGCGTAAATTCCCGAAGCCTTTTCGAGCCACTTACAGATTTGGAGGCCAATCAAAAAGGAGAATGCTACTACGACTGGAGTGTAGGCACCATCTGAATTGTAGGCAGGCGATGTGAAGATGAGGTAGAGGTAGGCCAGAAGCGCGCAGGCATAGGCAATAAAAGTGGCTCCCATGGAAAGCACCGGCCCGATCAAGCATTCATTGACCAGCGCATCGATACCACGGTCTTTGATCATCCTACTCTTGAGTTAGTTTGAGCTTCCCATACTTCGACCGCCTTCTCCACTCACCTCCAGGTATCCTTGGCAGCAGCCACATAGCTCTTCCCGTAGAGCGCGATATAACTGAACGCGTATCTGTTCAAGAACTCGACAGCCCAGTTCAAGATGCTAATCAAGCAGCCCAAGACGCAGAACAGGACTGCGCCAACCATGTTGCCGTCGCTGGCCGCGTTGCGCTGAGCAGCCGAGCACATCTGGCGCAGAAACTGGATGATGGCCACGAGCAAACTGCCGAGACTAATGCTGCCGAAGCTGTACGTGACTGAGCGCTTGAAAGCTCCGCGGGTTGCGCCCTTGGGCATCGAGTTCGGGTTGAAGTACCACGATCCGTACACGCCGGAGATGGTAGTGTGGATTGTGTTCTTGAGCCATCTGTTGCCGTCAGTGGTTGAATGCGTCCAATTGCATCCTACTAGCACTTACTCTGAAATCCAGTACATGGCAAACGTAACGAAGACGAGCAAGCCAATGACTTTGCCATTTCCACAATCACCCACACCGTTTCTGCAGTTCGAATTGGCGCCGTTCGGGGTATACTGAACATAGATGGACACCAAAGTGACAGAGTACCATGCGCCCAGTGCGGCGGCAAGCAATCCTCCGATCAACGATACCACGTAGGTGTGTCCGTACTTCTTCGACACGTCAATGGCCGTCTGCAGCATAAGGACACTGAACGGAATCCTGGGAATCCAGCTGATGAAGCAGAAGACGTAGAAGACGCTGAAGAGCAGGAAAACTATGCCCCCCGACCAGTACCTCCTGGACAGCATGTAGATTGCCGTGACAAACCCGAAGATGATGTTGAGTATGCCCGTGATCCAGATGAACTGCTTGGTGAACTTGCGCGCAGCCCACATGTATGCATAGCTGAAGACGATGGCCAGGCCGAGGACGAAGGCGAAGAGGATGATGGTGTTTGAGTTGAGGGCGAAGTTGTTCGTGTCGCCGCCGTAGATGCCACCGCTGTTGGTTCGTGCTGTGTGGTTGATCAGATTGCGTCCAATTGGTATTGCGTCGCGACGAATACTTACAGTAGCCCCGGATTGAAATTGCGCTGACGGCGACATAACCGAGAAACACTAGGATGAAGAGCAATCCGGCCCACCAGTCATTGTACTTGGGCTTGTCGAGCTTGAACGTTTGTTCAAAAGTTTGCTTGTTGTCGCCATAGCCGTTCTGTTCGTAGCCGTTCGGCTGCTGCATCGGCGGCGGGCCTTGCGGTGGCGCATAGTTCTGGCCGTACTGGGGTGGTGATTGTCCATATGGCTGACCCTTGTACGCGTCTTGGGGCGGCGCACCACCAGTGTAGTAGTCGGCGGCTTCACCTCGTTGCGCCATTGTGACGATGATTGGCTTCGTTGATGGACAAAGAATGCGACGGCGAGGAGAAGGGGGAAGACGAGAGAGTAAACAGAAATGGGCAGACTAGGGCCGATGATGTATCGCGGCAGGTGCTAGTCCTTTCACTTTGCGACGCAGAGGTACTATTGGTGTGGCTGACGATCGGCAATGCGGCCAGGTCAGCGTCATGTTCACCGCACGAGCGTGCAAGCGCTCAATGTCGTGGCTGCGATCCATTGAAAAACGCCATGTGTGGCCTAGATCGCGCGGCTGGGAAGCTTGTGTTACGGCACCACGATGCTTGTCGATGATCCTGGATCCTGATTCCTGCACAAAAACTTGTGCATCCCTCCACGTGCTAATCCATCACCTCTTGAGCTTCGCTACGCCTCAGACGATCCAAATGACTACCCGTCTCATCGCTATTTCCAAGAACGCTGACAGACGATTCTGATCGTTTTCCACGCGGTTTGTGACAGCTGTTCGCGTGGCTGAAATTCTTGGAAGCCGATCGGCCGTCTTGGGTTTCGCGCAGCCGTCACAGCATCATTCCACGGCCTGACAAAAGATGCCGAGTTTCCGGTATTGGCTTGCACCTGCTGTCCGGTCATACAAGAACAATGCTCAGACCACGAGCACGGCTGATGATGTGGGAAAGACGGCTGGCCATTGTTTCGGTATTGGGGTTAAAGAGATGACTATAATTGGTACAGGCCATGGCTGGCGTGCAGATATTTACACAGATAGAACTCTCGCCAGATACCATTGGTAGGATAAGTATTATCTTGTGCCTTGTTAGCCTATTGACATGAACCACGGCAGATGTGTTTAGGGCAGGTGCTTAACGCGGCACGCATCCATTTACCCCCTGTCGTTGCCAGCTTTCATCTTTTCCCCATCAATCATCATCTCTCTTTCCGCGGTTTCCCTCTCTTTCCTATGGGCCCAAACGTAGAAAAAGGGATATACCGTCTCTGGCAAAAGCGTAACGATCATCCCGCCAATACTCCACCAGTTCCCGACGTAGGACCAGTTTTCCGGTACGTTGACATATCGCCAGATGAACACCAAGAAGGCTGTAATGCATCCAAGGTATCGTGTGATCCTGATTCCATGAGTATCAGTCAGGCAATGTATTATCCAACTGCCTGAGGAAAGGTCGACATACCAAATCTCCAAACTCTGTCCCTTGGTATCCTGCCGCTGAACCAGATACAAGATCTGTCCCCACCCGATCGGCAACTCCAGATACAACCCTGTAAAGAACGCCGTCTTTTGTTCCCTCTCATCTGGCCACACCGTACCAACCCACCACAAGAATCCCATCCAAGCCGGTACCTGCCACAGCAACTTCACCACAGTCTTCCTCCTCTCCTCGGGCTTGTACGCATGCTTGAGCGCCACCGTGACGAACGTGATATCGAACAGAAACCACACAAAGAAGCAGGCTCGTTGAAAAGTCGTCGTCGTGCAGACATATGCGTAGTAGATCTCATACGCCATGGTCGCGGAGAGAAACTGTACAGTTCCAGCAAGATACCGATCTGAATAGGTCCGGATGGTGTAGAACATATAACAGAGAGTATAGAGGACACCGCAAGATATGATCAGAAAATCTGTTATGAAGAAGTAGGATTCTGGGGGGTTCAGGGCAACGTCGACGGATTGAGGTATGAGGTGGTAGGACGACCATTCTCGAGATATCTCGAACGGCATGTTCGGCTAGATCTGGCGTTCTGATTATGTCGACTAGGGTAAAATAGGGTAGGTATATTGTAGTGTTGGAGTGGTTGTCGACTAGAAGGAGGGATGGCAGCAACTGAACAAAAAAGATCACAAAGAGACGAAAGGAGCAATCACGTTGCGAAGACGTGGAATTACTTGTCCACTAAATCCGGAAAATACTGGGTCGTGGCTACATCCTGACGATGAAATCAACGCTGACATGCCAAGCTTCCGTCATGTTCCGAGCAAGGCGAACTTCGCGGAAGGTGGATCCGGAGGCCTGGATAGCTCCCTGCGCGTATGCCGGCTCAGCCTCTGCCGCGTAGGATGTCCACATGACTTTCACTCCTACGCGTGACATCCCACCTCCCGCTTACGCAATGCTCTTATCTCGTGTTTCGTTTCGTAGCTCGTCTTGGTACACTCAAGGAGACCGCGGTCCCATCCACACCATACAAGGAACAATTGAACCCTTTACCTACGCAGCTACAGGGAGCATTTTACCTTTCTATTATATGGCAATACTCTACCTAGGCAACTACATGGTCTTCGACTTTTCCTTTGTATAGCGTACATCCTTCCCAAGGAAATAAGTGGATTATCGGACCATCTCCAATGAACTTCCGTATCGACCCTAGTTCTCAGTCAAGGCTACTAGGAAGATTGCGAAGATCTATCCATAATTGAGATACAACGATGCAGCTTTCAGGACTACGTCTTCACAGCCTCGATATCTCCAGCTCCTGACTTGCATTCCAAGCAGCCTAGGCCTTTGACGAGGATGTGTCCATGCCACGTCTCGCCTAAGCGCTAAGGACTGTGACATGGGAAAGCAGTGATGCCGCTTGCGGTCCGGTCAAGCGCATGATAATGCCACCCGGGAAAGCCCAGCCGCGTTGTAAGACAGGTGCAGATTGAAAACAATAAGCGATTGGAATGAAAGGCAATTCGCATGACTTTTGAGTTGAAAACAGGATCTATACTAACAGACATGGGTATATGGTACGCGGAAAACATTTTTTACATCGCCTAGTGTCATCCTCAGTGGTACGCAGGCACCGTGTGTATCCTTCGTTATTGTGCTGTGTCGCATAGTCATTAAACAGCATCTGGAAGAGATAGATGTCTCAAGAGTTCTCGCCATCAGCCTCTCCTGGACCTAGGGCTCTTGGAAGGTCTCGGACTCCTAGGCATCAGACCCTCACCCTGTTCCTTCATCTTCTCCATAGCCTCTTGAACCCGGTGTTGTTTCTTTGAAACACGCTCATAGCGCTTCTCAACTTCCGCCTCAAACTCTTGCGCTAGTTTACGCTTCTTCTGCCTTGCCTCCTTTGTGCGCTGGACGATATCCTGGAATTTGTCAAGGAACCAGTCGCCAGCATCTTCCCACTCAGTAGTAGGTAGATAGCGGAAGAACTGGGTTTGCTGATCCTTATCCAGGTTCTTTTGCACAAAGGGCAGACGTTCAACGAGAGATTTCTGACCTTCTTCCTCAGCGAGCACTAGCGGTGGCGCACGAGGATCAACATCGAATGGTTCTTTCTTGAGCTCTTCGTATTTCTTCTTTAGCAGCGTCTTCAAATCATAGTCTTCAGGTGGGAAAGTCTCGGTCTCATCGACCTGAGCCTGCTCAATTGTTTGCTCCTGCACGACAGGCTCTTGGATTGCAGGCAGTGGAGGTTGAAGCCTTGTAGGCGCAGGTGGCTTGGTCCATATGATGTTCTGTTTGAGCGGGATTTGAGTTCGAGGAGCAGAGGCCTGTCGGGGAGGCTTTTGCTGAGATGTGCCGGGCTGAGCATATGCACTATGATGGTGATTCGAGTAAACCGGTTGGTTATCAGTGGTGTAGAGTTCTTTGCGATTATGAGTTTGGTGTTGGCTGGCGAACGGGGCGGGGGCAGATTGCTGGATGCTTTGGCCTCTCTGCTGCAAAGCAGGTGCAACGGCGCGCGACTGCTCGCGAAGCTGTGCACCGTGCTGAAACACTTTCGACGGAGGATGCATGTTGTGGCTGGGTATCGGACCGTTTTGGCTTTGTTGTTGTGGCCGAGGCTGCGAGGCCGCCATACGTACAGCTTGATTGTTGGCGTTCTGGCGTTGAGACACGGGACCACGACCGTCGTGGAAGTTGGAAGCTACTTCCTGCCCAACTCCCCACTCCGAGAGTTCACCATTAGTGGTGCTAGGGTATGAGTCACCATCAACGGTTGGGAGTCCTCCGTTATCCGCGGTTTGCAGGAACGAAATCTTCTCAGCGTAAGGAAGGTGGCCAAGATTGGCCCTTTGAAGATAGTCATCATCTTCTTGTGTCAGTTCTTGGCCAGGGTAGTGATACTGATCTTCCGGCTCGTCTGCTTCGTCTCCGTCTCCATCTGCTTCGTCTTCATCTTCATCCTCGTCATCCTCGCTCTCGTCACCCTCAACTTGACCTTGCTGCTGATAGTATTGCTCTTTCTGCTGGCTATCTTGGACCTGTACCACGGACTGGTTCACGGTGGTGTCGATGCTCTCTGCGTCAGTGTCGTAGAGATCACGCTTCTGGCCTGAACCCAGACCTGGCTGGCGATGTTGGGACGGTTGCTGCAACGCAGCTGAGCTGTTTCTCGCGTTGACGTACCCGCGCACTGGAACATCAGAGGGCGCTTGGGATTGTAGACGCGGATGTCCATTCTTTACGGGTACCCTCGCACTTGCAGCATTGGCTTGCCGGTCGGGCTTGCCTTGAGGTTGGGCATTGGAAGGACTGCCTGTCCTCCCACGGACAAAGCCCTGCATGATGGCAGATGACCGCAGCAATACGGCTGCACTGTACTCACTGCTTGATTTATCGAAAGTTAGTTGAAAAGGTATGTTTTGCGTTATGGGTAGAGAAAGTGAGTGGTGAAGCTTGACTAGGAAAGCGCGTCTTGTTAACGCGCTAGCCCAATGCAGATAGGCCTCGGTCTGCCAAAATGGGCCTAGCATCGCCATGACGATATCTTATCTCCGGCTGCTGGCGTTGCTCCCTTCCGGTATGTTTGCCAGCCTTCACTTGCGGGACACGGTGACTACACGTCTTGAAACGATCTCAGTACGATCGTGAATATCAGGATGGGCGAATGTTACCTTTACAGACTTCCCAATGAGGTTCGCTGTCTGTTCTATCAGTATTGACGGCAAGATGCTAATCACCGCAGCTGCTCCTACATGTCCTCACTCCTATGCCGACGCCTGATCTCTTGAAGTTGACCACAATATCGCACCGTATATACACGCTTATCCTACGTATCTTGCACAATCGCCTCGTTGCAGCCGCCGAGCTGCACTCGCACTCCGTGCTACTCGAATGTTTCCACCCCTCCGCGAAGCTCACCGAGCCACCGTATTTTTGTACATACAGATGCACCGACGGCTTGACACGATACGATGAAACTATTTCGAGCACAAAGGAGGTCGGTAGACTAGGCGATATGTATAACATGTACTCTCGCTTCCGTCCACATAGACGCGACCTCGAAGCGGGCGGGAGGAGAGTGAAGCCAAGACCTGGAGACGTGCCTGGCAGTCGCACCTTTCCAGGTGCAGTGCAGGAGAAGTACCAAGGTGAAGCAGTCAAGCAGACGCTGGGATTGGAGGCGCATGAACTGTTCACACAGCTGGTGGCGCAGACCAATCTTGTCAAGATCGGGCCTCATAACCTCTTTACCAATTTTGTTGACGTCGAGGAAGGCGTACTCCGGGTGTGGAGAGAGTGGCTACGCGACATTGCGGCGAAAGGTTCGGCAACTAACACAGAAGTGCCAGTTGAGATCGTTGAGGAGGTAGGTAAAGGGAAAGAGGTCGTAAGAGAGGTAGAAGAAGAGAAAGCGGACTTGGAAGATCCGCGCATCTTGTGGGTTAGTCCAAGGAAGGACAGCGGTATACGTTTCAATGTGAGGGAGAGGAAACTTCGAAGGGACGCACCAATCCTTGTCAGCACGGATGAGGATATCCCAGTTACATACGATATCGAGCTGGACGGTGAGTTGCCGTGTCCTCCTTTATGTGAAGCCAATCGCTAATGCAGGGTAGAGCTGCTCATAAGAACGTCGCATCTCCTTTTGATGCTCGAGAGGTCTATGCTACAGGAGGACAATTCATCTGGCAAAGCAGTCATCTTCGGGTCTTTCGGATAGCTCCAGCAATCTCAGCAAATATACAACAATTTCAGAAACAAACATGGGTCAGCAAAAATGTCTGTCCAGATCCTCGGTTCTTTTCGGTGGAGTCACCCCTCTTTACCGCAATCGACCAAGCACAACGCACCAGTGCATCGGATCCACACGGCAGCAAAAAGCTCACTGCCCACCTTTGGCAAAAAGAATTGTATCAGGTGTGACCTCGAGGCGATTTGAACGCCTAACCTTCAGGAAGCTCCAGGTGGTACTGGAATCTGACGCGCTACCATTGCGCCACGAAGCCTGATTGGATGGAAGTAAGTGGTGAATGAGATGAATATATACTCGGTGAATATTTATCCATTTTGACGGGTTTGCACGTTCATCATGAGACGTTATTCTTCATGTTAAATCACGGTCGCAGTCGGATCCACTATCAAACTGGCCACGTCTTCAGTTCGACTAACCTACACGCGCTAATCCTACCACGTCCCTAGTATCATGCAACGCCTTTCGAGCCCCCATGCATCTTCAAAACTCTAGGGCCCAACATCTCAAGCCCGCCTAAGTCAAACCCGACCTCTACAACCACCCCACCAGCAAAACTCTGTCCCGCCATGCGACACAAACAGCGAACAAAAATTTGTAGCTGTGTCTCCGCTGCATGGATACAACAAGCGACCTTTCCATAACACTTGCTATTGCAGTCGAACGTGATCCTGGGGTATGTTAAAATGGTGTTGATATGAGAGTGATTGGGGCATTAACCACCCTGCCGTCCGATGCTTTGCCGAATCAACTCCCCCGCATTTCTCCAGTCGCCCGCTCTTGGAACAGGACCAAAATTGTGCTGTTTCTCCATCAGTAGAACAAAGGTTAGTGCTGAGCAATACCATGTGGAACAAAACGCCATTTCTATGCTTGTTTGATTGAGCCTGATACTATACAGAAGTGAAAGTTCCCACCATGATATGGCTGATGGTTCCGCGATGGAATAGCCGTGGGTATCTAAACGTGAGATGACTTGACGAGGTGCGGTAGCCAGTATGCACCACTGCGTCGTGTGCCCTGTGATGTTTCCCATATGCCCAAACGCCGAAAATGACTCCTACAAAACTCGCCTTGAATGATCCTGGGATCGTTTCGTTATGCATTGTGCTTCGGCTCTGCGATACCTGCTTGCTAGAAAGCTGTCGCCAATCATCTACCACCAACGCCCGTGAAAACCGTACTCATGCTTTCATGTTGATCCAAGACGTGTCAGAAACGCCTCCGGAACCTAGCAATACCAGAACTGACCTGGCCCGCTAGTCTTGGGCGGTCTCGATCTGGGCATATTCCTGCCAGTGACCGTCAGCAGCCTTCTTCCAGGTGCGGATACTGCCATCGTCTCCAGTAGTAACGAGAAGATCACCTATGGTAGTTGTTAGCTGTGGCCATGTATGCTCCATGGGACTGGCTTACCCATCTGTGAAAATGCGACACGCCAAACTGCTCCGTGATGGTTGGTCAGCTCATCGGTCATCTCGGCCTTCTGCTTGATGCGACCAGGATACTGCTCATTCTCGAGAGACGCGTCGGGGGCCTTGGAAGCTCCAGCCAGTCCAGCTCCTATGCCGGATGGCGCGTTCTGTCGATGGCCTCGCGGAGATACTGACAGCGGAGCCGATGACGATGCAGCTCCAGGCGCAGCATTCTTGTCTTCGGTCTGCGTGCGAAGCTCATAGATGCGAATAGCACCGTCCTTGCTAGCTGTGGCCAAGATGTCGTAGCCTCGCATAGAGCCGTTAGCCCAAGCCAAGTCTCGAATGATCTGGCGTGCACCCTCCAGCTTTGCAACCTGGAAGAAGCGCTTGGCCTTGTCAGTGCGGAAGACGAGGACGTCCTTCATGGCGGCGACAGCGAGAGAGAGCGACTTGCGATCGAGGCCAGCGGTAATGGCAGTCCAGCAGGGCAACTTCTCCTTGTGAAAAACGACCTTGAAGCCCACCTCATCTTGGCGCTCAGGAGGGTTGTTCTCGGAGACCCAGCGCTCTGCCAGGATAGTCCACTCATGGAGGTTGCTCTGATCTTGAGGCTCATATACAGTGAGATAGCCGTCGCGGGTGATGAGCGCGAGCCAAGTCTCCTGCATGATGTTCTTAAAGTCCAAAGACATGAATGGAGCATTGGTCAACGACTGCAGGTTGTAGATCAGCTTGAAGCGATTGCCCGACATGGCTACCTCAGTGGCGTCCTCTTGCCAGATCTTGCAGTGGCCATCTTCGCCAATGCTGCCGACGACCTCGCCCATGAACGGGCCGTTCCACTTGATCTAACATTAAAGTCAGCAACGGTTCACAGAGGTGGCGAAATGGTATGCAGGCGGCTGAAAGGAGATTTGCGGCTGAAGATTAGATGACTTACATCGATGATCTCAGCATTGTGAGCCTTCCAGCTCTCGATGAGGGTCCACGAATCGTCCTTCTTGTCCCAGACCTTGGCACGGTGATCTGAGCTTGCCGTGACCATGCGCGTGCCGAAGTAGTTGAAGTCGACAGCAAGTACGAGGTCCTGGTGGCCATGCGAGAAGGTCCGGAAGCTCTGCGCTGCAGCCATGTTAGCGTAGACGCGATGCGCGCCCACGAAGGCGGCCTCTAGGTGGTCGACGACGCGCTGCTCAATGCTACCTGTGCTACCGTCGGCACAAGGCTCTTGAATCAGGGGAGCGATCAGGTCTGCGTCCTCGATTTCATCTTCAAGCGCGGCGGCGATGTTGAGGTCGGGCTTGCGTGCACGCGACCGTGCTTCGTCTTTGGTGGGGCTCAGGGACGACGAATCGCTCACCGCAGCCGACGGCAGACGGGACGCAGTCAGTTGTCGAAGGAAGTTTGGTGACGCAAGGTGAGTGCTTACGGCGTTCAGACCGTCCAAGAGATGATCGGTCTTTGCCGGAGCGCCCGCGTTGTTGTTGTTGGCCGCCATGTTTGATGCCAATGTTCGTGGGTCTATCGTTTCGGGTTAGCAGAGCAGGAAGAAGCCGAAACAACACCTTGCCAGAATGCCTACTCACCAAACACCGCAACCACAACTCTGTGCAGGCTGTTCTGCTCTTGTCGTCTCTCGCTCACGTTGCGAGCTTTTCGTGTTCGTTGCTGAAGCTTGTGGAACTATCTATCGGCTCTCTCTGTCAGTCTCAAGTTCGATCCGAACACTTCACGCGAAATCAGGCTCCGGAATCAGACAAAGAGGTTGCTATTGGGCAAGGCGGCGAGCTCCGTTGGTGTTGTTGTGAGGAGGTTGCGCGACCGTCGTTGATATCCTCGCGACAGCAAACGGCTGGGCGGAGTCAACAACTACAGGCGTCCACGTGCCAAGATTCACCGTCACCGCGGCTTTCAACACACTCACAGTCACCATGACAAGTGCGCTATCATCGACAGAGACTCTTTCGCTGGTATCCCTGTCAATCGCTTGTCTCGGAGTGCTGGCCAACACCCTTCACGGTGATGGAGAGCCGCTTATTGCGTCGATAGCACTCAGTGGTCTAGCATTCGCATTTTGCTATGCCTTGATACGATGGCTTGGAAATGCTTTCATGAAGCGCGGCTTCAAGGGGCGAGATCTGTGCAAACTCAAGCAGACTGAGATGTAAGTGCCACGTGTTCTGATCGGCTTGTTTACCAACTGACAGCAACAGCCCTGAGATGATGGGAGCCGTATGTGCGATGGTGTACCTTTTCGTACTGATTTTCTTCATACCATGGCCTTTCTACAAGGACATTGTAGTCGCAACTTCAGGGGGCGGCAACAGGGACATCATAAAGGAATTGGAGCTCATTGAGACCGGGAGGCTACTACACAGATTCCCCCACAACAAGCTTGCATCTTACCTATCCGCTATTCTCTCCCTTCAGTCCATCGTACTGCTTGGAATTGGTGACGATCTGTTCGACATAAGATGGCGACACAAGGTGCTCATACCCGCCTTTGCAGTCATTCCCATGCTTGTCGTCTACTTTGTCGACTTTGGCGTCACGCAGATGGTTGTCCCGGTACCACTGAGACCCTACTTGGGCGAACTCTTTGATCTGGGTATGTATATGCACTGCGTGCGATTACGGAATGAGGTGCTGATATACGTCCAGGCTGGCTGTACTACGTCTACATGGCACTCATGTCCATCTTCTCCTCGAACAGCATCAACATTTTGGCGGGCATCAACGGCATCGAAGTTGCTCAGTCTATCGTCATCGCAGTTCTGATTGTTGGCAACGACGTCCTCTATCTCTCGCCGTTTACAACGTACCCGCATCCGGCAACAGACTCGCATCTGTTCTCGCTGTACCTGCTGCTGCCATTTATCGGAGTCTCGTTGGCTCTACTGATGCACAACTGGTACCCCGCAAAGGTTTTTGTGGGGGACACTTACTGCTACTTTGCGGGCATGGTATTCGCCGTAGTCGCCATCCTCGGCCACTTCAGTAAAACGCTAATCTTGCTGCTCATACCACAAGCGTTCAACTTCGTCTACTCGGCACCCCAGCTCTTTCATCTCGTACCATGTCCCCGACATCGGCTTCCGCATTTCAACGCACGGACAGGACTACTGGAGCCGTCGCGCGTCGAGTTTACGAAGCCATTACGACGACCGATAGCGGAGAGTCTCAAGGTGCTGCACCGGCTTCGGATGCTTGATGTTGAGATGGATGCAAAGGGGCAGGTGGTCTCGTCGAGCAACTTTACACTAATCAATTTATGGTTAGTATGGTTTGGTCCAATGCGGGAAGACCGCTTAGCCATGAGTCTGCTCGCGTTCCAGTTCGCGGTCGGAGTTCTGGGGCTGTTTGTGCGGCATCGCATGGCGTTGCTTATCTTCACGGCGGACAATCTGTAGGTGTACGATATGTGTGTAAAGAACGATGGGTCTGTTGGTTCTGGAACATGTAAATTATTTAGATCATGCTGCCTGCTCAAGCAGCGGCAGTGAAGATAATACTTGGAAGCATGTATGGGACCAACCGGTAATGTCCTGCTACCAGGTAGATAACATACTGCCTACCGCGCTCTAATGCATTTGAGGATGGAGTAGGATTATTGATTCTAGTCAAGGGTTCCTACCAAAAGAAGCAATTCGCGCGCCTATCGAGGTGATTTCCTTTTTTTCTCTCAGTTGACCGCCTCTTACGAACAGTTGCATGCTATGTAAAGTCCCGCATTCAACAGTACAAGGCCTGGAAGAACATGTGGATTAACCAGGGCAACTTCCATTGTCCTGGCGCCATGCCCATAGAAGGTCAAATCGGAGGGCCGGGAAATTGGCTGACTCTTGCAGATGGCTTGGGAGGCGGTGCAGTGGGGCACGCACAGTGCGGGGCAGAGCCGGACCTCTTCGCACGTAAACGTCGTCATCGGTCGCGGAAATAGTACCTAGAGTAGCTCTCGCAGCGCCGGACGGGATGCGCGGCAAGGTTTCCTGCATGATACAATGGCCCAGATTAGCACCTACTAGACAGTGAGATATCGCAGCCCGACAGCGGTGGAGGCCGAGGCGGGCCGTCATCAATTGCGGCGTGATTGGCGGCTGTGTCGTCGACTCCGAACATCGGCCGGCATCTTTTTGTGCCTCGTTCGCCTTCCAGCGATTCGAGTTCCCACATGCGCCTCATTTAAGCCGATACCTGCCCTTGTCCAGTATCTCTTACTTCTACTGCCCATTCTCAACGTTCCATCGTACTCAGATTGGACTTGTTGTACTATTCATACCCCATATATTTTTTACAAAATGCCGTCTGCTGTGAAACCGCCGCAGACCCTGTACGACAAGGTCTTTGAGGACCACATCGTCGAAGAGAAGGAGGACGGCACAATCCTTCTGTATATTGGTATGTGCTGCGCTGTGTAGCCTTCTCGTTCAGTACTGACAGCTGTGCAGATAGGCATCTTGTCCACGAAGTCACATCACCAGTAGGCACATTCCGCAATCCGTGACTCCAGTGCGCGCGCTTACACAACTACAGCAAGCATTCGAGGGCCTCCGAAATGCCGGCCGCCGAGTACGAAGACCAGACTGCACCCTGGCCACAGTAGACCACGTATGTTCTCCATTCTGTGCGTGGAATGCATCAGCGACTAACGCCAGCAGAACATCCCTACCGCCTCGCGGAAAAACCTCACCACGACCGAGAAGTTCATCGAAGAGACCGACTCACGGTTACAATGCATGACTCTCGAGGAGAACGTCAAGGCCTTCGACCTCACATACTTTGGCCTCGACGACAAGAGGCAGGGTATCGTGCACATCATCGGACCCGAACAGGGCTTCACGCTGCCCGGCACCACAGTCGTATGCGGTGACAGCCACACATCCACACACGGCGCTTTCGGTGCCCTCGCCTTCGGTATCGGTACCAGCGAGGTAGAACACGTCTTGGCCACCCAGACCATCATCACACAACGGAGTAAGAACATGAAGGTTCAGGTCGACGGAGAGCTCGGCCCTGGTGTTGGCAGCAAGGACATTATCCTGCACGTCATTGGCAAGATTGGCACGGCTGGAGGAACAGGTGCCGTCATCGAGTTTTGTGGTTCGGCTATCCGCGGCTTGAGCATGGAGGCGCGCATGTCGATTTGCAACATGTCAATCGAGGGCGGTGCACGAGCCGGTATGATCGCGCCCGATCAGATCACTATCGATTACCTCAAGGGAAAGCCCCTTGCACCCAAGGTAGACAGCCCGGAGTGGAAGAAGGCCTGCAACTACTGGCTGGGCCTCAAGTCCGACGAGGGCGCCAAATACGACATTGAGGTTTTGATTGACGCAAAGGACATTGCCCCGACAGTCTCTTGGGGCACTTCGCCCCAGGATGTCATCCCCATCACTGGCGTTGTACCCGGACCCGATGACTTTGAGGATGCGACCAAGAAGACAGCGTGCGAACGCGCTCTGAAGTACATGGGCTTAACTGCCGGCACCCCAATGCAAGAGATTCCACTTGACAAGATCTTCATCGGATCCTGCACAAACGCCCGTATCGAGGATCTGCGGTCAGCCGCCCAGATTGTTGAGGGCAAGAAGGTGGCTTCCAACATCAAGCGTGCCATGATCGTCCCCGGTTCTGGTCTGGTCAAGAAGCAGGCAGAGGCAGAGGGTCTTGACAAGATCTTCACCGATGCTGGATTTGAATGGAGAGAGGCTGGATGCTCAATGTGCTTAGGCATGAATCCCGACATTCTGTCCCCTGGCGAGCGATGTGCGTCGACCTCCAACCGAAACTTCGAGGGCCGACAGGGTGCTGGTGGCCGAACCCATCTCATGTCGCCTGCTATGGCTGCTGCCGCCGCTATCGTAGGAAACCTTGCCGACGTCCGGAAACTCGCTCCACAGGCTCCGGCACAAGCCAAGGGCTCACCAAAGATCGAGCTTGATGCGCACGTCGAGCCTCCCAGCAGTGACGAAGAGTTTGAAAAGATCATGGATCTGCCCAGCTCCGGACCTCAGCACACCGCCTCAAACACGGGCAGCACAGGCAGCGCCTCAGCCGGTATGCCCAAGTTCGAGACCCTTCGCGGATACGCAGCGCCCATGGACGTGGCGAACATTGACACCGACGCCATCATTCCCAAGCAGTTCCTCAAGACCATCAAGCGCTCTGGTCTCGGCAGTGCTCTCTTCCACGCCTGGCGCTACGAAGCTGAAAGTGGCAAGGAAGACCCATCCTTTGTGCTGAACAAGGAGCCTTACCGCAACTCAAAGATTCTAGTATGCACAGGACCCAACTTCGGCTGTGGCTCAAGTCGTGAGCACGCACCCTGGGCGCTCCTCGATTTTGGCATCAAGTGCATCATCGCCCCATCGTTTGGCGACATCTTCTTCAACAACACCTTTAAGAACGGCATGCTGCCCATCCGTATCGGAGACGAGGCTGTCCTGAAACGCATCGCTGACGAAGCGAACGCTGGCAAGGAAATCGAAGTCGACCTTCCCAACCAAGTTATCCGTGCTGCGGATGGAACCGAGTTGGCCAAGTTTGAAGTTGAGGAGTTTAGGAAACACTGCCTTGTCAACGGACTCGATGACATTGGTCTGACCATGGCCAACGTCGACAAGATTGAGAAGCACGAGCAGAAGCGTACAGCTGTCTGGCCCTGGCTGGATGGAAGTGGCTACTTGAAGAGGCACGGACGCGGACCGGTCAAGGTCCAGGCGCAACCGGTGCCCAAGACCAACCGTGGAGAGGAGATTACCGAGCCGCTGGAGTGGTAGACGGTATACTTTGGAGAGTGAACAAAAGTTCTGACTTCGGTCTATCTATTAGGAGTTATCGTGTATATCTGGCGAGCGGCAGCTCTGCGGGTTTTGGATCAAGGTGTTTCTAATTGGGATGAGATATCACGGATTTCAACGACATGAATGAATGAATGATCGTCACAGCCAATTGCAATGTACCTGAGTTTTCATTGAAGAAGCTGCGATTATGTGTTGATTTCATTCTTCTGTCAAATTTAGTATACGCGAAGCCAGCTTTTGGAAGGTTATACACCGCACGCTATGCCAACCATGCATGCTACTCAAACGCCTAAACACCCCGGAACCCCAACATAGACTTCCGTTACATATCGATACAAACTCGTCTTCCCAGCAAGGCGCGCATGGTCTTGGTTCTTATCGCCCCTGCTGCCCAGCGAGACCAGGCCCGTCTCTGGTCCAACCTCCTTTGCGCATGCCCTCTTCAATCCTGCCCCAGATCCTCTCGACAACCTCGCGATCCCTCCACCTGCCCTTTTCGCTACCCGTCCACTTGTCCACGCCCACGGGCAGCACACCCCTACCCAACTGCTTGACCGTCTCCGGTGGCTCTTCCGAGCTCCAGCCTACAAATATGCCCGGGTAGTTTGCAAACAACTCGGCTGGCTGGGTGTACTTGTAGCTCTTGAACTGCCAGAGCTGGCCTGTAGTGAAGATGGCAACGACACGGCTCCAGTACGTAGGCTTGAAGCTGGCGGTAGAGTCAACGCAGATGAATGTCAAGGGTTGTGACGAGATGGAGGGGAGGAGACGTTGGATCTGGATCATGTTGGCCGAGGCGGATGTGCTGGACGAGTCTGTGGTATTGGGTGGGACGAAGACGCCGTCGCTCAGGAAGGTTTTTGCGTTCGAGGTGCGGAGGAGGGACGAGGCAGATGGGGAAAGGAGAATGATGGGTTGCAGGCGGCGCTGAGGACGCTTCTGGAGGTTCGCGACCAGGGCGGGCTGGGGCGCGGGGATTTTGTTGGCGTCGGGGCGTGAGCGGAGGAATGTACTGGCAATCTTGCGGTAGGGTGAGAAGTCCTGGCTTGCGTTAGTCTACCGTCGTGACACTGTCAGCAAGTCGGGGGATACATACGACGTTCTTGGATCCTCTCAAGACGCTGTTGTGGTCTCCCATCTTTCTCTCTCCGTCGTAGATTTGCAGTAGCCGCGCATCCACCATCTTGCCCGCGCTCCCTACTTTGGTGCCTCTTCCTCCATCGACTGGGACTCCCTTTCCGCCTGCAATAGCCGCCGCATTACCAGCGGCCGCTGCCAGCGCACCTTCATCGATGGGAGCGATGCTATCGCTGCTCTCCGTCTCTCCGCTCAACCAAGCAATAAGCTCAATCTTCTGTGCAAACGTCAGGTTCTGGACACTCCCTCCCGCACCACTTGGCAGCTCCTCGTTGATAGTCTGGACGGCGGCAAAGTAATCGGTAACCGAAGCGTCCTTGTTCAGCCACGCGAAGTAGCAGCTGCGCAAATCAACCGCCTTGCCATCTGGGGCAAAGCGCGTGGGCGTGTTCAGCGCAAAGACTCTGTGGTCGCCCGAGTCGGTGTTGAAGGATACGTGTGTTGCGAGGGAGAGATCAGTGACGGTGTCGGCAGGCGTGGGTTCGGCGCTCGTGGTAAGGATCGGTGTTGCGCTGGCTTTGATGCTCAGGCGGAGGTTGTAGAGCGCGTCGGCGACTTCGGATTCTGCTGCGGCCATTTTGAAGCGATCGGCGCGTCGTGCGCGTGTGAGGAAGCTGGAGACTGGGGTGGAGGCTCTTTGGCGTTGATGCTGGGAGCGAGCTTGAGTTCGCGACTATGCGACTGCACTTTCGGGGATGGATGCCGGGGTTTCTCCGATTGGAACGTGCCTCGGACCTCCGCCTGCGTCTTCACTCCTCCAGCATGCATGTGTGTGCAGCCTTGGAAGAGACTCCTGTATATTACGATCACATCAAATCGTTCCTTGAGATACTCGAGTCGATGGATTCTCAAGCTTCTCTCATCGAAGCGTAGGTGTGCTACCCGTACAATGCTGGACAGGGCAGGAATAGGTAACAAACCTTGCATTCTCTCCTACTTCCCTCGTTATGTCCGCTGGGACGGTGTACAAGATGAATGAATCGCTAACACCTTATCAAGTCTCTCTCTCAATCCCTTTGTCTCCATGTTACTGCTCATTCTTCAGCTGTCTCTCGCGCATTGCTTCAGATACTATCAATCAAGAGCTATATCAATTACTGTGCTCAAGCAACGAGGTGAGACTGTTCAAGTATGGACGATCTGTTCTGTGCTCATCTCAATGATTCCCACATTGCTCTCCTCAATAGCTCGGTTTTCCTCTCTTTCACTTTCACCCTTACTTTACCTTACTGCAACACCAAAATACGACCCACTTTTCTTGGGCACAGATTACATCGCCCAGCCATCCAGGGTCCAATTTAGATATCACGAGACTACGAAGCAAGCTCATTGGAGCTGACTATAAAAATACCGCTGCCCACTCGCCTCCATCACTTCTACCCTACACTCACATCAATTGTACAAGCTCACGCTCGTTGTTTATTACACCTCAAGCCATTCTTCATCATGGCCGCCATTGTTTCACGCGGCAATCACTGCGAGAACCCCAAATCAGTCGCGTCGCTCATCTTTTGGAGCCAGCCGACTTACCACAACCACGACTGATATACTACAATCAGTCAATTCGGCGACTACAAGTATTATCCACTCCATATCCCATCTGCTGCTACTGACGCTTACAAGCGAGTTGAGCTCTCACCAAACGCAAGCTAGCACCGCGACAGTATCCAAACAGAAATTCAACAGTCTGCCGCATCCGTCAACATGGTCAAATGTTGTTAGCATCACTCCCCAAAACAGCGCATTTGCCACAATAAACACTCACCTGCGCATCCTGTCTGGAACTCCAACATCATCTCAGTCTGCATCGCTTTCTATACACATTCAACCATCAACCTCCACTCGGATCGACGGATACATGGGTGCCACTCGTAGCTAGCAGCGAGGCGTAAGTCAACGTCTCATCACTTTGGCTTTCATCACTAACGTCTTTTAGATAAGGTTCTCATCTTCTCATGTACCCACTTCACTTGGCGTCACCAAGTTCCATCAGCCCTAGCTGCAGTCGCCCGTCCGGCCAGCAGCCCCTCAGACCCGAGCAGCATGGCCCTGCGCCTTAATGGAAGGTCTCCCGATCATTTGTGTCGGTGCGATGTCACTCCAGCAATTTCGGGATCTGAGACAGCTGTCGGTCACCACGACGGCGCATTTTGCTGCAGTGTGGGCCCGGGAACGGCGATGGGCTTCTGGGAATCCAGCTCGCGTTGCCTTGTGCATCAACGAAAGGTTGCCCGGCTTGTTCCGGTGTCAATGTCACTTCGGCGTATTGGTGCAGTAGAAGCTCGGGGTTTTCTTGGTGAGGGATTCTGTGAAGCGCTGGAGAGTTGGTAGTGAACATGTCGTTCTCACAAGATAAGCATTCGGCACAAAAGTGGAGTCGATCTTCACAAGGGAGAGAGGGACATACGTTAAACTTATACATTATCGTAGCGTGGTCATTAATCTAACATCACATGCTAATCCCTCTTGGGAATATTCATCTATTGTCCAACAACCGTAAAGCTGTCCTGAACCTTCAGGTCACGGCTGCTGAGACCAACCCAGACAGTGAACTCGCCCTCGGGGATAACCCACTGCTGGCTGACAACGTCCCAGTAGCTCAGGTCCCTACGCTGGAGCTCAAAGTGAACCTTCTGGCTCTCGCCCTCCTCAAGGTAGACCTTCTCGAAACCGCGGAGCTGGCGGATGGGTGTGCCAGCAGGTGCGGAAGAGGGAAGACCGACGTAGAGCTGAGGAACAACGGCACCGGCAACATCGCCAGTGTTGGCGACAGAGACAGTGACGTTGTAAATAGCCTCCCAGAGAGCGGGGTTACCACCGGGCTGGATAGGAAGCTGCTCAGGGTGAGAAGTGATGTTGTGCTCAAGAGCGGAAGACTCAATGTCGGAGATCTCGAAAGTGGTGTACGAAAGACCGAAACCAAATTCGTAGCGGACAGACATGTTCTGGAGATCGAAGTGGCGGTAGTCAATCTCGAGCTTCTCGTCGAACCAGCTCTGCCAATCAGCATATCCAGTGGTGTTGATGGCAGTGGTGGGAGGAGCATTCCAGTCAGAGCCGTTGTTGGCAATAGTGTAAGGAAGGTGACCAGATGGGTTGACGTGTCCGTAGAGGATGTCGACGAGCGAGTTTCCAGACTCCTGGCCAGGGAAATGGGCAGCGAGGATAGCGGTAACGTTGGGGTGGTCCGACCATGGGAGGGTGTTGATACCAGCAGAGTGAGTAACGACAACAGTGTTGTTGCAGTAAGAGGCAACAGACTCGACAACCTTGTCACCGTCCCAGTCGTTTGCGAGGTGCGCACGATCCGCGCCCTCCTCAGCCCAAGTCTTGAGCATGACGATGCAGACTTCCGGAATTGCGCGGGGAATGACAAGCTGGCTGACGTTGTTGGAGATGATGTGCGTGTTGTTGAGGAAGAACTGAGTGATGCCACCATCTGCGGCGACACGGTCCTGAATGGCACGGAGAGGGGTGACCATGTAGCTGAATTGACCGGTACCAGAGCCGCCGCCGGCCAAGATACTGCCAAACTCGTAGTTCTGCTGGTTGAGAACGGAGCTGCGGACTGGCTCGCCTGCATCGTTACCGAAGATAGCGACATTGCGAGGGGCCTTGAGGGGCAGGGTGCGGTCGACGTTCTTCAAAAGGACGCTGCCGGCGGCACCGTGTCGGCGGATCAGCTCACCGTGGTTGCCACGGACATCACGGCTAACTTCGCCAGTGAGGTTGAACTCGCGGGTCCACGTGCTGCGGGGCGAGAAGGTGTTGAGGTCACCGCTTGAGGGGTCGATCGTGGGGAAGTCCTGATCTTGGCCGAGCTGGAAGTAGGGAGTCATGATACGCAAGATCATGTCGTCGACACGGGAAATGTCGAGACTGCCGTTGTTGACAGCAGCAGTGATGTTGCCGCCAAAGTAGGAGGGGATGCCAAAGGCCATGCCGTAGGAACCAAGTCCACCAGGCATGTTCATGTCAAGACCGGCCTCAATGGAGGCAACACCGGCGTGAGTGGCACCCCAATCAGACATGACGTAACCCTGGAAACCAAGCTCAGTCTTGAGCAGCCCGTTCTGTGTGGCGGAATTCTGGCATCCGTAAGATCCGTTGATCCTCTGGTAGGAGCACATGAAGCTGGCAGCACGGGCCTTGGCTGCGTTGGCGAATGGCCACATGTAGAGCTCGTGCATGGTACGGTCATCGATATTGGATGAGAGAGCTGCAGTAGTCGTCTCGGATGGGTCGTCCTCGTTCTCGTAGAGGGGGTTGCGGAGAACCTCTTGCTCATTGCCAATCCAGTGCTTTGCGCAGGCTTGCACACCCGCGTCTTGAACACCGTTGATGGTCTTTTCCATGGCAACACCGCTGAGGTAAGGGTCGGACGAGAATCCTTCCCAGTTGCGGCCTGCGTAGCCAGAACGTCCAAGAGGACCGGCGACCGGGCCCAAGAAGACCTGCGCGCCCTTGGCCCTGAACTCCTCGCCCATAGCATGACCACGCTCGTACATGATGGCCTTGTCCCATGTAGCTCCGGCAGATACACCAGCAGAGAAGACGCTGGCGTAGTCGGCAACACGAATTCCAAGGGGACCATCCTGCAGACACAGGCCAGGGAAGCCAATGCGAGGGATGGCAACGATGTTGCCAACACAAGGTCCAGCTTGACCAGTGACCATGTCGGCCTTCTCCTCAACAGTGAGCTGGGCTACAAAGGCTTTCGCCTTGTCGAGACCCATCTCCCAACCACCAGCGCCAGTGATGTTTGCTGCAAAGGGTTAGATTGATTATGACCAAACTGAGTTCTGGAGGATGACTTACGCGAAGGGTAAACAGGTGGAGAGGAACCATACTCGGTCAAGATGGTAGTGTTGAGCGGCTGTACGTACTGAAACGCATCTTCATCACGGCCGCCGCTACCACCAAAGTTCTGAGCATTTACTGCCGCCAGGAGGGCAGAGCCCTTGAGTACAGCAGAGACGAGAGAAGGTGCCATGATTCCGGATTGCCAAAGGTGAATCGAGTGCCTGGATAGCCATTTGCCGTTCTACACCTCAGTACTTATATACCGCTTCTCTCTCGGCGCACACTCGTCCGCCGGTGGCAGTTCACGATCCGAATCGTACAGCTAGATAGCAGTGAGGCAACCACAACCATGAACCGAAGTTTGCCCGCCCGGGTTGCGGAGTCTCCACACGCCCGTACCATACCAATGGCGTCCTGGTTGCTAGCCACACGACGTCATCTCAAGGCAGCGTAGCGGCTGCCAAGATAGCGGTCGGACGTCTGTATGCGCGTCGGCACATGTTGGTGGAGAAAGAAAAACGAAGAGGTCTGAGTGGGTTGATTGACTCGCGCGAATTCGCGGGGATCGTGAATGAAGTTGATTACTTGGAGCAGCGAGTCGCTTCGCGTTGCTGCAGTCATCTTCGAACGGTTAGCTTTCTCGCGCGTCAGATTGTAAGGATGCTGCCATTTCCACGTGCTACGAACCACCTCTCTGGAACTGGAGGTTTCATCGACAGAAGATTCTTCGGCATCCGTCTCCGGTTCTTCGGCATTCGTCTCCGCATATTACATCGGTACACTTTCCATGACGACTCATGCACATGGGGAAACCGCGCACCATGCGACCATGCACGGCCAAGCTTCACGTCTCCAGGCTTGTCTGCTCATCACAAAGCGGGGCAAGATGCTGGAGTTCCTACACTACACCGTGTGTTGCCGACAAAAAGTCCCGAGGACCATGGGCAGGGCATCGTCACGAGGTACTCGGGGCAGAGAAATTTTCCGTGCTTGGGGCAAGCGTCGGAGCAAGCGATGGAATTCGGTAGACGCTAAGCCGACAACAGCAACACATCCTGGCAAACCCCAGCGTCGTAACATGGGGATCGCTCCGAAGCCCCACAAGACACTTCCCCGCAAAACGATCTGTGCCGAAGATGAGCCTCAAGTCGAGTGGAGATTGTCAGGTTGCGTTATTGGCAGCATCGAACTTCTCGCACGACGATAGCCTAACACCGTTCTGGGTTGAGGATAGCGCACCGTTTTCGTCTATGCGTAGTGGAACACTTGTACGTAATGTCGTGTGGGCTCAATCGATTCGGCATACTCAATCGGGCATACAGAACAGTTGAGAAGTAAAGAGCTTCCAACTCCACATCCTTCCTGTGGAGTTGCTTTTGCGGGAAATGTATCCACGAAAGGATCGTGGTCGCGTTTGTACGTGCTGTACTCATTTGAGCCTGCGAGAAATGACCGTTGACCTACAGTTACAGAGTGGAGAGAAGCTATGGCATGTAAAATCTCGCAAATCGCCGAGAGGTCACGAGCGCACGCCTTGACCATTATATTCTTGTACCAGCAATGCACGCATACGAGGGAGAACTCGAACACCCTACATAGGCAACTACAGAGAGCGGATTGTCTTTCTACTGTACGACAATACTCTAACTAGGTGGCTACAGAGATGGTGTTTCATGTCGCTATAACATAGTAATACACTAGGTACTTAAGCAACTGCAGAGAGCTTATGTAGTCCTCCTATCATGTAGTGATACTCTTCTTAGACAACTACAAAGGCGTTTAATCTTTCCATTTCACAGCAGTACTGTACCGAGTCAAGTACAGGGGGCAACGTTCGATAGTTCCCTTGCGTAGCATGCATACGTTCATGAGGCTCAACGGCGAACCCTTCGAGAAAACCGCTCGGAGCTACAACGGGCCGAAACCTCCATGGATGTACCTAGGAGGTCTCTTTGTACCGAGGCTCTGGTCGGACAGCACCTGAACCGTTCTTGTCATTTTCTCATCTACAAGGACGAATAATGTCACCTCGACATCGGAGACGATGAATTTGAAGATAGGGAATTAGTATTAACTATGCTGATTAAACCAAATAACCCAAAGATCTATAGGCACGAACGAGAACCACACCGCTCTCCATAGCTAACAATCTTATGGAGTTCAAGCGGTGCCAGCATCCTTCTCTTCACTTCGCTGTCCAGGGTGAGCGCCCTGCTGCGCCGTCTGCTCCACACCCTCCTTCGCCTTCGCAGCACCCTTCTTCTTATTAAGGAGGCTCTTGAGCGAGCTGAGGTTCGCAACGCGGAATAGGTAGTAAGTAAGAATGGCAAGGAAAACATTGAAACCGATAAAAGCAAACATAATGCCAAAGTTCCTCCATCGCTCGCCGTAGTAAATGGACGAACCAGCCAGGAACTGGTCCGCGTTGCTCAAAGAGCAATAGTTGCAGCTAGCGGTCGCCTCCGGGTTCTGGATGCTACCACCTGCGGCAGCAGCGTAATCGGCTAGATAAGCGCCGCACGTCTGGCCAGCCGGTGGGTCAAAGACGGAAACTTCCTGCGCGCTACAGACGACCTCTCGACCAGAAAGCATGGTCGAGACCATGCCTCCGATCCAGTATGTGAACGGACTTACGCGGTACATGAACATCCAGAAGCCGGGGAGTTGGCTCGGAGCCTGCAAAACACCGTTGAACAGGATGCTCATGAGTGTGAGCAGCGAAACGAGACCTGATGCTGTTTCCGCATTGGGCAGCGCTGCAATGGTCATGTCGGCGAACGTGGACGTGTAGATGAGGAGTTGCACGCAGAAGAGCAGGACCAAGCCCTGGCGTTCACTGGACTGGCTCGCGCCGACGACCGGGTAGTAGAAAGTCGCAAATGTAAGAATACCAGCAATGACACCGTATGGGATTTCCACAATGACGTTGGCCATCATGAAGGCGATCCAACTGTAGGCCTTTGACGGTCTCTCGCGGGACTCGTAGAGAGAACGTTGCGTGATGAAGAGGGGTTGGATCTGTTGCACAAGCGACGAGAAGATGGTTGTAAGCATAAAGACCGAGAAGATGATGGTCTGCATGCCTGCAAGCGTCGTGTTGGCCTGGTAGAAGGAGAAACCGATGAAGAGGCCAGCGATGGTGCAGAGACCGAACTTGGCCATGACGTAACTGGGCATGCGCCAATACTGCTGGAAGGCACGGTATGTGCACTCGACGATTTGCGTTGTCAGTGGCATGGCGAACTCGCCCCCACCAGTTTCCGATGAGATGTCGAGATTCTCATGTTTCTTGGACTCGTGAAGTTGGTCAATTTGCTGCTGAACGCCATTGGCTTCTTCGCTTGCTTTCCAGACGTCGAACCATTCCTGACCATTGTTGTTCTTGCCAGCGTTCACAATCTCCAGCATGTACTCAGCGGGGTTCTCGTCTTCGCCGCAAGCGCGTGCACCGTTTCTCTGGAAGTAATCAAGGAGTGTTCGAGAGTTCTCGCCGAGTTCGCCAAAGTAGACGGTTCTGCCGCCACGGGCAAGGAAGAGGAGACGGTCGAACTCTTGGAACAGAATGGCGCTGGGCTGATGGATGGTACATAGAATGGCTTGGCCAGCATTGCTGAGCTTGCGGAGGAAGGCGATGATAGACCAGGAACTCTGCGCAAAAGTTAGCACTTGTCGGCAATATATAGGCTCATGTGGGAATATTTACCTGTGAATCGAGACCCGAAGTAGGCTCGTCAAGGAAGAGCAACAACTTCGGCTTGGCAGCAAGTTCAACACCAATCGTCAGAAGCTTGCGCTGTTCAACGTTCAAGCCCTCACCAGGAACACCAACAACAGCTTCAGCAAAGTCGGACATGTTCAGCATCTTGATGACTTCTTCCACGTAATCGTGCTTCTCCTTCTTGCTGACAGTCTTGGGCTGGCGGAGCATGGCAGAGAACTGCAAAGCTTCACGCACGGTTGAGGTTTCAAGATGAAGATCCTGTTGCTGGACGTAACCGGTTGAGCGTTGGAATGCGGGGTCGAGAGGCTTGCCGTTGACGAACATGTCGCCTGTGATGACACCCATGGTGGTTCGCTGAGCCAGAACATCCAAAAGTGTAGTCTTTCCAGCTCCCGAGACACCCATAAGGGCGGTCATGCTTCCGGGCTTGACGAAACCAGAGACATGGTCGAGCAATCGGCGCGGTTCACCTTTGATCTCGATATCGTAGACGACATTGCGCCAAGTAAAAACACCCTTTTGTTCCTCGATAGCGCTGACATCGCCAGCGCCTTCTTGGTCATTGCGTCCGGCAGCGCCAGCTTCCTCATCCGAACCCTTGCTGTAACCAGGTTGCATGTAAGCTGGAACATGACCACGTCGGAAGACGAGTTGCTCGGCAGTGTTGGTAGTAGAAGAGTTGACTTCGACGGCGATGAAGTAGGTCACCAAGAAGAAGATCAGGAAAGCCCAAAGGATTCCAAAGTTACGCCAAACATGGCTCCAAGAGTAAGAGTACGATACTTCAATGAAGCTATCACCGTTGATGAACGTCTGTCCAGCAACAGCACCCTGGGTGTCGCAGATGAACGAGTTGCCGTTCGTAGAGTATCCGGGACCCGAGGGGATGAATGCATCGCAAGGGAAGTCGACTCCATGGAACTCGTTGGCGAGGAGAATCTCGAACGCATAGAACTAGAGAAAACGTGTTAGCATTTGATGATAGTACAACGAGCGACAATCTTACAATGGGATTGATCCATCGAATCCAGCCAAACCAGTCAGGCATTTGGGGAATGCGAATGACGAAACCAGTGTAGATGACAAGGATGAGCACCAGTACACCGGCGCCTGCCATGGCTTGCGACGCTGTTTTCGTAACGGCTGCAGTTGTGCGGAAGATAGCTGCCATGATGAAGGTTGCCATGTACGTGACGATGAAGAACAAGAAGAACTGTCCAGCGGTGTACCTGAGCTGTGCCAGGAAGTACAAGATGATGTTGAAGACTACGGCCTGTAGGAATTTGACTGGTATATCGGCAACAACACCAGCGATAGCTTCAGTCGCTGGGTGGTAGAATGCATACGAGTTGTGCTTTTCGACAATAGGGCGTTGTGAGTATAGACCTGCGATTTCACCAATGGACGTAAGGGCGTTGAAGAGAATGGCCAAGAAGATGACTGATCCGCGACCTTGGAACGAGCTGGAGCCTTCAGAGTGACCGAAGTAGATGGAACCGACGATGAGGGCGAGGACAACGTTGAGACCGGCTTGTGTAGCAGTAGAGGCTACGTCGCCCCAGATGCGCTGGTATGCTCGTCTGGTGTTGAGCTTGATCTGCATCGGTATGGTGATGAGGTATGGGGACTTGGGGCGTGCGTGTTTGGCCTGAATGTAGTTCTTCTGTTGGCGGAGCGTCTCTAGAGTGCCATGCTCATTGACAGGGTTCTCTGCTTCGAAATCCTTGATCTCCTCGAGTACCGCTCTGTATTCAGGTGACTCGCGCCAGTACTTTTCAAATTCTTCTGGTGTACGTGGCACCCGGTTCTCCATGCCCTCCCTGGGCTTTCGTTCATCTGGGTTGGTGACGGCTGTGAGGAAGTCTCCAGCAGTCTGTCGAGGTGGGCAGTACCATCCTTGTCGCTCAAAGTAGGCTTTCGCTTCACTAGCAGGCCCGAAGTAGATCTGACGACCTTCATAGAGAACGGCGGCTTTGTCGAATTGGTCGTACACGCTTTGACTAGCCTGGTAGATGGCTACCGCAGCAGCACCTCCAGCCAGATCAGAGCCGACCCTCAAAGCCTGGACGAACTTCAGCGCAGTAGCCGAGTCCAATCCACGAGTTGAGTTGTCCCAGGCCGCGAAGGGAGCGCCAGCCAGCAACATCTCTGCGACTGATACTCGCTTCCTCTCTCCACCCGACACGCCACGGACGAAGTCGTTTCCGACCTTGGTATTGTAGGTGTGGCTCAGTCCAAGCACAGCCATGACCACCTTGGCCATGAATTGAGAGAACTCATCACGGCTGGCTCCACCGGGTCGGTTCGATGGTGTTCTGACAGCCGCAGCGAACTCGAGAGTCTGACCCACAGTCAAGTGGGGGAAGTGCTTGTCGACTTCCTGGTTGTAAACCGTCTCACCCTTGAACTCCTTGCGCATGCGGTGTTGGGGAATGCCGTTGTAATGGATAAGCGAGTCGTCTGTCTCCAGATCATGAAGCTCACCAGTGAGAGCCTTCAAGAGCGTTGAGCAACCAGATCCGGGACGTCCAAGCACTACACATAGTTCGCCGGCTCGGATAATACCGTCGAAGCTGTGTAGAATCTGCTTGCGTTCCGACTTGCCGAACATTTCTTTCGCTCGAAACGGCATCATGAAGAGATCCGCAACTGTGTCCTGGAGCTGAAGAGCTTTGCCGGAACCAAAGACGTTGAGGTCCTTGTAGACAACGCTGACTTTCTTCATCTCGATACCCTCGCCTTCAAGCTGGTTCCTGAACATGTTGAGGAACTTGCTGAGATCGAAAGCCTCATTGGAGGGGTCCACTCGCGGATCATTGGGCTGCGCAATGCTCATCTGCTGTGTCACTCTCGAAGCTGATGTGAAGATGCGTGCCAACTCCCGCCTGCCATCGTCGTCGATTTCAGGACGTGTGGACCGACGCTGAAGTCTGCTTGGAGCCACATCTTCGGATGACGACGAAGTAGCGGTCCGCTTGACCTTGCTTGGCTCTCCGTTTGATCCAAGTCTTGTTTCTGAAGAGTCGGACGAGCTAGATGTGTTGACTTTCTCGAGAGGTACAATCTCCTCTTCCCTGGGGTGGGATTGCGATGCTTCAGTGGAAGAGAACAATCCTGCTGCTGTCGAATTTGATGTTTCTTGTGTGTAGGAGTGTGATGAGAAGAGTCCATGGTTGCCATGAGCATGGCCATCAGGGAAGTAGGTTTCGCGGCCAGAAGCGGTTCGGACGACACCGTGGACAGGAGTCTGGGTTTCTGATTGGGCGGCATTGTGGGTTTGTGTTTGATTAGAGTATGATGTATTAGACATGAATGCCTCGCCGTTGGACTTGGATTCAGCCATGGTGAGTTGCAGCGGCGAGTGCTGCCGTGTAGTGTCCAGGTCGGTATTGTCTTTTCTTGCTGGCCAGTTGCGGCCGTTCAACATATAACAACTCCTAGCTGACGTTTGGACCTATGTTGTCATAGCACCCCGGATGGCGGACGCTCCCCATGCCCGCTCCTAGTCCTGGCGCCATCGCCTCGGACGAGATGCTTGGACCCTTTGAGTAAGATTCGTCCTTGGTCGCGGTAGATGATTGGGAGCGTGCGCGCGCTACACGGGCCGAATTGAAAGTCTGCGGATTCAAGTTCAGTCTGCTTGATGCGTGTTTGTTCGAGACCGCAGTTAGTCTCACTCTACTGGGCGCCCAGTCTGTTTTTTTCTATGTTCAACATGACATCACAGCCTGGACGGCGGCGGAAGCGGAGTGCACTAAGAAGGAACCACCACGATAACAGCATGCAGTCGAAAGCAGAATAACAGCGGCCACGACGGTGGCCGCGCCGCCTGCACTCGGAATGTGCAGCTGTTGCTTACCTCTACGGGTGGTGAAGCTGGGTTGCGTCTGACCGCGCAAAGCTTATTTTGGTCCGGGATCGACAGCTTACTTGTTCCGGACGAGGGATCGCTCGGGATTCTCCATTACGTGTGCCACGCATCTGGGTACCCGTCTTCCATCGTACGAATTGTACAAACCCTTGCTGGCCCTGCCGGCCATCCGGGCGGTCCAATCCAGGACGTCCACTCTGGATTGCACAGGTTCCGGTGATTTTCTGTCTGTTGAGTCTTGAGCACTTTCCACTTTTCAGGCGTCATCTGGGGCGGTGCACCACGGTTCCCTGAGTAAGAGTAATCTCGGACGAAGGTAATCTCCGTTTGACGTTGAGCAGACGCGTGTGACAATCATGGAGCAATGGGGTAATTTTATTTACTCATCTCGGCGCGTATAGAACTCAATTGTTTCCTTGGGGTGATGTGGCAGGAACCTCCCGAGGTCGTATAGGTCTTGGAGGTTCGTGCACGGTACTGTCAGCAATCTGCACATACTATGAAACTGAACTAAAGTTTCGATGCTTCACTCTGATATTGAAGAGCTGCCTTCGGGCATGAACATTCAGGTGGCTCGTCTGCTCGCAATTCCATCGAGATCTCGGCATGCTAGGTGGTTTAGATGACCAGACGACCACGATCTTGAGATGCGCACACACTGCCACACAGAAGGTCGTTTGCGCATGGATGCGCATCAAGCGCAAGATCTACTGCATGCATTGTATACTAGATATGTACACGACAGCGGATCGACCATGACCATGGCGTCGCGCATGAGGATTATTGGTGCATCTCGACAAGGCTTCTGCAAGATGAGTGGAGTGCGTCTGGACTTGAAGCTGGTCGACCGGCAAGATGCCAGGATGAAGCTGATTGGTATCGGAATAATGGTACGATGATCACTAAACAAAAGATTAGCTTGTGTTCGATCAACATGTATGCGGGCAAGGCACAAACTTCGTTGATGGTTTTGCAGATTTAGGTGGCCGTTTACCGTTTACGCTTCCAACGTGGTTGCTGTGGTGCTGATGGGCCATTCTTTGCACGTTGAGTCGCATCGCGCGGCTTACTTCAACTGCAACCCCTCGAGCTTGTGTTCCGCAATGGGTATGTGCTCGGCCAAGCGGTTGGGGTCTCGCATTATCGCAAGCACGTCCTCTTTCCTTCCTGCGAGCTTCTTGCGCACATTCTCGTACTTTTCTTCCCTCGCCGTGTATTCTCTAAGCACCACATTATCACCAAACTCGACAAAGACGCGCGTGTCCCGCATCCTGAAGACAACATCGTCCAGACGCATGAAGAAGCGCACGAGCAACAGTAGGCGCTGCGGCATGACGCGAATCTTGCAGGATAGCATAGCGATGCCGTTGTCGGCTAGTTCGTCTTCGTACAGTACTAGCTCGTCGAAGAAGTGTATGGGGTCGGGTCGCTTGAGGAGGGCAAGCGGTATGGGTGTCTCGGTAGGCTCGAATGCGGGTGTTGGCGGTGTGGTGCCCTTGTAATCTGTGCTGTAGGACCAGTCGAACGGCTTCACCACTTCCTTGATGTCCTCGAACTGCTTCTGTCTGATGGCGGTCAGGGGGTATTTCGGGCAGTGTCGTGGACAAAGTCTCACCGGTTCTGCTGCCACTCTTTCGAGTACGCCACCTTGAACATGTTGTCGCCAGTCTTGTCCACGCGATCCAGCGCATCAAAGGCATTGAACTCAATGTACCAGCCGCTCTGCGCATGTTCTATGCGCACCATGTTGTCGCCGAATATCATCTCGGGCGGCGCAATGCCGAGCTTCTTGGTCATGTCTTCTATAGGGCCAGCCTTGAGGATGGGGAGTTTACGCGTGGTGATGTTGAAGCCTTCTTTGGTGATGGACGTGTCGGCCTGGCCGGGTGCCACGGTGTCTGCGGGCGCTCCGTTGAGCGACGCCATGTCTGCAGATGTGTGCGATGCGACGCGACGCTTTTCGAGAGAGGCGAGTACAGTTATGAATTGTGTCCTTCCTCGCTGCCATCTGCAGGTGGGCCCGATGGCGGGGACCTTCTCTGGAGTGGGGCGCGAACGGGAGCTCCGACGGCCGATCGCCGTTTCCCATAGCAACGCGCGAAACCCACTTGTTTGTGGTTAACCAACTGCCATGCCGTCCCTGAACCATCAACTCAGCATTCAATCATCCCCTGTAGCGACGTCTCTTGCTGTCGTACTGACTGCCTCCTGTCGCTCCAGCCCGCCTGCATCTCGACATCGACACTGACAATGGCCGACGTTGCAAACCTCGAGGCCGCCTTTGAGCGCACCACCATCCACGATGAGAACGACGACCAGGTGGCATCCACTGCTCCCTACCACAAGGCCAAGGTGTGTATCTCTCAATCCCGTTGTGTTGAGCCCCTTCTAACAGCGTCAAGTCGTCTGCCACTGCATCAATATCGACGGGCCTGTCGTCGTCGCAATCAGCTGCCAACCGCATGAAGCTGCCCCATCAGATTCCATTGCAGAAGCTGGCCACGCAAAACGCAAAGACGGCAAACATCGCCAAGGTCGCCATCACAGCAGGCGCCAGCCGCCCCTCGGAACACAGCGGCTCCCACCGCCGCACCCTTACCGAGTCGGCCATCTACACCGCTCCTTCCAACCCTGCCCAGCCCAAACAATGGCATCTGGGCATGTTCGAGATCGGCAAGCCCCTGGGAAAGGGAAAGTTCGGTCGCGTCTACCTCGCCAAGGAACGCTCGTCGGGCTTTGTGTGCGCGTTGAAGGTCCTCCACAAGTCGGAGCTCCAACAGGGCAAGGTCGAGAAGCAGGTCCGACGCGAGATTGAGATCCAATCACACCTCACCCACCCCAACATCCTCAAGCTGTTTGGCCACTTCCACGACGCAAAGCGCATCTTCCTCATTCTCGAGTTCGCCGGCAAGGGAGAGCTCTACAAGCACCTCCGCAAGGAACAGCGCTTCCCAGAATGGAAAGCAGCGCAGTACATTGCCCAAATGGCCGCAGCACTCAAGTACCTGCACAAGAAGCACGTCATGCACCGCGACATCAAGCCCGAAAACATCCTCGTCGGCATCCACGGCGAGATCAAGATTTCCGACTTTGGCTGGTCGGTGCACGCGCCCAACAACCGCCGCAACACCATGTGCGGAACTCTCGACTACCTGCCCCCGGAGATGCTTCGCGGTGGCGGCAAGGACAACTACTACTCCGAGAAGGTTGACCTGTGGAGTCTGGGTGTCTTGACATATGAGTTCTTGGTCGGCGAAGCGCCCTTTGAGGACACACAGGTCATGACACAGCGCAAGATTGCGAGGGGCGAATACACTGTCCCAAGCTTCGTCAGCGCAGAGGCACGAGATCTCATCAAGAGATTGCTGGTGCTTGACCCTGAGAAGCGTATCGCGCTTGAGGATGTCGAGGTACACCCGTGGATCGTCAAGCACTGCAAGGGCAGTCCACGAGCCTACGAGCGTACCTCGGGTGGCAAGATACGCAGCAGCTCAGAGCAGTCTGAAGAGAGCTACTAGCCTCATTCTTGGTGGCGTTTACATAATGTCTAACATCTACGACGGCGAAGGGGGCGTTTTGCACGGAAGTCACTGAATTTTTTGTTCTTGGTCGCATTGCTTGGAGTCTTCGGTTGGCCGTTGGCGTTTGGAATAGTCATGGGAATATATCCCGCATCGCATGCAATGCAAGCATTTCAATCTTTATTCCTCCAAGCACCATCTATTTTGCCGTCTATACGCGTTGTGAAAGTGTTTTAATGCGCCTCAACCGTCTCACTCCTCTTCTCTCCATGCCTAAAGTCAGGCGTGCTAGGCCTACTCCTCTCGCTTCCGAAGAAAGCAATGTTCTCCCGCAGTGCGACATACTCACTATCTGCATATCCCAGCGCCTCGCTAATCTGTGTCGAATGCAGGCCTTTGATTCTCCTAATCTCCGTAGCCGAGTAGTTTACTACTGCTCGCCCAATCTCAATCGGTGCCGGGTTGTGCAGTTCGTAATTGGGCGGGTGCTGCAGTGTCTGTGAGGAGCTCATCGAGTACGATGACGACGACGAGTGCGTAACGGGATGGCGAATTGGGATGGGGGCGTGGACACCGTGGGCTAGAGCGCCAGGCGTTGTCGGAGGTTGCGGGGTGGTTGGCGATTGTACTGGTTTGGGAGGATGTGATGAGTTGGACAGACGTTTGACAACGACGATGCGTACGGCTTCTTGCTGCGCAAAGTGACCGTCTACGTCTACAATGCCGACTGGTAGTAGGCCAGCTTTGTCGCTCAATGCAGCCCATGCGCCCTGGTCGATGTATATCGTCCCATGCGGCGCAAGACCATGCAGAATCCAAAAGTAGCGGTCACGAATGGGATTGGATATCGGGAGGAAACGGGTGTGTAGGGGCACTGGTTCTTCTGGTTTGGGGGATGCGCGTTCAGCGAGCTGTTGGTCGCCTAGTGAGGCTGTAGATGCGGAGAGATCGAGGTTCGAGTCTTGCGAGGCTGCTTGAGCAAGTGACGCGCCTTCTTCATGCAGATTGGTGACTGAATTTCGACTCGACATCCTTGCCTTTCGTTGTTTTTCTGCATGCGCAATAATACCCGAGATGTTGCCGGGTTTGCTACTCTTCGTGATAACTGTCGTAACACCCGCACTTGTCGCCAACCTTGCTGCTACGATCTTGGTGCTCATGCCGCCTGTTCCCAGAGAACTACCCGCCGAGCTCACATCTGCTGCCAGATCGGCAATGTCCTCCACAACAGCAATCGACTTTGCGTCTGGGTTTGTGCGCGGGTTCTTGTCGTACAGACAATCCACATCCGTCATAAGGAAGAGGTAATCCGCCTGGACCATGCCCGCAGTGATGGCACTCAGCGTGTCGTTGTCACCAAACTTGATTTCGGTGACGGCCAACGTATCGTTCTCGTTGACAATAGGAATGACACCCATGCTCAGGAGTTCAATAAAGGTATTCTGCGCATTCTGGTACTGTGTCCGGTCGGCAATGTCGTTTCGCGTCAACAGCACCTGGGCAATCGGTTGCTCCAAGTTGCCAAACAGCTGATCCCATAGCGACATCAGCCTGCTCTGGCCGATGGCAGCCAGTGCTTGAACTTGTGGGAGGTGTTTTGGGCGTCGTGGGAGATTCATACGTCGTAAACCCACACCAATGGCGCCAGAGGACACAATTACGACGCGGTGCCCGGCCGCGCGTAGACTGCATGCTGTCTCGACGATGAGGGAGAGGATGGAGAGGAGGGGCTGATGTGTTTTTTCGTCGACTATGGACGAGGTTCCTGGTTGTGTCGGTCAGGTGTTCTCTTCTTTCCGACGTGAAATAACTACTGTTCTGTATTTACCGAGTTTGATCACGACGGTCAGTTGGCCGGGCTGCTTGCGCATGTGGACGGCCATTGCGGCAGAGGGTGTGATGCAATGGCGGCAGGCGCAGATGTTGGATAGTCGAGAATGCTGTAGGAGAGAAGAGACGGCCGAGGTGTGATTGGAGCCCGGCGCCTCACCACACACACACCGTTCTTTATATCGACGCGCAACTGATGACTGGAACAAGCCCAAGTTTCCCTCGCAAGCGATCTTCGGGCGCCCTTGCTCGCGGTGACGTCTTCGCTCCGATTGGCTCCCCGCGCTACCAGCTCCTTCCCCATCTCCACCTAAACTTTTCGCGACGGGAACCGAGAACACGCCCTACTGTAAGCATCGTCGAACGTCACGCCACACGTCTGCGCCCTACACTCTTGTAGCTGAATTGCAGAGTCGCACGCCGCCGAACCGTACCATGGCCAACTCCGAGACGGCGCCCGATGGCGCATCCCTCTCCGCCATGGCTCAACCACCCCCTCAGAAGATCGACCCCGTATACTACACATGGAGCAGTGCCTTCAACATAATGCTCGGTCGCATGAAGGGCTCTCGAGACGTTGAACTAGAAAAGGGCTACTTTGGCGAAATGGACAAGATAAAGGCAGACTCGATATGCAAGCGATGCGAGTCGAACAAGGAATACCTACTGCAATACAGTCCCATTATACGCTTCCTGTCGGACGAAGTATACAAGCTGGGGGGCGATCTGAACAAGGACAACATACTGTGTCGGATGTGCACCAACGAGCAGTCGGGCGGCTTCTCCCTCGACCATGGCATCCTCCTCTGCGCCAACAAGTTCCGCAATCGTGGACATCAAGAAGACACCATGGCGCACGAAATGGTCCACGCATGGGACCATCTAAAGTTCAAGGTCGAATCCGATAACCTGCGACACCAGGCTTGCCTTGAGATACGCGCATCCACACTCAGCGGCGAATGTCGTTTCGCCAGAGAGTTCTTCACACGCAACCAGTGGCGCATCACCGAACAATTACAATCTTGTGTCAGGCGGAGGGCGACACTGAGTATGATGGCTCGGCCAGGCATAAAAGACCAAGAGCATGCTGGGAAGGTAGTCAACGAAGTATGGGAGAGTTGTTTCCGGGATACCAGGCCGTTTGACGAGATATATCGATAATGCGGACAAGCCAGAGACGAGCTTGATCGGTTCGCATCATGTATCATAACGGGCGTACTACCTTTGTACTTGCGCATAGCGATGGCGTTGATAAGGGTGCTGGGACTTCAGGGATACCAGAGGGCGTGGTATTGTCCAACATTACCTCTCTGCTCAATTGACAAATAAATCAGGCTTTCGACAGAACTTTCGCATATGATTAGCCCGCCGAGCTGTTTCAAGAAAGTCAGATGTTGTTGTTTTTGGCCCCAAATACTGCGTTAGGTGGTGGCTTTGCAAGCGGAGCGCGAGGCGTATTCCCACCCTGTCAGTTGGCGCTCCGCCGCAATGTTGTGACGAGGCTGTACACAACCTGGACGCCTTGAAACACAGCCTTAATGGGCCTGTACATACAACATGGCTGGTAATGCTACAACACGTACCTATTCCCTATTCAGCGCCAATCTCTCAAACCCCGTCACACAATCCGGACTCTGGTTCAAGCATCTCTTCAGAATGTTACCACACACCCTACTGTGTCTTCTTCTTGTCGCAACATCCTCTGCAGCTTTTATCCCACCACCACGACCCGTCCCAAGACCTCCAACACCAATCGAACCCATCGCGCCCATCACGCCCAATGTACCCGAGCCACCAGCACCAAGACCAAATCGGCCTGAACCAGAAGCACCGGAAATACCTGACGTGCCTGATAAAAACCCACCAGATTCCAACACAAGCGCACAGGGGTTATCTATCCCGTACCAAACCACATCAGCAACCTTGTCACCTGCACAGGCTTGGAAATCTCTGGCTGATTCGGTACCAACGGCGACTTCTACGGCAGTATTTGGCTCTTCTAGTACGGCGCGGGCGAGCAAGACGGCGGAGTCCTCTGCTTCATCGACGTCGAGAGTGACGGCACCAGTGGAAGCAGAGGGAATCAAAATCGAGGCCATGGGGATGAAGCTGTGGGTGGGCGTGACTGGCTTTGTGAGTCTATCAAAAAGACGTTATGTGAGATTGATGAGCTGACTGTCAGGAGACGATTGTATCAGCAATGGCCGTTATCTTTTAGGGGTTTCGAAAGGGACGACGGTGAGATCATGTCCACGTCTGCTGTACATGGCTTACGTCCTTTTGCACTTGAAGCTTTCCAAGTCTATATAAAGTCTCCCATCTCCTTCTATCCTTTCCTCATTTCCAACCTGCTTTTGCAGCATATTCAAACAAAATTCATGCGTCGGTTACCATGAATCTGCGCCCCTGTGGACAATCAAGTCTACCAAACGTGTGGATCATGCTAGTTCTGCGTCGCTTCAAAAACGAGGTTGAAGACTTGATCAAGAGTCGAAAAGAGGACAAGGTTCATGGGTTGTGGCAGTGCAATTTGGAGGAGAGTGTGTTGGTTGACAGCACCGAATATTCTATGGTGTTATGAGCCCATACTCCTATCGAGCAGGAACACAGTTTCGAATGTTCATGAGCGGATCTCTTGGCATCATAAAATGCCGAAATGAGCAGGCCATGTTCCTCCGGGCTCGCTTGGCGAAATTCTTCGTGGAGGTATTGATCGACAGAAGTGGATATACGTTCACACCTCGCTACGAGCTTTGTATGTGCTTTGAGATCTGTACATGTCTCCACGTATACGAATCCTTCTCTCGTCATCATCGACTTCAAATCAAAGGCCTCTTTGACGCTTGACAATACCCAAAATATGGTCCCGCACATATCATGGCAAATCGAAGTGGTTGTTCCTCATTCACAGTAAGCGACCGAGATCAAAACCTGTTGCGCGAGATTGTGTGTGCGGCATCCACCTCGGTCCGAAAAGGTACGAAGGTATACCTCCGTGACTTTTGCGTAGCTCATGATCTGAACAAGTCGAAACACATCTGTATGTGTTGACTGCGACAGAAATATACTGAATGTCAGCTTCGTTGCCTTAGCTCGCTCGGATATCATATTAGATTACCGCCACATAGCTTGCAACTTAATAAATGTCAAGAGAGTCGCGACTTCAGCCCCTGAGATACACATCCATGTATGTTTTGGCCTATGCCAGACAAAAAGGCAGGTAGTCGTTACCTAGGTAAACCTCGAAGCCTTACAAAGCTTTCTGATACATCCGTGACTTCCGCTGACATGTGCATTACAGGCTTGGCCGTTTGTACCCTGCATACTTATGTAAGGGTCTGTTCTGCATGGAGATGAGGAACCAGGAGGTTGGGCGTGCATTGATCTGATAACCAGTGCCGCGCCAAGCCACTAGCGACATGGCTCTTTCCGAGTTCGCGCTTCCAACGTAAATCTTTCCTTTTACCAGCGCAGCGATCATTTCAGATAAATTGCAGCGTCTTGTCGTGCATGTGTGTATTCGGTTCTTCTTCGCATGTTGGGGATAAAGGAGTTCCCGGACACCTCTCGTTGATAGCGCACGAAGTCGTGGATTACTTATGGCATACGCAATTCCCGCCGTCCTGCATCATTTCCGCGACCAGTCACCTGGTCATCGAGGCACCCAAGTAGCCGTGCCGTTGGACGGAATCTATTTTTTCCGTGCCTTCATTCCGCGTTTCCGCCATGTGCTGGTGGCACTCCGGATGAATGTTTCAGGTCCTACTTCCCCCAACGTTTCGACCAAACAGAACGCGACTTTGTTCTTTCGCCACGGACTGGTTGGCCACGCCCCACGTTCTTCCGAGCCGTTCCCCATGCAAGCACTGACTTTCCAGTGCCTGGTGGTGGGGCGAACGCCTCCTCATACATAGTGCTGCTGTCAAGCCTTGCCTGCTCTTGGCTTTAGTGCTTAGGTTGCTTGTGCTTTCTGGCCGGAGATGACGAGGCTTCAGGTTTCTACAGTGGCCGCGCGCAAAATTATGTGGTGATTCGTCGGGGATATGCAGGTGGCTTTTCAACGGAGATTCTGGGGCCGCCAGGTCAGGAACATATATATACAGTAGAATCAATTCCTTGTGAAAGTACGAAGTCTTTGAGATTTACATCAGCTCTATCCCTCAAAATGCGATTCCAAGGTACTATGAGCAGCATATAACCCAGACCATTCCTGTACTGACGATATTGTAGCTTCATTTACATCGCTCATTCTTGCTGCCGTAGGAACAGCGGCTGCCGTGCCCTCGCCGTTGGAGACTACGGCTACCGATGCCTGCTATGTGACGGAGTACGCAGCTATCCCAGCAGCGACAGCGGCCTGCACCTCCATTACTCTCGATGGCCTCACCGTGCCCGGAAATTCAACTATTGATCTTTCGAAACTGAAGAGTGGAACCAAGGTGACTTTCAAGGGAAAGACATTCTGGGAATATGCCGATGCAAACTATGCCTTCATCAAGGTGGGAGGATCCAACATTGAAATTACAGCCGATGCAGACGCCGTGCTCGATGGCAATGGTCAAGCTTGGTGGGACGGTCTTGGTAGCAACGGAGGCCTTACCAAGCCAAACCACTTTATCGAGATCAGCAAGGTTCTTGGGAACAGCTCGGTCCACGACATGTACATTGAGAACTATCCTGTTCACTGCTTCGCTATCAGTAACAGCGCTGGCCTGGATATCCACCACATCACGCTGAACAACAGCGCCGGATATGCACCCAACAACCGCTCCAACGGCCTGCCTGCATCGCACAACAGCGACGGATTTGATCTGGGAAGCACTAATGATACCAAGGTTCGTGACAGCGTCGTCATCAACCAGGACGACTGTGTCGCTGTCACAAGTGGAAACAACATCCTGGTCAACAACATGTATTGCAACGGCAGCCACGGTCTTTCCATTGGATCGGTTGGCGGAAAGTCAAGTATGTCATCCTTCAATCGCCCGTCCTCGATGGTGCTCGGCTAACAACACCCTCCAGACAACAATGTTACCAACATCTCCTTCACCAACTCTGTCGTTCTGAACGCTGAGAACGGAGCCCGCATCAAGTCGAACTCGAATACCACCGGCTTCATCTCTAATATCCTATTCGAGAATATCCGCGTTGAGAACATATCCATCTATGGAATCGATATCCAGCAAGACTACCTGAACGGTGGACCAACCGGCGAGCCAACCAACGGTGTGATTATTCAGAACGTTGTCATGAGGAACATCACCGGCACTGCGACGGAAGAGGGAAAGAACTACTATATCCTGTGTGGAGAGGGAAGCTGCAGCAACATCAAGATTGACGACGTTCACATCACGGGGGGCGGACTGGAGAGTTCTTGTAACTTCAAGACGGCGGGCAACTTTGACTGCGACGGACACTTTGTATAAGTCATCGATGATGATGGGACAAGCTTTATGCTTCTTTTTAGATAGTTCAAGAAAATGCGCCCGAGTGCCGTGCGCTTTCGTCTACAAAGTCCAAGAACACGGCATGCAATGAGTCGAGGCCGTCATGTAGATCGTCGGACGGTCGGATCGACAAAGGGATGTAACGCTGGCTGGTTCCGGACTATGGAGCTTCGGGATTCCGAATGAATCGCGCATGCGCCCACGTGACGGACGATTCAACGTTGAGCCGGTGTCGCGCCAATCTTGTACAGTGCTTAAATCCGTGCCTAGGTAAGGTTTGTCCAACGGCCTGGAGACGTTCGTTCGCGGTCTAGACGATGCTTCCAAAGTGCCGTGGCGCTTCAAGTCCCGAAGAATCGCGCCGCTCTGATTAGGGACGCCGGCGCTGCTGTGGATCCGTTCAGAACAAGCTGGGAAAGGCGTGCTGGTGTTAATTACAGCTTGATGCTACCGCTCCGTTCGGGTCGTGATACCAAGCAGTCGAGGGCGTTGGCTAAGGCTGTTATCTTGGACTAATGGATTTACCCGGCCCCTTCCTGCCCGTTGTGGCAGGCTTCCGTCTCCTTACATTAAGCCTACACTAGTCGTCGTGTCCTTTGACTGCGCGTCGATTACGCGATGCCGTCGAGCTACATGGGCATCTTCAGCAATGGCGGCCTGCAGCAGCCCAACTGCTACAACGACGGCCCCGAGGCCTTGATTCGCTGCCACCGGTTATGCATGGGGGAACGTGCTTGTGCCGTCAGCACTCGATTCTGTCAGCCACCTGTCTCAAGTTGGTCGTTGTGGGCATGGCACTCGAGGCGTGATTGAGGCGCGCGAGTGACGGAGACGAGGAGCAAGTGTTGCGGCAGGTCGATGGTGGCTGCTGGATGGATGCTGTGAATGCTCCGTCGTCTGGGTGTCTGGGTTAAGCGACGGCGTGGTGCCGACTTTCGGCGTGCAGGATGGAGTGATGGCTCCTGTCGGGTCCCACCAAAAATGTCACTCATCACGGCACCAGGACGCTTCGAGTAGCAAACCAGCGGTGCGTCATCCAGGTACCGCGCTGCATGCCCCTTACAGGGCCTAGTGGTCGGCTGGCTTGGTTGTGAATGGCGTGTTGCGTATCTGCGAATCACGGCGGCGCGAAGACAGTCTGGCACGGCCATGTCTCGACCCGAGTCTGCGTGGGCAAACGTCTTTAAACGACGGCGTGGCAGCGCGTTGGCGTCGTGGATTCGCGCGCGCGCACATTGTCTTTTTTTCCTTGTCGTCGTGGTGTTCTTCCAGCCCCTACTGCGGTTCCCTGCGGCGAGCTCAAACACGCTACAGATTGGCAGGCCTGCGGTACCCTCAGCCTTGCCCCAGCTCTGAGGCCAGACCAGGGCAGAGGTCATGTCCATGTTGCGCACGAGCGCCCCCGCGAGCAGCCCACAATTAGCTTCTTCTACAATCCTTCCATACGCCTTCTAGAAGAGTGCCGTTTCCGCACTCCCCGCTGCCTTGGGGCGTGAGGTGATCACACTTGTATATCAACCTGTCGCACCAACAGCAGCTGATGCCTGCTCGGATACACGATTATCCACCCCTCGGCCCCTAGTCTTAACGCGACACCTGGATACCCTTCCCCACCCTCCTTTGCACCTCCGCCTATCGTTCGTTTTAGCTTCCCACTCGTTTGTGCTTTTGCGAGGTGTATTCGGCATGTTACAGTAGTCCTCTGTCGCGCGAAGTGAACTGAGCATACCGCGCTCTCTCTCTCTAGTCAACATGGAGGACAATCTAGACATACCGGAGGAGTCGATGCGCCATATCGAGGCCCTGCTGGCGAGGCATCCTCCCCATCTAATTCAGAGAATGTTCTCACAAACCATAGACTCGCGTATGTTCCTCGCCGCCTGTTCTTGGGCGCATATGCTCACCCAACTTTAGGCCGCAACTCCACAGCCTCGTCATTCATGTCCACCAGCACCGCTAGTTCCACCACGACTTCCTCGTCGGGGTCATCATGGCGCTCTCGACTCTCCATGGCAACCACCTTCTCGTCGTCTACAGGCATCAGTGACGCGCGGGGTTCCGTCGCTTCCTCGTCGTCGTCGTCGTCGTCGCGCTCCAAGAGACGAGCGGAACCACGCTCCTACCCAGCTGGTCTTGATCCGACGCGTCCGGTGGCCGCGACTATGCCTCGTGTGGACACGGAGAGTCCACTCGATCTCAAGATGGAGCCAAGCTACACACCAACAGATGATATCAGTGTTGCTTCTCCGTCATTGATCCCGGATGATGACAAGTCCCAGAGTCAATCCGGCGAACCGTTCATGTTCTGTACCTATTGCGCCGAACAGAAGAGCCAGAAGACGTTCAAGGCAAAGTCCGATTGGAAGAAACACGAAATGAGGATGCACGAGACTGGAGAGGATTGGCCATGCGTCGTCCACGGTTGTAACCGCATCTTCGACCGCCAAAAAGACTTCATCAAGCATCATCAACGCTACCATGCCGGTCGGCCTTTGCCTTCTTTGACCGACATTGGCATCACCTTGTTGCCAAGAAGAGTGTTTGGTTGTGGGTTTGACAAGTGTAAAGAGGTTAGCATCGGATGGGATGAGCGCTGTGACCATGTCGCGAAGCACATGAAAAATGGCGCAACAATGGACCAATGGAAATACTCCAATGTCATCCGGAACCTGATACGACAAGAAGCCCTTCACGATACATGGAAAGAGCTTATAGGCTGCTTGGATGAGAGACTACGAGAGAGTCGGTCACAAATTAGTTGGTGTCCCGACAACTCGCGGATCCTCCGGCAGAAGCTCCAATGCTGCGATCTTCGACCAAGTCGAGAGGACGTCTTGATTACCGCCTTGAGTCTCCGCGCTGACATACAGCTGGACTCTGTGCACCAGCAGTTGCCTCCAGGTTTCGTGACTCCTTCAAGGGACTCGGTCCCGCATGTCGAGAAGCTGTCACGTGAGCAGCGCATGCACATTCTCATTGGGAATTCCAACCCCCAACACTCACGAGCGCGCCTCGCAAGCATCAACGCAGCGTTACTGCGCATCTGTAATTCCCAAGCGCACGTACCTGACTATGATTGTGGCTCCTCGCCGTTTGTGGAGCCGCAAACTCCCGCAGTGGATACGAATAACCGCCGAATTAGCTACATGGACGTGGACCCTGGGAACTACCTTGACGTAGCGCAACCGGCTATACCTGATCTCCCACCGGCTATGACAACATCCACGATGCACACACCCCATGCCCACACTCCAATCATGGATCCTGAGCAGCACACCAACATGTATCAGGACGACTACATGGACCAAGTCAAGGTCCCACCCAATCCACTAGAAGCGCTTTACCCCAACTATTTCGGTGGTGCTCCCCAGTTCGAAGAGTCGCAATACTACGACCGTCCCTCGTTTGGCCAAATGATCTCGAAGCCGCTCCACAAGATAGGCAATCGACTCAGCAGCTCTAGAAGCAATACCCATCCTAGACCATCGTCGCAAATGAGTCAAGCATCATCAGACATGCATTCTGACTACACCATCGCAGCGATGGGCATGCGCCACCCTCATCCTCACCAGCTTCAGCACCAGCAACCCCAACATCCCATTCAGCAGCATCATCAGCATCCCCAGCAACACATGATGGCCCAACAGCCGCAACCCTACCGCGACTCGACGTCGCAACTCCATGAACATATACACATGTACACGACACAGAGTTGAACAGCCGACGTGCAACGAATTTTCCTACATGAGCTATGCCCCATACTTGTTTCGACGCTTTCCATATATCATTCAGCGAGCATCTAGATCCTTTTGACCTCTTGTATTTTCTTTGATACCCCCGTGCTTTCGAGCACATGTAATAGACTTGTACTATAAACATATTCGTAGTATAGCGCCGTTACTGGCACAACGTCACCCAGTCTCATCCTGCAACTGCTGCTTTTGTTTCACCGCGTTTCGCGAAACTTTAATCGAGCACCGGAGAATCTTATCCGAACGAACGACGCACGAGATGAACAGATGCGCCACTACAACGACCGTCTGCACTTGATACATTCGCTGTATCACGCATGCACCTCTTTCATGATCGAGCTAGAGCAGTTCCGTCACTTGATATTGTTCGAGTTCGAGTTCGAGAACATTGCCCGCATCTGTACTTCTTCTGGCACGTGACACATCTTTCTCATTCGCATCACTCAGTCTCCGAGCTTCACTGAACCTTTTCTTTCTCTCTCACTTACCAAGAGCCATTCTGTGCCTCTTTCGCTATACACCTACTCTCCCCTCACCTATTTCTACTCTCACCTGATTCTACCCTCACCTGCCAACATGGAAATACTCTCCTGCCATCGGAGCTCTTCGCACGGATTATCGCCACGGTTTTGCGTATAGTTCCCTTCCACGAGCTGGTACATCTGCGCGCCGTGTCCAGTATATGGTGGATGCTTACAGCGGCGTTGACCTGATGAATCTGACATGACTAGGAACATTCGCTGGCGAAATCAGCAATGGTCATCCTGTTCTACGTCTTGAATCCCTTGATCTTCTCGTCTCTCACTTGTGAGTCTGCCCCACTTTTGTGTTGACCGCTTCGCGTGCTGCGCGCAGGTGAGAGAGCGTTTTGCGCGTTGAACGCCACCAGGGCAATACTTAAGCTCATCCACGACCTTTCCAGACCATCACTCCTACACCACCAACCACAATTCATGGGATCGGGACCATCAAGACCTTTCCTCAGCCGCCCCGACGCTAATACCAACATCGAGCAACAAGACACCCACGACCCACCCACAAACCCGCCCGAGTCGCCCGACATTATGGACGGCAACACAGGAAACAAAGAGAAGGACGGGAAACCGTCGTGGATGTACACAGGCCCACCAACGATCGTTAAAGCAGCGCCACGACGTGGAGATATCGACGCTACACTGAGAGAAGAGCGCAAGCGTTACGAAGAGCTCGAGGCAAGGTTTAAGAGTGAGACGTCGAGAATGAAGACGTTGGAGGGCGAACTGGTACAAGCGCAGTCACAGGCGCAAGAACTTCGAGAAAGGCATCGGCACTCAGACGACGCCCTGGACGTGTTGATCCGCAACTTCCCTCTAGGCCTCAACTTCAAGGAAGAGGAAACCGACACCATGATCCACCCGAGGGAGCAGACCAACGCGGCGATGAGGTGGTACAGCAGGGTATCAGAGGTTCTCGCGAAGTCTCAAGGTGCCGAGACCGAGCTCGTACATGCACGAGAGAAGTTGTCTAAACACCTGCGCATCGACAACACGGACGAGCTCGAAACCGACGACCTCATCGATCGCGTCATCAAGTCCTCGGGTACCGAACATGAATCTTTCGGAGATTCAGTTGCGACTAGCCCAGGCGTCACACAGTGCTCGGAATGTCCTCGATCAGATCACAGCCGTGACTGGCGTAATCTCTACCGACCAAGCCAACACCGGTAACAACCTTATAGTTCCTCAGAACGCTCAAGTGCCGACGTTCTCTCCCATCCGACACCGAAGACCCCCCGAAACCGAAGAACAACGATGTAGTGACCACTGCAAACACAACGACGAGCTTCACGAATGTCGATTGGACCGACATAGCATCGGTGCTAGACACTTCCCTTCTACCATATTATACCGACGTGGGCTCTAAGGAGCAATCTCTGAACAAGTTGCTCGAGGCGCCGGCAAAACGCTGGTACCAGAGCGAGAGGAAAGGCGAAGTGCGACTCCTCTACGTGACCGATAGCGGCACGAGATCCAGGACGCTTCTCGAATTCATGCGTCGGTTACCAGAAGCGAAAGATGGTAAAGGATACTTCCAGTTCGGAAAAGTCAAACGCCACCCCTGTAGTTGCCTAGGTAGAATATTGCTATATAAGAAGGTTCAATTACTCGTCGTGTAGTTGACTACGTGAGATATCGCTATATAACAAAGTTCATTTACTTGTCGTGTAGGTGCCTATGTGAAGTATGACACTTCAAGTATTCGCTATACAAAGAAAACTGATTACTCTTCCTGTAGTTGCCTGAGCAAGGTGTTCGACCTTTCTCTTGCACAGTGTGCCTGCATGCCGTGGGCCCTGTAAGCTACCATGGTCTTCAGACACGAGTGGGTCTCGGTGTTAGCTATGGATCTGCGTGCTAGCAGCGGGTACAGTTATGCAGGGAAGAATGGCAGAATCCAATGTAAAGATAGAAACGACATGGTATAGTATCAGGGGCTACAGGGGGCTCCTGCATGATTTCTGGTTCACCAAGGCGCCTTCGCATTATGGAACTGGCCGGTTGAGCAAACCTATGCGTATGCGAAGAGAATACCATGTGGTTCGACACAGTCGAGAAATGGAAGTGATTAGAGGAAATGCGAGGGGCGAGTTGTTGAAGGACCGATTGCAAGCGTGATGGCCTATGCAACACGGCCTTTGACCGACGACCATTCATGCTGTCGTACATGCTTGCCATGAAGCTGGAGCGCGGAGACGTCATGGTTGGTCTTCAGCTCGCATCATTCTTCGCGACGCCCTTGCGATGGCCTTCCAGTGAAGTCATAACACGCCACTCGGTATGGCCAATCTCTTTCTTCTCTTTCAAGCCAAGGCATTCGTTGCTCGAAGATATAGCACATGTCTTCAATTAGAGGCTCGGACTGGTGTACAAGGCTTGCCTGAAGAGACGGCGGTATCGAAGCACACGTCAAAGGCTGTCTTGGCAATCCTTGCAAGGCTTGGTCTGGAGGGCGGGAAGACGGTTATGCGGCACCTTGTGAGATGCATTTGTGATGCGGGAAGACGGCTATGCGGCACTCGGGAGGTACATTTACTATACAACGCCTCATCCATCATCAGCGTTGTCGCACGCTGTGAGGGCGTGAATGTCCCACGGGGTACGAGGAAGAACTGTGGTTGGCTGCGGCAATAGCGCATTTCGCAAGTGGGGGAGAGCAATATGGGGTTATCAGAAATTTCGAAGGAGCGTGGCTGGTCTTGGCCCAAGGCTCAGCGGACTGGGCGCCAAGGGAACGTGGTTTGGCGGCCACCTCTCGTTCGCTGGCCTCGACCACATCCGACCAGAGCGACGGCGAAGGCGAGCCATGCGACGCGGCGGAGACTTATCGCGTCAAAGACATGCCACACAGGTGGGTCGGGTCTTGGAGACCCATTGCAATCGCGTGCTCAATTGCCTAGAATGGTCAGCGCGGAGCATCGGTGAAGGGTCTAGAGAATACCAATCTGTTGGGCTTCAGACCACGCCAAGAGCCAAACTGCATGATATCATGCTATACAAGGGAAAAATCCGAGTATCCCCTGTAGTTGGCTGGATAGAGTATCACCATATAAGGCGAAAATCAAATATCTCTGTATTTGCCTAGGTAGAGTATTGGCATGTAAGAGAATAATTGAACCTTGGAATGCTCCCTCTTTACTTGCCTGGCTAGGGTGTCCGATTTGTCGCTTGTATGGCGTGGTAGTATGGTTTCAGTGATCCACCGTGCCTCAATGGGGCAGGCAAATACCGACAGATATCCACAAAAAGATTACTGTTGGTGAATATCATGTCGCCTTCAAGACCCACCCATCGGATTCTATGCTGCATACTTAAACTCCCATGTACTCGACCGGCTGAACACTTCCTCTACCAGGACACCTCACAAATACTCAGCCTTACCAGTCAATTGGCGCAACTACTCGCCGCCCTACTCCTATCATGGCTCCCGCTTTGAAGAAGTACGACTGGATCCTGGCCATCACCACCATCGCCTTTGTCGCCTCGTCGGCGTCGAACGGTGCCAACGATGTTGCCAACTCATACGCCACGTCCGTGGCTGCAAGAACGTTGAAGATGTGGCAGGCTGGTATCCTGGCCTGTTTCACAGAGTTCTTGGGTGCCGTCGCTCTCGGATCCCGCGTCACTGGAACTATCAAGAGCGGTATCTTCGCCCTCGAGACCTTTGAGAATGCGCCTGCTACTCTCATGCTCGCCATGGGATGCGCCGAAGTCGGATCCGCCATCTTCCTTACCGTCGCTACCTTTGCTGGCATGCCAGTTTCGACCACGCAAACCGTTGTTGGAGCCCTCGCCGGTGCTGGTATTGCTGCGCAGTCCCCCCTTAGCTGGGGCTGGAAGTCAGGTTCCATCTCCCAGATCGCCGCCTCGTGGGTCGTTGCACCCTTCCTGGCCGCCGCCTTCTCCGCCGTTCTCTTCTTGACCATCAAGTTTGCTGTCCACAACCGAAAGGACCCCTTCAAGTGGGGTATGCGCCTGATTCCTTTCTACCTGGCCTTCACCGCTGGTGTTCTCGCTCTCTTCATCATCGACGAGCTGCCAAACGGCCAGTCTCTCGAGGAGATGGGCGCTGGCAAGGCCTGTGGTATCATTCTCGGAGTCTTCTTTGGCATGCTCGCCATCTCGTACATCTTCTTCGTGCCCTACTTCACTCGCCGCCTTGTCAAGGGCGACACCAGGTTGAGAGCGTGGCACATCCCTCTTGGCCCCCTTCTCTACCGCGAGAACCCTCCCATCTACTTTCCCGGAAAGAGTGGCGAGATAGTCACCGACTACTACGCCAAGACAGCCCCTGTCGAAAGCCAACAGGAGAACCTCAAGGGCGAGAAAGGTACCGGCCGGTCGACTTCCGTTGACAACAAGTCTTCCGGTGGCAGCGACAACATCGATATCGAAGGTGGTCGCGGACTTTCGCGCCCTCTCCCTGTTGCCCACGTTATTCCCGCTACACCTGAGCCTGAAGAGCGCTGGTTGAAGCCCGTCGAGCACCTCCCATTCTACGCCCCCAAGAAGATTGCGAACTGGACCAAGTTCATCTTTCTCCAGGGTGTTTCCCGTGACTGCGTCAGTCATGACGGTCTCGCCGATATCCACTCGCGCGCCATCGTTTACGACAACCGTGTCGAGCATCTCTGGACCTATGCCCAAGTTGCCTCCGCCATGATGATGTCTATTGCCCACGGCTCCAACGATGGTGAGTCACATTCCTGCAACTTCCACCTTGATACATCTGCTAACCTCATCCTAGTCGCAAACGCTGTTGGACCCTGGGTTGGTTCGTACAACACCTACACCACCGGCATCGTTACCAAGGAAGCCGATACCCCCATCTGGATCCTCGTCGTTGCCGGTCTTCTCCTCGGCATCGGTTTCTGGTTCTACGGCTACCATATCATGCGCGCTCTCGGAAACAAGATCACCCAAGTGTCTCCCACTCGTGGCTTCAGCATGGAGTTGGGCGCTGCCATTACCGTGCTCCTCGCCTCGCGTCTCGCTCTCCCCGTCTCCACCACCCAATGTCTGACTGGCGCCACAATTGGTGTTGCGCTCTGCAACTTTGATCTCAAGGCCGTCAACTGGAAGCAAGTCGGCTTCATCTTCTCCGGATGGATCATCACCTTGCCTGGTGCCGGTCTCATCTCGGGTCTTATGATGGTCATGGCGCTGAACACGCCCCATTTCTAGACGCTGTTTGCCCTTGTTTCTGATTTTAGTTTTGACTTCTTTCTCATCTTCTTGTAATGCGAAAAGACCTGATGGGTTAGGATATATGATATGGGACGAATGATACCAATCGCTTACTAGACCAAGTTGTACTCATAGAGTACACACATTGAGCCTCTCAAGAACGTGATGAACGTGACAAATGTGATGACTGCGCGACGTTGAAGTATACTGTGAGGAAGCGTTGTCTGGCAGGCGCTATGCCCAAAGTTCAATGGACGACATTAGCGAACGTTCCTGTGCAGTTTGTACGTCAAAGGTAGGTACCTGCTATGTCAGCATCACTCATCTAGTGGACAACGAGATGGGCTGACTCACGCTCCAAGTATGTGGTTGCGTATAACCTCGTTGTAGATATCAGACCTAGATATTCTCGTGTTGCACATTGAAACATTGTGCGAGGTATAGCAAGGCACTAATCAGTTACCCCAAGAAAAGAATATAGTCGGAAATTACTGATTGTGGCTAACCGGATACGAAGAAGTGATCTTACTCTCGGTCTTGTCTTTATTCAGGTGCTGTTAAATCACTGTCAAGACTTCTTGGTATGTGGCAGAGCAGGGTTTCACGTTGGATGCAAAAGCATAAGGGTAGAGCAGCAGAAAGCTGCAAGAAAAAACCGGTATTCCCATGACAGTGCAGAAACCTGTAAAAATAATATCATGGCCCAGTCTTGCCTGACCATGCATATATGAAGCAACTCCATACGCCCGTCGCAAACACCGCCGGCCCGAGCGTAGACAGGCTTCAGGGTCTATGCATTACATCGTAAAGATGATAAGTGGGAGAAGCGAATTGAAGTAGTGGTAGAGTAACGAGGGAAGCGTGGCTGCTATGCGGCCTGCTTGCCCGAGTGCTGAAGCTCGTGGACGAAAGCGTCGTAATCAGCGGATGAACCTGAGCCTACTATGCTGGTAAGCCATGGATCGGACCGACTGCTCTCTCAATAAGCGTTTGGGTTGGGGTAGAAAGAGGACGATGACTCAGGGTGCTGACCTTGCGGTGACTCGTCGACCTTTTGGCGCTTCTCTGCATAGTCGTACGAGCCTTCAGAGCTGGCGTGCTTATTGCCAGATGCACCGTGTTGGGCTGCCGCTGCTGCTTGCGCCGCCATCTGCAGCTCGCCAATTTGGCGCTCTGAAAGCCCGCCATTGTTATTGCTGGAAGGTTGCTGTTGCTGCTGCGGTTGCTCGGGCTGTTGGGGCGGCTGTGGTGGTTGCGGTGCTTGGTGCATGTTTGGTTGTTCGTGTGGTCGGTTGAGATCTACACCGGCGGGCGCAGGTGGTATCTCGCCTTGGGTTTCGAGCAGTCGCGATTGCAGGTTGATGATGTAATCGCGCAACTGGTAGTTCTCGGTTTGGAGAGTCTTGTACAGTTCGCATAGCTGCTCAAACTCCTTGACTTGGTCCTTGAGCTGCTTGATGTACTCTTCCTTGCGCTGGCGAAACGCGCGCTGGCAGTGTTAGTATGGAGCATGGCAATGCGCGCGCAATGGACGTACCTGGGCGGCGCGATTCTGAGCGGCGCGCTTCGATGTCGACAACTCTCGCCGTCCCTTAGAGCGGCCTTCACTCGTGTTCCCATCGTCAGGGCCGCCTTGGCTCATGTCGTAGGCGGAGCCCCCAATGGCAGGGTCAATGGCGTGTGGTGGGCCAGCAGTGTGTGCGTGCTGGGAATGTTGGGGATGTGGAGGGTGCTGAGGGAGAGGCTGCACGCTGGGCTGTCCAGCGCCGGCAGCGAGCAGATGTTCTCTTAAGCCTTCACAACAGTACGTGTTAGTAATCAACAGGAATGGACGGATGCGGGGAGGTGGCCACTAACTCATCTCTATGGTCGGCTTGGATTGATCCTGAATTGGCATGTCAGCAGCGCAAGGCCTGAAACAGTCAGCAGCGCTTACCTGAGCGGCCGATGCCTGCATGTTATACCCAGTGTCAGTGTGGCTCGAGGGATACAGGATTGGGCTCATTCAAGGCGCGTCGGACAAGAGCACCGCGGCGAGGGTGTTGTTGTGGCGTTGATTAGACAGCAAGGCAGGAATTGGAGGCTGGGATGCTATGTCGCTGTGCTAGGCCAAAGCGAGACGGTATGCGCAAAAGGCGCAGCTGGGTGAAGCGATGCTCGTCGGGGTGGTGACGTCGCGACGATGGGGTCGTCGACTATGTACAGGCAGCAGTGTGTGAGGGAGCGCGCCTGGGCCGGAGACAGTCAGCTTCGTCCGTCGCAGGCGCCAAGACTTGCGCGCAGTGTTGCGACAGCATCTTGGGGTGCGCGTCTCGTGTTGTAGGACGATGGGGCAGCTCACCTGTATCGTGATGATGCAGTTGGTCGAAATGTGGATTACGCAGCTTTGACTAAGAAGAGACAGACCTCGGGGCGATGGCGCTATATGTAGGGCGGCACCGTCGGCCTCGCGGGATCTCTCCACGACGACGACAACAACAACACTGCATTGCCTCGCTGCACTCCACCCTCCTCATCACGACTCGCCGGAGCCAAGTGCATGGAAATGAACGCCCTGCTGCCACGCTCTGCCTGACTTCGGCAAGGTTCCGACGAGCTGTGCACTCCATCCGTCCATCCATCTGCTTTTTTTGCCATGCTGATTGCTTACCAATTCCCCGACCGCCGACCGTCTGGTAGCCGTACAACCCACCTTAACCCCTTTGCGGCTAGTTCCCCAATGTCTGATTACTGTATACGGGACATGTATGTTTTCAGATCCGACGGCTCCGTAGATACCAAATGCAGGAATTGATGCGCTCTTAGATCACAACATCTGCTGCGTCTATGCCTTTTCTTCTTGTCAACCCCCTTGTGCTGATGGCTTCTGCTCTGATTCCCATCCGCCCCTTGAGCGCAGGTGCAGCATCAGCAGATGATTTACTCCCAGATTCCGGTGACACTACTTGCAAACTACCCAGTTCCCTGCATGAGCTTTGGCGTTTCACAACAGCAAGCGTCTTGCTGAATCCATCGGTCAGATACATGGCCGTTGGGCAATATTGGAGATGCTTGGTCCAAGCGCATTTGCCAGGCGCATCGAGGTAGCGATTAACTCCCACTGATCCCGCAACGCCTCTGCATCTGCCGTGCATCTTGCAGTCAAGAACCCCGTGCTGATTGTACGCAATCAACTCATTGGCCACTGTTCGCCTTCCGCCACAGCACAAACTCTCCTTCATTCACACCCCGCCATCTGCCCAGCTGCCCAGCGTCAAAATCGTCATCAACCCTTCAAGCGCATATCTACAGCATGACAAGGCCTCAGAATCTAGCTCGGGCAATCCCGTAAGTCTAACCATTAATTTTTCTGCTACCGACGAGTCGGCCAATCTCTTGTCTGACCTGCGCCATGACACCCGCCATGATGACCTCAGAACTCAAACACATCTAACCTACTAGTCACAGCCAATCGTATCAAGCGTTGTGCAACCGTCACTGTCGCACCGGAACGTCTATGCTGATCCGCCGTGAAACACACGTCCGGCCAAGACAAGCTACTACCCTGCCTCATGCGAGCTCCTCATTCGTTACGGGGTTCCGCTCACTGTCCTCAGACTCTCGTCCGTCACCTGGTCCGGCTGAACAGCCCAAACAAAACACACCAGACGACTCAATCTATGCCCCCAATCAACCCCCTGACCTACCCGTTCGATTACAAAGGCTTTCTTCTACATGGGAAGTCGTAGACTACAAGAAGGCTATCACGCGCAGCTTTTTGTTTCCTGGCTTTGCACAGGCTTGGCAGTTCATGTCGCTGGTCGCTGATGAGTGCAAAACGAAGAAGCATCATCCTCATTGGTCCAACACGTATAACAAAGTCTGGATTGAATGGACTACTCACAAGCCTAGAGGGTTGAGCATAAAGGATGTTGAGATGGCTGAATTTTGTGATCAAAAAGCAGCCGAGGTCGGGTTAAAGAAATGTCCAAATTAATGTATGCACGCCATAGAAGGGAAAAATCGGACGCCACCCCTGTAGTCGCCTAGGTAGAATATTGCTCTACAAAGGAGGACGGATTGCTCCCCTGTAGTTGCCTAGTAGGGTGTTCGATTTTTCCCTTCTATGGCGTGTATGCTAGATCTTTATGGTCAAATGGCACTTGACCAACCTCTTCCATGTTTTTCACTACCCAACATGCCCTTTTGTTTTCACTGGCACCCAACAGCCACACTAACATCGTCCACAGCCACACTCCAGCCACCCGTATCCTCCACGCCATCACCTTGCACGCTGACCGCAACCGAATGACCAACGTCTGGAACCACATATTGTACCGTGACCTTGCCGCCAACCCTCCTCCAACCTTTGTCTCCAGCCCCCAGCCAAACCTCTTGTCCACAGCTGACCCCGTCCATGAAGACCTCAACGCGCGTTTGCCCGTTGGGCCTGCTTCCCCTAACCCATGCGTAGCAGTCCACCGTCACACCGGTAGGAAGTTCGATGTAAGATTGCGATAGTGTAAGCGTCGCAGTCACTTCCGAACTATTGGATGTCGCAGCGTATGCGTTGGAACCGGAGTGTGCGCCAAGGTAGGAAGGAGAGGTGGAGATGCCGCGAGAGGACCACGAGCCTGTCACCATGTCCATCCATGGGGTCAACAGACGAGTTTCGAAAGATGGATTATTGAGGGCGTTTGTACAGGCTCTTGCAGAGAGTATCTGCGGCGGCGACGGAAGTGGCGTAGCCTGAGTGGATGAGAAGGCGGGGATGGCGCATACGAGGAAGACTACGAGTCTTTGAAGAACCATGGTGGTGAGTGTCGACTGCGAAGGGGTTTTTTACGCCTGGTGCACGTTCGGAGACCTCGAACCTTGGCTGCTACGTGCACTCGACGTTGATAGAATTTTCGAGTTCGTGAGTTTTGACGATAGCCAAGAAGAGGCTGTCACGAGTGAGACAATGCTCAGCTGGCCTGTGTAACGTGATCAAAGGAAACCTATCGACGTGCTCCAGGTGATTGTGCTTGAGTTGGACTTGCTAATTTTTCGGGGGCTCGTGTGGTAGGTTTGCGTTATTAATACAAATGGGGCAGGTGTTCTGCAATTGAGTCAACAATGGGGTCAAATACTGATTCCGTTCGTCTCAAGGCCGAAAAACGCAAATGGAAGATGTGAGATGAAAGACAGAACTTTAAGAGCCATTGCACCTGCTGCAGACATATAGCATTGCTGGCTCTCGTTGTATTCATCAACACAAAAAGCACACTCCAGTTTGCGATCATGTCGAACAAGCTCCAGCCGGCAGGGCCAAACCCTGATCGAATGAAGCTAAGCCATCGCGCAACGGTTTTGTCCACGGTACGACGCAGGAGTAAACACAAAGGAGATATTACTAGTCGTGTAGTTGATAGGGTTGGACGGCTGGCTGAGGCAAAGGTGGCGTAAGCCTAAGCGAAATTCACGGGGCCGTTGCGCATACGCTTGGCACCACTCCCTGTTGTTGTACGGCTAAACTCAACAGTCGCGCTACGTTACAGCTCAAAGCTTGCTCCAGATATCGGAGATTTTGCTGGCAAACGATAGAAACAGGTGCGAGTGATTGGCAAGGTTGAAGAGCTTTGGTTGGGTTTCTTCGAGCCTATGAGGATGTGTTTCACTGCAGTCCAGCAGGGACTGGGTTTTGCGAGCCGAAATGGAAATGAGATCTAGAGCTGAAAAAAGAAAGAGGAGAAGTGGTGATGTTTGGTCGGATTGATGTTATTGAATCTTTGCAAGGCCCGTGGGAGTTTGTCCTCCCAGGCCTTTTGCTCGTAGCGGCGTACTTTTGGGGTATATAGAGAGCCACCGAAGTCAACCTATATGGCTGTCGAGGGCTGCCGGGTACGCTTCTGTTGCATACTGATGCATTTTTCAAGTCCGCCTCAAACGCCGACCGTGCAAACCGTAGCCTCATGTCGTCATACTGTAAATCGTGTCGCTCATGCAGGCTGTTCGTATGCCCTCTTGATGACCCTTGCGAATTCTGCCAGATTTGTTAGCAGCTGATCGGTATCAACCATGTCAAGGGAACTTACGATCAAACTTGACATTCTCGCGAACAACGGTGCCCTTAGCCTCGTTGTCCTTGTTGATTGGCACCTTGATCTTGGCACCATCAATGTTCCATCCGCACACGCTTCCGACGAAGTTGTCAAACTCGCTTCCGGAGAGGTTCAGCCACGACTCCAGGATGCTTCGGTCGACCTCGCGTACCGCTTGGCTAACAGTCGCAGCAATCCGTACGCGCATCAACTCCTCGAAGCCTGATACGTCGGCAATCAAGTCGGCGTACAGGTCGTCCGAGTCTAGTGTGGACCAGAAGGTAGCGTAGTCTGCACCTTCGAGCAGATTCCTGAGCTCGTTGAGCTTCTGGACAGCTTCCGATAGCGGGGCGTCGCCAGCAGCTGGGTTGTGTAGTGAAGACGAAAGAGGAGCTAGGACATGTGGGGGGAGGAGGGACAGGCCCAGGGAGAAGTCGGGGCTGGGGAAGACGGTGAGGGCCTTGACGAGGATGTTGGTGATGGTCTCGTCACGGGCGAGGTGCGGGTTGAATTGGTAGCTGCAGCATCGTGGTCAGTGGGATGCAACGATGATGGCAGAGGTACAATAGCAGAGGCAGGAGGAAGCTGTCAGATAGAGCTAATAATGAACTTCAGCGGGTGGGGGGATTCAGTCCCCATCCCTCGGGTAATAGGAAACGTTGTGGTTGTTTCTTCATCTTGTAGCGTGAAAAGGAACGAGTAGAGGGGGGGAACGTACAGCTTCAACAGGGCGAGGTTGGCGTAGCAGTCGTACGTCTGGTTCTCGCACTGCTGCATGACATAGTCCTGGAAGACGCCCGTCGTCTCTGGGTTGTAGCGGTCCAGTCCATCGAGAATCTGCTGCATGTGATCCGGCCGCTCAGGCGCGAAGTCGAAAGGGGCGCCCATGGTGGTTGTGTGGATGAGCGACGTCGAGTTGGTGTTGAAGGCTTGGTCAAATTCGCTCCGTGCGACGAGACGGCGCATTGGCCACCGGGCAGCCCCGCGTCATCTTCAAAAAAGTTAGACCCCGCCAGAATAATTGATTGCGACACACATCTGCCCGTCTACACCAAAATGGCGCCTTACGACAGCGATTCCTCGGACGGCGGCGACGACTACACCGAGACAAACGTACTGCTGGGCTATGCGACAAAGGAGGCAACTGGCGACGCCATTTCCCACATCGGAGGCGCACCGGTACGCATACCGTCGACCTGAGCAGAAGTCTGTCTAATCATGATAGTAGGGCTGGATAGATGGGACGACAGCCCCTTCTGGCGCTCTAGCAAAGTGCAAAGTCTGCAATGGCTATCTCAGCCTCCTCCTCGAACTCAACGGCGACCTTCCTGACCAGTTCCCTGGCCACGAGCGGCGACTCTACATCTGGACATGTCGGCGCAAACCATGTCGAAGAAAAGAGGGCAGTGTGAGGGGCATACGCGGAGTGCGCATCGCAAAAGGCGCCAGCAGCAAGGCTAGCACTGCCAAAGTCGAGAAGAAGGAGGTCAAAGAAGAAAAGCCTCAGCCCAAGATAGGCGAGTCGCTGTTTGGCGTCAAGAACGGGACAAATGCGTCGACACCCACAAACCCATTTTCGAATCCCTTCTCGTCCAAGCCCAATGGCGCGGCATCGGCGAACCCTTTCTCTTCGGGAGGAAGTGCAAACCCCTTCGGCACATCCAGCCCTACACCCGCACTTCAAGTTAGCGAGCCGGAAGAGAAGAAAGACGAAGCCTCTACGACCCTGGCGGAAACTTTCGCATCCAAGGCTCGCCTGTCTTCACCAACTCCGTCCGAACAACAACCCCCACGTCCACACGAGCCATGGCCAGCAGACTCGGCCTTCCCTACACCGTTCCCACACTATCACCTGGACGCCGAATACGAGACGCTAGACGCTCCGTCAGAACCGTCAATACCGGCGAACGTGCGGGTCATGGACATGGAAACTGAAGGTAGCGGAAGCGGAGGTGGGAAAGAAGACAAGGAAGTATTCGAGTCCTCCATGGACACGACGTTCCAGAAGTTCGCAGATCGTATCGGAGAGAATCCCGAGCAGGTGCTGCGATACGAGTACAAAGGCAAGCCACTTCTGTACAGTGACAATGATGCCATTGGCAAGCTCCTGGGACCACATTCAGAGAACGGCACAGCGTCGAACGCAAAGGTCAAAACGGCGGCCTCACGGGGTGGAGCTGGCTATCCTCGATGTTCGACGTGTGGTGCGGATAGGGTCTTCGAGGTTCAGTTGACACCACATGCGATTACCGAGTTGGAAGCCGATGAAATGAGCATCGATGGCATGGAATGGGGCACCATTATCATGGCCGTATGCAGCAAAGACTGCAAGCCCAGCGACGTCCAAGAAGGCGAAGTCGGCTACGTGGAGGAATGGGTTGGCGTACAATGGGAGGAGGTTGCTTCAAAGAAGTAGGAGACGAACACATAGACATCAGAGAAATGGTGACTTGAGCGATGATCTCGATACCCGAATGGCTGTCACCCAAACTCGTGGCAGAGCTAGCAAGGCGAAGGAGCATTCGCCCAACTTGCAAGCAATCTAATCTCTCTCATTATCAACATGTATTGGTGAGTCCAGATTTGGTGGTAGACTCTTTCGCCCATACGTAGGGGAGATTCATACACTCATCAAGCTTCAGGCCCCCATTGCGGGACATCTGCACCATTGAGCCGTCCATACTTTTTAACTAGCAAGAAAATATCAAAAGGAGTAGAAGATTTCCTTCAATTCGCGATCAAACATAGAAAGCGGTCTAAGTGTTCTTTTTAATTCGCGATTGATCACAGAAAGGAGTATAGTTGTCCCCAACTATCACAAGGGAGTTTGCCTATTGTAATCCAGGAATAGACATAGAAAGAAGCACGGCGGTAACTGCGCTTCTTTATGCGCACTGCTGACTGGAGTTGAGAGTTGAGAGGTGGCATGAAGTCAGCGCCAAGTCTGTTCCTACCCCAAAAACTCGCGTCCTTCACCAGAAACAGGTTAGCACCCAGATAGGCATCAAACAGCCGAAGAACGGCCACGTTCCTGCAATCTGCTAACCATACACGGCATTGTAAACTTCATCAACTCTAGTCCACGACTCCGCTCGGCCAATGGCATCAGAGCAGTAGAATCTACACGACACCCGAGGAATCCGGACCGGGGGGTTTGGCGCGACTGTCTTGCCGTTACGCACGTTGCCTTTGACCGATAATGGGGCTGAAAAAACCATGTTCTGCCCTGCATTGGGGCTGACAGTTGGTGTATTCGGAATGTTCCGTGTCAAAGATGATTCAAGGTACCTACATATACGAAGCTATCGTGCTTGGAGGTGTAGGCTGCTCTGTATTTTGCTTTTTCCTTCCGTGTGAGGTTGACTAGCTCACTTCGTTCCTCATGGCTGCCTCCGACCCTTCGACGGGAAAATCTCCCAGTCCAAAAGAACCACACATATCCGCTCAACCAGTCACCTTCACAAACTGGTACAAGAAGATCAATTGGCTCAACACAACTCTCGTTGTTCTGGTCCCCACGTATGGTCTCTACCTGGCACGTTCGACACCTCTCACTCGGCCAACCTTGCTATGGAGTATCCTCTACTACTTCATGACCGCTTTTGGTATCACAGGCGGATATCATCGATTATGGAGCCACCGTTGTTACTCTGCACGCCTTCCAGTACGCCTGTTCTTGGCGTTTACAGGAGCCGGAGCAATCCAAGGCAGCATAAGATGGTGGGGCGCCAACCATCGCGCGCATCACCGATGGACAGACACCATGAAAGATCCATACTCGGTCATGCGAGGCCTGTTGTTTTCTCACATCGGATGGATGGTTCTCAACAACGACCCAAAAGTCAAGGGTCGTACGGATATTTCCGATTTGGATAGCGACCCAATTGTTGTGTTTCAGCACAGGCACTATGGGAAAATGCTTCTCTTCGCTGCCTGGATCTTCCCTGCTATGGTAGCAGGTCTGGGCTGGGGCGACTGGTGGGGTGGCTTTGTGTATGCGGGCATTGTAAGGGCGTGCTTCGTGCAGCAAGCCACCTTTTGTGTGAACAGTCTCGCGCACTGGATTGGCGAGCAGCCATTCGACGATCGAAGAAGTCCAAGGGATCACGTGTTCACGGCTTTGATCACGATGGGCGAAGGATATCACAACTTCCATCATGAGTTCCCATCCGACTACCGTAAGTCTATGTCTTTCTGGATGTCATAAAGGGTGACGATACTAACAATCGATCAAGGCAACGCAATAATCTGGTATCAATACGACCCGACGAAGTGGCTCATCTGGCTCATGTCCATAATCCCTTTCTTCCCATTGACATACGACTTGAAGACCTTCCGCTCCAATGAGATTGAGAAAGGCCGAATCCAACAGCAACAGAAAGCACTCGACCAGAAGCGATCGAAGCTTGACTGGGGTACCCCACTAGCTCAACTACCGGTTGTCAGTTGGGTCGATTTCCGAGCCCAGGCTTCCGCTAACGGCGCCGCTTTGGTGGCTATCGCTGGAGTAATCCATGACGTTTCACCATTCATCATCGATCATCCTGGTGGCAAGACTCTAATCAAGAGTGTAATTGGGAAAGATGGTACCGCGGTGTTTAATGGCGGTGTGTATGAACATTCAAATGCAGCACATAACTTGTTGTCGACTATGCGCGTTGGTATTTTGCGGGGCGGTCAGGAAGTTGAAGTCTGGAAAACAGGTGCTGAGCGAGCTAGTAGAGATACCAAAGGAAATGGTGTTGTTAGGCCAGGTGATCAGATCACAAGGGTGGCTGCACCAGTAGCAGCGGCTGTGGCTGCTTGAGGCTCTTACGAAAGAGCTCGTGTCTGCTATAGTGCAATCAGCACTTGGGTCTTCCCTAAAGGTATACGCTGCATTCTACACTAACAATCTATATAAAAAAACACGCTGTATACCTTTAGGGTGCAGTATAGCTGAGTGTATTACTTCCGAAAGACGAGGTCCTTTGAAAGTGTAGATACCTATTGCGTTAGACCGACTCTTCGAACTTTGGTGCTGGTAATGGAAGCAGTTTCTTAGGAACCCAAGTCTAGGTATCGCACCTCTTTCATCTTACCTTCCCGTCTTCCACGCAACCCTCAAGCTATGCTTATTCACTACGGCATATCGTATCAGGCCTAAGGGAACTTGGTGTTCTATCAAACTCTGAAAGACGATTGCATTGCATACAAGGAGTATGTTCTCTCTGCAGAAGACGTGTACAACGGTAGGTTGCTGCTTTCTTGAACCATCGCGCCTTCCTTCAGCTCTCACCGTCTGCGCCGCTAGCATAATTAGTCTGGCTATCACAACAAACGCGCCCGCACTTCTCCAAGCTACGTCGTCGCTCGTCACTATCATCACTCCTCATCAAACTTCATGCTCACCACCGCAAACTTGCAGATCTCATCGCTCATCAGCGGCTAGCCCGCACGACCGCTGTTACGGCGCTGTACTTATATCTCGTGTACCATACCAGTAAATACAAAACTCAAACGACTGAAACTACGACCTTCTACGTCTGAGAATCGCTCCAAACCAGAACCCCAACGCACTGCAAAGATGACGACCCACACTGAGACCATACCCATGGAAATTGACTGCGCCGAGCTCCCGATCGCTGTCGACATCAACAAGTTGCCCACTTCACCTGGAAAGAGCGACTCTGGAAACAGTGACTGCAGCAATCGCTCATACACTGATGATTTTGAGACGCTGCCTTCTAGTGGCCCAACCAGCCATGCCCATATCATCGACCTTAGCGAATACGCTATATCTATGAAAGGCGAAGGGGCGGTCAAACTTCAGGACGCAGTCGTCACGACTCTCTTCAACGTATCGCCAGCCACACTCGGATCATTCGTCAGCCCTACAGTCAACGCCTTCAAGGCTGTGTTTGGTACAAAGGATGTCCAGTTGGTCATCTGGCGCAAAGGTCTCGAGGTCTTCGTAAGTCGCTACATCCTCTGCTAAAGCTACGCTTCCTGACGTTCGTGTAGATTGGCACCTTCGAGCACCACAAGTCAATGAAAGCATACCGCTTCGAGCACGTCGCCGGCTTCCTGATCGGCTACGATGGATCCTGGCACCTGAAAGTCACGGCCAGCAACGCCTACTCCAATCCGAAGTGGCCAGATGTCTGGGCTGGCAAGTTCGAGTGCCACGGCGGTGTTGCGAAGATGACGATCGAGAGCGAGGAGACGAACATGGCGAAGCGCGCCTCAGTTTTGGCATCAACAGTGATCAACGGCAAGTACTGGGAGTTGAAGACTGATATTAAGATGACTTGATGGTGTTCCCAGCAAGGTGAAGTGGTTGTATGAAGGAGAAAGAGAGATCCGGGGAAGTTCGTTTGAAGGATATAATCTGAGATGTATGGGGTGCATGTCATGCAATGTTCCTAGCTCATAGAGCCTTGTGATAAGGGAACAGGTGATTGCAGTATTGCCGTGGAGGGACATGCATCTTGATGGGTGATGTTTATCGCCGCATAGCCAGTTCGTATGATATGTCGCATCTCGATAGGTAAATCTGGACGTAGTCAAAATCAGCCATACAGCCTCCATACATATAGAATATACATTTTTCACACTGCCTTTCCAGCGGACGGTGGTCCGTTCAACATTCTCCCCCCGCAGCTTTACCGCTCAGTAGACACTGCTCTATATAGTTCAAACTCACCACTGCACCATAGCTTCAGATCATATAGCTGCTCAAATTTCCCCACTTCCCACCAAAGCCACTTCCCAACCAAGAGCCCATAGTCCAATGGTAAGATACCCGCACCTTGTGCGCTGGCCGAGATCATACCAGGTTTTCCAGAACAAAGCTCACGACGACCACAGAGCCAAGCTCACGACGACCGCCGATCAAGAGGCCAGCTCAAAACTGCGGGAGATCCGTGTTCGATCCACGGTGAGCTCATCATGTTTTTGGATGCTTCGAGCTCGTAGTGGCGCAGTCGGCAAGAGCAAGTACGTAGGGCAAGATGATGATTTTTTTTTGTTGTTGCACCAAAGTACGAAGAGCAGTACACTAAAAGACGGTTGGTTTAGAAGGAGGAAGATGAATCTTCTACTTGGTTCACATCAAGTCATTGGAAGAAGTAAACAATGAATTCATCTGATCCAATGGTGCCTGGCAATAACAGCAGATCGTGTGCGCTATTCAAAACACTCGAGGAATCGATGTGGTGTATCCAACAAAATGTCTATGGTTAAACTCCTCCAAACGCCGGTCATCAAATGCATATGCCAATGCTAGTACGGTCAATGCTTGTATCACAGAATCACCATCTTCCTGGTCCAAAGGTTCCTCCTTCTGGCACTTCTTTGTAAGGGCAGGCTTGCCAGTCACAACCCTATGAGAATGTTAGGACACTGTATCAAGAAAGCTCATATAATCGTGAACAACGTACCTGCTTGTAAACTTCCGTACCCCACCATTTGAAGTTACCCATCCAACCCGGGTACACGATACCAAAGAAGATGACAACGACACCAAACGCAAGACCAGAGTCCAAGGCCGCGCTAAGCATCATGTTGTACTTCTTCCACCACGCGTTCCTCCGGTTCCGAATCTCGTAGTTGAAGATGTAGCAGACGATTGCCCAAACGGAAAAGTTGAGCCCGGTAGCTGGCGGAATCCAACTCAGACTACCAAACACAACGGCGAGATTGACTTTACTGAGGATAGATTTGCGGTCTCCACGAGCGAGCCACCAGATTATGACGGGTGCAATGGCACCCACAGGGAAAGCCCAGATCAGGTGTTGGTAGAGCGCGCCTGGGCCGAAGAACTTTCCTGGTCCGACAACGCCCCAGAGGATACTTCCGTTGAAGTGTACGCGGGCGATTGGGCAGTTGAAGCCGTTGATAGCCTGTGGTGTGCAGATACCGGGTATGTAATTCAGCATCCAATTGAGCACGCCAATCTGCGTCAGACTGGAGACAATGGTGACAGAAAGCTGAAGCTTGAAGAGAATCTTGGGAGGAATCTTCATGTAGTGACCAAGCTTCAGATCTGAAGCAAACTTCAGGCCTTGTGTGGATGAAATGTAGCCAAAGGTCGTGAAGACCATGTTTGCGACGGGCCGGCCGGGGAAGACAATGCCGCAAATCAGTTGGCAGATGAGGTAGATGCTGCTTTGTTGGTTTGTGATGGCCATGACGATGCCGATGGGCACGAAGAGAACCGCGCCGATGCCGAGAGCTAGCAAGAGACCGTACCAGGGTAGGTGGACAGGGTAGTACTCGACGACGAACATGCCGACAGCGGCCATACTAACGCCTGTTAGGAGATACCAAGTTAATGGCACGTCCTCATATTTGCGCATGAGACGGTTGTGCACGTCTTCCGCGGAGAGTAGGTCTTCCACGTCCGGTTCCGACGTCGTACTGGGCCTGTGTCGGAGCATCGCAGGTGAGGCCGGACGATTGTTGGCGTCGGTTCCGTTGACCAATGGCTGGTAGTCCTGGGCCGACTCTTTGCGGATCTCAGCCCAGGAGCGACGCCATTGCCTCCAAATATCCTTTCCATACCATAGCCCAGTGTGTGAAAGCAGAGCGGTAAGACCGGCAAATTGCAGAGCGTAGCTCAGTACATAGGTAATCGGGAGATAGACGCGACTGTATTGTTTGTACGCTTCTTCGTCGAAGAGGAAGTTCTCGGTCAGAATCTTGCTGACGTCGTACGGCTTGCCACGGTTATCCCATACGGCCGAGGAGAGGATGGGCATGTACGAAGAGTAAAGGACGTTCTTGTAGTCTGTATTTGTTAGCGCGGGTGGCCGTTATCGCTTCGGAGTACTTACACATGATTGGCGCTGCGATCCACATGACCATTACAAGCCCCCCAAGGATGTTCATGGCAGCCCAGAATGGGGTGATCAAGGGGGAACCGATATACGCAATTTGCGCCCAGTCAAAAGTCACTGGGAATAGTCCCAGGCCGGATGAGATTCCGAATAGGTTGGCAACGACAACACTCTTTGGCGCAAACCAGGTAATCACGTTGAAATAACTCAATGCTGGAAACAGGAGGCCAGGTAGGAAGTAAAACGCGACAGACCCCAGAAATACGCGTTTGAAGAACTTCCGGGGAGCCATGGTCCAGCCATCGGCAGGCTTGTTCTCATCTTTATGCAATGCGGTAAACATGGCAGTGGAAACCAGTGTGCTTGGCCATATCATGCCGCTGGGTCGGACCAAATAACGTCTGGTAATGCCGGCAAGAGAATAGCCCAGGATTTGGGTGGAGAGGATGAGCATTACTTGATACATGATGCCGAGGTCTTGCTTGTAGAATTTGACCTGCTCGACGATGACCTTGAGAAGGTTAGCATGTAACCTTCCACTCCACCAATACACTCACATCAGTTGCAAAGGCAAAGCCGAAGGATACATTGCTGCTGACGTACACGCAGCAGTGTTCCTTTTCGTTCCAGCGGCCTTGAGCAAGCCAGAGCCGTAGCCGGCGTGTCCATGTGGCTTTGTCCTGTGGAGATTGGGGGTGGTGCGAGGTTGTTTGAGCGCAGCCATCGATGAAGGTTTCTTCGGGGTCGTCGTGTCGTTTAAGAAGTTGGTCCCATAGCAGACCGAGAGGATGGACAAGCAGTAGTGCAATAATAGGAGTAAGGCTAACGCTAGGGTATCGTAGGGAAAAGAACAGGTTGGTTGAAGAACCAGCAATGGAAAACAGAATCGACAGGAACCACATGCGCGGGGTATCGATGGACAGGGAGAGGTTGTCAGTAGCAGCAACAGATGCCCTGACTTGAGCGTAGGGCGAGTTATCGGACGGGTTACCCTTCATATCGTGTAGGTCGTCGTCGGAAGATTCATTGTCGTCTAGCGTACTGCTCGAAGAGGTTGAACTGTCAAACAGTGGCGCACCAGCAGTAGAAGGATCGAGGCCGCTGGCGTTGAACCTTGCTTCGAAACGACTTTCCTCCTGGCCACTGGAGGCTACACCAAGCGTCGTGCTGCTACGATCAGCGTCACCCGTCCTACGACGTGACTTGCGAGTGCTGGAAAGGATTGGTTCACTCCGTATTGAATCATCGTGGTTGTGACCCGAGAGTAACGTGGGTTCACTATGCGAAAGTCTGCTCTTTCCTTTCTTCTTTCTTGTCGCATTCACGACATTGTTCTCATCAGACTCGTCTGGACTGGAAGAAAGAATAGGCAGGACGCCATATGACCCTGGGGGGTGAAGTCAGCACGTGTAGCGAATGAGATTCCGTGCGCCTTGTGCATCGTGGTACTTGTGCACGCGTCAAGAGCCCGAGGGGGGCGATTAACGACCATGGCGCTTGACAGCAGTTCAGCGGCTTGCTTACCTGTTCCCTGCGCCGGGCTCGATCTCACCAGAAGAGGTACTCTTGACATTGTCTTCTTGACGGATCGTGTAGGATTCTCGGGGCGGCCAGCTGGCAGATCAAGATCGTCATCAGAAGTCGTTTCGGATGTGGCTATGTTCCTTGCTTTCTTTTGTTTCCCAGGCAAGTCCTGCAACTCGTAGTTGCCGTGAGAGATGGAAAGAGGGTCGTGTCGCGTGGCTCTAGAAGAATGGACAGACGAGGGAGCAAGCGACGAAGATGACCGGCACCCGTCCTCGTTAGCCATATGTATGGGTGGGTGTGGCCAGGGGCGCGTGTACAAGTGTTCCCGTTTGTCGCGCCAAAGCGGCCTCGCGCGACGTTCGGAATCAAATGATCAGATAAAATCGCACGCTGCCATGTGTTGGGCCGTAATATTGCCGATGATCTGATTAGATGGAGGCGCGGAAAAGGTCCAGAATTAGGTCAATGATGCATTATTACTGGAGTCATCCAATGGCGCGTGCCGTGTCGACGCAATGTCTTCACGGTAAGCGGTTAGATCCGGGCGACGATGTGGAGTTCCCAGCAAAAAGGCTCCCACGCTCCCGCGCGCGCGAGCCGCCTGCATATCATCACACACCTGCATGCTTCACTATCCTGGTACACTCACGGATCAACTCTCTCTTGACAGCTGCATGTCCGCGCGGACGGAGCCGCAGCGTGTGCCGCCGGGAATTTTTTACATTGTTTTACATGGAAAGGTGCGAACGCTCAATGTGACGTCACCTGGTTCACATCAACGTGACCCGGGATACCCACGTGGTTGTCAGCTTTGTGACCAGCGGTGAGGCCCTCAACCATCGCAATAGCGCCCTCGGTGTCGTCCTTGTTGTAAAGAAACAACCCCTGTAGCGCTGCAGTGCTCACCGAGTCGACGAGGCCCAACTCTCTGACTCTAGCCATAAATCTCTGCTTCGCTTCCCCGCCCGCATCGAATTCTGCATAGAATCGGTCCCAGAGCTGCTCGATCTGGTACTCGGTCGCTTCACCGAGCCTTACCGTCATATCCACGCGGCCGGGTCGAATGAGCGCTTCGTCCAGTCTCTCGACGTGGTTTGTCGTTAGGAAAATGATGCGCTCTTCGGCGCTAGCCACACCGTCAAGAGCATTGAGCAGTCCAGAGAAGGTGACCGAGTGGCTAGCAAATCCATCTTCTCCAGGCGTCTTGCGGTTCATGAATGCGACATCGACATCCTCCAGCAGCACCACTGTCCGTCGCGGGACCTTGGTCAGCAGATGGTTCAGTCTATCGTCTGTGAGGCCACGCTCGCTGACATTCAGAATGGCAATATTGAAGTCGAGATGACCTGCAACAGCCTGAATGAAAGAGCTCTTTCCGGTGCCCGGGGGCCCGTACAGCAGGTAGCCTCGCCTGTACGGTATGCCACGGTCCAAGTACCACTTGCGTGATGCGATGAAAGCCTCCATGTCCTCTACGATGCGCTCCTTGACACCGCGCTCAAGGACGACAGAGTCTAGGGGCCGCTTCCGCTTAGCATCTCCAAAGGGCTGCCACATGGTGCCCATGGAGTTGTATATGACCGTCTTGCCCTCCTGCGACTGCTGGTATATCTGGTGTGCCTCGGCGAAGATGTCTTGGAAGATGTCGCGATGCGAGTAGAGCGTCGTGAGGTTGATCGTCTCGAAGGGGACGCCGTCTTTGACGTTCAGACTGTTGCGCTCTCGCTGCCTGTCGACGAGGATGAAGGCGTTCTTGTAGCGCAGAAAGTGCTTGCCCGGGCCCGGCACGAAGGAGAAGTGGGCAGCGTGCGAGGGCCCGTCTTGCGGTGTGTACGTCTGGACTTGGAGGTGGTGCATGCGCGGGTCAATGCGATTGAGCACTCTGGAGAGGACGCCATTCTGGACCAGCGGCCTGGCGCCGGCTTGCTGTGCGCGGTGGTAGTTGGTCATCCATTGAAGGACCCACGGATAAGCATCGTCATGGCGAGTGATTTCCAGGTCGACGAGCATGCGGCGGCGTATGAATGCAGCGCCATGTTGGAGTCCCTTCTGGCCGGTCCGTGCCGCAACCCCAAGCGCTGCGAGGCCGAAGCCCTATGGCATCAGTGAGCACATGTTCCAGAAAGCATGCATTGGCCCCAGGGTGAATCATACGGCGGTGAAGAAGGGGTTGTCGGTGATGTGCGAGAACGGAGAGCCAAGACCAGGACTGCTGCCGCCGGCCGTGATGTGCTTGGCCAGCTGGTGTTGAGGTGTGTTGGGTTCCATGAGCTGCTGAGAGGCGCGCCTGTCCAGAAATTTGATACGCCATTGGCGCTAGCGCGGGAACGACACCGCCCGCGCCGCGTCCTATGATACCGTGCGGCAAACAGCCATGAGTGGCACAGCGCTCGCCTGCAACGTGGAGTCTTATCAACGAGGGTCTTGTCACACCGTTGTGTTATTCACGTAAACGTCGCCAACAAGGAGGCGAAAAAGGAAAGAAAAAAACAAGAGTTGCTGCTGGCATGGTCAAGACGCAGCTGCATGGGCAATCCGGGGTCGCGTCGCGGAAAGCTATCCATGGCGCCTTCCCAGCACTGCGGAGAGGTGGAGCGCTAGGGCGAGCTTGGGCCTGGCGCGCCCCCCGTCACTGAGATAACTATCACAGCTTGCCCAGTTCACAAGATCCTAATCCTGAACCGCTCCTCAGAGGCATCTTCGGCTCAGAGCCTTCTGCTCTTCTTCACCTTTGCGCCATGGCCACCGTAACCATAGGCAGATCCTATTTCAACGCCCTTCTACGCAAGTGAGTGCCCATGCCACACCAACTTTGGCCATGCGCCAGACTGTTTGCTGATGGATTTCACAGGGCCGAGTTTGTCAGTATTGCCCACGCAGTAGCTGTCCACCCGTTCTTCGCCGAACTGACTCTGCGTGACAGCATACCTCCAACCAGCCTGTTAGCTACGGCACTGATCTGTCGGATAATGTCACCATCAGCAAAGCCGAGCATGAGTACATGGTACGTCATCTTCATGTCAAAAGCGCCCAGGGTCGCCATTGCGTCTTCCCAGTCCTTCTTGCTCATGCTTGTCCTTGTTCCTATCGTCTGGCTGCTAACGATCGATTTGCTCGTAGATTCAAGCAATGCGCGAATACCGTGTGTACATCCGTGCTCCAACTTGATGCTACTTGTCTCTGACCGTGAATAGATCTCCTCAAGAGTGCCCTGTTTCGTGGGGGCCTGACGACGGAGACCTTGGAGACATTGCTACAGGGCGAGAACGGGGTTTCGAGTGACGCACCATCGAGCTACGACTACGTGTCGGAGCACACACCTGCCGAGTCAAGAGCCGCACCTGTACCTACGCCTACGTCAGTTTACTACAAACTAGAGTCGGATCACACCGCTGCCAGCCACGGTCTCCAGCCCAGACCTTCACAATCGGTCCATCGAGTCGTTAGCTATGGCGCATCTGAGTCCTTCATAGGAGACGCAGATAGTCCACAAGACGAAGATCAGGAGCCAATTTCAGGCCGCCGCATACCACTCCATGATCAGCGAACTGTACTGATCACCAACCTCTCTGAACGTACTACACATAAAGACCTGGCTGGCATTGTCCGTGGCGGAAGACTTCTCGACATATTCCTCCGCAACGACCGATCTGCCACCATTTCGTTCGTTGAAGGAGCCGCGGACTTCCTGGCTTATGCCAAGCGCAACGACATTTACTTGCATACAAAGAGGGTACGCTATGCGCCGTCAAAAAGATGTGCCCACGGCTAATTATGTCAGCTTGAGTTCCGTTGGAGCGACCGACAGTTCCACGTGCCACCGCATGTGTCCAACAAAATAGCTGGCGGCGCCACACGGAACCTGGTAGTACGAGGGGTTGCAGGCAAGGTCACTACAGACCAGATCCGGGATCAACTGGATCACATTCACAACCTCATCGTGGTCGACATATACTTCACGAACGGCGATGCGTACATCTCGACAAACTCTATCCACAATGCTCTGTTCGCCAGGACGTGCATGATGTCACGCAGCATATACAAAGGCACGCGTGTCGAGTACTATCCAGATGAATGCGCCGGACCGTTACCCCAACCCAAGAAGACCCATGTTCCTGTCGCGCGTATGCCTATGAAACCTGCCCCTGTGGTCAACCAGTATGCTATTCTGGACACTGGTTCGGCTGACGGATCCGAGTCTGAAGAGGAATCGTACAGGACCCATGGCGTGCAGGTTGATGGTTACCATTGGGCTGACGGTGTCGTAGCATAAGCGGCTCCTATGGAAGCTCGTTGCCCATCGTAGCTCGGCGCCTCCCATGGGGTCGGCGAGGAGTCACAGTTTCTTGATTGGACCTTCCACTCATACTGAGTTTCTTCGCGTTGCGGTATTTTTCAAACAAACTAAGGTGTATTTCTTACTTGGAGCGGCCGTCGATCGATTTCTAAAGGCATGCTGATCCAGTGGTCGCGAGCGGAGGCAACGCCGATGGGAGTGGCAATATGGGTATGTGTCGAGAAACATGTCGTGTCGTACAGCTGGTTGACGGTACAGTTCTCGACAGGTGTTGGGGAGAGTATGTTTCTTTCCTATATAGATACCCCTCGATTACTTCAAATCATGATCTTTACTTGTGACATGCGACGATCCCAATCCAGCATTCTGTGATCAGCGCTGCTTATCAAGATGTTGAGCATTCTTGACTACATGGGCAGAAAGCTTGTTGTGTTTAGCGAGCATTAGCTTTGCATTAATGAGCAAGCGTCAGATGTAGCTATGTCATACGTCTGATGAAGTGCAACTTACACGATCGCAGCCTTACTGCAACAATTGTACTAATTCAACAGAGTAGTGTTTCGCATATTTCTTGGGATAAGACATGGCGCCGACGGTCAAGGTGGCTGTTATCCAACTCCACCCAAAGGTACCTCATGCTTCCCCCACGCTATATTACGTATATCGTTATTGCTTATTACCTTCACTACTGTTACCCAACAACTCGATTCTCTTACTAACTTTTACCAGCCCCTGCAACCAGAGCATAATTTTAGCAAGGTTGCCGAGTTTGTTCGGTCTGCAGCATCGCAAGGTGCTCAACTCGCCGTCTTGCCAGAGTACCATCTCACGAATTGGAAACCAAAGGATCCAGAGTTCCTAGCCGTCGTTGAACAATGCGGAGGTTATCTAGAGAAGTACTGCGAGTTAGCCAAAGAGTGCAACATCTGTAAACCCCACCAGCCCCTCATCTCTCCGTCGCCCAAACTAAGTCGTCTCGTCCAGCCATTGTCCCTGGAACTATAGTAGAATCGCATAAAGAGAGCTCGGCCGAAGAAGACAGGCTCCTCAACGTATGCTACTTCATCACCCCCTCGGGCGAGATAGCAGGCAAATACATCAAGAAAAACCTCTGGGGCCCCGAACGCGACCATCTCACCGGCTCAGGCCACTCTCCCCACGAAGTCTTCGACACGCCTGTCGGGAAAGTCGGTCTGCTGATCTGCTGGGATCTCGCGTTCCCCGAAGCCTTCCGCGAACTCATCGCCCAGGGCGCTCAGATCATCATCATCCCGACGTTCTGGACCCTGAATGACTGCAACGCCGCGGGCCTCGCGCGCAATCCTGCTGCCGAGGCACTGTTCCTCGACTCCATGTTGACGGCACGCGCGTTTGAGAATACGTGCGCGGTTGTGTTTGCGAATGCGGGGGGTCCGCCTGGGAAGGGGTATGCGGGGTTGAGTCAGGTTACTGTGCCGTTTGTTGGGGCTTTGGGAAAGTTGGGAGGGGCAGGGGAGGGCATGTGTGTTGTTGATTTGGATATGCAGATTCTGGAGGATGCCGAAAGCAACTATCAGGTCAGGTCGGACATTGCGAGGGGGGACTGGCACTATGTGTATAGGCATTCGAAAGAGGGGAAGCTTTGAGAGGCCGCGGGACTTGGAGACTGCTAGTTCAATGCGAGCCCGCAAGCTCCATCACTCGTGTGCGCGTTCCACTCGTTGCTTTTTGGGTCTTTGGGCTTTGGGCGATCTATGCACACACTCTAGAGTCACAGGGAATACTACTAGACCTATGTATTCCGATAAGCATCTTTGCAAGTGTCAACAAACGTCGTGGAACCAAGTGAGGTGAAGTATATTGATTGACACGCTTTTTGTGCAATCTAGACCAGTATCCAGATGCCCCAGAGATGGAAGAAAATGGTATAAGACGAAAAGGACATCCGATAAACTCCTGCCCGCCATCAACACTGGTAGCGATAGGGTGCCTAATCGCGCCCAGCGCCAGCCCCCTCCCAAATTGTCCAAACGCCGATCATCTAGGGTTAAAGCGCGATTATTCAGCGCCACTCGGTTAACCCGGGTCCCAATGCAGATACCTCAGCAGCTCAGCTCTTCACATGGCGTGCGTGGTGCGTTTGGGTCGCATGGCTGCATGCGTCTCTTGTTTCAACTCTGGCCGCTACCACTGGTTTCACTGTCCGACCTCTCGTCCTTGCGGGTGTAGCCTATTTCACTCGTAGTGACGCCGTGTTCATCCGTGGTCCAAGTCTCGCCGACGACGATGATTCTCGTTTTTCCCGTTTCCAGAAAGCGTTCCTCGTCTCTTGCCAGGATGGCGGCATTCTCTTTTGCGTATATCCTCCTGTAGAATTCTTGAAAGTGACGTTCGCTGTCAAAGGTCATTTCGGCGATGCAGTCGCAGTCGAGCTCGTTCATTTCGCCCCTCAGCATGAGAGGTGGCCGGTCTGGATTTGCCGGTCCACCAAAACCCTTGCGGCTAATGCGCGCGAGATAGCGACGTTTGAAATCGACGGGCCAGCACGTTGCCAGCAGAGAATGGGCCATGGGTATGTGGATGTGCTCATAGTGGTCTCTGAACTCTTCCGACGTGAGTCTGGGGTTGCGAGTGACGAAGAGGACGACGGTGTAGGCCATGCTGGCGGGTAATAGGCGAGTCACGGCGCGGATGAAGAGCTGTAGCGCCGAGGGTAAAGACAGTAGAGTTTTGACAGCGGTAGTGAATGCAGGCGGCTTCCAGAAGCTCGACGGATAGGGGACGGCGGGCTTTTGTAGTTTCCTAGCCACACGCGCTGCGACGACATCATAACATGCACCGAGCGCGCCTAAAGGCTCGATGATTGATTCACCATGACTGCGCGCGCATGCTCTAGGGCGAAACTACGGACCCGGCGCCGTTGAAGGACATGGGCTCGCCAGACTTGCTCACGCCATGGCCGTGTCCCAAGATTGAGGCAGATGCCGGTGAGTCGAATCAGGACGATTGCGCGATAGAGGCCAGCCGTGAGGGATGAGTGGAGTGCATTCTGGCGCGCCGCGCCTCCCCTTGCTGTTGATCCCAGTAGTCAGTCGCGCCTGCCCTTGGCTGTGTGCTGTGCTTGTGCTTGCTGCGTGGGTGCTATCGATAGCAGACTGACGCTAGCAAGCGCACAGAACGCCAAATTTCGTGACAAGGCGGGGAGCAGCACCACGACACGACACTCACCCCTCCCTCCCCCTTTGAAGCACCCGTGTGCCGTCGCCCAAACGAACACGCAACATGAGTCTGCGCGAGCGTGTTCCGCCGCAGTACCAGAATGGCGAGGCCGCCAGGCGCGCCCCGGATGACGACTCGGACGTCGAGGAGGAGGCCATGGCGAACGACTACCGGGAGCAGGTCCAATACGACGGCATGGAGGACCTCGACCGCATGCCCTCGATCAACAACAGCAACCAGGACATCCACGCGCAACTGCAGGCGGCTGCCACGCCCCTCGAATTCCAGGCGACGCTAGAGACCAAGTTTGCGAGTTACGACAGCTACTGCAACCTCTTCCACTACATCCTGAACTCGGAGGGTCCCGTCGACCTGGAAGTGCCAAACGTAAGGAACTCCGCGACAGCGGGCACATGGCAGGGCTAACACTGCGGGCAGTACTACTGGGCCTGGGACGTCATCGACGAGTTCATCTACCAGTTCAACAGCTTCTGCAGCTACCGCCAACGAGTCGCCCAGAAGAACGAGAACGACGAGGAGATTGCGCTCCTGCGCGAGAACCCAAACACATGGGGCTGCTACAGCGTCCTCAACGTCCTGTACTCGCTCATCCAGCGGTCACAGATCAGCGAGCAGCTCGCGGCCATGAAGCGGGGCGAGGACGCCAGTCTGTACGCGGGCGAGTACGGCAACAGGCCGCTGTACAAGATGCTGGGCTACTTCTCCATCATCGGTCTGCTCCGCGTGCACTGCCTGCTCGGAGACTTTAGCCTGGCGCTCAAGACGCTCGACGACATTGAGCTCAACAAAAAGGCCATGTTCGCCCGTGTCATGGCCGCGCACTTTACCACATACTACTACGTCGGATTCTCGTACATGATGATGCGACGATACTCGGATGCCATCCGCATGTTCAGCCACATCCTCGTCTACGTCTCGCGGACAAAGAACTTCCAGAAGAACGCGCAGTACGACTCAATCACCAAGAAGAACGACCAGATGTACGCACTTGTCGCCATTTGCGTGGCATTCCAGCCCACCAGGCTCGACGACACCATCCACACTGCTCTGAGGGAGAAGTACGGCGAGCAGTTTAACAGGCTGCAGCGCGGTGGTCCTGAATCTCTCCCCCTCTTCGAGGAGCTGTTCCGCACTGCCTGCCCCAAGTTCATCAGCCCCACGCCCCCCGACTTTGACAACCCAGAGGTCAACATTGACCCAGTGGAGCACCACCTCCGCATCTTCATGGACGAGGTCAAGAACAACATGATGTCGCCCACGGTCAAGAGCTACCTCAAGCTCTACACAACCATGGATCTTAAGAAGCTCGCTGGGTTCCTGGAGGTAGAGCCAGAGAAGCTGAGGTGCTGGTTGCTTGTCAACAAGCAGAGGAGCAGGCAAATAAGGTGGGCCGAGGGCGGTCTGCTAGATGGTGATATCATCCAAGCCAGCGACCTCGACTACGCCATGGAGGGTGTAAGTAGAAGCATATATGCAGTGAAAGATGCGTGTGCTGACAGTTACCAGGACCTTATTCACGTTTCAGAGGCAAAGGTGGGCAGGAGGCTTGTTGACTGGTACCTCCGCAACTTGGCGAGGACGTACTAGGCTACCACGAGTGTTTTCTGAGAGCGACTATTCACATTCGGGGCTTGGCCACAATAGAGCATTGCGCCTGGAGTTGGAGGAATATACGGCGTGCATCCAAAAGCATGTTTGCGGCATCTGAAGATGGGCAAAGGCAAGGCGATTACAGAGGCCCAGGTTTGGGTTATTCATGGCTGGCGGAGCCTGCCCGCCGTGAGCGAGGAGCGGGCCGAAGGGAGGACAGGATGAGCGAGCGAACAAGGGGCTTGCACAATACCAAATAAACTTTGCACACATTTAAACAGAGGTCCTTTATGCGGTTCAGATGTGGATGCGTGAAGCGTTGCAACTTGATGTCGTGGGGAAACCAAGGTCTCAAGGCCGTCGGAACAGACTGGTGCATGCTAGCGCAGCGGGGGGACGGGAGGGCAGCTGAGCAAGCTTCGCTTCTACTTGACCAACACCATGCGAACACTGTCGGCAAGCAGAGTCGGGTTAAAGCGCAGACACGCCCCCCGTAGTTGCTTGGGTAGGGTGTTGCCATAGCAGGGAAAGATCAAGCGCTCCCCGTAGCTGCCTGGGGTAGAGAGTTCCTCTCCATCCATGTCCTTGGACAACGCCCACAACGCCCAGCATCGCCCTTCACCGACTAGCACCACTTACTCTACGACTAGGCCACAGAAGACAGCACATCTTGCACACACAGCACTGCCATGGCTCCCGATCTGAATACCGTGCCTGTGTCGCCCCATCCGGGCCCTGCCAACACAAGCAACCCGTCGAGCTCACAGCCAGCGTCCGGCTCGCTGTCGCGTCGGACATCGACGACAGTCTCCAGGCGGGCGTCACAGATGGCCATGAGTCCCCCACCGCTGCCTCTTGCATCGCCTGGAGGTACCCTGCCGCCGCCCCTCAGTCCCGGCGTGAGTGGCTACGTCCAGGCGAGCGTCGACTCTACAGGCGTTCCCATGAGACACCCACGGCCCATGACACCAGCAGAGATGCATCTCGAGCTCGAAAAGGAACAAGAGGCAGTGGTCAACCGTCTGACGCGTGAGCTCTCTGCTCTACGCGCACATTCTGCCTCTGTAGCCTCCAACGCCTCCATGTCCAGCGCTGCAGACTCGTCCGTCGCCCACGCAGAAGCCCCAACCGGTCCGATGCATCCCACGTCCTCCCGCCGCCACCGCAGTTCCTCGAGCGTCTCCCGTAGCGGTCTGCCGCCAGGCTACATCCCACATCGCTACTCCATATCCTCGCAACCGGCCACCGGCGATCCCAATCAGCGCGATCACCGCAGCTCGAGCGTCGTTAGCACCCCACGCTATGAGGAGGTTGCACAACACAAAGCCGAGCTGGAAGAGGTCAAAAAAGAAAACGAAGCCCTGAAGCAGCGCATTCGTGATCTTGAGCGCCAGATTAGGGGCAACAATGATGCTGATGGACAGAGGGGCAGGAGGGGTGCTCCACCACAATCCCAGAGCAGCGGGGTTGGCAATGCTTCTGATAATACCCAAGCTCCTGCTAATACAACAGCAGTCCCCGAAGAAAGCAGTCGGTAGATTGAGAGTCCCGTAGGTATCGCAGGCTATGCACATGCTGCATGTGAGATGAGACGGAAGAACCATCGAGTATTAGTTACACAGACAATTGTTGTCATTCATTCGGAGTAATTGGGTAGGTATGCACAGCATACGACGCCTCACTCCAACACTACTATCAGTCAGTCCAACAAGCAGATGAGAAAAATGTTACATTGATAATGAAGATAGCCACCAAGTTCTTATCCATAATACCCAAACCTTCTTCTACTTTCACTCCTGCCCTATCTGAGTTTCCTTATCGGATGCTTGCTTCTTCTGCACAAGGCGGATGCTGTAGATGCAGAGCTAACGCCGCTGATCCCCCCATGTGCGCCTAACGGATCATATCCCAGTGTCGATCCAGTTTCCGCGGCAGACCGCTCTCGTGGGATTTGAATGACATGTATGTACGACACATTGTGGCGTACTTGACAGGTATGCGTTTAATGCCTCATGCTGTCACGCCTGAGGGGACGGGATGGAATGGGGTGGTATTGGATGTAAGCAATACAAACCCCGCATACGTCATCAGAGCGAGGCACGGGTCGGATGTGGTACGGATAGCTTGCATTTAACGGAGTAGAGGTAAGTTGTACGTAAGGTTGGATAGTTGAGTTGGTTTCAATCTGCCTCTTGTTTGCACTTCTTCCTATTCTTCTCGCGAGAAATAAAGTGTTGCTGTTGTTCCTCTTCACTACAAACCCGGTTACTGTGTATTCGATATCGCATACTTTGAACTGCTTCAAACATCATCCAAGTCTTGAAGCAAAATGACGTGGCTCTCTAATCTCCGGGACAAGATGAGCAGCAGTGCAGAGAAACGAAGGAATAGCAGACACATGGACAATACGCCTAGTACGTACACACATACATTCTCTCCATATGCTCTCTCTCTCTCTCATGTCCTCGTGTTGACACCATGCCCAGCTCTCCAGACGAGTCCAACTACATCCGATAAACCAGAATCACCACCAATGAACCCCTTGCCCTTGACATCCGCTCTCACACCTTCAAACCTAACGTCTGCTTCTCCGCCGTCAGCAGTTCAGAAACCGCCCTTGTACCACACACCAACCGACATCATCATCGCGACAGAAAAAGGTATGATAAGTGGTTCTCTCTGTGCCACGATACCGAGTTCCTCGTCCACGACTTCAAGCCAGAAACATGACTCTGAAGCGAGGGATGTGGCGGCGGATACGGAGGAAGAAGAAACGGCGCCTGTATTGACGAGGGCTGAAGAGGCGTGTGGCGGCGAGGGGAGGAAGAGTGGCTGGGCGGGTGGGGAAAGGGAAGGGGGCAGATGTGTGATGTTTAAAGGTGTTGATGTGTAAGTACTGAGAGAGGGTAGGACGATATAATAGGGTACACAGAGACCGCGATGCTCAGAAGTAATGTACGATATAATTGTTGGAGAGACTTTTGACCGTCTCAGCGTATGAGAGAGACAAGCTCTCGCGGGGAAACGTGGGCTCATAGTAACCAAAGAGTGCGCGAGGCAGTGAGAATACCATAATGACTTTGGCCACGTACATTAAACCCTCCTGCTCCCCGTCATCTTCCTGTTCTCACTGTGTCGCTTCGCCTTCAAAGCGTCCCGTCTCCTCTTCTTCCACGCCCTGTTCAAGTCTCCTCGGTTCTCCCAGAACCATTTTTTAAATTCGCTTTCAGGCTCTTGCTCGTTTGCACCCGTAGCCGCATTGTCTTCGTCTTCTTCTGCAACGCCGGCTAGCTTGCTGGCATTTGCTCGCGTGTTGTGAGACAATCTCTGTTCAGCAAGGGAATCTACTTCGCCCATGTCGTCGTCGTCGTCGGCTTCTTGGCTGTTCTTGCGCCAGTCAAAGGAGAAGCGGCGGCCAATGGCGGCAGTGTCTGGGGTGGGTGCCGCACTTCGGAGGCCTCTCCATTCAATATCTCTTTGCGTAAAGGGCGTGGTCGGAGCTTCCTCAGTAGGCTCGCCGTCGACGTCCATAATGTCCTCATTGTTGTCGAAGAAGCTGAAGGATGTATCGATCGGAGTGAGCTTCTTGGTGGGAGTTGACATCGCGCCATCTGCAGGCTTTGCACGCTTGAACAGTGCTTCAAGGGGGTGGACCTCTTTCTCTGATGACGTGGTAGGCTGGGCCTCGTCGGGTGTCTTCTTACTCTTGGCGACTGGAGCTGGGGCTGGAGAAGATGCAGATGATTCGCTTTCTGACTCCTCTTCCTCTTCCTCTTCGTCCTCGTCAGAATCGGAGTCGGAAGAGTCCTCGTCTTCCGAAGAAGACGAAACCACTGATGATTCATCGTCCTCAGATTCAGATGATGACGGAGGAGGAGTAGCTTTCTTCTTCTTCTGGTCCTTGGATGTAGACGAGGACTTTGCTGTACCATCAATCCAGGCTCTTTGAGCCTCTGAAGGCGCATCCACCAACTCCAGAGCCCTTCGAGCCTTGGCTTTGCCAGTCTCAGGCTCGACAACAACACCGTCCTCGTCTACCCATCCCTGTCCGTTGACATAGTCGACTGCAGGCTTCGTCGACAGTGCCACCTGTGGTTGTTTCAGGAAGCTGGGAGTCTTGATGTTCTTCTCAAACTCGTGGATGACTACTTCACGGCTGGACTTGTTCTTTTCCTTCTTCTCCTTCTTCCCTTTCTTCTCGTTCTTGTGCGCAACCTCTGTCGCGGCAACAGGCGTCAGCTTCGCCTTGAAGAGCACCTCAGGCTCCTTGGTGTACTTTGAGTGCTTCCGCTCCTTCTTCGCTTCCTTTCTCGCCTCCTTGTCACTCTTGTCCTTTTTATCCTTCCTGTCCTTCTTGTTCTTGGGCGCTGGTTCGGTCCATCCCCGCTTGACCTTCCTGTCGTCTGGTAGCTCGACGCCGTCCAGGACGCCTTGCTCCTTGCTCTTCTTCTTGTCCTTGCTTTCTTTTTTCTCCTTCTTCTCCTTCTTCTCCTTTTTCGCGCGTTTGGACGGTCGTTCAGCGTCCGAAACGCCCTCAGCAGCGTCGCCTACCAGAGACTTGCGCTTCTCCGGTTTCGCCATTTCTATGCGCACTTTCGAGCCTCTCAGCGTCGTGCCGTTTAGCTTCCTCTTGATCTTTTGAGCTTCGGACTCGGGTAGCTCTACGTAGCCGAAACCTTTTTCGGGGAATGTCGCGACAGTGTGGTATGAGATGTTCTGCGCAGAGGGAAGGACAGAGGGGGCGATGTAGACCTTGAGCAGATCGGGGCGAAAAGGCGTAATGTGTAGGCGAACGACCTTGCTTTCGGGTTGCGCTTCGGGAGGATTAGCCGCTTGTGCTGCTGGCATTGGGTCGCAAGTTTGCGCGCGTGCGACAGAAGTAAAGGGCTGCACGCAGAGGCTTTGGGGGGCCTCGATTGAAGAATATGCGCGACAAGCTTGACCGGCGCTTGCAGGCGTCGTGTTGGAGTGTTGGCCGGAGGGGAAAGGAAAATGCTTAGCGCGAGCAAGGGACCCAGCTCTCTGGTCTTAGCGTGAATGCGGGCGGAGGTTTGGAGCTCCACTCGACTGTTGACCCATTGGATACTCATCCCAAGTGCACTGCGACAAAAGGCTAGAAGCAGGACGTGGAGATATCCCTTTGACGTTTTGATTGATTCATCATTTACACGAACCTCTACATCCTTTGCTGTTGATCGTCATCGACCCACGATGCGGAGGCCACCGTACCTCCTCTTCCTTCTCCTAACATTCCTCTCGTCCCTCTCCTTATCTCTTGCAGCCAGTATGTCCCGCCTCTCTCCATGCTCAGAGACTCTCGTTGACATAGTGTAGCACCCACGTCGTTTTGCAAATGTACCTGCTTTGGAAACAGCACCATTGTAGCGCTCGATGCGCCGGCCACCAGCAAGAAACCCGCCGCTCTTGAATTGAAACCCCGCGCCTCCAAGAAAACATGCAACGACTGCAACCGCCAGTTCTGTCTCGGCTACGGCTTCTGCGCTGGAGAGAAAGAGGAGAATGTGCTCACAACATGCTTTCAGAGGGATTCTGCGAAAGACCAGGCGGTGGTCTTTGTGTTCATCGGGGCGACAGTGGGGCTCTTGGGGTGGGCAGCACTACGGCCTTGGGTCGAGGGATGGAGAGAGGTACGTGCATATGAGCGAGGCCGCGCAGATGGGAGACTGACTGGAGATAGCGTGTACGGGAACGACGAAGCTATATCCCAGTGGCTGGTCAAGGCAACCAGTGAGCGACGCGCTTGTTTTGTCAGGCTCGAAGGCATTCAACTTCGATATGGATTGAACGTGCAATATAGACATGAAGCTAGGATGCCCAAGACAATCGTGGACGCCTTCATGACTCGAGAACTCCATCATGCATACATGTAATGTGACAGCAATGTACAAGCTGAGGTCGTATATGGTACACTGAAGCGTCTGGCTTCGCGCTCCGCCGGATTCCTCCCCTCTTCTTTCTTTAGATTTACTCCTTCTTGGATCCACCCTTGATCCATCCAAACCACCCCTTGCCGGTTTCCTCGACCTTGTGTACTGCCTTTTCTGCTGTGTTGTCCAGAGGGCCTCCGACTAGTGGTGTCGATGACGGCGAGGCTGTGAATGTAGATGTGGATGTCGTGTCGTTTGCCCTGGCCTCTTGCACCGCAGCAGCAATGCCCAGATTTGTGTTTCCTTGCGCTTCCTGCCGCTTGATTTCCTCCACTGCAAGTCTCCTCTGCTCTGCGATTGCCTGCTCCTCCTTCCAGTCGCCGTGCAGCCACCACAGCAGCTTAGAAGGAGCCTTTCGCTCTGCCTTCTTCCTCTCAAACGCTTCTTGCTCCTCGGCGATGCCCGTGACGAGTGCGGCTTGTGCGGGTGTGGCGGTCCCTGCTGCGACAGCAGAACGGGCGAGTTCGAGGATCTTGGCCTGGGCCTGTTCTTCTTGGGCGAAGTAGATGGCTCGTTTTCGTCGATTGTAGACGATCATGTCACCTATTGAGAATACCGCGAGGACACCGACACAACCTGTTTAGGCAATTAGCATCTCTGCTATCCAGTGACCATTGGAGCCATTGGCCCGCCATGTGCCCACATACCCGTTGCAAATATCAAGCCGTAGACGGTAAATCTATGCGCCGCATCCGCCGCCATTCTGCCGTACAGGTACATGTAATCCCACCTCGTGACCTGTGCCAACTTCGCCCTATTCGCGGCTTCTCTTAACCGCTTGACCTTCTGCTGTGGCGTTTCATTTTTCGGAGCGGGATCTGCGAATTGCAGCGTTGTTGCCCGCCCGCCAGGTCTTGTGTGCGCCCACACTCCAGTAGCCGTGAATCGCGTTGAATCCTTTGGTGACTTCGACATGATGCGTGGGAGAAGCACTCGAGAGTCGGGTGTCGTGGTTGTCGAGGGAGAGTGTCGTGAAGATTGCGGAGCGGGATGTCGAATGATTCGATGATTTCCAAAAGTCGACATGGGCTAAGGTTCGATGCGGAGATTTCCGCCCATCTACCCGCTAACGTACATTGTCAGCCATACCAAGCTAGAATGCTAATCGCATCTATCTCGTACGTGCATCAGACGGTCGCTAATGCATTCATTCGCAGATTGCGGCAAGAGACGACATGCGTAGCGCAGTCCGACGATTGCTTCTTCCTTATATTCTCTTTGATCTAGGCGCAAACAGCACGCGCCATGTGCCGTCATTCACGCGTCCAGCTAACATCAACCTACCATCACACTGACTTTCCCTATTCCCCTTGACACCATCAGTTTCTGGAGTTAGATTGCCACCACAATCATGGCAGAAAACATCAGCCAGAACCTCGATCTCGAAAAGATCCTGGCTACACTCGCAAACCTTCCAAAGCCAGAAGCTCAGCAGTACCAAGATCAGCAACAACCGTATGAGCCCAACCAGAGTCACCAGGGGTATCAAGACCCTCAGCAAGTGTACTCATCTGGACAAAGCCACACATACCAACGACCTGCTGATCCGCGTCTGGCTGGTCGTTCCGCTCTACAACATCGACAAGCGCCTCCCAAGCCACAGGACAGAGTCTCCTCTCCTTTCGTTGATCCTTCAACAATCACAGAATGGAAGCAAGGCCTCCGGTGTGTGAGCAAGATAGCGTCTCAGAATCCCGACTTTGCTCCTGCAGTCCGTAAGGTAGGCTACATACCGTGTATGAATCGATATAGAATGCTTACATGGAAGTTAGCTGATGAAAGACCAAGAGTCAAACGTCAAGTCTTGGGAGTCTGGGCGCAAGAATCTCATTGACGAACAAAAGTTCAAGCGGGAGAATGAGCGAACCAATCGAGCTGCGTTGTAGGTAGTCTGTCCATGTTCCCGCGATGCTTGACTGACTTTCGTAGGTCTTTGCCAGGTCTTCTGGAGAATACACCTTTACTTCGCGTACTTTTCCCTGTCTTCTTTCCGTGCGATGATACTGACGCTGCGTAGACACCAGAACGCGAAAGAGAAGAACTCGATCAATATGACGCCAAAGTATACCGCGCGTGTAAAGCTATGGTTGACTCGCAAACCTCGTCACTCAAGGTCTTGGGCGTTCCCTTTTTTGGTGTGAAGCCCCATCTGGTAGTTGGCTCCAGCTACGATCCGACTGAAGTCACAGATGCGCAGTCAGCTCCGGTTGGCGGTAAAATCTCAAAAGAGCAGCTGCTTGAACTACAGCGGAAAATGCTGAATCACTTAGTGGAGCTGTATGGAGACTAAATGGGAGCAAGCTTAGCGTTATTGGAAACATGGCTGGATGAGAATCAATGCTTCTTTGCACGTATTCACGGTAGATCACTGGTTATAGCCTGCTCAGGTGAGTATGACAAAGGTCTTCTCCAAGATTATGCTGGAACAGCATCACGATCTGAGAGCATCTCTGCTGCTACTGTTCTGGCCTCGATATCCAGTCAGAATAAATGTTAGCTCCTTCATCACGTTCGGCGTCAAAATTGAGCTTCTCGTTCTCGTCTTTGGGGCGGGTAGTTCCTTCCATCAACCTTGCTTCGCTAGTCACTCGCAACTACTGTCTGGACATAGTGTCGGATGTGGCAATGACATCAGTTGCGTGTTGTCCTCCATCCAGCACACGAGAGTGTGGTGCCACCACGCTGAGCACGATTCACATGAGTGCAAACGCACGCTAATATCCCATTCACTTCCAGGTAATATCCTCCACGCGATTGGGCCTCGCCGTGGGGTATAAAGCTAGCCTTTGTCGACTGCGACAAACGCACGTGCGGCCCAACTTGTTGTCATAATATTTCCTTTCGTGTTTCTCTCTACAACCTTCTCACCTCATCGCACTCACTGAAAGATCTGATCAGTCTCACACTCTTTTACTACTCACACTCGTCATCCCACTCCCACCTACTACACTCCCTCAATCGCTTCCTCCATCACACCGATACTCATTCAGCAAGATGCATACTATGCGTGCACTCACCATTGTCGCAGTTGCTGGTAAGTGTACTCCAGTCCACGTGTTTACGCGACTTTGCGCACCAACTGACTGATACTCAGCCGGTGCTGCCGCCGAAGCAAGTCAACAAGGTCACGTCGTGAAGCACGCTCACGCTCCTATTGTGGCTCTTCGCGGTGACTGCAATGATCTTCCGAAGCTCTGCACAGATCCGGTGCTGCTGCGCGGTCTTGAGACCACTCTGACCTATCTGTGTCCCGAGACTACAGGCCCATCCACTATCACCGTCACCACCACCCGTACCACTACGGTGACAGAAGATCTGACCTCCAGCGTGCCTGCCATGGCTACCTCGAACAGTCAGACTCCTGTGATAGAAGAGCCCACCACGACTGAGACGGTCAAGTCAACAACTCAGGTCACCATCACCCAGTTCGTCACCAGGGCCGCTGCTAGTGTTACTTCTCTTCCCCCGCCCATCATCACTTGGTCCTTCACGGCTATTCCTCCCAAGGTGGTTTCCGCGCCAGTGTCTTCTATCAAGGCGCTTACATCGAGCGCTACTTCTCTTCCACCGCCCATCATCACCTGGTCCTTCACAGCTGTTCCGCCCAACGTGGGTGCAGCGCCTATGTCTAGCCCCACCAGCTCTGTGGAGTTGTTCCCTAGCGATGGAGTCATGAACTCGTCTTCGATCGCTTCCACCTCGGCGGCGGCTTTGCCTTCCCTCGGTATCCATAGGCCGATCTTCTGGAACCACACTGGTATCCACGACATTGTCGATCACCCTACTCTGAACGTTGTAAGGGATACCGAGGTCAATTCCACCAAGACTGCCACTACTACCGCTGCGATCGCCACTGAGAGCAAGAAGGGTCAGGCAGGAGATACCCAGGCCTCATCCATAGCGCTGTTCTTCGGCGTGTTGGCTGCCACCTTACTCATCTAGGGGAAAATGACCACTCCTGTGGGATAGCTGTATGGTACTGTCATGAAGGGGAGAATCGTTTACCATGTACGGTGGTGTTACGTCGAGACATTTGGGATGTTCTGATACTATTCAGGCAATGTATATTAGCGTGATGGCGAGAATGAAGTCCGCCCTTTTCTGCTCAGAATTTTCGAGATGAAGCCCGAGTCCTTTATTGTGACGGATTCCATTGCTGCACGTGTTGTGAATTGGTGACAAGATGGTAGAAGTGATGGCTCCGAGGATGTGGGGGGTCGTGCGCGTACCTAGGTAGCTCGGTGACCCAATGGCTGGCCAGACGCGCGAGCGCGACGAACAGCCTCAGGCTAGCCTTCACGACGACCACCTGCAGTCAGGCAAGCGGCTTTTCCATCGACAGCTTCTCAGGATCCCCACAACCACGGTCGGCTTCCGTTGTCGCACCTCCCCCCGGATACCATCGCGCACAACAGAGCCATCTCGCCGACACGACTACCGGTAGACCGACCGCGTCTGGAAATAATAGACCGCCTTTCCCGATAACGACAACATTCTGGAATAACAAAGTTTCCACCAGTCACCCACTGCGCGCATTGCCGGGAAACTGCGAAGAACGCTACAACCATACGTTTCTCTCACGCGGCAGACTTCAGGTCATTGACTCGCTTCTTGGATTGCGGTTGTCGCGAGCTTGCAAGACACGACTGGCCGTTGGCAAATAGCTCGGCAACATGGTTGGCAAAAAGTCGGGCAGAGCCCAGTTGAGGGAGGAGGGTAGGGCATCTGCACGCCACAAGGCCGTATGGCAGCTAACAAGCTTGCAGGTCTGGAGCGGACAGACAACAACATGGACCTCACGACGTGGCCCCAGGTCGGCATGATCAACCAGAAGAACTACTACACCGAGTTCCTCAAGCGCGACGAGCAGTTCCTCGCCGTACGATACCCAAAGGACGAGGAGAGGGCGCGCATAGTGCAGGAAGCCAGGGACAAGGACCGCGCACGAGCATTGGGAGTGCCGGCAACAGAAGGAGCCACGCCACAGGTTGCGGATGAGACTATGGAAGACGCCGAGGTCTCGTTCGCCTCTAGAACAGACATCTCCAAGCTCATCGTGATACATCCCGGCAGCCAGAACTTGAGGATAGGTCTTGGATCTGATGCGCTGCCCAAGACTGTGCCTATGGTCATCGCTCGGAAATGGAAAGAGAGCGAAGACGAAGAAGACGGGGGAGAGCCATGCCCCAAGCGGATGAAGGTCGAAGGCGCAGTGCCTGCGGACGCCCTTCCAGAGAAGTGGTTTGGAGAGGATGTACGTACTCCGACATACTACCCCCAGTCAATGCTAACTTGCGACCAGTTCGCCGACCAGTACATGGCCATGTCCTCGGAACTAAGAACGCGAATGCGATCGAACAAGCGCCGAGTGCTGCCCAACTCGAAAGACCTCGTAACAAACTTCAACCGAAAATCTCCTCCCGACATCATCTCAGAACACAACGACATCAATCGCATCGAGTGGACAGAACTGCCCGCAGACCCAAAGAAGGCGCCCGACTTCTTCACCGGGCACGACGCCTTGCGGATACCGGAAAGATCCAACCCACGATACAAGCTGTTCTGGCCGATCCGGAATGGCACGTTCAACGAGAAGGATTATCGAGACCGCAACCAGATCTACCACGACATCTCAAAGATATTAGAAGAGGCTTTCCGGAATCAACTTGGCATAACCAGGTTGAAGGACCTCGTCAACTACAAGTGCGTCTTCATCATCCCCGATCTCTACGAGCGACAGTACGTTACAATGATACTCGACATCCTCATGCGGGATCTTGGCCTTGGAAAGGTCTGCCTGCAGCAGGAATCGCTTTCGGCCACCTTTGGTGCTGGTTACGGTGTTGCCTGTGTTGTTGATATTGGTGCTCAGAAGACGTCCATCTGCTGCGTCGACGAGGGGCTATGTGCCGAAGAATCCCGCGTCAACTTGAAGATGGGTGGAGCTGACGTGACGGAGACTTTCATCAAGATGATGCTGTATGGCCATTTCCCCTATTCGGACATGAACCTGAAGCGGAGATATGACTTCCTCCTCGCGGAAGAGCTGAAACAGAAGTTCTGCTCCATGGATGAAGGCTCAGTCACGGTGCAAACGTGGGACTTTCATCTTCGGGCTTCGGGTCAGGATACCCGCAAGTACACGTTCAAGACGTACGATGAGACTATGCTATCTGTCATGGTAAGCCACTACATGTTCTTAACCTTCAGGCTTTGCTAACAGATACAGGGTTTCTTCAAGCCTTCAATATTCGAAAATGCACGGAAACTCGAGAACAGAAGGAAGGTCGTGCCGCGCTCGGTCGATCTCTACGATGGCTCACCAAACGATCCCATTTCACAAGCACAGATCGCCATCATCGAAGCCGCGGCGGGTAAATCCGTCGTACCTGCCATAAATGGAGCACAAGATCCTGTCAATAGCACTGCGCCAGTCTCTACGCCCCAACGTCCGCAGCCAAACCCTTTCAACCTCCTGGGTCGCCTCAACGACAACGAAGGCACACCTCGATCGTCGGTAGCGGGCTCACCTGGCCCGGAAGGAAGTAACACCCCAAACCCCGATCGCGACACTCCGATGGGCGACGCTGACGGCGCACCTCTCCTCTTCCGCGATCCGATCCACGAGAAGACGAAACTCGCCGAGACCCGCGATGCCATCCTCCCCATCCACTCTCTTGACCAAGCCATTCTCGAATCCCTTGCGCACGGTGCCCGTGGTGACGACCGCAAGCTCCGCGACTTCTTCGGCGGTATCATGCTCGTAGGTGGCGCCTCCAAGACGCCTGGCCTAAGAGAGTTTCTGGAGATGCGACTCAGAGAATTGCGACCAGGATATGGAAAGGAGATTCTCGTTGGACCGCCACCTCGAGACTTTGATCCGCAGGTTGTGGCTTGGAAGGGCGGCAGTGTGTTTGGACGATTGAGTGGACATGGTAACGACGGATGGATTAGCCGCTATGAGTATGATATGCTGGGTGCGAGGCTGTTGAACAACAAGTGTATGTTTGCTTGGTAGGATGGAACAGACAGACAATGAGGCGTTGGACTGGGGTGACGTAGGTTGAGTGTTTGACTTGCGCAAAAGATGTTTACTGGTTAGTATTACGACAGTGGGGTGTTGTTATGGGATATTGAAAACAGTCATCCGGTTGGAGATTGAGCTTCAGGGTGAAAGAAGAGCATCTGGTAACTCCGTTCAAATATCAACATCTCCAAAGCCCGCTACTGGTATCGTTTGTTCATCTCCGTGGACCTTGGTTATTGTAATGGCAAGTCTAGACATGGGCACAGCTGGTAAGTCGAGAACTCTTAGGTGCATATCGTATTGTATTACATACACTAATGACATGACAGGTGAGAGTCATACCAGCTCACATTCAGATCCCCATGCCTTGTTCCATCCATCGTTACATTGTGGTATCATGTTGAAGCTCCGACCTGCTTCCATCTCTCACACATCGCCGGGCCTCACGTACATACGCACACCACCAGCTTACAGAGAAACCTTAGCAGGCTCACAGACCTTCTTGTGGATCTTCCAGTACTTCTTCTGGCACGAAGTCGAGCAGTACTTGCGGTTCTTGCACTTGCCACATACGAGCAGGGCCTCGCCTTTCGGTCCAGACTTCGTACCACAGCCACCGCACTCATCAGGCTTGTTCAACTGCGAGCGAAGTTCTTTGATGACGAGCGAGGTTGAGGTAGTGGTCATGCCTACATGTTCGTCCACAAAGTCAGTGTATGCTTCACATACAGCTTGTACAAGGACATTACTTACCGGTGTTGAAGAAACCGCCAGGACTAGGCACATTCATAAGCATGTAACCTCGTCCGTTGTCCTTGGGCTCCTTTTCGGGCTTGGAGTCTGCCTCCTCCAGCAGGGTCTTGGAGTGGAAGTCATACGGTTCTCCGTTCTTGTAGCCGCCTGGACCAAAGAGAGCTTTCTTCATCTGCCGCTGTCCGTCAGGCATGACTCCGCCTTCAGTGTAGACCTTCTTGAGCATCGCGATGTAAGGAGCGGGGAGTTGGCATCCGAGCGTCATAGCGCAAGCACCCAGCAGGATGTACTCGTAGCAGGGATCTGTCGACCAGTCTCCGAACAACTTCTCCTTTAGTCCAGTGGCGCGAGGAGTCAGCATCTTCGCCTCCTTCTTGGCAATCATGTCAACGAGGATGCCAGAGTCAAGGTGCTTGCGAACCAACTCAGGGTCTGAACAATACTTGGCGTAGATGGTGTAGGAGATATCGCGCTCTATGTCTTCGTGGCTCTTGCCTGCAGCTTTGGCACGGGCCCGGGCGTCTTCTTCAAGTTTGGTGAGTCCAGCTTCGTGGCTCAGATCGCTGACCATGTCGAAGTCGTGGTCCGACTGGAACAGACCTGGCGTTGCATTAGCAGATGGGATTGTTCTGGGGTAGCAAATCTATCACTCACAATATCCCCAAGCACCCATCTTGGAATTTCGGTACGTGTGGACTTTTGTACAGTAAGGCGAAAGTAAGAGGTTGACGAAAGCAGTGACGACACACTACTGCAAATGGTTCTTGTCCGAGGTGGTCGTTCGTTTCAAGTGGTGAGCGACGAGAGTAGAGGTGAGTGAAGTGAACGAGTAGAGGAGAAAACACGTCCCGCGAGGATTTAGGCTGTAGCGTTCGCTGTCGAGGAAGGAGCAGTGACGCGTGATCTCGTGATCTCGACATCTGCACTTTCCTCACGCACACACCACATCTCGCTCGATCTGTTAAGCTCTCGCAATTCATCTCAGCGATATGTTTACCGCCCCACGTGTTGTGAGGCATGCCCTTGTCGAAATCCGTCAAAGGTGTGAAGTGGCCTTGGCCTGTAACGCTCTTTGATCCGGCAGACTGACTGTGACATGAAAGTGCGAAAGGAACAGCTGTTTGTATCCTTTGCACAATCTTCGTTTGCATCAGCGCTGTCTCCAAGTGCAGTACATACTCATCATCACTGGCCGTACGTAATGGTATGTAAATCTTCACTTTCTTAGGAAGAGACTCGAGCAGTCTTACAAGCATAGCATAGTATGCAGCACTTCCTATTCCGACTTAGTCATCCTCTATTATTGAGAGTTTACCACCACTCGGGCATATTATGGGCATATACCTTACCCCGCACGCCCCACAAGAAGCGGTGTAGCACGATGGCATATAAGTAGAGGTAAGCATCGGACGAATTGACCTAGGAAAAGTTACTGTGGTCTTGCAAAAGCACATTTGGCACAAGATAGTCATGGCGTCTTTCAACGAGAATTATCCGACAGGGCCATATGAGGCGGGCAAGCACATGACAGTTCCACCACGGCCGAGTTCCCCGTCAACCGCAGGATACCACCTCAACCATCTGATGATACGTATCAAGGACCCAGAGAAGAGCATCAAGTTCTACTGTGATTGTTTGGGCATGCATGTCATCTTCATCTTCAATGCCGGGCCGTTCACAATTTACTATCTCGGCCCACGGGACGTTGGTACACATATCCATACTCTATCTGCTTGCGGCGAAATACTAAAACGGTTGCAGGTATGGCTAATCTTCGAACTTCAAAGGGCCTACTGGAATTATACCATATTCCTGCAGATTCGTCTACGCCCTATGCTTCTGGCAATGACTACCCTGGTCCCGGAGTTGGGCTTGGTCACCTTGGTTTTACGGTTCCTGATGTCGCTGAAGCAGTGGAGAGAGTCAAGAGCCATGGGTATGAGGTCATCAAACCGTTGGATGAAGCGAAAGAAGAGCAGATGGGCATACCAGCGGATGCTGTTGCCGGAAAGTATGGAAAGGTGCCAGATGGGTACAAGCATATCTTCAGACAAATAGCTTTTGTGAAGGACCCCGATGTAAGTGATTGTTAACTAGCAGGAGGAAGACAAGGAAACAACAAGCTAACAAACGGTGTTTAGGGTTACTGGATTGAATTTATACCGCCAGCTTTCAAGGCCGAGTAGCTAATGAAAAGAGTTTGAGTTTTCCTGAGACTTCAGTGGTACAATTGCTGAAGTGCTTGTTGCGCTTAGCTTCTACTTGATAATCTTTCTTGTCTCTTTTCTTTATTGGCAAGCTCTCAACCCAGCTCGACGACTCGACCATCTTCCAATAACATCATGGCATCTCAACTTCAACCCAATACAAACACTTCTGTCCGAGTTTCAAGGCGAGTAGTCGACGGGTAAGTCGCCTCTAGTATCCTTCTAGTCTACATCGCTACTGACCAAGACCTAGTTTCATCAAGTCTCCTCTCGTCAAAGTGCTGGTCGGACCAGATAGTAACCGCTCAGAACTGTATATCCGCCAGTCAATCATAGTATCACGATCCGGGTTCTTTGCGAGCGCTCTAAGTGGCCGATGGAGTAACTCTGATACCAATGTTGTTGACCTCTACAAGGCTGCTCCAGATGTTATTCTCGAAGACATCACATACTATTTGGAAGCTGTTTACACGAACCAGATTGTTAATGGGAAACATCCGAGGGCACCAATTGAGATTTGTAGGGTGTACGTAGTCGCTGAGCGGTTAAACGATGTGCAGACACGTAACCTAGCTGTTGAAGCATTGTACAAGCGGATTGGTAGGGTTGGCCCTAATGGCATGTACTATGCGGTCCCTAGTATAAGATGTCTTGACGTTGTTTACAGAGACACAGCTCCAGCGAAGAACCTGATGCGAAAGCTGATAGTCGACGCATGGCGCGGGAGTGGAAATATTCATGTGCTAGAGGAGCATCTGGAAGAATGTCCGCGAGAGTTTTTGGTTGAGCTTGCGGCGGCGGCGGTTAGGAAGATGCCCGGAGAGAGCCAGGATCAATCTTCAATTCTTGATCTGGAGGCTTATCTTGAGGACTAAGCGTCGAGAGTGGTGGATCGGCTTCTCTGTGGTTTCGAGAAGGATGCATGTCGTCATAGACTAGTAAGGGGATATTGAAAAAACAACATCTGAACCATTGTTCTTAAATCCTCCATGACAGACAAAGAAAAAAGCAGCACCACTTTGCTGCAAGCGTTCCAAGGCTCTTCGCAGACGACAGTACAACCACCAGCTCAGCGGGTTGAGACGCGGGTATAACCTTGAAAGCGTTAAACCAGCGGCACCAGACGGAGCGTTGGACGATGCGCTACTGGTAGGACAGATACCCGTTACCCGTCGCTAGCTCCATCCAGACCCTGCATTCCACCTCGCGCAACATGTTAGATTGTTCATGTACGTGTGAGATGGGACTTTGAGCACTTTGGTTTTTCTTCATTTTCGCAGCCAGCACAGGGTACGAGACATGGCGTCAGCGTGCAGCTGACATGCTGGATCCGGTTTTCGGTTAGCGAGATGATCGTTGCAAGGATGGCATCCAAAGTTTCAGATCTGGGGTCGGTGGAGGTCAGTCCCTGGAGCCTGACTCTCTGAAGACACGGCCCAAGATGCTGTACGTTGCATCAGATCCCTGCAGCCTCTCTTTGGCAATCTGTAGGCCAAACACTGACTGGAGATGGTAGTGGGCTATCCCCGCGAGCGTTACCGCGCGTGCGATATGAGGCGAGTGCAAAGAAAGGGGTTGGTGTGGTCGCGGCGCAATATGACGTGCACCAAGACAAACTTCCAGGCTTGTGAAGCCAATCTTCAGCCGCCAATCTGCATTCGGCCACGGCCGTTTCCAAGTCATAAAGCCATGTTTACCTGGAAATGCCCTGGGGATTGCGTTTCCCATCTTCAATTTGGCGGCAGCTATGGAGAAGCTGAAGTCCAAGACGCGTTCGGCGCGCAACAGGCTCGCCGGAGCGACATCGTCGGGCTCGGGCACGGGCGAGCTGCATGCTCCCCACCAGTCGCTGCCACCCCACGAGAAGTCCAGCACCCATGCCGTCAACGAAGGCTTCCAGAGCGCTGAGCCGGGGACCAATGCACACGACTTTGGAGCTCCAGCAGACCAGCCAACACGGCAACCTGTCATCGAACCCCCGACGTCGCTCGAGTCATCCATTGACGCTGGCCAACATGTCCCCAAGCCTACGCGGGCAAACGATCCCTCATCACATGTTACGTACAGGTGAGTTCCACGCACGAGAATGGGGGGAAGGAGCGATGCTGACCCGGATGCAGTACGCTTGCCGCCCAGCGAGCAAGAAGCAGCTCTGCGCCGACCAGACCCCAGCAATACCCACGGCGGCCTCAAGCCTACCGTCAAGCCAGTATTGGCATCCGGCGCATGCCCTCGTCCAACGCCCTGAGACAGGCAGTACAGCAACCCAATGCCGCCTCGACAATAAGATCGAGCACGCCTCTGCCTGCGCTCGACGAAGAACGCGAGCTGGGCCAGTTTTCCTCTACCAACGGGAGTCAGTCGACCCTCACCAACCCCGAGCCAGAGAAAAGCAGACTGCGCAAGGTCAAGAGCGCAATACAGACCAGGATACCTTTCTGGGGCAGCAAGGACGACGACAAGTCACCAACGACCAATGCCCATGCTTCTGCTGCCGCCGCCGCAGACGACATGTCGTCCAACTACACCTCTGGCATGGTCGACGTCCTCGATACCATCGATCCAGAGGTTGCGACGCTTACTTCCTTGACAAACATGCAGAACTCGCTCTTCATCCCGAATCTACCCTGGCTCAACCGTCGGCCCACGTACAACCTGCGTCGACGGAAGAGCGAGACTGAGAGTCTAGAAGAGATCAACCGCATCCTAGAACCGGCCCGTGCTGCCCACGCGCAGGAGCAAGCGGCCCCCAGACTCCAGCGCTCGCCGACTGGAGCTACAACGACGACCATGATGACGATAGATTCGCAGCTCACCGAGTCTCGCTTCGCTGTGCTTCCCGAGGAGGCTGACTTGTCTGGCTGGAGTGTCGAGGACAAGAAGGAGGTCAACGACCATGTCCGACACATGCTTCACTCACGACGCTCCAAGATGAAGCGCTCGCTGAAGGGTTTCGGACACTATGTCAGGAGACGTACGTATTTCGGCCATCATTCCCACAGACCATTACTGACAGATTCCAGCTCTCGGCTTCCTTGTCACTCTCTATGCAACCCTCATCACTCTGTTCGGCCTGGCCTGGGTGCTCTTCCTCATTGGCTGGGTCAACGTCGGTGGACAACAGATCTACGTCGTCCACGTCATTGACAGTGTCCTTGTTGCCCTTTTCGCTGTTGTGGGAGATGGTCTCGCGCCCTTCCGTGCCGTAGACACCTACCACATGATTTACATCGCTCACTACCACCACTTGACCTGGTCGCGCCGCAAGAAGGAGATGCTTCCCGAACTTTCCGATCGCAACGACCTTCCTGCCGAACACGCCCCCATATCTGGACCCCGTGTCATAGACCCTGCAGACCCTGAGAAGCAGTGGGAGTTCACCGTCCTGACGCCCAAGCAACAGGAGAAGTTGGAACACCACCAGGACAAGTTCTGCAAATCTCACTCCTTCTACAAACCCCACGAGACAGAGACGCACTACGCCTTCCCTCTTCGTCTCCTCGTTGCCATAGTCGTACTTCTAGACTGCCACTCTCTACTCCAAATCTCACTCGGTGCTTGCACATGGGGCATCTACTACAAGCACCGTCCTTTCGCCATCACCACCGTCATCCTCTGCTGCTCCATCACCTGCAACGCCACAGCCGGTCTACTGATTTGGCTAGGTGACAAGAAGACCCGAAAGAAGGACGTACTGGAGCGCATGAACAGACAGGAGCTGACCGAGGAGGCCATCAGAGAAGTAGAGAAGAAGAAGCAAAAGGAGAAAGAACGAGAGAGCGAGGGTGAGTCTAGTGGTGCAGACGAGGGCAGGGACAGGGAGACCAGGAGAATCAGTCTTGATGCTTTCAGGCCAGGGAGGAAGAGCATGGACAGGAACAGAGAGAAGAAGCAGAGTCCTAGTGCGTATCCTTGATGAGGGAGTGTAATGGTGTTGCATAGTACACGACTGGTATGTCGGTGGCATTTTTTCTTGGAGCGTTCAAGCGTATATACCTATTTAGCGATGTGGTCATGTCGACCTACTTAATTTTGCATTTCTGTTCTTTATATGACTAAATTGTCTGTGGTAATGGTCTTTGCTGTATCACCATAGCTCGTCAGTCTTGAAGCATAGTCACGAAAATAAGGAGGATTAAAAGATATGTTCCAAGCTCATCACACTGTGATGCTTTGTCATTTGTCTTGTATTACGCCAATCCAACTCCAGCTAACACTGTGGGTATGCCACTTGGACAGAGCGTTATCTCGTCTTGCAATCTTTGCTCGCTCAATCTTTGCTCTTCACCTCGATCGGAACATTCTCTATTCTCTATGTCGTATCGTATCCATGGGTATAAGTTTCTAGCAGCCCTGAATCTGCTCTACGCCGGCGGCAGTGCCCTTGACGCACATGCCGTGGTTCTGACGAGCGGCGACAGCTGATTCCGCGTTAACCATAAACGCCGATAGTGGAGCTTGGGCGGAAAGACAACATACCATCGTTTGCGACGGGCGCAGCAATAGCAAAAGCAGCCATGGAGACAATGGTAGCGATGATGGCGGTGAACTTCATTTTGGAAATAGTGTTTAGGTGATTATTCGCGTCGTTGTACTAGGTAATGAAGAAGCTCGTGATGAAAATGGAAATCGAAGAGTCGCCCGGCGACAAAGAGTGAATGGTAAGAAAGGTTGATAAAAAACAAGAAGATTGACTTGAAGGAATTGACTTGATGGTGAGCTTGAAGTGAGAAAAGGCCTTTTTAGCCTGAGGAGGCGACCATCTTATACCAAGCACCAGCATCACCTCAAACCACACAAATACACGGTCGTCGTCGTCGTCGTCGTCATCAGGCGCCGTTGCCATCCCAGAGTTGTCTCGGTACCTTAGTTGCTGCCTCGTACTGACAAGGCTGAAACCGGAGTCTAGACTTTCCTGCTTGTGCCTTGGTACTGCATCAGCGAAAGGAGTACGATGTGCTCCATAACGACGGCGGGTAGTGGAGCGTTGTCGTTCTACGGCAAGGGCACGGCTGGGGAGGCGCTGTGCTGAAGCGTGTCAAAGCTGTCGGAGATGTGTCGATGATTTCCCGAACAATGGGAGACGCGCGGCTTTGTGTATGTGGGGGTTTTATGGGGACCGTGGTGATGATGCAAAGGTTAAGGTATAACTGTGGACTACTTCAGGCTCGGCAGGTTGAGTTCCTCGCATCATGATGCGGATGCCGTCGACAGACTTTGATGTCCTCAGGTCAGCACCCTACCTGTCCCGTCGTTATTCTATCCTTAATTAACGAACGTATCGATTGAGCCCATGTAGTCCCGTTTAAGCACCGTGATACATCGCGGTCAGAGTGCGATGAAACGGTACTCAAACCCAGCCGAAACTCGGAAAAGCACCCCCCCTTGGCAACGGTCTCGGAGAACATAATGCGATGCTCGCAGTCATAACACACCCTGCAATGCCGATGGAAAAATAGAGGCTGATGTATAAGATCGGATTGTGTAGAGTGATTGCACGTATGGTGTCAAGTTGTATGATCAGACGCAGGCTGAGATGGGCGTTCCATTGGGGTTGATGACCCCGCATGTCCCACATGTGGTCCGGCACAATAGCGAAGACACCGTGGACGATGAATTCATGAATTCATGGAGGAAAGACAGGAGGCCGAAAACAACCAGGCTGTCCCCATCGCGCGTGTGTATAGCCGCCTTTGAGTCTCCTGGAGGTCTTGCATGGCGATGATCATTGGGTTAGGGTGCGTGCTCGATTTTTCCCTTGAATGACTTCGCTGGGCGATTGATGTCATGAGAATGTGGGGGTGTGCGTGCGAGGACGTGCACATAGTCGTCCACGAGTGTATAAAGTCGCTTTTGAGTCTCCGGGTGGAGGCTATTGTATCGTGATGATCATTGGGCTACACGTACTCGTCAAAGAAAACAACATTCATTCAATATCTAACCAGTACTCTAGCAGAGAAAGAGCAATGTTTCCTGGAGAACAGAAAGCTTGGATAGCACTACTTGTCTGTCAGTGTACATGGAGGCTCTGGTAAGGCGAATAGATTGTTGTTATGCCCACTTTTGGAAAGGACGTGAGTGATTTGCATCTTTCTTCTTCTGTCAAGCCCTGGTGGCCAGACGAATTCACCGTCGCATAGCATTTGTTGTATGCTCCAGATGGCACAATAGTATCAGGCTGTTGGTATTCATGTAGGTCTGACCGTGCTCGGATAGATTCCGAGTTCGATACAGTCGATGTCAAATATAGTTCTGATGTCGAGCATGTCCATAGAGGCGAATGTGTCTGCGGAAAGAGTGAGTGTTTACACATGTCAAAACAGGAAAACAGACACGCCCGCCATACGGCGAGATGACGTTCGGGTATGAGTCACGTGAAGCGGCAATTAGAGGTGACAACGCGTTGCTGGAAATCACAAGTGAAGGTGAGAGCTCGCATGGGATAGCGCCTTCCTGACTTTTCACGTACCTTTGTTTTCGACAGCTGCTCCCCACAACCTCACAAAGTTGGCAATTGCGGCCCACAGAAACCATGGATATGTACGTGGCTCAGCTTCCGGGGCTCTCTGTAGCTACCCACCTGGCGAGAGAGCGTGCGAAAGTCGACGAGAACATGCCCGACAAGAGCTGGCGACTAGGCCACAGCAAGCAGCCGAAGAAGCCACCAAAAACCCTGACCCCTTTCAAGATCGAGACCGACTACTCCAAATCCTTTGAAGATTTGAACGATCACCGCCTCCAGCTCAGTTGGCGGAAAACCCGTCAAGGCAGCAGACCGCAGACACCTGCCACCGACGATGCAGACGATACCCGAAGCGAGCGTTCAGATACTCCAACGCCACGTCGAGACTCCAAGCCGAAGCTCGCACGATACACTTCGCTTTTCGCCAACTTCATAGACACAACCAAGGAGCCCGAGTTCGCCTTCTCTACGCCTTGGGGTGAAGATGCACCGCAGTCCTTGCAGCCTTATATAGATCCGCTCGAAGTGGTTCAGTCTGTTCGATCGCACATGGTAAACACGCATCAGCCAATACCAATGGAACATAACAGCGGCCTGTTCCGGGTGTTCGAGGACTATCGCAAGGTCCGGGAGCAGAAAGAGAGTCTTGGTAAAATGATGGAGGAGACCCTCAAGGACTGGAGAATGGCCGAAGAACGCTGGAATCGCTCAAAAGATTGCTATAGTGCGGAGATACGGCGGCTTGAGCTGCTCATAGCTCGTGGTGCGAGCGGTATGACAGGGTCAGTAACCTCCAAATCCATGCTCTTTCTTTGCTGACACAGAGGAGGCTTGTGCAAGCTCGTCAAGACAGCGTAGTGCGACGTCATAGGAAGACCATCTCGTACGACAGTCTGCCTCCAGCTTACGACCTCCTTTCGCATGCCCAACTCGACCGAGAGATCAAAATGAGGAGCCAGAGAGGTTAGTGCTCGATAACATGGTGTTATGCGTGGCGTTACTGACCCCGTTCAGCGCTTTTGAGTCGACCACTATCCCCATCTGGAAAGATGATTGTCCTCTCAAAACAGTTTGCCCATGACGGGACGAAGCTGATAGTGGGAACTCCGCCCGAGGTCAACCACAAGTTAACACTGTCGCGCAAAGTCCAGAGCGAGCTCAACCTTGCCGCCAATTACAAGACGAAACCCTCGCGATCCTTTACTAGCTCTGTAGCTTCTGGTTTCTCAGCCGGGTCTGGTGACCCTTTGCCTGACGAGATGGCTATTCTTGAGCACACTGGCATGGAACCAGCGACCGAATGCGAAGCGCTTGTTGCTCTTCGCGAATTGGGCACACTTGTTGCAAGACGTCGAGGTCTAGATATCAGCAGCTTCAATCACGGTCTCATGATGCTCTTTTCGCAGAATAGACCAGTAGAGAGAACAACAGAAGGTGCCGAGGAACAAGACGTACGACCGTCCCGGCAAGGAAAAGGCTCAAAGATTGAACGACAACAATGCCCCGATCCGTCTTTTGCACCACGGCACAATTTGCGGAGGTTTCAGTCGCAGCCACAGCTCAACACTCCACAGAAACATCGTCGACAGTTTTCTTTTGAGCCTGGGGCGGATCAGCTCGAAGCACTCACCGAGGAGTTTGGAGCGCTTGACAGTGAGACCAATGAGAGCGAGTCGGACGATTCAGACACTCCACTCTTGATGCGTGCTGAGCGCCCTGCGCTCGATTCGCAATCAATCAGGTCTACTTCATCGTCTCAAACCCTGGGTGGAGATTTTGCTAAGCCGTCGAAGATTCCCAGTCCTGTCCAAACAATGGGTCGCAGTCGTCGAGAGGATTCTACTTCAAGCCTCCAGTCGGTCTATGCTAGACCTCAGGATAGTCGTCGCGAGTCTCGTTCTAGCGTTATCACGGCATTCCGCGAACACACAAGTGGCAATACTCGACCTGAACTCCAGAGCAAACACACTTCGATTGACGACTTACGTGCGTCGGACTCCTCACCGGCAACAAGAGATCATGCCAGTGGAACAAGACTGCGTAACAGTACCATGGCTGTCGCAGCAGCGAGGGCTGCTAGTGATGCAAGTCAAGCCTCATCGTCAGAGACAAGCAGTCCAGGACCATCCCTATCGCGAACAAACAACTCAGAAAGGTCGGTCAGGCCGGTGCATGATGACTTTAGGAGAACGTCATCGAATTGATAAGTGGACGTCTCTTATACCTGCGATTGACGTCTTTAGGGATCCCATTGGACGGATAGGACTGCGATTGGTGTTTCATGCCGGTTATTCAGCACATCAGTTTGAGGTTGATTCGACCGTGACACAAGATGCGACCTTCCCCTCTCTACTCGCCAAGGTCAGAAGTGATACTGTGTCACCCTTGGAAGACCCAGCTGCAAATGTTTTCTTCATTTCTTTTGTTATCACACCAGATTTCGGCCTTGACCGAGCACCCGTGGATCAGAGAATAGTCATATGCGGCCATCGTAACGTGTGTAGGTAAAAAATCACATGGACTAGGAGTCTTTATGATACCAGGTGTATCACCCTAAGATTGCAGTCCCCTTCGCGCAACAACCAAGATTAGTCGTGCCAATTAGCGAGATGAAGACCTGTGGCTAAACTGGCAGCTCACATCAGACATCGCGATTGCTCCCCGTCCCTTTCCATTACACACTGCCACAATGACCAGGCGGCGTCCAAGTTGGACCCTATCCGGTCGCGGTTATACAGAGGTGACCTAACTCCATCTCACTACGGCCAATGCATTGCTCAGGAGACACGGATGCTGACACTACGCCAGAGTACTGCGCTTCTGGGCTGAACTCTGGCATTCTGCGAAGCTAACCGCAACATCTAGTCATGAACGAGCCGTTTCCAGCTCCTTCTATGCTGCACGTCTACGCGTCTCGTCGCTATCTGCTCTGTTAGTAGGTCTGATCAGCAAACTGTGGCGTTCAATGTGGCGAGTGCCAGCGTTGTGCCACAGTTGGCCGATCATTGCCGAGTTGACGAAAAGGTTTCTTCCACATGATAATGCGTGAGGCGTACGATTCGTTAAAAGTTGGCGGTGTCGATCACCGCATGTAACTGTTGCCACACTTATTTTTACACAAGGATCGCTGCGTCGTTGGATTCCCACCGGAGGACAATTCCACAGCCTCGCGATTGGCCATGCAGCCACTGGCATTCCATGCAATTGCCAGCACTGTGGTTGGTGTCGCTGCAAGAGGCAGTGACGTTCATTCTTACAGCCCAGCTCCAGATGCACTGTCCAAGCGCCTTACGATCGATGACGAAAGCCGTTGATGGGATGGTTCTGTTGGTGGATAGACTCGCTCTCGGGATAACGCCCGCTAACCACTCCTTAATCTCGGCTTGACAGGTGGTAAAATCACGTTAATAATTAGGTATTCCGAGTAAGCGCAAGCGATACGGCGCCAACGGGCAACCATAGGATTGGCCTGCTAGATAGACTTTGACGAATTGGCGGGGTGGCATCCTCGTCTCTGATCCGCAGCTCATACGCAGGGGAAGGCGGCCGGCAGTGGGCTGGATAGGTAGGGCGAGCAGCGGTAGAGACGTCTGCCGCGTGGAAAGCTGCAAGAGACAAGGGCAGGAAGCGGTCGCGGGACACAAGTGGAAACGGGAGCTGCCCGGCATATGTCATTTCGCATCGAGGCGCCAACGCACACCGTAGGCGCCGCAACAGTCTTGCTCGACAAAGGGGGTATAGTGTGCGAGCAGAAGCTGTCTTGACGAGTAAATTACGTCCAAGGGCACGGGATATCCACCAAGCCACTGGAGTCGCGCACGAGCTCCTCGCACTGGTGTAGCAGTTGGAGTGGATTCGAGAAACATCGGGCTGGGTTCGCGCGATGCAGCATCATCCATGGGATGTGCGCTTGGAGTGCGGGATGGCGACAGATGCAGCGACTATCAGCTCCCCATGCGGACGCAAAGAGCTTCTGGCCGGCTCGCGTCTGCCGTAAGGTTGTGGCTGTGTGCTTTGGGGCGCGAAGCCCGATACGGAGGGAGTCTGGGAGATCAGTCTGGCAGCATGTCGCGCACAGAGTAGGGCGGAGGATCCAAAGCCGCCTAGGGCCATGCAAAACTGTAGCGTTAGAGCAGCAGGGACCATGTGCCTAGACCCGACGCTCCACCCATGCCCACGCGCGGCCCTCTCGCAATTCCGTCAGGCCCTGTGGATGCTCAGGTCGCTAGCTAAAAGACGTCTGACCACCGGCCCTGGACACCTGTGGCTTGACTCTCCCAGGCTCGACTTTCTCGTGGCAGCTGCTCTCCGTTTCATCAACCCATAGTCTGCTCCTCCAAGGCTCCCCAACCCAAACACCTCTTCTTCCCCATCGACTTCCCAGATGCAACCCGAATTAAACAAGACCTAGTACCGTGAGAGCGCCTGATGCCATGTTTCGAAATAGGTACGTCCCGCCCGCGCCCAAGCTCGCATGTGATTTGTGCGCGTCGCGTGAAGACATCATGTACCTTGGCCGACCCACGACTGACATGCGCAGACTCAACTCCCAAAAACCCGACGGAAAGCTGCTAGAGGACTTCAAGGCCTCTTTTCCCCATCTGCAGCAGCGTTCGCATTCTCTTGCAGGTCCCCCGGGCCATACGCTCGCAGATGCGCTTGATGTCGCGCACCCCTCTCGGTACGTCCTTCCGAGATCCCCCCATCCCATGTCACTCGGCACCAACATCAACAACAACAGCGCCGAAGCCGAACATGCACACTCAAAACGCACAGAATATTATGCTAACCCACATGTTTTCCAGCCAGCTCGACCATGAGGACATCAAGGACCAGGATCCAACCCCGCGTGGGAACACCGAGCCCTGGAGGTTCACTCCCTCGCTGCTAGACCCCAACAGCTTCGCTTTCACCTCTTTCGCAAACCAACCTCCGGGCTACTACACGCCTACTCCTGGCGGCACCAACACACTCTACCACAGCCAGGCCGGAGACCTCCACACGCCCGGCTTCAGCTTTGGCCTAGGAACACCACTATCGCTTCCTACCTCTGAAGGTGCCCTTCACGCCGGCCAGGTCGCGCCTGCCAGCCATCTTCATGGCTTCAACCCTCATGCGCTGGGGTCGCATCACTTCCAGAATGTCAACCCTTTTGGCATGCAGCCCCAACACTCGCAATCCTTTGCCCCGCACCAGTTCACCCATCAGCCTACTGCGTTCGACCAAGGCAACATGGCGCAAAACCACGAGGATTCGCCAATGGACAACATGGTCCCAGAGGTGGAGATGCAAGAGCAGTCCCCTCTGATTGGTTATGCACCCCATTCATATGAAGGCAGCATGGCAGCTGCAGTCGCACCGGCACCCCCTCCACCTAATCAAAAGTTCGTCGCCCCATCTTTCCAATCTCTTTCATGCACTGACTCGCCCAGCTTCCGATACCACGTTACTTTGAATGCTCCAACGGCCATGATCAAGCAGTCAGATGAAGTTCCTGTTACCTATCTCAACAAGGGACAGGCCTACTCCATCTCCCTTGTGGACACTGCCCCCATGCAAGCGCAATCTCCATCGACAAAGTACAGGACCTTCATTCGCATTTCCTTCGAAGACGAGCAGCAGCGTCAGCGACCCGCGTCCTGCTGGCAGCTGTGGAAAGAGGGCCGCGGAACTAATGAGGCGCACCAGCGTGGTGGAAGACTTCAGGCAGTTGAATTCGTGGACCCGAGCCAAGTCAGCGGCGGTGAGATCCAAGGACGTCCCAGAGTTGAACTTGAATCTTCCTCCTTTGATGGATTTGTCGTTGTATGGACACCAACCCACAACTCCTCGCCCGAGTGCTCCTTGGCTGTGCGCTTCAACTTCCTCTCTACCGATTTCAGTCACTCCAAGGGCGTCAAAGGTATTCCCGTCCGATTATGCGCAAAGACCGAGATGGTTACGGAAGCTACCGGATCATCGACCCAAAGACCAGATGCTGAACTTTGCTACTGCAAAGTCAAGCTCTTCCGCGACCACGGTGCTGAGCGGAAACTGTCCAACGACGTCGCCCATGTGAAGAAGACCATTGACAAGTTGAAGCAACAGATTGCTCAGGTCGAGTCGGGCATGAAGGACTTTGGTAAGCGGAAACGCAGTGGATCAATCTCCAAGGGCAGTGCCAGCCAACGACCCGGAAAGGTGCCCAAGCACAAGAGGACCTGGTCCATGTCATCTGCGAGCGACAACCAAGGAGGTCGTGCACCTGCTGAAGAAGACCTTCACATCAAACTGGCATCGCTCCAGGACATGTTTAGTTCCACTAGGCCTGTCAGTGTTCTTTACCTCAAGGGAGAGGAGCAGGATGACCCGGATCTACACCCAGTGATCCTAGGAGCTTCCCCTCAAGAACTCTCCAAGATCGACACAAACGTGGATGCGCCCATGTGGGAAGCTCCAGAGTCGCAAACAGGAACATCCTCTGTTGTATCTCCAACTCCCAGTTCCCAATCTCTCCACTCGGAGAAGCGTAGAACTACGTCCTTCCAACGTCCGGCGCCCTACCAGCCACCATCGCGCATGTCCTCGAACGAATGGCGCAACATGTCACAAACAGCCACAGGTGATTTGAAGGGCCTGACTAGCGTTCAAGGCGGCGCAGACGTCCCGACAAAAGTTCAACGGCCATATTCTGATGACCACGCGCTTTCTGGATGGATTGAAGCCCTCGGGGTCGATCAAACTTACCAGCCGCCCCCAGAGCCTATGCTAAAGCCTGTCGCCTGCTTCTTCGTCCAACCGCGCCTCGCCGGTCGGCAACCCGACGATAATTACTTCCGCGCCGTGTATTTGATGGAGCGCACTGTGAAGGAGTTGGTCGCTAGCATTGCAATGAAGATCAAGATCGAGCCAACCAAGGTCACGCGGACCATCCGCGTCAATCAAAAAGGACTTCAGATTCTGATGGACGACGATGCAGTCAACAGGATCCCCGAGCAACAGGATATGACAGCCGAATTTCATGAGATTGGCACACCGCCAGTGCACCCTATGAAGCGCGAATGGGATGTGGGTCCCACAGACATTCAAGTTGATGGCGACATCAGCGTTACGGAAAACGTTCACTCGACCGGTTACGAACTCCGTCTTCTCTTCTAGGCTTTTATGCCTATCGCTCGCCTTCGAGACGCCGTTCCTTCATCTTTGATACCCTGTTTCTCGGCACTTCACCGATTGTCACGACCTCATACCACCCGTACCTTTGGAGCCTTGCATTATTGTCCAAGGGTCGTTCTGAATCAACATCACTTGATTCGGTCCTACTGTTTGGCGTTCAGCGCCTTTGGAGATACCACGCGTTCGACCGGAGCGCTTGCTGCATTTCCTTTGTTGATACTTTTCTATTCTTCTTCTTCTTTCCGGTGCGACGACGATACCCATTATACTATTACTACTTTCACCTTTGAAGCGGCTAAGATTGCAAAGCAACGATCTATTACGAACACATAGCGAGATACACGCGCGTCTACGAGGGAGGAGCATTGAACCTGTAATTTTCCTTTACATACAACAAGGATGGCAGCTCTGTCCACTACGGTGTACATGCCCATAATCCTTTGCGAGCCTAATCAAACCTTTTCGCTCTGAAGCTGTCGTCACCTGCGATCTCTCGACTTCTCTTCCCTGTACAATTTTCTTAAGCTCCACGTTCTTACCCTGGCCGACCGAAGCTGCGCCGTTGACCACGGACACCCCCACTGACGTTGTGACATAGCGATGATCATTACATTCCCCGCCCGCCGCCAAAGCTAGAAAGCTTTCGTCCGACCGTCTCCATCGCGGCAGATTGCTCCTTGCCTGCCCCATCGAATAATGTTTCAGCATCTTGGCGTGCACAAGCATTTGATACGCTATTGTCTCCGGAAATTACGCGCGAGGCATTCGCACCAGGGGTTCGAGCAGCGACGGGCGGCCTGCACCAGCGTCAATCGATGCACATTCACAAGTGGGCTCTGCGACTATTACCATCGGTTCAAACACTAATTGCAACATTGTTGACACGGTGTTCGGTACACCTGTCAGCGTTTGGGCGGGGACCCCTGACACGCGAGTAATTGAGGGGGCTGGCGGGAAGTGTGGATATGGTAGCCGATTCCGATAACGCATGGATCCGACCCAAAGGATTGTGTGTCCGAGACTTGATGTCATACTGCAGAAAGAAACTCACGAATCACGACCATGGTACACATACCGAGAACCGATAAGTCAGACCGAGGGAGCAGGGTCTGGAAGATGCGTTGGCAATTACAGAGGACGCGTCGAAGGAGTAAGGACCGATCGGATCTGGTCTATTTCTGCCTCATTCGAGATCGCAGATTATGAAACATCAAGCCATCTTACAGATTGCGGGTTGAACGAATAGTTGACGGTATGTGCATCACCAGGCAAGCGCGCATGCAAGTGTGGTGTGATATTACAAGGAAATCGCATATTTGAGAGAGTTCTTGGAGACGAATGGACTCTCAAACCGAGACTATGCATAAGGAGAGCCTTCCGGCACTGCCGTCGCTCACATTGTGCTCGAACAGGAGGGTCGTGACGGAAAGCTAGCCGACATGCTCCAATATGTTCGCTCGGGATACTTTCGCCACCTCTTACGTCGAAGCAGAACGCATCGCGGACCCCGAGGACCCTTTTCCAACGGAGAAACGAAACAAACGTACAACATGAACGGGAACTGACTTTACGGCCATCCGAACTATCGGCCACGTACCACGCTGGAATGAGGCATTCTAATCATAGTGATTTTGTAAGGCTATTTCAGAGGAGCGTTATTACGACGACCAATGAGCATGTAGGATCTACATAGAGATCGGCATCTTGTGTACTCAAGCGAACCGGCAAGTGGCGAGTGGTGTGGCTGGACCCTGGCCTTCGCCACGAACTGCGGGAGCGCTGGTGTGCCACATGGCGCAGAACCCCCTGGCAGCTGACGCAGATGTCATGCGGATATTGACGAACTGTGACTCACGACTTACGGAGTATTGTCTCTGCCTATCACAAGGGACTATTCGGTCACTCCACCATGGTGCATCTTGACGCAAGTGTACCGAGACACAAACCGAAGGAAGCCTGCACCGCCACAGATAGGCATTACGTACCCCTCGCAACGGTGTTGATCACTTCACATGCCAGAATGCCTCACTTCTAACAAGCACAATTCCATTTCCAGAAGATTCGGCGGCATATCAATTGTACTGGCAATCTAGATTGTTGGTACCCCGCTTCTGCCGTAGGGTAAGGATATCAGCCGTAGTTTGCAGATCCTAGCCCATGATGGACACATATGTCCTTTTGCTTAATCTGACTTCGCGGCGCGGACACCAGACGGAACGCCTCCGACGACTCAGAAGATACAGCAAATTGTGCACAGCCACGATGCTGAAACGGCGGTAGGATGGTGCTCCAGATGGGCCTATTCAAGCATCTAGTCTTTGCACTGGATGCATTACGGTAACTCCCACCTGGGCGTCAAGCGGACTAGGGTATTAATTGTCATTGCCGTTACGTCGAGGTTAGATACTGCGATCTGTGGCAGATTGAACATAGGTCCGAAAGACCGTCTAGCTGCACTTGAGCCATTTAAGAAGGTATCATTGGATTCTCGTAGACGGCGACTAAGAAATGATGGTGTAGGTTTGGTACGCATCTACAAACTAAGGCGTCGGGAAGACTACTAATCCCAGATCCAAATCCCGCCCGACCCCGATATCCCCCAACGTACCATGTCTTTCACAAAAAGCGGCCGTATTATCGGACCGCAAACAATGCAAATCTGAGAGAAAAGCCCCGTGTATTGCGACATGGGATGTAATTCTATTATGCATAATGAAGTCATCGGATCAGGATCAGATTCTGCATGAAAAAAAAACAGCGGGATCAGCAATTTCAGCTCCCCTGTTCGCCACTGGTTCACGAGGTGTGCACGTGTAGACTGGGCTTTCATGGCATCCACCCGCCAAATCAAATTACCGCGGGAACCAAAGACCCCAAAACGCCTCGACTGTTGCTACTAAAACGCGCGTTTGAACTGTTACTCCACGATGACTTCATACATGCGGTCAGAAAAGGCTGTCCCTGATCATCCGGCAAAGTGTTTCAAGTTTGACAGACCAAGCGTGCACTTGCTGGAGATCCAGCACATTTCGGCGGTGTCCCCACAGCTCGCTTCCCGCAGCCCGGTACCTGTAAGCAAGCCCAGCAGGCAGTCAGCACTTGAGCAGCTTCAGATCTCCCACCCGCCGCGCTGCATTGGCAAGGCTACGCGCGCAATCGCGATCGCATCCTCCGGCAAAAATGGCAGCACCTAATATCCCTCGAATGAAAGCGCGGCAATTAGGATCGTGGGTCATTTCGTTTACGAACGACAACGAATCAGTGGCCTGGAGAAAGCTGTCATGCGCCATCAGCCGCTGACGCACCTGGAATACTGCCGGTTGGGCGGAATGGAAGAGCGATTCTGTGAAGTCTGAGTGTACCTACAGGAGCCACGTTGATGCATCTGCATTAGCACGACGTGCATCTTACAATCTTAGGGTGCGTCTTGCAAGGGTATGCTCAAGGTAGTCACCTGCACGGTACTTGTTTTGACGGCGCCTCAGGGTGTGGCTCCATCCGGCAATCCCATTCGGATCTTCGGGACACACACGGTACTATTCCCATGCATCGTCTTACTTTTTCCAAGGTTCTTTGTTCGATATCCGAAGATGAACATGGGGGGCTGGTTGTTGAGCATCATATTCTTATGCTTTTTCTTCAGCTCTTGGATATACCGAGCTTTGACCGGAAGTTGCCTGCTACCCATGTGCCTGTATGAATGCTTTGATCGCGTTGTTGTCAGATTCCTTCGGCGGAAGCGCCAGGACGGGAAGATCCCCATGCTCATATCAGGTCATGTTATTGTACATGGTAACGCTGCCTTTGGAATCCTTCACCCCCGCGCACGTGCACTCCCAATACCGCCTCTGCGATAAGGCCTCTTTTTGTACTTCCTTTCCGATGTTCCAAATGTACCCCCATGGCTCTCTTCGGAGCAGTGGCTCCGATACTCGGGTCATTCGTTCATTCGGGATACTGCACTGACGGAATAGGACCGGAGGGGCTGGGGGAAAGCCGGGTTATCCTGACCCAAAACCTGGCTTGTGGATGATGTGTTGCGCGGGATGCAGTGTGGGCCGGAGGCGTGCGTGCGTGCATGTGTGGAGCGCGGAACCAAGGTATTGATAGTTCCGAAAAGGAAACGTACGATGTCGGTTTAGGTACTAAACATGAAAGCACCGCCACATGCCATATATTCTTCGCAGACATGGGGGAAAAGGGATGAAGACGTGATAGGAACTCCGACAATGCTCCGGATGATGCTTGACGGAGTGCATGCTTGGGGGTACCTTTTTCCCTCGCAACGGGGTCAGCTCTGTCTACCGAGTTTATGGCGGTTAAATGGCTCACATAGTGCAGCAATTGAGGCGTCCTCGCAACAGAGCGTCAGGTAACTCTACTTCATCAGTTCTAGTCGTCCAACTCTCGTCCAAAGTCAATGAGTCTAAGCCTCCGCGCATCTTTTGGATGGAACTGCGCAATCTTTGCCCTGACCAAGAATCTCGAAGCCGCAGAATCCCTCTGTAATTGGAAATATGCCTTTCCGCCTCCTGGCCCCATCAAAGTAGCAAACAGATTCTCAATTAGTTGTCGCATTTCGGCATCTGCAGCTTCAGCCTCGGTAGGCGGCTCTTCTTCTTCTTCTTCTTCCTCTTGACCATTGGCAGTAGTCTTCTTGCCCCAAATCTGGTCAATCCTGCGTTGTCGTGTTTTGTCTGATGCTGGCTTCTTGGATGACTTTGGGCGTCCTTTCTTCGTGAACCCGGCGGCAAGTGTATCATCCTCTACCTCGAGCATATCGCCTACTACAGGCCCGCCCAGCTCTTCTGCTGCAAGCATGCTAGAGAGGTAGTCGTTGATGAAGTCGTTCATTGCTTCACCCAGGCGCTGCATCTCTGCATTGTAGCTCTCCTTCTTTGCGCGCTTGGCCGCAATCAATTCTCGCGCAAGTTGAGCGGGAGTCTTTTGTGACCGATCTTGGTGCTGAGAGCGTAGTCTTTCAATGCGGTTCTCCATGGTTTGACTGAGATGCTGGGCGTCATGTAAAACGGCTTCTTCGCGACGAAGCGTGGCTTCCTTTCTGGCCAATTGGGATTGCGTGCTGGTGATGGCATCCTTGGTCCCTTGAACATTTTGCTGAAGTGTACGCGCTGCTAGCAGTGCAGGTAGAACTGATCCTGGTGGGGGCAGATATGTTGCCGTTGAATTCAAGCGTCGATATGCGTCTTTGACGGCAATGAGTTGCTGCAGTTTTTTACGAGGGTCTTCCGATGCATAAGCGGCAGTCTCCAAGTCAACTTGTGACCGTGACCGTAACTATGGCCTGGTCAGCATGTATCTATGCAGACGCGTCTTCATGGCATTACCTTCTCGAGTGCAGCTTGTTGTTCCTGCACGCGTGCTTGTAGCTCTTTCACCGTCTGCTCCAAACGCGTCTCGGTGCTCGACGCGTCAAAGTCGACAACATCGTCCTGCAGTCGACGCGCTTCTTCGGCATACTCGCGTATCTTTTTCAGTGTGTCACCGTGTGATTGTGCCATGTCTCCAAAAAAAGGTTGGCTGCGTGTTATGGCGCGGTCCCCCAATGTCGCTAACAGACGCGTGGTGCCTGGGGAGGGAAACGTCGCCCCTTTCAATGCTGTACCTCGCTGCAGTCCCCGCTGCACCACGTGAAAATCCAACACTGCTTCACTCCCTGCGCTGCCCGTGTTCTCAGACATAGTCGCACAACCACACGTGACGCGCCAAGACTTAGCGCCGATCTCCCCGCGATAGCTCTCATTTTGCGCTTCCTCCTCGCATCAAATCACCTGCTGCTCTCACCCATCGCCAATAGTTCCTTCTCCATCTCCATCGCCGCCCCTTCTTCTAACATTGCTTTCTCGTTTGACAAGGAAAGCGCGCAACCTCGAGCTCTCCCATCTGAGACGCCGGACCGTTGCCGACAAGGTTTGACGAGCGAGCTTTCTTTCCTTGGGCCAGTCTCTTCCTCTGTCGACCTCACCTCGCCCCAAGAAACACACCCTTTCCGACTCTCCCGCTCCATCACAAGCACACCACCACCCTACACGGTTCCTCATTCTCCGAGGCATCCCTTCTCCGACCACTGCACCCTCTGCACGCTCCATACTCCTTCAAGCTCCCGGCGACCTCACATCCACGCACCTTCACCGCACTGTCGCGACTCCCTCCACCCGCCCTCACAGCACGCTTTCTTTCGCGGCCCCCGCTGTACATAAAGTCGCAATTAGTCGAGATCAATTGAACAAGTCTCAACTTCCCGTTTGAGCGCGCGTCGACTGTGAAGAGCGTGCATACCCGTGTCCAGATTCAAGACACACAACTCATATACAGAAAACATGTCTGCATCACCCACCATTGCAGCCTCTTCGGCCAAGCGACCGCTTGAAGAGCCCTCCTCGCCTACCGGCCCCAACGACCAACCCGATGCCAAGCGCCCTGCCCTCGATAAGATGCTCAAGGAGAGCGCGCCCAACCCTGACGATATCGATGTCGCCCAACCTGTCAAGGCCGATGACATTGCCACGGAAGGCATCACGCAAGAGGACGTAAAGGCGGTACCTGAAGGGGCCGAAGCTGCCGTCGAAAACGGTGCCGAGACTGTCCAAACGGATACTGTTGTCCCCGACGCCCCTTCCATCCTTGAAACCCAGCCCATCCAATCCACATCCGGTGCTAACGGTCGGCCTGTGAATCACAACCAGCAGGTCGACGAGACCAACTGGCTACATGTGCGTGCTTGTATTGGTACCAGCGAGGCTGCTACCATCATTGGCAAGGGCGGAGAGAATGTAACTCAGATCCGTCGTCTGTCTGGCGCCAAGTGCACCGTTAGCGACTACTCTCGAGGCGCTGTTGAACGTATCCTTACTGTAAGCGGCCAAGTCGATGCTGTGTCCAAGGCATTCGGTCTCATTGTGCGCACTCTCAACCAGGAGGATCTCGAGACTCCATCGACATCCACCTCCAAGGCGTACCCTATGCGCCTCCTTATCCCCCACATCCTCATTGGCTCCATCATCGGAAAGGCAGGTGTCCGCATCCGTGAGATTCAAGACGCTTCCAACGCTAAGTTGAACGCATCTGACACTCTCCTCCCCAACTCTGGCGAGCGTTCCCTGATCGTTCTGGGTGTTGCTGACGCTGTGCACATTGCCGTGTACTATGTTGCTCAGACTCTGGTCGAGCAGTTGACTGAGCGATTCGGCGGACCCGCTGCGTCTCAATACGCAACCCGCAGCGGTATGGCTGCCAATGTAGTCCCAGGCGGCATGTCTGTTCAGCCATACGTTCCCCAGCCCGCCGGAGGCCAGTACTCTCACCCGCAGAACTTCCGTCGTCAAGAGCCACCTCAGCGAACCCCCGCTCATGGAGGATATGGCGCCCCCCATATGCATGGACAGCCTCCTCAACAATCGCCGTATGGACATCCTAACATGCCTTATGGAGCTGGCTCGCCTAGCCGCGGTCCCTACGGTGGTCCCGCAGCTCCCACTCCTTACGGTGGTCACCCTGCTGCAGCGCCTGTTGCGCACGGTGGTGCTGCTCCTCATGCACCGGTCGGTGGTATGCCCGGCCAACCTCTCACCCAGCAGATTTTCATCCCCAACGACATGGTCGGCGCCATCATTGGCAAGGGCGGCGCGAAGATCAACGAGATCCGTCAACTGAGTGGCAGCGTCATCAAGATCAACGAGCCCACTGACAACAGCAACGAGCGTCTTGTCACCATTACAGGTACACAAGAGTGCAACCAAATGGCACTATACATGCTGTACTCGCGACTTGGTCAGTAGTCTGTCTCATCTTGCAACATTCAAAAGCTGACCTTACGTACAGAATCGGAGAAGCACCGCATCTAGTTGTAGGGTGCTGCAACCTGACATCGCTACCGCACAAATTACTCGCGGTCTAACAATATTATCGGCACAAGCTTACTGTGTTTTCTGGATGCATGTGTACACTGGAGCACGGCGTTATGGTGGTATGCTTACTTCCTCGATGGTTTCTTGGGCGTGTACTGTACGTAAGCTTTCTCCTTTTTCTCACTGCTCTCGGAGAGCAGGAGCATCGCTTCGGGGGACTACGCGATTAGAGTCTGAGGTGGCTTATGTCGCCCTCCTGGTCTTTCGCTGCTGATCTATATGATACTCACATACCTGGTAATCTATCAAAAGCTATCTGACTTTTTGACTGCTTTTGTGTATTGGATTATCGTGAACCCTATGGTGTTGTCTTGTGTGAGCATGTACCAAATTTGGTGAGTTTTGCTATACAGTTGCTATGTGGATAAAGGTCAGGATTGATCAATATGTGATTCCAACCCTCTGGAGACTGCGTAGTAGCTGCTGTTTGCTTTCTACACCTGCACAGCAGGTCTTAGGAACGCGCACAAGCCCTTTGTCCAAGCTTGTCTCGACACTCGATTGATGAGAACACATCATTCGATACTTACCACAAACGTTAGGTCTAGCCACCCTTGCGTAGGCAAGATTATGATGCCAGAGACTGTACAACCGTTCCGCAGCATTAATGAAGAGTTGACGTAACTATCCAACATCAAAGACCAGTCGTCGAGAAGAGCAACGTTATTCCTAGACGTATCCACGAGGCAGCCATCAGTCTCCATAGACTTCTTGGCTAGCATTTTTCTCCTCTTCTCAGGTATTAAACGTATGCGACCACTGCGAGCTTGGACGTCATCAGCTGCGCGTATTCTTGTTTCTCGGACCCCGAGGTTGGGGACACTGAGTTGTTAGCCCTGGACAGGTTTGGTCTGTTGATGTGTTTCCCTTTCTGGATCGGATAGCTAACCATGCTTTGGGACGAAGGAATCCTCTCAGTAGACCACTTGGCATGAGTCTGGTTGCCTTCACTGGAACGGAGACGGTCAGCAATGAGGCTGCCAGATAGATCGAGGAGGAAGTCATTGGGCAGATTCGCTGTCGACCAATTCTGAACACCCTCTTTTGCTGCGTGTTGTGTGCACGTTTCGACCATCAGATGACGAGCAGGGCTGGTCTTAAGAGTACCCTTGTAGGTTGTACAGATTGCGGCTGGCTCTGGAGTGAGGTACTTGAAGCGAGGATCTCTACTCCGATCGCGAGTCATCTCCAGAATGACTCTGTTGGTCGTGTCGTCCGTGAGCATCACAGCTAGGACGTAGAGCTCACAAATGAGATAAACGGCAAACAGTCGGCCTTTGGTATAGCTTCTCTAAAGTCATTGATGACTGGCATGTTGAAAGGGTAGGTTGAGAAGTTGATCAAGCAGCGTATGAAGAGTTGCAGAAGAGTCCTGTTCTAGTATCAATGTTGTCTGTTGCCATCTCCATGAAATTGTAGCAGGTAAGCAGTGTTAGCGCTGGGAAAATTCAAGGCGGCGACAGAACAATTCGTGTGTGAGGTCTCAGATACAAGAAAGATGCAAAGCGCTTCACTCAACGCAGGTTTGTTAGATCTTGCATGCCTTGTGATAACATTTTACACCTGCTATGCCAACGCGTGAACAACTACCACGCCTATCTATGCTGCAATCAGCGAGCAACACACACACCCCTTATCGAATGTCACGCCCCTACGCCAAACCGTATACCATTCTATACACCTCTCGTTGCTTCAACAAGACATTCTACCTAAGTAGTGGCGTGTGCAGGTGCAGTAGCAGGGTCAGTGCCGACGGGCGCGGGTGGCGCAGCACCCGTAGCACCCTCAGTGGGTGCAGGAAGTGCCGAGTTGTCAATCGCATCGTCGCTCTTCTTGGCCCACTTTGGCTCCTTTGCCCACTGGGGGTCCCACCATGGGCCTGCATCGCTCAGTTGGCAGCCCTTCTCACACTCGCAGCTTCCACCGAATTCCTTGGGCAGATTCTCAGCAGGGACCTGCGCCAACAGTTCCTTCTGGTATCCGCCGCCGAGAACGTGGATCTTGGCGCTTGTGACGGGGTCGAGGAACTTCTTGACGACGCTGAAGACACCAGAGAAGCCCCAGGGGGCGTTGATGATGTACATCTTGCCCATACGCTCAGGGTAGTAGTTCTGGCCAATCTGCGACACAGCGCCCAAGTACCCGTACACGGAGGTAGCCTTGCTGATACCAACGCCCTTCAGATCCATGATTGTGCACGAAGTCTCGAGGAGGTAGCCAGACTTGCGGGAGCAGGCAGGGAGACGGGGGTCGGCCATCTTTTCGTATTCGCAGACAAGGTTCTGGATCATGCGGTCTTGCGAGGTGATCTTGTTGAGTGCGGTGAGGTCGACGTTGCCGAGCTGCTCAATGTAGACTGGGCGGCCATCCTAGTGTTCGCGTCAGAGGCTTTTCTCGGTTGCATCTGGGCCGTCTCCCGCGCCCAAGCAAAGGCGACATACCTTGTCCGTCTTGTGGTAGTACTGGGGGTAGTATTTGAAGACTTCGGGTCGCTCCGTGTAGTCAAAGGTGCGGACTAGCTCCTCAACGCCGCAGCCAGCATACTCGGCCCTCCACTTCTCGCAGTCAACGAACCTGGTGGCTATCAGTATGCGGTCTATGTACGCTCATGTAGTCTCGTCGTGCTGGGTGTACGTACATCTGCTTCGCAAGCTCAACATTGAACTTTCGCGCGCGGAGGAACCGCAGCTGTAAATTGTTTAGCTCGAGATCTTTTCACCGCCTCAGCACCGACGGGCATACCAGAGTCAGAGTGTCGAGGTTCTTGGTGTGGCCAGCCTGTTCCAGCTGGGACCTCAGCTGGAAGACCTGGGCATCTTGCTCTGGAGTGGTGTGGCCTGGGTGTCCACTCTGGGCGGTGGGAGCAACGGTAGGGTAGTCGTAATGGTCGTACTTGGGGTCGAGCTTCAGCTCGTTGGACGCAGGGGCAGCCATCTTGTTCAGAATGGGGGAGAGAAGAGGTGACTGAAGAGGTTATAAGGAGTTTGCAGGTAATTGCGTGTTGCGCGGCCTGAGGGAAGTTATCGAGGAGCGCGGACGTCCATGTTGACCAAGTGGGTCAATTTCGCGGCGGTCAAGCGCCCCCCCCCCCCCCCCCCCCCCGTCTGGGACCCTTCCCCTCATCATCATCATTCGGCCTGCTCCTCGACGGCTCTTCCCAGCGAATTGTCGCCGCCCACACTGCTCCATGACGGCATCGCTGGCTCACAGCGACCGTCTGCATTTTACTCGGCCATGTTACACCATACACGCATCGTGAGCATTTTGATTGAACGGTAAAACCGTAGCCAGACCTGCTATCAAGCAGTCGACAAGGCCTTTTTTGAAGGACTACCTAGTTGATACATTGCAGAAAAGATGAACGCAAGAAGAACCCAGAAGATAGATCAAAAAACAAAACACCCCATGCCGGAAAACACCAGCCGCATACAGCCAAACGCTTCGCACAACAAAAAGAGAGTAATGGTCCTTCCATCGTCAGGCTCCCAGGAACCATGTTCCACACCCCGAACAACAAACATGATGTGAGATTCGTGTACTAACCCCCGGCATTGCTCATACCTCCCAAGATGATCGGACCGCGCACCGTCTATCGAGCGATTCACCCGCCGTTGCCAAACCGAAACTTCCATCATGAAGCCCGCAAAGGACGCGAGCCGACCGTAGCAACCGAACACCGAGCAAATGACGCCTGCAAAACGACGGAGATTGCTGCACCACAAGCCTATTGACATGCCAACGACGTCAAGTCGCTCAATTCCTTCGCTCCCGACTTGGGCCAAAGTCGACTTCCGACACCTTCTTGGCCTCTTTCCGGTTCTTGACAATATATTGCGCGTACAAGGCCACGTGGTCACTGGGGAAGTGGTAGTTGGGGAAACCCGGTACCCGCTGCAGATAGTTCTTGTCAATCTCACCGAGCAGACCAACCACCTGCAGTGTGTTGGTCGAGTACCAGATGTAGTCCAAAACTCCCTGGAAATGAGGCACGTAGTTGGTGAATGCCAGCTCGCCAATGGATGCGTAGCTAGACTTGAGGCTAAAGGGATGGGATATGCCGTCTCGTGTGAAATTACCATACTTGCGGTTTCCCAGGTCCACGTGTGCATTCGAGACATTGCCGTGTGTGATGAGGTCGTAGACACCAGACGATGGCATCGAGTTGAAGTCACCGCATAGCAGGACAGGAATGTCGGACGGGTCAGAGTACTCCTTGGAAGGCCCTGGTTCCTGCGTCGGGTCGGGTTCCGCTCCTTCTTCGCTATCGCCATTTGTGAACTGGTACACCACCTTGTTTTTACAGGCTGGGTGTTTCGTCCATTGGGTTGCAAGCTTCGTGATACCTTCCATCAGAATGGCGACTTGCACAAGCTTGACGTCCTGGAACGCAGGGTTCCAGAAGACGTGCACATTTCCGACAATGAACCTGGATCCCGTAGCACGGTTTTCGAGGAATGCGACCACTCCGATATCGTCTCGGGGCATCACACGGTTGAAGATGTCGTGTTCGCCCTTCATGTCTGGACGGTTGATGGCAGTATTGGCAAAGTCGATGAGCTGCTTGTCCAGCAAGATGTACCTAGGCAAGTCAGTATTGGTCTGCAGATGAAGGTGGTGAAGGTCGACTTACTTGCTGTTCTTGTAGAAGATGGCACACCCATCGACAAGTTTGGCCTCCCTTTCTGCCATGGTACGTGCTCTTGACTTCGGCCAGAACACTCCCTTGTAGTCATTGTGTGCCAGCTCTGCTCGGAAATACTCGTTGAAACTGTCTTGGTCGATTTCTTGCAGACACACTATATCTGCGTCACGCTCGCGCAGCTCAGCAAGAATGAGCTCCCTACGGCTCTCCCATGCCAATGCTGAGCTCGGCGTGTATCCATACTGTGATTGCGTGCAGTATTTGTCGCACAAGATGTTGTAACTAAGCGCGCTGACAGTCTCCTGGTTCGTATCTTGGATCTCGTCGAGAACAATCCAGTCTCGCTCAGGTGGCGCCTCAGGACCGGGCGCGTTCTCGCGGAAGTGCTTGATGAGTTCCGTGGTGCCTTGTTCCATGATGATCTGTTTCAAGTCGTCCGGAATAGGATTGCCCTCGATACCGAGCATCTCTAGCTGGTATAGGGACCCCAGTTCGTACGGCAAGTTTTCAATGTGATTGTCATAAAGGAGCAGCTGCTTCAGGTTCACTAGCATGCCAATCTCCGGGGGCAGGTATTGCAGATTGTTCAGCGAGAGATCGAGATGTGTCAAGTTCCGTAGCTGTCCGATCTTCTGGTGCACGTAGGTGAGCTTGTTGGAATTGAGGTAAAGCTTCGTCAGGAAGGTGTAGTTGAACAAGGCGGGCGTGATGACTTTGAGGTTCTGGCCGCCAAAGTCAAGAATTGTCCATATATGTTGGTCCTTGGCATCTTGCGCCGGCTGAGCAGCAGGCCGGTTGCGTTCTTCCTTGTCCGCCTCTTTTTGCATCCCATTGCTTGTTCCTGCCACCACGCTCTTACTGACGCTCGGGTGGATCCTGGCGTGCGAATGGGCCTGCGTCATTTCACGCGCCGTCTGGTACAGCTTCATCTGCTCCTGCCAGTGCTCGGTGGTTGGCTTGTTGAGTCCGCTGTGGACGCTGTTGGGTGTACCGTTCTGGAGGTGGCCCGGCGTAAAGTGGGGCTGAACATTGGACATGCCCCCACTCGAGATGTTGTGCTGGTGGTTGAACTGGCCGACATGGTTGTTTCCTGTGATGTCATGGTGCTGCTGGTGATGTTGATGCTGGTGTTGATTGTGCTGATTGTGTTGGAAAGGCTTCCCCAAGTTCATCTGCTGCATGAAATTCTGGTGTCCAGCTCGCCCGTTCATCATAACGTTTTGGCCCTGGTGCCCATGCGCGTTGTTGAACATGCCGAACTGCTGCGGAGAAGACTGGCGCCCGGGGGATCGTGAAGGTGAGGGGGTGTCGGGGTTGGGGAAGGGAATGCGGGCGCTAGATGTGGGCGACCGCACTCTGCTGGGGAGATTGCGTATATTCTGTGCGTGTTGTGGATAGAAGGTATTGCCGGTTCCCCTGGGGTAGACCGAGTACTCGGCCATCTAAGGGAAGCGCGGCGGTGCAAGGACGGATTCGCGCAGGCGGCTTTGGGTATGGGGGATGAAAGCCGCGGGTTTTCGTGGCGAGTGAGGGCGTCAGGTGGGAGCAAGGGTTCGGGCACGCGATCTTCTCCGTTTTAACATGGGCGCCCGACTGACTCTCCGACATGAGCACGCGCTAGCAGACGCGGCACCTGTATACCATGTATCGACAGCCCGGCGGGTCGCGCGAGTGAGGGAGATTGTGTGAGCGGGGACTCGGCAGCGAGCGAGGGCGAGGGCGTGCGGGGGGTCGGGGGCGTGTTGGTGATAAAGGCCCTGGGTCGGGAGGGCTCGTATCGATGTCCCGGTGGGCCTGTACTGTTCTGGAGCTGTCAGTTGGTGTAGCGGGGAATCGAAGAGGTTGGACGTGGAGCTTGGAGAGAGAGAGGGCGGCAGAAGCGAGTGGAAGCGGCGCACGTACGGCAGCTGAGGATGTCAAAGGGCGCGCAGGAGGGCAATCAGTCTCAATTGTACCAGACAGACTGTGGGCGGGTCCAACTGCAGCGCTGTGAAGAATAGAGAGCGTAGTGATGCGATACGTGAAGCCCAGACGAACCTTGCCCGATCCATGGGGACAGCCGCTTAGCGGGGCACGTGACATGGAAGCGTCGATCCACGGCCATGAAACTGCCCATCTGTTTACTCGCGACTTGGCCTGCATCGCGCGCCCTGGACGGGCAAGGCATGAATGGCGTGCATGGCAGCCCTTGGAACGAGTGGCAGAAATGGTCATGCGCACACTTTGGTTTCCATGCGACTGTAGCAACCATGCATTCCTACGCACGCTTAGCTTCTGCCCGTCGCTACCACGGATGAGGTTGTGTAGTAATAGCTAGCTCATACAAGTCCCTCGTGGTTGGTGACAAAGAGACCCTTTCCCCCCTCCCTCTCGGATCTCGTGTCCGTCAAGCACTGCATACACCGTGAGCTTGTTACTGCTAGACTCGGGCTTTCCCCACGCTGGAATATCACCTGCAGGACACGTTCGGCTGATGCCGCGCTCCTGCAGACGAGCGCCACACCACCAAAAGCTGCTCCTTCGCGGCGGCGGCGGCGGCGGCGGCGCTCGCACAGCCCAGCCATTGTGTAATTGCCATGGAGAAGCTGGCGATTCACACAGCCGCAGCCGCAGCCGTTTGATTGGAGATGTCTCCTCGGCTGGCCTCGCAGCTCCTCACTTGAGCTGCCCTCCACAACCCGCGGCCGTGCCGAGCCTGCTACATGCACACATTCACGGCATGCTGGCTCCATTCTCTGATCTGATCTCTCTGCAGTCGAGCACTGTTCCCGCCATCGCATCCGCTCCGCCGTTCCGCTCATTGATTGCTGACTCGCCTACACGTGCTTATCAGACGACTAGAGACCGGCCCAATATCGCGCTCCCGCTAAAACAGTGGGGCAAGGGTTGGAGTAGGCTGGACAACCTCGAGCACGCTTCAGGTCGTCTCCATGGGTGATTGGCAGTTGGCAAGAACACACTGTTGACGCTCCGCGCGAGAAGCCTTGTTGCTAATTCGAACCACAGTATCGCTACTACGGCTCCAGCGCCGCTAGCAGCCCGTCCATACGCCCCAAGACGGTCGAAGCAAAGCAATGGGATCTGACCACCACGGACGCTCTCGGTAGAACCATATCCGCATCCTCAGCCTCTGCCTCAGCAGGCTCACGCATCCACCCAAGCAACAACATGGACATAACGCGGGGCTCCATGTCGGGCAGCTCCACCCAAAGTATCAGAGACGACCCTGGCGTCTCCTCCACCGAACCATTCATACTGCGCCATGGTCGGCGCTACATTCGAAGCGCTCAGGGCTATCCCCTCCCTTGCGACCTGCCCGAGCTCCACCGCCAGAACCTACAAACCCTCCTTGCGACATCTGTCTTTGGCAGGGCCTTGGGCTCAGTCCCGGCATACCATCCGAAAAAGGTATTGGAGGTCGCATGTGGCTCGGGATACTGGTCCGCCGTGTGTCACAACTATCTGCATAGTACGTATTCGGAACACCCTGTGGTTGCGCATGGCGCCCGCTTCCAGGCGCCACGCACAGCTTGCACACTTGTCGTTCAGAGCTGACCGTAACAGAACAAGGCTACGAAGGTGTCACCTTCACCGGGCTTGACATTGTCAATCTCGCGGGCGACTTGGAGCGCCAGGGCATCGACTGGACGTTTGTGCAGCATGATCTGCGCAAGTTGCCCATGCCATTCGACGATGAGGAATTTGACATCGTCCTCATGAAGGACCTGAGTATGGTGATACCCTTGGGAGTACCGTCGCAGAGAATACTCGACGAATGTACGCGAGTCCTCAAGTCAAAGGGCACGTTGGAAATATGGGAGACGGACCACATCATTCGATCCATCCAGCCACATCCTCCTCCTCCGCCGGGCAGGAACCCTGACGAGTACGCTCGCGCCGAGAAGACCGGCACGTTCCTAATCTCGCATACCACGCCCTTTACCGATGTGCAGAACAAGTATCTCCAAGACTCCAACTCGTGGATTCAAGAAGCGTTGGACCGGCGCAAGCTGTCGCCGACCCCATGTTCCCGTATAGCGCAGATCATACTCCAGGAAACGGACACTTTGTGTGACATGGATTGCCGTAGGGTAGCCATTCCTCTCGGTGAGCCTCGGTGGGAGCGCGAAGCTGCGGGCGACACGATGAAGCGGCGTGGAAGCGAGGCTGGGAAGCTCAAAACAGGAAGCGCGATGCTGGAAAGCTCTGTCCTGACCAAGGAACAAGCGGCTCTGAGACACACGGCGTTGCTTGTCGTCATACAACTGATTGAGAGTCTGGAGCCTCTGCTCAAGGAAGTCAGCGGAAAGAACCAGGAGGAATGGCAGCGTTATTGGAACTCTATGATCAATGATCTGCTTGAGCAGAAAGGCGCCTCGAGTGGTGAATGTCTGGAAGTAGGCATCTGGTGGTGCAAAAAGGTGTAAAGTTCAAAGAGCGGGCGTACCTTGTCTTTTTGTGATATCCCGGTCTACTCGAGGCCACACCGTCGGCAAAGTGTTTGTTATTTTTTGGTGGTATTCAGGCGAGTTTGTCGTAGCGCTGGCGCAGGGCGCGGTAACGCTTCAGATAGTATCTGAATCTAGTTAGGGAGGGCTTCCAGTCGTGATTGTTGAGCTGTTCGACATACAGTGCTTCGATCTCTAGACCACAATGATCAGCCTTGTCGTAGTCGGACCACTGTTCAGACGAGCTCACCTTTCTTCACGTATTCCGCCCTCTCTATGCCCTGCTTAATTTTCGCTTCATCGGTCAGATGCTTTTGACTTGCAAACGCCTTGCGTAGACGTGTTCTGAAGTAATCGTATCCCTGAGGATATTCACGGCCCATGAAAAGCAATTCTACAGCCCATTAGCCCATGGTCGGGAAGAGTCTCGGTCGAGCTGTTCTGCGCACCCTTGTATATCCGAATGACCTGGTGGCGAAGCGCGGGATTCGGGGCAGCCATGTTCGAGTTCGCAGACAGACAATGGGTGGGAATAGGAAACGTCGATTCTGAAGGCTGGCAGATATCAATTGCGTGTCGTTGAGTCGGAATGCGGAGTAATTGTAGCAAACGCTCGGGCCCGCGTCCCTGACGTACGTAGCGGCTGGCAGACAGGCGCGATGAAGATAGCTGGCCGTGGAGGAAGTGGATCCTCGGCTGGCTTGTCTTTTCCGTCCGCATCCTCGGAAACACACGCCCTAGGTAGCTCTCCAGGGCTTGCTTACAACTGTTTGTTTGCGAACACCTACGCATTCGCTCTCTCATTGGCCTGTGAATTTGACAATTATGAGTATTGTGCGAACGTTGGGGCGCTCAGCGCTTATTCGCTCCAGACCCACGTGGTTGGTTGGTCCGGTTGTACAGAGAGTTTCTTCTGCGCGGTATCAGTCTACTTCAAGCGGTACGTGGGTTTAAGTTCATCCTTTCTAGCAGTAAGACTGCATCGTTCACACTCGATCATGACATGCACAATTTGGCAAAAATGAGAAGGAGATGAATCACGAAGCATTGTGATACTACCTAGGTAGTAATTATGCAGTATATTCAAAACTCGTCTCCCAGCTCAGATTTACTATCATTCATGCGAACAGAGACAGTTTGAGCTTTGCTATCTCGGTGGCTAACTAGAAGACCGACGTAGAAGCCCCAGCCACTGCAACTCTCAGCCCAAGATGGCTGTCCGACGTTCGAACACGCATCGGGAAATGCATCAACTTTGGATTGAATCCCGCACAGATTGAGGAAGCTGGATCGATATTACAAGTGACTACAGTAGACTGTAAGATCGCACTGGCATGTCTTGATCGCCCAAATATCAGCTAAACTTGTAATCTGCAGGGAGAGAACTTGTAGCTGGAAGCGAAGGCTTCCTCACAGGCAAGCAATGGCGAGGTCTCTACCGCCAAGAGGTGGTATGGGGGGAAATGGTTAGAGTTCTGTCTAGCACACTTGTGTTTACCGGCTAACATAAGTTCATGACGGTGTGTAGGATAGCATGGTAAGACATCAGGAAAACGTGCGCTTTAATTCATACTAACGTACATGAAGGGTACTTCTACATCTGAATCTCAGATGCACAGCTCTAATATGGTACAGGTCACGTCAACAACGTCATGTACAACCGATATGCGGAATCCGCCAGAGTCAACTGGACGCTGAACTTTGCCGCAATGGATCCACAGCATAAAGCTGAGTGGATGGAGCTCATGACCCCAAAGAGCGTCGGCTTGATCTTGAGAAGCATCAAGACGGACTACAAGTTTGTGAGTACCGAGTGCTAGGAGCTTCAGTAATGCTCGACCCCCAAAATATCCGCTAAACAGACCTAGCCTATGAAGTGGCCTGATAGGTACGATCTCCAACCTGGAGAACAATACACAGTGAGCAGTGATTGACAGGTTCGCCACCAGGATTACCGTACTTCACAAGCTTCGGGACAACCCGTCTGAAAACAGCGACCACTTCATCTTGGATGTAATGATCCTTTCCGAAGCGCAGCGTCGTCCAGCAGCACGTTGTGTCGAAGACATTGTCACATACGACTACCGAACAGCTAAGAAGTCGCCCTTGCCACCTTTCATGATGAAGAAATTGCAAGAGACGTTTAAGCTACAGGAAGAAGCCAAGGAGAAGAACAGCAACAGGGTCAGAGTCTTGTTGGACAGAGTTAGGGAGCTAGAGAAGAGTAGCTGGGATAGACCGGATGCTAAGGAAGACTTTGGTGGCGCGAACCAGTAGAACATGGGTATACTTGCGAGAAAAGACGATATCAGACCCTGAATGCCTAAACTTCGGTCGGTACTTTGGATTCGCAAATTTGTGTCTTAATAGCCGATTTCCCCTGGCCCGTCAAAACATGTACCTCGGTACTGCGAGTTTTCGGCTACGCTCATCTATGACAACACAAGCTGTAGAGTAGGGTTGACTGGTGGGGTAACATAGTGTAGGTATCGTCACATCTATCATCGTCACACATTAATACCCCTGCAGCTGCATGAGCGGAAAACACGCGGGGTTGCTCGCGTTTCCGAGTTCGGCGCATGGCAGCTGGATGCAAGCGTAGCTCTGCAAGTGATATGGGAGAAAGATAAACCAAGGCTGTATCCACAGCATGGCGTGATTGTCGTCGCGGAGATGTACTCTTGATAGGATGTTCTAAATTACCTATTGCAGAGATCTGCAAGCCCGTTGCGCGCGTGATGTTCCCGCTTGCCTCATTGGCAAGTGTGATGGGCTGCGATTGGCGTGGGTGGTTAAGCTTCAGGCCGGCACAATGCAGAGGGCGGAAGGGGGTCATGGATGTGCAGGCGGGAAGGCTTGCGCGCTATGCTCGCCTCGAGGGAGCACAGATTGATCAAAATGCTCCGGCCACTTTGCGATGCCGACAAAGACGCGGGTCAGCACACTCGAGAGGATGTGGCGCCCTGTGTGGCATGAGCTTTTCCAGGGTTAGTGTGCGCTCGCAATGTAAAAAGTGCGTGTCTAGGCAGAAGCGCTCTGTACGCGTACGGATATGGTCGTGGCGGCGACGTGAGTAATAGCGTCGGCGGGGTTTGCCCGCTGCAGAGACTTCAGGGCATGCGGTGAACAAACAAAGCGTGCCTTTATTCGCTCCTAGAGCTTGCTATGGCTCAGGGGGGTCCTGGCGCACGCAAATGAGCAGGTAAGCTAACGAAGCCGGCGCAGGCTAATTGGCTGACCCAGAAGACGTGTTTGATCTGGCGATGCAGCTGTGCGATGTGAGTAAGAAGGCAGGTGGAGAATTTTGGTAGGCGACGGCGGGATGAGGGTGCGAGAAAGGCGACATGGCTGCCGGAGAAGGACAGACGGGCCTTTGCTTCGCAGGTAGACTGCGATGACGGCCTTTTGGTCGTGGTCAAGATCGGCACTATGAACTGGAATCGGACACAGTTCGGCTGATCTGCGTGGCAGCAGCAGCAGCATCAAGATATGCAGCCCGCGTGGTTGTCATGGAGCGGTACAAGCCGGGCACATGGGTGGTTGTCATGGGATTTTGCCGTCGGCGTGGTGTGTCGAGAGAAGAGAGAGAGAGCGAGAGAGAGCAGATGTGATGTGCATGTGAAGCGGGCGGGCGAGGTGTGCAACCACGGTTCGGCCATGTCAGAGGCAGAGCAGGCGGCGGGGGCATCGCGGTGGCCCACTTTGTCGCTCTCGAGGCGTGTGGACGGGTTTTCCTGGTTGACTGTGCATTTGACGTTTAGCAGGTGCAAGTCTTGGCACAGGCCCATCCGGCGGAAGGCACGAGTGAGCAGGCGCAGGGCACCTTCCTCGATCCCCTACTACATCCCGCCCAGCAGCACACGACACCCTCACACCCCCCTCCACCGAGCAGCGGCTCAACATCTTCCAGTCCTGGCTCGTCCTGTGCAGCAGTCGAGCCGCGCCAGGGAGAGGTTTGCCCGCTTGCACCCGCACCGCCGTCTATGGTAGCGAAGTCGAAGAGGAACGCGGCGCACGACAAGCGACACGAGAATGGCCTTGCGGCCCCCGGCAAGAAAATCACCAGGCAGAAGAGCAACCCGCTGCTCAATGGCGGCGCCAACGGCCGGCCCCAAGAGCCCTCGCCGCCTGTCCCCAGCCATGTAGACACGCCCGAGATGACGCAGCCGGCCAGCGCTCACGATGCACCACCGCCGTCGAGTGCCCACGCCAACAACACCACGGCCGCTGCCCCCTCTGCCCGCCGCGGCGAGCGCACGCGCGCAGCCTCAGACGCCTCGCTCGACAACCCCGTCGACGCCTGCCGCTCGTACGACAATGCCTCGGCCGCGCCCTTTGACCCCATGCCCGCCGCTCTCCGCCGCGCAGACACAAACACGTCAAAGTCGGCCTCCATGTCCGTGGCCAGCATGCTCGCGGTGCCCGCCACCATTCTCACGTCCTGTCCTCTGCGCGACGTTCTCGCCATCCTCATCATCCTCCTCCAGCTGCCCCCCACCGTCCTCACCGTCGTCCAGTTCCTGTTCGCAACCCTCACCTTTGTCCCGCCCCAGGCCGGCACCCCCCTCTCCGCCCTCTCTGCCTTTCCCTCCTTCACCGACATCTTCCAGGGCTCGGGCGGCACCCCCTCGCTCTTCACCACAATCATTGCCGACACCGTCATACTGCTCATATGGCTGCTGCTGTGGGTGCCTGCGCAGAACTTCTTCCTGGATCTTGCACAGGCCGTCATTGCCATAGCTCTCGGAGGCGCCGCAGCCGGGAAAAAGGGCACGACCAACAGCATCGTCATATGCGTCGTCATCATTCTTTCAAGCCACGTCTTCAGATTCAGGCCTCTCCGGCAACACATTGTCCACTTCCTGTGGACCGGGCTCGCCCGGGGAGGCCTGGAATTCTTGACGAGCCCGCCGAGTACGCCGACATATTTGGAAAGCTTCTCGACCCCCCATGGATGGCCCCGCAGCCTTCTGGGTATTCATATTCTGGCCCAAGGCGTCGTTCGTATCATCCGACGCTCTCTTTCTCGAAGAGAACATGCAACCTTGCCCACTGGCAAGAAGACCGATCCCGAGTCTGGGACACTGCAACGTTCCAACTCGACCAACCTCGATCCCGCCGCCGACGTGCACAATTCCTCGAGTACCGACGGCCGCCCACCAGGGCCATCGCCCGCAGTTCTCAAGGACAAAGTGAGCACGGGTAGAAGGAAGAGGAAGCAAGCTACCCATGTTCGTAGTCAGCAGCCATTCTGGGCTGCACTTGCCAGTACAAAAGTTACAGTTTTAAAAGAGATGGAAAGTAGCCGGGCGGCCAACGACGCCGACGAGGCTAATGCAAAAGACGCAAATCACATTGGAAACGCTGTTTGGAGATCGGAAGACGATCGTGTTTGGATTTCAGAAGTCGGCTTTTCCGACATTTCATTTCGTGTTAGTTTATCTGGTGGAGCTGGCCTTCAAGAGCAGGACGAGGAAGATTCTAGTGTCGGATCCGGCATAGACAAGTCAAAGCCATTCTACATCCGCGTCAACGGTGCCGATTGGAGTTCAACCCGCATCCGACAAAGCGAGCCGATCGGTTTCCAGGGACAAGAGGGAACAGGCTACTGGGTAGGAGAGATATTTGGTCTCACGGCTCTCTCAAACTACTATTGCGAGTTTGTCCGGACCAACGACAACCAAGTCTTCTACTCAGCGAGCCTTATTACCTCGGCCAGTCCAGTGACCGAACTCGGTAAGCCCGTCCACTCCAGTAGTCTTTCCATGCTAATGCGTACTCCAGCTTCAGCCTCCATCGCCTCCCCGCCAGCGCATCAGACCCTACGACCTTCTTCGCCGACGACAACCTTGAAGAACTCGATCGCCGCAGCCGACCAGCAACTCCAGGAGCAGCGCAACCGCCTGAAGCGAAACAAAAAGGACCACAAAACAGCCATTACCAACATCAAGAAAGAGGTGGACACGCTGGGCAACCGCCTTGCCAACGCCGGAGGTAGTGATGAGCGTCAACGCCAACGCGTCCTTCAATTCACGCAGAACATCCGCCAGGCTGAAGACGCTGCTGCCGAGTTTGCCGTTCAAGCAGAAAATCTGGGAAACATTCCCGAGGACGAGGCGAAAGAGGCGGCGGCTAAGAAGGCAGAGTGGAAGAAGGAGCGCAACAACAAGAACACCGTTGCTAGCGAGTTCGACAAGACAAAGGAGGAGATTGAGCGACAAGTGCAAAGTGTCGAGTCTGATATCTCTACTGCCTTTCAGAAGCGGGAGCGTCTTCAGCAGCGTCAAACCAGGCTCAACGAGCAGCACGACCGTCTCGTTACCGCCAACGCAGAGGGCTTCACCGCAAAGCAACGAAGGGAGCAGGAGCGCACGGCGCTGCGAGCACAGCGCGCTGAAGTCGAGCACCAGTACCGGAGCAACATCAATGGCTACGAAAGGCGCACTGAAGAGCAGAATGCTGCTACCAGTCAGATTCTGCTGACGGTCCAGCAATACGAAGAGCTTCTCCTCCAGCAAGCGCACCAGCACATGTCCGTTCCTACCACTCCCGAAGGCAACCTCCCAGGCACGACCATGTCTCCCTACAGCAACGGTCTCTCCAGCTTCACATTTCCCTCTATGCACTCGCACATGAACGGTACTCCTGGTTCTGTGCGTGGCGGTCGCGGGCGATCTTCATCCATGCTCTCCAACGTCTCTGGATTTACAGACGCTTTCGATGAGCCCACAGCTTCAGGCACCTACGTTCTCGGCAACCCCTTTGGCACTCCGGGCCCAGTCAACGGTCGCAAACGCAGTCACGGCAGCGGCAGCTTGAGCTCGGGTACTTCCAGTCAGAGTTCAAGCCAACGAGATCCGTTGAGCCCTGTTCAAAGTGTCAAGCCGATGATGGTGCGCAGCTCCACAAGTGGTAGTGGCAATGGTCTGATGAGTCCGATTGGCACAGGCAGATGAAAACATACTCGATTTGCTCTTTACGTATCTTTAGGTAGCTTTCCAATGTGATACTCGCGTTCTTTTGGTGTTTTCAACTTGGTTCTTGCTTTTGTCGAACTGCAGTGATATCCGTGAACTGTTCTTGACAAACATGTCCGTAATGAAGAGTTGACAAGGTAAGCTTCTATATCTCTTCTATGATAGACTCCAATGACGGGCTCCAGCCGCCCTTGCTGGTCTTCTCTAATTCTTCGCTCTCTTCCTCTGTCGTGCCGCCTTCGTCATCTTGTTCGACACTGTCTTGGTCTACCTCGTACTCCTCTCCTTCTTCTCCATCCTCAAACTCCCTCTTCTCTACTTCGCCTGCCCCCGAGGCAATATTGGGAATCCTCTCATGTGTTGTCGTCCAGTTGCCCGTCTGCATGCAGACGCCTATTCTCACCATGTCATCATTTGACTAGCATAGCAGTATTGCTTTCCCAACTTTCCGCTGGAGTATGTGAAACTTATAAACAGGTAAAAACCAAAAAGAAAAGAAGTAGAAAGACTTACCAATAACTCCGCCCATCGCCCTCCTCAAATCCGCCAACACAAAATTCGCTCCAGTGATTATATCGGGTTGGTCCTCCACATGGCTGATCAGCGTCCAGGATGTGAAGGGTGATGCTGGAGGGCCCGTGTAGAGGACTATCGCTACGCCGAACCTTGGCTGTGGTAGTTCCTCTTCAAAGTCGTTGTTTTCGCAAGGCATGCTATACGAAACTACATCGTAGACTTTTGATGCGTCTTCGGAACGTGTGCCATAGAGTGGCGTGGCAAGACTGGTGATTTGGGATTTCAGCGCCGAGAAGAGTTCCTGTTCGCGGAGTTGAGCGGCGTGTGATGACATTTGTTAGTTTTGTCGATGTACACACTTGTTTTTGGTAGTTGTAAAATAACTGGAAAGAGCGATATGCCCAAGTCTAGAGTGTGAGACTAGGCTCGCGAGCGTTTGAAAAGTGCGAATGATCAGAATGAAGGTGAATGTGAAGAACTGCATGATAAACACCAACGTGTAGTTTCGAAATTTACCATGACAGCAGATAGTTTCTAAGTGCGGGGACGCTTATCTGTGATTTCGTTTGCTCAACCCTTTGGCTGGAGATGTACGATATATGCAGAAGCATCTTATCTACCCACGACTTTTCACCGTCTCCAGGCATCTCGTTCCACAAACTATACACCTAGATTCTTGCGTTGCCCAGCACTCCATCGTTGTTGTGCTTCAGTAATCTGCATCTCACTCCAGCACCCAAAGCGCTTGTGCGGTCCATGTGGTTGATATCCCACCTGGTGGCTCTCCTCCACCCTACGCGCTGCAGCCTCCAAAGCCATGACTTGCCAGAATCCACCATCTGTCATTCTCCTGTCATACAACTTCCAAAGCTTGGGCATATAAACCACGTCCTGCACACAATAGTTCTTGATCGCCTCGCTCAGCGGCCTATCCTCAAAGACTTTGTAACTGCCACCGTGCTCTGGTGCAAAAAGCTTGAGGCCAGCTTCTTTGATCTTTTTCGACAACTGCGCTTCAGCGGACGTAATGAACAAGCGTGACGCGTTGTATTCGATGGTTTTGGAGAGACCGACGAGAAATTCACGAGAACGGCGCGTCGTTGTCGCAAGTTCCATAAGTTGAATGTCGTGGATGCAGGAGAGTTTGATGTTGTAATGGGCGAAGAGGGCATCTGAGTCATTGCGTACGTCGAAGAACACCTTGGGTACAGTGGAGGATTCAAGCAGAGCCTTTAGTGTCGTAGTAGAGTCTCCCGCATTTTCTGTGGCGTCGAAAGTAGTCTTGAGTGGGGCTGCTGCGGTTGTCGTTGTGGTAATCGTGGCAGGCGTTGAGAATGCACGATCACCCAAGGTATGGATGTCGATGAGGTAGACTGTGTCCTCGGGTGGCACGTACAATGTCAGTAGCGCGACCGTTCCATGTCGACTGAGATGTTTGCCTTCGAGATCAATGTACAGGCTTGGTGGGGATGTTGGTACGCATTGTAGGGCTGTCAGCATAGAAGCAATCTCATGCAAGGTCGATATGAAGACAACTCGAGGCATAGTTGTATCGCGTTGGTGTTGTGTGTGGCTGGTATAGTTATCGGGGTACGCGATGCACTTTATACCTAGATAGAGGAAATGTTTGATAGTTCTAGATACAACGATATGAACAGAGAACAGAATGAGCGAGTAGGCACGGGCAATGAGACAATTATAAAAGGTTGCGAATGACGTTTTCAGGCACCAAGGCCGCATTTCATATTGCCTAAAAGTACTTCTGGTAATGTGGTTCGACGAGACATGCTGCCGTGTAAGCAAGGCTAGCCCTCGCGAAAACCGGTCAAGTTCTTGAACCTGATGATGCGTGTCAGTGAAGAAAAAATAAACGACCACAAATAGCTAATGACGTAAATGGTCCGACCAAGCCTCGTTATATCTCTTCACCGTGGCAAGGGCAGGGCATTGCTCTTCTTACCAAGAACAGAACTGTGGCCAGCCCTGACGTTTTCATCCACCCCATGTCAGCGCTTACCCAAGGAAAGAGCGAGAGCGAGATCGCGAAAGAAATCAGGATGTCCAGTATTGCGAATGGCTTCAAGCGAGTGTCGTTGGCCGTAACGGAAGAATGAGTGCACAAATAAGGCACGAGCAGGATCGCGTTCTGACGTGCCCCTGTAGATAATTTGCGCTGCCGCAACGGGAAGCAGTCTGTCCCACGAGGAGATTTTGAATACCTCTAACAGAATGTCTTTCGTAGATTGGTCCAAGATCTTTTCCACGAAAACGTATAGCTCGGCCAAGGCAATACACTCTTGCTCAAAGAACTCGCCATCTTGTTTCGTATCGGCAAAGAACAGGTCGGGGCGATAAAGGTACTGCATGTAAAGCGCAAAGACTTCGGGATCGTCTCCTGGCATGAGCACTATGCGCTCAAAGCCTTCTTGAAAACGATTGGGTTTTAGGGTGTTGTTGAAGAATGCAGAGCGGTCCTTGAGCAGCCCCTCGTGGACAATGAAATCTTTTTCTTGTTTAATCCATCGGGACCGACAGACACTGTGACGACTGGGGTATTGAGGAAGCTATCACATGTTAGCTTTTAGTCAATTCACAAGATGGAATAGTAGACTGACCTGGTGGCGGCACTAAGTGCTGTACGGAAGTTTTTTGAATCCATGTCGGGGTTAGGAAGAGCTGAGTTGAGTGATGGAAATTTAGAGGTTCGGTAAATTTGAGATAGAGTACAAAACTCCGTCAGTTTTAAATCCCCAGACTCATAGTGTAGACATAGGGTTGAGCTTGATCTTGTTGGTTCACATCGACTGTGCCTTGTTCTTCTTCCAGTGAGTTATGACGAAAGCAGAGTCTTGCTTTAGCAGCCTGCAACCGGTGGTCGGTATGCGCTGTAAAGTTAGCAGGCCATTGACCTGAATAGGTAGAAGCTTTGAGAGAAGACAGAGAAAAGAAAGAACCTGAAGCCTCAAGACTGATAACAGAGTGAGTGGGAGAGATTGGTAGAGAGACGGGTATTGTACTTGTTGTTGGTTTTTGAACACAGAGAATGTTTATATGTAGCGTCCTTGGGGATCCAGCTTGTCCATGAACTCCATGGACTTTTCGTACATGGTGAAGACGATGCCACCACTGAGGATAAGTCGACCTAATCTTGGAAGGGCTCCTGACCAGAAGGTGAAGAGACCCTCGTCCCTGAAAATTTTGGCCACACAGTCGAAGCTGTTCTTGTAGGCGCTCCGTGCCTCTATGGACTGCATGCGTGTCTTGACTGTGTCAATGGGCATCGTCGTGTAGACGGTGATTATGCCAGCCAGCCCTCCGAGTCCGAATGTGCTCACAGCGCCGAGCTTCTCGCCTGGTGTGACATATGACTGTGCTAGTTGTTTGAGCGACGTGTAACTCGAGAAACGAACGGCTGAGTTGGCGGCTTGACGTGCTGTGGTGGGGAGGAAACCCTGGAAGAAACCACGGATACCCTTCTCTTGTGCGATTAATCTCGATCCGTGTAGGAAGCCTCGCATGCGTGGGTTTGCTGACTTGCGGTCGTCGATACTAGGCAGATGAGTGAGTGACAGCACATGCATGCGTTCATGTTCACCTACAGCTGTGTCTTTATGCTCTCAAATGGAGTTACAGCCAGCAGTGACTCGGTGGCTCCTGCACCGAATCCAGCTATTACCGTCGCTGGACCGGAGACTTTGCCTTCAGCGTCGGCCAGCATGTCCTTGTACATGTCGAATGCGACGAATCCTACCCAATTTGTCAGACCGTTGCAGGTCAATGTTGCTTCTCTTCCACGTACTTATTCCAGCCTTCAGCGAGTTGCCAATAATCAAGGTTGTGCATCCAGCGTACCACTGCTTGCCGAACGGCGGCCATGGCAGCTTCTTTCCGTCTGGCAATCTTCGGTTGAGTTGCGATCGTGTTTTCGCGACTATGCTCGGGTCAGGTAACGTATCGTTGTGCAAGTAGGTGTCACTCGGTGCCTACACTCAGCAGGGTATGTGATTGCTGGCGTAGAGTCAGTACTGAGTTTACGATATGACGGGAGAGCATGCGTTACAAATTTCTACAGCTCCCGCAGTTGCACCTGCTAGGATGGAGCGCATTGCGCTAGGCTTCTTCTTTTCTGTCGGTGCGGTCGCCATGTTGATCTGAGTAAAGTGTGTTTAGGTGACAACAGGAATGGGTTTGCGCGCGCTGCAATGACGGAAAGTTTTGGCGCCTCTACGTCGCGTGCGGTAATGGCGATTCAGAACAATGACGTAGTACTGAATTTACACTGGAGCCCAAGGGAGCACACGTAGAAGAATAATGTGATTTTGGATCGGCAAAAATCTAGTGCGCCCGTATATACTTGAATCTCCAGAGTCCGCAAAATACTGAAGCTACGAGGCCGAGGACGGAGGTGAGCAGTCGGGCCCGCACTTCAGCGCCAAGCATCCCGCCTGACATCAGCCCGCTTGCGCTTGGGCCATCGAAAAGTCCACGCCTTCGAGAGCCGTCTATCGCATTGCCATCGTACTGAAGTTTGTCGTCGCTCAACACTGCAAATTCATATACCCTTTCTTTCCACGATGATGTCCCTAAGGAACCTCGCCCGCAGCGCTCCGCGGTCTGCTGCTCGTTTCTCCACCAAAGCCGTTCGCCCGCAATCGTCACTGCGACAGGCTTTCCAACCAGCAGCATGGGCCGCCCCAATCCCTCGTCTCACAGCATCTTTCTCCATGTCGGTGGCAAGGAGAGAAGATGCCGGTAGTATGCATTGAGTGTATTCCAGTTGGAAGCACGTAGCTAACACCAATTAGCCAATGAGGAACTGGTCGCAAAGCTTCAGAGCGAGATCTCCATGGAGGAGAGCATGAAGGAGGACGAGGACCTCTCTGCAAACATCAAGGAGTACCTTGAGAACAGCCCTTTTGAGGTACAGTCTCGCTTCGTTTCGTTGTTTCTGACTAGATGCTTACAACCACAAGATTGAGGACAAGGCTGGCAACCAGGAAGTAGTCCTTACCCGCACATTCAACGACGAGAAGATCCGAATCACCTTCACTACCGCCGACCTCAACAACAACCTGCCTGGCGAGGATGTTTCCGAGGACAGTGCCATGTACGACGATGCCGACATGGACGTACAGTCTGGTGGCGCCAACACCAAGGGTGCCATCAACCAGGGCCGGACACAGGATGGAAACATTCGCGTAGCCCCCGAGGACCGCGTTTCCCCCGCCGACCGGGAGGAGCTTGAGGACGACTATGAGAATGACGGCGAACAGCAGGGCTTCCCTGCCCATGCTAGCATCCGCATTGAGCGTCCTGGCAAGGGTGCTGTTGCCATTGAGGCAACCGCCCAAGATGGCGACTTCCTCATCGAGGACCTCTACTACTTCCCTTCTGCTGATCTAGCCGATCCCGCCACCGCCGAGAAGGACTGGTCAAGACGTGCTCTCTACACTGTATGTGGAAAACTTGCATAGAATCTACAACAAGCCTAACTTGCAGCAGGGCCCTCCTTTCAACAACCTAGACGAGGACCTCCAGATTCTCCTCGAAAAGTACCTTGAGGAGCGTGGCATCAACACCCGCCTCGCACTGTTCATCCCCGACTACATTGACCACAAGGAGCAGAAGGAGTACATCAGGTGGCTCAACAACATCAAGAACTTCGTCGAATAAGTTCAACCCAAATCGAGCAACACGGAAAACCTGTGAAGCCCGGTACATCACATACTGGCGTTTTACGGGGACTTTCTTTGAACGTCCAAAAGCTCTCTTGTATAAACCTGTAACGCATCTCGACCTTTGAGCGATCTGGGGGCGTTTTGCAGGAGTGTAAAATAGTTAGTGAAATTTCTGTCAAAACCCGGTCTCGGTCATGTGCAGCGGCATCTTGCAGGCAGTCTACAGAACGCGGGACCAACGAATAGAGTACCTAGTGCTCCAAGTTGATCATCTCGAACGGTCCTTGCCAGTTCTATCATGGCAGCGATATAGTTGCATCCTGCGAGAATCACGGCTCAGATATCATCAAAATACCAAATAGACGCATAAAGCGCTTTTCCTCTCCAACGTCGTAAGACTCTTTCCCCCCTGTTTTCTCGCTCATTGTACGATGTTGTTTGTGTTACCGTATTTCAAAGCAGCCTCCCGAGACAACAAACACCAAATTGCGGCACGGCGTTTGCTGTCGTGGACAACAACAGCAACAATAACATCAACAACGACAAAGCCGATCTTTGTCATTAACACGCCCTCACAACGTGATTGTTTGCTGAGTGTAATCCTACACAGAAATCTTTTCGACGTTATCTGCTCCTGTTACGGATACACTCAAGGAGACATTTCGAAACAACATTTCTTGACTCAATGATAGCCCACATGCGTTGATTGAACGAACACCCTCAAAGCTCAAAGTCCCAGTCGTCGGACCAAGTTTAACTACGTCTCTTCGCCTTCAATCAAACATTAATTCGCGTCAGTCAGCACGCCATATGTGTTGCAGATAGCAAAGCACAGGACCTCGGCTTGCGGAATCTGGTCGGAAAACATGACGCGCATAGGTGTGTCAGGCAGCGTTTGTGCTGACCTAGATCGTGGTTTCTTACCAAATCTCCCGCCACCATATACATATACAGGCGCACAATCTAAGCAGATAAGGTATGTTGGGCATAGAGGGGCGTCAAACATCAACCAGGATGGCTGTATAATAGCTCACGTTTTATCCCGCCTACCCTCGACATAGGCCCAAAATGCATCCTTACTCAAATTTTACAGGACACAAATCTCCGACCTCACAGCGACCAGTACAATTCTGGTTGGCCCCGACCTGACACCCTTCCAAATTCACACCGTCCTCCTCACATCGAAATCCCCCTATTTCCGCGCCGCACTCAACGGCCCGTCGATATTCATAGAATCAGAAACCAACCGCATAACACTCGACGATGTCTCCGTCGAGTCGTTTCATTTCATCGTCCACTGGCTCTACAACTCCGTCCTCCCCATGCCCTGGAAGGACCAAAAACCAGCGTACTACGCCCTACTCCACGTCTACGCCCTCGCCGACCGACTAGCTCTCGAAGGCGCCAGAAATGCCGTCGTGGACGTGATAAGCGATCTATCCGATAAAACAAATAGCGTTCTGACGCCCTCTGATACACATTTCCTATACGACGAGATTCGCGATTCCTCGCCTCTGCGCACTCTTGTCCTCGATCTCTTTGCGTTCAAGAAAACGGATCGATTGCTAGAAACGCACGCGGATCCGTGGCACGAAGAGTTTCTTCGCGAGCTGACTGTGCATTTGAAGAGGCCGTGTGCACAGGCTATGCAGAGACATCGGTTGCGGATGTGGTGTCCGATGACGTGGAATACGACTCGTGCTTGCGATTCTTGTGGGATTGTGTTGGCACCTCAGTTTGGAGCGGTGGCTTGTGTAGACTGCTCGGTTGTGTTTTGTACGCGGTGTGTGAAGAGCGGTGTTGCAATGGCAGGGTGGGACGACGGGAATGGGAAGTTTGGGGTTTTAGGGGAGCAGAACGCTGTGGCAGTTGGTGTAAACGGGGCGGCAAAGTCGACCAAACCGCTGAGGAAATGGGAGTCGTGTAAGCCTTGGAGGGGAACGAGGTGTGCGCTCTATCACGAGCATGCTGAGACAGAGAGATGTAGTGATGTCTTTATGGGGAGGTGAGGGATAGTGACGGGTACGTTCTATAGTCCCTGACTGCCCTGAATATTGCATATCAAAATGTACTTAAACATGGACTTTTTCAACCCCCGGAGACGTTTCTGCCGTAAAAGATATGCACCCATACCCAAACCACCGTTGAACGCCCATCACAAAAGGCATTCTACTGGCCGCCTTGACTAAGCCGTGTCGATCGACGCCTCGTGGTCGCCCCAGAGCCACTCATGTAACTGCCAGCCTGCACAGTCTCTGTCGTTAGAGAGGACTTGACCGACCTGGTTGTCGACTTCTTAGCACCTTTCTTGACTTTCTGTGCGACGCCTCGTGTCGTAGGTTTTCGCTGGGGTCCATGGGCGTCGTCTTGCTCAAACATCTCATCAACAGGCTTATTCTTAATCGTCTTTGGTCCTGACATCTGGGACCGTCATCAGTTACTGTGTCGTACGAAAGGATAAGGGCCTCAGATCTTTGTGCGTTCACGTGTACTTACTGATTCCCCCACATCCCATTCGGATAGATCCGAAGGACACTCTGATAGTTCGGAGGGAGAAGAAAAGTCTTGCAGAGCCGTTGTAATAGTTTTCGAAGGTGTAGCGGGATTGCCATTCTCCCTGTTGCCGATGATACTCTCTGTATCAGCGCGATCAGAAAGCAGCTCATCACCCTGCATTGCGACCGCGACATTGCTGTGCTTAACATTTGACGCAGATGAGGGACTGCTAGTGCTACTTCCAAGCGTATGAATTGCGGACTCCTCGCTGATTACATCTCCTTCGTCTGCTTCATCATCGCTCAAGCCCATGGGAGGTAAGGGCGTGGGAGCTCGGGCGGCAGGATCATAGCAATCGAATTCATGATACGCTGGGAATGTCAGTCATGCAAATAGTCTCAGTCTGGCCGCGTATTGAACTTACTCCCAGATTCGTCGGTAAAGCCCTCCGAATCCCACTTGTACGTCCCATCGTAGAACTTGCGTGAGTGCTCAGTAAGAGCTACATCCGCTGGAATATGAGTAGAGTATGTTGCAGGACCAACCATACTACCTTTGAGATATTGTGTGAGGCTGAGTCTGTAAGTTGTAAGAGTAGCACTGTGCGATAGTTGTGTACTAGGGAATTATGGAGCGTATCATCAGTCTGTACGCCAGAAAATAGTGTGCGAGCTGGTGGGCGCGAGCGTGACGTAGATATATCTCAGAAGGTAAGAGCGGTTGGGAAAGAGGTGGAAATCGCGCTTACTGCTTCAGGTAAAACAAACACAGTTGGGCATTACTGAGACAGGCCGACTGAGACAGGCTCTGATACTTAGGTACCAAGGCCAGTAGGAAGACAGGACCTGTCCAAAACCGTCCCTCCCACTTGACCGATACGTTTCGCATGTACCTGAACGCGCGAACATCACGGCTGTCGACTCTGTCACCGAGCATACTTCCAGCAGAAAAAGACAGTAAGACAGTGAAAACTGGACTGAAGTAATGGTTCTATGTTCTTGACAACGACTATACGCCGTTTGGTGACAACGCCTGCTAAAGTCATGCATACACTAACGCCACCCGACTTTACCTCCTGCCCAGCGAAGTGGCTATCGCCACGTCCGCTGAGGGTATCGTACAGATAACAAAAGGGATACCGGAGAATTGGACATGAAAATATAAACATTGCCCGAGGCCTTAGGCCAATAACAACGAGAGAAAGTCCGTTGCGGCTGTAGTGATTAGATCGCTTTGGCTAACGGGGTCGTAGTGATCTCTTCTTTCGGTCAAGTCCTGTGTGCTACATAGCACTAGCCTGCCCAGCATGAGTAGACATGTTAGTCAACGTCTTAGCCATGGACTCTCGGGCTGCCTTCTCCTGTTCCATTTGCGCACGATCAGCCTTAGTAACGCGAGGCTTGCGGACAGTAGAACCGCCGCGAGAGCCAGGGCCTCCGCCACGTCCTCTGCCGCGACCTGTAGTCTCTCCTCGTACAGTGCCGCCACGTCCGCGTCCGCGTCCGCGTCTAACGGTGCCGTCGGCCCTACTTGGTGTTAGCTTAACTCGATCTGCAGACATGATAGCTGCGTACCTCTCTACAGTTGGCTTCTCCTCGGTGACGAGTGGGCCGCTGTAAACAAAGAAACCGTCTTTCGCCATGAGCGCTTGCTGTTCCCAGGCCAGCTCTGTGTCATCGATGAAGTCATCCTCCTTGTCATAATCCTCTTGCTTGCGCTTGCGTCGCTTCTTGCCTCCGTTCTCCTTGGCTGATGTCTCATCATCCATGCCGCCCATCTCAACATTACTCTCGTTTTCGGACAGGTCAACAGACTGATCGTCGTTTGAGCCGCCGCCTGCAGCTCGCTCAAGTGCAGTACCTGCTGCTGCAATCTGGCGCTGACGCTCTTTGCGAGCGGCGATGCGAGGATGCAGGGCAGCGAAACCGTACTTCTTTTCGACCTCCTGTGCAAAGTTGATGGTGACATTCTCCTTTCCTTTCAGATCAAATGTCAGGTAGATGTTAGTGCCTTGTGTCTCGGACGCGCCATTGGCGTTTGCAACCGGCCCAAACGGCGTTCCCGACAGGAGGCCGCTTCCAGTAGGCAACGGCGGCGGAGCTTCTTTTTGGCGAGCTGCTTTGGTAGGCGGGGTTGGTGCATTAGATTGCGAGGGTGTGCCCGAGTTTGTCGAATTTTCCTTTGCCATGGGAACTGATGTTGGCTTGTTGGGCTCGGTATCAATTTCCATAGGAGTCGGTCCTGATGAGGCAGCAAGGTACGGTTGGACTTGGGTTGGAAGTGGTGCCTGCGGCTGCTGCTGTTGAATCTGAGGCGAGTAGTCTTGGGAAGGAAGGACCGAGGCTGGTCGTGTGGAGAAGGCGGCAGGTGACACGGGTGCTGATGTGATGGATGCCTGTTGCTGGAGTTTGGGAGGATGCGAGTAAAAGGAATTGCTGGCAGACGGCGGGTCGATAAGACTTGTGATGGAAGGTGAGGCACTGGCACGGTGGTTTACCGGGGGTGAGACGGGCGGCGGCGGCGCACTTGCTGGAGGCTGAGGTTTTGACTCAAACGTGTCGCCCCGAATGGGATCATATCGCTGGCCTGAACTAGAGGGCCGCGGTGTTGAGGGCGCGACGCTGATGTGTGAAAGGTTTGGGTTACTATGAAGGGTGGGTTCGGGATTGACCAAGACGCGAGCAGGTTGTGAGACAACTGGCGGCTGCTCGGATTGCAAGACAGCGACGGGCTCGCTGGGTACAACTTGTGGTGTAGGCGATTGCTGCACAGGCGGTTTCTCGTCCACGGCTTGTGCGACTGGTTGTGCCTGTGCCTCCAGCGATGCCTTTGTCCTCCTCTTGCGTTGGACGGGCGTAGCATTTGGGTCCTTGGGCTCAGACTTGCGGGGCTTTCGTGTCTTCTTCTCTGGCTCTGGTACACCTGGATCCTTCGCTTTTGGCTTAGGACCTGGCTTCTTGCGAGGAAGGCCGCTCGCAGTAAGCCCGCGTGGAGCTGGTGATGCAGTTGCAGGGGTTGGTGTGCTAGTTCCAACACCAACACCACCTGCAGGAGTGCGGATGGTCGATGTCGGAGTGCCCTGCTCAGGCGAGTGCGGGGGCGAGCTTAGACTGCCCGGCGAAGATGCATCGTCTACGTCCATGGCGCAGGACACCAAATCGCTGCGATGCCTGGACAGATGGCAGAGTGCTCCTAGCGCGTGTAGACGGCAAATTAAATGGACAACAGGATTTTCGATGTGAGCGGCGAAGGGGCGGAGGTAGATTCAGAGCCCTGGTGCTGGCAGGGCGGGTTTGCAGATTCAACACCAGAAAAAGTGCGGATAGCGGACTACTGCAATGGCTTGCGAGAACACCAAAGTCGAGGTGCAGCCGAGAGCCGGACCGGGAACTGTCTAAAGAGCGTCTGATGCACGGCAAGGAACACCAAGTTTCGACCCCTAACGAGATCCTGATGACAACCGCCTCCACAAGAGCGGTATCGATGGAAAGGTAGTTGCAGCGTTAGAAAATTGTACAGAAAAGAGAGAGGACAATAGAGGAAGAGAAAGTGCGAGGGAAGTCTCCAGACCTTCTCGGGGGGGTTCAGGGCTTCAAGTAGGCATTCGAGCGATTTGGGACAGCAGCGGGCCAAAGCTTGGGTTACGACGAGCCCTAGAACAGAAAAACAGTTTACGCCAGAGCAGTGGACGAGTCCGGGGCGCTGCGCACTGTGAATGAACCCTGGGTCTATGCCGGCTGCTGTGTTAGGTCTTAGGCGTATCAAACATGACATGTTGACGTTTCCACCAGCCCTCGCCATCGTCGTGTACTTGCCGGGACAGCCCCTTTATGACCGTCTGGCTTGATCATGTTGCGACGCCCGATTACCTTGTTCTCTAGTAGCAGTCACGAACACACATGTCATCCATCTCTTCCACTGCACCGTAAAACATGCGACGTACAAAGAGGCGCATTAGCCGCTGCCTGACGTTAATTGCCGTGCATACACGCGAACGGCCACAAACACCACATGCAACCGCCCAAGAGGTCACTCCATACTGGTCAAGTGTTGATGCGCCATCCTTTTGCAGCTTACATCACCGTTTATCGTGAATTATTCTATAGATAGTTGTCTGGTGGTTCGCAGCTTGCATATGGCCTAAGCGTCTTGGCGCTCCGATCTCATACAAGGGTCTCTGATTGGGCCGGGATTCAGGCACGCTCCACATGCGCACCAATCTAGCCTGGTTGCGATACCTGCACACTTCACCGTCGACATGTCAAGTTGTGGAAGAATCATGCTTTTGTAACTTTGATAACAGCTCGAGGTATACAGAACCATCCACCATTCGTGAACAGCATGCGGAAACTCATAGCCCAGATCCAGTCCTCTCTAACAAGCACAGAAAACAACTCCAAAAACACCGACACATCGTAAAACGCCGATCCTGAATGCGAGAAGGGTATGAATACAGCTGGTTAGGGCACGTCATCACGCCTTGCTCTTCTTCTTCTTTTTCTTCTCACCGTCCTCCTCGTCACCGGCCTTTCGCTTCTTCTCCTTCTTGGACTTCTTTTCAGACACCTCGTCATCGCCCGACTTCTTCGACTTCTTCTTGTCCTTCTTCTCCTTGCGCACAGCCTGCTCAGTAGCAGCGGCGGTAACGCCATCGGCCATCTCAACATCCTCAGTGGCCGTCGCAGTGGGGTCCTCGACACCAATGTCAGCTAGGACCGAGTTCATGGCAGCCTGCATGACCGCCGCGTTCTTCGCAGGAGGAGCACCAGAGGCGTAGAACTCAATGCGCTCGTCGACCTGGCGCTTGAGGGCCTCACCGAACTTAGATGTCGGTGTGTCGGAGAAGTTGTCGATCCTGGAGGCAATGGAGCACTTGTTGGCAAGGAAACGCGAGATCCTTCCCTTTGACTTCTGGCCAGTGCGACCAATGAACGAACTGTGGTAGATAAGACCGTACTTGGGAGTGTTTCCCTTGGTCTTGAGGGCTCGGAAGAGTGCCTTCTCAGCACCGAGAATCTGGACGGTACTGGCAGGGTATTTGGAAAGGTTGGTCAAAGAACCAGCCTTGGAGATGAGGCGCGCACCAACCGTGTCACCGATCAAAGCAGCCAGGTTGGGAGCAACCTGGTTCATGCGACTTCCGAGGTAGTTGCTGAGCTGCTTGCGGTACGCAGCCAGGGAAGCGGTTCTCTTTGCGAAAGCCATGACAATCTCCATGTCTGCTGCAGAAAGATCGCGACCCATAGAGGTCCTCGCGGCGTTGATGATTGCTTGCGCAATGCTCTCGTCGTCATCGACGACAGCAGCGAGCTCGTGGAGATCCTCGTCGCTCAGACGCGACTTGTCACCAATCTGCAAGACCACCTTGGCGTATTGTTCATTGCTGTTGACGATCTTGGCGAGCTCGGGAAAGTGCCAGCCTGAAGGAATACTAAGTCAGCAGCTGTTCCAAGTCTCCAGAGACGGAAGAAAAATACCATAGTTCTCCCGTAGCCTCATGCAAAAGGTGTTCAGGTCCTTGTCGATCTGGTCGAGCGTCGCGATGGCCTGGATGATGTGGTTGTCCTGCTTCTGAACGCTGGAATAGAGGTTAGTGGCTGATTGCCATGCAATTGATGCGCGTAGCTTACCTGAACTTGACCTTGCCGCGGGAGTAGGCGTGTCCAAGACCGAGAATGGAGCGGTCGATGTCGCCAGGTTGAAGCTGCTTAATGAGCTTGCCGCTGTGCTGGCGGAGACCGCGAAGCAGGTCAGCGACGACTTCGGACGTGACGCTGGTTTCGCACGCGAGGTTAGGGAAAGCGGCCTTGATGCTACCCGCCAAGTTGCTCTCGCTTACACCAAGCGTGATGGTCTTCTTCTTTCCAGCCTTGGGAAGGTTGGTCTCGAGCGTAGCCCTCAGGAAATCAGACATGATGCCTTCCGAGACATCGTTGATCTCGGAGAGGGCATCCTGGGTGCCCTGAAACGGCGCAAGGCCGACGAGCTCGACGGTCTTTCCGAATTTGTCGAGATCTTGCACAGCCTTCTGCACTTCCGCGAGACGGCTGCCAATGGTGTCGGGTTGGAGGACGACCTTGAAGACGGCATAGCCGACAGGGCTCTCGTGCAGCAGGTAGTCTACGCTCATCGTGGCGTTAGTTGTTGGCGCGCAGGTATTGCGGATTTCGGCGCGACGAGCTGAGTCGTTGTTTGGTGTGTGCGCTGGAAATTCCGCAGTCGGGATGGAGGTGTGAACGGTCGCAAGTTCGTCGTGTGGAAAGCTTCGAACTTTTTCAGGGCCCGAGCTTCCGCGCTAAGTTGGCCCGCTTAGAATTCAGTGCTTGAGAAGAGGGACGCGCCAGGCAACGCGGAAACAGCATCGTGCCCCGCCATACATCATTTGCTTGCTTACTGCACTGTTCGATACCCGTATAGATTCTCTTCAGCATGTCGGCCGCACAACTTCTCAATCCAAAGGCCGAGTCGAGGGTACGCCGCTCCTTCGCACCGCAGAGGCACCGCTAACAAGGCACAGAGGCGCGGGGAGGCTCTCCGTGTGAACATCTCGGCCGGTGAGGGTCTGCAGCAGGTACGGAATGCTTCGAATAGGAGAGAGATACTGTCTGACTTTGGTGATAGGTTCTTGCCTCGAATCTGGGACCCCGCGGTACACTTAAGATGTAAGGAACAACAAACCGTCTTTCGAACGAGAAGCTAATACAGAGCAGGCTCGTAGATGGCGCTGGAGGCGTAAGCATACTCCGATAACACTCATGACACATTCTCACGAGGTCTCCAGATCAAACTCACAAAAGATGGAAGCGTTTTGCTCAAGGAGATGGTATGTACCTGCACCACAACATTACCTTCAAAGGCTAACCACATCCCAGCAAATCCAAAACCCCACTGCCGTATGTCCTACCACCTCTCCGTTTCTGATCCGCGACTCAAACAACCCAGGTCATGATTGCACGAGCAGCAACAGCGCAAGACGAGATCACAGGCGATGGAACAACATCGGTGGTACTGCTAGTTGGAGAGCTGCTGAAGCAGGCTGATCGCTACATCGCCGAGGGCCTCCATCCCCGAGTGATCGCAGACGGTTACGATATCGCGAAGACGGAGTCCCTCAAGGTACAGACAACGGAAAGTTTGTTCACTGGGGATCCGCTGACCATGTACAGTTCCTTGACGAGTTCAAGCTCACCAAGGAAGTCGACCGCGAGCTCCTCCTCTCTGTTGCGCGAACCTCGCTATCCACCAAGATCAACAGCTCGCTTGCCGAGCAATTGACCCCCGATATCGTCGATGCCGTACTCGCAATCTACCAAGCGCCCGCGAAGCCAGATCTACACATGGTTGAGATCATGACTATGCAACATCGCACCGCCGCCGACACACAGCTCATCCGAGGACTCGCTCTAGATCACGGCGCAAGACACCCGGATATGCCCAAGAGGGTCGAGAACGCATACATCCTGACCCTCAACGTTAGTTTAGAGTACGAAAAGTCCGAGATCAACTCGGGTTTCTACTACTCGAGCGCGGAACAGAGGGAGAAGCTCGTTGAGAGCGAGCGCCGCTTCGTCGACGAGAAACTGAGGAAGATTGTCGAGCTGAAGAAGGAGGTCTGCGGCGACGACCCCAAGAAGGGCTTTGTGATAATAAACCAGAAGGGTATCGACCCGCTCAGCCTGGATGTCCTTGTCAAGAACGGAATCTTCGCGCTGAGGAGAGCGAAGAGGAGGAACATGGAGCGTCTCCAGTTGGTGTGTGGTGGTACGTCACAAAACAGTGTGGACGATATGACACCAGATGTCCTCGGATACGCAGGTCTTGTTTACGAGCACCAGCTTGGTGAGGAGAAGTACACATTCATTGTAAGCGCATTCGGTGGGATAACAAAGCACACACTCACAACAAACAGGAGGATGTCAAGGAGCCAAAATCCGTCACTTTACTCATCAAGGGCCCAAACACACACACTATTGCTCAGATCAAGGACGCCGTTCGCGACGGCTTGAGGAGTGTGTACAACATGATCGTCGACGGAAGCGTCGTACCAGGTGGAGGTGCTTTCCAAGTCGCATGCGCGGCTCATCTCAACAGCGAGCAGTTCAAGAAGACGGTCAAGGGAAAGGCGAAGTGGGGTGTATCGGCCTTCGCTGATGCCCTGCTTGTCATTCCCAAGACCCTGGCGGCGAACTCGGGTCATGACATCCAGGACTCATGTAAGCAATGTTCTGCTAGTTTCCGCCGTAATATACTTACCAGATAACAGTGGCTGCGCTACAGGACGAGCACGCCGAGGGCAATGTCGTCGGTCTGAACCTTGCGACTGGAGAAGCAATGGACCCTACTCAAGAAGGTGTCTACGATTCGTTCCGAGTGCTGCGCAACTGCATAGCATCCGCTACCGGTATCGCGTCGAACTTGCTGCTGTGCGACGAAATGCTCAAAGCACGACAGATGGTGAGCAGATACACCTACTACAAAAGGGATGAAGCTAATCGACAACTAGGGACGACAACCTGGACCTGGCGGCGAGGAGCAATGATAGCATCGCGTTATATCTGGAAGACAAGACAGGTTACTGCAGCACTATTGCGTGAGCAACGTGCTACCCATATTGAAGTACAAAAAATGTGCAGTACAGCTGGACGAAATGCAGCGAGCTCTGCTTCGCGTTGGTGCTGCATGCCGACTTTGTCTAGATAGATTAAAATAATACGACCACATCACATGGCCAATTTGATTCTATCAGGGTGATTGATATTTTCCTTGATACTCTCGTCATGCCAACTTGGAGTCCGATTCCATCATTAGTCCAACACAAGTGTAGACAGATTTCGTAGTTGAAACGCGTTCTGCACGGCTGAAACACATGCAGATGTCTAATGCTGGACCCCTTTTAGGCCAGGGTGCTAGGGTAGTTTAAGCTTAAATTTAGCGTTCGGCTAGGACGGATGCGATTCTGGTGCGGGGGCGTCGCCTCGCGTGCGGGAGCAGAGCATCTTATAGTTAGTCGATGCAATGTGGAAAGTGGTAGCAACGTGTACGTGTCCTGTAAACAATGCTCTCTTGTATCTGTTCCAGATCCGCATTCCTCACATCTTTCTTTCGCGAAATGGTAGAGCGAAGGATCCGCTACGGACCCATCAGGAGATCTCCAGGGCGTGCATACGCTAGCTGCTGTGTCGAGCCAAGACTGATGGAAACAAGACAAGCCACTTGCCAGTCGTTCATTTTCTATTGACTCGAGTTCCTGTTCCTCCCCCTACGTTGGCGCTCAGATGGCAGCGACAACATAGCAACGCGATTTATTCCTTCCACGCATTCATTATCCATTCGGCGACGAAGCCCCCCGATACCCGCCTTTCGATTCTTCCACACTCCCTCAACCATGTTTCGATATCGACGTTACCGCGCCTTTCTAGTCTTTGCAGTTATTGCTGTGCTAGCACTATACAAATTCGGGGGCTCCAGCGCGGCGGCATGGAGGGAAGCTGCATCCAACGCGGTCGGCTCAGCTGGCCTGAAAAGCGATGCTGAGAAGGCTCCGCAGCAGGACACTCCTGCGCGCCCTGCTGTGGCGCACGAGACGAGGAGTCTGGTGCTAGACGTGCCCGTAGCCAGTACCCCGCGGTCACTTCAGACACCGCCTCCTTTGAAGACGCCGGCTCCGTCGTCGACATTGACCCCTGCCGTCACCGAGCAGCAACAGAAGCCCTCTATTCCTACACCCATCCGACCACAACCACACGGCCAGCCCGCCATTGCGGACAACGCATTAGAACCATCAGCAGTCGTTGATGCGATTCACTGGACGAAACTTCCCGAACACTTCCCCGTCGACCCCGAATCGCTCATCAAGCTGCCGTCTGGCACCCCGAAATCCATACCTAAGATTCAAGCCAAGTTCAAGTCGGAAGATGCCACGGCAAAGGCTGAAAGGATTGCGAAACTGGACAAGATCAGAAGTGTGGCAAAGAAGTCGTGGGAAGGATACAAGGCAAATGCCTGGTTACACGATGAGCTGCGGCCACAGTCTGGTACCTTCAGAGACCCTTTTGCGCACTGGGGTGCGACGCTGGTAGACGCCCTCGACACTTTGTGGATAATGGGGCTCAAGGACGAGTTCGAAGAGGCTGTAAAGGCCGTGGACAAGATCGATTTCACAACCACCCCGCGTGCTGATATCCCATTATTCGAGACAACGATCCGCTATCTTGGTGGGCTGCTGGCTGCCTACGATTTAAGTGACAAGAAGTACAAGAATTTGCTGGGCAAGGCAGTAGAGCTCGCCGAAATCCTTATAAGCGCGTTCGACACACCCAACCGGATGCCCGAGACATACTATTACTGGAGGCCTGATTTCGCGTCTCAACAGCACCGTGCTAGCTCACATGTTGTTCTGGCCGAGATAGGGTCACTTTCTATGGAATTTACCCGACTTGCACAGCTCACAGGAGAACACAAGTACTACGATGCCATTGCACGCATCACAGACAATCTAGAGGAATTCCAGGGCAAGACTAAACTCCCTGGAATGTGGCCAACATATCTGGACGCTTCCGGATGTGGAAGACAGTACATCGATCTGCCTCCTCAGGTGCCTCTCAAAGCTCCAGAAGGTTATCTCGACGACCAGTCGTCAACTGACGCTGAGTCTGCTACACCCTCCCCTACCGAGCTGTTATCTCCAGAAGGCAAGAAATACGTGCCGTTGGACTTGCCGGACCCTGTCGTACTTGCGCAAGATGATGTCCCGGTTGACACTGCTGCCAAGGAAGACTCCGTGGTTCCCGGTACCGCTGGAGAGCTGAAGACCAACGACCGGGACAGCAGTACAGTGGAGAAGCGACAGCTCGACATTGATGAGTCTGAACCACCGAAAGCGGTGCTGGATAGTCAGGACGCCACTTCGACGTCGTCCGCCTCGTACGCTAAGCCGACGCCCCCAGAGTGCATACCTCAAGGTTTTGTATCAAGCTCCAGCTCCGGACGCGAAGAGTTCACGCTAGGCGGCATGTCGGACTCTGCGTACGAGTATCTGCCCAAGCAGTACTTGCTTCTTGGTGGCCAGATTGAGAAGTACCGGACCATGTACGAACAGTCGATGGACGTTGTCAAGAAGCACTTGATCTTCCGACCGATGCTACCGAAAGGGGAAGAAATTCTCTTTTCTGGCAAGCTGAACGCCCCATCCAACATCGATGCTACTAAAGCGGGTGACCTCACTGCTGAGAACGCACATCTCACCTGTTTTGCTGGTGGCATGTTTGGCATGGGCGCGAAGCTCTTTGACCGCCCGGAGGATCTCGAGATCGCAAAGAAGCTTACAGAGGGCTGCGTCTGGAGTTACAGCATGACGCCAACCGGCATCATGCCGGAATCGTTTGAGGTTGCTTCATGTGAAGACAGGAAAGACTGTGCATGGAACCAGACGGCGTATTGGGAGTACATCGATCCATATTATGAGTCTCGAATGGAGACCTACAAGGAACAGCGCAAGGTGTACGAGTCGCAGATTGCGTCTGCTTCATCGTGGTATGAGGCAGAACTCGCTGCAATGACCGCAGCGCCTACCCCTGCCGTAGCTGATGCAGTCGAGGCCCAGCCCACGTCTTCCGTGGTCTACGCGGATACGCTAGATAAGCGTCAGGTCATCGAACATGTGGACGACGCAGAGATCGCACACATGTCATCTGCGATCGAGTCGGCGGCCGCCGCCGCCGCAAGCGCTGCGCAAGATCATGAGTCGGTCATGGGCGGCGAGTCCGAGGAGGGCGAGGGGCCACCTACCAAAGTACGACTTGATTCAAACATTGCGGAATTTGCGCCGCAGGCCAGTCTGACACAGCCGAATTTCCCATACGTCTATTCGCCACAGCCGGTCATGAACCATGAAGACTATGTGCAGAACAGAATTCAAGAAGACCGTCTACCGCCGGGTGTTACGAGGATTGGGGCTAAGAACTACATTCTTCGGTGAGTTGCTTGCTCCTACAACAAGGTTTATCTAGTTGCTGACATTTAAATAGCCCCGAGGCCATAGAGTCCGTCTGGTACATGTACCGCATCACTGGCGATCCACACTGGCGCGACGCAGGATGGCGTATGTTCCTCGCCATCAACCAACACACAGCCACTGCGTTTGGTAACTCGGCTATCGACGATGTTACTAAACTGACGCCCGAACTCAACGATGAGATGGAGAGTTTCTGGCTATCGGAAACGCTCAAGTACTTTTACCTGTTGTTTGCGGAAGAGGATCTGATTAGCTTGGATGATTGGGTGTTGAATACTGAGGCACATCCTTTCAAGAGGCCGACGTAGATGACTTGAGTAAGTTCGGATAGCTGCTCGGGGCTGTTGCATGGAGTTGTGGCGTGTTGGTGTATAACGCACCGAACTGTATTGGAAAGTCATCATTAATGTCTGACTTTAGTTGAAACATAAAAGCCATTGCATCACCCTACCCGTGTAAGACCTCCCTTGCACCGCCGCCAAATCTCATTCATCGCGATGTCACCGCGCATGAATTCCTATAGTAATGTGTGAAGAAGATGATATCTCTCAGCCCTGTTTGTATACGACTTCTTAGCAGTATATTAGACGCGCACTAGAGGGATGGAATTGAGGATCAGTTAACCTATCCTAGATTCTGACAGCCATTGTTTTGGTTAATTGAGAGGTCACATATGACTGGCCCCAGCCTACTCTCATGATATCTCTCAACCACTCAAACTTGACTATTGCCTACCAATCTCTTCGCACTCTCATCTTATCAGGTGGAACTGTCTCCGATTTTTTCAGCGCTTCTCACCGATAGTGAGCTGAGAGTCAGGTATGTACGGAGAATGCTGAGCAACATCGTCGCCCGGCAACTCTGCGGGTGGCAATTCTACGCTAGGCTTATTACCGAGCTCCTGAGGTGCTATGTTCTTGGAATCCATCTCTTGCTTTGCATCTTCGTGTGGCATCTCGTTGATTGCACTTCCGCCAACCTCTCCTCGCTCGTCTGACGGTATTTCTGGCGCTTGATCGTGTTTCTTCTTACGACGTAGAAGCAGATAGATGGCAGCGGCGATGAGAGCAAGCCCACACACGCCACCGACTACACCTCCAGCTATAGCGCCAGTGTTGTTCTTCTTGGGTCCATTGCCTGCGCTAGGAGGTGTGGTCGATGATGGGGAGGACGATGGTAGCGACGATGATATCTGATCAGGTGGTGTACAAGTGTCAACGCTGTAATACACGAAAGAGGAGTTGTAGCACTCGGCTATCTGTGCGAACTGGAGGACTGTCGAAGAGCATGGTACAAACTCTTCGCTGTCGGCCCCGTAAATGGTCGCTGGTGTGGTTGATGAGTGAACATCCTCTCAAAAGGTACGACGCAACTACTTACCACTGCAGCCTGGATCAAGATCTACGACCTGAAAGCTCTCATATCTTCCCTGGTCGGCCAGTCTGGTGCAAGACCCGTTGGGGTACTAATTGTTGGTGGGCAAAATCAGTGTATGTCTCACGTGAAGTTCGTATAGGTACTCTTACGCCGTTTTCTGCATTGAAACTCTGGAACGAATTCTTGCACTCTCCGTCCGTAAACGTGGCGATTCTCGAACCATAAGCGACTTGGATAACATTTCTACCCGAGAAAAGGCTGAAGACTAGCCAAGCGCCGATGCTATAATACAGCATGATCTTGTGGACTCAGAGGGCTTGCTGAGTGTGAGTGCCGCTGACGGACGCGAGTCGAGATGCGCTGCAGTAGAAAACTCAAGAGGTGGGCTGAAGCTTATTGCTCGTAAAGGCAGCTGCTCTGTCTAGTCAGGAAGCTTGCCGCATGTTCACGAGGCTACGATGCGATAAGAAGCGATCGCTGCAAAACAATAAGCCAGCTTGATCGGCCCCATGACCAACGACCTATCGTAGGTCGTACACAGACACATACGCAGGTGGTGAGTGGATATAGAGGCTGGATTCGAGTAGTTCTGAGCAACCTTGTAAGGCATGAACTGCTTTCAGTGTTTTGTGATACCAGAGATATGTGTCATCAACGCCACAAGATGTCCACGCGTGCGCTGATTGGCCACAGCAGCGGTCGACCCCGAGACGGCACGCTCCCGCCTCTTGGTTTGTCTAGCCTCGCGCCACAGACGGTTGGTATTAATTAATTCCCCACCATATGTTAAGCTTCGTCAGCTTCATGCATTATGTAGGCAAAAATATCGTGACAAAGCAAGCACTTGACATGGATAGCCGTGGAATACGAAAAAAGAGCCCCATCCGGACTTCGACAACCCGCGGAAGCATAAGCTACGCATGGTGTTTTTCTAATTGTAGAGCATACGACCCAATACCTCCCGCATCTCATTCGGCGACGGGTTTGTAGTCGTGAGAACTAGGTGAAAATTAGAATGTGGCTCCACAGCCTCTTCACGAAAAGATTACTGCCTTCTTAGACAAAGAGTATAAGAGATGACTGACCAGCTCGAGAAAGACTCCAGATCACAACAAAGCTCACAAAGATCATTGTATCCTTCCCAATTCTCAACATGCGCGCCTCGATACTTGTCGTCCTGTCCTCCTTCAGCCTTGTGGCTTTCGGCTGCACCAAAGTCACTAGGGTCACCCACACCTACTACGGGTACCCAGGTGAGTTGACTGTATGAAATGAACGTGAGATGTACACTAACCCTGTATCTTCTTTTCTACAGATAACGACCCTCCCGGCCCGGCTACCGCCTACGACTGCGGCCGCGGCTACAAGGCTGGGGGTACAGGCACCTACGATAACCCCTTGACGTTTGCCTCCGCTCCCGGCGAATTCACACAATGTGAAATCATCTATGATCCATACACAAGGAAATACCTTCGTTTCGAGGACTATTGTGCTCAATGTACTATCGACTGGGCCGCTGGCATCTATCACATCGATTTGTGGAGCGGTAGTACTACTGTGAACGGAGGCGATGAGCAGATTCAATGCGAGAATGACCTCACGCCGGCCGACCGAAGCCAGACTATCGTGAGGCAGCCACGAACGGATCTTCAGGTAGACAGTAAGTAACACGGCTGAACAATACTTGGAGACAGGCTGACATGCAATCAGAGAGTAATCCATATGTCAAAGGTGGCAGTCCAGCGTGCCGAACAAACCACATATACCCCACTTACAATATTGCCGATTATTGCTAGATGTGTGGTTGCTGTGTGCGGCATTCAGACTGAGAGGTAGACAAGATGGAAGTCTGATGAATGCTAGATATGATACAGTCTTTTCCGTAGAATAATGTTCTTAGAAGCAATACCAAGCTTGTCCGGAAACGGTACGAATCTCTTGGCCTTGGAGCTTAGCGCATAAGCCTGTCATCTTCGTATCAATTCTCCCTGTCGTGCGTAACAGTGACGTGCGGGGTTGTGCCCCCTGTGCTTGCTTGGCCTCCACTTACTTTGCCTTGTTGGTGTTGATGTAGCCTGTTCATGTCAGCGAACAGAGGGTGCCAGGCTAGCCTTACTGTCCTGAGAATACTGCCTCGAATCTTTCTTCGTGCGGCCTGCCATACATTTGGAGGCGGTAGAGCGCTTCATGTTCAGCCTCGCCCGACGTCCATTCGGAGAGTATGAGACCGAAGCTGCCGCGCTACTGAGCCAGCACAGTCTGCGTTGCAATGTGTCTATTCTTTTCGCTCTTGATAATGAATAAATTTTACTTTCCGTGCCTTGAGTTCCATGCACGTTCAGTCCATAGAGTTGGTAGTGGAGGGATGGATGTGCACCGAGCTGAACCGCGCCCTCTCCGTGATGACGTCAAACATCGTCAGCCTTGGTGCACGTCCCTTCAACGAGGCTAACAATGGCTACGGGCATGAGCAGGCCAGTGCCTTTGGCTCCAAACATCGCCAGGCATGGAAAGTACGATTTCCGTTTCGGAAGCGAGTGCAAAGGTATGCCAGGACTCGACAAACACAGAACTGTCACAGCGCTGGGTGCCGTCCATCTATCGCCCCGGAGCAGGTCCGCCCACTAGTCTTTTGGTTTCCGGTCGACCACATCCCAGTGTGGTGGGAGGAATCCTGCACTCGCTCGATAGCCACAATGAGAGCATCAAAAGTCAACCTTACGATTTTAATGCCTGGTTACGCCGAGGAAGCTGCATGATGATGTTGGGGTTTCCCGAACTCGCCGTCGCTGATGCGTACAAAGCCCGAATTCTCGAAACACGAACTCCTGGAAACGACCAAGATAGGGCGGAAATTTGCAGACTTCTTGAAGCTGCTTTACAAGCTTGCCATTGCCAATGGGACGCAGCAAAAATCCTAGACGAATCAGCAATCGATGCTAGGCCGTTGTGGTGGGAAGACACTGCGAAGAGACTCGCCAAACTACGCGAGCTTCTGAAGCGGAAGGAAGAGGCTGCTATAGCACTGGGAGGTACGTCTTTCGAGCTCAGAGACAGGATAAGAGATGGTGGTGTACTCACTGTAGAATATCCATGGACCATGGACTGCCATCTTAGAAGGGACCCAGAACTCATCAAGCTCATTAATCAAGAGCTCCAGGGGAGTGGAACAAAGACCACGTGCTATCTGGGCCAGAGTACCTTGGTCAAGGACTCAAATGAGGACATGCTAGGCATGTTCGCAGCTCGCGAGATACGGGCTGGCGAATGCATACTTACGGATCGGACCGGTACCGGCATATGCAGTTCTCCGTCCCCAGACTCCTGCTATAACTGCTATGCGCGCTTACCGAAAAGCCCAACACGGGCAGAATGTTGCGCTGAAAGCTACTGCTCAGCAGCGTGCCTCGATCTCGCGATGAACACCTATCACCAAGCCATCTGCGGCAAAGACTTTGCGTGGCTTCAGGAACCCGCCAAGGGCTTGACGCACAACGCCTCGCCTCTACGGCCCCTCCTCATGTTACGACTACTGGCGGCATGCGTTCAGTCGGGTCTTGAGAATTCGCCGCTAGATCACCCGCTGATCGCGCGTCTCAAGCCTCTTGCCAATAAAGATCATCTTGATGTATTCACTCTCAATGAATCAATCATCGTTCCGAACAAGATCCTAGAACAACTTGGGGTAGACATCTTCACAAATCGCAACTTTGATGCGGACGTCTTACACTCAATATGGACTCGGCTAGCGAACAACAAAGCCGGGTCACCCGACCCGCGACTTGGCTTCGTTGACGAAATCACGCCACATCTACCGCTGTTCAACCACAGCTGCGAACCGAATGTGGAGTGGAGAAGGGAAAACGGAAGTACAACTGTGAGTTTCTTTGCTCTCAAGCCTATCACAAAGAATGAGGAGCTATTCTGTGACTACCTAGATGTTGGGCGCATTCCGGTGGAGAAAAGACAGGAGATGCTGTGGCCATGGTTTGAAGGTCCGTGCTTGTGCTCTAGATGTGAAGAGGAGGGAATGGCTTTAAGCGTCTAGTTCGTAGTATCATTATTCTCTTTTGGAGAGCTCACATCGTCATATACTAAGTACTAAGAGAGTAGATAGCCTATACTCATGCCTAAGATGCGGTAGGTCTCTTCTGGAAAGACGCTTCGTTGTGTGTCTCTTATACGGCATGGATTTGACATTCATTCGTGCCTATATCCTCTTCATCGACGCCAAATAAAATTCTTAGCATCCTCACGCTTCAAGGCTTCGATGCTAGGTGGTACGGTTGGCTGCCGAATTGGGTGCACCTTGTCATCCCCCTCCTTCTTTGCAGCGCTCAATCCTGTACCCTTCAGCACACTGTTACCGTATCTGGTATTCCAACCCTTCTGCTTGATAGCCTCCAGCTTCGACTTCACATCTTTGGCCTTAGGCAGCTTCACCAGGGGTAAATCAGGTTCATGCTCGTCCATTTCCCGAATGTCACCCAGCGTCTTGATGAGCTTATCCCCATTACCCGTCTCGGTGTGGTATGTGTAGGCGAATGTAAAGTCGTCCTTCTTGAAGAGAGATTCCGCGTTGCCAGGCGAGAGGGCCATAATGGCCTTTTGTGTGAGCGCTGCGAGTGCCCTATCTTCGATGACGGTGTCTTCGAATACATTGGCCGCTGTAGCTAGCTTGATAATATCCATCCAGGACAGTTCAATCGCCATCGCATCGGCAGGTATAGCTTGGAGACTGAGGTAGAAATTGACCATCGATCGATCGATGAAGAGCAGGTGGATGGTGCGGTGTGACGGCGCGAGCATTTTGAGTTTATTCAAAAGCCTTGAGGACTTGGGGACGTCGATGAGGGGGATTTGATAGCGCGTCTCTTGACGGGGACCGAGAAGAAGTGTGACGCGGTCGTGGTAAGAGACACCTGCTTCGTGTGGGTTGACGATCTCCCAGTCTTCGTCGTTGATCTGGCCAGGGATGACATCGCCGCTTGTATGTGGTGGGGAGTTTGTGCGGACAAGGGGTGTGCTCTTTAAGCCTTCGAGCATATTAGTGAGGAAAGACATAATTGAGTTGTGGAGTCTTCAAAGCTTGGCCGATGGTCTGTGTTAAAGATGTGGTTGAAGTGGTAAATGAGGAGGGCCAGTGAAGCTGTTGTATGGAAGAGATTTGTGGAGACTTTGTGCTGTCGGTGATAGTGTAAGCTACAATCGGGAGGTGGCGCATCACAACACGTGAGGTACTGCTGGATGGAGCGCGCCAGGGTGTCGTTGTGAGTTGTCGTGAATCTAGAAATTGCAACGTCTATGAACCGTACTTTGGACTAGACCCTATTACGGTGCATGACATAGTCAGTAGGGTCGAAAACATTGTGACTAGATGGGTGCGCAAGCAGCGGTCCTTTGAGGACCGGGCTTGCATTGTTCTGGATCCAGAGAATGTGGTCTGCATCATAGTTTCAAACACAAAGAAGAAATCCATTTGGAGATAGCAGTTGTTTAGGCCACGGCACTATGGGCATGGTCCTGCCAACGACCTCTAAATATTTATAGACGTGTACAAAGCGGTATACCACTCTACTTCGTCTCGTGCTCGGGCGTAATTGCAAAGGTAGGTCGAACGAATCTGTTATGAGATAATTAGCCAATGTTCTGTAAGACGCCATGTCTTCAAGCACGTGCCTGTCGCTGTTGTAGACCTTGGTCTCGGTACCAAGTAGCTCCTTCTCCCTCGCCTTGTCCGCCAAATGTCTTCGTACTTGATCCCGGTCTTCTTCGGCTTGGAGCGCTGGGATGAGGTATATCCGCGCCCACATCTTCTCGCGTGCGAGTTCGCTGTGATCAGTCAGCACTCCCCCCTCTAATTCCAAGACAACGCAGTGTCTCGTTCTGGAAATGCGCGTACTTGTGCTCCCTGATTCCCTGTCCGACCCTCCAAAATCCGTATGTCATGAGCGCCGCGGTTCCGAAGAGGTATGCGGCGGGGCGGAAGCCTCGAACAGGCAAGTTGCGCTTGTATTGTACGGGGCTGTAGCCGCCAACGGGCGGCATATCCTGCGGCATGTTGGGCGATTTGCTCGTGGCTCAATTCGAGTTCGAAGGTGTCGTCAATGCGGAGACGTGAAGTGAGGTTCGAGCTCGGGAAGCCGCGATGGCAGGGGTCTGGCTTGGCACGCTAACAAGTGAGTGAGCATAATTTTGTCGATGCTGAGTGGACAAAAGACATCACGACCTAATTTCTCTAATCAATGGACGCCCACGACATGATGGATTCGGGAGAACGCCCCGCCAAGATGCGCAAGCTGGATCACGCGGACGGTGATGTGGAGTTGGCGGACGTAGCCGCCATTCCCACACCTAACGAACAACTACCCGTGGCTGCGGAAAATAGCAATCAAGCTGGCTCTACTGGAACTACTGGAGTACCAGGTGAAGGTGAAGACACAGAGCCAAAGTTGTCAAAAAACCAACTCAAGAAGCAGAGACGACTCGAACGTTGGGAATCTGGACGCGAAGATCGCAAATTAAAGCGAAAAGAAAAAGTCAAGGAGAAGAAAGAGCGACGACGAGAGGAGTGGGCGAAGATGCCTGCAGATGAGAATGGCAAGAGACCGAGACCACCACCTTCACGTCCCCCCAGACAGGCAACTGGAAAACAAGTACCCGTCACAGTAATCTTCGACTGCGATTTCGAGGAGCTGATGTTCGACAACGAGCTCAAGAGCTTAGGACTTCAAATCACAAGGTGTTACAGCGACAATCGAAAGGCAAACTTCAGAGCTCACCTGGCACTGAGCAGCTTCGGCGGCAAAATGAAGGAGCGGTTTGATGGCATCTTGGCAAAACAGTACACGAGTTGGAAGGGCTTCCAGTTCTTCGAAGAGGACTTTGTGGAAGTTTCTGAGAAAGCCAAGGAATGGATGTCAGGACCAGATGGTGGACAAATTCTCGGTGCGCTGAAGACGTCAGCAGAATCTAATGGTTCGAGCGAGCAGGAACAAGCGGGGACCGCAGATGAGAAAGGCGAAGTCGTCTATCTTTCATCCGAGTCGGACAACGTTCTTACGCACCTGAAGCCCAACAGCACCTACATCATTGGTGGTTTAGTTGACAAGAACCGACACAAGGGCATCTGCCACAGGCGCGCAGTGGCGCGTGGAATCAAAACTGCAAAGTTGCCCATTGGCGAATATCTTGAGATGAAGAGCCGGCAAGTCCTGGTCACCAATCATGTGCTGGAGATTATGCTCAAGTGGATGGAATTTGGAGACTGGGGCAAGGCTTTCATGGCCGTCATGCCGGAAAGAAAGGGTGCTAAGCTCAAGGGCGACGCAGAAGACGGAGATGATGAGGCGGCGGCGGCTGCAGAAGATGAGAAGAATCTGGACAGGGACCTTGCGGCAGCAACAAAAGAAGCGGATGCAGCGACTCCTGAGCCGACCACGGAGAGCATCCAGACTACATAGACATGCCACAAGTCGTACTCATGGTAGAGAATGGCAGTGTGCAAAGACTAGCAATGAAGGCCACAATAAGCCTCCTCTAGCAAGCCCAAAGGCAACTCTACACACTCGTAGCAATGAAGAGCTAGGAATGCATAGCTGCTCAGATCGATGCACGCTACGAGATGTAAAGGGCGATGCCTGGCATGATCACTGACAGGGTGAAATGACGCCCGCGTCGGCACCAGATATGCGTATTCACTGCCTCGGATTCGACAAAGCCCATCAGGCTGATCATGGGGAATGCACAATGACACGCGAGGTCAGCCCTATCGGGTAGCGGAGATTAAGCTTTCTAGGGACACGCTAGCTTGCTAGCGGCCAGGGCTCGTCGAGGAGGCAGACGGGTGAAGCAGTCGCTGCGCATACATCGTCATTCTGCCTTGTATTGGCGGCTGTTCATTATAGCCACTGAAAATGCATCCGTCGCATTCACAAGCTTGCTTATGTAACATCCATGTCTCCTGCTGCCGGCGTTGTGAGCCTCCAAGCAGCTGTCAGCCCACTAATTTTGCGCAACGTCACAGCTGCTGTGACTTGCGACAGCCCCAGCACACCACCTCCAACACGCGACCCACATTAATTCAGGAACATCGCTACGATTGTAATTAGTTGCCGCTCATGTCGTACCCATCAGAAACCCCGTCTTCTCCACCCGTCGGCTCTCCGTCGTCCCAAACCTCACCGCCGCCCCGGCGCTCTACGCCCAATCGCTCGTCTTCCTACTTCACATATCCCGTATCCTATGCAGTCTCCGGCATCCTGCGACGACTGAACACGGAAACGAGCCCCAAATCGGACGCGCAGTCGACATCGGGGGCCAACACCAACCGCAACAGCATAGCCAACGTGCAATCGCAGTTGCAGTCCACCGCCTCCTCGCTTTCCAACACGCTTGCGAGCCTCGTCTCCTCCACCACCTCAGATATGAACGCCGTCTTTCAGCCACCACATCGGACAGCGAGTCCTTTTCAACCGCCTCCATTGACGCCGCTGAGCCTGAAAGGATGGGGAGGTGGCATGCGAGAAAAGGGCAAGCTTCTGAGCACGGCGCTGGCAGAGGAGATCAGGCTCCTGTTACCCCCAAGGCTACAGCTGGTAGACGAGTGGAAGTTGGCATACAGTCTGGAGCAAAACGGCGTCAGCTTGGGGACGCTATACAAGCAGTGTGAGGACTATTGGGGGAAGAGGGGTGGCTTCGTGCTTGTGGTCAAGGACAGCGGTGGAGGTGTAAGTCCTCGAACGGCGTGAACAATGACAGAATGTGTGCTCACATATCGCGACAGATCTTTGGCGCATATCTCTCAGACGCACCACGCCCCTGCACATCATTCTACGGCAACGGCGAATGCTTTCTTTGGCGCGCGCACATACTCCACGGTTTCTCCGACCTGCAGATGAACCTCCCGCCCCCACCGTCCGAAGACACAACAGACGCCGTGCGAATGACGACCGTATCCTCGCCGAAGAGAAACGGCGATTCGTTAGCGCCACCACAGAATGGTCGAACCAATAAGAGCGGTGCGAGCACGCCAGAAAGGATAAGATTCAAGGCATTCCCATATAGTGGGGTGAACGACTACATGATCTTTTGCGAGCACAGCTATCTAAGTGTTGGCGGCGGGTAAGTAGAGGCGACCCGTAGTTCAGGCTCCACGTGGCTAACCGAATTATAGGGACGGTCATTACGGTCTATGGCTAGACGACAACCTCGAGAATGGCGTTTCCGATACCTGCCCTACGTTTGGTAACGAGCCGTTGAGCGACGATGGCAAGAAATTCGAGGTCATGGGTGTCGAGTTGTGGTATGTCGGCGTATGAGAGATATTTCTCGGCATTACTATCTGTAGTGACGGGGTCCGTTATGTCTAGCACTGGCCGCGCAGTGACATCGCTCAAGTGCAGAGTGATAAGCTACGTAACTCAGAACAGAGACCATACCTGGAGTCGAATAGTGGCTGAGGTAAAGAGTAAAATACCCATTTGGTCGTTTCGTACACGTTTTAATCCCTCCTTTGGCGCTTCCGAAGACCGAGTCCTTCCCGATACGTCACTGCATTGTCAGCAAGCTTTCCACGACTTTCTCACGCCCTGACATTCGAAAATCACACGGCCTTGTTTTGGTACGACCGAGTTACCCCTTGGGCATGCAAGCGTGAAAATGTTTCCTCGACAATTCACAGGATATAGAGTCAGGATCGTTTGGAAAGAAGATGAGCTTGAGGAGCCGCGGAGTGGAATGTATAAGAAGTCATGTCCATACTAATACTGTATGTTCTTTCCAGATCTTATATGCAGAACCTCTTGATTCTCTAAGGACCGTTTCCAGAAATACCGAAAGCCTATCTCCAGCAGCGACGAGTGTTGTGTCTGCGCCGAAACCCTCACGCTGGTCCACCACCGGCGTTGATAAAGAGTCCGCACCAACGTGTCCGATGTGTCAGGCAAGCTCAATCATCTAGACATAAAGTCTAACCTGGATCCTGAGGCAGCTCAGACTTACCTAGGCTGGCTTTACACCTCCACTCTGCGTATATCTTCCGAAACTTCTCGTACCCCCGCTGTGACTATCGAAGGCGACCGCTAGTCTCTTGAGCTTGTCCAGATGAATGTTTTATCGTTCCGGAACTTACGCGATAAGATGTAGTCTGCAGTCTGCATAGCCAGAATCTCCTTCGTTGCAGAGTCGTCGGTCTTGAAGTTGTTATCACTAAACCCAAAGTCAACGGTTCTTCCCGCCCAAACGTCCTCCCAGCTCGGAAGTATGTAGTCTCGGTACGTGGCATCTGTGATGCTCCAGGCGCCGTCTACGTCGATAGAGAATCGAATCAGATTTTCAAACTGAAGTACCACTGGGAACTGAAGTCTCGTATACTGTCCGACCTGTGTGCTTTACGTTAATAGCATCTTTCTTTACACCTCCCATTAGGCTTGGCCTACTAAGACTTCATTGCCTCTTCTCATGATGACAAGAGAGTCATCAGAATTGTTGCTCCTGGGGATATACGCCATGTGAAACATGTTTGTAGCAGCAAGGAACATATCCATGGCCAAAGCAGAAGTTTTATAAAGGATTGTGACAATGGCGTCTTGGATCATGATATCCTTGCGGACATACTTGATGTTCAGATCAACGATGTGAGCATGATTGCGCGGGGCAGTCGAAGGAAGCGCGGCGACACTGTCAACAAATTGCTTGGGGGAAACTTCACTCATTGCTCTCGGGTTGATTTTCAAAGCTTTCCATAGGAACTACATGTAATTAAGTATACCAAAATTCATTCGTTTGCCATAATGCGGATGATGTCGACGGCACGCTTGCTGTGGCACGTGAATACGTGAACTCTGCGGAACTTTTTTGCCATTATCACGCAAGCTGCACTTCAGGTGACGGCTTTTGTGATGAATTATGTAAAGTTGAATTGGTATTCGAAAGGGGTGCAGTGGCTGGTACTGTCGGATTTTTGCAGAACTCTAGACTGTCTCCGTGATAGAACCAACAGACGAGTCGTAGTCCGCGGCTCAGCCGATTACCGTTGCCATATGATTTAGATCCTCTGCAAGGAAACCGAGCGCAATTATATACACTCCAGATAGATGGTCTTGCGTGAGTCTTCACGCATGTGATAAGAGGCGCCGTTTAGCGTCTTGACGCTTTGCACACGTCACACGCGCTCCGTCAGGAAACGCTCGTCGCAATTCGGCATCAAATCAAATCATCCTTCCCAAACACGGTAGCATTGGGAGCGCATATGCCAGCTTCTCTCTACCCCATAAGTCTATATATCCACAATGAAATACCGACACGCGACGCTTACTCGGCCCAAACAACCGCGCTAAGACCGTCCTCGTTCTCAGGCGTGCCAACAGCCCCGATCCTGATATCCGCAACGCGCTCTCCCAGTTTACCGGTCTTTGGGTCTCTTGGAACAATGGCTACATTCGAAGTCGTCTGATCGCCAATGGCAACATAATCACCAGCCTTGTTGATATCGAAAGTACGCGGGTACGTGCCATGGGATGATGTGTTGGCTGTCCACGTGAGGGTTCCGTTGGAAGAGATGGTGTATTGAGTAAGTGAGTCGTTGGGCTTGAACTTTTTGTCGTTCCGGTTCGTGATGTACACGAAGTCGCCCTTGACTTTGATCTCACCGACCTTTGTTCCGGCAGGGGCAGTGGTGTTGCCTTGGTACGGCGTCAAGGTTTGCTTTAGAGTCAGAGACATGCAATCTCTCGATGATGAGTACGACACCGCCCATGCCGACACGCTGTTGGAAAGCTCATTGGCTATAAAGAGGGTGGTGCCTTCTGCTGCTCCACGAACACGCGAAAAAGCTCCTGGTGGTGTCCAAAAGGCACCGTGTCTTGGTCCAGTGCCCGGGGGCGGTTTCGCAGAAGCACACTCTGTAAGTTTTCCAGATGCCTGGTCGATCTTGTGTATTCGGATTTGGTCGGTTCCAAGATCAGGCACGATCAAGAAGTCGCCGGACGGGTCTACAAAAGCATGATGCGGGTGCGGAGCTTCTTGTCGGTAAGGGTTCACGCTTTTACCGGTGTACTTGATTGTTTGGAGTGGTTGTCCGCCGGCCAACGGTAGTTGAAAGGTTGTCAATTGCGAGGATTGGCTATCAATCAGTCAGGACCAATGGTGTCTACTGAAAAATGCTGACTTACTAGTGAGCGTTCGCAATGAAGCTCTTACCGTCTGCACCGCCATAAAGCGCTGTCGCAACAACACCAAGGGGTGTAGATCCCTTCCCTCCCGCGGTCACACTACCGTTGTTACCAACAGCAAAGGAGACCAAATTTCCTCCAGTCGCCCCATAGAAGACCTCGTCCGGGATGTACAACGCTTTCCCGGCACTGTCGTATGTGATCCAGCTAGGCAGTTTGTTGCCTGTGGAGCTAGATTTGCTCAGAGTCAACGCATTGTTGTCGAACGACAGGTAGTTGATCGTGCCCGAGTAGTGTGTCGCCCACAGGTTCGCCGCACTTGCGAAACTGCCGAATAGCGGTAGAAGGAGAGAATGCGAAGTAAGCATGGCGAATCTGAATGACGAGTCAGGACTGTTCTGTTGGTAGGCCTCAAATACAAGGACGAAGCATCGTTTTGTATGTTCGTCTTGTGTTCTTCGACATTTCCACTATTTCGCCATATTGTCACGCGCACGCGATCTACGTTCGGAGGCTACCACGATGAAACACCTGACTACACCCTCTTGGACTAAACAACCGTCCTCATCATGCATTTCGCTGAAAGCGCAGGGTGGCATTTCAGCCTCGGTGTGTATGCTCTTCCAAGCCGGCTAAAGGGCATACATCGGACAATATATCGCAATATGAAGCCATGTTTCGAGCAGGGGTACGACGTTTCACCCAGTTGCCGAACCCAGCTTGATCAACATGGAGAAATTACAGAAGCCTTGCATTTCGATCTTTCATCTCGCACGCACATATCGTGAGATCTCTTGGCCTGCCATATACCGGGAATACGACTGCCACGCCGCTGACATGCGTCGGTACATGAGCGCGGCTCCGTTTCAGCAGAACACGTGCCTGGATATAAACGAGGAGGCGTCTCTTAATCTTTCTGTGGCCAATGCTTACCAAGAGCGAGATAAACTGAAGCTACAGTTTCTCACATTTGCCGTAGCTTGAAGCCCTTATTGCGAGAGAGGCAAGATGTGTTATGAAAAGCATCGATTGTTACGCGGCATCTCCACGATTCCAACGAAAGGTCCAAAAGACTTGCAAGGTTCTCGCTAGGTAGCAGTCCTTTCATCGCAGAGATGTCTCCTGGTCCCATGTTTTTTTCTTCTCTTCAGCCGTAGTGTATTGGGTCAATATGCTCTCTCATCATTACAAGAATCCACCTCTAGGATTCAAGCAATGCTTAAGTAGCGCGAGCATGTTGGCGGATGAATTTGTCCTAGGCAGCCAAGCCATCTTTCTATTTCCAAGATGATGACACGCCATTACACATGGCTCTTTGCGATCGCTACACTCCTCCTCTGTGCTACTGCCGCAAATACGACATTGAGCGAATGTCTTGAGCTTCGACAGGTTCCTGTATATGCCGCAGGCACCAAGAACTACACTCAAGCCGTAAAACCATTCAACCTTCGTTTACCGTTCGTACCGGCCTCCTATGTCGTACCGCAAACCGTCAAGCACATTCAAGATGCCGTATCTTGCGGCGTCTCGAGCAGTGTCAAAGTCACTGCAAAGGGTGGAGGCCACAGCTACGGAGCACACGGTCTTGGAGGAGAAGATGGCCATTTGATAGTCGATATGCGACGCTTTAACAGCGTGACGGTTGACCAGGAAGCACACACAGCTGTTGTAGGAGCTGGGGGTAGACTGGGAAACATTGCTCTAGCGTTGTACGATCAAGGCAAGCAAGCCATCAGTCATGGAACATGTCCCGGGTAGGCCCTCATACTCCTTGTGATGACGGTGTCGTCGACTGACAAATTTCAGCGTCGGTGTAGGAGGTCTAACTCTCCACGGTGGCTACGGTCTGTCATCGCGCCTTCACGGATTAACCCTCGATCAACTCATCTCAGCAACCGTCGTTCTCTCCAACAGCAGCGTAGTAACCGCCTCCCCATCATCCAACCCCGACCTCTTCTGGGCCCTCCGCGGCGCCGGCGCAGCCTTTGGCATCGTCACCGATTTCAAATTCAAGACGTTCAACGCCCCAGAAAGCAACCTCGTCTTCTCCTACAGCCTCTCCCCTAGCAATACCTCCCATCTCGCCGACATTCTCACCGTCCTCCAAAATTTCACCAGGCACGACCAACCCCCCGAGCTCAACATGCGCATGTTTCTCCCCAACCAGTTGACCGGCGTGTACTACGGAAACCGCACATCCTTCGACACCATCATGAACCCACTGCTCACCAGACTCAATATCCCGCTCTCCGGCCGTGGCGCAGGCACAGTATCCGCAAAAGGATGGATCAACACACTAACCTCCTTCTCCAACGGCCCGCTGGCACAACCAGAGATTTACGATTACCACGAGAACTTTTACGCCAAGTCACTCATGCCAGAGTACCTATCCCCCGCTGCCATGACAGCGCTGGCAGAGTACTACTTCACGACCGCGCGTTCTATTCGCGGTCGCTCCTGGTACTTGCTTATTGACATGCACGGCGGAGAAGGGTCGGCTATTTCCTCTGTGCCAGCTGATTCGACGTCGTACTCGCATCGCAAAGCCGTGTTCAAGATGCAGTTCAACGACCGCATTTTCCCGGATAGCGCGACGTTTGAGCCGGAGATGATGGGCTTTTTGAATGGCTGGGTTGAGGCGATCGAGGAGGCTAGTGGAGGGGAGGAGTTTGGCATGTATATCAACTACGCTGACACAAACCTCACAAAGACCGAGGCGCATTCGCGGTATTGGGGAGAGCATTATGCAAGGCTGGCGAGGATCAAGGGGGTTTATGATCCGGACAAGGTATTCGAGGGGCCACAATTGGTTGGAAGTTAAAAGGTAGCTGTCAGATGTGTGATTACGAATGGAAACAAAGTGCATCTGCTTGCTCGAGAAGAAGTCTATACGGCCTACAAATACACATTTACACACGTAGCTCTGGCGATTACAAGAACTCGATGCCAACACCGAAGCTCAATCCTTTCCTTCCTTCCTCCTTGGCCCTCATGACGAGGGGGAGAGAAAAGTTGATTTCGAACCTCGCCACGGGGTGTGCGTAGACGAGTCCTAGACCGGCTGCACAGCTGGGGAGTTCCGAGGTGAGACTGGAGAAGGACTTTTGGATGGCGCTTGTTACGTCGCTTGAGCTGCCAAACGATCCGTCCTCCTTCTTGGAGTTTGGGTTCCTGAGAGCGAGGAGACGACCACCGTTGATGAAGGCTTGGAGACGGAGAGGCGTCTCCTTGCCGACGCGAGGGATGGGGAGGAGGAGTGACGCGCCACCGGCGGCGTAGATGTCACCACCCAGCGCATCAGCACCATCACGAGGGCCAAGGCCAGCGATGCGGAAACCGCGGACGTTGTTGGGGCCGCCGAGCTGGAAGCGGTCGTTGATGCGCGAAGCCTGGGGTTGGCTTCCTCCACCCAGTGTCATGGGGTACAGAAGACCACCTCGCAGACCAGCGGTAAGCGTGATGCCTGTGTCGCCAAAGGGAAGGGCAACTTGCGACTCTGCCTCTGATTTCCAGTATGCGGTATCGCCTTTCAACGGCCCCCAGCCTGCGAGTTCTGATACAGTCTTGAGGAAGTAGCCGCTGTTGGGGAGAAGAGGGTAGTCGCGCTTGTCGTTGACCCAGGTATGCGAGATACTGGACTTGAAGGTCTCGCCAGAGTCTGCGCGGATAGAGGGTGATGCGTTCTCGGCCAGACTGGTCACCTGTCGCCGGATGCCCGAGTAGCCAAACTCGTGTGTGGCGCCATTCTTCATCCTCCATAGCAGCTTGGAGTTGCCGCCCTGGAGAACTTCCTCGTGGCTTGCCCAGCTCTTTAGCGTTGAACTCGCGAAGCCGTTGACCTGGAACTTGAGATTGGGGTTGCTGAGGATGGGACTGTCAAAGGCTAGCGAGTAGGCTGATCGTGTGCGTGTACCGAGCGAGCCGTGTGCGTTGAGCGTCTCTGCTCCACCAAACAGATTGCGAAGTTCGGCGTGGACGTAGGCATCGGCTTCGGAGGCTCCAGCTTCGGTTCCCGTCTTGATGGTGTAGCTGCCGCGCTCGGCTGCCGAGATGTAGACGTCGACATCGGTAGGGGAAGAAGAGGCGATGGTCTGGTTGGGGCGGTCGAGATAGACGGATATTGGCGACTTGAAGATGCCTGGTCCTTGTTAGACGAATGCGAGGGAGCCCCTCAGTCGCATGACGACGTACCAAAACGGTTGAGCTTCTCGGTAGCTTCGCCAACCTCTTTTATCGCATCTTCAAGCGTATACGGCTCCTCCCGGTTTGCGCTCAACAGAGGGTTGACTACTCGCTCGAGGAAGCTTCTTCGCGTGCGGTTGGCGTGGAGGATGCGGACCGACGATATCGTCACGGGCAGGGACGAGTTGTCTTCAATCTAGCACAGGCTTAGCAGCAGCCCCAATTGGACTCGCGGGATGCATACCAGCTCGCCGAGCCTCTCCTGCGACCTCTGCTGCTGGGCGTACAGCCGCGCATTGAGCTCATCCTGTTGACGCTTCTGCTCGTTCACGTCCGTCTTGTTCTTGAGCCTTTCGAAGACCTTTGTGGGCCAATTAGCGATGCATCACCAGCAGGACTCAACCAAAGTGCTTACATCGTCTTCATGCGGCGACGCCATTGGGCTGGTGGTGTCTTCGTGCGTGATGCTTGGCGTCGCTCGGAAACCTTGAAGTCTGAATCGTCGCGGGCGGCGGGTGCACGTGCGCTGCGCTGCTCTCCAACTGTTGTTCCGATCGGGGTGCAGCAACACAGACTCCCTTTTACCCAAATTCTATTTCACCTATTGCGCCTGCCTTCACCATCGTTTTCTTGCGTTGTGTATCTGTCTTATCTACCCCTCAATCTGCACACTTCCCCTCGACGCTCCCTGTGCTCTTACCTGGCCGCCAACTCACAGCGCATCCGATAGTCGACGTCAGCCCTTCTCCGCCCAAGAACACGTCTACTACCACCACCTCTCCTTCACCCCCACACAACCACACAACCGCACATCATGGCCACACCGGCAGCCACCAAGCGCCTCACACGGGAGTACGCCTCCATCTCCAAGTCGCCGCCACCGTACATTACTGCACACCCGTCAGACAGGAACATCCTCGAGTGGCACTACATCATCACCGGCCCGCCAGACACGCCCTACCATGGCGGCCAGTACTGGGGCACCCTCAACTTCCCGCCCGACTACCCCTTTGCCCCGCCCGCCATCCGCATGCACACTCCGTCCGGCCGCTTCCAGCCCAGCAGCCGGCTGTGTCTGAGCATATCCGACTTCCATCCCAAGAGCTTCAACCCCGCATGGGAGGTCAGCACCATTCTGACCGGCCTGCTGAGTTTCATGACCAGCGACGAGATTACAACTGGCAGCGTCCGCGCGTCAGAGGCTGAGCGGAAACTCTTCGCCCAGCGCACACGGTGGTGGAACAGCACAGGCGGCGGCAGCAAAGCTACTGGCTCGGACAACGCCGGTGGGCGCCAGAGCGGCAACATCCGCGCTGGAGATGGCGGCGCAAAGTTCAGGCATGAATGGCCCGATGTCGACGAGGAGAACCTCAGGTGGATGAAGGAGAACCGCATCGATCCCCTCACCGGCCTGCCACGACCTACGTCTACCACCCCCGCGCAGCAGCCCGCCTGCTCGCCAGACGTCTCTGGACTGCGACGACGCCCCGGAACAAGCGCGACGGTCGTCCAGGATGCCGCGCAAATAGCACGAGACGCACAACAAGGATGGCTGAGCCGCAACAAGTGGCGGGTCGTTCTCGGAGCTGTCATGCTCTATATTCTGGTCGCGAGGGTGCTGGGCGATGGCGCAATCGCGACTGCTGCTTAGATGGGGAGGGGTGTCAAGGCATGCACAAGGATGCTATAGCAGTGTGCATCAGCAGGAGACACAAGTCACGATTCATTCAAACAGGCATTTACTACGGCGTTGGTGGGCGCTCGGCATACCCAGCTTTGAGTCGAGCACTCTGTATGATTATCGGTAGTAACAAATCAAACACAATACGTGAATTCCGTGTCCCTCACGTGCCGACAATTCGAACAGTACTTATCAACACAAGCGCATGTAATCACCGTAGTTAAGCCTCAGAGGTGCGCCATAAGGGAAGTGGACCCACGGTAAAACTAGGCCAAGTACGGCACTCTCGATGACGCAGTGGAGATCCCCACAATTGACTTTCAGCCACCCGCCATCCACTCCAGACGCAGACAACGTGCCTCGTCCCAGCATGAAGAGACAAACCATATTGTTTGCTCATACTCGAACCAAATACGGGAATCGTGGCTCGAATAACTATCCCTCGTACAAACCTAACCGGCCACCAGCGTATAGAGCCTTGTATTCTCGGTTTCACGATGTCCTTAGTCCTGTTCATCCGACGGTCAACAACTGATCATCGACCTGTATGCAGGGGGGTGACATGGGCGATCGGCAGGGCCGCGCGCGCAATTGGGTGGCTGAACGTGTTTTGCAAACGAGGAGCAGGCACGTTAGGTTACCACCCTTACGCGTGCTGCTTAATCGCATGGCCGGTTATGATGGCATTCTTGGTGGGACCCTGATCGTCGGTTTGTGCACCGGTCCCAACATCGTGGGCTGGCAGGGCTTCGGTGCAGGTATATAGTAGGCTGGGTGGGACGCTGTTGGATTTGTGTCGAAGCTTATCTTTCACGTTCTTGACTTTGTCGCGTATTATTGTCGTGTCTTCTTTGTCCTATTCTACTAGAGGTTCATCTATACAGCTAGCTGAGTTCACATTCAAACAACAATGCGATTCTCATCCATCGTCTCTTTCGCCATCGCAGGCGCATCGCTCTGCACAGCACTGCCTACAAATCTCACAAACTTCCTGCTCGTCACCACATCGCAAATAGACCCCAGTGCGAACACTTCTCAACTCAAAGCTGTCTCCGCCACTTCACTCTTCGTAAGTCCGCATGCCAACCCCATGGAACAAAAGATCATTTTTTCTAACGACTATCCAGGACCCCTTCCACCAACCCGCCCTCCTTCTTCGCCTAACAGGCCCCGGTTATGGCTCCCTACCCAACTTCACCCTCACAGACGGAACGTTATCCACCATCGCCCTAGCACCCTTCAGCACCACCGAGTACAAGCAATTCAACAGCACCGTCGTGACGAGTGGATCCGAGCTACAGTTTCTTGCCTCAGTCCAGCCCGCGGGTAATATTGCGCTGGACGACGGATACCTGCTGACCGTGGATGGCCAAAGAGAGGGTTGGACGATTTGCGAGGGTGACTTGAGTCAGGAGGTATTGAGCTGGAGGGGCAATGCGAGTGACTGCGCCAAGACGTATTTGCATGCTGTGCTGAAGGCACCGTACTAGACCTGGTCATTTCCTGGGAGAAAACGCCCCAAGCAAAGCCGGATAACAAGAGGTGTTGCCTCATATACCAGTCCCCGATCGTTTCTCTGGGTGTTTCAATCAGCCGTGGCCATTCTTGTGAAGTCTTGCTGCCAGTCTTGCTGCTTGGCGGCGTGTTTCCTGATCATAATGTGACCATGTGATCCTCATCCTGTGCCGTTGAGGAACTTGCGCCACCAAACCGTCTCGGCGTCGAGGAACCATGGACTTGCTGCCGCTATAAATTCTTCTGGTGACAGACCCGCCCCTGGACCCAAATGTGCTAAAGCCATAACAAAGACGTCGCAGGTCGTCAGGCTTGTACGAGCAAACACGCAGTTGGTGATGTGATGCGGCATGATGGCTCCAGAGCTCCTTCGCCGAGAGTGTATTTGGCGTGTAGAGTATGTTGCTATGTTGGTATCGACAACGACCAGCGGGCGAACAAATTCGTGAAGATGCTGAGGGCGAAATACTTTTTAGTGTACTAAATGGTACGTCGCTCATGGGCCATCGTGTTCGTATGATATATCGAAATGACCCCTGCAACAGAACTTTTGCCTTTTCTTTCTTCAACTTTCATAGACTGGTGTACGGTGTAGTTCACCGCTTATGCAGGTCTCCACTCAGGGACCCTGGTATTGACTACACCAGCTGAGAACCCCACGTCTATTTCCTAATATAGAAGTGCGCGATGCAGACTTGTTGTTGTCTTTCTGGACCACCAACGGGAACTTCGGATGCAGGATGGCTGCGGTGTGCCGTTGTAGATAGCCAGCGATACAAAACGTCGTGGCAGTTGGTAAGACTAGCACGAGCTGCGGTCCGTTGTGTGCGTGCTGACAGGTTTATGCGGCTTGTCACAGTAAGCCCAAAAGACGACGGGGAAGGTGGCGGTTCAGTGTCGGATAGGCGGTCTGATGCTCACAGTGAGCTTGCTGTTATCGTGAAGATGATGCGCAGTATATGCTCACGAGTACTTGGGGATATATATCGTCTCGTCATGTATATAGCGAGGGCAGCTGCACACGTCAGCAGGTCCACCCACGCGATCTCATACGCAAGTATCACTCCAGCATCTCCACCAGCCCGGTGGTCAAGGCCCAACTGGGAAGGCAACGATGGAGTTTGGGTACGGTGCAACCCGAGGACATCGCGTTCCAAGATGAGGTTGGTCTGTGATGAAGCTATAAGTATGCAAATGCTGTGATGCGCGTTGCGATTGGGAGGTGGTGGGCGGTAGTGCGGTGCTACTGGTTCGCTTGCAGTTGATGCGCAGCGAATGAGAGGCAAAAGGCTCGAGGTTGGCAGCTGAGAGGTGGCCCCGTCTGCTTTTTCGATAGATGAGCGTGGGGACAGCAGAAGGCGAATATGCAAATATAAGGGATGTATTCCGGGCAAGGTTCTGGATTTGTAGAATAGACGGCGCGGAAGCACAAGTAGCCGAAGAAGGCGGAAGTTGAGGATGCTATCAGGAGGCCAAGAATTGACCAAGGGAGCAGACAGACAGTCCAGATTCGTTGCAGAATTTCGCATGTGACATACGAATAGAACGTTACGACAACGCGGCGTGGGAGTTCCTGACTTGGCCCGTATTGCATGCCCAGCGGATCTAGACTCTTTCCGAATAGCAACGACGATGACAAAATATCTTCTCTATGCCATGGTCCGCATCAGCCAGATGACGAAGAGAATAGCCTACTTTATTCTGCTGTGGAGGCTCGGTCAGCTCAGGAACAGCTGAATGATCAATGCCTATGCCGAATCGGGCGAGTTTTTGCGAGACATCCTATTGGATGTGACGCACCACCAGCCTGTGACGTCCCATATTCTAATTATGATAAGAGTCTGCGCCCGGGGTTTCAGGATGAAGTTGTGTTTCTGTCAGTAAACGTTGGCCGTGCACTGTGCTATCCGCCGTTGCGATGTACCTTCCGAGACTCCCGAATAGATAATCAAAGTCCGGTTCGTCCTCCTCTCCTCTCTCCTCTCCACGATTTGAACCTCTCAGATACTGGCAAATGCATTCGCAACCCACGTCAAAGACGACCGGTGAAGGTGAGCTTATCATCGCACCGCGCCAACGTACTAAAGAGGAGCACAGGTTGTGCAGTCAGTAGCAAACCTCTACGACCCATCCAAGACACCATCGAATCGTCGACTGCTGGTTGCACTCCACGACCTCTGTGCACGACTCGCCTAGTCGTTTCTGGTTCCGCAACTTCCCATCTCTTACCCGCGTCGTAGGGTCTTGCAGCGCAGGCTAGGAAGTGAACGGCCTTTGGGAATCAAACAGCATAGACCGCGACTCCAGCTGGCTGATCTGACAGCCTGTCAGATTGAAGGCAGAGTGGTAACATCAAGAAAACGCCCGGACGTATGCAAGAGGTGCTGAGAGCTCACCAACGCAAACTGATTCCGAAAAAAGCATGCTCGTGCGGCGATGGCGTGTCGTACGTCTTGCAAAGGCTAAGATGTGAGGAAAACAGATTTCAATTGCCGGATCTCACCACCTGATGGGGAAAAGGCCGCTCGCCAGGCACGACTCTCGGTTTCGGTCTCGCGGCTTGAAGTTGTTCATGCTCATTCGCGCGATGATTTTGGAGACGCCTAGGAACCCTGGAGATGCAGGTAACCCTTCACCAATCCTTACCGAACCCCGCACATTGGACGACAAGCTCTCTTGAGTCGATGTCGATTTCGCCACCATCTGCGTATGGAACGGAGCTGCCGCGCGTGCCAGTCAGCGACAAGGTCTTCGCATTCGTGGCTGGTCTGCGGAAGGCCTTGTCGGCTGTATCGCTAGAAGCGGTACTTGACGCGCTCTGTTCCTGTGGACAGTCGCTACCGGAATGCGCCTGAGCCATGCTGCATGCTCTTGTCAGAGTGTTAGCTGTTGTTGGTTCTTCTAGTGCGGAACAAAGGCAGCCGAGGGCTGGGGTTGCAACGGGTTGGCGCTGCCGCTGCACGCTTGGCGCTTCCCGCCTCCTGGTCGATCGCGACCCTCCATCCTGTCACACCATCTCAGCTCGAAGGTTTCAGCATTCCAAACACGTCCTGTGGTCACAAGCATGTTCAGAATTATGGGAACTAAACACAAGGACAGCCCACCAGATTAATGGACAGTTGACGAGCACTGGGCTGCTACGTCTCCAGGATGCCACCCTCATTTGGATCGTGAGATGATCATGCAATGCCGCGCCTTCGCCCAGACCGCAGGATGCGTGCTTCGGACTATCTTTCCGTTCGATGTCATGGAAATCGCGAAAACTGCTTGGGGCGCGTGTAAATTCGATCCTCTGCACACAGCCTAACCGAGGACTTGGTCCTGGGGGTGGTTCGATGCCAGAGCTCATGGTCTGCGAGATTTTCCAAAGCCTGATCTGGTAAGTGACAATCAAATTAGCCATACCGATTTTCGTGTCCTTGTCTCTGCATCCGCGGCGTGGTACACCTATCAGAGGGGGCTGTTTCACAGCATGACTGTCTTCCACACCCTCGAAGCTTCGCTGTTGCAACCCTATAAGACCGGAGTACACGGTGCCAGTGTGCTGGACAGCAACGTCGTCTCGATATCTATTCCTATTGGACGCCGCTATGCACACCACCCTGGGGGCCGGCCAACCAAGCACTACCCCAGGACATCTTACCGGTTTTCTGTAGGATCTGCACACGCCCTGAACAACGCTCGTTTGCGGGGTCACAATGCTTTCATATGCAGAGACCCCAGTCTGTGTTTGCTAAGGCTACCAGCGGGCGGCAGAGAGCGCAGGAGTGAATATCAAAACCTCGCCATCCTGCACAGCCTAGACTCGATCGGGATCACGCGCCCAGTTGCGCTCTTCAAATTATAAAACAAACACCCTGACTCCATTTCTCTCTCCTCTCCTCTAATCCGGCCCATAACTTTGTCAGTCCACACTGGTCACGACCACTTGGCAAGATGAAGGTAAGTTCGCGAGTCGCAACGGCTTCTAAGTACACCCACTAACAATGTCTCTATAGTTTCCACAGATCTACAACGTCTACGCCATTTGCGGCTTTGCCGCTCTTGGTGGTATCCTCTTCGGTTTCGATATCTCGTCGATGTCAGGCGCGTTGGGCACCCCAGCTTACAAGAACTACTTCGGTAACCCTAGCGGTACTCGCCAAGGTGGTATTACCGCGTCGATGCCAGCGGGTTCTCTTGTCGGTGCCCTGTCCTCGTCCTTCCTCGCCGATCGCCTGTCGCGTAGGAACGCCGTTCAGATCGCCGCCTTCATCTGGATCATTGGCGCTATCCTGCAGGCCGCCGCCAACGGCGTCGCCCTTCTCTGTGTCGGCCGTGCTGTTGGCGGTTACGCCATTGGTATTTGCTCTGCCATCGTTCCCGTTTACCAGGCCGAGATTGCTCCCAAGGAAATTCGAGGTCGTGTGGTTTCACTGCAACAATGGGTATGCAAGTTCTTGAGACTCCTATGAGATGTGCACTAACTCCAGGGAAGGCAATCACTTGGGGTATCCTTATTCAGTACTTCATCCAGTATGGCTGTTCTTTCGTCGATGGTGGCGTCAACAACCCGAACCAGAGCACTGCAGCTTTTAGAATCCCATGGGGCGTTCAAGCTGTTCCAGGCGCTATCCTCTTAGTCGGCTTCTTCTTCTTCCCCCGCTCTCCTCGATGGCTCGCCTCCAAGGACCGATGGGAGGAGGCCCTCCAGGTTCTTGCCAACCTCCACGGCGGCGGCGACGTCAACCACCCCAAGGTTCTCGCAGAGTACAAGGAAATCGAAGAGGCCCTCGCTTTCGAGCGTGAGGTAGCCGAGACCAGCTTCGCTGCCCTGGTCAAGCCCCGCATTGTCAAGCGCGTCATTCTCGGCATGTCCATCCAGATGTGGTCTCAGCTTTGTGGTATGAACATCATGATGTAGGTCAGCCCTTTGCACAACTGTTCATGTCGTACGTACTGACAAACTCCAAGGTACTACATCGTCTTCATTATGCGTGGAGCTGGTATTGCTGATGAGCTTCTCACCGCCTCGATCCAGTACATCATCAACGTCGCCATGACCCTGCCAGCTATCCTCTACCTCGATAAATTTGGTCGTCGCCCAGCTCTGCTGTGTGGATCGTTCTTGATGGCTGTCTGGCTCTACACCACCGGCGCACTGCAAGCATCTTACGGCAACCCTAACCCAGACACCACTGACCGTGATATCTCCTGGGTCGTTCCCCGCGAGCACAGCGCCGTCTCCAAGGCCATTGTCGCTTGCTCATACCTCTTCGTCGCCACCTTTGCGACTACCTGGGGTCCCACCTCCTGGACTTACCCGTCTGAGATCTTCCCCGCCAAGGTCCGTGCGAAGGCTGTTTCTCTCGCTACTGCCTCTAACTGGACCTGGAACTGCATTCTCGCATTCGCCGTTCCTCCTCTCCTGTGGTCGATCAACTGGAAGATGTACATGATCTTTGGTACCTTCAACGCCGTTGCCTTCATTCACATGTTCTTGACCGCTCCTGAGACCAAGGGCAAGACTCTCGAGGAGATGGATGACGTCTTTGACTCTGGTCTCCCTGCCTGGAAGGCTGGCAAGATTGAGTCTCGTCTGGACCGTGTTACTCGCGATATTGAGGCCGGTAACGTTAAGGTCGCGCGCCACGGTGTCGAGGATGTCAACGTGGAGCCTAAGGTTTAAGCGATTGTCTCTAGACACAGAGGTCTTTTCTGACGATGATTGTGGTGTTTTTGCTGCTCTTTTCTAGATTTTAGGAACTAGATGGGCGCTTCACGGTTTACATGAAAGGATCGTCCGCAATTGCAGAACTACGGTCATGGTTGACGACGTGGTTCACAAATAGTCTTAATCGACATCACAACATCTTACACGGGCAGCCATGTAGCATAGTCCACTAATACTTCCACTAATCTACTCATTTCCCCCAGTTATGTGTGCCTGTTTGCTTGCGCGCTCATAGCGCCACTATTTCGTTGTTTCTGACGTTGGCGTTAGGGTGAGATTACGCCACTAAAGGGCGTTGTTGACAAAACTGAGAGTGGCCAGAGCTCCTACCGTCACTCTCTCACCGGGTTTTCCATGGGCTCTAGATCACCGCTCACCGATAAGAATTCTTCCCATGATGCTACCTTCACTTTTTCCCAGTGCCTTACCTTGACGATCGCTTGTAACGTTACTCATCTGCTACACTCCGAGATACTATCCCCAAGCACATGCAGTTGTGGAGCGCAGCCTTGCTACGCAGTGAGTAAGTAAATCCTACAGTCTAATTGATGAGATATGTACTGACCGAGAAGCCATGGACTCGCCAAGCAAGGTGATGGCGGAAGTCAAGCGCGTGGAGACAATTATGGCACTGTGAGACGCCCCCACAAACTCGACGAAGACCGACTAATGACATACAGCATCCAAGGACCCGGAATGGAAGTCATCGTTAGCGATGGAATACGTACACAGAACTGGGTTCTTCCTAAAGCCCTTCTAAGCCACCACTCGGAGTTCTTTCGAGCCGCCTGCAACGGACCATACAAAGAAGGAATCGAGAACAAGATCACACTACATGACTGTCACCCAGAAGTCTTCGAAACATTCTTACATTGGCTATATTTCGGGACCATACCATATCAAGAGCCGAAGGAGGATGGCATAGACAGCGGCTTTCGTTTATGGGTGCTCGGCGATCGACTCCTTACCGCGGACTTCAAGAACGCTGCTATGTGGGATTTCTACGACACCTTTTCAGGCGAAGGGTTGCTCGTCTGTCCTCGAGAAATTGTATACATCTGGCAGAACACTACCGAAAATTCTGCGCTCCGTCGTTGGGTACTAGACTTCGTATCCTTGAACTGGCAGTACCACTGCGGATCGCATACACAGTCGACATGGATGGAGGTATTTAGCAAGATCCCAGAATTTGAAAGCGGCCTGCTGTTCCGTCTAGGTACTAGATATGCAGAGTTGAAGATCGAGAACTACTTAGAAGATGGCGAGAAGACAACCCGCGACGAGCTGGATGGGGGAAAGTTGTGAGGAGCTATATCATGGCTGGGAAGATCTTACAAAGCTCATAAACGATAGTAGAGCTCATAAAAGCATGCGTCTTTGAACTAAATGCTTATATGTGTGCGTGTGCTGACTTGCCGTTTGTTCTTTTTGCACCCTAAGTGCGTTCGAAGTAAAGGTATCTCTCACTCTCACCTTTCGCGGACAAACGAACGTCGTCTTTATTGACCCATATATTATTATATATGGTCGTTGGGCTTTCGCGGACAACCTAGGTAGCGCCCCGTTAGTAGGGTACCTTGTTTCAAACCTACCATCTTCTGAACCCTTTATCAATAGTGACTCTTGTAACCTCTTATCAACTTCGCTAACCGTAAATTCCAACATGGGTAACACTACACAGCAGCCGCCTACCCCACTGCCAGCAGGGCATGGCACGACTTCACCGCCACCAACGACTCACTCGGACATGTTCTTAGACATGTAAGTAGCTTATTCTGGAGCCTCAGGTGACTCATCTAATCCTAGGATCTAGGATTCAGGGTAAATCAGTCACTATAGTCGTCGGCCAAGACTCTTCGTACTGCACATACACCCTCCCTGTCTCTCTACTCTGCGTTCACTCTCTCTATCTTCGCTACAAGATCGCGAATCTCAGCACGACTAGCAAGAAGCGTAAACTGTGTCTTTCCGATAAGGGCGAGGAGGCCGAAGCCAAGGTTGCGGTAGAGGCCAAGGACAAAGACAAAAACGAGGAGTCTACCGAGACAGAGGGTGCCAAAGAACATATGGTCGACGAAGAGAGAGTAATCAGGCTACCAGAAGTGGATCCAGCTATCTTTGGTCTCTTCCTGAAGTTCATCTACAAGGACTCATATCCAGCTAATGTCGACGCGAGGACACCGACAATCCACCCCTATTATCGCCCGTTGACAGCGGTCCCGAAATCGACCACTCCCGGCTCAAATACTACCGCAACACCTCGCCAACCATCTTCCAATATCCCACGCACAAGCAGTGACGGACATGTTCAGACCACTCCTCTACCAAGCCACATGCCTACCCTCATGCCGCCACCTCCGCCTCCGCAAGCCATGAACCAGACAGAGTTCATCCCGCCCTCCATACACGCCTGGCTCCTCGCCCAACGTCTCGGCGCTATCTCCTTCATGAACCACGCCATATCCCACATCTACACCGGCATCGGCGTCTACTTTGCTCTCACGCCCTCACTCATGGACTACGTATGGAAAGAAACCTCACCATCACCAACGACGTCGTCAACAACTATCCTCACCCCCTCCCCTCTCCGCAAACTCCTCCTAGACGTCCTCGTCATGAACTGGTCACGCTACCACCCCTCGAACCCCAACGCTATCATCGCTCGATCCTTATTAGTATCACCAAACTTTTCGGTACCGATAAAAGTTGCGTGGGATAGGCTCTTTGATGAACATACTGAGTTGAGGAACGAGTTCATCTACGGACTGCAGGGCGGTGTGCAGTTGATGCCTGTTAATGCTTACTTTGCAACCCCAAAGCCGGCCGGACAGAGCGGTATGGTGCAGGGTGGGGTGGCGGCAAGTGAGTTTGGGAAGGAGCAGGGTCGTGGTACTGGACAGGTGAAGAAAGAAGTGGTTGTCAAGGAGGAGCAAAAGGGCGAGACGGATGTTCTGGTAGGAACGAACGAGAGCCGCGGTTGATATGGTTTGAAGGTCCACGTCAGCATGTCATTTCTGGAAGCGTTTGGGATTATCCGAGGGCCTGAAATTGGGGGTGAATGTATGGGAAAGCCTGGCGCTGCAGGATTACTTCGTTCTCGGATCTGGAAAAGCTGGCGCACTAATAGAGAAAATGAACTTCGTCTTATCTGAAGTACGCTGATCGTCGAGTATGTACATCGTGAACTCATTACTACTATACATCCCATGAAAGTATTACATCATCGACCCCCTCATGCACATACCCCTACCCCTTGAGCTTTAGTAGGCGCTGCGCGACGATGAATATCAGCGAGTCCAAGCATCAACCACACGTTCCTGCCACTCGTGCTCCATATCTTCCGCACACTTCTTGCAGACCCCCATACGACAGACGGCAATGTCGCACTCCCAGAGCTCCTCCTTGACATCTTCGCCACACCGGTCGCAGAAAACAGGAACAGAGACGTGCTGCTTGTAGCCAACGGCAGTGTGCAGGTAAGGTCGGACTTCTAGGCTGTTGATGGCGACCTCATCAGGAACAGTCTTGAGATTGATAGAGTGGAAGATGTGACCGTTCTTGAGACAGTAGTGCTCTCTTGATGACGACCTAGGTGGGTGTGGTGGTGGGCGCGAGGGGGGATGTAGGGGTACAGAGCAATCGTCTTTGGGCAAGGGAGCAGGTGGGATTTGTTGATCAGCCAGGACATCAGGATCGATACGTTCGGAGACAGGAAGTTGTTTTGCATGATCGTAGGTGGACATCCAGTCTTGGACGAGTAGACGTGAATCATCACGGGGCATTTTCGGTTTCTTGTCCTTGTCGAGGCGGCTGTAACCCCTAGCGGTAAGGTGACCAGTCATGGCTGTCGGCTGAATTTTGTTAGTGACGTTCAAACCAGATAGGATATACTTACGCACCTCCACATGCTCACTGCGTTCGTTGAAAGGACTGATCCTCTCGTCGTGTTGGAAGAAGAAAGTTCCGGCCGGCTTGGAAGGCGCCTTCATCTGGGTAGGCGAGGCTAGCATAGGCAGTGGCGCAGCTGGAACGGCTGGCTTCTTCTTCCTAGGGGGAATGTCGACAAGCTTGACCATACCGGGAGTAATCCGCGTAAACGTCATGACCTCGGCGACATGCACAGTAGGCTCTTCGTCTATATCGATACTGCTGGAGATTGAGACCAAGTCTTCGTCGTCCTCGCTATCGGCGCCATCAAAGCGCTCGCGCTCCTCCGAGGCAAAGCTTTGCTTTGCGGCTGCGAACTGAGTCTTCATGATTTCGTTTGACGCCTTGAGGGTAGCATATTGGGTGTCGAGCCTGAGTCTTGTCGCGTCGTTTTCGTTCTGTCTTGCCCTGCTGGTGGCTAGTTGAGCTTCCGCCTCATCGAGCAAACGATCTTCGACTGTTTGTAATGGGCCTCGGAGACGGAATACTGTGGCCTGGTGGTCTCCAACATGATTGACGTCAACCTCTTGTCCAGGGTGGGCTGTAAAATGCTCTTCTTCATCTCCGTCATTCTCTCGTATGACTTGGTCCGACGGCGAGAGATCGTCCTCTTCTAACTCGTACCTGACATCAGATGTGAGCAATGACTCAGTATGCAACCGAGGCAGTACTGGCTTGGATGAAGGGCAGAAGTGTTCGTACTCGGAGATAACACCTAGCTCAGGGTTCTGTTCGCTGACCTGGTAGGATGAGCGCAACTCATCGTGAGACATCTCAGTGATGGGCGCCATCCTATCGAGCGATTTGGAACCCTTCTTCCGCGTTCGCCTTTTCGGAGGAGTTTCGGGAGCTTTGGGCGCAGCCGGATGGAGCAAGCGGGGATGCTCATGAAGCTCGGAACCGCCACTATAGTATGTATCAGTATCGTCCTCTGTACGCCTTTCTAGAGAAACAACTGCGGTGCGCTCCATATCGATTTCACGTTTAGAACTAGATGCAGCAGATGGGAGTAAGCCTAACATTTTCTGAGCTTTCCTGTTGCTGTTCGCCCAGAAGCTCTTGACTTTAGACGGATCAGGATCAAGGCCTTCTTCTTTAAACTTGGTCTGTCTACCCGGCGCACCCTTGGAAGATGCGGCTACGAGCGGGGACGCTTGCCATGTCGATTTGGGCAGTACTGGTGGGCCACCACCGCTACCATTGTGCTGTGGTTGACGGCCTTCAGAATTGCTCCGAACCCTAGCAGGGCCAGCGTCGACACCTAGAAATTTTGCGGCCTTGACTGGGGTAAGCGGTGGTAGAGGCGACGCTTGGTGAGTAGGCTCGTGTGAGCTTGCGGGACGGTCCTGATTCTTTGTCTTGAAGCTGAATTTGCCATGCTTCTTCTTGCCCTCTGCTGCCGTTGTTGAAGCGCTCTCTGTAGTGGGCGTAGGCGATTGAGCAACTGGCATACTCGAAAGGCCATCGGATGGGAGCGAGATAAGGGAGCGACCGCGGTGTCCTGAGGGACCACTGTTTGGTGCGTAGTGGTTGACCATGGGATTTGAGGGCTGGAAAGAAGGTGAAACAGGCAAGTGTTCTACATGCTCCGTACTCAGTCCTGCGGTGACACCACTTGCATTCTCCGTTGCGGCGGGTGAGTCAAGGCCGAGGTTAGGCGTAGTGGTGGAGCGCTTTGTGTTGGAATGGCGCGTGCTGCGGCGTCTACGACCGCCAACTGTCACAGCAGGGCCTATGTTCCGCGCGGCCCCAGGTGGAGGGTTCACCATGTCAGTATACTTGACCATTGCCCTGATCGATGCCTTTGTCGTGGGGAGCGGGGGTTTGATGGTTGACGATTATACCGATTTGCGATTCGATGGTAGTGAGGCAATCAGGCCAGCACCAAGCCAGCGACCCAGAGCGACGTTGAAGGGCGGTCGTTGTCAGCGCATTACAATCAAATCGTAGTAGTGTAATGCGGGGGCTCGCTCGAGGAGTGGACAGAGCGCCAAGCTCGGTTTGTTGTGCTCGAGTCACCAACAAACGGACAGCTTTGCCACGCGAAAGCGGCAGTGAATGAGGAAGGCGCGGCATAAAGATGACGTTCGTGAAAGAACAATGTGGGACTAGCAGGTGAGTGTGAGAATGAGGAGACCAAGTGACTCGGACAAGGTCTATTACGAAGAAGTGAACTCTGTGCGAGGGAGTACCAGCGTACAATGTAGGAAAGAACGACCTCAGTGAAGAAGAACATGAAGGAAACATTATTAAACAAAACTATGAGAGAACGAAGGCCTATACTCCTGCAAACCACGGAATGAGATCTTGGGTATCTTCGTGTACGCAACCGTGCTACGGCCCATGCCATCGTCCGTGTGGCATCCGCCTCTGTGCACTGATCTCAAACCCAACGTCACATAACACGCACTGCACCTGCGACCGAAAACGCTTCCAAGGCCTCTGCGGGATGTTGAAAAATGAACTAGCAAATGATTACAAACAAGTACTGCGTGTCGAGGAATTCGCTACTCAAGATCTCTTTCTCGATTTCCTGGCTCTGCGGTCTGCAACCGCTCGCCTTAACAGTTGACGGGCTCTATACTATGAGCCTGTTGAGTCCTCCTTACTCTTGGGGCTGCTAAGTATAGCAACCTGTTCAGCAACACCACTTCCGCTCTTTGCTCTGCTACTCTCTGGTGAAGCTGGGATATCGATGGGACTTCTCAACCCTACTCCACTGATCCTGCCTACAGGCGTCTCGCTCGGACTGGATGTTTGTCTTGCTTCATCCAAAACTTTCGGTGGCTCGTCAGTAGGCTCCATCGAGTCCGGCTCGTGGGTCAATTTAGCTGGCTTTTTGCTGGGGCTTGCGCCAAGACCCCGGTGAACTTCAACTGAACTGGATCCGTGGAGGAAACTAGAAATATCTGCCTCGCTTGTACCCTTCCCGTCAGGCGTCTTCGGTACAGGTCCAGGACTTCGCGGGCTTCTAGGCATGTTGGGCTGGAAGAATTTCTGCACGGCATTCCGGTCATCCACTTCGTCTTCCTCGTCGCTAGTCTCGTTGAAGTAGATACTATCCCAATCGCCCGATCCTATACTACGGGCCGAGTCGGTCGTGTTCGATCGCTTGGGTATCCTCAGACTGGGCAGCTTGAGTGGCGCTAGTTCGTCAGCCACTTCCCTCATCTCGCTGTTGGTACGCTCGATAGGCGGCTGCAGCTTTTCCTGCCCCTTGACATGCTCGCCATCTTCGTTGATCGGTTTATTGACAGCTTGTGCACGATCAATGGCAGGTTCTTCTTCATCCCGTGTGTTGGCTGAGTAAGTATCTGCGAAGTGGGTATCGCAGAGGTGCTTGACCACGGGCCAGCCATACGCGTTAGCAAACATGCGGCGTACAATCATGTTATTGTGCGCGTCTGGCTCAAGACTGACAAGAACTTTACGCCACGAAAGGTCCTTGTGATAAGCACGAGCAATCTTCTCTTCCACGCGCATCACACTGTCGTCAACGGTCGCTGTTGACGCCTGAGAAGAGGCGCTGGCACCAGAAAAATTGCGTGTTGGTTTTTTAGTAGGCGGCGGCGGAATGTCTTCAGGGTGGTAGATCCTGTCGTGGAAAATGGTGCGTGCTCGGGTCGATGGATCGGTAATCCAGGACATTGGAGGGACAGGAGGGTTGATCAGATCGCCAGCGGATTCAAAAATTGTAGTTTTGGGTGGCGCTAAGTGGTTTTTAGGATTGTCGACGGTGGAATCACCACGGGTTGCTTGGGGCCGCTTCCTTGGTTGTGTGGTATGTGAGGACGTCGAGTTCTCTGCTTCCGCAGGGGCCTGCTCTTCTTCTTCGTCCTTGTAGATGGTTTGACTGCGGCTGAACATCTTCTTGTCGCGCGAAGTATGCTTTCCGGTCGGCCTTATGTAGCTCCATAGTTGCATCAAGGTGTTCTGCGGCTGGAAGTATTGGTCGTTGGGCTCCTTTCCCTCTGGGCTCTTCTTTTGCCCTTCTAGGAACTGATGAGCTGCGGGCTCGGAAGAAGAAGCCTGTGCTTCATCTTCCTGATTCGTAACATCAGCGCCCGGTAGAGGTACGGCAGTGTCGTCGCCATTGCCTGTGGGCGAATCGACTCCCGAACCCTCGTCATCCGAAAACCCGATTCTGGAGGGGTTGGGGGATGAATTCTGTCCAGTCAGTTGGCCATAACCCCATACAGCTACTGTGCCAATCAGCCCGTTTTCGCGGCGTGCCTTTTCAACGCGGCCCAGGCCCCTCCAGTCCAGGAACAGCAGGCAGCTCGTACGCAATGGTACTATGCCATCGTTGACAACATTGGAGTACACAGTGCGATTCCGGAATCTTCGCAGGACTTGATGAGCCGGACCAGTAGGAAGTATCCGCAGCAGAGGCTTTGCACCAGGATCTTCTTGATGTTGGTCCTGGTTCTGATTGCCAAACACGCTGCCCATGGCGGTCCAACCACTCTTTGCTAAAGTCGGTGCTCTCCAAGTCAGACCGAGGTCTTGTCCTGTCCTCCCAACTAAGCCGAAGTCGAGTGCAAACTTGACGTAAGTGGGGTTCTCGTTGCTTAGTCCCAGGAAGGGTGTCGCCATGGCGATGAAGTTGATGGGCTTGATCGTATCGAAAAATTGAGGGGAGTGCTTGTGGATATATGCAATAGCGTACGTTTGTACCAGCCCTCCAAGCGAGTGGCCGATGAAGCTGATGCTAGTGAACTTGTATGCGCGTTTGTCGTGCCCTGAAGTTGTGTGAAGCACACTGCTACCGTGATGGGACGGTATGCCCTCGTCGTGCTTATCTTTGGTTGGAGAGAACGTATTGGATATCTTCTGTCCCATAGACCTCTTGATGGGCAGGTAGGGTTGGTCAGGGTAAGTCAGACTCAACACATGCTTGGCGAGTCGCTTGCCCAGATATTGAATACCGCGCTCGGTACGTATTACATTCCCGTCGAAACCGCGTACAATAACGTCTTCCTCGTCGTCATCCTCTTCCTCGTCTGGTATATCCTCTTGGCCGCCCGACAATGGTGCTGTTGATGTGTCTTGATTCTGTTCAGTGCTTTTAGCACCTTTCGCCTCTTTGCGCCGCCGCCGCCGATCCTCTCTGGCTTGCTTTGCCGTCGCGTCAATGCTTTCTTTCAGGTACAACATATCCGCCCCAAGGTTGCTGTGTAAACCATGTGTCACTATCACAAGGTGTATGTTCTTCTTTTTCTGCTGGCTTTTCGCCGGAACGTCATGATCTTTGGACTTTCTGGGGCCGTCTTGGTCATCTTCTTTCCACTCTGGTAGTTCGGGTGTATTCCACAAGCTTGTAGTGTCGTCAACCACGAGCTTCACAGCCTTTGAGTATACCCCCTTGGGCTGTGCAGCGTGGTTGGAAACATGTTTCTGGCTACCCTGCTGGTGATCCTGCACCTTTCCTGGTGTTCCATGACTGTTGCCGGTAACAGCAGTGAAGCCAAGATCCAGCGATCGTTCGTCGCGCGCCACTAGCAATTCGTAGTTTACGGACGCAGAATTGGAGAAGATGATCTGCGAGGCAATCTCGATGATCCACGTGAGGCTCTTGGTTGTGCCGTCCTGTTCCCTGAGATCACTTCTGTATTCCTCGGGAACTGTTAGCCTGGTGTTCCAGTATCCACCGGCTTTCACATTAGGCTCAAAGTCAGGGTCCCCGTAGATCTTTGATTCTGCCTTCTTGTTCGGGTTGAAGGTGGAGGGGTACGCGGACACGTGGATCGTATACGGGCCGTGAAGGTACGCGGCGCGTAGTGGTATCGCGGACGAGTTTCGTATGCGAACATGGAGGCTCGAGGGTGGCGGTAATATGCGGTCTTCGGAGGGTGTGTAGGTGAGTGTGTATCTGCCTGGCGTCTTAGCATCCCTTTCCAGACGGCCGTAAACTTTGGCGCGCCCTGTCCGTCCTCTGTAGCCAATGCATACGACGTCCATGCACTTCCGCCGGCCGACCCTGAGAACTTACCTCACAACCTCTCCCACCTTGACGCTCCCCTTTTGGTGCAGCAGCAACATCTTCAGCGCGCGCTTCTTCTCGGCTTCCCGTTCCTTCCGCGACTGTATGCACACAAAGTAGGACGGTTCAGCGTGTTTGCGGCCGTCGTCGGCAGTGTGAGCAAGGGAGTAGGTGCGAGGCGTGAGCAGCATTTAGCGGATCCAGCGGAGACCGATAGCTTACAACCAATGGACAACAGCCACAGGCGCGTCATAGGGCATGAGTAGCTGTGGCTGATCGCAGCGGAGGGGGTTAATATGGGACCGAGCGAAGGTCGCGGACACCAGAGGAATGATGTATACTGCGAAGTTTGGCGATCTCGACGTGGTCACGCACGCGCTCGTCGGTGATGGTCGTGCGTCATTGCTCGCGTGGCAGGCGCGCTGCACGAGGCGGCAGACAGGCGCATTCCTGGGACTGCATCGCGTAGTTTCGGTAACATCTTGACAGGCTTACATGCGATCAGCCATGCAGTGTCAGATAGGGTACAAATTATTGGTCGCAGTCCATGGGGTCCTTGGGTTCCAAGACATGGCCTTGTCGGGACGCACCTCGGCCGGCTTCCGACCTCACTTCTGTCAGCCGCCTCTTCCCTGGACGCTTCCATCAGAACTCCTTCCCAGCATACGTATGTACAGCGCGTCAACTATATGAAGCTTCCTCTCGACCAAGTACATCCTCAGACTGGGGTGTCATGTGTTCATCGTTTCGCATTCCAGAATGACCTGGTGTGGTTGTGTGACGATGTCTGTAATACTCCAGACATTTACTAGCGCACACACGTAATTGCCAAATTGCTTTTCAGATTGCCGCAGTGGACATGTACACGTATGTCTGGAGGTCGGCCGATGCTTCGTGGACCACAGAGGTTGAACAAAGATGACGCGTGAAAGGGGTCCAGCACACCATCAGGATCACGGTCGAGATTCCAAGTCAATTTCACTGGAGCTTCCATCGCATCATATGCCAGGCTAAGAGTAAGGTCAAATTTATTATTCCAGGAGTTGATCTCAAAAACTTTGGGTATATCCATTACCATCCTAAACGCTATGCTGAACCCGGCCCAAAAGAAAGACTTTTCATTATAGAGAGCATATACAACGTCCACCTCTGAAACCCCTCTCACGTCTCGAGTCGCTCCAGCTCAACAAGAGCCACCGGTTGGACTCTTGCCCTTGCCAAATGAAGGCGACATCGGTGATTTTGGAGATCCTTGATCCCGTCTAGAGCTATCTAAGCCACGACCCCGGGGAGTACTAGAGCCGCGACCTCGGGGAGTTGAGGGACTACCTCGACTATGGCCACTGGAAGAAGGAGGTGGAGAGTAATTGTGGGGAGCTTAGGAAATTAGCTTGATCTGACGAGATATGTAATAAAAGTGTTCCTTACGGCTCGAAGGGATTGGAGGCAAAGGTATTTGATGAGATGACTGTGTTGATAGTCTTTCGACACGGTCAAAGACCGAATCTCCAGCAATATCGTACTCCTCTTCAGCATCTGTTCCATGTCAACAATGTTCGCGATTCCCAGCTCATAATGTATTCACCTTCACTGAGATCCTCACCAGGCAAGCGATCACCCCTCGCTAAGGAATCCTCCTCCTCCTGCTGAATCTCCCAGTACTGGTGCGAAAAGGCCTGGAACTGGGGCCGTCCAGGGCCCTTCCACACAAACTTGACTCGGCGACCCGTGGGCGGGTCGAAGACATGGTAGCCCACGTCGTTGAAGTCGAGGGCATTGGTCAGGTTGCAGCGTACAAAGGTGGAACCTTGCTTCACGATGAAGCTTCGTGCCGTCTTGTCACTGCCAACCACCCATGTCGCTGTATTCATGCTCGAACCGTCGCCGCCGTCGTTGGCACCTGGAGGTAGGGCAGTTGGTCCGTACTCGGCCATGTCGATGTGTAGGTATGTTGAGGATTGATGAGGTAGGTGTTCAAGTTGTATAGGGAAGTTGAAGAGTACCAGAGCTAGTCAATTAATTGCTATTCAAGAAAGAGTCAAGGAAGGTAGGAGGCAGTTTATATGACGATACAGAAAGCGAAGAGAGGCGCCAAAGGGTGTTTGCTCATGTGTCAGATGTAGGCATACGCCATTGTTTTCGTCGCTCACCTCTAGATAGAGCGTAGAGTCTGGCCGACAGGCAGAATGAGTGAGTTCTGCAAACGGTCTCCATGCAGGGAAGGAGCGATTATGGGTGACGGTACATTGCGAACGAAGAAGCGGTGCAGGAGCGCCGGAATTTCGGAGAAAGAGGCGGTGGAGGTGCGCCCCTGACACATTCGCAGTGACCTTGATTAAAGAAATGGACCATGACATGTAAGCCTATTAGTCAGGAAAGTCTTTGGTGTCGTTGAAATATGTATACCTTTCCGCTTGCTCCCAGAATACCTATGACGCGAGCAAGCGGTTTCCCTAATGTCATGCTCACATAAATCTCTGAAGCAAGGTCGCTAATCTCGCCGTCCCGATACCGCCATGCATGAGATCACCATTTAATTAGAGTCACGAGCATGTTCTTATGTAGCAGACAGAAATATTGCCACACTCGAGGTGTCCGCGGTGAACAACCGCGGACGAGAAGAAAAGACGAGGCGGTCACGATCTGGCGACAGTTCATGAGCAATCGAACGAAGGGTGCCTTGCCGAAACTATGGGCATGAGTCTCGATGAAACCATTTGTATCTTACTAGCTCAACACGTTCTCGCTGTCCCTCAACTACATATAATCACCTGATCTACATGTTCCTACTCTGAGAAAAGACTTCCGAGTATCATACCATATGCCTCCGCCGCCTGCACAAGCTCATCCTGGCTTAACATCTCATTAGGCGTATGTGCAACTTCAATCGTTCCAGTACCAAACAGATATCTCTTCTCCACCTGCGGCAGACTTGGAATATCTGTACCATAGAAAACAGGCGCTACCTCCAGACCTTCGACATCGGTATCGAGAATAGGTGCGGGGTATGTGGTATTCGAGAAACGAACATTGAATGTAGCGTTTGCTGCCTGTGCGCGGGCAACGATGGGTGAAAGCATTCCTGCCAGCATATCTTGGACAACTTCAACTGCATCGTCTTCGCTGCGAGCGATACGGACAACGATACTGGCGTTGGCGTGTTCAGGTACAACATTGCCCGCCACACCTCCAGCAATAAGGCCAGCATTGAGAGTCGTTGCGCCGAGTAGCTCGCTTCTGGGAAGAGCCGGTTCGAGCATGTTGAGTGCAACAATGGCTTCGGTCAGAAAGTTGATAGCGCTTACACCAAGCCAAGGGTAGGCGGAGTGTGAGGATTTGCCCACAACGTCCAGGTTCACGCTCAGGCTGCCTTTGTGTCCACTAGCCAGTTTTCCTTCTGTTGGCTCGCCAAAGATGCCTGCACGGAAAGTTGTATTCGAAGCATACTGTAGCGGTGAAGGACCAAAGTCAGTATATGCCTCACATGCATTTCGTACGGCGAGGCTTACCTGTGCAAACGCTTTCATTCCCGCGCCGCCAGTCTCTTCGGAGACAACAAACAGCATACCCAGACTTGGGGTGTCGGCCCGGGACTGGAAGAACTTGTGCGATGCGACGATCATAGTTGCTACAGGGCCTTTTGCGTCGACGGTTCCACGACCGAAGTGATAGACTGTGCCATTCTCTTCTCTACGCTCGAAAGGGTAGAATGGCGGCACCTGATTTCAAGTTAGAATTTGCTACATACCACACAAAATGCCACATATACTCACTGTATCAATATGGCTAGTGATCAAAACCTCTGGCCAGACACCCTCGTCTTTCAGCTCTTGTGGATAGGCGAAGACGTTGAAAGTGCCGGTGTCTCCGACAGGAATCTCTTCGACGTAGTACCCCAAATCCGATAGATATTTCGATACAAACTCTGCGCCTTCCACCTCATCTCCAGATATGGACGGAATGTTCACTAGTTCCTCATGAAGGCTGAATAACTCGTCCGTTTCCTCGGTGGTAAGGGTCACTGAGCTCGATGCCGACGGCCTGGCAGAGCTTACGGCTGATGGCGATACTGCAGCTTGGGGTGCTGCGGCGACTGCTCTCAGGGATACTAGAGCTAAGAGGGACTTGATAGAGACCATGTTGGCAGTTCTTCGGAATGCTGGCGCTTTTAACCTGACGTTGTGTCGTACAAGATTGAGGGGAGACATCCATCTTTATATTCTGAGCGCAGCCCATCAAACTCAAGGCTTATCTTTAAGCTATGCTCGGGTATTCCGCTCTAACGAAGACCTGCATTGGCTTGCTATTGCGAATGACAAGGGTCAATGCGAGGTTTTATCCTTATAGGTTGGCATACGTCGTTCGGCATTTGAATACATCGCTTCTCGGTTGGTAAAACACCGTTTTCAGTTGGAGCCAAGAAGAGCTACCTCTGTAAGTGGCATTCGAGACTTGTCCACTGGACTGTCAGTGTAGATCGACGAACTATAAGCATAAGCCAAGCAACTCGTTGCCCGCCAAGACAGCTGGTCTGGTACTCGGAAAGAAGATAGCTCATTTACGTAACTGGTGCCGGAGTTTTATGCTCACTATATTTGCTTTCCCCCACCATACGAACAAAAGCGGGATGATGTCAACGGCGACAACGGCTGCAATCGCGGGGTGGCTAGCTGTTGTGGAGCTCATGATATGATAAGCGGTCTCTTGGCAGCCATGGCAGCATAAGAAGCGTCTTGGGGTCCTCTGCATCGTGCCATTTCGGGTACGTCTAGAGTGGGTGTCGTAGACACGGTAGAAGCATCGGACATGGGCGCTACGGAGATCGGACAAACGCCGTGGGGTCCTTAACGCGACCTAACAACGAGATAAGGCAACCACTCGCTGACTGTATATCTGCACCGTATATATCGTCATAAAGATTCCATGAGAGCGCAATGTAGTATCTGAAGAGGTCGTGAGGATGCCGTTTGGACGGTTCGGAGCAACTCCTATCGAAAGGGACAATTGCAAGGTCTGGTTCGATTGAACACGCTCAAGTGAGGGACCTGTTGACCTGACCAGACTGAGGTGTGAATAAGTTCAGGAATAGCTGAAGTAACTGAACGATTTGGAGAGTTGATGTATTTGTGGTGATGGTGGTTAGTACTGTCCAGGTGCCATGATTGGTACGCGTTCGCAACGCGGGTTCGAGCAAGTCGCGACGGTGAACATGACCTGTATGCTATTGCACAGCCGCTAAGACATCGACCTGGCACGAGTCCAGTGTCTTCAGACACATTCCCTAGAGGTGACTAGTGTGTTCTTTCAGCAGCTGACGTCTGGAGGCTCAAATCACACACAAAGGACCGAAAGCGGATAGCGCGCCGTTCTTGACCGACTGACGTAGATTCCATGGAGCATCGGGCGAAGCCACTCCACACCTCCGCCCGCGTATCCGTGAGGCTTGAGCTCTCGCTGCCTGCAAGTCTTGGATCTGCGTCTGTACCTAAACACCGACATCTCAAGAAGACACACCAACAACTGCGACCATGTTCGGCTTTGTCGCGGACGGTTTAACGTAAGCGCACCCCGCCCCCGCAGTCAGGTATCAATTCGCGAGCAAGCTTTGAAGCCTAGTATGGTATCGTCAGCTCCACTGCTCGCGTTCCTGAAGCTGGCATGACTCCGTTATGCACTGTTTCTTTTTTGCTACAGTGTGTTCAGAGACGACCTAGCTAACCAGGCAACAGCGTCGCAACCACGGTCTTCTTTCCCATCTTCGCGTCCTACAAAGCTCTCCACACCTCAGATCCAGCGCTCCTCGCACCCTGGCTGATCTACTTCGTCGTCCTCTCAGCCTTCACCGCCGTAGAAAATACCTTCGACTTCATCCTGAGCTGGGTGCCTTTCTACTCATGGATTCGCTTCTTCACACACCTATACCTGATCCTGCCCGGTTCGCAGGGCGCAAGTTACCTGTACCAGGAGTATATGGAGCCTTTTCTCTACCACCATGAGCGCGAAATCGACGAGTTCATTACTAAGAGCCATGACCGTGCCAAGTCAGCAGGCATAGCATACGTCGAGATGGGTATTGAGTGGGTAAAGGTCAACGTCTTGGGCTTTGCACCCAGGAAGCCCGACGCACCGAGACCCGATGGACAGACGTATGCGCAAAACCTCATGAGCAGGTTCCAGATGCCGTCAGCAAGAGGCAGCAACGATCTATACGGGCTCGTCAACCAGGCGCTCAGCGGAGCCAGTGCGCTTTATGGCGCCGCCGGTACCGCCGGTACACGAGATGCGCAAGCCTCAGACCTCAGCCGTGGTGCAGGGAACCTCGTCCCCGACTCTATCCGCAACAACGACGACCGACTAAACTATGTAGCTTCTCAACGTCAGCGTCTCGAGACCCTGCTGCAAGCATTCGACCGCGAGCAAGACAACATCCGCTCACAGCAAACGGGTGGCAACAGATATCACGAAGTCAATAGGAGTACTGGAAGTCTCTCTGGCAGCCTCTCTCGCAACAGGAGCGAAGCCGAATTCGACAGGATCGAGCGCGACGAATTGAGCTCAGGCTCGGACCGACCACCGTACCCCCTCACACCGCCGGCACTGGGTCGAAGGACGAGCAGTGGGTGGATGCCGTGGAACTGGCAGCGCCAGGAACAGCCTCAGGATGACCCGCTTGCATACGGCAGGGAGCCGAGCGATATCAGGAACAGATCACGGGCGTCCGGTTTTGATCTAGGCGATCGCTAACAGAATCCCTGGAGGACAAAATCTGTGACATGACCAGAGTATCATGCGGCGTTTGGGTGAGACACTAGATGGCATTTTCCTAGGCTTCACGACTATGGCGAGGCAGTATGTATTTGGTATCACAATTCTTGAGCACGAGCTGGGACGGGTCATCATGGTAGTGTTACAACCTCTGCGTACATGAATACTTGGGTTGTATGCGTGCCCTACGCCTGCAAATGCATCTGCCCTCTCATGTGTCGCGAGACAGTTCCAAGGCAAACTACAATTTGACTTCTTTGTATGGGTATCTGGCGCTGTCGTCCTTTCTCAGCACTATCTTCCTCTTCTTCTTTGTGCTCACATGCTCCACCCATACCTCCTTTGTCATCTTGTTTGTAAACTCCCTGATGAAGCGTGGATCCCAGAGCTCAGAAGCAATGCCCAAGTCTTTGCAGCATCGCATCAGAGCGTTGGATTTGCAGCCTTCGGTCGCAGTGGGGATACCGTCGGCGTCGAAGTACTGTTGCTCGCCACGGGCGATCGAAACGAGCCTGGTTCTTCATTAGCATAGTTGCAGAAGGGCGAAGAGACAAACGTACCGTCCTTGGACAATGAGACCATATTCCCTCGTTACCAGCTTTCCAGTAACGATGCTCTCGCCTCTTGGTGCCAAGCCCCAGCCTCCAGGCCCAAAGGCCTTGTTTAATATCCGCCTGTACTTGATCTCGGGCAAGTATATGATGCCGTCTGGCTTCACCTCGACATCGTCCTGTGTAATGGGCGCGAGCAGCATGTCCGACTGCTCTGGTGTGAAGGATATGCTGCCGAGACCATGGTAGGAGCGAGTCCAGTCTATGGCTGGCACGCCTTCCAGCTCGGGGGGTGCATCGGACAGCCCGTCGGTAAGCGAGCGCTGTTTCTGGGCTGCTGATGCCGCGGTTTCTGCGGTGCTGTTGCGCGAGGTAGGCACGGGGGGCTCTTTCGCAGGGAACGAGGGGGTCACTGTCCGCTGGGGGGTTGCTGTGGTTGTGGGCTTCGACGCGGTTGATGTATAAGTCGCAGGTTTCGCCGATGCAGAAGTGCTAGTTGTGCTGGCCGCGGCTGGCTTGGGTGCAGTCGCGTATGCGGCGAAAATGCGGGATGAAGAGAAGCTGCGCTGTTGTGTCCGGCTGGCAATTGGAGATGCTCTGGAGGACGAGGCAGCGAAGACAGCCGAAAGGCCTCTGCGGGCGTGTGTGGCTGCCATGATACAGGTGCAAGGGTGTGCGGGGTTCGATTTGTTGCTCGCGAAACGGACCTCGACGACCCCAACGCGAAGTCACGATCTGATACGTGCACGGGCCAGACATCCCCGTCCGAGCCCACCTGGGCACCGTGTAACAACGATCGCCTTTGTTGGCCAATCGCATCAGCTCGCATTCGCATTACACTTGTTGCTGCATCTTCGTCTGGCCTTGACGCTCCAGCTTGGCTCATTTATTCCTTTTGCTCCATGACAGCTCTTCCGCTGCAACAAGCCCGGGTTTAGTCTCCAGACATGCCCCCGTCTCTTGTGTCTGCCCAAATGCGCATGCGTGTGCGAGTCGAGACACACGAATTACTATGCAGATCACCCCTGTTTTACAACAGTCGACTGGGCATTGCTACCGTATGCACCGTATAAACTCAATCCTCCGAGGCATCGGACCGTGAGCCTGCAACGGACGAATGTGTCCTGTCCAGTATACACAGCTGCTGTGCTTCATTCCGACCCTCCGACAGAGTGGACTCTGCACAAGCTTGGTGACTCTTGGACCGGGCGAATTTCGTGCGTGGAACCATGTGCGAATGCACAGGTCGCTGCCAATGCCCCATTAGGTGCGACGTTGAGCTACTCGAGCCGATCATTTGACCTTGGCTACCCCGACGTCAACGGTACTAGGCGAGCTGGCAAGCCACCCGTCGACGTATCAAACGCGCCATCCTACTCCGCTTCTTTTAGTGCGAAGTGTCGATGAGCTTGTACCTCGTTGCTACTTAAGGCTTGCCTGTGCCCTGCATTCACATCATTTCATGGTGGCTGGAGTCTAGGCGTCATGGCTTCTACATCAGCATACGGTCCTACAGGACTCACTAGATTCTTTCACATCACCTCGGCATCGCAGATCATTAGCGCTCTACTTGGTCTTGTAAGTATCGTCTTGCATCATCGAGATTTACGACACGGACATATGCTGATGCGCAACAGTTGGTTGTTCGCTTCGTTGCTAGAGCCATCTACCGCATATACTTCCATCCCCTTAGACACTTCCCAGGGCCCAAGCTGAACGCTGCGACGCGCATCCCTTACCACCTTGCGACCTGGAACGGTTCGAGGGACAAGCTCCTTCAAGACCTGCACCGGAAGTATGGCCACGTCGTCCGGATCAACCACGACGAGCTGAGTTTCACGGATCCGAATTCTTGGAAAGATGCAAGTGTCATATTTCAAGATGCATACATTTCAGACTAACAACATACCAGATCTACGGCCATGGCACCAAAGGCACCGCCGGGTCTGTCCCTCACAAAGACTGGTTCAAGTATGGCACCTCGCCCAATGGTGCAGTCAGTATCATCATCGCGCGCGATCAAGACCATAGTCGCCAACGCAAGATCTTTACCCCCGCGTTTTCGGACCGCGCGCTCAAGCAACAGGAACCGCTCTTCGTCAAATATGTAGACAAGCTCATCACTCGCTTGAAACAGACGGTCGAAAACAACCCGAATGAGAAGCTGGACATGGTCCGTCTCTATAACTTCTGCACCTTCGATGTCATGGGCGATCTGACTTTCGGAGAACCGCTACACATGCTCGACAAGGGCGAATACGATCCCTGGGTCAGCACCATATTTGCAAGTATCAAGGTTGGATCTTACTTGAGTGTCATGATGGCGTATCCCTGGTTGTGGAGGGCGTTCAAGAGACATGTGCCCGAGTCTATGAACAAGAAGAGGATGGATCACTTCAACCACTCCGTCACACGCGTTACAAAGCGCCTCGAAAAGGGTCGAGATACTGAGGGCGTCGACCTCTGGGATCTTGTATTGGCCCAAAAGGAGGGACGAGGCTTGACCAGAAAAGAGATGGATGCAAACTCTTCCATCTTTATGATCGCCGGGACAGAGACGACAGCCACACTGGTATCAGGGTTGACATACCTGCTTCTGCGCAATCCCGAGTGCATGACGAAACTCAACGACGAAATACGTGGCGCCTTTGCCAGTGATGCGGATATGACCATGGAGCAGCTCGCTGCACTGCCTTATCTCGCAGCCTGCATCAAGGAAGCTTTCCGTCTTTACCCGCCAGTTCCACTAGGACTTCCGCGCCTCACACCTCAGGATGGTAGCACTGTTGTGGACCAGTTCATACCCCCCGGCACGGTTCTGAGCATCCCTCAACACGCAATGTATACACACGAGAGGAACTTCAAGAGACCGTTTGAGTTTCTTCCACAAAGATGGTTGGGCGATCCTGAGTTTGATGGCGACGAGAGGCAGTGCGTTCAGCCATTCTCTGTTGGGTCCAGAGATTGCCTCGGAAAGAAGTAAGTCGATACACTGTTATTCTTTGGTATGCAAGGCTTGTGGATCAGACGCTGACTGTTGGTGAAGCATGGCATATCACGAGATGCGTCTTATCATCGCCAAAACCTTGTACAACTTTGATATCGAACTCTGCCCCGAGAGCAACAACTGGGAAGACCAGGCGACACACATCCTGTGGGAGAAGAAGCCTTTGATGTGCAAGCTCAAAGCAGTCAACTAGGAGAAGTCGTGGAATGAACATGGCGCAAGATGAATGAAATTATGAACAATACACGCTCTCTTATCCTTGGGTCTCTGAAATCACTACGTCCTCTTCTTGCTCCTCAGATCCCAACATCCTCGACGCGCAAAAGTCCAGATCCCATGCCCGCAACAGCCCATGTACCGAACTTCAGATTCGGGTTCCAAGCGAGTGCTGTAATGGCGGTTTGCTCCTCAAAGATACTGATAGACCTCCCAACCTCTGGGTTCCCTCTCTTTGTTGCTGCGCTGGTGTGCGCAATGCCTGTTTGACCAGCTTTGTAACCCTCGGTGATACGGACAAGAGGTTGAGAAAGTATTTCTTGAGGCACCTTCTCGGGCTCGTTAGCAGACGCCCCGGCTTGTGATTCCGGTGTGGCGTCATTGTTCGACTGTTCAACTGGTCCCTCTTCGGCCGTCGCAGCATGTCCGTCGGTCGGCTTGACGAGCATCCGCTCCATCGGTCCCCTCCATTCGTGAACAAACCATTTCTGCTGCCACGGCATGATTTTGTAGTTTGTGATGCGCATGATCGGATTGCTTGTTTGAACGTCTCCATCGGTTCCACCGACGAGTACACCGGGGTGTACCGGGCTGGTCGCGACACGAGTGATACTATTTTCGAGTCGCATGCTGTATAAGTTGTGGTAGTAGCGACGTATGGGTGTGTGTCTTAGGATGTAGTGTTCGTCTGGCATGACAAAGGACTGTGTATGCTCATGCCAGGCTTGCGCTAGACAAAGTGTGCGACCACGTATCGAAGCGACGGTATCAGCAGTCGGGCTCCTTATGTCAATGAGGCGTGCAAATCCATCCGCGGTGCTTATAGACAGGAACTGAGGGTTGGATGGCCATCCAGAGGATATCGTAAGAATGTACGTGTCGGCTACTTGCTGATAAAACCAGGGTCTTGGGCTGTAATTGTGGGCATCCGGCGCTGTGAGCGTTCCCGGACGGCTCAAGGTCCAAATACCAACGGTGCCTGCCGCTGTCGCGACTGCAAGCGTGGTTCCCGACAACCAGTGTAAACACGAAGGTACTGTTTGAGGAAATGAGACTTCAAATGCCGCGCGCGTAACGTGAAGATAGGTAGTGACGTGTTGGTCAGGCTCAGGGTCTGGGGCGGATACATCTAGTACACGCACTCGGCCATCCGACCAAAGGCAGGCGAGCATGCCTATATGCGTGTTCTCCCGGCCATCCTCATTTTGACTGTTGTCTGTCGCCGCGATTGGGCACCATCTTAGTTGTTTCGGCGCGCCCCAGTCAGTGCAGATGACAAGCTCAAGTCTAGGCTCGTTCTTTGCATTTAACAGGCCGTCTTCTTCAGCTTGAAACGCCCATATCTGAACACACGCGGGGAACGGTTCAGTAGGGTTGAAGGCCGGCGCTTTTGGCTGCTCCATTGGCTTGGGCTGTTCACCGCTGGTCGGTCTCTGCTCAACGGCAACAGCGAGATACTGGGTATTGCTGTCTTCGTTGCTCGCCCATTGAGCGTCTTGTATCCAGGAGCCGAGGTTGAAAAGCCAACCGCGTCTATCCTGACTTGCTGGGAAAGGTTTTGCAATGTTCATGTATGAACCTTCCACCAACGTGTTGACTTGCGGCGTGTTTACGGGTCCAGCTAGCACGTTCACAGACTCTGGTCCTGGAGTTTTCATGTACTCTTCGGCCTCATCCTTGGTCAGCATTTTCGTCCTCTGCGCTGTTGCAAAAGCGGACTTTCCAGCATCAGTGTACCAAGTCCTTAATGCTTCACTCTCCCTTTCTCTAGCACCGCTGACTTCGAAGAAGCTTCTTCTTAAGCTGCCGACCTCAGCGTCGTCTGAACTGACCTTGGCGAAACTTCGAATGGGAAATGTTTCTTGTGGAAACCAGTAGTCGCGCGAGGCCAGCACAGGCTTAAGGTGTGCTGCATCTGGACCGAACAAGTTTTTCAACCGTGGCTCATGTCCACCAATCTTGTCGAAATCGGGGATACCACGCGTCCGCAACTGAGCATCGGCATCGACGGGACGTACTTTGACTCCGCTACCTTTGGCAAACGTTACGGGTGACGGTATGTTGTCTGCAAGTTTCTTAGCGCGTCGGACTGCCGGGGTGGTTGGCGCAGCGCGAACAGCCTTCGCTCCACGCACATTGCGTCTTGGAGGCCCTGTGGAATCATCATCATCCGAATCGTCGTCTTCCTCTTCTTCCGATACATCGTCATCCTCTTCTGCTATCTCTTCATCTTCGTCATACTCGAGTTCACCATCCTGGGCATCTGGCATGAAGGCGTCGCCATCGTCATCGTCATCGTCGTCGTCATCGTCCTGGAAGGCTGGTGTTTGCGTGCCAGAAGGCACGGAGCCATCCTCATCCTCATCAAGGAATGAGTACTCCTCTCCGACCCGATAGGACTTGCGTTGTTTGCCTCGCGATTGTCGGGGAGACGAATGGTCTGATGCGAGTGTCAGTGCTGTCCAGTCACGTCGAAGATGCAGGCAAGGTCGCCAAATGCAGCACTAGCTCCGAGCGTGTTTCTTCATGCAAATGTCCAGCAAGCTCGGCACGCTGGGAAAACCACGAGCATACCGAAGAAGCTCTAGTGATATAGCACGGAGTCTCACAGGTAGATGTCTCAGTACATACCCATGGATTTTTCGAGCTATCAGGCGTGCTGCTTTGTGGCCACGGATGGGGTAAAGAAAGAGCACGTCCGACGCGACCAGAAAACCAGCCCCACCATCAGTGGAGAGCACAGACCCTCTTGACCCCGCACCACGTCCAAAACTCTGCAATTCACGCCCTCATATCGAGATGGTGTAAAGAAGGTTGACGAGATGGCGAGCGACCGCGATCTACTCATTTTTGCTGACGTATTATAATTCAAACGCGTAATTTTACCCATCAAATCAGAACATACGGTGGTATGGTCTAGTGGTATGACGTCGCGTTGTGGCTGGCGGACACCTAGTGTCCCGATCCAGATCCGCGCCAGCCTGGGTTCGAGTACGTTCCTTCACACATTGACGGTCCTGAGACATTTCTAACATGTCTACAGTTCCCAGTACCGCCAATAAATTGCGACATTCTTTTTTTGCACTTGATGCGTCACTTGCGCGACAAGACGTTGACCTTGTGCACTCTCTTTTTGCCGATGTAGGCGCTATTCGTGTGGGAGCACAGTAATTAGATGAGCAGTGTATCTGGTTCTAGTCTCGTCGGCACCTTTGAAAGAGTATGTAATAAGACAACTATGATGAAGGTAAGCAAATCTCCTAGAACGTTGCACCATCTTACCAAACCATGTCACATTTTGGGCGTTCTAATTATGAGCGTTGGGTCAGATCGCGTTTGAGCAATCGTTGTGTCTTCATGCGAATTCCCCCGTGGGTGCAGCCTTTGTCGCAGTAGATCATTCAGTATTCTTTGCGATCGAAGCGACAGCCTACAATTCTGCTCGCGAGATTCAAAGAGGACCTGGAAGAGAGGCTGAAGCATGCGGAGCCATGTCTTACCAATGGTCGATTACTACAAGAGAGTATAGAGTACCGCGTAATTAGCAAGGCACTTGTGTAGTACAGTGACAATACAATGTGATAGTACCAATCAGAAAACAAGACGGACAGTATAGTAGTCTATTGTGTAGAGAGACTACTAGTTTAAAATTCTAGATCCTACACAATCTTTTCATGCATGCTACAAATTCTTGCACAAAGATTTAGGGACTTAAGGCAAATTGCAAATCCTAATTATCATTGATCACTGTCAAGGACTATCGACCATCAAAGTAACACCATTGAGCGCCCGACATAACAAGAGAGAGCGCATGAAAAAGGAGGACAGTTGCGTCCATGTTGCGCACTCTTTCGCGTGTCAGATCCCATCACTATCCACGTCGACCTTGCCACACTCTAGTGGTAATAAAAGAACATGCAGTACATGTGTTACGCATACAGCCCTATATGATGGGTATCTAGAAAGAACACGCTCTACGTTCCCCGTAATGCGCCCTCCATGAAGACGGAACGTTAACGCGTTCTGCGCCGGATTCCTAGTAGTACAAAGTATTTAAACAGAATATGAAATCCTTCAACGTGTCACGGAACCAATAGCCATGAGAATCCTACTTCTTTCCAGTGTCAACGTCCATCTCATCCTCATCTTTCTTCCTAGCGCCACGTACATTGACGTGGATGGTATCTCTGTCATCATCTGCTGGCACACTCTTTGACCAGGCACTACCCTCTCCTGAGACCATCTCAATCCTCTTCCCTGCAGGGCTGGCTCGATCAGCCGCCAGGTTTGGAAAGAGAGGTTTGCCAGCGATGGACACAGATCGACGCAGATTGTCGTTCTGGACTTCCTGATGGATCTCCTCGACTTCGTCCTCGTCGAGTTCGCTGAGCTCGCTCTCATCGTCGGCATCGTCGTGGATTGAGGCTGGCGCGCTGCGTTCGGGCTCGTCGTTGTTTACACTGGCAGCTGCAGTGGCCGTACCACTCTTGTCGAACGTGGGCTGAAGGTGTTCCGTAGATGTGCTCTGTCCAGGTGCGGGTTGAGCGGCGGTTTCAGGTGATGCCGCTCGTCCAACAATGAATGGTATCGTCGTGTCACCGGGCGCAGGCGATCGAATCGGCATCGAAGTTGGCTGAGCAGCTGTATTAGCGATCTTTTGAACACATGCTTCAGCACGACGAGCGATCTCCCTGCGGCCCACAGCCTTGGCTCTTGGTCTTGGAACCTGTTCGGGTTGCGATAGCATCTGCGGCATGGAAGGTGGATGCTGTGGCTGGAGCTGGTTGGGATGATAGATGCTGAACGGCGTGCCAGAGGTTCCATCAGCGGCTCCATCGACCTGAACCTGCATCAACGAGGATATAGGTACAGCACCTACAGAGGCTGGATTGGGGGCAAAAGGAGACGGGTGAGGCTGGATAGGCTGCACAGGCTGCTGTGGTTGTTGCTCTGACGGTAAGGGCGATAGTGCGGGTCCGATCGAGGTGTATAGCATTGCGTATGCATCACCGATCAGATCATCGATTAGAAGGGGTTTCATCATGCCGTTGTTCAGACGCTTGAGCTCAATGGCATCACGAAGGATGTCCAATACGGGATGCTGCGTCTCTGGATTCTGGCACCACGCTTCCAAGCGAAGAGCCAGTGTGTTGAACTCGTCGTGGTTGACAGATTTGAAGGCAGAGTCTTCTTGACCTTCAGGTACGCTGCCCATCTTTCGCAGCATCCTAATGTATCGTAGACACAAGTCGTGCCACAGCTTCTGGTGCTCAAAGAAGTCAGTCTGCTTCCGTCGTACACGCTTGGCAAGAGCCTCGAAGTTCGTCTTATCTCCAGTGAGATCCAGGAGTTCAATGAAGAATTTGGTGTACCGAGTGGTGTAGACGAAATGCCGACCAGGCCGCTCATTTTCAGGTTTCCAGACCTGAACAGCCATGGTTTTGGTAAACATCTGCTGGGTGAGTTCATGTTTAGCCTCATTAGCAGATGTCGGATCTCTGCCGTTATCGTAAATGGTATGAGCAACGCGGGATATGATGCGATGGTGCCAGCTTGACTTGTCGGCCGCGCGCAATGACTTTAGGACTGCAAGTATGTATCGCTGCCAATCGCCTTCGTTCTCCGGGGCTTTGACATTCTGCGCATAAGAAGTGTTCGCAAGGATCTCAGGTCCCTTCTCGTAGTTGATGGCTCCACGCTGGTACAACTTGTGCGTGATGGATACGAGCTTGTAATGCGGCTCGAGGACAGGCTCGCCGCTTCGGCCCTTCTTTCCTGGCAGTGTCTCAATGGCGCTTACGAAGGCGTCTACGACCGACTCCCAAGTGGGTCCTTGCTGGGAGACGAGTGGTGCACCTATTGACTTTGCATATTGCATGGCGTTATCATTGGCCGACCACATCTTCCACCCACACTTTCCAAGCATGAAGTGATTCCACCACTTGTTCGGGTTTCCTCTGATAGCTCTTTTATATAAAGTGCTTGCAAACTTCCAAGCAGTGTAGGCATGCAAAGGAACGAACACAACCTCCTTGTACAAGGTCGCGTTCGTTTGTAGATTGCAAAATCGTTTCTCGCTCTCACGAATCTGGAATGCCTCCATGCCAAATGGCTCCCTGGATGATGCGTACATACGATTCCCAAACTCGGTGTACATCTGTGCGATCTTACTTTGAGTTCCCGGCGCCAGATCAGCGTCGCGAGTAGCGCATGCCACAGCCATGATGTAACAGTTGATCGCAGCACGTTGGAAATTGACCACTTCAGCACTGTTACTGTTCATCTTGTCCGCGTTCCAAGACACAGCTTCTTCAAGCTGCGTGTCGTTGGCTTGGGCAAGACGATACCAGGTTTCCCAACGTTCAATGGAATGCTCGAGATCCTGTACAAAGAACGCTTGGGCGTAGTTGAGGTCTTCCGTTGGCCCTTGAGTTACACGTTTCTGTGACCGGAACTTGCTCAGCGCCATGTTGCCCATCATATAGTACCAACCCTTCGATGCAGCCACCGCTTCCTCGGGGGGGATGTGCTTCGTGGCAAGCGAACCAACACCTTTAAGACATCCAAAGAGTGCTACAGGATTGACGGGCGATTTGAAGTAGCTAGATATGACTTTGCGGTTGAAGGTGATGTCCTCGTTCTGCTTAGGACGGCCAAGAGCAGCATGAACTTTCTCAATGGTGCCTTTGAGCTCGTGCTTGGGTAGGTCCTTGAGATCGACCTTTGCAGCTTGCGACATTGTGAAAGACAATATACTAAAGGCAGTCTTCTTGTCAAGCACGTCTGTTGTGGTCTGGAAGTTCTGACACTCCAGAGGATCAACGAACAATTTCAGTCCGTACAGATCGTTGAGTATCTGGCAGAGCTCAGTGGCATGACTAGGGCCATCGGTAATATCGTCCATGCGCAGCAACTCGTCTTTCGCAAGCCTCAAGAATTGACGGTTCGAAAGATGACAGAAGCTACGAACACCCGTGGCATGGTGCACATGGCGGATGTATTCAAACAAATCATCGGACGGGTTAGGGAAGGCATCCGATTCTTGAGACATTCCGTCTTTGAGCAGGTGGTACTGCAATATCCAGAGTCGTAGATGAATGTCGTCGAGTCGGGCCATCATGTTGACAAACGCCGAGTTTGGCTGGGATTCGATTCTAGGAATGGGAATGTGGTTAACGCGGATCAGGTCTCGGAGCATGTCTGCCGCTGACATGATATGTAACAGCTCGGCGATAGCGGACATGGACGATTGGACATGTTCGTATGAAAGGCATGCAAATGGCGCATCGTTATCTCGAATGATCTGAATGATTTTCACAACCATGTCGTCAATGACCCGGTATCGGGTCAAGAGCTTGTGTTGCCGGTCTAGTGCTGGGAGTTCTTGGAAAGTCGAAGACCTCAGATCCGTCACGAGGACCTCAATACTCCGGAGGAAGCATGACAAGACTTTGGAAGGATAATCGATAGCCTCATAAGCGACACGTAATCTGTTCCAAAGGGAGAGCCGGACGTTGACGTTCGCAGAATCGAGAAACTTGCGCATCTCCAAAACGGGCGAAGAGCGGTCAAGCTGTTGCTCGGAGTTGGCGGTTGTGGTAGGCGAGCTGGATCTAACAGCACCGGCATGCTCAGTTCCATCTGGCGTCGGAGATGTACTGAGCTCAATACCGTTTGCAAGCTCCAGGATCGGCTCCAGGCTTTCTATAACTGTTACTGGATCCTGCTCCTCCTGATCGAAAACCTTCAGGAAGAAGTCTTTCATGCTGATGCGCACGAGTTCTTGCTCAATAGCAGCGACTGATAATTCCGGCATGACAGCATTGTTCTGTAGTTGAATCGTATGATCACCCAAAGGCTCGAACATATCCTTCAACTCTGCCATGGCAGACAATACATGTTCTGGCAATACCTCGTTATTAACACTCAGTTGGAAGACCGTGGCCCAGATATGGCGAAGTGTTAGATCGTCAGTGCCCTGACCTGGTCGGCAGTCAGACCGCAGTTGTAGAGCCTCTCGCGCGAGCAAAGACCACCGCTCCAGACGGTCACTTTGGAGGACCTGGGTCCTGACATCTATTACGCTTTGCGGATGCTTGATCAGAGAGTAGATATCAAGATGCAGCTCGAACAACGTCTCCACAATTTCTATCTGCGAGTTGTCAAAGTCAGAGAGCTCGTACACCTGAGACTGATGTGTAGCGTTCAACATGCGTCGGTTAAGGCTGTCGACGCGCTCAACCATACGTTCGTAGATGTACTCATCGATATGAACAATGACTTGGACAACGTTGCGCTTGAGGTCCTCAGCCCATCTGAACTGCACGTAGCTTGACTGATCTCTCGGCTGCGAGCAGAATCCCGGTGTAAATAGAGATTCGATCCAGCCGAAAGCGACTTCTTGGATTGGGAGCCAACCACTGTTGACAGACTTGGCGAATGCATTCAGCCCCTCACTACTCAACAGAGGTTTGCTGGAGGCTTGACTTGATGTTGATTTAGAGAAACCGAGGAACGCATTCAGCCCATGTTCTCTCGTCGCTCCAAGGAGATCAAACGACTCGGAGCTGAGAAGTATTTGGGCAACTTTGATATGCCCACTTCGAAGTCCTGTAACGAAATCGCACGCCGCTTTGTCAATAGGATCTGTAGCGGTTGCATCCGGGAGCGCTGTGACGAGCTTTCGTAGTGTCTCGGGGTCTCTGATGCCTTCAACACCGAGCCGCGCATAGATATCTTTGAGGATCTCGTAGCGACATTGGTCTGTATACGTATATGTTTCGAGCTGTGCATCCAGCTGCTTGCTCGCCTCTTGGGCTGCACCGCCAGAGGTTGGCTCGATCAAGCTCTCTCGACCTCGAATACGTTTACTGCGCGACCTCCCCCCTTCTGCGGTTTCAGGTAGACCGGCAGAGTCTGTGGATCGCTTGCGTGACGGAACTGGTGCGACGTTAGAAGGGCCAGCAAGCGCTACCTGTTCGCTTTTGACCTCGCTCTCGACATTCTGCTCTTCCATTATGGTATCTTCGCCATCCTTGTCTGCCACAATTTCTGCGTCTATAGCGCTAGCCATAGGCTCCTCGATCTGGAGTGGTGGTGTTGGGTCCGGTGCAGGCAACATGGCTTCCTGTATGGGGGCGGGCTCGGTGCGCTCGGGGGTCTCACTATCGGGGGGGATGCTAAAGATTATATTCGATCCAGCAGGTACGTTGGGTGTCATGCCCTGTTGCTCCGCCTGGAACTGCCGTACAATGATTTCACCTACGCCTGCCCAGTCCCATCTGGTAGGAGTCAGGGTCACACTCTCCGAGTCGGTCTTGACGTTGTGTAGACTTTCGGCGAGGGCGACATGGGCTGGGAGAGGCGCAAACGGGAAGGGATTTAAACGCATCTTCAGTGTCTCGGACAGCTTTTTGCGTTTGATCGAGGATATTGGCGCCTGGCTCAGGGAGACGTTGTCCTCCAAACGCTCCACAAGCTCACGCAGTTGTTGGCCGGCAAAGCCTTCCTCGAGACCAGGAAGACGCATCAGATTCTCCCATTGTTCGTCGTTCCCATCCAAGACTGCCTCGAGACAGTAGCGAGTAAGGCGCTTACTGCCTAGCATAGCTGCGACGGATGCAGCACGTAGCCAGAGATCGAGATCGGTGTCTTCTTTATCCAGCGCCTCTGCGAAGTAGTTCAGAGCACCTCGGGTGTTGTTCCAGGCTTCCCTCGGAAGTGCCGCACCACTTGCAGTGATCCAATGCTGCATCGCCTCGAGCAAAAACTGGCCATGGTTCTTGTAGGACAGGTGTAGTATCTGCTGAAGTGTGTTGGGGGCGCTGTCTGCTGCGCCTGTAGACTGAACGGGCCCTGCCTCGTAGTCATCCTCCAAAATGGTGTCAAACACCAGGTCCTCGCCAAAGACTTGATGGCGCTGATATTCGGAGAGGGATTCGGAGTATTTGAATATGTCTGATTCGAAGAGGGCTTTGTAGGCGGCGGCGGTCTTGTCGAAGGATGGCGGGCCTTCGGAATGGTATTTGAGGGCGGTTTGGTACAGCTTCAGCGCCTCTTCGATCTGGATCTCCTGGGTATCATCGACCTCTTCTTCGGCCGTCTCCTCGGGGAGTTCGACATTGTAGGGATGCCATGTGGAGGCTTTCGACTGCGGCCTGTTAGCGAGAGTGGTCGAATATGCCGGGGAGGTTGTACTTGCCATGTTGGGTGTGGGAAAGTTGTGGAATGCCTCGAGGCGGACGAGACACGGTTCAAAGCATTGGTAGCGCACACGCCGAGCAGCAGACAACCATGGGTCGCGCGGCAGTGCAGTGGGCGAGGAAATGGCTATGTGGCTGTCGGGGTGCTATGGTGCGTCTTCCGACGTCGGTGTGACGCGACGCGACGGTGAATGATGGAGCGCAGGGATGGCCCGTCTTGGCAGTTGCGGTCCTCCGCGATGGAGGCTGCCGTGCCTGCCCTCGATGCTTCGACGAGGACACCGAAACCCTGACAAACCTCCGCCCGACTGTGACCTTGTACACGGGGCCCCTCGGTCAGCACCCACCCCGCCATAGCATCCTTTGCACCGCGATCGTCCCCCCCGCTTCTGCGGCGCCAATTGCAACAACCATGGTCACTTCGCCAGCTGTTCCTGAGTACGCGCATCCTACTAGCTTCCAATCTATCCATGTCTTATATATGCGCACACCCGCCCCTCGCTGTCCCTGTCCCCATATCGCCCCGTTCTGCCATGGCGCATAATCTCCGTAAACTCTGTCTGACACTCCTCCAGAATCTACGAGGACGAGCTGCACTCGGCAATCGAAGCGCGCTCAGAGTCTCTGCAGACGCTACGCGAGCTGGGCCCGCCAGATCTGGTCCACCTCATAAAGCAGCCCATCAAGAATGCGACAAAACAGGTCCGTGATGCCTCCGACCGTACAGCAGCCCGCGAGTCCGGTCTGACATGTGATTAGATTGGCGTTTACCACCACGTATCCGGCGTAGACGCTTCCTCGTCCGCCAGCTTGGCTGCCTATATCAACACCCTCACATACTCGGCGCATGACAAGCAAAACAAGGTCGTCTCGGGACTGTACTGGTAGGGCAACGTCTACTTGTAGCGCAGGCAACCGCTGACCGAGCAGCTGCTACAATGCCTTCTCACGCCTGGATATGCGCGTGCAGGTCTACATTCCCGGCACAGTAGAGAGCTACTGCATCGACGAGCGCGGCGACAAGCGAGTAGCCACCGACGAACTGTGGCTGGAAACCTACCTGTGCAGTGTGCTGCGCGCATATTCCTATGCAGACGATGGCTCGGGCGACACCATCAAGAAGATTGTTGGCGTGCGGAGATTCAACCCCATCACAAGTACCGAGAGCGAACACAAGTTTCTAGATGCGGCTGAGCGCCTGTTCTTCAACGGTAGGATGGACTGTCAACATAACAGCATGTCCGCTAACGCACTCCAGGCTGGCAACTCGGATCCGACCCTGAGATCCAGGTCCCCAACCTTGTCTCAAATCACTTGACAACGGGTCTACTTGACTACATCCATACCACCGGCCGATATACGTCGGGCATCAACTTGTTCGAAAAACTACGAACTCGCGACCCGGAGATCTCGTCCTTGCTAGCACGAGTATACATTGAAGCAGACGAAGAGGTCCAGGCGGTCCAGCTGCTGCACGAGGCAATCCAAGAACTTCCCATGGACTACTCACTCTTGGATTGTCAAGCCGAGTTCTGCAACAAGAAGGGCCGTGGTGATCTGGCACTTGAGATCGCTAAGAGGAGCGTCGTCTCTGCGCCTAGTGAGTTTGGCACATGGGCACGCCTAGCGGAGATATACGTCAGCCTCGAACAGTGGGATATGGCGCTGTTGACTCTGAACTCATGTCCGATGTTTACCTACCAGGACAAGGACGCGCCACGCATGCCAGAGCCGCAGAGAGTCTTCCTGCCAGTTATGCCGGAAGCCATGTGCGACGAGATTGAGGATTCCAACATGGACGATATGGAGCTTGTGCACCCGACGCTGAGAAAACTGCATGCAGCAGGCTTCAAGGGCACATTCCTCAAAGCCTATATTCTGCTCACCGAGATCACAAAGAAAATCGGATGGGACCAATTACTCAAGATAAGAAGCCAGGTCTTCGTCATGGAAGAAGAGTATCGTCACGAGAAGACTGCACAGCAACCGCATTCTCGCAGCGCCAGCACAACAGCACTCCGCTCCCCTTCTCCGAATGTCCATGCTCAACAAACGAACGGCGAACATGGCGAAGTCGAGGAGCGATCCTCTGTAGATGAATCAAACACGAACGGCGGATCATCCTCCGCGGCTGCTGAAGCTGTTCACGACCTCGAGAAGCCCGGCCACACTGTTGCCTCCGAAGTCGTAAAGGCTGGCAGCGAAGACCCTCACGCTCACGATTCTGCCAACAACGGCAACCCCTCGCAACCAAACTACACACACTTCCAGAACAAGCGTCTTTGCGAACGCTGGCTCGACAACCTCTTCATGGTCCTGTATGAGGATCTCCGCGTATATACGATATGGCGCACAGAGATGGCACAGTACAGGCAGCAGCAACTCCTGTACAAGAAGAGCAGTGAAGAGTGGGAGATTCTGGGCGAACTCGCTGAGAGACTGCATCACACAGAAGAGGCTGTCGAAGCGTATGAGAACTGTCTGCAAATCAAATTCTCGCCAAAGGCCATGAGGGGTGTGCTGAAATTGGGCGAGGAGAGGAAACAGGTTAGAGATGTTACAGCCGCGTTGATCAGATTGGTCACCTGGCAGTATCGATGGTACTCTGAGGTGAGTTTCATTGCCCATACTACCGAAAGTGCAAGTACTGACAGAAGACAGTTCTCACCATCCCTCCTCTACACAATCCGCAAACTCATCGAGGAAGAGGGTGCTGTCAAGATCCGCAGCATCATCCAAGGCACCTCCCTACCACAACACGTCCTCGATCTCACACACCAGTATGCGGCACTGTGCGCAGCGTTCAGGAGCAGCGGTAGCGACGGTTAGCAGCCCTCGCCTCTCAAAATCTACGGCTATACCAACAACAGCCTTGACCTCTCTTAGTTGGCAAGGTCAAACTGGAGACATCTTTGAGTTAATGCATGGAAGCGCTGGTGTTGGAGATGGAAATGTTAGACCGTTAATAGAGTCTATTGCCTTCTTCATTGAACGACTGTGTGACTTGGATTCTGTTTCCAAAGTGTGATTAGGCATGCGAGAGACGGTTGTCTGGTTTGCTGTGCCACTGCATCAGTCGAGCCTCACCAGTGTCTGCCTGCATCACTTTGGACATGTTGCTATCCGCCCTGAACAGATTGAATTGGCATTGGCTTATCCTATGTCCTCACTGGGGTTCATGGTCATCTACACTCCGTATGCCCTTGTCCATGTTCTTGCAACCAATGTATTCATTTTTATCGTCACAAGCCGCAGGATCGTATCAGGCAGCCGTTGCGCGCCATGTCACGTAACCTCGTCCTTGAGGAGTAGATAGTAGACAGTAGAAGACCCCATGAAAAAGCCCAGGATGAACACCGCTCCATGCTCCCCCATACACGCGCCGTCTTTATTCTCCTCCGCCAGCAAGCCAATGTACCGCTTAACGGTAGGACTTCTGGTACCTGGCGCGCGCACCTGGACCGCCGAACTTCTTGGGCTCGCACCGCCTGTTGTCGGCAACGAGCAGTGTGCGGTCGTACTGGATCAGAGCCTGCTTGAGCTGGTTCTTCGAGTGCTCGTCGACGTACTTTTGGTAGTAGGCGATGATGGATTTGGCAATGGCTTGGCGGATGGCGTAGACTTGCGAGGTGTGACCACCACCGGAGACGCGGACGCGGATGTCGACATCAGCTGCCCATGTTGTCAGCATTCCTCTTCCCCGTGCTTACTTGGCGCAGAGCGTCGTGTGCGTACCGAACTTGTCAACACCGAGGATCAGGATGGGCTCGTAAACCTTGAATCGCAGAATCTCGGGCTGGACCTGGGAAAGAGGCTTTCCGTTAACCTTGACGAGACCCTTTCCGGCCTATAAATTTCTCGTAAGTATGCTGTTCGGATGCGCGCTCGGTTCGTGGCATTGCGTGTGTACCTTGCAGTGGGCGACAGCTGTTGGCGGTATTTGTTAGCCTTTGTCATTCTCTTGCGTGTGTGTTTGGCGGTGGGCTATCCGTACCAGTCGCGGTCTTCTTCTTGCCGAAGCATTGCACGCTCTGGGAGGCCATGTTGGGCGACTGTGGGATGTGCGTGCGGTTAGTACGGGAGGGCGTGTCGGTTTTGCTGTCGTCGTGGAGGTCAAGTTCGTCAACGCCGGCTAGAATTGAATGTGGGTGTCCGTGCGTCCGCGATCCCTGTAAGCGATTAGCGTCCTGTCGGGCTAGCGTGGTCGAGGACACTTGCACCTCGAGGGCTCACACAGACGAAACTGAGCATGTCTAAGCATGATAATTTCTCATTGTAGTCGACATTGGTTTGCCTTGGGAGCACTCTCCAGTGTCAATAGCGTTCCAGAGTCCCACGCTACCGATCCATGCGTGCATTGTCGAGTTGGTGGAGATTTGCCACGCCGAGCATCTCCAGGCGCTCAGGTAGAGTAGTTTCTCGGTGCCTTCGACAAACAACACATCCTGGATTTGGTGCAATATTTTCTTCTTGTTGTTGGAGGCGCGAGTCAGCGCAGCCTGCTGAACTAAGCCATCCAGCACTCCAACATCAAAAATACGCTTGACACAAGAGTTATACCCCATCGTGAACGGACATCGGCACCCTGGCCAATACGCTTCGTTGACCTTTGTTTCCGAAAGACCACAACTGAATCCCAGGCATGTCACTCGCAGATGCAGGTCTCCGGGAGTCGCCCATCCATCTATACGTCTTTGGAAGTAACGGAGAAGGCCAACTCGGCATACCGGCAGCAGAAATAGTCAGCACACCAACTCGAGTTCCCAGTCCTACTCCTTTAGACTGCAGCGAATCTGCTGATGAGCTGAAAACGATCAGAGGTGGCGACAACCATACACTGCTCGTCACTAAACGCGGCACCGTCTGCGGGGTTGGCGATAATCGCAAAGGTCAGCTGGCTCAGAAGAAACCAGAATCTCGACTCGATCGTTTCCAGAATTTAAACTTCAGTTGCAGCTTTGCAGCCGCTACATGCGAATCTTCTGCTTTCATCGTGAGCGGAAGCGATAAGCCCGGACCTGGATCGTCAGACGATTTGGTCAAAACTTGCGGTTCCAACAACTGGGGTGAGTTGGGCTCGGACCATGGAAGCTCCACCCGATTCCATCTCCCAGGCAAAGTAGTAGATTTCGCAGCGGGAGTCTGGCATTATGTCGCCGTCACGGCCGATGGTTCAGTCTACGGTTGGGGAAAAGCGCGTCTTGGTCAACTTGGGGACACGCTTCCTGCCAAGGTCACAAGGGCTACCAAGATTGAGGGCATACCGTTCAAGCCGAGCAAGGTTGTATGTGGAAAAGACTTTACGTACTTAGTTGGTGACCCAATCGAAGGTCAGCATCATCTACTCGGGAAAGACAAGTTCAACATCATCTCGAATATGCCAGATCATATCAAGAACTGGAAAGACGTTGGTGCGACATGGCACGCAATCTTTGTATTATTCGAAGACGGCACCCTCACCGCGTGGGGTAAGGAGAATATGTGGCAACTCGTACCATCCAACTTGCCGCTTCTAGATAAAATTGCTGTTGGGTCGGACCACATACTTGCTGTAACGAGGGAGGGCAATTTGATATCATGGGGCTGGGGAAAGCACGGAAACTGTGGCGATCTCTCTAATATCGCGACTAGAATAAAGAACGATATGGTCAGCGGTTTCTGGAACAACATCAGTATGCCAGGAAGGATTGAGATGATTGGAGCTGGATTCTGTACGAGTTTCGTGGTCAGTAGGCAATGAATCACATGAATTCCCCCCAAAAGATCCAGAGCGTGCAACATGATCAACGATGTTTGCATTATCAAAGTACATAGCGAATCTACGAAAAGCGAAAATCTAATCTATCCTGCGCATCTAACGTAGTGTTTCATCAAATCTTGAACTCTATCACTCAGTACCCCTCTTTAACCAAACTCCACTCCGCAACCGTCCCGCCATCAGTAGCATTCTCAGCGAACAAATTACCCCAAATACCCAAGTGCGCATACCGTCCGCTCCAAACACTCTGCTCCAGGGTGACATTCGTCTGATTGCCAACATACGTCTTGATCTCATAAGCAGTAACCGGATCCCAGGGCGCACTGATCTCCACATATCCTGCCGTCACGTTCCTCACGTCTTCACCAAGATCTGATCCTGACTGGCTTTCGAATGGAGGCAGAGTGGTGTTTGAGAAGTAGATTGCGAAGTGTGAGGGCGGTTGGTTACCCCAGTCCATGACAATCTTGTTGACAGGGTAGAAAGATGAGGTACCAAGGTCCACGGTTAGGTAGCTCGTGGTGTTGGCGAGCTCGGGTTGCCATTTCGTGCTTGCGGCACCGTCGATGGCAGCAATAGGGAATTGGCCAGGCTTGTTTCCCTGTGGAGGTGGCAGCAGAGCTTTGCACTGGAGTATGTTACCACCGACAGTCAGGATCTCGCCCATTGGTCGGTTACGGATCACAAGTGGTTCATCTCCAAGCTCATATGTTGTGTTGTCGCGGCCGCTGCGGGTACCGATAGTGACGGGGATGGGCTTATCGAAGTACGTCGCGTTTGCTGAAGGCAGAGTATAGTTCTCTCGTGGCAGACGTGCTAACGTCGTATGCGTTGAGTTAGAGGTAGCGTTGATACCGTGACCCATCCAGTAAAAGGTGCGGTAGTTCAGGTACGGTATCTGTGGCGGCAGCGTGGGGTCGATGTCCAGTCTATCGTAGTATAGGCCCAGGCCAAGGTACCCGAAAATGGCGACGCGGTTGGTTCCACCCATACCAGTGAGGAAAGGAAATGCAGGGTGCGTTCCTCCATTCTCCTCGACATTATCGATCAGTTGTTCGGAATACTGATACCAAGGCGCGCGCACGTACGGCGAAGACGAGTACACATCGTAGGTAAAGCTTGAGCATCCGGATGGCGACACTTCGTTTGCGACAACGGCAAACGAAGAGTAGGTCATCGCGGGACCGTCAAGCGACTGCTTTGCCGCGTAATAGTCGAGATTGGACAGGCTGTAGGGATTGGGGTAATGTAGCAGATCGTCCACCAAAACAACATCGGCCTGCTTGACGGCTACTGATCCGTTCATGCCAGTATACTCAACGATGATTCCGGCGTTCTCGTTGACTGGAAGTCGCATTTTGGAAGCCTTATCCGCCCAGCTGGCGTTGGTGCTGCGTCCAAACCAGCTATTGAACTCGTTTGTCTCTAGAAAATGGCGTTGCATGAGTGCTGTAGTGAACCCGACGTTGTTGACCTGGTTGGCATACTCATCCGGATCGGTAGCATTCCACAGCTCGTACGCATTAGAAGTTTCATTGAAGTCCAGCAACTGCCCAAAGAAATGTGCAATGGCGTTTGAGATTGGTAGCAGGGTGTCGTTGAAGTACTCTTTGTCTCCAGTGATGATCAAGTGGTTGTTCAAGGCGAGACTGATGTCTCCGTTGAGATGATATTCGTAGTCAAAGCAAGCGCCAGTTCCGGTACAGTTTCCGAATCGCCCGCTCGTCCATGGATACACTGCCCCTCCAGGCGTGAATCTGCCTGTATGGTTTTTGCTCGATTGGTACGCAGTTTCGACGTTACGCTGCGCTTGGTCAAAGTGCTCCACACGATATTTGATAACGTTCTGGGCGTGCTGCGGATGTGATACTTGCACTCCCGGTGCCATCCATACATCTGCATCCCAGAAGATCATACCGCCATAACAGTCTGAGCCTAACCCGCAGACTGGTATGCTGTAGATGTCGAGCTTTGTGTTGTTGTTAGCCGCAGCTACAGCATTCGGTCCGACCATGTTTGACAATAAGTAGAAAGGGTTGGTGCGTGCCATGATATGCAGCTCCTGTACGTCTGCATCCTCAGGCAAAGATCCATTCGGCAGGTGGTAATCATCGACGGAGTCTGGTGTTAAAATAGACTCCCATTCCTGTATGTGAGAGCGCACCAGCTTGTAATAGCCCTCTTCAGCGCCGGATAGTGAAGCGTTGCGCGCTGTGCTCTGTGGATCTGGGAAGGCATCCGTTGACGCGACTCCAATGAACTTCGTGATTTCGGTGGGACGGAAAGCGACCAACTCAACGGGCAGCGATTGGGCAATGCTTGAGCCATTGCCGCCACTAAAGACTCCCTCTGCTACTTTGCTACGAGAAGTCAGGTTGACCCAATCGCTGCCACTCAGAGTCGAGTATACATAGGCCTTGACGTCGGTAATGTTTCCAGGGCTGACAGCAGACCAAATCGTGGGTGTGTCTTCTTCGAACTTCTTATCGACAAAGTCTGAGCGAACAGCGCAATCACCGTCTAAAACATCGTAGACGGTTATATTCAGATCGCGCGTCGCCGTAAGTCTTAGCCTGACTGCTGCTTTGTTGACGTAAAGTTTGTGCACGAACATTTGATAGTCCACATCAACGGTCCCGTCTCCAGCGCCCCCCGGTCTCCAGTTGTATCGCCAGCTCGCTATTCCAGCCTTTACATCCAGACTTGACACGAAATCCGAAATGTGGTCGGGATTGACCGACGCATTCAAGAACTCGCCGTTCGCTTCAACGACCAGGCCACTCGCGTGTGGTATGCCCGCAGTAAAGCTCTCCCACCCATATTGATACAACCAAGGGTAGTTTGATCCGTTTGTTCGTGGTTGGCTGTTCCAGAAGCCTGCAATTGTCGAGAAAGTCTGTCGTCTGCTGAACAATGGCCACCCGCTTATGACATCGCCATCCACCGGCTCATCGACTTCGAAAAAAGGTCCCGCAGAAGCCACATTGATGCCAAGGTATCCGTTTGCAAGCGTCAAGCGCGATTGATAATGGCCTTGGTCCAGAGCATGCGTCGCTATAACCCAGTTCTGGTCATCCCAAGTTACGTGCTTGAACTGGTCATGCTCGCTGCTGGTGGAGCCCACAGCCAGGCGTGTTGAAGCTAAAAGCGCGACGGCAGCTTGATGAAATTTTATCGATAGCATATCCCACTATCGAGAGAAGAATAGAGTCCTGACGACGAACGAAATCCCGACGCGTCCAGGCACGTCCGCTTTAAAGCAAGGTACAAGGGCATGTCGATCATTCACATGGCTGGCACTGGAGACGGCCACGGGGCGCCACCCGTTCGTCTTTCTTACCTTTTTCTACACCGCTAGGCACGAGCTAGCTCTTCCGATAGCTCGTCATGAGCTTGCTTCGCAGACGCTAGTCCCTTCGCCCGCCATCTTTGTGGTGCAGACTTTATCGGCCTGTACCAAGTAGAAGAGAGTGTTGAACAAAGCGGTTCAACAAGTCAGCCGTTGGAAGCGCCGTCTGGCGCGTGTTGAGGACGCGTCAGTCTCGAACGCTCCAGGCGATAAGACGTGGAACATTCGGGATCCTGCGCGAATGACGTCATGGCTGACTTTCCAATAAACGCTAGACTTGTTACCTCGCTGAGTCGTGCGATCGCATCGCACCAGCAAGGCTCCGAGGAGTTGAGGTTTGTTACTATCGTGAATTTCTGCGACTGACATCAGCTTCAGGTGTCAAAGTTGATGCAGTCGCAATCTTCACCTCCCCGCTCTCTCGGCGGCTGAGCCAAGCGATGACAAACCACCCGTGGATAGAACGTGACACTCCCAGCTGAATGACCACCGTCCATGTCCAACCCACCAACATGGCCTCCCGCATCGTCTCAAAGATCAAAAGACGCGCGAGGAAGACTACCAACAGCATCTACGCACCGCTCGATGCCGGGTTACGTACGATTCGTCTGTTGCACCTTGAGCCGGGTGCCTGGGGGGATGTCATTCGGACGGAGCTTTTGGAAACCTCCATTGCACAGGCTCGAGGCCACTACATCACCATCTCGTACACATGGGGCGAGGAAGGAGTCGGTCGTCCAGTAGTGATAAGATGTAACGGAAAAATCGTTTCCATCTCAGAAAATCTGTTCACAGCTTTGCGCAAACTTCGGCGGCCTGACCGTGCAATCCTGCTCTGGGCCGATGCACTATGCATCAATCAAGCAGACGATTCGGAGCGGACTCAACAAGTTGGCATGATGGGCGAGATATACAGCAACAGTCGAGAGACGGTCATCTGGCTTGGCGAACCAGCGCCTGGTGAGGATGTTGGTTTCCGCTTTCTGAAAGATCATGCTTCTCAAATCGCATGGAAGGGTGATTCCAGTGACAACGACCTACGGGATGCATTCATACGCGATTTCGAGCATTCGTGCGCGACAGGACCATTGGTCGCATTTGCCGACTCGGTCACACATGCAGGGCCCGACATCTTTGGTGCGTTTTGTTTGATCCAGGACTTTGCCGAGGACCAGGGCCACCCTCTACTCAGTCTACTGGATCGCAGCAAAGCCACCATGTCGGAACGAATCGAGTATCCCAAAAGACATGCCCTAGTCGCCACAAACTCGCGTTGGCACGAGTCTAGATCTCTCAGTGTATGGGATGGTCTGACGAAGCTGATGAGTAAAGCTTGGGTGCATCTCCCTGATATCTTCTCTTGGGACAAATTGATAACAAAGTTGGTAGTGGCAGCGAATTTGGGTCATTCAAGAGACCGTACTATCAAAGGTCGCCACCGTACATTACGGCATGCTTTCATCGCCCTGGTCGATGTTCGCCAGGGCTGCTGTAAAATATGTTCAGCAGCGTCACACTATGTGCCTGGACCTAGCCGGGACGCTGTATGGACAAGGCACTTTGGACCAATTCAGTGACTTCGTGCTTCGGATTGAGGAGACAAGACTATGTCATCAAAGTCTCTTCGACAACGCGACGCTACTGGATCTACTGTGGAAGTTCCGGCCCCTAGAAGCGACCGACAAACGAGACAAAGTCTTTGCTCTTATTGGGCTCACCACGAACTGGCTAAAGCTACCAGCATTAATTCCTGATTACAGCAACGATGCCGCGACAACTTTCATTCAAACTACGTGGAGTAATCTACGAAGAGCAGGCTCACTCTCAGTCCTTGCAGGTGACCTCGAAGCTGTCCTTAATCGTAAACGCCTCGAAGGCCTACCGTCGTGGGTGATGGACTGGTCGCTGCCATGCCTACCAACGGAGATAGAAAGAGTGGGCTCGTTGCATATGTACAACGCGAGCGGGAATCTTGCAGGCTCGGTTCAATACCACCCCGCAAATCAGGCTCTTGAGGTTGAAGCTGTTTACATCGACCATGTGTCTACTGTTGGCGAGGTCAGCCGACACACGCAAATCAACGACACATGTGCTGTGATTCGAGCTTGGAAACTATTGACCAAATCTGTTGAACAATATGATAGAAGATATCCCACTGGAGAGTTTTACAAGGATGTCTTTTGGCGGACACTGATTGGAGATCTGATACACACGGGTACTGCTCTAAGGACTCGCGGGATAAGGAGTTCCTACCGCCGTGCTACAAAGGATGATTTTGACGCTTTTCGGGCGTGGAACATGTGGTCTCGGTGTATCTCGCGAGATACGTTCTCTCGAACGGCTTCTTTCTCACAGCGCGACCTCGACGAAGGCATATCCGGTATCCATCACGCCCTCAAAACTGCAACAGCCTCCCGGCGCTTCTTCCTTACGAGCTCAGGGTATATGGGTATCGGCCCAAGAACGACCGTAGTAGGTGACAGCGTATATGTTTTCAAGGGCAGCGACATTCCTTTTGTAACCCGCGGGAGTGGACTAGCTGTCGCAGATGGTGGTGGAAATTCTTCCGTCCCTGGTAACTCCAGTTTGAATAATTGTTCTCAGTTAGTAGGTGACTGTTTTGTCTACGGGTTGATGGACGGCGAGGCTTTCACAAAACCGTTCGCGCAGATTGGCAAGCTTAACCTAATTTGATCATCCGACTCACCACTTGCCTCAAGGTTGACCCTAACTTAATGCTCCAAATCTTTTCTGATATCTCGAGCTAAGAATATATATACAGGGGAACGAACTGACTCTCATCCCAGCCGGACCAAACCTCACAACTGTCGCAACGGCGCATAGGTCGAAGCCTATGTCTACGCGCGAGGTGACAATGCTGCCACAAGCGTGGTAGCCTACCACTGGCGCTCCGCCTTCAGTTTCCTCCACCAGTCCCTCACCATCCAAGCATCAAACTCGGTGATCTCCATTGCGCTGCCAGCCATCATGATGAAGTTAGTCTGACCCTGAGGTACCCAGTCGTAGAAGTCTGAAGTGTCGTTAGCACCAATCATCAAGAAAAAAAAAGGACTCGACATACCTAGAAGCCCGAGGCCATGGCCCATCTCGTGAAGCAGAATGTGGATGTTGTCCTCATTGATGTTGTCGAAGAAATAGTCCTGACCAATTTCCTGGCCCCAGTTGTATCCATAACCGCCTACTTGACCCTGAAGACTCTCGTCGAGCCAGAGGCTGATATCGTAACGGCTGGTCTCACCGCCAGGGCACTGGCTCATATCGCCATCGAGATGAGCGCCACGGTAGCAGCGGACATCGCATTCAGGTACGCCGTCAGCATCAGCCGTGGTGTAGATGTCCAGACCGGTAGTGTCGCCTTCGACGAGGTTCTTGTTCTTGACCGCATAACCAACAACGTCGACATTGAGTTTGGTGAGCGGGAAACCTTCGAATCCAACGAGCACATCGAACCACTTCTGCATCGAACGCTGCAGGGCTTTGACAGTAGAGGCCCGCGCAGTCGCGGTGCTTTTGCCAGAGTGGTTCCAGCGAACGCAGTAGTTAATACTGCCGTTGTTGGCCATCATTTGGTCGATGATCCAGTTCTTGTCCTGGAGACCTTGCGGGTTCTCCTTCATGGTTTGCTTCCAGACCTGGTCCAAACCAGTGGTCATGCTAGCGGGCGGGTTCCATGTTGTCGCTTTGGGGATAGTCGCGCGGGAAGTAAGGTCTTCGGCGCGGGCAAAGACGCTGCGTTCTTCGAGGGAACAGAAGCGCCTGTCAATATGCTTGATGGTTGGGTGTGCCAGCGCACCCAGACCGAATGTCGAAAATGCGACGATGGAATTGAAGTTCACCATGGTGAAACTATAAACGAATGACAACGAAGAGAATGTGAAAAGCAGAAACAAAACGAAGGTAAGTGGTTGGTATGTTCTTTTACCAAGAGCTTGTAGGCACACCTTATTATACTATGTATATTGTACATCGGACCGGTAGTTCGTATTAATTCATGTACGGTCGTGGCTTTGATGCGCCCTGGGGTGATGGGTCGAGTCGGATATTACGAACCGGAACAGGATCGTTCTGAGTCCTCATTTCGTAATGCGAGATTCGTCCTCGAGGAGAGAATTGCTACGTTTGTTTCGCGGATATCATCCACATGAGGCTGGGCGTTTCAGTTGCACGCGGCTTCCCGTGTTATGAACAGAGAGCGGCGCGTGCTGGTCCGCCGGCAAGTGCCGAAGGAAATTTCTCCCTGAGGTGCACGATGCAGAAGACACGAATCGCATGTTTTTTTTAGTCGCTCGCTCATGATGCCTAGCCGCATGTAAGGTAATCCTGTTGTAGCAATTGCGACGATGAGTCCAGCTGAGACGGTGAGACTTCGCGGGGAGGTTCCAAGCTGCGCCCCATGTCGGTAGCGCATCTCACTGCCTGATTATTCTGCTACATCGTCAAAGGTGGATATGGCTACACCAGTTGTATTCTCCACAATTTCATCACTTCCCATCATCACGCCTGACTGTCCAACCTATGCCTGCACTTTTTTTTTTTAAAAAAAAAAAGCTCTATGCTTCCCATACTGCACACGTCCTTAACGAGGCGCGCCGCCACATAATGACGCCAGGCTGACATGGTTATTCCGGGACACAGAGGACCTCACTCTCCGAAACCACTAGATGCACCCTCAGTACTTTCTAAGTGCTTGCAAGAGACGCAAGCGGATTTACCATCCATTGTGGTTTTTCTCTAGATTGTCTGCTTATCATTTCGATTCATCACGTTTCCACGGAAGGGTAGAAAAGTGAAAGATATACAATCTTGGGCAGTGGTATCTGTCAGTTCTAGTTGACACATGGCGCTGGAAAAAGATATTCCAGGGACAAGTCTTAACCTGTTGACGATCGATATGGAAGAAGATAATTCACTCTACGCTCATCTGCTGTAACCACTGTGCTTCGTTGTGATGGTATGTATACAAAATGCTGCCTCTAATCAAGGCGTCGCAGCTCTCTTGATGCCAGGATATCTTCTCGTCTCATGGACAAGCCGGCCCTTCACCCACACCGCAACCGTGTTTCGATCATCACCACTATACACCCACTTCTCCACCTTGTCGGACCAACTCTCCCAGCCAAACACATCGACCGGGCCTTCTTCGAAGGCACCATCCTGGCAACCTTGCTCGCTGACAGTACCGAGGCAAATCATCTGTGCATCCCACTCCTTTCCAACCTCGAATCCACCAACCTTATCTTCCATCCCTACAACCGCTGCACCGCCTCTTGTAGCGAGATACAAAGCTTCTTCCGTCGAAAGCTTCACTGAGTCGTTTGAAGTCTGGATGCAGAGATGCCGCGACACCCATATCGCTTGCCGTACGTTCTCTAATATCGATGGTGAGTTACCACCCGAGACATCCGTTCCAAGACCAATCGTGTGTCCTTCTTCCAGCAGTGACCGAATTGGTGCACATCCTGACGTGATTGCTGTATTTGACGCTGGGCAGTGCGAGATCTTGCTCTTGCGCTCTAGAATCAGCTTTCTCTCCTCGTCCAAAAGATGTACTGCATGCGCCAAGATTGTCTTGTCTGTCAACAATCCATGCGTCTCGTACACATCTGCGTAACTCTTGCTCTCCGGGAATAACTCCTTGACAAGCTCAATCTCGCCTTTGTTCTCTGAGATGTGCGTTTGGACATGCGCATCTGTCTCCTTTGCTAGTCTACCCATAGCAGACAGACAATCCCTTGTACAGCTAGGCGCGAAACGGGGTGTGATGATGGGTTTCACAATCTCGCCTTTTGGGTCGATGGAGCGTATGTAGTCGATACTAGCTTTCGAGTCTGCATAACTGCTTTCTGCGCTTTCGTCCCTGTAGTATTCGGGGCTGAGGTCACTGTTCATACAGACTCTTCCCACAAGCGCTCTCTGACCTCGTTTCAGACAGATGTCGGCAAGGGCGTTGGTGGCTGGCACATGGATAGTGGCAAAGTATGCGGCGGTCGTTGTGCCGTGTGATAGTGTCCGCGAAACGAAGTTTTGGTACACGCGGTGTGCAAGAGACACGTTCTTGAATGAAGATTCCATGGGAAACGTGTACTTTTGTAGCCAGTCCAGTAGTGTAGTCTTCCCGAAAAGACCGGTGTTGGGATGTTGAGGTGCGTGGACGTGTGTATCTATGAAGCCGGGGAAGAAGAAACCAGATCCATTGATCTCGACAATCTGCGCGTCAGCCCAGTCGTCTCTCTTTTGTTGGATAAGACTGGAAAAGCCACCATCTTGTACATTCCGTTCGACGAAACGAATTATGCCGTCCTCGTCTACGCCGATTGCGCCATGTTCTTGGATTTCAAGTTCAGAGAGTGATTTGCTGTGAACAAAGGGACCGGTGTAAATGGTTTTCGATATCGGTGCTGATGCTGCCATGGTGAACTTTGTATGTCCTTCTACTGTTTGGGAGTTCCTCCTCTTCAAGTAACAAGTTTCGGCTTTCCAACTCGTGGAAAAGTAAAGACGTGTTCTAGCCGCGGCAATTGTTCGGAGCAGATACCGAGACGCGGCTCCAAGTGGAAAACTTCGTGATAAGGGCCGTAGGCGTAACGGATGTTGGATTCACACAAACAGAGACTGTCGAAAGTTTGGCACAAGAAGCAAGAAGACAATCAAGACAAGAAGCAACAGGAAGCGGGTGGCACAGGCAGTACTTATCTGTATCAGTTGCCCTAAGTAAGGACCGCCAGATCCGGTTAGCCGCTCGCTAATGTCTCGCACGTGTGGAGCGGAGCGAAGCCGCCAGGGCGATCGGCGGACTCCGATGCCAGTTAGCAGAAGCAACAAATGGGCGTTTCGCTCTCACAATCTTGACGAGGCGAAAAAGAAAGAGGTGGCTTGTAAGTGGTCATGAAAATGAATTTGGAGGGTTGCATCTTGCGATGCGTCGCTCGCCTATCGCTACACATGTGCAATCGCCTGTTTGACCAAACTTTACCCCAGGCTTTCCTTTTTGGCAACGCCGGGATATCCATAACCGTGCCTAAACTCCAAAATGGCTGGTTTGAAAAGTAACACATTGCTGATTCATCATCTGCATTACAGGCTGTAGTCGTGAATGCCTTGTGGACCCTGGTCGTTGTAGTCAGGACGTGTCATGTAACCCTTACTTTGACCCTGGTCGACTACAAAGATGACCTTTGCTGCGACCTGAGCACCAAGGAAGGCAGACTCGTCGAAGCCGACGTCCTTGAACTCGGGAAAGTACTCCGGTGGCTTGACGAACTTGATTGTCGTGGGCGTTTGGCCGTGCGATGAGTGGGTGTTGCCCGACATGCCAGGAATGCCTCCATGGGGCATCATGTGTTGTGTCTGCGCGGTTGTTGCTGCGAGCAGGAGCGGGTTGACTTGCGAGCCGCCGTGGGGGCCGAGCTGGGGCTGCGGTGTGTTCGCTCCGGTTCCAAGTGGCGTTGAGACATTGGACGGGATCTCAGATGTGAAGATGGTGGCCGAAGAGGGCGAGACCAGGTACTTGGTCTGGATCGTCTGGAGGAGCGACTCTTTGAAGCCTACGTAGGTGTTAGCACAGGCATTATAAAAACCAGAACAAGGTTGGAGCTTACCTCGCAGCTTCGACCCATTGCCACAAACGATAAGTTGTTCCCACAGGTCACTTCTTTTTCCAACTTCGTCGATAGACGATATAGCTCTGTGGACGGCATCTGCGATCTTCTCCAATGTGCCATCGCCATCAGCCATGAATCGCTCGGTACCGACCTCGATCTCGCGTCTTATCGATCCTGTCCTTTTACCGGTGGCACCAGATTCGCCAGTACCATTTGCCTCGGTTGCAGAGGCAGGATCGCCGTTCTCGCCGTTCTCTTGTCCTTTCCTGTTAGGGCCTTCGTCCAGAGCGCCCTTTGCATCAGCCATCTCCTGGGTATTCAGATTCATGTTCTTCAAGGTATCCAGGAGCGCGTGGTCCTCGTACAAGAATGTGGCTTTCTCCAGTCGGGAGTTGGGTAACCTGACCGGCTTGTTGGCTGCCGGGGCCGGACCACCCTTCTTCTTTGCATTGGCCTTTTCCTGCTTCTCCTTCTCCTTCTTGGCGAGATATTCAGACATCTTGCCGCCAGCCACGATGCTTGCAACGTCCAAGACACCTTCGCTCTCTTCGAGACTGGTGTCTTCACCGACTTCTGTATCTATGCCAGGGCCTCGTGGCACGTTCCCGATCGAGGCTGCTGCAGCCGCGCCAGGTCCAGTCGCACCAGTCGATGCAAGTGCCGCGGGGTTTGTAGGGGCGTCCTTTGTGGCGGCATCCCCCGGTCCTGGTAGAGGTGTACCCGGGGGTAGTAGCTCGCAAATCGGCGACCTCTTGAGTTGCTCACACATGTCGCGGTTCAGCCCCTTGGACTTTAGCTTGGACAGAAGCCCTTGGGTGAAGGCTTCGCCTCCGCAGCCCTCCAAGGAGATGACCCTGCCCTGTGTGTGCGGGATGAACTCGCTCACGGCAGTGATGTCTGCCTTGTCTTTGCCCACGTCGATGACTGTCGCTGTGTGTACGCCATATGCCCAGGTCGTCGCCAGTGCCGCGTCCATCAGGCCGAACGCTGGCACCTTGAACTTCTCGAAGAAGAACTGGGTGAGCTTCTCGTGCTCACGTGGGGTCCATGCCGGTTGCGTGATGAGTAGGATGGGTGTGTGGAAGGGCGGGTTCAGAGAATTGTACGTGTGGGTGATGAGGGCAAAGAAGCAGGGCCAGTCGACGATTCTGCCCTTCTGGATGGGCCATATCGCGCCCTCCTCTGACACGCGGTCCTCTTCCCAGACGACATGGTCATCGCCTTCGGTGGGCTTCTTTTCCTGCTGCGATTCGTCGTTGGGTTCGCCGTTGGTCGCGACGGGCTGGTCCTGCTTTCTCCGGATCTTGTAGGGCTCGAATTCGCCTTCCTTCTCTGCGGGGAACATGCGCGATCTTACGCGCAGACGCGCTGGGGTGAAGGACTCGGGCAGGCCCAGCTGCGCGACCGTCGTCTCCGAGCCAGGTGCAATGATCTAACGGGGTTAGCGCTTTGAACCGAAATGTGAATGGCACCTGAGGCTCACGATGATCTGGTCATCTTTAAAAGGCGGCATCGTGGCGCAATCGCTGAGGTATACTGGCTGACAAGCTCCGGCGCGCGGGTGAGAGCTCCAGGCGCACCGCGGTGGAGTTTCGCGACTTCCGCGCTAATCAATGCACGGGCGCACTGTCACAAGCTGGCCCCCCACATGCAAGCACCAAGTGCTACCCAGTCCATGTCCGCGCATTTCAACGTGCCCACAGCACGGCACATCATGCGAGTCCTGGCCCTGCCCGCCCTGGACTGGCAACTCTAGAAATTTCTCGAAACACTGCCTCGTGACGGTCCGAATTCGGTACGGAGCTCATCTTCGCCCACCATGGCCTCCATGGCAGTCCCAGGAACTGCTTCGTCTCGGTCGCTCGCGGATGTCTCCAAAGCAGCTGTATACAACACTGCAGAGGCCATATCCAACTCGGTGCTCGGCATGAAACCCGCAGATACTACCCCGTCGACCAGCTTTGGTCTCTTGGGGCGTGTCATTCTGTCCATTTTCAGTGTACTGCCCACCGTTCTGTACTGGGTCACATATACCCTGCCGACATGGCTGTTTACCCTCTTTTCCATGAGCCTGACCTTTACGATGAATTTCACAACTCTGTACGTCGCCGGCCTTCTGCAAGGTGCTTAGCTAAACATTGACAGGATGCTCGTTATCGTCTTCGTTGTATCTACCATCAGCTACTTTGTGAGGTATAGATACATGACAATGTACGCGCGACTACCGCCCGAGCCGCAGCGTGAGGAGCCACAGGTCGAGGTCTTTCCAGACAGTGCCGAAAGCGATTCCAAGAGGGGCTTGTCTAACTACCTTGATGAATTCTTGAGCGCGATCAAAGTGTTCGGTTATTTGGAGCGCCCAGTCTTTCACGAGCTGACTCGCACCATGCAGACTCGTCGATTGGTAGCTGGCGAGACTATTCTCTTGGAAGAAGAGAAGGGCTTCTGCCTCGTAGTAGATGGCTTAGTTCAAATCTTTGTCAAGTCGAACCGGAATGATTCAGACTCTGATGAGGATGACATGGGCGAGGGATCATCCGGCGACCGTCGCCAGCAGGGCTATCAGCTTCTTACTGAAGTCAAAAATGGAGCACCAATGTCTTCGCTGTTCTCCATTCTAGCCTTGTTTACAGAAGATGTCAAGCTGCGTCATGACGAAGATGAAGACCCACGACCGAGTGTGCCGGGAACACCTCAGCGAGAGGCAAGACCATCCATGTCGCGGAACAGTAGCTTTCATTTCGACGAATCTAGACCGCACACTCCGCACGAAGTTCCTGAGGCCAAATTGCGGCATCGGAGAACATCGACTCTAAACAGTCCAACAGCAGGCGGCCGACTGCAAAGCGTACCACCCCTATCGTTGGATCTGGATGGGTTCGGTGACGAGCGTCTCAAACACAGCAAAACCCGGGCATCGCCTTCGCGCCCTGCGAAACCCAAGTCTGCCCATCCGGATATCGTTGCACGCGCGACCGTAGACACCACCATCGCCATCATCCCGGCTACTGCATTTCGTCGACTAACGCGCATATACCCTAAAGCGACGGCGCACATTGTCCAAGTCATCCTCACACGGCTCCAGAGAGTCACTCTTGCGACCAGCCATGCTTATCTTAGTCTGACGAACGAGGTCCTCCGCACGGAAAAGCTCATGAACAAGTACACTACCTACGATCTTCCAGGCTTCCTACGTGATGCTCCTCTCGAACGACTCAAGGAGAAGTTCGCAAAGGAAACAGAACGTATCGGCTCAGACGAGGGCATGAAGGGAATAGCATTGCATAACCCCGGGGCTGGCCGCCGAACGAGATCCAGTGTCTCCTTGAGAAGAGGAACAGCTGCACAGGCCCGACTTGCAGCTGCGCGCGGAGCCGACACCAACACAAGCAACCAGGTATCACCCAAGGTCGCATCACCGGACCAGGGACCGCGCAACGACCGAATCAGCGCAGGCGATCTGTTGACCAACTCGCAGATGGCGCGAGGAACCAGTCGCAGCGGCCGTAGCAGCTTTTCTCAGCCATACCAACATCAACAGGATCGTCGAGACATTCGCACACCACTGGACGCCAGCAATTTCAACCCTTTCGCATCTCCCTCGTTACGTCCCAAAACCCTCCACCGCCAGGAATCTATCGATGAAGCTACAGTATTCAGGGAGTCCATACTGAGGTGCATGTTCAAGGCCATCGGACTCACTAATCCAGAGAATCCTATGCCCAGGCCAACTGCCTCGGTGGAACAATCACCTCAGCTTGTCTCCTTCGATGCCAAGAGACAAAAGGCTGTCTTCACCAACGCTTTTGGCTTCATTGATCCTTATGCCGGGGGCTCGCGGGACGGAGACACCGAGTCTGTTGCATCAGCATCAGGCATGTCCAGCATGAGCACTACAGGGTCACACAACATATTGGAAGAAGTCGTCAACGATGTGGAGATTGTTTTCTTTCCCAAAGACTCTGTGCTTGTAGAGCAGGGAGAAAGGAATCCTGGCCTATACTACGTAATCGATGGATTCCTGGACGTGAGCGTACCCGTGGAAGATGACGGACCCGAGACCAACGTGCTAGGGACACTTCCGAATGGACCTGGTGTGACTGAAGATGACCTGTTTGGTTCGTCACAACGCCCACCGGGATCAACTACTCCTTCGCGAACTGCTGCAGATGGTAGTAAGAAGAAGCGGACAAGGCGCAGTCTGTTCATGACTAAGCCTGGTGGGCTAGCTGGCTACCTCGGAGCTGTATCGTCGAACCGATCCTTTGTCGATGTCACAGCCAAGACGGACGTTTACGTAGGTTTCTTGCCCCGCTCAGCGATCGAGAGAATCGTCGAAAGGTACCCTGTCGTACTACTCACGATAGCAAAGCGTCTCACGACGCTTCTTCCACGTTTGATTCAGCATATCGACTTCGCTTTGGAATGGGTCCAAGTGAATGCAGGCCAAGTGATCTACAACCAGGACGACGAGAGTGATGCTATCTACATCGTCTTGAATGGACGATTGCGAGCCATCCGCGATGCGGAAAGTAGCACCGTAAAAGTTATTGGGGAGTACGGCCAAGGTGACAGCGTGGGTGAGCTTGAAGTGCTCACAGAGTCCTCTCGACCAGGGTCGCTACATGCTATTCGAGACACAGAACTTGCAAAGTTTCCGAAGACACTCTTCAACAGCCTCGCTCTGGAACATCCCGGCATCACCATCAAGATCTCAAAGATCATCGCGTCCCGAATGCGAGCTTTGGTTGATGACCCACTGCATGAACAAAGCAAAGAACGTAGCACAAAAGCCACCCGGGCGAATGTGTCGTCTACGGTCAACCTCCGCACTGTCGCTGTTCTCCCAGTGACTGCTGGAATTCCAGTGGTAGACTTTGGAAGTCGCCTAGTGAACGCCCTCACGCAGATTGGTATGCCACAAGGTGTGGTCTCACTCAATCAGGCTGCCATTCTCAATCATCTCGGACGACATGCTTTCAGCCGCATGGGCAAGCTTAAACTTTCGCAATACCTTGCCGATTTAGAGGAAAGATATGGTATGGTCATCTACGTTGCCGACACGCCAGTCAAGTCGCCCTGGACTCAGACGTGTATCAACCAGGCGGATTGCATTCTGCTCGTGGGTCTAGCTGAGTCGTCACCAAACATTGGCGAGTATGAGCGGTTCCTGTTGACAACGAAGACGACTGCACGCAAAGAGCTGGTGCTTCTGCATTCGGAAAGATACTGTCCTTCAGGATTGACGAGGAAGTGGCTGCGCAACCGCCCATGGATCAATGGCAGTCACCATCATATTCAGATGTCCTTCCGCGCAACCTCGGAACCAGTCCACCACGCTGGACGACGTTTTGGAAACGCACTAAAGCAACGCGTACAGGTCATCCAGGCTGAGATCCAAAAGTACACGTCAAGGAAAGTCCGACAGACGCCGCTCTACTCGGCAGACACACCTTTCAAGGGTGACTTCCATCGCCTTGCGCGACGTTTGTGTGGTCGGTCAGTAGGTCTCGTATTGGGAGGCGGCGGCGCTCGTGGTATATCCCAGATTGGCATCATCCGCGCGCTCGAGGAAGCTGGCATCCCGATCGACATTGTGGGTGGTACATCCATTGGCAGCTTCATAGGTGCGCTCTACGCTTGGGACGCGGATGTCGTTCCCATGTATGGTCGAGCGAAGAAGTTTGCAGGCCGCATGGGTAGCATGTGGAGATTCGCACTCGATCTGACCTATCCTTCTGCTTCATACACGACTGGCCACGAGTTCAATCGCGGTATCTTCAAGACATTTGGTAACTCCCAGATAGAAGACTTCTGGCTCGAATTCTACTGCAACACGACCAACATCAGCAAGTCGCGTTCGGAAATCCACACAAGCGGATACGTGTGGCGCTATGTGCGCGCATCGATGTCGCTTGCTGGGTTACTTCCTCCGCTCTGTGACAACGGTAGTATGCTTTTGGATGGTGGTTATATCGACAACCTGACCGTCACGCACATGAAGAGTCTGGGTGCGGACGTCATCTTCGCAGTCGACGTGGGCAGTCTTGATGATAATGCACCGCAATCTTTTGGCGACTCATTAAGTGGCTTCTGGGCGACGTTCAATCGGTGGAATCCATTCTCTAGCTACCCCAACCCTCCGACTCTATCGGAGATTCAGTCGCGTCTCGCGTACGTGTCTAGCATCGATGCGCTGGAACGTGCGAAGAACACACCGGGATGCAGGTACATGCGCCCGCCAATCGATGCGTACGGCACGCTTGACTTTGCGAAGTTTGAAGAGATCTACGAGGTTGGGTACAAATATGGTAAGCGAAGATGCAGGCTTGGGTATGGCATGTGAAAAATATTTGCTAACGCAATGCACTGCACAGGCAAAGAATATCTAGCGCAACTTCGCGAACAAGGCGTGCTGCCCGTCACCGAAGAGACGGAGAAGGAGAAGAATCTCCGACGGACAATGGCACCGCGACGGGCAAGCATTTAGTCGAGTTGAAGCGTGCCCAGAACAGGCGGAGGAGACGACGGTGCGGGTTATGTGGATATCAAGTAACAGAATGCAGCGGTGGTCGGTGTACTTTTGCCCAATGGGTGCTAGGAATGCGTGTGGATGCAACGTCGGTCAGCTTGGGGTTTAGTGGCACGCGTCCGTTAGCTCGGCAACGGTCAGCTTATCACCACCGTCGCGGATAATGACGGGTCAGAGAGTGTAGATAGCGATGGAGGAGGGCTGTCAAGGCTGTGAATTGAGGGTCTCGCGACTTGGTGGTCCTGTTCCTTTTTTTTTCCCTTGTAAACCCTCACTCGTACACTTTCTTGGGTGTAAGTGTACTGCACGCGTCTTCCCCGCCAACGTCACCATCATTCTGGTGGCGAGCCTCCCAAACTTTTGACCAGCTGGGCCAATTGCTCGCACAGGATCTGCCCAACAGAATACAAATCCGTTTGTTTAAAATTAAGTGCTTCCCGGGGCATCTCCCCACAGCCTGGGTACTACAACCACACAGCCAGAATGCGTACGGCATGTCTCCGAGCAGCTAGCACTGCTAGCAGGCTCACACGATCGTCGTGTGTAGCCCAGCTGTCGCGTCCGCGTCCGCAGCTCGCGGGCAGCTCTCCACGCGCAATCGCATCCCAAACCCTGCAAACTTTCCAACAGCGCGGGTTCCAGCAAAAGGCTTCAAATGCGCAACAGGCGGCCGCAGCCGCAGCCGTCGAAGCCGCAGACGATGTCCTCGACACCCCGCCCCAGCAGACCGATTCGGCCAAACCGCTCGATGCGCTCGACACGTTTCCCCGCCGTCACATTGGACCGTCTGCCGAATCCGCAGAGGCTATGCTCAAGGCGCTGGACCCGCCTGCGAGCAGCCTCGACGAGTTTGTGCGCCAGGTGATTCCCGCCGACATCTTGTCGGCGCGCGAGTTGAAGATTGGGAAGCTGGCAGACCACCACCACGACGCATGGCAGAGCAACGGCGTGCCCGAGTCGGCCTTCCTCAACAGCGCAAAGGACATCCTGGCCCAGAACAAGCCGGGTAAGAGCCTGATTGGCCAGGGCTACTATGGCACAAAGGTGCCCGAGGTCATCAAGAGGAATGTGCTCGAGAACCCCGCCTGGTACACCAGCTACACCCCATACCAGCCAGAGATCAGCCAGGGCCGCCTCGAGTCGCTGCTCAACTTCCAGACAATGGTCTCGGACCTGACTGGCCTAAGCATTGCGAATGCGTCGGTGCTGGACGAGCCCACTGCGGCGGCCGAGGCCATGACAATGTCCATGGGCATGATGCCACTGTCCAAGCAGAAGAGCAAGAACAAGACTTTCCTCGTGTCCGAGCGCTGTCATCCCCAGACTCTCGCTGTTCTCTACTCTCGCGCTGAAGGCTTTGGCATCAACATCGAGGTTGCAGATGTGCTCAAGGACAACAGCAAGCGGGTCGAGGAGCTTGGCCAGGATCTCGTCGGTGTGCTCGCTCAGTACCCGGACACTGATGGAGGCGTCAGCGACTTCCGCGGACTCGCCGACAAGGTGCACAAGACTGGTGCCCTGTTCAGTGTTGCAACCGACCTCCTCGCCCTCACACTGCTCACTCCGCCGGGAGAGTTCGGTGCCGATATCGCTTTCGGAAACGCACAACGATTCGGTGTCCCTCTGGGCTTTGGTGGACCACACGCAGCTTTCTTCGCTTGCGACGAGAAGTACAAGCGCAAGATTCCTGGTCGTCTGATCGGTCTGTCAAAGGACAGGCTCGGCAACCCTGCAGCACGGCTTGCGCTGCAAACCCGCGAGCAACACATTCGCCGTGAAAAGGCTACTAGCAACATTTGTACAGCACAGGCACTGTTGGCCAACATGAGCGCCATGTATGCTGTGTACCATGGGCCGAAGGGCTTGACTGCCATCGCCAAGCAGGTAGTTGCAAAGGCTCGCATGATTCAACAAGCAATCATCGCCAATGGTTTCAAGACTGGCCAGCGCGGAAAAATGGACAACGCACCCGTTCTGTTCGATACGTTCGTTGTGGAGACCGGCGACAAGACCGAAATGATCATTTCCCAACTCGAGCACAAGGGTGTGCTTTTACGAAAGATCGACGACCAGCACGTCGGCATTTCCGTCGATGAAACTACGGATGCAAGCACTATCGCCAGCTTACTCAACATGTTCAGGTCTCATGGGAATCAAACCGAGTGGTCCTTTGCTGAATCTGTCGACATTGAGCTTCCGGAGCCGTTCAAGAGAACTAGCGAGTTCATGACCCACCCAGTATTCAACTCGCATCACTCCGAGACCGAGCTTCTTCGTTACATCAACCATCTGTCTTCCAAGGATCTATCTCTAGTGCACTCGATGATTCCTCTTGGATCCTGCACAATGAAGCTCAACTCCACCGCGGAGATGGCGCCTGTGTCATTCGATACCGTTTCCAACTTACATCCCTTCCTGCCTCTAGACCGCGCCCAGGGATACACCGATATGATCAAGCAGCTGGAAGACGACTTGGCTGACATTACCGGTTTCCACTCGGTTTCGCTACAGCCCAACTCCGGTGCCCAGGGCGAGTTTACCGGTCTTCGTGTCATTCGCAAGTACCTCGAGCAGCAGCCTGGCAAAAAGCGCGATATCTGCTTGATTCCTGTCTCGGCGCACGGAACAAACCCTGCTAGTGCTGCCATGTGCGGTATGCGTGTTGTGCCCATCAAGTGCGACCAAGCGACCGGCAACCTGGATATGGCAGACTTGAAGGCCAAGTGCGAGAAGCACAGCGAAGAGCTTGGTGCCTTCATGGTCACCTACCCCAGTACTTTCGGTGTCTTTGAGCCCAGTGTCAAGGCTGCTTGCGATCTGATCCACCAGCACGGCGGTCAAGTCTATATGGACGGTGCCAATATGAACGCACAGATTGGTCTCTGCTCACCGGGCGAGATTGGGGCTGACGTCTGCCATCTCAACCTTCACAAGACCTTCTGTATCCCCCACGGTGGCGGCGGACCAGGTGTAGGTCCCATTGGTGTCAAGGAGCATCTCTCGCCCTTCCTTCCCGGCCATCTCCGTGGCGAGACTGGTGGTGCTCAAGCCATCCACCCCGTCAGTGGTGCACCCTGGGGAAGTGCCAGCATCCTCCCCATCAGCTGGGCTTACATTAAGATGATGGGCGCTGTCGGCCTCACCCAAGCCACCAAGATCACCCTCCTGAACGCCAACTACATCCTCTCCCGCCTCAAGCCCTACTACCCCATCCTCTACACCAATGACGAAGGCCGCTGCGCCCACGAATTCATCCTCGATGTCCGCGGCTTCAAGGAAACCGCCGGCATCGAAGCTATTGACATCGCCAAGCGCCTCCAGGACTACGGTTTCCATGCCCCCACCATGAGCTGGCCCGTCGCCAACACTCTGATGATTGAGCCTACCGAGTCAGAGAGCAAGGCTGAGCTCGACCGTTTCTGTGACGCGTTGATCAGCATCAGGAAGGAGATCAAGGAGGTTGAGGAGGGTCAACAGCCCAAGGTGGGCAATGTGCTTAAGATGAGCCCGCATACGCAGCAAGATCTTATCACTGGAGAGTGGGACAGGAGCTATAGCCGTGAAAAGGCGGCGTATCCTCTGAGCTACTTGAGGGCGAAGAAGTTCTGGCCTAGTGTTGCGAGGCTGGATGATGGTAAGTCTAACTCTGTGGTTTTCGCATTTGGGTACATCGACTAACGGTATGACAGCGTATGGCGACACAAACCTCTTCTGCACATGTGCGCCGGTTGAGGGCGAGGACAGCGACATCACCGGTGCCGCAGCGCCTACCCCAACCTAAACACTTACACCAACACGGAAAACAATGGCGGGGTACCTTTTTTCTTCTCGGATTCTTCTTTTGCATCAGGGTGTGAGGCTATTTCATGAGCCTTCTTCAACAAGCGCCCCAGCGTGGGTGTTCCGGCGTCTACACTACATCACCGTGGGTTCAACACTTGCTGGTCGATGGATATTTTTCTCTCTTGGATATGAATGGGTGGTTTCGATGCATATGTGGCGTTTCTAGGCTGAGTTGGGTGATGTGATATGATAGAGATGGGAATAAGACGACATGTTCATGATGCAATCAAATGTATCGAGGCAGTTGCTGTGATGTGTGCCATGTGTTGGATGATATCTCAAATGGTTAAGGTAACGAGACGGGGGTGTATCCGGATTTGATAGACCACATGTGTTACTGACGCTAGTTTGACTGCGTATGTATAAAGGTCCTGGTTGGGCTGGTTCTCTGCTTCTCTGATACATCACACATCTTTATATTCTTCAAAATACTGGATTTGTTATGGATATGTTCTGAAAAAATCGCCTTGTTCACTCCCATGACTGCTCGCTCTTGTCGAAAAATCTTAAGATGGACTGGATGATTATAAAGTTTTATCCGCTTCTTCTCAAACGATATCCCATGGAGATGTGATGGGGTTTCCTTCCGCCATCATTGGGTACCTCAAAATCCACATGACTCACCTTATTCAAAAGATAAACGTGCTGGTACAACACGCAAGCACAACACTGTGGAATGATACACCACTCACCTTATGTGTTCGTCGACCGAAAACACGGGTGAACAAACCGAATGGCTGTTCTGTCTCTATTCTCCTCTTCTACTTTCACAGGAGCAAAACAAAAACAATCTGCCATTATATTCCTGCCTTCTGGCGTCCTCTTCTCTACTAGAAAGCAATTTATAATTCCAACACGGTGTTACTCAGCCCTACTTCTTGCTAAACGTCTCCAAAGTATACACAACAACAGAACAGTATCCTGCTAGCTAGAAAAACGACCTAGAATGCTTTTATGGTTGCTCCTCCGTCTTGCTACTCAGCTAAACCACAAACTCTCAGGGACGAAAACTAGGAACTGCCGAGGATCATGGTGTCTGGCTCGTCCCTTTTTCCCTTCAACTTAAAAAGAGAATATATCGTTGAAACGATGTTTTGCCTTACTCAAAATTCAAAATTGGACTACGCTAAGACTATGTTTTCTGCTGGCTAGGTAAGATGGCCGCATGTGAGCAGCATATGTATCCGCTCTCTCAACATCCAGAAATGATCGTTCATCCATATCATGTTCCTGATGTTTCAAATATAGGGTCCAGTACATGCATGGGTGCGGGCGGACTGCAAGGCTGCTGGGAATAAATTTCATGTCTTTGGGAAAAGTGACGTTTGCTTAGTGTGGAATCTCAAAGACGGAAAACCAATAACGTATGTTGGCAGCAGCGTTATGCGAGAAGAAACATGTGCCAGGGCTGCTGTGTCCCAACTAAGCGTCTCATGGGTACACGAAAAATATAAGATGGCCATACCATGTTGATTCAAACTGCGGACATATACTTCATGAGTGTGCAGCGTGCACCTCTTCCTGAATACAGCTCATCTCTGGTCATGACTACGAAGCTAGGCTGTGACAGACAGTCTAAGATATGAAATGACCCATGTCGTCTGCTGCTCATAGAAGCGCTAGTACGTCGTGAGCCCTACGCAGATACGCGCCTGCCTGTGCAATCGCTAGCGGCAGGTCGTCGAGTCGCTTTAGAAGCTGTTTGCCTAGCGCTGCGTCTGTACATGTTGTGTTGACCACAAACACTACTGCTGGTGTGTTCGCTGCTCACTCACTATACTCCTGCTTGTACCAGCTCTCCAAGATGGCCTTTGCTTGTGCCTCGTCTACTTTGCCCAGCAGCTCCAGCCGTGCCAGTCAAGTCGTCACCAGCACCGACCCGTGGTCTGCCCCCGACAGGTACCGCCTCACTTTGTACGCATTGGGATCAGCGCCTTTGCGCCGCGTACTCTCAGTCAGTATTGTCAAGGATAAGCAGCTAAGTCGTGTTGTTATGCCGTGCAAGCCAGGCCATTACATTCTCAACTACTGCGTCCATCTTAGCACTAGCATCTGCTGCGTATTGCCTGCTTGTCTCGGAGATCTAGCCTAGCAGGATCCTGCCCAAGCAGCTCGCGATGCTGCACTTGAGAATGTCATCGCTACGCCCGTTAAGCTAGAACACTGAGTTGAAGCGGCGGTGGTGTCGCCGCGCAAACTTAACCGCCAGCTGCCTGCGTCTTGCCTATGCCGCCAAGACCACACAAGACATGTATGCTCTGTCGACCATTCTGCTGATGTTCAGGCAGCAGTGTGCGCTCGAGCTCCGCCATTTCTGCCGGCCCATCTACGAACTGACGCGCTCTCGGGACGCCCTCAAGGCTGAAGACGGTTCGATACTCTCCAAAGTCTACCAACATTTTAGCTATGCGCCCTGGACTGTAAAGAAGATATTCAGACTAACACTCTCGGCCGACGATGCTACCCGCGCATGTCTGCATCTGCCCGCGCACCTCCTGCGAGCTGATGTACCGCCGTGTCGCTGCCGCCATCTCCTTGACCTTTTTCGTCTTGTAGCTCGTGAGGCAGACAGTCTCGCTCGTCTCCTTGCTTGTCGCGCACACACGAAGCTGCGGATATTAGCCTACATTCTAGTAAGAGTGCATCCCTCGCCTGTACTTTGCACCCTGCTTCAGGCGCATCCTTAAGCAGCGCATCCTCCTTCAAACCTTGCTGCCTCACTACCTCCTTTATCGCCCGCACCAGCTCGTCTGCGTTAAAGCGGCCCTGCACCTAGCTCTTAACTGTTACCTGATGCCGCGTCTTGCGGAACACGCTATTAGAGAGGGACAGGTAGGCTGTGATACAGTTAGGCTACGCTTGTCTTTAGCTAACCTAGCATAACAGCTATTAGGTTTAAGTTTAACTGTTAGCGATCTTCTTGTATCTTCGTGACTTAGCGACTACCTAACCGCCTATGCTTGTACCCCTAGTTATGTTAAAGTAGTTGCACGGCTTAGGCGGCGCGTTAGGGTTAACGGCCTCTATTAGCTACTCGAGAATCATCAGGGCAGACAGGCCACGGACGCCGCCGCCGTCAGGGGCAAGCAGGCGCAGGTCGCTGCTAGGCATAGTGTGGGCGCGTCAGGTGGCAGGAGGAGGAGGAGGTCGAGTCGTCGTGGGACGAGGCGTGGTGTCTGTTCTGCATGCTGGCGGTCGCCTCGAGCGGTGGTATTTCGGTCTATTTCCGCTGCACGACCACATTAGTGATGTTGTACTAGAAACTGTAGTTGATGGGGAACTATCACGCCAAGAAGCGGTAGGGTCATTGTTCACTAATATCACATCGCATAGGCACTTCAATCTGCTTACACCCAAGACTTCTGTTTGCGTAGACCCTTGGAAGAAACTTAGTATATTCCGGATGTTTGCGGCTTCTGCGTTCCCGGACAGATACCAACTCCAATTTTTTGGACTATAAGTACCTGTCTCGCAACCACAACATTATCTACTCATCAAACTACTCATCTACTATCTGTTACGTTCCCAAGCCTTAGCACGCAACACCACTATTCACTCAAGAACAGTCTTTCCATAACAATGAAATTCATTCTTATCGCCTCCGCTCTCCTCAGTCTTGCTGCCGCAGGACCTCTAGCATTGTCCGAGGATACGCACGCCTTAGGAAAGCGTCAATTGCGCCCCATCAACTCCTGCGAACCTGGGCCAAACTTCTGTGGCTATACACTCGAAGAATGCAACATTCAGCTTAGGGCCCTTGCTGCACCATGCACAAACAGGTGCATTCCGCAAGGTCTTCCTGTGCGCGTGGAATGCCTTGCTCCTCGTAACCTAGGTTGCTTCTGTTAGAGAGAGAGTAAGTGTTGTACGGGGTTAGGCGATACTTCTCTAAACTCGGTCCCTACTAACGCGAGATAGTTGGAAGTGGCTGAAAGCCGTGAGGATGGTCTAGCGATTCGCACGCGAAGTGGGGTCAGAGTCTTTTGACCGGTGGGAAGTTGACGAGCTCCGGGATTTTGTTAAAGCAAAGGAGATCTGGGTATTGCCTTTGGATGGTCTAATCATGTGCGTGGGACTTACAGGCGATCATTGGTTCCCATGTGGTACGGAGAATGTGTTCTATATTGATCCTAAGAACAAACGAGTTTTCAGAGGTAGTAAGGGAGAAGCTGAGATTGGTGACATTTTTGAGGCATTCGCCAGATAAGACAAAGACTTCTTAGCACTCTAGACCATCATAACCTCTTTTGACACGCTCTTTTACCTACATCCACCACTGTAAAGAAACCATAATCTCTCAGTGAAAGCCATTCTTCCTGGACTCCTTCACCGCAGTGCGATCAACACTTGGATTCAGTATGGTCATCCGGTCGCTCTTCATCGTCTTGGGTCCAGCGATGGGGGCGGAGGGATCGATCCTTGCTTCTATAGACCACAACGTATCAGTCACCCTTCCGCTTGCTACCCGACACATCACCAAGAGCTACAAGGTACTTCAATGGAAAGAGAACTTACGGCTTCGTCGGCGTGACTGGCGATGCAGCCCATCGTCTGAGTCGGGTGAACATCTTCCCGATTCTGACTGTGATGGATTCTCGAAGCGATCGTCGTACTGGGACACGGGTTCTGTGGTAGCGCGGTTCGACGGGGGATAGTGCTCCGAGTCAGCGCCCGCCTCGAGCATGTTCAAGACGCTGCTTTGATGTGTAGGTTTCGGCTGGTAGTAGGATGGTTCAGGTTGGCTGTAACCGGGACCACGAGCCGACACTTCATCTGGGAGACGGCCTGCCACTTCCTCAGGAGGGTCGAGCTTCTGGGCAGCCTCAAGACCGGATGCGCCACTGATCGAGCCGCGGAGACGGTGGATGTTGGAGTGGTCAGCGTACTTCATCGACTCTTCGTCAGGCCCAGCAACGAATATAGGATCGAGCTTATTCGCAGCCTGCAGTCCGGACGAACCACCGATCGAGCCTCGATGCTCATGTGGAGGGTGTAGTCCATGTTGGTGTTCATGTGGCGGGTGCCAGGCCTCGCCGAACCCTTGCGAGGGCTGCCATCCGAAGTCTTTCTCGGCTACACTCAATCAGCCCTGTTTTGAATAGCATATTGTCGGGAAAAGATCATGAGGCATTCGTTGAATGTGTAGTCCAGAATGTTGAATCTCACCTGTGCCGTCAGTCTGCGTCGTGGAAAGCGAAGAGCGAAGATGAGCTGAAATGTCAGCAAAATCAACGAAGAGAAGAGATGGGTACGAAGAAAAGGGTATATTGGTGTTGAGCGTGCAGTGTATCGTCTATCTACGTGTCTCGTAGCCCGTACCGCCAACATTTGATGTAGGGTTGGCCCGATGGTCAACGTCCGAGTCGAAGCGCGGGTCGAGCTTGTTGCCAACGTTGGTCGAGTGCGGCCCAGCATTGGTTGAGGCAGTCGCAGTTCCCCTGTGGTCCATGTCCGAGTCGTACCTGGGGTCGAGCTTGTTGCCAATGTTTGAGTTGTGCGAGCCGTAGTTTGTGCTTGTGGTGCCGGTCGTGTTCATGTGTTCGCGGTGGGCATCGGCGTCGGCAGGGGTGACACCAGCGCTGGTAGGGTGGCCTCGGTAGCCTCGATCCCACTCGTCGACTCCCTTGTTGGCAATCTCCTGGTTCTTGGTTGCGCTGGCCTTGTCTCCGCTCGCTTCGTCGACTATGGCCATGGCATTGCCGCGGATGGCCTCGCCAGTTCCCTATGAATGTTAGTACGATTTGATGTCAAGATAGGCCCAAGGGACAGGTTGTGCAAACTCACGTGGACCATACCCACGCCCTTGCGGATAGAGTCGCCAAGAGTCATGTTGGAGGTATATGTATTAGAAGTATGTGTAGGTGATAGCCAAAAGCTCGTGTAGCTGTAGGGGTATGCGTAGAAGTTGGGTTATCAGGGTATAATGTGATTACAGTAATGAGCAGAGAGTTGGGAAAGGTCTGTACATAAGTGCTCGACGCTGGCACCAACTGCCACACAACCTGCTTGCGACTTTGCCATGATTTGCATTGTTTTCGCGGAGTTTGGGAAAGCGCATTGCGACATAGGCTCGAAGATGTGATGTCATGCTCTGCTTGCAGGATTCGCGGATCATGCCGGCAGGGTTAAGCTAGCCGCATCGGGACTTTGACGCGTCGAGCACTTTCCGATAGGATGCACTTTTACGATGATATCACATCGACGCTCATCGTCGCATGAGCATGCCGATGACACTGTCAGTGCCTACACACCATCCAGTACAAGCACCCATAGCCAATGCACCTATTTCGGTCGTTCATGTTCTCTTGAGAAGGCAGTTGTAATTATCATCAACACCTATATCTAATTTGCGATTTGCATGTCGTCAAAGTCATGATCGCGGCGCGTCAAGCCGTAGCCGGGTCGCCGCCCTCCTCTCACGCCCATCCGCCAACGCCTTTTCCCCATCCACCGAGTTTGCCTCCGCTTTGGAGTGTTGGGAAGCCCCTTAAGCCTTGCCGGCGGTGTAGAAGTCGTCAAGAGCGACCTTCAGGCGTTGGCTCATACTGGTTTCTCCGGCTCGGACCCCTGTAACGTATTAGTATGAGAATGAGAGACGGTATGCACTTATCAATAACTTACAAACTCTCGGGTCGTAATCTGCGCAGAAATACGAAGTCAGTATATGTCTTATATATAGTTCGTACAGAGACACTTACACTTCTTGTTGGGCTTATCCTCGCCGTCTGGGTTGCCAACCTGAGTAAGGAGGTAGTCCTTGAATAAAAGGTCAGTATACCTCTTGTATCGCCATCGTTCAGCCGCAACTCACCTTCTTGTTAAGGACGTAGTCGCGAACACCGGAAAGGTAGGCCCACTGCATGTCGGTGTCGAGGTTGACCTTGACGACACCGTATGAGATTGCCTGGCGGAAGTCGTCGACAGAGCTGCCGCTGCCACCGTGGAATACAAGGAAGACAGGCTTGTCATCCTTGCTCTTGATCTGCTCCTTGACGAATTGCTGGTGCTTCTGGAGCAATTCAGGGCGGAGCTTGACGTTACCAGGCTTGTAAACACCGTGGACGTTACCGAAGCCAGCAGCGATGGAGACTGGATGTACAAAGTCAGTGTATGTCTAACAAGCAGTTCGTACAGAGGCACCTACAGTATTGGGAGACCTCGCTAAGAGTCTTGTAGATGTCGTAGATGTCTTCGGGCTGGGTGTAGAGCGAGTTGTTGTCAACATCCTCGTTGTTGACACCATCCTCCTCACCACCAGTGATACCGATCTCCATCTCCAAGAACTGCTTCATGGGAGCAGCGCGCTGGAGGTACTTCTTGGCTGCAGAGGTGGAAATACGAAGTCAGTGTACGTCGCGTATACATCATGTAAAGTCAAAACTTACTTGTCTCAATGTTCTCCTCCTTGCTCTCTTCCGAAAGATCGATCATGTGGGAGCTGAAGAGGGGGATGCCTACAGAGTTACCAAGTTAGTAGTTGTCTCCATGCACTTTGTACAGCCAGAACTTACCATTGGCCTTGAAGAACTTCTCATCCTCATCGAGCATGCCATCCAACCATGGCAGAAGCTTCTTGGCGCAGTGGTCGGTGTGAAGAACGACTGGGATACCGTATGCGGGCGCAATGGCGCGGATGTAGTGGGCACCAGCGATGGCACCCTGGATGGAAGCGCTCTGGTCCTTGTTGTCGACGCCCTTTCCGGCGAAGTATGCGGCGCCACCCTGAGACATCTGCAGGATGATGGGGGACTTGGCATCGCGGGCAGCCTCGAGGGATGCGACGACGGTGGAGGAGGAAGTCACGTTGATGGCGGGGATGGCGTATCCCTCGGATTGTGCGTGCTTGAAGAGGTTGTAGACCTGGAGTATGTCAGCTGCTTGCTCGAAGCAAAGGCGAGAATCAATTCGCGTACATCGTCACCGTAGATGACACCAGTCCTGAAGCAATGGTTGTTAGCTTCAGCTCACGATCATGCGAGCGGGGTCGATGTAACCTACTTTCCCTTGAGAACCTCGGAAGCTTGAACCATGATTGCGATTGTAGTCGGTGTTTGTTGGGGTATGGGTATGGGTTGGAGTGTACAATTCAATGTGTTGGATTGTGCAGAGATGTGGTTTGAAGAGAGAAGTTTGCAGAGGTGTTGAGAGCTGTCTAGTTAAAGTCCAAACACGGTAGTGGGGTTCGCGGACCACAAAAAACAACCCCGCTAATGACCGCAGCAGTGACGCAGCTGCTGGTTTCGCGCCAGCTTCCCTCACCAACCCTACCCACGGCGCAAGGTAAAAGCAATTCGCAACCCCACGAATTTTTCCATGCCTGAGATATGATGCGATGACTATCTGCCTTGCTAATTCTTTCCCATCGCACACTGGCCTCACTCAATCGTGTGGCTTGCAGGCGTGGGTGATGGCACTCAATCGTGCTCGTTTGGTCTGATACACACGGCCAGTGCTTCACGGCCGCGCTCTGAAGTCATGGCGGGGCTGCTTGCGCTCGGCAGCGCGGAAGTAAAGTGGACTGTCTTTTCACATTAGCTCGGTGAAGCATCATTCTAATCCACAGGTGACATGTTGTCCGAGTCTCGCCGCAACACGCTATCTTGTCTTACGCCTCGAATTACCGAGCCAGCCACTTCTGCCATGTTACTCAGCTCCGTCCAGAGCATGCAAGGTCCCACCAATCAAGTCACTCGCATCATGCGGGACAAGACATTTGCGCCATATCGTGATCATAATTGAGGTCTTGTCGAGTTTTTCCGATATGCGGAAATGCAAACGACATGGATGGCACAGGTATATCTTTACAGCGAGGCGGAGGAATCCTCGGAAGCTGAGCTTCTAGGCCTCACGATTCCGATCCCTTCGCTCTGACCCGGATATTCCTCACAAGAGGTTCCTCTACGCCGGGTAGCCGTATCTCCGCCTTGAATGTGCCCAGCTGCTTGACACGCGATGTGTCGCCCTCCTCATGTCCGGAGAGGAACTTGACGTCCGCCTCATTCAATATCACGCGAGCCGCTTCATCGTTATGCGCCAGTGCTCCCCTTATAGTGGCTACGACGTCGGCGCTTGATACAGAGCCGTAGATGGCGTCTGCAGATGCCTTCTTGCCCATGGCCGCTGCAGTCAAAATGTCTGCTGCGCCCGACGCACCCATGCGCCCGCTCGACGGGCTGTCTTGCTCGATTCGCTGGCGGTAGAAGTCGATCGTGGGTGGTACAAAGGCATTGAGGAGCTCCATGGAACGCTCAGGCTGTTGTTGTTGTCAGTATAGGTAGTTGCGATGACCAGACAAAGGACATACGCTGAGCACGTCGATTTCAATCGGCCGTACGTAGTGCTTTGGCCGCTCCATGAGATCCTCCGTCTCTTCCTCAGCCTCCTCCAGGTTCAGCCGTACGCCATATGAGAAGTCGCGGCCCATGTCCGCATCCCGTGCCTTGAGCTGCTTCATCTGGGTAGCGGGAACATATTCGGCGATGCGTGCAGGGAACCATCGGTTGCGCATGAGGGAAGGGTTGAGCGGGACATAGGAGCCTTTGTAGTATTAGCCATGTTGAACTGGTGGGTGTTTGTGGCCACTTTGACAGCTTCAAGGGCACATGTCAAACTCGTGCAGTAGATGCATCGTACCTGCGCGACCAAATCTTGGCACGTCCTTTAGTAGCTTCACGACAATGTTGCGCTCTGCCTCCTTCGCCTTTTTTGAGATGTTGCGGGTCTGCTGCGACGCCGAGACACCCAAATTCTGCCGCGTCACCCTCCGTATACACGACGTGCATTGCGGGAGCAGCGTCGAGGTCCTCAGTGAAGCCATTGGGCGTGTCGTGGTCGGATGTGATTTGATTTCAGGAAAAGTGCAAGACGTCTATTCAGATGTGGAGATCCTTGCGACGGAGGGCGGAGGGTGCCACTGGCCGGTGCTACTTGCCGCGAGTTAGGCTCGGCATACTTTTGCGCCCGCCTCACGAGCAAACGACAGATGACGGCCAGCGCGATATCCCAAGCTGGGCAGCAGTCAGACCATGGCTGATGTGGTAGTCGGACATACTCTTCGCCCTACCCATAGCATTCCCGCCGCACAGGCTTAGCACGACAGAGCACAGCCTTCGCGACACCGTACACGACCCCAGACCCTCCATCCAATCCTGCGGTAGCGGGAGTGACAGGCGCCGCAAGATGCCTGAGAAGCCCCTCACCATCGCAACCTACGCCGCAGGAGCCTCCCTCGCTGCCATTACCCTCGTCTATGTCTTTGGCCCGACGTACTTTCTCGACGACGATGCAAATGCAGCCAGCAGCAAGAAGAAGGGCGTAGTGGGCCTCAGCAATGTGGCCAACGACTGCTTCATCAATTCCGTGCTGCAGGCACTCGCCGGCTTGCCAGACTTGCGCATATATCTCATACGGGAAACCCACCGGCGCAAGCTCGACGGACCAGACGTTTATGACGTGGACCCTGAAAGGTTAAATGCCGAGACAGGGCCCGCAAGGACCGCAAAGCTAGAGGGCCTGCAGAGAGGCATTCTGACCCATGGACTCAAGGACATTCTCGACAAGCTTAACGAGCGGCCCATATACAAGAAGACCATCTCGCCACAGCCCTTTATTCGGTCGCTCGAGCACGCATTCGGCACCCGGATCAGCCGGCAACAGCAGGATGCGCAAGAATTTCTCCAGATAGTCACCGAGCGCCTATGCGATGAGTACCACGCCGGCGGCAAGGCCAGGCGACAGGCGTCACGGGCAGGCGCCACCATCACGACTGGGGACGGCGCATCGGAAAGGAGTGAAATCCAACAGCAGTTCGGCGCAGCACCGCCTGAGGGTGCTGGTAGCGATGGTATCGAGGAAGAGGCGGAAGAGGATGACGCGCCCTCAGACGAGGAGGGTTTCCCATTCGAAGGCAAGATCGAATCGCAGATTGAGTGTCTGACATGTCACTTCAAGCCAAAGCCCACCGTGTCGACCTTCGTCACCCTGACCCTGAACGTACCGCAAGCCTCCTCCACCTCCCTCAACGCCTGTCTCGACGGAATGCTCAAGATCGAGTACATAGACGATTTCAAGTGCGAGCGCTGTCGGCTAGAGCATGCGCTGAGGAGCAAAGACCACCGGCTCTCGCAAACCACCGACTCGGATGCACAGTCGCGTCTACAATCAGATATCGCCAAGATCCGGCAAGCGTTAGAGGAGGATCCTGAACAGCCGCCTGATGGCGTTGAGCTTCCAGATACGAGCCAGGCGCCCAAGCGTCGCATTTCGCGTCACATGTACATCTCGCAATTCCCCAAGGTTCTTGCGATACATCTGTCGCGATCAACCTTTGCCATCGGTGCTGCCTCCACGAAGAACATGGCCAAGGTCGCCTTTCCCGAAGCTTTGCCCTTGGGCGGACTATTGAACCGGAAGAACTACCGACTACTTGGAATGGTTACACATAAGGGTAGCCACAATAGCGGCCACTATGAATCCTTCCGCCGTCAAGTGCAGCCTCTGCCATTTTCCACAAATGCGACCCTTGGTACTGAAGGCGCGTACAGCCGCCAGGCCAGCCCATACCCATCCGCAGCACCATCAGCAGCACCCTCAGCCATGCAAAGCCCACGAATCTCAGCACTCAACCTCCACAATACCATCGATCGCGGCTCACCAGTCCCATCCACACCCACACTGGACTCTCCTTCGACACGGTCGCTATCTTCCCAAGATACCATGCCTTCTTCGTCAAGAGGACCAGCGCCGACTTCCGCGCCACGGATGTCTGACTCTGATCCACTGCAGACGATACCATCCTCTACCGAGATAGGAATCGGCCGCGATTCTTTGTCGCGTACAAGGAGTGTCCGGTCGCTGAAAGAGCGTGCATCGGAGAAAGCGTCATCGATCAAAGAGTCGAATCCTCTGCGACGGAAATCAAAGAAGACAAGCAACAGGTGGTGGCGCATCAGCGACGACAAGATCAAGGAGAGCAAGACGTCTGAAGTTTTGAACATGCAGAAGGATGTGTACTTGTTGTTTTATGAGTTGAACAAGGCCTGACCCGGGCATTGATGATCATTGTACTGGGAGCAACGGGTAGACGACTCTGCGTTTGGAAGATACCAATGGCGATGGTGTAGTGGACAAGCTTGGGGTAGATATCACTCGATATGAAAGTGAAACACACTAATGAAAGATGTATGACATGATGCAATTGAAGCAGCTAGAGAAATGCTAATACTGTCATTCTCAGCATTCTAAGGCCCCATATGGTACCCACGCGCCCTGAGTACTACGTCGCTGGCGTGGCTTTATCAGCAATCATCTCATTGGCCAACAATGCACGTGGCGTTCTTTCCCCAACAGTAACCACCAATCGTGATGATGCCTCGCCTGCAATGCAACAACATCGATGCTACGCTCGTAGTCGAACCTCAGCTTCCCCTCACTCGTGCTGTCCGGTCACCAAACAGAGCAACCGCCGCACGGATCTGCCAATCATCCAGTCTTTCGTATTGTCCAACACGTATCGAACTGCGGCGGGTAGAAGGAACTTGGCAGGCATATAAGACACGAATACGGCTGGCTTGAGTCCAATGTGGGTTGCAGGACATTAGTGCCACGTAGATTGTATCAAAAGCTGGAGCGATTTTAGCCACACCGAGCGATTCCTGCCCTGCACACTCCAACTCAACTATCATCGCCAATCAACAACATGCCAAGCCTCGAAGCAGACGAGACAGTCTTCCTCCAGGCCGTAGGGAAGCAAACCTTCAAGGACCCACCTCGCGTCCTCATCATCGGGGCAGGAAGTCGTGGCACTGCCTACGCCGAAGCCGCGCTTTCTTCAACAAACTCCGTCATCGCGGCTGTATGTGAGCCCAGCGAATACAAGCGCAGCGAGTTTGGCCGCAAATTCATCTGGGGCGGCGGGAAGCAGGCCACCAGTCATCAAGCATTCTCTAGTTGGAAAGACTGGAAGGAGTATGAGGTGAAGAGAAGAGAGCAAGAAAGAGCTGGTCACGAGGTAGAGAAAGGAGTCAATGCAGTGTTTGTCTGCGTACTCGATGAGATGCATGAGGAAGTTGTTTGCGGGATCGCTGATATGGGCGTACACATCTCGTGTGAAAAACCCATGAGCACGAGGTTGGATAGTTGCATGAGAATGTACAGAGCACTCAAGGCCCCTGACGGCGGAAGCAAAGCCAAAGAAACAATCTTCGGCATTTGCCATGTGTTGCGTTATTCGCCGCATAATATGCTATTGAGACAGCTGGTACTTGAGAAGAATGTTATTGGGGATGTGCTGAGCATCGAACATGTCGAGCCAGTCGGCTGGTGGCATTTCTCCCACAGCTATGTCAGGTGTGATCGACCCGTCTATCCTTTCGAAAGTCTGGTACTAACAGGAACAGGGGAAACTGGAGGAAGGAGTCAAAGACTGCGCCATCTCTGCTTACAAAGTCATGCCACGACATCGATTTTCTCATGTGGATGCTCTGCTCACCTGGCCCGAACACGGAGAATGCGACACCTCACCTTCCCTCGTACATCACCTCCACTGGGTCTCGCAAGTTCTTCCGCAGGGAGCGCAAACCAAAAGCAGCTGGATCAGCTACGAACTGTCTATCCTGCGCGCACGAATCTGAATGCGACTACAGTGCGAAGAAGATTTATCTCGAAAGACATCTGAACAACGACAACACGGATTGGCCAGTGAAGATTGTGAATCCAGAAATTGAAGACATTTACAAGACCGTGGGGAGAGAGGCAGCTGAAAAACGGCTTCTCCAAAATCTGGCAGAAGACTACAACGTTGACACTCCGACGAGCGAAGTTGAACAGCGCCCGTGGTTCGGGCGATGTGTCTGGGAGTCGGAGAACGATGTTTGTGACGACCAGATGGTCACTATCACGTGGGACGATGATCCGATTGCAAAGGACGACGATGGTCTGCCTTTACTGCACGGCCGCGGCGCAAAGACAGCGCAGTTCCACATGATCGCTTTCACCGAGAAGCAATGCGAACGGCGAGGTCGCATCTACGGCACCAAAGGCGAGATTGAGTACGACAGCACCAACATCAAAGTTCACAACTTCTCTACAGGGCAAACCAAAACCCATAATCCCCATCTTGCAGGCGGCGGTCACGGCGGTGGTGACGAGGGACTTGCGCGACAGTTTCTCATGGCGGTCAACGCTGTCGACTCTGGCGCCATGTCCGCGTCAGATGCTCAGCGACAGTACCTCGGATGCGACCTGGAGGAGGCGTTGCGCAGTCATGCCATGGTTTTCGCGGCCGAAGACGCTCGAACGAAGCGCCAGGTGGTCGACTGGAAGAAGTGGTGGACCGAGTCGGTGGAGTCTCGATTACACGAGCGGTAACGTGGCATGTGCAAGGGATGATGACAATTCAGGCCAGCAAGGAGAGCTCGGAAGGTAGTTTCTGTCGGCCGCCGAAATTCACAGCAATGTACAAGGGCGCCTAGATCGAAGCTTGACATCGGATGAGGCTCTTGCGAAGCTCATGAAACCGAAATGAAGGCTGCCAAACCTCGCGCCAATCCGCTGTCAGCGCTCGATGAAGCAATTCTAGCCCCAGGCACGTTTGACAATTAAACTCCGCATTGAGGCAATTAACGGCCTTTTCGCAGCCGGTTTCGTCCCGTATGAGCTATATTTGGTGACTATGCCCAAGGCTAATATCTCCCCTTGGGGCGAATGTGGGCGCTTAATAGACTATGAGGCTCAAGCAAGACGATGGGTAAGGCTGGAAATTTTCTCCACGAGAGCGTTTCCGGGTGCAACGTTTGGGAGTACGGGCGCTTGGATTGGCAGATGGATACGGGGCCAGTCAGATTGCGCGGTCCGTGGTACATTGGACGAGAACGACACTCGCGCTGTCTTCGGGAGCGTCCGAAGGTCAGTTTGCGCTTCTTCGTAGGTCGAGCTCAAGACGCCGCCGGGGGCTGTGCATCGAGTCGAGTCGCATGGCATGCCATGGCAGACAGCGCAGCAGGTGGGCGGGCCCGAGACCCGGAAGAAACTTGCTTGACAACAACGCGGTGAACGCGTCGACGTGTGAGCGGTCTAGGAAGCGTGTTATAGTCGTGAATACACTTCTCTCCGCCCATTGTGAGTCACTCGTTCGTGCAGGGCGGGCATGCGGGAAGACGCATGTCGCTCCGCAGAAACGAAACGCTGGAGCGTCGTGGCCCAATCATCCCGCTTTCTGCCCTCGATGACTCTTAACGGGCTGCAGATGCCCCACGCATCGCGGGACCCAGCACGGACCGACACGGCAGGCGCTAAGCCGACAACACCACGACCGTCTATTCGTCCCTTCGCGCTGCCAATGTCAAACTGCCGCCCCGGCGCCCGTCGAGAAAAGTCCCTCAGTGTAGGACTACACACTAGAACTCTGCTATGCGGCGCCGAGGCTGCCGGTTTCATGTTATCCAACCGCCCCATGTGCAGGCGCCTCGCTGGCCCGCTTACCGCTTCCGTACCCTTCTTCATCGCTGTAGCCACTGAGAGGCTCTGTTAACATGCCACCATACTGCATCGAGTATGCAACGCCTCGAGAATAGCATAGCCAGAGTCGTTCGCTAGCCACGTACTCGCCCAAGCCAAGCACCAGCAGCGCTATGTTTCAGACGCCTTGTGAGGCTCGCATGTTGTAGAAGGATGCTCTGATACTGCCGCCAGACCGCCAGAACGTCTCCCGGTCCAACTCCCCGGGTGCTGGCCCTTCGATGGATCGTGTTTCAGATGTTTTAGCGCAGAGTGAGCGTTGGTTCTCGTGGCTCTACGCGGGGAACAGGAAGGATAAGAAGTCTGTCTGTGCCGCAATCCACCACTCCATCAGCTTCTTCAAGCACTTCATCTAGAGCACTGCCCGACGAGTCGATTGTGTCTCATTTCCTTTTCCTTCCCTAACTTTTGCATTTCTGTCTTAGACACTTGGAGCTGGCCTCTGCTACTAATCCCTATTCGATAATCTCTTCCTGCCTCTATTCTCAGTCTCCACCGCGTAAGTCGTTGCTTTTGCCCTCGCTTCGAATCATTGGTGCTGATGCAATGTAGTCTGGTAGCTTCACATCATTCATCATGTACAGCCGTCAAACAACACCCCCGACTGCTCCCTTCAACTACGTCCCGGGCAGCGTCGGCTCGGACGTCACATACTACTCCCAAGCCTCATCACCAGAACCTCAACTCGCTGGTCCTACGCCTCCACGGTCACCAGTTCGGCAATATGGACCTGTTCTCCTCCCCAAGGTCCGTATGCAAGATCAAGTTGCCGAGCCCACCAGTGGTCCCATCAGACATCGCAGGACGACGTCTACTTCCTCCAGTATCGGCTATGCCTACAGCCCTTACTCACGGCCAGCCTCGATGGCTCGTCGTGATTCCAGTCCTTTCAACCACAACATGCACAGCGCCCATAGCACGATGACGTCTCCCGTGTCGACAGCTTCCTCATACGACTTCAACCTCTCCACTCTTAACTCTCCCATCACATTCCCACAACAACCCGAGCTTCCGCGTCGGTCTTCGTACGTTGGCTCGCACTCCCGCTCTACTTCGGCCAACCGAGCTCGCCATGCTCGCGCTGGCTCTGCTGGAAGTGTCGATGAGCAGGTCATCAGCCGATATGGCTTCCCCACATACCGCAACATGCCCAGCTATGTCACTGCTTCAACTGCGCCTCAGTCCAACCTGAGCCTCGTCACTTCCCTTCCATCTTCCTACTCTTCAATTCAAGACATGCCCAGCTTCACCTCCACTTGCACTCAAGACTTTGTTGTCCCAGAGTTCGAGGCGGCCCCAGCTGTACAGTATCCCTCTTTCACAGATGTCAGCTTTGACAGCTTCCAGCAAGTCCCTGCTACATCATCTCTGGTTGAATACCTCTCCTCTACCAACCCCTCTCCATCTCTGGTTCGCCGCGTCACTAGCGCACCACGCGGCATCAACAACCACTTCTGGTGGGACATTCGCAACCTCCGCAGCTGGGAAGACTTCAACATCACCACCATCAAGTCTATTCCTTCGGTGCTTCCTCTTCTTGAGGTTCCTGTCCCAGCCAACTACCTTCCCCAGCCCTGCCGCCAGAACTTGCAACCAGAGAACGAGTCTGCGCTCCAAGACATTTGCACAAACTACTACGCCAACAAGGTCAATGCTGCGCTCAAGGTTGCGCAAGGAAACTCTCACATGGTTATGCGCGCCATCAAGCCCGTCGCCGGTCAACGCCAACAACCAGAATTCGTCTCCAACTACCCCTCCGACTACGAGAAGACTCTCTTCGGCGACAGCCGAGGCCGCGTCGTCGGTCTTGTCAAGTGCTACGACCAATGGAACACCGGCATGCGCAGCGAGTCACCCCCCAAGCAAGTTCTCTACCTCCAGGGTCTCGCTCACCTCCACCGCGTCATGCGCGAGCACGGCTGCCGCTACGGCTTCATCATGACCGAGATCGAGCTGCTCTGCGTCCGCTGTGGCGGCCCATCTTCCTTCTCCACACCCGACCCCACAACCGTCAACGCACAAGCCGGTGTGCCCATTTACGGGTACTTGGAGACCTCTGCTCCCATCCGTCTCTCAACTTCCGGTTCCCACCCCGAGACGGGCGACATTCAGCTCACCGCCGCCCTCGCTCTCTGGTACCTGCACATGCTCGCCAAGGAGAACCCGTTTGAGGGTATGGGGACCTGGCGCATGGACGTTGGTGGCCCTGCTGCGTTGACCAGGCAAAACTTCTTGGACAAGGATACTTGGATCCCCAAGCCGCAGCTTGGCGAGAAGAGGGAGGCGAAGAGGGTTCGGGGTTGGGTTTTCCCGGACGAGCCGTTGAGTAAGAGGGAGTGTGGAAAGGGAAGGAGGGGAAAGTCTATTGGGTAATTTGGTTGAGTATGGGTAATGGTTACGATGAATGATGGTACTACGACGAGATGACGGACGATGGAATGGGGGTTTGGTAAAAAACAGCTGCTGGTCAGCATAAGCTCTCTTTTTGCATTGAGCGGCGTTTTCTTTTGTTTGGTTCTAGCAGCATCATCTGGCGTTTTCTTGTCTTGTTTTGGATAACACCGCATTTACATGGCGCGATAGTAGTATTAAGTTACACATTTTTTAGTAGTTTACAAACAATGGTATTTGTCACCATCAAGGTTGTATTCCTCATGCTCTGTACGGCGTTTGCTTTTGAACTCGCACTCCAGGCTGGACGTCGGCGCGACATGACGTATGGCGACTTCTCCGCCCACTTCTCAATATGTAAAAGCCGCTCAAGCTCTCGATACTTAGACTCCTTCATCACAAATCTTGCCTCGTTTTCTCAAAAAGAAAATCATGCACCTATGCGCTATGGAGACGTCTGTCTCTCTTTGGATCCATCGGCTTGAAGACGTATGTTTCTCTTCCGGCCTCCCAAAAATGGAAAACCAGCTTGTCATGTCTGCAAGCTCGCAAATACGCCAAAACACACGGCACAACAACACATGATCTCCCGCTCTGCCTTTTGTCTTCCAGGAACAACCGTGTTTACTGGTGGAGCGTTCAGCTCTTCTTTTGAGAAATCCTAGACCATTGAAGCAAATGACAGTGCTGCCGCCTGTTGGGTATAAAACACCTCTCACCTTTTGCGGAACCTTCTTTCCTGCACGGCACGCTACTTCAAAAATACCAGATCCAGTCTCGAAACGGTGCATGGGAAGCACTGCAATCCAAACGCCAACAACGCGCTCACATGTTGTCTTCTCCATCTTCTCCGGGAAATCGTTACGATACTGCGGCATGGAGTGTTTGGTGTGACCTGATGCGAGAAACAGCATAGCCTTGTCTGCTGGAGGCAGAAGACAAAGTATCGTTGGTGGGCAGAGTGCGCAAGATGTTATCACGTGGTTACTTTTTCATTTCCAAAACCTGCTTGATCATTACCATGTTGGCACTTATTTCTCTGAGGGTCCGAGGTTTGATACTCAAATCCGACACGACATGGTATATGGGGTTTTGTGCGGCCGAAGTTCACAACCATCCAGTGCATGGAAAAACAGCTAGGGAGGTTGAGATACTTCTCTACTTGGAATGGCAGGAAAAGAGCGTATGTGTCAAAACCATGCCACAAACGTCAACATGTCCCTGCGTTTTCGTTCACAGTAAATCGTCGCTGAGGCGACTCTTCCTCTCTTTCCGAGATGCTTATCATGTACATGCTACTCAGTCTCTCCGGAGATGATTTGGCAGTCGTGACGAGTCCCCTCATGGCGATCCCTGAATTGTGGCGTGACGGAACCAGGACACATGGTTGCTGCATGGGTCAGTACAGGCTTCCGGATAAAAGTGCGGAGGGTGTAGGGACATGGTAGGTCAGCGTCGTGGTACGGTCGCATTGATTCGGCAGTAACACTATTTGCCGACAGGGTCGAGTCGCAGCTGTGGAAGGCAGGCGGGTGTCAGTGCGTCGAGTGGTAGGGCCCAATGTGAGAGCAATGATGCTCCATTGCTTGATTCCAAGTGTTTCCTATCGGAAACAAGGGAAGTCGGTGGGAACCATGGGATGACGAGTAGCTATGTATATGCCTGCAGGTACCGCTTCATGCCGGCTTAGAGGGCGCTATCTGCGGTTGGAGGGAATGCAGGTTATCACAGACCGGTACCTGCATGGGTGTTGGCGTGTTGGGTGATGCGAGGCGGTTTGGTGGAGGAAGGGACAACCCAGGCGGCATGTGGTGATGAGTAAATCGAGGCATGGCGGTGGTCAACAGGCAGACACAGTGCATTGACCGCCACGTGCGCTAACGATGCTGGGAGGGAAAGCCGCGATTCTGGTCCACACAAAATTAACTACTGCCCCTCCATCATCACGTCCCGCACAAGCTGCACAAGCCCGACGAGGCGCAAAATCGAGGGAAAAAGCACGCGTGCCTTGATCCTGACACCGTCCCTCCGGCCAATTCTTAGCCCATTACGCTGCTTGCGGGTGCAAAGACAGCAGGAATCTCGCCCGACCGCCCACTGCCACTTCTCACCGCACCCACCACCCTTGGCTTTCTCCAGCCCAGCACCCATACTCGCCGCAGACCCTGTCCCATACTCGCAACCATGGACGTTGCCGGCCTGCGGGACCGGATTCAGGCGACGCTCGACGCCAACGCCGCCATCAGACAGCAGGCCGAACTCGACCTCAAGCATGTGCGTGTCCACGGCCGGGAGAAGGGCTAGCAGAGCGCAGACTGATAGACGTGTAGGCCGAAGAAAAGCCAGGCTTCACCGACGGCCTGCTCAACATCCTCGAGCAGGAACAGAACAACGCCGTGCGCCTGTCGAGTAAGATGCGCCCCCGCCCAGCACCGCTCGCTGCCCGCCGGCTGGCCCTGATCACTAACGCGTGCCTGCAGCCGTCGTCTACCTCAAAAACCGCATCTCCAAGGGCTGGTCGCCGGCCGAAGAGTACAGCCAGGCCATCCCCATACCCGAGGAGGAAAAGGCGGCCTTCCGCAGCCGCCTCGTCCCCGTCCTCGTCGCGTCGCCGCCCCAGGTGCGCCTGCAGCTCATTCCTACCCTCCAAAAGATTCTCGCATACGATTTCCCCGCCAAATGGCCAGACTTTCTCGACATTACTATACAACTGCTGAATGCCGGAAACATCGAGTCCGTCTTCGCGGGTGTCCAGTGCCTGTTGGCGATATGCAAAATCTACAGATTCAAGTCGGGCGAGAACCGCGCAGACTTCGACAAGATCGTCGCCATGTCCTTCCCCCAGCTGCTGAATATCGGAAACTCACTGGCTGGTGAGACGAGTCTGGAGGCGGGCGAGATATTACGGACCGTGCTGAAGGTGTACAAGCATGCCATCTACGTAAGATTTTCACGGGCACAGCATGTGACGAGGCGCTAACCAGACCATAGTTTGACCTCCCCGCGTCCCTCCGCGATCAGCAGGTCATGGTTGGCTGGTGCACACTGTTCCTGACTGTCGTCGGCAAGGAACCCCCGGAGTCGTCTCTCCCCGAAGATCTCGACGAGCGGGAAGTAAATCACTGGTGGAAGGCCAAGAAGTGGTCGTACGCAAATTTGAACAGACTATTCGTTAGGTACACAGAAAGACTATGCGTGGCTCCCGAGGGCATGGCTAACCACCAACAGGTACGGCAACCCGTCTGCGCTCGGCAAGAACAACGAGATCGACTACACCGAAGTAGCCAAGACCTTCATCACCAACTTCGCGCCGGAGATCCTCAAGGTCTACCTCCAGCAGGTCGAGAAATGGGTCGGAAAGCAAGTCTGGTTGTCAAAGGCCAGCCTGTATTATACTCTCAACTTCCTCGACGAGTGCGTCAAGCCCAAGACCATGTGGACCCTGCTCAAGCCGCACACCGACAACCTCATCGCCCATCTCATCTTCCCTGTCCTGTGTCAGTCGGACGAAGACATCGAACTCTTTGAGGAGGAGCCACAAGAATACCTACACAGGAAGTTGAACTTCTACGAAGACGTGACCGCCCCCGACGTTGCCGCGACAAATTTCCTCGTCACGCTCACCAAGAGTCGTCGCAAGCAGACCTTCACTGTGCTGAACTTTGTCAACGAGGTCGTCAACCGATACGAAGCCGCTCCCGACAACGAGAAGAACCCAAGAGAGAAGGAGGGCGCGCTGCGTATGATTGGCACGCTCTCTGGCGTGATTCTGGGCAAGAAGAGCCCGATCGCAGATCAGGTCGAATACTTCTTCGTCCGCCATGTGTTCCCCGAGTTCCGAAGCCCCCACGGTTTCCTCCGTGCGCGCGCATGCGACACCCTCGAGAAGTTTGAACAGCTCGATTTCAAGGACCCGAACAACCTCATCATCATCTACCGCAATATCCTAGAGTCAATGGCCGACCCAACCCTCCCAGTCCGTGTTGCCGCCGCCCTGTCACTGCAGCCCCTCATCCGCCACGATGTCATCCGAACCAACATGAAGACGAACATTCCCCAGGTTATGCAGCAGCTCTTGAAGCTCGCTAACGAGGTTGACGTTGACGCGCTGGCCAACGTCATGGAGGACTTTGTCGAAGTCTTCGCTCCGGAATTGACTCCTTTCGCCGTGGCGCTGAGCGAACAGTTGCGTGATACCTACCTGCGTATTGTGCGAGAATTGGTGTCAAGAAACCAAGAAAAGGGCGACGAAAGCGAATACGGCGACTTCCTTGATGAGAAGAGCATTACGGCTCTTGGTGTCCTACAGACCATTGGTACCCTTATCCTTACCCTGGAGAGCACACCTGATGTGCTTCTGCATCTAGAGACTATTCTCATGCCGGTGATCACCATTACGCTCGAGAACAAGCTCTACGGTATGTCACTCCACAGTTTCAACCACTTCAGCTTCATACTGACGTCTTCGCAGATCTGTACAATGAGGTCTTTGAGATTATCGATAGCTGTACCTTTGCCGCCAAGAGCATATCCGGAACCATGTGGCAAGCATTTGAGCTGATACATAGGACGTTCAAGGCTGGTGCCGAGCTATATCTCGAGGGTATGCGCATTCTTTCCCGCCTGTCACCAGTGCATTCGCTGACTATATGTAGACATGCTCCCTGCACTTGAGAACTTTGTTAACTACGGTACTCCTACTTTGATCCAGAACCGATCTTATCTCGATGCCATTGTCGACATGGTCAGAACAATTTTCAAGGACGACAAGGTTGGTGGCGTTGATCGCATTTGCGGTTGCAAGCTAGCCGAAATTATCATGCTCAACATGCGTGGTCACGCCGACGACTACGTCCCTGAGTTCATCGGACTCACAATGCATGTGTTGATGAACGACGAACCGAAAGTTAAGTCCTTGAGGATACATCTCATGGAGGTGGTCATCAACTCCATCTACTACAACCCTGCTTTGGCGCTCCATGTGCTCGAGACAAATGGCTGGACCAACAAGTTCTTCAGTCTCTGGTTCTCGAGCATCGATAACTTCACTCGAGTTCACGACAAGAAGCTCTGTATCTCTGCTATCTGCTCTCTCCTCACACTACGAGCTCAAGACGTTCCTGTGAGTGTACAGCAAGGCTGGCCACGCTTGTTGCAGGGTGTTACACGTCTATTCCAGACGCTCCCCGCAGCTTTGAAGAGTAAGTTTCCATTCGTAATTGTCCACTGGCCATTACTAACACGTGCGTAGACCGCGAGGAAGCTAAGAAGGAAGACACATTCGACTACTCTGCCGAGTTCGAGGAAGAGGAAGACGAGGAGTGGGAACAGGAAGCCGACTGGAATAATGAGGGGGATGAGGCTGAGGATGTCAAGGACGAGAGCGCTGCTTACCTCGACTTCCTGAATGAAGAGGTAAGTCTACAACGCCCGGTACTGGATATGCATGCTGATCAGAAATAGGCGCAAAAGTTCAGTTCGATTGACGATGACGATGACGATGAACTAGAAGAGGAAAGTCTCCTCGAGACACCGCTTGACAAGGTCGAGCCATATGGCATGTTCAAGCACGCATTGCTACGTAAGTATAGTCCATCGAACGGTGTCGGAGTTTTAAACTGACTGTGTCCAGGCCTTCAACAAGAGCAACCTGCTCTCTACGATAACCTTACCAAGAACCTAAGCGCGGAGGAGCAACAAGTGGTCCAGGGTGCTGTCCACCAGGCCGATATCATTGCCCAAGTTCAAGCCGAGGCGGCTGCTGCTGCTGCCAATGGACACCCAGGACTACCGCCGCAGTAGAAGCATGATTTATCATTCGCGTCAATAATAAAACCTGCCCCAGAGGTATATGCAAGGCCTCGCTGTTTCGAGAGCCTACGAGAAGCTCGGCATATATCCTCAGGCTACAGTTTGACAAGGCCAAACTCGGAGATTGGAAGGCGAAGTCGGGCCTGGGCCTTGTAAACGGCCTCTTTTTAGCGAGCATACTGGCGTTTTGACTCTTTTCAGGGAAGACGCTTTGGACCGGAGGTTTGTTCCGGCGGCTGCTAGTCAGACGGTGTAGTATGGCGTTCGATTGGTGTGTTGGTATCATTGTTATGAAAAAGAGGAGGACGATATCCACGAGAGGCACCCTTGCTTGGAATGAGATCATGTATGTGGGACGATGTTGTCGACGGCCGAAAGGCGACAGTAGGTAGTGCACCTAATGCAGGAGCAAACTTTGCAAGACCACCACATTGACATATTGTGATGCCAATGTGCCCATGTCTGGTCAAATTTGGGATTTACGATGATGGTTGATAGGAAAAGGGGTATGGCTGCCATGTCGATCGCAAGGGAAGCCGCGGAATGCGCTATCGATAAGCCACCGGCGCAAAGCGTCATCGTGGCTTGTTGATATCCCACGCGAAACGTGGTAGAAACCACACCTGGGCATCGCAACTCGACGGCCATCTTCGTCCCCCTATCGCGGCCCAGCACCGATTCCTTATTCTTACGCGACTGCCAATCCTCGGTTCTATCCCTGCCAACGACCCGATTCCCCTTGTACAAGTTCGACCCTGAAGCGCGAACGACTGCGGCATACGGTCGCAGCTCCTCGCCGTCATCCACCCTCGACGATACGCGTTGCGAAGCCTCCGGGTAGAGTACTTCCATCATGTCGCGCCCAACAGTCTCCAAGGCGCAAACTACGTACCCGATCTTCGTCAGTATTGCGCCCATACGAACTTCACATGATACATAAACTGACGTGGTACACTCGCATACAGGCTGCAACATTCGCTAACAACAGACCGGGCGTCCTTGTAGTGGGCGGAGGTGGCGGAGCAGGGAGAAGCGGAGTCAAGAACCAAATCACAGCATACGACTTTACCTCACGAGCGCCGACCGTACAATCTTTCGCCGAGATTGAAGCGAGCAAAGACGATTCGATAACTTGCCTGGACAACCTCTCTACAAAAGATGGCCTGATTCTGTTCGCTGGGAATGGCAGTAGCGAGGAGGAACGATTGAAGGGCAACAATGAGCATCTGCGGGCATTTGAATTGAAATACCCGAAGAGTGCCGAGAAAACAGACGGAAAGGTGGATTTTGTCAGTAAGACTCAGCTCTTCAAGACGCCCAAGTCGGACGGCGGAAAAAAGGAAGGCTACCAGAGAATTGCCAAAATCTCCCCAGCCCGCCGGACCATCTCGGGTACGCCGAACAGGCGAATTGGCGCGATCGCGTCCAGCCTCGCGGGAGATGAGAATGAGATTGTCATCTTTAGTGCAACATCAACCAAACCATCCGATCAGGATGTAATAGGACGAATCGATCTACACCAAGGCCAGGAAGCAAATGACCTGGATATCTTTACACAGGAGGAAGGACAGTTCCGGATAGCTTACGTTACGGATTCAAACCTCTTTGTCCAGGACGTGAATTGGGACTTTGAGCAGAGGAAAACCAAGGGCAAGAACGAACACAGGAAGCTCTACACAATACCTCATGTTGAGCAAGGCGCCAAGAGTAAGCTGAGATGCGTACGGTGGCTTTCGCCCAAACACCTTTTGTTGTTGAAGAATCTGCCCAATAGGAGCGGAGTCGAGCTGCTCCTTGTACATCTCTACGAAGACGGTCCGGCCAGCGTCGTTCTGCGCAAAACAATGCCCAAGCACGTTAAAGCCGCGACGGACATGGACGTGAGCCTGCTTGATGTCGACGAAGACGGCGCCTACCAGATTGCGATTGCGGTCGCGGCCATTGATATATCCTTGACCGTGTACACGATGGACTACCACGGACCAGCAAGAGATTCCCTGAGCTCATTTCATGCATTTAACAGCTACGATAATGTAAGTTGTAGACAGAACAATACTCCGATATTTGCTAACAGAAGCAGGTTCACGACGTGCAAATGACGAAAGCCGTCTTCTCACCATTCTTCAAGCCAGAAGTACCTGCCGGCCGTCAAGCTCCACCTCAGTACTTGCGTCTGGCAAGTACGTCTTTGGGAAACACGATCAGCGTGGAAACCTTTCCGTTACAGTATACCGGATCTCGCTATGTGCTTCAGACAGCGCGTTCGAGAAACCTGTTCACAGCAGCTACTTATCTTGTCGGTGCCATGGTAGTGGCTGTGATTGCTCTGCTGATACAGTCACTTGTGGACCCCGAGGGCAATCTTACCAAGGGTATACTACCTGCTGGTCTGCAGGACGCGGCAAGCCGACACAAAACCTTCGGCGAGACATTGCGCGACAAACGCCACAACGCCATCCTTAATAATGCCAACTCACCAGTAATCAAGACATCGCATCGCATTGCCGACTTACTACATCTCCACCTCCCTCATGTCATCTCCGACACCAAACCATCGGAGCCTTCTGGTCAACAAAAGGCGCTCGTTATACATCACGACCCAGAGTCTGAAGGTGCTCTTAGCACGGAAGTTCATGCTGGAGACGAAGATGTTTTGCAAAAACACGCTACCGCTCGAAAGTGGGAAGAGCTTAGCCACGAGGAAAAGGATCAATGGAAACAGAAGCTGAGCGATGCCGGCATGTGGGCTGTAGGTGAAGGCGAGACGATCCTAAAGTCAATATTCTTTGGGCAGATCGGTGGGGCGATTGGCCATGCTGTCCAAGGCGTACTGGCTGGCTAAAGCAGAGACTTGCGATGGGACAATGATGTAATGGTTATTGCGGATACGAAGGGGCGGTTGACGTGCGGGCTACATGGTATGTGATACCTAATACTCAACAACTGGGCTTATATGCGGCGTTGTCAACACGGTGCTGTGTGGTGAGTGGATGTGTATCATAGTGAACGGGAAGTGTCTCTGAAACATAAGTGCTATTGGATAGATCATTTTCTTATGCCGGCAGTAAAATTGAATCACTAGCATGTGATGACTCTAATCACAATATTACCTTTTGTTGTTGGATTAGCTCGCGTCCACTCACCTTGTCATTCTCACCGCCGTTGCTTATTTCAGACGTCTCGTCTTGGGTTGCGCTTCCCCGGTGTGCGGATCGGGACTAGCTCCCGCGGCTCGCGTGAGGTCCAAGCGCTAGTCCGTGTTCGTGACATACGTCGGGCCCGCGTCCAGCAACTTTGGCAACACCAATTCTCCCCACGCGCCCCTTCTAGTAACGGCTCCTCTCTCCTTTTCATGGATGGAGTGAGAACAGACACTCTTGCTGCGAGAGGCTTCCGTTGAAGTAGTCAAGATGGCGCAGCACGCCTTTTCGACCAATTTGGACCGCATCGTCCAGAACTTACGTTCAAAGTGAGCTCCGTAGAGCACAGCAATGGCAACGAGCAGCTGACAAGCCAAGACATGACGATACGCGACAGCGAGCCGCCAACGACCTGCGACAGCAGGTCGAAATGGCGCATCGAGGTGAGAAGCGACGCGAGGCACCCCACCCAAGCTGTGGGAAACTGATGGTCGTGCAGAACTCGCGCCCAATCTCTTCACCACATTCAACAACGAAGTCTACACCAAGATCTCGAGCCTCATCGTCACAGGCAGCGACTCGAACGAACGCATCGGCGGAATCCACGCGCTCAACGCCCTCATCGACTTCCGCGGCGACGATGCGGGCCAGAAGACGACGCGGTTTGCCTCATACCTCCGGGCGGTCATGCGGGGTCAGGACATCACGGCCATGGTGGTAGCAGCCAAGGCCCTGGGAAGACTTGCAAAGCCCGGCGGCACACTCACGGCGGAGCTGGTCGAGGCAGAGGTCAAGGGCGCCCTGGAGTGGCTGCAGCTGGAGCGCCTGGAGAATAGACGCTTCGCTGCTGTCCTCATCCTGCGGGAGCTGGCCAAGAACTCGCCCACACTCATGTATCAGTGGATTGCGCAGATCTTCGAGGTCATCTGGGTGGCCCTGCGAGATCCTAAGGTCCTCATACGGGAGAGCGCCGCCGAGGCAATCAGCGCGTGTTTCGAAATCATATCCCCTCGCGACTCGCAGATGCGACAACTATGGTTCGGAAAAGTGTACGACGAGATCTTGCGCGGCTTTACAATCAACACGAACGAGGCGATCCACGGCTCGCTCCTCACCATGAAGGAGCTACTCGACAAGAGCGCCATGTTCATGAACGACCAAAAGTACAAGGAGACGGTTGAGCAGGTATTGAAATACCGCGAACACCGTGACGCGCTGGTACGGAGAGAGGTGGTACTCATCATACCCATCCTCGCTGGTTATTCCCCGACGGAGTTTGCGACCAAGTACTTGCACCAGTGCATGCTACATCTCCAGGGTCTGATCAGGAAAGACCGCGACAGGGACAAGGCATTTGTGGCCATTGGGCAGATCGCAAACGCCGTCGGAGTGGCCATCACGCCATATTTGGAGGGTATCCTGGGCTTCATTCAGGAAGGTCTCGTCGCAAAGGCGCGAAACAAGGCCGCCATCAACGAAGCACCGATATTCCAATGCCTTAGTATGGTTGCGGCAGCGGTCGGTCAGGCACTCACCAAGTCTGTTGAGCGGTTGCTGGACCCCATCTTCTCCTGCGGCTTGAGTGACTCGCTCTTTCAAGCACTTGTAGATATGGCACACTACGTACCGCCATCACGTCCCATGATTCAGGACAAATTGTTGGACCTCCTCAGCCAAATACTCGCCGGACGACACTTTTTACCCCTTGGCAGCCCGTACCAGGTTTCACAACCTCCACAAATCTGGACACGCGACCACAAGGATCCTCAAATCATCGCAGCACGAGAGGCTGAGATCGCGCTGGCACTGCATACGCTCGGTAGTTTCGACTTTACAGGCCACGTCCTCAACGAATTCGTCCGTGATGTTGCTATCCGATACGTGGAAGCGGACAACTCTGAGATCCGGAAGCGTGCTGCCCTGACATGCTGTCAGCTCTTCGTCAAGGACCCGATTGTTCACCAGACTAGTACCCATGCGACCAAAGTGGTTGGCGACATTATCGAAAAGCTCCTGACAGTCGGTGTGGGCGACATTGATGCAGAGATTCGATGGGACGTCTTGATGGCGCTGGACGCACGTTTCGACCGCCATCTTGGAAAGGCAGACAACGTCCGCACACTGTTCCTCGCCCTCAATGACGAGATGTTTGCTATCCGAGAAGCTGCAATGTCCATCATCGGTCGCCTGACAGCTGTCAATCCCGCTTACGTGTTCCCATCATTACGCAAGGTCCTCCTGCAATTGTTGACCGAGGTCAACTATGCCAACAGTCCCCGCAGCAAAGAAGAGAGCGCCAAGTTGATCAGCAGTCTGGTCGGCGCTGCGGACAGTCTCATCAAGCCACTGATAGATCCCATCGTCGAGGTTCTTCTACCCAAGTGCAAAGACTCCAACCCCGAGGTTGCTTCGACCACGCTCAAAGCTATTGGTGATCTTGCAACAGTCGGCGGTGAGGGTATGATCAAGTACATCAAAGATCTCATGCCAGTCATTCTAGACTTTATGCAAGATCAGACTTCCGATGCTAAACGTTTCTCGGCCCTGAAAGCTCTGGGACAGCTGGCGACAAACGCCGGATATGTCATAGAACCATACAGGGACTACCCCGAGTTGATGAACATTCTGATGAGCATCGTCAAGACGGAACCAGAAGGTGAACTCAGAAGGGAGACTGTTAGGCTCATGGGTACCCTTGGAGCCCTGGATCCGGACGAGTACCAGAAAATTATGGAGCAGTCGCCAGACAAGCACCTCATCATGGAAGCGCAAGCTATCACTGACGTCTCACTCATCATGCAGGGCACAACTCCTTCGAACGAAGAATACTACCCGACAATCGTCATCAGCACACTTATGGGATTACTCAAGGACCCGTCTCTTGTGCAGTACCACACCGCCATCGTTGAGGCTGTCATGAACATCTACGCGACAATGGGATTGAAGTGCGTCCCGTTCCTTGGCCAAGTTGTACCTGGCTTTCTCCACGTTATCCGATCGACGCCGGCTGGACGCTCCGAGGGTTATTTCAACCAGCTTAGCCAGCTTGTTCGGATCGTACGTCAGCACATTCGGCCCTACCTCTCCAGCATTCTCGCCACCATCAAGGAGTACTGGAGTAGCAGTCCGCAGCTGCAAGCTACCATTCTTTCTCTGATTGAGGCCATCGCCCGTTCGCTGGAGGGCGAATTCAAGGTTTACCTGGCTGATGTCCTACCACTTATGCTAAGCGTTCTCGATTCTGATCAAACCCCCAAGCGACTACCCTCAGAGCGAGTGCTGCACGCGTTCCTGATCTTTGGCGCAAGTGCGGAAGAGTACATGCATCTAATCATCCCAGTAATGGTCAACATGTTTGACAAAGCAGGCCAACCCTTAGCTATTCGAAAACATGCGATCGAAACATTAGGACGGTTGTCAAAGCAAGTCAACGTTTCTGAATTCGCTGCGCGCATCGTGCATCCCCTCTGCCGAGTGCTTTCTGGCAATGAGCCATCACTGAAGCAAACCGCCCTCGAGACGCTGTGCGCACTCATCTTCCAACTTGGCCCAGATTACATTCATTTCGTACCAACAGTCAACAAAATCCTCATCGCGCACAAAGTCCCTCATGAGAATTATGGACGTATTGTGTCGAAGCTACAAAAGGGCGAGCCCTTGCCTCAAGACCTGAGCCCAGATGAGCGATACGGCGAGGACGACGAGGATTTGAATACTGCGGAGATTTCTTCTAAGAAATTGGCCGTCAACCAACAGCATCTTAAGCAAGCATGGGAGGCTTCTAACAAAACTACCAAGGAAGACTGGATCGAATGGATGCGGAGATTCAGTGTCGAGCTCCTTAGGGAGTCACCACAGCAGGCTCTGCGCGCCTGCACACCCCTTGGCAGTGTGTACAACCCGATAGCACGTACCTTGTTCAACTCCGCGTTCGTCTCGTGTTGGACTGAGCTGTACGATCAGTACCAGGAAGAGCTTGTTCGATCCATCGAGACCGCTCTCACATCGCCGAATATTCCACCTGAGATTCTGCAAGTTTTGCTCAACTTGGCAGAGTTCATGGAACACGATGACAAAGCTCTACCGATCGACGTGCGGATACTAGGCATGTATGCCGGAAAATGCCATGCTTTCGCCAAAGCACTGCACTACAAGGAGCTCGAGTTCAACGCGGAGCAGAATTCCAGCGCTGTGGAAGCCCTCATCAGTATCAACAACCAGCTGCAGCAAACCGATGCTGCGTTCGGTATCCTGCGTAAGGCGCAGAACTACGCCGACGTTGAGTTGAAAGAGACCTGGTTCGAGAAGTTACAGAAGTGGGACGAAGCACTTGCTGCTTATCAGAGACGTGAGCTTGAGGAACCCGACTCCTTTGATGTTACCATGGGCAAGATGCGCTGCTTGCACGCTTTGGGCGAGTGGGACCTGCTTTCTAGCTTATCGAAGGAGAAGTGGGCCAATGCGACGCAAGAGTATCGAAAGGCAATAGCACCGCTTGCTGCGACGGCCGCCTGGGGTCTGGGCAAGTTCGCAGATATGGATAACTACCTTGGCGTCATGAAGGAACAGTCGCCTGATCGTGCTTTCTTCGCCTCTATCCTCAACATCCACAACAACCGCTTCGAGATCGCCGTCGACGAAATCGCCAAGGCCAGGAAGGGACTCGACACCGAATTGAGTTCGCTCCTGGGAGAGTCATACCAGCGCGCCTATCTCCCCATGATTCGTGTACAGATGCTGGCAGAGCTCGAGGAGATCATGCAGTACAAGCAGAACGACGGTAACCTTGAGAAGCAGAGGAGCATGCGCAAGACCTGGATGAAGCGGCTTAGGGGGCTGCAACCAAATCCAGAGGTCTGGCAACGCATGATCAAGGTGCGGCAACTCGTCATCTCACCAAAAGAAGGCACCGATATGTGGATCAAGTACACCAACCTTTGCCGCAAGAGCAACAGGATGAACCTTGCGAACAAGGCGCTACAGAAGTTGCTTGACATCGAAAGCACTGGCGATAGCACTGTGGTTGAGTTTGTACGCAACAACGCTCACGAGATCTCGCACCCAGTCGCATACACCACCTACAAATACATGTGGGCCGACCAAAATTACAAACAAGAGGCTCTCGATAGTATGAAGGATTTCACTGGCCGACTGTCTGAGGACCTCGCAATGCGAACTCGTGCTGCGGCTAATCCAATGATGGCGCAGAACGGAATAAACGGTATGTCCAATGGTCAGCACATGTTTACCAACATGAATCCCTTTGCTGCCACCAATGGACACAGCGGAGTCAATGGAATGAATGGCTCAAGCATGCTAAATGGTTCAAATCTAGGTGTCTCGCCTACTGAACTGGCTGAGAGCCACCGTCTGCTCGCCAAGTGCTACCTCAAGCAGGGAGACTGGCAACAAGAGCTTCAAGATGGCGAATGGGAACACGAGTTCGTTCACGAGATCTTGGCGGCTTATGCAGCCGCTACACGCTACAACAAAGACTGGTACAAAGCCTGGCACGCCTGGGCTCTCGCCAACTTCGAAGTCATCAATTCCATTACATCAAAGTCTGACCGGGAGGCAACTGAAGTGCCTAATAACATCATCCACGACCACGTCATCCCGGCTATCCAGGGCTTCTTCAAGTCAATCGCACTATCCTCGACTAGTTCGCTGCAGGACACACTTAGGTTGCTTACCTTGTGGTTCAGTTATGGCGGTAGGGAGGGAGTCAATCGCACTATCACCGAGGGCACAAAATCGGTCCCCATCGATACATGGCTCGAGGTCATTCCGCAATTGCTTGCTAGAATTAACCAACCCAACGCGGTGGTCAGGCAATCGATTCATCAGCTGCTCATCGAAGTCGGCAAAGCACATCCACAGGCTTTGGTTTTCCCATTGACTGTCTCGATGAAATCAGATGTATCACGACGGCAGCGATCCGCTAAGGAGCTCATGGAAGCTATGCGCGAACACTCGCCCAAACTGGTCGAACAAGCTGATCTTGTCAGTCATGAGCTCATCCGTATCGCCGTACTCTGGCATGAGCAATGGCACGAGGGTCTCGAGGAAGCCAGTAGGCTATACTTCGGCGATCATAACATCGATGGTATGTTTGCCACACTCGCGCCTCTCCACGCGATGCTCGACAAGGGCCCCGAGACTCTACGGGAGATTTCGTTTATCCAGTCTTTCGGTCGCGAACTCCAAGAAGCCCGTGATTGGTGCAACACATTCAGGACTTCTGGTGAAATAGGCGACCTCAATCAGGCATGGGATCTCTACTACCAGGTGTTCCGCAAGATCGCTCGCCAGCTGCCGTCCTTGATGACGCTTGAGTTGCAGTATGTCTCACCAAAACTCAAGGATGCGCATGACTTGGAGCTCGCTGTGCCCGGAACATACCAAGTTGGCAAGCCAGTTATCCGGATCATCTCGTTCGACCCGGTTGCGTCTGTCATTCAGTCCAAACAGCGGCCCAGAAAGCTGGAGATGCGCGGAAGCGACGGCAAAGCGCACACCCACATCCTCAAGGGCCACGAAGATATTCGTCAAGATGAACGTGTCATGCAACTCTTTGGTCTCTGCAATACCTTGCTTTCCAATGATGTGGAGTCACGAAAGCGACATCTCAATATCCAACGCTATGCCGCGGTTCCGCTTAGTACACAGTCCGGTCTGCTTGGGTTTGTCCCTAACAGCGACACGCTCCATGTGCTCATCCGAGAGTATCGGGATAGTAGAAAGATTCTTCTCAACATCGAGCACCGTATCATGTTGCAAATGGCGCCCGACTACGACTGTCTCACACTCATGCAAAAGGTCGAGGTCTTTGGCTACGCGCTCGACAACACCACAGGTCAAGATCTTTACCGTGTCCTGTGGCTCAAGTCTAAATCTTCGGAAGCCTGGCTTGACCGTCGCACAAACTACACGCGTTCGCTTGCCGTCATGTCCATGGTCGGTTACATTCTGGGTCTCGGCGATCGCCACCCTAGTAACTTGATGCTGGACCGTGTCACTGGCAAGATCATCCACATTGATTTCGGAGACTGTTTCGAAGTGGCCATGCATCGGGAGAAGTATCCCGAACGCGTGCCGTTCCGATTGACGCGCATGTTGACGTATGCCATGGAAGTCAGTAACATTGAGGGTAGCTACCGGACGACTTGCGAGCACGTCATGCGGGTGTTGAGGAGTAACAAGGAGAGTGTCATGGCTGTGCTTGAAGCTGTAAGTTCCTTTTCTCTTCCTGTATGCATTTCTGTCTTTACTAACATGACACGAAAGTTCATCCACGACCCCCTCCTGACCTGGCGCCTAAACCACCGCGACACCTCTCCCGTGGAACCCAACTACCCCTCCGAGCGCCGCCAATCAATCATGGTCGGCGATCCCAATAATCCCAACGGCAATGACCCCCACCAGATGCCCAGCATCGTCGGTCGACCCCGCCATCGCTCTTCCGTTGCTCCTCCTCAGAATAGCGACGTTGATGCGAAGGAAGTGCAGAACGCGAGGGCGCTGCAGGTTCTGTCGCGCGTCAAGGAGAAGTTGACAGGCAAGGACTTTGGCAAGGGCGAGGAATTGAGGACGGAGATGCAGGTCGACAGGCTGATCAAGGAGGCGACGAATCTGGAGAATCTATGTCAGCATTATATCGGTTGGTGCAGTTTCTGGTAGGCTGCTTCCCACACTGTATTGGTTTCAGCAAACGATTGTTTGCTGCTGGGTGCATGTGAGCGAGTAGCATTAGCATGGTGGAGTTTTGGGACATGTGCTTTTCATGGGCGAGTTTCGTGTATTACTATGACTTTTCTATTTCACGGAGCGGCATTGCAGTGGTGCTTTTGGTGTTGGGGCGAGTAGCGAAACGATTTGTAGTGGGTGGTGGGCCTGCTGCTATAATGACGGTATTCTTGATCTTAGAGATTTTTCATTGTGATCGTTTGTTTGCTTTAACCATGTCTTCTCGATTTCTCGACTGAGATTACAGCCGTATATCGGGACGACTGATGACATTATTCCTTAGGGGTAACATTGGGCCATGTGCTATCTAAGGTTTGTATGCAGGTGATAGCTCACGAAACATTGTGATTCGGGACATGGAGTAGTGAAAATTCGTACTTGAAATAGAAAAGCAGGTACATCTCAGGTATGACGCGCGTAGGGTAGTCTCTTCTCTCTTTTCTCTTGCCGTATTTGCCAGTACCGAGGCGGAACGACAGCAGACGGTGAGGAATATTTTACCAGCTGTATGGTACCGGTGCTCTGCGCTGATAGCTGATAGAAGCAGTTGAAAAAGGGGAGTACCGATTTTGTCCGTAAAACATGCGACGCAGATTTCCCGATGGTCTAGGAAAAATGCTTTATGTGGCGGATGAAGTTGCTCAGAAAAAGTATCGCGTGCTTCAGATCGCACATGTCAAAGATAACCAATAGCGTGGAGATCGGCATCACCACAAGGTGTCAATCATAACTATCAATTCTGGAGCTATCAACACGGTAGTCTTCTAATGCAATTGGGACAGATGCAGACTATGGATGTACTGAGAATGCATCCATACGTCATAGCGTTGATTTGAGCAGAGATAAGTGGGCCCAGGGTCTCCGCGTTCTTTTTTTGCGATTGAAGATGCCGTTTGTGCCAGATCTGTGCTGTGCGCATGACTGGATGATCGTGTCGAGATGTACTCTTCCGCTGTATTCACTGCAATAGTTGTGATATCCTACGAGAATAACATATCCACTAGCGGTGTTGGCGTAGTGCAGCTTGTGTAAGTATTAGGAATGATCTGATCGTGCGCTTGGTTACCGTGCCCGGAGATTATCCCGTACAGCAATGTTGGGGCACAAAGATGTCGAAATGAGTGAGCCCAAATGTTTTTTTTTGTATTGGGCTATTGGTGTTTTGGATTGACGTTGGGTATCCAGGCACCCAGCCTGGGTACGGCATGGTTCTCGGCCAGGTCAGCCCTATCACAACGGCACTATTCCCACCAGCGTTGCAGACAATATGTAATTGAACCCCTGCTAATCGTTGAAAGAAGGTGGCGGTGACCTGCAGATAGCAGTCTAAAACTCGAGGTCTGTTGGTGAATTATGTTCCGAGTTCCCGCCAGCTGAGGCATCTCAAGGGGGCCGGCTAGATAGCCGAGATAGTGTGGCCGCTATGGCCATGACTACGCAACTTTGCTGGCTTCTGGTTTGTCGCGACTGGAAGTGCGGCAGATCGACGGGGTGGGGGCTGGTCAGAAACTGATGTAGCGGTGCTTCAATGGGAAACCGTGCAGATACATAGGGTTGGGTATCGCCGAAGTTTCGTTTCACGTCTTCATTTGACGCTCGTCGACTGTCTTCTCTTTCTGTTCCGCGTCAAAACAAAAGCTCCAATTGACTCTGCAAAGGCGACGATAGGAGAGTGGCATCGTTGGGTCGTTGCTGAAGCACAATTTCCAAGCCATTCGCTCGTCCCGCGGGCCCGCTGCGGCCTGACCTTGGCATCATGAGCCGCAACACTCAGAACCTCCGCTTGCCTACTAATGACAGCTTCCCACCTTTTTCCAACGTCCAAGGGCCCGCATCAAGTTCCACCGCCACCTCAGTTTCGAGTGCAGAGGAAAGGCTGCAATGGCGCAGTCACCCGAATGTCGCGACGCCGTTTGCGGATCCATCAACACAGAACCCGTTCGAGGATCCCAACCTCGGACTGGCCGTGCCTCTGAGCCGCGATGAACCCGAAGGCCTTGCGAACAATGTCCAGAAGCAAATCCAGCGGGAAGAAGAGGAAGAGCAGTACCATGGGGACGCGAATGAGAGGACCGACACAAATTCCACAGAGAAGACCGACGATCCCGCGCGCCAGAACCCGAGCGCACTGACTGCTGTCGCCAGCAGGAGCACAAAACGTAGCGCCCGTGCAGGCGACGTGCCGGAGGACAGGAAGACGCTCAGCTTCAAGGAGCGCATACGGCATTTCACCTGGACCTGGTTCTGCCTTACCATGGCTACCGGGGGCATTGCTAATGTTCTGTATACCGTGCCTTTTCGTTTCCGCGGCCTCTACGCGCTCGGCTGCATCTTCTTCATCTTCAACATATTCCTGTTCCTGTTCAACGTTGCGATGATCTCTTGTCGATTTTATTTTTACCCACGAACGTTCAAGGCTTCGTTTCTGCATCCCACTGAGTCGCTGTTCATACCCGCGGCGATTGTTAGCTTCGGCATCATCTTGATCAACGTCAGTCAATATGGAGTCGACATGGCTGGTGTGGGACAGTGGCTGGAGCAATGCATGATTGTGCTGTTTTGGATGGACTGCGGGCTTGCTGTTTGCTTCTCCATCGGCATCTACCTGCTCATGTTCGTGTCCCTCATCAATCTGCAGATAAATGGCATGCTGACAATTCTAGGTGGTCAACCACAACATTCACCATCTCTCAGATGACCCCCATCTGGATCTTCCCAGCATATCCTTTACTCATCATCGGGCCTCATGCCGGTAACCTTGCACCCAAGGTCGAGGATCCAACCATATCACTCACCATCATACTGACTGGATATGTCATCCAAGGCATTGGCTTTCTTGTGTCGCTCATGATCTACGCCGCATTCATTTATCGCCTGATGACACAGAAGCTTCCCAAAGAATCACTCCGCCCGGGTATGTTTATCAGTGTCGGTCCCTCTGGCTTCACCATCGCCGGAGTTGTCATGATGGGCCAAGAGCTTCCAAAGACCGTACCCAGCGACTTCATGGGTGAGGGCAATGGCGAGCTTGCAGGCAAGGTCGGCATGATATGCGCAAACTACATGGGCCTCTGGCTCTGGGGTCTGGCACTATGGTTCTTCTTCGTCAGTGTCGGCGCGCATTACTCATGTGCCAGGCGTGGAAAGATGGACTTCGCCATGACATGGTATTCTTTCATCTTCCCTAACACCGCGCTCACGACGTCCACCTTCGCCATCGCCCGCGCCCTCAACGGAAATAAGCCCATCGAATACGTAGGCTGCGCGATGACCATCGCACTCATCGCCATGTGGTTCTTCGTCATCTTCATGAACGTCCGCGCTGTCATTATCCGTCAAATATTGTGGCCCGAGAAGCAAGAGGACAGAACCGAAGGTGGATGGAAACAACAGAGTGCCGAGGAACAACAGAGGAGGCAGAGAGAAAGGGAACTGGCTGATGGCGGTGAGAGTATGAGGGGTAGGGCGTGGAGTCGCGCGAGGACATTGACTAGGCGTGAGGGTGAGAGAACAGGCATGCCTACTTTGGAGAGGTCGCAGACTGATGCTGGTGCGCGGAAGAGAGGGTGGAGTTTCAGGAAGTAGGAGGAGCGAGATGTGCGTGTGAAGGAAAACGTTGCTGTTGCTTGTATAGATTCAGTCGATACCCCTTGAAGCGATGTTCTGATTGAGCGTTGGTGTCGGTTTTGTTATTTATATGTAAACTAAGTGTGTGTCTTGTCAACCACAATATTTTACGAGATCTGGTCTTATCCTAAGCATGTCAGCATCTCCCACTGAAACTCATTCAACATCCACTCAGTCTACATCCGATCGATACGACATCCACGCCGAATGGTCGCCTGTTGGCCTTCTCTGCCTTGTTCGGCTCACTGGAAGAATCTGCTATCTAACATCGAATGTCATAAAGAGGTATCCTTTTTCGTCCCACGGTATGGATAGTTCTATAACCACTGAATGTACTTCTAACTCTCTAGATCATGGGCATATCCTCCATGCCTGGAAGAGCAGTCAACCAGCCATCATACTCCTCGTGTACACGCTTGGGTACAAGACACTTGTTCCCATCAGCAGGCTGTTGTGTCTTCAAGCTACCACAGTTGGCACCCATGCAGCCCTTGGCATCATCCATGGCCTTCTGAAGCGAGTCATCCTTCCAACCGAAGACGTAGTCTCCGTGCTGTCCATACCCGGTGTTGTCCCCTGTGGAAAGAACGAAAGGCTGCGAGCCGTCGGCGGGCCACTCGGCTTTGTTGTTGAATTTGCTAGTGTCCCAGACAATCTACGATGAAGTCAGCTTTGGTGTACGGGTGAGAGAAGTCTTGAAACTTACCTCGAGCATGAGCTGCGGGATCTTCACTGGGTGTGTTGAAGGGCATGCGCCACCGGTGCTGGTACCAGAGAAAAGAGCTGGGCCATTGCTGGGGTATGCGACGTGAGACTTGTGGTCTGGCGAGTCGAGATTCTTTCCGTCCCAGCATCTATCGATGGGTCAGTGGTATGCAAGGGTGCTTCAAGGTGGTTCACTTACGTTGGGTAAAGGATGTTGCTGCGAATACCACCCGGGCAAGGTGTCGTGGGGAATCCCTCAGTGTCAAGTCTTAATACGTCAGCATAGAGTTGGATACAATGGCACTTGTGTTCTCACTTAGCATCCTGGCAAGGTGCAGCATTGTCACCACCAAAATTGGGCGCATTGTAGCAGCGAAAGCAGGTCTGAGTCTTCAAGTTCTTGGATTTACGGTTGGTGGCATCACCCACGAGCATGCGGAAGCCCTGTATGCTGTGTTAGAGATCAAAACTGCACACATATCGACTTTGCTTACGGGCTTGAAGGCCGTAACTTGGCCCTTGCCACCGGAGACGTAGTACACGACGAAGCCTCCAGTAGTCTTGCCAGTGTACTTGTCGTTGAAGAGATCCCTATGTCGTGTTAGTGGGAAGGATGACTGGCTGTTGGCTGGAAAGGTTACCTGTTGGGGATCTGGGGCACACGCTTATAGGTTCCGTTGCGTGCCTTGAAGTACACATTCGCGGTCCAGTAGTTGGATAGCTATCACCCATTCTGTCAGCCATCATCCCCAACCATACAATTTCCCATCTTGACCTACATCCTCAGAGTACCCGCAGGTAGTGCATGTCGCCAGCTTGGAGATATCCGTCGATTGCATCGAGATGTTGAACGCGTTTCCTCCGACCACCTGGTGCATATGCGGTGAAGGAGCTTGGCCAGGATTTACGAGGGGATCGATCCGGTCGATGACATTTTGGGCGCAACCGAAACGCAACATGGTGAAGCCCTGGCCGCCACCGCCTTGAGGCAAGGCGTGCGCGAGGCTAGCGGAGAGGAGTGTTGAGAGAAGCATGACGACTGTGAGGTTTGTTCACTGAGAGATGCGGAGATAGAGTAGAGGAGTACAGAACGATGCAAGGAAGACGCTCTGGCAGATAAAGTACTTCGAGAAACGTTCTATGCAATGTGCACACGAGTCTGATACCTTCCAGGTGTGAAAGGGTTACCATTCATCTCGCCTTCCAAATTCGCTATACAACTGCCGATCCCATCTCTACCAAAGAATGCATATTGAGGTTACCACAAATTGACCCACTGTGTATGTCCTCGTGGTATGAAAGTAATGTCGGCAGTTACGGAACTAATTTGTTGATCCCGCATTCGGCTAAAGGCTTGAGATTGCTTGACCAACCTGACCGAAGTTTCGCACAACAGGTGGTACCAGAGCACAGGGATCGACGTGGCGTCGTGAGGAAGCTGGAGTAGGATGTAAATGAGAAGCTGGGGATGGGTATGGCGTTGCCGGAAAGATCGGAGTCATGGAACGAGGCATGAATTGAACAGCACTTTGCGTCCTACTCTACCATAGCCATCACACGCTGACATCCGAGCCTCGCGAATCCGGAGATGAGTAGGACTAAGCAGGCGCAGGGATTGAGTCAGCAACGGCCTTGATTCCGGCATTCCAGATGTCGCCCATGCGCGAGTACCCCGCAGCATTCCTGTCAACATAGTTAGCTAATCGTTTCCTTGTCAAGTATCGCACCACGGGTAAGAATCATCGCTTACGGGTGCAAGTCGTCGCTCAAATCGCTCGAGCTGAGTACATTCATATCGACAATGGAAACCTTGGACCCCTTGCTAACTCTAGCGGCAACAATAGCAGGTAACGCATTGTTGAAAGTCTTGATCGTCGCTGCAAGACCAGACTTTGTGGACGGGATAATCTTCGCAACGATGACAACCGCATTCGGAACTGCCTTCAAAACATCGTCGATCAAGAGTCCAAGTCGTCTCGGTGCATCAGCATCAGGTTCCGAAGCGGGGTTTCCGCGGTTCAGGTCGTTGGTACCGGCATGGATCAAGACGACGTTTGGCTTGAAGGCCAGGCCGCCAGCAGCAACACCACGGATTTGCGAGATTGTGAATCCAGGATGGCCTTGGTTGTCTTTATCGGCCATTGTTCCAGACTGTTGCGTGCCGACGAAATCGACAGTGTTGCCAGAGGCCTTTAGGTCGGCGAGCAGTCGCTCACGATATCCGTTTGTACCGGCGCCATTGATCCAACCCCAGGTGATTGAGTCGCCTAAAGGCAGTATGCGGAGGTTGGTCGTTCTCCGTGCGATGAGCGCGTCGTGGGGAAGACCGTTGGCAAAGGACAAGACTCCGGCGCATTAGCTGTATATATTCGTGATGCATGTGGCAGACTTACAAAATGCGAGGATAGCCAATGGCAAAGCGAAACGGTTCATCAGGTTTGACAGCATGTTGATCAGATGTCGAGGGCTTGTCGACAGCACGCAAGCGACGCAGGTAGGGCGTCCTTTTCATCTAAACCATCTAGTACATGTACATGCGCATTTCCCCCAAAAAGGCACACATGGCCTGAGTTCCTCCGTCAGTTTGATGAAGCCGAGTAACTAGCGCACCCGAAGTTCCATCAATCTGCTACACATCTTGATGATTTGGATTCTCCGTAGGCAAAAGTACGGCTAAGATCTGACAAACATGACGTCATTCCAGTCTAACGATAGGTGGGAAGTCGACTGCAGCGCGCGAAAAGCTGCTCACCAGCATATGCCAATGGTATCGATCGGTCTAAGATGTTCCGAAATTCTTTCGGTAGCACTCTTCGGTGAAGCCTCTAGCCTCGGTTGCTTACCGTGATGTTTTGATGTGGAGAGCAATTTGGCCACTGATGCTTGACCCTGAACCTCCCCGCACGCTAACGCCGCTGGGTTTAGCTCAAGCGATGGCGGAAGTGTGCACGTGGCAATAGCGCCTGTCATTCCCAGCCTCATCATTTTCCGTACCGATTGTGCGCTACACGCCACGATATTGAAGTTCTGAAGAGGCATTTCGCTCAGCCCGTGGTATACCTAATGGAGCCATGGAGCTTCCGCCTTTCCAGTACCACAGCTTGACTGGGCCCAACCAGATCCGTCTAGTCACATTCCTTCATCATGACCGGGAGTCGGCGATGGAACTTGAGCTCGAGCATGTCGACATGGACTCTGAACCCAAATACGAGTGTCTTTCGTATGCGTGGGGTCACAATGACCGTGGCCGATGCATCACGGTCAACGGCTCATCATTCCTGGTCAGCTCTACTTTGCATGTCGCGCTTGAGCATCTCAGATTTAGATCGCAGGAATGCAAGATCTGGATTGATGCCATTTGCATCGATCAGGCCAACATTGCTGAGCGCAATAGTCAAGTCGCTATGATGAGGCAGATATACCGGAACGCGGTGCGCGTCATAATTTGGATCGGACCAGCAACAGAATCGAGCGAACAGGCCATGGCTTTCTTGAAGATCATGGCCACTGCCAAGAAAATGACGACCGGAACATATGGACAAGTAGCGGCAGGGTAGCTAGTGATACGACCTCAGAGCTTGGTCCTGGACAGACCTCATCACCATCGAGTCTTCCTTCAACGCCACATGACAGTGAAGAGGAAGTGGATGTACCAGGAGAGTGTTCGAGTTTTGAACCAAATGATGGAGCCACTTCCGGAGAAGAGGATATTGCCTCCTCGCATGTCGCTTCGTGGGATCGCGAAGCTAACAGTAAACCGCTGTTACCGCGCTCTTCCAGAACCTTGTGTGATGGTGGAAACCAAGATAAAGGCCCCAACCAATGGAACAAGCTTAAGGCTTGCCTGAAGTCATTCTACACATCACTCAAATGGCGATATCACACATATAAGAGCTCTCGATCAAACTGGAAAACGTGGCGTGAGTACCTAGAAGCACACGCTACCATGGAAGCCACGAAAAACAATTTTACCATCACAGGTTATCCCGTACTATACAACATGTTCGGTAATCCTTACGATAATTACTTCAAGGATGAATGGGATTCCCACTGGCAGGCCCTGGATGAGCTGCTTGCGCGCCCCTGGTGGGGGCGGACCTGTATTGTACAGGAGATATGGTGTGCCTCAGATGCAGTGCTCCAGTGCGGTCATACCACGCTCAAGTGGAAGCATTTCCAAAAAGCCATGGATTATTCTGAGGGATGAGATGATATGGGAGATCACGTAAAAGGCACGGAAAGACAGGCGCAATGGGAGACCTTGCGGCGGCGGTATACGTTGGCCATACATCTCGCCAAGGCCAGAGTCAGTGGCAGCACGCTATCGTCAGTACTTTGGAACATCTGGGATCGCGCGTCGACAGACCTAAGGGACAAGGTCTTTGCTGTACTGGGCCTGGTTGGTGAAACTAAAGATAGAAACTCCTCCATGGTACCAGACTATCGCAAGCCAATGGACCAAGTGTATCGAGAGATTGCGCGAGAGATCATGACCAAAGAAGGTCGAATGGACATCCTACTTGCGGCAAGCGGTATCAACGGCGATGAAGAATTGCCATCGTGGGTGCCTGATTGGCGCTGCGAGGCTACTGTGGGAAGGCCAATATTGCTGGTCAATCGCAAACTCTTGATGAAACTGACATATGCCGGGTCTATGGATATGGCAATATTGAGTGGGCATGGATACCTTGCAGCTGGTACTTCAGAGGCGTTCGTTTCGTTTAGTGACGACTTGAGGGCGCTTACGGTACTGAGCAAGAGGTTGGACAGCATTGCGGAAGTTTGCGAGGCGGATATTACGGCAATGGGAAACGATGAGTTTCTCAATCAGGCATTTGATTTCGTCCTCCGGTCAAAGTACATATCCAGCAGGACACGACGGAAGGAGTTGGCTGGAAGAGAGTGCTCCAACAATTCTGAGGACACATCAATCCTGATCACCGCACTCACTGGAGGGGGCAGAATGCCATACGATGAGCGGGCACCCACGATGCGAAACATTATGCGGCAACGTCGGCTTTTCATAACAAAGAAAGGGTATATTGGTATTGGTTCAGTGAATGCTCAGCCCAACGACATAGTCTTTATCATCTCAGGCTGCAACTTCCCGATAACGCTTCGACCACAGGGAGAAACGTTCGGCGTCGTTGGTGAAGCATATAGTAAGTTTCGAAATCGCGCATTCCAAAGAGAATTGGCTAACATGGTATGATGTAGTTCACGGATATATGAATGGTGAAGCTTTAGCTCGTCCATGGTACAAACGATGGATGAGAGTATGGAAGAAGATCACATTGGTATAGGATATGACCTCTCCGTTCAACCGCAGCTCATTCCTCTGCCCTATCAAACGGTCATACAGCATTCATTGCATCTGTTGACTTTCATTGCATTCGAGTACCCCTCCCCATATCGAAGCCTTAAGTGCGAAGTCACGCTGTGGTCGGAAGCTCACCAAATCGGTACTGCGCCCAGCTTAGACTGACTTCAGGCATTGTCCACAGCTGTTTACCCGAGCTCTGACCCGCCGCACCAGCAGCGACATACATGGGCAGGATATGGTCAAGCGTTGGATGCGCTTGTCTCCCATCACTGCGCTCCAGAAGCCCCAACAACTTCTCTTTGCGTTCTTCCGGAGTAGACGGAACAGCATCCTTGAGTGCGTCGTCGAAGGTGGAGGAGTAGCTGCAAGTGGTTAGACAAATTTGCCAAGGATGAATCAACAAACGAAGATGCATATGATTAACGTACGGCATAGTTTTACCCGATCCTCGAGACTTTCGGTAGTCCTGCAAGTTGTGAACTGCCATTCCGGCACCTACAATCAGTATGCCTTCGTCGCGGAGACTCTGTAGTGCCTCGCCCATTTGATAGTGACGGCCTATGTCTTCGTTGTTGAAGAGGGAGACTTGCACGATCGGCACGTTCAAAGGGTTCTTCACGGGATCAAAGGCTGTGGCACCATGTCAGACTGAGATCAATCCCAGTGCTCACGACAAGAAGGTCATCATACCGACAACGAAGCCCGCCCACACCCCGTGATCAAGTCCTCGCTTCACCTTCTGTACCTCGATGCCGATACCGTTCAGCTTATCAATGACCTTGTTCGCAAGCTCAGGACTGCCTTTGTTTGGGAACTTATAGTCGTAAAAGTGGGGAGGAAACCCGAAGAAATCATAGATGATATCGGTGTCCTCTGCGGCGTTGATCTGGATTCGATTCGGGCTGTCTTGCCAATGTGCAGAGAAGACAATGATCGCTTTGGGCTTAACTTGGGTTGTGATCTCTCTGCCCACCTCGGCTAACTTGGCGTAGGCAGGATGCTGCATGTTCTCCATAAAATTGGGCCCGCCGATGCTCAGGAAGTAGACTGGCATCCGTGAGGAGGGGGTGGTAGTGGTAGTATCGGACATCTTGAGAGTCGTGGGAGGATTTACTTTGGTAGTGGCAGTGATCCCGGTAGCAGTTTGGTTGAGGGATGAGATGCAGAGACTCGCTATGAGGATGGTCAAATATATGGGCGACGACGCCAAGCGCATGTATCGCTGAGCAATGTTCGATCTATTAGATGTTGTAGATCAGATACGATTGAGAATAAGCAACGGAATAGAAGTAGAGTAGGGGCATGGTCGAGACTGGGTATGATTGGGCACATCCATGGATAGGAGCTGCCAACATCGATGGCGGTGGATAACCGGAAAGACGACGGTGTATAAGGGTGGACGTAGCTGGTTCCTACAGACTACAGCAGCATTCTGAATCGTGTATCCTGCTGATACCGATTCACCCAGAGCCATCCAATGCATTCCGTCTAGAGGACCGAGTATGGAATGGTAATACAACCGCGCGGTTGCTGCAAGCTCTTTCCTGTTTCGGCTTAGATAGCAAACATCTGCCTAGAACCCGTCACAACCGCGCGGCTTATGTAAGTACCTTCACATGCAGCTGACACGGCTGCGGTCTACCCTGTTTGTGTCGCTGCACGTCTTACTCATACTCGTCAAACCGGCCCGCGCGGGTTATGGACTTCTACCTATCAGGGCGTTTCTCAATCCTACATGGCCTGCACTGAGCGTTCCATCAACCCTGCCTGGATGCCGCCTCTTGGCTGTTGCTTACTCTTTCTAGGCTCACCCGCGCGGCTTGTGGGTCTTCGACAGTGGAGCTTTGAACGCGATAGCGACTTCAACAGCATTTTCAAGCCTCGCCCGACTGCACCAAGGTAGAATTATGCTGGACCCTAAAGAATGTGACAGAAGCACGAGCACGTTGACTGCGAATGACAGCCAACTCTATTTGTCATGCCTCTTCTCGAATTGCGTGTCTGAAGCGCCTTTTCCAAGTAGTGTGATGCCTTCATTCTGTTTCCGAAAAGAAGAAACGGGCTGAAGACTCTGGTGGTATAAAGAGACTGAAATCTCGGCGTCGTCCCGTACATGTCGCCCATCTCTTCTTTCGTCTTCAAACTCTTCTGCTTCGAAATCAAGACCAAGTCAAACACAAGCACAATCTCAAAGCCCTCTCCACAAACCTACCCCACTCACACAACGGACACAAAAATGGCTCCTGTGGTCCTCATTCTCGGCTCTGGTCCCCGCGTCGGTGCCTCTGTTGCCCAAGCGTTCAAGAAGAGCGGCTATAGCGTCGCTCTCGCATCCCGCAGGGGCACCAACAGCGAGACTGATGAGGGCTACTTCTCCATCAAAGCCGACTTTTCGTCTCCCTCCAGCGTTCTTGATATCTTCTCCACTGTCAAGTCCGAGTTTGGCTCTGCCCCAAGCGTCGTCATCTACAACGCCGCGGCCCTGACTCCTCCTTCAGACCCGACCTCTGTCTTATCCGTCTCCGCCGAGGCTGTCACCGAGGACTTGAACATCAATGTTGTTAGCCCGTACGTGGCAGCGCAGCAGGCGCTCACTGCCTGGGAGACACTTCTCGAAGACACAAAAAAGACCTTCATCTATACCGGCAATGCCCAGAACGAACTCATCATTCCCATGCCGATGATGATGAACCTGGGTGTCGGCAAGGCCGCAAGCGCATACTGGGTTGGCCTTGCTGACACGCTGTACAAGTCCAAGGGATACAGGTAAGCCTCTCAGATACACGCGTGTGTGGTCGTACTCACTAAAATCGCGTGATTTAGATTTTTCTATGCGGATGAACGTCACCCTGATGGCAAGTTCAAAGGTATGGCGCTCGATGGCCCTGCCCACGGAGAGTACTATCCCCAGTTGGCGCAACACCCTGAGGGTGTGCCGTGGCAGGCCACATTCGTGAAAGGCCAGGGGTATGTTTCTTTCAAGTGAACGGATTACTCATGTCGCGAAAGGCAAGGAACATACTCAGACCAAGTGAGTGGATCAAGATACAGAAATCAAACGCGATGCGATATGCCGGTGAAGTGGTCGTCGGCCCTATCAATCGGTCATTGTACTGTCCGTATTCGGCAAATTGATTGTTGCTACCATCAAAAAATCTGAAAATGGATGACGCATGTACGAGACGAACGTTTGTGAGTTTTTGTAGAATGTGTTTGACTGTTCGTTGCGGAGAAGGAAGATGAGGCCTGGCGGAGCAATCAAGCCGGTTCGCGGAGTATGACATCACCTACCTAGACTAGCAACAACACCGAATCTCCCAGACTCCTGAAACACGTCGCGAGATCCGTGACTCCCGCATCGCCTGCGCGTCTCTTCAACCACACATTTTCCATGACTTCTAACGCCTTACGAACCGTACCGAACACGCTCGGAGGCTGTAGGGCCTGAACTATTTCCCGCAACTGCGCTTCCTGCTCCGGCGCCGCCAGACAGCCCGCCACGCAGAACGGCCACACCATGGAGCGTAGCATCGCTGGCGGCACTGTTTGCTGCGTCAGTAGCTCGACGATCTTTCCAACATGATACCGCACGTTCAGACTCGCCGGTTGCCATCCCGAGACAACGACGGACAAATACAGGAGTGCTGCGTGTGCCCAGACTCGGGTCGCGAGTATAGTTTCACGCGTGGATATTCTGGCTTCATGTCCAGAATTCGAGGCGAACATTTCTAGCAAGCTCGCCCCGTCATTTGAAGTGCTAATGGGACAGCTTTCAAGCTGCAACATGTGTTCCTCAACTGATGCCTTTATGGCTGTGGCGCGCCGGACCAGCTCCATGACGTCGAGGCTTCCTGCGCGATGGGAGTGCTGCTTCCATGAATCAAGGGCGGCTATCTCTCCGATGTAGAGGAGTGCCCAGTTTTGACACCCTACTGTTTCTTCGAGGTTGATGACGGCTTCCGAGCTATCGGGCGTATACAGCAGGCTTCGGTGATAGCTGTAGAGACGGGGCGGTTCTTGAAGAATCGTGGCCGCGATGATGTCGTCCAGGATAAGAAGGGCAGAGGAGAAGCGAAATGCGGCTTGCTCCGCGATGGGGGCTTGAAACATCTCGGCTGGATCGATCAGTGTGGTGGGGTTTAGACGATCCAAGACTGCGTTGAAGCTTGCGCTGGGACATACTGGTGTCATGGCGTCGACGCTCTTAAGAAGCTGACTGAAGATTGCCAGTGCGGCGTTCAAGTGTGCCTGGCAGTTGTCGAAGCTCAGAACGGCGACTTCAAACCTTTGCACTTGCATAATGCTCGCCAGGATGCGCACCGTATCGTGCAATTGCTCGATTACTCCAGCACCACTAATGACCTTTAGTGATGAGCTCAGTACCTCGAACGCATCCCTTGTCTGCTCGAGAACCTTCTCCCAATTCGCCGTCCCTTGTGCCAGCGACAGGAAATACGAGCTTTGGCATAACAGTGCCTGCTTCACGACCGGGCTGCTGATCATCATCTCTAGGATCCATGCTCGACCACCCTGCAGTAGCGACGGACGGTAGAATGGAAACAAGAACGGAAACAGATTTTCGAGGTAGAACATGACGAGCATCGCGTCGGAACGGCCAATCGCCAAACGCTCCCGTGTCTCCTTGCCAGCGAGCGTGCAATCTAGGCCCCTCTGGCGCAACCTCGTCAACGATCGGGGAGATGTTCCCCCGCCGTCAACTGGCAAGTCGCACATTTGAGGCGCTAGAGCCCCTGGTGTCTTCGGCGGCAGCATGACCCAGTCTCCGTTGACGAGCGTTGCGGGCGATACCCGGTCGCCACTACTCGAACACGGTGCGCTACGACGACGGTGAGCATTCTCTTTGACTTCCAGTTTGAGTGCGTCCGCCATTTTTTCTTGCTTAGCACCGCCATCCATCCATTCTGGCTTTGCAAGGCCGAAGTGACAGGCGATCATGAGAGATGAGCATACGTCACAGATTGGGCGTTTCTCGTCACATTTTTTGCGGCGAAGGCGGCACGTCCAGCAGCCTGTGAAGCTGCGGATCGTGTGAGTTTCCATGGCTGTGTTCGTCTTGTTGCCCCGAGTGTGTTCATCCACCCGAGCTTGGTGCGATTATCGTCATGGAGCCTTTGTTTCGCAGTGAAGAATAAGGACTTGGAGAGCCAGAGGTGCAAGTCTCATGGTCCAGGGCCGGAAGTAGAGCTAGAGCTTGACTGTCAATGGTGGCGGGTTTGGCAGTTAGGCGGCACGTAACACAAAGAGTGGGGCTGTTTGAGCCAGCTCATACGCTGCATATCAACAAAAGAACATACGAAGGGCTTGTGGTACCAGCCCGTAAGCACTAACATATTCAAGTGCGAATAATTGGCTCGGTTCGGGCGGACTGAAAACTATCCAGCCACGTGTAGGTTGATCCTCAATTCACGTCTTTGAGAGCTTCCGATCAACGATCACGGTATCTAAACCAGTAGGTTCTGCAAGCTCTGAATCGACTCGCACGCATGAATTTCATCTCCCTGAGCCTCCTACTGCACGGCAACGATCGAAACGCCCTCTTCTGGCAGTGGCACAGCTTCCTTTCAGAAAGCTCCAAACCTGTAATCGGACGAGAAATTCGCCCGTCTCGGGTCACCGAAGTGTCCCGTCACTTTGTCGCCAGCTCCCTTGATCTTCACTGGCTGCTTGCCGTACTTGATGTCGATCCCCTGGAGTAGCCAGTTCCTAAGCTGCGTCTGGTTGGCGCGTGCGGTCCTCTCGCTCCGGTCACGAATGACGCCAGCACGCATTCCGGGCCTAGAGACATCGTAGAATACGAATTGGGCCGGCAGATCTAGAAGAAGTAAATGGCTCCTCTGATCGACCAGGCCCATCTCCGCAGGCATCGACTCCACTAGATCTGTCAGTGATGGTACGAAGAGCGACCCACTACACATGGCAGAGCACAACTTGCCCGATCAGACGATTGTGTTCACTCCCACCCGACTACGCAGATGACCTCTATGTCTGAGTGAATCGCCCATCATTCCTTTCCAAAGTGGAACGCCTGATCAGTTGATCGGATTACCTATCCACAACCTGGAAAATGTGCAGGCAAACCTTGTTGAAGTGGAGGTTGTCGTGAACACGACCTTCGCCTGTGATGGGCGTTACACCTCAAAATTGTTGCAAAACGCCACTCACACAACAGTCAGGGCTGAAGGGCATCATGCAGGGATGACTGTTGCAGTCACGGCTGCTCGCCGTGCATCTTCAGGGAACCTCGGCCATTGTAATGCCGAATCTCCGACTTCGCACCTCGAAATATCCGACTATCGATTGGTACGCCCATCTCCCCCAGAGCCGCTTCGAGTCGTCCTACGAACCCGTCAAGGCGGAGCTGATACGAGCGCGGTACACTTTACCGCGTCCCGCACCATGGCGCCCACGTTCCACCGAAAGCGTTGTCGCTTCGGATGCCGGCTGTCCGTCTGGCCATATATTCGGTCTGCACATCAGGCAGGGTGGGATGTCAGCATTGCACCCGCGCGGTTCCTGCACCCGATGCGGGCCGTTGCAGGACCTGCACTCACGGACACTACGGTAGTTTCCGTTTTATAGCGTACATGTCTTATCTTCTACCCGCACTGAAGTTCCCGATTAGAAAGCATGATATGACTGCAGGTAGAAGCTGTGTAACTATACACGGAGTGCCGGACCAGCCACTGATCTAGCCTGATGATTACATGGACACCAATATGCACGCTGAGCCGTCGGTGGACTGACATACGCATCAGACCATGTCGGACGAAGATCAATCGTTCATTGCTGACGAAAACATGAATTCCGGAACCACCCGCTCACGTCGTACATCACGCGATCGGTGAGTGTCATCACGCAACCGACAATCTATGAAGAGGCGGTCATGTTCGTGGAGCCTGCTTGAGCTTATGCTCACCTCTCCGTCGAAGACCTTGATTGCAAAATTTCAGCAACCACACTTTTGCAGACAACCCAATGCCAAATGCAACCTTCTGAAAGTGGGGTATTCATCGTTCTCCCCAGCTTGAGCGGCAACTCCTCGCAAAGATAGATCTCTCGCCCCAGAATACGACTTCAAAATGCTAATCGAACGAACAGAATGCATGGGTAGTGGAGATAGTGGACTTTATGATCTCCAATCAGAAGCCTAGGATAGGCATGCTGCTGTTGGAGATAAGGCGACACCAATAAGCTGGCGTTCCAGTACACACGAAAGAGAGAATCTGTATTTCGGCGTTGAGTACATGTGGTTCTTCAACCCGAGCATCTCCTAGGCCAGTGTTGCACCAATGATACCATGGCAAAGCTCATGGTTGTACACGATACAATCCTTGACAACCAAGCCAACATCCGCCAGCAATTCGTCCCACTCCTTCCTCATCCGTTCACGTGCGCCGCAGGCACCCAACATTACCAGGTCCAGTGAAGCGGCAAAGGACGGAATTCCCGCTTCTGGCAATATCATATCGTTGATCAGAATCACGGACTCGGCACTCATCGCCGATTTGATCTGGCGCAGGATCTGCTTCGATTTATCATCATTCCAATTATGAAGAATCCACCCGAGATGATAGAACTTGGCGCCTGAACAGGTTTTAGCATACTATCTCCCGTTTTAGAGCCATCTTGCGCATACCTTTGATGGGCTGAGGCTGGAAGAAGTCGTGGCCAATAGCTTCAACACCAGGGGTCTTCAAAGCATGGCTGAGGGTATCCGGCAGATCTTGCAAGATGATTCGACCAGGGACGTCAGGAAAGCGTTTCCTGAACATCGCGCAGTAGTGCCCTACGTTCCCACCAACATCCACGAACGCTGGCAGCTCGGGATTCCAGTCTTTCAGCTGGCGTCGAATGGGGTACTCGTCCAACCAACGACCCCGGACGCCCTGCTCCATAGCCATGTAGCTGATGAGAGCACCCATTTGCAGTGGGTTATTGGCGAACCAGGCGTACGTATCCAGCTCAGTGTTGTACGCGTGTTGGAAAACAGTGTTTTTGCCATCGGTAACATTCTGATATTTGTTGGCGCGCAGAAACGCAGGCATTTCCTGGAACAGAGGACCGCAATTCTCGAAGCTTAAAGAGCGGTCAAATCACACGAACGAATAGAGCAAGGGCTGGACAAATCGCTTACAAGTGGGTCACAATCTTTTCAGCTTCTGGAGTTGCCAGGTTCCGGCTTTTCTTGCTGGCTTCAAATTGGTCCACATCAGTTTCGTGGATGAGTCCCACCGACGCCATGTACCTAAGTAGACGTCCTGACACATACGATTAGCACTGCGTTTCGACAGGGCGAAAAGTTCATCCTGAGGCGTACCAAGGGTAACTGGGTTGGCGTTTGTCACTTTCTGCAAGTCCTGGAGGCTCTTTGGACCAGATTTTGTCAGAGTGTCGAATATCTTCAAATCCTGTCCGATACGTGCAGCTGAAGACTGCAAGGGCTGAACGGTAATCAATGATCAGTGACTAAGCAGTGAATGCACTCGAGAAGCGGCTCTTACATAAAGAGCTCTGCGAGGAGCAATTATCAGCTTTGTGTGTCATGCTCATAAGAGGATCAAAAGCTTACATGCGCGTTGCTGTCTCTTCTGGTGTTTCTAGACCAACGATCATCTCGTGCAATTCACGAAGGAGGATTTTTCGAGCATCTCCATGAGCTGACGTCAGGAGCTGCCTCACTTGTTCCATGAGAGTGTAGGCCACCATGATTTGATTAGTTGATTGAAGATGATAAGCAAATAGTAGGTTCCACGACGAATTGACGGGAAACGGATGAAGTAATGGGACTCTCATTTATAGAAAACGCCAATATGCCATAGGCAACCTGACGTTAGTCTCGTGGGGGATTGCCTTTACGTTTTCCCGGTTTTGTTTCACTGTACTTGGAGAATTACTGCCGCCGACGCTGACAGCCCTCACCACAGACGTGAGTGGATGTGTCTTAGTAAAGCGAGACACGCACGGGTAGAGTCCAAGAAGTAAAGACTCGGCATTTGCTGAGTTCAGCAAAGCGTCCTCAGACATCCCGTGCAGTGTGCTTATCTTCTTACTTTTGTGGCTGCGGTATGCATATGGCGCCTGGACATGCGCAAAAATGAAAATAATTTTGTCCTTTGGCGTCCGTACAACTTTAGTTTACACCAATACCAAAGTTTGTGCAACGCCAGTGGATGTCAGCCAACTTGTCAGATCCTGCAGTAAGAGACAAGAACAGATACATGCCAATCTGACTGCAGAAACGCCACTATCAAAGTGCAGAGGTACATGGTGTATGTGTTGGTCGCATCATCATTGTGGCTACATGCATCTGATGTTTCATGGTGGGACAATCTACAGCCACGTGTAGGTCGCACATCCCCACGTTGCTACATTCGTTGATATGAGCCGCGACAAAACCTCACCGCTTTCATTACATGCTTATTCATAAAAGCGGCTCGGGGTTCAGTTGCGTGGGTTGATTACCCATAAGCAACCTCATCGAACCAGAAGGCTTCGTTGAGACATCCGCAGAAGAAAGGACGCTTGCTAGTACTACCTCTTTGCAACGTCCACTGAACGCCTCTATGAGGTATTTACGCACCTCGTATATGTGTAAGCGCCCACTGAAAGAAGCCTTCTATACTTACCATGATCATAAGTAAGACTCACCCTAAAGGTACACACTCTGGCTTTTATGTCCGAAATGTGACGTGACGGCGTCGACATTAACGATTGATGAGCGTTCCACGGCTATCACTCAATGGAAGCGAGTCTCTTCGCCGTTGTAGCCTTTGCAGGATCTTGACACTGGGATTGTGAGCTGAAGCAAGCATATAGACACGGCTCGGTGGGACAACCACAGTCCTGACTCTCCCACGCTGCCAAGCAGCTTATCTCAAGCCAACCCTCCCATCCATGCATGAGTTGACCGATCTTTTGGCTATCGGATCGGTCCGTAGCCCGAGAAGAGGCGTAAATCATTCGTTGTCACACTCGAGAAGAGGATAGCAAGCAGCGTCATATCAGACTTGTTGACCGCTGAGTCTGACATACCAAGTCCCCTCGGCCCGGAGTCTTGTACCCAGAAAGGCATGATACGCCATCTGAGACTGCGGATTTGGCTGATACCAGTGGTGTGAGGTCTCGTTTTGTTGAGAAGCCGAAGGGCTGATCAACGCTTGTACTGGTTTGGAAGGGCATGATCCATGGCATAAATAGATATGTCGACAAACAAACTTCCCTTCAACGCTCTTTACTCATCCTGCATCATCATCTTTCGTTGGACCCGGAACGTGTTCAACATGACACGGGCCAAGGTACTTTACTTCTCTGGAGAGATACCCCAAGGGGATCCGGAGGGCGACCAGCGAGATCTATTCAGGAAGCTGCACCTACTCAGCAAGGAGAGGAGCTTTCCAATCCTTGCCTTGTTTCTCGAAACCATCACAGAGGCCGTGAAGAAGGAACGGCTTCGATTGACCCGCGCCCAAAGAGATTTGATACCGACCTTCGAGAGTATCTTGGACTTGACTGATCATGTCGTTGAGCTCAGAAAAACGTCTCTTGGTGGAGCGGTCGAGCGAGTGCTGGTCCTCGCCTTTCAACTTGGAAGCTTCATTGCGTACGTATCTCCGACAGCTCTTATCACCCCAAGTATTAATGCAAGATAGACACCACGAAGCTCATCCGCTCGAATATAATTTCCAGCCGTCAGATACATTTCTCATTGCGCGAGGCCCGGGCATGCTATCCGCAGCAGCTGTTGCACTCTGCCCGAGCGTATCTATGATTCCGAGCATCGCTGGAGATATCGCCAGGGTCGCGTTTCGGTTTGGAGTTGTCGTTGATCAAGTCTGCCGATCATTGGAGACTTCGCCAGATGAGATCAACGCCGCTGGGGCCTGGATATACTGCGTGTACGGTGTCGACCCTTCTGAGGCTCAAGAAGCAGTCGCGCGATTCAATGTCTTGAAGGTATGTCAGCTTCCAATGTTGTTTTCAATTCGGACGTTTCCGAGGTTGAGTCGGAGACTTGGCACACCGGTGCCGAGCTCCACTTTTCGCAGCCGACAGTTCTTCTATTGGTTGTTACCTCGGCTGCTCATCTCATCGTCATCTCCGCTTCGCGTTATTGCATCCTTCCAACACTCTCCTTTATCTACCTATCCAGGTTGCTTGTCGCAGCGACGTTCTGTCTCACATCCAATTCTGCCCTAGGCATACCTCGTCATAGGGAAAGATTCGCCTCAAACGTTGTACTGATATGTGTTGTAGGCGTATGCCGAGACAAGCGTGGCGTCGGTCTTCAACGACGATGGCAAGTCTGTCAGCATTGGCGGTCCACCGTCCACCCTCAAAACCCTCTTCGCAGAATGTGAATTCTTCAAGCATACGAGGAATGTACCGATGAAGAAAGTACAAGGGATGTGGCATACAGGCAAGGTCTACGGTGTGGAGCATGTACAGCAAATCGTCCCGGACATCCATGGGAAACACCGACTGCATCTTCCATTGTTTTCCCCAGTGACAGGACAACCGCTCGAAGCAGCGAATGCCAAGGACCTGCTCGAGCAGATCATGGAAGAAATGCTTACGCAAAGAATACGCTGGGATCGAACTATTCAGAACGTCACCGAACGGCTGAAACAGGTCTCGCCTGATTGCACCCAACTGCTCGCTATACAACCGTCGCAATATGTCGAGAGCTTGCTTGCGCAATGGAAAGCCGACATTCCCACTGCCACACATACCACAGAAGACATGATGTCGGCAATCATGAATCTGCCCCTTGGAAGCAGTCCTGCCAAAGATGCGAAGTCATCCAAAATCGCTGTTGTGGGTATGGCATGCCGCTTTCCAGGAGGTGCCGACGATACAGAAAGATTCTGGGAGCTGTTGGTAAAAGGTCATGACGTCCACAGGCCTGTTCCTCCAGATCGGTTCAACGTTGATACTCATGTGGACCCATTAGGGAAAGCTCCGAACACGTCCAAAACACCATACGGGTGTTTTGTAGATAACCCAGGTCTTTTTGATGCCATGTTCTTCGGTATGTCACCACGGGAGGCCGAACAAACAGATCCGATGCAGCGACTTGCCCTTGTCACTGCTTATGAGGCTTTGGAAAACTCAGGCTATGTGCATGGTCGCGGTATACACGCGCGACGCGTAGGTACCTTCTACGGACAGGCCAGCGACGACTACCGCGAGGTCAACTCTGGACAAGACGTTGGTACTTACTTCATCCCCGGAGGATGTAGGGCATTTGGTCCCGGCCGCATCAATTACTTCTTTAAGTTCTGGGGTCCGAGTTTCAGTATCGACACTGCGTGCTCGTCTAGCCTGGCGGCGATACAAGCTGCATGCACTTCTTTGTGGAGTGGGGATGTCGATATGGCAATTACTGGAGGCATGAACATCATCACCAACTCTGATGTTTATGCCGGCCTCAGCAATGGCCACTTTCTCTCCCCTACTGGCGGATGCAAGACGTGGGATGAAGGGGCTGATGGATATTGTCGTGCTGATGGTGTTGGTAGCGTAGTCTTGAAACGACTGGAAGACGCCGAGGCTGACAACGACAATATTCTCGGAGTTGTTCTCGCTGCAGCTACTGATCACTCTGCTGAGGCAGTCTCTATCACACATCCCCACGACGTTGCGCAGGCCCATCTATACACCCAAGTTGCCAGAAGGGCTGGTATCGACCCCTTGGCGGTTGGGTATGTTGAGATGCACGGAACAGGCACTCAGGCAGGTGACGGTAACGAGATGAGATCAGTCACAAACGTATTTGCCCCGTCTACTGGCCATATTCGACGTCCAGACTCACCTCTCCACATCGGTACTGTCAAGTCCAACATGGGCCATGGAGAGGCCGCTGCTGGTATCATGGCCTTCATCAAGACAATGCTGGTCTTCCAAAAAGGTATCATTCCTCCTCATATTGGCATCAAGTCTCGATTCAATCCAGCACTGCCACAAGATTTAACCAAAAGAAACGTGGTCATCCCCAAAACAGTGGCTACTTGGGCCCCGAATAGCGACAGAAAACGGCTGGCCATGGTGAACAATTTCGGAGCGGCAGGAGGAAATACGTCTCTCATCGTGGAAGAGGCGACGCCACGACCGAAGAGGGGTGATGATACACGCAAAACACATGTCATCGCCGTGTCTGCAAAGACAGCTTACTCTCTGCAGGAAAACCTCAAAGCTCTCGTTGACTTCATTGAGACACGACCAGAGCTTTCAGTTGCAGACTTGGCTTACACCCTGTCGGCTCGGAAGAACCACTACAACTATCGGGTTTCTGTTCTTGCGTCTTCCACAGCCGAAGCAGCTTCGTCGCTTCGCCCTCATATCAAAACCTCCCTATCACAGACTCCGCACTCGGGCAAACAACCTCCCGTCGCATTTGCGTTCACTGGGCAGGGTATCTTCTACATTGGTATCGGCGCTCAGTTGTATCGAGACTCTCAGGAGTTCCGTCAACACGTTGATCGACTGGACAGCCTGGTACGACGACAAGAGTTTACGTCTTTCTTGCCCATAGTTACTGGAACTGTTCAGCCACAGGATGTCTCAATGGTCACGATGAATCTCGCCATACTCTGCGTGGAGATTGCTCTAGCGCGACTTTGGGAATCATTTGGAATCAAGCCAAGCGTTGTCATTGGTCACAGCTTGGGTGAATACGCAGCTTTGGCGGTAGCTGGCGTTCTCTCCGAAAGCAGTGCCATATTCCTTGTCGGTACCCGCGCTATGCTTCTGAGTTCCAAGTGCACTGCTCGCACACATGGAATGCTGTCAGTACGAGCTTCAGTAGCAGACGTCAAACGTGCCGGAGGTGGCATTCCTTTCGAGATATCCTGTATCAACGGCCCAAGCGAAACAGTTCTTGGGGGCACGCTTTCGAACATGGAGGCTCTCTCAGCTACCTTGCAAGCTGCGGGTTACAGAACCTTCCATTTGGATCTCCCTCATGCCTACCACACGTCTCAGATGGACACCCTCATGGATGAGCTGATCAGACAAACAAGAACAGTCGTCTGTACTGCGACAACGATTCCTGTTATTTCTCCTCGGTATGCTAAAGTCCTGACATCGCAAGACGCAATCGATGTTTCATACTTGGTCGGTGCAACCCGTGAGACGGTCGACTTTGTCGGTGCCCTCAACAACGCCTGGGAGACTGGTGTAGTCGGCGAGTCTACTATCTGGCTAGAGATGGGCCACCATCCTACGTGCTGTGGTTTCATCAGCCGAACACTGCCTTCAACTCGCATGGCACTTCCAAGTTTACAGCGCGACAATGACAATTGGTCGACACTGGCCAAATCACTCTGCATGCTGTATAGTGCAGGCGTACATATTGACTGGAACGAATATCATCGTCCCTTCGAGCAGGCGCTCCGACTGGTCGATGCTCCGACCTACGCTTGGACTAATAAGAATTATTGGATCCAGTATCGCGGGGAATGGAATCTAACCAAAGGCCGAGCGGTACCTGCGTTGGAGCCTGCGTCTGCTCCAGTACCGATGGTGAAGGGGTTCCAAACATCTAGTATCCATCGACTTACATCGGAGCACTACACCGAATCAAAAGCAACCTTGTCGGCAGAGAGCAGCATTACCGATCCTTCGCTTCAAGGTGTAGTCGATGGACACGCGATGAATGGCTATGGGGTAGCTTCGTCTGTAAGTGATTTCTGTATCCTAACATATGTGCATAGATCAAGTAGCCTCTAACAATGCACAGTTCCTTCATGCGGAGATGGCATTCACGCTGGCGAAACGTATCAGTGACAAGAGCTTCGCAACTGCAGTCTCTTTCGGTATCAACGTAGCCGACTTTGAGTATCACGAGCCTGTAGTCAAGCTCATCGACACGAGCCAACCGCAGCCAATCGTGGTCTCTGCCGAGGCTGACTTGGAAAAGATGGAAGTGCAGATGAAATGGTTCAACCCCGCCAAAGACATTTGGTACTGCCATGCTACCGTCTTCTATGAGGATCCTACATCCTGGTTGTCTACATGGTCTCGCTCCGCCAAACTGGTCACTAGCCGTATCGACGCCCTCAACGACATGGCCGCCACTGGCAAAGCTAGCAAACTCACGACCGATCTTGCCTACAGCCTCTTTGGTAAGCTTGTTGGTTACTCCAAGCTGTATCAGACCATGCAATCAGTCATCCTCAATGAGGACGAGGCCATGGCCGAGGTACAGTTCCCCGACGATACTGGCGGCAATTGGACCGTCCCACCTCACTTCATCGACGGCCTTATCTCTCTGTCGGGTTTCGTGTTGAATGGCGGTACCCACTTTGACAACACGAACAACTTCTTCATCACTCCATCCTGGAAGTCGATGCGCTTTGCGCGGCCATTGACCCCGGGTAGACGCTATACAGCCTATGTCAGGATGGTGCCTTCTGACAACCACTCTTTTGTCGGCGACGTGTACGTCTTGCAAGGCTCAGAAATTGTTGGAGTTGTTGAGGCGATACTGTTCCTACAGTGGCCACGAGTGATGCTTAATCGCTTCTTCAGGCCTGCTGATGCCACAACCAAGCCAGCAGCAAAGGTCCCCGAGAAGAGCGAGCCTCCAGCGCGTCCCAAGTCCAAGCAACATCAGGCGCCACGCCCGAAACCTGTTCCAACACCACCAAGCCCGAGACCAGGCTCTGAACACTCGGACTCATCTGGGGTGATGATTTCCCGACCCGGAGGATACTCGTCGTCGGGCGAAGATGTGGGAGCATCAGCCACTCCGGCCACTGGCACGAGTAGTGCTGTAGACAAAGCCTTGGCCTTGGTTGCAGAAGAACTGGCTGTCGACATTGGCCTGCTTACAGATGACGCTCATATTGCCGACTTGGGACTTGACTCGCTCATGTCGCTGGTAATGTCTCAGAGATTGCGCGAGGAACTGGGCTTGGAGATCCGAGATGCTTTTTTCCTGGAGGTTGACACGGTTGGAGACTTGAAGAGGTTGATTCAGTAGTTGTAGATTCGGCTTTTGTAGACTTGGGTGTTGTGTGTTTTTGCTTGTTCGTGGGTAGAGTAGAGGAATCGAATCACACTCTTTTGCCTGATCTGGATGGAATCTTGGTACACATAGCGGCTTCTGGTAGAGCTCTAGCATGTCCACGAGTCGATTGCCCAATCTCGTTGCCCATCACCATCAACAGTGTGGCCCACTAGGTGCTGTAGTCATGGCCAATGGAACTGTATCGCCGGTACGTTGATATACAGCAGCGGAAATGACAAACACCAGAAGAGTGCAGGCGCGTGGAGGAAAAGAAATTTTGATTGCGTTACGTAACGGAAGGGGATATCTGGAAACATTGCGTATAGTCATAAGCCGTCATGTACAAGGAACAAATAAGCCGCCGTACGAACGCCGAAATCATTTTGCAGGAGACCTGTTGCCTGCATACCTCCCAACAACACCAACCAGAGAGAAAATCATCAATTTACCGTTGTGGATATTGCTGCCCATACACCGGGTATGGTGGGTTGTTTGCATACTGCTGCTGTGTCCGAGCGTAATCCTGCGGATTGTATGTGTATGCTTGCTGGCTTTTGTGGTCGCTCTCTCGGCGCTGCCTGACGTTATGCTCTTCCTTGGTCTCCTCCATTGTTGGCAGCTCGGCCGCAAAGGCCTTTTGCTCTAAGCCCGGTGACCGCATGCCCTCTGACGGCGCATAGGAGCTCGGCCGTGAACTGACGGTGCTGTGCGATGCAGTCGACCAGCGCACATCTTGCTGCTGAGGCGAGTATTGCGACGGCTCAGAGGCGGTGGAGGTGCGGTTCTGGGTCGGGTGCAGGAAGGAGGGGGATGGCTGGGGGTGGTAGAAGTCGCCTGGGAGTTCCATGACGACGTCGTTGGTTCCCAGGAGCTGCTTGGGTGGCACGGGGGGACCATGCTGGCTGTCGGGCTGTGCGTACTGTTGGCTCTGCCTGTGCGGCGACATGGGCATCTGGTAGTGCTGCGTTGGGGATGGCTTTGGCGACCTGTAGTCGTGCGCTGAGCGATCTGCGGGGTTGACAGTCTTCAGCCGCCCGTTCTCCATCATGGCGTGCAATGCGCCTGAGTCGAGTAGTTCGGCCTTCTTGACCAGCCGCTCTACCATGATCTTGGCGGCGGCCTTCATCTCCTTCTTGACAAAGCTGAGCATGGTGACGTTGCACTTGATCTCGACGTCCTCGCGTATGTAGAGTCCCTCGGGCGGCGCACCGGAGCCCAGCTCCTTGGGCTCGGGTGGTTCACCAGGCTGGTTTCCGCAGATTTGCCATTTGTTGCGCAGGTCGACGTTCGCAGGCGCGTACGTGTGTGTCTGCAGGCCAAAGGGCAGGTCGTGGAAGACGCCGCGGAACTTGATTGCGCCGCTGCCCATCTTGCCGATGCCGGGGATGTACTGGATGCGCTGCGATATCTCGTACCATGTTGAGTAGAATTCGTCTGCGGGGGCGTCGCGCGGGGCCTTGATGGGCTCGTGGCCGGTGACGAGCGGGTTCAGCTCGATGATTTCGCCGTGGCTGTGGAGGAAGTCGATTGCGAGCTGGCGCGGGATGTACGAGGGAATGGGCGTGATGTTGACGTACTGCGCCTTCTTGCGCATCATGTTCATGGCGGGCGATCAGGTCGAGTAGGGCCGATATGGATATGTGAGGACTCTTGCACAATTGCTTGGGGATGCAACGCGAGAACAGAGAGGGCGCCGCGCCGGTAAGAATGGGCAAGTGATAAGGATGCTGCTGACGGCACCCCTGCCCGTGCAAGTACAGTAGCCTGGCATGCTCTGGGCCGGCTGCTCAGCACACAGCACACAGCCCAAGATCGTCCTGGCGAAACGCGTCATGCACGTGCGCGTCATGTCAGAAACACCAAAGATGCGCATGCACTCTTCTTTTGCCTCATGTGTTGCTGCCACTCATGACTTTGCGAGCGCGCCCTGCTTGCACTGTGTTGCCCATACCATCATTATCGTCGTCGCGACCTCGTATGGCGACTGGCGTCCGCTGTGGAGACGCCTAATTATAGGCTTGGTGCGCGCCGTCTGTCAGCCCCTCTGCAGGTGGGGGCCGGAAAGTCTGGTCTGAACTCTAGCATTCCACCGCCAACAGGCCGCACACCTCCATGACTGTTGAGCATTGGGCTCATAAGACGCTGCCAGCGCAAATGCTCGTGTCGTGTATCCCTCTCGTTGCTTTTGCTCAACCCCGGGATTGTCGTCATCCGAGGGCATAGCGTTTTCTACGCCAAGTTGTACCTACCACTGGGCAGCCGCGACGACTGGCATCCGAGGGGCTGAGTCCGACATGATTTAATTGCTCCATCGCCTGCTAGCTCCATTCTGCATCCGCGTGGCGACAAACCTACCAAAGCTGAGGTTGCTTGGGCCAAGTTGACATCCTCGACCTGGCGGCATCAACTGTTTCGAGAATAACCAGGCCTGAGGCATCATGTCTTGAGAACCCCTGCATACAGTCGTAGCCAAGGTATGGAAAACCACCGGCCATTGTCCCGTGAGCAAAGCAGCTGCTTCGCATTGATCAAGAGTCCAAAGTGTACTTTCTTTTGACCATCGTGCTCGTCGTCTCGGTGGTACTTGTCGCAGGCAGAATAGGAGAGACATACGGCCAAGACGAGGGGAATTGAAGCTTGATGAATCTGTGCGAGAGCGTCCATCAGTTGTGCGAACAAGGTGTGCAGCATCGTGGTCATCGCTTCCCGGCCCGTCACAAGAAGAAGACGAGGAGTCGCTACCTTGATACCTGTTGTCGCCTATGACGCTTGTTCGGCTTCGTAGGCAGAAGCTATTGTAATTCAACCGTGGTTCGCGCCGGGTAGTCTGCGCGCCATCAACTCATGCCGTAACGCTCCCTTGAGAGCCTTGACTCAATCATCAAATTGGACATGATGACGGGTGTTGAAAAGAGGTTTCGGAAGACTAGAAGAGATGGTTGCGGGGTCGCTCTTGAACATGTCAACAGGGCAGTTTCGTCGACCGCATCGTGTTCCACGACCAAGTCGTGTTACCGCCGACCCATTGTAGCGGAGACCACGCATATCGTCCCTACATGCCTACCGACCTTTGACGGAGTCTCAATGGCCGATAACGACTTAAGGTAGACCAATCTAGTAAGCTTTCAAGTTTAGAAAAGTACAAAACTCACAAGTAATAGCGCCTTTCCACTGTACCACTACCCCTTCATGACCTCACTGCGCTAGGCGATGCCTATAAATTTTGTCATTTACCACCGGAACGAGCAAGACGAGTAAAGACTGTATAACATAATCTTGCACGAGAAAGGGCCAGCTACAAGGTCGTCCGCCCAGTAGTTTCATCAGCATGTGCCACCAGATTATCTGCGTCAGTTGATTAAAAGAGTTAGGTTTGGATCAACTTGCTATCACAAAGGTCTTAGCTAAGACCCTTACGAACTACTACTAGAGAGCCCGAGTTGATCCTAGAGTCTTGGAATCTATGCTCCGCGATAGCAAATGAACAATAATTAAGGTACGCATAGAGTTGTTGACAAGAATAGTGCTAGATATTCTATAGCGACGAATAACACTTACTGTAGCTAAGCGTAGTAGGCGTTGGCAGAGGGAAGAGTCTCGAGTCTTTATAAAGTGAAGGCGTTCAAGTGTTGTCCCGGAATAAGGCAAAAGAAAAGGTGTGAAAAAATGGTGAACATCGTGAGTCGAAAGGCAAAAAAAAAAAACAGTGGATGTCATGAGTCGAACTGTATCGATATCATTAATCTGTGCTGGGGGCCCATCGCTGGGGAAACTTCTGGGGGGCCATTAGATGGCGGCTTCTGGGGGACCAAGCTACGCTGCAGTCATAGCTTGATGGTTTGGCTCAAAATTAGTTATAATATATACACAAATCGACAGTACAGCCTTGTGTTGTGTGAGAACTCGCTGTATGGGTGGCGCGGCTCCACTCTCGCGCACCCTAAAGAGTACCTAGGTAGGCAAGTGAATGAGCTACGGTACAGCGGTGACTCGGACAAACCCAGCCCAGCGAACCAAAGCTACACACATAATCAACCGTTCCCCAAAGCTCAAATCCAATGATTATCGCGATACAGTAAGCCTCTGCTGCCGAAAAGCGACCTTTACACTCTCGTGCCGTTTGGAATTGTATGGTGTTTGCCATTCACCTCAACTTCTCAATTCGGGCAAAGGTGCCTACTAATGTCTTGGTGCATAAACAAACGCGTCCGCACCTATAGCAGCTTGCCCCACACAACAGTACACAACATCACGCACACTCACCCAATCCTACTGCTACAAGTGGTCACACTCTGTATACAACCCCGACACGATGGTATACAAAGGCTCTGAAAGCTTCGCACATATCCCAAGCGATCCGCCGAAGCGTCTTGACACTGCAGCGCGCCACTGTAAGTCTTCATCCTCTTCTGTTGCCGCGGTATTGCTGCGTTGTATACTCTGCGATTGCTGATCAAGACAGCCTCAATGCCTTCAATCGGCGGCACTGACTCTGCGCTTCCCGACTCCTCCGCTACGATCCCCACGTTGTCTTCTGATATTGTGCCTCCAGGCGTCCACACCACCAAGAAGCGCAAGCTGGAAGATACGGGCACGGATCTCAAACACGGTGGCCAAGGCAACGAGGTGCTTCCTTCCACTGAACCGAACAACAAGGCTCCCAGCAACAGGGAAATGGCATATCGCCAGGCGAACGTAGCCTACATCAAGTTGAAGGGTAAGCTCGCCGCGAGGGACGCAAAGCTTCTGCAAAAGGACGCCGGAATCCATCAACTAGAGGGTCAGATCAACAGTCTCAAGCAAGTTGTCAATCAACGCGACCAAACTGTCAACGACCTTCAACTCGAAATCGAGAACCTCAAGATCAAGATCGTGGAAATGAAGACCTCTAATGATTGTCCCCGCCACCTCATTGCCAACACCCCCGCAGAGCGACGTCCAAGCGTATCTGACCATGTACTCTTTGTCGACAAGTCCGAAGCCTACATGAGCCGCACATCTTCCTAAAGATTGAGAGAGCCCTTGATGTCGGCGTCTGGTCTATGACTTTTGGAAGATCCTGTCAGGTACATGGCGTCAACTGTAATGATTGAATAATGGAAGATTCGTGTGTCTCGGTGTCTTGTATCCCCTCTTTCTAATAGGGTGGTTATACAGATAGCATATGAAGCGCACGTAATACTAAGCCATAACAACGTCCAATACACTCGCCCCACCTTTCCCGTGTCTGACTCTCTTCACCTCGACCCACCCGTCAGCCTCAATTCTCACAATCTTTCCATCAATGCATATACGTCTCCATCTACCGTCCTCCTCTTTGCCCTCAAACTCGATCCTCAGTCCATCAATGCTCTGATACCTCACATCCTCCTCCTGCACATGCAAGCCTCCCTGATACGCTTTACCCATGATACCCATGACCTCGTCCCCACTCCTCGGTCCAAAATGCACAAGGTGCATAGTTCCATCAAGCGGCTTACTAGCAGGCGATATACAGAAGGGCTGTTCGAGATGCGAGACCATGGTTGCCAGAACATACATGTGTTCTTGTTCCGGTAAAGCGACCCAATCAGCACCGTCCTGCAGAATCGAGATCTTGCCTTTGTACGGGTGTGGTGGCGAGCCGTCCGCAGGATACAAGGCCTCCTTGGCAGCCATCTTGAAACGCTCAACGCCATGTTTGCGATACTCGGCTGTATCGCTATCGCCCACAAGAGACGCGTGCATGCCCCAGCTAGCCACCACTGCGCCGTGGAGGATACCGTTGCCCTGCTCGTCTTTGGGTAATTCTTCTTCTTTTCGGGCTTCGTCAGTGAGAAGACGTGCGCCGGGGGAGAATGTAGCCGTAAACGTGGGCAGGGGCTTTGTTTTCCCTGCCCCGAGGGCGGGCAGGCCCCAAGTACTCTTTCCTCCGGCGTTGATGGAGTGGTATAGCGCATTCGCCGTCCCTAGGGGCAGAAGCACGACTTCGGGTGGGACGTATGTTTGAGGGTTCGGCGTCTTGGAGGAGAGGCCATTCACAAGATCTACGATACCGCCGTCTCCTGAGAGAAGAATGATGCGTATTGGTCTACTCTGGTTGGCAGCTGGGAAGAACACTCGGTCTGTGAGTTCCAAGATGCTGGTTGCTGATTCGGTGGTATGTATGCTCATCCGATTTACCACATCCACGTCGTAAATGCCTTCGAGGATTGGAGGTACGACATTGGAGAAGAAGACTTCTGCGCTCCGGTCACCGGAGCCAACGGATAGGACGATGTGTGTTTCGCGCTGTTGGGTTGAGTCTTCCGGAGGCTGCGGGACGAGAGGTTGCTTGGACACATTGATCAAAAAGGGTGGTTTTGTGGCATGCTTGTGCTCCTGCAATGTAATGACGGCTTTGGAGTGGTTATCGATACATTTCGCTTCGAAGACGATCTTGTTGTGGGGCTCTCCAATAGCTGATGAACTCATGATGAGGGCCTAGTGTGATGAATGACTCAGGTTGTCTTGCTCACATGTACAAGGCGGCCAGAGAGGAATCGGAGGATATCAGATTTCACCGTGGATCGTAAAAAAGACTGACGATGGGTTAGATTCGGGACATGGAAGACTGATGGTGCAATCTCATTACCTGCAACGCCATGCGTTCCCAGCGGGCGTACATAGATGGACGTTGGCTGCCCAATGGCGCAATCGGCGGATCCCACCTTCCCCATTTTTTGTTTACAGATACGCTAGTCCGTGTGCGTCGTGTTCCATAACGTTACTATCTTGAGACGAAAAGCAGACATCAATCTGAAACATATCCGGCCGACCAAAATTCCGCGAAAGGGGCCAGGTCACGCAGCGTGTGATTATTGATACCCCACGGGCATCATTGCAAGGGATTGCTTCCCTGGACTAACAACTGTCAAGTTCAGGCAGCGGCAACAGCACGTGTTACGTCATCACTTGGCAACACGAAACAGCCCGGGCTAGAGGGACACAGCCGCGCCTGTCAGCTACACCAACAAATCGACATTGCGGCGCAGACAGCCGACGTCGCATACTACACACGTCGGGGCGATACCTAATTCCTGAGCTCCTGCACCCACACTTTGGAGCCACGACTATCTGTCACACCGACAGCGAACCCGTCGAATTCCGCGCAATCGCGACTCCGCCGCCCAAACCGCACATGCGACATTAATACCGGCCCCCAACACACTCGATACCACCACCGCCAACATGAACGGCTGGCTAGTCTTCATCATAATCCTGCTGCTGCTGCTCTCAATCTCCTACTTTGGGTGGTACTTCTACGCCCGGTGGAACGCATCCCGCAATGGCCTACCACCGCCCTCGATGAACCCCATGGTAGCCTTCAGCCGCTCCTCTTCCTCTAGCGCTGCAGCTTCAAACTACCCCGGGCCCGCGCCCACGGGCATCAAAGGCTGGTTCGACACCCAGGTGCGCAAGTTCAAGAACAGGAACAACCGGTACACGACGGGTAGCGGCTACGAGGACGCAGGCTACAGCGGCGAACGAGGCGTCGGCGGAGGCCGCGGCGCAGGGAGTCGCCTCGACCCCGATGAAGCCTGGAGTTCGCGCGTCGGCGACGAGGCATACTATGAAGAGCAGGAACTCGGTCTCCACGAACCCGCGTCTACCCATGCCCAAACTGCGAACCCGTATGCAAACCCTACCCCATACAACAACACCGCCGAGCCGAGTCGTGGACGCAGCCGCACGCGAGACTCCTACGATGAACATCTCGATGCGCAGAGTGCCAGGAACCCTTTCGGCGATGACAACGCAGCGAGTCTGAGGGGCGTCAGTCCCAGGCCGGTGCTAGATGCCGATACGAGTTACCGGGGTGGTGCCACGGCGACCATGCCGAGCGCGCCCAAGCACAAGAAGCCGGGCAGTGTAGATAGCCTGGACAACAGTCCGACGGAGAGCCGGAGAAGTGTGTTCAGGGAGGGGTTATAGGCTAATCACTTTGATGTAGTGAAGAAGGGGAAGAACAGCTTTTTCTGATACTTTATTTGTATTAGGGTAGGCCCGGTCTTCCCAACGAGGTATGTAACCTCACGATTGGGATTTGAATGATATTTCGTTATATTTCATGCTGGACAGACTGTCATCTACGTTAATCTAATATGGTGATGCTAGCATTTGTTGGTCAAGCCCACGACTCCCACCGCTCTTGGTCTTGTTATCTATACCCCCCGAAGAAACGCCGTCAGAAAGTCATACCAACAATGATCAGCAGATCAGACAGACGCGACAAGGTTATTCATTCTTCGTAGCCCTGTGTGCTGTACTTTACTACATTGCTCGACTCATTCGTTCAGATAGCGACTTCGTCTCTTCCAGACGTTACTAGATCTATTAACCACGCATATATGTCAAGATCGGCGTATCCAGCGAAAGGAAGTGGCATAGCTGTGGAACCGGGGAAGACACCGAGTGCAATACTTCGACACAAACGGACACTCCCTGTAGTCTAGACTGACGTCACAGTACAAAAGACACCCACCGTAACACTACTTACGGATGTATCATGCGCGGTCTGTGCGCGAATCCGCGGTCACGTAGACTTATAGCCCACCTACCTGGACTTCCATTCCGTCAACAACAAACTAACACTAGCCTTTGCACTTGATCTTGGAACGAACAAGCCAACTCGACCCCTACACTGACAAGAGTAGGCACCTCGCGGCAGTCCAGCATGCGAGACGAAGGACTACGACGAGGCCCGTATGGTCCAAACAACCCCCCACCACCTCCCGCCGCACCTCCGCCAGATGCTCATGAAGATCGGCGGGCGGAAGGTCGAGGTCGTCCGAACCGGAGAGCACGACAGCGGAGTTACGCAAAAGCTGAGGCAGCACTTCGTGAGGTTGAGCCAGAGCGTAGACGCAGTCGTTCGCCTGTCCGTGAGCAAGAGCGTATGAGAGGTCGTTCGCCTGCTCGCCATCGAGACGATCGTGATGACTTGCCGCGCTACCGAGAGCGAACGCCGATGCGTCACGAACCCGTAAGGACACCGCCTCGTAGAGAAGATCGGAGAGATGAGGGTATACGATGCTTTGCTTGCAATGTGCCAGGTTTGTTGCTACCGTAGTCCACTGATACACGATTGCTAAGTGTTCAGAAGGCCATAGAGCCGCTGATTGCAATCTTGCTCCCTACTTTGGCAAGAAGGCCTGCTTCCGGTGTGGAGAGGAAGGGCACGTCGCCCGCTCCTGCAAGATACGCGTTGACCAGGTCAAGACCAAAGCTGAGGTTGCTGTCGACAACTCGAATGGCGGCTTCAACGGAAACCACAACAACGACCGTGGCGAAGAGATGAGGTTGTCTCCGCTGGACAAGGCTACCGCTGACGGCCATGTGTCTGCCAACAGGCGAGATTCCAAAGAGCAGCTGAGCGTCTCGCAATCGTCTGGCAGATACAAGGTTGAAGATGAGGTAGACTGGGGCGACGATGATGACGATGCTCCGACCCAGTATGAGACACCAGATCAGAATAGCGTCCACCCGCAGCGTGAGGCCATGGTCCAGGAGCCCTACCTAGGCCTGCCGCATTTCAAAAACGCTGCTGTCGACGACATACCGCCGACAGTACAAGATCTCCGCGGCTACGACTACCGCATCAAACTCATGTACGAAAGCAAGCCCAAGAGCCAGCGGTTCCTCAACGGTGGCAATGGAAAGGTTGCCCCAGGACTTTACGGATCCGAGCAGCGCCATGACCTGGGACTCTGCTTCGCTACCTTTCTCACGCGTAAGCGTTGCGAGATGGGAACCAGCTGTCCCTGGCGTCACCATCCCCTGTCCAATGCAGAGAAGGCCTGGATCATTGAGTATGGCAAGAAGAAGGGCAAAGAGTTCATCGATAACAACGATAGGTGGTGGTCCTACCCTGAGGTAAGTCATGCCATGATGCGTATGTCTTAGACTTTGCTAATCGTGACAAGGTACCGGTTCCAGGAGCTAATATGCACGGCCTTGGCGACAAGGACACATAGGTGTAGGTGATGGCCACCCGGAGTTCATTCCTTGATGGGAGCGATGGTGGAAAGGACGATTGAATGAAGTTGAGGCAGCAGTTGGATATACAAGTTTGGAGGCTTCGGTATGGCTGAAAGGGGGGTTACAGCAAGGCGCCACCTCGTATATGATACCACCCTCGCATATCGTCAGCACCCCGCAGTGCGACGAGCATCATGTTAGCGAACACGTCCAAGTCATCTGGCTGTGCAATGTTCAAGACGTCCGTAAAGTCTAGTTCTTTGACGACGAAGTGATTCTTGTCGTTCCAAGCCACGGCAAATTCGAAGGCGTTGGTCGCTCTCCACAAGTGTGCCGAAAGTGTAACGACGTTTCCAAGAGAGGCATCGTGGGAGCAAGTTCTCATCTGACCGCTGAACAAAGTCCACATGATTGCTATTTGGAAGGCACACAGAACCGACCGTCGGGCTGACTCCCGGAAAATGTACGATTTCCACGCCAATCGAGCATCAGTACTGGGATATAGTGGGATGGTCCCAGGTATTTCACCCTCTTCAGCTGCCAGGGGTATTAGAACGGAGCCCATGTCCTCAAGGCAAGGCAGCATGGTATCAGCTAGTGCCCAGAGACGTATCTCTCCGCTAGAGAAAAGCATAGCCTGATATAGCATAAGAGCTTGTGTATGAGCAAGGATCTCAATTGGTGTAGTTGGTATGACGCTGTTAACAAGCTCTTCGGCGCGGCTGGTGATATACCGTGCGACATACTCAGCATTGACGTCGTTCATAGTGATGTAAAGGGCACACGCGGCATGCGCGTCTTGAAGTGATCTCGGCATGTATTCCTCATAGAGCATTGGGTGCGCCCATGGTGTACAGGCTTGCTCTACCATCATCTTCGGCGCGAGTTTAATATGTTCAAAAGAGTACTCTACTCTGGACTTCGCGTAGGATGAAAGATGGGCCGATGTGAAGGGCTCTCTGACTGGCACAGAGACTGCTTGCAGAGCTGTGCGATTCAGTTGGTTGGACTGCAAGTCCAGCATCTCCGAAAGCGTGTCTAGAGAGTTTGCGCTGGTGCAGAAGTCGAAGCCCAAGATAGCTGCCGTGGGACTTGTTGGCATGGTAGGCAGGTCGAAATCGAATGCAACATCTTCGTTGACTAGATCTGTTATTTCCACCGGTATTTGTGAGTGTCGTATACCAGCAGGCACTTCGACTGCGTTAGTTTGTGGAATTGCAGCTTGCGCACCAGGCCGCGGTGGATAGGCACATGTAAGGTGCTGTCTAGTACATCGTGCACAGTGGGGCTGTTCCAGACCGCACCTGCGCTTTGCTTTTGCGCACTCTGCGCAAGACTTTTGTCTGCCCTGGGGATTCGTGGTGCGCGTTCGATCTGCTGGCATGTCTGGTGCATTGATTGTGGAAGAAGGGGGTGAGGCTTGCTGCGCCACCACCGCTACTGCCGGTCTTCCGCGTTAGTCAGCAATGGTGGGACGCCTTATCCAAGCTCGGACGACTCCTGAATCTCTTACAGCTACACTCCACGACGACCAAATCTTGTGCATCTGTTCATGTCCATAATTTACTCAGCACAGCACATCTGATGCGTCAGTACGACACATGAGGTGTCCGGTTCAAATGATGAAAGGGTCCAACTGTTGTCCGCTCGCGCAAGCGAGTTTTCGGAATTCTGACTTGCAGGCCTGCATCCTGGGCTGGACCATGGCGATTGCGCCTTGAAACCTCAGCGCATAGTACTTCTTGCATTCCAACGAGAGCCGTGCTATCTGGTTACCTTGATATTTCCCTGCGTCAATCAATCAGTCTTGCCACTGTCCTTCCGACGAGGAAACAAAGTACTTTTTGCACAACAGGACACTCAAGAAATACTCTGATGGAAATCATCGGTGCGAGCAGCTGCGGAATTGGAGAATTTCCATTGATACCATTATCATGCACGCCGAATCCGACGCAACTTCCAAGTCATCCCCTCGACAATGCTGGACTCCCTCAGTCAGTTCTCCCAGCGCTGCGTGGACAGACCTGAAGCACCGTTAAAGCGAAATCTCCTCCGTCAAGCCAAGCATAGCTTCCCGACCTATCCACTCTTTGCTTTGTGAGCTGGTGAGCCCCCTTCCCCATGACCTCGATACCAACTCTTGGCCCGGTACACCACGTAGGCTGCCGCCAACATCGACCAAAACATGGTGTCAGAAACGACTTGCTTAGCATGTTCGGCGGCTGTCTTCGGCGAGCTGTTTCTCGACAGTACCATCGCACTCTGTGACTGACATTTCCACTTTTTCCAGGCCGCTGCGAGACCAACCATGAAGACTGTTGTACTGATCCATACTCCTCCAAACACGATCAAAGCTCCATAGCCGCCCATCATAGCGCTGGTGCAAGTCGCAAAGACTGAACCGGCGACGACGTTGCCGATGTCCGCATGGATAATCGCTGCTATACTGCCTACAAAATATCAGTGTCTTCTCTATACGACCACGTCTCGATGTGACCTACCAGCAACGATCCCAGCTGGCCCAAAGCCCGTAGCCGAAAGTACTATCGCTGTGATAATGAGCGCAACGAGAGGCGTCACTATCAATGCGGTCTCCCACGGGTGTAACTTGACCCAGTCGCCAATTGCCTTTGCCGTACCGATGAAGCCAAGATGCTTGACATTCTTGACAGCCTCGGTCACAGCATCCTTGGTCTGTGTGGCCAGAAATTTGGCTTTATCGTTGACGTGCTTCCAAACGACTTTGATGATCTTACTCGCTCCTGCTGGACTGTCACGCTTTGTAGAGGCTGAATGCATGGTACTTTCGTATTCTCCAGTAGCATCAGCTGGCGTCACAGTCTCGGCACTGTGGGGAGGTATGTCTTCAGGGTGTTCGCTAGTGTGCTGGATGGGGTTGTGCTCCTTTTCCGCATCGTTTGCCTTGCTTTCGGACTCTGTTTGCGGCGGGGTCGGCCCTCTTGCAGTAGCAGCGCGAGCCGCGCTCACCATTGCAAGCCACTTCGGCGTCAAGTTGAAATGCGCCATATCGCTTGATAAATGGTTGGCAGTGGTGTTGAGGAGGGATCGTTGACTCAGTCTCGAGATTGACGCGTTGCGAGGACCCAATCATGATCTTTTCGACGATGTGGGGCTCAGCACTGCCTAACGGGCTGTGATTTGATTCACCCTCACCCGTGGGTACCCCGCACCTTCACCGTTGGGTGAAGAAAAGGCTTCTTGGGTCATTTTCTACATCGCCATAGATGGCAAGAATATCATGTCTACTGTCACGGCGTAAGCTTCTCCAGTCCGAACCCACCTAGTTCGGAACAATCACGCGAGGACTTGCCAAAGCCGTCTTATAAAGTCTTCAAGCTTACGACTACAAGAGCAGATTGGATCGTTCGCGCTCGGACAATTTGAATTCTCGTAAGGAAAGCTGCAATCCTGTAGCATTGGACACTGTCAAGAAGGATCGAACACCATAAAGCTGATTGTATTGCTCCAAACGGCAGACTACCTGTTGACCCGCGTCCTACAGACTGCCAGTTGATGGGAAAGAAGCTGGAGATCACTGAAGGTGGATCAACATATGCAAGACATCCTTAGAACTCCAGCAAACGTCTCTGATTTCGATTATGATAGCTCGTCATACCGTACGACTAGATGTCTGCTACTTGCAAGAAGGCGGGAGGCATGACTCGTCAGCCATGAGCTGGTCGACTTCGTCGTTGATGAAAGCGCGGTGCGCCTCTTGTGCCTTTTCCACTTCGCGCAACAATCTGTTTCGCTCCCAAAGGGTCCACGCAGCGAGGTCGCGACATGATTTGGTGGCTTTCTCGGCGCTCTCTTTCGCTGCCTCTAGTTCGAGCTTCAGTCTTACGTTTTTCTTGACCATACGCTCATAGTCTTCTTTGGTAAAATGGCTGTGGAGGGGTGAGGGCGGCGTAGGGTCTCGACGGGGCATAGGCGGCGAGGCACGGTGACTCTGAAAAAGCGCGGAATGAGGGGAGGAGGAGGGAGGTTTGTCGGCTTTACTGGGAGAAGGTTTCTCATACTCCGAGAGGTACCTGCATTCGCCGTAATGGGTAGTGGTCAATGGATAGGACGGACGAAGCTCGAGCGTCATGTTGATTCCCGGAAAGTCACTGCTCGTGTTGTTGGATGTGGGTTCGGTAGCGCACTGCTGTCATACTCTGATTAGTGTTTCCCGTCGTTCTAGTCATTGACGGCCACAGTGAAGGACCTACATTGGCAAGGATATCTCTCGGGGTGTCTGCCATGGGGCCAGACGTATCGCGGTTCCGCTCTATTGCTACACCCTCAAAGCTTGCAAGAAGAGTGCCGATGATGGTGGCTACTTCAGATATGGCAGCGTGAAGGCGGAGAGACGAGCACTCACGTGCTGCTTAGTAACCACGTGGGTTAGCGCCTTTTCGCGCATTTCTGGCTATCTACCTAGGTACAAGCCCCGCGGCCCTTGTTGACATCTTATCTCGTTGGCTGTGCTGACTTGATGTGACTTTACCGCGAGATTCAGTTCCTCTCTCGTGTGTCAATGGACATGTCGCCCAGGATAGTGAGCGCTGGGTGAAAGTATCCAATGCAGGATGTGCGGTTCAACACAGCCTTGTAATCATCAGATGCTTACTCACGCTATTACCGTATGGCTCAAACAGGGCCAAAACAAGAGAGCAGCTGCCTGCGTTGATACCGAAAAGACAAGATTGGGACTACATCCGTCAACGTCTCTAATATTGTTGATTCGTTTCGGAAGTACGTAGCACATGACGAAAAGAAAGAATTTGGATGACGGATTGCGACTACAAAATGGTAGAATGCACGACATGATTCGGGTCCGGCTGTCATCGATCTCTCAGCAGGCTGGCTCGATCGCGAAGATAATGCGACCTATCAGTGAACGATGGTATCGCCTTTGAGCAATTCGAAGAAACAAAAGACAGACACAACGGGTTCTAGTCGTTCGGAGTGAGCTGGACGCAGCAAGCTACCTCATTATTCGCTCCTCATACCAGTGTGTCGAACCTGGTCTTCCTTCACCGGATGGATTTGGTGCACCTTTGTATACCGATGTGGCAGTCACAGACAGTGATGGCTCATGTTTGAACACCACGTGGGTTTGAGTCAGCAACACACCTACCCGATCCGGTAGGTGAGTGTCAACAACGCGATAAATCCCAGCGCGTTGTTGGCACTGAACGCAAACACCCACAACGATACATTGTCAAGCAACCGAATCAAGATGGAGAACATGCACGGAGCCCTGGCACCACACGCCCAAAGTTCGCTTGCTCAGGCAATAAAGTCTGAAGATTCTGCGTCCGAGGAAGGTGAGATACTAGAGCGGAAGCGGAGTGACAACCCAACCTGCGAGCACTCGCATTCCATACACGATGCGCGCCGACGGCTGATGGAATCCGACGGTAAGTGCTTCACGTCACCGCTATGAACCTTAGTAACACCCAAAAGAACCCATGGAAGTTGATCATGAAGTCTGCCAGCGTTGGGAGCCGACCGGTGCCAACAAGCAGCCTATCGGCATCAAGAGCGAATCACCAGGAGCTGAATCTTATCGGAACGTGCGCGGCTTTCCCTCCCTCCGGCGTATCGAGACTCCTGCACCTTTTCCGCAGTTGCTGGAAACTCAACCACACCTTGGTTTGATGTATCCGATCGAGCGGTATCTTCCTCCTGCTGGGATATACTATGACCAGTTCGCTTTGCCTACTGTCTTTGGTGCCCTCTTCTTCAGCCGGGAGTGCTGCAAAATCTGCTGGAAAGCGCACGTCGGCGCAGGCGGTTCGGCACCACTTTGCGGAAAAAAATGCCAGGTTTGTAGAACGGACCGCCATAGGGATGAGGTAGGAGCTTCTAAAGATCAGTGGTGATATTTTGACTAATCTCGTCACTAGAGCTGTCCACTGTTGTACTGCAGTGCTCACTGGTACCATGCACATAACATTCCATACCTGCCGGAGACCCTTCGAAGCCGACAGATGCGTCCCAACGACCAAGAACTAGCCATACTGTGCAATATGGGTGTCCTGCGTGAAACACGCGGCCCCAATGGTACCATAATGGCACAGCCCGATCATCCTATTGTGCAAGCCTTCTATGACAGCCGGCCAACCCCACAGGCGATGACAGGCAAGATCGTGGACACGGAGCGGAAACCTCGTTCGGCATTCATTACCACTGCAGAGGGATCCTCGTTCGTTCCAAACGTCCAATCTCAGCAGCCGCTCCCACCGCCCAGGCGTCAACACAGCTTCCCAAGAACGACCGTCATCAACAGCCTTGATCCCCGGCTCCAGGGACGCGGTACGACCGAAGATACCGAAGATAAGCTTCAAGAGCAAGAGATAGAGATATTGAAGCTGAGAATGGATGTAATCGTAAAGACCCGCGAGATCCGGAAGCTCAATGCGGAGAACGATGCTCTCAAGGTGGAAAACGGAACTCTACGCATGCGTCCTGTAAATACTAGCGTCAGCTTCGAGACCGGCGACAACAAGCCGCCGTGGTTGTAGTATAGAATTCGCTTAGCGGCAACGGACACACTGGATCGAGGGAGCGTGTATATGTGGACAAACGAGCTTACAGACTACGTGATCAGTCTTGATGACCGTCAATGATGTCTGTGATGAGATGCGACTCTAAGAGGCATGAGTGACGAGTGAACGGGGCGTGGCCTTCGGAGGGTGGAGATAACATGACTGGTCTAGTGGCAAATGTATATCTGCAATCATCCGTCGGCTCGTCTCAGCGATAGCAGATAAGGTTGTTAGAGTGCTGGAACACGCGTCACACTGGATTCGCACTTTGGAATGACAGACTAAGTTAATTCATAGCAAGAAGATGTTACTCGCTGAAAAGTAGTACTGGTTTGTCGAGTATGTTACTAGACAAACCACTACATAACAACGTGTGTTGAACCAAATGCAAAGAAAGTCTCGAGTGGCTTCCATTCCCCGATAACTCTTGTGCAAAGTCCTTATCTGTATGCAAGAGAGTCTAGGTCTATCTCTTCCTTGCGGCGTCTAAAGCGCATTTTATTGGAAGGATCAAGACCAGTATCGTCGCCAGTATGAACGAACGGCTTGAGATTCGCTCCGGGTGAGAGTTTCCAGTCGTATTTTAGTAGCATGTGACAAAGAGCAATCTTTGTCTCAATAGCGGCGAAGAAGCGTCCAGGGCACGCATGGATCCCGTGGCCAAACGTAAGGTTCTCAGGGCCAGTAGAAACAAGGAGAGCCTTGGTAGAATTATCGGCATTCTGGCGCATGCGGAGGTAGCGGTGAATGTCGAACTTCTCCGGGTTTTCGTAAACCTCTGGATCGAGCATCTTGTGCGCACTTACGGCAACCCGGTCGCCCTTGTTAATGACAAGACCGTCTGAGAGGACAACTATCTTCTCAGCAACTCTTCGCATTGCAACTAGTTTGCAGGTGTCAGTAAACTGGCAGGTTTGCAGGAAAAGTATAGGGATGACTCACGAAGCTGTAGTGGCTTCACTCGTTGTGTCTCCTTGAGCGCACTGTCCATGAGCTTCAAGTTGGCGATTGAGGCTTTGGTAAGACCATCGGCGCGAAGAACTGACACAATCTCTTCTCTCAATTCATCAATGAGTTGCGGTTCATTTCCAAGACGCATCATAACTTGAGACAACAAGTCGGAAGTCGTGTGTATAGCGCCGATTGTGAGAAGCATCTGATATACGGCAGGGTCGTACGCGGTTCCTTGGCTTTCTTCCTCAAACCACTCTAATGTGTCTTGAAAGACTGGGACTGGCTTGCCCATCTTCCGGGCCTGAGCCTTGATATCCGCCCTTTGCTTCAAAATCGGCTCGAGGATGGCGCGGATGTCATTGAGTCTCCGGTAAACGAGTTTAGCATCTTGCGAAACCCAAGGAATGAGAAAATGCAAGTACTTGGGCCACGCGAGAAAAACTTTTGTGGATTCGACGGCACTAACGACATATTCCGTGGATAGATCGATCCAGTTTTGATCACGGCATAGCTTGTCTCCGAGGAATATTTTCGATGACAAGCGAGATACCATATTGAGGACATCGTTCGTGATAGTAGTCTCCTTCCATTCTGACAAATTGTTAGTCGATCCAAAGTGTGGGTAGCCTGATTCATACCTTGAGATTTGCCAAAGATGACATCGAGGGCATGGATGGTTTCGATCGAGAGTGGCTCTGATACAAAGTCTGAGGTATCATCAGTATCGTGTCCCGACCTATTTGATACATTCTCTGCTTACTCAAGTGCTTGGTGAGTTGTTTCTTGACTACTTGCTGTACAAGAGCTTTCTTGTTGGTGAGAGTAGCAAAAGGCTCAAACCCAGTCAGGTAACCGTGGAAATCCTGAGCTCAGAGTGAGCATGAAGATGCCCGCACAAGTGTTCCGCGTACCTTACCTCTTCGAACGATTTTCCGAAATTCAACCCTTTTTCATTACGAATTGTTTGAGCATACTGAGGCGGAAGCACGAGCACCTCACCAACATTGGTGATTAACCTGTAGGGCTGCTGGCCGTATCGCTTTCTAGCACTTTCCAAGACCTCGAGCCCGTGTGTTACGAATTCTAGTTGGCGAGAAAACGCAGTCTGGAAGCGCTTTGGAGGATTCGCTAGAGGTATGCTCGATTTACTGGAGTTAATAATTGCAAGCGAGATTAGAGTAACAACAGTAAGAGTTACTGTGGTGACAACCGGCAGTGATTGCATGAGTGTGTCCAAGGTTGGCGAATTTGACAGAGGAGTGTACGATGGCTTAGGGTCCGACATTCTGAGTAACGAAGATACTGATGAAAGTGTTGATGATAGTAATGCCTAGATTGACAGAAGACGAGGCGTTTTATAGTTGGAAATCCGCAAAGATTCAGCTTCCTGATCTGAGGCAGAGGTCTTCTGGTCACATGCCACCAACCATCAACCATGTAGCGCAGATCGCAGATCACAGATAGAAAGATCCCTTGCTATTTTCGGATGCATTCGTGCAGTCTTCGGCCTCTTGGAAAGTTCTTGGCAAGGTATATCGGAGAACCGAATGCAGTCCGGGCTGCCCAGGTGGGGTCTACATGTTGTCAATGACGAGTCCGTAGAACAGGAATGCACCTGGACACACAAAACCCCAGAAGAGCTTGTCACGAATCCAGTATATCGAGTCTAGACATCCTGGATTGCGATGATGCGTACTTTTCTCTCACGCGGGCTTGAGCGCAACCTTGGAAGGGAACACCCCGCCTCCAAGCCTGGTGCCCACCTGGGCGTTTCCTAGGTAGCTTACGCGTACTTTAAATGAGCGGAGTGCCATATATTCCGCATCTTCGTACGTCTAGCAGTTCGTCCGGATAGCAGAGAGCTTGTCTTATTTCCGCTAAGTTCGTGCGGTGCGTCCCGCAATGCTCAGTCGTCAACAAGCAAGCCCAGTCCAACTTCATTCGCCAATCACTAGCTGATTTAAGTTAGCGCACGACCTAACAAAGTCAAAGGCTTACTCAATATCGTTACCTCGTTTGTAGAGGTTGATCGTTGACAACCGTGGCAATGCGAAGGCTCAACGGCTGTCTTGTGCAGGGCCTCATACAACACTCAGGTGGCATATGTATAATTCCGGCTCAGCAGTTTGGTTCTACCCAACCTTGGAATGTTAGATTTGGTGTCTCTGCCGATGTATGCATGTGCATTATCCCTGCGTATTCCCGGAAGATTAAGCAACCGGGAACAATCAAGACGCCGAAGCTAACAAACATAGTGCGCAAGGAGGATCTTCGTCCACAGCCGATTTCTCCAAGCTGTACCAAATCCCCAGGTTTTTGTTATGATCTTTACGTCGCGTTCACACCCTGGTGAGACCAAAGAAATTCTTTCATATCTTCACACAACGATCCGTGCCTGAATGCTACTGATCTGCATGAAGCTTTAGATTGTTGCGTTGACGTTCCAACACCTTACTCTTTTTCCATATTGTTTCCTGCGCCTGTGTCTTCGCATCGTTTCCGAACATTACAGCAACAGAGCGTCCGCCACCAGCGCATGCTTGTATGGAGAGGAGTCAACAATCTCCGGATGGATGCGCAATGTACATGTAAAGAAGTGTGTAAGATGATGTGGTGTTGAGGACTTGAGGCCATTTCCCAAAGCTCAAAACCAATGATTATCGCGACACAGTAGGCCTCCCGGGAGCCCGAAAAAGCGACTTCACACTCTCGAGGACTTGAGGCCAGTCTCGATTGTCGGTGGCATTGAAGGTGCAAGCGTGTCGGTTTTCAGAACACCGACGCTATACTCAATATGTCAGATACCCCGCACCATCCCTGCAAGGGCAATGTCATAGGCCACGCCACCACCCGACTGTCTCTGCTATGCCACGGCCACAACGCTGCCACAACCAGTCCTACTCCATCAGCTGCTCGCTTATTGTCTTCTGCGCCAGTGTCAGTAGAGACGCCGTTCATATTCGTACTACAATAACAAATAGCCCTGGGGGTTAGTCGGCAAGCGGTGTCATCTCCATCGAACGTTCCGGAGACTGCCGGCACCGATGAGTTCTTTTGTTGAAAGCGCTCACTATCAATGATCCTAACACATAGGCATGAACTCAAAACCCACAAACCGTCGCGAAGTACTCGAGCATGCCCAGGTGTCGGATCAGTCAGTTGCGTTGGCGTGCAGATATTGCGCCGAGACCTTCCAGCGCAAGGGTCACCTTCAGCGTCATTTACTTCGTCATACAGGCTTGAAGCCTTTCAACTGTAGGCTTTGCTCGAAGTCTTTCTCCAGGAGGTGTGTGGATCATTAAAGTTTCAATGTTACAGTGGATTGCTAATGCTTCTGAGCGATACGCTCGTTCGGCATCGTCTCACCCACGCTCGGGTCGAGCACCCGCAGAATGACAGGAAAAGAACCTCGAGAGCATGTGCTTCTTGTGTGAAAGCGAAGCAGCGCTGCTATGGTCAAAACCCTTGTGTAAGGTGTCAGCGAAAAAACTTATCGTGCGAATTCCTCAACGATCGATCCGATAGTGTTATTCATGCGGTTTCCCTGGCAAGCAATTCTTCCATGGACCATGTACCGTCCGAAGTCACTCAAGAACATAGCGACGATATGACGCCACCTACCCTTACTTCCGATCCAGAATCCACGAATGGTTCCCTTGACTCGACGTCGCAAGCTACGAACGCCACGTTGCTACACCGTTCCTCCAGTTCTATCCAGATGGGCAATTTATCATCCGTAGAAGCGAACGGGATAGACTGGGCCGGTCATTCGCATCTAAACGACTCTATAGGCGTACCGAATCTCGAGCCCCTCGTAGACCAGCCGTCAAATGGAGTGAACTACTTCAATGAGCTATCGACTGACTTCAATCTACCGTTCGCTTGGATGATCCCGCCATACGAAACTTCCTTTCAGACACCGTATTCGCTTGAATCACGCATATTGAATCCCTATATGGCCAATTATGGCGATATGTTCGCCCTAGAGCCCGTTGTCAGTGTCCCGATTCCAAGACCCGAGGTCGAATCTGACGCTACTATTGAGGCTCACGAGAGGATCTCGGGCAAAACTGTAGCCACCGTAAGCTCTCACTCGACTTTCCCTTTCCTATCTTTTCCCGTTCCCGAAGAAAATACACTAGGAATTGTAGGCGCCGAGATCTTCGGTCATATTAGCGCGGTTCCTACAGGAGCCTATAGTGATGCACGCTCTTTCTACATCTCGGAACGCGGTTATGATGACATGTTATTTCCTCACTCGCGATTGCTCCACGCTTTCGTAGAGTTGTATTTCGAGTACTTCGATCCTTACCTTCCCTTTCTGCATCCAGTCAGGGTTGAGAGAGGTGACATATGCGGAGTCCTTCTGATAGCAGTGGCCGCTATTGGAAGTCAGTACTCTGAATTGAAAGATGCATCTAGATATGCTACAACCTTTCACCACTTGCTACGAAAAGCTATCAAAGATCATGTAAGTTGGTATGCCCGATCGAAGCTTTGGAAGCTGATGCCTTCAAATTTGCAGGTCTTTACAAGGAGAACAGAGGTCTCCTTCGTCCAGAGCGTACTACTGCGGGATGTTGGACTTGTTGCCGCCGGCCGCCAATCAGACCATGCTGCGCTGCAGCGAGAGCGGAATATGATCACAAACTTGTGCCGCTCCTTATCTACTCGCGCGGGTGCCTCTGACAGTGAAGACTCTATGGTAGATCAAACTTTGGATCATTCTTGGCTGCTGTGGTTGCAAAGGGAAGAGATTGTCCGTCTCGTGCACTGTGTATACAGTAAGTCGAATGACGCAGAAATTATAACCATGCCTGGCCTAACACCTCCAACAGCATTAGAATGTTTCCAGCTGATTCTGTTCGACCAGCGTCCACTCTTCAGATTTACCGACTTCACTCAACGCTTGCCCTGTAGTCATGCTGTCTGGAAGTGTTGTTCGGAGAAATCATGGAGTGAACACAGATGTCGCAAGGCCCCAGACAGCCAAGCCTCGACATCCGAACACTTCACAAGCAACATACGTATCTTGAGTCTCTATGCTCATGAGAGAGCTATCTTGGATCAGACGCAGTCATCACAGCGGTTGAGCTCCCTGTTGAAGCCCCAACTGGAAAGCGATCTACATGAGCGAGATTTCAATTCTAATCGAGAAAGTCTACTATCCTCTGGAGTCTCTCCGGACGACATTACATACCTGGACCAATTGATTGAAGGCTCCATCGCGTCTAAACATCTCCTATGCCATGCTGAGGAGCAAACCGTGCACGATCCCGTTGTGCATGTCATTTCTATACTCAGAAACATCCCGCTGCGTATGATTTATGCTTCGGTAGGATGGCAAGCGAACATCACCGAGATGCAACGGACAAGAGAAAGACTGAGAGGGTACCTGCGACGCAACCCGGATACTGCTAGGATCTGCTTGTGGCACGCAGCTCAGATCTACTCGTACGTGCGGGATGATCATTCTCCAGCATATTATGCAACCCTTTCGTTCGCTATCGCTGCCACCTATATACTTCTCTATGACAAAATTATGGGCCAAACGGGTACTTCAGGAGATCTAGTTCGACCAGACAAGATAAAAGACAAGACAGAAATGATTGCATGGGCAAGAGACGGCAATGATTCAAGAGTACATATCACAGGTATTGGTATACTGAACAGCACTGAGAGTACTCAAAGATTGCTAGCTGATACAGGGAATATCTTGCGGTCTCAAAGACCGTGGCGAGGCATTTCGGAGGGCCTCGTAGACTGTTTTGCACAAATGAGTCAAGGCAGAATGCCAAGAAATATGTAAGGCGGTACTCATAATACGGGCAGGCTTTATTCTTCGTCCTTCTGTGGCACTACAATCAGATACAACTTCATCAGTGGCACGACCAGCTTAGCCACATAGTGCACCACAAGACCTAGGATGCCATCTAGGGTTATACTTGGAAAGCTAGTGCCTCCGCTCTTCCGAACCCAGGAGAAGGCTCGCGGGATCATGGCCCTTTCGTACTTTTCGCACGCGTCTTTCACTTCTTCATACGTCGGATGTTCCGGACCGATGTTTGCTAGAGAATTCAGATGAAGAAGGCGAGGAAGTGCGTCGCCACAATCAGCCAGCGCCTGGTTACCTCCTTGGCCGCGATTGGGTTGCATAGCATGCATGGCGTCTCCTATGACCCACACCCGATGGTTTCCCTTACCACCTCCCTCTTGCTGAGCCCGTAACCGCCAATCTATCCTGGGTTGTGTACTGGCGCGCAGTTGCGTAACGAGCATATCCGTGTCTCCGGACTCATTGCTTCTGATGTCAATCATCCTATGAAACTCCGGAGCCCAGTCCCTGATTGTATCGCGACATACCGTTCTGTGGTCTTCAATCTCCGAGACCTTTTTGAAGGGGACTTTGTCGGTCGGGACAACCAGACCCCAATAGAAGGATGCTTCCGACTCATTGTATTGCAATACATCCTTGTCGTCGGCACCCTTGCGGTGTTCGTCCGTCACCTCCGCCTCTGGAAGATACAGAGCGTAGTAAAGTGAGATGCCTCTAGCGAAGACAATGACAGGTCCTTGGCGTAGTTTTGGAGGCAGACTCATCATGCGATTGAAAGGAAGGTTTCCTTTCGACAGGAAAGCCCAATGGCTATCCAAAGTTTTGATGTTATTCAAGCCAAGCTGTCTGTTCACCTAAACAAGCGTTAGCCCTACGTCCACGCTTAAATCGTGTCATACCGACCTTGGAGTTTGCTCCATCGGCTCCTACGAGCACATCGCACACATCATCACTACCGTCGGAGAAGTAGGCCTTGACCGTCTCTTTGCCAGTCTTCTCTGTGATGATCTCGTAGTAGTCAAACCCCTTTCCGTACTGAATCAACCCGCTCTTCTTGATTGGCTCAAGCAGTATGTCTCTTAGCACGACCCTGTTGATTGCAGCCGATCTTGTGTACGTCGGCAACTGAGTTAAGTCCACGATTTCTTGGAATCTTGTGTTGAATAGCGAAGGTGCTGTCGCATGTGCCCCAGAAGACTTTCCAAGTTTAGCACTTATCTTGCTGATGTGGTCATCGGTCAAGCATGCGCGAAAGCCTGCCTGAGATCCAGGTCCTAATCGAATCTGGTAGCCTTCCCGATTGGAGTCGACTCTATCACGCTCGTAGACCACGAATTGGACGCCGTTGTTGTGTAGACCGTTAGCTAGGAGAGCACCTGCCAGACCGCCGCCAACGATGATAACCTTGAACTCGGCCATCACAAAAGGATTCGAGAATTACGAGGAGGGAGTTGGTTCTCGATGATGAGGTGGATGAAAGAATTGGGACCTGCGAGTGGTTATAAGCTTCGAGAAGCCACTTTCGACTACCCCGGCTTCGATAACCACCGACCAACCCGCACTGCAACGACTCAGTATCCTGACGCGTACGACGTCGAATACGCGGCTTCGCCATAACTGTCACCGAATTTGTCGACCCATGGCCGGCACTTCGTGTCGATGGGACGCCATATGGTAATGAGTCGTTGAGTCCGGACATGTTGATTGGTCCCACCATGAGCCGCAGGCCCCACAGGCATCTCCGCCACTTTGCACAGCTTCGCACAACAAGTGCCAGGCCATCTACAACGAACCACCATGGGTTGACCTCTGTGTTTGACCGGCAGCTGGAGGTTTGCGTCTGCTCCGACGGGTAACTGAAAAGAACCCATGCACAACAATGAACACATGACGTCGATTGGGGTAGTGAAGGTAAGAGCTTCCTTTGTTCTTGCGCAAGACAATTCACATACGCGCTTTGATCACGGTCAATGGACTGCTTTGGAGAAATTTATTTTCCTTTTTGACAATGCTAATGCGATGGAATAACTACCCTGGTAGAGCAACCTTAGGAGATTGCAACATCCCTACGAGAATGGCTAGATGCTGATACATAACGCTAGATGTCCAAGTCCGTGCATCGCCCAGGTATCAGACTTAGTACGCTAGAGCTTGTCTCCTTCTCCACGCTTGTTGTAGCCGCTGTGACATCTACTTTGTATGGTGCGATGCAACTAGACCAGCAGTCAGCAGTGATATCTTCAGTACAACAAGATTAGTCAACTGACCTATCATCGTGCAGGCACCAGATCACCGTCTCCGGTTGATCAAGCCACCGAATTTGCCTCACAGCAAATTGCGCGGCAGATCCGTTGAAGGGGCGTCCGTCGTGGTTCGCTCGTCCGGCGATAGCAAGAAGCGCGATTTTTGGCTTGGGCTCTATCCTAGACACGACACCCTCATAGGCACCTAGGTGTGCATTCCAAAGGATTGCGTTACCGTTGATAACTATATTGAACATGAGTTGGCCTCCATCGCAATGTGAGAACAAATTGGTCGTCCTGTTGTGGACGTAATCGAGGAACGAGCGCATCCCGTCATTCATCTTGTCCTTTGGTATTAGCTTATCTAGCTGTAAGAGACCATACTTCATCCCGTTGGTGATGTCTAACGTGCAAGTATAAGGACTGGCCTCTCCAGTGTAGACGACTGCAGTATCCATCAAATCGGGATGAGGATTAGGTAGGAAAGCATGTAGTGATGGCCAGACATGCACTGCAAGAGAAGCAAGAGAATGATCAGGCATTTTTGGCTGATCTGGAAGAGTTGTAGCTGTCGGCACTTCATCGCGCTTTGCTTGGTCTCTTATAGCACGCGTGAAGAGCGGTATGCGTTCTCCGCCAGATACAGGTATGAGTTGCTCTTCCGGGACCCCGGCGGAACGAAGGAGGTTGATAGCTTCGCTGTTGGCAATGACGATGGCCCCTGTTTTAATCGCGATGCGATCGGCCCCGGGAAGGTGGTCGAAGTGAGCGTGAGAAATGAAGATGTAGTCCGCTTCAGTCACATCGTCGACCGCCAGATATCGTGGCAATACGGATGGTCGGTCTAGCCATGTATCTAGGAAGATAGTAATTCCACTGGTACGAAGCCGAAAGGTTGTCGCACCTAGTCAAGTCAGCGTACCATTTCATTGTACAGGCACCGACGGAAAACATACCAAACCATTCTATAGTAGTACCCGTCATTCGGTTTGGCGTTAATTGCGGGAGGATCCTTCTACTTGAATATGCTCAGGATGACTATAGATGCATGTAACAGCAGTCGCGCACTTACTTCATGTTTGGCATAAGAGCCTGTAGGTTACCTCACTGTAGGTATTGAGTAAGGACGTGGCCGACGGGGAATATGATCCGCTACCAAGCCATGCCAGGTCGACGCGGGAGAGAGCGGGGCTTGAAACTAAGAACGCGAAGACAAGGCAGTATGTCCGACGGGGTTATCGTGCGAAGGGGTTATCAGGCGCCGCTCACGCGTGATACGTTGTTTTGCACCTTATGTACATCATACCTATTCTCGACTTCCACAACCACATTGTTGTTCATTACATGCGACATGTTTTGATCGCTTTGGCAGATAGTCAGTTGTTGCTGCTCACGTCCAGTCTCCTCGCTGCCCATGCACTTGCTTTCAAAAAGCTGGTGCGCAATACATCGATCGATACCCACATCACCTCCCTACCGTCCTCATCCCACTCTCAAACATTACAACTTGTCCTAGTGGATAGTGATGCGAATTTCGATCCCCTCGACTAGCAAGCCCAGAGCTCCGGCGGGGCTGGCACGCCGGCGGTTGTGACTCAAGGCCCGACGGAGAGCTCAGTTGACGTACATTGGAGCGCAAGACTATCAATCTGGTGCTAGTTGCGCCGTATCCTTGTTGGAGAAGAAGCCGATCTTTTCACCTGCTGCAGTCGCGCTGAGACACGGCTCACAGCACCGAAGTTGAGAGTAAACTCTCGGTCCACCGCGCGTGTCTAGGGGGGCTTCGGAATGGGTAAACGCATGTAATATACGACGGCCGAAACTTTCGCAAGTCCGTGAACAATGTACGATGCTGTCGGTATGATGAGAAGGTGATGTTGACCACTCGGAAGAATACTTCCTAACTCAGTCGAGTTAGATTGTCGGTCACCTTAGCGCTACCGTGTCCGTGCGTTCGATGATCATAGCCGTTCGATGAACACCCCCACTATAATAATAACAACACTTTAACGCGCTATAACTCTACTAATATAGATCTAATTTAAGAAGTAATTATAGAAATTAAATTATATAACCTAGGAGAATATTTCTTATACTAATAAGTTACTAAAAAGTGTAATATTAACTACGTTACGCTCACTTAAAGACACTAAGGTAAAACTAAATACTATAGCTTACGTAAGCTATCCCTATATCTATAATATAAATCTAAGCTTATATAATATATTAAAACGCTTACTAAGCGTTATATACCCCCTATAAGGATTATAATAAAGAGATTTATAAGTTCTTTAGCTAGAAAAGAGGTCTTAGAAACCTAAGTTATATAGTTTATTAACTAAAATAATAACTATCTTATTTCTTAGTATACTTAGGGGATAGATTAATTACGCTATAATACTAATTTAGAGGATAAATACTACTTATACTTTAAGCTTTTATATTAAAAGATAGAGAAGTATTAAGTATAACCTACCTATATATTTAATATAGATAAGAAGGGGTTTTAACTTAAGATACTTAGGAGAATAAAACACGTCTTTAATAAGGTATTATATAGCTAAAAAGGGGTTACTTAAGTACTTTAAAATAGCTTAACTAAGTAGATAATAGTACTAGCTTATATTTATTTAGATAGCTTAGTTTTAAGTCTATCTCTTATCTATAAAGTAGCTAATAGGGTAGTTTAATTAACCTAGATAGACACTATTAATCTAGGAAAATACTTAGTCTTTTTTACCTTATCTCCCTCTAGCTAGAGTAATAATAATATAGGATTAGTTTAGTTAAAAGAGGTTTTTAAGTAAAAGACTAGATAATATACTTTAATAAGGTATTAATTACTACTTCTTAATAGCTATAGATCTTATATAACTATAGATTTTATTAATTATTATAATAATAATAATATTCTATTAGCTATATTTCTACTTTACGTAACCTATACGCTTTAACCCCTTAATATTAGGATATTTAAACCCCTTTTAAGTGCCTATATAAACTAGTTAATAGTATACCTCTATAGTAGCTAAGGGTTACTTAATATAGTAAAAAGAGACTTCTTCTTACTCTTTTAGAGGGCTTAGAGTAATACTCTTAAACCTTTAGTAATTAAAAAGTCCTTTAAAGTAATAGGTATATACCTACCTAACCCTAAGGTTATACTCTAAAAATTTTATAAGGAGGTATTAGATTTAGATAAAAGCTTAACTTTAGTACTTAGTACTAAGGACTAGCTTAAATTAGAGTTTATAATATATTATTTAGTTAAAGATTAAAGAGATAAAGATATTAAAAAGCTTTAATAAAGTTTATATTATATTAAAGCCTAAAATAGTATCCTTTATAGAGAAATTAAAGGCTTTAGGGAGTCCTTAGCTATTAAAAAAAAGAGAGAAACTAAAGGGTATACTCTATAACTTAATAACCCTAAGGATTACTATAGAGAAACTATTTTCTAGTTACTAAGACGTATTAATAAGCTTAAGATAATAAGGTATTATAATAATAATAAGCTATATAACTATAACTTTAAAAAGCTAAGAGGGCGTAAGTAATAGAGTAATTATAACTTTATAAGCTTTAGGTACGTTAGGAGAAGCGTATTAAGTGTAAAAGACTTTAGGAGGTTAAGAGGTAGTAGTAAGAAGATAAGATAGCTAAAAAATAGTATTAGAAAGCGCTTTACGACGCTAAAAAAGCTATATAATTAGCCTAAAAGGGTAAGCGTAAGGCTTTATAACCTTATAAGCTATTTATAAAGTATTAAAAATATATTAGAGTTACTCTATCTTATATAAAAGCTATAACTACTATATTACTAACCCTATCGCGTAGTTACTACTCCTAGCTAATCTAGCCCCTAAAAAAATATTTTAAATAAGCTAAAACTTTTATAAGGCTATATATAGTATAATCCTAGCTTTATATAATTTTATTACAACTTTTAGTAGCTCTACAGCTTCGTTTGTTAAAAATATTAGGTTGTGGAGGGTGTTCATCGAGCGACCATGATCATCGAACGCACGGACACGGTAGCTGCCCACTTTTGACCGTCCTGTACGTCATCACCCCCCTCTTACCTACTCTTCATGCCGTCGTGTGCTCTTGAACAAGCTCCTGCGAAAACTGTACTGCAGACTCTGCTGTATAGTTATCTGGCCAGTTCCCTGTCATTCCGAACACAGCAGTGGCTCTACTCCCAATTGCCTTCTCCATACCATACCCAGCCACCTTCTTCTCCCATTGATCAACCGTAAGACTGCCATCCAGCACCTGGGACAAGGTCATCGCGGACAATGCTGCAACGTCACAACTTGCCCCCAGGTTCGGCTGCACTTGGATGAATGCCTCGCCTGCCAGCAGCAGCTTGCCATCATAGAACGATGCCTTGGTGTTGTCGAACCCATGGATAGCAGTAAGCAACGGCATCTTCTTTGACTGATGGAAAATCCTCCTCCACCTTGGCGACAGCATAGCTTCTCTCCGCTCTAGCTGTGCTTTCCAGACTTCCGCACGAAGCAGGTTTGCAGGCACTGTGGTCTCGTGACGAACGCCCTCAACGTCGGTCATGTAATCGACGAACATCGCGCTTGATGCATCGCATGCATCGTACCAGCACCACTCAATGACTCGCTCGCCTTTCCGCAAGCTTCCAATCTCGTTCGGTGATGTACAGCTGAACCACGTCAGTTTTAGCCACAGAAATGGAGATCGGAACCTACACCACAACGTAGCTGCCGTCAAACATGCATTGAGGCACCTTGCCCTCTAAGACGAAACGCAGGTCTTCAGGAGCTTCGAGTTCTGGGATCTGTGATCTCCATGCCAAATAGCCGACGTACTTGGTTTTGACGTCTGGCAGAACGAGATTACGGATGTGTGATCGGGCACCGTCGGCTGCGACAACCAGATCTGCGGTCATTTGCTCCTCAATACTGCTGTTGCCTTTGTATATCACAACAAGGTGGTCAGAACGCTCGACAACTCCGCGCACTTGATGCCCCCACTGCACAGCGAAAGATCCATGTCCCTCGACTTCTTTTTCGCAGGCCACCAAAAGCAGTCCGTGGATACCACCCCAACACGATGTGCGCAATTCATCTTCAAAAGGCACATCGACTAGCACATTGTCATTCTTGTCGATTATGGGGAACGAAAAATTGCGCAAGACTATGTCCTCAAGCTCAATGTCGGGTATGTACGTCGTGACTAGCTTCTGCGCATTTGGCCAAAGGGTCATGGCTGCAGCTCGAGCTTGCAGCTGTTCTTCAGTCCGCATTTCGAGAACCACAACGCTGTGGCCGTGAGATTTGAGGACGAGCGCATGCATGAGTCCCGCTATCGAGCCCCCAACCTTTTCAAAACTTCAGCTTCGTATCGAGAATGCAAAAGGGAACGACTCACCACAACCACGCGTTTTTTCACCGGTTCCGCCATATCTCATGAGGTTGCTGCCTACAGAAAGAGGAGACTTTAGCCAGTCACAACTTCCTCAATTCTCAGCGATCTGAACGAACAGGTTCTCTTAAAATGAGAGAATTTGCAAGTAGAAGGATGCAATAAGAGAAGAGCATATCACAATCCGACTCGTCTCAGTTCTTGCGACAACGGCCCTTTTATTGTACTCCGATTACAAGCATGGGCTCTACCAAGTAGCAAAATAATGCGAATACGTAAGTATAGCACAACTAGTACCAAAACAGATGCGTACTCCGAAGAAATCGTCCCATATGCTCCTCGCTGAAGAACAATCAATGGTCCGGTACTGACTGTTAGTGTTCATGGCTGGCGCTGCACGATTAGACGCGGCTCGCATGCCGGCATGCTGCATAACGGCGCCGCCTTCTTTCCCGACCATCACAGGCCCACCAATAACACGAGCAACCTCAGGCACTGTGCTACTTCTTTTCAAATTCGCGAGCTGCACGTCGGCATCACTTGCTGAGACGCATTAGTGAAACGTGTTCAGACTCATTTGTATGTCCGTTGACTCCTGGTAGCCGAAGTGTGCCTCGCCATAGCTTCCCAATATCTAGGGCCTGGTCTTACTACTTCGAACACCTAAAGCCTCGGCCCCCTCATCCTTCTTCGCCTTGCTCCATGTAGCACCTTTGCGCCCATTAACTACGAGCAGAGCGTTGAGTTCGCTCGAGAATTGTAGGCCTTGTCAGGCTGTTCTATTGCCAGAGGCCACGCTTTCCTCCAGCGACATAACGTCAATCGTTCCTCGTACCAAACATGCCATCAATACAGGGACGCTGCAACAGGCCTGTGTTGGTGTGAAGATCCTTTTGTTTCAGATGTCGCGCTTCCGGCGGCCGGGACTTCGTCTGGCGCGCCGTGCCCAAACCCTTGTTCTCGGGCGCCTTGGGCGATCCGTTAGCGCGACTTTTACTCCCCCGCCCACGGTCTCGCCTCACTATACATTTCAAGGCCATCGCCCGACACGATCCTCTGACCCTCTCATTTCCCACTCGTTCTTTCAGCACTCATCTCCTCTACTTCCAGCTTCTGATCGTTGGTCGACGTTGAAGCTATCGTTGTTGGAAGCCTTGTTTCGTGTGCCACGGCGGCCCTTGCGTCCTGGACGTGGGCCTTCTCCATAGATATCGCCTTCGTAGAGCCCTTCCGCTGTGCTTGGGTGCTCAGTGTATACCGCCTCGCTATACGTCACGTCTCTATAGCGGTTCATGTTGTAGTGCGAATGAGGAAAGTCGGGCGCTTCGGGGATCCTGCGAGGCATCCTTGTTACCATTCCACAAATCCCGCACAACGTTGTCTGGAATCTTCCCTTTCGTTTTCCCCAATTCTAGAACCATCACTCGGAGTCGAAGGAAGCGTAACTCGGTCTGCAGTCTTGTGAGGTGAGTCTGTAGCTTCGCGCTCGCGACATTGTATGCTTGAGTTTGTTCTTCTATTTCTTGTATCTTGGCTATCGTAATGTAGCTCTCGCGTGTGTGATTGGCGGTTCTTGCACTGATCTTGGTGTGACACTGTTCGGTGGCCACATTCTCGCTGACGGTCGTACTCTTCTCATCCAGACGGTGGCCTTGGAGATTGTCAGCGTGGTTAAACACTGGGCCTTTCGGTGAGAGCCACCATGTAGGTCCCTCGCCATCGCTTTAGCTACTGTCTTTTATCTCTAGAGCCTTGCACTATCGGCTTATTGGTCTGCGATAGGTACGACGAGGTTGTGCATATCGTTTATCGAAAGTAAACCACCAGTCGAAGGCATCATCGCACTGTGATGCGTCATTGAGGACTTTATAAAATCGTCAATTGGATATGCTCACAGCAAGCGAACACTCGTCGGTGCCGTCTCATCTTTCGGCGTCAATACCGTAGAACCCAAGTCAGTCATCTCGATATTGCTATGATGTTGGCAGATTCGAGGATGATGCGAGCAAACGCAGATTATTTTCGAGGCCATACAGTGATAGTGAGAGATCGGCGAGCAACCAGAACAAGATAGAAGATCTCATGTACACTTGACCTGAATAGATGATCTTGTTCAGGCTGCAACGTCCGTCAGTGCGCGGGTATATTCACTGGCCTTGGTATCAGAGGTGAGCACGAATAGCCCAGGTGCTGCGAGGCCGACACCATATCATCCGCTCGCTCTCACACCGACTTTGCTACCTCCACCCATAACTGCTCAACAGTCAGCCCATCTTAATTTTTCACAATTCGCTCTGATCGACGCAGATACGATGCCGCGCGGTAACCTACTTCGACACCTCTTCAAGCACAGTCCACACATGAGATACAGACGTTCTGGGCAATCGCATTTGGTCAACGAAGCTGAAGAGTCGGCCGTGATTAAATCCACAGATTCTTTCCAAACACTATCACGTCCACGAACATCCGAGCCTCCTGGCGTCCATGTTTTGCCTCGAATTATCGAAGAAGATCCCATTTCATCAGCCACGACACCGTCTTTCATAGCATCAAGCGCAGGAAGCGCGGGTTCTGATGTCGCATCATTCACCACTGTCCTCGACGCGAACGTGCCCGCACCCGCGCTCACCATCGATCCTGCGATTCTTACCACACGCGATCTTCTCTACGCCGCCATCGATGAGGCCACGGCAGCAGTCAATGCTCACATCGACACGCTGGAAACTACTCTGGCGCTGCTTCAGGCTATATCTGGCTTGAGCGATACGGTGGAGGTACTAAATCAGGAGATGGAGGACAAGAAAAGGGAATGCGAAGTCAAGCTTGGGGAACTGGAAGGATTCGAGGAAGGTGTGGTAGGGATGAAGCTTTTGGGTGACGAGACTCATTAAGGACAAGACCGATTGTGTTCACTAATCTGGCAGTATGAAAGCTGTATTAGGACTTGTGCCTGAGGGAGCAGTTGATTGCATACTCACTCTGTGCTAAACTTAGGTTGTCTTTCCATGACGCAACTTTCAGGTCACTCATGTAATGCACCACTTGCTTTTGCTAGCTACACATCATCACGACGACGACCACATTCAAGCACCACAAAGTGTCTGCGGCCATGCATGGAGATATATGATTTGACTACTTGAAAGCAGCCACCTACCATCGTGTGCAGCAACGTCATACTAACCAATCCAACTACAGTATTACCGCAACCTGTATCACTGTGATGCTTCATCACCTTCCGATTTTGACACCACTACAGCGATATATACGGTCGCTGGGAAGACTCAAGTACGGCTCGAGCTCATGAAGCGGTCATAATTCTCAAGGAACCGGGGACCGTTCGGTTTAAGCGTAGCAATGTAGGCGCGCTCATCAGCCAAGAGAGGAGAATGACGCCACTTGCAGCTTGAACCCCGGCACCGACCCCAGGTATTGAGAGCAACATGGCACAGACCCAAATCCCAGTGGTAGTTTGATCCGTATGCGCTTGGCCAGACCTTGCCAGAGTCCTTGCAGTTGCCATAGTCTTTTGATGTCTTGGGCGCCTGATAGTGGGGGTTGTCGTGGTCATGGTGGCTGCCGCGAGACTTGGAGGGAGCGTTGGCGGAGATGAGGGACGTCTTGATACCAGATCTTGGGCTCGGACCTTTTAGTGGTAGCGTCGGTTTGAGAGCCAGCTGTCGCTGGAGTTGTTTGTTGCGGTCGCTCAGCGCAAGGAGCTTGATTGAAGTCTCAAGTTTCACATCGTTGATGGCTTTCTCCAGTTTGATGTTCTTGGTCTTCTCCTCCTCTAGCTGTCGAACGACCTCGAGACGGTCGACCTTGATGAAACGAAGGGTAGCATGGGCTTCGTTGACTGTAGCTGCCAACTGTTCTTCGCAGCTGTACCACCGCTTGCCATTGGCGGCGATCTCTTGTCCTTTTGCAGGAAGTTCCTGCTTCATGGCGAGCAGTTCGCCTTGTTTTTGTTCGTAGAGTTGATCTTTGAGGAGGCAGTCTGTGCACGGTGGGTCGTTCGTTACCGCTTGAGTTGGGGTGGACTTCGATGACTGATGATTTTCCTTGCATTCAACAGCATACTGGCCGTCCGGGATCTTTCGCCTCTTCTCGATATGGCGCTGCTCAGAAGGGAGACCTTGAGAGGTTTCTTGCACCTGTGAACCTGTGCTCGTAGACGAACATTCGTTCTGCACTAATTCTCACACCCTGTCAACACGGCTCTTTCCTGGTTCGGGTTTTGGGGTATAGAGTTCTCACCTTGAGCATTAGCAGCGCTACCGTTCCGGCGGAGACCCATGTTAGGTGGGTTGCAATCCCTTCCTGCGCCTGTGGATATGGCTCAGCCCATTGTAAAATATCAGTGTGTTATTCACTTACTGCATACGTCAGACCAGTGGCGCTTAGAGCTTTTCGGTACGGTGGCCTCTTCCATCTTTTCTAGTCACTCGTTAGCGGACGATATCTGTAGCACGGTGGAATAAATTACCACTTACGGACGAAGTGTCGGGTCAAAACGGTTGTGGATAGTATAATCACTGTAGAAAGTACGAAATTAATGTATTGACAGGCAACCGCGTAGTGAGACGGCTTTTTTTGGGGTGAGGGTGAGTTTCATCAGAGATTTGGGGAAGCTCATAGCTGTCAGTGAAGGCGGGTAAGCGCGTTGCTTGATGATCGGTGAAACGCTAGGCTTCTGCAATCTTATAACGAAGATCCAGAAGGATATCGTTTCGTCTATCTAGGCATCAAGGAACGCAGAATTGGATATTTGCGTTTGCTTCCAGGCCTCCTCCTTTGCAACGCTTGGAAGCCGACCATGACTGGAGCTGAAGGGCAATTTGACGGTTCGTAATCACATCCAGATCGGAAAGCGGCTGCGGCTGCGACTGTTGCCTGATTTGGCATGGAAATGGCCCACTTCAAGTCCGATTCAACCCCACTTCCCCATTCACTCTCGCTTTGCTTGGTAATATGCACGGACCGTGCGAGCTAGCCGAGACGCTTCCTCACGACTATATAAGAGCTCCCTCCCACCGCCGCACCACCCAAAACATCTCCCAGCTCTGCCAGCATTACGACTGTTGTAGGTGCAGCCCTCTAGCCCTGCCAGCATTACGACTGTCGTAGGTGCAACTTTGAGCCTTGGCTCTACTTGAGGCTTCGACCTGTATGGTGAAGCTGTCATGGGGTGTCGCTAGATTGATTGGACTTTGTCCTTTCAGCCAGCGGCACCCCCTTTTTTTTTGTCCCTTTTTTTTCTGCTTTGACTGGCTTGCTCTTTCGCGGCGCCGCATTGCTCTTGTTCCATTCGCCTACCTTCCTGAGTTTCCTATCAGTGCTAAGAGCTTAGATAGTTAATAGTACACAAACTAGATTTTTCTCTTGATTCTTCATTTCTTTCAAACAATTCTTCGATGCTTCAGGCAACCGTGCTTGACAGATCTATGCCAAAACTATTAGGCGACGTCCACGCGCACGTGTACTTGCCCGCACGTTGCGATCTATCCATGGAAATTTCAAATGGCAAGTCCGGTAGCCTGGAACCGGTCCGTATGGGCGGGATGGACAAGCAACGTCAATGAACGAACGGCTTTTAGGATGATGCCGGCTCCAGATGGCACCGCATGAATGCCCCTTCATCCGCCCTGGTAGTGATAGTCAAGGCCAAGATCGAGCGGGTAGGTGTTGACATTGCGCTGGATGTTGGGGTACGTCCTCGGTTAAATAAAATACGTCGTGTAGCTGATGATATCACAGGAGCGAGCGCAAGAGCAAACCTCCTGAAGATCATTTGCAATGTTAGCGTCATGCAGAGCGGTGTCTAGGTCATCGCTATCCTTTCAACATGTCTTTTCGAAGCCGATATCCGCCTCCCGATCAGCCTGTGGTCAGATACTGGGCGTGTTTCCTCTATAGGATGCCGACATCGTGCCCCTGGTATGAATTGCTGCGTCCAAGAATCTGTCAGCAAACCATCAAGCTCTCCGATGCTCCACCGTCTCTTCTCGAAGCCTATCGCTGACGATGCCGATATTGTCATAGAACGCCGGCCAGTCTCGCTCATATTACGAGTTGTACCGCTGTAACCACGTACCAGTATTGGTTGTCGAACAATCACCAAGCGGGCCGAGTGCTCAGCGTAAGGCAGTGTGGACAGATGAGTACATCGCGGTCGTCAAGACACATACACTGGCGGTTTTGGACATCTTCGAAGTAGTGAAGAACCGACGAGTAGTGGTCTTAACCCCATTTCATTGGAGTTCATGCGCTCAGGTACCTGGCCATTTTTCAGAGTGGATGACGTCATGCAGGTCGCCGTCGAGAGTCACAATGTAAGCAACATCATGACGTCTTATCACCACGTAATGCCTCGAAATCAACATCGCAGTTCTCAACCAGAAGTTGCTCGCGTGCCTTTATTTTCGACTGTGTTTTATCCGCATGGTCCGACTATTTCCATACCCGCCGGTTACGAGCTCGAGATTCGGGCTGTGGAGCAGAGTAGTGCCGGTTCATGCCGTTGCACAAGCGGACGGGAGGAGGCCACTGGTTTCTTCAGGGTAGGTAATAACTAGTTGCATGAAGAGTTACGGGGAACGAACGAGGAATTTGCAAGCGGGATATGATTCAAAGGAGTTACTTATTGCGACAACCAGCGACGCGTTAATGCTGGTCTCGTAACGGGTATGGAGTCGCGTGTTGGACGGAGAGGATAGCGATACAGAGACATATCGGCACGCGAGGTGCTGGATGGTGTAGCCGAGACGACGCTAACATATGTTGAATGGATAATTTGCTCAAAGTCCGATATTTCCGGCTGGGCCCTCGGGGCTACGGGAATATGACAGTCGAGTTGAAAGTTTCGCTGACCCGACATACAGTATGACTTCCGATAAATGCCGTATGCTAGCGGGGTTGCGCAGCGACTATGACTAGGTACCGACGCAGGACGCTCGAAACAGCCATCGGGAACTAAAACGGGTGACGTCTGGAGTCCTGGAATCACGACGGTTGATCCAATGATAGCAACTCGCCAGTGCAAACGAGATGACGAATTCGAGAATTCCAATAGTACTGACATGCGCAGCTGAGTCGTACACGCACGAAAAGGGCAGCAGGCAGAAGGTTTGGGAAAGGTTCGGTGCTCATTCTATTGGTAGTTGACTCAGGCATGAGCGTTTAGTGCACAGTCTTGGTGATCCGCCTCGTGGCAACCGAGCGGGAAGTGGAACCGACAAAGGCAGGGGTAGACTGACTAGATGACACCGGCACGCCGGTAATCAGCCTCCATACGGAAGCAAGCCGCCTCCTGTTTTCTTGTGTGAAATTTCGTTCAATTTCTTTGAAACCCTCGTCTATATACCCTCTCTTCCTCTTCTGTCACTCGGAGACTCTGTCGCTCCAACTCTTTCCATTCTCTTGAACCAGTACATGCTCAACATTGGCCGCATATCATCATACCGCCGATACAATACCAAATACATATAAATCACCGAAAAACACCGCAATCATGCCGCATACGATGTTGACGAAGACAAGCACATACCCATACATTCTCACCACAGTCGCTACCAGGAAAGAAGGCGTCTCACGCGCGGAATTCTACCGCCACAATGAAGAAATTTATGCGCCACTACTCCAAAAGATCGCTGGCAAGGTGCATCCGTTATCCTGGACAAGACACTATCACGCCGACGATTCGGAATGCCCTGTCGGAGTATCTCGTGTGTTGATTGGCGTAGAGGGCGGAATGGACTGGGACTGTATGGGCGTCATGGCGTTTGAAGATGAGTTACATCTGCAGCAATTCATCGCATTCATGCATTCAGATATTGCTTTGCCGGTTTTGGAAGAGGAGGGGAAGTTTGCCGAGCCGACAAAGACCAAGCTACTGTTCATGAAGAGGAGCTTCAGTGTACGGGAGGGTTAGAAAGGTGATGGGTTCTCAGGAGTTCTGGATGGAAAAGCGACATTGCAAGAGCGTCTCAAGGATGGTATTTATGAACTCTGCGTCCTCTCAACATGCGTTATCAATATGAGTGGGCTTGGTCGATCGCCCGAGGGAGATGAAAACTTGCGGACAGTTGTAGTGATCACCCAACTCGCGACGCTGGATTATGAGAATTGCGCAATTGCATGTCAGGGTATCTAGAATTGAATTTGTTTTCTTCATATCCAGTCTCTACTGAACATGCCTCCAAGCTGCCGTTCTCAACCTTGACGCTCATCTCTCACATCACGCTTACGAAGGTAGCCAATTTGCGACCCAGTCCTCTTGACTCATGGCCGGTCCCCATGATTCCTCCACACCCCGCGTTCTGTTACCCCATCGGTCATAGCCATCGGACCACAACATCGGAACCGCATCGGCGGCTGACTCCACAGTAGCGCCTTTATCTAATTGTACATCCCCGCCATCCAGTATCCATATGTGATTTGGGACTAGGGCCATCTTTCCATGATGGTACATGTGTCGAATATACCTGTGATTCGTCTCACAGATGAACCAAAGCTGGTCATCGTCTTTGTAGGCGGTATGAGTAACGTGTACTGTCACGACCGTGTTGTTCCAAGATTTGTCGGCAGACGCCGGGGTGAGCCCACCAGAGCGATACCGCGACCTGGCAGCTTGATGCATGAAACGCGCGACATTTGGCGACGACACAGGGTTCGTAGACTGAAAGCCTCTTGTTTTTGTCGACCGTTGTAGAATGGCTTGAATATCGTAGTTTTCTAGGTTTTCCACTGCAGTACGTTCTCTAGGTATCTGCTTTGTCAAGCACTCTAGTATTTTACAATGTCTTATTTTTGATCCACTTTTGCCGAACTCGATGAGTTTCGTTTGTGATTCTTCGATGAATTCCCGTATTAGCCTGCTGACAATGGGCCGGGCTTCTGAGTGGATCAGCTTGTTGGTGCGTAGTATCGCCGTGGGCAGGTGTCGTGTGATCAATATCGCGACGAAACCATCTATCGAGACTTCGGTGTGTTTTATCTGACGCGGTAGATATCCATAGACAAGTGAACGAATCTCTGCGGGAAGTTCCAGGAACGGGAATGGCTTTGACTGGATGACCGATGTATCAACGCTAGTACGACGATGACTGACGACCAAGTGATCACTATCAGCCATTATTACCAGAAGATCGTATGGATGTCGAGGATTTTAGCGGTCGTTTTCAAACAGGCCTGGTAGGTAAATGAGAACGGATGGAAACTTGTAGCACGAAATCAGAGGAGAGAGATAACATCTTGTGTATATACAGTCCAACGCCGACCTATCGGAGGGTATGGAGATGATAATAATGCCGTGACGATGATCCCCACGTCAGCCGGAAACCCCGGATGCTCATGGTTTTAGAAGCCTTTGGTAGGAAAAAGTGTATCGCTAGACTTTAAGATGGAGACAAAGCGTTGGATGGATTAATCGGAGGTTGCTGACTGCATTAGCGCACCGAAATCGGTTAGCGGCTTCTTCACCGACAACCTTGGAATAGATGGTGGCACATGATAAGCTTGTAACATCGAAGTGCACATGCGAAGCATGAGAACAATTGTGACGTGAAATCAGTTTTCTTCTAGGCTTCTGCCTCAGTGTCGCGCTCCAGTCATTCTAATCGCACAAAGAAGCCGGAAGGTACAGGGCTACCTACAGTCATATCGCACCCCAGAGAAACTCACGGCGGGTCGCCAGCTTCTTACATCAATGCAGAGTCTAGTAGTAACCTTCCGTATCATCAAACATCTCTAAGCCCTTCCCTAAGAAGGTAGCCATTCCTCAACCCATGTCTCTTGACTCATACGAGTACTGAAGATATCGCTGTTACCGTCTAGGAACTTGTCCATGACAGGTTTGACGGGAGTGTTGGTGGCCGAAAGCTTGAGCTTCCCAGCAGGTGCACGTAATACCATGTATTCATAACCCGGCCTGATACGTGTATCTTTGCAGAGCTGAATCTGAAGATGAAAGTTGAGATTTCGCCGGGCCCTTAGAATATACATGGCCTGCTTTAGCAAGAGGTGATCCACTGTGCTCTCAAGATCGAAGCGTGATACAGTCACAATGGTGCTACAGATTGCCAATGTAGCTTGACAGAGGAACTGTAAGACCTGGTGGAAGTGTTCGGTCTTCCATGGGTAGGAAGCGAACTGATAATTTCGCCGACAGGCCCCGATCATATCATAGGGTACCCCAGTCTAGAAAATCTTAGTCATATCTCCTTATATCGGTAACAAAAAACAAACTATAGAAGACTTACGGAAAGCGCCGCACATTCTGTCGAGATGGATTGCACGAGCGCATCAAGCAGCTGTTTAGAGGCGTTGTATTCTATTAACCGCGGCAGCGACTCTTTCACGAACGTTCGGATCAGAGCAGCAACAACATCGCGCGCCTCAGAATAGACCTGACGGCTTGTACGCAACAGAGCTGTTGGAATGTGACGTGTGACCAGGATGATGTTCGAGTCAGTCTCGCTGGCAGAGTCGAACTCGGGCGCGCCGACGTATCGAAGCTCGGTATGCTTGATCCGACGAGGTAGCCGCTCATAGATCATGAGGCGTAATTCCATGGGAAGGCTACAGACGGGTGGATTCAGTCAGTGTATGGCTCGAACTCAATTCGTACAGGGGCACTTACTCCATGAGGCGGAAAGGTTTGGGGCCCCCTTGCATCGACATGGTAGCGGTAGGCCCGGTAACGGGTGCGATGAGACGTTATTTCGTGGTACGATGAAGGTGATTACGGCAATGGAGGGATTACTAGAGTTGAAATAAGTACGGGGTAGGGAGTCGGCGGGACTAGTGGCGCTTGGCGTATCGGGACTGGTGAATGTCATGGTAGCCTAGAGATATTGCAGTCGTCGAAAGCAAGTTCTAAGGCATATTAGTATACAGTCGCGAAGAGAGAGAAAGGATAGAAACACATGCCTTAATCCATACCCACATCTAAACCAAACATCCTACAATTGTGAGCAGAGGACTTGACCAGAATTGCGCCCACTGGAAGCCGGCAAGACCTCGAAAACCCCGAGTATTCTCAGATGGAAGGGATTGGAAAGAGGCCATTTGTGAGAAGATTATGAGTTAAACATACTATTCAGACAAAAGAGAAAGATCAAGTATACCCCTCTTTGCCAGTGCAGTCCAGGATATCGTCAGGGCCATCCATCCCCACCGGACGCCAACGCCATGCAAGTCCTCCGTCCACTCTCTTAGACCTTCATCCACAGCGACAACACACCCTTGGCATACTCCACAATCTCATCACCGCCCAGCTTGCTCTCGCCATAAAGACGGTCCACAAACGAGATGGGCACCTCGGCCACGGTGCAACCCATGGCCTTTGCCCTGACCATCATCTCCATCTGGAAAGTGTATCCCTTGCTCTCGGTGCTACGAATAACCTTCTGGAGCACCTCCTTCTTGTACAACCTGAACGAGCCCGTCAAATCACTCACGCCCGGCCTGAGCACGGTATCCGCAAACAGATTGGCGCCCCTTGACACAAACTTGCGCTTGAGATCCCAGCCAAATACGCCGCCGTCCCCCGCATACCGTGTGCCAGTGACAATGTCGTAGTTCTTGGTCTTCTGCAGCGCAATCATGGGCGCAATGAACTTGGGGTGGTGCGAAAAGTCGGCGTCCATGATGATGACAAAGTTGCCGGTTGCGAACTGCAGGCCGTGGACGTAGGCGGTTCCGAGACCGAGTTTACCAGCGCGGGCGCGGATTTGGATGCGTTCGGGGGTGTAGACTTTTTGGAGCTGGGCGGCGATTTCCTGGGTGCCGTCGGGAGAGCCGTCATCGATGATGATGAGTTCCCAGTCGAGTTTGCTGGAGGAATTATTAGCATTGGCGTTATGATGTGTTGTAGAATTGTCTTGCGGCGTACTTCTCCTCGAACGTCTTGGCCAGCAGCCATGTTATTATGGGCAGGTTGCGACGCTCATTGTAGGTGGGCAGGAGCACCGAGTACTTGTTGGTGTTCGCCATCTTGGATTCGTCTGGTGTGTCTGCGGAATTGGGTGAAAGAGCGACTGCAGGTGAGGGTCGACGTTGGGGGTTGAGGACTCGCGGAGGTGATCGTGTCCGCAAGTAGCTCGGACCCTGACTAGCCTCATTGGATCATGTCGTTCCGCAATCCCATCACAGAAATCGATTTGCCTTACACGTCGATGCGATTTGAACTCAACATTGCAGTATATCTCTGAACATTGTTGGATCAACAGTGTGGGGCTGCTAGGGTATCGCCGTTGAAGTGGCCGGTTCGCATCACGAGCCAGACATAATCTCCGTCTCCGTCTCCAGCATGTCAGCGGCCAAACCGATTGCGGGTAAAAGGAACCTGCTTCTTTGCCTCGACGCATTCGGCACCCTCTTTACTCCTTCTACACCCATTCAAAACACCTACGCACAAGCCGCAGCCCGTCACGGCATCGACGTAGGCAGCATCAAGAAGCCAACGAAGGTAGATGCAAGCTTCAAGTCCGCCTTCAAGAAAGCAGCCCAAGAGAACCCAAACTATGGCAAGGCCACAGGTATGGGTGCGGAGAAGTGGTGGTCGAACGTCATAGAGGATACCTTCAAGCCCTTTCTCAGCGAAGGCCAACCCTTCCCATCTGCCCTTACCGAGGAACTGCTACGCACGTACTCCTCAAGATTAGGCTACGACGTGTTCCGAGACGTTCATCCCTTTTTCGAAACACTGCAAGTCCGTTTGAACAACCAAAAAGTCTCACGTATCTGGCCCTGGGATAAGACGATAGTGGGAATCATAACGAATTCCGATGACCGCGTCCCCGATATCTTGGCTTCAATGCGACTCCAAGTAAATCCCCGTCGCTACGGAGACGGAGACCAGGGAGATACAGAAAGAAAATTTAAGAGCCGCCCACTCGACGATATAGATTTCACGGTGCTCTCCTACGACGTCGGGTTCGAGAAACCAGATCGACGCATCTTCGCTGCTGCCGAAGAGATGCTAGCTCTCACACTGGAGAGCATGGGGTCCAGCACCGACACTCCAGCATCATCGTTCGAGAAGCTGTACGTCGGCGATGACCTGGCCAAAGATGTTTTCGGGGCTGAAGATGCGGGGTGGTCTAGTGTACTAGTGCAGCGAGGTGTGACTAAAGGACTGAAAGTATCAGAGGAGGAATTTGAACGAGAGGGAGAATCTGGAGGGAAACGGACGGTGACGAAAGTGGGCACTTTACTGGATTTGTGTGCATGGAGACCGGATCAAGAACCCGAAAGGTCTCCAGTGCGTTATGTATCACCCCGTGGGTACCTCGAAAGGCCTCCAGTGCGTTTTGTATCACCTCATCTGTACCCACCTCACTCACAAGATGAAGCAGGCAAACCTCTTGGGCCCTGAGGGAGGATCGGCTTTACGCCCGTCGGTAGTCTACATCAAACAAGCATTACTTTTCACTCTACACTTGCAGATCAGTCGATCGTACACACGTACCCTATATTGTGCCATACATTTCATTTCATGTCACTTCTCATTGCTAGACACAGCAGTGATGCGTCTTGCATCAGCTTATCCTGATTCCAAACCATCCGCCACGCTTCTTGCCGTGCCGAAGCCCACACCGAAAAGAGAACATACGAAACATGATCATGTACAGAATTCGTCAGCCAGCCCAGAACCAAACCCGGCACCAAGCCTAGTTTATCCAAAGGCCCCCATATCCTTAATTTTGCAGGATCCATGCCAATTTACGCCTAGAAGGTGATGCCGGCCGTGGTACCCGCGAGTTATTAAGGTTCGGACAGTTGTAGCATTGCAGTATAATGCGAACAGAGATGTGCTTGTTGCACGAAGAGGGACAAGGCAGCCTCCACTCATTCAAATGCGATTTGAAAACGAATCTTCTTGTGTCACAACTCCTCATCTTCTTCCATCTTGCTTTCGATGGTGGGGATGTTTCCGTCAGAGTTTGCTCGTCCTTGGTGGGCGTCCATGAGCGCTTGACCCAGACTCTTCCGTACGTTGTCATCGAAGCCGGGTAATGAAGCGCGCTGCTTCTTGAAAGGCGAGGCGACGGAGTTTTGTGAACTGGGCTCGGCGGAGGCATCTACGGCGCGTGGGGAGGACGGTCCAGCTGCCGACGAGGCATCGGGAGCTGGTGTACCCGAAAGAGGAGATCCAGTGGAATCAGAGTGAGAGGGTCCTGCAGGACGGCCTAGGGGTTCTGCGGAATGTTGACGCTTGAGCTATGAGGTGTTAGTATGGCTTCTTTTGCTAGAGTACAGAGACATACCTTGATCTTGCGCACACCCTCCGCGAGCTCACCCTGTCTGTGAGCGTCTTCTGGGGATAGCATGCCCTTGTCGAAGACCTCCTTGTCATCGTCCGCATCCTCCACCTTGATGTCGTCCTCATCGTCTGCGTCGCTGTCCATGACGTCTGCCGTCTTCTTGTTAGACTTGGGTGAGGTCTCCCGGTAGCCACCAAAGTTCTTGGTCCCGGCGGCTGCGTTCAAGGGCTTTAGGCTGCCAAAGTCAAGCGCTCCGGATTTCCGCTTAGACTGCGGCGAGGTGACTGTAGGCTTCTCCTTTGTGTTCAAGATGCCCATCTTGCGCAGTTGGCCTGTTCTGTGTTAGTTGAAATCCCAAACCCGTCACTTTGGACACTTACGCTCTCCGCGGTACAAGAAGGTGAAGACTGCGTATGGCTTGTCTGGAGGGTCGATGCCAGTGACTGTCTGGGTGCTGATAGACTTTGGATCTAATGTCTTGGGCTTCGCGAAACTCGTTGTGTGATCAACGTCCTCGCCCTCTCCTCCTCCGTTTTGTTCGTCGTCGTCGTGTGCATCGAACTGGGGCGAGTACTCGCCGCGCTTGATTTCGCCAGACGCCAGTACACGGAACAAAGCGACCTTGATTTGTCCAGCTGCCTCGGGCATGGGAGGCTCGTCGTCCGAATCGGAATCGGTGGTGAAGAACTCGTCGTTGCCGGAAAGCGTCTCGACGGGCGCGTCTTTGCTTTCGCTGTAGCGCAATACACCGTTGCTGGAGGCATTCTTGTCTTCGTCGCTGCTGTCTATGGCCTCTCTCCGCTTTGCCCGCTTCTTCTCGAGGCGCTGCTTTCTCCGCTCAATCTTTGCGGCCACGTCTTTGTCCTTGCCCTCGAGATCCAGGCCGTTCAGCCATCGCTCGAGACCAACCTCGCGGAAGAGAAACTCGCGCTCTGCAAGACCCCCACCTTCTGACTCTGGCACGCTGACCCACCGCGAGTTGACCCACGTCTCTTCGCCGCGCCGCAGCAGGGTGGCCACTTCTTCCTTTGCCCGGCCGTCAAAGTATATGTATGCAGCAATTGTCTCGTTCGGCGAAGTGGTCAGAGGCTTGTATGGGGCTATCGTGGGACCGTACTTGCCCCGCTCTCCAGTTTGCCCAGGCAGGCCACCGACAATCTTGGCCTTTGGATTGGGGTCATCTGGAGTCGGCTTGGGGGTAGAGTAAGGCACGTGGAGACCTGGAGTGAGCAGGGTTATCGATATCGCGAAAGAAGACTGTTCAGGCTTGGTAGCGCCCGGCGGTATCTTCGCAGGTGGGACGGGGATGTACGACGTGATACGGTGATGTTTGGATTGCTTCTGTATCGAGTATTCTGGCAGTGGGTTGCTGTCGGCGTGGATGCTGACGGCAAGGCCTAGGAAGGTCGGCATCTTGGAACAAGGGTTGGGGGTGTTGTGAGGAAGACGACTGCGAAGCTGCGGAGATGGCAGCGGAAGAGCCCTAACACAGCAGCCTTGGCAAGAATGTGAGGAAAGAAAATATCCCTGCGATAGAGCGGCTGCCAGAGGGGCAGCAGCGCGACTAAGTGGGCGGAGTTTTGGCTGCGAGGCGGTGTGAGGTAGCGACTACAAGTGTCTGTGTTGTTGGTTTAGGCGGAGAGCTTCCGTAGCGGGCGGTCCCACGAGGTGTTGGGGTCCACGGCGCAAGTCACGAGCCAATCACGCTTGCACCTGATTTCGATTGTTGTCTACAAAGAGCCACCAGATTTCCCATCAATATCAGCTCAAAGGAAACGTGCTGCAACCATGTGTTTGGTCAGGGTAACGAATCAGGGGGTGTGCCTGGTGTCGATCAAGCGTGGGGTCTACATGACTAGCGGCATGGCGCCTGTGTGCTTGCTCGGGGCTTGAGAGCTGAGGGCGAAGTTTGATTCACAGACATCACATACATGAAGGGATGCTAGGGAGCTTGTGGTTCTGTCGCTGTACTACGAGCGTGAAATTTTCATCGTCGACATCGTTAGCCGTTGTGGGGCATCTAAAACAGTAGTTGAGGTCTGATTCTTTCATCACCGCTCTTTACTTGTCGGCGGCTTTGATGAGTTGGTTAGACTCCACTTTGCTCTAGGGTATCATCCGTACGTCTATCACTTGCTTAGTCCTCCTCGTCCAACGCAAACATGTCTTCAGCCTTGGGCCTCAGCCGGCGAGCTCTGGCGACAGCCGTCTCTCCAGGTATCTCAACCTCTTTTGCGTCGGCTGCTTTGGGTGGTTCTAAAGGCGCGACGGCTTCAGCGACAGATACCTCTGGAGTCGCTGTCGCAGAAGTCTCCTGGGGCTCAGTCGTCGTCGCCTCCTCCGCAGCCTCGTCAACATCCATCGCCTGTTCACCCTCCTCGGTCGCTTCGGAAGTCGGTATTTTGCGGATCACGTTGCTCTTGCGTTTCCTCCTCTCTGCCAACCGTCTCGCCTCCTCGTCTTCCTGCTTTTGTCTCTCCCGCGCATTGAACGCCTCGTCAAGGTGTTTCAGTGTTGCGTCGTCAAACAAATGCTCCTCCTCCCAGACTTTGAGTATAGTGTTGATTTCTTCTCTGAAGCTCCTCTCCGTCATGCGACCCATCTCGAGCCTCGCGGGGATCTGTTCGAGATGTTCAAAGACCTTGCGATCCACAAGCTCCGTACCTATAGCTAGACGATATTTGTAGGAGACACCAGACTCTTTAGCCGTGACAAAGAGCACATCGGAGACGATGCGCAGAGCGTTTAGCGTTACCTGTCGAAGGTCAGGACGGCGAAGATCGTCTTTGCCTTCCGCCTCGCTTGCACGGTTTCGCGAATTGGCATCGGTGAGCTGGAAGGGCTGTATAATGTTGGACACCAGGATGCTAGTGACTTCATCCATGCCCTGCCCGGCGTGTTCGACGGCAAAGTTCGATATGGCAGCGATGTCATCAGCAACGATGCTACCTGGGGGAACGGTAGTAAGCATCCACAGAAGCATGGCTCGTGATCTGGGGTCCATAATGCCGTGACCATTGTCGACTCGTCCGGGGTAGTTGTCGCCAACTGGCAGGGGCTTGTACTGCGGCTTCTCCTTTTCTTCCTCGTCGTCACTATCCAAGCTCTCGTCATCAGACTCAAACGCTCCCAGATGGTCGGCGAACTCGTGGGGAAGTGGATCCTGCGGGCCCCGCCAATCGCCATGCCTCTCGAAGATCTCGGGATTGGGGCTATCGCAGACGATCTGATGTAAGCGCCAACGGTAATAACGGTTGACGGGGTGCTTCTGGTCGTACAGCCAGGCAAATCGTTCCTCGTCTTGGACTTGTGGATCGTTCATCAAGGCCGCTTCGAACTCTACGCCTCCAAGTATGACCCCTTCTATAGTCTGATGCACCAGTCTGAGTGTGGCAGCATCCGGAGGCTGGTTTGCGGTGACAATGAGCTGCTCAGTATCTTCGCGCGGCCGGTCTCTGCCACCTCCACCTCCCCCGCCAAGATCTGGCGGAGGCGCAAAGCCCTTGGGCAGTTCAGGAGCCTGCCACCGTGCACCAAATGCCTCCGTCCGCTGCGCTGTGTCCACTGAGCGACCACCAAGGTACCTGTCCAGATGCAGATAATAGCCTTTTCCCAAGTACTTCTTGTCGTTTAGCTTGTTCATCGCGTCGTCGAGGTCTCGCGCGCTGGCATCTTTGTCGAAAATGACCTTCATCGTCGCCGACGGTCTGCCCTTTGGCGATGGGCCTTGCGGTGGTATCTTCTCGACGCGGGCAATTTTGAGCGACGGGAAGTCGGCGAAGAGCCCTTCTACCCGACGCGTGTCTATCGAGGGCGGGAGGTTTGAGGCTTTCGCTACGACGGTGGTATAGACGTTTTCTGGCTGCTTGGGGCCCTCGAGCGACGTGAGACCTGAGGGCGCAGTTCCTCCAAATCGTGACTGCATCTGTGGTGCGAGACGGCCTGGCGCTGCGCCGGATCTTGGATAGTCATCGAGAGGTTCGGTTTCGAGGGTGCCGGGGCCGCTCTTCATCGTTCGCTGTCTGCCTGTAAAATGTCTCTTGCTCCCTGTTGGCACAAAGACATCTTCCTCTACCTGCTTCTCAAGCTCCCCTAGTATGCTCTTCTCGGCGCCATGCTCCGCCTCGAAATCAGCCATGACCTTGTCGAGCGCATTCTTCTCCTCGCGCTGCTTCGCTTCCTCTTCCTCCTTGGCTTTCGCATGCAACTGCGCCTTGGTGGCTTTCGCGGTGCCTAGAGAGAACTTGAAGGCCATGTTAGGGAGTGCTCAAATTGTATTCGTGGTTGAGTATTCCATAGGGTGAGGTTGGGGTTAAGGTTCTGAGTGTCAACATTGGAAAGTTAAGCTTGCGCGTGAGGGTCCAAACTACCGGCACGGCGGTAGCGTCAAGTCCAGGGCTTCCCCACGGCCTCGGAATCCCCAACAACGTCATTTCATCTTGACAGCACCACAGACCCAGACAATTACCATGACCTCGGCACACGACGTTCAACTCCTCCTCCGATTCCTATCGCAAGACGCTAAGGTACCCCTCGCCCAAGCACTATCCAAGATCAAAGACTTGCAAGCGGCGAGCCTCAACACGTAAGCACGTGATCGCGTACCACCGCGTCACCCATTGCATTAACATTCGCGCAGTCCATCAGATCTCTCCAATTCCTCCCATGAAACCCTGAAAACCATCTTCACCGACGACAAGGTCGCGCGCCAAGTGCTCAATGCTGCAAAGCGACATTCCAAAAAGCGATCTGCAGACACTTCCTCCTCTGCATCTGCGCCTGCACCAAAGAGAGCGAAACCAACATATGGACAACCTCTCAATGGCGCCGATCTCGAGGCTTCTCTCGCGCTCCCAGGTCCAGAACTAGATGAGACAAAAGTCAGTGCGGCTGTCATATATACAAATCGTGCGCCACTCGTTCTCGCCTTTGCGGTAACACTACTCAAGTTTACGATGCCTGGCCAGCCCATATCCAGTCGCCTCAGTCTGGCACAAGCCGTTACCTCTATGAACAGTAAAGCAAAAGCTGTGCATATTGGGGTTGACAAGGGTCAGCCTGCAGAGGAAGAAGGCTGGGGAGAAGGACAACCGGTGCTGCGGATCATGACGAGAGAGATCAGGGTAATGAAGAGGTGGGGCTATGAATGGGAAAGCAGCGATGATGCAACACAGCAGATGATCAAGCCTGAGCTGGACGTATTAAACAGAGAGAAAGAGGATGACAAAGGGGAGAAAGAGGCGACGGAGATGGCACGGGAACCTGCACTCTGGGGCGTGGATCTCGAAGCGCTCAAAAAGGCGCAAACATCCAAGAGTGGATCAAGCAATCTGCCCGTATATACCGCGCAAAGTGCAAGGGCTTATCTCATGAGGGCGTTCGAGACACCTGCCGCGGACGAAGTCAAGACGGAAGATGTCACAGTCAAAACAGAGGGACAGGCAGCGCCGAAGCCAAAGGGCAAGCGAACAGCTGCTGTTATTGCAGCAGAGAAAGAGCACAATCTGAGTCTTTTGCTAGGCGCACTAGAACTGCTCTATAGATCATGGGCAAAAGTGTTAAGTAAGGAAGATCTGGATAAGCGGGCTTGGGGCTGGTATGTCCGCGTTCGACCAGAGGTGGCTCAAGGGGCTGCAGGCTGGGGTGGAAAGGGCAATGTGCGACTATCAGATATCCTGGCATTGAGAAGGCCTCCGAGCTAGCAATGAGACTACATGTGTTCAATGCACTACGATGGAGCTATCCATCCAAGACATCCAGGATCAACCATCTACAGCTTAAACTCGGCGTTACTCAGCTCCCAGCTTACTCCACCACCGTCCCTCCTCGCAGCCAGTCGTTCAGCCAACCCAAGCTTCTTGTCCCTATTCCTCTCCGTGCACAACTCGTACACTGTGCTCAAGTTCAATACAAGCGAGTGGAACGGCGGGCTGTTGTCCACGAGCTCACCGAGTATGCTCTTAGCGTCCGAGATACGGCCCGTGTAGAGCAGGCACACAGCCAGGTTCTGCGCTACCATGGCGTCGTCAGGAAATTGCTCGCGCAGGGCCTGGAAAGACTCGGCAGCGGCTTGGTAGTCCGAGTCGGCAAGTTGGATCAGAGCGTTTAGTGTGCCGTCTACGAGAGCATCTGCAGAGGCGGAAGATGCGCGGGCTAGACAATGCCGTGCTGATTGCATGTCACCAACCCTCAGCCAGACGAGAGTTTCCATGAGGGATATCTCCCTGGTCTGGTCACCTTCTGCCGCAAGTGTTGCCAGGTGTCGTCCTGCGCCCTCGAGATCGCCCATCTCTACCAGCACGTTGGCGACGCGGATGCCGCAGTCTCTTAGCCTCGACCGCCACATTGCCTTGTCGTCGTCTGAGCTTGCCCTGAGGATGCTCTCCCTGCACTCCCGAGCAAGCTCGTAGTAGCCCATTATGCCTCTTCGCCATTCCCCGTAGCCCAGTGCTGCCAATCGTACGAGGAGGAGGCGTAGATCCCAGGGCACGAGATGCGTGTTGGTGAGCGGGTGTCGGTAGAAGGCGCTGTTCAGGTCGCCCAGGACCTTGGACTCCTGAGCAGCGAGGGCATACTCTTGCAGTAGACAGAGACATGCCAGGCGGACATGGACTAGGTGCAGCAGTGTATCGTGGTCGCCTGGGGCAGCCGAGATGAGGTTGCGCGCGGCGGCGATGGCGGCCAGGCGATAGTGTCCGGACAGGAGGAGGGTGTCGATGGGCGAGGATATAGGGGGAGCGTGCGGCGCATTGAGGAAGGGGGGCGGCACATTCGTCACGGGCAGGACGTGGTATGCCTGGGGGTCCTGCAGGAAGCTGAAGTCTTTGTGGGGAATGTCGTCGATGCCGCGCGATGGGGCATCGTGGGACGGCTGCGGGGAAGCTCGAGGCCGCGCTGGCGATGGAACGCGCGCAGGCAGGCTGGGTGTGCTCTCGGCGAGAGGGCTGCATCACTCTGTAAGCGTGTTTCCTGTCTGCGTACCCTGTGTCGGCTGAATGGGAGGGGCGCGCATACTCGTCTACGACTATGTCATCGGCGTCGAGGGGACCCCTTGTGGTGCGCCGAGGAAGGGCATCTGCCTCTATCAGTCGTGCTGGCCCGGGGTGTAGGAAGCGGTCAACGCACTTCGCCGTCTCTCGTCGCCCGACACACTGCGGCCGTGGCCTCCTCGGGATGGAACCTGCATCGCGTCTGTGGTCACTGCTGACTTGCTTGGACGGCCGTCTCGAGCGCTCCGATGTTCGGCAGTAAGCCATGCAATTGCGGGGATTGCCCAATCACGACCCCTGCCGCCGGGGGAGACGACTCCACTAACTTTTCATATGCGCCACGAAACCTGGGCCAGAGGAAGAGTCAAAGGCGAACGGCCAGTTGACTCAAAACCGGCCGTCAGCGTGCCCTCCCGCTCTTCTCTCCCACGTCTTGCTTTTCCCGTCTCTACTGCTGCTGCTGCTCTCCCCCCATCCGTGTATAGTAATAGCCCGTCCCCCAGTGGACGCCCACCGCCGCCATGCAGCAGTCACGCACACGAGCTGTAAATGCTCTCAAGGGCAACCGCAACTTTTCCACCACAGCACAGCGATTCGCCCTCTCGCCCTTCCGCAGACCTGCGCAAGCCGTCTCGAGCAAAATCGCCCAGGAAGATGCGAAGCGACCTCAGAGCACCACTGCGGCCGCGTCGACACAAACAGCGTCGCGGTCGAGACCGTCGCCAGCCTTCAATCGCGAGGACTACAAGGATGTGCAGCCACTGAAGCAGTACCGTTCGCCTGCAATGGACCATTCCTTTGTCGGCATGACTGGCGGAGAAATCTTCCACGAGATGATGCTCCGCCAGGGCGTCAAGCACATCTGTACGCCAATTTTTTTGCACCAGAGACACCAATTGTTGTGAATATCAGACTAACACTCCCCAGTTGGCTACCCCGGTGGTGCTATTCTCCCCGTCTTCGATGCCATCTACCAGTCAAAACACTTCGACTTTATCCTTCCACGACATGAACAGGGTGCCGGCCACATGGCAGAAGGTTACGCCCGCGCGAGTGGAAAGCCCGGTGTAGTGCTCGTTACCTCTGGACCCGGTGCCACCAACGTCGTCACCCCCATGCAGGATGCCCTGATGGACGGAACACCATTGGTTGTCTTCTGCGGTCAGGTCGTCACCAGCGCAATTGGATCCGATGCTTTCCAGGAAGCTGACATGGTCGGCATCACAAGGCCCTGCACAAAGTGGAACGTTCTCGTCAAGAACGTCGCAGAACTCCCGCGGAGAATCAACGAGGCTTTCGAGATTGCCACAAGCGGACGGCCAGGACCTGTTCTTGTTGACCTGCCCAAGGACGTTACCGCCAGTGTCCTCCAAAGAGCCATTCCCATGAGCAGCACTCTGCCCACACCCGTCAGTGCTGCGACCATTGCTGCGCGCGAACTCAGCAAGCAACAGCTGGAACACTCCATCCGACGATCTGCCGACCTGATCAACATGGCCAAGAAACCCGTCATCTACGCTGGCCAGGGCATCCTCCAAACCGAGGACGGGCCCAAGCTCTTGAAGGAGCTTGCTGACAAGGTCAACATTCCTGTAACCACCACCCTTCAAGGTCTCGGAGGATACGACGAGCTGGACCCCAAGTCTCTCCACATGCTCGGTATGCACGGCTCGGCCTATGCCAACATGGCCATGCAGGAGGCCGATTTGATTCTCGCTCTGGGTGCTCGTTTCGATGACCGCATCACTGGTGCCATCTCCAAGTTTGCGCCTGCGGCAAAGGCGGCCGCAGCTGAGGGTCGTGGCGGTATCATCCACTTTGAGATTATGCCCAAGAACATTAACAAGGTTGTGCAGGCAACTGAGGCTGTTGAGGGCGATCTCGGTACCAACTTGAAGCAACTCCTGCCCCTTGTCAACGAAGTCCCCGAGAGACCGGAGTGGCTGGGACAAATTGCCGCCTGGAAGGAGCGTTTCCCGTGGGCGTACGAGAAGGAGGGCGAGAACGGCCTGATCAAGCCGCAGACTGTTATGGAGAAGCTCTCTGACCTCACAGCGGATCGCAAGGAGGAGACTATTCTCACCACTGGTGTCGGCCAGCATCAGATGTGGTGCGCCCAGCACTACCGATGGAGATACCCACGCACCATGATCACATCTGGTGGTCTCGGAACCATGGGCTACGGCCTGCCTGCCGCCATCGGTGCCAAGGTCGCGCGGCCTGATTGCACCGTCATCGACATTGATGGTGACTCCTCTTTCAGCATGACTCTGACCGAGCTCTCAACGGCGGCCGAGTTCAACATTGGCGTCAAAATTATCATTCTCAACAACGAGGAGCAGGGCATGGTTACCCAATGGCAAACCCTCTTCTACACCGACCGATTTGCGCATACTCATCAGCGCAACGCCGACTTCGTCAAGCTCGGTGACGCCATGGGTGTCCAGGCCAGGCGATGCATCAAGCCTGATGACCTTGAAGACTCGCTGAAGTGGCTCCTGGAGAGCGATGGCCCGGCGCTGCTGGAAGTTGTCACTGACCAGAAGGTGCCTGTGCTGCCCATGGTTCCCGCAGGAAGTGGGCTGCACGAGTTTATGATTTACGACGAGAGTGAGTTTCCAGTTTGCACAGAATAATGAACTGAGCTAACAGGGAACAGAAACCATCAAGGACCGCAGAAAGCAAACCAAGGAACGATCGGGTCGTTAAAGCCATTACTGGCGTAGATGTTTGATTCACGTGTAACTTCATTCGCTGTGTATATTCTTGGGTCGGTACCGGCGTTTTGCACTTTTCTGTTAGCATATCCTTCTAGGCGGTCAGTGCATATGATTTGGTTTTTTCGTTTTGGAAAAGTCGGCAAATCAAAAGCGAGATATCAGTCTTTCTTATAGTTTGGTAAAAGGTGGAGGTGGGGAATACGATTGGTGAAGAGCTATTATTCCATTCTGGCCCAAAGTCGAGTGTGGGGCTGGGAGCATCATTGACCGCGGTACGTACGAATTTGAGAAGAACATTGACTCTATGGATTTGCGACATGGTCTCCTGTGGTTAGTCACTCTCGCTACGCGGTTTGCTCCAATCGCTGAAGTTGTAAAGCTCTCATCCACTGTTGTCGTCCTTGTATAGATTGGCTTGCACTCGTTTTTCCTTGGGCAGAGGTATCGCGGAACCACATTGTGCAGCAACCATGGAAGAATCACGATTCCAGTGTTCTTGAGAGGAAATATGTTCTGCTCGTATTATACTCCATCTAGACTCCAGCTTCATATCAGAAAAGGTAACTTTACATCTACTGATCAGGTTTCGGTATCCGGCAAACCCTACACGAAAGCACTCATAGAAGGCTTGCAGCTTCGAACATTTGGCCCATTATACCACAGCATCCTCTTCACATACTTGCATATCATCACGATGGGCTCTGCCGCTGAATCGAAATGCTGGAAAGGCCGAAATACCTCGATTTTCCTCCCTCCCCCAACCAACGTCACGAATCCCTTGCTGGATACAACCCTTCAATCACAACCTCATCATCAAGACGACCAAGATGCTCGCGACTCACTCAGCGGCGTCACCCTTCAGCCTCCCACACCTGAAGACGACCTCAGCGACCATAGCAGTTTCTCCGGGTCGTCCTTCTCCCAGTCGAGAACGTTGTTTGACGATCCTCGGTTTTCCTTTGATTCCACTGAGCTCAAAGTGTTCGGTACAGGTCTCCAGCCTCTGGTCGTCGCAGAAGGACAAGGAGAGAAAGAAGGAGAAGGAGAAACTGCGACGCAAGAACCTCCAGCTATTACCATTGTAGAGGAAGGATGGCAGTGGTGGGGATCCACTGATGCTGGTAACAGGAGAGCAGCGGCGGCGCTCGGTGTCGAAATTCCTGCGGGCTGTGAGCCTCAGCATGCGCTCGAAGAAGATGGGGGAGAAGCGGAGGAAGAGGATAGTATGGCGTTTTGGCATGGGAATGGGAGGAAAGTGGATGGTGCCGCCTTTGAGCATGGTGAGGGGGCAGGAGGGAATTTTAGGAAGGGGAACATCAAGCGGAAGATGGCGACTATAGGGAGGGCCTTTCGACGGTTGCATTGTGGCAGGCTGTGATGTCTGCTACATAGATGGCTTTGTATACCACCAATGACCGGAAGCATGGGTTACCGTTATGGTGACCTGAGCTTCCTTTCGACACCAGCCTCCCGTTCCATACTGGTATTGGTTGCTGTGCGAAGCTATTACGCATGGTCCAAAGACTGAGAATCAGTTCCTGGTCGAATTTACTAAACTTTCGTGGGATATGCAAGGACGTGATATTTTGCGGAAACAGCACGAAGCTGCTTGCGCTCCAGACAGCGGGCTGCGTGATAGTTTTACAATACTCTGACATGCTTTCAGTCACTGCTTCTGCCCTTGGTTGGTTAGTATGTAACTCACAGCGCCTTCGGCGAAGGACTCAGCTTCTGTTCATGTTTAGTCGTTGCCAGATTCACACGACGCCTTTTCGCTGATACCGAATGCGGTACGCAAATGCAAGTTTCCAATAAAAGGGTAGAGGCCCATGATCAGAGAGGTCACGCTGAAACTCGTTCGTTTCGTTAGTTAAGTCAAAGGCAAGACCACACACGGTGCGACAGAGGAGTCGTCTTTGTCCTCATGAAAACGTGGGACACTCATATGTAGTAGTCAACAGACGTTATGGGCGAGGAGTAGAACTTTCAACGAAACGACATATTTATCTCGGCAGTCTGGGATGGTTCGAGAGATTATCTGAATAGGCATGTATTGGATCAGGTTCGTGTCCGTTGGCATGAATGAGAGAACGGGCAGGCATCGTACTAGATCGTGTATCCGTGTGAGGGCGCGGAAACGGCCCGCTATGACATGTGAATTCTCCAACGCAATCGCCCGCCCCATTGACTTCCAACACCAAACCTCAACTATGCCGCGACGCAGCTGGACACCCGAAGAATCCAAAGCGCAATTGCCGTCGCATGGCGACCAGCAATCTCGAGAAGCGCGCACTCACAAGAAACACCACCGATCGCATCGCTCGCGTTCTCCCCGTCGCGACGACGACAGCCACCGACACAAACGACACCGTTCGCGCTCACCGCCTGCATCGAAGCCCGTAGCTTTACCCTATAAAGCGAAGCCACTATCGAAGCGACAGTATGACGAGTATAGACCGCTGTTCCAATCCTATCTGGACATACAGAAGCAGATACAACTCGACGATCTAGACGAGCGGGAGACAAAGGGTCGATGGAAGAGTTTCGTTAGTCGTTGGTATGCGCCCTGATCCTCGTACACTTCGTACACGAAGAGCAGCCGATACTGACATGTCAGGAACCGTGGCGACCTAGCACGAAGCTGGTACGACCCATCCATGCTAAAGACCGCCCAAGAAACCGTACAATCCTACCGCGCGTCCTCCCCTCGCGCGCCTGCCAAACGAGCCTCACCGGACTATACACCAAAAGACGAAGCGACGTCAGACCAAAGTGACGATGACTTTGGCCCAGCACCGCCCACAAACCTCTCCCGTCACCCAGGCCACGGCCCAACCATCCCCAAACTAGACGACCTAACCTACCGCAACGAACTCCGCTCCGAAGACCGCGAGAGAGACCAAACAAACTACATCGACGACATCCGGCACGCGCGCAAAACAGACCGCAAATCGCAGAAAGAAGCCCTAGAAGACCTCGTCCCGCGCGCCGACCCGGGCTCGCGCGAACGCCAGCTAGAAAAGAAGCGCGAAGCCACGTCTACGCTCAACTCGTTCCGCGATGCCAAAGAGGCCGGGGAGCTCGAGGTGCCAGAGTCGGATCTCATGGGCGATGATGGCATAGACGTGTATAAGAGGAAGAAGAAGGAGCAGGAGAGGCAGAAGAATGAGAGGGAGATACGGAGGGAGGAGATTGCGAGGGCGAGGGAGGCGGAGCGGAATGAGAGGCTGGCGGAAAGGAGGGAGAAGGAGGGCAAGACGATGGAGTTTTTGAGACAGATTGCTGCGGAGAGGTTTGGGTAGCTGTAGGTGATTGTGAATATGAGCAGGCAGAGAAGTCTTCCTGGAGGCAGCGTATAGGTTGATAGTTGGATTGACTGGCCATAGCCAGTCCCACGTGATTGATTGTAATATACAAATACAGAAGACCTCCGAATAAGTTCATGTTTGTGGCATGCTGGTAGTATTCATACCATCATATCCCACCAACACTCCTAGCTTCGGTTCTTATGCTCCGAGTCCCAGGCACCCTCACGACGTCGCCGAAGCAGCACCCCTGCCTTTCTTCCTATCGTGATTCACAATCTCCCTCTTCCGGTGATTCTGCGCCGTCTTCCACCTAACATAGAGCATAATCATGTCCTTGAGACCCACAAACATGCATCCACCAACAACGCTTCTTCCCCAACGCGTCTGCAGGAACCCCGTCGGCTTGCCCACACTACCTGTTTTGCCACCAGTATTGATCCATCCACCGAGCCAGGACATGGCTTGCGCGCCCGTCGGAGGTGTGACCCATGAGTTAGGTAGGACATGTTTGAGCAATTCGCCCATGGCAGCGGCTATAGTGGGGAAGATGAGGGCACCGAGAATGGTGTCAGCGAGGGAGGAGGTGGAGAAAGTGACGCCGCGTTCGCGCCGGATGCGCCGAGGTCGCGGGGCAGCGGGCTGCATGGGGATGTTGGGCGCAGGTGCTACATCTGGTCGAGCATCTTGGTCGATAAGCTGAGCAGCTGGCATATCGGCATCGTCTCGATCATCCTGGGGAGGCGCATCAATTGGCCCTGCTGGGCCTCGTTCAGCTCGTGCAGGAGGATCCTCAAGCGCGTCGTTGTTGTCAGCCTCGCCGTCGTCGTTCCAATCGCCGAAAATGTCCAAGGGAATCTCGATCTCCACCTCTTCTATTACGTCGCCGTCGTCGTCAACATGGTCATGGTCGTGGTCGTGATCATGGTGGGCTTGTGCTTGTACATCTGCGGTTGTGTCTTCGCCAGCTCGTGGCTGAATCTCCTTCAACCACTGCTGCTCTCGCGGTAACCAGACACGTTCGTAATACGCATTGTAGAAACCTCGGAGATATGGCAGCGCGGCAAAGGTGAAAGCGGCACTCGGTGGCCACTGCAACTGTAGCATATCATCGCCTGGCTGTCCGGAGCTGACGAAGAAGATGAGCGGGAGGAAGGGTAGGAATGAGTCGGCAAAGGTCGTTCGGCTTGCGACCAGAACCGTTGGTATCAGCGGAAGCCCAAGATCCAGCCTCCAGTGGTGCCTTAGGTGTTCGAGCCACTGCATCGTCACCGAGTTGACTGCGCGGTTGGGCGTCTCGTAAAGCGGTCCGAGAATTTGCAGCGCGTCCTGTGTGCCGAATATCTGGTATACGGTCGCAGTCCCAGAAAGCGTCAGAGTCGAATAGAGCGCGGTGCCTGTGACGAGTGCGAAGCCAGGGAGCAGCAGACTGCCCGTGAGGCGCTCGACGCTCCGAACCACGTCCACGACGTAGCTCCTCGGCCGTTGTACTCTGATCTCGCTCTTGCACTGGGGACATAGTATTTTCCCTGCCGATTTACCAGCTTGCCGTCGTGAGCTTGGCGCTTCCATGTCGGCTATCCAGTCCAGCAGGCACTTCTCGTGCGCCACCAGTGAGCACGCGCACGGCGACCGCCATTCCGATGTTGTTTCGTCATCTTCCGTCTCGTCGTTGAAGCAAATCCAACATCTCCGTGGCTCGTCATCCTCTTCTTGTTGTGGCGCTGAGGCTTGCGCGGGAGTGTCCTCCTGCTCGTGAGGCGCAGAAGTGGCTGACTGTGTAGACGGCGTGTTGAGGAGCAGCGTTTGCGAGTCTACCGACTGGCCAGAGAAGCTGCTCGTTCGTTCTGTTTGCTCTTGCGGCGAGTTCGGCGATTCGGCAGGTGGTGCGGGTCTATGTCGCGACGCGGGGCGCTGAGACGGGAGCGACGCCATGACGGCTGTTTGTGTATTGGTCGAGGCGGGAAGTTGCGTGAATAGTGGTATGCTTGAGCAAAAAGGGCCTAGTTTAGCAGCCTAGACATCTAGTCCAGCGAAAGCAGGTGCTGCTATAGTTGTCGCGATAAAGTGTATAGAGATTCCAGGACCGGACTGCGGCTCGGTGTTTGTTGATTAGAGTACATAGCCGAAGATCTACAGGACGTCACCAACACCCTGACACCGATGGCGCGCCAAGGCCGGGCACGTGCGCATGAACTCCATCTGACTCGGGTGTACCCATTGCTCTCGCTACATGTACAGAATGTCAAGTCCCAATTGCTGCGCCAATATTCCATGAACCAAGTGAGCAATTCCAAATCTCCAAGGCACGCTGCCACTTTGAACAAGAAAAAATACAAGCAAAAATCTCACTATGCCCAAAACCTTGCCAATCTCATTCATTCGTCGAAGCCTGTAAAGATGCCTGTTCCGCTTTCTTCATTCTCCGCTTTGCTCGTTCATGCTTATTACGCGGTGTATGACGCTTACGAACGACCTCGGTAGCCTGTCCCTAGAACTGTTAGCCGTCAACAAAGTGTCACCGATTGGAAGTGAATTACAACGTACACTAGGAAGATCAATACTCTCGCCAGGCCCAGGAACTGGACCCCATCGAAAATTCGGTACTCCGTTTGTGGTGTTTGCAGAAACAATGTACCAAAAGCCGTTTTCGTACATTGGTCCTCCTGGTAGCATTCCTGGAGGTGGCCGTGGCTGTGGATTGACAGGTGGAATAGTATAACCCGGAGGGCGATTGGCAGCGAATCCACGGTTGCTGTTTTGACGCCGAGTATTCATGTGCTGTGGGCGCGGGACGTTGAACATGGGCTGGCTGGGATAGTGCTGAGGCTGACAATGGGCCATGCCGTGCTCGAGCGTCGCGAGTTGTCGATTGACGAGGTATCGGTGCTCAACTGTGTTGGGAGAGTCTTCGAATGGAAATCCCTGGATGACTGGCTGGTATGGCTCTTGTCCTGGGGATGGGCTCCCATATTCATAAGAAACCTCACATACCTTTGCAACCATCTCAACAAAAAGATTCACTGCGGCGAGAGAAATGAAACGTTTAAGAAGTTTTGCTCACGTACCTCGAACATCTCATGCGGCGGCTCATGGGGCGAGCGCGTCTCATACGCTTCTTCAGTCATTGGCGGCGTCTGGTAGGGCGGAGCGGGCCAGTTCTCCATGGTGGCTGCCGCGGTTGGGCGAATAGGCGATGGGAACGTCGAGTCTAAACGCCAGTGCGATGTGATGCTGTCACAGTCTGAAAGACTTGCGAAGCTACGGGCGTAGCGGCCGTCGTCTTGACCCTCTTCCTGATCATCCTGCGCTGTACTCCTCTCCATACCCTCCTCGCCATCTTGCTCACAGACCTTGACCCAACCTTTCCCCTCCACGTACTCAATCTCAAAGTGGGGAATGGGAGGATAGTACTGTACCGGAACAATATCAGGATCCACCTCATCGCCGTCCTTGGCCAAACACTCTGAGCAGTCGAGGCGGCTTTCTTCGAGACGATACTTTTGATGTGATTCAAAGGTTCCGGGGCAGTCGATATGTGCGCAGTGGTGCGAGCCAAGGAAGTGTTCTCGTGGGCCGTCGTAGTGGGACATGAAGAACATGATACACATGGCGGCGATTGGCTATGTACTGTAAACAAGCAAGTGTGATACACAATCGCTGATATGAACTGTATGCAATCAACGGCGGTTGCGAGATGGTTGCGCTCGAGTGTCAACAAGAGAAATAATTCGTAGTCAGAATCGAAAAGGTAGTCCCTAACAACGAGAAGAAGAGTTGCACAGACCAGCCGCGGGTCGCAATCCTGCTCATAGCAAACGAAAAGTCAGAGTGACAGCGACTTATTGTTCTCTCTGTGGTCAGGTGAGCGAACTTTGTGAACCTGACACGATTGGCAAATTCCGGATCCTGGTGGAAAGCATACGATGTGATTGATGGCGACGAAATATAAAAGCATAAAAATGAGATGAAAGTGATGGCGGAAAAGACTTCATAACAGACATCGTGCAAACGCTCACCGTGTTACCACCCTTCAATCTTAAAGTCAAATTTCCTGTCCCCTTTTCCTTTTTCAATCGGTTTGGCGTCGCCATCGTATAGTGTCCTCTCCAAATACGTCACCTTGCCCTCTCGATCACACAACACTACAATGTTTTTTTGAGTACCGTAGCACCCACTTGTAGCATCCACCGCCTTCGCTTTGACAACATCGCCCACCTCATGCGCGGGCATCTTGTGCTCTTCAAGATGGTCTCTTCCAATTGCCGGGACAAATATGCTGTAACGCAGTTGGTTGAGGTACATGTCCCACTCCTCGTTCTCTTTCTGTCGGGGCATGGTGTCCGTGGTTAGGATGTCGAGAAAACGGTTGATGAGCTGATCCTGAGACTCTTTGGCAGCGACAGATTCGGCGATAGCGGCGCGCGTCCAGTCTTCTCCGTTTATGACTTTGGGCCAGGTGCGGTCACCATAGGCGGCATTGCTGAGAGCGTGGGTTTCATTCGGCTTTTGTAAGAGTTGAATCACGCCATGAACATCTGGAGTGCGGTTGCTCACGATGGCGAGACCCTTGTCTCCTTCCTTGACAACATCCTGAATGAATCCGTAGCATAGAGAGAAGCCACCAACGCCCTTGACGCCATCTTCTTCTATCATTCGTTTTGCAAAGTCTTCTGTGCTTTCCTGTTTCGCTGGGTCGGACTTCAACCAGGCGTTTGGAATGAGCCCTCTGCTTCGCGCGCCTTCGATGATCTTTTCGTCTTTTTCACGGTAGTTGGTCAGGACTGCAATTCGGCCTTGGCGAGTCACACCCAGCCAGGTACCATGAGCGGGACGGTGAAGGTCGTAGCCGCCCAAGACTTGGTTGTCTGGAGTTGGCCACCATGTTGCCTCTGCTGTTGGACGATGCAGATACTCCTGGTATGCGTTAGTTGTAGGACGGAATGTTGGTAGACTGGGATACCTACATCTCGGTTGTTGAGCAATATGAATGGATAGTCCGGATGTGCCGTTGTGAGAATAGCGATACACATTTTGATGTTGCTGCGATTGAGTCGTAGACGAGTTGAAGTGATGGGAAGAAGATACTGCGGTGTAATGTCTTGTGGCGTTGAGCGTGTCGGAGAACAACGGACCAAGCGAAGAGTTTACCGAAATGCAGTATGAGCGGTGTGAATGGGTGCCAACAGGTGCTTCGATGCTCATTCATATACGTGGTTCCAACCGTACAGGACGTGGAGTGAGGTCGAACGACACATGGCGAGATGAAGGCTGCGACCGAGGCGTTCTGATGTTCCTGTGATGTAGGAAGGTGTGACCTCGGGTCAACACTAGGGAAGACGGCATCTCCTTTGCTTATCATTGTTTCGCCGCGCGTGCATTGCGCAATCTCTGGATGAAAAAGTACGAGAGAGCTGTGTCAACTCTCGTTCTCTAGGCGTGTCGCACAGCATGACGGTTCCTGCGGCGGAGTAACACGACGGAGGTGTCCGAAAACGATCTCTCACGTGCCAACCAGACCCCGGCCCCACCTGGGCAATCTCGAGCTAGGATCCCTGTCCAACGTCACAGCCCCGGTTGCACCTTCCTCTGCGTCAGCCCTATCCCCTCGACCAAATCTTGCATATCCCCAGGAAACAGAGCGGCGGCAAGCTCCCAGTGTATTGCATACGGCACCCGTCGACAGCCAGAACTATAATGGCAGCCAACTTCGCACCGTATCAAGACATACCGGAATCGTCACGCGCCCTCTCTCCACCGCCGCTTCATTCGCCGAGGACATCTGTCGACCGCACACGAAACATCATATCGCCTCCCACACGCGTCTACGAACAGCATGACTACTTCCAGGGCCAATCGCCTGTTTCCCCGCCCGCGGAACCAGATACCGAGCGCATAGCCTGGGACCAGCCAGCCCGCAGCACGGGCTTCGGCCGCTCCCGCGAGGATGTGGATATGTTCACGACATCGCTGGGCTGGAGACTGGACTACGAGGCTTGCTTGGCGTATCTTCTGCTTCCACCAGCAGGCGGGGTCTTGCTACTGGTCTTGGAGCACCAAAGCGATTATGTGCGGTTCCACGCATGGCAGAGCAGTCTGCTATTCGCCTTCATCTTTGTCTTGCACATTATCTTCAGCTGGTCGAGCTTCATATCCTGGGTCCTCTTCATTGGAGATCTGGCAGGCATAGGGTGGCTGACTTGGAGGGCATATTTGGATGGTGAGTTCATACTCTTAATCAGAGACAGACCTGCTTGCTAACGACTGGACAGCTGCAACGCTTGACCGCTACGAAGTTCCCTTCTTTGGCCCGCTAGCGAGCTCGATACTCGACGACGAATAGAACGATACATGACTCTTGACGGTTATGTCGATACGGACTACGTACAATTTGGGCAAGCATGGTGTTCATGGAGTTTCTGACAGCCACGAGCTGTCATTCAACGTGGAATGACATAGACTTTGATAATTCGACTTTTTATAATAAACAACACAGTTGTCTTCGCCCGCATCCCAGACTCTAGCCTGGAGCAGCGTTGGTAGGTTTCCTCAGTTTGTAGCATACGGCAACGAGACCATGCTGCGACTTTCCCATAATACTTACACCTGCAGAAAATTAAGCCCATCCTCGCGATTAGTTACGACTGGTTAAAAAGGATGAGTATGTGGATTTTTTGGATGGGTGACGACTGAGACATGACTAACTCGAGGACGTACAGGAACAAACCTGGGCACTCTAAAATTTGGTCAAGAGCGATGAGAATCGCCCCGACGCTGTGATGATACTCCGCCTTGGATGAGAAAGGAAAGTTCCGGCTGTAGAAGACGTTGGAAGACCAGCAAGTGCTTAGAATGAGTAATCCAGCACGACTATGAGGCAAACGTAGCGTTGACCTCGACGAGGAGGAAGCCGAGACTTGGCATATATTTGTCATTGGAAAGAGGTGACGAGCTAGCCTGGCTAGTCTATTGTTTACTAAACAACAGCTTTTGGCTGTGGGAGGTATATTCGCCCGTTTTTCTTGGCGACTAACCACCACAAACAGGTCGCGGCCAAGCGAAAAGTCATTGCGGTTTATCGAGTTACTTCTTCCATCATCTCAATGTGTAACGCGATGCTTTCAGAATGTAGGAAATAGTCTGAATAACTACGCAAAGAGCGCTATCTCCCAGTTCACTAATCATCCAATGCCTAATCCTTACACTAGACAGGGGGTAGTTGTACATTTATCACTACAAAATGTCTGAGCACTCTCCAAGTGGCCGAAAATCCACCGTGCTCACATGGGCTGATCCACAGACATCAGTAACTTCCTGGCAAGTCCCAGGTATAGAATCTAGCTGATAAATCATGCTTCGTCTCGGGGTCCGTTTCTTATTTACGAGCTCGATACTCAATATATAAAGGAAGTGGCTTCCGTGTGAATCAGGCCAGCAACAAACTGTCCAACCCTTCAATCTCAACATTAAATCTCAACAATAAATCTCAAGTTCAGCACCATCCCAACCACACTCAGATCAAACATGGCCTCATCCCTTACCTACCTCATTACCGGTGCCAACCGTGGCATTGGTAAAGGCTTTGTCTCAGACCTTCTCCAACGTCCCAACACCACCGTCATTGCTGGTGTCCGAGACGTCGCCAAGTCGACTCCCGCACTCGAGCCCCTCCCCAAGGCTTCAGGCTCCAAGCTCATCATCGTCAAGATCGACTCCTCAGTGGAAGCTGACCCCAAGAACGCCGTCGATGAACTTCAATCAAAGTATGGCATCACCTCCCTCGACGTTGTGATCGCCAATGCCGGAATCGCACACTCAGGTACAATTATCGACAAGACTACATCTGACGCACTCCGTGATCACTTTGCCGTCAACACCATCGGCCCAGTCCTTCTCTTCCAGGCCGTCAAGCCCCTGCTGCAAGCCAGCAAGTCAGGCAACCCCATTTATCTGGGAATTTCCACCCTTATCGGTAGCATCGGCGGTCAAGCATTCCTCGCCGGATTCCCAGAGGTGTTCAGCCCATATGGGGCCAGCAAGGCGGCACTGAACTGGGTTTTCGCTAGGATCCATCATGAGGAATCGTGGTTGACATCGTATGTTACCCACCCTGGCGTGGTCATGACGGATATGGGTAGTGAATTTGCCTCGCCCGATCAGCTCAAGGCTTCAGGCGCTCTCACTGTTGAGCAGAGCGTAACAGGTGTTTTGAGCACACTGGATAAGGCGGACAGGAACATTTCTGGAACTTTCCAGAATGTTGATGGAACTACCCTGCCGTGGTAATTGATTCTACTACTTCAGAGCAAGATGTCTATATGTCGAGATAGTCGAAACAGAGAATCAAGAATGAATGAAAATGTTTTCATATCAGTTGTTACGTGAAGAAAATCATGACACTTCAAAGGCGTTCCAATACAAGGATCTTCTGATATACCCTCATGATCATTCTAGACCCCTAAAAGTAAATGACAGCTCTCGTATGCAACTCTATGAGTAGAGCCGCAATGAAGCATTGCTTGGAAAGTGCTATACCACGGGGGGTTCATCTGCAGCACATACGGCTGATAGAAGAATATCAATCTTAGCAGTATCGGGTATTTTTGGCGTCGTAAATGTAGCCGTTGAATAGCGCCAGGAGAGGAAACTGTGTGGTGGTCAAAGATTAAGCCAGGCAGCACCAGCAACAGCCTCATTCAGTTCGCGTCGTTTACCAATTGCGCTACTACCACATGGCGTCATCTCCAAAGCTACCGACAAACGCGAACTCGTACTGCATGTCTCCTGAACAATCACTTCACCCTCTTCAACGGATGCTACACGTGTGAACGGCTGGGCTGGGTCTTCAAAGCCGCGTTCCGCCGCAACGCGCACTTAGCCTTGGTTGTTGGCATCGGCCGCGCACCCTCTTGAGACTTGTGGTACAGACACGGCAAGACTCACAAGGTCACACAAAGACTGCGGCCTTCGACCCGGCAGCTTTATGTGCACAGTTCTATGAACTGTGTCAGAGAGACCTTGAACTGCAGCATATTTAATCCTTGCTCTGGTGTTTTAAAAGGTGCTCAAGACTACTCACGAAGCTCTAGTATCATTATGTTTTCCTCGTTATCTCATGTCCCTGCAGCCTAACGACGATGCCTTGCAATTGCCTTCTGTAGCAAGGTCATACGTCACGAACTACACCCATGATGGTCGAGGTTGGTACTGGCACACGTACTGTTCGCTTTCTTTTCTCGATAGTTCGATCCCGAGTTGAGCGATACCTGCTGCGGAGTTGAAGTCGCGATGAAAGCGTACACACTTTCGGGTACTGTTGGTGTGACTGAATGGCTTACGTCTACACTTCAGGCTGGTTTCAAAGTTTTGCTTTGGCTCGTCTGCCGCACCAGCCTGTCACTGCATTCTGTCAAATATGTCTCTGGCCCAATCCCCTCACTGTCACACAGGTGAGAGCGCGTTCGGCACTTTCGATCTCACCTTCACCGCGACTCCTCATGAACGAATTCCGCTTAGCTTATCCAGTTGTTGTTTGATCCAAAGGCCGATCTTCATTCCCTCACACCCAACTCTCCAAATCCAGCGATATACCACACGACTGCAACGCACGATAACACCGTTCACGCGCCATTCAATCACGGACAATGGGGCTTGCGCCTCTGCTCGTCGATACGTACCGCAAGTACAAAAAAGGCACGTACAACTTCGTTCAGTGGCTAGCGGAGACAGCTCGTGCAACCGGTACTGTCAATGATGTGTTCAAAGACAGTCGTCAAGACGTGGTACCGCCTGTCGGAAGCGAACTGAAGGGGGTTGCAAGACAACAACCAAAGAAAGCCGGGCTTACGCATACTCCTTCCGCCACATGTCAAGTCACAGCCAAGTCCTTCCTCACTCTCGCAACTGCTATTGCCGCTAACGAACACACGAGTGTTCCGCCCGCGGTCTACGCGACGTTGCGTGCGGTCATTCGAGGTCGCAAAGACTGTGCAGACTGGTACCTCATGACATCCGACCCAACAACCGAGGCCGTGAAGGAGAGTAATGCGGGCCACAGAAACTTCATCAAGCTTTTGGAAGACATCCTGGAGATCCTCAAGCCGAAACAGCCGCAAACCCAGCACCAGTCAATCAAGGCCGCTAAAAGCATACCGCTACACACTAGTAACGCATACGGGCACTTGATAGTTGAGGAGTCTTTGGATGCGGAAGACATGCCAAACGTCATCGAGAGTCCAGTCCGACCCGCCAAAGACGAGGTTGCTTACAAGCTCGAGCCGTCCGAAACCGACGTTTCCTTCGCGATCTACTGCTTTCTGAAGGATGCTACACACATCAGAATCGCTGTCAGGCGAGCTTGGCGTGAATTCACAAACGGCGACATAGGTCTCCAGGCTGCCGCCTTGACGATGAACGCCGCGTTGGCTATGATTGAGAAACTGAGCAACGAATTTGAGCAAGCCCATCCACGTTTCAAAGACTCTGAGTCGCAGAAAATGCACTTGGAGATTCTCAAATTTGTATACAACAGCTACAGCAAAAGTGGAGAAGGTCCAGCTTTTATCGACGCTGACGACGAGGATAGCGACCCTTTCGCCTACAAAGAAGGAAAACAGATGCTACGTTCTGACACTGTGATGTGCACGCACACCACCGAACTAGTTGTTGAGATCGTCTGGGCTGGTAAGAGCAGGAACAAGTGTCGGCTTACCAATGACGAGAAGAGGTTCGTCAAGTGTATCTCACAACTTGGATCGACGCCAGTTGAGAAACCGATTCCTGGCAGCTATATGGTGCACAAGGCTGCAAGAAACATGTTGTATGACCGGAAACTCAACAGTTGGATCATAATTTCATTACAGATATTTTGGGACATGCAGAGAGAGCTAGGATCTTGTCTGCCTGCTGGAAAGATACACTTTCATGAGATCGGGCAGCAGATTATCGGATACTGCGAAGCATACCTCAAAGTCAAAGGCCTTGAGAACGTTGGCATTACCCACGTCAAATCTCGCGAGAGCATCATCAAGTACAAGGAATCAGTCGAAGCCTGGGTCGATGGAACACTGCTTCAGAAGACGTTTGATTGGTACGAAGAGAAAATAGGCCGAGCATTTGATAACACCCCTGATTTCTCATTGCTCAAGCACGATCCGGCATTATGTGGTATGATCGCTTCCATCATCTGCGATGCGTACCAAAGGATAGCCATCGACATAGCATCCAAACAAGGACAGATTATCGTCTCAGCGCACCTCTATAATGCTGTTCAACGATCCGGACTTCTACCAGAAGACTTGCAGTGGACTGATATGGACTGGCTCATCGAGCGGCAAGGTAGTAACTGGATGTTCATGGGCGAGCGACCAAAGCAAGACAACGATTATGGAAAGCATGTGAACCTCGTATTGGGCTTCCCTGCGCATAAATTCACCACGACCTACATGTCCCGCAATGCAGACACGGCGAGAGAATTCAAAGTTGGCAGGACCCGTCACCTCGAGTATCATGCACGGCGGTCCGAGCTAGGCACGGACAGAGAGCCTCGATATAAGAAGCCTGTAGGTGAGAGCAAGGCAAGGAAGGATATTCTTGCCATGTTAGAGCGCCTGGTCAACAGCTACCAAGGCAAATCTGATGATGCTTGCAAGAACCTATCCTCCCTCGAAAAACTCCGCATCTTTAAGCTGGCCATCGAGAACGACGAGCCGGCTTACGCATTCGACGTCATGAATCTGAACCTGAGATGCATCAAGTTACTACAAGATATTCAGAGATACGCCACTGATATGGCTCCACTCGACTATCTCGTATCGGAGTTTAGCGGAGGCCTATCCATGAATGCTATCATTGGGAAGATGCTCTACGATCTGGGCAGGGATCCGCGACACCATGCCAGCATATTTCCAGCGGCCGCCGCCATACTTCGCAATATGATTCAGAAGGAAGGCAATAATGTTCTTACAAACGCTAAGATCTATCAGAAAGATAAGCAGCTCGCTCTCAAAGATTCAAAGGCCGAAGACGAGCCTAGCTTCGAAAATCCATTCGAGGACGTCATCGATTTGGAATTTCGCCAAATGTTTGGTAGTATTGTATTGCAAGACGAAGACGGAAGTCTTCGGATGCCTTTCGGACCTCCGGTATGAGGTGGAACGACCGCTCAACGACCTACTTCCCGGTCTGGTCGCACCTGCAGACTTGAGCGGCTCACATATTGCCCAAACCTTTTGATCTTGAACGAGGAGAGGTGGTGGTCTTTATGCAGACTGTGGATACTTCACATAGCATGTATGCTAGCAATACTAAAATATGTCAAGCATGTCTCTTTGCCTTGACGTGTGACTGATGCGCAACTCCTCTTCCTGTGCCTTAAACCCCTGCTTAACATTACTGGTATACTAATCAATATACACTCCTATCACTCTATAGAACGAGACGATAACAACTATGAGCTCGATTTCACAAGCCCATTCCGGAATATGATCATTAAATAAATACTGCTATCCAAGTCTACAAAATTACCATGACCGCACCGACCATGACAAGAAGACTTGCACCCAGGCTCTTGCCCGCCATAGCACCAGAATTCGTGCTCTCAGCCACCGCAGCACTTCCAGTAGCACTTCCCGTAGCACTTGCCGAACTGACCATGCTCGCCGTAGTCGACGCCCCAGTACTGTTGCTAATAGCCGAAGCCCACTCTCCACCCACACCACCGTCTACATTTACCGTGGCAGATGGGCTAGCAGAACCAGAACCAGAAGCGGAAGCGGTAGCAGAGCCAGAAGCAGAGGAAGCCTTTGTTGAATCTTCAGAGTCACTCTTCTTCGCACTGCTACCCTCTCCGTCAACGACAATGCTCTGGAAACCACCAGTCATGTCGCCGTACGAGTAGCTGCTTCCAGGGTTGTCGTTCCTGACCTCGACTTTCTCCAACACCATGGTAAAAGGCGCTTGGCTGTAGTCTGTCTCGCCACCGGCCCATTCAATGGTTCCCTCGGCGTTGTTTGGGTCGCCGCCGGCCCAGATGCCGATGCGGACGTTCATGGGTGTTTGCGGGTAGTTGTCGCCGCCGTTTGCATCGGCGAATGGGAGGGTGCGTACGATTTTGTCGTCGACGAGCCAGGATGTTGCCTCAGAAGTCCAGTGGATGGTGTAGTTGTGGGTTGTGCCTTGGGTGTCAGCGATAGCGGCGTCTGCTTCGCGGTCGTGGGTTGTTGTGTTTCCTTTTCCGAAGTAGTTGGCTATAAGGAGGGCGAGTATGTTAGCATTCTCTCTTCATGGAAATCACCCCATGTTAGAGGAGGCGAACAGGAATTGTGACTTACTCTGAACATTGGCGGGCTCTCCACCCAACCACTCCCAATCTATCTCATCCAAATCGTCACTCTCAAGAATCGCACTGCTAACCACCCCCTTTCCCGGGGCAGCTGTCATGATAAAGCTCACGCTGCCGAAGAAGATGTACCATTGTGATTGAATCGTCGGTGCGTCGCCAGCTTTCTTGATGGTAAACTCCGCGCCCTTGCTGGTGTAAGAGATGTCACCAGCGGTAACTTTCCAGTTGTCATCGTCAGCACCCTTGGTGAAGTCGTGTGTATATGTCGACGAGGAGAGTGCGGCATCTGCTGGGCAGGACTTCTTGGTAGGATCACATGATGTAGATGTTTGAGCGAGGGCGGGGATAGCTGCGGAGAGGATGAGCGAGAGGGGGAGTACGGAGGTGCTGGGAAAATGCATTATGAAGGAGTAAATAGTATAAAGTTGATCGTTCGCTGCAAATGAATGACCTTGGATATGAGAAGGAACAGAAACGACAGCGACTTAGCGAAGAAACAGGAAGAGAGAGAGTCTTGGATATGAGGATAAGCATCAAAAAGAGCCGCGTACCCACACCTTTAATCAAATCCCCAAAGCTTGAACGAGGAGGCTATCTACGCCTCGGCAGCCAGTCAAGGAGCCACCATAGCCCCGTCAAAGTGGGCCATTTTTGTTCATTTTGATAGCCATCGGGCATCCCTGATCACCATCAGCACCCGAGGAAACGGCCCAGGTCCAATATCGTTCAGGAACGAGAGGGTCGCGTTTACGGCCGCGTCAGGTACCGTTGGCAGGTCTGTGTTAAAGCCGCGTGGGCCGATGACGAGGCGCTCGCCCCACCAGCTGGTCCCGCCGTCCAATATGAGCTGTGGCTGTCTGTGGCTAACTATAGCTCGCGAACACGAAGATGGATGTATTGGGCTTGTACAAGTACACAAATTCTAGAATGGCGTTCATGCTTGATCGTACATCTGGATAAATCGACGCTGTACATGTGTGTACTGCGCCATAAAGATACGAGGGGCATTCACACATTGCGACAAGATTGTGCATTCAAATTATCCAATCTGAGTATTGCCGCATTCGGCCGCCAGCGTTTGATCAAGATAGCTTCGTACTAGAAAATGAGACGGCGGGACAATGTGAAGAAGAAACACGAAGACAGATAAACACAAGAGTCTGATCTAATGCAGTATACCCATAAAATATGTAAGAAACCGGCTATGAACCATCATGCAAAGCGCAGTGTACAGTGCGTCGTAGTCATAACTCTTGTAATTCGTTATCCATCCCGTGCGCGACATTCGACAACTCCAACCGCGCGTGACCAGAAAAAGAATGCGCAAGATACTCTTCATTTGCTCATACAAAACAAGGCTAACCAGTGCAGTAAGTGTCCACGCCTGTACAGCTCAGCGTCACCTGCTCATGAAGAAGGGCAGGATCTACCGCGTCTTCTTAACCTCCGTAGCCCACCCCTCAATCCCCTCTCCTTTACTGCCGACAGGGATATTCAGATCCACACCCTCCATACCCTTTGTATCCTTCAAAAACTCATGGCCGGCCATCCCACCCGCATTTGCTCGGTCCACGGGCAACAGCTCTAACATGGGCAACAAGAAATCGGCAATCTTCTTACTCTCCTCTGCGCTGAAATGATACTTCTCGTGGAGGACGTCGGGAAGGGCCCAGTGTCGTAATCGGTGGATGTTTCGGAGTTCGCCTTTGCGGTTGAATATTTCCTGGGACCATTTTCCCGACATGCATAGACCCTTGGGGAAGGTGCCTAGAAGTTCGATGATCTGTGCGATGTGGTCGTCGTCTTTACCGTATTTTGTGCCAGACTGTGGGTCGAAGAGATAGTCGCCGGTGATGAGTTCGAAAGTCTAGGGATGTTAGCTCGTGTTTCCCGTGTCGAAGAGTGCTCATACCATTGCGGCCATACTCCAAACATCCGTGCTGGCACCCCATTTACTGCCCAGGATAACTTCTGGTGACCGATATTGCCTAGTCTGAATGTCATTGGTAAAGTGATGGCCGACCCAGCAGGCGTTTCCAAGATCTGCAATCTTGACTGAAATGGTTTCGAAAGCATTTTCAACTTGCTGCTCGAGCTCTGTCTTGCCGGACGAGCTGCTGGTTTTGTCGAGGCTGATGCCTGATACCTCCCTGGTCAGAAGGTCGCTGAAAGGATTAGCACACTTTCCAACATGGATAATTTCACAACTTACGCGGACTTCTCCCGTTGCTTTTGTGCGTCGTCTTCGGTGGACGATTTGATACCGAGCCGTTCTGCCATGGATAGGCTGGGGGCAGCGGATGGAGTTGCTAGAGCACCACTCATTACGACACCGTCTGACGAAGAAGGAGGACTCGAAATAGTCGTGGGGGAGTCTTTACCTGTACCCTCGCTCATGACCTTGTTGAGACTTTGTGGACCTCCCATTCCGGGGAAGCTAGAGATGTCGGCGTGGTTGAAGCTCGCGTTGAGCGGACTGGGGAGCGGTTGGCTTCCTGTGATGAGGGTCCTCCGTCTCCGCCTGCCGTTCCTCACGCTGTCTTCGCTGTCCTTCTTCTTTGGTTCATCCTTTACGTATGTCTTTACGATTTGTTCGACGTCGCCAATCTCGATGAGAACGTTCTCGGGCTTCAAATCGGTGTGAATAATGCCGCACTCGCGATGGAGGTAGTCGAGGCCTAGCAAGACCTGCTTTGTGATCTGTTTAACCAGAGGCATGGGTATACCCCGGTGGTTCCACCTCTTGATCAAGCCCAACAAATTCTCTCCTAGCACTTCAAACACCATGCAGACGTGGACACCGTTGGGGCCCTTGTGGTTGAAGGAATCGAGCAGGCTGACGACGTGTTTCCGGCCGGGGTGTTTCTCGTTGGCTTCGACTACCTTCTTGAGAAGCTTAATCTCGTCGAGCGCGGTTTCGGTGTAATGCGCAGCGGAGCGCACGACTTTCAGGGCGACGTGCTTGCCGTTTGTGTTATCCCTCGACAGCCAGACGGTCGAGAAATGGCCCCAGCCGAGCTTGCGCACAATTGTGTACTTGCCGTCCTTGTACTCTTCACCGACCTGCACGGGGTGGTAGCCGCCCTTGCAGTAGTCCTCGGAGTCCTCCTCGTCGGCTGTGTTTTCGGCTTCATCGACGGACGACGACGACGAGTCGGGCGAGTGGCTTAATTGGTTTCCGTACATCTTGTGCTGGGCGAGCGGCGAGTTTGCGTTCTGCACACTGCGGGGTTGAGGTCAGTATAAGGTTGCTGCAGTTAGATCATGTCTTGGGCGGCGCAGTGTGCGCGCGCATTAAAATGAGTGGAGAGGTGGCGCAGTGTGGGTGGGAGGGCGGGTGAAAGATGGGGGGGGGGGGGGGGGGGGGGGGGGGGGGGGGAAGCTTGGGGCGGTGGCAGCTGGCAGTAGAGGTGTGGTGTGGTGGTAGTGGTGGTGGTGGTGGTGGTGATGAACGTACTTATACTGAAAGGACCCCGTCGACCCAGCGGGCGAAGCGTTCTGGTTGCCCTGGTTCTCCGTGGTGATTATGGGCTTGAGGTCCTGGCCCTTCCGTCGCTTCTTGCCGCCGTTGCTGTTTGCCGCCTGCGCGACCTGCTTTGCCTTGCTGATGGCCGCCTTCTTCATATCGGTGCCATTCATGGTGGCTTTCCCCGCCACGCGCTGGGCTGTGGGCGGGCCTGAGGCTCAAAGGGCTGCTGGGATGCGATGTGCAGTTAGGCGCTCGGGACGCGTTGGGCAGCGCGCATGAGCAGAGGGAGACAGACTATGGGCTTGGGTATATCGTCAAAGGGCAGCGTGGCTCTCTCTCGTCGCAGTCGCACTGCCTTGCGATTTCTTCAATTGCTGGACACGGGCTTAGCGCTCCCCTCGCCAGCCTATCGATGTCTGGCTCCTGATTGGTGCCAACGTGGGGGATGGCACGGATGCGAGGTGCTGCAACGACCACGGCTGATGACTCGCTGGGGTGGGATGCGGCCTGCGGTATTAATTCAGCTGCACTCGCCTCTCGGAGAATTCGCTGTGACTGGAGAGGATAGTAGAGGTGGTGACGGATGGCTGGATGCGCGTTCAGAGGCCGACGTACGAGGAAGCGGTAAGAAGCAGGAGAGACGAATTATGACATCAGTCGACGCCTACAAATAGTCGCCTGCTACCACATTAGTTCCTCCCCAGAAGCCAGTTTTGCCCCCAAAGCCTTGCGTCTTTGCTCACTTAGCGCATCCACCGACTTGCCTACACTACATGTATCGGCCCGGGTAGCAATGAGCGAGCGAGGCTTGATGCCAGCAATGCTTGTTGTCGCGACCCGATCCCTCACAACAACAACACGTGCGACGTCAACATCACGCATCCTGACAGCACTTGGAGAAACCCTTTGGATTTCATCATCGTACCTTCGTCGTCTCCACCCTTTGTTGTTGTCCCCGTTGTTGTTGTTATTGTTACTAGACACACATTATGCCTGTCACAGAAAGAGCGATGCGCCTCGTCGCTCAGCCCAACCCCCACTATATCATACATCTCTCTGCCCAAACCGTAGCCATGAAGAAAATCGCTATGCAAAACTATAAATATCCCTTATCCTACATTCCACATCGGCCTCGTCCATCACGGCCTTGTAACACCTGATCTGCAAGTCATGCTGGAATCATCATCTGCATGTCTGATTGCGGAGAGCCGCATCAGCCGCTACTTGGCCGACACCGCTGCCATCCACTTCTGCTCGTCCTTCTTGTCGAAATGCAGGAGCATTCCCAGTACGGGGATGAGTTGTTGCTGGTACTTTTTGTCACGTTGCTCGAGGAACTGCAACAATACATTCTTCAAGTACACGTAGTCGATTGCTTCTGCCACAGCTCCACCGCCCTTTGGTATTGGTGACGCGATGCGCGATCGTGATGACTCAATCGAGGATCTTGAGGATTGAGCAACCGACTCAGGGCCACGTGTCTTCAGATTCCGTAGCTCGTCGGACATTGCCTGCTGGTCGTCAGTATGTGCCATGGCAATCGTCGCAGAAGATCGTACCTTGCTAGACTTTTGAAGCTTCTCCAGGCGGCTTTGAGTCTCGTCGAATGCTCGTCGCAAATCGTTCTTTTCTTTTTCCAGTTCGTGAGCCTGCTTCTCACTTTCGTCAAGCGCGTCCCGAAGTTGGCTCATGGCGAGTCGGACTTCTGAAGCTTCTTCGCTAGCCTGTGCTGCCCGCCTCTCGAGGTCTTCGGTCTGCTTGCGGAGCTCCCTTTCAGAAGTCACAAGGTCTTCTTTGTCCTCCACAGCGCGCGCTTGTGCACGCTCGGCGTCGCGAACCTTCTGCTTCAGTTCTTCCAGTTCCCGGGCTCGTCGGCGGCTGAATGTGCTGGCTTGCTCTTCTGCACGCTCGCGCTCTTCAATTGCAAGGTCGAGACGCTCCTGCATTTCACGCACGCGTGTTTCAGCTCGTCCTTGAGCGTCGTTCAACAGCCTCCTCATCGTCTCAGCTTCGCGTCCGCGTTCGCTCAGCAATCGATGCGCATCGGCAAGCTCCTCTTCCAGGCTTTCACTTCGGGACCGCACCTCTTTCATCTGCGTACTCATCTCTTGTACCTGATCCTGCATGCTACTCACAAAGTCTTGCGCGCTCGCAGATTGAGCCGACTTCATCTGAATTTCTTCACGTAGACTGTCCACTTCGCGAGTGAGCTTCGCAACTTCTTCCTCCAGATCATGCACCTTCTTCCTTGACGCTTTGAGCTCGTCCTGTGCCTTTGACAAGTCTTTCGTCAACTTGTCCCGGGCTTCGATGACGTCCTTCCGCTCTGTCTCAGAGTTCTGGAGGTCTCGCTGAATCTTTCTGTTCGTCTCCTCTAGCGCAAGCCTCTGGCTGGTCTCCTGTTTGATCTTGTCATTAAGTGTCTTGATGTCGCTCTCCTTGGTTGATAGTTGAGACCGGTATTCGGCAATTTCCGACCTGAGATCTTTCTCGCGGTTTTCTAATCGTCGAACTTCTGTAGTCTTGGTGGTGAGCTCGTCCCTAGTGGTGCGTAGCTCAGCCACCTCCTTGCGCAACGACGTAAGCTCAGGCTGCGCCTTTTGCAACACCTCTCTCATGTCGGTGAGGTCTTTGAAGCGAGACGCAGCAAGCTTCTCTGCAACCGAAAGATCAGTCTGCAGCGTCTCTGCCTTTGCTTTTAGCTCTGTGAACTCTGCCGTTAGCGCTTCTCTTTCTTTCTGCGACGACTCTTGAGACGCTTTGCTGGTCTTGAGCTCAGCGATCTCAGCTTCCAACTTGCTCAGGTTCTCCTGGAGTGCCGCCTTTTCGGCTTGCAATGTCTTGACCTTGTCCTTGGCCTCGGTATGTTCGAGACCATAATCAAGGAGATCCTGGCGCAAAGTGTCAATCTCCTCCTGCATATCTTCCTGGTCCTTGGCCTTCTTCTTCAGGAGGTCGATAGATGATGCCTTCTCAGCCACCTCAGTCTGCAGTGCGTCGATTGCCGCGGCCTTCTCTTCCAGATCAGACTTTAGTTGCGCTACGTTCTTCAATGCGTCCTCGAGTTGAGACGGTGTGAACTCTGCATCACGAGGACTGAGAAGTCCTTCAGCGTCTCCAGCTTCACTAGGCGTTGCTTCGGGCGTCAGCGCTCCGCTTGCCGCAGGCCCATTTCCTCCCTTCTTGTTCTTCTTGTTGCGAGCCCTCTTCTTTGCTGCTGCGCTTTGGGGAGCTGGAGCTGAGGTTGCCTGTGGTGGTTGGACTGATTCTGGTTTGGTCGCCTTCTTCTCATCATTTACTTTCTGCAAGTCTTTCTTTGCTTGTTCAAGGTCGGCCAAGGCACTATCACGCTTCGTCTCCATAGCCTTGAGTTGTTCGCGCACCTTGCTGAGCAGTCCGTCCATGGTCTCGTTCCGCTTTTCGGCCTTGGCATGTGTTTCGCGCAGTTGAGAAAGTTCACCCTCGAGTTCTTCGATTCGCCGTCGAAGCTCCTGCACCTGATTATCTTCCACAATCTTCTCTCCTTTATCTGCGTGCAAATCCTCGAGTTCTTTGGTTGTTGAATCAAGCTTCGCCTTGAGCTCGGCGATAGTCTTCTCACTCTGATCGTGGGCGTCCTTGTGTTTCTGAAGCTCTCCTTCGGCGCTTTCAACCTTTGCCTTGAGGTCCGCGATTGTGTTGGTGAGCTCCTTTTCGCGGTCATCGGCGTCCTTTTGTAGCTTTTGGTGCGTGTCTTTGAATGTGTTCATATCGTTTGTAGTAGTCTCAAGGTTTTGCATGAACGACTGAGCGGACTCTTGCGCCGAGGAAAGCTCGTCCTTGAGTGACTTGTTCTCCTCTTCGAGCTTTCCGACCTTCGCCTCGCTCTCTTGCAGCTGCGACTGCAAGCGGGGTAGTTCGCTATCGTAGGAAAAGAAGTCTTCGGTCTCTTCGGTGGCCTCGGTCTGCCTAGACGCTTTGGAGGGAGACGAAGGAGCGACGGACTCAGTCTGTGTGGTAGAGTCATCCTGTGCAGCCTCGTTGGCCACGGGCGCTTGTGACTTGAGCGTCTCCACCTCGTCTGTAGCCTCCTTTGCGCGTTTCTCTGCATCCTCGAGCTTCTTGTTGAGCTCGTCGCGTTCCTTGGACACGCGCTTGAGCTCCTCCATGAGCATGTCGCTTTTGACGTTGAGTTGGCCTAGGTATTCGACGAATGCGCCAGTGTCGCTGATGGAAGTGAGGGGCGTGTATTCGCGGAGGGAGCTCTCGAAGGCCTCGATTGCGCCCACTCTGGCGTGTGCGATGCGGTACGACCGGAGGAGTTCTGGCAAGGGAATTAGCTTGGCGCATACAAACACAAGCCATCACCAACCAGTATACTTGGGCTCGAGCTTGTCCAGTCTGCGCAATCGCAACTGCACCTCTGGCGGAATCTCTGGCGGCTGTTCTGCCTTCTCTTCTGCTTCGGCAGTCGGCCCCTCGGTGTCGTCCTTGCTGCCATCGCCGTCCTCGGCACTGGCTTCTGCGGGTTGCGCTTTCTCCTTTGGTCGCGGTGTGCCGGCTCGACTTGGCTGGTCTTCTTCCTCTCCTATGACAAACTCCGGGTCAAACTCTGAGGGATCAGGGCCCTTGCCAGCCGGCGCTGTCTTGCTGCTGTCGGCATCTTTCGGTCTCGCTGGCCGTTTCGAGGGCGAGAGGTTCCGCGAATTGGATCGCCGTGTTGTCGAGCTGGATCGCACAGGCGTCGTGGGTGCAGTGGCTCTCTGGCGCGCCTGCTCTTCTGCTATTCTGGCGTCGATGGCTCCGCGAAGGCGCTGTGTCTCCCGTCAGCTTTCCGGTGGTGCAGCCTACAAGGGGTCGAGGTACCTGGAACATGGTGGTGCTAAATTATGAAGAGGTATAAAAAAAAACATGCAAGAAGACAAGTGACACGGTTGTTTAATTTAATGGAATACCAGACACGGAAGCATGGGGGACAAACACTATTCTGACACGTTCTGGGGTCCGTCGCGGCCAAGTGACATGGATCACTCACGGCGCTAGCATGACGGTTCGGTAAGGCTAGTGCGGCGGGAATCCTCACTTTTTCTCATCCAGCCCGTCTCCCCCACCACGACAACGACATTCGTGCGCAATGGCAAACGTCGAGATCTCGCTACCGCTGCCGGTCCTGCCTGAGGGCTGGGCTGGCGAGAAGGACTTCAAGGCCATCGGCCAGCTGAGCGAGGCAAACGACCGCAAGATCGAGCCCGTTGGCCCACACTTCCTCGCCTATGCCCGCAGAGTACGTTTTTGTTCCAGCAACGACTGACCAGCCCATGCAGTACTGACGGTTTGTCTGTAGAAGCGCAACAAGCGTACTTTCTCCGAGGATGACCGCATCCAGGCGCAGGCCAACGTCAAGAGCGTCGAGGAGGAGGACCCCGATGACATTGATGAGCCCGAGGACCCGCTCATGTTGCAGCGTGAAGCCAAGGACTGGAAGGTAAGGACGACATCACCACGCATATCACCAAGTCTATACTGATTTTCTCTTCTCCCTCAGTCTCAAGACCACTACGCTGTGCTCGGCATAACCCGTTACCGATGGCGTGCCACCGACGAACAAATCAAGCGCGCCCACCGCAGGAAGGTGCTCAAGCATCACCCCGACAAGAAGGCTGCCAAGGGCGGGACCGAGGACGACCAATTCTTCAAGTGCATCCAAAAAGCCCACGAAGTTCTGTCCGACCCCGTCAAGAGAAGGCAGTTCGACTCGGTCGACGAGGGCGCTGAGGTTGAGCCGCCGTCCAAGAAGGATACGCAAAAGGGCAACTTCTACAAGCTTTGGGGCAAAGTCTTCGAAGCCGAGGGACGCTTCTCGAACAAGCAGCCTGTGCCCAAGCTCGGCAACGCCAACAGCAGCAAAGAGGAGGTCGAGCACTTCTACAACTTCTGGTACAACTTTGACAGCTGGAGAACGTTTGAGTACCTCGACGAGGATGTGCCGGATGACAACGAGAACCGTGACCAGAAGCGTCACGTCGAACGCAAGAACCAGGCTGCGCGTCGCAAGAAGAAGACCGAGGACACTGCTCGTCTGAGGCACTTGGTCGACGACGCTCTGGCTCTTGACGAGCGTATTAAGAAGTTCCGTCAAGCAGAGAGCGCGCAGAAGAACAAGCGCCGTCTCGAAAAGGAGGCGGCCGAGAAGGCCGCAAAGGAAGAGGCCGAGAAGAAGAAGGCCGAGGAGGCCAAGGCTGCTGCTGAGAAGGAGGCTGCCGAGAAGGCCGCAAAGGCAGACAACAAGAAGGCAAAGGAGGCTGCGAAGAACGCAGCCAAGAAGAACAAGCGTGTTGTCCGTGGCGCCGTCAAGGACGCCAACTACTTCCACGATGCCGGCGACGCGCCCGCATCCCAAGTCGAGGCCGCTCTCAACGACGTCGATCTGCTCATTGTCAAGATGGACAACGAGGAGCTGGCTGCCATTACTAGTAAGCTCAACGGTGAGAAGGACGCTGGCAAGATCAAGGCCATCTTCCAGGAGGAGGCCCAGCGTCTGATTGGTGCTGCGAAGCTTACACAGGGCGAGCTCAAGGCTTTGGCTTGAGAAATGCCCTGGTCGTGAACCCATTTCTTGATAGACTTTTAGACTTGGACGTAACGGGAATAATGACATGCATGCATTCCACCCTTGTGACAATTGTCCTTATCTCTCGTCGTTAACGGCTTCTTGAACCGACTCGGTTTCGGTCTCTGCTTCTGCTTTGCAGCGACACGACTACTTGGCGCCCCATCTGAGGTGATTCCTTTTTGCATGTGTCAACGCATCCAGCGGCGCGTTCCGCGGCACGCCAGGGTCTTGAGTACTATGGATGCGGATCGCGCGACACACCACTAAGAAGCCAAGCATGCCGTCACCCGGAACAGGCAGTCCATCAACGACGACCAAAGTTTGACTTGACCCGTTACTCCTCTTCCACGGCCGCTGCAGAGACTTTTACCACATTCCCCACCGCATTCGTTACTCGCCCATTGTCTACCCCGCGAGCAGCTAATTCCCCGCGCCAAGGACCCTGCCCGCGACGCACAGCAGCACCGATCGCCTGCGCAAGCCCACGCCAGCACGTTTCTCGCCGTCGGACCTCACGGACGCTCCGCTCGCCTGATTGGACTTTGATGCAAGACCTCGTGCCCGTAATCTCATTTCGACATCATCATGAGCGCGTCTCCGACGTCCAGAGACGGCCGGCATGCGTCTCCAGCGGCTCGCAAGTCCTCAGCCTCTTACAAAGTGAGCCCGTTGCAGCTTCCGACCGGCGGACACCTCGCGCAGGATAAAGTGCGGCAGCCTTCCATCCAGTTTCTCGCACACAGGAATTCGTCGCTCCCCAGAGGCGCCCCCAAGCCCCGTGAACGACGTCGATTGTCGTCACCGCCGCCTCCACCGTAAGTACTGGTTTACCATATGTCATGCACTCCCTATAACTCCGAGTGCTTGCGCACCTTTGCGCGTGTATATCTCTATCACAGGGTCTATGGCGAACAAACATGGCGAAGTATGCTCCCGGTAAATCGGAGAATGCAGAGGGAGCACCATGTCTGGTGGCCTCTCACTCTGGCGATTGCATAGTCGCGAAACTCCATGCTGACACCGCTGTCTAGCGTCTTCCAACCCCGTGTATCCTTCGACACCTTCGACAAGCCCGCAGACTTCATCGAGGAGAGTTCCTTTACACTGATCGCCAAGCACAAGGACTACGAATACACCAAGCGTTCGCGGACGTTCCTGTGTGGTTTCGACGAGAACGAGTACTCAGTGTACGCTCTGCAATGGCTTATCAACGAGCTAGTCGACGACGGAGATGAGATAGTGTGCCTCAGGGTGGTGGAGAAGGAAGACGCAATAGCCGGAGAGCGGAGTGTGGAGACTGGGCGATACCGCTCAGAGGCAGAGCATACCATGGCCGACATACAGAGTCGGAATCACGACAACAAGGCCATCAACCTGATATTAGAGTTTTCGATTGGCAAGGTTAACAAAGTCATCGATGACATGGTGAGTGTGCTTGTCGATCAGCTGTATCTCGACTAACGACTGGCCAGATCAATCTCTACGAACCCGCGATTCTTGTGGTTGGAACTCGAGGCAAGAGCTTAGGTGGATTCCAGGGACTACTTCCGGGTAGTGTGTCCAAGTACTGTCTACAGCATTCACCAGTACCTGTCATCGTTGTCCGTCCCACATCGAAACGCGACAAAGCAAAGAGCAAGCGCACAAACGATCCAGATCGCCAAGGCTACAGGGAAATCCTTGCCAAGAGCGAAAGCCTTCCCGAGTTCAACAGCCCTCGCAACAGCTTCTTCGCCAACGAGGACGAGGCAGCGATAGTTGCAGGCGCGGCGAACACACCCAAACTCGCAGCGGAAACGCATCCTCTAGCACAAGTGGAACAGGCGCCAGACAGCAGCGAGGATGAACTGGATACCGGTACTAGTACTTTGGTTGGAGATGATCCCCGAAGTCCCGGTCCCATGATGAAGAGTCCACATCTACAGAATCTAGACAGTCCAGAGCTCAGTAGCCAGTCTAGCAGCGAGGACGAAGACGACCAAGGCGGAGTATCAACTGAAGGCATATCCGCTGTGGATAAAGTTACAGGCTCAACGGAGAGACCGAGCCTTGGCGATGGAGATGCAGGCGATGGAAACACGTCAATGTCCTACGTGAACAGTCTCACGAGTGGAGCTCAGAACAAGTCCGAAGACCCATCTTCGGCGCAGAAGGATTCGGAAGGCGCGTAGTGTTAGCATTAATACCCAAGATATCAGGCTCCCCACATCAGCCTCAAAAAAACACGGTAAATTTATATGTAGTGTGTCGGATGTTGCTGCCAAACCCCGGTGTGATCGGCGTGACGTCGTTTCGTGTGGCTGCAGCGCCGCGACGTGCATGCGCGTCCCCTACGGTTCCCCGGCCTCGGTTCCTCGTTGCCTTAGTTGCGTAACCTTACACATTCCCAGAATCTCAATGTGTCAACGTATCCATACCGTGCCGCGTAATCGATGGGTATACGCACCTCTCCCATAACCAGGACGAACTGGCAATACCAAGCAACCTCGCATTAGCTCCCGGATCACCTGAACCGCCAATCCGATGTTCCCGATCCTCCAAGACGACTGCGACGAGTGCATGCCCGACTATGCCTTGCACCGGAGTCCGATGAAAGTGGCCATATCGGCGCTCCCTTTTATTCTTACCTTTTTGGTTGTCGCCTCTGTCGTGTCGCAGAGGCTCTTCCCCGTCTTGTCCGGCAATGTGGATCGCAAAGCGCATCACGATGGTGCGCGACAGCCTGGATCGACTCAGCGCGACAGGACCACGCTGCTGAACCGTCTGCGTCCGAATGCACGATCGCTCGCAAGCATCATCTTCTCGACCAATTTTGCTCTTTCTGCTGTGCTAGCCGAACTCATCCTCTGCGAAATCTCCAACACCGTGAACCGCGCCACACGCACGCTGGCCCTCAAGATCACGCTACCTTCCTTGCTCTTCCTCCTCGTCATCGCAACGCCGGCTTTTGAGATCCACTCGATCGTATCAGGGACGGGTCTGAATATCACTGGCGAGCAGAAGAGCCGACGTAGAGCAGCATGGGCATTGGAGCTCTGTGGGCTGGCGGCATGGCTGGCAGGATTCTGGTATCTTGGCCGAGGACTACTGGGCTCGTATCTTCATGAAGAGTCATACGAGCATGATCATACATTTAGCGAGGGCTGTCTGGAAAGAATCGGCATAATTGGCATCAGTTTAATGGCCTCACTCGCCGGATTTGCTGCCATATCTGCCCTCTGGCACACGTTTGGCGTCAAGTACCGCCCAGTAAGTCTGCGATCTTCTTTCCAGTATTGCGAGACGCCTTTAATATATACTAATAGAGCACAGGTTACCGAGTCGGACATTGGTCGAAAGCAAGCCGGCATACAAGCTACAAACGACATGCTTTTGGTAAAAGAGAGCCGACTTCTTGCTGTCGAACGAAAACTTGCGGACAATCCTCAACAAGGCTTCATGGGTCGCGTAGTAGGATCTATTCGCGGAAACCCCGACGTCCAGGAGCGGAACACTCTGCAACTTGAGATTCAAGGTCTCGAAACTATGCGCCACACACTTCAGAACTCCCTGACGGTTCTTCAAGCTCGTCGCCAAAATCAACTGCGCTCGCACACTGCCAACGGGAAGCTGCTCAACATCGTCTCGTACATTTTCGCCATGTATTGTGCGTATCGCATCATTGCGACTACTGTCACCACCTTACGTCGCTTCTCATCCCCCAATGCGAGCTTCGCAAGCAACGACCCTATCAATAATGTCCTTGCCCTACTAGCGAAGCATTGGGATCCAACCATTGACCGAGTCGCCTGGAGTCGCACCATCTCCTTCCTCCTCTCTGGCGTAATGCTGCTGTTGTCATTCAATAGTGTCCTTCAGACCTTCTATCTCTTTGCCAGAGTAGTACCGGGCCTTCTGCATCACGCTAGAACAAATTTCGCCCTCATCATCTCGCAGATCACTGCGACCTATGTGATTAGTTCAGCGTTACTCCTTAGGAGCAACCTGCCGCCTGAAATGAAGAGCAAAATTGGTGATGCATTGGGTGCGCCGTTGGAACCAGGTTTCACGGAGAGATGGTTCGAGGGCTGGTTCTTGGCTGCTAGTGCAGCTACAGTGCTGGGTCTTTGGCTGGGTAAGCGGCTCAAAGGAGGAGAATGGGATGATGACAGTGATGGTGGTGATGCCGACATAGAGATGGGCAAGAATGCTTGATGGATTTGCGAAGCGAAGCACGTAATCATCAATTCATGACAAAATGAATGCATTAGTCACAATTCCAAACAGCTTTATATACACATGTTGCACTCTCGGCACACCCACCGACATGTCCGGACAGCTCGGCGAGGCCTATGGGGAAAGAGGCGCGCCCAACGCGTTGAGCGATAACAACCACCGGCCGGGCATCGCTGCATGAACCACAAACGAACCTGTCAGCAAGCACCACACGCGCTTACTAAGCACCGCGTCCCCTGGTCCGCGTGCCCGCCATGGGCCCTTGCGCGCCGTTTGATTGAAAGTTGACGTCGATGTTGCCCGATTCAAGCGCGTTTCGCTATGTGACGTCAGGTTTGGTGGGGCCGCTTCGCGCATGAAAAGAGGCAGAGGGGCAGCTTCGAAGGACAACTCCATTGACTCTCTCTCAAATCTTCTCACAAGCTCTATTACAGGTATGTTCTGATGAGATATGGGAGCACCACAAGCGTTGGCTAATCATGGAGCAGACTACACCTACACCTACACAACTGTATGTTTATCCCAAAGCTCCCACCCATCACGTACCCCAAGCTCCCTCCCAGCTAGCCAATCTTCCATTCGACAACCTACTTCTCATTCATTTCCGCTGAATGAAGCCATCGTCAACTAACATCCCACCCCAGCCACCAAACCAACCCACCTACCCACCATCATCACAATGTCTGCCCCCAACGCCGGCCGCCAGTCCCCCGAGCCCGAGCGCCAATCCGGTGCGCAAGCCGGCCAGACCTCCGACAACGTCAACGACCAAGGTGCCGGCCCCAAGGAGGGTGCTGAGAAGTCCAGCGACAACACCAAGGACAGCCTGAGCTCAAACCCCCAGCACACTCTGGAGAAGCACGCCGAGGAGACTACTTCCAAGAAGGTCTAAGGAGATGACTGTGTAGGGAATCTTCTAGTTGCGATACCTTCCTTTCGAATGGCATTATAAGCCAGGACTCGGACGTAGGACCTATGTGGAATCATCAGGCTGTCTTGAGGATGAATGAATAAATGAATGATAATGGTCATGTAACAACGTTTTGTGCTGTGCTTGTTTGTGTCTTGCTTGCGTGATTGTTACCTATGTATGTATGTATGTATGTATGTGGATAGAAAGATGCACTATTGGTGCTTGTTGAAATGTGACTATCCTTTTCTGTCCGATCATCTGCTGCATATGATGTTAATTTCATGTCACGGCATAGCATAGATAGTGAGAACAACAAAAGACAAGGCAGGCAGACAGGGAGTCTGGTAACGTGTGTGGAAGGAAGGAACATTTGAGCAAAAAGATCGACAAAAATTGGACGCTGTGGGAATTGAACCCACGACCTTTCACAAGTACGCACGTTGGATGATGCGAAGCGAAAATCATACCCCTAGACCAAGCGCCCATGAACTGACGATGGAAGAACTGACCATTAAAAACCTTATATCCTTATTGTAAATAGACGAGGCCGAGCGAATGGTCGAGTTCCAGTCAGATCCGCATGCCTGATAGGCTATGGGCATCGATGAAATTCTGACCAGGAAATTTTTTACCAACGCCTATTACCTGTCGCACATTTAGTAAACAAATCCCAAGCGTGCTAGTCAAACAGTGGCGAGGCGATTGTTTCATGCAAATCCTGCAAACCAATGCATGTAGAGATGCCACTGATACTTACACCTCACCTAGAGTGCAATGTCACTTAGGTGGCATCGGGACAGAAAGCATACCCGCTGACCTATAACGTATGTCACGGTAATAGAGAGACCTTATAAGGACTGCGAACGCAATCGCGGGTACGTTTGGGCATATCTCCACCAGACTTTGCTATCGTCCCATACGCTACATGAAGGAAAACCCTGTAAGTTCACTGATTGAAATCTCCTCTTCCGTGTTTACTGGTGCCATACTAAGTTACTACCTTTCACTATGCGACACTTGGAATAACCACGGGTCCAACTGGTCCGCTACTCGCACCAATGTTAGCCTGGTGCATTGTCCTCGCACCCCAGTGATCCGGATAGTCCACCGCGGTATGGAACATCTGATAGTTTGCCCACATGATAATATCACCCTCCTCTACTCTCGGTAGCATGATGTACTCTGGCTTGAGCACGCGTTCTTGGATCGGCTTAAGCCACTCCCTAATCTCAGCTACATTCTCGACGATGGTCGGCTCCTCATCTTCGCTCGAGCGAACAAAAGCTCGCCGGACGCAGATACCGTGGACCATGAAGGCTCGTTCGCCCGTCACAGGGTTAACCCATACCATCGGGTAGCGCTTGACGTCTTTCTCATCGTAAGGGCCGAGATCTTCCAAAGATTTCTCTTTACCCTGGCTTACTACCCTAAGCCGTGAGGTTGGGCTTTGCAATCACCCATCCACTGGTAGGGGTGGGGTGCGTACTCGACCCATGAGTGATCAGCAATCTTCTTTTCTTGCTCTGTCATCATGTCGTATGTCTGAACGTTGCTGAAGAAGGCAGTTAGACCTGGTTCGGTCGCCATGGTCAGTCCGCTACCGTCATCCCAGTGGATGGTCAGTTCAGGGGCTGTGGGTCGCTTGATGCAGCGGAGCGTTGTGAACCAGGCTGGGTCGCGGGCGTATAGCGGTGCATCGATATGCCATCTCTGGAAGCGTGTATGGCCTTGAGCATACTCTTCAGCTGGGAGTGGTTTGTCGTGCCATGCGTGGGCGATTTCCTTCTTGATTGTCGTGTCTTTGATACCGTAATGGTCTGCTCCCTGGTAGCCTTTGCCAATCAGACGGACGTTTTCTGCACCCGGTATACCGACGACGTCACGTCCTTTCTGAGGCGAATCAGTATAACGCATCACCTAGGATGAAGGGTTTCATACCGACAGTAAGCCGCCCTGTTTATGGAAGGTCTTCACGTCACCGTGGGAGTGCACGTGAGGCGCTTTTGGTTCGAAGCGTGTGACCAGCTCCCATTGCTTAACGGGTGCGAGATCTTTCTGACCCTTGACAACCACCAGCTTGTGGGTCCAAATGGCATCAGACAGTGCTTTCACATCGGAGTCTACAATAGAGCGTCAGCTCATGGCACTCCAACATCAGGTCAATTTTGTACTCACCACTGATGGTATCAAGGTCGAGATCGTCAATGACCGCCCCAAAGTTGTGCTTCTCCTTGGCACTTTTCGCCATCTCCTTGACCGTAAAGGTGGGCTCTGGGGCTAGGATACCAGGCGCCATGGTTCTCCGTCGATGTCGTGAACTTTGATGACCAGCTATCTTTCTCCGGTATGGTCTGCTGTGAGAAGCTTTGAAGAGAAGAAGCGAAAGCTCAAGTGGTGAAAACGCGAAGCCAGATGTCATACACGTCTGCAAACATGGTCTCTGAGTGCATGACTGCTCTACTGCATATATGCTGAATGTAGAATCATGTCCACTCGCCCACTCTTACTCAAACGTCGTCCCCGCATCACCGACTAAGAGCTCGGATCTTATCACAGACCTTGTCTAAACTGTTCTTGACACTATTGTTGCATTGCCGAGCGTGAGGGGAACTAGCTGCCGGGAGTCGCTGACATGCAGCATGTTATCTTATCGGTTGCCGCATCGCGGCCGAAACCCGAACGTGAACGTTTCCGCGCTCGGCCGATTTCCTCGCGGTGCGCGATTTGGTGAGCCGATTGGTGGTTACATTGGCGTAGAGGTTGAAGGCAATGGTCAATGGCATACTCCGACACCCGGGCAACGTCAATTGTTACAGACTTTGCGACACATTTCCGACGCACGCCTGACAAGTATGAGTCGCATAGACAGTTGGTGAAAAATGTGACCGAGGATTTGTGATGTTCTTCCCCTGTGAGTTGTATGTGAAATGGCTAGGAGGTTGACACGACGCGACGCGTGCTTCCCGGTGCGGCGCACTACAGGAGCTTCGCAAGTAGCCAACATCACGACGAAACAATGACATCGCTATGGTATTGCATGGCTTGAGGAAGAACGAATCATTATTATGTGCAAAACTGTGCTTCAGGGAACATCTAAAGACAGACGGGCAGAGGGGTTCGTGGACTAATGGTGGTGTGGCATGACTCGCCATACGTCATCGACTCTATTGTTTGCAATCACGGTCAGGCGCGTCCAGACAACAACATATGCATGACGCGAATCTCAGTGAGTAGCACTCGTCTTGTTTAATACTCTAGAAAATTACGTGTTCTACTTCAACAAACACACCTCGGCAGTTCTCCTCTTAACCCGAAGGATGATCGCTGGCCGCTATATTGCACTGATGCATTACGCGCGGGCCATAAGACTTCGGGAACTCGGTAATGCTATGCCATAGTTCCCGGTTATACCAGAGGATGACATCCTGCTCTTGATGCGGATGGGCGTAGATGTTTTCAGGCTGCAACGCCGGCCGCATTATCTTATCGAGAAACGCCCTGACTTCTTGCAAGTCCTCCACGACCGTTTCTGGCCCATTCGGGCTGCCCTTGAGGTACAGCTTTAACGCGCCTTGGCCATGAACTTACAGCGACTTTTCACCAGTCTTCGGGTTTGTCCATACCATGGGATAAACACACACTTTACTTCTGTCCCACTTCGGCAGTTTGTCCAGCGGCATCTCAAGTCCTTCAGTCTCAATGGAATGTCCAAGGCGAGTGCTGTGTGCTTTTGACATCCACACGAAAGCATGTGGGGCGTATTCGATTTTGCTATTCATTGCGATGTTCCGGGTCTCTTCGTCGAGTAGAGCCAGCGCACGACTGCCAGCGACCATTGCTGTGGCTCCTGGCGCCATTTTCATTTGAGTGCCTGCCTCGTCCTCCCATCGCACGGTCACATCTGGACCTTTAGGGGTACGAACGGCTAGAAGGCAGCCTACGCGTGGAGGAGGAATGTCGTACAAAGACCCATCGAAGTGCCATTGGTAGAAACGTGAGGCTCCAGCTTCGCGTTCTTGCGCTGGGATATGTGGCGGAAGATGAAACTCCTCGTGGTCGATACCCTGGACTTTGAAGCCGGGTGGGAAGCCGAAGTGGCCTTCTGGAACGGGTCCGCGGCCAAGGATATGAACTTGTGGTTGCACTGGGATTGCTGGACGCTTGGGAATACCATAAAAATCGACACCGTTATAGTGTGTAAGGAAAGGGTCATGACCGTGAGCAAAGCCACCAGTCGTCTCCTCGCGGTCGAAACTAATGCTGAGTTAGTGCGAGGAGATTGAGTATACATGAACAACTTACTTTGCAGTCAGCAAGTATTGTTGCTGTGGCTTTAGCATCTGTGGCTGCTCTTTGAACACCAGCAATTTCCACTTATGCAGGGCATCGGAAACGAACGCGAAGTCTGCATCTGTGAAGTCGTTCAAGTCGATGCCGTAGATCTCTGCGCCGAAGTCTACTTGGCTGCCGTCAGCATGTTTAATGGGCACAACGCGTCCAGTGGATGTATCGGCGTGCGGGAGATCGAGGATAGGTTTATCTGCTTTGAGGCGCAGACAGTTGGTCTCCTCAGTTATGACTGCTGTAACGACCATTGTGATGCGTTGCTGTACAGAAATCGGGTATCGAAATATTCAAACTGCAACCAAGAAGGCCCTTAGATAGTCTGGAGACCATTGCTGATTGTACGAAATGCACAGTTTAGGCTAAGCAGATACGTGTTAGTTGCCAGCTAGGAGCAGGGTTGAATGATGTCCACTCCGACGCGACGATCGCGGGCTAGGTGGATTGATACCACCTCGGGATCCGATCACCCACGTTCGGTATCTCGGCCGAGTATCCACATGTGCAAACCTCTAGACACACCAGGAGAGTTGGCCATTCATAGCGTCAAAAACGCATCTATACAGGATCTTTGCTGTCATATTTGTACAGCCGCGAGTTCTTCGTCCATGGCCTGTGATATCACTCCCATGCTTTCGACATGATTGCCCGCAACCTTACATCTTCGTACTTCACCACGGCTTCTGGTACAAGGACACATTATCTGCAAGGTGGTAACCCTTCTGGCTCGCTTCTAGTCTGCCTACACGGATTGGGTGGCTCAACCGAGACATTTTTGCCACTCGTGTCCTCTTTGCCCCAGACCCATAGCCTCGTTCTCGTCGACTTTCCTGGCTTCGGAAAGACACCATTAGCAGAATCTGCAAGGCCAATTTCTATACAAAGCCATGTCGCCGACTTGGGCGACCTGGTCGCATCTTTACAAGGAACCTCGAGCAACCCAGCTTTATCCGGAGTCGTCATCGTTGGACACTCTCTCGGTGCCATTATTGCTTTGCACTATGCCGCGAGATGTCCGCAAATCGTTACAGGCCTCGTACTCATTGGTCCTGGTAGAGCAGCAGGCCACATACCGGCAGTCCGGCAACGCATGCTCGACCTCGCGGCTGCGGTGAGGGAGAAAGGCATTAACTATGCGGCGAGTGTCGCGACCAAATCGAACTTTTACGACGACACGTATGTGTGGCTTGAAGTCCAGTGAGTGGTCGAGAATTTGCTGACAATAAACTTGTAGCCAATTCCGAAAAGTAGACCCGGCCGCTAGAGAAGCTGTGCGGATTGACGTGAGCTCTGCAGATCCAGAAGCCTATGCACAGACATGTGAAGCTATCGTGGCTACTAGTCACACCGACCCGCAGTACAAAGACATCATCTGCCCTATCGTCTTCGTGGCAGGAGACAAGGATATGATCAGCCCAGTGGAGCGATCGAAAGATCTCAGCTCACTGGTTGGGGGAAGGAGTTGGGTCGTCGTCGTTCAAAGTGGACATCAGCCCATATTGGAGGATCTTCCCGGCGTTGAGAGAGCGATACAACAGCTGTTCGAAACCATGGCTTAGTAAAATGGCAAATGCCGCGTGTTCATGTCAATGGTCAAAAAAAGCGACTTGTGATATAGCTTTCATTCCACATTATGCCGAGAATAGTATGCCATGGTGAGTGGGTGCTGGCGGTAGATCAAGTGCCTGTAAAGTCATGGTTTGCTAGATATAAGAGATCATCGAAATAGTTGGTGCCTCCTAGACCTGACGTTGATGACGGAAAGTTGGGTTCTAATTGCCCAAAACCCGCAGAGATCGGATCATCCTCTTGCGAGTGGTATACGGAACGCAGCTCAATCGGACAAGGCGACGTGCCTATATTATCCGGCAAAGAATTTCCATTGCCACTGTTCGTTCGATAAAAGTCCTTCACCAATGTCGAAACATCGAATTTGGTAATGGGTGTGCCGTCTCTGTTACGTTTCCTCCTTCGCTGAGCTAGGATATCCTGAGACGTCTGACCAACCAGAGCTTCAAGAAGCCTGCTACCTCTCGTAGCGATCATGCTCTCTGGGCGCCGTTGAAGGATTTGTATAATATCTTGAACGAGTTCGCGGTGCTCCAAACTCTCATTGTCGTATACGTCACGATGGAGTACGTCGAGTAACAAGGTGATGGATGCAGCGACGGCGAATGCTTGATGAATCCACAAGGTAGGACCATCTTCCCCGAGGAGGCACTTGTACTCCTTGATGATCGTTTTCGAGGCTGCTAGGCATGTCCGGCGGGTAAATGCAAAGGCGGGATTGACAAAGCTGTCTAGTAGAAACGAGCGATGAATCATGATGATCTTGTGACTTGAGGTGATGGCTAGAGCACGTCGCGCCCAAGGTACCCACGCCGGCCAGGATCGATCCAAAGGTGTATTCTTCATGAACAACGGCCTTTCGCGGGTAGCTAGTCCGCGGAGTCGTGCGTCCCAATGCAGGACTTTCTCATAACGAGTATAGGGAGTATTAGATGAGATGAGGCCATCTTGAAGCTGGGGCATGATGATTGCAATGTCGCGCAGGAATCGGGAGTAGCTAGTGATGGTAGGGATGTCTGGATCGACTGGAAGCAAATCATGGTCGTGGCTATTCGAGGGCGGTGCACATGTCGAGTACCTGGGGCTGATGAGATAGCTCTCTGAGAAAGGTATGCTGAACCAGTCTTGGCTGCAAAGCTGACACCATACCCGGCGACCAGTCTCGTTCGATAAATCACCTCTCGCAGTATCTGATCCCAAACGATGGATGCCCAAAGATTGTGCAATGCGGACGGCGGTGGCAAGATGGATGCTCTGCTTCGTACTGAATCCCAAGAGATGAGCTGAGACAGTTGCCGTAGCGATAGCTTGGCATGAGAGAATACTCAAATTGCTCGTATAATCTGCGCGGTTAAGACAGATGTATATGGCCTGGTACCATCGCCGCGATAGCTTTTGTCGTTCGATCTGATCGAAACCCCATGATTGCGCACGTGTATCAGGTGCGCAAACGAGACTCGCAGTGAGAATAGAAAACATTAGGGCCACCCACTGTAGATCCACAGAGGTCTGATTTATGAGTCCGTCATGCTTGTCGTAAAATTCGCGAAGCTGCGCCTGGAAAGTGGGGGCGAAGTAGCTGCCGTGATACCACAGCAGACAGTCACGATGATAGTCGACCAACTGTCGCACTTGGTGTGAACTCGGTAGCAGGAGTTGAAGCACTGGAAGTTGAGACAAGTCCTCTAGTATACCCGATCCAACTTCGGCGGGTACGTCATCGGCGGGTTCAAGAGAGGCGACAGTGTGGCAGTCGGGGTCTTTCCTCCTTCCCCAGGCCAGGAACTCTAGCACTGTCGCAGCATCTCGCGAGACGGTCGAATCGTCGGCCTCATCGGCGGATACGTTAACAAGTCCACGTTGTGGTGTGTCGGGTTGCAGACTACGGGGTGGAGTCCTAACATCCATGGAGCTTTGCTGGCTCGTCTCGCTTTCGAGCTGTGCGACTCGCTGTCGCAGATAGTCAAGCTCGTGGGCTCTTGACTCTGAAGACGGTGGTGGAGGGCTTATGTCGCGATGGAAGTTGTCGACGCCACACGTATCCTGTTGGCCTCTCCTGACGCAGTTGTCGCAGGGTACCGTCTTGCTGCATTTGACTTTCCTCCTTGCACAAGCTGCGCAAGTCAGCCGACTTCGCGGTTGAGCCGACATGCCAGTGCAAAACCAAATTCAAGGTTCGGAGCGAATGCGATTGCCGCCATGGTTTGAGAGAGGCGAAGTCGGCAAATGATAAGCGCGGAGGATGCGAGATGGTTGGGGTGGAGGACGCGGAATGATAAGCGTGGGCTGCCGTACCCAGCCAGCGCGACACCGGCCGAGTTTCGGCTGCATCATCCTATCCAGGTGGCGTATACTTGTCATATCGTCCCAACGCGTCTCACCACCACAGAACACCTTCTCTCGGATGCAGAAACACGATAGCGAGCTGTACGAGGGATGCACAATCTCCGATAGCGATGATTGTCTGTCCAATCGTGTTGATGCAGATGATAAGGCCAGTCTAGGCTACCCCATCTTCCCCCAGTGCGACGGGACGCAAGTATGCCTATCTATCTTGGACACTGATTCAAGTATGTAGCGCAAACTTCCTAGGATTCATATAGGCTGTCATACTGTCAGACGATGTGTTGAATCTACACAGCTTCATCATCATGCGGACACCGGCCAACCTGCGCAATCGCAGCCATGCGGCAAAAGAGAAGGTCAAGCTCCGGGTGACACAACCATCGAGTTGGGTGCTTCCCAAACAGAAAAGTAGCATCGCACCACCTGATGTATGGACCAACGCGGACATGGAGCCGGTGCCTCCGGAAAAACGCACATGGGGTAAAAGTGCCTTTGTGACGTATTGGTTCAGTGACCTCGTCACAATATCAACTTGGAGTTCGGGATCAGCCATATTCACCTTGGGTAAGCGCACCTGCCTCCTCTGTGTCGAATTCTGGGAATATCATGCTGATGGAAGTAGGCTTGACGGCGACTGACGCTGTGCTCATAACGCTTGTGGCAGGCATATGCAACGCCTTGCCGACAGTTCTCAATGGCGCCATCGGCTCGAATTTACATATCCCATTTCCTATAGCATCTCGTGCCAGTTTTGGATACTGGTTCAGCTACTTCGCTATCGTGAGCAGAGGTATCCTGGCCATGTTCTGGTTCGGCGTACAGACAGCCAATGGAGGTACATGTGTCACTGCGGTACGATTTCTCAAGCAAGCTATAATATACCGAAAGTGACCTGACTTGCCTTCTAGATATTGAATGCTATTTGGCCAAGCTTCCGAGATGTTCCAAACCACCTACCGGCATCCGTCGGTCTTACCACAGCTGGAATGATCTCATACTTCTTGTATTGGCTCATCCAGTTTCCGTTCCTTCTCATTCCAACACATAGGCTGCAATACATGTTCTGGGTAAAGACTGTATTGTTACCTCCTGTGGTCATTGGCATGACTGTGTGGGTTTCTGTCAAAGCAGGTGGCAATGGGACCTTTTTCACGCGTCCAGCTTCAGTGCATGGTGCTGAGAGAGCTTGGCTCTGGCTGTCAAGCATGACTAGCATCACTGGTGGATACAGCACTCTCGCAGTCAACATCCCCGACTTCTCACGCTTTAGCAAAGAACCCAAAGCACAATACTGGCAGCTGCCGGTAATCCCGTTCTTCAAGACCATGGTCGCTCTTATGGGGATTGTCTCCGCATCGGCCGCTCAGTAGATCTGGGGCACGGCTTACTGGACACCGCTACAGATCATCGATACCTGGATGGACACTTCTGGTGGTCGTGCGGCAGCTTTCTTCTGCGCCTCGATTTGGTTACTTGGGCAACTCAGCGTTAACATCAGTGCAAACGCCGTGTCTTTCGCCAATGACGCCACAACGCTCGCACCGAAGTACATCAACGTACGCCGCGGCTCCATTCTCGTGGCTTTCATCGGCGGCTGGGCCCTGTGCCCTTGGATCATCGTGGCTTCTGGAAAAGCGTTCCTAAACTTCATGAGCGCATATGCCATCTTCATGGCGCCCATGGCAGGCATCCTATTCACCGACTACTGGATAGTCAAGCACAGAAAGTACGACGTCCCTGCCTTGTATGATCCACATGGTATCTACCGATATGGTCGCTACAGCACAAACTGGCGCGCTGTTGTTGCCACATTCGTTACCATCATCCCTCTGCTACCAGGATTGGCCAACAAAGTGAACCCGAAATTGAAGCTTGCAGCCGGCTTACAGAATCTCTTTACGTTCAACTGGCTTATGGTTTCTTTTTGTCTATCTTTTTGTACTACGTTTGCAACCTCTTCTTCCCAGCTCAGGAGACGCTCATCCCACGTATCATAACCGGCTTTGAGTATCTGGAAGGGGTTGAGGTTGATACTGAAGCGGGAAGCCTATCACTCGATGGGAAAAGTGGTGGTGATAAGGTTGAAGCTGGAACACACGTGTCTCCTCGATCTTCAAGTCAAGTTCAAGACAACTAAGGGGCGATACATTGTGTTACTTGCGGATTAGATTAAAGCCCAATGTCCTCTAGCTTTCTACCGTCTTTCAATCCCCAGGTCCAAACATCCACATCTAGCTCCTCACCTGACCACCGAACACCCTTTACACTCCTCACGCCGTGGTTCGTGAAACCCAATCTTTTGAATATTCTTCGCGCTTCTTCATTGTCGGCATCAGTCATACCCGCAATCTCTTTCACGCCCTTCTCCTCGGCAAAGTATTTCAACAAGCCTTGTGAAGCTTCCGTTGCGTACCCTTTGCCATGATAACGCTCAATCATGCTGAAGCCTAGATCCGGTATGGTAGGTGCTTGTTCGCCTGGGATACGACCAAGTTGCATGGTAACATATCCAATGTGTTCCAACTTTCTTTGGGAGAATGGAATACCGGCCTGCTCATCTTCATTTTCCGCGTCTGGTTTCAAGCTGACTATGTAACGTCCATAGCCCTCCGTGCGGAGTTTCTTATCTCCATTACCCATGATCTTCCTCACGGCTTCGCGATCTGGTACTTCCTCAACTATATTTGGATGCCGTCGGAGGGAGGGAGCACCATGAAGGAGCTCCAAGACAAAATCGCAGTGTGCGTCGGACGATGGGTCGCCGTAGGAAAGGTAAAGACGGGGAGTCGAGAAGTGAAAGTCGTATGGTGACATTGTGAGGTTCGAGGATAGGATTCCGCTGATTTGCAATGATCCAAGGCTTTCGTAGCTATGACTTCGTTTATGAACATACACTGGACGCGTCAAGGAGTACAGATGGAAGCCTAGACTCGTTATGAGTCATCACCGTTGCTCCCTCAGGCGGCCAGCGCTAGGGAGCATGAGGAAGCTCAAAGTTCTTGATACTGATATCGCGTGCTCTCTTCCCAAAATACAGTTTTTGTTGTATGCGGCTCCTCCGGGCAGCACTGCTCCGGGTCCAAGATATCGATTGGCCAATTTTGTTTCCGAAGAAATCACTCCGAGCCTGCTCGGTCTCGGTCAGTCCATTCTTGCGAGCCATTCAAACAGGCCTGACGGAATCAATCCACGATCGCAAGTCTGGTATGCCTAAGAAGTTCAAAATATGAAGGACTGAGTTGCCAGTCGATGTGATGTACTCAGTTCCCCTGGCGACATCATTTTCTTGGCACCGATGTGGTAAAAAGAGGTGATGGGTTGCCGGTCGTTTTGGCACGCGACTATTTTACTGTGAGACATATCGCAGTAGTTGTAGTACTACAACTACGATGCTTAGTGAGGACAAGAGAGTAGCAGATGCGGGGCGTAAAGCTTGAGCTGCGAAAGGGCCACGATGTGGCTAAGCCTCTTACGGCAAGTGGGTGGGAATAGTGGGGAACCCCCGCCTTCCGGTATTCTCTTCTTTCCGTACCTCAACACCTGGCTTCTTCGAGTCACGAAACGTCGCATACCTACGAAGAACATCATGGCACCACTTTCCGGATCAGCCAAAAAGAAGAAGCAGAAGGAGAAGGAGAGAGAGCTCCAACGCCTCAAGGTGATTGAGGAACGGCAGGCGGGGTCGGACACGAGTCCTGATGAGGACATTCCGGCCAGCCAGCCCTACGGACCTTGGGATGAGCCAAAGGAGAAATGGGATGCACGTCTGGAGGCTCAAACTCCGGCTGAAAAATACTCCGACTTCGAGAAGCGTGCAAAGGCCAGAAAAGGGCAGCCCATTGAGTATCAGCCCGCTGCAGTCCCAGATGAGCAGACGTTGCATGTAGATGCATCTACCAAGTTTGATAGCACCGCAAAACCTGTTCAAAAGCTTGTTTTTGCTCCTGGTATCAACGTAGACGAGTATGTTGTACTCTGGCCGAGACTGTAGTCACTTCCGCTGATGATATTCAGCACTCTCATTGACGTCATTGCGAATGCAGATGCTGCATTCCGGGGCGCAGTCCGCGTGCTCGTCGCCGGTGATCCCGAAAGGAAGGAGGCAATCGAGATCACAAGCGCCGGCGTGGAGAAGCTCACTAAGGCCCTTCCTCAACTAGAGGTTATCGCTCTCCATGGCACATCCAAGCTCACCCGTACCGCATTCCCGACAATTCTCAAAAACTGCGCGAACATCGAATCCGTTACTCTGACAGTAGTCCAAGGCCAGAAGTCCAAGCGCATACGTCTCAATAGCACACTCGAGTGGCTAAATGACAAGACCTTCGTGCCGAAGCTACGATACCTCGAATTCCGTGGCGTCTACCATGAGGCTTTCCGTCGCGAGTTCCTTGAGTTCCTTACCCAAAGCAGACCGGCACTAGAGATTGTTTTCGAATATGATCGGCCAGCAGTCCTCATCAGGGATAACGAGACCGTTCCGCTCGACCGCGTTCCTGCTGCTGGTAAATAGAACAGAAATGCTCGAGCAGTCCAGAATCAGAGGGCAAGTAGAGGGCGGAGATGACGTGAGTAATTCTATGCCAGCGGTTGCATCTCTGATGGTCTGCTAGCGAATGGGCCAGTGACTGACAGACCTTAGCAGTGTTCAAGTAACGCTCTCCGTCAAAACCTCTATGACCTGTGGACACCGCAAAAGCGAGAATGGAAAGTTTAGGCCGTAGGAGATGGTTCACTCATTGGACATTTTGAGACGGATGGAAAGACAAGCATAGCCGATAAAAGATGGTTTTCTGTGTTCCGATAGCCAAGTGACAAAATCAATAAATGAAATACGACCACTTTTGGCCGGAACAAATCGGGACTAGAGAGCTGCAGATCCAACGCGTGATCAATGTAAGACACTGAATGAGCCACGGCGTACGTACTAACTTTCCGTCGGAATTAGGAAGCGTCGGCTACAAGAAGGCCAAGCTTCGCATGAAGATCATCTGATGAACGGAGATAGTCGAGAAATCCGAGCAGTTGAGGCTGGTCCAAGTCGAAGCATTATGCGCGTTGTTTAACCATATCTGAACTTTGTTTGATACGCTGAATACAGGTACACGTGTGTTGAGAATGGTAGTAATGTCGTTCTATATATCTACCCATGATTACAACTAGGGAATCGCGCACTTCTTCTACTATACATTTGACCGGATACCGAGCGCGAGTGCGAAAACGAGTCGGTAGTGGGTCTAGCCGCCGTTCTCGTGGCACCGGCGCATCAGCTCAGGCACTAATGGAAGCTAACGTGGACTTTATGCAGGCTGCTGACGGCCCATCGGAGCAGCATCAGCCCAGACTAGACCTCAAATCCTCGCTACTACCTTGAAACATGATGCGGCTATGCTGTTTGTCGAAGCGGGGCTCAAACTCAAAGGTCCGATTTGCGAACCGTCATCCATCTGCATATATGCTCGCACTTGCTCGGAGCATAACAACCTCAAACACGATCTTCCCTTGCCGCGATGTCAGCAACTCCGACGCCATCAGATTCCAGCCATTCAGATGCTCTTATCGAGCTCGCTTGGTCGTCTCAGCGACCAGAGCTGCGCAGCGAGAAAGAAGATTGGATGGGTGTAACGAATCCCGTTGAAAGGCGAAAATTACAGAATCGCTTAAACCAGCGAGCACGGAGTGAGTGGCACTGCCGGTTAGCGGATCAGAAACAAAGAACAAACTCTGACATCTCGCAGGAAATCGTGCGCAAAAGAAGAAAACCGCCGTCAAACAGCCACACCGTGTCGTTGTACCGGACGAGCCCCACGAGAGCGATGCATCGAGTCGTGAAGGCAGCACGTCAGACACATGCCGAGATGGCTCTAGCAACCTTGACGGCACCATAATACAAAAGGCATGCATGGCCGCTCATCCTAAAGTGAAAGAGCTTATGCAGCGCTTCTCTGAACATGCATATGCCAGCTACATGCAAGGGACACCCGCATTGTCACACTTGCCACTCCTTCTCAAGTACAACGTGGCTAGTGGTCTCGCGCGGAATGCCGACTTACTGGGAGTTACAGCGCAGTACTATGATTGGTATGGCATCTCGCCGCTGAACAAGCAGGGCCCACTCTTGGGGTCGGAAGCTGCAGCAGAATGGCCTGCATATCTACAGCCTACTCAATTACAGATATCCATAGAGCACCATCCCTGGCTCGATCTGTTCCCCTGGCCCAAAGTGCGCGACAACATGCTCCTGGCATTTCAACAGACAGAGCCCGTTGACTATGAAGACGAGCTATGCATCGATATCTGCGAATACAACCATCTAGATCGCAAACCATTATTGATAGTATGGGGTCCTCCAGAAGATTATCGCAGCTGGGAAATCGACCCGGGATTCCTCCAGAGGTGGGGTTGGTTGCTCAGCGGATGCCCCGAGGTGTACGAAGCCACAAACTACTGGCGCGGAACACGGGGCGAGAAGCCGATTACGCCACAGCAATGGCATAACATGATGCTAAAGAGTTTGCCAGATCAGTTCCGCTAACGGCGTTACGACAAGGGTTCCAGCAGAGAGTGTGTGGAGCGGACCCTGCATGCATGACGCCAGGGGCTTGAGGTAACGGAACTATACCTATACAACGCGATCACGCTACATCGCATATATCGTACAAGTGCCAACAACGCCAACTATAACGACTACGCTGCTCTCGGTCGACACGGCGCGAATAACACGGACACCCTCGCGTCTTATCGCCTATCGCCAACGTCAAGGCTCTGTACATTGCACTGGGCGGAAATACTATTGGCTGCTCACGGAGCAGACTGTTTGGTATCAGTGAGGATGCCGACTCTCTGCTAGACACTTATTTCGGCCTCCAAGGCAGCCTCATCGACACCTCGAACACGTAAGTCTCGGAGGATCCTGAGAAGCTCATCAGCGAGTGGATACAGCAACGTGAAATCATAAACCAGAATGTTATTGCAACAGAATACGGAGCAGGTTGCAGAGCCTACAGTCGCGAGAACCAACCGCCATCCGTGAGGGTCGGTCGTATAGTAAGAGGCTGGCGGCGGCGGATAAAGCACTCACCAGATGGCAGCTTAGATTGATGCATGGCCTAACAACTTGGGGTACGCGCCTCGGTCATGAGGAGAAGGACAATTGCGGAGGAAGAGAAGAATCATGTGAAACGAGTGTATTTGGCTGTTATGCAGCTTCTATGTGGTAATGAAGTATCATCGAACGCCTTCCAAATTTGTATCCTACCATGTTCTCCTATCCAACTATCCATCTTTTCCTTCCTCCGACCGAGATTCTGTTACGGTGATCACACGCCAGTCGAAGGGTTTCCCCGTCTGGCAGTGATGTGTTCAGTCTAATGATATAAAGCGAATGATTAGAGTTTGAAACAGCCTTGCCTGTTTCTTGTGTGCTGCGGCACGGCCATGGGTCTATCACCTAGATGTAGAACATGGTGTCCCTGATTTTCGGGTGGATCTGTACATCCGCCGCATTCGGAGCCTGTCCCGCGCCCCCAGCCACAGAGGTTCCAGCCATGGAAGGTGCTGCACTCGGCGTCGGCGTGTCGAACAGATTCGCCAGATAGCAGCGCGCACGTTCACAAGCCAGGTCAGCATAGTAAGCTGGTGGGCAGAGGCTGACAGCTTTCGTCGCACGACCGAACAGGTAGCACATATTGTGCGTGAGATCTTCGACAATATCGGCGATGTTGCCAAACGGCGCCGGAACCTGTTTCGCGTAGACCTGGCGAAATATCTCGTCGTGTACAATGTAGTAATGGCAGGGACGAGCCGTGCCCTGGAGTGCGGCGTGTGCTTGGAGGAAGAAATCCCAATTGCGGGCTTCAGTTACGCCGCGATCGACGACAGTGCCGGGCTTCGTATTGCCGGAGCTCTTGCCAAGGTCAGGATTTCCGTCGCAATCTTTCTGGGCTGTTGGGTAGAAGCGTGTCTTGTGTCGTTTGCCACATACAACGATCGTGAAGCGCGGCAGACCTTTCTTAGTATCAGTTGCTGGGTACACTGCCTCGCATGCTTTCCGCAACTGGGGAAGCTCTTGTGAGAGCACCATATCGTACTGTCCTTCTGATACACCATCACGGTAGATAAGAATATTCTCAGGGAAAACTTGGTGGGGTTTGCCCTGGTGGTCCTTGCCTTTACTCTTCCATAGGCTGAGTCGTGATTTCAGCATTTCGGCAAGATCGTCGACGTTTTCCTGTTTTCCACGCTGGATACGCAAAGTAGCAGGCCATTGGCCAAGGAACCTGTCCACGGATGCGACCATTGCCGATACCGATGGTGCGATGGAAGCCGAGCCAGGCGATGGATGAGTAACGTCGATACCGACTACCATGGTTTTATCTCCTTCAATTATGCCCAAGTTCGTTTTCTCGACAATCTGATTGATGCCACCCAACTTCAGATTAAACTTCAGCGCAACATTGGCAATGTATTGGTCCCGTCCTCTATCTTTCCAGAGCTTGGAGCCCACAGAACAGATGGTGTGAAGACCAAAGTCTTTGTCCGCGAGTGTTTTGATGCGCTTGTACAAAGTTGTGTTTACCTCTGGCAACACAACGAACAGAAGATCGACACGATCGGCCTCCTTTCGTAAGAAGGAACCAAGAGAAGGGTCATCTGGGTGTTGGAGCTGGAGACGTTGCACAGGCATAGGCTGCTCAGCCATGACACCAACCTTGAGTAAACCCTGATGGAATTCCTGCATCACCGCAGTCAGAGCCTGGGCGTCGAAAGAGCCTTGCTTCTTTGGAAGAGTGATCATGACAGTCGACCACTTCGCTAGTCTGGTACCGGTATGGAACTTGATATTCATCATGTTCCAACGGCCAAACTTCTGGTCGACGGAGGCCGTTTTGTTTTGTTGGTAAATTACCCTAGGACCGGGGAGAACTCGACCTGGTACTTTGACTAGACCTGGCGTGATGGTAAGACCAAAAGAGCGCTAAGGATAGTTAGCATGTAAGAATTTAATGGCAAAGCCTGCGGCCTACCAAAAGTATGTTGGTGTTCTCATCGAGACCAACGGTCGGCACACCCTCATCAAGAATCGACTTCGCATTCTCCCATGGCTTACGAACAGCGTATCGAATCATCTGCTGTGTCTGGCCAGCATCAAGCTTAGCCTTTGACGCCTGGCCCGGAACGACGACGCAAACCTCTGCCGGGAGGTACATCGGGTTCTCTCGGTTGCCACAGTTGACTACGGGAAGCTCAGGGCGTTGCAGGGTGATGTTGTACGCTATGTGATGTTAGTATCGTGATACAATAGAGGTGCATAAGAGCATACTTGTCCTGAAGAAGTCATATACACTGATGTATCGGCCCGTTCCAGAAAGTGCTGGTCCTTTAGGCTGGGCCTTTCCTTTGCTTTTGCCCTTCGAAGCACCCGCTTCCGTCTTGGGTGCACCAGAAGAGCCGGCATCGCTATCGAGCCAGAACTCAACGTCCTTGGCGCCTGCTCCATGCCCCTTGATGCGTGGCCTGTTCGCCAATTTATGTCCATCGTCCTTCCTAGCAAGTCCGAAAATGGTCTTGATTCGCAGAATAACATGGCCAGCTTTGTTCAACTTCTTCGGGAGATGAGTTGTCTGAACCCGAACCAGCTTGAGGAACTTCTCCAGGGCGCTTGTATTCCAGGTACCATAGCTTCCCATAAGGGCTGGTAGGGGTCCGTCGTGGTAAAACGCTCCATGGCTGACATTGATATTGACCAAGATGCGAGCCGTTGCAACACGCACACTTGAGAAGAAACCGCGAATGACATTGAGTCCAGCGCCCAGATCAGCTTTCATCGCATTCTGGCTCAAGGAAAAGCTTTTCGTCGACCCTATCGTGGCAAGATTGTTTGCCGACTTGGCGTAGTGATTCAGAAAGATGTTGAGCGCTTGTGTCAGCTCTTGCTTATCATCAAATGACTGACCAATGTTGGTTGAGTTCATCCAGTTGACCAACTCGCCAATGCTTAAAGCCTTTGTGTATTTGACGCGGACTTTGTATACGGTGGCGTTCGCTGCCGGTTCGTCCTCGCCTTCGGACCGAAACTGAATCTCGAAGATGTCGTCGTCATGCTTGAACTTGGTCTTTGAAACCATGGTTGCGCGAAAGTCGGTTGCAATGTCGGCTTTGTGTGTGGCCATTTCTGGCGTCTGGAGTAGAAGCTCGATGATTCTGTGCCGTTTCCTTCCAGTCGCTTCGGGCTGAACGTCGACATCGTAGCGATACAATACCATGTTTGAGGGTGGTAGCAACTCAACGTAGTTTGCAGTGAGCTCCACCTTGATACCCCTAGTGCCATATCCAGGCCTAGTCGGATTGCCTTCTTTGAGCTTCAAGGTGCTCAGATCAAGCCCTTTCTTCCCAATTGGGTGCAAAGCATCTTCGACCTTAGCGACCTTTGCGTCTTGCGGCTGGGGGTTGCTACATGGATGTTAAGCCTGACAGGCGCGAACGTGGATTTGCAACTTACGAGAAGGCCTCGATGCCTTGTTGGCCACCCCCGGGCGGTCCGCTATAGCCTCCTCTACCACCACGACCTCCACCTCCGCCTCTATCGCCTCGAAAGCCTCCGCCTCTATCGCCTCGAAAGCCTCCGCCTCTATCGCCTCGAAAGCCTCCGCCTCTATCGCCTCGAAAGCCCCCGCCTCGGTCCCCTCGGAAACCACCTCCCCTATCGCCACGAAAGCCGCCACCTCGGTCTCCGCGAAAGCCGCCTTCTCCTCTTCCTCGACCTCCAAAGTCACCCCTTCCACCGCCGCGGCCGCCTCCACGATCACCATGATCACCGCGGAAACCGCCTCGACCCCTGTCTCCTCCACCACGGCCTCTGTCTCCGCCGCCTCGAGGTGCGTTGGACATGATTCTGAATGGCTGAGTGAGGCTTCCGAACTGGACAAAAGGCGCGACGCGTGCGACGAGCTCAGCGATCTACACGATACGCTGGACTCGACTCGAATGTGCACAATTTCAAAGATTGCAGGGTGTTCCAAGTAATATGCTGAGGTTTTTGTTGTTTGCAAGGCAACAGCGAGAAGGCTGAGGATGAACGACAGGCAGTGGCGCGGTGACGCGAGGAAGCGACAACGCAAAGTGGGGCACCTCGCCCCCGCACCGGTCTCATCCCTAATCAGACGTAAGCGCCCGTCTTTCATCCCTTTCACTTCGTACGCCGTCTGGCCGCATACTGACCGCTTTCTTTCGCGGCATCATGCCGGTGCAGGCTTGAAAGACATGCTGGTACCCAGTCAGCCACACGCCTGCGACATCTGCCAATCCAAGCTGATCTTCAACAATCGAGGCTCATGGGAGGAGATCACCGAGCCTTGGTCAACTACTGGCCACAATTGGGGATATTGGTTCGATCTTTGGTATGGTGAGGCAATTGAACTGGCAAAGCATGGCTGTGAGTTCATGCAGTGGCTTGTTACCCTACGCCGGCCGGATACAACAGCGGATAGCCAATTGCGAGCCTACTACACACATGCTTCTGAAGAGCAACTAGCATTGGACTGGATTGAAGAGATTAGCCAATACACAGACAACAAGGACTTTGATCGAAAGCTGGTTTTGTGTGCAGAAGCTGAGTACGTATTCCGCGGAACACGGCTTCTCCGCTCGATCGGTGCGCTAATAATGGACCCTAGCGACGTGGCTGCTGCGGATATCAAACAAAGGCCGCCGAATTTGACTCCATCATCCACTGAAACCATGTCTAAAGCTCGCACGTGGTTGCATACATGTTGCAGCACGCATGAAGCATGTGCTGCCCGTGAGTTCGACAGCAACCGGCCCGTAACGAGCGACGCCCAATCCTTGAAACCCCGTCGGCTGATCAAAATATACCAACGGCCTGCAGAATCAGCCATCACTGTGTATCCGGATTTGTATCTAGTCGATACAACTTACATTCCGTGGCCAAAGTATGCTACTTTGAGCTACTGTTGGGGAGGAGATCAGAAGGTCAAGTTGATCAAGAGCAATCTAGCTTCCTGGGAGTCTGAGATCTCATTTCGCGATCTTCCCCAAACTATAAAAGATGCCATAATTGTAGCAGCCGAGCTTGGGCTGAAATTTCTCTGGGTAGATGCGCTTTGCATAGTTCAGGATGACGACGCCGACAAGGGTATGGAGCTTGCCAGAATGGGTAGCATCTACTCCAAGGCGCATGTTACCCTACTAGCATCACGAAGTCCTGCAGTCCAGGATGGATTCCTAAAGTCCCGATATGTACCTCGAGAAAGGGGATATCGTTTGCCATACATTTGCAACGACGGCAAGATAGGCTCCGTAGTTCTCTGGGCGGGCAGAGATGTTGGAATCGCAGAGCCGATCCACCAACGTGGGTGGTGCTTCCAAGAACAAATCCTTTCGCCTCGCATCCTGGAGTTTGGAACACATCAGCTGCGGTATCTGTGCAGCTCAAATCGCACGGAGGAAATTGTCCCGGAGACAGATGGTTGGATTACAAACTCTGAAACTTTCGCCGTACATGGGACTGGTCATTCACTCGACCTTCCCGCTAATTGGTTTACTTTTCCAGTTGATGGGATAGAGTTTCTGACTATGTGGAACAACATCGTCATGCATTACAGTCGTCTAAGCTTGAGCTATAGTACCGATAGGTTGCGCGCTATCTCGGCAATCGCCAGGAAGTTCAAGCAGGCTTCATCTGCACGATACTATGCTGGTCTTTGGGCAGAGCACCTGCCAAGTCAGTTGCTTTGGGAGACCATCAATGACGACAAGCTCTTTCCAATAGCCATCCGACCCACAGAATCCGCGGCTCCATCTTGGTCTTGGGCATCCATGCAGGGGCCTATCAGTCTTAGGGACTACGAAGGTCATGCCGCCTACCAAACACTCGATGTCTCAATCAATACTAGCACGTCTGACGACGACTTCAGTGACGTTGTCGATGCTCAACTCAGTCTTCGAACATTTACGCTTCATGCTAGGGTTACCAGACATGGGAATCCTTCTCCGCCATGGTGGCCGGGGGACTTAGTCGACAACTCGTGGTCTACGACAGTTCAAGAAGACCCGGAAGAAAGTTTCCCGCTTCTACTCTTTGTGGATCCCGAATCTGGAAAAGAGTGGAGCGACATTTCTGGTCAATGGGATGAATTCACTACGGGAGACCATGCTGTGCTACTAGCTAAAATCACGCTTCATAAAGGGCTTATATTGGAAGCGAAGCCAAGCAGCGTGGAGACGTATGCACGCGTAGGCACCTTTCAATTGGATACATACGTGGAAGACGATGACCGCTGGAAGCAGAGAGACATCGTCATCAAATGAATAGGTCGTGTTGTGCATACACAGAAGTTTATTCTAGGTTATCAATTGGCACCATAGGTAACAGTATGAATAGCGATATATCTTCTAGCTCATTATCTTGAACTTCTACGAGTACCTTCCCGAAAGGTCATGCCGCTCCAGAATGTAGTTCAATGTTGCGATGAATTATCCGTCAGGCATCAGGTACCAGGCTGAACGCCAAAACGACGAGACGTATTGAGGCGAGATGACAAGCACGCGAAGTGGGGTAGACTGCACGCGAGCCGCCATCCCGCAGATCCATCTGACACGCGACGCGTCGTTATTTGTGCACTCAAAAGGTGGGGTCCAACAATCACCTAGCTCCCGCGATGGATTTGGGGGCGATGCAGACGAATCTGGCAAAAGGGGTGTAGCTCATGTAGCTCATGATATTGGTGGCATGATTGGTATCAGATTATCGTTTTTGGTGTAACCCACGCTTTCTTGCAGGGTGCGCATTTGCTGTCTTCATCTGGAACATTCTTTTCTTTCTTGTTATGCACAATATACAATTCTTAATTACGCTGCAAAAGAAACATCTCTATACTCGAATCGCTCTCATTATCTTGCAGCTCCTTGTACGCTTCGGCCTGTCTCCTGCTGGTAAAGGTTGTCCCACTGGGTGGGCGCAGACTCTGGTGCGACGGTTGTGGTGGCACAGGCAGCTGCTTCTTAACGTATGGCTGCGATCGCTTCTCTGGTGGTATATCGCGTCGCTTATCGGGGCGGGATTGGAGAGATTGCATGCGATGTGACCCCTGCTCAGAATTTGCTGCCGAAGACGAAGACAGCTTTTTTGAAAGGAAGTTTGTCGATGGGCGACGACGAGACGATGACTGGGACGTATTGCCGAATGCGCGAGGGAACATCTTGTTCATCAGTGGTTTGCAGCCTGGAAGGCAGCCGCACACGACACCGACACCACTTTCTACGGACATGATGATGAAGCTGGTAGCCCCATACCCTGTGCACAATGTCAGCCAGCTATCGCTGCAACCCCGAGTTCGAGCGGTACCCACAAAAGACATCGAAGGATTGCAAGTATCGATGGGTATAGTACAGTCGCACAATACCGGCAATGCAAACACTGTTCACATGTTAACCCCAATCAGATGACCGCAAACGGCCGACTCACATAACACCTAGCGAAAACATGCTTGTCAACGTCACGCGCTGACGGAGCGATATTTGGACGTTCAGAAGGTTCCTTGCAGGCCACAAAAATATGACAAAATCACTGAAAGTGTTCTGTGCCGAGTGGAAGTAGTAGATGGCCTTGATATTGAGGCATTTAGCAGTGTTGATGTACTTGAACATCTCCCAGTAAGTACTTGCCGGTCTGGACTGATCGTGAGCCTGTTGCATAGTATGTGGGTTGGAGATAAGTACTTACGAGCATTGGAACAAGGTGACGAAAAAGCAGGCCGTGTTTAAAGCTACCGTATAAAAGATCATCAAACGGCAAAACCACTTGTCCAATCTTGACGGAAAGATGCGGAAGTAGGTGAGAAGAATCGCGACCTTCATAAAGGTGATGATGGCTGTGAAGAGCAGTTGAGTCGCCATGCCCATCTACATTGCTATCAGCTTAGGTGATCACGTCGTGTCGCGCAGCATACCTGTGCAGACTTCATTGTTCCGGAAAGTCGCGATGGACTGATATCCCCTGCTGAGCGTAAGTGATGGTAAATCCGAACGACCTCGGTTTACCCACATAGATGGTACCCCATCTGGTATTCTGGCAGCATCGATATGATGAGCATGATGTTGCTCCCAACAGACATCACCTGTATACTTCAGTGTTCAGTCCTAAATTCGCCAGACCAGACGGTGTATTACTTACGGATGCTACCAGCATCGCCCAGTCGTCCCAGCCCAGTGTGTTGACGAGAACCGTTCGACAGTAGAACCGACAAGAGATGAAACCAATGACGAGAACAGTCATAGGAATCAACACGGCCATCGCCAATGGCAACTGGTTGACTGGATCGACATAGTTGGGCGGCGGAAACAATGCGGACTCCTCTGGCGTTGGAAATCTTGAAGTCATTTCGTGTTTACCCAGGCGCAGAGAGTCACAACAACCACATGGGTGGTCTGCGGATAGCACAAAAGCAATCCTGAATCCTCGGGAGCGCCCTCGGCTGTTATAACCGACATGCTTAAAGTAGGAGCCGGCATACACACCAGCTATCCCGCGGCCTGTAGGAGCAGGACGTGAAACTTAGCTGAAGTGAGTTATGCACGTCCCTTGCATAGTGTGAGTGGCGCTTTCCTGCCACCTGCTTGAAACGACACCACCGCCCGAGAGCACGACTGGCCTAGACAACTTACGCTGGTTGTGCGGCTAAAAACATCCGGGCCTTTTCGTCATTGTGTGGCTTGTCGTGGCATCTTGTGGGCGGAATGCCTTCGGAATGAGCGATGAGGATGGTGTACCTGGGTGCCGTCAAGGTATCAGCCAACTGTAGGCATGCAGCATAAAGACGCCCGTCAAGCAGATGATACGCGCGGTGCTGCAAGGTCGCGCAATTCATCCTTGCTACACTATGTAGCAAGCATCTCCACGTAGGTGGGTGGGTGCGATGATCGTACTGATCTCCCTATAGTTCACACGGCACCACACGTGGACGCAAAACCGTTGAAAGACCAATGCGTTCTTACCCCATTCTCTCATCCTCCGAAATATCATCAATTTCAGTATTGAGATCTCGACCGCGCTGTCGGGCACAACGGTGAAGGTCGGCGACATGGAGAACCCCCAGAGGGATTGTTGAACTGAGAACCAATTACAGTGGTGCAATTATGCAGCTGTGCCGCACGTGCTCAACATAGTCTTGAAGGTCGGCAGAGAGCCAGATAGCTCGCTTGATCTGACGGACTTGCCTGAGTTAGCACAGGGGCACCAGAGATAAGGCGGGACGTGTCATCGAACGTCGTAGAACAACCCTATAGTAAGCTCCCGTGCTCGCAAGGAGAATCGGAAACATTGGTGCATTCCGCATCCAGGGACCAGCCTTGAGCGGTGCACGTGCGTGGTATGAAAGAAGCGGGTCGTATCCCGTGTACTTGGCTCGTGGAGATTGGGGGCGGGATGACGGTCGAATATGACTCGATTTGGACACTTTTGACCGAGACAGCCTACAGAATCCTCAAACGGTAGAGATGGAAAGTTAAAAGGAGATCGAGTCGTTGTTGTCCGGCAGTTGCTTAAGGTTCGTGTTTCTACCGAGGTTGGGGTGACAGCGGCAGAAACGAAGCTACGGTTGAAGCCACGGTTCATGGCGTTGATGGCGTGGCTTAGCGCGTCTCTCAGCTCACCACCACCACAGATGCAACAATAAACCCCCATATTTAGTGTCAATATGCCACAGGCTAGCTACGCTTACGGCGCATTGCCGAGGTCTTATCGCAGTGCGACTTACTACTTTTCTACATGATGCGTCCCCTCCTTTTCCCAAGTTCGCAAACCTCGTCGCGAAGGGCACGTACGTCATCGGCGACCTCCGTGCTTCCCCATGCGTACAGATCTGGATCTCGGTGAATCTTACCAGCCACCTAATTAAACCGAGCGAAATGCACACTCCATACTGCAATACTTGAACGAATCTTTACATGACGGCAAAAAGGTATCCAGAATCTATACTTACGTTTCATATCGCGTTCCCCATTCACGCTTTGCACATCAGCTAATGCCTAGTACTCTGTGCTATGCGTAATAGATCCTGACTGGCCGCAGATTCAGACTACTTCATAACATTCCCGCTATCAATCAGCATCAACAACTGGAGTGTACTTGTCACTCTTACAACATCGATGATGCTCCTCCACACGAAGCATTGTCTTATGGTTCGCGATGGGATCATATAGAGGTTGCAGGGAAGTTGGGCATTGACGACACAGATTGTCCTTGGAGCGCGTGTAGGGAAAACGTAACTGCTGTGATCGTCGCGGAACCCAGTGAACAAACAGTGCTCTGCATCAAGGGTACAATCCACGGCAGGGTGGACGAGGCTGATAAAATCATGTACTGATATATTTTGAAGGACCCTGAGTACGCCGGCGGGCCCAAGTTTGCCAGTGAGAGTAAGCATGCCGACGAAATCGTTCCCGTCAGTTACGACTCAAATGAAAGATATCTATATACCAAAAATTTCGAGAGAATAGACGTTCATGCGAAGCCGCAGGCTGCAGGCACTGAGACTAGAACACGTCATGCCCGCTAGAAGAAATCTATCTTGGACATCGCATGGCATTAACCATCGACAATGTATGTGTAAACCTTCAATTCCACGACCGACCCAAGTAGCCTGACAATACCTTCAGAGATACCGTAACCACAATGTCCCGATCTTTCAATACCATTGAGTAAGGACAACGATCAGGGCGCCTTGATCTGGTGGAGGTTGTCATCACTCCTCACACCTGATGTTTCCTCCTCAGAACTGGTTTGCTCACCATGATCGACCGTTTGGGAATATTGTCTCTTGGCCACCTCTTTCGCATGTAACAGCCGAATTATCAGCGCAGTCGCAATCATCCCAGCACTCAAGAATGTGACAGTAATGAAACCCTTGCGATACTCAGGTGCCTCCACCTGCTTCCAGACGAGGAGTGGTAGCCACGCCTGTAACACATAAGCCATCTCATTCATAGCTGCCACAACGATGGCTCGTTCCTCGTTGTCGTGCGTGCAGATTTCGTGGGCCCATGCAAAGCACAAACCGGACAGACCACCACCGAAACCGGAAAGGATGTAGCAAGCCCACTTCCATTTTATGGGGATATCCCAGATCGCAAGACTGGTAGAGCATAGGATATTTACGCATCCGCCGAAGACGATCGGTTGCCATCTAGATCCTTTGAGGATGCTATCGCTCGTCCATGCATACAAGAGTGTGGTAACGACTTGCACAGCGTTGGTGGTGGTTGGGTACTACGGACTATATCAACAAAAGCTCCTACGGCACGACGATATGGGAATACTTACCGTATTGATCTCGGTGACGGTATATTTCGGGTTCGTGCTGGCTTTGAGGAACTGCTGGAATACTGGTTGTCCACCCGAGGAACCGTTGTTGAAGAACACATAAAGTAAAACAAGAGCCCAGATATGCCACGATGTAAAGATCTTCTTGATCTTGGCACTGGTATAAGGCTTCCGCTTTTGCCGGCCTTCGAGCTCCATACGCCTCTGGGCGAATGCGACTTCATCTTTTGTCAAGTAGAAGGGCTTGGAGATCTCAGGGAGATCTGGCAAAGCGAAGAAGCCAAGCAATGCGATTGGTACTGAGATGATACCGTCTATGATGAACAGCCTACAAGTTGCGTGTACAAAGTCAGTGTATGTCCCACATGCAGTTCGTAAGGGCACGTTTCTTACCACTGCCAGCCCTTGAAACCGCCGCGTCCATTGAGCTTGTATGCACCAGCCATAAGATAACCGGAGAACATGGTTGCGATGGCACCGCTGGTGTGAAAGATGCAGGATCTCTTCGCAAGCTCTTCTCTTCGATACCAAGATCCAATGATATACTGCATGCCTGGGTAGAAGGTACTTTCAGCAAGGCCAATGAGAAAGCGCAGGGCGTAGAGGGTCTCCGCATTGTTGGCGCGGCAAAGACAGAACGTCAAGACGGCCCATGTAAGCTGTTGCTGTTAGCATGTAGTCCCCACTCCTGCACTACTAGGGTTCCGTACCTCCATAGCTGGTATCCATATTGATGGGCGCACTCGAGTTAAGATGATGTTGCTGGGGATTTCGCCAATGACATAGCCAACCGTCCAGCAAGTTTGCATGTAGTTGAGCTGGTTGCCATACAGCCCAAGATCCTCTTTCCTGTTGCAATGTCAGCCCGCATTCCTCGACGAATGATCGAAACATACATTCCAGACACGAAGGCGCTGTTGATATTCGACTGGTCAAGGTACTTGATAAAGTACCCCAGAGACGCAAAAGTGAGCAAAGCAGCGTCGAGCTTGAACATGAACCATCGTTCTTCTTTGGGCTTATCCAAAGTATCCCAAAGGTAGTAATACCACTTGTGCGGCTTCGCCTTCAGCTCTTCGTCAGACTGGATGACAGTCGTTGCAAGATTGACTTCTGTGGAGACGTTTTGAAGTTGACCCATGTTCGTGCACTGTCCCGAGGTCGGTATGAAGCGCGTGTCTCTAGAGCAAGAGTACTGGCGCAAGCCTCAGCTTTATCAAACAAGCAAGACAAGCCCTCTTCGCTATAGCCAAGACTGCGGACAACTTTGATATGCCGGCATGGCAATCGGCACGCCAGTGGCAAGTGTCCGCTGCACAGTGAAAGCTTAGCGCGATTCGACATACTGGGGATGATATGGCGTAATGGCAGGGTCTGCGTGGGGTCGATCCATTTGCGCAGCTAGTCTAGATGCAACAAGAATGGACTAAAAACTGCCTATCTGATGCCAAGATGCAAGAAACTGTCGCGATGCATGGCAATGCTGCGTTGTTATGTGTCGTGCTCAGGCATGCATATGTCGTGCCTGACTCAGGAGATAGGCCTAGCTACCTAGGTAGTAACACCGATATTCATGATAACCCTGACGCACTTGGGTGGCACCGAACTTGTGTGTGCGCAACTCATAGTTTTTGATGCGAAATCTGGAGCAGGACGAGGTGGCGGGCGCTTTTGTGCCTCAGTAGGTACCCTTGGGTGGGCGATTGCTGCCGAAACTCTGCAGACTTGCTCACTCATATATTCTACTATAAACATGTCACTTCGAGTCGCGTCCCAATGCCTGGATTGGCAAAGAAAGCTTTCATCCGCGCCACCTGCTCTGCTTTCGCAGAATGCCATTTTTCAGAATGCCCACACAGTCGCTCCTTGCCTGCTTTTTCCAGATCAGAGTTGACCCAACCTATGAGTTCGTTGACATAGCTTGCTTCCTGGTCTCTCAAACTGTGAAATGCCTTGCCATAGCCCTTGGTTTCTACTCGGGCTTTATATTCTACCCTCATCTCATCTTTGCTTGGAAGCTCTACCTGACCAGAGAATACCTTTGCAACAACCATGGCTTGGAACTCGAACAACGTGAATGTCGCCGTGAAGAAAGGCACACCGACGAAGGCAAGCGTTGGATCATTGATGTAGAAGATGTCCTTGTGTAGATTGTGGAACTGGGTACCGTCCGTCACTAGTAATGTGTCGTCGGCCTGGTCGACTGGCGTCTCATCCGATGTGAGCTGGGATAAAAAAGGCAGTGTCAGATGATAACCTGTGCAGAGTATGACATGATGGATGTCACAGATCTTTGCACCCGACTTCAGCGTGACGGTGGCTGGTATCGGCTCGGTGTCTTTCAACGACGCTGATGTGTCTACTGGAAGTTCGTCGTACGATACTATCTCGTCGATGCGGTATGCGTTATCCGGGAGCATACTCGGAGGCAGATCAAACTTGCCATTCCTTTGGCTTTGTATGATCTTCTTCGCATACGGACTGAGCTCGCGCGCAATATCTGTTGCGGACACACTCCCACCGACAAGTAAATAGTTCTGATGTGGAGTCAGGTCGGGATGACAATCGTCCTCTCAATGGTGTCTATACACACCTTGTTATGAGCGTTCTCGGGCCTACGATAGAGTTTGGAATGCTGTACTCTATCGGGAAATCTTCGCTTCCACTCTGCGAGTCCTGGCGTATCGGGAATCCTCGGCGCGTGGTAGTGACCGGACGCAACTACTACGGCATCAAAGACCTAACTCAAGGTTACTACTTTTTAGATAAGTCTTTGACTGCCAATTTACTTACCCGAGAAGATACACGTCGCATCAATGCACCTTCGGGACCAGTCTGCAGAGTTGCAGTCTCAACTGTCCAAGCTTTGCCGGTCTTCGTGACACTTGTCACATCAGTGTCGTATTCCGTCAATTCATGCACCCCCGTTGAGACAGCAGTAGTTTGTATGTAGTCGCACAAGACGTCGTGCGTTACATAATCCTCGGTCCCAGGTGGAAACTGGTTCAAGGTGGTTTCTAACAAACGTGTACTCACGTTGTTCTTGAGGCCCTTGTAACACGGACTGTGGCGAGTCATTCGACCGTACAATCCGATAGATCATCCTGTGGTACATACCCTGGTGGCGCATGAAGCAGACTTTCGATATCTTTCAGGTCTTCGCTTGCATCAACACTGTCAACGCGTGAACGGTTGGCATTCGAATATGATGGCTCCAAGGGCTTTCGCTCGTCATAACGCCTTTCGTCTGGTTAGTTCAGCTGGAAGTGAAGGATATTGGGCTGCTTACCATATACCTCCTGCAGCACTAGATCGCTCAAAGACTGCGACCTCAATGCCCTCCTTCTTGAGATGCGCTGCAGCGACGACACCACTGATGCCCGCCCCAATCACAGCGACACGGTTGCTCGGGAAAGACATGCTCTGGATGTCGCAGATACAACACGAGGGAAATATTTGCAATCTTGGTCGTGTATCGACCCGGAATCATCAACTGGCAATACTTTCGACAGACCTCGGCACAACCAATATCGGCAGGCATCTCCATGTCAGCATTCTTCGTGCGAAGTCTCAGTCACAGAGTTTGTCAGCGTTGAGCATATCTCCGTCGTGGTGCGAGTAGGCATAACGCGCGATGATGGATACAAATGGCATCATGAGAAGGCCCCGTCGTGGGAACACCAAACAACTGGGACCGATAGGTTTACATGCAGGTAGCATGCGAACTCAACAATCCAATGCGCCAGAAGTAAAAGCGAAGTTTTCCCGAGCGATAACGTGAGAAACGTTGAGTGGATATTCGTCATCTGCAGGATTATGATGTGATCAACCCCGCAACACAGATCACGACCAGCACGCGACGCTGCCATATCACTCGACCGTCTTTGTAAGTCGAATTACTGAACGCACAACGAGCACGAAGTGGGGTAAGACGAATTCCGGGTATAAGATTGATGGCATCGCGAGTGAGGATGTCTGCACAACTGCATCACAAACGACGTTCATCATGGCTCCAATCGCAATTCCTGTTCACGAGCACATCCAGGAGAAGGACACCGTTCAACCGCGAAAGGACTCTCTGGGATTACCAGAGCCCGCCAGGAAGAGACTTGAGAAGGCTGGTATCGATCTATCGGCCGGTTATCCATACAGACCAGCGAAGCCACTTTACCTTGACGATGTCTACAAGATCAGAGACTATGATCGTGAGCACATTGATCCAGGTACCCGAGCTGATCCCGAGAAGAAAGCGTTGTTCGGCGCTGCAAAGGAGGTTATTCACTTGACCTCGCACATTGGAACGGAGATTGTTGGACTTCAATTGAAGGATCTTACAGACCAACAGAAGGACGAGCTTGGTCTTTTGATCGCCGAAAGAAGTGTAGTGTTCTTCCGCGACCAAGACCTCTCGCCCCAAGAACAGAAGAAGCTCGGCGAGTACTATGGCGAGATTGAGGTTCACGTAAGTTTTCTGCTCATGCATTAGTTGCCATGCTGACAGCGTATGAAGCCGCAAGTTCCCTTTGTACCAGGTGTACCAGGAGTGACTGTTCTCTGGCCTGCTCTTCAGGCTACCGAGGTGCCAGCAAGCTTCAGGAAGACAGGCGGAGCATCTAGGTGGCACACCGATCTGGTGCACGAACGCCAACCCGCCGGGTAAGTGGCAGTATTCCGAATGAAGCGCTCATTCCTAACTCGTTTCAGCGTGACCCATCTCCACAATGATACCATACCCAAGATTGGAGGTGACACTCTCTGGGCCTCAGGCTACGCCGCTTATGAGAAGCTTTCTCCGGAGTTCCGGAAAATTATCGACGGCAGGGAAGCTGTATACCGCAGTGCGCACCCATATCTTGATCGTGAAAATCCTAACGCTGGCCCGAAGCACATTGAACGCGTTCATCCGATCGTTCGTGTGCATCCAGCAACCGGATGGAAAGCTCTTTGGGTTAACCGCGCATTCACCGACCGCATCGTTGGACTCGACAAGGCTGAGAGTGATGCCATTCTCAACTATCTTTTCGATGTATACGAGAACAACGTCGATATCCAGGTCCGATTCCGGTGGACCCCCGGGACCTCTGCATTGTGGGACAACAGAATCACCATCCACAACGCGAGCTGGGACTATGGAGGGATCGAGCCAAGGCACGGAACGAGGGTAACAGCACTAGCGGAGAAGCCGTTCTTCAAGGCTGATGCGCCAACCCGTAGGCAGGCACTAGGCCTTGCAGGACCTGAGGATGTTTAGGTGCTGAATGGATCATTGTTTTGGTCAATTCTGGGGACGGCAGGTGGGTGAAGTTGATTGATTGGCAAGCTCGAAAATGGCAATCGGAGAGACGCGCTGGGAGGTGTCACGCTAGTGAACGGGCTATCCCTATCACGTACAAGCGCGATTTGGACTCGCGTTCGAGGATTGCATCATCGACTCCTTCTATCTGCTCCAATGCATATTCATCTTCAATAGTCTTGATTTCATCTGAAAATTGTATCGCTGATTCCACCACTAAGGAGCTCATAGCTCCAGCAACGTCTCAGCGTTCTTCCACACGAATATGCCCATCTCAGCATTAGTCAACACCTGCGCCTGCGCCAACTGCTCAACGAACCCCTATCTGTTCGTACTGAACGAGTAATCGACCAGATACACGATCCTCTCTACCCGGCTCACCTGTCTCAACTGCTCAAACTGTCTCACAGTAAAGAATGTACTCGTCGTGCTCCAGATATTCATACTCCACACCTGATCGAACGTCGTATCGTTGCGTAGTCTCGTCGAATCGAATCGGTCAACGAACATTGGCAATCCTTCGCCATAATCTCCGATGATCAACTCCAGCTCGGGGAATCGATCCAATAAACCTGCGCTGTAAAGCCTTAGGACATGCGTCCCCACGAGTTCGTCTCAAGCCGTCCAGCTACGGCAGCAGGGTAGTTTCCGGCGAACAACTTCGACGCCACATCGGCGATCAGAGCAGCAGGTTGCATGTCCAACGACACATTGAGTTATTGTGGTATTGCAGACACTGGATCAAAGCGTGCAGCATCGTAATGTGTACCGTCTTTGAGATGGTCTCACATCATCGCACCTTGAAACCAAGTAATGTAACGCTGCGGTTCCACTCGACAGCTGCTTCCTCCGGTATCGACATAGGCAGAACGGTGAAGCCAGCGAACCGCTCGATGTTCGCCCTGATTGCGGAGCAAACGGCATCACTTGCTGCGCGACATCCTTTGGAGTTCTACGACCCCGTGGCAGACCACTGGGCAAGGACTTGCATAGACAAGTGGCCGGCATCCATAGCGGCGGTGCGACCAGCTCCAACGTCCTTGAGCTTTCCCAGGACACCGGGTAGGCGCTGCAACATGTCTATGCGACTGTCTTCACTCGGCGGAGTGTAGGTGCTATCGCCGGTTTTGTGGCCCTAATTCTCTTCAACTTGTTGCGCCATTTACCCACTATAATACTGCCAGCTTTCAGTTGCCTCGCCTTTTCCATTTTGATGTAATCAATCTGTGTTTGTTGCATATCGTACTCTTTGCGAATCTTGTCTACCCATTCCGAGCAAGAGACCAGCTGGTTGTCCACAATCATCATGCCTGCCGGTATAGTACGCCATTTGATCCAGTCAAAGGGTGGTAATCTGAGCATTTCGTGATTTTTGTTGCAGATCAGAAGGTGTGAGTCGCCGGCCTTGAGCTTATCGTAACATTTTGGACAAAACTGAGTGCAAAGACAGTGCTTGCACACGTAACAGTCAGCTAGCATGTCGTCCCATTCAGTTCCGCACTTTCCATCGCAAGAGAATCCTGATATGTACGCCTTCGACGTCGTCGTGTCTGTTGAGGATGCCTCTGAAACGTCTTGTCCATTCTTGTCAGAAGTCGCTGGCAAACCATCAGTTTGTATTGGTCCAGCGCTTGAATGAGCAGGCTCTCCGGTCTCTGGATGATTTGCGTCCGCTACCGAGGTATTTGATTGCTGATACGGCTTAATTGCTTGCCATGCTGCAACAGCGTCAATATCTTTGTCAAGGACAGTCAGCGTCTGGGCGAGGTTGGAGAAACGAAGGCGAGATGAATCATCCCCTGGAGCTTCGGGCCACTTATCGAAGACACTGCAAAGTCGTGCCCGCGCCTGTGCGAAAGCTGAAGTATGGTCTTTCTTTAGGTGGTACAGTCTAGCCAAACAGAGGCGAGGATCGAAATAGCCTTGACGAAGATCACAGACTACCGTCGTGTTCAAATTGGCGAGCTTCTCCAATCTGCTGACGTAGTCCTCGGAAGAGCCTGATGGAGCTGTTACGAGCTCAGCGACTGCCTTATCAAGGAGAGTTGGAGCCAGCTTGCGGTTAGCAGCATATGCTGTGGTATATGACACTGAACTCTCGTCAGAGCGCCGGACAATCTCTTCCCAATACTGTATACTCTGATGTTGATCATGCTGGAATTCACTCCCGTGGAACCTGAGAACGGCTTGGAAATACCGCAGTTGTTCTGTCGCTTCAGCAGAGCTGTCTACACCAAATTCATCTGGTGCGTAAGGGTCCAGCGGCTTGTAGTCAATGGCTTCCTGGTACACAGATATGATATCTTCCACAACTCCTGCACATTTCGCTGCTACGATGATGCTTGTGTGTAATTCGTCAAGATATGCCGCTCTCCGCAGCAAATAAAAAGTACCCCAGCTTTGGGCTGTCGCGTCTTTCCCGTTAAGAATAAAGCTTGTGATAGGTTGATAGCTTTTTGTCTCAATCCAGGTTGTGAACAGTTCTGAAACAGCAATAGTGCAGGTCCAGCTCATATCGGAGTCTTTGGCGACATTCTGGCCCAGAAGTTCTTGGAAAGACTTGACGGAAGACTCATAGTCATGGCACCGTCGATAACAAGTTCCTTCCAGCAGGAGCAAGTCAAAGAGGGTATCCTTGTAACCGTCTTCTGTTTGAAGAGTTGAGTTGTCGAGCGATTTGAATTCTTGTATGTATTTGAGTGCGGTGCGGTAATTCTTCTCGCTCTCGTGGGCTCTTGCTAGATTGACCAACAGGCCCCAGCTTCTCTGAGAATGTTGCTCGGCTGCCTCCAGCGCAACGATAGCTTCTTTGTGATGCTCAAAGGCGACGTAGGCTGCACCTACGCGGTAGTCCCAGGTGAAGTTGTCAATTTCGGTATCTGTGTGTTCCTTTACCCAAGAAACGAACTTGTTCACCTCTGGGAGAGGAGGCGGGTTCCATTCCTCGAAAGGTTTGGCGGGATCAAATATCTTGTTACTGCTGTCAGCCAGTCCCTTGCCACCAACATAAAGCGCTTACCTTGGCTACTATTCCGTACGACATCCATATATAGTCCCTGTCTGTTATTCCTGCCGAGGTGAACCAATGGCTCGCCAGCCGTGCTGCCACACGTTCAAAGACGGAGTATTTATTGGCTGTTTCGGAGATAACAGACTTGGCCCACGCACCCTTCTCTGCGTCTCTTGCATAGCCTTTGATCACCTGCGGATTCTTCAATAACTTCAGTAAAGGATCCATGAAGTCCTCTGTATACAAGAAGTCGTACTTCAGCCAAGACAAATTCGTCCCGAGAAACCAAGTGTCAATCATCTTTGGATCGTAGATCAGATCAACCAGCTTGACTCCGATGTCAATGAGGAATTTCCTGCTTGGCTCAAAATCGTCCAACGCCTCCACTAGATCCTTGAGATGCGAGTAGAACCACTTCGAAGCATAGTCGCGCAGTTCTGCAAGGTTGTCGTCTTTTCGGTTGTCGAAAAGAGCATCGATGCATTTTCCGAGAATTGTGACGTTGACATCGTGCTCACTGTCAAGATGAATGTGGACCTTCTGTTCCATTGCCTGGAAGAAATCATCAAATCTGAATCTGGCGTAATCCGCTGGATCGCAGGCATTTTTGATGAACCGGCGACAAAGGCTGACTTCGGCTCCGCTGATTGCTTCGGCGTGTAACTGGGAGATTGCTGACTCGGAGCCCGAAGAGTCGCTCACAGACAGGATATCTCTGATACCGTCTTTGAATCCCACCCTACCCTCCTTGTCAATCACGAGTACAGGCGAGTACGTAGTAGAAATTTGATCAGCAAGGAGAAACTCCTCGCCAAAGTTGTAGAAGAGAACGCTTTCGAGTAGCTTAGTCGGTGGTTGATAACTCAGGCCGGCAACCCACACAAGGAGATCATTAAGCACGTGAGCCTGACGTGAACTCAGCAGAGCATCGAGTGTCTTGACCCTGTTCCTTTGAACGGTATCCATATCGGCGCTTGTGTTGTTTATGACGTCCTGAACCTTTCCTTTGGTGTCGCACGCGTTGATCTCCGTAATCTTGGCCTCGAGATTTTTGTAGTTTCCACGAATGCCTTCCAGCAGAAGCTTGATATTTTCTTCGGTAAGAATCGCTTTCAGTGCGGGTTTGGTCTTACAGACATCCTTGATACGGGCTCTCGTGACAGCTTCCAGATCACTTGCGTTTGGCAGTTCTTCTAGCACTGACGCAATATCTGAATGGTCACCAACTCGTTCTGCAGAACGGGTAACGTCTCCACGTGGTCCGAGAACAATAGTGGGGATACCTTCGACCGCTTGTGAGACCTCAGAAAACAGGTCATCGTTTCCTGATATGAAGAAACGCAAAGCGATCCCGTTGGACTCGGCTGGGGACGTAGTGCGGCGTGAAATAGTTGACAACATTGCTTCTGCCGTGTCCAACTGGCCACGACCATCAAATCCGTCCATACATATGAAGTACGTGCCTTTCATGGCATGTCGTAATCCTGTCACTAGGTTTTTCCATCGATCTTCAGCTCGCGCAATGCTTGTGGGTCGCCCGCACTCCTCGACTACGGCTTGAGCATATCCAATGTCTGCGACTGCAAGTTGGTAGACAATGGATCCTATGCACCGTTCGAGCGAATCATCCTTATCCTCTCCATAGTAGTAATAGGCCAGGAAAGCTTGATTTGGTCCACGCGGAACCCGGCATTTCTTGTCGAGGTATGAAACGACGTGATTAAAGAGGTACGTCTTGCCATAGCCAGAGTCAGCCTTTAGGAACAGGACGTTCTTGTCGTGATGGTCGAGGTCAGCCCACTGAGTAAATGCAGGTTCGTCTTGAGTGAGCCATTCTCCTGTCCCAGGCACATGGACCTTGCAGAGCTCGCTATGTCGCTTGCTCCAAGTTTCCCAGTCTCCTGATGGCTTCTTCAACCCCAGACTCTTTGCTATCTTGTCCAGATTCTTTTCCTGCTGATCCTTGCTAGATCTGCCGTCCAAAGTGCTCTTCATTTGCTGAGTAACACTGAGAATCTGATCGCCGATTTTGTATGTGGCTTGAAGATATTCTTGAATCTCAGTCTCATGGCGCGCTCTCTCCTCGTCAGATTCGTCAAGGTGCTTCGCAAGTCCTCTGACACTCAGGAGTATATCATCCACCTCGGCTCTGGTGAACTCTGTAATATGGTCTTCCATCAGCTTCAGTGACTCCGCGACCTGTTCATTCGAGTTGAAGAGCATGATTCCTGCCATCGCTTTCACTCGTTCTCTTGTGCTGGTAGCCAATTTGTATGAAGACCGAAGTACGCCAAGGAAATGCGAAAGAATATCATAGGCTGGCTTTCGAAGAAGGCGCGGTAATATTGCCCCGTCCTTGCCCACCTCTTGCTCCATGAAGTGAACTAGACGTCGGAGAAAGGCTGCTGAACGTTCCATCAACGTGACAAATCCATCCATCATGTCACTGAAGCCCCGCACTGCTTGAATCACGAAGCTTATCGCATTCCAGCATTGAGCTGTGGGCCCGAACACGATACTCGCACCCTGTGCAACGATGGTCCCAAACTTCTCAAGACAGCTTCCAACATTATTCAGAACGGTCCGGGCATGTTGATGGCCTTTCGAAGTAGATTCCTTGATGTCCGCGTCAATCTGCAGCTGGAAGCTCTTGAGCGTCGTGTTCATATCCAGTTTCTTTTTAGTGGTATCCTCATACTGCCGCACGACTTGCGGCCAAACTTCGCTGAGATCTTGGTCTTCGCTAAAGACCGGATCCGGGGGTTCTGGCTCGTCATGCTTATGCCCAAATCTCATGATGCCGTATGCGCAACCAAGGCTCGATGATGCCGCGAGAAAGCAAACCTGTAGCTTGCTCGGAAGCTGGGGTCTTTTGTATGGAGTTACAACTCTATGTGCTCGGTTGAAGGTAAATAATGCGCAAAAGTGCCGCGAAAGCTATGGGGGGCATACGCTATTTTTATCGTCGCGGAGCCATTCTCAAAGTTGTCATATCAGCCCCCAACTCTCAGCCGTCCCTCGCAGACCTGTCGCATATGATTGGCTGGTGAACGCCATCTCATCAGACCGGTGCAAAATATCTTGACCGGTCTGGTCAGGTTGTAATACTCCTAGGCGTGGGGTTGCTGCATAATATGGGTTGTGTAGCCTGACTGCAGGACGGTGGCTGCTGGGGTTGTCTTCACGTCGTGTACGGCCTTGCAAAGCGGGAAAACAACGCCCCGCATCGAAGTGTATTGCGTGCGATGGGCAATAAAAGTGTTGCACATGCGATAGAATTGTGGGTGTCCAGGAACTGTTGGAGCGTGAGAACGACGATGCGCAGCGGCGCGAAAGCGGGAGCCGAGGTTGGCGCTTGATAGGTTGGCGCCACCGGAGCAGCTCCACTTTTGTGCTCAATGATACTACCTACGCTGACACACTGCGTTGGGAGCCTAAAGCGACATGCGTGAACATCAAGGACAAGCCAGATGTTTCAAGCTCGCTCAGCCATGCATGAAAACTAGTACCGGTGGGTAAGCAGTAGGATGAATGACGACACGCGAATCCGCGCTATGCATTTCCCACCCCCTGGTTGGTACCGTCTTGTGATCCTGTTGCCTACAAACGTGCAAATGTGCCTAATGATAGCGGTGGAATGCCAATATGATACACGATTAAAGGAGTGACGAGGCTCTACAATGAAACCCGATTTGTACTTGTCGCACGTTTTGTACCGAGCACGGAAGCTGTAAAGAGTTGCGTTGAGTTGATGCACAGTTGATAAGAGGTTGTAGAGTATCGAAGTGTTGGCGATCCTAAAAGTACAAGAATTCCCGTTACATGAATGAGATTCTTTAGCTTCGGCCTTTCGTCTTTGGAGTAGTGATTCGCTGTTTGGCGTTACATATCAAAAGTAGTAGACAACAATCAACTTCTTGGATACAATTTGACAATGAGCAACGCGACCGGGCTTAGCTAGTCACTGCGATGCTGCACAGAGGTACCCCTTTCAGCTGAGCACGAAATCGTGCTTCGTAAGCCGATAACAAGCGCTTGCAAAACATCGTCTTTTTCGCCAAGTCTGGGTCGTCGCTTGCAGCAACCATGACGTCGAGGTCGGCGACTAGTTGCTGATAGTTGCGATATTCGATAGGCGAAGGAGCCTCTGCCATAGGGTTCTGGATATGGTGTGCAATGATTGTGACAAACGCTGCGATGAGAATGAGATATGTCGTCCTTTCAAGCGATTAGCGACTGTTTGTCGTAACTGACTACAAGACAGAGCTTGGACGCTATCGTCCATACCACTTACCAGTACAAGGCAACATTGCCTCGTGGGGCTATTGGCAGCAAACTCAGAAGTCTTTGCGCCTCCGGATACGACTTGTGTTGCTTCATCTTCGACATCCTAATCAAGCCGTCCATCCCAAAAGGATTAATCTTCGAGTCCATGTCCATGGCCGTGAATGCATGCAGTCGATACATGGTAGCAAAGTAATAAGCCTCAAGTGCAACGCAGTGAACAATGTCTGTCTGGTACAACAATTGTTGAATTTGACCAGCGGAAAGGTGAAAGACATGATGTTGATCGCGAAACGCTTTCAGTCGCGCCAAGACGATGGAAGTAGCGGCACTCAAGTCGAGCGGAGTGCTGTTCTCAGTCTTGCGAGATAATACCTGGTCGACGGCCTCAGTTTGGAGCAAGGCTATCCTGGTGAACAGCCAAAATATGAGCACTCGCCAAGTATCCTCAGCGGCAGTAAGCGCACCGAGTTCGTCTGCTACAAAGTCAGAGCAGTGAACAACGTCCTGGAGTTGATGTGTAGGTTGTGTGTTGTTTAAAAGGGCTAAAGTGATGTCGTTGATAAAGCAGATCCAGAAAACGCGACGCTGTTGTGCGCTATTGGCTAGCGCTTCTATCGTGACACAGTCTTTCTGCTCTTCGTATACGAGACTTCTAATAACACGTAGCGCCGTGGATACGAAGTGTCCTGCTGACTGTTTATGGTTGCAAGGACCGGCCACTATGAGCAATGCTAACCCGACGAGACATTGTACTTGACCTAGGGACGGCGGCGCTGCAAGAAGAGTGTCCAGCGTGGAATAGGCGCGCGCGAGATAGTACTGAGCCATGTCCATGTCGTAGCTGTTTCCAGTCGCACTCATTTGGCGAAGATGATGTGCCACACCGAAAACAATGTAGGCGCTAGTCCAAGCAACTGCCGCACCGTCGGATAGCCCTGCATAGCACGTCCGGAGGTGATCGGCGACAACATGTGGTTGATAGAGTGGATAGGCGGTGTTAAAGTCTGTCAGATACTCTGCAAGTAGTGACGTTCCAAGCTCTGGAGGTGGGAGGTACCAATCGCTATCAGGACTCGTTGTCATCGGCTGCGGAAGCGCACTCAGACCCTCAGCCGAGATCGGTCCGAAATGCCCGCCTTGTAGGAAAGCAGTATCCTCCTGGAAGTCGACTGATGGCTGGATGCCATTCGAGCCAGTCAAAGGCGGATGCTCTAATGCTGTAGAATTGTGGCTAGTGTCACCCATAGACAGAGCACTAAGATCCTCTGCAAATGCTCCGTCATTGCCCTGCAGAATGCCCTCTAGATCGAGAGGATCGAAGTCCGGGAGCTGAGGTTGAGGTCCAGTTTCCACTTCATGGCGCAATGATTCAACCCATTTCGAGAGCGGAACTGAGGCATCTGAGACCTGCATAATCGGTTGTTGACGCACTTGAGGCTGTGTAACGTTCCGCTCGTGTAACAGCGACTCTAACCTCTTGATTCGGCTCTCATACTCGACTATGCGATTACTAAACTATCGTTAGCTTACACAAAAAAACTGGAGCACACCCGCGAGCCATACCCTCTCTGTGGTTTCGACCTCTGCTTGCGCGTGTACGTGGTCGTACACGTTTCTTTCATATTGGTGCATGGCGAGCAGCCTTGAGGGCCTGAATTCCATACGCATCTTCGCTTTCGTTTGCGGCACAGATCACAAGCCTGAAAGACGCGTCAGTTTGAGATTTGGCGCGTACGAAACTTATTGCAAGCGATATTCGATGCTAGGTAGGTGTGTGCGGATCTTGAGCTTGAGGCGAAGTCGCGTCAGGAGCGTCCCTGGCGGATGCGTGGAGCCGCGGATGGCCAGGCCTGGGAGAAAACACGAAAACCTGCTTACCCGTACAGTAGAGGCAGAGCCACGCTTTTCGACACCAGCACTTGACATCGTGGTTTGGCTGATTGAAGGAACACTTTGCTGACATACGCTCAATCGGCCTGGTCTTTTGTTACTAGCAAAATGGCCGATCCCCGCTCAGCGCGCTGACAAATGTGCACAACCGGTAGTCAGCACTGCGAGTCGCTCTCGCCGAACGCATGAAGTTGTGACATGCCAGCATCTACACCTTCACAAGGGTGATGCTAGAACGCCTCATAGTCTTCGCGACGATCTCGCTATACAATTCTGATACACTATCGCACTCTGGTATAGGTCGCAACTATTTCGAAAGAGAAACGATGACAACCCAGTCAACAATGACGTATCGTCGTTGACTGTGCACAGGGGATAGCTTGAACGCACTAGGTCGTATCGTGAGATCATATTCGAGATGACGATATAAGTGTATGGATGTTTTTCTTTTAACTTTCCGCTCTTACACGATCCCGAACCCGAATCCGTTGATGAGGTGATGAGATGAATGCTTGGTGCCAATCGTCTTAGCTTCATCAAAAGACTCGGGCATTTCACCTTTCGCATACTAGTACACAAAACCTCTATCCTGTACATCCCAGTCTGAGCTTGGATATTCCCGCAACAATCGAAAGTCACGTGATCTATCGCGAGCCGGCCACTGCGGAAGCTGCCGAATGAGCACTAACCTGACATCGACCGATACATCTAATGCTTCCAGTAGACGCCTGATAGCTTGGGTATCGGCACCCTCTTGCATCAGATCTCGACGTAGATCACGGTTCCTCTGCATCAAGGCTCGGAAGGCGCCCGTTAGCTTCACCAACCTCGTGATGGACTGAATCATTAACTAGGTATAGAAAGCGGCAATTTCCGAATCGTGTGTACCTATAGCCCGAGACCTGTACACCCTGTGCTAGTGCCCATCATTCCTTTTGCGGCTTAGTCAATGCTCCATAGAACTACGTGAATCTGAGTTAATCAGATTTGATTTGCCAGTATTTCCATACTATCGGCATGTACATTATTCACAAAGAAGCCGTCAGCTTGGCAAATGTCATCAGACTTCGGTCAAGCTCGCCTCGACAGTCCAGCAGAAGCATTCTATTCCACAAAAGTCACACTCCCAATCATCCCTCCCCCTACAAACTCGCTGGATTCCACTGCCAATCTCGCTTGTCGATGACTCCTTCTCAGATTTTTCGCCTTTCTTAACTGCATTCTCCTTCCTAAAGCGACATTCCTTTTCAGACTTAGAGCACGACACCATTCCTGGCGTACGGCAAGGCGCAAAGTACGCCGCAACATTCCACTCTTCACCCACCTTTGAAGTGGATTCAGCACCAAGGATGAACTGCTTCGGTACATCATCCCCGAACAACCTCCACCAATCCTCAGTCATATCTTTCAGAACCGGATCATGATATCCCTCTCTATACCCAAACAGCGGTGGCTCAGCAGACTTCTGGGTGTCCTGCCAACACGCCGTCAACTCTTCTCCACAAGTTCCCGGACCAATCGTATTATCTTCGTTGTGGTAGTACTCTTCTTCTCCCGCATGCTCGTATGCATACCCATTCATCAACGTCTCATGCCCGCCACCAAGCCACAGAACTACATGCTCGTGTGTTACAGGGTGAGTATAAGTATACCAACATCCTGTTTGCCACCGCGGTGTTGCCACGCCACTTGATTCGCTATTTCGATCGCCATGTGTGCCATAGCACATACCGCTCCCTCGCTGCATGGCCGTGTGATGTGGTTGATGGGGTAGTGGAATCGTACACCCGAGTTGTGTTCGTATGCTATCCTCGCTGGATCGTGCTGCGGCCAATACATCTCCGTTCGCGTACATGGTGTTATGGTACTGCTGGTAGTAATCTGCTTGATCGAGCCTTGGTTCCTGAGCACGCGTCTTCCGCGATGATTTTCTGCGACGATTGGGATTGCGTCTCGGCATATTGGGGGAAACTTGCTGGCTGTGGGTTCTCTGTGGATATTGTGGTAGGCGTGCAGACGTGAAGACAGGAGTTACGAGATCCTCAGAAGAATCCAGTTGGTTGGGAGCCGTTGTTGCATACAAGAGCTGCGATATCGCAGCTCTAGAAGAGATGATCGATGTGAGGGTATAGCAAGGCGCTTCGTAGAAGCTACTACGGTGATGGTGTAGTACAGTCCGCATGATCTTTCCGTATGGCGTACGATACTGTGAAGCAGAAAATGGAGTTGATGTGACATGTACTGTGTATTGATTGATAAGATCAAGACTGCGGCGCAAAACATGGAATGTTCTAAACCTCTGTGGCAGAGTAAACGAGACAGCCCTTGTGTCTCTGTATCGGATTTCAGGCCGTGACCACAAGTCTCCAAACGGCTAACCTGGTTTGACGTTACCACGTCTGAACCGCATGACGGTATCTTCGCAAAAATCCCATCTTCCTCACCCAATGCCCGCATCCCCATCTAAGAAAGTTTCTCCCCTGTGGCTCTGAAAAGCATAGATCCACTTCCGGGCTCACTAACAACAACCGCCTGCTGAAGCTTCTCCTCGGTAATATCCGGAAACCTCTTCTTATAATACTTGTCTACCCATGCCTTCTTGACCGCCTCGACCTTATCCTTAGGCACAAGATGCACACTACATCCACCCCAGCCCGCTCCAGTAAGCCTACTACCACAACTTCCCGCTGCACGCGCCAGGTCGCACAACTCATCGAGCTCAGGACAACTGCAGTCGTAGATCTCGCGACACGAGTCTTGCGTCGTGTTCATTAGATCACCCAGTGATTGAAGGTACGCGCGGTCATTTGATGGTGGTGAAGCGAGCAGCGATCGGAATTTGATCACACGGAGGGCTTCGGTGAAGACGTGCAGGGCGCGCTGGCGGAGCATGAACTTGTCGGCGCGAACGGGGAACTTGGACATGTAGCGTTGGTTGAGTTCGTCTTCGGAGATGCCGAGGAGACCGCAGATTTGCTGGCGCGTGTAGCCGTCCTCTTGGGGGAGGTAATCTTCGGTGTGTTGAATGAGCTTTGTGAGTTGCGTCTCGAATTCTGAGACAGAGATCTTGGTGTTGTCTGAGACGCCTTCCTTCTCTTCGAAGTATGTGTCGTGGAAGCCGCGTAGGCTGACGCCGAGGGGAGATGAGTCTGTTGGGAGATCTTTCTTCAGGCCAAATGCTTTGGCTAGGAAGACTGCTGCCAGTGTGCACTCTACTACACGTAGGTTGTAGCATACAGGGGCTGTGACGTGCTTGTCTGCGGCGACGAAACTCTGGGCGGTAACGAAGACGAGTTCAGGGTCTGTTTTCGGAAACTCGATGTTTGTGTAGTTGAGGCTGGGCTTGAACGATACGTAGAGGGCGGAGCCGCGGAGGGAGAAGACGGAAGCTGCTTGGTCCATGCTACGGTATGTTAGCTGTGCCAATTTCAATTACTTGTCCAAGCTTACCCTCCAGAGTTGACACCAACTGCGCGCTCAGAGACAATCGCGAGTTCGCATAGTTCGGTCTTGTCAATCTTCTCTTCGCCATTCGCGGCCAGCACAGCAAGCGAACTTGTGCACACGACAGACGCCGAACTAGAGAGACCACCACCACTTGGTACTGTGCCGTCGCAGACAATGTCCATGCCCACGGATGTGAACTTCCCCCGCTTCTTCTGAAGTAATTGCGATACGCCCTTCAGTCCGGACTTGAAGTAGTTGGTCCACTCGTGCTCGGTAGCGTCGATCGGAATCTCTCCCTCGGGAATGTCGAACTCGCGGGTGGGAAACTTCTCTGAGTTGAGGTTCGCTATCCGTATACGGGGCTTTTCCTCGGTCGGTCGCACAGCAACGGCCATGATGAAGTCGGCGGTGATAGCCATGGGCAGGACCTCGTATAGAGAGTAATCAATGTGCTACCATTGTCAATCAAGGGTGAAGGGGCTCGTGAAGGTAACTTACCTCGCCAATGATGTTGACGCGACCAGGACTCCTAGCAACAAAGTCTGCTTGCTTGCCGTAGAGGTCCTTGAACTTGGCGAGTAGGCTCTCCCATCGCTTTGTTTCGACCGGGAGCGCGTCCTCGGGGTAGATGTCGCGTAGCGACGTTGCTGTTGGCACTTCCATTGTGTGATATAGAAGGTCAAACTTGCAAGGATTGAAGAGAAGGGGAAATAGAAGAGAGACTGAAAGAGCAGGAACCGGAGAATCTATTTGAACCGCCCGACGGTCGCAAGATCTTAGGGAACTGTACGGCGGGGTCCGTTGGCGACAAGTGGGGTTCTGCGACTTTTCCGCTTTGAGAAATGCACCCGCATCACCAATCCGGCGCGCTCACTGCATCGAGCTGCAGGTACAAATTCTAGTGCCGGTTGCTCTGGAGAAGAGTCCCGTGCCTCGACAAGCTACGACGCACCCCTAGTCCTTGGGTGAGTGGCATGCTCAGCTAGTCCGATTCGGATAGCACGATGCAGTTTCGATGGTGCACGTTGACTTGAGCGTTCGAGACCTTCAAAGCACGGGGTTTACAATCCGAGCATCAATGTCGGTCGAGCTTTTCACGCATTTATTCCATGTCGATTCGGGATATGGCGAAGATGCTGGGGCATGCACTTGCATCAACCTGGGCCTCTTGCCCTGCCCCGTGGCAGCCCGCGTCCAATGCCGCTGCCTGCACGACCTCGCGTTGAATCGCTGCGACTGACACCGCGTCCTGTCTGTCCGCCCACACCAACATAGTTGCCCGTGGACGATGTCGAAGCACCTCGTGGTCTCGCGCCGCCCCTCACTCTGCCCCGTGTGCCCAACCTCGGGGCTGCTTCTGCCTTGCTACGATCTTCTTCGATCTTCCTCGCCGCAGCTTCCTTGCGTGCCTGCTCTTCCGCTGCCCGGCGTTGTGCGGCCTGCTGACGATGCACTTGTTCCTCCTCAATATCTATCAGATCCTGTGAAGCACCCTGCCATTGAGGATTTAGGATCAAGCGCTGGTTGTGTTCGGTTTGGGAAAGGATGCGTGTCCATGTTTGGAGCAGAGTGGACGCGTTCTGGACAGTGCGTGATACAGTCTATTCATCGTCAGTCTGGAGACTGCGGCAGTTCTAAACTTGTCCCTTACAGCCATGTTGTCCTTTGCCTTTTGCAAGCTCTCCACAACGCCCTCAATGACCTTGTTGACGTTTCGTATGCTCTCCAGCTCTCGTCGCAATGCTGCCTCGCGCGCCTCTTCCGCGGTATAATGCGACTCCTTGGAGCGTGTCTTTCCGCCTGCTGCACCTCCCCCCGCATCATTGTCCGCGTCTTTTGTCTGTTGCTTGGTCTTGCGCGCGGCCGGTGTGTTGAACAAAGCATCCTCGTCCGAGTCGGAGAGGTCAAGCGCGCCGAGGTCTGACGGGTCCATGTTGTGTTGTGTATTTGCTGTGTATGGTGTTGGACGCGTCTAGACGAATGCATCTGGTAGCACGGGCAGCATTTCGAGTTGGCGGGCAAGGGCGTGTTTGACGTATTTGGTTTGGCGGGGCCAGCGGTTAGCAGGGGTCTTGTTGATGTTCCGCGCGTGCGTTGCGCCAAGGAAGGAGCACCCGCCATCTGCGCCTGCCTTCCCAACCTCGCGCTTTCCTTCCTGCCCCATCGGAGACATAGCCCATTGTACCCACTCGGCTTTGTCCTTCACCCTCACCATCCCAAGCCCTACCGAACTTTCCACTTGCGCGCATATTGTATCGCATCATCAATTGGACCCCTTTGAACGTGGAAGCGTTGCATCATTGAAGCTCGGTGCCATTGTTTTGATTTTGGATAGCCACATTCCTACCTACATTGCTACCACAACAACACCGCAACTGCCCCATCCCAAACAAACACTCGCATCGCGCCACACAATATGGAGCGCACACCCTCCCCGCCCCGTCGCATTCATACGCCGCCGGCGCCCCTGCATGGAGACACGTACGAGCCGTTTTCACCGCGCCGATCGAGCAGAGTGGCCGCCCAACGCGATATTCACTTTCACCAACAGGAGCGGCCGAGCCCACGGACCAGGCGCGACATCACACCAACGGCCTCGTCGTCTAAGCGGTCTGCTGCTCGCGCAAACGCCTCCCTCGCCCTCTCGCCGCCGTCCTCGCCTGTTTCCCGACAACCGCGCTCCCCACGCTCGACCCGTCGCGCGCCCTTGGACCTCAATCCGCTCGATTCCGACTCCGACAACGCCGCACCAACTTCTTCTCGCCGTACCCTGTTTTCCAACATGGCTCCGGTACGTTCCATGAGGGGCTTAGCTTCGGGTCCCTTGCGCTTGTCAAACGACCGCGTCGACTGTCGAAGCGCCTCCGACTATGACACGTACAGGCAAACATGCTAACTTGCGCAGGGAATGCTACCTACTCCAGCCAAGACGCCCCGCAAGCGTCGCATTGAAGACGTCAGCTCCACTGCGCGCGTCTTGTTCCCTACCAACCGCCCGTCCAATATCGAAGAAGCCATGCCGACCCCGCGCAAAGGCCGCAAGACAAAGAACCTCTACACTCTAGAGAGCTTCGCCGAGCAGATGGACGAGAACACTGAGAAGATTCCCATCTTCACCGACTCCAAGGAACGCGTGCCCACTCCCGGCGCCCAGACTGAAGAGAACCCGTTCATCACCGTCAAGGGCAAGGGCAAGGCAAAGGCTACCCCTCAAAAGTCAAGGAAGGTAGTCGACCGGAAGACCGCCAAGATGGAGGCTGCCGCCGACCGTGACGAAGGCATGGTGTACATCTTCCGAGGCCGCAAAGTCTTCCGCAAGTTTCACGACCATGCACCGTCCGGCGCCTCAGACGCAGAGCAAGACGATGAGCTTTCCGCTGATGACAAGCAAGTGCGCCGCCAGATTGGTGTTGAGGCACGTCGTCCGCTTACTCGTTCGTCTATCAAGCCGAAGCTCCTCTTCCAAGCAGAGATCAAAGAACGCAACCGCGCACAGGGCATTGAGACGGACGACGAGGAGGCCCCCACCGAAGTCGATGAGGCAGTCGCTACCCCGAGCCGTAGAAAGGGAAAGAGCGTCGTTCCAACGCCGTCGTTGGCCACGACGCCGCCGCCTACGACTCGAAAGCTCAAGAAGAGTGAGTCATCCTGTGTACGGGTCTCTCTACCCGCATACTAATCTTGCGACAGACATCTCGTTCGACTCTTGGTCGCGTGTCAAGTCAGCACACAGCTCGAGCAGCTCAGTCAAGGCATCCAAGAAGCGCAGCGGTGAGCCGCTCGAGCGCGAGGCAGCAGACAAGCGAGCTCGCAGTGAGCACTCCACTTCCTCCATGTCATTTGGCAGCATCTAACGGCGCCCCAGCCCGTTCGTCTTGATGAGCACTGGTGTCCTGAAGACATCTTAGCTTGTCCTCTTCTGCATCAGGTCCTTTGCGACTGATTGTTTGCATAGCGAGCGTTTGCTTTTTGTGTTCCTTGACATTCAAAAAGAGGATCAGGATACCCACGATTACATTAGCATCACGAAAGGGTGCGCATACCGACGGCCTTTTAATGTATGTTTGGCAATTGAAGGAACTAAGAACCTTCTTTGCTGCTCTGGCATTGTAATCGGTGTTCTTTCTGGCTATATGAATAGCCCCATGGGTTAGTAGATAGGAAGGGTTTCTTCAACGGTCAATCAAGGCATGCGGTAGTGTGGTGTTTGGGGGTATTTTTCCCACTGAGCACAAACCAGCATGCAGGAATTGCGGGATGAAATGATGGTAATGGAAGGAAAGGACAGGATAGGAGGAACCATAGTATAGATCAAGTAAAATATGAGTGATTACTCTCATCGTGCTCATCGACACGTGAGGCTACGATAATCTCCCTACGCCTCGCTCACCGCCGGCCCAGATCAAGATCCAGCACCTGGACCATCTCATCATCCCCCTCTCGCTCGGCGCTGAGCCCAAAGAAAGGCATCACCGCCTTGTTAACCACGCCCTCAAAAAGTCCCTCAATCATTCCACTGAGCTCATCACCCGTCTGTCTGAAATCAGGAAACGCATTCACCTCCAACAGATACGTATTCAGTTCCCCATTCCCCTCAATCCCAACCATGAAATCCAACCCAAAAATCTCAAAGCTATTAGGCAGCGGCTGGAAATGAATCGACATGCCCCTCGCTGCCGCTTCAAAAGTCTGAGACGTAGTTTCCAGAATCTGCGCAAACACATCGTCCTTCCATGTCTTTTCTACATCCACCTTTATCCCACTTGTAGTAGAGGAGGTGAAAGCCGGTTGTTCAGGTATGCTCTCTGGTAATTCCCAGAACAGACCTACACTCCCTTCTCTGTCTCCGCTGTCTTGCAGACAAGTGTTTGTGAGATGCGCTTTCATGGCTTCGTCGCGGTTCTCGTGGAGGGCGGCGTCCCAGGGAGGGAGGTAGGGGCGTGCGGCGAAGAGGGCGAGCATGGGGCGGTAGACATAGACTTGCAGGGCGCCAGTGGCTAGGACGTAGGTCCTGATGTGGAATTTGCGAAGAGTGTCTGTGGAGGAGGAAGAGGGTGGGGATAAGAGGAGAGGGGGGTGGATGTATGGTTGGGCGATGAAGTGGCGGAGTTGGGAGGTTATGATGCCGTTTCCTTCATCTCTCTCTTTTTCCCGATTAGGAGTATTGGAGGCACCGGCATCGCTTCTTGCGTCGCCGTCCTCTGCTTCTTCTTCTTCATCATCGCTTTCCGGATCCCATTCTTCGAAGATGGCGGTTAGTTCCTCTTCACTTGAAAATAACCGGATGCCTTGTCCCCGTTCACTCATTCCAGGCTTCAGAATCCACCACTCCTTCTTCTTCGCTGCTGCTTCCTCATCTTCATCTCCATCACGCTCTTCATTTCTCGCCCAGCTTTCCTTCAACTCCCATGCTTCGACAAGCGCATCGTCCAAAAACTCGGCGTAGTCGACTTCAAATTCTACACTCGGCTTGACGTGCTTCTTCAGTACGCTGTCCGGGTACTTGGTAATCCAGTTTGCGATTGTGGTGCTGAGGTAGTGTTTCCGGATGAGTGCTTTGCGGATTACGTAGGCGTTGGATAGGCTGCTCGAGGCGTGTTCCATGAGGTGGTCGAAATCAATAGACTCATATTGCACCCATTGGAGGAAACGCGAGGATAGACTGGGGAGTTGAGAAGGCGAAGTTATGAATTCGTGGGCGGAAGCTGGTAATCGCTTCTTGAGTGCCGCGAGGATGAGGGGCTGGACATAGGGGTCTTCGTAGTTGACGAGTGCGTATATCTTCTCGCCGGGGTTGATATTCTGAGTCGCCATTTCGAGGTGATTTGTCTCTGTAGATTTTCGTATCTTCTCTTCCTTTCTGATAAGAGTGGCTGCAGTGTTGTTGCGTATGGTTAGTTAGGAAGAACTGGTACTCATGCAAGCAATTGCACCTCCTCTATAGAAGTCCTTTTTAGGAATGAACGCAGTTTGTATATCAACGTGATGAACGGGTATAATATTGTACATGTACACAAAGGAAAGTCGTTACAAGGCTTACGTTACGCTAAGCCTGAGGTATCCAGAGCCCAGAAAAGTCGAAATGTCCGTTGCTCGCTTAGCTCTAGCCAATCAGCGAGCTTATCACCAAAACGCCCTCCCCTTCCACATGCTCCCTTTTTTTGTTGCCTCCCCTAGAGTTTCTTCATAGAATTAAACTACCTCCAAGTCATCATCGTCGTCGTCCATGGCAGCAATGAGTCCTGCGTCTAGAACGCCTAAGCTCTCTCGTCCAGGCTCGCGAATGCCTTTGCCGTCCAAGAAGAGACGGGCTCTCTTCTTTGCTGGACTGGCTTCTCGTGTACCGCGGAATGCGGAGGGTACTTCCTTCTTCGGTGATGGGATACGGCCGTACTTGAATCCCCAGCCGACGGGGTCGCTTGAAGTTGATGATTTCGCGGATGCTGTTCGTTTACGTTTAACGGGCGCCAAAGAAACATCGGCAGACGTACGGTTAAGCAGACTACTAAAGTCGGTGTCGGCTGGCTTGTCAGGCTTTGCACCTGATGAGCCTTGCGACGACGTATACCCTCTTGCAGGTAGATTCTGGGCTCCAGCACCCTTCAGCTTCATGTAGTCACCTCCGGTACTGCCGTCTCCCATTGTACCAAGCTTCTTAGCGAGTTCTCTTTCCTTCTCCTTTTCGGCCAACTGCTTGCGGAAGCGGTCTTCTCGATTCACCCCGCCTTCCCAGTTTTGGTGATCGCGGTCGATGAGTTTGGCTGCTCCGCCGGGTCTTGGTGCGATGTATACGGTTTCGTGGAGTTCTCGATCATGGTACTTGCCTTCCCTCTTGAGTTCGTCACCCTTGGGGCCACCACGTCGACCACCGAACATGCTGCCGCCGGGCCCACTACCCATCCCGGTCATAGTGCTGACTTGCATGCGGCCTTTCTTTGCTTTCTCGACCTGGAGTTGGATATGAAACTCGCAGAACTCAGTCTTGCGACCGTCAATCCACTGGCCACATTCTTTGCCGTCTTTACGTTGCGCATGGCAAAAGTCTAGGTCTCTTGCTGTGCCGAGTTCGAGTATGGTGTCGTCAGAGCTTGAGAGTTTTAGTGAAAACTTGCCACTATCGCGATTCCGTGGTGGCATAATGTCTGGGTTGAGGATGGCAACCAGCGTACCAAGAGGCAGCTTCCAGAACTGCGAGAAGCCAGTGTCGAAGAGGAAAAGGTCCAGCTCCCATTTGAGGTCGGTTAGACGGATGACCATGAACTTGCCATTCTGATCCAGTTCACTGTCCTGCTTGCCTTTGGTCTGGTCTCTGGCTCCGTTCTTGGAGTTGTGTGGTGTTGACTTTGAGCAAATGACTCCGAGGACAACATAGTCATTTTCCCAGTCTGGCGGGTCGTACTCGGGCGCTTTGACAGTCTTCAGCAACTGTGGTATGGTGAGTACAGTCTTGCCTTCGAGTGTGCGTGTTACGACATTGTGTTGCATTTCTCTAGACTTGAGGTGCAGACCAGAGAAGGACTCAAAGCTGGGTGCATCTGTACTGTCGTCACGTGATGAGATCTCGGCGTATCTTGCAGCAGTTGGGGTTGTGCCGAAGCTGCTGGATGAGGATTTGGAAGCAGATGAGGTTGGGCGAGAGCTCTCGGGTCTAAAGGACAGTGTAGACTCTGGCCGTGGAGTGGGAGGGTTTCCGAATGACCGATTCTGCAGACTTTGTGTCCGGCTATGAGTCCTGGGGGCGGGCGGTGGCATTTCGCGCGAGCTCTGTTCGGAACTCGTTCGCGAGAGTGAGGGCCGGTCTCTGATTCCCTCCATGTTCTGCAAGCCAAAGCCCCTGCTCCTCCTCTGCTCAGCCCTCTCTTCCTTGGCCTCGCGCTCCTTCTCCTTGTTCCTGCTTTCTGCGATGCGTTCGCTGAAGGACTTGATCTTTGGCGTTTCCGGTCCTTTTGATAACCCCAGCCGTGACAGTCGTCCAGGGGTCCCCGGCCGCTTGAGACTAACATCGCGGGCAGTGAGTCCCTTGTCTATGCCCAACATGACCCGCGCAGGGCTCTTGGGCTCGGTAGGCGCCTGTCGCGTGCGGACGGGTGAGCGTGGCACCTCGATGTCGTTGTCGTGCTTGCTGTCGGGTCGAGATAGGTCGATTCTGCGCATACTGGCGGCCATGCTTGCTCGTGACGATGCGCCGTTGCGGTCCATGTCCAGCGACTCATTCTTCTTCTTCTGCAGCGCCTTCAGCTTGAGCTTGGCCTCGATGGCCTGCAGCTGCAATTGGAGCGTCTCCTCGTCCTCCTCTCCATCGCTACTGGCTGGCATTCCTCCGCGCGACATGGGGCGGCGTTTTGAGGGGGATGGCGAGGTCGAATCGCGCTGGCGCCGGCTCTCGTACTTTTTACGTCCGGACGGCGAGCTGAGAAGGGCTTCGACCGACGACTGCGGGGGCCAGTTGGGCTGGTTGTCTTTCACTGTCAACAAGAGTCAGCGCACGCCCGGCCACCGTTGGCACCGCTACCAGCCTCACCTTTTGACTTTGGGCTCTCCCGCACGATCATTGTTGTGAGGGTGCAGTATCGGATGCGCTATCTCGCAGCCGCCCATAGCAACGCCAATACAATAGTCGGGAAAAAGCAGGATACTGAGATGTCCAGGCAGGACTCACAAGCGCACTACCGGGACCCGTTGGCGTTTGTTGACACCGGACTGTGGTTCACCCCAGACTAATCTAACTCGAAACCGTGACGTGACAGGGATTGCGCGTGTTGCGCTCGACCCACGCGACGCGACCTAACTTGACTTTCCCTCACACTCGCTATACCACTTTCACCCTACTGAGTTCCAATTTGTACAACACACTACAACAATTCAATTGGACTAATATACACACCACAATGGCACGCACACGCTCAAAACCAGCAAAAGCGACCCCAAAAGAATCCACACCTGAACCCACCACGTCCACTGCCAAATCACTACCAGAAAGCACATCGAACCCCCCGAAGCTATTCGTCCTGCCAAAAGACACATCCAAAGACGCGCGCATAGTCAGTCTTGACAACCCCGCAAACGAGACCCCGTCAAGATACTATTTCTGTCCCGAGAAAGGCTTCTACGAGTTCACGCGCATCGCAGCACCGAAGAAGGACTGCAGGAGTTGGCTGATAACAGGGGACAAGGCCGAGGATGACACCACAGAAGGAACAGACCCTTCGCGGATAGGCAGTGGCTACATCACAAAGTCCGCCGACCTCTTCATCGCAACACCAATCGACATACTCTTCCTCGTCCTCCCCGCCCTCACACCAAAGTCCGCAAAAGACAGCAAGCAACACTTCCTCGCCTTCGACGACTACCTCGACTCGCTCTCATCTGCTTCACCACACTGGAAGGCGCTATTATCACAATACCCCTCCCTGAAACCCATGATAGAAACCAAGATGCGAAGGATATGCGACACAGTCGACGCAGGCGACGAATCCATGTACCGCCTCTCCCACGCCAAACTCCTCGACGTCCTGCTCGCAAAAGCCGAGCGCATGGTCAGAAATGGACTGCCACCATCGCTTGAAGAAAAGTACATCAAGACCGCCCTAGAGATCCCCATCATGAGCATAAAGCGGGAGGAAAGCACAATAAGCGCCGTCTCGACAACTACAGACACTGGAGAAGAAAAGGAGAATAAGCCGACAACAGTGGAAACAAAAACAAGTGTCGAGACCAGCATAACAACAGCCGACGACGCCCCTTCAAAACCCGCCCTCACAACCCCTGGAGAGATTCCGCGCCTCCTCCGTCTCCGCACATCCCTAACCTACCTCCTCAACGCCTACATGTCGCCATCCCTACGCACGCCCCTCCTCGCCCTCCTAAATCCGCGCTTCGCCCCACTCGAAGCCCATCTATCTTCCATTGCAGCCCTCAAATCCGAAGCCCTCTCACTCCGCTCCTTATCCGATAATATAAGCCGGAAACGTGCCATCGAGCTAGACGAAGAGAAGATTGCGGAACGGGAAGAGAAGAAGAGGAAGAAAGAGGAGGACGAGAGGAAGAAGAAGAGTGAGGGCAGGGGGCTCAAGCAGCTGAAGAAGGTGGATACAAGTGGCATGAAGAAATTGAGTAGTTTTTTCACGGTCAAGCCGAAGGGAAGCTAGATGGGATGATCTGTGGGCTCGACATTGCCTGGTAGTCTCTTTTTTTGAGTGTACGATATCCAAGTGGTTTTGAGGTCGTGGGATCATGAGCCATTGAATTTGATGCGCGTTCATCATCGGTGTTGCTTATCAACAGGAGCAGTTTCCGCTCGAGCAACACACTCCATCAGCTTTCTGGCAGTGTCAGTTGGAAAATATCCCAAGAAAGAAGAACACAGCCGAAACCATTCGTCTTTCCCATTCCTATTTTGGACTCCGGAGCTGGAGGTACTGGGAAGAAGACAAGGACAAGACAGTGTCTGGTATTTATACACGTCCCCGTCGTCCGCTGGGCACACGTGCAACATTTGCGCAATACCACAGAGCACAAGCACTGCTCTGCCATGCCGCGGACGGTAACTCAATTTGAACCATCCAAATCCTCGTTTTGTAATCCTTCCATCTGCCTTCTGGCCTCCATGACCCTGTTGCGGCCAGTTTTAGAGATGCTGTCGAGACATCCGCTGGAGTGTTATACTTCTTGGACAGGTAGACGCCGTCTTGTGGCAACAGCCATGCGTAAGTGAAGAGCTTGTTTTTGAGTAACACAGAATTTCTCTCGCGAGCAAGAGAGGAGGAAAGCAGGCATGCGATTGACGTATATTTTTTTTTGGATGACATTTTCCCTTCCAGTCAAAAGTCTTGAGTCGACCGAGGAACATACATGGAGTTACGTTCTATTCGGTTTTAAAGCAAGCGACATGAAGTTGCGACGGGTATTTTTGATAGGATAGGAGAGACTTTGGGTGAAAAGAATAGCTCTCGACTTCTGTCGTGATTTTATATCCTGAGGCTGAGACTATGGTGGGGCCCGTGGATTGCCTGATGGCCCGCTTTGGTGACAACGACGATACTAGAGTATCACTATTATGTCCAGTCGCTTGTCGTAGTTCATGTTTACATTCATATTTCTGGTATTGCCTCCCCACGCACGAGCTCGTGAAATGCAGCTGCTGCGCGCTTTCATCATGATCTTTCATTCTATTTTGATGTGGAGAGGGGGAGACAACGCACATAAACAGGGCTACAATTCTTTTGAATCGCATGAACACTTGTGTCGATACTCTTGCAGCGACATGGCTCCTGTCAGTACAAGATTTCAAACTGGACCACATATGTTCTGGGTAGTCGTGTTTTGATAAATTGCCTGGACGGCGAGGGGGAACATCCCTGGTATCCTACGGCACCTTTTCTTTAACCGGCAAACTCCAAAAGTAAAAGTAGGCAATGAGTATCTTCCAGAATGCCGAACATGAGAATTGAGGAGACGCGTATTATCGTCACTGCCCTCCAGAGACTCAGAAACATGACCTGAGACTTCTACGTATTCTTTGTATCTCGGACAGGTTTTTGATAGGTGAATAACGAGAGGAACAAACATTTGCCATTTCGTTACCGAATGTGACCTCGGGATGCTCTTTCTCAGCAAAGACAGACGTCAACCAAGCCTTGTTCTTCTTTTTTTGTTTTGGAGATGGAAAACTGATGCGTGGATATGAGAAGAAAAATTGCAAGAACTCAGGTCTTTATACCAGCTCAGCGGTATAACTGACTGCCTGAGGAGTAAGCGTCCCTTTGATCTCTGGTGTGACTGCATCGTCTCAGTTTTAGGAAGGGGCAGTGTGAAGCAACACATGTCAAGATAACACGGCGATTTCAAATGTGCCAGATGGGTTTCTATTTCAATGTGTGACTCAGGATCATCAATGTTTGTGGACCTGAATGCCAAAAGTCACCAAGTCTGCACCCATGATTCCTTTCGGATATGAATTTGTCACCCGAGAATAAACATCCGCAATGTGACAACCGTTTGGCACATCCCTTGGAGACGTAGTAGATTTCCTCGAAGTTTTCGAAAGTGAGCTTTTTGCCGAACCCTTAGCATTTGGTGTAGGGCAGTGCTTTTGGTCGTCTCGGGTGGGGCCGATAGTGTGGAAGAGCGGAGGAACAGTGCGTTCATGTTGTGTGGTCGGAGATGAAACATAACAATGGAGGATTGCGTCGCTCTCTTTGGAACTATCTCATGGGATTTTTCTTGCCTCTTAGCTGTAATAATTAAATCTGGGCGGTTTCATAATCCACAAACTCGGTGTAGATGAATTGCTGGGCCTTTTGCGTGGGCGGATGCTGGACACATCAGTAAGACCATTTTAGGATTTTGGACATGTCGAAAGCAGGGAGGAAGCAGAGGACATGTGTAGCCTCCACACTTGTTTTGGTAGATCAAGGATGCAGTGTTGTGGATAGAAAGAAGGTCAGGAAGAGGGCGGGGTAGATATACTGGTGCGAGGCTAACAACAACGTCGTTTCCTCCATTCGGAGATGTTCGTCAATTCTTGGAGATGTTACATACAGGCGACCTGATGTTGTTTTCATTTTTGAGTCGCGTGACGAGAAAGCCTTGTTCGTTTCAGCTCTATGCACTTGTTTTGATGGTGTGAGAGAGTAGACGCAGAAGCCATCTCATGCGCTCTACATAATAGTTTTTTTTGGTAATGAAACCACTGAGACACACCAGCAGAGCCATGCAAATCATCTGCCGGATTTTTAGTGTAGGGAATAAAAGTTTATGGTTGTAAGGAGGTAAAGGGAAGCAGCCCAGGAAGGGTTTATGTACGCCTTTCCCCAGCTGACAAGCCAAGATCTCCCGTCACACCAATCCGTCAAGTTGACACAAAGGAGAAATAAGGCTGAAGACTGAGAATGACATGGTTTGCGGTTTTCAGTATCCACCCGGGCAGTGACATGCCCACCTGGGCATGGTTGGCTAACAACAGGCCTCCAGGCTTCATTTTGCAGTACTGCCAGGAGCCACAATTCATAATACGTGATCATACATATTTAAAGGAGAGGGGCTGGGTCATAGAATATTCCTCGATATCTTTGAATGCAGAGACAGAGAAGGCACACATCCGCAGCGACATGTTTATCTTGCAGTGAAGATTAAATGTGGTGTAATGAAGAAAGAAGAACCGCACACAAGAGTGGTAGAATTTATAGACGCATCTGCTGCCAGCAACTTCCATAATGGAAGGACAGTGATTTTCGAAAGATGGTGTTGGGTGAAACTGCCTCTGAAGACGGTAATCCGATGATTCGTACAATTTTACGGCTGAACCAGACATATGTTCTGGTCATTGTTGTTTACTTTTTAAGAGTTATCCAGGCTCGATGAAAGTACTGCCCGGGTGCCATGTTTCTATATCTTTTTTACGCATCTGGTTATGCGGTACCAGTGTTGTGAGTCGAGATAGGAGGAGAAGTGCGTCATGTCATGTAGGCTCCGTTCTTTTGAGAACAAAAGGTCATATGTGGGACAAGGAAGACGAGGAACGGCCAACGAAGTCGCAAAGGTTTAATACAACAACCGCTCGCTAAGTGTGTTCCATGCGAAATAGCATGATGTGTTTCTGAGCCACGCCTGTGAATTGTAAATCCAGAACTAGGGTAAGATCCATAACGCTTGCCGCTGTACGTTTTTCGGGCATCCTTATACATGCAAATTTCTTCATTTCTTTTCGGAACCGGAGCAATCGCATGTAGGTATTTGCTCACATTACTTTTCAGATTTTGGAAAGAAGAAGAGGCGCAAGCTCATGTACTGGAATGCTTGCACATTATTTTGGGAGCGAGGAGCAAACATGGGGATATTTTTCCGGCTTTTGGGAATTCAAAAAAGAGCGCAGGGAAAAAAAGCGCGCATTCGCTTTTTCCAAGATCGATTTTCGGATCAATGCAAAAGCTTGTGAGGTTGTAGAAGAGAAGAAACCAGCGGACAGATTGAGGTTTTTGTACCCCCAAGTCTGGCCCATCTCTTAGAGCTCTATACCAATTTGTACCATCATGCGGCGGCGAACGACCTCGAGATAGCGAGCTCTTGTAATCCTTTTGACAGTGGTTTATGGCTACTTTGCACAACATGTCTGCCATCGTTGCCGTTTTTCGACGGTATGCCATGGGCGAATGACGATTGAGAGACAGGCAAATCTCCATAGCTCCTCGCCGAGATCATTTTCGACGCCCACCGCCAACATTTGCCAGCCGGAATGATTTTTTCAAAACCGGCAGACCGAGAACATGCATCTTGTAGGCGCATTTTTGAAGGATATGACAATCGACTCCACACATTCCATCAGTGTTGCACTTTTTGGTGCTAAGGAATGTGAAAACAGACAAAGGAGCAGGTGCACACCATAAATGGTTTCTAGTTCAGTTTTTGAAGAACAAACAATGGAGAGTGATTGATGAAAGTCTAGAATATAGGCGTGGAAGAGAAGAATTTATACCTGACCAGCACGGCCCAGCGCAAGTCACAGAAGTAGCTGAGACGATGTAGGATACTTGGACATCTTGCAAAATTTTGAGATATTTGGCCTATCATACTGTAAGCCATAACGATATTTTGGTATACATAACTGCCGTCATCCCGCCCGTAGTCGTGCCATACAAACACGAATCGAGACATTCCAGTCATCTCAGCATCTACTTCTTCGCCTTCCCCCTTGATTTGCTCCTCGTGTTCCGACTCGGCGGCGGCGTATCCTCGCCACTATCCGCCGCAACATCGACACCCGAGCTCTCATCCTTTCCTCCAAGCATCCCACCGTCATCCTCCTCAGTCTCCCTGTTATCAGAATCAATGCCCCTCTCTACACTCAGCCTGCGATGCGCATCCTTGGCCTTGCGCTCAGCCTCCCAGCCTTGCACAAGACGCGTAACGTCGTCTTCGCGGGGCTTCTCCTTGCCGTTCCACGCACTACATCCACCGCATCGCCATCGGCCGACGTCTTCGAGGGTGCGGGCGCCAGGGGGTGCTTGTCCGTTGACGAGTCGGCACTCTGAGCAAATCAGGACGAAGCGGTTCTTAGCCTGTGTTTCGTCTTCGCCGAGGAGAGCGTCGAGGATACGGTCGTACCAGTGGGTTTGCGTGAAGGCGGCGGGCGAGTCAGCTGTATACTGTTTGGTCAGGTCGGGACCAGTACTGAAAGCGTTTGGCGCGAACTCAGCCCCGGGAGCCTCTGGTGGGGGTAGTTCCTGCGGCGGAGGCGGGCCCTGGGGTAACGAGACGTTCGAGGGAAATTCTTGTGGGGTAATTGGACGATGCTGGGACTGAGGTCGCTGGATGTTTGCCGTTGGGGGAGGTGCCATGCCAGTGCGGGGTCCCGGAGGCGGTACCGACTTCTGAGGGCCTTGAGACTTGTTGTGACCAGGAGAATTGCCCTGCTGTGGCTGCTCAGGTTTTTTGGGCGATGCGCCATACTTCTCAAGCAATTGTTGGGTAGAGTTGTACTTGGTGGCTTCCTTGAGGCGCTCAATGGTAGCGTCGCGTTCCTTGTTCAGCTTCTTGAGGTAGTTCTCGGTGTTGCGAATGCGGTAGTCGAAGTAGCTCATGAGCGCGTAACGCATGCCGTAGAGTCTGGAGAGTCAGATATGCGACGTGGAGAAGCAAAGTGTAGACATACAGTACTGGCCCTCCAGCAACAACACTGCCCTCGATAGGACCCCAGTTCTGCCACCCCGTCACGAAGGTGAGTACGACCGCAGCCAGGATATAGGCGAAGCCGGCATACAGCGTCCACATGACGCGTGCGCGTCGCGAAAGCTGCTTCTGTTTGTCATTGCGCGCGGCCGCTCTGTTGATCTTGCCGGTCAGAGTGTTGAGCGTCCTCTCGAACGAGGCAGCGTCTTCGCTACCCTGTCATAGTTAGCAATTGCATTAGCGCGCAGTTGAATTTGTCTTACTTTCCAAGGCCAGAAGGACACCATGATGGCTCTGGTAGATCGCAGCCCGGTGTGGGAGCTAGAGTTCTACCGTTGAGGCCAGCGAAGCGTGCTCGTGTGTGGATGCCGCCTTCGCGACGTCAGATCGATCGTCCGCAGGCATCTCCCTCGCATGAACGACGTCACGTGCGAGCAACTTTCCTCGCGGAACTTCCGACCGGAACTGCATCTCTCACTACGCTTTTGGTTTCCTGCTTCCACCCCCGACCTTACACAAGATGGCGCTAGTAGCTTACCGGAACCTGCTGCGATCCGCGCGCATCGCCTTTGAAGGTATGCACTGCACTACTCGGAGTAGTTCCGCTGCTCACACAGCACAGGCGACATGAACACCCTGTTCGCCGCCCGCGCCGAAGCCCGCAAGAAGTTCGAGTCAAACCGCGACCTGCGAATCGGAAGCGAGGAATTGCAGGCGTCATTAGTACATGCCGAAGAAGTCGCCAAGTTCCTACGAGAGAATGTGGTTCAAGGGCAAGCTGCGGCCGAACCAGACAGCTACAGTGCGTTCGCTCAGTTACGGTATTTGGATTGAATGCTGACAGTCGCCAGAGCTACGGATACACGAGCATACCGAAAGAGGCAACAACGAGGATATTAAGAAAGGAAAGGGAAAGACTACATTGGGAGGAACCAAGTGCTGTTCCTCCTAGGCTTTTGTCCACGCCAAATAAATCATGATACCCGTACATTCCAAAACGCCGACCCAATGCAAGAAATGCAGACCTAGTTGCCGGCCAAACTGGCGTACTTGACGTCGTCGTCCTCTCCTGGTGGAGGCGCAACAACCATGTTGTCCAGGCTGTTTTGTGGTGCCGCCTCGATGGCAGCTTGGGAAGCAGCTGCCCGCCGCGATGAACTTGCCACTTGTCGTCCTTCCTTTGCGTATTGCATTCTGACATTCTGATCCAAGCTGTCCAACTGCTTGGGCTTGCCCCAGGTTACGCGCATAGGGCAGCCCTTGATGACCACCTTGCCCTTAAGTGTCCCTGCCGCTGTCTCGGCGTCCTCTCGTTTTGCAAAGTTGACGTATGCGCAATGCGCTCGGTGCGAGCATACCAGCGACCGAAGTTGACCGTATTGTGAAAAGTGCTTGCGGAGCTCGTGCTCGGGAAGGTCGTCTTCCACACCCGTGACGAAGAGTGATGCGACGTTGGGGTCCGAGGGTGGCAGCCAGTCTTGTGGGTTTGGCTCAGCGGATGCGCCGCCCATGCGACCTCCTCTTCCGGGTCTCATGCCTCCTCGTGCAGGCGTGCCTCGCGAATCTCGTGTTCTGATCGGACCGGGAACGTGGCTGCTCTCGCCTCCTGCGCCACCACCGCCCGGCGCTGGTAATGCCTTTTGGCTGCTCTCTCCCTCTTCAGCCTCTATCCGCCGTTGTTTCTTGTAGTAGGGTTCACTCTGCGCCAAACGCTTGAGCAGGTCGCGCGCCTTCTCGTCTGTCTTCTCGTACGCCTCCATCGCTCCCCGTCCCTCCTCGATCTCTCTCTCGTGCTCCTGCGCATAGTACTGGCGGTTGATGTCGCTCTGTGGGCCGGGCGCCACCATCTTCAGCGCAGCATCGCGCACCACGATGGGCAGACCGAATGACAAATCGAGCATGCAGTGTTGGCAGCAGTTCTTGAGGCGGGCGCATGTGAGGCAAATGTTGGTTCGCTTTTGTCGCGCGGTGCGGTCGGCTTTCCACCGGAAGATGGTGAAGGGTCGCGTGCAGATCTTGCATTCGGCGCCATAGTCCTCCTTCAGCATCTGCACGTACTGGCTGTCCGGCAGGCATTTCTCGCAGACGGACGGGAAGTCAGTCGTCTCCCAACCGGATCCTACATAAGTCAGTATAGGTTACTTGGGGTTAGAAGCAGAGTATGACGTACGGTTCAGGTCGGTTTTGATTTGCGGCGGCATGGTGAGTGTGGTGTGTAGGCTGTGTAGTCGTGCAAGGAAGTCGCAACGTAATCTCGCGACAACAGCGGACGTATCCTGGGTCGAGGAGTACGCGATAGTGGGGCGCGGTGGTTGTTGCGACGGCGAGTAGTGGCTTCGAGGTGAGTGACAGTAGAAATCTAGGCACTGCATGCAGGATACGGCACTTACGGTCTTGGCTTTCACGCGCTCGGGTGGCAACGACCGACCGCTAGCTCCGTCGACCAGGGCCGCGTACAGAGTCGGTCGTGATTGGGCAGGGCCAGTTAACCCCCTAAGAAATTATAGTCCCAATCTCCTACCCATACCGCTCTTTCCTCTCCAGGGTCGTCCTTATAAACATCCAAGGGTCCTCTCGCTCCAATTGTCTATTCTGCTATCCGTTCCATTCCCTTCTCCCTACATATCCTTGTATCACTCTTAATACCCGACCATGTCTCCCATCGCGCTCGAAAAGGAAGACCATACTCGCGATGCCGAGTTCAACAAGGCCATGCACGGCAAGTCTGCAAAGGCTCGCGGTGGCATGACCGCCATGCTGCAAAAGGACAAGGCTGCCCAACAAGCCGCTGTAGACGAGTACTTCAAGCACTGGGACAACAAGGCCGCTGGCGACGAGACCGACGAGACACGTAAGGTGTGTATATGTGGCATCTCAACGTGTACCATGGATGCTAACAGACCCAGGAACGACGAGACGAATATGCTACCCTCACAAGACACTACTACAACCTCGCCACCGACCTGTACGAGTACGGCTGGGGACAGTCTTTCCACTTTGCCCGCTACGCCTATGGCGAGTCTTTCTACAAGGCCATTGCCCGCCACGAGCACTACCTTGCCCACAAAATGAACCTCCAGGAAAACATGCGCGTATTGGATGTTGGCTGCGGTGTTGGTGGCCCTGCCCGTGAGATTGTCAAGTTCGCCGGTGTCAACGTCGTCGGATTGAACAACAACGACTACCAGATCGAGCGTGCCACTGCCTATGCCGAGAAGGAGGGCCTCTCAGACAAGCTCAAGTTCACCAAGGGTGACTTCATGGTAAGATTGACCCCAACCCCACTCAGTGCCCCTCACTGACTTGTGTAGCAAATGTCTTTCCCCGACAACTCGTTCGACGCCGTCTACGCCATTGAGGCGACTGTCCACGCTCCCTCGCTCGAGGGCATCTACAGCGAGATCTTCCGCGTTCTCAAGCCCGGCGGTGTCTTTGGTGTCTACGAGTGGCTCATGACCGACAAGTACGACAACGACAACCCCCACCACCGCGAGATCCGTCTTGGCATCGAGATTGGTGATGGTATCTCAAACATGGAGAAGATCGAGGTTGCGCTTGATGCCATGAAGGCTGCCGGCTTCGTGCTGGAGCACAACGAGGATCTGGCGGACAGGGACGACCCCTACCCCTGGTACTGGCCTCTCTCTGGCCAGCTCAAGTACATCAGCACCATTGGCGACATTCCCACGATTCTCCGCATGACCAAGATCGGACGTGGAATCATCCACAAGTTCGTTGGTGGTCTTGAGATGATCGGTCTCGCTCCCAAGGGCACACAAAAGACTGCCGACAGTCTTGCGCTTGCCGCCGACTGCCTCGTCGCTGGTGGACAGGAGAAGCTCTTCACACCCATGTACCTCATGGTTGGAAGGAAACCCGCCGACGCATAAGCCTTTGATTCTTGCTTCCCTTTGCATTAGACCTTTCTTCGCATCTAGGGCCCTGTTGGTCTGCAGGCATTTCCTTCGACATAGGGGCATCTTCTCCTCGCATTTGCACGACGCGCTTGGGAGACGCGCATACATACTGTAATAATTAAAGTAGGGCACGGTCTAGGGACGATCATGGTAACGCGAAACGTGGTGATCATAGAGAATAGAAGAAGTAATCTGCTCATCTAAGCAACATGATTGGATCGTGGACTGAGGACTGTGTGAAGTATTCGATGCATATTCTGACCAGGCAGAGTGTTGCATTCAGAGCAGGGTCACAGTAAATGACGAGAGGGGTCGATGAGGCTCGCAAGTGTTGAGACGGGACGCACGATGCAGGTCGGGTGTTCTCGCTATAGCGGGGGCCGTGCACCAGAGCTGGACTGTTAGCGCGTTCAGGGCCCCAACGACTAACTTCGCATCCCCGAAGTCCGAAGAAATTGTACAGCAGAGCTCAGCGGCCATCACTCGCCCACGGCAAAACCTCACCACACCTCCACCCTCACACACCACCCACAATGGCTGCCTCAAGGCTCCTCCGCCCGGCCTCCCGCCTCGTCTCGGCTTCGCGGCCAGCGCCCGCCTTCCGACCAGCTTTCCGCGCCGCAGCCATCACACCGTCCATTGCCAGGAGAGGATATGCGTCGGGCCAGAAGGAGATGACTGTGCGAGAGGCGCTCAACGAGGCCATGGCCGAGGAGATGGAGCGCAACGAAAAGGTCTTCGTTCTCGGAGAGGAAGTCGCGCAATACAACGGAGCGTACGTGCCCACCACCATCACCACGACGCATGTGACATGCCTGCGATAAGAAAGAGGAGGGCTCAATTGGGGAAGGAACGCATCGCAGATTATGCACAGTCGATATCGAATCATGGGCGGTGCTGACTGAGCGACAACAGTTACAAGGTCACAAAGGGCCTGCTCGACCGCTTCGGTGAGAAGAGGGTCATCGACTCCCCCATCACAGAGTCTGGTTTCGCCGGTCTGACTGTCGGTGCTGCGCTCGCTGGCCTCCACCCCATTGTGAGTTTCTGAGCCGCCACCATGCCCTGAAAGAAAAAGCAAATCTGACGGCGACAACAGTGCGAGTTCATGACCTTCAACTTCGCCATGCAGGCCATTGACCAGATCATCAACTCCGCCGCAAAGACACACTACATGTCTGGTGGTATCCAGCCCTGCAACATCACCTTCCGCGGTCCCAACGGTTTCGCCTCTGGTGTCGCTGCTCAGCACTCCCAGGACTACACTGCGTGGTACGGAAGCATTCCCGGATTGAAGGTCGTCTCCCCATACAGCGCCGAGGACGCCAAGGGTCTGTTGAAGGCCGCTATTCGTGACCCCAACCCGGTCGTGGTTCTCGAGAACGAGTAGGTCACAGTGGAGATGAGACGGGAAGCTATTTTACTAACAATGGCAGACTTCTGTACGGTCTGTCTTTCCCCATGAGCGAGGAGGCCCAGAAGGACGACTTCGTCATTCCTGTAAGCTACCCCGCCATCCTCCCCACCACGTCCACACGCTGACAAACCCCCCAGTTCGGAAAGGCCAAGATCGAGCGCCCCGGCAAGGACCTCACCATCGTCACCCTCTCCCGCTGCGTTGGTCAATCTCTCGTCGCCGCCGAACAACTCAAGTCCAAGTACGGTGTCGAGGCCGAGGTCATCAACCTCCGCTCCATCAAGCCCCTCGACGTCGAGGCCATTGTCAAGTCCGTCAAGAAGACCGGCCACATGCTCTGCGTAGAGTCTGGTTTCCCCTCGTTCGGTGTCGCATCTGAGATTATGGCGCTTACTTGCGAGTACGCTTTCGACTACCTGGAGGCACCCCCTGCCCGTATCACTGGTGCTGAGGTTCCCACACCCTATGCCCAGAAGCTCGAGGAGATGAGCTTCCCCACCGAGAGCTTGATTGTAGACTACGCTGCCAAGCTCCTTAGGGTATAAGGTTGAGCAAGGAGTGTAATAGGATGGCGTAGTGGCTTTCAGCGTTGTGTGCTTCATCGGTACATCATGTATACGAGGCGTAGGGCTAGACACGAGGATCTGGGTTTGGTAACTGAACTGGATTTGTATGATCAGATGATTGAACCTACTTTTCCCGGCTGAGGTAGACGGCATTTTCGATTGCATGTACAAGTATTCTATTGCAACTCCATCTAACGATTCAATATTGATGACCAGGGTGAGTGCACGAGAAGAGGATTGATAACTGCGAGACGCAGTATTTCACACGCGACGTGGGTACCTCCCTTCTGATTTGTATTCTTTCTGTCGCATACTGTTGTTGACATTAGCACTTGGCATCTCACCGCTGGTGTCTATCGGCAAGCAAGTCGACTTCATTCGCTTCAAAGCTGAAATACATGGCACATACTGCTGTGAACATGCTTCGACAAACAGTGTGGCACCTCGTCCGGAATGAGCGATGAATACCATATTGCCTGTTGCTTACTAAAAAGCGTAAGGAGATGGCCTTTCTCGCTTGACAATGGCTATGAAAAAGACGATGAGGTTGTTGGGTTTCATCTTCACCTTCATGGGCGGATCCGCGTCTTGCGCCAGTGGGTTCCTATCGTTGCCATAACCATACTCGACTCTATCGTCTCTCGATTGCGTCTCACGTACTCTCATACCAGCACGGCATCGATCACGGAGGTAGCAAAAGCGCATAACGATGTCTTACTACCCAGCCCGCAAGAGCTCGGAGAACCCGCTTAGTACTCCGCGTGTTCACAAGAAAGTCGGGTACATGAAAGATGCTTTATCCGACTTTCTCGACGAGTATGATCAGAGCGACGACGATGAGTGCTTCGGCTATCATGATGACGAGAATTACGACGATATCCCGAGTGAGGATGGGCAAGAGTCACATATTGAGAGCGAGGCGACGGACGAGCTTGAGCAGCCATGCGACTTCGAGGACGAACAGAAGCATATCGACTCTCAGGAACGTCGGCGATCTACAGAGAGCTTCGCTGGAAAAACAGAGCTCGAAGAGCTCCTGAGCTTGCTTGATGCCATAACGTCTAATACCAATGGTGATGCAGCACAAGATGGTTTCGAACAAGCACATCAGAACCATGAAGATATGTTGAGCGAGCCTGAAGGCCAGACATATGCTGTATGTATGGCTGCGATACCACTCGGACTAGGGACTGACATAAACACTAGAAAATTCCAGAGTCCGTTGGAACAGCCTCGACATCAGACAAAGTACAGCTCGCGAAGACAGTCAAAGACGGCATTGATCGTTGCAAGCAGGCCATGGAACACAGCAAGGCCAAGTTGGAACAGGACATTGACGACGCGAACCAATCTTTCGCCGCTGAGAACGACTTGATTAACGAGTGGCACGAACGAATCAAGAAACAAGAACTCATCCTAGACAAGAGAAAGGAAATTCACGTTCGCTTGCCTACGAACCAAGTCGTTACTCCAGCACACAACGCGTTAGTTGAAGAAGACGCGAAGGAGGGTATCCTCATTGCCGATTCATTCAGCGCAATCAAGGTAGAGAAAGCGTATATCCGAGAAAAGCTGGCCGGCGAGATTGAGAAGGCGGAAGAGGCATACAGGAAAGATTGCGCCACGCTCAGCATGCAGATCGCATGCCTTTGCAATGTCGCAGAGCTGTCTGGTATAGACGTTGACACAGAACTGGATGAGTACACCTTTTACGAACCGGAAGCTCCAGTCATTCGCGTTCAGTCGTCAACTCAAGCACAAGGCCCTACATCCACTCGACCCAGGCAATACGCCACTGCCAGCGCAAACAAGCGCCAGAGACCTATGGTGCCAGTCGTTAATGTCGTTGGGGAGAACTGCTCCGACTGCGGCCGTCTACAAGAGGAGCTGATTATGGTAAGTATAACTAAATCTGGCTCCAGATCACTCTAACCACTGCTTAGGCACGCAAAAAGATCGAGCGCATCCAGGCTGCTGCTCCAGTTCCAGACATGCGAAAGTTTATCAAGCATGGCGAACAAATCCTTTCTGAACTTGTCCAACAACGCGATTCGGCAGCCGGAGCAGCAGCCAAAGAGAGACTAGACAAACAGCTCTCTACCGAAGCTGCTCTTGAAAACCTTGCTGATGAACATGCACGCATGAAGAAAATCCACACTGGCATCGGTCATCTCTGGGAGCATGAGAACCAGGATATCTGGCAGGAGACATTCGACTTGTGTCGTGCGGAGTTGGTCCGCATCAAGAAAGAACAGCAGGCACTTGAGAACCTGGACTTCAGATGTGATGAGAAGATGGACAAGCGCCAGTCGGACTCTAAGCAGCTTCTTGTTAAGCAGATTAAGTTCTATGACTCGTTGTTGCGTCTAGCAAGGAGCCACGTCGTAAACCTTTGGGGAGATCTGATCTCGTCGGATTCGGATTCGGACTAGAGGCAGCGAGCCCCATGTCCTGCCCTTCATGTTCAGTTGAGAGCATACGGCAGAAGATAACTTGTAACAAAGTAGCTTTGCTCTCCAAATACCGACTGAGGAACTTCCCATCTTCGTGTTTTCATGTTCACCTTCACCTTCACTTATGGCCTGGTAGTTTTCGCGCTAGTCGCTCTTGCCTTCTAACAAAAATCTCTGACTGACTGACTTCACAACACAACCGCTACACCAACCGCGAACGTCGTTCCGACACCATCGTTGAGTGGCGCACAATCCCACAATGACACCAACTGAGATCGCCGAAGGTCTAAAGCAAAGCAACGATGCCAAGCTGGGTATGCTGAAGGACATGAAGGAGAGATTCAATACCATGGTCGACGGAATGGTCAACGAGTGCTCCAATGTTAGGGATGAGTCGAGTGAGCTGACAGAGAAGCCGAGGCTTGTATGCGGACTATCCGTTGGAACTATGATGCAAACTGATTGATGTGTTCAGGAAGAGTCTACCGCTGCCACCGCAATCGAACCATGGTCGCTGATTTCAAAAGAAGCCCTCAAGGCCACGATCGAAAACGCTATTGACGACTGCGAAGCCGCCCACAAGCTGAGCGTATCGGTGCTCATCGAGGAAATAAAGAAAGCTTCTGAGCAAAGCAAGGCTGATATCAATGCACTCCATAAGATACAAGCACTTCAAGAAGGCGACGCTGTGGACACCAGGTCAATGGCTGACATTGCCAAGCTTTTAATGGAAAACCCAAACACTGCGGCATATGGCAAAAGCTTGTTGAAAAATTGCGAGAGTGGAGCGGCTCGTATCCACAGATACAACGACATTCTGTCCGTGGATCCCGAATGTGTTGAGAATAGATTCTTCGAAAGATTAGCACGCGCTTTTGGGGGATATATCAGAGAGGTGAAGGCATACTTTATGCATCTGACCAGTCTTGAGTTCCAAGCCTATACCGTGGGGATCGCTCTCAGCCGTGAGAAGAAGGAGCAGATGTTAGACAGGTGGCTTGATGAAGCTTTCGCGGTTGATCCAGAGGGACTATTAGCAACGGCAAGGGCAATGGTAACGGAACCAACGTTTGCTTGGTGAGGGAATAACACGTAGCCACAAGTCTTAGTCTTCAACGGTCAGCTCAAGAAGGCTTGATCATGACGCAAACGATGTAATAAGATTGAGTTAAACACTGTGCATGCGATACACGCATCGGCTGTCCGGGACTGAATTGTTTCCCCCCTGAACGTCAACGAAAGTCGACATAGCGGGTTGGCACGAGTAATTCAAATGCAAAAAATACAACTATAAGATGATTCGGCCATGAAGAGGCGGGCATGATGACATATCCATGGACCCTTAATCAACCTCAGCCTCTAGGTAACGGCATCCCCACCCACGGTACCAAATTTCGCAGGCACGGTCAGAGTGCAACCTTCCCGGAATGATTCTACTATTTATTCTTTCCTTGAGGATCACCCGCTTGTTTCCTTTCAACTCCACTCTGCACCTGTGACAGCCAAAACAGCAAAGACACTGCACGAAACGCCAATATGGAATGGATAAGTACAGTGCGTCTATCATCCCCACCTGAGCTGATCAGCGAACGTATGAAGCATATCATACAAGGCTGCCATTGATGCATGCTCTATCGCCGCAGATCGTGAGAATTCAATGCTAACAGCAGTAACAGATCCGAAAGCGTCGTGATGAGCGCAAACGCAAAAGGCGGGCAGCTCGCCAGGCCTTACTCAACAACGCCCAACTCGAACTCGATGCCGAAGAAACACAATTGGAATCCGGACTGGCATCGACGTCTACGCGGTTTTTCTCGATTCGCCGAAAACGGTCTGCGAATACTTGCTTGACAAGACACAACGTGCTCGAACAAACTGGTGAAGAACCCGAATATCCAACACCAGACGTAGAAGGAGAGAGCGGGACGAGAGTAGAGCAATTCCTCCGGTCAATGGAGATAGATGATGGAGAAGAGACGTTTCGCAACACAATCCTCACATCCAATTCATCATCTCGATTACAACCCAATACTTCAATACCGACTGCCAGCCGGCAAAATCTGTTTACGACGCCAAGATCATCAGGACACCTGCGACCCATCGACTCAGTATCGAACATCAGCCGGCGAGCAACACCAAGCCCGGGAATCGATGACGCAGCAAGCCAGACCTGGCTCGAGCGGGTAAGCAGCACGATTCGCCGCAAGCCCACCATCAAAGCATTTGAGGCATACAAAACCGGTGGTGTCCGCTCAGCCTGGGCATTTACGCTTCCCAAAAACTGGAAGACGCGTAACTCCCCGGCTGCTAGAGCCGCGGCTGATGAACCGGAGCCTACGAGATCTATGGATGGCATGGATATCGACAACGAAAGAAGAAGTCCGCTTCCAACCCACTGGCGCGACAGAGAAGAATCACAACCAGTGAATGCAAGAAGGACTACCACAGTTGCAGGAGACGACAGTGATGTGGGAGACTGGAATAGTCCCAGGGAATCCGAAGACATGGATACTCTTGAAGATGAAGAAGAAGAAATGGACCAAGAGTTTAGAGACTGGGCAAACCAGCACATGATTCTGGTTGAGCAGTATGATCCGCTTGCCGAGGCAAGTAGTTGAGTGTCCGTTGGGAGTAACACGCCGAGGAACAGGTACAGTGACTATTTTCGGACACCGTGAAGGACAGATTTGGAAACCGGCTTGATCAGCGAGGAATGCACAGTAGCCTCTGGGAGCAACTTGAATGGGCATTTCGTATGCGAACTCTGCGAACACTCAACCTGGCGTATACACAAGGGAGGTGAAGGTGAGAGTGGCGCAAAAGGCGTGTCTTTTTGTGAAAACTTCTTATTGTATACATTTTCGTTGACCTTCGAGGTGAAGGGACGATATATACCTGCGCTCTATTGTTCAGTTCTCATTGTAGATCGAAGGTGAAGAGCGAAACATACCCTATTGTAATAATACTAGCTATTATCATCATCTCATCTTCGCAATGGAGGTCAGGGTACTTAAACAGCTCAACCCCCTCCAACTCTTACTCTTCAGCAGACACCACAGACATCTGCTCAACATCAACAATTCGCTTCACAGCACCAACACCAGCAACACCAGCACAATTTCCTTCTCCTCTCCCTCCCACCACCACCACCACCACACCAACAGCAACAATGCTGTCAACGCAGAACAAGCTGCGCATCTTCCTGAGCCTGGTGCTCATCTCCGTCTTCGCCGCGAGCTCATATGAGCTACGCATCGCAATCGGCACCCTCTTCTCTTGGGCCCTAGGCCATGTCCTCATACACCGTCTCGCGCTGCCAATCGGGTACCGAAAAGCCCTCAACACCTACATCCTCGTGTCGTTTTGCCTGCTGGCGGGCCTAAACGACCCTTTCTACCAGAACACCTTCGGTCGCCTCCTGGACCTCTTCTTCGAGCGAGACCGCTTCGACCCAGACTTGCCTGGGTCGGGCTTCACCGACTGGCACGAGACCCTCCGCCGCCGCAAGGCCTACGAGATCGATCTCGTATGGCGATTCTTCCGCGCTGTCTTCTTCTGGACGTTCGTGGCGATCTCCCTCCCGATCGTCATTCCGCTCGCCCATTGGCTTTACGCCAACATCAACAAGGAGATGGAGCTGGAGAAGGCTTTCGCCTACATCGAGAAGCATGGCGAGCGGCCGCCATGGTCGTACAAGCAGCCAGAGGCCACAGTGGTGTCTAAGAGGGACACAAGGTACAATCGCTTGAGCAGCGAGCTCATCTTCGTTTGTGGTCCTGGGGGCGGGTATGAGACGGTGATCGAGGGCGACATCGAGGGCGCAATCTCGCGCCGGCGTGCGTTGAGACCGAGATTCGCTTGAGCGCTGGTCGCCATGCTGGTTGACGATCGGCCATCCTGGCGCTGGTCGCTAGGATGGTCAGGATGTGCGGGTTGGGTTTGAGTTTTGTCGGCGGCGAGCTGCTCTAGCGCTGGTCGCTAGGGTGGCTAGATCGTTCGTATTCCTTTTGTAGGCTCCGGAATTTGTACTGTTTTGTGGTTTTGTCTGAAGTTTCACGATTAGATACGCTGAGACCCAGTCCGGTTCGACCTGATTGCAGTTCTTAAATGCATCTCATTCCCTCTCGTTATGCTATTCTCCTCAAATCTGCGTGAAGACCTCTACCGACCTCCTCTTCGTATACAAATCGCGTGTCTGGGCTCATAGGGTCGTTGATCATATGAATGGGTATCTGGACCGCTTCACACATATGCCTCATCAAATCGGGCAGTAGTTCGTTGACCTTGGCTAGCAGTAGAGGTATGAACTTCGAGGAGCCACCTGGCAGCTTTGCTAAGAGCAGCATCGATTGCGTCAAGTAATCAGGGGGGCTAAGTTCCACCTGGGATGCTGGAAAGGATACAAAAGGTAGGACATCTGCCAAGGCGCAGGCGATGTCGAATATCTTCTCAGTCTAGCTATGTCAGCACCGACGTGGACTTGGACGAGAACGACGCACCATGCCAACGCCGTGAATCTGGAGGCTCTGGACAGGCAGCTTCATCGAAAGGATGGTCAGGTCTCTAGCCACCAGGATAGGGTATCTGAACGTCAAGCAGTCATACACAGAGTCGGTGGAAAGATAACCAAAGCGAGGGAAAAGTTCCCATAACTTGATCTGTAACCAGAATTGCGATATACGAATGTTCGCAGTCTCTTCGTTCGAGATTTCCAGTACCACAGGCAGCGCAGTGCGAACGTCGCGCTCGAGCTGTAGTAACCACTCTTTACTACATTCCTTAGTAGATCCATTCCACACTGCGAAGAAGAGATCACTAAGAGGCCGAAAGATTGACGTGAGGTAGTGTAACCCGGGCTCTTCGTATGCGTCGAGTGGGTGAATCGAGGGCGTGACAGGTAGAGTGATCGGCCGGTTTCTGCGGACACCATGTGCTCTGGAGAAAAGTAAGTGCCATACGCCAGCGGTACGATTGTCCAACCTACCTCTCTGAGACTACCAAGATCCAGAACAATCGTTTTCGTGTTTTCGCGTCGAACCAGTCTTGAGCCTCATCCTTTAACATCATGAACAGGGTTGTTGCTTCTCTCAGATAAAACCATGCCTGACGGTAGTTTCCTTGGCCAGCGTAAGCTCCGTACAAGAAGAAGGATATGTACACGGATCGAGGGTCAAGCTGTGTGATCCTGGCTCGGTCCAGAGAAAGCAAAGCATGATCTAAATAGTAAGTTTTTGAGTCTACCAGTGAAGACTGAGTGAGCCCCCAGTTGACATCGTCGGTGTCCCCAAAGTTTGCGATGTATGCACAGAATGCAAAGATAAGCTGACAAGAGATGGGCGAAACCTGCATTCTTGTAGCTTCTTCTCGCAACGTCTCGACAGGCAGAAGAGATACCAGCTTATATATACGGCTCTCGTAGAGGCCAATGAACTCTCCGAACACGCTCTGCGTAAACTCTACGGGCGTTGCTATGGCCGTCATAGTTGGCGACGATGAAGCATCCTGCGCGTTGTCGACGCTACTCTGTGGGATCAATCTCAACTCATTGAGCACAGTGGCTCTTGGGCCCCTGTTGCCTCCTTGGCCTCTTGGTGCATCGAAGGTACATGCTAGATTTGCTGATAAACATCCTGCGCAAGGTTGCGAGCCGTTACATTTGGTCTTGCGGCGGCGGCACGCGTCACAGGCCTTCGAAATGACTTTCCGCGTTTTGACGGGTGTGTTTTGCATCAAGCTCGTGCGTGTGTGTGCTGTTCATGGATATTATGTAGGAGAACAGGTGGGCGACCCGAGCGGCTGGTCAGACGCGCCGTGTGATAGCCGAGGTAGATTACGTCACGTCAACAAGCGCGTACCTTCTGCCAGGTACGCGCCGAACTACGGAAAGACTTCACAAAGACTGTTGCGTCAAGACATTGGATATCACGAGCTTTCTTTATGTGGTAGGAGACAGTATCCTACAGCTCGCGTCACTGACCCTTCCTCACTCCTTCCACTCCGGGCTCACAGCACTCTTCTCATCAGTGACGCGTCCATGCCCGTACGGGTCGACTTGCGTGCTAGCAAACTTCCTCGCACTGACTCGCTGCTCAAACAACATGTCGAGCTCACCGTACGTCCGTCCTTTCGGTTCTGGTAGTCTAAAGTAAACCCACACCACAACGCAACCGCAGGTGCCAGCCCAGAAAAATGCCGTCTTCGCACCCCAGGCCCAATTAGCATCGCCGAGCTGATAGTTCGTCAAGACATTGACGACGATGTTCGAGATGTTGTAAAGTGCGCGGGCGAGAACGATAGTCTTCGCTTTCAACCTCGTGGATGACATCTCCGAAACGAGCGAGTAGGTCACCGGACCGATCGTAAAGTCGTACACGAAGACGAAAAGAATCAAAACCGCTCCAATGGCCCAATTAGACGCTTGCGTACCAGCAAAGGAGCATGATCCGACGATGATAAGGATTACAAAGAGTGTGCAGCCACCTGAGAAGTGGATCGTTCGTCGGCCAAACTTCTGCATCAGCCACCATGAACCAGCGGTACCGATCAGACCAAGGGCTAGCGAGATCATCGACATGTTGAACGATTGTACCGTTGGAAGACCTGCCTTCTGCATGAAATACGCGCTGCTCATTGTTAGCCGGAATTCTTTCTGATCGCGAGTCCGTATACTGACAAGTAGCCCATAATGTTGGTTCCGCAGACTGTTTGAGCGATCCAGGCAAAGCAGACAATCTCGGTCCGTCGGAGGTCTGTTCCCTTAAACAAGTCCGCCCACCGTGTTCCTTCCGACATATTCTTTTCCATTTCGTTGGTATGTTCAATCATGGCGATCGTTTCATCGGCGTTGAAGTTTGGGTCCTTATCCGGCGAAGTCAGACGAAGCAATGCAGCTCTAGCGCCTGCCTTGTCTCCTCTTCGAACATGCCACCAAGGGCTTTCAGGTGCGAAAAAGACACCGACCATGATGGGTAGTGGCCAGACCCACTGTATGGCGAAAGGGATACGATAAGCCCATTGATCTGGACGCTGAACGCAGCCACGATTCACACCCGCAGCGATAAACTGTCCCATTACCCAGCACCTTGATGGGTTAGCAACCAGCTTCGGGAGAAGCAATCGATCAAGCTTACATGTTGACGAATGTGGTTAGAATCGGCCTTAGTCGTACAGGCGCAACTTCCGATGCGTACTGCGTTGTGAGAGTCTGGAACATGCCCCAGGGTATTCCGCAGAAGACCTCCCCAATGACCAGTGTTTGAACGTTGGGTGCAAAGAAGAGGATGAAGATGAACGCGGTCATCGCAATCAGAGCGCCAATCATGGTCTTTCGGTAGCCATACCGCTCACTGACGAAGCCGTTGATGAACAAGCCAATGACTTCACCGGCTCGTGCTCCGTTCGATCTGATGCAGTCAGGAACTGTGCCATAGCTGGAAGTCGGATCCGTATGAAACTTACAGAGCACTCTGCCAACTAGCCCGAACACTGTATTTGCCTGTAGCGGCGTTGAAAACACCGTACTTGCGATTGAACTGAGGGCTGCCATACAAACTTCCCAACAACGCAAGGTCATACCCCTCCATGATCAGAGCACTCGAGAGAACGACTGACCAGCCGACCGCTTTTGGATAAAGCTTGATCGCTTGGACGAGGGTCATGGCTTTTTCATCGTCAGCAGCATGTTGCGCCTCCTCATTTGGCGCCACGAGTTGTGTTGCCATAGGCTGTTGAAAGTCCTTCTCTACCATCGTCGGGTTGAGTGGCAGGTACTGTGAAGAAGAGGTTTGGATTGATGCAATACTGCTGAGGATTTATGCTGAGTTTATAACCATCTACGAGCACAGGTGATCATAGTCAGACTAGGGTGGTCTTTGATGCGAGTTAGCGAAAGCCCGGCAAGTTGGAGCTCCCCATGGTGCCCCAGCTTCTGCAGGAAAACCGCTCACGCTACGCTCTAGATTACCCCAATGGCACAAGGCGACGCCACTCGGGTTCTGTTCACGAGTCTTTTCGTTGTCAATTGATCGGAGGCAATGCGGAGAAGCTGTCATGATCCGGCAAGGTATTGGGGTTTTCGCGGAGCCAAGGCGGAGGCAACGCGGGAGCAACACGGATGCTGCATTGCGGGGCTAATACGAGTCGCCCAGGCATGCCAACCGTCCACAAGCGGTCTTTATAACCACGAATCAGAGTGATCGTCATGGCGAAGTATGTGGGTGGGACCATTGGAGAGTCGGGAAGCAGTTGGGATAACAGATCACACGGGCTTGAGAGCTTCAACCTCTTTCCTCCAGCAAACTGATGCCTCGAGCTGCCACCATATCGCTACGACTACCCAGCTTTCACCAACTATCTCGTGCAGAATCGATTGAACAGACCAGATCGCATTTCATCTTCATTTCACAGCCTTTTGAGCCAAAGATACTCCAAGCTTCGCTCAGACAGCGAGCTTATCTTTTACCATACTGCCATGTCACCACACGTAGACCTTTCATACCACAAACGGGTTTGGTGGAAGGAAGCAGTATTCTACCAGATCTATCCTGCATCATTCAAGGACAGTAATGGCGATGGCTGGGGAGACATTCCCGGTATATTCGAAAATATCAGCTACATCGCATCTCTTGGTGTCGATGTAGTGTGGCTATCGCCCATGTTTGACTCTCCTCAGGTCGATATGGTAAGAATTCCGATGTACGAGTTCCACGTTAAGTTTGGGCTAATCTTGCATCCCTAAACATTAGGGCTACGATGTTTCTGATTATGAGGGCGTATATGCACCATACGGCACAGTGCAAGACGTCGAGAAGCTCATCAAAGCTTGCCACGAGAATCACATGAAGATTATTCTCGATCTTGTTGTGAATCATACCAGCGACCAGCACGCTTGGTTCAAAGAGAGTCGAAGTTCAAAGGACAACCCAAAAAGAGACTGGTATTTCTGGCAACCTGCGCGGTACGATGAGCAAGGTAATCGCACACCGCCTACCAACTACCGTTCATATTTCGCCGGCGGAACCTGGACTTGGGACGAGCACACAGAAGAGTACTATCTTCACCTCTACGACAAAACTCAACCGGACCTAAACTGGGAGAACGAAGACTGTCGGAAAGCGATATACGATTCGGCAATGCGCTTCTGGCTCGATAAATGCATCGACGGTTTTCGAGTAGACACAGTGAACAAGTACTCCAAAGTCCTTCCTTTCACTGATGCGCCCGTCACCGATCCTACCAGTGACATCCAACCCGCCGCACAAATGTGGTGCAATGGCCCCCGGATCCACGAGTTCATCAAGGAGATGAACCGAGACGTCCTTTCTCACTACCGGACCTATGACGGTCTACCCGTTGTAACAGTAGGCGAACTATCCATGTGCCCAGACCCCGAGTCAGTCATCCCGTACGTCAGTGCAGCGCAGAAAGAGCTAGATATGGTTTTTCAATTCGACATCACGCATCTGGGCCAAGGTCCACCAGGCTGCAACGACAAGTACGATTTCTCCAAGTGGGAATTACCGGATATGAAGCGCATCGTAGAGAAGTGGCAGTGCTTCGTCGAGGGAACAGATGCATGGACGACAGTCTTCAACGAGAATCACGACAATGGCAGGAGTATATCGCGTTTCGCCAATGATGCCCCGGAATGGCGAGAGAAGAGCGGCAAACTTCTTGCTTTGTGGTTGATTGGCCAGACTGGATCACTGTTCCTCTATCAGGGCCAAGAAATCGGCATGATCAACGCCCCAACGTCTTGGGATGTAAGCAAAGAGTACAAAGATGTTGAAAGCCAGAACTACTGGGCTGAAGGTGTGAGGTTGGCAGACAACGGTACGGATCCTACACGCAAGGAGAGGATTAAGCGTGGGCTGCAGCTCATGGCTAGAGATCATGCGAGATTACCGTTTCAGTGGGATGATAGCGTGAACAGTGGGTTCTCGACGGGTAAGCCATGGATGAGGGTGCATGATGAATATCCTGCGATCAATGCTGCAGCGCAGGCGAGGGATGTTGATAGTGTGCTTTCGTTCTACAAGCGCGTACTCAGATTGAGGAAGGAACACAAGGATGTTTTTGTGTATGGATCATTCGAGCTGATGGATGCAGAGGGAACGAAGACATTTGTTTATAAGAAGAGATTCGAGGAGAAGACGGCGCTTGTAGTGCTCAACTTTACGACAACCGAACAGCTGATGGAGTACGATGTCGAGGGCTTGAAGCTGCTCGTGAGCTCGTATGGTAAGGCGGTGGGATCTGTACTGCGACCACTTGAGGGGAGGATCTACATCGATTACTGAGGAAGTGGGGTCAAGTGTGCTGGCGAGAACTTGTAGAATTTGTCGATGCGCTATCAAGGGTATACTACAATGCAAAACTCGCATGCTAATTCCCGTCTATTGTCCCACCCATTTTCCAACGATTGGAAGATACCTGTATAGTTCGTCGTATTCCTTGCCTACCCAGCCCACCATCTTGCCGTCTCTTCCAACAACACCCAAACCGCCCGCGAGCCACAACGCCGTCAGAGCCGCACTGATGCCGTTGATGGTGTACCATCTCCTCTTCCTGACCAACGCCCGATCCTCTTCCGACATCTTGACCTGGCTTGGTGCCCAGCCCAACCATTTGGCGGCGCCCCAGACGAAGTGCCATATGCCAATCCCTACAAGTGCTGTGAAACCAGTAAACGAAACAGCCGGATGTAGTGCGAAGCCGTGAGAGATGTATTGGAGGTTGATCAGGGACGAATCGCCGTGTGCGTACAGCGGCAGGATACGAGTAGTCCAGACATGGAAACTAGCAAAAGGTACCAAAGCGTAGCCCAACGCACTTGTCCCACTCAGCTGTGGCCATGGAATCGTGCGCTTGTCGGTTCGTGTCTCAGCACCATATTTTTGCAGAGCCTGTCTCCTTCTCCATAACCGTAGTGCAATTCCAGATGTAATGTGTGCAACGAGGGGAAGGCCAACGAGGAGGGGTTCGGTCAGTGCAGATTGGTAGTATGGTCGTGTGAGCAGGAGGTAGCGATTCGATTCGGCGACAGAGCGAGTTGCAAGCGGTATTATGGACACGTTTGTTATGTGGAGGGCGGCGAAGGCTGTGAAGGTGTAGGAGGAGTACTTTTGTATGCGGAGAACTACAGGGTAACATCAGCATTTCATCCTTCAACTTCGTATCGGTAAAAATACATACGCCACCAAGCTGTTCCACGGTCACCCAACCGCAATCCCAGTGTGTTCATCCTTCGAATCCCCCTCATCTCCTCTGTTTCCTTGTCGGGCCGTTCCTGGTCGGGGAAATAGCCTTTTTCTCTAAACTCCATCGGTGTGTCTTCGACAGGCGAAGGGTCGACTTCGGTAAGGCCCATGACGCCCATCTCTTCATCCTCTATGGGCGGTAGGTCTGGATTGATCTCCATCCTGTGATCTGCGTCGTGGTGGTGCAGACTGCAGTGGTTTGGCAAGTGCTACGTTGCTGAGACATGGAATGACGTTGATTCGGTGAGAGAAATAAGTGGGGCCGTGTTAACTTAGACCGAGGCGCGTGCAGTTGAGCCGCAACACCAAAGGCTCCATCGCCACAGATACGCGACTTTACTACCCAGCAAATCGACAACCTGAACCTCCATTTGAAGAACTGCTACAACTGGTGGTATAGCACGATAACGAAGTATTTGAAGACCTGAACACATCATACGCAGACGCACGACATGCCCCCAGTACGTATTCATCCTACCTAGGTACTTGCTCCTTCCCGTCCATCCATTAACACAATACGTAGCGAAATAACCCCCTACCGGCGGCAGTCCGCCTGTTCAACTGCACAATATGCGACAAAGGTTACCCGCGCCAACTCGACTACGAGAACCACCTCCGCTCCTACGATCACAACCACCGCCAACGTCTCGCCGATATGAAGAAGCTTACTGCTTCCAACGATACCGAGAGCAGCAAGCCAAAGCAGGGTCTAGAGATGCGTAGTATCGACGTGGAGAATGCGAATAAAAAGCCTGGCGTTGGAAGCCGGTTTACCAAGATCGGTGGAGGTGGTGCTGCTGGTGCTGCAGGAGGCAGGTTTAAGAAGGTCGGTGTTGCTGTCAGTGGGAAAGAAGGTGGCTATGAGGATGCAGGTGGCGGCAAGATTGATGAGGATGCAAAGAAAGCCGTAGAGAGCGTAGAAGCTCCGGCTGCTACTGCTGCAATGCCTGTTGTGGAAGCCGACGTCAAGAAGGCAGAGGATGCGGCCATGGCAAATGATGAGGATGGCGAAGAGATCACTTGGGAAGAGTACGACTTCACAAATCCGACTGGCTGCGATCATGCGAGCTGTCCAGGATGCAAGACGGATGGCATATGGAGCGGCGAATGGGTGGCTGTCGACGCCGTTTGACCAGGGGTGTTCATTATTCTCACTTTGGCTTTGACAGGCTCCCTGTACCCGTACAACGAGCACATATCGCAGTAGTCGGGACTTCATCATATTGCATAGCGCTGGCGTTCAAGGAGTCAGTACGCGGTCCATATCCATGGCATTCTGGAGACCTGTAAGTGTGTTTCCGATGTTTGTATTTGTAGCTATTCCTCATTTCTTAACACTTCAGGTTCAATGACCAGATTCTTCCCTGCCATCGCAAGCAAGGACGAGTTCTTTTGGTCTTATTCGATCCCTCCCTGTAGTCTCTCAGCGCCCAGTTGATTTACCCAATAACCAATCTGTGTCCAGTCCCTGCCTTTTCGAAGACCTGCGGGCAATGGTACCAGATGTATGATGCACTCGTTCCTGTACGTGGAAAAGTACGCACAAGGTCGACGAGCTTCGATGCATCTGTCATCCGCAATCCTTCTGAGCTCACCGCCTTGCCTCAGTGACTGATGTTGACTAGGTCCACCACCGATGAGTAGATTATGAATACAGCACTCTTTTTCCACGTAATTTCCCGGGTTGCGAGTATATTCTGCGTACTTTTGGGCCCTGTCTCTGGTGAGCGACCACATCTCTTTGAAACGTCGCTCAAGCTCGGCCCGGACTCGGAAAGGAAGGCTGTTCATGTCTTGCCACGTATCGAAATCTAGCGCATTGGGAACCCGCAAGTATATCGTTAGGTCCATCGGTCTTTGTACATGTTTCATTCCTGATAGAACATTCCTCTCGACTTCCGTCTCCTCTGCGGCGCTAGCAACCTCAATATTCTCGTTGTTCTTCATTGCGATTCGCGCCGCATCGTCTTTGCCGTTCTGAGTTACAGCTGCATCGATTCTTGCTCGCTTCAAGTCATCGGATCTCGCCGTGGAACTACCCCGCTTATTGGATAGAGTATCCGATTCGTGTGCAGAGACAGGATGCATAGCCAATGGAGGATAAGTGAGTGGTTGCTCCTGCAGAACTATAAGAAGCAGGATTGGATTAGTACATTCCCCGAGTGTGGCGGGGTCGGACGTACCTGGAAGTCCAGCTGTGTCACGAAGGAGACGTAAGAAGGCACTTCTTGCTGTTTCGGGAGGGAGATGCTCCACAATGTTGCTGCGGTCAGCTTCGTCCAATTTCAGCAAAGCCCTTACTAGACCATCGGTGTCGCCGTTGACGTTCATTTTGCGTTCATGTGACCTAAGACAATCGAGCACTCTTCACGACGAATGAGTGTATTGGAGTCAGTAGGACAAGGTAAATGGCAGGGCGCATGGCTAAGCGGCGATGTGGGTTGGAATGCATTTGTCGACGATTAGGTAACTTTGGCATCGGAGCCATGAGAAAGGAGCGGTCACTTAACGGCCACTCACCTCACCTTTACTATGAATACGTGGGAAGATTCTGGAGATGATGTACTTCTTTACACAACGATGCGATTCATAAATTATATACAAGCACAGGCCCATGCAGCTGGATGGCAGTTAGATTCCCTTCGCCTTTTCAATTCTTGTCCACCACCTCACATGCGCAAACAGGCTTTTTACATCGCCTCGTCCCTGAAATTCCAGCATATAGAGCTTTTCTGCATGTCCAGCAGTGCAATCTGTCTCTCAAAAATCTACATCGCGCATTTGAGCTTCCCACTGCAAATAGTTCCAAGGACGCCCATCATATGTCCTGACTCGCTAGCAAGTTATAATTCCTTGTGATCGGCGCGCTTATTGTATCCAATAACCCAGCTCATTCCAGCCTTTGCCCGCTCGTCTCGCCGGGGGTAGGGGCACGAAACATAAAATCAATGTACCGTATGAAGATCTGACCAAGTGCGCACAAGGATGGCGACCTATTATGCACAGGTCGTCCGCCGTCTGCTTCAGACAACCACCCATGGTGAAAAATGACCCACTACCAGAACAATCCCTCGAGACGACCAAAGACCGGACACATACTGGCATGTTACTGTAATACTCGGGATATCGCAACACTTTGTGTAGTTTTCAAGTCCCCATCGCCGCGACCTCCACACGTCTGCAAAGCGGCAGTGAAGAGTACGTTGAACATGGTCTGGAAGGTCTACAAAGCTCTTGTAAACCTGATTCCCATCTTCTTCGTAGACGAGAAGACATGCAGGTAAGTTGTGGATTCCATCGTTGTTTGCTGGCGTAGCACGGGCGGAACCGGCTTGTATCCAATCTGCTCCGAAATGATGAGGTAATGTAGGCAGAACGTCATAAGTGATAGCCTCGGAATCGCGTCGTACCGCTGATAATGGATTAGATAACCCAGCCTGGCCATTACGATCGTCATTCCTGGAGCTAGTCTGTGCCACTGGATACTCGATGGTCTGTGTCCTCTCAACATTGGGCAATGTAACGGGGGCCGAGCTACTGTCAATTCTACTAGCACTTTGTACTGGTGGAGACTCCTCCCGTTTTATCGGTTTTTCTGGCCGAACAACATTATTGGAATTGGTCCCTTCGTCGTCGCTGAGAAGGTTAACCGTCTCATGCTGCTGCTGCTTGACCACTACCGAGTTTGAGTTATTCCCGGCGACTTGGATCGGAGAATCATCGATCCTGGGTCGTTTGCGATTCTGCGGAGTTGCCGCAGTGTGTGCTTGATTGGTCGCGTTGTCAGGCTCTTCACGTGCGACATGTACGGTGGATTCGACGTGAGGACCTTGGTGCATCTGAATCTCTTGGTATAGCTGAGATTGTACGGCAATAGTTTCTGAAATCATCAATCGACATATGCTTGGGATCGTGGTGGTCGGACTGACCTCGATCCTGGTCTCGCTCTCGAAGAGCGGCTTTGAGAAGCGCAATGAGGTCATCTTGTGGCAGAAAACCTAAGATACGATCACGGCCCGCCTCAGTCAATTGCTGCAGATCGCCCAGCAGACCATCGATACGTTCGGTACCACTCATGTTGTGCAACGTACACGAGGATGGCATGGAGACGTTGGGAGTGGGGCGTGCGCGTGGAGGTTGACAGGAGGTCTATGCATGGCGTGCGCGTTCGTTTCGCGACCTCGGTTGTGATTCTAGAGAAAGCCTTGGCGCCGGATGCTTAGAAAACACTAAAACTCTTCGAACGGGAGGCCGGCATACGACGAGGGCGCTTGTAATAGCGTCTTCGGTGCTATTTACTCCAGTAAAACACTAGACTGTCGATTGATGCCTCCGGATCTTCAAGTACAGATGAATCACACCCCTCCAACCGTTCCCCAAGCACACCCCAATGATCATTGCCATACAACAAGCCTACTCTAGGATGCCTAAAGACAACTCTATACATTCGTAGCTAAACCCAAAGACAACTTTTTCCAGATGCTGCCCTCGCGCCATGGACAGAGCGGACCGAACTCTACCTAGGTATCCTCCGATCCCCGGCCTTCCGGTTTCGTCCGCATTCCGCGAGCAACAGTCGGAACTGTGACGGTGAGAACTCAGAAAGAGCTTGGAGAACGAGGTTTTGAAAGCATCCAAGATGAATTAGCATGCCCCATCGCTGTGCTAGCATGTCAGAAATGTCAGAATGTCAGAACGCGTAGGATTGGATCCTGGTCGGTCTGACTAGCGGAGTCAGAAGAAACGCAACTCCGCACTGTGGGTACAACGCGAGTATCAATTGAAGCCAATGCACGGGATTGTTCAACGATTATCCCGGATCAAACATTGACTATGGATGTTGTCCCTCCTTAGCTTTGAATCGGACGAACATCTCGCGTGGTTCGTACTACTTATATATATATCTTGTGACGGACTTCCTCGAGCCATCTTTATCACAAAATACCACAATCTTGGTGAAAAGCGAAACAACTCCCCTCTTAACAAAATGGTTATCAAAGTAGGAATCATCGGTCTCAGTTCCGTCACCACCAATATCTCCGGCAGTCCAGGAGATAGCTGGGCCGCGAGGTACATACACTACCTTTGAAATACGCAGCCTCAGTCAAGCTAATTCCCATACACAGCGCCCATCTACCGTACCTACTTGCCTCGCCGCACTACGAGATAGTAGCTCTCTGTAATTCGAGCGTCAAGTCAGCGCAAACAGCAGCTCAGCGCTATGGCCTACCGTCAAGCGTCAAGGCCTATGGCAGCTCTGAGGATCTAGCGAAGGACCCCAATGTCGACCTCGTCGTCTGCTCCGTCCGAGTGGATAGACACCATGCATTGATGATGCCAGTCATCAACGCAGGCAAGGACGTATACATCGAATGGCCGCTAGCATGCAATTTCACCCAGGCCACAGAAATGTACACCGCAGCCCAAAAGAGCGGCAGCAAGACTATGGTCGGACTGCAAGGCCGCTCAAGCCCCTTTGTCCGAAAGATGAAAGAGCTGGTAGCAAACCAAACCGTCGGAGACCTCCTCAGCTCAACAATCGAGTTCACTGTCGGTTGGGATGGCGACGTCGAGCCCCCTGCGGTCGACTACTTCGTTAAAAAGGAAAGCGGTGCGAATTTCCTCACCATTCCCTTTGGCCACACCGCAGATCCAGTATTGTATGCGTTGGGCGGCATTGAAGAACTTTCCGCGCTATTGACGACTCGCTGGCCCGAGACCAAGCTTCTACACCCAGATGGAAGTTTCGACCGTATGCTCAAGCGCGAGACGCCCGATCACGTTTCGCTGCAAGGCACTCTGAAGAACAATGGCGCGCCCATCTCGATGGCGGCGAGGAGTGGCAAGGGGTTCAAGGACTCGCCGAACCTTGTCTGGAGGATCCTTGGCACCAAGGGCGAGATTCGCTTGACGTCTCCGGCGATGGTTCATATTGCGCTTGGTGGGGAGAAGATTGAGGTGTTTGATCATGAGAAGGATATCGTGGAGGTGGTGGATGTGGAGTATGATGATGCAGTAAAGGATTTGCCACCTTTTGCGAAGAACATTGGTATGTTGTATGAGGCCTTTGTCAAGGGGTGTGGTGTAGAGGAGGGTTTGGTCGACTTTGAACAGGCGCTTGGCATGCACGCCATTATTGATACTATAGAGAAGAGCAGCGAGGGCAGGAAGTACGAAAAGACGGCGATTTGATACGAGGCCCATTAGTATGGCGCGATTAGGAGTCAATGAATAAGATCGTCAAAACAAGCTCGACTTCGTTTGGGAGTTTCCCATCGTTCGCTTGAGCGGATAATACGCATATACATTGAGTTTGATCTAACTAATATTCCAAGCTTTCATCACACCATCGTCCGTGGCGTATTCAAAAATCACCACCACCATCCATGAAGAATCATAAAATGTCAGCCGACCTCGAAGTCGACAGCTAGCTAGCGCCATGCTCAAACGGCATTTGCCAGAAGGGTATCCAAACCTTAAACAGAAAAAAGCAAATCATCACCGCTCATTGAAGTGGTTCGCCAGAATCATAAACGTCGTAAACTTAATAAGCTTGATAAACTCCCTGCCGCACATGGTCAGGAACAAGTTCTCTCTACTCGCGCAGCAAGCCACCAAGGCCAAGACCTACACCATGATCGACCCGTCCGCGCTTGGGCGGACTTGTTTGATTGCGGAGATCCGCTGTTGAAGGCATGCGACCGCGCTTTAGTTCGCCGGTACGGCTAAGGCCAGAGCCTTTCTTGACTTGGCCGAAGATTTTGGTTTGCACGAGGTTTGTTGGTTGAGCCGGTGGCGGTGCGGACATCATACCCTTGGCAGGTGGTGCTCTTTGCAAAAGACTTCTTGCCATCTGGCTGGCTTGAGACTCGGGCACTTCATCTTCTTCTCGGTCGGTGAAGGCCTCTTCTTCATCGGCGCTGGACGCAGTAATGGTCGAGTTGCTGCTTTGACGACGCGTGTTTGATGGCTTGGCCTGGTAGTGCGCCGGGGGAGCTGATTGTGGAATATTGGTTGGGACAAAAAGTGGCGGTGTGCGGGGCACTTCAGCGCGGGGGAACGCAGCTCTTCTGTTCGGTGTCTGTGGCAGCGAGGACATGGACTGTGCGCCTCGCTGGTGACTGAAGCGTGATCTGGGTGCATGTTGCCTGATGGGTGTTGTGGGAGCAGTAGCTACCTCCTGACTCAGCATCTTATCGGCCAAGAGAAGAGCTTCGAAGTTGTTTTGGCTCCTGCTTTCTTCGGAGAGGTGTGCCACTCTGTTGAGGACGTTCCTGGGAGTTGGTTGGTGAGGAGTTCCGTAGTTTGATCGTGGTGAGGATTGCTCGATCTGCTCAAGAAGGGGTGCGATGTGATCGCGGTTCTTGCGAATCCTCGTCTTCAGTCGATCATTTTCATCCAAGAGGCTAGCAAGTTCGCCTTCTCGATGCTCGGTGAGACGCTTTTGCTGCTCAAGCATGTCGCGAAGCTCCTCGTTTTCGCTCTGTAGCAACTGGTTCTGGCGGCTCATCTCTGATAGCAGCACTGTGTTGGCTGCGTTTGCCGAGTCTTGGTAGGTTTGCTCTGGGGTCACCATGTTTTTTCGGCGTTTCTCTTCAGCTTGTTGCAGAACATCAAGCTCTCGCTGAGCCATAGCTAGTTCGACAGCCATCCGACTTGCAGACTCCCGGCTCTCCATTACAGCCATGTTGTACTGAAGTTTGTAGTGCGCGGCGGAGAGCCTCATGTCGCGCAAGGCATTAGAGATGTTGTTGACCATGACTCTCAGCTCCTCGACAGAGGCACTGTTGACCTGGTCTTGCGGGTAGAGACCTGCGCCCATGTCTGTCAAGGCAGACGGCTGGTTGGGCAGCTTGCTGGATGGTGGGGGAGACGTGAGCTGTGGAGTTGGGGGCGTAGGCGTTCTCATAGCTGCACGAGTGCCGGGGATTTGAGAAGAGGGTGGAGGGGTCATGGAAGATGTGGTCCGGGGTGCGGGGGAGGTGAATTTGACTTGGTCTGGGGACGCGAGTTTTGACATGGCAAGTGCTGCCGACTCAGCGGGCGACGGAGAACAAAGCTTTGGAGGTGTTTCAGGTTGCGCATGCTCGGTGGTAGGCATCAATGAGTCTTGCGACGGTGGGTAGTGCGATACTTGGGAATCCATTCTGGCTCAGGCGCAATTGGCCTAAGCAGTGTGCGACAATCAGAAAGACACCGAGACTGTATCTAGTCGAGAAGACGGCGTGTGGTCGAAGAGAAATTGGCTTTGTGCACTCCAAGTCTGATACACGGGAATTGGGGTGTCAAAGAGCTTGCGTATGTAGCGCTGGCGGTGGGTGACGCGGTTTAGCTAGGCGACGAAGACGATAGCGACGGTAGCAGGGGTGCGCGTCGATGCGCGTTTGCCAAAGAGGAGTCACGGGGGTTGTGCGACGGTGATGGCGTGCAAACACAAGAAAGCAGGTGTTTGCAGACGACGTGGCTCTTGCGGAGGGCAGCGTTGGGGTGTGTGTGGAGGGACAATGTCGTCGGTGCGGAAGGCGCGTGGAGCGAGGTTGGAGCGTTGGAGGAAGGACCCGCCGGTCGTCCCTGCTCAGCCAACCGGCGCTAGGCCTGAGCTGTCAGTGTAGTGGAAACAAGACGACTCCCTCTGGTTTCACGGGGCAACGGTCGCCTCCCGCTCGCTCAGACGCCCGTCTGCCCCCGGCTCGAAATATTGCCTGTCGAAAAGCAATCTGGCGACAAGTGGAGGACCCTTAATCTGGTTGGACGTGTGTTTCGCCTGGCCCGCCGACTCTGCATGAACGACTCCCCAGCCCTTAGGTGTTGCATCGTATAGCGCGCGACACCACCGCCATGGATCCGTCGTCGTCGACACCGCGCCCATCTGGCATCCCTAGGCCGGCACCTGCCTCGAGACTGCCAGTGCTCCGGCCGTCCAACAGCCATTCCCAGCTGCGCGCACCCGCCTCGACGGAGCAATTGCGCAAGAAGCCGTCTCTGTCGTCCATCTCGCGCCCAACCACATCGACGCTGCAGAAGAAGTCGTCGAGAGCATCGCTCGCCTACTCCAGCAACCCCCTGACATCATCGCCTGCTCCGGCACCTGCGCCTGCCAACTCGGGCTCCAGCCGCACATCCGTCGCTTCCTCGTCCACTTCCTCGCGCCGCGTGAGTGGAATCCCTAGCTTTGGCCAGCGACGAACCTCGACTATCCTCCCGCCTACCACCAATGACGCCCCCGTCTTCAAACGACCCTTTGCCCGTCCGCAGTCGCGTCAGACGAATGCCTCGCGGCCCACATCCTCGTCGAACCCTGCCAGGGACGATGATACACTAGGGAGCCTGGAAGGCTTTAGGTCAGCCTCGAGGGCCTCGTCGCGTGCGAGCTCGAGGGCAGGGTTCCGAGACAATGACCCCTCGCCCGAACTTGGTGACACGGCCGTGGATGACCAGCTCATCAGCCCCGTCAAGCCTGAGAAGAGGAAAAGCCGGCCGTCGCTCTCGGAAAGGACGATAGAAAGCCTGTCGAACCTGTCAACCTCACCAGCACCGGGTAAAGGAAGACGTCGGTCGAGCTTCTTCAATGCCGACAACACCATGGCTCCGCCGGTCCGTCCGGCTTCCGCCATGTCCAACGGCAACGGCAGCAGGCCATCCACCAGTGATGGTGCCCCGCATCCAATACCGGCTACACCGAAGCGATTTGGTGCTCCCTCGAACAGACTGTCCATGACAGTACCTGGAAAGCGAAGCGTTAGTGCGCAGGTCAGCACACCCGTCGCGACGCCCAGCAAGCGTTCTTCGATCCTGCAGCCGGTGTCGACCGTCAAGAAACAGCCATTGGCTCCGGCACAAAACTTGCAGAACACCCCGAAACCACGCCCGTTGACGAGCAGCAAGAGTCTTACACTACGGACACCCAGGTCCCGGCCATCGTTGAACAACGTCTTCGGTCAAGCAATATCGCCTCCCGGGACCGCTACATCCTCGCCAGCCCGAGACACCCCTGTGAAGAAGACACCCGATACCGTGCGAAAGATGCCAAGCTCTTCCGTTGCCCTCCGTGACCAGATCGCGAAAGCGAGAGCTGCGAAGAAGCCAGACGTCGAAGAAACACCGGCCGAGCCTACCCCCAAACCAGCAAGCTCTTCCAATGCTTTGAGGGAACAGATTGCAAAGGCCAGGGCAGCTGCGAAGCAGCAAAAGACCGAGCCAACTAGAAACAACACACCGCCCACCGATATGATCATACCCGACCCTGCCGAGATTGCGACCTTTGACTTTGGCCTCGATGATGACCCCTTCAACCAGCGTTCCAAGGGTGGCAAGCCTGTCCTACGCAGACGCATCGATAGCGCTCGATCAGACGGCCGCTTGAATATCGCCGCCATGGGACTGAAGGAAATCCCTGACGACGTACTTTCCATGTATATTTACGACCCCAACGACACCAAAGTAGCCTGGGGGGAGATCGTAGACCTGTCTACTATCCTGGCTGCAGATAATGAGCTTGAAATACTTCCGGACAGCATGTTCCCTGATGTATCAGCCGAAGACATGATTGATTCGGACGAGGCAGGCCCTCAGTTTGGAGGAGTGCAGAGTATCGACTTTCACGGTAACATGCTGCGAGAGCTGCCCGTAGGCCTGAGACGACTCACGCAGCTCTCAAAGTTGAACCTCGTAAGTTTCACCATGTCAAAATGTCACAATCGCTTAGAGCTAACTTTGGTAGTCGCGAAACAAGTTGCCCATGGAGATGTTGGACGTTATTGCTCAAATACCGACTCTGCGGGAACTGAAGCTGGCGGAGAACGATCTCAGTGGAGACCTCTCCCCGGCACTATGCGACCTCATAGGATTAGAAGTCCTCGAGCTGCAGTCGAACAAGTTGACAAGCATACCGGCAGACTTACAGCGTCTGACGCAGTTACGGATACTCAATGTGTCCGAGAACCAACTTCGGTCGATTCCTCGCGAAGTCTTTTCTGCGACTCTGATTGAGCTTCAGGCATCGAAGAATCGTCTCGAGGGCACCCTTCTCAGTGTGGACTCAGTGCCTCACCTACAGGAACTTAATGTCGCGCAAAACTCGTTGACATCTTTGTGCGACGATGACTCGATCGACCTGCCTGCCATTAAGACGCTCAATATGTCCACGAACCGACTGAAGTCGTTACCAGAAGTCTTTAGCTGGGTTAACATTATCACTCTCTTGGTTGGGGAGAACAAACTCACCACTTTGCCGGAAGGCTTTACGACGCTCCAGCAGCTGCGTACTGCAGACTTTACGGGCAACGATCTGACTCAGCTCGACGAGAAGATTGCTTTGATGGAGAATCTAGAACATCTCACACTTGCAGCGAACCCATTGCGCGACCGTAAATTCCTGACCATGGGCGCCGATGAGATAAAGCGCGATCTGGCATCGCGGCTGCCTGTTACTGAGCTCCCACCCGATGTAGATGAAGAATTCGAGACCGCTGCCACTGAGGAGCCCCAGCCAAAATGGCAGCTCACGCCGTCGGGCACAGCAGACCTCGCAGACAAGAATTTGTCTGAGTTGGAGCTGGATGAGATGACGCTAGAGGTCTTCACCAACGGGCTGCGACAACTTCAGCTACAGCGAAACAAGTTCGACATCATCCCGTCTGTAACGGCGCAATTCGAGCACTTGACGTTACTGGATCTGTCCAGGAACAGCATCGAGGTTCCTCTTTCAGCACCCATCGAACTTGCCCAGCTCCGCGATCTTCGTCTTGCCAGCAACAAGATCAACTCGTTGACCCACCTCACAACCTATCTCACAGCGCCTATGCTCGTTACACTTGATGTATCAATCAACCGTCTCGCTGGTGCCCTCCCGACGCTTCACGTAAGCTTTCCTTCGCTCACGACTCTCCTTGCTTCCGACAACAAGATCTCCGAAGTGTCTGCCGAAAGTCTGCAGAATCTCAGGATCGTGAACCTGGGTAACAACGATATTGAGCGTCTGGAACCTCGTATCGGAATGCTACAAGGCACATTGACAGGCTTCGAGGTAGAAGGAAACAAGTTCAGGGTACCCAATCGTCAGGTCCTCCAAAAGGGCACGGATGCTGTGTTGACATGGCTCCGAGACAAGATCCCGAGGGAGAGTTGGAAGAGTGGGGATAGTGCCTCGACCGAGTTCTTCGATGCGGATGACGGGAGCTTTTGATTCTCCAGTGTTATATTCTAGGGCGTCGGTATGGGTATTCTTTCGTGTCGTGTCTTGTTAGCATGGGGTTGTTTTAGAGTGCACCGGGATGGGTTGAGTTCTTTGGATACACTGTAGCGTTTTCTAATCTCTTCGTGTACATAGGGTGCTCGATACAAAAGGGTACTTTAGGGGTTTCTCGGTTGTTACTTATGGTTTGTTCGGAAGCAAATGCAGCAACATCTTTATCAAGACGATGGTCTTAACATTAGATCTGAGCAGAGTAAATGCAGTTCCATCATGGCGCTCGTATGAAAGGACGGGCTTGGGAGAAGGAGTACCATGCATAATGACATGCGGGCTGCGAAGGCGACTCGCGAAGACAGAGATACAACATTTATCGCACGGTATCTCGCATGCGAGCAACAGTCAAATTCCTTGCTGTCTGCAACAAAGTTTGCTCTCGCAGCGCACTGCCGTTGTTGGTGTTGCCCTGCCTCCAACCACGCTAGCGTCGGGACAACGTATCGCCGGGAGGCTGGCTCGCACACGACGCTAGGCGCTCATCGAAATTGTCGAACTTCGAGATTTCTTTCCCGACAGCCGTACGATAACTAACCCACAGGTCAGCCATCGCGGTACGTTTACCATTTCCAGGGCGCGCAATCGATCGAGCGCAATCGCACACATTCGCCGTTGAGACTGCGCGCCTCTACACGACTATAGGAGCAAAGGACAACGGCTGATTAGGGCAGACAATCCGACACAATGGCCATCAAGCACAACCAGCAGATCCAGAAGAACCATTTCCACAAGGACTGGTGAGTTGCATTGGAGGAGTGGGCATGTCACGGCATCGTGCTAACTTTTCCAGGCAACGCTACGTCCGCGTGCACTTCGACCAGGTAATTCCCCTCTCACGTCGCTGAGAGTAGTGGCGCCTGTGTGCAGATTTCTGACAGTGCAATAGCCTGGCAAGAAGCAGTCCAGACGCAATGCTCGTGTCGCCAAGGCTGCGAAGGTAGCCCCCAGGCCCGTCGACAAGCTCAGGCCCGTCGTCCGCTGCCCTACCATCAAGTACAACCGCCGTGTCCGTCCCGGCCGTGGTTTCTCTCTCGTTGAGCTGAAGGGTATGCTTGGTCTTTGCAACTGCGCAGAACGCTTCTAATGCATGACAGCCGCCGGTATCCCCCGCAAGTTCGCCCGCACCATCGGTATCTCCGTCGACCCTCGCCGCCAGAACCTCTCCGAGGAGGGCCTCAAGGCCAACGTCGAGCGCCTCCAGGAGTACAGGAAGCGCCTCATCCTCTTCCCCCGCCGCAACGGAAAGACCAAGCAGGGTGACGCCTCCGCCGAGGACGTCAAGGCCGCCAAGAGCGCCGACAACCTCGTCCAATCCACCGCCGCCGCTCTGCCCATCAAGAACGTCGCCGAGTTTGAGGAGGGCCCCATTGGCAACTACGAGGCCACCGAGAACGCCTACAAGACCCTCCGTGCTGCCCGCTCCGAGGCCCGCCTTGTCGGTGTCCGGGAGAAGCGCGCCAAGGCCAAGGCTGAGGAGGCTGACTCCAAGAAGAAATAAGCTACACGCTGAAGTAGTGGTTTGGTTCTTTGCTATGGCTTATGACAATACAAAAGTCAGGATTACGATTCGACAATGGGTATACCCAGCGAGGGCTTTCCCAGCATGGGCGGCGTCATGGTTAGGTCTGTCAAAATAAATGACAGCATGTGAATGATACCTAGTTTTGCAAATGCAAGCCGTGTCCCCGTTGTTCATGTCATGCTTTCCTTGTCATTTCACCGAGTCCTGTCAAAGCCTTGTTGACACCACTAACAACGGTTCCGTCAAATAGCAATGCGATTCGTGGGTATGGCGTCTTTCAACACTTGGAAGTGGACGCTGCATTCACCACATGAACCGGTCCTGAACTACCATATATCGAGGCTTCCTGATTAAAGACGTTGCACCTAAAATGCGACAATGTCAACTCACATGAAATTAAGAGTGTCAATTGACAAGCATGTCTTCTAGCATTGGCTGGCGCAACAGCCTGACTCGATCGGTATTAACCAGAAATTAGATCACAATCATCATTCATCTTGTACCTAATCGTTGTGGATCGCTTTTGGACATACGAACGCCGCTGCTTAGCGGGGTCCTTGTTGCTACGATAGTCAACCCCACCTCGACTTCTATCACAACGCGCCTCATCACACAACAAATTGCCAACATCATTGCGAGTGTATCCAAACCCAGGTTTCGCGTGCAACAGTCATCTTAGTAAAATACTTCCAAGGCTGTCATTGCGCTCGAAAAGGTAGGCCTCTCACGCATCTTGTGTTTCGAGTACGATGTCTTGTATCCCATATCCCATACTGTATTTCTTTCACATATGTGCCGATTTGTACTGGTACTTATTCGTCCTTCAGATATCATCATTTCCCTCGCGTTTAAGCTCCCGCGCCTGGCCAGCTTATAGAGATCAACCACAGTAATTGTTAGTTTGTCTTATTTTGCCTCTACCGAAGGGATAAAAGCTCGATCCACAATGGTACTACAAAAGACCAAACAACTCACTACGACACATACAGTACTTCTCGAAGCACACTCAGTAATCGAAGTGTTGGGTGAGCTCAGCGACTCATCGAGCTCCGGTTCCAGCAATATCATCTACACACCTCCAGAGCCCAGGGCAGACAACATGACCTCCCTACCAGACGGCAAAGGCCACTTGCCTTCCCATCAAGCGAGCAAAGCAACAAAAACCCCCGATACCTCCTTCACCATCACAACCGCAGCCCACGGACCCATTCCCACTCTCCAAGACCCCAGTTCAGCCAACATCAGCAAGCGCGAGTACATTTACTTCCTGCCGTATCCGCTGCCTCCCAACACCGAGATTCCCTACTCGATCCATCTGCCCGACAAGAACCCTCTCAACCTTCCCTCCCACCAATTCGAGCCTACATCCACCGTAGTACTAACGAGCCCCAACCGCACCTTTGTCGACATCCGCATCTACAAGTCGTTCAAAACCACCGAGCCAAGCCCCAACCAAGGACACGCACAGAAGCTCGACTGGGCCTTCGCCGGCACCTCGTCTTCGGTGCCCATCACCCTGCCACCCAGCGGCCCGCAGCACGGCAAATCTCAAAAGCGGCTGGAAGCCGAGACATGGGAGAATGTTACGCATTCAACGTGGACGCACTGGGTTGATTCGCGGTATGCGGTTGGGAGCACGGATATCCCTGTTGATGAGGGAGATATGTATCCTGTTGCGCTGGGACTGACGTTGGAAGTGGGACATGGGTTTCATCCTGCGCTGGATGCGGTGAAGACGCATGAGGAGATGTGGAGGGATGAGGATGTGGTGTCGACGAATGGGGTGGGGAGTAAGATTTGTATTGTCATGAGGTGTCAGGCGGATGCGGTGGGGGTTAGGGGTGTGGTTGTTAGGTTGGGGCAGTATTGTCAGGGGATTATGATGGCGGGGGAGAAGACGACGGTCGAGCGATGGGAATGGAAGGACGGGGAGAGTGGAGAAGGTGAGGTGGAGAAGTGGAAGAGAAGTGTTAGGATTGGTGATGGGTTCTTGCCTTGTGCGGTTGCGTTTCGGCCTGAGGTGTTGGGCGTTGGTGCGGTGGTCAAGTTTCATGATTTTGAGTGGGTGGTGGAGGAGGCTTGGGAGTGGAAGTAGAGGATGCCAGGATGAGGATGGTGGGGGGAAGACAGCGAAATGCACGCTGTAGTATAAAAGGAGAAAGATGCTAAACGATGATGGCGACTACAAATGCCAACAAGCATCGGAAACCAAGCCATGAAAATACTCCAACTTCTTCCTTACCTTTGCAACAACTACGAATTGTACCCCCATCCGCCTTGCGTCCCTCTCCCCAAGTCCTCACCTCCCGAAAGCGCCCTCGCAACTCTAATTCCCTCACTCAAAACCCCCAATGCGCCATCCACACCCGCATGCCCCGTCTGAATCGTGCCCGGCATAGGCGGATCAGCATCCCTCTCCATGACGCCTCTCATCATCTCCTCACTCGCCTCGCCCTCATAACGATCAAGCACGAGCCTCCTAATCGCCACCTGCCACCTGCTCACCCACTCCTCCTCACTAATTGTCGTATACTCTTTGATCCTCTGACTATCAACTGTCGAGAATGCCCACTGGGCCTTGATGACAGCGTATTTCTTTGTCGCAAAGAACAACACCGGCCAGCTGAAGATCCACAAGAACGTTAGGTAGAAGACCCAGCACACCCACGTCTTGAGCCTCCAAACGTTGACCTTGGAGCTTGTATAGAAATCGACATGCTTGTCTTCAACAGGAAACGTGATGGCGAGATTTCCACGATAGTTTGTTGACCTGATAATTCCCTCAAGCCTGTTTTTGAGATACTGTTCATTCAACCCCGTTACCACGCGCCGCAACCGGAAAATGCGGAGAGCTCGGGGCGAAGCACAATATCTGTGGCACCATTCCGTCAACCCTGGTTGCGGCGCACTGCCGACTTCGATATCTTGTGTAGACCCCGGGGCCCTGCATTTGAAGATGGTACCGCGATGTGTTTTCTCGCTGTTTTCGACAGTGATGAGAAACATTCTTGAAGTGTCTCTGTCATCGAAATTGGGGCGAAGGTAGCGTTGTAGGTTTATGACGAGCCGGAAGTCGGTAATGTGCCGGGTCTCCTTCCTATCGCCCTTCTTGACTGTTTCCTGGTGCGTGCCCATTATGTAGATGAGAGGGACTGGGGCGACCTTTGCAAAGGAGTGGATGGCGGATTCGAGCTCAGAGGGGTCGGTGTCGTACTTTGGTTCTAGGACGTTTATAGTGGAGGTCACGACGGGTTTGCCGTGTTTGAAGGATGGGTTGTTGTGGTTGGTTCGTGTGGTCGGTGGTGGGACGTGGCGGATGGGAATGTCTGGTGTGGTGGTGACGCCATGTCCAGCTTCGCTGTCGGTATATGAGGGAGGGAGAGCGGGAATTTCTGGCGCGTCATCGTAAGTGTAGTCGTCGGGGGTGGTGTGAAGGGAGACTGCTTCTGGGTCGTCGCGGTAGCTGGGTGGGGGATCAGATGGTCTGCCCATGATGATGTACTAGCAGACTCGAAGCGATACCAAGTGCGAATATACAAAGATGACAAAATAATATGTGAGAGATGGTGTTGAGAGGGCTGGATGAGAAAGGAAAAGGAACGACGATGCCGCGTCGTGTTTGAGGCGTCGAGGGGCCGGTGAGACGGAGCACGAGTCTCAGCCTTCCTCCAGGCAACCACTTACCCATTGGTCTATGAGAGCTGCCAATGCATGACCTCGGCGTCTCCTGTTACAACATTGTACCGAAGCATTGATTGTGCCACTGTGTGCAAATGCTGCATAATTTCAGAATGCATGTTTTCACATGCTTATCATGTGGGCTTTAGTAGTGATGGTCGACGCGGGGAAGCATGGAGGGAAGGGTCGCGCGATGACGCTAAAATTAAGCTTAAGTCCGAAGCCAAAATTTTGGAGCTCGACGCGACACCGACCGTGGATGCGCCGTGACTCCCTACACAAGCCACAATCGTCTTTTGGCTTGCACTCACCCCGAGCCCGACCTTCAATCTGGCCGCCATCACAGCCTGGATACGCTGTCTACGCGCACCTCGGCCCCTTCCAAACTTCCCCCGCAGAGCATGCGCCATCGGTAGCTCTTTCCCACGCGCATTCCACACTTCTCTCACAATGGCCTCGTCCGACGTCCAAATGACCGACGCAGGCGCGCAGACCATCGATGCGACGCCGCAAGCCGGGCAACACATCAGCCACGAGGGCAAAAACTACACCACCATCAAGGAAGGCCTAGCGCATATCCTTGTCCCCCAAGGCATCCCCACGTCGACTGACCCCAAGCTGTCCAAGGAGGACACTCAGAAGCAGCAGGTCTTCTACAATCCCATCCAGCAGTTCAACCGCGACTTAAGCGTGCTTGCCATCAAGACGTTTGGCCAAGACTCGATACAGCGAAAGCTGAAGAAGCACGAGCAGTTCAAGAAGAAGAACGAGCGGAGGCGAGAGCGCATGCAAAAGGAGCGCGAGGCCCAAGAGGCTACAAATGGAGTCAATGGGGAGGCTGCTGCTGCTGCTTCTGGAGCAGATGACGCATCATCCAACAAGAGGAAGCTTGCAGAGGAAGACAACGACGAGGGCGCTGCCCCCCTCAAGAAGCAGAGGACATGGCAAAATCGTAACAACGAGCAGGAGCTGGACGATGCTGCAGCCGAGGAAGAGGCTGCTGGCACCAACGGCGGACGCACACCCTGGAGACCACCCTTCAGCATCCTAGACGCCCTATCTGCCACCGGTCTCCGTGCCATACGATATGCCAAGGAAATTCCCTTTGCGACCGCCGTCACGGCGAACGACATGTCGCAGAATGCCGTCGACTCCATCAAGCTCAACGTCAAGCACAACAAGCTCGAAGACACCATCACAGCCAACACAGGCAATGCCATAGCCTACATGTACAGTTTCTGTGACAGGAAGGGTTATGATGCCATCGATCTTGATCCATATGGCACCGCCGCTCCCTTTATCGATTCGGCCATCCAAGCCGTCAACGACGACGGACTACTGTGCGTAACCTGTACTGACTCTGCCATCTTTGCATCGCACGGCTACCTCGAGAAGACTTATTCGCAGTACGGCGGACTGCCGTTCAAGGGTGAGCCTTGCCATGAAGGTGGACTTCGTCTAGTCCTGCATGCCATCGCATCTTCGGCTGCTCGCTACGGCATGGCTATAGAGCCGCTGCTGTCCCTCTCCATCGACTACTACCTCCGGGTATTTGTAAGAGTGCGAAAAGCCCCCACCGACGTCAAGCTGCTCGCCGGCAAAACCATGCTCGTTTACCACTGCGAAAGCGGCTGCGGTGCATGGACTACGCAATTCCTTGCACGCAACAAGGTCACAAAAAATAAGAACGGCGAACCCATGTACAAGCATGGCTTTGCTCAGGGGCCATCCGCGGACCAGCATTGCGAGCATTGTGGCCACAAGACCCACCTGTCAGGACCAATGTACGGCGGGCCGCTGCATAATGTCGGATTCATCGAAAGAGTACTAGCGCAGCTTAATGAAGTTGACCGTGAGACGTACCCAACCATGGATCGCATAGAAGGAATGCTCCACACAGCTCTCGAGGAGATCACCTTTGGTACCAAGTTGGACAAGTCAAACGGGGCCCAAAAGACTCAAGTCCTGGATCCCATTATTCCAAAGTCTGATCCTGCAGAGATAGACCATCACCCGTTCTTTTTCATTCCCAGTTCGGTAGCGAAGATAGTTCACTGCTCTGCACCGCCGTTGGCGGCAATCCGCGGTGCGCTACGGCATGCGGGATTCAGAGTGACCATGAGCCATTGCAAACCGGGCTCTATCAAAACGGACGCGTCGTGGAGGGACATCTGGCACATTATGCTCGAATGGGTGCGGCAGAGAGCGCCGCTGAAAAATCTGCCCAAGTCAGGAAGCGCAGGCCATGCCATATTAGCCAAATCAAGCGCGAGTGGATATACAAAAACGTCGAATGCCGGTACAGCACCTGCTCAAGTACCAGCCAATCCGGCGCCTGGAGCGCAAAATAACGCACAAGACAGCAGTGATGTGCCGGCTACAGCTTCCGCGAACGATGTTCCAGCTTACCTCAACACCAAGTTCGAAGTCAACTTTGACGAGAAGCTTGGCAAGGATCACGACAGGGGCAAATACGTCCGGTACCAGCTCGCTCCAAGGGAGAATTGGGGTCCGATGTCGCGCGCGAAATAATTGAAATCAGCAAATAATGACAATTCAACTGTAGCATCAAAGCTGATGATATGCCGTTTTGAGGACGGCGCTATGCGTGGTTTAGACGTGGCTCTCCAATAACCATCCTGCGTGGCACCATGATGTTGGCTGTTCGTCAAACATCGGCGGAGTTGCGTAGATCCAACGTCATCGTCGATTGCTTAAGTAAGGGGCAGATATGCAAGTTGCATCGGAAATTCTCTTTATTCCCTGTCCATGTCGCAGATGCACGTTATTTTTTTCGGGGCAGGCTTCCAACGCCCTCGATCCGCACGCTCCAGGGTGTGTGGAGAGGGCTCCCACGGCCGCCATCGGTGAACAGCCAAGCGGAGATTTGCCTGCTTCGGTACCTGCAGATAGTAATGTCTACCCGGGGTCTGAGGCGACTATGCGATTTGAATTGCTGGGGTGGCCACGCGAGGCTGTCATTCCGCGGAGGCGAGTGTCGACAAGTCGAGAATGCGGTCCATTTCTCAGCAACAAACGTAGGCCCGGGTGTAAGCTCAAGCGTTAAGCTACTCTCCAAGAGCACTGGCGACATGTGAGAAGCCTTGGAAGGAACCCGGTTTGTTAGTCGTGGCTGCTGATCTCATGTGGGGCGGGTGTACTAGCGGCTCAAAACCTAAACATTTCCACCATGTCATCACGTCGTCACCCTGTCTGCACGCGGCAAATCGACGAAAACGCAATCCCTGTGTGCACGCGTTCACGCAGCGCCCAGGAAATGGCACAGGCATTGCAGAGCTTTGAGCAGGCAAACTTCAGCAGCGCATCTTCTGATTTGCTCGCTGCCGCTTTCCGATGCCAGTCCGAGATTCCCATGTCGTGGCCGACTTTTCGATAACTGCGGCCTGCGCTGCCGTATCCGTCAAGTCATGAAATCATAGCTGTTAAACCTATTCGGGCGAGGTCGCCTGTAGTCACCGATTCGAAATCGGTAGGAATGGCGTCGACGCGATGCAGTCACTGGTGCTCAATGTGTGTATATAACCATTACACACGCCGCCCATTGTTGGAGCCGCACAACACTTCGAACCGACAATCTACTTCAAGATGTTGACCAAGAGCTTCTTCACCACCTCGATGCTCGCAGCTCTTGCTGCTGCCGCTCCTGCTCCCCAGGGCGGTTTCAGCGCTCCTGACGTCCCCGGCTACACCGACGCTGATGCCAGCTTCTCTGTCACCTTCATGCCAGCTGAAACTCCCGCTTCGGTATTCGGTCCTGACTCCCAGGTCGCTGCCATTCCCACCGCACCTGGCTCAGCTCCTCCTCGAAGGAGCTCAGATGTCACTGGCGCCACCAGCCATGGACCTTACGAGGGCACTCCTACCACCACGGGAGCTGCTAAGGCGCCTACCACCATTGGTACTGTCATTCCTCCTCTCGGCCCTAACCCCACGGCTACCTACTACAACACCAATGGCCTGCCCCAGGACCCCATGCCCATTCCCTACATGCCAGCCGGTGGTGCTGGCACCAACGGTACTGAGCCCCGCTACATGGTAAACAGCGACTTCGACTACGAGTCCATCACCCTTGGTCTCTACCAGGAATGGATCGAGCTTGACTCGTTCAACAACGGTCTTGCCGTCTTTTCCGAGCAGGAATTCCTAGACGCTGGTCTCACTGCTGAGGACCGCGCCTACATTGCCTTCATGGCTATCCAGGAGACTGGCCACGCCACCCTCCTTACCAACATGCTTGGCGAGACTGCTCCTCCCCAATGCACCTACAACTACCCCTACCGCACTGTCCGCGAGTTCATCGACTGGAACATGAAGCTTACTCGCTTCGGTGAGTCTGGTGTCTGGGGTTTCCTTGCCCACATGGACGCTCGCGAGGTTGCCAACCTCCTGTCTCAGTCCATTGCTACCGAGGCTCGCCAGCAAATCTCTTTCCGCCAGATGCTCGGCCTTCCTCCTATGCCCGTATGGTTCGAGACTGGTATCCCCCAGTCATGGCAGTGGACTTACCTCGCTCCCTACATCAGCTCTTGCCCCGAGAACACCACCCGTCTCGCATGGCAAAACTTCCCGGCTCTGTTCATCGACAATCAGCCCAACCCCAACCGCTTCTCGCCCAACGACACCAAGCCCCATGAGGTTGCTGGCGACCGTGTCGCTGACCCTGCCGATTCTACCATCCCTGCTGATGAGAGCTGTGTAAACATCAACGGCACCGAGCACCCCGGCTACTCTTGCGGCCCTGCTATTGCCCGCAACCGCTCCGAGCCCCTCTCCTTCCCTGGAAAGCTCGTCAACCTTACCTGGGAAAACCCCGGCCAAGCCGTTGGCCCCAACAACTCGTACATCACCGACACTACTGCTGGCGCCCCTGCCTTCGTCGCCTGGGTTTCGCAACTCAACCTGACCTACACTCCTCTTGAGATCACTGGCAACAACACTGGTTACACTTACCAGCCCGCCGGTGAGGTTTACCAGGGTGACCCAGCTGTCAACGACACCATGTTCGTTGCTCTGACTGATGCCGACCCGTTCCTTACTCCCTTCAACTTGAGCATGATCAACCCCCACGTCGTCGCTCTTGGCCTTTACCAGGCTGGTTAAATCTGTCCGCTAGTGTAGCAACAGATTAGGAGACGGATGATGCTACTGCAGCATTGTTGGACTGTAAATCTAGTGGATGAGGCCTATGAGCCATGTAATTAGATCAAGTAGTGATTGTATGATAGTGGAGATGAGGAGATGGCTGATAGTAATGCGTAATGATACCAATTTGTCATCATCAAAAAAGTTCATGCTATATTCATGGTAATGCATATGTGTGCTGGCGCACTTGCGTCGTCATCTGCGCTAGTCTTTACACGTAAAAGGCTCACTCATCCAGAAATCTAACTCTTACTCCAATATCTCAAACAGTACGTTTATTTTCCAAAAGTCGCAAGGTTTATGCTATGGCTGCTTCTGCCTGTCCGCCCTTTTGCAAAAACTCAACAATTGATGCTTCCCTGTGCCACCAAAATCCAACTACTATATGACTATGTTGTTTGGGGTCCAGAACCAAATAAACTCTCACCATTTAACATGAGAGATTTCCGCTCGCTTCCTCCAAAAAGTCTCAATCTGCGATCCGCCTCTTTCCCACTATTCAAAACCAGCTCGTCCTCCTGCTTCCACTTCCAGCCTACCAGTCTCCAAGAGTGCGCCCAAAACTCAGACAATCAGTGATCAGTCTTGCGATGGTCTCTCTGTTCTTCTCTTGTAGTGCCTCCTGTCAACAGAAGAGAGCTCACTACATTACTAAGAAAGAAAAAAAACTTTGGAATTGCGCCGGATGTTTTCCCAAATGGGCCAAGAATACAGTGACGGGAGTTGCGCGCTCTTCGTCTCCTGAGCTTTCGGAAACCGTGCAAAACGCCACTCGTGTACTTATCTCCGCGCAGACTCCATGTCTTTTATACACTCAGAGTATAAGTCCAGAACTCAAAAAGCTAAAACCTTACATGACATGATCTGTTTCTTCTTCTTCTTTCTCCGGAATCATTAAATGGCCTATCGGTTCACGACCAAAACTACCAAGATCTACAATCGATGTTTCAGCGAACTCCAAGACCAGTCAGTGACCATGTGCAAGAGCCGGGCACTTATCTTGTCTAAATCTTCTGAAATCTATCACACAACATGTCATGTCTTGGACCAAACTCAAAAGGCTAAGTTACTACTATTTTGAGAGCTGTTCCCCGCTTCTGTAATTCTTCTTTCTCAAAACACGGTCAAAAACCACACATGTTGTCCTCCAAAATTTTGCCAGGCACACAAAAACAGACCTAGCACTTAAATTGGCAGCGTCGCGTTAGCCGGCAAACAGCTTCCTCTCTCCATCTCAATCCTCGCTGTCGCGTTGACAACCAATCCCGCCAATGGACTGGACCCACACTTCAAGCCCAGTACAAATGCCTGGCTGTGCTGTAGTATTTGTTAGTCAGAGGAGCTTGAACGTTTACCAAAGCACCTAGATAAGTGGGCCATGTCGGGAGAAGAAAGCGATAGTATGACAAAAGTTTCAATGCAGGGGAAGACGGGGAAGAAAAGATACATACCACATCTGCCAAAAACGGGGCCGTATGCGTATGATCCATCTGATACTGCTGATCCACTACCTCCTTGCCAAGCAGCTTCTGTGCTTGCGCGGCGTAGCTTCCATGTTGCACAAAGTACACATGCGCTGCTGGACCGCCGAGTTCGAGAACAGACAACATGTTGTAGTAGGCAAACCTCGTAGACTTGTACGTATAAGTACCAGATTCCCAAACGTTAGTGGGTAGCTGCTCCGCGACAATGATGCCAGATGCGCCTAGGTTCAGGAAAGTGGAAGCTGCAGTTTTGATGTAGTGAGGGAATGTGTATACTGTTTCTGTGACGTTGCTGTTGCGCGGACACGGAGGTTAGTCGTTATTGTAGATCGATGCTAATAATTGGCGAACTTACTTGAAAACCACTGTGCATGTCTCATCGCCTACACCGGGGCAAGATGGTCGGCCTTTGTCTCCCGTTGTGCTCGTCGAGCCATTCGTGAGTGTTGGTGCGTCGTTGATGCCAAATTCGATAATCACCCAGTCTCCGGGTTGGATTGCTTGCGCTATCCTCTCGAAACGACCTTCGCGTGTGAACTGTATTTGCTGTGAGTCAGCCTAGTTTCATTGACCTTCTGTTTCACAAAAGGGGGAGACATACGGAGCGCGCGGATCGACCGGCATAAGCAGAGTTGTTTACACGGGCGTTGGTGCCGAATGAGTACTGTAGGTACTGTCCCCAACCTTCCGTGCCATTGTGCCCACCATCGGGTGCAGTTGTAGAGTCGCCAGCTACCCAGATCGTTGGCACGGTTGCGCGTGAGATTGCACCTCTCGGTCTCTCGGCCAGGCTCTGTGGTAGTGCCGAGACTGCGATGCCGAAGCTGAGAAGGTACGACAATGACGACTGGAGCTTCATGATGATTGCTAGTGGTTAAGCCTTTCAACTTCTACCAACAAGCTGGTTCAGGAACGAGTGGATTTATTTGCTAAACATTGCGCCAAGTGTCCAGGTCTTATACTGACAATGATAGCCTCAGGGCCATGTACGATCTACAGCGCCACCGGAGCATGTCATTTGCAAATCGTGCCGCAATTGGATCAGTAACACCGTCTCTAGACTAGCTCGATCTTTGCGATTCGAAGAGACGTTGAAAAGGCGCGGAAATAGCACCAAAAGAATGTCGCCGGTGCGGAGTCCCCGCAGAGTCCGGGGTCGATGTACCTAGGTACACTCGGCGATCGGAGCATCACCCGCCGAGCTAAACAGATCTTCCGTCGCATGAAAGGATGAGACCAAAACACGTTAGGGGACAGCAAGGAAGTTTTATAGAAGACTAGGTTTAAGGACGTTCTGCGCAATGTGACGGGAAGACAAGTTAGCTGACGTCATCAACACATGGCTGTAAGCGAGGTCTGGACAAAGCCCTTGTCTTTCCACGTGGAGAATCCTGTGCCTTACATTATTACACTTTGCTCTATTTCAATCAACAAAAGATATGTTAACGCGTTCTATAGTTGGCGTGGCTTTTCTTTCACGATTAAGATATTTAAAGCCACAAAAGATTCTTACGTGGTTTCGTTTCTATATATTGTGCTTTTTGTCTAGAGTTTTCGAGCAACAGACGAGGACTGAGACGTTGTCGAATGTATGTGTATGATCTGGTGTTTGAGGCGCTGCGTTTCTCTCTATCTTATACTCGAAAACACGAACAAGATATAGAACACTCACCTCAACCAGCCTTCAGACAGACGCGGAATCGATTCATGCCGAGAGAGTAAGATGCCCAATATGATGCTCGACGCCTTTCTCAATTCAGAACAAATCGGCCTATACCGAGGCCAAGCGAAGTAAGGCATATTCGATACTACTCATCTTTGGATCAAAATGTTGTACCAGACGTATGGCATTGGAGTGTAGGATATGAAGCTAACGTAGAGCGCGGTGAGCTTAGAAGGATCTGCAGAGCAGGATCACCTGAAACTTAGATCCGTATCGCCGTTCAGTATCAGGTACATGTGTTCGCTGATGTCAGCGAAGTATGTCGAGCAGACGTGAATAGCGTCAGCGTCTCACAGAGGCAGATATTGTTCGTATTCCATGTACCGTTCAACCCTCTGCACAGGGATTGTGGTGATTACGTGAGTGTTTGCGATGGTCTCGGTGGTCTTGGTGTCCTTTCCGCCTCTTTCTCAAGCTTCCTGTCGCGTTCGCGTTATTATATTGATGCGACAAATGTGGAGGCAATAGATCGCGATGAATAACAGACGTGTCGAATGTGTGCAAGTACAACGCGACGCGGCTCTGCGGCAGGATCGATGATGGCGGGGAATTGGGGCCAACAATGCGGAAGCCTCCGCGTGCCGATAGAGCCACAATTCCTGAAAAGCTCTGCCAACGGACGGCATCGGCGATCTTGAAATGGGCATGGCATCTCAACATGAAATCGCGGCAAATGTACCCTTTTGTCTCAGCCGCATCGCATCCAGAACAGCCATTACTTGAGCCCGACAAGCACACCCCCTGATCACCTCTGCACACCAATCTTGCTATCATTGCAGACCGAATCCAGAATGGCGACAGACGACATTTCGATCCCGCAGCACGTGGCCATCTCAGAGGCACCCCGCGATGTCGAAGCTATCAAGAAGCAAGAGAAGGCCGCTCTGCTCCCATACTGGGATTCTGGCATTGCGTTCAAGCTCGGTTACAACCTCCGCACACGCCTGCTCACCTTTGAGCGGCCAGCTGTTGTAGATATCTCTACCATCAGCACACCAGGTCATGTGCTTTTCCACGCCGTGAGTACTCTGATTAATATCGTCGTCGAGAAGCGGCTTCGATGCGTTGAGACGCGTGATTAACTCAAAGCAGGTAACACACTCTGGCACAGCCCTAGACAACGACTTCTGGGTCAGCCGGAAACGCGCAGCTGTCATCCGCTTCAACGCGAGCACATGGCGTCTGCAGAACCAATTCGAGGGCGATGAGGAGAAGTTCAAGGCCAAGATGGGACTCGGCGAGACGGCGAAAGACTATGCAATTCATGGTGGTGGTGTGCCCATCTACATCAAGAACTGCGATGGACCCGTCGCGGTAGTTGTTGTGAGTGGATTGAAGCAGTGGGATGACCATCAAGTCGTCATTGAGGAGCTGGGTAAGCTTTGCAAAGAGATGGAAAACGGACATGGCGGTACGCCGATCTAGGAGGTTGACGCTATATAATTATCTTCAACTATGACTGATTTCTTCGCCGAATACGCTTCCTTCAAGCCCAGAATCTTGATGAACAACGTCACAAGCATACATGAGAACGAAAATTGATTGCGTGATATGAACATGCATCTGTAGTCCTCTCCAGAAGATTATTTCTCAACCCACTTTCCCTAAGGAGGATGAAACTGTGTTGATTGCACTGGCGTTCAAGCAGTCAAGGAAATAGAATCAAGAGCAGGACATGCACATGGAAAGCCGTATCATTTTTGATCAAATTATTCAAAGTTAGCTAGACATAAGCAGTGGGCGCCGTCTTCGTCGTGAGTTCCTCACCATCACGGAAAGAACACCATGTGAGGTAACTTGATCTGAAGAGGAAAGAGCAGCTAGACATGATGAGTGGTATTCGAGAGTCCTGGCATTCGAAAAAAGGACTATACAATGTAGCCGACTCACATCCCCATCGAAACAACATGCAAACTTTTCGGTCCTGACCAAGGGTGCCATCTTCTCCAAGACAAGGTCGGGGATCAAGCAGCTCGTAGGGTATACGCGAAGAGACCAGAACGCCGAAACACAAAAAGGCCTACCGCCTAGACACTTAGCCCTCCTCCGTGTCCATCTGATCGCGTCCTCTTCTTGCGCCTCCGCCACGACCTCCTCTTCCTCCACCTCGCCCGCCGCGGCCACCCTTGCCACCCCTCTGCTCATGGTAGTCCTTCATCTCCCTTACAGCGATCCTCTGTGCATCGCCAACTCGCTCCGCATATACCATCGCCTCGTCCTTGTTGATGACCTCCTCCGGGATCTTCTTGCCAAGCGCATTCTCGATGCGTAGCCAGATCTCGAGGTCGTATTGTGTGACAAATGATACAGCCTTGCCAGACTTTCCAGCTCTGGCTGTTCGACCGACACGATGGACGTAGGTCTGGGAGTCGCTTGGCAGATCAAAGTTGACGACGAGATCAACGGCGGGGATATCGAGACCACGGGCTGCTACGTCGGTGGCTACGAGAATATCGCGACTCTTTGACTTGAACTTGTTCAGGGCACCGAGACGGGCGGATTGACCCAGCTGACCGTGTAGCGGGATGGCACCGAAGCCAAGGGTGCGGAGGAGAATGGATATGCGTTGTGTCTCGTTGACTGTGCGCGTGAAGATGATGGTTGGGTGGCCAATGTTGTCGTTGAGGAGGTGGATGAGGTACAGATCCTTCCACTTGAAGGGGAGGAAGATGTATCGTTGCAGGAGGGTCGAGACGACTTGATGTGACGAGCTGCTGATGCTCACACGGACCGGGTTCTGCAAGGCTGCGCGTTGCAGGCTCTCTACTTTGGAAGACATGGTGGCGGAGAAGAGGTAGGTGTGGCGTCCTTCCCTGGGAAGTACTTTCAGAATCTTGTCTAGTACTGGGCCAAAGTCGAGGTCGAGCAGACGGTCGGCTTCGTCAAGCACCATGTATTTTAGGCTGTGACTCGGTTAGCCCGGTGTTACGTTGTCTTTCTCATGGACAACACTTACTACTTGAGCGAGAAGCCCTTGGTGTTCTCCAAATGGTCGAGCAGACGCCCCGGAGTAGCCACCACGATGTGCGGCCTCTTCGAGAGGGCGATAGCCTGAGGAACCATATCCATACCTCCCACCAGCGTCGCGCACTTGACGTTGATGATGCTGCCCAGCGCATCAACCTGTTGAGCGATTTGGTATGCCAACTCTCGAGTAGGTGCCAGAATCAGTCCGAAGAGCGGTTGAGGCTTCTCGAGCAGCGACTGTAGTATGGGCAGGACGAACGCCGCCGTCTTTCCAGAACCTGTTTCGGCTAATCCAATCACATCTCTGCCTTCGAGCGCGATGGGTATGGCCTGTTCCTGAATGGGAGTCGGGTTCTTGTAGTTGAGGGTTTCTACCGTGTCGCATAGTTCTTCGCGGATTCCGAGGTCTCGGAAGGTCTTCTTCGGTGCGTCTTCGGCAGCGCTGGTGGAAGGTACGGCTTCTTCTTCTGGAGTATTATCATCCGCTCCGTTCTCGTCTTCTTCTTCTTCATTATCCGTGGAGTCTCGGTCGGAATCGCTGGGCTCTGGCTCCGGCGGTGGTGCAGCCTTCTTCTGGATTTTCTTCGCGGGCGCATTCGATGGTCGCACTTTCTTTGAAGACGCGCCAGCCGCAGCGGCAGCGTCTTGGGGGAGCTTTCTCTTTGTGACTCCTGGCATGGTGTTTGTGATGGGCTGAGAAAAGTCGTGCGCAGTGTTCTTGGTATCAAAGCCTCGGAGCCAACAGAAGTCGAAATCTTGGCAAAGTGGGACGGACCCACCTAAAAGTTCGAGCGCCAGCCAGCTCTAGTTTGCGACTGCATGCGACAAAACCATTCGTCCGACAACACCAGCACGCCGCCCCTCAAGCCATAGCAGTGCAGTACACAGTCGAACCGGAGGCTCACAGAGGGAGTCATTTCTGATTCATTTTTTATTCAACAATCGAAGTCGACAGCACACAATCCAGTCTTCGCAATGGCTCGTGGAAGAGGAACCGCGAGGAAGAAGCAGTCGGTACGCGACAAGGAGCTTTCCAAGAAGCCGATCGTAGGAACTCCGAAATCCATGGTCATTCGCATCGGCGCGCAAGAGTAGGTTGCGTCACATCGCAGAGTCGACTTGGTCGCTAACAAAATTCAGAGTAGGAAGGTCTGTCTCGGACCTCGTGAACGATGTACGCCATTGCCTGGAACCTGATACTGCCATCCGACTGAAGGAGCGCAGAGCGAACAAGCTCAAGGTATGACACAGATATTCGTCTGCATGACTTGGGCTAACAATAAAAAAGGACTTCCTTGTCATGTGCGGGCCGCTCGGTGTTAGCCATCTCCTCCTCTTTTCCCGCTCAGAAGTCGGAAACGTCAACCTCAGGCTATGCCGCGTCCCCCGCGGACCTACCCTCCATTTCCGGGTGGAGAACTACAGTCTCTGCAAGGATATCATCAAGTCTATGAGGCGCCCACGAGCTGGCGCAAACGACTACATGGTCGCGCCACTGCTGGTGATGAACAACTTCCTCACGAGTGACTCGGAAAGAGAAAGACTCGGCGACAAGGCACCGCCCAAGCACTTGGAGAAGCTGGTGACAGACATGTTCCAGGGCCTGTTCCCTCCCATCCAACCGCATACCACTCCTCTACACTCGATCAAGCGTGTCCTTCTGCTCAACCGTGAGCCTCCTTCCGAAGAGGGCGGATCTGTCACGATCAGTCTGCGACACTACGCGATCACGACAAAAGTCACAGGCGTACCGAAAGCCATTCGACGATTATACGCAGCCGAGAAGCTCATTGGCAGCAAAGAGAAGAAGAAGAGTGCGCTGCCAAACCTGGGCAAGCTCGAGGATGTGGCCGACTACATGCTGGACCCTTCGGCTGCCGGTTACACATCCGCCTCGGATACTGAACAAGATACCGACAACGAGGTAGAGGTCACAGCACCTGTGCGACAAAAGGTCTTGTCCCACCGCGAGAAGGAGAAGCTAAAAGCCGGCGATGAGACATCACATGCACGTGCCAAAGGCTCAAAACCTCGTGTCGAGAAGCGCGCAGTCAAGCTCGTCGAGCTTGGTCCCCGCATGAAGCTTCGTCTAACCAAGGTCGAGGAGGACGTCTGCGGCGGCAGGATCATGTGGCACGAGTACATCAAGAAGAGCAAAGCGGAAGAGCAAGAACTAGAGAAGAAGTGGACACAAAGAAACAAGGAGAAGGAGGAGCGACGACGCATACAAAAGGAGAATGTGGAGAAGAAGCGCAAGGAGAGGGCTGCTGCGAGGGGCGAGACTGGCGAAGGCGAAGGCGAAGGCGAAGAGGACGAGGATGAGGAGATGGATGACTTGGACGAGTACGATATGGATGATGACGTCTGGCAAGACGCCGCCGATGCTGGAGAGGAGGGAGACGAAGACGACGAGGAAATGGATGACGAGTGATATGGTCTTATACAAAAGTCTTAATGATACCCCATTCAACGCTTCATCCCCAACTACGCTCACTCCGTGCTTACATTCCCGTCACACAAGCACCGGGTATCAAAGTTCTCCTTCAAGCCCCCTTTGGCTTTTTAATCAACACCTTCTCGCCATCAGCACTCAACTCCCACCCCACGCCTTCACTAACCAACTCCTCCCACCTCCTCTCTGTAACCCTCTCCACAAACCCCTTATCCGCACTCAAATACGCCTTGCCCAGACACTTGAGCGCATGCACCCTAACCCCGCCATCAGCCCACTCCATAACACTCCTCTGATACCCATCCACACTCCTCCTCACGCGCCAAAACCCCACATAATCATCCGCAACAAGACACTTCAGCACCTTCTCCACCCTCCAATCCTTGTACCCATATGCCAATTTCGTCGCTCTTGCGCCCGCGAAATCCGACTGCCGACACGCTTGATCGAGGATCAGCAGCCCGACGAATTCGTGTAGCGTAGAGGGGGACAAAGGGTTCCGTGGGTGTATTGTGTTGAGCAGGGAGAGGAGAGAGGGGAGGTACGAGGACCAGTCGTGGCAGAGGACGCTGACGTGGATTGCGAAGGTGTAGGCGCGCAGGGCGAAGGCGTCGCTGCGGTTCGAGGCGGTGATTGCTTCGCGGAGTTTGCGCAGCGACGCGAGGACGGTGGCTAGTTCGTTGATGGAGGGGGCGAAGGCTTTTTGGGGGATGGGGTGGTGTTGGTGTGTTGTAGATGTGTTTGTCGAGGTAGAGGCGAGGGGCGGGCGGCTGGGGCGTTGGTGCTCTGGGGGTGCGTGTTTAGAGAGCGAGAGCGAGGAGAAGGAGGATGTGAGTTTGGTGTTTGCGGTCGCGGCGGACTTTGTGTCTGTGTCTGTGGACTGGGGGACGCTGACTGAGACGAAGAGACGGTCGAGTTCGTCGCGGTTGAGGGCGCACAGTTTCATGTAGCGTTCTATGATGCGGTTGAAGTAGACTTCTTGTGTTTTGAAGTCATTGAGCCTGTGAAGTCAGCCATTGTGCTTTGAAAAATGAGGCGAGAGGGGGATGTACCGTGTCTCTCCCTTGGAAGGCAGCCCGTATGTCTCCAAGATGTCTTCGCGGACCGGCTTCAAGCGGTTCCAAGCACCTGACGCGGCGCGACGGCTGCTGGGTCGGGCGGGATCTGATGACTTCATCGCGCTGGTAGTTGGGCCGGGGCGTCCTGGTGAAGGGTATAGGAGGTCAAGTAATGTCGAAGACCTTGATTATCATGGCTGTAGGTCACCGGACAGATTTCAAACCCATAGTGTCCGTGGGTGGCAGTCAAAGTAGTCGCGCTTGAGGTGCGAGAAGGTGGGAGGAGGGGCAACACCCGAGCTCGACGCGTCTCAGACCATCCTCGTCGCAATGGGGAAACACCGGATTCAAAGCGTCCAGATGCTCATCAACGTGTCTGGCGGTTAATCGCTGCCCTCATGAAGCGATGTGTTGTTCTCGCAAGCCTCGCCGGACGCGGCATAGTTTGCGCGTAGTCCCTGAAGGTCGCGGATTCTCCGAGGCCGCTTCATGACATGGGAACTCCCCGCCATCTTTCATGTACTGCGAGTCTTTCCATCACATTCTGCTTATACGTTTTCTCTCATACTGTTCATAACATGGAAGCCACCAAGAAAGCGACCTCGAAGGCCGCAGAAACCGGAAAAGAGCTGGAGAAAAAGGTCGAAGAAAAGTTGATACTACTATGGGACGAGCTCGCTCCATGGCAGCAGGACAACCACTACATCCAGTCAGGGTACCGCGCGCAATCCAATTCCTACGTCAAATCCTGGAAGAGCCTAGGATATTTGCACAACGAAACCGTCAACATCTACACACATCTCGTCGGTGCTTTAATGGCTGCCATAGCTTCAATCGCTCTGTACAGCACACTCGCATCTCGATATGAGACTGCTACGCAAGAGGATGTATGGGCATTTGGATGCTACTTTGCTGGCGCTGTAGCATGTCTGGGTATGAGCGGGACCTATCATACGATACAGAACCACTCTCACGAAGTCGCTGTATTCGGAAACAAGCTCGACTACCTGGGCATTGTGTTCCTGATCTGGGGCAGCTTCATACCGGTTATTTACTACGCGTTTGGCAGCGAGCCAGAGTTGCGAAGAAGGTACTGGACCATGATTACGACACTGGCAGCTGGCACGTCCGTCGTAGCGACACACCCCAAGTTCCGCACGCCTGCTTTGCGGCCTTTCCGAGCTCTCATGTTTGTGCTCATGGGCCTATCTGCCGTGTTTCCCGTGCTGCACGGCGTTCGACTGTACGGGGCTGAACATTTGCGAAAGAGCATTGGGCTGGATTGGGTTCTTTTGCAGGGTGCGCTGTATATTGCTGGCGCAGCTATCTATGCGGCGAGGATACCTGAGAAGTGGCATCCTGGAAAATATGACATTTGGGGCTCAAGTCATCAGATTTTCCATGTGCTGGTTGTTCTCGCAGCAGCAAGCCATCTCGTGGCTTTGGTTACGGCGTTTGACTACGAACACAGCCACAGGCTGCAGGACGTGATGGGAGGCAAGATTTAGACATGGGTGCACGACATACAACTACGAATAAGACGCAACACTATCTCTGACGCTTTCCTGTTGTGTATCGTGAGATGCCGTCTTGCACCTCATCCTGAAGGAAGCGATGGACAAGGATGTATTTCGAGAATATAGCCGAACGACGCACAGGCCGGCAGATGACGCCGTGGCTCGATCTGCCAGCCACCTTGTATGGGGAAGGTACGGTTGTGGGCCAGGGCGGCCAATCAAACCTCAGGACCGCAGCTTCCGATCTTCAAGCTCACTTTCCTAGCGCTCAGGTTCCCGGCTTCCATTCTTCTCGTTTCTTCCACACAGCCCGTCGCGTCTCTTCCCACGCCTTGCGCATCATCTCTACCCATCACACTATTCTTCCTAGCTTTACGCGCACCAATTGCTTCCCTGTCCCGTCCTCGCGACTTCCCACGCTGCTTTGCGAAGCATAACGTCATCTCATACCACCTGCGCCTGCCGAGCTGCATCACTCGCAATGACTGACACTGAAATCCAACAAGGAGACAAGGGTACGTTCCTCCCACCTCTGCAATCCGAGACTTCCTCGTCTACATGGTAGCTGCGCCTGCCACCCTCTTGCCAGGCGCATTGCGCGCCAGCAAGCGCAACCATCGCCCATCTCCGCGCGTTGCTATGCTCTGAATTCGCATCCAATACGCCCCCAAAAATCATTTGGGACATCATCGCTGACGTGCAATTCATCAGTCTCATGGAACTGGGGCTCTGGACAGCCCGGCGGTGAGGTCGCCGAGGTCAAGGACCAAGGCGAGATCGCCATCGAATCAAAGAAAGGCAACACCATTAAGAAGAACGCCTCACCTGACAACCCCGCTGTCCACGTAGAGCGCTCTGGAAACGATGTCGTGAAGCGCGCTTCCGAACTCCACATCGACGAAAAGGCCGACGGTGCCAATGGAGAACACGCTAACGGCGACTCCAAAGAAGGCGACAAGGAAGCTGAGTCGGAAAAAACCGAGGACAAGTCGGAGAAGAAGGATGACGACAAGCCTGCTGAAGCCGAGAAGAAGGACGAGGAAATGAAGGACGCGCCAGACAGTGAGGAGAAGAAGGAAGAGGCGCAGACCAACGGCGACTCCAAGGCCGAAGAGGCCAAGGACGAGTCAAAAGAAGAGGCCAAGAACGACGCGACAGAAGACAAGTCCGACGACAAGCCTGTAGCCGACGACAAGGACGACGAACCCCAGGCCGGCGACAAGCGCAAGGCCGACGAGTCAGCGGATAAGACCAACGGCACAGATGCCGACGAGAAGCCTGCAGAAAAGAAGGCAAAGACTGACGAGGCTGTCGCCGAAGGTGAGAACAAGGACGAGGACAAAGATGAAGCCGACACGAAGCCCACTCCTAAGAAGGGCGGCCGTCCGAAGAAGGAGAAGAAGGAGCCGGCAAAGAAGAAGGCGCCCAAGAAGGCTGCTACCGCTGATGGTACACCTCGTCGCAGTGGCAGGACTAACAAAACGTCGGTAAATATGGCTGAGGATTAAGCCTCCCTACACAAGTCAACGGACATGGTATCGAACGCGGCGCAAACTCGGATGAGTTGGAACGGGCAGAGCAAGGACAACAACGATTGCGGGAACGAATATTGGGTGGAAAGGATCTGGACTCGGCGCTAAAAGGGATTAATTGCATCTTGGTATCGTTCTCTTTTACTTCGGACGCAATCTTGCTTTTCCTTTAGTCCATCTTGTGTAAATGTACCAGTAAAATGAAAATCAAGATGAAAATCAACAGTACCTGCCTGCTTCTCTTGCGATTCTCTGTTCTTTGCGTCTGGTTATGGAAAGCGTACGCGGCGAAAGGATGTGGCTTTTATACGAAGAAACAGGATTCCATTGAATGACATGGCTATGGATTTCTATAGACTAATCTTGTTGAGTTACTGTAATGTGCCTGATGAAACTTGTCAGCGATTTTGCACTGTAGTCGGTGTGGTTACGTGACAGGCGTGGGTTATCTCTACTCAGACAGGAAATACTCATTCAATAAAGGCCGTGAAACCTTCTCCGATCCGTCTTGAAACTTGTGATTTGTATTGTAATCATCATATTGAGATGGGGGGAAATGTTGGAAACAGGAGAATTGTGACTTACTTGAGCTGGTGCAGTGCCACGAAGCGTTGTGCTGTTAGTTTTGACGTGAAGGATGCGCATGTATATCCGCGACACATTAATCGCGCAGGAATTAATGCTGGCGTATAGCTCTCTGGCCCATGCCATGATTTAGGCTGCTGCGACCGGTGAGAAAGAGATTTAGGGAGCTGTAAGCTGGATGAAAGATCTTGCGCGTTTTGAAGCGAGAGCCTTGGCGGAGCTGGGACCATGTGTCCTGCGAGCCTACCCCACCTTCCTCGTAGCAATGCCTAACACGCCCTCTATGCTCATCAACCTTATGAGATTCGGCTTCGGTGTTCTGTCGATCTGCATGTGATCCTTTACGATGAGATATTTGTTCCGTTGTCCTACAGCCACGATGACTTAGCGCCCTCACTTCAGCCTGCCACCGGGGTACTCAACAATCCACTTCCAGCAATCCAAGCACACAATTGCACCAAGCTGCAGAATGTAGTCGTACATCCGAATTTTAACATGCGGCTACTAAGTACACGTACTCTGAAATTGAAGACGTTCTTCAACAAGATTCCGCCATATGCCATTCTTTCTCACTGCTGGGAGGACGAAGAAGTCGTATTCTCTGACTTGGACGATCTAGAGCAAGCTAGGAAGAAGAAAGGCTTTGAAAAGCTACAAAAGACGTGCGAGCTTGCCATTGAAGATGGATATCAGTATGCGTGGATTGACACATGTTGCATAGATAAAAGCAGCAGTGCTGAGCTTTCGGAGGCTATCAACAGCATGTTCACATGGTACAGGAACTCTGCGCAATGCTATGCCTATCTTGCCGACACCTATCTTCCCAGACTGAAGCCTTCAGAAACGATTGGAATCGGCGCCGACACAGAATTGCCTGTACATTTCGCCGGCAGTAAATGGTTCAAACGAGCATGGACGCTTCAGGAGTTACTCGCTCCAAGAAGCATCAACTCTGCTGGTCGGGATGGTATGAAGTTCTATTCCAATAACTGTGACGTTCCCCTCGCTACTGAACAAGAAAATGCGAAAGGCTGGTTGCGTGGTTCCCCTTACACTCGGATGTACACAAGATGAGCATGATAGCGAAGCGAAACCTCACTCATGGTACAGCACCGACAAGTATGGACTTGTGGACTACTACCAATACGCCAAGTTAAGAGAAAGTATTGTAATGGAGCGATCCAACGAAGGGTATACGGCCGACAATGTCACCTCGTCAGACTTAGATCTGAATGTAACAATCACGCCTAAGAAGGTATTACTACAAGATATGTTCATCGTGGACATTGAACTAGGTGGTCTATACGAAAGTGTTGCCGTAGAGGAATTCATAGCTGGACGTATATGGCTCAAAAAGAGACGTTCGGACGAGACGCAAGCAGATGCCGACCAAGACTCGTTCACTCCTGGCTCTTCTGGGGGTCGGGTCTCGCAGTCTTCAGTTTTGGCTGCCCTGGGATTCAGACGCGACCCAACAGAATGGAGATAGCAGTGGTATGCATACATGCTGCTCGCGTCGATTCAATGGCATATGTATGGGCTCCTCTCTACGAAGGACGTAGCTGGCTCCATCGCAGTACTGCTCACATTTCACGAGCAGTTGTACCATCCATCGAATGTTCGTATGCAATATGATCAGATGAATCGAAGCTATACAGATTCTCCCCCACTGTGGACTTATAACTTCCGCAAAAGTACGCCATTACTCCCTTCTAAACAAAAAACACATAGGTCTAGACTGTTGAAAGTTATATTGTCTGCGCTCACCGAAGGCGTCCAGAATGCAGATCAATTGTTTTAGCACGCGCGAACTATGACATGTTAGCGAACCTGGCTTACCAGAAGAAGGATGTACTCACTTGTGTCTTATGCCACAGTTTCCAAACTATGATTGGCACAATGAAAATTGGAATGCCAATGTACGAGGCAATGAAGTCACCTGTATTCCAGTTTCCCTTCAAGAAGACTGGAAACCCTGTGATCAACATAATGATAGTAGACCCGATGAACCCGTACCATGCGGTAAAGGGCTGGAATGGGCTCTTCCAGGGCAGAGTGTCTCGGCTGACTCCTTGCGCTTTCATGGCAGCATAGAAGCGGATAAAGGAGAAACATAATGTTGCCCAAGCAATCAAGCCTGCGACTGTACTGAGGTTCATTAGCCATCCGAAGGCTTGCGCGGCACCACCGCTTCCCAGGCTGAGGTATGCGAGAGGTCCAAACATCCACGAAGCGAGGACCGCCCAGTAGGGTACTCCGTTGCTCCAGGTACGACCGAAGAATTGTGGGAGTTGGCGATCCGTGGTCATCGCGACAATGATACGAGACCCGACCCAACAGTAAGAGTTACCGGCGGACCAGGCAGATATAAGAATACAGGCGTTCACGATCGAAGGAAGAACGCTGATACCGGCCTGCTTGATGGCGATGACCCAGGGCGAAGAGTTGGCGTCGCCAGTGTCTGACACGAGACCGGGATCCCTAGGGTCGACAATCATTCCAATAAGAAGAGCACCCAGAACGTAGAACAACGCGATGCGAAATGTAACCCGTCTGGCGGACTTTGGGATAGCCACGTGTGGGTTGATGCTCTCAGCAGCTGTGATAACCACCACCTCGACGCCGATGAAGGAGAATGCTGCGTTGACGAACGATGCCAGGAATCCCAAAAAGTGACCCGTCGGTCCAGTGATGCCATTGTAGTCCACCCAAGCTCCTGGGTTGTTCCAGTAGCGGAATCCAATGGTCTCGCCGCTCGGTGCGCCTCCAGACGTTATGACGATAGAAACCAGGATCAGGCCCAGGAAGCACGCAACCTTGATAGCACCTGCAGCGACTTCAGATTCGCCGAACCAGCGCACGCTAAGCAGGTTGATTGCAAGTATGAGGACAAGACTGATGGTGATGACGATGGCAGGTGACATGTCGGTCCAGTAGCCGACCAGGATTGCGGAGGCTGAGCATTCGGCGGCAACGGATATAGTGTAGCAATAACCATAGCTTATAGCCAACGAGAATCCTACCGCCGGGTCGATGAAGCGGCTCGCGAAATGCGGGAATGAGCCGGCAGTGGGAATCTAAGCAATTTTGAGCACAGTCTTGGGGTGAATCATTGTAGGATACTGACCACAGTAGCTATCTCTGCAACGCTTTGCATGACACACCATAAGACACTCCCGACGATGATATAGGCGAGCAACAATCCTGCTGGTCCAGCATTTGCATATGCAGAGCCTGTTCCGATGAAGAGTCCTGTCCCTATTCCAGAGCAAAATCCAATCATGGTGACATGATAGTCTTTCAGGCGGCGCTGGGTAGCACCTTGGCCACCGACATTCAGTTGTGGCTCGATAATTGGTTTACCATCGTCGGAATGATGGTAGTCGATATGGGGCGAACTCTCGATGTCTCGGATGTGGTCCAACATGTTTGCGGGGAAAGGGTTCAGAGACGCACAGGCAATAAAGGCCGCGGGTCACTACTCTGTTGCTACAGTAAAAATCTTTCTGGAAGATATGTACTCATATGCTCTTGTCCCTTGTCGACCAAGAAATTCTCTTTCGCGCCATCAAAGCACGTCATGTAAATCTACTCCAAGCCTGGACCACCCTGTGGTGGCGCTGCATGAAGTTGCTGAGTATCGTACGAACATCGCAGTACAGAGTGCGCGACTTTCTGGGTCTTCTGCAATATCTGAATGGCTAGGTGCCTATGCATCGAACAACGGCAGTAGCTGTGCTCAGTTACAGACCCTTTTCTTGTGATAGACGTCAAGCATCGCCATATGACTTGGTAGACGGGCTAATTTGCTGTAAATCGCGCCGGTGCAATTCCGGAAGGGGCCGAGTTTAGCGCCGTGAAGTTTTTCCCAGGTAAACGCACTACTGGCTGGCCGTCCGTATCACGTCGGGGAAAGGAAAAATTAAACGCTTCCTGCTCTAGCTGCCTGCATAGAATGTTCATCTCTTCCCTTCCCCGACATGGTATTACGCCAGCCCCATTAGCTCAACAACAGAATTGTGGGGACGTTTGAATACTCTGCGATGCTTGTTCCCTAGCTTGACGGGGGTATCTATCAGATCGCTTATACCTTCACCTTCAACGTCCAGCGTCTTCCTAAACATGCCCACCGACTGAACAAGAAACTAACCAAAGACAACCCGAGAATCGCACAGAAGAAGGCTACCATAGGTTGAGGCCCGACTGTCTCAACGAGCTCTCCACTAATCGGAATGCAAACCAGCGTCGCAAGAGAAGCGATGAAGTACATGCTTCCATAATATCGACCAAACTCTTCTGCTCTGCATAGCTGTCCCACGCATGCAGGGACCAAAGCCATCCATGAACCCGTTCCAAAGCCGAAGAGCGCTGCGAAAGCGTACAGTGCTGGCAGCGATGTCGTACCGAATGGCAACCAAAGGACTAACATCCAAAGCAAAGTGAAAAGAATCATAATGAACAGGGTGTTGAAGCGACCAATCTTGTCCGCGACATAGCCCGGGAGTAGTCGTCCGAGGCAGGATACTCCATTAAGTACGGCGATGAGATAGAATCCGGTATCGGGCGGAAAGTCGGTGCTTAGCGATGCATATGTAGGCATGATGCCGAGTCCACCAAAGAGAACGACCTCGAAACCGAAAACACTCAACGTGAACAAGCTCAACCTTAGATCGCCGTAGATTGAGAGTGATATTATGGCCTTGTTCTTTGTAGCAGCGGACGGTGGAATGCGAGCCTTCATCAGGATGTTGGCGATGATGAAGCAGAATAGGAACACAAAGCCCAGTATCCGGAGCGACCGTGCGTAGCCATATTCTGGAAGGGTGGTACGTAGAGTCAACGGGATTGCTAAACCACCAGCGGAGCTACCCATCATTGCGATGCCTTGTGTTAAGCCTCGTCTCTCTTTGAACCAATGCGCAACTACTGCGAGACTCGTAGTAGTCAGCATGGCGCCGGATAAACCACCCAGTACACCACAGCAAAGGATCATCTGCCAAAACGTGTCGCACTCGGCAAGAAGGAAAATCATCAGCAGGAACATGACACTTCCGGTCAAAGCGATCCATCGTGGCCCATAACGGTCGAAGAGCGGTCCTACCCAGATGCCCAGCGCAAGGGACAAGTAAACGAAAACCGAAGGAATCCATCCAATGTCACGCGCCGACATGTACGACAGCTGGTTCTGGCCCCAGTAGTCCTGAAGTGTGCCAATGGAAACCATGAATCCAAATGAAGGGAACAGCATCAAGCACGCTGATGCGACAACGAGCCATGCGCGCAGTCCACCCTCAGGAAAGTCGTCCTCGGCGTCCACTATAGGTATTCCAGGCTCCTCATCTAGCTCATCAATAGGTTGTGTTCGATGCGACCGTGTGCGCCCATGCGACCGGATTTCCATTTCTTGATGAGTAGACTGCTTCGCTTCGCTCCCCGTTTTCGATCGTCCCGTCATCTTCGACACCGTCCTCCTCAGCCCGTCCCAAATCTCATCCGGTTCGGCATAAGGTCTCCCGTCGCTCGTGGTCATTCCGTCCTGCATCTGGAAAGTCGGGTGGTTGGCGATTGGATCCATCTTTGAACAAGGTCTTCGTCTTCCTCTTATCGACTTGAACGGGAAACCACGGTAGAATTGCGCAGAACGCTCGTAGCATGAACCAAAGGATCTCTTATCTGCCAGTAATCTATGCGGTCATGGACCACGAAACCCGCCGCTCCTTATAGAGCAACATCCGGACTCTTATTCGCCATCTAGTAAGGTAGCTTGGCGCAAAATGCGCATCGATGACAGCAAACAGATGCACAAGGCGTATCAAGCGTCAAGGCCTCAAAAGCGCGCCCTATCGGCGAATGGACCGGCGTTGTCTGGGCCTGCCCCGCCTTCTAGCACGCTCGGAGCTCTCTGAATATTCCGATGCACCCTGGCTGCGCGTACTGTTACTCCGAGATCGCCATGGTTAAGAAAATAAGGGTTGTATGAAGCTTGCCGGCGCAAGGCGCAAGGGCGTGGGTGGAGACGGTTGTGGCTGCAGGCGATTGAAGTTGTAAGGCGCGAAGAAAGCCCGCGGGCTTGGGAGATGGTGACCAACTCAGCCGCTTGTTATGGCATCAGTCCGATAAAACGTTCAGCATCGTCTCTCTTGATTCACATAACTACTGACTAACAAACCCGTCGTCTAGCTACCTACAAACCTGTCCCTCAAATTGGTACAGCCGTAATGACGCAATGAAACTTGACGTCGTCATAGCAGTGCACGTCCACCATCTTCAGTCCTGCGCTCTTCAATAGCTTCGCCCAATCCTCTCTGTTCCGTTCAATACCGCCCAGCGCCGCCATCATCGCAAAATCCATCATCGCAACTTGCCAAGGCACCTTCGTATCTGGTAACACGACCTCATCAATCAAAATGAGCGAATCTGGGCCCATAGCCGGAATGATGTTTGAGAGGATGCGCACGCAGTCTTTATCCGCCCAATCGTGCATGATATGGCGCAAGTAGTAGAACTTGGCACCACGGATTGGTTGCTGCGTGAAGAAGTCATAGGTTTGGAACTCGATGCCATCCGCTTTGGGCGCATGTGCAAGAGTCGAAGGGACGTCTTGTACGACGATACGGCCAGGAATCTCGGGAAACTTCTTCTTGAATGCAACAGAATGCTGACCAAAACCGCCACCGATATCAACCAGAAGTGCAGATTCGTCCGCAGGCTCGAAGCCACCAACAACTTGCTGAGCAGGGTACGAAGAGACCCAGCTGTTGGCAGAGTCGAGCACCATGATGTGGCCGAGTGCTTTCATTTGCTCGCCATCCTGCTGCATCCACTCAAATGGCGTGAGGTCCGTCTTCATCGCCATGTGGAATGGCAGATCCTTAGGGTTGGTGATGTCTTGATACTTGTGCTCTTTCAAGTAGCCGGAAAGTGCGTGCATGACCGGCAAGTGGAGTTTCGAAAAATGCGGTGCGGCGCCCTCGACATGCGGATTGGCGAAGACGCGTGTCGTCCGGTTTGCTGCAAAAACGTCTTTTTCAACTTCGGTGACAAGTCCGAATGATGCCATAGAGCGAAGCAAGTGGGCAAGTAGGTTCGGTGCTGCGCCTGTCTTTTTCTGGAACTCATCATGCGTCATTGGCGTCGCGGATGAGGAGAGCACTGTAAAGATGCTGAGATCGATTCCGACATCGACAAGAGCCGATTGCAAAGGCTTGTGACATTAGTGGAGGATGTTCGGGCGCGTGGAAGACTCACTGCCATCGCTTGGCTGAAAATCATCTCCCAGTCGCTGTAGAGATCCTTCTGCAAGTCTCGAATCTGTTCCTGGATTTGTTGTCGTTCGCGAGCATTGCTCTTTGCGTATATTTCGCTAATACTTTGAGTGGCTGCTTCCATGATTGCAGGAGTTCTAGTATATACGATGAAGTCGTTTACCGAGAGGTGATTAGACGATTGTGTCGATGCATGTCCGATAACTATCTCATACTCGAACCTTATAAGTTACTGATTCTCACACAACCACTCCGTTGTGTTCGGACATCGACCGTATATTGCGTTCTGGAACTGTTTGTCGACCGAATTGTGCGAGATCCAGGTCCTTGACCATGGGGGTACCTGGGAGTAACAGCGAGATCACCGAATAGACCGGATTTGCCGATGCGATGGCTGCGTTGCATCTCTCTACAAAACTGTGGACTTTAATATTGTAGCATCATTCAGTTTGGGGTTTAAATTTCATCTGATGGTGAATTTGTGACCATTGCCATAGATATCAGGCTTCGTCGAGACCCAAGGCAATTCTACACACTCGTGGCTGGCCAATATGTGTAGTGGTTGGTGTACTCCGCGAGCTAAGGGGGGGACGATCATGCAAGTAAGCTGATTACACTGGTAGGGATGTTGGACCTCGGCATCCCCATCGTTCCCCACATCTCTGCGTGCATCCTCCGCATCACTCCTCGATTCGCGTTCCAGAGACATCAACGAACACGATAAAGAAGCTCGAAGAATTGTTAGGTTCAAGGAATAATTACTCCGGACAAAATTACTCTTCTGGCAACAAAAGTCTTCGACTTCTGTTATCATGTCCGACAACAAACCACTGGCGAAGACCGAGGAGACAACCTACTACGAGCCAGATCCAGACTCCTACGTCAGCTACCAACGCGAGATATATTCCAGTCTTCGGCAACCCAAATACTCTACGAAGCCTGCACAGTGGGAAGCAGCTGCTCGAGCTGCGGTCCCTCTACCAAATTTCCTCTATGTCAACGGCTCTGCAAGCAGCGAATCAACATATGCAGCAAACGTGTCAGCTTTTGAGCGATACCGACTGCGTCCATGGATGCTGGTCAACTCTACACGGCGCGACATGTCCGTTGAGATTTTTGGACGAAAGTACAAAAGTCCGTTGCTGGTAGCACCAATTGGTGTACAAGAGATCGTTCACCCTGATGCTGAGGAGGCAACCGCAAGAGCCTGTGCTGCTGTGAAGGTGCCTATGATTCTTTCGACAGCTGCTACGCGAAGCATCGAGCAAGTCGCGCAAGCCAACGGGGACGGCGACCGATGGTACCAGCTCTATTGGCCGAAACCGCAAGCCGAGGAGTTCACAGCGAGCTTGCTTAGTCGAGCAAAGGCAAACGGGTTCCAGGTTTTAGTCGTCACTCTCGACACATTCATGGTGGGCTGGCGGCCTAACGATCTCGATGAATCATACCTCCCCTTCATCTGGGGCCAGGGCTGTCAAGTCGCCTTCTCAGATCCTGTCTTCAATCGCATGTACGAAGAATCACAAGCCGCAGATACTCGTAGCATCAGCGAAAAAGCGTCTGAGATTTGGCAAATTCTGAAACGACCAGGAAGTATCGGAGGTGCGGCGAAGGTCTTGAGCCATGCCAGCGTCATCAAGAAAGCGATGCTTTTCACGAATCTGTTAGCGTCTGGGAGCTACCGCGATTGGAACGATTTGAAAATTCTGAGAAAGTATTGGGATGGACCTATCGTATTGAAGGGCATCCAGACCGTCGGGGATGCGCATCGTGCTGTTGAGCATGGAATGGATGGTATCATTGTCTCTAACCACGGAGGACGACAGCTCGACGGGGCGATTGCATCGCTAGACGCGTTGGCGGAGATTGGTGCTGATGACATAATTAAAAGCTCAGGCTTGACTGTGCTATTCGACTCGGGCATCCGGACTGGGTCAGACGTTCTCAAAGCCCTCGCCTTGGGAGCAAAAGCTGTTTTGGTTGGACGCCCGTATGTATATGGCCTCGCAATGGGAGGAGAGGAGGGCGTCACGCATGTACTCAAATGCATGCTCGCTGATACAGACAGCTCGTTGGCGAATCTTGGGAAGAAGAGTATATCGGAGATCAGCCGAGAAGATTTGAGGGTGTTGCAACAACCGGCAAAGTTGTAGTTGGCAACCTAGGCGCTCACCAACGACGGTTGTGCAACGAGCTGTGTACTGGTCTCGCATACCGATGCATCTCTGAAGGTCAACCTCAGCGGTACCTCAAGGCAGTATTTATGATATTTTGTGTTCTTCAAATTGTGGGGTATCATCAAAAATGAACTTCAAGAAAAGTGAGAAGCAGCTTTCCCCTGCTTATTGGTCGCAAAAGTCGATGGCAAGAGGGAAGCTGCTTTTCACCTTTTTTGAAGTACTATTTTGGCGATACCCCACACCTTGAAGAAGACAGAAAATCACAAAATTGTACTACTTGGATAACACCCACGTTCTTTGTGGAAAAAAACTGTCCTGTTGTGAGCATTGGAAAGTTCAGGAAATCATTATCTTCCAAAGATTCTTGCGGTGCTTCCAGCGTCTTCAGCAACACAGGAAAGCGGGAAAGAGGGAACGAGTGTTTCAAGATAAACACCCGTGGGGATGACTTCCTAATCAGGAAGATTTGCTTTTGTGCGTTGGTAATAGTAATGATCGCCCAATACCGCCCATGTTGCCTGCGTTCGCTCAGCGACGCCCATGCTCGCTCAATGCTGCTCACGCTCACCGAATGCTTGCCACCTCGACTCAATGAGAAGAGAAGATGATACCACATATATGTTTTCATATATGGGTCATTGGCCTAGACTCAACGAGAGCTTGACTGCTAGAAGCAGCTCTATATTTCCACCACATGACATGCACATCATATCCGGAGACTGGCGCCGTTGTTTCAACCAGTGTCAAAGTTGTCATGACTGATGACAGATACAAACAAGATGATTGTCGCTTGACGCCGACATAAACAGTGATGGACCCGCAATGGATTGTTGTTGGAGGCGGTCAACATGCTACATATTTCTTCCAACCCTGAGGGCACGGACGTATGCATGCCTCGTCTTGTTGCCGTTGCATGACACACAGAGCTGTTGAGACTTGTCATGACGTTAGCATCGCGTTTGTGGCGGATTACCCATGCGCAGCGGGTCGGAAGTGACGGGTTCTGGTCGTATTTCCGCACGACTCAGGCCATTTCGCTCCATGATGATGGTTCCAAGGTTTCGAGCGCCTTGCATAGAAGCGATATATGTCAGCACGTTCCTGGATGGGGAAGGGTCTTTGCATACGGGCGCTACCATCACTGGCAAGCTTAGCGTTCGAGATTCGAGTGGAGCTCATTTTTCCGTCGTCGCTTGAGAAATGCCACCATTCAGACAGATGCACTAGACTCAACACATGCAGCACCAAGCATTGGGGCGCCCTCGTAATCATGGCTTGGGAGGCTTGTGTTTACAGTTTGAGCCGCATGGCGTTGTTGTGCGCGCAAAGAAAACACCACGAATATTATCGCGAAATCCGCGACAGTCGTCTTTTGCCAGTATGTTGGTTTCTCGCTCGTGGATGAATTCTAGCGGTGTCTGAAATTTACGGGTGACTGGTGGAAGAAAATATAATCGGGTCTGTGGAGGCGGCCTGTCCCCAAAGGTGGAGTCTGGGGTCAGACAGGTTCGTCCAGATGATAACGACGCAATACCCGGGGACTATGTTGCCGCTGGTGCCACCCTAGGGCATTTGGTATTTCCATTCAAAAGCCTGCTATGCCCTCACCTCATGTAGGCCAGTCAGACCACCGAGCTGCGACAACCTAGCCAAGATGGTGTCCAAATTCTTCAAAAACCGAAGGGTCTATCTGCTGACTAGCGTTGCCTACATGGGCTCGCTACTGTTTGGTAAGCACAATCACCCGCTTCTTTGGACAAGAGTTGACAACATTGTAGGTTATGATACCGGAGTGATGGGTAGCGTTCTCGCGCTCGAGGCTTTCAAGAAGGACTTCGGACTGCCGACAGACTCATCCGGGTTCTCCGACTCAAAGAACGCGTCAGTGTCATCGAACGTCGTTTCGCTCCTCACCGCGGGTTGCTTCTTCGGAGCGATCGGGGCTGCCTGGTTCAACGAACGGTACGGCCGACGGCTATCTCTCATGGGCTTCTCCCTCGTTTTCCTTGTTGGTGCCGCGCTTCAGACTGCCGCCCACCACGAAATTGGCATGATCTACGCAGGACGCGTTATCGCTGGTCTCGGTATCGGAGGAATGTCAGCTATTACTCCCGTGTTCGTCGCCGAAAATGCGCCTCCCGCTCTTCGAGGACGTATCGCGGGTCTTTTCCAAGAATTCCTAGTAATCGGCAGTACCTTTGCTTACTGGCTGGATTACGGAGTCGCACTCCATATGCCCGTCTCAACGAAGCAGTGGAGAGTTCCTGTATCGATCCAACTGATTCCAGGTGGCTTCATGTTGATTGGGCTTTTCTTTCTCAAGGAGTCTCCTCGATGGTTGATGTCAAAGGGTCGGCAAGAAGAAGCTGCGGAATCACTTGCATTCATCCGCTGCGAAACACACGATAGCCCTGAACTCCTGCATGAGCTAGCTGAGATCCGTGCGGCGGTAGAGGAGGAACTCAATATGACAGAAGGCATTACATGGTGAGTTGTGACTGTACGCAACGCATGTGAGACATACACTGACCTTTTACTTCCATCTCGGCAGGAAAGAGTGTCTTCTTCCCGGCAACCGATACCGTTTCATCACTGCTTTTGTGCTCATGTTCTGGCAGCAGTTTAGCGGTACAAATTCGATCGGTAAGGAGAAAACGTTCTTGGACGTCGAATGCCTTGTTCTAACCATTCGGCAGGTTATTACGCACCCCAAATTTTCCAGACGATCGGTGTATCCGCCTCTAACGCCTCGCTTTTTGCGACGGGTATCTACGGGACCGTCAAGGTAATCACAACTGGTATCTTCCTGATATTTGGAATCGATTTTATCGGGCGCAAGTATTCGCTCATGGGTGGTGCGGCATGGATGGCGGCCATGATGTTCATCATCGGAGCTGTTCTTGCGACTTATCCGCCAAACCCAGACTCTGGCTCGGTATCGTCACCCTCCATTGCCATGGTGGCCATGATTTACCTCTATGTCATCGGATACTCGGCTTCTTGGGGCCCCGTTCCATGGGTATACTTGTCAGAGATCTTCCCAACGCGACTTCGATCGTACGGTGTCGGAATGGGATCCGCGACCCAGTGGCTCTTCAACTTTGTGATTACGAAGATCACCCCGGAAGCTATTAACCGTAAGTGTCCCCGTATGAACTCTATGTAGATATACACTAACTCCGTACACCAGATATTGGCTGGAAAACCTTCCTGATGTTCGGCATCTTTTGCGTTTGCATGGGCATTTTCGCAACATTCTTTATTAAGGAAACGAAGGGAAAGACTCTCGAAGAGATTGATCTTCTTTTCGGAGATGTGACAGCGGAGCAGCGCCTCCGGGACGTCGAGGCTGGCATGAAGGAGGAACAGCGGAAACACTCGGTGAAGTACATGGAGGATGCCACCGAGCTTGAGAACAGGGCGGGGAAAGAGTAAGCAAGACTTCAATGACGTTAACGAGTTTCAAGGCTTTCGGTAGCCAATGCGCATGCTTCAGCGGAGGATGGTCATCTCTGTGATGAACGATGATTAGATTCCGGAAACAATGAAGATATTCCGATCATCAGTACACTAATTCTTTCACTCCTATTGATGGCGAGAAGTCTTTCAGGACAGCTAACGATCATCCCGAGTTGAGCCTTTCCGAGACCGGACCAAGTGGGGTTTAGTCTCCACGCTAGTCTTCATTAGGACAGGGGCAATCCTTTGAAGCCAACACCTGAATGCACTGCTTTCACCCCTCGGTCATGCTCGACACGATTCCCATTAGCTAACAGGCAAGCACCAGACTGTTCGACATGCCGGCATTATGCAACTCTTGTGCTCGGCGTGTATTAGCGATCTGCGGCTAAGAAGGCGTTTTAATCATACGCCCTTCCTGACGCCCCGTGTGGGGAGACCTCCCACTCAGCTCTTGTGCGCTCAAGAACCCTTATCGTGAGTCTGTATTCGGCGTGCAATCTATCTCGCTTGTTTTCAGCCAATAAACAGACTTGAGATGCAGTCTCGCAGCCAATAGCCTCGACCGTTTACCATCATGCCGGTACCGCTGTAAGATCACGAACGCCACGAACGCCCGCCGACCTTCCTGATATTCGCCCTGCATTGAGAACACGAGACGTACAGCGGAAGACAGCCGGGTAAATCTTTGTGGCTGCATGATGACCGCGTACCCGATATTAAGACATATCTGGGCCGGACTGCATCTGGTAGCCAGGAAGAGAAGATGAACAGGTCGCATCATATGCAGAGGATGAGCAAAGTAACTGGGCATATGCTATCTGTATTGCTTCATGGTTCTGGACACAATCAGCCTGGATGTTTGTGGGGCATCTACAGGTAGTACAGTGGCGGAGGTTTTGCACATGTGCCACACGATACGCGTATAAGGCGTTGTTGTGTTAGTCGCAAAGAGCCAGCTCTTCTCTGTAAACTTCATTGTCTATCCCGTATCAATTCCACGTTTACGCTTCCAAGATGGTCTCTAGTCTCTCACTCTTCTCAATCCTTCTAGCGGCGCAAGCCGCCTACGCATACAACTTCCAATACGAAAGCATACAGTTGACCGAATTGGATGTGGCGGACAACTCCGATCTTGCTTTCGGCGAAGCAACAGGAGCCAGTACACCCTCATGCAAGAACTACCCAGGCTACGACGGATGGCCGTCGACGACACAGTGGAGTGCCCTCAATGTCAGTCTCGGAGGCACATTGCTCAAGGGTATTCCTCCAGCTGCGGCTTGCTATCAAGGCGAATACAACGACGCGACAAAGTGTGCAAATGTCAGGCGACGACAGTCTGATGCTCTCTTCTTGTATGTCCAGGCTGATACTACTATACACTGACCGCTGACTTGTCAACTTAGTAAAGAGGACCCACTAGTACCCTTCCTGGCATGGACGCTTGATAACCCATGTCCTGTGCCTGCAACCAGCGCTGCGCCTTCGCAGTCTGAGTGCAAGTTGATCAACTTCCCTGCATACGTAGTCAACGTCACCACGGTCAAGGATATACAGATGGCTGTGAACTTTGCGCGCAATAACAACATCCGGTTGACGATTAAGTGAGTCTTGACGAATTTCACTCTAAACTCATGCTGACCGACTCAGAAACACCGGCCATGACTTCCTTGGCCGGAATACTGGTGGCGGCGCACTTCAGGTCTGGGTGCATCGCATGAAGGCATTCGAATACTTGCCCAACTACAAAGTCGGTCAGTACAGTGGCCAAGCAGCCCGGGTGGGTGCAGCGCTGGAGCAGCACGAGGTCTTTAGCTACATGGGAAGAGCTGGTATCACACTGCTAGCTCCCGGATCTTCGACGGTTGGGGCATATGGTGGATATATGCAAGGTGGAGGGTTCTCGTACATCACCTCAAAATATGGTCTGATGGCTGACCAGGTGCTTGCTTTGGAGATTGTCACGGCAGATGGCAGGTTTTTGCATGCGGATCCGACGGAGAATTCGGACCTGTTCTTCGCTATTCGAGGTGGTGGACCAGGTAAGCCTTTGAGTACTGTTGCGACTAGCTGCAGTGACTGACGTACACTACAAGGAAACTTCGGCATCGTGACATCTGCGATTGTCAAGGCGTATCCACCTACGACAGTTGCACGAAGCGACTTTACTTTGCAGACCGAACCCGTTTCGGGTAACGACAGTACCACCGTTCGCGTGTCTAAGGAAACCTTCTGGAAGGGCGTGGGCATCTACTTCTCGCATAATTTGCGTATCAACGACGCGAAAGGTATCATGTGGAACTACATCACCACAACAGGTGGTGCCTTTACACTCTCTAGTCAAATCACGAAGCCGGGCATTACGGCAAAAGAGATGAAAGAGCTCATAGCGCCGCTGATCCAAGATCTCAATGATCTCGGCGTACCTCTGGCTAACCCCGAGCCACGGTTCTGGAGTACGTATGCTGATTTTGGCTCTGTGCCGCCAAGTGGGGGCATACAGAATAGCCGCCTGGTATCGCGTCTTGTCCCTCGCTCCAACTTCGAAGACCAAACATCCCAATTGTTCAACGCCACCATGGCAGCAATCCGCTCATATGTGGAAGAAGGCGGATACAGCTTCCATTCTGTCGACTATGCACCAACGCACGAAACAGCCGGCTATCCTGGCTCTGGTTCCGCCGTATCGTCGCACTTGCGCAACGCAGTCATGCACATGACAGGCTGGGATACCAGGCAGTACGATGCTAATCTCCCCGATGAGGTCGCAAAGTCGTCGCATGCCCGTCTCAGCTCGTATGTACAGAAGCTGAGAGATGTGACACCAGGCAGTGGCGCGTATATGAACGAGGCGGATGTTGCGGAGCCAAATTTTCAGAACAGCCTGTACGGCGAAAATTATGATAGGCTACTGAGCATTAAGAAAGCCAGAGATCCTTGGGGGTTGTTCTATGCGGTCACGGGTGTGGGCAGCGAGGACTGGGTCGTCCAGGGGACGAGAGGACTGCCTACACAGCAGGGAAGATTGTGTAGAGTTAACTTGTAGGATGCGTCGATTAGACAGCTCAGCGTCGCTTTTACTCGTAGGTCTTGGGTACAAGACCTTTTTCTGTCGATGTGTTATCGAATTGACGAACTGGAGTTGAATGTGATATACACAAAAACTTCAATGAAACCAATCCTGGGCAGACGTGTAGCGGTGCTCAGCGGCGCCCGCGACTAGAGGGGGTTTTCGATAGGTATATCTAGCAATTCATTAGTGAGCTTCCAAATTTACACTCGATTCCACGCTCAAGGCACATCACAGCGTTATCATTTCCAGGCCTCTCAGTTCCCTTAACGGACATTCGCCCTTGATGTGCCATCCTGCCGTAATGGGGGCTCAAGAAATCGAAGTCGTTGATTTTCAACGAAGTGCCGTGACAGGGCACATGAGAATCAGTTTTGCAGTGTTGGGATAGTGTGAATAGTTCTAGATCATGGAGGAAGATGCAGAGAGGTGAAGGGGTAGGCTCGATCGGCATTAGATGACGTTTTAGCGCCCGAAGCAAGCCGCGTGCCGGCTGTCTCTCCACTTACCCCATCATTTCTCCGTCTCCGGTCATTCTTACCATCTTTTTAGTTCACCCAACTTCCCTTTGTACGCGCATAGACCCACAGACATCCATGGGCAAATTTCAACGCTGATCTGACGAGATGGACTTCGCTAGTCCGTCGTAACGAGGGGAGTGTGAGATGCGAAAGAAAGACACGCGCTCCTAGTGACGTACCGCGACTGCGCTGAGAACGTGGGCAAGTCTCGCGTCCACTGAATCAGGATACTGAAAAGTCAGCTTGCAAGGTATTCCGTCAGAGTCAGATAGTCTCACGCAACAATCATGGGAAAAGGGACACTAACAATGCTAAAACACCTGAGTAGTCATCATCTATCAAGATTTTCAATGCTGTATCTATGCGCAATGGCGCTCTAGCTTACAGCAGATACTGCGAAATGTCGCAGTAGGGTATCATCGCAAACAAAAGACATATCTAGACGAACCAACAACGATCCCAAGAAAATACCATCCACGCCTAACCCACGTAATCAATGCAAACGTGTGTAACAACCAGCCCATCCGCGTCTCAAAACGACAATTTTCTGGAGAATAAACCATCAAGACACCCCACCTATGACACTCCACGAAAGAGCTTACGTTTCTCTTCAGAACTAAGCTTGCGTTTGCTCGTGGCTTTGCACGTAGGCTCCCAACCATCATCCACAACGAAGGCGTCCTCATCTTCGGCAGCGTCGTCGGTGTCCTCCATATCCTCATCCTCATCCTCATCTTCCAAACCCTTGTCCTCTTCTTTCAAAACGTAAGTGCTACGTGTCCGTCGCTTCACCACATCTGCAGGTACCGTGTCATGTGCCTCGATTCGCGTAGTCGTCTCGGTCGTCTTCTTGACTGGCTCTGCAGGCACGGCAACATCTGGGTGGTCCTCATCGCTCATCTCGACCTCTTTGTCTTTGGCTGATGATGTCTTGTTGGCGCCAGCCTGCATTGCTCGTGGAAGGGCTACTGGTGCGCTCTTACGCTTGCGCTTGATCACACGAGGTACCAGGGGAGGTTGTGGGAGCTTTGAAGACTTTGCCTTCTTGGTAGGCATCCTGTCTTCGTTGTCATCGTCGTTGGAGCGTGCACGCTTCTTGCCTTTGGATGAAGCCTCATTGTTGTTCTCGCCAGTTTCAGGAGGTGATGCGGGCTTGCTGTAGTAACCAGAGTCGTTGGTATCCTGGCTAATCTTTCGCTTCCGCTTCTGCTCTTGCTTTGGGGCATCAACAGTGTGTTTCTCCTCCTTGACGTTCTCTTTGGCTTCCTTCTTCTTGGGAGCCAGTTCCACGGTCTTCGCACGTTCTTCATGTCGCTTCTTGTTGCGGGCTTCTCGTGCAGCTTGTTGCTGTGCTTTACGCGTTTCTTCTTGTTTGCGTTCTCTCTTCTCTGTTGCTGCTTTCGCTGTTGCCGCCGCCCGGTCCTGTCTCAGCTCCTTGTTGTGCTGCTTGACTTCGCCCAGTGCGAACTCCAGGGCCTCGAAATGATCACCAAGCATTCCCATCAATTCGGAGTACGCCTTGTCGTTGATGAGCAATAATTCAATGAGATACGGCTTGTAGTCGGCGTCCAGCTCGATTGCACGGAACTGCGCCTCATTCAGGAGATCGCGCTGGCTCATATTCTCGTACGATACCTTGGTCTGTCGATTTGGCAGCCTCTCTTTCTTGGAAGCGGAAGACTTAGGAAGTTCGCGGACTCGTTGCTGCTGATGGTGAGGATTGTCTTGTCCCTCAACCTTGGATGCAGCGGGCTGGTGACGACGGGATGCTTGACGACGCTGTTGGCGACCCTGTTGCTGAGCGGTAGCTTCCGGGGTTGGCAACTCATCGATGGCGATATGGGCGGATTTCGCAGGAACGATGGTAGCTGGGTTGGGGAGGGGAATGCGCGGAGCAGCTTCCTCTGGACGAGGGCTACTCTGCACAGGAGTTGGCAGGCGATGGTTGAGCAACTTGGCAAGAGAGGTGGTGTGTTTGACAACCTTGCGCTTCTCGACTCTGAACGCTGGTGTCGCAGTCGTTGTAGGCCTCACGGTCTCTCGCTTTCGCGCAGACTTCGGCGAGAGCACGTCGGTGACAGGAGAGGAGTGTTTGGCGGGAGCGCGATTTGTGGCTTTGGTCGCCGGTGACGCAGTTGATGTAACCCTCGCGGTCTCGCGCTTTGGGCCATGCGCTGGCTTGAACTTGAGAGTGGATTTCTGGGTGGGGGCTTTCTCGCCCTTGACCTCGGCGAGGATAGAGAAAAAGTTCATGTTGTTATGTGAAAGAATTGGAATGTGAAGTGGGTATTAAGATTGAGAGGTCTTCTGATGAGAGCACTCGCTGTGGTGACTTTCGTTCAGAGGTGTGGTTGTTGTGAATATGGGGCGGGAGTGTGGCAGTATTTGAGTAAGTTGGCTCACAAGGTGCGGTAGAAAAGGTGCAAGCGAAAGGCAGAACCGGCTTATTTCGTCATAAGAAGCAAGCTATTATGTGCACGTGGTGTTGTAATTTATATTCTAGTCGGGAAAGTGAAAGGACTAAGCGGGAGAAATGTACCGCACGGGTGTAGAAGGGGAAAGGGAACGTTTGTGATATTAGCAAGAGCCGAATCACCTGTGGGATTTGCACGAAACAGAAGACTCGGAACTCGGAATTACATTATTTCTGGCAACAGACACGGTAGAGTAGTGGTATCATGCGTTGAGTACTAAGGATTTTCATGGCGAAAACAGAGACGCTCTAACGTGCGCATTCAGATGGTTCAGAGTGCCGTAAGCCTTCTCGCAACCGTTACACCGCCCTACCCCGAGCTCAGGAGATCGCTGGTCCCTGCTCTTCCACCAAATCCTCCTGTGATTGCTCATTATCAATCTCATCATAAGCTGCCAAATTAGCTGCCCATGCCCTCCTAGCCTCGATCTGCTTCTCGCGCCTTGCATGTGCTCCATTCTTCCATTCTTCTTCTTCTGCCCTTATGACGCAGGCCAATCGAAGTCTCAATTTCCATTCACTCAGGGTTGCTGCTTCGCCCTCGTCGAGCTTGCCTCTTTTTTCGAGCTCGTGCTGCATTTGTAGAATTGTCATTTCGTTCCAGCGCCCACGGCGGGAGAGTTGAGTACCGAGATGGTAGTATAGTGTGTCCGCCAGTCGATGTAGAGGTATTTGGCGGCGGTGTTGTTGCTTCAAGATGCGACGTTGGTTTGGGTGTAATGTGCCAAAGACGGCTTGTAGAGTGCGTTCTGGAAGAACTTTGAACGCCGTTCCGATGAGCTTTTCGGGCGACTGTGCATGTGCTCGTTTGAGTACTGGACAAGACATTCTGTCGTGGTCTGTCATGCTTGATTTTGATTGTGTGTGTGTGTGTGTGTGTTTGTGTGTGGCAGACGTGATGTATTCTGGAAGGAAACCTTGAACTTGTATGTCTTTGGGCTTCTTGATGATGGGTAGAGAATGGTTTGAAATGATGAGAAGAGAGAGACAGTTGGGTCGGAATTTTGATTTATACCGCTTGCTATTGCCAGAACTTTGGAGAAGAGAAAAGGATCCATATTGCATGCCTGAGCAGATTACCACATGTCGAGTTTGAGTTCCTTTGATTTTCACCAATCGGAAGTCTACCTTTTTGCTTTCACGCAATATGAGCCAGTCACAGTCCGAAGAGATAGTACCAGATCCCATAGTAAATCCACAATGAGTACAAGGCTCCAAATCATGGCAAGATTTGACTAATGGAGATGGAGGTTGAGGTAATGGATGCGGCACAATGCTCTGCAACCGAACAGCGACAACGAATCAGCAATGATGAGTTGAGAATTCGCTTAATTGATTCACCAGAACACAACGCAGGGTTACGTATTCCGCTCTATTAACCAGTACACATTGGTAACGTGAAGTTTGGGAGAAATATTGTGGGCAACAGAAGATGATGGCCGCTCATGTCGCCAAAATTTCGTGATGTCGCTTGTATACGCAACCACAACAGGAGAGCATCTGGATAACCATCGAGGGATGGTTCTGAGCGTTTAATCCCTGACGTGCCCGCCCATAGTCGACACAAAGGCGGCCCACGCCACACTTGTTGATGCAGTCTCCTGGTTGATGAATCCAGACTTCGGGTTTTCGGTAGCATATGTGGGGCAAAAGTCCAATCAGATTCCCCGTGTAGGCATCCATCTCTTTGAAGCATATCCTTTTGGTCCCGAATAGGCTTGCGCGGAGTAATGAATAGCGGAAATATTTCTTGCATGGGGCTCCAGCTACCAGCATAGGAGGAAATTCAGGTAACAGTCCGATATGAAACCGCTGATTCTACTGTTCCCCAAGAAAGAGCGTTCAAATTTCGGTACAGGCGGTCCTGTGTGACAGCATAGGTTTGCATCTTGGATAGGCGTACAACCGCGGCGCAGTAATTCTTAGTATGTCGCGTTTCTAAAAATCTGTGATCAGCTTTCGGAGATGAAATTTTAGTTTCAGTCTGCAGAAGACGATGCGTGATGTGTAAAGTAAGAAAGGTCGCGCTCTCCAACCGTGGTACAACCATCGGGGTATCGGCAGAACGTGCCGCGCCGCCAATGACCTCGGTGTTTGCATTGTTTGCACCTGACCGCCTAACTTTATGGCCAGACAGCATCAGTCAAACACCAACAAGCCACACGCCAATATACGCCCAACCCTCCAAGACCTATTCGCATTACCAGGAAATCGCCTCCACGAAGTCACTCGCATCTCCAAACCTTCGAAACACGTTCCTGTCAGCAGGACGATTGAACCAGCGGTCAACGCCGCATACAGACGGCCCTTAGAAGCGGCGGACAGACACAGGGAGACACAATGGGCGGATACTTATCGACGTTCACAAAGCTGATATGGGCGAAGAAGGAGATACGGATACTGATTCTGGGGCTGGTACGAGCATCGAGTACGGCAGCAAGTAGACACAGTGCTGATGACAAACGCAGGATAATGCTGGAAAGACGACGTTGCTATACAGATTAAAGGTACGCGACATCTCGCATCCTGGTGGACGAGACCCGGAGACATGAACGTATACGACTAACAGCCACCCCAGATCGGAGAAGTAGTCACAACAATACCAACAATAGGCTTCAACGTCGAATCAGTCACCTACAAGAACCTCAATTTCAACGTCTGGGTAAGCCCACCCCTCTCACTAAACAGTATTATTCCTCCGTTCCTAACACCCATTCCAGGACCTCGGAGGCCAAACGTCGATCCGCCCCTACTGGCGCTGCTACTACGCCAACACCGCCGCTGTAATATTCGTCATCGACAGCACCGACATCGAGCGCCTGACCACTGCGAGCGAAGAGCTCCGCGCCATGCTCAACGAAGAAGAACTCCGCGACGCCGCCCTCCTCGTCTTTGCCAACAAGCAAGATCAACCGGGCGCGAAAGGCGCGGGTGAGATTAGCGAGGCGCTCAAATTGGGGGAGCTGAAAGACCGGAATTGGAGTATCGTTGCGTGTAGTGCTGTGGATGGCAGGGGTGTGCAGGAGGGCATGGACTGGCTGGTTACGAATGTTGGGGAGGGGCAGAACTGAGCATGGGACGAGAGGATACTGTGCTCGTGACGGGGAGGGCAAGATACATATGCGATGGGGATTGGGCATCAAAGCGGAAGAGCAGAGTTTTGGAATACATGATGCAGGGAGCCATGACGCGGCACATACGCGTCAGATGGAGTGATTATACCAGCATAGTGGCGTCTAGGCGCGACGGATTTTGAACACGGGAAGCGAACTAGCGTCAGTAATTGAATGCGCATCTTCCGAGTTGATACCAAAGCAGTTCCTTGTGTCTATATACATGACGCGTCTAATAGTGGTCCCAATTCAGATCTCTCCCTGGTCTCAAACGTCCTTCCGTCCAGTCTTTGCCGTAAACATATGCACTACTAATCTCCTCCTCGTCTATGCCCAAGTGGTCGTCCCCGTCCCTTCCTTGGAACCAGCCCAGCGCATATGTCTTTCCACTCTTTTCCAGATGCTTCGTCATCTGGCTTGAGGTCAACTTCTCCGTATCGATGAAGCTAAGTAGCATCTTGGACTGGTGAATAAAAGCAAGAACCGACGCCATTGTCCCAACTTGACGTGGCATAAACTTTTGACTGCGCTTTATGTAGGTGAGAAGAGCGATGCCGATGAGGTAAAGCAGGATGAGCATGGCGAGGATGAAGCTCGACCAGAAACTGCGGAAAGTTTGATCTGCACTGCAGCCATCGTTCGGTCCGTCTAAATTTTGCGTACTGTCTTTGCCTCCCAGTCCGGGAATGAAAAGTTTGCCATCCACGCTAATCGAAGTTACGCAGACGGTCAGGATTTCAGCAAATATGGACCCGAACGCGACAAGCATGACAAGATAGTGTCCGTTGTAGAAGGCCTCAAAGGGCAACCATAGGGGATTTGCGCCGGCATAGTCAAGTGTAAGAGTCTTGGCTGGAGCATGTCGAAGCGAGAGGAGGTAGAAAGGTTGCAGCATGCGAACATCGCTGTTCATCGTATTCCAGAGTATGCGGATGATGGTCGCGAGTCCCGTCATGATCCACGGGAGTTTCTGCATGACCAAGTTCGCTTTCGCGACAAAGGTACAGACTGGCACCGCTATGGTGAACACGATGAGAAAGCCGACAAACGGAAATCCGGATCGGAGGCGAAGCATGAGCGGTCTGGGGTCAGAATCTTGTTGATGGATTTTTTCCTTGCTCTTCGTAATGTACTCGCCCTGCCAAAGTGAGCTTTTGTGCAGAATATATCTCCGTTGACGAAGCTGCTTGTGTATCTGATTCGAAGATGCCTGATCGAGTCCCTTGAAATCCGCAAGAATGTGACTTTTGGTAGCCATGGCCGCGACGCCTGCAATGCCCTTGGGATCTGACTGCAAGCCGCTCTTCCGTTGCATTGCGTACATCAGTGCACAACCACACCCTGCAACAACCACAAGGCATGCCGAAAGCGCTCTGGACCAGATTGGCTCCACCCTGACAGACTTCACAGTGTCGGATTTGCATTGCTCCTCTGGAGGATACATGCTCATGGATGCGCTCTGTAAGACGGGTATCAGGCTACTTGCAACCAACGTGCCCAGGGAGCTGTAAATGACCGCGTACTGTCTGTGATGGAACGCCCTCAGCGGTACCAGGAAACTCAGGAAAGTCAGGTAGTCCATGTTCAGCGACTCTCCTGCGGTTGCGCCTGTCTTCTTTGATAACTGATAAAATGGTTCCAGACGTTTGACCTCGAAATCTGTCATTTGCCAGAGAACACCATAGAAGACTGAGATGATGATAGGCGCGTACTGCCATGTGAAGTATTGCGTGACAGTCAGATCGCCTACCGTATCGAAAATCATCAGGCCGCCCTTTCTTCCCAGAGATTCGACTGATTTAAGCGACTTTTGGCACAGATACTCTTGTACGCCAGCAAGTGCGAGCGCGATGACGACGAGCATGAGGATCCACCACGAACTCATAGTAAGGGGCCGCCATGCAGGCATTTGAGGGTCTATGTGGATGTCAGCTTTTGTAGATGGACAATTTGTACGAGACAGTCACCTTCTGGGAAGAAGTAGCTGGTTTGTGCATCACTTCTGATGAGCCCAGCTTCAGCCGTTAAGCTATTCATAGAGTCAAAGTCGCGAGCAACTCCTGCGAAATCGCTGATATCGATTGGGACACCCGTCGCAACTGCAACAACTTGGCCAGTCTTCTCGGCCTTGTCCTGTGCCTTCTTCGCCTGCTCATCTGCTACATCTGCTTTTGACAGTACTCGTCGGTGACCCGGGAAGTTGCCTGGTACCGGTCCAGCTGGGGTGTGCGTGAAGGGATTGTGAAGTACCGAAGTCATCCCAGCTCCTAGCTGCGCTTCAAGCCTTTCATACTCTGCAGCGTGACCAGCTTCGTCAATGTCTTGGTCGCTTTCTCGCGCTCCACGGGTGCCTTGCCCACTCAGTTGTGCCTCACGTGTCTTCATAGGTAGACCGCCGAGCGAAGTCAGGTCGTATCCGATTGCTTCATCTTCCTCGTCAACCTCCTTCAGCCTCCTCCCAGTCGGCCGTGACTCCTCGTCATCTAGCCGGTTGTAGTATCCACTGAGCGGGCTTCCTCTGCGTAGCGATGCAATTCGATCGAGGACACGCTTTGTCCTACTATCACTCTTGCCCAACGATGGTGACGCACGATCTTGGGTGAAGACACTTGCGACAGGGCTGTACGACGTCTCCTGGGCAAAAGAGGGGGGCGCCGGCGCGCGGGGTATACGATACGAGGGCTCTGAAGCCGGGAGCAGAGGCGAGGGAAACGATTGTCGTCTCGACGCAGGGGTGCTGCTTGGAGATGCGATGGAGGCGACCGAGGAAGGACGAGACGGGAAGAGTTGCGAGAGCCTATCCGATGCGCCGGACGTGTTCTTACGCCGTAGGGGTGGACGAGCAGGAGAGGGCGGGGCACCACTTGTTGTTGGAGAAGCAACGCGCAAAGCAGAAGGGACTGTGGTATCGGACGGTCTTCTCGTGCTTGTGGGAGAGCCAATTTGGAGGGCAGACGGGACTTGCCCCACATCCGGCGAGCGCATGTTCAATGGTGTATGTGCCGCGTGCGCTGACATTTGTAGGGCGTACTTGAATGCTCGCAGTTCGTAGCGATCGCAAGATGAAAGCAAACAAGGTCAGAAGAGAAGCATGAACCACAAGAAACGAGAAAGTCACCAAATCACACACGGTGTTCCACGCGGCTGACAATGCCCTGCAGCCTATGCGTCGCGCCGGTCAGCCTGGTTCCATTACAGGAGCACGCGCTCGTGGGGGCCTCCCTAGAAGTAATCAGGCAGGAACACCCTTCCGAGGCAACCTGTACCCTGCCTGCAGTCCAGCTGAATCCAGTGGATGTCGTAGAAACAAGCTCGCCGTGCCTTGGAGGCGCGCTGGCGTTGCGGGGCCGCTCAGCCTCGGGATGATTGATTCGCGTAACTCGAGGATGAGTGTGAAGACTGATGAGGTTTGGCGTCAGGAATACGGCTATGGGGAAACCTGTGGTAACTGTGGAGACACGGAGCTCTCAGAGCCATGTACAGTACTGTCGGTCTTGCAAACTACGGTGCCATCATAAAGACCGCTCGGTCAACGATGGAGAGCGGCTTGAGCTAAAAATACGGCGCTGTGCCGCTGCAGTCGTAGCGCGTTCGATTCTCGCCTCCTATTGCCCTGCATGGCATGCCGGTGGCTTGCAATGGGGGCCGAGAACATGGTAGTGTCGTGTTGGGCACACACGCGCGGCTGTGCGATGGCATGCGAAACCGGCCATGTTGGTGTTGCGTGGATGGAGAAGGATAAGACGTGGAAGAGGTTGGAGGGATGGGAAGCTACTCTTGTCGGTGCCCCGCATATCCAATGACGCAAAGACGCCTCTGCGGCGGGTGCTGACGGCGACAGCAAGTCTTGCAAAGCGACATCAAGACACCGCCAACGATGCACAGTGTATTGATAACGACTCTTCGAGAATAGTTCTGGTTGCAACTGGGGCGGCCAAATGGCGTCGAGAGAGATACCCTTAGTCCTCCAGGTACTTGATGGTTGAAGAACCTGTCGTAGGCCTCCGCTCTCGAAGTAAGCCTTGACGCCCGTGGTGACGTGACCTCGCGAGCCTAGGAAGTGCACGGCACAAAGGATATATCATTTGGTGAGATTATGCTGTCTGGTGGGTGAAAGCGCTCAAAGAAATCTCTAGGACGAAATGATACATTCCTACCTAGGTAGCTTGTATCCAATCTACTTCAAAATGATCCAGCATCCATGATCACCTCTACTGTCATATGAATAACGATAGTGGTGCTAGTGCTATTGAATCCCCCTACCTCCCAAAACGTTGCAATCCAATTCGAGCGCGAGGTCGATTGTCAAAATATGGAAGTGCGGGGGGGAGGCGGGATGGATGAGTGATGGCCTAAAGTAGACTAGCGCCTTGTCGAAAATAGAAAGCGTGAAGGGGTAAACGCATCACCGTGGACTTCTTCCGTCATCCACCAGCGAGCGGAGTGTCGCGACGCCTACATCCTTACGCATACCATGTTTTCAGATAACTTCAACATACGCTATTGGCCAAATCAGTACTTGCAGCAGGTGTCTGCTTGGGTCTCCGGCTGAATACGACTCAGCCTACTCATCACTGCCTCCTTCGCATCTGCAGTATCGGCCCCTTCCTCCCTGATACGAAAATATCGTAAATCTGATACTGATCCTCAGTCTGTCGCCCTGGCTTTCCATGCCGGTCGCCCCCGCCAAGTCTGCTCTTTGGATCAGCCTGGATCTCATACATCCAGAGTGTCTTGGCAATCACAAGACGCATCTCGAGCCAGGCAAGGTTCTTTCCAACACAACCCCGCGTTCCAAAGGAGAAAGCACAGAATCCCTCCTCTGCTAGTTTCACGCTCTCAGCCGAAGAACCCTCCTTTCCAGACTCATCTACGATCCAGCGCTCAGGGCGGAATTTGAAAGGCTCCGGGTATATGTTCGAGTTGTAGCTGAGACAGTAAAGACCAGTGCTCAGATGGACACCAGCTGGGAAGTAATGATCACCAACTGTCGTTCCACCGGGGAGTACCTCACGGCTTGGCTCGGCTGCGACCGGTGGTATCATGCGCATAGCCTCTTGGAGAAACGCTGTGAGGTACTTGCAAGACACAATCTTGCTGCCAGATACGATTTCATCGTAGCTTGAGAAGATGGATTTGACCTCTTGTGCAATCCTAGCCTGTACGTCCGGTCGCCGAGACAGGTAGAAGAAGGCCGCAGAGAGTACAACGGACGTGGTATCAGAACCAGCTATGGTCAGCAACTCGCACTCCGCGAATAGTTCGTTCTGATCGTAGCCGCGCTCGCCAGTCTCCGGGTCGACAGCCTTGAACAGCCAATGAAAGAAGTCCCTTCGAATCTCACCCTCGGGCTTAGGATTCTTCTCTAATTCTTGTTCATCTCTAGCTCGGTTTTCAAGGCACTGCTCTACAAATTTCTGCCACTTTACGACTACTGGCGGTGAGGCGACTTCCAGTAGCTTGTCAAGACCGCGAGGCTTGAGCCATACCCACGCGTTGGCTAACGGGCCGAACGCAATCTGCCGAACATTAGCTCAGTCGATCAACGCACGATCCGAGGCGGGAGCTTACTGGGTGGAGAAGCTCCAGGAATGAGACCATGACCTCTGGGATATGTCGCAGGTCGCTTCCAGGCTCCTTCATGTTGAAATTCCTGCCGAAGCACAAGTCACCGAGGATATCGAATACGAGCCAATTCATCCAGTCACACATGTCGAAGGACTTGGTCCATTCGCCATTTTTTGGCGCTTGTTGGCCTAGCAGCTCTAGCCATCGATCAATGTTCTGGTGAAGAAAGACCTCAGCATCCCGCAACGCTGCCTCCGAGAAGGCGTAATTCAGGACACGGCGCTTGCGTGCATGGACACTAACAGCGGTGCTGCTCCATGTGTTGATTGTGTGCACATTGCGTGGCCACAGTTCATAGTAAATCCCCTTCTTGACATTTCCTTTTGGTCCAAAAATCTTCTTGAAAGCAGCAGGAGTGTTGAGCACAACACTGTCCGGACGATAACGAAATTCAGGACCTGTTGCTCGTCAGCAACTGGCCGGCTTTGGTGAATAGGATGACGGCGCCATACCGTATTTCTCCTGCAGTTCATACAACCAAATGTGTCGGTCGCCAGTACGAGTATGCCACCATGACGGTAATACGGTTAGCCGGGCCCAGAACGGCCCAGGGAACGCCGCAAGTGGGTGGAGATAGAGACGATATATACCAGTGACAATTACATACGTCGATGTTAAGAGAAACGACAAAACAAGAAGGCCTGGATAAGAGGATCCATCACCCTCGGTATCGTGAAATGCCATCATGCACTACTAGCTCAGTCGGAAAAGAAAGACAGTCTGACCAGTATCCGAAAGCGAGATGCAGGGCATCAGGTCTCTTGTACGCCTTTCTGTGCTCGCCGACTTTTGTTCACAGGCATGGCCCTCTGTCTTACTCCGCGGGTCTCCAGCACTCACAGCGCCCATATTAGTGCCCGTTGATCGGTCTCCCAATATCTTAGTATGACCTTAGGTCTGACTAGGAAGAGGCCGGGGCGCCTGTCAGAAACGACTCTGAAGGGTGGAGTTTTGCTTCTCGGCTAGGGCTAGTCGAAGGGCCAATGACTAGCCGCGCCTCCCGCACCAGGTATCCTCGACTCACATTTCGACGACTAGCAGACGACTGCGGCTGCTTACTGACCAAGCGCCACTATCGCGCCGCATCATCGAGTTTTTGTTTTGTTCGACATGAGCGTATTTGCTGTTCTCGAATTCCCATATTGAAAAAGAGCACATTTGCCGGTTGCCCGAGTTGGTGGGTCATCCGCTAACCCCATGAAAGTCGCATTGCATTTGCCCTGGTCGGGCTTGAGACAATAACCTGATGGGGGTAACAGATTCCCACGTTTTTGACAGGGTCTTCCAGCTCCCCGACTCCTCACTACAGTGCTAGAACTTCCAAGACGACGGCGTGTGTGGCTTCTGAACCCACCGGCTACGGACAGCGCGTGAGGCTGCTGCCGCCTCCGCGATCCTGACTGTGCATACACGCTTGTTTGATTGGCAAACGACAGTTTTGACCAACAAGAACGTCGGATTCTCACGCCACCGACCACTATGCTTGCACACACGTTGCGGCACATGCTCGTATCACCGATCGGCGACTCGCCATTGATGGATTTCGGTAATGCATAACACAATTGCGATGCTGTAGGACTAGACGCCACAAGGCAGGGCGACGATACTGCGCATACATCCGAGCCGCAGCACGCCTGGAAATCCATTGTCGGTTATGTCTGCCATCAATTAGCTCATTTACGACAGCCGTAGTCTCGTTCTGACTCGCAATGGACGACCGAGCTAGACCAGTTACGCCCAAACTGAGGGTCAGGCACATGCTCAACATCAAAGGTGGGATGGTTTGCCCAGGCCGACGATTCAGGGCAATGGGCAACTCGGAATTTATCCAGCAGCGGCTACCCCGGAGGATTTTGATCGACGAAAGGTTGTTGTGCGAATCTTGGGTACGCCTCGGCACGCGCCCATTGAACCCTGCGAAAACACATAAGCAAATATGTTCTTGTTCCTTTTCTCGATCTCAGGATAGACTAAACTACGCAGCTACAGCGCGGTATTCTAGACTCGCTTCGCAGCGAGAGTGTGGGCGATGCCGAAATATCCACGGATAACCATTGTGGAGCGGGTTCCCATTTCGCTCCCGCGTAGCACGCACGCCGTCTTCGTTAGAGGGCAAGTCCCGTACTGAACCCACCCCAACCACTTACATGTGAAAGCGAGCAGCACTCAGGCCGGCAAGGAATCCCTAACCTGTAACGTCGCTCCACTTCCCAAGACCTCCTTGTGTGTCAGTGCCGTCGCTTGAGTACCTCCGTGGTTTATTCTTTGCCTAACAGCCCCAGAATATCCTCGCCGATGTTCGAGTTAGGACTTATTATCGCCTAATTATGCATTCGCATTGGCCGATCATTAGCTAAAGAAGCAAAGTACGTCATGGGTTCGAAGGGGACCACAGCCGGCCTAAAGGGGATCCCGCGACAGGGTGTGGCGGCGGCGGTAAGTGGATTGGGAACATATGGGGACTTTGGTCGGGGCGCTGGACGTGGGAGAGGATTTTCTTCTTTGCCTGGAGGCCTCGCCTTGTTCTTGTATAACATGACTTGGTGTGCCGCACTGTTGTGTATGTCGTGTTCGTGTAACATCGTCAACGCCACTGCAGCTCTTGTTCCTCTTTGTTCATGATACCTGGTGTACTCGCGAAAGGATAGAGGAGAGTGTGTGTAACTTGTGCATCATGGCACCTATTATCAATCCACAGGAGAGCCTGTAAGTCCGTTGGTCTCATCTACTCGCCCATCAACCATGTCGGACCTTTTCTTCAACCAGTCTCCGCGGTTTGCTCAACCCATGTTATATCACGACCAGAAAACAGTACATTGGGTAACATGTCACTGACGACCTCTCCAGCCAGTCTTACCGCCGTCGTCTCGATGGCGTGGCTATCTCAACGTACATCCTGATCATGCTAGTCGTCCCCCTCAAGGTCTATTGCCGGAAGCGACATGGGGGGTGGCGCAATGTTCAGATGGATGACTACATGTCTATGGTAGCACTGGCTGTGGCCAATGGTTTCTTCTACGTGTGCATCATTGGTACGTCGTCCATCCCACTCGTCTTCAACAACATGACTCGTAGGCTAACATCGAGTGTTTACCAGGCATCCGAGAGTCACTGGGAGTACACATGTACGAGATCACGGACCCGCTGCAAGCCATTGCTTTCCTACGGAACATCTACATCGGCCAAATCCTTTATACGCTGAGCATTACAACTGTCAAGCTGTCGGTGCTAGCCTTCTACTGGCGGCTGTTTGAGATCAAGTCCCGAAAATTCATATACGCCATTACTGCCGCGTCGATCGCATGGTGTGTCGCTATTGTAAGCTCGACCTAGACCCCGTCTCATTATACTGGATCTTTAGGCACATGAAGCTAACACAACTCATAGCTGCTCTGCGTCATCTTCAACTGCCTCCCCATACAGGCCGCCTGGGACATAACCATCACAAACGGAAAATGCATCCAGACCCGCGACATCTACCTCGGCGGCTCAGTACCCAATGTGATCCTCGACTTTATCATCGTCGGCATGCCTCTGCCGCACGTCTGGCGTCTGCACGCACCGATTGCCCAGCGCATTGTGCTAGCGGGCATGTTCGCCCTAGGCACCTTCATTGCCATCGTCTCGCTTGTACGCTTGATCATCTTCCTGCAGATTCCCATCTCAGGTCAAGTCGATCCCACCTACAACTTCCGGGAGATTATCGTATGGTCTATCGTCGAAGTCAACGTCGGTCTCACGTGTGCTTGTTTGCCTAGCCTGAAACCCGCGTTTAGGTGGATCGGCCTTGATCGACTCTTTTCTTTTGCTTCTTCCCGGCCCTCGGATATGCGGTCGCCCGGACCAAGCTCGCATGGTGCTATGGATGACTTTGGGTCAAATATGAAGAACTCTGGCAGACCGAGGAAGAAAGGCGCTACCGGAGGCTTGTTTTCGACGCTGGCGGGTATTAGTCGAGTGGAGGATGAGGAGGAGGAGTTCAAGTTTGTTGGCGAGGATAGGCAGGGGAAGCATAATGTGGAGATTGAGATGGGAAGGAGAGCAAGCGACGACAGTGCGTACAGGGCTGAGACGGGAGGAATTAGTGTGCAAAAGAACTGGAGTGTGCTTGTCGATGAGAGGAGAGTAGGTCATGATCGGTAGTACCCACTGAAACATGCATGGGCAAACGAAGAAAAAGAAAGAAAATATGAATACAATAATTATACGACAGATAACGAGGTCAAGGGACAGACGGAAATACGGAGAAGCATGCGAAACATGTAATGTTTTTGAGACGACTAATCAAGTCCCAGGCCAATCTCTACTTCGATTGAACGGTGCAAAGGACCACACGGAAATTTCCTTGCCCTCTGCAGAATACCCCGGACGCGATGGAAGACGACTTCGGATTCTTTGGACCCGCGATCGATGCGCACTTGACCTTCTGTGGACATGTCTTCTGGCAAATGGACGATGACGAAGCTGCAATCAGCCTCGATCTTGTTGCATATGAGGACAAATAGGTCCTCACATGATTGGGTTCTTTCCGTGAACATCAAGTTTGCGCGGGACCAAGTTAGGCCTGGGTCAATTGAAGCGCTTCGTTTTCTGCTGCGATGAAGTCGCAGCTCGATGTTGAAATGAGGGTCGAGCGGATCCCTGCTCCAGGTGCTAGCCTGAGATGTTGCCCTGGCGCTTGACACCATGTATTCATGTTCCCCGGAGCTGGTGTCCATTTCGCACTCTTCAGATTCTGTGCGTCGACTAACAGTGCTGTTATTTATGCTTTCAATGCTGCGTCGCTTCGTTGCTAATGGCATATCCGCAGTGACCCTATCTTCGGAACCAATTTCGGCCGTTTTTAAATCACTGTGTATTTTCTTAATATGGGACTCGGAGTTCGTCTTGGAGTTGGCTTCCTCGCAAAGCACGACGGCTCGCAGGTGCTCTTTCAGGCTGGCCTCATTAGCGTAGCTCCTGGCTGTCAATCGCTAGAACCCACATATTGCTGTCTCGCGGATAGATGAGATGGCGAGTATAATTGGTTCCCTCCTGTGGTTCGCGAAGATGACCTCTATCTCCACGACCTGGTTCAGGCCACAACAAGGGACCATACTTCTCTAAATACTCGTCTAGCTTTTGGCTAAGCGATGCCGGATCTGATGGATCGAACGAGTTACCCTCAAAGTGATCGCGAATCGACGTACCAAAAACTTTGTGCAGCTGAAGTGTCCACGGCACACTGGCGGGCCTATAGCCAAGGATTGGGTCGCTTACCACGTAGTGAAGCTCTGCCCTCTCGCTCTCATGAGTCCTAAATCCAAGGAGTTCGACGTGATCGGTAGGGCTAACGTGGTTAGGCTCTTTCTCTCCCATTCTGCGTGTATAGGGTGTTACCGCAGCGGCATAGAAGCGCTGCGATTGTCGAACAAGACGTCGGAAGCTCACCACGAAGGCCTGCACACTTGTTCCGTTGTCCGGTTTCGAACGGCTTGATCTTGTGTCAGAAGGTATTGTATTTTTGTAATATTTTGTCTCTTACCGTCTTCGCTTGCTGTACGTAAAGTGGAGGTATATGTCAGATTGGTTGAAGAACATGTCAAGCTATTCAGGGTGGAGCTGCGACAGGATACTAGGTCATGTGGCCAATCAGAGCCCCGGCCTCCAGGCAGGTGCGGCCTGCTAGCGCCGGCTGCCAACAGGGCTCCTTCCCTCATACGTCAAAACAACAGCCCGCCATCACCGCCTACTTCAAACGGTCGCTGTCGTGCAACCGCCGGCATGTCGCCTCGCAAGACTTTTTTGCCGGTGCAGGCGCAAAGAGCGCGAAAGAGTGTGCGCACTCCCATCTCAAAACTTCCATCGGCTAGCTCCGAGCGCGCACGCGACTCCAGCGTCGACGAGTCGAGCCCTCAGCCTGATCGCGAAATCCAGTCACGAATGCCTTGGAATGTAACGGGTGACGCCTCAAAAGCGCAAACACCAGACCGAGACGTGCAGCTGTTGCGTAGTAACGTGTCGAGCGAACTGACTTCACCTATCATGTCACCCAGGCTGCGTGCGCTCGAGACATCTCTTCAAGAAGAGGCACCAAATACCTGTCCTACCACCGCGTACGATTGTTTCAATGCGCATCCTCACCTGAAAGGCCACTTCTACTCCGCCAACCAGCTCTTTGCACGAGGCGTCTGGATTGGCTACTTGGCTCCGGACAGGCAAAACCAGTCATTTCGAGGACTACCCTCCTTCCATGATCTCAAGGCCAACTACAGCAAGTTCAGCCCACCGTATCCTCCGATAGTTCAGGGTTCTCCTAGAGAGAATCGCAACGCAATCTGCCGAGGTTGTGCTAGGCAAGAGTCGGCTCTCGTTGCTTTGAGCGAGGTGCAGTTCGGAAAGATGGTCGTACGTTTTACCTAGATCAACTACACAGTCGCTAGACCATTTCATTGACGAGACGCAGAAAGTCGTGATTATGCCGCTCGACGGCGATGACGATGCTGGAGTTTTCGCAATCATGATTCCTCAAAAGAGTGACAGATCTTTACATGGTCTCCAATCCTTTCGTCCTTACGAAGTAAGTGTTATGCTTATATAATGTATTCGAAACATGCACTGACTTACTGTGTGAAAATTTTCAGATCTCCAATGGCGGTACGGGAGACACATTCGTTAACAATTACATGATGCTCACTCTTCGCAACCCTGACAGCGATGCTGGAACATTGGAGACCGTCCTTACAGTATTACCACCGCAAGAGCGTTCTGCTATTATATCCAGGTTGAAACAACTGCCGGAACGTAGCAAACGACTTTCCTCTACTCCCAGACCATCGAGACTTGCTGATGTGAATACCACAATTCCAGCACAACCCGCCATGGTCAGAGGAGACGATGATGATAGCGATTCTCAAATCGACCAATCTGCGAAGCGAAAACGGCGCAAGATCAGCGACAAGACTGCAAATGAGTCTATGACTGTACAGAGAAGTTCTCACGATGGCACTGTTCACCTTGCACAGCCGCCACCGCCACCGCCACCACCGCCACAACGAATATTCGAGAGGACTGCAACGTCTGCCGAAGATGTAAAGCATCATGATCCGATAATATCAGAGCTATTGAGGCCTTCATCTCGAGCTACCAGTGCTGCAGACTTTTCCAAGATCATATCTCTTGACCTGACCGACGAGCAAGCTGAGCGAATCTGCTTCATCTGGACAGTAATTGACGATGACATCGAATATGAATTCGTGCACGCGTTGAGCGAGTGCAAGTTTTTCAGAGGCTTGCTCGATCTTTTGGAGGAAGATGCTGAGGCCATACCATCTGCTGCTAGCATAATCAGCAAAACGAACGTATGGCGAATGACGTACCGTCTCGGTCAAAGTGCCAAAGCGGTCGTGCTGCGCAAAGGCACTGAAGCCGCGTTCGATCGTCTGCAAACTACGCTTGCCCAGTCTTCCATCTGGCAAGACCATCCCAATGCTAAGATCGACATCGAACTCAAGTCGCTGCGCAAACCGGGTTCCATGTGAGCGACATGGAACGCCAGGTAGCGACAGCGCCTCTTCCCACCCTTGCGAGCCTTAGCCCAACTGGAGGCGTGCTTGCAATCTCTTTACCTAGCAGCTGGATACCACTGAGAAGTATCTCGGCTGCGTTGTGCGTTGATTTACATATACCCCGAGTTCATGTCCATGGTCCTTGTCGTGTGGATTGTCAAAAGTGTTGGTGGTCGGAAATGTGTCTGCACAATGTTAATGTGCCCTGGTAAAGCTGTACCAACGCAGCTGGATGTACATACACCTAGAAACCCTGATCCTGTCTTTGAACGGGTCTTGCCTCATCCTCTCCAAACACTCTTGTCTCGTTGTATATTCACGTCGCGGAATGCGCCACAACGTAATGAGTCCGCGTCGCATGTATGAAACCGAAAAAAAAAAAGCTCGCTATCGCTCAGCGGATGTCTGGAGCCGAAACGGGCGATGGGAATGGCGCAGGTATCCGCAAAGCCCAGACTCATCAACGACAACTACCAGGAGCGGACTGGACTCCACGTGCAAATCGCAAAAGAACAGCAATGTGCACAATAGACTGTGTAAGTGTCTGGGAGCGATCGCCGTACTAAGGCCGCAGTGCAGCCAATCGGCAAGAATTGCCCTATGGTGCCGCCTGCCATCCCCAGGTGGGCGCCGCTAACCCTGTTAACGAAGCTTTCATACGCTATGGTTTCTGCATCTGTACCCTTATCATCTATCGTATTTTCATTTCATCTTCGGAATGCCGTTTGTTGCCCTTGCGCACCATAGTGCTGACTCGTACATGCTTTGAGCGGCCCGTTAACAAGATTGCACTATCGGTCTCTCACGATCTTGAGAGCATCTGGATGTAATCAAACCCAGGAAAATCAGCACTACACATCACACTTCCCGGCAAAGTTGCGAAGCCACGACGCTCGGGGATCATACGACTACTTACAGAAGCATTGATAGCGTACACTCAGCTTACTTTGAGGAGTATCGCGATTCATGCATCAAACCCAGGCATCATGGACGGCTCGGCTATCACGTACGCAACGTCCAAGGACTGGCTGGACATTATGAAAAATCGATCCAAAGTGCGCATGCACGAGCTGATTGAGCGTCTTGGACTACGCGCAAGATGGTCGTCTAACAAACGAGGCAAGACAAACTTTGAATCCGTCCTAGTGCGCGAACTGGTTGCAGACATGGGTGATGTTGTCTCCACCCTACCGAAAGAGCCGGATGAGCTTATGAAGTTTCTGAGCGACGACGGAAGTTTGAAAGAGGAGGTCGATGGCTTACTTGAGAAACATGGCGCTAAGGTTTGGGGAAGAGTGGGGGACCGTGAGCATCTAATCACAGCGAATGAGCCCGGGGTTGAAGAGGGCCTCTACCCTAGGGATCTCTACATTGAGAATGAGGAAGACAGAGCACTGTAAGTGAACCCAAGAGCAGACGCCGTCATGTCCCTGCGCCCTCGGAATGGAAGCGGACAATCGCTAAGCACCACGTAGAATCCACAAACTCCTCCATTGGTGGATCGGACTGAAAGCATGCAACGTCATTCTTGCGCGCGAACGTCTGGACCGTGAAAGAAGAAAGAAAGCGGAGAACCGACAGGCGCGAGCTGACGCCGAGTTTTCTGGTCAGCAAGAAAGCGGTACGCCAGCATCCTTTGTTGCGCTTGCACCAAACTCAGTGTTGCACAATGGCGATACAGCATCACGTGGAAGCCCCATGTCATCGAGCGCTATGCTTACGCCTCCAGAATCTGGAGAGAGTCCTACTATTGGACCGCGAGAAGGGGGCGGATTCACAGCTGTCAACGGCAGTGGACATGCGACGAGTGATAACGCAGCATTCACATCCACGAACACACACGAACAGCAGGTCTTGCAACAGCCCAGTAGCATTGTCGAGGGTGTCTGGAACAAGCTCGCTGCTGAGGCATCCAAATCTCGGTATCTGAGCACATTGTCAGGACCTGCGCCCACCCAAGCCGCACATCCTACCGAGACGAAAGCAGCGGTACAACAGCAGATCGCGAACGCGACCCAAGCTGCTGCTGATCGGCAGATTAGTGTTCAAATGGCCGCGCTGGTCGCAAGCTTTCGGTCGGATGACGGCGTACCAGAAGAGCTGCCGCAGCCAAACAACAGTGCATCGTATCGTGGCTTGGATTACGATGGTTTACGAGCACTGCGGCAGTACATATACGGGGAAGAGCGTGGCGTCTCAATGGACGAGGAGGCTCTCCTTAACCAGCTTGAAAGGACTTGGCGCGAAGGCGTGCGAGCCGACTACAACAAGATAATTGAGAACATCCCCGTCTTCGTTGCCAGGGAACGCGCATTCTTGACATGGGTGGAATTGAAGCGACATCTATCAGCTCTGTTACGAGCAAACGACCGTACGTGTTGCCCAGCTGGAGGCCTATCTAGCTTTCGCATGCTTACTTCGTAACAGGCTGGTCAGCCGAAGGCCACACGGCCGCCGAAATTGAGCGCCGCATCCAACAGCACCGCACCCTTATGGGCTGCACACAAACGATCATTGCCAACTTTGAAGATATTGGTCAAGGCTTCGGTCTCGGCCCCAATGTCGCTGTGGACCGCGACGAGCTGCTGCGACAAGCTCTCGTGGTGCTAGCTGGAGAGAAGTATGCTGTTGAGATGCAGTGGAAGGCTGTAGACTTTACACAAGTCATGGGATGGCTGCACGATCACTTGGAAAGCTTCCGCAAGGAAGAAGAGGAGGAGGGAAAGGGTATGCTCTGGTACATTGGCGAGTCACGACGCTAGTCGCGATAGCTATTATCCTGAGACGCACGTATCATGTGCTGAGCTGGTGTAGTCGTAAAATCTGTGTACGTGGATCTTACAGGCGTTCAGGTTTTCAGGGTGCCGATCGATGAGCAGGGTTGGAGGGGGCCCCACTAGGCGTCCAATTCGGGAAAATAAGCTATTCGGGTAGGTCAGCCGTAAAAGGTGGTTTCAGCTACTTCGATCATGTTACAGGATCGTGTAGGATTACACTAGCTCAGCAGTGCTTCATCCCATCAACCGTGCCGTACTCGAACCATGCGACAAGGGAATTGCTTTATCGCGATCACCTCGTCGGAAGCGGATAGGGAGCGCGTGGGAGGAAGCGTTCGATAGTTCGGCAACTAGTTTCCGAACGAATACACGGCTCGGCAGCACTTCGCAGTATACCCTTTCGCTTAGTCTACTCCCTGCAGTCAAGGGGGCGTGTCTTCAGGCTCCGCACTGCGCCGTAAATCTCCCTAATGCCACGTTCCTATTTTAGAGTGGAGTGACCACGCCGCACATTCGTCACATTGCTTCGCATTTTTTTTCTTTCGAGCTGTGGCGTTGGCCAGACATTTCGCTTTACTTCCCATTGGCATTATGCGACGGCAGTCGGGGAAATTGATGAAATGCATAGTTGAGTAATCCAGGCTCGGGTAGTAACAAGTGTCCCCAGGTATGGATACGGCCAGGACGAGCGCGTCATAGATGCATATATAGTTGTAACTCCTGACCATGATACGGCTATACGAAACCGTGATAGTGCCGCTCATTCGCTCATCCCATGTGACGACTAATGGTGGGTTTGAGTAAGAGGATCGGATGTTTTGGCCTATGCGAGTAAGAGTTGTGCTGCTAGCGACAATTTCATTTGTACCTCGTGTATGATGAAGATCCCTGCGATAGATATGATTAGCATAATCCAGCAAATGACCACATCGCTCATAGTGCAAGTGTCGTACATTGAACAAGCAAGGGTGAAGGGGGCCCGCTCCGTAGGAACGAATGAGGATGGGGCGGTACTATGATTACACTCGATGGGGATTTATTGGCGTTCGAGTCATTAACTTCGGAGTGCGGACGCGTATTACCTCTGCACATGTTTTGTCGCGGCCCTTGCCGGATCACCGTCTCGCGACTATGCACCTCTTTTCTGGGTATCTTTTCGACGCAGCGTACCATCATTCGCCTTCTACACGTCACCGGCATCAATAATCATCATCAATCAGTCTTTCGCCGCCCAACGTCGCCCCACACACACACACACACACACACACACACACACACACACACACACACACACACACACACACACACACACACACAGCAAACTCTTCCGTCCCTACTCGACTGTACAGTTGCATCGCAGTTTGTTCTTCTTGTGTGTGTGTACAAAGGGGCTTTGATTCTTTGTCTAGTTCGGTAGCACGATCGGCATCTGAGACTGGACAAAGTTTTTTTGGGATAGCAGCAGCTGGCAATAAGAAAACTTTGTTCCAAGACGGCCTAGTGGAACGTACTCCTTTTACCTTTGCCGAGCAAGCTACCATCAATCACCCCAACCTTGGAACTCAAGCGGATCCATCACATTTTGGCGCACGCGCCATTGATTGTCGTCCCCGTCCGCTTACTTTTCCATCGTCGTTTTCCTGCTTCCTATTCCACTGTTGACGTACCTGTCGTCACCCATGTGGCGCCATGAGCTCAAAAGATAACTTGGCCCTGGATCTTGAGCACGGCGTGCGACGATGGGATCGCGCGCGATGGATTTCCGTCTTCAGCTCGCATAATCCGACTATACGCGAAGTGACGGAATGCCTAGGCCTGGGCCTATCCGCGTCCTCGTCCACCACCAACCGCGGCATTCCGAAGTTCGACAACCCAGACTACCGCAAGTTGTCGAGTGAGGTGACGAAACTATCAAAGGAATTACCAAAAGAAAGAGATGCATTGCTGGATTTTGCAGCGGATCCAAGTTCCCTGAACCAGGAGCTTGAAGAGCTGCTAGCGAGTTACGGACCCGCTATCTGGGGCAGGGATGCGGACCGGAGCTGTTTACTGACAGCAGACCCGACCAAGAAGACGTACAACAAAGACCTGTTTTACGAGGAGCCTGAGCATAAGGATATGTAAGTTGGTGTTGCCGGGCATGTCAGGTGTCAACTGTCAGGACGCGCGCTAACCCCGATTCAGTCTCAAGATCCATCTGCATCGGTGGATCATCATCAAAGCCTGCTACTATATCCGCAACATGAAGCTGAAGAGGCCGTCCGGTGCGAACGAGTATGACCAGCTCGCCGACCTTGATGGCGATGGTCTTGTAAGTGAAGATACAAGCTGATGTCGTCGTCGCCGTCCAACTAACAATGGTAGTCGCCACATGGAACGCCACAGTCACTCACCCCACCAGATCCGGAAACTATTGCTACCACCGAATTTGAAGTGAAACCCGTCAACCTGAAGAAGCGCAAGAGCAATGCCCACCTAACCATGTCGGACGATGACGACCTGGAAGCTTCCCCTGTCAAACGGCCTTACAGCACGATGCCTGTGAGCCGGAAGGGCAGTCCGAGGAAGTCGCTCAAGTCGCTCTATCCTGCTGGCCTGGGCAGCACAGAAAATATTCCTCCCATGCCGACACATGGCCTTCTCCATCGGTTTTCCCCAGCACCAGGAACTGCATCCGAGCCCGCCCGGTTACAGCTCACTCCCCTGTCAAACAACGACCTGAATGGCGTGTCAAGGCCTCCTCTTGTCACGCAGATTTCTACAAGTTCAGCACCTGCAGGCTTCACCGCAGTCAACAATGCAAGCTTCACTGCTGTCAACAATACGCCTCCTGCAAGTGAGCCACCCCGAGAAGCGGTACGGGAGCCCACAAGAGAATCTTCGAGAGAAGTGCATCGAGCTCCCCATCCACTTGGACATCGTCACAGCAACAGCTACACAAGTCCTTATGAGCCATCCTCACATGGTGCGGCAATGGCTCGATCTGCTACAGATACACCTCGCTCTGCACCGCCGGCTACTCCTACGCCGGCTGCTAATCAAGGCTTCCAATCAGCCCATATATTCGCAGCTAATGGAGCGAGTGCACATTTGAAGAAGGAGTCTCCTGCTGTTCAACCTGCTCAACATGCGCATATTGCTCCGCAACCACAACAGCATTCACAACCGCCGCAACCGCAATCGCAGCAGCAGCCACCACAAACCCAGCCACCAACATCACAACCGACACCGTCCCATACTGTATATGACCATCAGGCGTCGCCACATGTGCAACCACCCCAACCACATGCTCAACATACGCATCTTCCTTCTCACCCGCATATTCAAGCTCAGCATCAGCCTTCGCCTCGACCACCAAGTCGGGCGAATACCCCGAGCCATCCTTTTGGCCGTTCTCTTGCACCTCATCCTCGCAGTAGATCTAGTACACCCCACGCGCAGGCCGCATCTAATCAGCCAACTACGGCACCTAATAAGCCGGTCACATCAGTGCCCGCAATACAAAGCGCTCCAGCGTACGGCATACAGCTCGTGCCGACACAAGAAGCCCCTCCAGCACCATTAAGTAGGCAGCGACTGCCATCAAATCCTAGTCAAGCTGCCGCACCACAACACGCGTCACCCCACCAAACCCATCAGCCTGTACTAAAAAGCCAGCAACAGCAACCAGTACTATCGCCACGAGAAATGGCACATGTCGTGCAGCCACCACCGACCATGCCCAGGGGCATAGTGACGACGGCCGAGCTCCGCCTCCTCCAATGCGAAGTAACTGCTGGCCTCTTTACCTTGTTCTATCCACGCGCCACGATGCCACCCGACGAGCCGGCCCTTCTTGTGCGCATGCACACGCTGTGGTTCCACGGGGAGAGCCTCTTCCGGGCCGAACTTGGTCAGCACTATGAGCTCGTGTCTAAGATCCTGACAGCTTGGCTGCACGAACGGCAGGCCATTGCGTCGTTGCGGCATTCGATGCAGGCGAATCCTGGTGTCTCACATGTGGGACTGGTGGATCGTTTGCTCGCCATGAACGATCTTCGGGCTATGCGACTCAAGTGGAAGAACATGAGTCCGGTGGATGGATACAGTCCAGAGGATCTGCTGTGCATGGCATTTAGAGCCATGACGAACACGGAGGGGTCGGAGTACCTGTTCAAGGACGGGCTGGCTAGGCTTGAGCTTGGTGTGTTTGAATTCCTACGCAGCGAAGACTCGAAGATTGTCATGCAGAGGCGGGATACTAGGGCTGGGTGAACCGGCGGTCTGAGCAACCATGTTGTTGCTTTTCTCCAATCTGTCTTCTGCCATGTATTTCTTTTGCCTTTTTTGCGTTACAAGTTTGGGTTTCTTGTATATCGTTTTCCTTGTACCTGTACTAATGCAGCTGCCTACGACGGCGGCTTAGCGTGGGTTGGGCCCTTGGGTCAGTTTTTGTTTTGGCTTTCAACATTTAGCGACGGCGTTTGGGCATTGCAGTACAGCACCTCTCTGTGTTTTTACTTGTTTGCAATCCCCGAAAAGCGGGTGCGGTTTCCGATAGCTTGTGTTAGTAAATTGGTACTACTACTTTGTTGTAATGGATGAGGACTGCGGCTAGTAATGATTGTCGGATGGAGGGGGGCATGGTGAGGGCAATGCAGAATGAAGCTTGGATGAGGCATTCCATGTTTGTTCTCAGATGAGTGCGCTGTGAGTCGCGGCAATATTCAGCAGGATTCTTGCTGAGGGGAGTTCCAGACCGACATGGTCGTCTGACCACACGTCTTCACGTGCGCCGCACACATCCCGGACGATGCGCATCATGGCGCCACCCACGCACCAATCCTATGCTGCACAACGACGACACCATGCTTGACATGCCTGACGCGTCTCGCGTCCTTGCAGCCCTCGCCTTCTGCCTTTTTTTGATGCGAACAGGGCAAGGATGGCAACCGTCCCCTGCGACGCGTCTTCCCGGGGGGCCGCCCGCTGTGGCTGCCAGTCCAAGACATGCGCCGGCCTCATGTCTCATGACTCCCCCCAGCCGCGCCCACTCACCGTCACCGCCCGCGCACCCTAACAGCCATGGATAGCCTCGTGGGTGCTTCACGCGCTCGCCATGGCCGCACACCACTTTGCCGCCGTCTCGGACCGTCGTTTGCATGCAAACGCCCGGCGGCATTGCTCTTGTTCGCATATGATCCCATGGCCCGTTGCCTGTATCGCACCGCCCACGCAGTTTCGGCGCCATGGTGCTGAGACTCTTTGCGCCGCCTGGTATGGCCTCACAGAGTACACCACATTGGGAACATTGCTGATCAGAGGGTGTAGGTGAAGGGCAGCACCAACTTGTCCCGAGACGACCGGATCCCATCGGCGCCAATGCGACACTCCAGTATTCCGTCCTCTCCTCGACCGCCCTTGCCGCCGCGTATACGTCCTTTGCGTCGCGATATAGTCAGAGAGTGACTCCGGCACAGCCGCTGTCGAGAGCTGCCGTCTTCATCCGGACGTCAGCCAGACTGGGCGTGTGGGCGGGTGTGGCAGGAGCGGCCCTCAACTGGTACTACTACTCGGCCTTCGCCAAGGTGGTGGTGTCGCAGAAGGTGCCGGAAAACCAGACGTGGAAGCTCTATGAGCGGACAAAGAAATACACCGTCGATGATGGGGCTTTGGCAGGCGCGGCATTGGGGCTGGCTGTCTCGGTGCCGTCGCTGATGATGCGCCGGCCTGCTATACCACGATGGAGGACATGTTTGGGCATGATGAACACCGGTGCTTGTGCAGGCTTGCTGGGAGCGCATGCATACTTCCAGTACACTGGAGAGAGACAGGAGGCTTACAAACACCTTGGTCGGCAACTCAAGCGAAGATCACTCGAGTTCTGGTCCATCTTCTGGGACGCTGAGATGATGGCCAGTCTCGATCCCATCATGCAGCAGTACGTCCGGCACAACGGCTTGTGGTACACAAGATGGCTGCCCCAGGAAGTCTTTGAGCAAGAGGACCAGGCCACTGAACCCTTCGCTGGCAGCGAAGCGCCTGCAGCAATCACCGAAGCACCTGTCGAAGAGCAGCCGCCTTTCTACATTGCGCCCATCGAGTACGCCGAGGACCTGCGACAGATTGACGTACAAAGCACCAGGGCTAGAATCGAAGCCATGGAGGCCGACAGACAGGAACTACTCAGGGAAGCCGAATACCTCCTGTTTGTCAACGCACAGCAGCAGTACGAGTACTGTCACATGGATATCACGGATGAAGAAGAACGGCACCAGCGTCTTCAGGAAATCCATCTCGTCGACGTAGCGTACAATCGCCTCCGCGCGGCAGCGAACGACATCGACGTCAAGCTCATCCATTGGCGCATGTCGCTCAAGCACAAGCTTGTCTGGGAACTAGCCACGAACGTTATCTCGACCTCCTCCTCCAGCACGATGACAACTCGAACAGATGCCCTCGCGGACTGGCTGCCCACCCCTCAAGCCCTGACTTCCTTCGCGACGCACAAGCCGACATATTCGATAGGCGAGATTGAAAAGGTACACTGGCAGACTGCGGCTGAGGTCAAGAGGTTCGAGGAGGGGTGTAGGGATGAGAGATATTCAAAGGAGCACAGAGAGAGGTGGAAGAGGGATGCTGAGGATGGTAGCAGGATATTAAGAGCAGCCGATCGTGTGCTGTGGAGGTTGATGAAGGCGAGAGAAGGGGCTGACGATGGTGACGCGAAGAATGGTGGGGTCGTGGCTGGGAACGAGAAGGGTGTTGCTCCTGCAGGCCAACTGACAGTGATGACGGAGGCCGCGAAGCTGGATGCCGTAGCCACTCCCGTTAGGAAGGAGCTCGAGAAGGCTCGTGTGGATGGCGAGGCGACAAAGGCACGTACTGGTACTCTGGATGCGGATAAGTCGTGATACCAACTTCTTGCACATGTATAATACGGGCTATATTTCTCTTTCTTTTTCTTCATATGGGTGCTGGATGGACCCTTTGGGCGTCTCAGGATACATACTGGAGGCTAATGCTCATTTCTCACCTTCACCTCTTATCGGTTGCGTTTACTTTCACTTTCACTTTTTTTGCAATCTCTCGCGCGCCGTCGCCCAACGTTCAACTTCTGATGCTACCACGACAACTCACTCGTCTTCATACAACAGCGCTCGCCCTTGTCTGCCGCATCGATTCGATCAAATTTTAGCTTGGACGCTTTACTATCAGAACCATTGTCACTACTCCGTATTGTCGCAACAACGATGCCTACTCTCATTGTCAAACTCCCACTTCCGGAGCGCTTCGGCGGCCAAGAACACGATCATGCAGCCGCTCCCACGCCTTCTCTTCAGCTTCTGTCGCCCATGGAGATTGCTGTCTCCATGCTCAGCTCTTCCGGTTCAAGTAGAAGCAGGGTCACGTCTCTCACTCCGCGACTGCACCCTGGGACATTGCAGCTCCGTCGCGAAGACGGAGCTGAGGTATCCAGAGAGAACGAGTCAACCGGGCCAAGGAAAAATGAGGCGATTGCTGGGGTTGGAAAGTCTGCATCCGCGGTCGCCTTTCTTACCTCTCCCACAGCTTATGTCGAGCACGTTGATGAGCTCGACGCTCTTCCAGACGGGGAAAGGAGGAAGAGGATGATTGAAGCGCTGGACCACTATGAGAAGGAGACACTTCAGTCCAGTACTAACGTGTTCAACGACGACAAGAAGCGCGACGCGCCGAAGAAACACATGGAGATGCCTAACAACGAAATGAAAGCTGCTTGTGCGGACTTGACGACTGTATTCCTCTCATATTTCGACAACGTCGGATCGCCACATTTCCCAGAAACTACCACACTCGACGCGATCGAAGGCTCCCTCCTCGAGCTCACTCCGTTCCTGTCCGCTAGGCCAGTGGGCAAGGACTGCATCGATCGCTTCCCCATCGATGTGGCTGCCTGGCTTGCATACCGTCGCACTATCTTCTCTGTCCGGGCTGCGCATACCACAGCACTCCTCCCATCGCAGATTCTGAGTCCGTTTACTGTCAAGATCAAGAATTCATGCCTCATTACTAAATTAAGAAAGGCGCATCGTGATTACTTGGCAACGGAGACTGGGGGTTGGCGGGTTTATGAGATTCTAGTTGGTGGGTTCGTTGCACTGCAGGATACGTTTGAGGAGAGGAGGAGGATTGAAATGAGAGTTAGGGAGGGACTAGAAGGTTTGGAGCGGAGCTTGGTAGAGCTAGGCGATGAGTTGGGTAAGGGGGCGGGCTGGTGGATTGTTGGATGGGAGTAATGGGTGTGAGTGGAGAAATGAGTGGAAGAGCGATGCGCTTAGGATGCTAAGAATACGCCGTGCAGGCTTGCTGATCTCTAGAGTTTAGTCTGTCATTCATTCAGACTCCAAACAAGACTTTGAAGCCGGCCATCGAAAACCGTTAAACGTTGTTGAAGGTTCAAAATCACAGGCAGATATGTGTATATGTTTCTAGCGCCTGTTGACTCATTTCATGTGAAGTCTGTTTCTTTGCTCCGATTCTCTGCACTAACAATCTGCTCTCTTATATCAAAAAAGCGAATGGAATGACTTTACATATCTGCTTGTTAGAGGCGCAGAAGACCTAAACATCCAAACTCCGAACTGCCCTTGGGACTCACCACCAACATCCAATACAAATTCAATCTAGCGTTGACATATTGAATCGAGTTGATCGGTGTTTGGTTGTTGTGAGAAATGACGTCACCGATTTCTTTTGGCAAACGTGTTCCACACGTACGTTGACGCGTTCGTCGCTCCACCGTCCACGCCCATCTACGTACCCTCACACAGGAACGAGCCGCAAGGTTTCGGAGAAAGAGCTAGTATGGGAGAACCAACGATGACCAGCAGACTAACGTCCAGGCAGTCGTCACGACATGGATACACGCGGGCCAGATTCGGATAATACTGATCGAGATTCGTGATTGCTGTTCACCCTAAACGGTACCTATCCTTTGGAGTACATCTATCCTAAGCTGGGCATTGCTCCGGCCTAAGTCCTTCCCACCTGCACTCCAGCAACTTCTTCGCATCAACAGCCTGTGCCCTCCGCTCTCCTTGAGCCTTCCTCTTCACACCGTCCGCCAATCCCCTCTTGGCTGGCGCCTGAGACGGCACAAATGACGACGAACAACCCGTATAACTCACGCACACTGCACCCTGGGGACAACTGTAATCGGCGCAAGCCTGACCAGGACCGCAGTCCAGATCGCTAGAGCAGGCAGGCTGATTGCAGCCAGTAGCGGTGTCGCAGAGGCCAAATTGCTGGCCACCTGGCGTACGAGGATCGCAGTAGCAGTTCGGCGAGCAGCCTCCGGAACCTGCTTGCATGTTCGGTACGTTGCAGATGGGACCACGGTACTGTGCAACGGCTGTGACTGTCTCGACAAGCGTCGTCGTGGTAGTGATTGTGGTGCTGCTGGTAGCGGTGACGGAAAGTGTTGTGGTGGTGGTTGAGGTGGCAGATACGGTCGAGGTGGCGGTCGCGGTGCTGCAAAAGTCAGGCTTTCGGATTCGCTCAAGGATGGACTGGACTTACGCTGTGGCTGTAGCAGTGACCTCGACGGATGAAGTGGCCGTGACGCTTGTCGTTGTCAATGGCGTCGTTGTAGCGGAGACGGTGACAGGCGTTTCCAGACATGTGCACACGCTGCCGACAAACGACTTGGCTTGCTTCTGGACGCTAGCCCATTGGGATGCTGCCTTGGGATTGGTGCGTTCAACCAGTTCGTTGTCGGCATCTCGCTTCTGTATGATGGAGATGGTGTAGAACGTAGATGTGGACGTAGTCGTCGCTTCAACGTATCTAAGGAGGCATTAGGTTTGGAAGATCGTCACTAGCAGTGTCAAACTCACTGTGTGAATGTGGTGGTATCAACAGTCGTGCTGACCGATTCTGTCACTGTGGCTGAAGTGACTGTGACTGTTTCGGTGGAAGGAGTGATTCTATGTCGACTTAGCCATTACGAACCTCGAAACGGATGACGGACCTACGTGGCTGTGACTGTGGCGACAGTGGTGGTAGGACTCAGAGTAGCAACCGTGGTTGTTACTGTCGATGTGCTTGCAGTTTGGGTGGACGTGATTTTGGGCAGAGGATGTGCGCTCGAGCAGAAAGTCTCAGCAGGATTGTATCTGGTCAGGACGGCAGCCACGACGGCAGGAATTCCACCCTTACAGAAAGGGTTTCCAGCCGCCACGATGGGAGCAACAGCAGCAATGAGGCCGCATGTGAGTGGTTTAACGCCAATCATGACTCGCAAGGTGGTGATCAAGGTATCGGGTATGATCAAAGACGATTGATGTTGTGACACTTACAGTCGACAGATGTACCAGGCTCTTATACTGCTCAGTTTCACCTCACATTCATGAAAATCGGGCGTATACAGCAGAGCGTCAGCTAAGGCTCTCCATACTCTGCATCTTCAGCTCACCACAAGGAGAGCTAGATGCAGATCCAGCGCCTCATCTAACCGTCTTGATGCCATCTCTTTGTTTCTCGCTACGATCTGATTTACTAGGAGTGGTCTAGCACTCGAGACAGCGCACTATTCCTACGTCACGTTGTAGATCGCATAGGGTGTATTTGGGTATGTGGAGCCCGAAAGTGTGGTCTATGGCCATATTTGAAGCCAAGGCTGTTGCTGTTAACCATAACAGGGCAGTATGCACGTCCGGACGCGCCGATCTTGGCTTATCGACGGGTGAAAGACTGCATCGGGCCCTCGCTTATCCTTATTGTCCGAATCAGTTGTCCCTGAGTCAGACGTGCCGATGTTAATATCGCCAGCCAGCCTTGCCGCGGCCTCGCCGTCGATCACCATGCGGAGCGGGACATCGCCCAAAGATCCACGAGAGTGTGAAGTCGCGTTTTCGGGCTCCTGGGGGGCCTACTGTGCCGCGATAATCATTGGGATCGCCCAAAGATCGCTGACACCAAATGCTCCGTCATTGGTATCATGCATACGTGAAAGGGCTGGAACTTGGATTATCCCAGGTTTGCGGGACGCACTGGAATTTCCTCTCGAGCGGTGACAGCACCTGGACTGTCTAGCTCGGTTGCAAGAGACGTGGACCCACCACGGCCCAATCCCAAGTTTTTTTTAATGGACATTCGTCAACGACGCGGAGGTGGTGGGTCAAGAATCTAGGCCCAAGAATTCGACTTACTCTGTCCCAAGAAACAACCTTTTCGTGGTCTGGACGCACTGTGGGGAGCCCAATGCTGCAGGGTGCTAGCACAAAAGTTCTGGGAGGTCATCGCATTACAATACAATTGTACATCTGGGCATCTAAATAATAGCTCTTTCTCCTATCTATTCTACAGCCTATAGTTACACTCGTACACTATAGGCCAGTTTAGTGATAGCCCTACGCATGACCTTTGGAGGATGTACACGCTAGAGGTACTCGAGAGGCGTACCACCTATCATCTTGTTTACATTTAGAGCAAAAGGGTGCAAAATTGTTTTGCTTTGATCGTTTCTACTTCTATATAGCTCTGTACCTTAGATTACAGGACACTCGCTGGCATGCCATTTTGGAAAGACAGCACCTTGTTTTTGGCTTTGGTCCATATTCCCGACTCTGTGGTTTCGCAGCCAATTTCAAGGAAGAACAAAAGTGGACATTGCGAATCCATGGACCCAGAGAGACACCACACTAAGCATGTGGCTCCATGCAGCTATGGTTTAGGTCCTAGCCTAGTTGCTTTACTCCGGGCTTTGATGGGTTCATCATTGCCCAACTGGTGGACATAAACACCTATACATTCGAGAACCTCTCTTGAACAATTCATGATTCTACGTCCGAACGAAAGAGGAGGAAACAATACATGTCATTCTCTTGAAGTTCCATGGAGGAAAGAACAAATTACCATGTAGGCAAACAATGAAAAGAGAAGGACCCATTTACAGCCTTAGCAATTGTAATAGCAGACGCCAGCCGCTGCACAACCCCCGCCATTTGGACACTGCAAGTCACCTTCGCAACACACCCCCGCGCCGTCACCTGAGCATGTCCTGATCTGAGAGCCGGAGTAGAGACACATGGTCCGTCCAAGTACATGTGCGCTATCAACGATTTGAGCGGCAGAGTCAGGAACTGGGGACCCTGATGCTAGTTTGAGACTGAGAAGCAAAGAGAAGAAGATGCGAAGAGGTGGCATGACTGTCGGATTTCCGAGTGGATAATGTCAAAGTTAACGGAGTAGCTGGTAGGCGAGGGATATTCTCGAAGAGCGTGGGCTAGGGTATTTATAGTGCAGCCTGGCATATTCGTAGATAAGTCCCAGTCTCATTGTACTGGCAGTGGCAGATACCTTGATCATGCCATGAGTGTCCCTCTGTTAATATGGGTCGTGGGTCTTCGCCATACTAGACAGGTAGCGATCAGCACAGAGCCATAGCTGATGTACTCGTGGTTGTCCGCTGCTTCAACATGCACAGACTTCACAGCCTTGGTTTGTCGCTCGATCGATTGAACATGTACAACTGCGTACAGTGCCTAGGCGGGAACCAGGTATCTAGAAAACACACCCGCGTCGCCATCTACCCAGGTATCTTTACATAATTACTCAGCGGAATCGTTCTATCAACTCGGCATCATCATTCTCAAAATCATTCCATTTCAGATTCGTATTCGGGCCTTAGATGATAGCATTGATCCCGATGCTTCTACTAACAAATTAGCGTCTGACGCTAGCCAAGTTAACCCTAGTGCTGACGCATACCGCCCAGCCGGCTTCGCATACAGTAGGGCACCGAATTCCTACGATGCATGGCATCTCGTGTTCCGTCCCGTCGTTATGCTTGGAAGCTTCTCACCGGTAGCGGAATTCCGGGCTACCGCCTCAATCGAACCCTGCGGCTCTTCGATATCCGGCAACCGTCATATTCAGTTCACCAGCCTGGTTCGGTAGTTGGCGTTAGCGCAAGGTCAACTCAACCATGAGTACCTAGGTAGTCAGATTACCTGCTTGCTGTTACTTGGTTATAGAGAAGAGCACTACTTGCCATACTCGCATCGCGCTTTACCTTTCGTACAACATGGGAAGTCTTCACCGCACAATCTCCATGCTATTCTGTCTTCGCAACAGTACGAAACTGGCTAGCTAGCTAGAGCTAGCTGCGGATGCACCGCGGCGGAAATCAAGTTAGAACCACAATTAATAGAGAATACCCAGGTACATCGGCGAGACCACCCTGACGAGTGGCCGCTCGTTGCCCCTGGACAAGAGTTCATCCGTGTACAATATCAGGATCGGGTATATATGTGTGTTGATCACGCAGCTACCTGGTTGATACACCTGGAGAAATACCATATTTTCATCATCCACTACCATGAAACTCTTCCTGCCAATTCTTGCCGCCATCGCCGCCTCTTCTGAGGCTGCTTTTTGTAACGGAGGATGGGGTCTACCGTCAGGGTCTTCATGTCCCAGTCCCTACGTGAGTACAGTTCGTCAACTACATAGTCAGCACCTACTAACTGTTCGCAGAACTGGTCCTTCTGCGTAAGTTGTTAGCAAAGCACAAAAAGGAGGATCCCAAGTCATAACACACGTACAGTGCCAAGAACCAGGAAGTCCCAGTCGGACTTTTCCCACGTTCAGGACTTGTGTATACCCTAGTAGGGGTGGACAGCCCGCCCTCGATTCTTGCAACGGTAGCGGAGTAAGTGATAAATTCGACTCCGATATAAAGAAGAGAGACTAACAGCCATGTGACCAGTTCATTGAATGCGTAAGTTATTTGTGAATTCGCCAATCTTTGACATACTGACGCAAATAGTGCTCGTAAGCGTCTGCGTACTCTACACGGCATTATCATAGATAGAAACGTAGATACCGGAATAGCATTACCGTCTCTCCAATCATCGTGTCATGCAACCTCTCAAAGACAACACTCAGCAACACTCCACCCATTAGAACCATTCTACCCATCCCACTCTTGCTCAAGCTAACAACCTACTTCGCACAAACCTGCCCCTTGGCCGCCTCCAAGTTCTTCTGATTCTGCATCGTTCCATCCATGACCTCCTGCACCAACATCTTAATCGTCTCCCCATCCGCTGCCGCATTACCCTTCAAACTCCTAACCTGATCAATCTCCTTGGTCTGCGCACCAGCTACAATAGCCAATCCATCGGCAGCCGGGCTGTTAATCTCTTGGGCAAGTTTCTGGTTGTTGGCACGGATATCGACGCCGCGTTGCTGGATGGCGAGAACAGAGGTTTGGGTGGTGTTGAAGCCGGCGGTTCCGCCTTGGAGTTTTAGGGCGTATACACTGAAGGGGAGACTGTTGGTACCAGGCAATTATACGGGAAATGGAGAAGACATTACCCTTTTAGCTCTTGGGCTTGGATGTCGAGGTTGGCCTGGATGCCTTGCTCGAGCTTGGTTTGGATGGCGGCGCAGTTGGCGGCGCCAGAGGCCTGGGGAGCGGGTGCTGCGAGAGCGGAGGCAAAGAGGCAGAGGAGGGTAAATGTCTTCATTTTGGAGTATCTGCGAAGCAAAAAGGGCGACTCTGGTATTAGATAAATATAGACGTTGATGTATTCGACTTGAACTGTAGCTCACTCCAGGTGAGTAGCGATCGTAAAGAAACCAAGGAATGCTTGAGAAGAATTATAGAGATGCTGTTACACCATTCCGCAGACACCTGAGCGCTGTCTTATATTTCCCATACCCCAATGCCCTGATTACATGTTCCGTCTGGCCCACGGGCCGATGAAGTCACCTTCGGGCGCTCAGCCACGCACGCTCTCACAACCTGCACCTCAAGAGTAACGCTGTCAACCTTATTAGAATTCGGCGAGGGGGATCCGGAATGACTCTTTGGCATCTCACGCATGCGGAGTTCACTTCTTATCGTCCCATTCGTACGGTGAGAAAACTGGAGACGGCCGTGAGACTCGAAACGGGGTGTTCGCGTCGCAGATCCGGAGTGAAACAAATCGGTCCGCGGTTTACGGGGCAATGAGCTTGTCAAAGCTTGTCGTATTGGATGTTCTGGAAGACGTGCAAAATCCGCTCATGTTATGATGACATGTTCATAGTAGAGTTGTGGTGGTTGGCATTGAGTTTGAAGGTGCTGTGGGTGACAGACTTGCTAGTCCCGATCACGTTAGATTGGCGTCGACTTCATTGGCCACACACGACACTGCAAGTTAGCTACGAAGATGGAAGAACTGCTACACATGAACATGTCACTGAGGCGATACTCCTACTACAGTCCAACCTCACGTTCAACGCCAACCTTGTATCATACTGCAACCATTCATTCCTTCGAAAAGAACATGTGCAATTATACTTTTTCTCATTATCAAAGCGGCATACTAAGCTACGTGAGACGCCATGCATCCTTCCCTCCCAATTTCCAAGGGAGGAATGAAAGAAAAACTCAAATCGACCCTCCGAAAGCCTACCAGGAGGTGGTCGCAGAGGGGATATCGTCGTGATCCTAATGTTACAGTGTTTCCATTTCATTTTCCGCCTATTCCGTACGCGATCGTAAGGTCGTGAAAGTGGCACGTGTGGCAGTCATATCAAGATGGGGAAGGATATGACCGAACGTTGCTTGTCTGTGGTGATGGGTAGCAAGACGCTTACAACTCCTGCTTAGCAGAGGCAGAGGCGGAGCTGGCGCTAGCGGCAGCAGCATCGTATCCGCTCTTAGCAGACTTTGAGGCGACCGAAGAAGCGCTGGAAGCGGAAGAGGAGGCAGCGGCGTTGGCGCTGGCAGCAGACTTGGAGATGGAGGATGAGGATGAGGAAGCAGCCTTGGCGGCAGCACCAGTAAGGGAGCTGGCGCTGGAAGCAGCACGGACAGAAGCAGAGCTGGCACTGGATCCGGCGGCGTCAGTAGCGGATGTAACGCTAGCCTGGGCAAGACCAATCTGTTGCTTGATCAAGTCGGTGTAGTAAGCGAAGCCACCGGTGGCAGCAGCGTACTGGTTACCAGCCTTGGAAGTAGCGGCACCGTAAGCAGAAGCACCAGAAGCAGAGACGGATCCGGCAGTGGCAGAAGCGCTGTCGCCATAGAGACGAGCGCGGTGCTTGCGGGCAAGAGCGATGAGCTCGTTACGCTTGGAGCCCTGAGGAACCTTGATGCCGTTCTTGTCGGCCCACTCCTTGATCTGGCTGTCAGACCAAGAGTCAAGGAGAGCGTCGCTGAGGCTCTGCTGAGCATTGGCAGCAGCGGAAGAGACGGAAGCGTAGGCACCCTGGGATTGCTGGCTGGCGAGACGAGACTGGCGGCGGAGAGCAGCAATCATCGAGTCGCGGGTGCTGGGCTGGGGAACGTTGTAGCCACGCTCGTCGAACCAAGACTTGAGGTCAGAGTCAGACCAGGAGGAGTAGAGCCAGTCACCGGGGTAGTTGGCAGACTCCTTGGCCTTTTCGGCTACGGACTGGTAGTTGTCACGGACGGCGGCGAGAAGAGAGTCACGCTGGCGGGGCTGGGGGACGGGAATGCCGTGCTTGTCGGCAAAGGCCTTGAGCTGAGAATCCGACCAGCTGTGGGTTGTTAGTCACTGTACAGGAGATATGATACCGTGTACATACGAGTCGAAGATCCAGTCCTTGACACTGCCATAGGCTTGGTTGGCGGAGTCCTCGGTCTCGGTCCAGTAGACCTTGACCTGCTCAGCAAGGCTCTTGGCATCCTTCTCAGTGCCCTTCTTTGCCTGCTGGCCCTTGAGCGTGAGGTAGTTCTGGAGCGTCTGCGCGTCCCAGCTGGTGTAGGGCGTCACGACCTTGTCGTTCCAGTTGGCCTTGACCGTCGACTGGAGGTTCTTGCGGTCAGAGGGGCTGGGGTGGGGAATGCCGTGGTCGCTGAGCCAGCGCTCAAGCTCCGACTCGTGCCACTTGTCGTAGACTGCTTGCCGTCGTCAGCCGACTGTTGCATGACGCAATGGGCACTCCAAGCCAAAAGGGAGGGGTTGTTTACTATACGCACCAGTGCTTCCAAACCAGCTGTTGGCCGTTGCTGTAGCAGCAAGCGATGCCACGAGGGCGGATGACAGGGAGAACCTCATCATGTGCGGCTGCCGATGTGAGAATGCTTGGTATATGGGTAATGGAGAGAGAAAAGACGAGGGACCAGGTTTAGGCAAACTCGGCAGAGGTGTGAGAGACTAGGAGGGAATGGTGGGCAGAGAGTTTATGAGGGGAGGGACAGACAATGGCGGGTAGATTGTGTGCGTGCAAGTGACGTAGTGCTGCACGTACGGAGCTTGGACAAACAAGATCCCCAACGCGCCTGCCTCCCGAAGCAGCCAATGGGGAGCTATGGCCACCTGCAACCGCGTCTTTTGGCGGTGCGCAATTGTGAGATCGTCTTCTACCAACCCGGTCTAGGCCTTTGTCGTGTTTGACATCTGACAGCCAGCGAGAGCCCTCCGAGGCATGTCAATCTTGTTTGGCACGTCAAAACTCATCATCATGGCACAAGTCGTGCGAAATAGCTCCACTCTGCTGTGCCGTGGCGTAGCGTGTGTCGCCATGGCATTTCAAAAAATTCCCATGCATGCCATAATGCGGGGGCCGTGACCACGCTAGCCAACTACGTCATCCGCCCAACATATGCACAAAATTTATGAAGCTCAGCCGCACCAGAATCACGTCGGTGAAGCAGTTGGTTGTTGGGTGAATGCCGTGCATTTAGAGAGACTTTCGACAGTCAATTCTAGCTAGTTATACATCAGAGTCGTCTTGTTTGCCTTCTGCAGCACTTCTTGCTCATCCTCGTACGCCTTCAGAAGCATTTCGTCCGCCTTCGCCTGCGCATTTGTTAGCAACATGTCCGCAGCCTGTGGCTTTGACATGACTTACCTTTCCAGAAGCTGGCAGGCACTTTGTCCTTCTCTGCGTCCTTGTTGTCGACCTTCTCATGCGCCTGTTCCGCCCGGTTATCCATGTCCCTGTTGTGTTGCTTGACGTCCTCGCTCTCCTCTTCGGGCGCAGGAGGGTTTTCGTTGAGTATCTTGGGTTTCGCACCTTTGACTTGGTTGGGGTCGGGCTTGTTCTCTTGGCCCTGTGTGACGGCTGGCTCTTTGTCCTCCTTCATCTGACGTGCAAATGTCGAGAACTCGCGCTTTCCAGACTTGTTTGAGGAAGGAGCTGGCGACGACGATGTAGGCTTGGGGGACTCATTCTGGTTTGAGTTGCTGTCCTGGTTTGGCGACGACGAAGACTGGCCTTGGGCAACCTTGGGCGGGGCGGGGCCAGGATGCTCGAGGTTCTCGCTGGGGTTCGCGCCTTGCTTCTCCGGTGTCTCTCCAGCTGGGTTGCCCTTACCAGAGCCGTAATCTGAGGTCGCGAAGCGGGCTTGTACATGGGCACGGGGAGCGGCCGAAAGTGCGGGCCGTAGAGCTGCCGAACGCAGCATCGACATGGGGCGGAGGAAACTCATCGTGTAAATCGGTAAGAAGGAATTGATTGAGATTGACAAAGATTATGGTGTTGCAAGATGTCTAGGTGTGAGTTAAGTTGGTTGTATGCCAGAGGTCGAGTTCTAGAGCTGTAGTTTGTCTAAGCTCGCGTTGACGTCATGGTTTGGCCGCAACGCACGTCACAGGAGGCTCGAATAACCACATCTGCAACGCTGCAGCGGCGATCGCTTAGTCTTACAGCCACTCAAAGATACTGCCATCAGCTTGTGCAGTAGACTCGATATGAAGTAGAATTAAGTTTTACGAGTGTCGACGCGACCAGAAATTCTCCACAGGATCAAATGGCTCAGTGCTTTGACTTGTGACTGTCGTTAACCGTGTTGGGTCATTGTGTGGAAGACCACGCCGCATGCGCTGCCTCTACATGTTGGCATAATAACTACTGCTCAGACAACTAAATTGTTCTCAATACTCAGCAACATATGGTAGAGTCGTTCAGTGCCATGCAGGTAGGAAGCAATCACTACGAATGAGACCTAGGTAGGTACCCCTTACTAATGTCACTACAGACAAAACCAAATTCCAGAAAGCTACATTTATCCAGGCTAACCTAGATAGCTCGAGCAAGTACGACCGTGTAGTTTTGTAGAGTATTCTGATGCCGCACGATCAAAACTATATCCAAATTGCCGTCCAGATATCCAGTAAAGGAGGAATTTAGCAGTTGAATGATGAAAGAAGACCGGAAAAGAATTAAGGGATAGTAAACACAAGGTCATACATCTATCGTGCTAGAATGAAGAATATGGGTATTACAGATACATGTTTAGAGACTCCAAGTCATCCTACATACAGAAGCATCAGCGTCAAACACAAACACATCTTCTCTATTCCCTTCAGCTTCTCCAACGCAACTATCATATCCTCTTAACCCGTTTTCCGAAAATCTCCTTCCTCCTATAATCCCCATTAGCATCAGCACCATCTCCAAGCTTCCTCTTCCTCACCTCAGGCGGCACTTCCACTTCCAACCCAGGTCCTCTCCCCCAAGCCCGTTCAAAGCTCCACCCCACTTTGAACTCTATCCTCTTCCTCTGATCCACAAACTTAGTATACGGCCACCCCTCGCTCTCCCAATACTCAGTCGGCACCTCAACCCCCTTTCTCAACCTCGCTACCGCCCTCTCCCACCGCGCAACGGTACTCGCATATACGGCCGTCCCCCGCGCCGCCATGTCATCTGTAATCTCCCTGTACTTTGCTTTGTCGGATGCGAGTTGTTTGTACCATTCTCCATCCGCGACATCGTGAAAGGGGCTGTAGGTCTTTTGTGGGCGCAATAAGGGGCATGTTGGACCACAGGCTCCGCTGACAGCGCGAGGAGTGCAGTGGGCGCAGTATACACCCTGGTGTTTGTGCGAGAGGGACATTTGTATGCGTGTGTTTAGGGAGAGTTTGACTTCGGAGAGGGATTCCTTGAGGGCTTGGATGCGGAATAGCATTTGGGGGGTTGCGTGGGGTGTGCGGTGGAGTGGTGAGAGAGGGCGAGGAGATGAGGGAAGAAGGTCTAGCCAGGAAGCGTCAGTTCCCTGGGGTAGAGCGACAAGTGTACGCGGCATAGCTGAAATGAGGTGCCTTGATTGGGAATGGTAAAGAGACGATTCACTGAGACTGAGCCGAGAGGGAGAGGAACTGGGGTACAAATAGTGATATAGCAATGTCAAGAGAGAGTGTACGCTGCAGTTGGCGATCTTTTAGGACTGTCTGAAACTGTAGACGAGAGTGAAAATACATTGTGCCAAGGTGACAATGGCGCACTATAAGAGAAGCCCTCTCATCTCGCTTTCGTGGTAGTGATGAAGAAGCCAAGGGACGAATGCACAATGTAGCGAAGCAATCAGTTGCGTTGTAACATTGCGTTTGAGTGTGAACACGTGCTAGCTGACAATGTGCTGTCGCCCAGGTGGTGTGGAAGTCATATGCTCGGCTGTGGACGGGATGGTGATTGCCACAGCCGAATAATTGAGCACTGGACTCTCACATCCCCACCTTCATTCCCATGACGCAGCACGTCTATCGCTCCATAACTCTTACAGTAGTGCCGTGGGGATCTTCCGCTTTCCCAATATCCCATCAAAGGTCGTCAAAACGCGACGCCGTACTCTATCCAACTCTTTGAGCTCTTCGTGGTTGCGCTCTTCTTCGGTCGCTGGGTGACTTTGCCGTTGTTGAACAGATGTTTGTGGTCGAGAAGCATTGATAGACGCTCGCACCTGGTTTTTCGCTTCCGATAACAATACTGGCTCACGTTCTAGGTCGGTGGCCACGGGAGTTATTGGAATGTCTTCAAAATCAGGTGCGTCTGGTAATCCGGTCGCATCGCTCTGGTCGGTGGATTCGAAGCTGAAGCGACGTACATTCGATGGTCGTGAACTCGCAGGGGTTTGGACAGCTGGAGCGTGGGCAGAAGCAGTCTCTGAAGCGCGTGTGTTCTGTATCATGCTGTCGTGCTTCTCAGTCTTGGTCTTCTTATCCTTCATACTATTGTGCTTCACAGCAGCCCTACGACTCAATCTTACTGGGTCGCTGCGAGAGCTGGATGTGGAGTCGCGTTCTTCAATATGAGCGAGAGGGCTCTCCGTGCTGTTATCTGTCATTCTTCCGAGGGTACAACTTTTGTAACGATCTGACGATCGTGGAAGTTCGGGTCGTAGCCATTCATGATACCCTTGTGAATGCTCATTGCGTTGCTCATGCCAATCTAACTGTGAACGGGCAGTGCGCCGCTCGAAGGCTCCCTTCACACTTTGATTGCCCTGAATTTGCACATTGCGATCAGTCATCCGTCCTTGAGGAAGAACAAGCTGTCGGTCTCCTATCTCAATTTCTACTCTTCGTAACGCCATACCGGTGTGATCGAAACCTTCGTTGATGGAAGTGATAGTGACACGATCACCAACTCTAACTTGTCTTCCTTGTTGTGCCATGCTGGTGTGGTTGGACCTTCGCTGGTGGTGGTAACGGCAACAAATCTGAACCTATTATGCCAATGGCCCTGCTTCTCAGGTTCGCAAATTGTTTGCCAAAAGTAACATCGTGAAGGTGCAAAGGTTTCCAGAAGTTTACGCGATTACCATGAACATTGTGCGATATACAGTGTTCGTCACGGAGGTTCGAGAACCGTAGATAATGGTATGCGGCCGGTAGTCTTCATGATGTGTGTTCCGTAGGTTCCGAGTTACGACCAAAGGCTATAGCGCATATCGTGTGACAAGCCACAATGCACACGTTTCCTGTCGTCTTCCAGACGCCTGTCTCAAGCCTCATCCACCTCTTCGTCCTTCCTCCTCTTGACCTCCCTCTCCAACGCCTCAACACTCATCGGACACTTCCTCCCCTCCCACCTCTTCTGTTCCTCCCTTGCAAATCCTTCCAAACTCAACATACCCACGCACAAGAACCCCAGCACCTCTCTATCGGTATCGAACACCTCCCACCACTCACACTCTGGCATCTTGATCCCCGTCTCCCTCGCCGCCAGATAAATAGCTGCCGTCGCCAGCGCCGGCGGTTGATGCGTAAGGTAAAGGCACTGCGGACTCAGCAGCGCAGTATTCAAATGCGCAATCGCACGCTTCGCGAGTTCCGACGCGCGGGGATGCGAAAAGATATCGAGGGCTTGCATATACGTGATGCACAGCGTGTACGGTAACTGGACGCCGACATTGAAACCAAGAGTACGAAGAATACGTTGTTCGGTCGTAAACAGCGTTGCGCGGCGCCGCTCGTACGTGCCCTCGCTCACATAGTATCCCGTCGCATCCTTCGACTGCTCCAAATGGTCTCCGTCGAAATAAGTGACCGGCAGCGAATCAAGATACGCATACACGTTGACCAGACTGCGCGCTGACTTGGGATAGGCAGAGAGCTTTGTGGTGAGGTATAGCGACGCGGCTGAGACTTGTTCTGCGCCGAATTCCGCGAGACTTCCTCCTTCGGGGCCGAGCCAGAAGCGCATAAACACTACAACGGCTTGTGCAACGACTTCCTGTGGGAGGCGGAGGAGGATGCCTGCGGCTTGTGTGAGGCGTGCGCCCGCGAAGCGGATTGAGTCTTCGAGATCGGGTGGGATGCCGTCGAGTTGGGAGCCGGAGGTTTCGAGCTGGGCTACGGTAGCCAATGGGTTTGCGAGGGGCGAGGGCTGCATTTTGGAGGTGTGGTACGGGGATTGGAGGTCTTGCGACAACGTCGTGGAGTTGTGGGAGCTTTGGCGCGCAGAAAGATGTTGGAGATGGAGAGGTGGAGCTGGCGGACTTGCGAAGGGCGAGCCTCGGTACACTAACCTCTGTTCTTTCTAGCCAACAACATTCGGTCCACAGATGTATACCGCACACGACACGAACTTTTGGGCCTTGGAAACTGGCAACTTGAGTAGTCCAGTCTCGATGGATTCAATGTCGGGCGGGATATAAGCCATCAATTTGCCCAAACATCCAATAAGAAATCGTCTCCTTAGCTCAATTGGGAGAGCGCCAGACTGAAGTCATCAGTCACTAAATCTGGAGGTATCGTGTTCGATCCACGAAGGGGACATCACCGTGCTTGAGCCTGCTCAAGATCTTTCGAACCATTTTTTTTGCCAATCTGACAGCCTCGGGTACAGACACGCGAATGCTGGTACAGTGTGGGGGTGGATCTACTACCCCTCTCTGCGCGTGGATCCATCGCTTCATTTTTGTGCATAGAGGTCAAGCAAGGCGACCATTGTGCTGCTGCCACGTACTCTGGGGACATGCATGATGATACCGGGATCGATCAGAGAGAGTATCTTGGACTGGCTTAGTTGTAGCCGAGATGAGTATGAGATCATGGTACAGAGCAGTAGCATGGGGGCTAGCTAGTGTATGACTTTTAGCTATGGGTCAATATCATCATGTACCGGGTTACTGTGCCCCGTCTCGCTTACTATCAGTAAGCCTCATGATGAAAGACATGCACCAAAGTACGTCAAGCCTGCAGAATTGAACGGCGTGATCGCAGTACCACTATCACTCCTCCTCTCCACTTCTCGTACACTACAGTTCTCTCCATTCTACACGTCAAAACATCATTCACCTCGCTCCCTCTCGACTCAGAAAGCATCACATCTGTAGTTTCAAAAAGACTTTGTGTTTCATAGAGATAACTAAATAATGGCATTAACATAATAACTGATTAAACGAGGGCGTAAAGGTGGGTATCTTGCCGGCTAAATGCTAACCAAAAACCGCTAAATATCAACACGACTATACACACGATACAAAGAAAAAGTCGTCGCGATTGCTCGCGTAGAGGTGACCCGTATAAGGGTGACAGAAGGGTAACTCTAAACATTCCCATAACCGAAAAAACCCTGTAACCCAAAACCCAGTAGTATCCCAAAGTGAAATCCAGTAAAATGCAAGATTGGAGAAGTGAAAACGCTAGACGAGGAAACAAACAAACCAAAGCAAAAACGCCGTCATTAAGTTTTTTGGTGCACAGAGTGTGCAGCGGATGCGACATCTAGTCGATACCGATCATGGTGCCATCGCACCTCCAGTCATCCACCTCGACATCCTGAGCCGCTGTGTTGGTAGCTTCAGGGTCAATTTGGACGTGGGTGAGCCAAGTGCCCACACGGTTCTGCCCGACTTTACGGCCGTCGCGGGATAGACCAGCCATGGTGGACGAGGTGACAATCTGCTGGGGAGGAGCAGGTCGGACAGGACGGGCTACAGGAACGGGGGCGGGAGCTGGCGCTGGCGCGGCGCGGCGTGTGCTGGTGAAGAAGGAGCCGCGGGGGGTTGACGTGCGGGTTGCGGTTCGGACAGCGGACACGGGGGTGCGGATGGCGTACGAGTCGTTCATGTGGTGGGCAGCTGCGTTACCAACGCCGTACACTGCGACCTCGGGCTCGGTGCGGCGGACGGACGAGACGGTGGGCGTGGGGTTGAGATGGAGCGAGTTACGGAGGTGAGTAGAGAGTCTGCGGGATTCGGGACGGGGGATGTCGCGTTCGCTGCGGTTGTGGGTGCGGACGCTGGGGCGTCGGGCCAGGGGAGGAGAAGGCTGTTCCGGGATTTCGATGACTTCGACGTCGGCATAGCGAGCTTGTTGGGGGTAGGGGACGCGCATGTCGTTGAGGCGGTCGTCGTCAGGAATGTGTTGATAGTTGAACCATGGGCAGCTGCAGGTTTTCCAGGGAGCGGCGCAGACCATGCAGAATTGTGCTGTGCAGCGGCTAGAGACTACTGTTAGATCGTGTGATGTGTGCGAGTGACATGCTAAACTTACCAGGTCATGTGATTGCAACCTTCTTTCAGCTCGACTACAGCCTTGCAGCTGTAGCACCGTTGCCAGCCCTTCTCCTTGGCCATCTCGACTAGACGGTTGGTCTCCTCGTCCTTGGGGCATTCGCGCTTCGTGTGGAATTTGCTGTTGCAGAGGACGCACACCTTGGTGTTGCATGTGCTGCAGCGTGCATACTTGCGGCCGTACGTTGGGTCCATCTTGATCTTTGAAGGCTTGATCCACTGGCCACAGCCTTTTGTCGGACAGTACAGGCGGTTGGCAGTGGTGTACTCTTGGAACTTCTTGTTCCATTGGACCTTGAACTTGTCATCGAACAGCCGATCAGCATACTTCAACGGGATGTGCTCTGACGTGCAGCATCGGGGTGGCATGTGAGCAGGATCCTTGACCGAGAGGGTGAATTGGCGCTTGAGGCATCCGTAGCACATGCGATGGCCACATGCAAGCTTGACAGTCTTGCTGAGCGGAAGGTCATCGTTCATGCACACGAGACAGTCGACCCTGATGGAGTTAGCACGGTGGAGAGAAGGTGGTGTTGGCACTAACCTCTTCTCCTCGTCGCGGTCCCTGCGGGAAGACGAGCGTGAGATGGGGGTAGGCTTGGAGAACAAGCTCGACAGGATGCCGCCGGTGCTGCGACGGGCAGCATCCTTGACCGACTGCGTCCTGGTAAGCGGCGTCGGGGGTGGCGACTTGACCGTGTTACTCCGCTGGCGTACAGAGGGCCTGGCCTCTCTGGCAGGCGCATCACGTGTATGTGCTTTTGGCTCGCGTGTAGACGAATTCCTGGCCCTCATTAGTCGAGCTACGTGTACAAGTGGAGACGGGACTAACCTGGTCAACGGCGGGACTTCGACCCTGCGGACTGACGCAGATCCAGAGCCAGAATGCGGAGTGTAGGCAGTCCTGCTCGAGGAGCCGCCCTCCTCGCTCCTCTTGCGCGCGGATGGCCGTCGCACGGGGACGTCGTCGACATGGCCCATGGACTTGGGGCGGCCAAAGACGAAGTCGTCGTCGTCGTCGGGAATCACCTCTCGCCGCTTGGGCTTCCGCGTGCTGTCCCGTCGCACGTCCTTGTCCTTGTCGCGGGTGCTGCGTGACTTTTCCTTGACGGCGGGAGCCCGTCGGGTGGTGTCCTTGTCCATGCGACTGTCTCGGTCGCGCCTTCTCTCGGCCTCGTTGCGGGAGAAGTAGGATTCTCTGCGCGCCCGCACATCTTCAATATCGACCTCGGCCTGCCTCCTTGCCTCCTCCGCCCGTCGGCGCTCCCTGCGTTCTCGCGTGGTTGCTGTGGGTTCGGTGTCGTGGTGCTCGCGGGACTTGTGGCGGCGGTGTCTGCGTTCTCGCTCGTCGAGATAGTCGCCGTCGTCACGGTGTCGTGTGGCCCGGTCATCGCGTCCTCGCGCCATGCCCAGCCAGGGCATAGGGCCAGTGTATTATGTGCCGCCTGCCAGCCTCGCAGGTCACAGGCTCATAAACGCTCTTCGTAAAAGTCAAAGGCAGCTGTGCAGGCAACGCACAAAAGCGAACGGGTGTGTGGAGAGTTGCGGTGGGCGTGACGAGCGAACAGCAAGCACCTGCAGGCAGCCCAAGCCGCATCAGACCAAAGTCGGCCAGTCGCACGGGGCAAGCCGCCGGCGGTGTGCGCGCACTGGGTGCCTGTTGATCGAAAGCGTCCGCAGGGCTTTCGCTAAGACTTTTAGCACACCCAGGGGTATTCGTCAGGCGTCGACGCACTGTCTGCCACCTGTCTTAAATACGCAGATGATGTAGTTTTTTGCGCGCGGAGGCAAACGGAACCACCGGTTCCTAGTTGCCATGCAGCGTTGCGCTGCGCTGCCGCAAAAGCAAGGCCAAAGTCTATTTGCTTCATGGCGTCGCGCTGCTTTTGGGCCAACGTTCGGGCTGCAGTTGAGTCCTAGTCAGAGTCTTGGAGAGACGGCCCGCCACAGGGGCTGCAAGATTTATTGCAGAATCTAATCGCGGATATGCAACGGCGCCCAGTGTCCTCAGTCCTTCTCGAGTGTAATTTGGGTCGAAATTTCCCATCTCTGCCCGCCGCTCCCGTATCCGCCGCCCAAGCGGTTCCGCACCATGCTTCCAATGCGATCGCGCAGACGCCCAATTTCTTCCAAATTCCGCACTCGAAGTTTCAGGTTCGCCTGGCAGAGCCCGTAGTGTACCTGCCAGAATTTTGCCTCCTCTACCGTTCGCACGGCTGGGTCCGTCTCAAGGTCGTGCATCATGTCCGACACGCCAGGTCCCGAGTAGGACATGAGCAGCATCTTGCCGAGGGTCCATCCTTGAATCCATCCTAGCGCAACCATGCAAAAGGCCACAGAGAAGGAGAGGGTCCGGTCAAGCCACACGTACATCTGGATGCTCAGCAGTGGCAATACAAGCAGCAGTGACGAGCACGATAACGTCAGAAAATGCGACGGGTTGCTCAGCACAGACGGCAGGTTAGCAATCGCACTTAGCCGCATGACCTTGCCTATGCGCGCATGGTTCTTCAACAAGATTGCCGAGACCAGTGTCGAGACAACGCCGCACAAGGCAGCAAGATCAATGCTGCCAGCCGACACTCGCTCGTGAGCGTCCGCATGATGCGCCTCATGTCCTCCGGTGTTCTCGAGCGCGTGCGTCAGCCCATGCGATATGAGGTCCAGTCCCATGAACAGTAGCCCAACAGACATGCCTAGTCCTGCGATGACCTCGAGGCGTTCAAAGCCAAATGGGTGTCGTATGCTCGATCGCTTCCACACCTCAAAGTTGGATCCAACGTCAACAGCCACACACAGAAACGCTCCCAGTGCATCGTAGAAGATTAGACGAGACAAGACTGTCAGTGCCAGCGATTCGTGTGCGCTCCATTGTACAAGGCCGGCTACCACGAGATGGCAGAAACACCAGGCCAGGCGCAGCTTCTGGTCCTTGGACATGGACGAGCGGTACTCTTTGAACGTCGGGATCGGAAGCGAGGCGGGGAGCTGGAGCGGGGCGCGCGGTGCGGGTTCTAGGAATATCTGATGTGACACACTACTGTGCTTGTACTTGTGTCCTCGTCTCCGGCCAATGTCCTGCCATGGTCAGTACGGTTGCGTAAGATTGCGTGGGAGAGCGCACATTAGCCTTTGTCTGGGGCCGTCCCGGCTGATAGGCGACAGATTGGAAATTGAAGGGATTGGGATTCTCGGACCCGTTTGCAGAAGGCGGCTCGAGATTCATGGTTGAGTCGCTCGCGGGTGTGTACGGGAAGGTCGCGCTCGCGGGTGTATATAGCGTTGCAGGCGACGCTCTCTGCGAGACAGAGTCGCTGGGCCCGAGGGCCGCATACTGCTTGGAGGGGAAGGTAGCAGACATGGGCGAGAGCAGCGCATTGTTATTGGGCCCCATATCTCCAACAGCCAGATCGCTTCGGAATCCTAGTCCCACGGGCTGGGGCGCGTCCTCGTCAGGAGGCGGCGTAGGGGTGCGCGGTGGAGCAGGCAGAGGCATTTTCGAGGCCATGACGATGGCAAATGAGTGACGGTAATGAGTGACTGTTAGCGACGACGCATTCCAGGCTTAACGAGATAAGAAGCGCAGGTGAACCCCGGACGGGAGGTCGAGGGGAAATTGAGGGAGGCCTTCCCTATGCGGCGACCCATAGTCGGTGCATTAGCCAATCCAGACCCGACTAGCCCGCCTGGTAAGGGAGCCAGGGCACGCCGCCGGGGGTTTGACGTTGATGACAGCTTAGCTCCAAACATGCCACTCTAATTCACCACAGCGGCGCTCCATGGCAGTCGACGCACGTGGAAGCCATGCAAGACGGGAATGCTGCGCGCACTGAGGGTCGTGCTGGAGGCGAAAGAGAGCGTGCTTCGACCCGAGACGTGAAGCATCAGGATCACGGCCAAGGTCAAGGTCAGGGTCAGGGTCACGGGCATCAACGAAGCAAGTCGGGAGGCATCCTAGGCGCGTTCCGAGATGCCATTGGCAAGTCAACGTCGGCTCAGCCAGCCAACGACGAGGGACACGAGCAAGATGTGCAAGTCGCGAAGAGGGCATCTTCCATCGCAACGGCCCTGCGCCAAAGCCAGGGCAGGCAGAGGAAGGGGTCCTTGAGGAAGGCGGCCATGGCGAAGATGCGCGAGCGGAGCAGCTCTCTGCGCAAGGCCAAAACACCTACAATTACGACTACAGCAAGCATGGACCCCTCGGACGAAGCAACGGCCCTGGGTCGCTTCAGCTACGAGAACGCTCCCCTCAATTCTTCGTCCGACAGCGGCTGGCTCCCCACTGTCCACCTGTCTCCATCGTCGCCCGCCGTCGTTTACACCCCAACCGACGACCTTGAACACACTGCTCCGCCACTGCTTGCATCCCCCATGAGCCCGGCGGCACCTTACGCTTCGACTACGGATGAAGACGACATCATGTCCTTCTACCGCCCCGCTACCTCGGGCAACGACTACGCCTTCAGTGGCGCGAACCAGGCCTCTGTGACGTCTCTCGCACACCGCCGCTCAAATCGGAGCAACCGACGCACTTCCATCTCGGCAGTCCTGGCACCTGCCGAGGCCGACCCCGATGACGAGTGGGATTACAGCGAGACGGAGTGGTGGGGCTGGGTCGTGCTCATAGCAACTTGGATCGTCTTTGTCGTCGGTATGGGCTCTTGCCTCGGAGTTTGGAGCTGGGCGTGGGACGTGGGCGAGACGCCGTATGCTCCACCCGACCTCGAAGACGACGCGACCCTGCCCATTACCGGCTACTATCCCGCTCTGATTGTTTGCACGGCAGTCACGAGCTGGGTGTGGGTCGTCGTTGCCTGGGTTGGCATGAAGTACTTCCGCCATGCCAAAGTGGGCGTAGACGGATAATCAGCAAGCAACGCACCACGCAAACCACAGAACCATCACTTACCGACTACCGATCGCATAAACGTACCATGCTCCTGGGAACGACTCCTCTACCCTAGTGCTTTCGCTTAACCTTACCGCATGCGCAATATCTTCTTGGGCTGAAACACTAAGCTATAATACCTCTGTTAAGACACATCATAGCCTCGCTATACCACACTTTGCGGTATGCCGTTACTTCTTCCGTTATTGTTCTTTCTGACACTCGCGCCAATATCTGCAGCTACGTTTTCAAATATTGGAACCGCTGACTGTCTCGACAGAATAAGATCCGCCACAATGCCACATCTTTTCTGTGTCGCTTGTCGTGATTCAGCGGCTTGGACCACAATCTCCGCGCCCGGCTCCTCCTCTCCACCAGAATCCTTCGACCCGCTTCAACCCCGTCATTCGGAACAAGACACTACTGAACACGATGCGAACACCTCGACATCGTCGCATCACCCTGCAACCTCCGATCCTGCAGAGTAGCAGCCAGGGTTCCACATGTTGGTCCAATTTCGACAGTGTAAGATGAAGGCAATTTCCCTGTCCAGGCGACTTCATAAACAAAATGGTCGCCAACATGTGGCTGATGGTCGCAGATTGTATCATGCAATTGGTCTGTTATGGCATTACACCAAAGACCACGGGGAAGTTCCAAGCTCGAAGAGCTACTGCCAAGTTTACTCATTCTCAAGGGTCTAGAGTCTGGGGAAATTCCAAAGAAAGACGCCGAGTTCAGGCAAACGGTTCACGGGGCACATCATGAACGACGGACAAGGACGATCCCGGCCCGCAAGCCTCAACGCACGCCAAACACACTGGTCAGCCAGCGGATTACCAACGGCAGACCCTTCCGCTTCTTCGAACTACCGCAAGAAATCAGAGACGAGGTCTACTCCCACCTCGTCGTTCGCAAGCCCTCACGTTCTCTCTCCATTCTTGACGCAACAACCATCTTGAATGACCGCAAGAAACGCCTAGCAGCACGCAAGTCTCGGGAGCGACTGAACCAACAACGGCTTTCGACTGGAAAACGCCCAGTGTGTCCCCGTGCAGCCGATCCCGAGCCAATCCTGCACCTGGAACTTCTCCGGGCGTCTCAGCGACTAGCTGGCGAAGCAGCAGACTGCATGTACACCAACAATTGGTTTGCCATTTCGCTCAACAAGCTCCCAGTGCCTACGTACGAAGTTCCACAAGGCTGGGATCTATCGCGTGTCAAACGACTGCAGGTGGAACTGCAGTTGAAGGATGCTATACGCATGAATCGTTACGTCGACTGGACTTCTTTCTTCTCTGCATTCCCCTCGCTACAGTTCCTGCGTGTTGTTCCTACGCTTCATCCAAGATACTACGAGTGGTCGCATCCCGAGTTTTACGAGTGGTCCAGCACGCCTTTTGTCCACAAATCCTTTTTCAGGGAACTACTGGCGGCGGTACCGGGCTACGTGGATCTGCGGATTGGACTACCAGTGGATGGTGCCGCGGATGACGTGCAGATGCAAGGCGAGGTTGCCGTGCATCAAAAGTATCTGTGGGACATGTACGCAGAACTTGGGAACAGAGTGGATACCGCTGGGAGGCGGTTGGAAGTGGGGAGAATTGTATCATAAGTGCTGACGCCGAGATGGGTTGATGAACGGACGCTGCAGTCTGACGTTTTGCGCAAGCAGAACCATGTATATTATGTCTCTTATCTAATGTTATTTGGAAGCCTAGGGCTTTGCTTTTTTCCTTCCCCTCAACGCACATGCACCGAACCGGTCTTGTTTTTTGTCATGGCAGGGGTTGTTGGTGCTGCCCAATGTGCTTTTGGTGGCCAACAATGCAAGAAGGACATGTATCCCATGTTTGTAGTATTTGGGTACGGCTCAACAATGTAGGATTCCTCTCACATGCTTGAAAACAGGTAAATTTCTGAACCATATGCTCTCAGACATGCTAGGAGGCACCGGTCATTTTGGAGGAAAAGAGGACAGCGTAGTGGGAAAATGGGAGAGCAGAAAAGCGCGTGGCGGAAAGTTTTATAGTCAAAGTGCAACCACTTAGGCAGAACTCCCCTCCATCGAAATTACGTAGTAGAGTTTTACGTCGTTTTTGAGGGAACATCTCTTCTTCTTTTCTCCATGCGAACAGTGGAATCGGTTCTTGATATCGCGGTTTTCAGCACCAAACATTTTTCACGTCCATGGTATTATCAGTACGCGTTTTGGAGCGAACTATGGGAGAACGCTTTGCAGTTTAGATCGTTGGAAGAGGTATCGCACAACATTCAGGCTCTGGATTTGCTCCAGGCCAGGAAGCGCGGTCATATTGCGTTGAGGTGGCTGTTTTGGTAAAAGGAGAATATGATTGCGGCAATTGGAGGAGACCTGGACAGTCGCAAGACGAAGAGTAATTATATGCATAGCTTGCCAAGGACAAGCTCAGCATAAAACAGTGCCTAGGCGTTTTGAGACAACTATGAGCGTTCTTGTCTGATGTTTTGAAACGTCCATATTTTTTCCTTTCATCCCCTTATCTTTAGTCGAGCTTCATATATCTGGGGAGTGAGAAATTCTGCTCGGAGCAACAGGACATCAGGCTGTCAAACGCTGCTTTTGTGGAAGTTGGAGAACACCAGCATGGTGATGTGTCTTTTCTTTTTTGGGTAGAGGAATCTACATGGATTCAGTTTTGGAGAATACAAGAATGGCGCTGTAAAGCAGGAACATTAGGAGAGTAAATGTTTGAGACTTTATGAGTAGTTTGTTGGCTGGCGACTAGTAATTTTCGGCAACGTCATTTCGAAGATCATACCGCTTTGTCCATTATACTTGTAACGTTGGGCACAGCCATGCAGAAGTCAAGTGAGAATTTTAGTATTGCCGGAGTTAAAAGACTTGTCTGTGAAATGAAAAAATCCGCCAGTCAGGAGAGATTTATTCATACACTTTGCTAGCTCGCAAGCGAACCCTCACATGTGTTGTACCTGTTAGTTTATTGACTCTCTTGAGTCAATAGACAGGAAAGACGGATCGATCGTCTGCCATGACTGCGCGTTATGTTATTTTATGATCCATCGCCTTTCTCTAGACAGGGAGAGAAGATTCTCAAACTCCATGGCGGCTTTCGAGTTTGCTTTAGAGATGTAACGAATCAGTGTGGTTTTTGATAGCCGTCAAACATCTTCACACATGCCTAGCTGTATGTGCTTTTTCGAACGTAGCCAGTCATAACCATGCTGTAAAGTAGTTTCAGGAGAACGAAGGCTCGGCATACGCATATTGTTTCGATGTTCTTCAGGAGGAAGTCTCCCATCCCAAGCTTTCCATATGTTTTTGAGAGCAAGGTAATGTTTCGATACAAGAAGAGGAAGAGAGGAAGATCCAGACTTTATGCCTCGACTTCTTTCTAAGTTCCCGTATGATGGAAATTGGACAGCATACTCGGATATCGGGGTATGATGTGGTTTTGGAGATGAACCTAAGTATAAATCCTTAGACCGAACACAGTGTAGACTCGAAACGACCAAATCTCTCTTCATGGCCGTTTCGCAATGGCGTTTTGGAACAGCAGACTTCCATCGGGCTATGGTAATCCTAAAGGAGGAAAAGAGTGAAATAGCGGTCTGGAAGAAAGAGAGAATGTTTCTGTCGCTGGTTTACAGCATTAGGGCCCCATCGCTGTTATGCCTAGCAATTTCTCGTGAAGTTTTCCAGCAATATTTGGACATGTGTACTGCTATTTTGGTTCTTCTCTCCTCATGTCGAAAGGAGCATTTGTTTTTGAGGCGAAAAGCACATCTCGCGTCTCGAGACCGTTCCCATCTTGACACCAGAGCAAGCATTGCGGAGTTGGTGAGCTTCCTACTGCTTGTTCTCTAAAATCTGTGTCGCTAGTACTGTTTTCGAGAAAGACGAGGTCTTGTCACACTTTGAGGGAGGGAATTAACTCCAGGAGCAACAACAACACGGCCATATCCATATGCTGGGCTGTTTCGAGAGCGAAAGAAATGTGGTAGTTGTAAGAAGAAGGCAGGAAGATCGGCGAAAAGTATTGGTCTTTTATATGCTGCAAGAGCCATATCATCTGCAGCTCTGACTTTTAGAGAAAGCAGAAGAAATCCATAGTATAGTAGAGAGGATAGATGTTATGAGAGAAGAGCAAAGCTCGCGGCATGAATTTTACCCCCTTCGCTTTCTGTGCCATCGGATGGAGACGATACGCTTTTGTATGTCAGTCCATGGAAGGAGAAACCAAGTAGAAGGAGACCGCCATCCTGTCGTAGCGTTAAGCTGTTCGACTTGAGGAATTTGCTGAACAGTTTTAGACCAGCACATCAGTGTTCGATGTGAGTTTTAGGACAGACACAAAACCATCCGTTTCTACCCCGTTGTTTTCGGGAATAAAACAAAAAGATGAATGATAGAAAATGAGAGGTGTGCAACGAGAACAGGGAAATTTGTGTTTGTTCGTAGTCATAGGAGATGTGGTTCGTCTCCTGGACAAGGTGAGAGCCCAAAAACATAAGGTTGTTACCGGTGTTTTTGAGAAGAAGCACAATCCTCGCTCCATATAATCATTCGATAGCAGCTGTTGATACTCGTCAAGCCCAAGTCGTTTTCTGGACAGCAGATCATGAAATCCGAGAGCATACATTTTCGCAAAAAACGTTCTCATTTTCTCATGAGCCATATGCTGATAGCTTTCGGAGAATACAGTCGAAGTTGTGGGATGAAGAAGCAGAGTTATAACCCGAGAACGTAAGAATTTATACATCTTGAAGATTGTGAATGTCTCGATGTTGGTGTGTGAGAAAAACAGAGCAGCGCCGCAACATGCGTGTTGTCCGAAAGTCGTTTGGCGTCCTGTGTTTGGATCGCAATAGACATTTTTTAACTTCATGTACGCCATGTTGTCCGTTTTTGGATCCCGCAGTCTCTCCATAGTTCGTACGTCTCCACCTTTTCTATGCGGGCGTAGTCGCAAGGCGGAGTCGTCCACATGTAAGTGCAACTCCTCCTTGATTTTAATTCCCCGAAGTAAGGCACAGTCTTTCCATTCCATGTTTGCAATGAAGTTTCCAAGGTTTATTTCAAAACTGCCCAGCCAACTTCACCATAACCACGTCTGAAATCGTATGTAGAATGGATTGACGAGTAAAAGTGGACATAGAACGGAACGAGAAGTGTTTTAGACGTTCGTCTCAAAAGGGACTTTGTTTTGGAACGACTCTCACCCATGAAGGTTGTCGTCGAAGTTTCGGAGAAAAAGAGTAAAAATTGTATGATGAAGAAGGTAAGCATGGAAATCAGGAGAGGAATTTATATACCCTTGGAACCCCTGGAAAACACGTGCACAATCAACCACACAACCTCAGGATAACGACGATGGCAGGAAACACCTCACCAAAAATAGCAAAACCAACACGAGATGAAGTGTTAGACAGTGGTAATTGATAAGTTTCCAACTCTCAGCCCACTTCTATGAGGATATACACTACTACACATTGAATAAAAAATACGCCATAGTGAGCGTCCTCAGGACCTCTTCACTAATGCCACGTTAAGTCTCCAGCCCAAATAAGAAGAAAGACATTATACACATTTTTGAACTCCTTCCCTCACGCCAATATCTTTGGTCCTAGCGAGTATAATCATGTAGATCATGATATACCATTCTCACGACCTTTCGACTAAGTTTCTACTCCCTTTTAAAAGATTGAAACCCCTGCTGTGGCGATCCCGGACTCCTATACGGGTTATTCGTATTCGATGGGGCCCTTGCCGGCGCATTAGCACTAGGTTGCCACTGCCTCTCGCCCTCATCCTCTTCCACCTGCGGAGCGCGTGGTCGACTGCGTGAGCGAGGCGGTGGCGCCATAGTCTGGTACGAATACTCCTCTACCTGCCCTGCGGAAATCGAGCTAGGCGATCCGGGGGCGGTGCTACGAGGCGGTGGTGGCAAGTTGCCTCCTGGCGGCTGGGCGTATTGGGTCTGGCCACCAGACGGTACTACATGGAGTGGAAGAGGAGGTGGCGGGTTCTGGCGCGGTGTATCGACAGAGACGCGGGAACCAAATGGTGATAGCGTGGTGCCACCTTTCCTCTTTCCGGCTGAACTGGCTTTGCGGAGTAGACCGCGGACTTCGTCGAGATCGGGCCTTTGGTCTGACATGCTAGGACGACCAATGGTGCTGGTGTCATCGCGAGCTTCCCAGGTGTCGTCGCGGATAGTATCTAGGCCTGGCCTCCTGTTGTTGAGGGCGCTGATTGCGTTACCTTCGGCACCCAGGTAGTCTGTGCCGGTAGACTTGCCAGTGTTCTCCTCGGCGACGCTGAGGGGGTGCAGACGGCCGGCGTCGGCGTTGGCCTTGTACTTCTCGTATGCTGCGACAGCCTCGGCAGGTGGGACTGCGACGGACCATGTGGGCTTGTCTTGGGAGCCTAGAACGGCGTCTCCTCCAGCTGGACCGTTGATCGGAACCTTGCGCAAAGCAACGACGAGCGCGCACATGAACTTGGATCGTCGAGATGCGCGGAGTGACTCGTTGGACCAGTTGCTCTTGTGCCGAATCTCAACCCGAAGCTCCAGCTTGTTCATCTCGGCAATGCTAACAACCTCGATGTCGATATCAGGGTGGAATTCGCGGGCGTTAATCGGGTCGCGAACGAAGTTCATCATCTCGAGTTTAAGCAGATTGATATCTTCGAATGATGTGGCAAAGTCGCAGAAGACCGAGACTTGCTCTCGCATGGCCTTGCTTCGTGTGATGTTCTCTACCCATAGAGAGTTCAGAACGATGTTGGGGATCTGGACAGTCTTTCCGTTTTGGACGCGCTTGAATACAGTGTAGAGTAGAGCAATGTGTTCCACAGTAAGCTCTTCAGCGGTAATATCGACACGATCGCCGATATCGTACGGGTGCTTGACGAAGAGAAAGATGCAGGAACCGAGAACTTCCTGAGCAGTCGTCGCGAATACAAAAGAGAGCGAAAGAAGAGCAGTTGCGGATGTAGCGAGTGTGGTGCGGAAAGCGGGAGCGAGGAAAGCGACGAAGACGAAAATGCAGACAATGACAGCAATGGTCATGATCAGACCGTCGAGAGCGTTGATAGCTTGGTCAACATCGTGCATGCTCGAGTTTATCGACTTTCGCTGTCTGGCATAATCAGTCACAGTCAGGATCATCTCTTCCAGACTGATATCGCCGTTTCCGTCTCGGTCAATCGCAGCAAAGCATTCCTCGGCCTCCTCCTGGCGACCCGGACCCATGACTTCGACCAGATCTTCCAGGTAAAGCTCGTTCTTGCCCTCGACGACCATGGACATCCAGATACGTTTTGCCAAAGCTTCAGCGCTCTTGTTCCTCTCCAAAGCGGTCAAGACGACGGAATGAGCAGAGTTGGGATCGAAAACTTTCTTGCCGGTAATCTCGGAAGCGATAGTACCAAAAACCGATGTGATCTTATCACCGATGCGACCAGCGTCTCGTCCAACTTCTTGGATAAGACGCATAGGCGTGCGGCTACCTGACCGACCATGCTTGGCCGTCCCCTTCTTGCTGCCGAAACCGAGGTCAAGAATTGTGTCCTGGATGATGTAGTCTTCCTCAGCAAACTCGTTGCAGTAGGCAGGGAACAGCGCTCGCGAAGTGTCGTAGAGAATACCGAGGAGGTAGATGTTGCGCTTCGACTCCTTGATCTTGTCGTCAAACTGCTTGCGGTGGTAGCTGATACTAATAAGCTGGATCAAGACGCGCTCGGCGAGGATGATGATGGTGCAGACGAGAAGGGCAAGCAGGACCGACTGCATGGTATCAATCCATCCTGGTCTTTCCTTGCCGGGGTTTACTCTAACAAGCTACACCATGTTAGCACATGCTAATCTCCGGGTTGTCCGCACACAACTTACAGCAGGGAATGTCGCCTGGTTAACAATCATCCAGAAGACGAATGACAGGGGCTTCTCCACGGCTCTCAATAGCAGCGCATACTTCTTGACACCAGGGCTGACCACACCGATGAGGAACTCGAAAACGTTTGGGATGAAGTGTGCCACAATCTTCATGACCCAGAAACTGAGCCAGATGATCTCGATCCAGATCCAGAATTTCTTCTGGTTCGTGTTGCCAATGGAGCCAGTAATCGTACCAGTCTGCGATAGAATGATGGGAATGGCGAGTAGCAGCGCTACCGGAGCGACGTAGATCATGTAGCGGGTGACAATGCTATAGTTCAAGATCTTGGTGTAGATCCTGCCCATGTGGTTGAGAGCCGTTTTCTCTTCAGTTGCGCGTTCAGGCAGCGGTGCTCCTGTCCTGGAATCGACCGCTGCCAGCTTTCTGCGCCCCCGTGTGAACATGTGCCCTTTCTCCGACTTTTCATTTCCGGATGTGGGCGAGGACTGCGAGGGGGTGTGACTGACGACAGTCTGGAGGGGTATGTCGGTGGTTCGGTTCTCCATGGTCTCGTTGGATAGAGGCTGAAAGCCCTGGTTTGAGAGTCTAAAGGACCTCTGAGAGGATCGTTTGCTTGTCATGTAAAAGAAATCTAGTGGTTGTTCGTAGGAGCCGTATCGTTACTGCGAACGCGCAGGCGGGGTATTGCGAATATTGTAAATGGGATGTAGATCCCGGGGTCTTTTGCGAAAAAGAAGCTGGCGGAGAGCGTGCGTCGAGCACTTCCTTTTCAGGAGCCGTTTGAACGAGTGGTACAGTGGAGATGCATAAAACGACAGTGATTCAACGAAGGCCTGCCGTCGATTCTCGGGGGGATTCAAGGAAACAAGGAGATGGGGAAACGAGCGAAGGGGCTCTCGGGGACACAACAGCAGAAAAGTCAGGGTGAAAGAGCGAGTGAAGAAAAGTAGCAATGCAAGGAGTTACTTTGACGAACGCCGCGCGCCGGTCCCCAGGCCATGGCTAGTGGTATGCAGGGAGGGGCTAGTGCGAAAGCCACATATGCTACTGAAACCGCTAGCCGGTCGCCACAACGAATCACCGAAGGAAGATATCGCCGCCGCTGGCTGCACATAAAACTGCCAGGCCGGCCGTCTAATGACCGTTATGAGCGTGGATCGACGACGTTTGGTACAGGCATGATTTCTTCATGGTCGTTCATCGTGGTCCCTGGCTACTCGGGCATGGTTTTCACCAGCCTCACTCACCCACACAAGGCATGATTCAACCGATCGGCCAACCCTGCCGTTGATCAGTTCTGGCCAAATTACCCGATGCAGATGCAGGTACACGCGTATCGATACGCCTCGAGCTCAACGGAGCAAAATTGCCGTTAGCTGGGCAGCATCGCGATCGCGTCGCAGAACCACCTGGGCATGGCCGGTTAAAGAACTCGGGAAACGAACACTACATCCGTCGCCGACTGTCGAGCAAATTCAGCCGATACAAAAGCAACTAACGCGCCTCTTTACAGGGCAGCGCCCTCAAACGCGACGGCGTATGCCTGCTACCGGTCCACAGCATCCTCGCCTATCCCCGAGCAATCCAAGTGGAGGTATCCCCAAATCGAGAATTTGTCCACGTAATCCCTTACCCCTGTCAAGGCTTGTACCGTGCCTGTTTCAGCCACAAGTAGCCGACATGTCAGGTACCTTTGGCCGTTGAATGGCTGCGAGCCCTGTGGCGGTGGCATGAGCCTTGGGAGCGATTCAGACGTCTTTGGCCCTTTTGCTCGAGGGCTGAGTTGGGAGCTGTTCGTAAAGGGACGCAAAAATGGGTCTTTTCTTAGATCTCGTAGATCCCGAGGGAAAGCTTCTCGCGATCAACCGCTAAGTGTACCCACAGCCAGGGTCCAACCAGAACCGTCGCCACCCAGAGCTATTGGGGCTTCAGAGTTGATGTTTGAAACCATGATCGATACGACGGATCGGTACACTGGTGATGACGTGACGTGGCTGCAAGCGGGAGCTGCACGGGGAATCTGACGCAAGTAATCCCACGCATGTCGAGTTTCAGCCATCGATCAACACCGTCGATGACGTTTTCTCTGGACCGCAGGTGGGAACAGCACTGAGCACAACATTGCGCAAGTATTGTGGAACGTCTCCAGAGATCTTCGCACAAGACGTAGATCAATCAACTTCTTGGGCAGATTCCAAGAGTACGGCACCCGCCCTTGCGAGCCATTGACTTTCACCTCTGGTGCTATCGTGAAAAGCGGGGCTTGACGAAGTGGCTGGGGAGATTTGAAGAAAACATTTCCTTGGGTATATCCTTATCCATAAACAACAAACAAATATCCTAGCTATTCCCACAAAGCGCAATACCAGCAACAACACACCATCCCCAATTCCACATTGCCGCACTAACCAAATCATCCACGTTCAACACTCCAACACCCACATTCATCAGCGCCTTCCATGCCTCATCTCGCCTGCCAATCGGCCAGCTCGGAGTGCCCCAATACCTACTCTTCAAGCCCTTCGCATCAGCCGCCTCAACCTGCTCTCTGACCTTCTCAATCTGTCCTGATGACAAGGTCGCGAACCACAGCTTGCCCACTGCGCTGTCGAGGGCAGCGGAAGCATAGTAGGAGTTTGTAGTGTTGTACTCGTCTGAGATGGAGAGGAGGGGTGCGTCGAAGAAGATGTAGCGGTCCGTTGTGGCGGCTTGGATGAGGCTAAAGGGAGTGTTTCCCGTGCCGACGATGGTGACGGGTCCCTGATGGAGAGTCTCGCCGTCGTAGTATGTCAACCAGTTCTTTTCGCGCAGGGGAGCGAGTTGGGAGAGTAGGACTGGCCATGTTGCTGCGCCGTCGGATTTGAAGTCGATGAGGAGGACTGTGGTTGTGGTTGGGTCCATGTCGAAGACACCCGTCCTCTTGTCTTGCGAGTCCGCTGTTGTTGCGTTTCTTTGCTCGAGAATGTTCATCAGGGGGTCGAGGTATAGGCTCTTTATAGTCCGGTTCTGGGTTGCAGACTCCCAGGAGTGACTGACTAGCAGTTCGTCGTCCTCGGTCAGCCAGATATCTGCTTCGATGCTTGTGCATCCTACTGCGAGCGCCGCATACAAGGGGACAGCGCGCCAGTAGTCGTTGTGGGAGTGGCAGTTCTTCGGTACGATATTGCGGCTAAAGTCGTCTCTCCAGTCGTATTGGAAGGCTACGCCTGCACTTGGTTCTTCCCAGATGTCGACAATATGCTGGAGGCCGTTACGCCCAGGAGAAGGAGCGAGTCGCCGTATCAGTATGGATACAAAGGCTATGTAAACACTGGCTGATGTTAGGACAGTCCTTCATATGTTGATGGAGTCTTCTTACCCCGCTGCGATAGTACCAAGGATTGTTAAAACAACAACACTGATGCCGAACCCACGATACCATCGCCTCTTCCGTGCCCTTCGCTCGGCATCTGTTTCTTTGCGTCTTCGTCCACAACAGCCGAACCTGCTCCACCAAGTTTGCGATGCGCGATCTTGATTTGACTGTTTTTGAATCTCCAGATCCTCGAGACTTATCGCACTGGACACCTGACTCCCTGTCTCGTCCTCGTCATCATGGAACCTCGGCATGATCTTCTCGTCGCAAGGCTTGTCTGTGTACCTCGGCAGTACCTCTATCAGGAGATCTGACTTCTTGAAGTCAACGAGCTGCGCCATGGTTAGAATGAAGAGAACAGGGCCAAAGGATGCTTCAAAGACGGAAGAAATACGCAAGAATGCGGGGGAACTTGGACATGAAGATAGTGCTCCTGCGAGTGAATTGTGGCTGTAGTCTGGACTTGTACCATGCATGAGGGCGCTAGCCAGACAAGGCAGGACACGATAGAATCTTGAATCCTACGAGCTACAGCTGAGCACGCTATCTTGGGGCTGAACTAACGGGAATAATGTGACTGCGACGTACCTTTGGTGGTGATGATGTCGTTGATGTCGCGGCTTTGCTCGAAACTGTTTGTTCTCTGCGACTGAATAGCCATCATCTTCACGCGAAACGTAGCATTCTCATATACAGTCCATCTGTACGCAGCCCCAGAGCAGATACCCACCGTCTGTCTGCCTCGCACTGAACCACAGACGCTATGCCCACGGCTCTTCGTAAGCTATCCCATCTACTCTGGCACCGTGATGCTCTGTCCAGCAAATCTCGGCACTTCTTTCACGGCTGCCTTGAACTATGACCCCTTTACGCTCGAAACCTTTGCGTCAGCATTTCCATGTTCCCACTCTTCCGCTCTGCCTTGCCAACTTGAAAGAGAAAGGCTCGGCACTTCATTGGTACTTTCTCGTCGCCGATGAACTCGGTGTTCGTACGGGCACACCTCCGGAGCGTTTCATGTGGAAACGGAGCGAGGGAGGCTATAACAACGATATTTTGTCTAGGGGAGGTAACGCGCGTCGCCGTGAAGTCGTGAGGTCAGAGCGTTCGTCCACCTCGTACACACATGTCTTCGAGTTTGGTTGATTACTCCAAGCTCTGTGGGGGGGGGTCTGGGCGCGGCCCCGAGTTTGCCAGGAAAAGCTTCGCAAGGCAGCTGCCGCTCGGCCGGGCGTTGACATCTGACAAGCGTTGTAGCCATGAGAAGGCGCACCGCGGTACCCCCGAGTCTTGCCAACTGCTACGTTAAGAGTGAAACGATCCTCCATATGCCGAAAACGTGCGAGAGCAGGAGGCCAGGGTCCAGGGAACTGCGCATTCCGGAGAAATACAGTGCGCGCGCCTATACCACCTCCAAAACCAATCGATCATTCCAGGGAGCCCCGAAGCACAACCGGGCAACTACCCGCCGCCCGCGTGCAGCCTCGCTGGCAGGTATAACCGTGGGGCACAACCTCTGTCCGAGTCTGTCGCCCAGTGCTGCGGACGGCTCAGAGCCGCTCACATGTCCGTGTCGAGGGGCGTCTAAGCCCGTTGCAGCCTAGTTTCTGTGGGTTATGCATGTTGACAGGAAGCTACGATACAGCCGAGCAGATCACATAACACGGACACACCGACATTCAAGCACCATTTTTGGCCTCTTCCGCGTGCGGGGGAGAATCACGAGAACATTCTCTCCAGCAGCTCCAGCAAAACGAGGCCATGGTGCGGTGACTGCCACAGCGCGTGACGCGGAAGAATGCGAGCAAAAGGTGACACAAAGACCACTTTGTCCTGCTTTCTTCCTCTGCAGCAAGGACAATTGTTTTGTTCTAGACTAAGATTGGGAATCTAGTCGTATGCACGCTTCTGCCAACTCACCACACCGACTATTTCTTCACGCATACATATGGACCCTGGGGTCAACAAGATAATCGTAATAATAACACAGACCCAGCCTCGTTTATTTTTCTCTGCTCATCCGCTCCTATAACCACACTGTTCTCGCATTGCACAAAAATTGGCACACTCGACGTCTTTTCGCAATTCTTGTCCTTGAGGGATAGCTTTGGAGCTTCACGATAACAACAATCACAATCACAATCACAATCACGATACACGATACAACGCAGCGAACATTACGAACCGTTCACCAACGAAACCCCACACCCCACCACTACCACTACCACTACAACAACAAACCTCCACACCCCACTCCACCACACAAAACCTCAACCATGGGCAAAGAAACCTCCTTCCGCCTCTGCATAGCCTTCCTCCTCATCGTCCAAATAGGCTGCTGGGCCCTCACACTCCTCGACCTGCTCCACCCAGGCAAGCCACACGCCATTATCCGCACAACCATGGACCTAGTCAGCATATACTTTTCCAGATGCTGCCAGTCGAGTGCCGCGCTGCAGCAGTTGGCGTATACAGATATCAGGGGACTGATGTACTAGGGGGCTGTATAGGTTGAACAAATAAGAGTAGGAGGAGGATGGTGTTTAGTTCCCAAGAGGAGGAAGAGGAGGAGGAAAAAAAACGATATAACGACTTTTACGAAGCAATGGCATGATACCACGGCGTTTTGGGACATGGAGTACAAAGGGTATGGATATGGTCATTGCGAGGGCAGGCGTGCAGATACGGCGACAGAGTGGCCGCATACACGGTGCTGCAGTACATATTACAAACAGTGTGTGCACGTGATGAGGAGTACCGAAGAGCATACGCAGGTCGTTGCTATGGAAAATCCCCATTTCAAACTATATATTCACAATACATGCTTGATACATGACACTGCAAAATCCAAACATCTCAATCATGCTCACTGCGCGCAAAGTGATTCATCCTTGCAGGAAGATACACAACCATTCTCTGTCTGTGATTCTAGCGGTGAGACCTCACCTCACCACACCAATGCAATTTCATCCCCCCACCCACCCACCCACAAAACCCCTCACGCCCAAGCCTATGGAACCCTGAGAGATAACGATGTAAACAAGTTTAACGATTGTCTGTCAATAAAAGAAAATATGTCTCGCCTACGAGATGCATGCTTTCATCGCTGTGCTCCCTAGCGCCATTGTTCAACACCGATCAGAATGCATACAATGTAAGAGAAAAAAGGATTGTTGTTGGTGCTGTATACGACGAACCAAAGCGTCTACTGCGTAGCCTGATGATTCAGCTCATGCATCATGCTTACTTCGCCAATGTGCTTCTGGTCGAAATTCGAGCCGTGGGTGTGTTCATCCGACACAAGTTGAACAGGCGGCGCTGGGCTGATCTCGTCGTCATTCCCCGCCTTTGATGTCTCCTCTTTTGGCTTGAGCGTCATTGTACTCTCCGTTAGCGGGTCGGAGGTCTGACTCTGGCCCTCGATACCACTTGACTCTTCAGGCGCTTTGTCATTTACAGCGGATTTCTCTTCCGTCCTCGCCGTCTCCCCAACATCCTCGATAAACTGCGCCTGGCCACTCTTTTCCTCATCCTCGGGCGTAATTGCCTTTGCCAGACTTTGGAAGTTGAACATGGGCTCCATGTTGGTCGTGTCCTGCGGCGGCGTATCAGTCTCGCCCTGGCCCAAACTAACCCCCGACGCATTTGAGCTGGGTCCATAGTTTGATCCAGGTGCAAGGTTGCTGTGATGTTCTTGGTGTTGCAATGAGTTCTGGTAGGACTCTGCAAACGATGATGAGGATGATGACGCATTGGAGATGTTGCGGAGAACGGAGCGGTGTTGTGGCTGTTCACTGCTACTATCAGGATTAAAATGACCAGTGGGGCTGCTGGAGTCGGACGTCTCTCGCTGGATCTGCGCGCGACTAGCTTCGAGATGCTTTTGCGGGTCGTCCTTGGTAGAAGGGGCATTGAGAGTCGATGTCGGTTCTGACATGGGATTGACACCGCCGGCGCCACCAGACCGATCGACTCCTTTGCCTTTACCGGCTGCAGAGGAACTACCCGCTTCTGTTTCATCCATGCCGTCAATCTCTATTGGGTGAAATCCACTACCAATGTTGCGTTGGGCCTTGACGACTTTTTTGATTTCCTTCGCCTTCTTCTTGCCCTCCTTCTTGGCTTCTTTGGCAGCGTCCTTTTCGTCTCTCCTCTTGCGATCTTCTTCGGCTGCCAAACTCAGACGTATAGCTTCCATCATCATGAGCTCCTCAAGATCATCGATCCTGTTGCCTCTCCTCGAGCTAATGCGGTTGGGAAACATGTCGCTCGGACCTCCTGGCTGGCCAGATGAGCTCTCGCCTTCGCGCCGGGGCGTTCCTTGTCCACTGCTACCGGCACTATCGCTGGTGAATATTCTTCTTCGTCTTCCCAGGCCGAATCGACTCTCTCCTTGCGGGAGGTTTCCCATCATGTAGGCCGCATTATGCAGTGCTGTGGCAGCGGCAGCCCTTCGCAGAGCATGCGATTTTGCATCAGCCAGCTTCTTCGCCCAGTCGGGCCGCACCATGTCGGTCGTGACGACAGTCTTGTCGGTTACCGCAAGCGACGTTGCCCTTCTGCGCCCGGGTCCGGATGCAGTAGGCGAGTTCAGAGACGTAGTGGACGACATTGCTGATGTCGCGCTACCCATGCCACTATGACCCTGGCCATTGTAAACCAGTCCTCTCCTAAAAGGTGGCGGCTCGTAGGTCACTCCAAACTCGGTTTGTGTACAATAGGGACACGCAGCTGGCTCTGAAACTAGCTGGATCTCTTCCTCTGGCTCGGCAGATTGCGCACCCTCCGCGCCCGCGCCCGCGTCTCCATGATGCTCTGGGGGATGCGGATCAGGTCTCTTGATCTGAACAAAGCATTCAGAGCAGATGGGCTGATCGCAACACCGTGTCCTGTTCAGATGAGGCGGGTAGTACATGAAACAGATGGGACACTCGGAGGCGTTCTTGTACAGAAAAGCCTCGATCCGTTGGCCATTAACGTACGGGTCTTTGGGCAGTTGTAGTTCTTGTGGGGCCATGTCAGACTGCGAAGCGTTGCGGGAACCGGTCGCGAGGGAGGCGAGTGTCTTGGCGCGTCCACGGAAGAATGGCGAGGAAGAGGAGTTGTTCGCGATGGGAGACGCAGGCGAAGGGAGGGAGAAGGTAGGGTTCGACGGGGAGAGGCCACCTCCACGCTCTGGTTCCTGTGACATGGATCGAGCGCCCATGGGCACCGTCAGCCTGTTGAGACTAGGCTCTGAGCTGCGGGGGTTCCATGCCGTGCTGAGGTGGTTGTTTGTGGTCGTGCGAGGGGGTTCTTCGGGAGGGATATCGTCTGCGGCGGGCAATGGGCGGCCGTTGACGACTTCGACGAGCTGATGCTCAGTCCAAGTGTCTTCGTGGTCATCGAGACCTCTCCAGAAGGGAGCCAGTCGGCGCTCGATCTGGTATGCATTAGTTGGTGTTGCTGTATGTCAGCTGGGCAGCATACCTGTAGTTGCCGCACCATGGGCTTGCTGAAGTCTTCTGGTCCCGTGTAGACACCGAGCGTGACCAAGTACCCCCCATCGACGCCTTCCTCTTTCAGGCTGCGCTCCCGCTCCTGTGCCCTGAGTATGCGATCCTTCTCCAGCTTGCGGGCCTCGCGCTCCGCCTTGGTCTCTCGCCGCGGTTCGAGGGCGGGGTCGCGTTCGGCATTGTCCCCCGTGCGTATGCCGAGGAACGACAGGTCTGGCCTGCTGCCTCTGTCCCTCCGCGAGTTGGCATAGGGACTGTTCCCCGGCCGGTCGTGTGTCGATGCAGCGGGACCGGCAGCCGATGGCGAGGTGGGCTGGTGGGCACTGGAGCGGCGGGCGTGGCCTCTCCGCTCTGGCTGCGACTCTCTGCCCTGCGAGTTTCCCATGGTGAGGGTGGGTAGGATGGATGGAAGGAATTAGGGTACGGATGTTTACGTCCAAGGCGGATCGCGGCGGGCTGGTAGCAAGGCAGCCCGTCGATGCCCAAGTGCAGTGACGATGTCTGTGCGGGCAGGGGTCACGTCGCTATCGCGAGGATTAGCGACAGCGAGGTGGTGAGCGAATGCGGGTGGGAGAGAGATAGCACAGTGTCACAAGGACATGGATGCTGGGCGGACGTGGGCGTGGGTGGCCCTCTCCTCGACGCGTCTCAGGAAATGCGATGACAAGGAGGCGGCAGTCGCGGTCGACAAACGGGGCGCATGGGCAGCGCAGCAGTGAGGTGCAGGCGGCGAGGAGACGACGTCGCCCGGTGCTGGTGTTGAAGAGCGAATCCTGAATGATGTCGTTGCTTGGCAGCCAGCCAGCCAGGCCGTCGATCGCAAATGAATGTTGCGTACGAGGTAGTCGTAGGGCCGAATGGGCGGGCGGGGCGAGGGATACACTATCAGGCTTCAAGAGCAGTCGGCCGACTTTGGGCTCGTCAGCTCACCATGTATTCATTCACACGGCACTGCCAGCTGTGGGCGCTGTATAGGGAGGTAAGACGGCAAACAGGCTGGCGACATCTGGGCCCTATACATATGCAGCCATGTGCCATGTAGCTAGGTCCTGGAGCTTGTGCCGCTTAGCCCGCGCCGCCACGATATCAATACCAGGAACCAGATCGCTATTCCCGCCCGCCCTGTCCAAGCCCGCCAACACTGTCGCTTCACTCTCGCACCGCTACAGCACACCCATGCTGGCCATCTTCTCTCCAGCTGACTGTGTCCCCATCGTGGACATGTTCGCACCAGTTGGGCGACACGCGAGCACCCACCCCGCCCAAATGCGGGGCTCCAGGTAGAGACAGTTGGCCGTGGGTCAACGGGTTGCATAACATTCTGCTTACTACGTCTGCTCTCACACAGCTAGCCCGCCCTCTTCTCCCTTCTCAAACTCAAACCCCATCTCATGTCAGATGGTCCCAAACTCCCACGACGACTCCCAGTGGTACTTGTCTCCAGGGCCGGATATCTGCTTGTCGAGGCGCCCCCACTCCGGACTGTTCAACAATCTTAGCTTGCAGCCTTGCACGACGTCACCATGCACTTACTGGTTGATGCCATCAACGTAGTCTTGGGCTTCGATAGCAATGCAGCCGTCGCGCGGGATCAGCTTGTCTTGGCCTGCGACGCCCTGAGTGCTCTTGAACTCGCTCTTTCCATCGTTCCAATTGCACGTGTACAAGACCACCGCATCTTGGTTCGTCGTCAACTTGGCCTCGATGCCGCTGTATGCGCTCGATAGTGTCAGTACAGCTGCGCTCTTGTTCCTGCTCTCGTTGAACGCCCAAGCGCCGTTGTAGCCGTGACATCCGTTGCCGCAGTGGTTCTCAAACTCGGCATTGCCTGATGCAAACCCGAGTTCATGCGGCGCCGACCAGACTAGACACAAATCAGCACCTGTTTCACGTACGCCCTGTAGGGAAATTGCCTACAGTCGTCAATGGCTCCTGCGGGGATCTGCGCAATCTCGCCGGTAGGGAGGGCGTTCGCATCAGCGACAAGGGCTCGCTTAGCCTCTGGCATGTACACTGTGTGGTTCCAGATTGTGCGGTTGTCGGGTCGTTTGAAAGCATCAAGCTGGAAATAGGTGTGCTGCGTCAGCATAAGAGGAGTTCGTGCCTCTGGAGACGTGGCGTCCATGGAGATGTGCCACTTGTTCTTCGAGACCGAGTACGTGACGCTCGCATCGACGCGCCCGATCATACCAAGAGAAGAGTTGGATGCGTCGCTGATGGAGAAGGTGATTGACGAGTTGGTCACGGCGCTAACGTTCCACACTCTGAAGGACCAGTTGTTGGTGCCGCTGTGGAGCGTGTTTGGGCCATCGTTCTTTTCCGTGTGGTAGGTAACGTTGTCGATGGTGTATTCGCCATTGCCAATGCGGTTGACGTAGCGTCCAGGGATTGCGTTGTACACGGGATGTCCGGGGTCAACCGCTGTGATGTGTTAGGCGATGCTGGTCAAGCGTGCGACGGCAGGCTCACGGTAGTAAGAGGTGTTGTCGTAGCCCAGAACGATGTCTAGCTCTTGGCCCGCCGGATCTGTAGTCATGTCAGTAGACGCTCTCCTCTACCCCGACTGAAATCTACCTTTGACGAAGAGGTTGGTGAGGGTAGCAGCGTATGGAATGAACTGCGCTCTGATTCCTTCTGCCTCAATCGTGTACCTCCCTTGGGCATCTGGATGCGGAGACCCTGGGTGTGCAAGCACGACTCGCGCTGCTGAAACTGCAAGAAGAGCAGGAAGGTACCTCATCGTGGGATAGGCCGTCGACAAGTGCTAGAGAAGGCAAGGACGACCGCGCTAGTAAGCACCTACCTCCGGAAACCACATCTTTATATATTGCGATTCTTAGCTTTAGCCTTTATAGACTTTTTTATTATTATTATTATAGTATGATTAGAGACTTTTTTTAAGATAAACTACTAACTAGGTAACTATAGGCTTATATAAGCCTATATTTAGTAACTACTAGTATATATATAGTATATTATAAACGCTAGCCTTAGGAAAAAAGGATAAGAGGTAGGAAGGGAGAGTAGCTAGCTAATTGCTAGTAATTTACGCAATTTACGCTATATACCTACTTTAGCTATAGTTACTAAAGTTACCTTACTTAAAAAGTTTTAATAATAATTAGCTAGTAGGTTACTAGAGTTACTAGAGTTGCTAGAGTAGCTAGATTAGAAAAACCTTTTATTTAAAAAATATATAACTCTAAAAATAAAATAGATATTAATAATCTAAGTACGCTATCCTCTAGATAATAGTCTAAATAATAATAGGATAATATTAAATTCCCTAATTAGGTAAGTCTAAGGGTAAAAATACTAACTTTAAATAGTTTTAATTAAAAAAAAATTAAATTCGTTATTATTCTAGCTAGCTAGAGCCTAAGCGAAAATAGGTAAAGATTAGTAAGCTTTTCTTAATATTTTAGACCCCTACCTACTTTAGTACCTTAGCGTCTAAGCTAGTTATTTAAAGTTTAATCTAAAGATATTAAAAAAAAGGATTAGATAAGCTAAGTAAATAATAGTATTAGTACTATAATTACCTAAATATAAAGGTTTTCTATATTACTATTTATAGTAATAGTCTTAGCGTTTAATATATAGATAAAAATATCTTTATTTTATTTTTATTCTTAATTTTTCCTTTTAAAGCTTTTTTAAAATTCTATTTATATTAGTAAGTACTAGTCCTAATTAGGAAAGAAAATATAGTTAGTTTACTACTACTACTCTAGAGAGTAGTACTATTTCTCTAAGTAGTACTAGTAGCGCGAGTTATAGCTTTAAGAACTTAAATAAGGATAAAAAAATTAAAATTTACTTTCTAGTTACTAAAGTTATGTAAGTTATAAGAGTTATAGCTTTTAGTACCTTTAGAGAAACCTACTTTTATAGATATACTTCTTATATTTACTCTTAACTATCTCCCTTAATTACTTCTTTAGTATATTTATAAGTACTAGTTAGGTTACCCTTTAAGTTTATTAGATTAGTATTTTCTATTTAATATAATATCTAAGAGGGGTTATTATTTAGTTTATTAAATTAGTATTTATTTCTTATATTACTAGTATATTCTTAGGTATTATACTTATTTTATATATAAGAGATATTAGTCTAAGAGGTTATCTAATAGTAAGATACTATATTACTCTTTATAGTATTATCTAATATATCTAGTTATAATAAGGTCTTAGCTATCTCCTTATAAGATAACTATTAGTATTAACTATATATTAGAATTACTTCTCTACTAAGTTAAATAGTATCCTTATAGGCTTTACTATTTATATAAGTATTAAAGTATATAAAAATACTAATATCTTAGTATTAAAGTATTATCTTTAGTATAGCTAAGTAACTATAAAGGTATAAGTATTATATAATAGTATTTAAGCTATATAAAGAGTAAAGAAGTATTATTATACTAAATTTATATAAAGGGGAAAGAAAAGTAGAAAAGTTATATATTATATATTATTTTCTTAGATATATAGGTTTTTTATTTAAAGGTCTTCCCTTCTATATAGTAATAGCTTCTTACTAAATATATATAAAAGAGTAAGTAAAGAAGTATACTATAACTAATTACTTTATATACTAGTATAGTAAGTCTTAAGAAACTTAGTTAAACTAATAGCTTAGGCTAAAGTTATATATAAACTAAGTAGTAGATTAATATACTTTATTTAAAAGATTAATTATACTTATACTTTATTCTCTTTACTATAAACTTTATAGTTTTAGAAGTTTTATATTTTAGCTTAAATACCTTTTTAAGAAAGTAGTTAAGGTCTAAAACCTCTTTACTAAGATTATTAATATACTTTATATTAATAATAAAGTTACCCTCTTCTTTAGTAGTAGTCTTAAGTAGAAAGTTATATAAAGTTTAAGCTTTATACTTAATAAAAATAATATACTTCTTTAACTATTCTTAAACTTATTACTAAGAGACTAATAAAATCTTTATTATTACTTATATAATAGTAGTATCTATAGTCTCTAAAACTATAAAGCTTTATAATAGTAAATAAGTTAAGAATATTCTTCTTTTTTTTTAGTAATAAAAGCTCTCTTAAAAAAGATAGTTTATAAATAAAAGAATAAGTAGTAGTAATAAAGGCTTTAGTAAAATTCTTTTTACTCTTATTTTATAATACTATTAAGAGGCTAGATAAGATTACTTTAACTATAGCTTTATAGTAAGGCTTAGTAAGTCTTATATCTTTTATATACTAAGTAATATTATATTATATTCTTATAAATACTTTAAGATAATATTAAGTTATACCTAACTATTAAGAATAGTAATAAGATAGTACTCTCCTTTACTAGCTACTTAGGTATTAGTACTTATTTATAAACTATACTAGTTATTATACTAGTTACTAATCCTAACCTTTACTTTATCTATCTACTAGACTTATAACCTAATAGCTAGTAATACTAATTTAGTTATATAACTTACTTATTAGTAACCTTTTTACTACTTTACTATTTAATTATTAAATAGTTTACTAAAGTAGATTAAAGCTTACTATAGTATTAAAGAAACTTAAAGTAAGTAGTAAAGCTATCTTATAAAGTATATACTAAGAATACTAAATAAATAACTATAAATATTCTAAAGAACTATATTATACTTATATACTTAGTATCTTAATTAGTAGCTAACCCTAAAAAACTAAAATAAATAATAAATAGAAGCTTAATTATAAAGGAGATATAAGTAACTACTTAATAATAACTACTATAATAAAAGCTAATAAAGATACTAAGATTATTATAATATTAGATAGTAAAGATAAAAATCCCTATCTTAAATAATAAGAAAGTTTTAGTATACTAAAAATAAATATCTATAAAGATAATAATATAAAGCTTAGTTTTTCCTCTTATATACTAAATCTAGAACCTAATTAGTATATAATAAATTAAACCCCTCTTATTACTCTTAAACTAGCTCTTATATAAGCTTTTATTTACCTTAATATCTTAGAGAGCTAATCTAATCTCTACTATAAGTAGTAGCTTTATAAAATAAAAAGGCTTTATAAAAAAGAAAAAAGAAATAATAACTTAGTATAAGTTTAGTCTAGTAATATTATAAGATAAGTAATAAAAAAACTCTAAGAAGAACTTAAAATAGTAAGAAGTAATCTAAAGGCTATTATAAAAGAGAAAGATTAGTTATATATTAAAGCTAATAGTAATAAAGAAAAGAATAATTAATTAGTAATAAAATAATAAGAAAAGAGATATTTAAGAAAGAAAGAGAGAAAGGAGTATAAAAGTATAATAGAAGATATTATAAAGGCTAAGGTACTAATTTTAAATACTATATATAACTCTTTTATTATAAAAAATAAATAACTTTAAGTAAAAAATAATATCCTTTAAGTTATTACTACTACTATATAGCTATTACTTATACTATTTATAAAGTTAAGGGATACTATTTAAAATTCTATATATAAACTCTTTAAGATAATATAATATTATCCTTAACTATCTTTAATAGTTATTAGACTATTTTATATTATAATACTATTTATAATATTAGAGGCTTAGTATCTAAAATTCTTTATATAAACTTTTTAAAACTAAATAGTATTATTATTAATTATTTATAATAATACTTACTAAGATTAGGACTAAAGTAGATAGTAAGAGTATAAACTTTATCTATAAACTACTACCTTATACCCCCTTAGTAAATAACTTACTAAGTAAATATATATTATCTTAAACTATTTACTACTAACCTAAGTATATAATTTATAAAAATAAAGATTCTTTATATTAATAAGCTACTATAGCTAAACTTATATATAAGTAATATAAAACTTTATAAAGTACTATATTCTATCCCCTAGAATAGTAAGACGTAGAGGAAAATATAGTAACTTTACTTCTTTATAATTATAACTAAATATAAGTAGTATATTATACTTACCTCTAAAACTTTTAATATAATACTTCTCTTCTATAAGTTATAAGTATAGTATATACTAGTAACTTTACTTCTATAAGCTTATTAAATATATACTAGTAATACTTTACTTTACTAGTTTATTATAGAAGTAATTCTAGCTTAAAGCTTATATAGTTAAGCTTATATTATATTAGTACTATACTTTATAGTACTTTATAGCCTTTAATATAACTAAACTTTACTTACTAGTCTAATTACCTTATATATAATACTATTACCTTTACTACTAGGCCTCTATTCTAGTAGATAAAGTATATATACTATAAGGTATAAAGCTATTATTTCTTTTTTATATTTATTATATTATACTATTCTTAGCCTAAGTATATAAGCTTTATATTTACTACTTACTTATAGTAAAGTCTACCCTTAGCTAAGTATAAGTAAATAGATAAAATTCTTTTAATAAGTATACTCTTATAACTTTTAACCTTACTATACTTACTTTACTTTAATATCCTTCCTATAGCTCTAATTATATAATTAAATCTACTAATAATATATACTAACTATTATAATAAGGTAGCTCTAGTATAAAAGTATATATATTAAATATTTTTTAAATATACTTACCCTTACTAGTTTAACTTAGATAAAGATACCTCTCCCCCTAAAGATCCTTAAGAGCCTAATCTTAGTAGTAATAATTAAGATATAATACTTTATAATATATTACTACCTTTCTAAGATATAAATAGTAAATAGAATAAGAGTAATAATATTAACTAGTATAAGTAACTTAGGAAGAAAGATATATACTTAAAAACTATATAGTTAAAGTAGTTATAAAATAACTAATTATAATATTAGCTAATATTTAAGAAATATATTTATATAGTTAGATACTTATAGTAAGGTTATAAAGATTAAGAGCTTTAAGCTATAGTTTAAATAGCTTAAGTATATAAGAAAGGATATCTTAAGTAAATAGTTAGATAGTACTTTATTTATTAGTATATATAATAGTAAGATACTATTAGTAGTTTACTAAGCTATAGTAGTATTTATATAGTATATAACTTTATTATAAAGGGGTAGTTAGAGGTAATAGTATTTACTTTATACTATAAGAGAATAGTAAGGGATAACTCTATATTACTATAATATAGTATAAGAAGTAATAATAATAATTCTTACCTATCTCTTTATATATATTATATAGGTTAAGAGTAGGTAGCTAGCGTATTATACTACTATAAGAAGTAATTATATTAAGGTATATATAACTTTCTACTTTAGCTATTCCCTTTATATTATAAAACCTCCCTTTTTAGGCTAATATCCTTAGTAGCGCTAGCCTTAATAAAAACCTAAAACCTTATAAAAGAAATAAGAAAAGAGTATTTAGTATATATTTTCTAACTACGCGTCTTACGTACGTTATATAGTTATAGTATTAGTATAAAGCTTATTATTTTTATCTCTTACTTTAATAGTAATATAGAGGTAAATAAGAGTTAGGATAAGTAGTAAGTATTATTATAGTAATAGTAACTTTATTTACTTCCTTATTAGGAATATAGAGATTTTTTAGCGTAGTAAGTATAGATTTTTTATATATAGTTATCTATTTACTATTTATTATAATAGTAACTTTTTTAATACTATTACTTAACTCTATTATAATAATACTTATATATATATATACTATACCCTCTACGTATATAACTAGCTTTCTAATATAGTCTACTACCCTAATCTAAAGTATATTAAGAAGTCTTAGCTTTATAATACTATAGCTTTTACTTAGAGCGTAAGAGATAAGTATATTTATATTATTACTACTTACGTAACCTACTTATACTATACTTAAAGTATCTATAAATAAAAGTAACTTTATAAGAAGCTTAAAGAGTGTTACTATAAATACTATAGTAATAGTAACTATAGTAGTTATACTTTAGTAAGTACTTTATAGTTCTTTAAGTATATTATACTTTAGTTAATCTTTATAAGTTCTTATTAAGATAAATACTTATATTAATTATTTATATTACTTACGCGTAAAGTATAATACTACTATCTAAGCTACTACTACCTTTAGGACTAATCCTATAGTAATTTATATAAGTATTAAGCTTATATATATATAGTACTAATTTAACTTAAAGCTTACTAACTACTATTATATTATTACTTACTCTAAGACCTTAATAAGAGTTCCTACCTAAGTCTTTATAACTACTTTTAGTTTCTTTAACCTAATCTTAGTTAAGTAGTATAAGATTACTACTACTTTAGAGTAGTTAGTTAGTTATATAATACTTATAGTATATACTTTATTTCTCTTTATACCTTTACTCTTTTAGTTAACTTTTTTCTTAGAATAGTACTAGAGGTAATAATAATAATAATAATAATAATACTAAGGATAATCTTAAGGATAATCTTAAAGATACTTATAGTATCCTAAGTATAGATACTAAGCTAGAGGAGTAGCCTAAGGGTATACCTTTTAATTATAATATAGAAGATAGTAATAGTACTAGTAATAGTACTTAATTTTTCTTTTTTCTTTTTATAATTTTTCTTTTTCTATATACGTAGATACCTAAAATTCTATACTATAAGATTTATACCTTAAGTATACTATAAATCCTTTTATTATACTCTTTTTTACTATCTTATATAATATAAGCTTTATAATACTTTAAAGTCTTAGAGTAGTTCCTTTATATTTTTAAAGTTAGAGGCTAAGGTTTAAGTATCCTAAGATTTATTATATCCTTTCTATCTTAGCTAGTACTATAATTAGCCTTTTTTTATATATTTTCTAAAGATTTTTTTAACTTCCTAAACTTCTTAACCTTTTAGGGTAACTTCTAGTAGTTATATATTATTATTATTATTTTCCTTAGAATTCTATTTCTTAAGAAGGGATATAGAGAAAACATTATAAATATAATAATATAGTAGTAAGAGTAAGTAATATACCTATAATTTAACTACGTTCTAGACTTTAAATAGTTTAATAAACTTACTAGAAAGCTTTTTACTAAGTTAACTAACTAGGTTAATATACTTTATACTAAGGAGTATAAGGTCTCCTTTATAAAATACTTTTAGTTTATATTTCTTATTATAGTAGTAGCTCTAATACTCTTATACTTTTTATAAGTAGTTTATTACTATTATATATATACTATATATATACTAAATTCTTTCTACTATATCTAGTATTACCCCCTCTTACCTACTATCCTTAGGAGGTATTATAAGTAAAGAGTACTTACTATAAATAAGGTAGAAAGGAGTTATTTTTATTAATTTATAAACTAAGTTATTATAAGTAAATTATACTATTAATAATAGTTAGACTTAGTTATCTTATTTTTTAGATAAGAATATTCTTAAGTATTACTTTATAGTCTAATTCTAGTACTTAGTTTACTTATCTATTTATAGATAGAAGGCTATACTAAGCTTATACTTTACTTATAGTTAGTAGTAAATTTCTAACTAAAATATAAAGGTAAAGATTAAACCTTAATTTAATATAATACTTTTTTATACCTTATACTTTAGAATAACTTATTTAAAGTAGGATTTAGTAAACTATTTTATATCCTAAGTTTTTAAAGTAAGTATATAGATAACTATCTTAGAGCCCCCTTAGGCCTTAGGGATAGGGCCTATAGTATTATCTTATATTATATTACTAAGAAATTTTAAAACTAAGCCTAAACTATCTTAGTATATCTAGAAGTCTCTTTTTACTTATAATACCTTTCTATTTACTCTACTTATATTATACCTTATACTACCTTAATATCTTTATTATTATTATAACTACTACTAATACTACCTAGAGATTAAGAAGCTCTATTATATTATAGTAATTATAGTTATAGTTATAGTTATAATTATAATTATAATTCCTTTTAAGTAGCTATAAAGTTTATATATTAGTAGAAGTAGTACCTTTATATATTATTACTATACTTACTATAGCTATTAAAGTTAGCTATTATACTATACCTACTACTATTATACACCTAAGTCCTATTATATTATATCCTAAGCTTTCTATATTATTAAATCTATTATATCCTAAGTCTCCTATATTACTACTATTATTATTATTAAATTAATTATCTACTACCTATCCCTCTCTTAGCTAGTTAGTAATATTTATAATAAGTAGTAGCTATTAATTAAAGCCTCTATTATAGACCTCCTCTAAGTACTTATTTTACTTATTAGTTATTATAGTACTAGTAACCTATATATTATATATACGCTAAACCTATCTATACTAAAGAAGAGTAAAGGATTTATCTACTATATTTATACCTTTACTAGCTAGTATAAGGATAGTACCTATAAAGAAGACCTTAGTAATAAATATTAAGTCCCTAAACTTATTAGTAAGTTTATCCTTAGTAAACTAATATAATAAGTAAAAGGATTAAATATAAGTTTAGAACTTAGGGTTACTTTTAAGGAGGTTAATCTTAATAATAACTTTATACTTACTATACTACTTAATAGTTACTATAGTTACTAGGATAGTTACTAGGCTATCTAAAACTAGGCGCTTTATACTTATAATAATATTAGAGTTACTAAATATACTAGATATACTAGAGATATTAGAGATATTAAAGTATAGGGGTTAAGAGAAGAGAATTTAAGTAGTTACTTAAATATTTCTTAATCCTTAAGTACTATAGTTATAAGCTTAGAGGTAAGCTATAGACTATAGTTTTAAAACTCCTTTTCCCCCTAACGTTACTATAACTTTCTAGAACTATAGTTTAGGGCTTTAGTTTTAACTTAACTATTATTAAATCTATATAGCTACCTATAGTAAAACTAAGTATTTAGGAAATATACTTTTACTATAATTTATTATAGTATCTTTTAATAGTATTATACTTACGTCTTTTACTAGTACGTTTATTATTTAAATAACTATCTTAGTAAAGTAGTTTATAATTATAAGTATTATATTAAAGACGTAACCTAAGCTATCTTTTAATAGTAGTAGCCTTATAATAAAATCTAAAGAAACTTTTTTAAAAATATTCTCTAAGATTAGTAGTATTACTAGCTTACTATATTTACTATATTATATAGCTTTACTTTTTTAATATATAGTATAAGTCCTTACGTATTCCTAGACGTCTTAGCTAAGTAATAGCTAATAGTAGTACTTACTAATAAGCTTAAGCGTCTTATATATACTAAAGTAGCCTACTATATATATATTATAGTATTAAGATAAAATTTTCTACCTAATAGTTAGTTCCTCTAAAATATAAACTTTACTATTATATCTTAGGACTTCCTTATAGTTAGTGTACTAAACTTATACTCCTTTATAGCTTTAAGTATATAAAACTTACTTAGAGTTTATAACCTACTACTAAGTAAAAGTATCCTTTTACTATAGCTAGAGTAGAATATTTAATAGAGTTTTAGACTCTACTAATATAGGTTTACTATTAACTAGTACCTTAGCTAGTAAGTATAGTATATATAGTATATATTCTATAGCGCTAGTAGTAGGGACCTAATTAGTTTTATAAATATTAGTAATATATATCTTATATATACTTACTAAACTAAGCTTAAGTATAGATCTTCTTACTTTACTAAGCTTATTCCTTACTAGAAGTTTATTCTATAAGGTAGGTAATAACTAAGTTAAGGATATATTTTCTTACTTATAATCTACTTTTCTTAAAGGTTTATCTACTAGGTTTATATTTCTTAGATAATATTTTACTTTAAAATTAAATACTCCTAAATAAAGTACTTAATATACTTAACGTAGGTTAAGCCTTTATATAGCGCGTATAGAGTATATATTATTATAATTTATTAATACTTAGATAGTATAATAAGTACTCTCTAAGTAATATTACTATTATTTAAAGCTATATATAATAGCTAGAAGTTTAAGATTATATACTTTATAGTTTAGTTCTATAGCTTAAAGCTTTCTTAAAATAAATACTACTAAGTACTATTTCTTATCTTTAAATAGCTATAAAAGTATATATAAGATTATAAAAGTTAATATATCTATCTTAATATAAATTTATAGTAATTTATTAAAGTAGTATAAGATAGGTGTATATATAAAGCGCTCTTTTAACTTTATAAAGGTAACTTCTATAGCTTTATTCTAGTAGAAGACCTAATTCCCTTTTAGAATATTAGTAAGAGAGGCTATTTCTAAAGTATAATACTTAATAAAGTATTAATAGAAATTTATAAATCCTAAAAAGGATTATAGCTCCTTAATACTAGTTAGAGTTAGCTATTAGAGTACTATCTTAATACGTATAAGATTAGCGTAAATACTACTTTTTATAATAATAAATCCTAAGAAATAGACTTTAGTAGATATAAAGGTATATTTCTTAAAGTTATAATATAGTTTAGCTTCTCTAAGTAACTAAAGTATAGTATATACTACGTACTAGTATAGCTTAATATTATTATTATAAGTATAGATAAGAATATTATTAAAGTAAACTATATAAATATAGTTTAGTATAAAGGTTATCCTTAGATAACCTAAGAGTTAGTTCTTAGGAATAAGTAAGTGCGATAGATAGGGGGGTTATAATAGTATAATTAAAAGATTAATATAATATTATAAAGGTTATATAAGAATAAAGTATAATCCTTAGATTAAATACTAGAGTCTTATATAAAGTTAAATATACTAAGCTATAAAGGTTTAGTATCTAAGCTATATACTTAGTAAGTATTATAGTTATCTTATAAGTCTTATATTATCTTATACGTAGTATATTATAGGACTTAGTAAGATATTATAAGATATACGTAACTTATCCTATAAAGGCTTTCTACTAAGACTATAAGATTATATATCTACTATAAGGTAGCGTTATCTATTAGTATATAAAGGCTTACCTTTTATTTAGGTTATCTAAGGTCTTTTCTTACTACTATCCTTTATATATAGTTAGCGTCCTTCCCTCCTTAGGTTTATAATACTATCTTCCCTTTCTCTTATTTATATCCTTATAAATCTAGACTAATAGTTTCTTATAGTACTACTTATTATTACACTATAAGTAATTATATAAATAGTATTAGTATCTTAGCTATAGTATCTTATAAATATTATATAAAGTATAACTTAGAGTATTAAATATTATTATTAAAGAAAGAGTGTAGAAATTATTATAGAAATAGAATAAAGAACTATATTCTAGTAGAGGTCCCTTCTCTAGACTATTTAAAGTTAGATTAAGAGCTAGCTTAGCTAGAATAATAGGAGTCTAAAGTAGATATAGTAGAGTTAGCTACTCTTAAGGTATTACTAGTAGCTTATATAAAAAAGGATTAGCTATAGAAATAATAAAAGTTATTAGCGCGTTATAAATAGAAATTAATAAAGGAGTTAAGAAAGTTTATAAATAAGGTTAAGGCTTTAGAGGCTATAGAGAGTATTAATTATAAAGTTATAGTTCTAGAAAGTAGTCTAATACTAAGTACTTTAGTATTAGACTAAGGTACCTTCTCTCTAACTTATCTTAATAGTAATCCTACTTTTAATAACTTATTTACTAAGTTAAGTAGTAATCTTAAAGGTATAGTTAGTAGTTTATAAAGTTTATATCTAGTTCTTATATATTTTTACTACTTAGATAGCCTAACTATTTAACTAAGTATTTAGTACTATTATTACTATTATAGTATATAAGAATCTTCTTAACTTTAAAGATGTTATCTTCTTTTATCTTAAAATAAAAGGTTTTCTAGAGTAGTATTCTTAAGTCTACTAGTTCTAATATATTAATATAGAATTATAAGTAGATTTTTATATTAGCTAGAAGGTTAAGTGTATAAGTAACTAGTCCTTTCTAGTCTAGAATTAAAAATAGTCTAACCTTAATATTATTAAGCCCTTTACTTAGTTACTTAGTGCGGAGATTCTTTATAAGTAAATAAACTTTATCCCCCTTTTTTAGCTAAGGTACTATTTTTTATTTCTTATTAATATATAAAATACTTTAGCGTTAAGCCTTCTTAAGTACTTACTTAAGTTACTTATATACTATCTTTAGCTTATTAGCTATAGTAATAGCTACTTCTATCTTCTAACTAAGAAATATTTATATAAAGAGATTTAGGTATCTCCTATAATTTATATAGAATAGAGTCTATCTTATAGACTCTAAAAGCTTATTATTATATACTATCTATACTATAGGTAGTAATAATACCTAGTTATCTTACTAATAATTAATATAAATCTATAGGTATACTTTTATAGTATAGTTTATTTATTTAGTCTATTTATCTATCTATAGATAATAACCTATTAATAGCTTCTTCTTAGTTCTAATTATAGTAAGTAATATTATCTAAAAGTTTAATATAAAGAGCTTATCTCTATTACTAATAATTAACTTTAGTATACTATAATATTAAATAATTCTATTATAGATAATATATATAAGCTATACTACTATATAATCTTTTTAGAAAGTAATATACTTTACTTACTTAGTAAATCTATCTACTACTATAAGAATTACGTTATAAGACACTTTAGTAATAGGGTCTCTTAAGACTAGTAAACCTATAATAAAGTTTATAAAGATATCTAACTATAGTATATTAGGTAGTTCTATTACTTATATTTCTTTATATAGTATATAAGTACTATATTTATTCTTCTAATAGTTTACGCACTTAGTAATAAAGGTAGTAATCTTATTCTTTATATTTAAAAACTTATAATTTTACTTAATAAGTTCTATTATTTATATAATACTAGGGTAACTATATATAGGGTTATTATAGTATTATCTAATAATTACTTTTTATAATTCTTTTAGTACTTTACTAGTAATCTTTATAATCTAGTTTAGTATCTTAGTAAGTCTTAGTAATCTATCTTTATTAATCTTAAGTAATATAGAATTAGTAATTAACTTAGTTCCTATAATATTATATTAGTAGCTAAGAGCGTTTACTCTATTATTATTCTTTCTTAGTATATATATAATCTTAAACTTATATTATCTTAGTTCTTCTAACTATCTTACTTAGTGTTAGTTAAGTACTTTAGTTATTATAAAGTTAACTAAGTTCTTATAATTTATAAATATTATAAGTTCTAAGTAGCTTTTAGTATATACTCTCTAATACTTAAGGTATACTATAATAGCTAGTAGCTCCTTATTATAGACGTTATAGTTTTCTTTAGCTATAGTAAACTTATAGGAGTAGTAGGTAATAAGGTACTATTTCTTATTAATATATATACTAGTATATCCTCTTAGTGCGAGGTCTAATATATTTATTTTAAAGCGTAGTTTATATCCTACTATAAATATATAGAAGTAAGGTAGTTTAATACTTACTTTCTTAAGCGTTTAGAAAGTATTTTTAACTTCCTTACTCTATTTAAAAGGTATATCTTTCCTTATAAGTTTAGTTAAAAGGATAGTAATCTTAGAAAAGTCTTTAATAAACTATTAGTTAAAGTTTAAGAATCTTAGGAAGGACTATATATCTTTAACTATCTTAGGTTATAGCTATTCCTTAACTATCTTAATCTTATCTTTACTTATTTATACTCTATTAGCTCCTACTATATATCCTAAGAAGGTAACCTTATTCTTATAGAACTTATACTTCTTTAGCTTAAGTTAGAGGTTAAACTTCTCTAAGTACCTTAGTACTATATAGATATATTTAATATAGTCTTCTATATTTTTAGAGTAAATAAGAATATTATCTAAATATATAATAATAAAAATATCTAAGTATACTCTTAATATATTATTAATAAGTTCCTAAAATATTACTAGGGTGTTCGTAAGCTTAAATAGTATAATAGTGTATTTATAGTATTTATATCTTATATAGAACGCTATCTTCTATTCTTTATCTTTCTTAATCCTAATAAGGTAGTATCTATCTTATAAGTCTAGCGCTATAAAGACCTTAGCTTAAGATAATTAGTCTTATAGTTTAGTAATATTTAGTAGTAAGTATTAATTCTTTACTATAATATTATTAAGCTTATAGTAGTTAATATATATCCTTAGTAGTCCCTTCTTTTTTAGTATAAAGAGTATTAAGAATCCTACTAGTAACGTAAAAGGTTTTATATAGCCTTTCTTTAAATCTTAGTCTAGCTTTTCTCTTAGTATCTTAAGTTCTATCTCTAATAGTTAATATATTAGCTTAAAGGGTAGAGTCTTCCTTTCTTTTAGGACTATCTTATAGTCCTAGAGTTAGTACTTTAGTAAGGCTTTACTATCTACTACTTTTATAAAAAGGTACTAAAATTCTTTATACTCTTTTAAGATATCTAAAGTTATATATTTCTCTAAAACTCTAACTTATTAATCTAAAGGTACCCTTCTAGTATCTATTAAGTTAAACCCTTATTTCCTAAAGCTATTCTTATATAAGGTTTACTTTCTTCTAGTAATATTATTAATCTTCCTCTTATCTACTATTATAGTTATTAGATACGTAGGCTAGCTTATAGTTATATCTATTCTATAGTACTTAAATAAGAACGTCTTTAACTTCTAGTTAATATATAAGTTATATTCTTATAACTAAGGAAGTCTTAATATAATATTATAAGTAACTAGTTTAAAGACGTTTAGGTCTATCTTCTCTTAGTAATCTTAGATACTAAGTATTACTTTAGTAACCTTATAGGTAATCTTAGTCTTACCTAGTATAGGCTAACTATTAATAATATATAATATATAGCTATTATCTTTCCTTAGTAGCTTTAGTCTAGCTAAAAATACTACTTAAGTAGAAATATAGCTTACTTAGGATCCTAAATCTACTAATACTTATATCTAGTATTTATTAAGCTATATAGTAAGCTTAAGGAGTATTAAGGAGTTTATACTATTAATCTCCTTAGTAGTTCTAAGTATATTAGGCGTTTATCTAAAAAAGACTACTAGCTATATCTATAGAACTAATTTATAATAATATATTATTTATATTTAATATTAAGGTACGTATACTATAAGGGCTAGTTATACTCTTATATATAAGTTCTATCCTCTATAGTTATCTACTATATTATATATATCTATAGGGTCTCTTATAGATTATTATATCTATAGAAGTATAAGCTATATCTCTTATTTTATAAATAAATTATATATATATCCTTTAGATAGTTATACTATTAAAAAATATATATTAGTATTCTTATAAACTTACGTAGAAAGAATCCTAAGCCTACTTTATCTAAGTAATAGATTATATATAAGTTATATAGATATACTATCTAACTTATTTTATTATATAAGGGGTTCCTTAGGTTAAGCTAATAGTATATATTAGTATTATATTTCCTCTAAGCGTTATTATACTTCTATTATTATTCTAGGGTTAAATCTTTCCTTTAGAAGCTATAAGAGTCTTATTCCTATTCTATTATTAGTACTATATAGGGGCTACTATATTATTTAACTTCTTTATAGAATAATTATTATTCTTCTTTTAAGAGTTAGTATATAAGTTCTTTCTATAATACCTTAGCTTCTACTTCTTATTAAAAGAGAGCTTTAGGGTTAAAGCCTCTTACGCTAGCTTCCTTATATAGGTCTAGGTACTAGCTATATTTCTTAAACTAACTATAAAAGTTATCCTTAGTATAATTAAAGGTAACCTTAGGCTTACTAAGCTACCTTAGTAGGATATTAACCTTTTTACCTAAGCTATTATATCTAACTTTAGCTTTAATTACTTTATTAATCTATTCTAGCTTATTAGGCGTAGGTAGGAACCTTATTATTTTAGCTAGAAGGTTTTCCTTATCTTACTCTACTTCCTATAAGAGATAGTAAAAGTCTTATTATATAGCTACTATAATATCTAGTATTTTATAAGTATACTTAATAAGTAGTTTATTAAGGTATTAAAGTAGCTAGTTAATTTAAGATACTAAAGTCTTTAGCTATTCTTCTAGTATATATAGTATTACTAGTTAGTTCCTTACTTAGAATATAGCTATATATTTAAACTTAGTCTAGTTAATCTTAACTACCTTTATATTTTTATAAAGTTCTAAGTTAGAATTATTATCTAAAGAGGTGTCTTCTAGTTTAGTAATTATTAGGTTATTAAGTCCTTTAATAAAGTCTTAATTTTCTCTCTTAACCCTAATTATTATAAGTTAGGTAATTACGTTCTATTTTTCCTCTAAGTTATTATTAGGTACTATATAGTAAATAATATTAATCTATTAAGTTACCTTACCTTAGCTTTAGTAGTCCTATTTTATATAACCTTCTTTACTATAGGTGTAATAAGTAAACTTCTTCTTATTACCCTTATTATATAGAAACTTTAGCTTTCTAAGTCCCTTATTTATATTATCTAAGTATATAGGCTTAGGCTTATTAGTCTTATATTAGCTTAGGATCTAAGGTACGTAGCTTTACTAACGTCCTTAATTAGGGTATAAATATTAAAATAGTTATTACTATTAAGCGTTTATATTATAAGTTATATAATTCCCTTAAGTAAAGAGTTATTCCTTTAGTACTAGCTTATAGAGTTTATTATCTACTTAAATAGCTTTAGCTATAAGTTTATTAAGTATATTAAGGCTAGATCTACTCCTTATTAGTTCCTTACGTATAGTTAGTTTAAGACCTTATTAGTATATCTATATTAAAGTATTATTATCCTATTTAATAACTATCTAGTACTACTAGAATTTAGTTATATAGTTAGTAGTAAAGTAAGTTTATTATAACTTCTAAATCTTCTACTTAGCGATTATAGATTCTTTAAATAGTAAGAATACTTCTTATATCTTAGTTTTAAATATATCTTAATCCTTAATAAGTTCTTTATTAACTCTATTAGTAATAAAATTATCTATATAGCGTTAGATAATAGGATTAGCCTATTTCTCTATATCTCCTTAAAAGAAGGTAGAGGCCTAAATAACCTTATTAGCTTCTTTAATTTTATTATTAAGATAGAAGTTTCTATCTACCTAGAGTAGCTAGGCTTTAAGCTTACTTTAGTTACTATAGTAAGTATCTAGCTTATTACTATAAACGTAGCTTCCTCTAATCTAGGAATTAGTAAGGGTATCTATTATAGTATTACTTATCTTAAGGGTATTTAAAGTATAAAGGTTATCCTTAAATAACCTAAGAGTTAGTTCTTAGGAATAAGTAAGTGTAATAGATAGAGGGGTTATAATAGTATAATTAGAAGATTAATATAATATTATAAGAGTTATATAAGAATAAAGTATAATCCTTAAATTAAATACTAAAGTCTTATATAAAGTTAAATATACTAAGCTATAAGGGTTTAGTATCTAAGCTATATACTTAGTAAGTATTATAGTTATCCTATAAGTCCTACGTTATCCTATATATAGTATATTATAGGACTTAGTAAGATATTATAGGACGTACGTAACTTATCCTATAAAGGCTTTCTACTAAGACTATAGGATTACGTATCTACTATAGGGTAGCGTTATCTATTAGTATATAAAGGCCTACCCTTTATCTAAGTTATCTAGGGTCTCTTCCTACTACTATCCTTTATATATAGTTAGCGTCCTTCTCTCCTTAGGTTTATAATATTTAGATACTTACTTAATACCTTATTAATATAGGCCTAAAAGCTTACTAGAGTATTAGTTAACCTAAAAGGTATAACTAAGTACTTAAAGTAACTATATTAAGTTTAAAAAGCTATTTTCTATTTATCTTTATTATATAAGGTCTAGCTATACTTCTCTAAGCTTAGTCTATACTAAGGTAAAGTAGACTAAAGTAGTAGTCTATAAAGTAATATATAAAATAATTAAGTAGAAAAGAGTTATTATTATAACTAAAGGATAAATAATACTAATTCTATAAATAATAGAATAACTAGTTAATAATCTATATAAGAGATAAACTATTTAAGTTAACTATAATAAGTATAATAATAAGATCTAATATATTCTTATACCTATTATCCTAAGTCCTACTATCCCTTCTATCCTTTCTATTATAGATAGTTATAATAGTAATACTATCCTAAGTAGTTCTACTATCCTAGATATTAGACCTTAGTATAATAGTATATTATATAACTTAGTGCACCCTATACTTAGCCCTCTTCCTTTTATTTATAGCTTTCCTTATATAAAGAGGATTTAACCTTTATTACTTATAATATTATCCCCCCTCTTAGGTATATTATCTTAATACCCTAGATTATTATTTCTCTATACCTAGTCTAGTAGTAGAGGTAGAGGTATAGGTATTCCTATAATATTATACCCTCTCTTCTTCCCTTTCTTTACCTCTCCTAACTATACCTAAGGTTCTATCTTCTTACTATTCTTATCCTTAGAGTTTAACTTCTAAACGTCGCGCCTATACTAATTACGTAAAAGAGTAGGGTTTAGAGATATCTTTTTATTATAAGTATTATAAGGAGAAGAACCTTTATTATTTTATAGATACTATAATAGGTTACTATACTAGTTATATCTTAGTAAAGGCTAAGTATAGCCTATTTATTTCTAAGGAGGAGTAAGAGAAAGTATAGTATAAGAAGTATATAAAGCGTCTAGAAGTTATATAGCTAAAGGCTTAGCTAGCCTAAAGTAAGCTAGAACTTCTAGAAGCTAAGGTATAAGAGTAAGTATTTACTAATTAAGATCTTACTATTTTAAACCTTTAGGATTACGTAAAAGAGTAAGCTAAGGGGAACTCTACTCTTAGTATAGACTTTTAGTTAACTAAACTATTACTACCTAGATTATTAACTAACTTAGGCTAGTTATAAGATAATACTTCTTTTAATCTTTCTTTTTTTAATTACTTCCTTTCCTTTAAGGATCTAGTCCTTACCCCTCTAAGTACTTCTAATAGTACTTTTATACCTATAACTTATAGTTTATTAAATTTTCCTTTAGTTCCTAAGTATTCTAGCTCTCTAGCTATCCTAGCTACTTAACTAAGTATTTCTACTAATAACTAATTTTCTATAAGTCCTTAATCTCCTTAACCTTATACTTATTATCTTTAAGCTCTATATTAGTAGCTAGCTTAGTATCTAAAGGTACTCTTTCTAAGAGTTTCTTATAAAAGATAAGGTAAATATATATACCTAGTAGTAGTTAGAGTTTATAGTTTATATTACTAATTTCCTCTAGGATTTTAAATAGTCCTATTTAGAGGTTATCTAGCTTTCTACTTAGTTACTTAGTTTTTAAGTTTTATTATAATAAGAAAACTTTATCCTCTTTTTTAAAAGTTAGTCCCTTAATCCTTTACTTATTAGCTACCTTAGCTATTATAAGGTTCTAGTAAACTATATTCTTACTTAATTCTTTATATAGTTCTTATATTAAGTAGGCTTTATTATTTATACCTACTATAATACTTTTAATATCTTTTAGATCTTAATAAGTAACTAGCTTATATCTATAGTTTATATAGTATAGTAAGTATTTTATTATTATAGACTTTATACTATTATAGGCGAATTATACTATTAGTAAAAGTTTAACCTAGTTATCTTATAGCTTATTAGTATATATCCTTAGATACTATTCTAGTATCTAGTTTATTCTTTCTATCTAGCTATCTATTTTAGGGTAAAAGCTAGTTAATAGCTTCTTCTTTACACCTAACTTTACTAGGAATATATCCTAATACTTAGATATAAATAGTTTATTATAATTAGTAATAAACTCTTTAGGTATCCTATACTTTAATATTAGTACTTTACTAACCTTATACGTATATTCTTTAGCTATAATAGTCTCTTTAGTTAGTATAAACTTTACTCCTTTTATATATTAGTATATAATAACTAAGATTATATTATATAATCTTCTAGATCTTAGTTCTAATAACTTTAGGAGCTTTACTATAAAGTTTATTATTACGCTACTTTATAGTCTCTTTAGTAGCTATAAGGGTTATAATAGGCTATAAGGCTTATATCTCTTAAGCTTATTCTAGTAATAAGCTAAATAGTTACCTAAGATATCTTATACCTTTACTTATAAGTATAGTATTATAAATACCTTAGCTAGTTATCTAACTATTTCTTCTAATAATATATATTTATATTCCTTAGACTTATATAGTTCCTTAATAAGACTTAATCTTATATATAGAGGTATATATATTTAATTACTTTAAATTATATCTTAGTACTTTTACTTATCTTATAATAGTTTATTAGAGCTATTCTTATTAGGCTTAAACTACTAGCTAGTAGCTCTCTACTACTATTACTATTATAAGGTTTATACTTACTTAGCTACCTTAGCTACCTTAGTTAGTTCTAGCTAGTTATAATATAAAGTGCTATTTAGTATCTTTCTAAATATAGTATTATATAGTTCTTTATAACTATTATTATATAGGTTAGATCTCTTACTTAAAGTATCTACTACTCTATTAAGTATTCTAGTATAGTATATTATTTTAAAGTTAAACTAAGCTAATATCTTAGCTTATTAGACTTATTATTAGTTAAGTTTCTTTATAGTTATAAAACCTACTAAGTTCTAATAATTAGTAAAAACCTTAATCTAGTATAGTAATTTTAATAAATAAACTTCCTACTATTTAAAGGAATTAACTACTCCTAGTAACTTTTTATTATAAACGTTATAGTTAAGTTCTACTCTAGAGAACTTCTTTAAATAGTAGAACACTAGTCTCTATTTCTTATCTAAGTACTTCTATAATAATATAGCTCTAAGTATATAATCTAATATATTAGTCTTAACTTACGTTTCTTATTTTAGGTTATATATCTCTAGTATAAGTACTTTAAGGAAGATCTATTTAATTTAATTAAACGCTTCTTAATATTCTTTATTCTATTTAAAACTAACCTCTTTCTTTATAATCTTAGAGAGGGGTATTATAATCTTTAAGTAATTCTTAATAAACTTTTAGTAATAGTTAGTAAATCCTAAAAAGGATTATATATCCTTAACTATTTTAAGCATTAGCTATTCCTATATAGCTATAGTTTTTTTTAGGTTTATCTTTACTCCCTCTATAGATATTATAAAGCCTAGGTATTCTATTTCCTTTATATAGAATTCGCACTTCCTTAGCTATAGGTATAGCTTATATTCCTTAAGCTTCCTAAGTACTTTCTTAATATATTCTATATATTCTTTAAGTATTCTATTAGTATATACTAGTATATTATTAATATATACTAGTATATTATTAATATATACTATAATAAAGATTCTAAGGTACTTATAAAGGGCGTTATTAATAACTAACTAAAATATTACTAAGGTATTTATTAACCTAAAAGGTATTACTATATATTTAAATAGTTTATATTTTATCTTAAATACTATTATCTATTTATAGCTTTCTTTAATCCTAATTTAGTAGAATCCTTCTTAAATATTAAACTTTATAAACTACTTAGCTCCCTAGAGTTAATCTATAAGCTTAGTTATAAGTAGTAAAGGATATTAGTTCTTCTATATAATACTATTTAACCTTTAGAAGTTAATATATAGTTACTACTTCCTATTAGGCTTCTTTATAAATAAGATAAGTAAGGCTATTAGGCCTAATCCTAGTTAGATAAATCCCTTCTTTAGATTCTTCTAGATATACTCCCTTAGCTTAGTATTATACTTAAGTAATATAAGATATATTAGTCCTAGGCTTAACTTTACCCCTTTATTAAGGATAATCTTATAATCCTAATCCTAATAGTCTACTAAATCTATAGCTTCGTTTTCCTTAAAGAGTTCTCTAAACTTATTAGTCTAATACTCTCTTAGTATCTCTAGTAGTAAGGGTCCTTCTTTTATAGTTATAACTTATCTTATCTATATAACTCTTACTCTTTAAGGGTCCTTCTTATAGATTCTCTTAATCTTATAAAGTAAGATCTTACTAAACCTTCTATCTTAGGTTAAGCTCTAGTCCTTTAGGCTTACTCTTTAATATCTTACTCTAGTAACCTTATATATAGGTTCTCTTCTAAGTATTATCTATTTTCGCTAATTAATAGTAGGGTTATAGGTGTTTAGCTAATTATAACTAATTAATATATTTAGTCCTCTTAGATCTATAATATTAATATTTATAAGGTACTTAATACCTACTATTTATAGCTTTATTAATTTAGTCTCTAACCTTATTATACTACCTTTATATTCTATAGGTTTCTTATTAGCTAGTACTACTAGTACTAAGTTATCCTTAACCTAGTAGGGTATCCTATACTTCTCTATTACTTAGGGTAAGATTATTATCCTTATAGCCCTACTATCTACGAGCGCCTAGATATCTTAACCTAGTATAAATATAGTTATAAGTAACTACCTTACTTAACTATTAGTATCTTATACCTTCCTAAGGGTCCTTTTAGGTATACCTTTATTAGTAAGACCTTATCTTTAATAGTATCTTAGTTTTTTAACTACTTCTCTCCCTTATACTTTAGGAAATAGCCTATATTATTCTTTAAGCTATAGTATATTAAATACCTATTATTATAATAGAAGCTCTAATAAATATTAATATAAGGTATCTCCTCTTTAGTAATCCTCTTTCTTAGTTAAGCCTTCTTAGCTTTATAGATTAGATAATCTATAACTTTATAGATATTTAATAATAATATAGTATAGTAGTAGTTATCTACTTATTATACCTTATTAAGTTATTCTTAATAGAACTTATATCTATTTCTATATTACGTCTATAGAAGTCTATAGTAAATCTCTACTTTTTCTAGTTTATATAAGTAGTAGTTATCTACTAAATATTTATCTACCTAGAGGTTTAGGTAGTAGTACTATTCTTAGTCTAACTTATACTCCTCCTTATCTTTCTTATAGAACTTATAATCTATCTTATAGTTATATTAGTATTCTTTCTTATATTCCTTAGTATCTTTCTCTTCTTTAAATATTTCTTAGGCTTTACCCTTAACTTCTAAATCTTTAAAGTAAGGTTATTAGATTACTACTTAGTATCTAATTACCTTAGCGTCTTTACTAGTAATTATAATTTATCTTTAAATCTTATAGTTATTAGTATAATATATCTTATCTTTATATATCTAATACTAGTTATTAGCTAGTTATTCTATTATAATTTTACCCTTAACTTTCTAGTTTATAATCTTTAACTTATCTATAGCTAAGACTTTATTATTTAGTTTAACTTATAGAATAACTTTATAGTCTTTTATAACTTTTAAGTATACCTCCTTATAGAGGTCTAAGTTACTTAAGTTATTATCTAGCTCTAACCTAGCTAGGTAAAGCGTACCTTATCTAATTATCTAGATCTTAACTACTACCTATTTAACTTATTCTTCCTTATAGTCTTTAGTAAAGTATCCTATCTTACTATATTAGAGATATACTTTATTATTATAACGCCGCTAGCGTTCTTCCTTAGAGAGACTATTATATCTTTTACCTCCTTAGGGTTTCTTATCTCTAACCTTCTCTTATACCTTACTAGTTATAATAATATTACTATCCCTATTAAATCTACTACGCTATCTCTTTATATTAGGTATATTAAGTTAGTAGTATTTCTTTTAATTATTTTATTCCTAAAGCCTATTATTAATATATATTACTAACTTAATTAGAGTATATAGTGTTCTAGGCTTATTATAGTATATAAGGCTATCCTTAATATTTTCCTTAAGGCTAGCTTTAAATACTATTTAAAGTGCTATATTATCTTAATTAATTTATACTTATAGTTACTTAAATTCCGCTATATATACTAATACTAACGTAGCCTACTTTAGGTAAGTAATCTTCTTCTCTACTTAGTTCTAAGCGTCTACTTCTCTAAAGATACGTCCTATCTCTTACTTAAACTCTATCTAACTTATAAATAAAGTATAAGTTCTTTCCTTAGTACTTATATATTTTATATCTAGTAGGTAATTATTTATATAAAGTTATATCTAATTAGAAGCCTTATCCTTTATATACGTACTTACTATAAGGATCTTTTCTTAGTTATTAAGTACTTTATTATACTTATAGTATAGGTTAATATTAGTAAGGAATATATATAGCTTTTTTTATTCTCTACTATATTTCTCTAGTAACGCTATCTTAGGTTTCTTTATAACTATAGGTTATTTATTAGGGGTTATTATTAGTTACCCTATAAGTTAATTAATTATAGCTTATATTTTAGCTATCTACTACGCTTATACCTAGGTGTATTACCTAAGATTCTTAAGTTCTATAATATTAGGGTACTCCTCTTCTTTAGCGTTAGATACCTTAAGTATCTTATTATTCTTTAGGGTAAGGCGTACTAGTATTAAAAGTCCTTAACCCTAAGCTATATTACCTTAAGTATTTCCTTAATAAGCTATTACTAAATCTTAATTAGGTAGTCTTATTAGTTAAATAGTCTACTAATATCTAAGGTAGTTAAAGTATTATATAAGGTCTAGCTATACTTCTCTAAGCTTAGTCTATACTAAGGTAAGGTAGACTAAAGTAGTAGTCTATAAAGTAATATATAAAATAATTAGGTAGAAAAGAGTTATTATTATAACTAAAGGATAAATAATACTAATTCTATAAATAATAGAATAACTAGTTAATAATCTATATAAGAGATAAACTATTTAAGTTAACTATAATAAGTATAATAATAAGATCTAATATATTCTTATACCTATTATCCTAAGTCCTACTATCCCTTCTATCCCTTCTATTATAGATAGTTATAATAGTAATACTATCCTAAGTAGTTCTACTATCCTAGATATTAGACCTTAGTATAATAGTATATTATATAACTTAGTGCGCCCTATACTTAGCCCTCTTCCCTTTATCTATAGCTTTCCTTATATAAGGAGGATTTAACCTTTATTACTTATAATAATCTTCTACTTTTATTTATATATAATAGTAGGCGTCTTTAAGATTAAGTGTTATATAGTATTATATACCTAATAGGTAGTCTAGTATCTCCCTAATAAGTAAGAGTAAGTAATAATCTTTTATAGTAACTATATTTAGACCTTTATAGTTTATATAAAGGTAAAGTATACTATCTTTCTTTAGTATAAAGATAATTAGTAAGCTTATAGAGCTAGTACTATAATAGATCTATCCTTTATAAAGAGCTTCCTTTATATATTTATAGAGTAGCTAAAGCTTATAAGAAGAGAGTATATAGAGTAGTTTATATAGTAGCTCCTTACCTAGTTAGATAAGGATTATATAATTAAAATTCTTATAACTTAGAAGAGTTATAGCCTTCTTATTATTAAATATATCTATATATTTAGATAAAGCGTTAAGAATATATAGCTCCTATACTATATATATATTATATATATATACTTTATACTCTAAGTTAGTTTTAGTAGATTAAAGAGTTCCTAAAAGATAAGTTAAACTAAAGTTTTTTTTACTCTCTATAAGAGCCTCTATACTTACTAACTAGATATTAGCCTTAGTTAATCCCTAGTGCTATTTCTAATACCTATAGTTAATAGAGATATCCTTTTATTTTAGAAAAGGATTTCTTAAGAGAAGAGGAAGTCCTTCTTTATTTACTTTATACGTAGTTACTTAGGTAAGGTATTCTATACTATTATTATCTAATAGGCGTACCTTAAACGTATATACTATATAAGTACTTTAGTATTATAAACTAATCTATCTTAGTCTTAGGAGTTCTATATTCTTTATAAGCTTTATACTTATTTCTATAGTAGTTATCTAACTAATTAAACTAATATCTACTTAAGGATTAAGAATAACTTTAAGTTCTTTTTCTTAACTAGAATCTACTTATACGCTATATATACACTTTATACTTAGTAAGATATCTATTAGTAATTACCTTACTAATCCTAAGTTCTTAAGGAGGCTTAGCCTTTTCCTACCTAATTAATATTAATAAGTAATTAGTTAGGGTTACTACTTTAGTACTTATTAGTATAGTACTCTTTCTTCTAGTACTTAAAGTATATAATTAAGCTATAATCTTTAGGCTTTTTTAGTAGTTTATATTATTAAGTTAAAGGGGAAGATTCTTTATACTTACTTTTATATACGCTTTAGGACTACTACTCTTATACTAGAGGTACTTTATATAAGTTTCTTTCTAGCGTAGATACTAATATAATAAGGTCTTCCTTAGTAGTAAGAACTTAGTAGTAATTAGTAATAGCTTACTATAACTTAGAGTATAATTTTATAAATAAGTATTATACCCTTTACTTCTTAATATAAGTAAGGAGTTAATCCTCTAAGACTTTAAAGTAGGTTATAAAAGAGTAGACTATCTAATCCTTTTACTATATAGTATAATTATACGCTATAGCTACTTTAAGGCTATAATTAATAAGATTAAAAAGTAAGTTAAGTAAGTACTACTTATAATATTCCTAAGTAGGATCCTCTCTTTATACTTTAAATATATACTTAAAGTATATATACTAAAGCTCCCTTAGCTCTCCTCTTATATATTATATTAACTATAAGACTTTATTATAATTTATAAAGAACTCTTATAGTAGTAGTTAAAAAGCTATTTTATAAGAATAAATAAACTTATAATATTCTTTAATTATTTTACCTTAATACTTTATAAAGTCTTTTAGTTTTAGAGTATATTTTAGGTATATAGTAACTATAGGTTTATATACGTATTAGGGGCGTATAATAGCCTCTACTATATTAAGAGCTAAGTAACTTACTTCTACTTAAGGTATACTTTATCCTTCTTACTTTAGCTATATAACTTCCTCTTCTAGCTTATATAGCTATTAGAGAGTAAGTAGTTTATTATATTATTTTCTAACTACTATAATATACTCCTTAAGTGCTATAACTATATCCTCTACTAGTAGTATATATTTACTATATAGTATTTACGCTAAGCTTAAGAGACTAAAACTTTAGCTCTTTACCTTAGCTTAAGTAGTAGATCTTATTAAAGGGGCTATCCCTAGACTATTTACCTTATAAGAGAAGAAGAATTATTATATAAAGGGGTAGTTATAAGTAATAGTATTTACTTTATACTATAAGAGAATAGTAGGAGATAACTCTATATTACTATAATATAGTATAAGAAGTAATAATAATAATTCTTACTTATCTCTCTATACGCGTTACGTAGGTTAAGAGTAAGTAGCTAGCGTATTATACTACTATAAGAAGTAATTATATTAAAGTATATATTACTTTCTACCTTAGCTATTCCTTTTATATTATATTTATTTACTATATAGAATAAAGGCTTAAAATTAATTACTCTACTAAGCTAAAAGCTAAGAGTAATAATACTATAAGTACTTAATATATTAGCTAAATACTATTAATAACTATAGTAAAGTACTATTATATACTATTAGTATTATTTATTAAGTTTATAAATTTCTTTAGCCTAAATATAAGAAGACTAGTAATATTTACTTTTTTATAAATATATAATACTACTATAGTAATCTATAAGTATAGTATAAATATTATACTTATAAGAATTTTACTTTCTAATATACTTAGGCCTCTAATATAATATATACTAAGTAAAAGTACTATAAAAGAAAATATAGTTTATATTAACTATATATCTTTTTACTAGCTAGTAAAGGTTTTAAGTAAAGATAAATATACTTATAAATTTAAGGCTAACTACTTATAGCTATTTAATATAAAGTAAAAAGAGCTTATTATTAATAATAATAACTTAGAAACTATAATTAAGTCTTAACTATTTACTTACTTTTACTCTTATATTAATCTTAATCTTAAAGTTAATAATAACTATATAATTAAGTAATTATATAAAGTTATATAGTTAATATAAAACTATAAGAATAATATACTAATTATATATAGTATACTAAGAAGAAGTATTAAAGACTAGTAATACTAGTAAAGAGATTAGTACTAGTAAACTAAACTCTAAAGGTAAGATAATAACTACTTATACTATATTTATATAATAAAAGTATACTTATACTAGTACCCCTTCTTTACTTTAACTTATAATTTTTTATTTTTTATATAAGTATAAAGGTATTATTAAAAAAGAATTTTAAAAAAATAAAAAGTAGCTATCCCTCTACTTATTAGTTATAAAAGTTAATAAAAAGATAAAGTAATAATATAGTTTAAATATAAGACTAATTAGCGTTTTATAGTAGTAAAGCTCTAACGTCTATATATATAAAAACTAAAGTTAAAAAAAATTCCTAAAAGTAACTAAAAAAAAATACTTATTAAACCTTAGTAAGCCTAATAGGGATTACTAGTATTAGCTAGTAATATAATTATAATATATTATAAAAAGGAGAGGATATAGTATATTTACTATAACTAAGAGGGGTATATAAAACCTAGCTACTTCTAACCTTTATACTAATACTAAGTTATAAGCTTTAATACTTTCTCTAAGACTTATACTATATATAAATTACTATATATTTAAATTACTATATATATAAATTACTATATATATAATATATTTCCTCTTTATCCTTATCTAAGAGATCTTCTAGCCTAGCTTAAAAACCTTAGCTAAATAAGTACTAATTAATATATTTATAAGTATATAATATACTTACTTTATATATACTTAGGAGTTACTTAGAGTAGTCCTTAATAAGTTAAATAAGTAATTACTTAAGTTCTACTACCTCTTATAAACTAAGATAGTAGATAATATTAATATTATTAATACCTCTAATATTAGTAATATTTAAGTAGAGGAGATAGTAAAGAAGAGTAGAATATAGTTACTAAAGGATATAGAGGAAGTAGTTTATAAAGCTTAGATTAATAACTTTAATAAGGTCTTTATAGTTAACTATCTTACTATTCTAGTACTAGGAAAAGAGTTAAGCTAAGAGACTAAGGCCTAGCTATAATAGTAAATAAGTAATATTAGAAAAGTAATAGAAGATTAATATCTTAGGCTTAAGAAGAAAGAATTTAAAAGAATACTATAAAGATAAAAGAATAAGGTATAAATAGTACTAGTACTAATATTCTTCTAACTAAAGCTAATTATTAAATAGTAGTAGCTATACTATAAGTAGCTAGTTAGTTATTCTTAAGAAAGAGTAGTAGTAAAAGTAATAGTAGTAGTAAAGGTAGTATTAAAAGTAATAGCTATAAAGAGTAGAAATAATAAAGGATAGTATATAAGTTAAAAGGTTACGTCTTATCTCTAGTAGGTATTTTATACTATTATATATCTTTAGTATTTAGTATTTATAATATACTATATATATACTAGTAATTACTAAATATAAGCTTATATAAGCTTATAGTTACTTAGTTAGTACTTTATTTAAAAAAAAGTCTTTAAATATACTATAATCCTAATAAAAAAAAATCTATAAAGGCTAAAGCTAATTACTTTAACTTATAAAGTATAAAAGGTTAGTTTATATTAACTATAAGTACTAAGAAGAATTACTTATTATAATACTATTTAATAAGAGTTAGTAATATACTCTTATACTTTTAAATATTATATATATATCTATAATAGATAAGAGCTAGTATAAGCTTATTATAAAGTTTAATAAAGAACTTAGTAAAGACTTAAATAAAGTCCTTAGTAAAGTCTATAGTAAAGTCCTTAGTAAAAATAGTAGTAAAAACTCTAATAAAGACTTTCTTATAGTAGGAACTATAGAGAAGGAATATCTAGTAGCTATAACTAAAAATATTATAAAAACTACTAATAAAGTAAAAGATAATAGTAGAAATAGTAATAAAAATAAGAAGAGTAAAGATAAAAAGGTTAAAAAGAAGTATAAAGAGAAAGAAAACTAAGATAAAGTGTTAGTATTAATATATATATAGTTAGTTACTATTAAGTACTACTTTTACTTATACTAACTTAGTATATAAGGTATAAGATAAGATATCTATTAAGAAGGCTTTAGCTATAAAGTAATATAGTAAGAAAAAATAACTTAAAATTAAAGTATTCTTTAGCTTTCTTAAAAAGACCTTTAAGACTAGTAAGAGGATAAAACTTCTTACTCTATAAGGTTTAGGGTATAAATAGTTTCTATACTAATTAACTAAAGTCTTTTAGCTATATAAGATAGAATTATCTTAGAATAATAAAAGAATTTTTAGGAATATAATAAGTCTTAGTAAGACTAGAGTAATACTAAATATAGTTATTATTAAGCTTATCTACTTTTAGAAGTATAATAATATAGTATAGTACTTAGATTAATATTTATTACTTAATATTAATAATACTAATACCTTTATAGTATACTTATTATAGAGTAAATACCTACTTATCTATTTATATTACTTAGTATTAGCCTTCTATAATATATACTTATAAGTAGTACTTACTATTATTACTATATTAGGTAGAGCTATTAATACCTAGCTAATAAAAGTATAATATATAAGTTTTCTTTAGTTTAAGTAATATAAAAGTATAAATAAAGTATTATTATACTTTACTTTATAAGCTAAAGAACTAGTTAAGAGGATAAAACCTCTTACTATAAAAGAGATAGTTAAAGTAAGAATTATAATTAATATTTTAGCTAAGTTAGAGGAGTTTAATACTAAGTTAATAAATAAAAAGATTTTTTAAATATAGTAAAGTTAAAAGTATACTAATAAAGTAGAATAAGAACTAGTTTATAATTATATAAACTATCTTTAAGTAACCTCTAATAGACTATTATTTATATTAAGTTAACTAATTATTTTAGCTAATAAGAGGTTAATAGAAATATATACTTTTATTTCTTTAAAAATAGTAGATATTATAATAATATATATAGTTATTATAAGTAATAAAAATATTATAAAAATAAGCCTTTAATAATTACTAATAAAGTAATAGTATAAAGTTATTTAATTTTATATAAATTTTATAATACTAAGAGTAAGAGTATAAAGATAGCTATATTTTATAATAGTATATATAACTATAACTAAGGTTATTAGTAGAAGGTATAAGTATTATCTAGTATACTAATAGAAAATAGACTTAGTAAAGCCTTTATATTTATTACTAAAGTACTCTATAGTATTAATAACTAAGTAACTTAGAGAATAGTTAATAAGAAAATAAAACTAAACTAGTATAATACTAACTTTATAGATATTAGTACTATATAAATAAGTATAAAAAGAAATTATAAGCTAAGAGGTATACTTATAAGTAAGGCTTAGATAAAGAATAGTAAAGATACTAAGATAAAAGATACTAATAGAATACTTAATAATAAGAAGATAAAAAACTTATTAGTATAAAGTATAAATATTCTTATAAGATTTATACTACACTATATACTAGCTACTAATAACTTTTAAAGTTAAAAGATTTCTTTACTACTTAGTAACTTTTAAGTTTATATATATTTATATATAAATAAGATATAGAAAGAAACTATTAATAATACTCTTTATAAATATAGTTTTAGTAAGAATCTACTTAAGCTAACCTAATCTAATATAATTATAGTACTAATATACTTATACTTTATAGAACTTAAAAGTAAACTACTTAAGGTAAACTTTAAAATAAGTATAATATACTTTTTAAATAATATAGCTAGCCCTTAACTTAAAGACTTAAGTAATATATAAATTTATAATAAATTAAGAGAAGTTACTAAAGATAGTACTAAACTAGAAGCTCTTTTTAAGATTATAGATAAAGTAATAAGATTAACGCGCCTAAACCTAAAGTATAGTAATTAACTTACTAGAAACTAGCCTTAAACTCTTCTTACTAAGATTATTATTATATTATATAAACTTATTACTTAGCTTATTACTTACTTTACTTAGCTTTAGCCTTTATAGACTTTTTTATTATTATTATAGTATATTTAGAGACTTTTTTTAAGATAAAGTACTAACTAAGTAACTATAAGCTTATACCTACGTTTAGTAACTACTAGTACGTATATAGTATATTATAAATACTAGATACTAAAGATATATAATAGTATTTATATAACTAAGAGACTATAACGTAACCTTTTAACTTATACTATCTTTTACTATTTCTACCCTTTATAGCTACTACTACTACCTCTACTACTACCTCTTCTTAAGAATAACTAACTAGCTACCTATAGTATAGCTACTACTATCTAATAATTAGCTTTAGTTAGAGGAATATTAGTACTAGCGCTATCTATACCTTATTCTCTTATCCTTATAGTATCTTTTTAAATTCCTTCTCTTTAAGCCTAAAATATTAATCCTCTATTACTCTCCTAATATTACTTATTTATTATTATAGCTAGGCCTTAGTCTTTTAGCTTAACTTCTTTCCTAGTACTAAGATAGTAAGATAGCTAACTATAAGGACTTTACTACTACTAAGATTATTAATTTAGGCCTTATAAACTACCTCCTCTACGTCCTTTAGTAATTATATTCTACTCTTCTTTACTATCTCCTCTACTTAAATATTACTAATATTAGAGGTATTAATAATATTAATATTATCTACTATCTTAGTTTATAAGAGGTAGTAGAACTTAGGTAATTACTTATCTAACTTATTAAGGACTACTCTAAGTAACTCCTAAGTATATATAAAGTAAGTATATTATATACTTATAAATATATTAATTAATACTTATTTAGCTAAGGTTTTTAGGCTAGGCTAGAAGATCTCCTAGATAAGGATAAAGAGGAAGTATATTATATATATAGTATTTATATATAGTATAATATCTTAGAGAAAGTATTAAAGCTTATAAGTTAGTATTAGTATAAAGGTTAGAAGTAGTAAGGTTTTATATACCTCTCTTAGTTATAGTAAATATACTATATCTTCTCTTCTTTATAATATATTATAATTATATTACTAGCTAATACTAGTAATCCTTATTAGGCCTACTAAGGTTTAATAAGTATCTTTTTTTAGTTACTTTTAGTAAATTTTTTTAACTTTAGTTTTTATATATATAGATGTTAGAGCTTTACTACTATAAAACGCTAATTAGTCCTATATTTAAACTATATTATTACTTTATCTTTTTATTAACTTTTATAACTAATAAGTAGAGGGATAGCTGCTTTTTATTTTTTTTGAAGTTCTTTTTTAATGCTACCCCCACACTTGCGCAGAAAACAAAAAAATCATACTTTGCGATTCACCACCGCCCCTCTCCGAATTGCACATGACTTCGTTTCTAGAGGTTCATATTCATATAAAACCTCACGGGGCGTCATAGGTGTATCCGGGGTAAACAGGGGCTTGGCCATATAAAGCAATCTGTCTGAAGTAGTGCCCCAGAACTTCTGCAGGTACTAGATGGCTTAGCCGGGCGTCTCTAGCCTCCAAGCAGGTATTAGATTGCATTCCATCCTCTTTAACTAGATCGAATCCGTCTTTGCTGTTCGTTGGAGTGGTGAGAGATTTGGACGTGGAGGCGGTTCTGCGGAACGTTACTTGCCATGTGGGGCGACAAGTCGGGTGTTGTTTCCGTAGGGTTTCCTTGCTCATGGCTGCTTTCTTCCACCTGCGTCAGCGATCCCTCGGATATTCCACAGTGGCTTTGTTACCGCCCTGTTGTGAAGTATGCATCTCGTTTTCGTGAGTCTTTTGTCTCACGCTATTCGTTGCCATTAAACACGCTTGGTGCCAACAGAAAGAGCGTCTGCAGCCTCAGTCACGGCTGTTGCACCTGAAGACTCTAGATTACGCGTCAGCTCTGAGCAAGATTCCAAGGACTATAGGCTATGTCTCAAAGTGTTGCGCAACAGTGTAGCCTAGCCAATGGGTATGGCATTGAAAATATCCCTCGAGGTAGGACATGGACAGTGATGTCCAATGACATCTGCAGCATCCTGTGGCGTGTCGGGTGGCCTAACATACCTGCTTATGTGCCTGAGGTGCTTTGGTAAAATCGATCTTACGTTTACACATCACAACCATCCTTGCCATCAAAATTTTCGTATTCCGGCAACATGGGAGCACTCGAGTTCATCTGCGATCGAAGGTTCCACCGCAGTTTCGTGGTTCCCGCCGACTCCGAAGTCAACAAACCCAAACCGTACCGTGTGTCTTACTCCGACTTTGGCGACGCCGACAGCAAAGCAGTCGTCTTATTCTGTGGAGCTCTCTTCGGTCAGCGCTTATGTTACGCACCCTTGGACCAATTAGCAAAGGCCCACCATGTCAGAATCATCCACCCAGACCGACCTGGCGTTGGCGGTAGTGAGGCTGTAGAGCCTGAGAAGCGTGTACAGACCTGGCTCGGTAAGGTCAACTATGTTCTTCCATGAAGATGGCTAACTCATTGCTACAGAAATGGTCCCTAAGCTCCTGGCGCACTTGAACATCTCGCATGTTTCGATTGCTAGCCATAGTGGAGGCGACCTCTACCTCATGAACTTTATTCTCGCCTACCCGCATCTGTTGAATCCCAATCATCCATACGTAGCTTTCTTTGCCCCATGGGTCCATTACTCACACTCGAGGATGACGCATCTACAGGCGACTGGGCTCCTTCCTGCTTCGTGGATAGGAAAGTTTGGCGCACTTGGTAAGTTCGTCAACCAGAATATCGTTCCAGTGGTCGGCTTGAGTGGCGCATTCGTGAAAGGGATTTCCGTACCACTTTCGCGCTCAGATTCTACCACGGCTCCTGTTGCGCTCACAGTGTCTGGGGCTGTCGACTCTGGAGGAACAGAAGACGGTCCTCACGACATTTCCCAGGATATCGCACTCGACGATCCCAAGGCCGTGGATGACTTGCGAGAACACATCACCAAGTTCGTCTTTGCCGAAAATGTAGACGGTGTTTCGGCGGACGCCCAACTGTTTTTGAGGCGCTCTGTTCCATGGAGTACACCTGTTGTTGAATGGAAGGATCTTGACGATGCCGTGCAGCTTCTTTCGAAAACAGTCAGCGAAGACGATCGACTGGCCGGCAGCAACAAGGTCTGGTCTATTGACTGCTTTCACGGTGAGCACGACCAAATGGTTGGTGATAAAGGGAGGGATTGGTTCAATGCCATCTGGACACCGAGCCCGAGCTACAAATATCGGCCCGTAGTCATTGAAGGCACTGAGCATGATTTCTTGATGGATCCAGCTTTTGGTGCAAGTAAACAATGGCTGCAGCGGGTCAGCGAGTCCTGGCAGACCTCACAACCTGATGTAGCGGTTCCTTAGTACTCGATTAGCATTCCTACTTCGCGGTATCATTCGCGGTATCTTAGCTACATGATTATATCTAGGGTAGTGTTTGAGGTACGGCTTAATCAAAGTAAGCTTCGTCGTGCTGCCTACAGTGACTCGTGCACCCCGGAGATAACGCGCAAACGCCGATCTGACGTCTTCACCCAAGCGAGCCGCAGGGCTGGACACGCGAACACCATCATAGCCCTGCCCCAACCATGGCCGAAGACATGCAGATAAACCCCCAACGCGCGAAGCAACTCGCCGAAAACATCGCCAGCATAACCTCGCGCATCAATGCCGTGAGCAAAGGCGGGAAACAGGTACACCCTTCTCATCTCTCCCGCCCCATCAAAACCTTAGCCAGCATCTCTGACGCGCCCCAGGTTCGCCTCATAGCCGTGTCCAAACTCAAACCCGCAAACGACATCCTCGCCCTCCATCAGCCCTCCAATCCCACGCAGACGCACTTCGGCGAGAATTACGTCCAGGAACTCCTCGAGAAGAGCAAGATCCTCCCCCGCTCTATCCAATGGCACATGATCGGCGGTCTGCAGTCGAACAAATGCAAGCAGTTGGCTGAGCAAATACCAAACCTGTGGTGCGTGTCCAGCGTAGACAGCGAGAAAAAGGCGAATGAGCTAGAAAAAGGAAGAAAAGCTCTAGTCGAGAAGGGAGGAGAGAATGTGGAGGGAAAGTTGCGCATAAAAGTGCAAGTCAATACCTCGGGCGAAGAATCGAAATCGGGCGTCGAGCCTTCCGATACACTGTCTCTCTGTCGGCACATTATAGAAAAGTGTCCGCACCTCGAGCTCTCTGGTCTCATGACCATTGGTGCGATTGCGCGGAGTAAGGAGACGACTGCGGAAAACGAGAATGAGGATTTTGTCACGTTGAAGGAGACGAGGGATAGTGTTGCTAGAGAGCTGGGGTGGGAGGAGGACAAGTTGGAATTGAGTATGGGCATGAGTGCGGATTTTGAGGGCGCGGTCAGAATGGGAAGTGATGAGGTTAGGGTGGGGAGTCAGATTTTTGGAGAGAGGCCGCAGAAGAAGGATGCGGTGATCAAGGAGAAGGAGGCGCAGGAGAAGAGCTAGGTGGTTGCGCGTAGGAATACATAAGAATTTAGTAAGACATAAGGCCTAAATTACTGCTTTGAACCACTTTACGAATTTCGCACCGGTCAATATTACTGCATGCCGCCTCTGGAGAAAACAGCCGAGGGAAACAACTTGTGTAGTACTGGGCGTGTGCTTTGGATATATATTCATCACGGGATTCGAAAAGAGAAAAGCTGGCTCCTCATTGCAGAAGAGATCGGGACAGATGAGTCTCTTCTGGTTTACATGAAAGTAGAGTATTGACCGTCAGTGCTCTTTCTTTGTGACCGTGTCTGAAGAAGACGTAGTTGTACACTCAAATTATCTTGAGGTCCATCTCTTCTGCATCTTCCTCATACATGGCTTCCAAAAGTCTGCGATCCGAATTCCGCTTACGATACTCTTCCATTCTGAAAGTCCCAATACGCACATGTTCGCCTTTTACGTCCCCTACGGCTCTAAGAATGAGCCAATGATCTTCGAGACCTTCCACCCTTGTAGAGGAAGAGATATACTGTCCATGACCCTGATAGATCTTCAGAGCTAAGACCTGCACACCATCATGTAGTGAGACGTAGTCCCAGTAGATGTCGTAACCACCAACCTTCAAAGATTTGGATGATCGCAGTCCTTCTAGTCTGAGGTCGGAGACCGCCCGACGTTCGAAGCTTTGTACCTTCCCAACCAAGCATTTTCCTCGTAATACTATGGACCCTGAAGAGATTTGTCCCATCGGATCTTCTCCCATGGGTACCGTCTTTGCACTGAGTGTTGTGACATATGTCCTAGTCTTCCAGCCATCGCAAATCAGAGGCCAACGAACTTCCCCTTGAGCCGCAGCCCACGACCAGGAAGGAGCACGCCATTCTTTGTGTTGTCTCTGCTCTGGCTTAAGAGTGTCCCAGCAGAGACTGAATACCAATGTACTCTCCCAATGCCCAGCAAGATATCTGCCCATATTTGAAGGAACCAGCTTAGCCAATGCCTGTATGGCAGGGAAAATGTCGCTTGGATATGTAAGTGACTTTGACGTATAATTTTCCACCACCATTCTCCACCTTTGTTCGGTGATCTCAGCAGATGCCATTTCGCTTAATTTGGCCGTCAAATCCATGTCACTTTGAAACTGTGTCTTACTATGTCCATCGCTGCCACATTCGCAATCGCGAAACTCGCGGCACTCCCACCATATTTCTCTTTCCATAAAGTGAACTATCCTTCTAGATAGCGCCCGCTCTTGGAACACCCAACCTCTGCTGTATAAAGGTGTTCCTGATAGACCAGGTAGTTCACGGTGATGGATCTCATACGTATCGTGATCGGTGTTTGTGAACGTCTTCGTACGAGACATGAGCCTCTTATCAGGGGCAGCAAAGCAACCCTTATGCGAATCTGAAAACCCTGTTGCTGACAGGGTGATTGATGCGTTTTCGTATATCTGCGACATTCGGCTGCCTTCATGGCGCCAGTCATCGATGGAATCTTGGATAATACCTGCATTAGAGTTAGTCGCTGTCAGTACATTGAGTGAAATGTTTTGTTTCAGGCGGCCACAGAAGAATAGGCTTACAAAGAGAATCTATCCACAGGTAATGGATATCAAGATAGTAGGCGAATTGAATGGCATGTTGGAATGCCGCCGGTAGATCCTCGCAAGGGATGCTGACTGAATATTGCTCGAGGTTCTTCAGGGTCGTCACATTTACAGACTTCCCACCCCAGCAATGGCTCAGACATGCATACGCAGCATGTTCATTCTTTGGAGTATACAAAATGGCTTCCGTGGGTCCTTTGATCTTGACTATCCTCGTTGGTAGCTGTCTGACAGAAGCCTGGTGGCATAGATCGTGTTTGGAGAGGCACTGGGAGAACCATGTCTTTACTCTTGCGACCGAAGCCATTGAGCCCATTTGATAGTGGACCCCCGGATCAGATTCTAAAAACTTCCAAGGACATGCCGGATCTGTGAGGGTTAGTAAAGTCAGGAAAGCAAGTTCAAGTTTGACGATAGCCGGAATGTACCCTTTAATGGAACAATGTGTTCATTCTTCAATTTGGCAGGTGTACTCTTGACAAGCACATTCTTAAATTTCATGTTCGTCCACGTCATCCCAGAGTAACCTGATTTGCATCCATAGAAATTCAAATCTCGGTCAATGTGTCCACCGACGGAGGCACAGTAAAAGCTGCGGCCAACTCGAAGACGTATTATGTACCAACGTTGATCTAGATACGCTTTGTAAGGCTCCAATATCCAAGAGACCACCTCGCAGCCGGGGCAGCCTTTCTTAGCAGCATGGTCGACATCGTTCGCGTCTACCATGTGCTCTGGTAACCCTCCAACACTATGTGCGACGAGATATTCAGGATCCCAGAGCTCCTGTCCAAGATTGAGGCACATCGGGCAGATGCCGTTTGGCGGTGAAGTTGTCATTCTCGGGAGAAATCTGCGGAAGCGGTGTACTCAGAAGGTCGGGAAGAGGACTGAAGGCTGAAGACCTCGCGAGGCTGAGTATGTAGAAGTTTTGCTGCCTGCTACGAAGTCGTACTATTCATAGTTTAGCCATGTTAGAGAACCAAATAACATGGTAACTATAGTGATGAGAGACAGACTCACCTCACAGGTTGATAGAGAGCGTAGAAATGTTGTCTGAAACGCAAAGATCAGAGTGCAGATGAGGAAGGCACCACCATTCAGCCTGATCACGTGTTTGCGGGGTGCAGGCGCAGGCAGCCTAAGCCACAACGCCACCAAAAAGCCGGTATCAAATCGTACATTCCATCATTACAAAACCCTGAATGACTCTAACCAACCCTGTATAGTACATACGTCTAAGCAGCAGGATCTAAGAATCCCTCCAACGTCTCATAGTTCAACGGCCTAAACAGCTCATTACTCAGATCCGCGCCGCTGCTTCCCAGCAAACCCTCAAAGTTCTCAAATGCCGCATCAAAGTTCAGCCAGTCCGGTGATTGCTCCGCGAAACCAAATCCAGCAGGCGGACCCGCCATGGGTGCACGATCTGCGCGCTCGCTACTTGTCGGGTGCTGACCGGGTGTAGAAGCAGTTATCGGGTTGAGAAGACTAGTCATGGGCGAGTTGGCGTGAGGATGATGCTGTTGTTGCTGGAGTCGAGGGTCAATAGGCGTGTCTCCCATGTTCTGTGACCACGGCTGTGACTGGTTTTGTGGTGGTAAATGGCTATGTGTAGCTTGCGGTGTTGGCGGCTCGGTCTTTGGCTCGGCTTGACGGGGTTCTACTGGGGCAGGGACAGGCGTGTTGACAGCGTTGGTGTTGCGTCCTGCAGCGTTGCTAAGAACAGCTCGTCCTAGATCTGCTGTTGTGCCTGCAGACCACCATGCATTTCGTAGGCGATCCAAGAGGCGGACGCATTGCTTGAGTTCCTCGGTGGCGCGGTTGACGTGGACCTTTAGACGGCGAGACCGGAAGTGACGATACACTACGCTGAGAGCTACACCGAGCGCGTAGGGTACGATAGGAAGGGGTGGCAGTAGCTCAGGAGATTCAGCGTTGAGAAGGTGGATCACTCGCGTTGCTGAAAGACTCTGTCGGACGTAAGAGGGTGTCGATTTGACAGGCGCATTGATAGAGAGAGACTTGTGCGAGGCCATGCACATGGTGTGGTGGAAAAGCGATAGGAGGCCTAGCAAGATTAGTAAATATCCCAAGCGACAACATAGTATGTCTTACTCATGATAGGGCCATCGAGCTTGTCTTCGCCGTCTCCCACCATCTCCTCGAAGCCCAAGAAGTCGTCTCCCTCCCATCCCGTCTCCTCGACAGCTCTGCCGGGCCTATAGTAGTCGATGACCTTGTCCAGCATCTCTGAAATCTGGAGCCATATACCAAACGGACTGGATCGCTTCTCGGGATCTGAGGGCAGCTGTCTCAAGCTGTTGTCGCGGTCATGCATAAGCAACGGTCTTCCATTCATACATGCGTTGATCTTGTCTAGACTCCACAAACACCAGAAGACGTCTTCCAGGTTTCCTTGAGATTCCGAGCTTTGGTTCTTCCATTGGTGTCCAAACTGGAGGCCAAACGTATGCGCATGATGTATTGCTTGTGCCAGATGCATCGAAGACTGTTCGGCGCCTTCCGGACCCTCGCAATGGAGTGAAATCAGAGCGAGAACCTGGATAAGCACGACGCGGTTCTTTTCCAGCTTTGCTTCGATACCAACGATGACCGCATTGTAGAGTCGTTGAGAGAACTCGCGTGGATTGAGCGGCTGGGTATCATTTCCCAGATACAGATGTTTGGCAGCTGTTGCATGTTTTGAGGCCACGATACAGATCGCTTGCATCAGGATCCGCGGTTCTCGGCCATAGTTGTATTGCTCGTAGAACAGCTCCTTGTCCACGAGCGGAAGCAGTGGGTGTACATAGCTAAAATAAATTTCGAGAAGCGCCGTTTGGTTTGCGCGAGAAGGCAAGATGTCGACACCAACAGCATCTAGGTAGGTCATAAGAGCCCTAGATATTTGGTCCTCCTGCTTGGAATGGGGACCTGTTTCTACAATCCGCGAAGAGCTTGAGCCCGCTTGAGTCGACGCTGGTCGTTGGTCGCGTTCTTCGATCCATTGCCCTATTGGAGGGTGGTTGGGTGACTGAGCAGTCTTTCCACGTTCAGAGTGAACTTGCTCTCGCAAGACAGCTTCGGGATTGAGATAGCCTAGGAAGTTGGGCGGTGTTGGGGCGGTGTGATCCGAGGCCGGGCTTTGCGGCGGCGGCATTGTGGATTGAGCATGGCCGTAATCTCCACGGGCACCCCTGGGATCATGAGGATGGTAGTGGCCATTTGTTGTAGGGCTTTCTGTTGATGTCGGATTGCTTCCGCCACCACTTTGGGTATTGCTTCCGGTTTCGGCCTCGTCATCGAACGTGTGCGAGCAGCGCTTCTAGTATAGACTTAGACGACGGCCACAGGCTTGCTGCATCCTTGGAGCTTACTCTCCGCTTCTTGCATGATTCGCACGCGCGGTGGACTCCTGCGACGCTGTTAGCTGCGCGTTGCGACGTGCGCACGGTCTCTGCGTACTTTTGCGCTTCCGGAAAAATTCGTTGTTGGCAGCGAACGTAATCATTGTAGACATGTCAGGGCGGTAGCAGTGTGCGCGCTGAGTCCCGACAGCGTAGAAACCGTGTATAGCAGGTAGTCAAGGGGCGTTTGTTGTCCTCATGACACAAGGCCGCCTGGAGCTTGAGCTGGTGTTTGCTACACGTGATGATCCGGTCGCGCCTGCCGCCTCCGCATTTGGTGGCGCGCGTGGAGCCGAGGCGATTGGCTAGCAGAGCGGAACACGACCTGCTCCCAGCTCCGGTTACTATACACATGCAGCCCGACCCTTCACCAACCTTGCCATCGACCGTCTGCATAGTGCGGAGAAGCCATCACTAACCCACATCCTGCAGGTGTTATCTGTGCTTTATTGCGCGGGCTAGCATGCCAAAATTCCATGTACACCTTTAGCGTGTGCTTTCGCCATCTGTATTCCAGCCCGAGAAAACGCGCTTCTCCGTCGCTCACGCCAATACGAGTTCTCATTTCGCATCACATTGTACTCCGTCTGTCCGTCACGTCCATTCCTGATACGGTTGCGCTCCGGCCGACTCTTCTTGACTTCGCGCGCCACCGCATCTGGCTACATATGTGCGACGGACACCACCTTGACTATTTCGTTCTTGCGATGTTTTTCGCTTTGGGAAGAATTCTCTCGCCTCAGTCCGTACTGCGCAGCATTGGTCGCATGTGCCCATGTGCCGACCGAAAGATGCGGCACCCGCAATTGACTCGCAGATATCCTGCCACTCTTTGGGTTCAAGATAATACCGCCAGAATGACTTCCCCACATGGAGGTGAACGAAATCTGATGAGAACACGACCATTTGCCTGTCGGAAAACTTTCATCGCGTAGGTTTTGCCGGACGTCAGGCTGTCCATCACTCGTCAGGTTTACTCTATCATCCAGCATAACGATATCGATTACAAACAATTCGAAATCTCTGGTACAAGCACATGAGCACAGAGGCTGCCCATCCACCCAACGCATATCCAGCATGGTCGAGCCGGAAGCTGGTATCTTACGCCTAGCAACCGAGTTGCGTCAGATGATTTACGATTACATTATCATCGCCAACGCAGACCGGACCATCAAGGTCACACTGGATGAACACGACAAGCTTCATTTCGAGAACTGCGAACTCATCATGAACCTTGTCTGCGCTGACACCATCTTTTGACAGGAAGTGCCCGCCTACTTGTTTCACCGTTTCACTTTCGTATTGGCAGACAGCGAACGCACTTGCTACCCTATTGCGGCAGCTTTCTCCAAAGCCCTCTCACCCAAGAATCTCGTCTGTGTACGAAAAGTCGCCATACCGTTCTTCACTATCCGAGGCCTTTTCGATCCCGTACACTTCAATATCATAAACAAAAACCCGTACGTGCTCAGAAACAAACACTAAACGATAATACTTACTTTACGTTAACATAGCAAATTGTATTGTGTTAGGACCTTTGCTCCGCTCTTACACTACTAAACTTGATATCAGCTCTAAAGAACCTTGAATTAGGTCTCGACGTTATCGAGACCTTTTTAGCATGTTTTAAGTGACGGTTTCTGTGCCCCCAGCAGCATTCGGTTCTATAAGCTACTAAGTTCATTCATATCATCGGGAAGTTGTCTCTTAACCCCCAGCTATCAGCAGCTTTGCACTTAATCAAAGATATGGGGAAGCTTCGTCAAATCGAACTGAAGTTGAAATGGAGCAACTTTGTTTTCGATTCATACATACAGGCTGGTCACCCATTTCCGCCACAGTGGACGCAGGCCGTCAAGGAAGAGATGGAGGCGTTGTCCGACGAGCTATTACAGTGTGAACCTTGGGCTAGGTGAACTATCCAGAGGGGGAATGAGCAGAAGGTGGTTCTCAAACAAACGGTACACCTCAACATGTACCAATAAGAAAAATCGTTCACCAGCAACACACATCCCCAAAGAACCGCTCATCAACCTTGCTTCTTTCCCTCCTCCCTCAAACGCGTTCTGACATCCATCAACGCCCTTCCCAGGAGATTCTGTCCCCATCTATGCCGATTCCTCTCGGCATCTCTCTCCGCGAACCCCACGCCCCAGATCCGATCGAAAGGGCTGGCCTCGACCAACTCGCGCTCACCAGTAGCTAGGAGCATACGCCTCAGGTTCTCTGCATCATCACTGATCGTAAACTTGTGATATGTACCCTGCGTTACAATGTCCAGTTTACCTGTTTCATAATTAGCACACTCTCTCCCTCTTTCCTTCTATCCAGCGGGTAAGATTGAACAATACTTACGCTCGTTCCAAATCTTCTCATCAAACCCCTTAACCTTTCGTCCTAACTCCTTGTGCTTCTTTGGATCCGTAGTCTGTAGCATTTGTTGCGCAATCTTCTCATCGCCAAAGCATCGCGCTTTTTGTACCATCATCCACACCTCTGCCTGTGCGTACGTTTCGTTGTCGACGGTGAACTTGGACCAGTACCATTGGGAGAGGTAGCCGTGGCCGTTGTTCGGTTTCCAGAAGAAGACAGGCTTGGTGGAGGGAGATGTAGAGGGTTGTGGAGTTGTTGTTACCGGCATATTCGAGACGTGTGGTGTTGAGATGCGGTGTGGTGTGCGATGTCGCGCGGTTTATTTTGGTTGTTCAGAATATCCTTTTTAAGCAGTCGCGACAGTAGGAGGTTTGTGCGAGACTCTCCTCGTCAGTACACCAGCAACACCAGCTTCATATGCTTTTTCGATTTCACGACAACCATGGTACCACGCCAAGAACCAAGAACCATAGTACAGCGGTGACTCAGACACAGCGGTGACTCAGACGAACCCAGCGAACCAAAACTAGGGAAAACGTTTCCGGCGGACCCTAAAAAGATCAGGTGAGATGTGAGCAATTGGCTGCCTGGAGTCTCCAGATTAGGTATCACCCAGCAAGATCAGAAAGAAGCAATTCGCCGCCTAGATCCTCTAAAAGACCACGTAAAAAGATCAGATGGAAGTAATTCACTACCTCAATATTGCCTTATTAGGCAAAATAGTGTTTGGGGTCCACCGAAAAAGTTTTCGCTTAGTTATAAACTACATAAAAGTCCTTTTGTACTCTTACACCCTCTATCCGGCCTGTACTTTCGTCTCCCGTCAAGCCCTCGCTCGATAATGACGTAGCCGCTGATCTACCCTGCTCCACATTTCTTTGTTCAGCCTCGCCTTTCCCCGAGTATACGATGGTAGATAGTTCAATGCCTTGTTGCTGCTGGTACCTAAGAGGCTGTTCAGAGATGCTAGGCGTTCTGTTAAGACTCCCAGTAAGACGGTTGCACAATGAGTTCCAGGCTTTATCGGAGGTCCGCTCCACTTTGTTTCCGTTCAAATGGTTCTGACTAGTTTTGGCTGCGTTGCTCCTCCCTTTGGACGTCGTTCGTGTACCGCTCCGCCTTACGCCCATATGCGTGCTCATGCCGCCAATTTGTAGGTGGGAGAGGAAGGCCTGAATGCGAGGTAGTGTAGCGTGGTTAATCGAAAGGTGGACAACAATTTGATCCATTACGGCCCAAATCAGTTGGGATCCTGAGATATGGTCAGTGACATGAGAACTAAGAACCAAGATCATATGAAAGACTTGTGTTATATTCTGATGAGGACGTGGAGTCTTACGTGTTTGATCCTCCAACTGAAGAGCGTTGTGGATGACTACCATCCGCCCAATATCCACCACACAAATGAGTAAACGCGATCCAAATAACCAAAATACAACAGACTTGGCATGAACTTTCATTTGCAGACCCCAAATAATTGGAAAGATCCAGATGGCAAGCACAGCGTCGGTCAATATGTTAGAAATAGTGATCGGGTAGTACACGTTGCCATGTGTAGAGCAATTTTTCGGACTCAGTACCCAAGGTCGTGGTAGTTGGCACTGGAAGGCGATCAAAAACAGAGAAAGTAGGGTGTAGACAGCGACCATAGGCATAAGCCATCGAATAGTTTGAGGTCCCGTTTGTTTTGGAGTGATGCGTTGAAAGAGGACAACGAGGGATAGTTTAGCAAGAGCAAGAGTGATAACACCCGAGATCTGTGTGGTCCAGAAAAGCTGTAAGTTCATTCTTAGTACAGTCCGTAGGCTACAGATTATTCGCATACCTTAAAGTAACGAACCACCTGTTTTTCGTCAAGCGTTCCCTGGTGTCGTCCTAGGCCTGCTCTGACGCAGAAGTGAGACAAGATAGAGGTGAAGACACCAAAGCACTTAGCTTTGTTAGTAAATTGCATACGGAAAGTTGAAATGTAGAGTCATACGAGTCCTACACCAAATACGATATCATCAGGTTCGAACTGATGGAACTTTTGCCGCCGCATTGCCATGCGGACAGTTGCGATAAGGATACTTGTAACTGGAAGAACGATAGAGACGATCGTATTGATTGGGCCATGGTCCTCAGCCGTGAATGCAGCTATGGGCTGAATAGTACCGGCCATGATAAAGCGACGAAGTAGTGATGGAGTTGGCACGATAGAAATGCTGGCGTTTAAGTTCACTCATAGAAAACAATCTTCCTCGACGACCAGCTCACTGGGTTGATGCAGGATGCAGGCCCTGTTTGCATAAAACAATTGGCTTCTATGATAAAAGACCTACGGACTCACTTCCTCATACGCGAGTGTGACCTCGAGAGGCACAGTTAGTAGCTAGGTAGGAAGGGTATAGCTCAGAGCCCGTGCGGGCTTCGATCATCGAGTCGGAAGAGTGCATGATTTTCTGTTTTCTGCAAGTGGTTGGGTATCATCAAAATAAGACTCCAAAAAAGTGAGAATCAGCTGCCCTCTGCTTGTCGGTCGCAGAATTCGATGAGCGTGTATAGGTATAGTACAGACTGAAAGGGCTGCACTCTCAGGTTAGTTCTAACGGACCTCGGGAGGGCCGGGCCCGTGCCGTTGCTGTTCCCCTGCCTGCGCAGCCATGCTTCCTTCACGCACCGACCTAGATTAAAAGAAGACAAGAAACTCTGCGAACCACAGCTAATGACGCCTTTTTTTTAAATGAAATAGTCCGCGTGGCGACGGGCAAGCTACCGCGCCGCGCGCGCAGACACGCCAATCCTTCGATTAGTACTCTACTATCTCCCACTACGAGATTGCATCTTTCTAGCCTCGATGGTACTATCTGCTACCCCCTCACTTGCAGAAACATAAAATCATCTTAACCAAGGAACTCCTTCTGTCAATGCACCTCAAGAGTAATACTCGAACGCAACTTCGAAACCTAACGAACCCGTGGCCTGTTCCAGACACCTCGCGTCAATGCAGGCGTGTGGCGTGGGCATCCTGCAAGCCCCACTGCCTCCTTTGCGACTGGTGGGGGTCTGCAGTCTGTCTGGAGCTTGATTACATGATTCAAATTTGAATCCTGAAGTCCACTAGGGGAGTTAGGAATGAGGCTCGTTCCTTCCCCGGGACACGGCACGTAAACAAGAAGTAGGTATACCGCGTTTCGCTTCGTAGATCTCAGGATCTAGGTCGCTCAACAAGAAGTCCGCTCTACAGCTTCGGCATAAAACCTCCGAGCCCCATATCCAGTGAAAATTCATGATCACTTACAATGCTTCGCTCTTTGACGGTTTCCCACGACGACAACGCATCTCCGCATCCTCCTCCTCGTTCTCTCAACATGGACAAAGATGCGGCACTTGTCACGACAACTGTTCCTGACTACCACGATGGACTACACGAGAAGACGAACAAATCCAAACATGACACCCTCCCCTCTGGTTCCTCAAGTGGCGGCGGATTCCAGGTAAGTCTCACTGATCTGTTACTCGAGATCGGCCATCTGACTGCTGCTCCAGCGCTATATCAATCAGCTCGCCATCAACAACTTTGGGTTTACACTTCAAGTAGCATGGGAGGCTGTTGGCCTCTCATTCCAACTTGCGTGGCTGAACGGTGGTCCTGCCGCGCTCGTCTGGGGATCCATGATCGCTGGCATTGGCTCTACCCTTGTGGCTACAGCTTTGGGAGAGATGGCCTCGATGTAAGTGAGCTTTTAACCATCGTACTTTTCGAGGTTACTAATTCTGCCATAGGGATCCCACTGTAGGTGCACAGTACAGATGGTCGGCGCGCTTCGCTCCATTCGCTCCTGAATTCTGGGGGTTCATACAGGGTACGACCACTTGGAATTGCTGCTCCTCAAACTGTCAGAGCTAATAATTGGCATAGGTTGGATCACAGTCATTGCTTGGATTTGCAGCTGCGCCGGCGCCTTCTCCTTCATGTCCAACACTTTATCCGGCTTGATCATCTTCAACAGTCCAAGTTACGAGCCCAAGGCCTGGCACTCGACGGTGTTCCTGATCGCTTTCCTCATCGTTCCGCTGGTTCTCAACCTCTACTTGCGAAAGATTATTAATTATTTGGAAACAATCGGTGGCATTTTCCACGTAGTCTTGTTTGTTGCTATTATTGCGACACTCTGTACGCTTGCGAAGCGCAGTACGCCCGAGTACGTCTTCATGACCTTGCACACAGATGCCGGCTGGACCAACCCTGGTGTCGCATTCTCTATTGGCATGCTTGCTGTAGCATACCCTATCAGTAGTTTTGATGGTGTTTTACACATGAGTAAGTTCCACAACTCAGCTCAAGCTCCAATACCTCCAATGCTAATGTAGTCCACAGTCGAGGAGACCAAAGAACCTCGTAAGCGGGTGCCCAAAGCTATGATCTTGGCGACTTCTTTGAACGCAATTATGATGATCGCCTTTTGCATTTGCTTGATGTTCTGCATTGGAGATGAAGAGGCCGTCGCAAATTCAATCTTGCCGATCACGGAGGTCTTCTACTCTGCGTGAGTGACGCCATCTGGAAGGCGATACAGGTTCGGCACTGACATACTGCAATAGCACAGGGTCCAAGACAGCAGCAACGGCAATGACGATTCTGATGGGGCTCCAACTCATGGTTGGCAACTTCAACATTGTTGCCTCCGTAGCTCGATTAGTCTGGCGATTCGCATCCGACAAGGGTCTTCCTTTCCACCAGCATTTCACCTACGTCAGTCTTACCCACGCTCAAAGCGATAAACTCAACTGACAAAGCTATAGATCCATCCGACGCTTCAAGTGCCAATACCCGCACTGTTCTTGGTCGGCCTCATTTGCTGCCTCCTGTCGCTGATCAATCTCGGCTCGGCAGCCGCCTTCAATTCGCTCATCTCCCTACCCACCATCGCGCTATACGTATCATACCTCGTCCCCATCACGCTACTCACGGCTCGCCAGCTTGCCGGTAGACATCCAAAGTACGGGCCTTTTCAGTTAGGCAGATGGAGCATTCCGGTCAAGCTTTGCGCCATTGTTTACTTGATATACGTCATCATCTTTGTTTCGTTCCCGGCATCCAGACCGGTGACAAGCTTGACTATGAACTATGCGCCACCGATTCTTATCGGATTTCTCGTCATTGCAATGGTGGATTGGTTTGCAAGGGGTCGCAAGAAGTTTGAGGTACCTACAGCCGCACTCGAACACGCGGAGGAAGAGAGGTAGGTGCGTATGTTGGAGGCTGTATGGTAACATAGTATTAAGAAGTCACGCTCAAATTGGCAAAACTTAATAACAAGAGGTGTGAGGTCTATATATTATGAATACGTAGGCTCGTTACCAACTCTTTCACCCTGATAATTTCACTCACAGTCACACTCGTCTCGTCACTAATGTAGAAAGTGGTTGCCGATATAACTCAACAATGCGCATGCTTTCCCAGGCAACATCGACACTTCAGGCGCTAGTCGTGGGTTCCAAGGCAGTTGCGCCCTTACGCCCTTCCTGAGCGGTACCACCCAAAGTAATCTGTCCTATGCTGAACGAACACAGAGGATTGCCGCCAACACATCACCATCATAATAGAAACCGTCTGCCACAAAAAACAACGCTCCAATGTATATGATCATGCTACGTGAACAGATTCAGAAACCAAAAAAAAAACCAAGGGTATGCGCCATATCCTAATGTTTTCCCTTCTTTAAAAAGCAAAGCGCTACTACACATGCAGCCAGCCCAATCATCAAAACAAACTGTCTCTCTCCCTCTCTTTCTCTCTCTTTCTCAACTTGCCCAGACTTCAGACAAAAGAATTAGTTTATGACCAAAAAATATCGCGGTCCTAGGGGTGTGTAAGAATAGTCATGTTGTTGTTGGTGGTGGCGGTGAAAAAGAGAGACAAATGGCCATGAACGAGAAATCCACCCATTCTAAGCCAGTCCCTCAATACCCTGTGAAAGTCGATCCTGCATAGCCTTGACCAGCACCGGCGGAACCGACTCATCAGTCGCCCTTATCGTAATGCGGTACATCTGTCACTCTCGTTAGCCATCTTTCTCTCTCCTCTTCTCTCAAGTTCCCATCAAACACCATCACATACCTGCGTCTCAAAGTTCGGTTCCAACCTCAACAAACAACCAAACTTGCCCTCGCTGCTATGCAACACCGTGGCTCCCACAATGTTCTTAACATTGGGATCCACACCAGTGACAATCCCCCACTTGAATCCCTTGACCACCTTCTGCACAAACTCGCTGTCCATGGTCCTATTCTTGCTTACCAGGCCAAAGATACTCTGGTGTTCACGCGGTGCGCCGCCAATTTGCTTCCACCGCTTGAAGAAATCCTCGGCAGAGAGTTCGGCGCCTTCCATGTACTTGTGTAGGAGGACGGGGAGTTGTAACGTCAGACCCTGAAGGGCGCCCGCAAGGTACGAGACACGGATCGTAGGCGGGTCGACGAAGACGTTTTTGCATTCAAACATGATTGTTTGTTGGGTTTGGCCTTCGGGGGCGATGGTGGTGTCGGGGAGGCCCTTGATATCTGTTTTCAGGGTTTCTGCTGACCGGTTGTCGAGCGTGGTTGTAAAGGAGCCCATGGAGAACTGTGACTTGTTCGTAAAGTAAAATATGAGAGCGCCTAGTTGTCCTCGGTACTCTGTTCGGAGACCGATTTGTATCTGCTGGTCTTCGTAGAGCACGCCCTCTGGTCGCAGGAGCAGACGGGTGTACCCAATCTCCCAGTCGGGACTCAGATGAGCAGCGCTGGCAAGGTTCGGTGCTTTGGAGGCCTTGTTCACGTCGATGTTGAGATCCAGACCTTCCAGATCGCTTGATATTGCGGCAGCGCCGTTGGCGCCGTTTGTCGCGCCAGTTTTGGCATCCTTTGGTACAGGCTCTGTGAAGCTTCTCTTGACGCCAGCAGATGTGTTCTGCCTTGCGAGACCAAATTCCTTGAGGTCCGCATTCGCGTCCTTGCCGCCGACCACCCATGTTCGCTTGTCGCTAGTAGTGGCGTGCTTCTGGTGTAACCGTGAGAGCAGTGCTGACGTCCGTTCTGGGTAGGGAGGCATCTCGTCGCACACGGTGCGTAGTAGGTCGTCCGTCGGCATGGTGGCGAGGGTAAGATATTCGCATGCTCTTTGTTGAAGCTCGGAATCAAGCGAGTGGCTGTAGGCACGGAATGCCTGGAGAAGCTGAGGCTTGATCTCGGGGAACAAGTTCACGTACTTGACGTAACACGACAGGAGTATCGCCCTTGTCGTTGACGAGCAGCCTCGCATCTTCGCGCTCAACGCCATGAACTGCTCAATTGGACTACATCCTTTGCTATCCGCGATCAAGTGGCCAAACTCTCCGAGCAGGTATCCGCCAATCTTCACAAGCGTCTCGTGGCAGTCCGACTTGATGTACTGCAGGATGGTCTGCGCAGCGTACACTTGTAGCTCCTCGTTGTTTGTCGTAATCTGGATGACTCGCTGCCAAACCTCGTCGCTGACATGGTCTCCAGCCATTGCAATCAGCCGCAGCGAAATGTCCACGTACCACTGAACGTCCGTGGCGTACTTTTCTGTCAGAATGGCAATCTTCAGCACCATCTCTTCTCTTATCGCGTAGTCGGCGGACTGTAGGTATCGTAGGAGTTCGTTCACGATCGCCTGCGCATTCGTCGGATCGCACATGCTGTATAGCAAGTCCAGACCCTGTCTCCGTACACTGATATCCCTATCTCTTAACGACCCGATAATGATTGCTTGGTGCTTCTTGATGGGATCGAGGTTCTCCGTCCGAGCAGCCAGATGCGTCATGGCCTCCAATCCCAGATAGCGCACGTTGGTTTCCCGAGACGCGATGAACTTGCCCAGGCGTTGCGATATCTGAACCATCAAGTCTTGCTCTGTGTCGAGGTGTATTACGAGGTTGATGGCTTCGAAGAGGACGGCGTTTTGTGCGTTGTTCTGCTGTACGTTCTTGGGCATTTCGAGGGCAGAGTCCATAATCTTTTGGAGTGCTTCGCGAATCAGTTTTCTGATATGAGAGTCCTCTGTTTCCGTCAGCGCGCATCTTTGGCAGCAGGGAGCGACACAAACCAGGTGGTGGGTAATACTGCAGCAGCTTGAGCAGCTTGACCAGTATCCACGGACATGGCACCTTGTAGTAGAAGTAGCCTTCAGCACACTCGTTGTCCACGACGATGCGCTTCAGCCTATTCGCGGCCTTGATGTAGCTTCCCTTGTACTGCTCGGTGTTGTCTTGGACAAGTGCGGTGACCAACGAAGTGACGGAAAGCGCAACGCCCATGTCGGGATCGTCCATGAGCGATATCATCCGTTCCGCCCATTCGTGTTGCACAATCGCTGGGTGTTTCCGGTACAGGCGTAGGAGTGTGAGAGCGGCCTTCTTCTTCACGAATGCCTTGGAGGCCCTGCCCGACGTCAGCTTAGCCACTGCAAGCGTTCCATGCCACTCACGGTGATATGAGGAGCCTATGGACTTCGGCGCTCAGTGCCTCTCCCAGTTCCTTTCCACCCACGTTGGCAATCGCATGCAGCGCCAGGCAGTTGTTGAGCTCATTTTGGTCCAGCAAGTCCTTCCTGATGCTGTTAACGACCAGGTGCAGCAGTTCGTGCTCCTCGTGCAGGAACAGGGTGACGGCGAGGTATCCGATCTGCTTTTCCGAGTACTTGGTCGCCGAGATGAGGTTCACCGCTTCGAGATGTCCGAAATCGACGTTCCAGCCGAGTATGTATATGTATAGGAGCTGCGCGGGTCAGCAACGCGGCAGGGAGGGCGGTGAGTCGCGTATGTGTACCTTGCAGACGTATTTCTTCTTTTGGTAGCCATTCAGGCCGGCATCTGGGGGGAGATTGTGTTAGACCAAATCATGGGGAGTGGGACGCGTGTCCGAGAAGTACCTCTGAACTTTTGCCTGCAGCGCTGTTAGCCTTCCGGACCCGGGGGGAGCGTGTTGGTGCCACGCACCGTATGTTTGCCAATTCCTTGTTGATGCGCTTCTCTTCGAGTTCCCGTGCGCGAGCATTCCGCAGGTCAGCGATGAACGAGACCAGTCCTGTGCAGGTTTGTAAGCTGTGCGTGCCTGGCATCCCATAGGCATGGCGTCATGTACCTCGCATCGTGGGCACGTTGCCCGACTGCTCCCGGCTGAAGAGGCCTCCACCAGCCCTCGCTGCCATCTTGGACGTGACCGAGGCCGCCATGCTGGTGGTCGTGGACGTGGTGGTGGGTGGGCGGTTCCCACCTGGTAGATGGCCCGACAATGCGGCGGCGGCAGTGGTGCGCTATGAGGGAATGGTGCGGTACGGGCCTCGAGGCAGGGTTTATGCTGGCGTGCGCGCTGCGGAGCGGAGGTGGATAGTTCGCGAAAGGGGCGCCTGTCAGCGGATTCTAGACGCTGGCTGCAGGCTTAGGGCGCATAAAAGGGCGGCACTTGGAATTGGAGCACGCAGGCAGGGCTCAGTACACGACTAGAAGCTATCCAGCTGCTGCCCTGGATGCACAGATGGCCGTGGGTATAAGTGGATGTTCTACACATGGATGCCAAGCAAACAGGGTCTAGCGCGGGTAGCTGCTGCACCGTGCAAAAGACAGACAGCATTCGTCCCATACAGTATGTCCTGCGCATAGCACACGCCCGCCTATGCATCCGGTCGAGGGCAAGGCCAGATGGACCACCTCAAAGCCTCGCCGCGACAATCTACACGCGTGTATATCCAATCGACCGCACCGCCGCGCTCCCCCGAGCTCCACCGCAAGCCATCCACCGATGAAATGCCTACACATGGAGATTGACAACATAGGCCAAGAGGCACGGCTACATACCAGGCAGATTCCATAGGAACGCCAAGGCTTCTAAGCTTTTCATAGCTACGCAATGCATATCCAAGTTCAGAGTCCACGACAGACGCGTCTCGACTTGGTCCGCAAACGCGTCCGCGTCCACGCCCACTTCTCACACACAGTCGAACACATCATGGCACAGTTTTGAACTTCAAGGTTGTCATTTACTGGTATCAGGTATATCCACTCAGGCCAATGTCAAACGCCAAAAACACCCTCCCATGTCACTTCGGTATCCCCTCGCTTCAAATGCATCATTGTTGTTGTTGTTGTCGTCGTCGTACGCCGTCACACATGCGCCGCTCCTAGCCATCTACTTCCGGGTAGTAAAGTCGGTCTCGAGGTTGGAAGAGCCGTTGTTCTCGGCGCGGCCGCAGTTGCACGCATCTTCGGTTCGCTTTCCGCAGGCGCATGCTGACGAGTCGGTGGGAAGCTTGTTCTCAGTGACGGCTTTGTCGCAGGCTGGAAACGGTCAGTACATGTTGAACAATTGGTAGGTTATAGCAGTAGGCAGAAAGTTGTCGTGTTGTAGGATTGCAACAAGGTAAACAGAGGGAGGACATACTGCATTGAAGCGCAGGCTGCTTTCCGCAAGAGCACTTTGCCTCTTGGGCGCACACGCAGGTGCCGTTGTTACGTCCGCAGCAGGCCATTTTGATGTTGTAGTGTTGGTTGGTAGGTTGGGTTGGTGATTGGCAAAGGTAAGACGGTTTGCTGAAATTGCAAGATTGTTTGTAGAGAGATGGAGTCTTGGAGTCAAACTTGTAGCTGAGTAACTATATCTCGACCAGACAGCCCTTCTTTATACCCGTCACTCACTTCTACGGCCTATGTCATGGACCCTGGTTCTTAGCGGGAGAATCGCGTGAGTGGCTCATCTGGCCAATTAGAAGCGTCTTGATTACGCTGCGTGTACACGCTGAGGCTGCAACGCCACTGCCGCTTATTCACTGCCTTTTGCGTGCCCATTATTTGTTGGAGATTGTCTCATGGTTATCTGATTGATATGGTTTCGTAGAAAGTGGTGTGATGGACCGTTCTAGAGCCTTCGACTACGATAACACAAACGAGCACATTCACATTCAGAGTCTCATCTTGACCAGCTACCATCGTGCATAAGTGGAGAGTGCTTCATTAAGAATATGTAGATACAAAACATGACCGTGTCGTAGAAATCATTGCGGTGCCGTATTCGTCCGTTTCATTCCCTTGCCCTTTAACCTTTCCCTCGCCGGCAATTCTTTGACCACCGTGCCAGGAGACACCTCTTCAAACCCCTTGACCATCTCTCTCGCCAACGGGGTTCGTGGACGCTCATCGGTACCCTCCCCAACATACGTAGAGCCCCTAGCCCTGCCTGGGAACGTCCCAGGCGACTCGGTAGCCCTCCGTGCCAGCTCTCTGACCCTCCCTGGTGACGCTCCCCCAGGGCTACCTAGTGTATTCACATCACCCGACGATCGACGCCCTTGGTGTTTAGACAGCGATTGCCTAATGCGAGAGTATTGCGTCCATTTGGTCAGCCTGGAAGTCCTTAGTACTTCCCCGACGGCTTCTTGGAGTTCTCTTACCGCATTGTTCTGCAGCGCCTGGAGCAGCACAATCGCGTTTTGATGGTCTCTGCTAGCCGTTGATGGGGCTTGTTGCGCGAGACCGGCCTCCGTTGCGTTGGCATGCTCTTTGATCGTCTCCAGTAAGGCACTGTCCTCCCTGATCTCTTCAGCGATAGCTGCGGCACCTTCCAGTGTCTGGGCTAGTAAGCCTAGGCCAAGCAGTCCTTCGGATCGCGCGTCGGGATAAAAGCGCTGTCGGACTAGTTGGGCAATGGGTCGGGCAATCTGGGGTACTTGTAAGATCTGTATTTGTACTGCTTCAACGTCTTTTTCTGCGTTTGGTCGCCCAAGGTATCGCAGCATGGCAACGATGGTGCGGCCAAGCTCGATCATTGGGTTCTTCATCGTAGTGCTCGGTAGAGGCTTGGCTGGAGCGAGGGCTTGCTCGACAATGTGAGAGAAGATTACAGTATCGGCTGAGATGTCCGGGTTGATTGCTTCCGTGTCGGGTCCGACGGTCTCGTACATGACTTTCTCGATGTTGTGAAAGTTGCCGGTGACGAGCTTGCATAGCATGGCCGCTGCCTCGCCACGGACCGACGGATCGTCGAGCACGAGCATGCGACAGCATGCTTCCATGAGTCCAGCATCTGCAAGCAAAGCCCTGTTAGCCTCTGGAAACGTAAGATGCCGCATGAAACCTGCTGCGGCATAAAGAAGAGCAGGCTTATCGCTCTTCTGGAGAATCAAAATCAGGCGAACATGTAGCTCCATGATCTTGACCATGTCGATGCAAACCTCGTCAGACATTGCCAAGTTTCCCACCATGACACAAGCGCATATCGTAGATGGGTATGCGCTGTCCCACGGTGCCCGTAGCTTTGCCTCGAGTCTCTCAATGACCGGACTTCTGACATTGAAATTCTGTGCAAAGACATCTGTTGCCGAGGCGGCAGAGAGTAGTCCTATCAGTTGTGCCAACAAAAGGACTTGGGCTTCATCTGACGTGACTGTATCAGCGTTCTTGCTGGTTGCGAGTTCCTCAAAAACAGCATCGATGTCTTCTGGCTCGAGCCGCGCCTCAAACTCCAGCATCAGGGTGACGAGATCATCGAGCAGTTTTGGTGTTGCTATTCTTTGCTGGAACTCCGGATCCTGCAGGTAATGTACCAGAATAGCCACGTATTCCAGATGGTGGTCTTCATCGTATTGGAGTGCGACATTCAGCAAGCTCTTGAATGTCTCGAGCGAGACTTCGTCTTTGAACTGGTCGTCTGTCAAGTTGCTCGTGGTCCAGTTGAGCAGGTCCGTGGCGTAGTCGAGCGCGGCTTCTGGTATTCTGTCAAGGACTAGGAAGGTGCATATTGTGGCATCCAGTCTGATGGCGGCCGCCGCAGCTTTGGCGGGTTCTATTCGCATGAGCTGCATATCTGGAGGATCCCGTGGCATTGCTCACCAAAGTCATTGCAAAGATTGAAAAGTACGGCCAATGTGGTCAAGCGTAGCTCTGGCGATGGAAGGCAGCCGGCAATGGCCTGGAGCTCTCTCACGACGAGCTCCCTGTTGGTATCTTGGCTTCAGTCAGACTGTTTGCGTCGTTACAAGGGTATTTCCTAGGACACGGTACCATTATCAGCAACCGAGTTGCCGATGACTCTCAGGTATTGCTTCGCTATGGGATCTTCATGGCGCACGGTGGTCAGACCGCGAAGAGCGTAAGCAAGGATGCCGCTGTCTCTGAAGGGCGCCTGCCATCTCTCTATACACTGTCAGTAGGATTGGCTTTGCACAGAGGCATTACCTACTACGACCGCCAACAGCCGTCCCGAACAGCTGCAAGGTCTTCTCAATCGCTTCGTTGTCCCCACTTGATGCAAACGCATCGAGCTTATGCACGTAACCTGTGAGGGCAGCGGTCTGGCCTGCAGGGTTCCCTTGGAGTAGGCGCTCCAGAGACGCTATGTAGTCGCCAAGCTCCTCATTGGTTAGGGGCATATCGCAAAAGTGTGAAGATGAAGAGAGGCAGTCGCCGCAGAGTTGGGGCAAGGCTCAAGTGTGCATAGTGGCGGGGGAGATCGGGGGGAGGTAAACAAGCTACTCTCAGTCCGGAACCAGCGGTTACAAACAATAGCTTCTGGCAGGATCGTGTTTGATTACCTCGAGGAAAAGTGCAATGGCTCAGCCACTTGTTTTTCTCAGACGCGGAAAGACGCGGTCACCTCCTCGGTCCTGCAGCAGCGTCGACCCACTGTCGCGGCTGGCGTTGCCTTTGTCCGGTTCCGTACTGGACCCCTGGCCACCGATCCCTTGGCAACATTTGAGCCATCTGGCACCCAGACACTCAACACCACACGACGTCAAGCATCACGCCCAAACACACTATTCCGACCGCCGACCCTCGTTTACCCCATTCGCAGCAACCAATTCGCCATCATGACGCGCGCTACCCAAACCATCAGCATTGGCATGCTCCTGACCTCCGTACAGCAGCCCCCTAGCTCGTGATATATCAAGACGTGTATGCTAACATGTGAAAGATCTACCTCTCTCTGTTCCTCCAAGTCGTCCCTCTGCCTCAGAAGATCCAAGAGGAGGTTGTTCCTTTCGTAAGTCCCATCTCTACGTGAACACTTCTGCCCCACTACCTTTACCAACTGCATCACCATGACCATCGTCCCTGGACTCTCGCTAACCAGACGGCAGCTTCCCTTCTGGGCTCTCATCTCCTTCGGCGCATACCTCCTCTTCAAGCTCGGCTGGGGAGTCTTCACCTTCAACGACGTACCGCAAGCGCACCAGGAGCTCATGCAGCAAATAGCAGAGGCGCGGAAAGACCTCCAGGCAAAGGGCGTGGATGTTGGTGAAGATTAGACGGGGTAGAGTTACGGGGAGCAGCATAATTGGTTTTGGTTTGGGGCACAAGGTGGGAAAATTTCAGGGTCTGTAATGGATGGGGTATTTGAACGTTCTACAAATGCTACGCCAAGACATCTTCGAGTCTGGCCGAATTCGAAGCTCATGCTGCCGCAGCGGCTTCTGCCTTCTTGTGTGCCTGCTTCAGCTTCTTCTCCGTCCGCATGAACTCTCGAATGCCCACGGGTATGTCATCGAACAGCTTGTCTTTATCCGCATCATCGAGCCCAGTAGCCCAGTTCGCTTCACTACCACCACCGTCGTCATCCATACTCGTGGCAACGTGACTCGGCGACGTGTCTCCCGCCACCATACTCCCTGTTCCTTTTCCTTCCTGCCTTTGTGCCTGCATTGCCGCTCTTGCCTGAGCGCTCTTCTCCGCCCACTCTTCCATCTCGTCCCGGTACATGTCCCATACGCAGTTTACGCATCCGGACATACAGCAGTTGTCCGGTTCTTCGGGTCGTGGAGGAACCAGCACACCAGCAATATTCTGAGAGGACTTTAAAATCTCCTGTTTGCGATCCTCTAATGCAGTTGTAGAGCCGAAGATTATACGTGCTTTGGCAAATACCTCTTCCTTTTGCGTTTTTGGCTCCTCTTTCGGCGGCTCGGGCGTCGTGCGGGATAGCGGTTGTACTTGTGCCAGCGGTTTCTTTAGCATGTCTAGATACTGTTAGTTTTGGCCTTGCGAACAATGTGAATGAGGGTCCAACCTGCGTAGAAGCCGGTGATAGGCCTGGCTTGTTCGCCCTCCGGCGCAATGTAGCCTTTGAAGCGACGCTGTATCCGATCGCTATTCTGGAGTCCCATCCGTCCTGTCTCTACCGAAGCACGCGGCCCGCGCCATGACCGCGTGCATGAAGCGCATAGTCTCTGGCGCAATGCCAGTGGGGTTGACCGTGCGATGTGTTCCATCGCCTCAAGGGAATGAGTAAAAGACAAATCAGTCACAGATACTCCAGTATGCTTCGTTATGACATGTCGAGATTGGCCACTGTCGCCAAATGCCAATTCGCAAGCTGATTAACAGTACCGATTGACGGTTCGACGTCATTTTGCGCCGCCTTTCCGAATGTCGGCCAAAGCTGCAGCGAACGCCGACAGGGCAACAACACGCGACGCGTCGCATTCACTGTTATCGTCGCATACCCCACCAGCACACACACCCACACACACCGTTATATTCCTACCACCAGAACCCACGAATTTCGCGCCGATACTCCGACTCGAACCAATCCGCCATATGCGAACACGATGAACGAGCCACCGGCGAAGCGGAGGAGAACCATCTCGCCTGACGAGCAAACATCAAGCCCTCTGAGGAAGCCTCCGCGACGACCGTCTTCTGTGTCGCCTACGAAAGCCAGCCTTGCGCGCAACTACCCGGGTCTCATGTCTTCATCGCCTCTTAAAGCATCTCCAAGACGCAACAGACAAGGGGGGTTCCCAGCCAGGCATGGTCCTCGAGGAAGGGAAGAGAGTGGCTCGGGATTACTGGGCGACGACGACGAGCCAGAGCTTCCGGGCACCCCATCACGAAACGGCCTTGAAAACTCGAAGCAGCCGCGCCGAGGCATCCTCTTCTCATCACCAAGCAAGCGACCTCCGCGTGTCAAGGATCCTGTAAAACAGCCTCCACCGAGTTCAAGAGCGCCAGCAGTACAGCCCGACGATATCACGGGGCCTATAGAAGACGGGCCTGTCGAAGACGTCACTCAGGAAGTGGTACAAAAGAGACAGCCTCCAGATCCAGAGATTGAGAGAAGGAAGCAAGAGAAGGCACGTCTGCAGCGCGAGGTAGAAGAGTTGGAGGCTCAAGTATCAAGATGTATCGAAGAGGTGGCCAAAGAGCAGCGCCGTGGTCCAGAGGATTCTCTACGGCCGCCAGAGCGCGACAGTTTGAAGTGAATACAGCAATTCTCTACTCCAGTGAGGCCATGACTGACGCATTACTAGGAGGTTCATATCCGACATCAGCGGTGTTGATACAGAGCCGGAGAAGCCGGCATCAGTGTCAAGTCTACTTTGCTCGTTCCTACCATTCGCCGCCCTTTCCGTTCCTCCACCACGCCCGAAACAAGCAGAAAAGCCAGTTCCATCCCATCGGCCAGTGGAAGTAGCGGACCCCCTGCCGTACCTGGAGATGTTTACAGCACTCAACTTCTCCACACAACTTAGCCTCCCCGGTGGCAAAATATTCCCAGCGTCACAGCGGGTTCACCAGAACCACACCATCGATATCGCAGGCCCACAGAAGCTGTTGACGGCTCAAGTCTCGATGACAATCGACGCGTTGGCGCATGAGATTATCGACATGCATCTGCTTCGCATCTCACCATGGGCCGAGCGTGAACTAGGCACCTTTATCCGCGCAAGAGCGCTAGAAAGGGACCTCGGTAATGCCTCCTGGGCCATGGACTCGTACTGGCGCATCGCGAGGAAACGCGCCCAGCACTGGCACAAGTGCGAGACCAGCTTTGCGCATCTACTCGTAGGTCGCGCCGCGGAAGATACGGAGAACACATCGTCGTCTGTGAAATCTATTACGCGCAAAGATCTAAGCAGGAACTTGGGTCGCGATACCTTGATTCTGCAAGACAAGCATGTCTTGCTAAAACTGAATTGGCGAATTGGCTTCGATTGGACGGGCGAGGCCGAGTCCGATGTTACCGTGGAAGCTGCGTTTCCTCAGGTGTGGTCCGAGACAGATGATGGTGCTGCTGCCTTTAAGAAGATACCCCAGACTTTTGCTTCTCTTGTTCGCACTAAAGGGGCTTTTCAGGCTACTAGGGTTATGGTGGCTCTGCTGTTTTCTCAGTAGATGGGATATCTATAATTCATCCCAAAGGTATATGACCTATTTTATGTTGTCGCGCTGATGTTGTGATGGTGATGTATATCTTCAGGTACCTTTGCTGACTTGGTTAGCCGTGGAATGAGGGTTGCTAAGGATGATGAACGGGATACTGCGATTACGAGGGCCGTCTTGAGTGGTGGGCAGAGGAGTTTACCGTATGATGGATCACCGATAGAAGGGCTCAGTGTGGAGTTTGTAGTGTCTAGGCAGGCGAAGAACTTCAAAGAGCTGCGAGGGCTCTGGACAGTAAGAGGAAGATGGATAGTATTCATTCGCCAGCTGGTTGACGCACATTCTGATACACAGAAGACCATCGCGATAGACTACTCGACGAACCTACATTGGAGTCTGCACTACCCAATGAAGACATATCAGAATCTGCAATGCTCAAAGAATACACATCCGATTCTGCAAACAGGCTGTCATTAGTAAAAGGTTCAGGCTCTGTTTCCTTGACTGATCTGAAATGCAGCCATTGACTTGGACGTAATTGCCAAAGCTTCACCCTCCGGGAATATCCTTCTTCCCTTATGTGAAACCACAAAAGATATTTCAAGAGGGAAACTTTTCCTATCCTGTACCCAAGCTCGGGTGGATCTAGAGATAGAAGAATATTGAGCAGATGATGGCGAACTGATCTTACACTGATCTTGTGCTCGTTGTTTTGGAGTATCTCCATCCAACACCGTACTGTCTGCATACATTGTATCCGGTGAAAACGATTCAGGGTCTTAAAGCGAAGCGGGTCGTCCTGGAGTAATTTCCTTGGAGCATATATGCCCTCGACTATCTTAGGAAGAAGCTCGAGTAGTATATCTTGCGGTTGCATCGAGTAATCAGGGAGTATTCGAAGTGACGGGTGGAGCATACCCATCGTTCCGAAAACTTGGTCCCGCAAATCTGAGCATTCTGAACCCCGAATCAGGTACCAGATTGACCACCAATCCTCTTCGGACGCATGGTTCCGTTCACCGTCGATCGCCCGTATTCGAATCTGTGCGTTGACCTCATATGTACCTTTGAATGTACGATCCAGGCTTCCCCACGCGTCGTTCACTCTATTCCATCCCAAGTAAAACGTGTCCCATGATAGGGTTTTCGAGCCAACGCGAATATTAACAACGTTGCCGAGTACAATTTCTTGAGTAATCCACAGTCTTGACCAATATGGAGTGCGCAGAAGGCGGTACAAAGACGGGATATATGTACTCAGCATCCGCTTGTTCACACTTAGCCTTGGGTAGGGGTTTTGAGTTGAGAGAACACTCTCGCGAACGATCAAATCTATAAGATCATTGCTACCTTCAAACTCAGGACAAAGCCAGACCTCGACGGTGGCTGCTGCGCTATAGATTTCTGCCATGTGGTTGACCTGGTGGGTCTTTTCGTCGTCCTGTCCTTGATTGATGCAGATTTGATCGATCCAGAACCAAGCAGAGCCACCGGCTCGTCGTATCTTCAGAAAGTCGTAGAGATTTTGCCGAACTGAAAGCCAGCCTCGGCATTCGGGGCTTGTAACAAGGATGTCTTGCGCAGGAGACTCTGGACCCCAAGTATACGACAATGCGATGAAACGCAACGATTCCTTGAAAAATTCGTTGTAGCGAGCCTCACTCCGCCAGTCAGTACTCCATATATCCCGAGCTTTAATTCTACCCTTTTCCTCGTGGAAACGAGCAAGAGCATGAACGTGACTGCTGAAGTCGATGTGCTTCATGGTGATCTGAATGGGACTCTCCGGCTCGGAACTCGGTTCGATTGTCAGAACGCGTATCTCCTTGTGCTTGAAGTTCAGCGGAGAGTGCATGAATCGCACATGCTTGGGTGGCAGCTCCATCGTTACGATGAGGCTATATATGGATGTGCGTTAGATAGGCTGCCAATACGCGCAGTACTCTACCGGTAAAGCGAACCTTGAAACTCTGGAATTCTGAATGGCTGGTGATTACTTGCTTTTTCACCAGAATGATCATACAAAGAACAGAATCTTTGGCGCAACCTGGTTCGGGAAATCTGCATCGTCAAAGCTGTTGTCATGTAGGATCGATCTAGGCAGCCGTGGAGTTGGGCAGCGTCGGGGCTGAGTAAACACACGAGGCTGAAGCCCACACGCGGCTGACCCGGCCAGACCCTGAGCCCCACATCCCGTCTCTCAATATTAAATGGCCGCGCGCATCAACATCGTGCGGAACATCAAAAGACCGCCTAGAACTCCGTACATCAGTGCTCCTGCACTTGGCAGCCGCAGTTTGAGATGAAGAAAAGCCTCTAATATCCTTTCGTCACACCAAGGACGTGGTTTCTTCGAACTCCCGAGCTCCTTTCCACCTGTTTGGAGCCTGCGCGGCTGGCTAGCCCATCGGGATACCCGCGCTCTAACCAGTTTGGACTGACATCTGAACAAGTGTGTATTTGGCATCCTATTTGGGCCGACTTGACTACAAGCTGAAGCAAAGATCGTGCCCGCTAGCTACACCAGAATATGAATTCCGAAGCCTCAATGATGTGGCTTGCCGAAAAGCTCGCCTACCCTTCGTCCGTCAGGGATAACAACGACTTGAGGATGTAATGTCAATATCTACCAAATGCATTCGGCAAGCTCAACACGGCATGTCCGTATGCGGACCGACTGTGTCCTTCTATAAGCAGGCCAGTATCACGACATCCACAACGGCATCCTGCACTTCACAGCTCTACCGAACTTCCTTACCATCTTTAGAGTACTTCCCTCTTATATCTATTCCCTCACGATGGGCTTCTGGAGCGGTCTTGTGGATGCCTTTTCACGCGATGGAAAAGCAACCCGCTTCTGCGAGAAACTTCCAATTATCGGACATGCCACCGCGGGTATTCAGCTACTAGCAGGCAACAAGGAGCATGCGAAACGTGCCGCTGCTACTGCTACAAACTCCACACTCACGACTGGAGGTGCGGTCCTTGGGTTCATGGCTGGCGGACCGCCGGGCGCCGTGGCTGGTGCTATGATTGGGTCGACCGCTGGAATTGGGTGCGAGTATGGGATCAGCACTACCATCGGCGACGAGAACGTGAAAGGAAATGTGGGTCAAGTAAGCATCAAGAGGATCCTTGTCGATGGAGCGTTTTCTGCAGCCACTGCCTTCATACCTGGAGGAACTGCGGTTGGTAGCGTGGGCAAGGAAGCCGCAAAACAAAGCATCAGTTCGGCTGTCAAGACGGGTATTGTCACGGGTGTTTTCACGTATGTCGTCTCCCAGCATGGTTCGATAATTTCTGCTAACCAGATATAGTGGCATGCAGGGCATGTCCAAAGACCAACCCAGACCTGCGATGGGTGATGAACCAGGAAAGCCCAAAGAGAAGGACCTAGTCTGGGTTATAACACTTGGTCAAGAAGAGGCCGCTCAACATCTTCTTGAGCTTGTGACTACTTTCCAGGCCAACCTCGCGATCGATTCTTTCAATAAGTGGACTTGCCTCAACGACAACGACCCGAGACCTCTCAATGGCTTGTGCCACAATCTTCAGGGCCCTCTGGCTGTTGTCAGACTTGACTGCGACTGGGAGGCAGTAAACAAGTTTTATCAGGGGGGAAGAGTAGTGTGGACAGCTAACGAAGATTGCTTCGTTCGTCTGGAGGCCAAACTCAACGACACGAGGCCCCAAAACCAGGTCAAATGGGAACAATGCAGAGACGGAAGGGTGGCCATCAGGAACGCAATCACACTTCTAGATCAACGAATGGCCACCGAGGTTGTAAGTGTGCCACGTGATATGGTGCGGAATCTGATGGATTTTGTGCCTCAGTAGTCTTTTACGCTCGTTGTCATAAAGACACAAGTCACTACTCGTACACAGTCAAATTGTCAACCTACCAATCTCCAATACCTGATTAGCAACAATATGTATGCTTTACCGTCTCACGTTGAATACTCGCATCAAGGTGCAACGACCATATACAATAGTGCTTAACAATAGTGTGTCTGCATTTTAACATTATAACATTTATTAGATCGTTAACGCAATATCCTTTTGAAAGATCTCTTGTGTTATTGCACCGCAAATGTATTCTACAAGTTAGATTATCGAATATACCTGACAAGGGAGTTATGTATGCTTCTCAACAACACTATAATAAAAAGGGGGCTATGAATCAGAAGAATACATATCAGCAGTCTATAAATGTACGAGGTCGATAGCATTCACTCAAATATTGGGAAGTTTCTTCCAAGGTGCCAGGTCATATACACCGTACATCGGTGAATTTACTTTGTCTAGCAAGAAATCCCATTACGTGTTGCTCTCGTGCTACACTTCCGACCTCTTACTCGCTCGAGGTGGCATGACAAGTTCCAGATGACGGACCGTCGATGCGTGCGAGGCTGCCACCAACGACAAGGTTTCAGTTTGCCTTGCGGATGCGTGACCACCCACATCATCAGGCGTTCGATATTTCAAGTCGGTGTCGCGCTTTCGTCAATGTGATCGGAACCTACAGTATGCATACAGGCAGCGGCAAAGGTAAAAACGCCTCACCATGGACACGCATCTGCCACGAGCGTCTGCGGATGCTGCTCCGATCTCGACTACCTACCACTCCATACGGATTGACTCAGTCCATAGTCAACCATGACCACCACCGTCTCAGAACCATAAAAGATAGTGGTTGCTTAAACTGGTCGCCTCGGGCCTTGCCTTGCCCCATTGACGCATTTGCCACGGCGCCTACTTACAGACCACCTACCTACCTGGACCAGCTCGTCCCGCACCACCAAGGCAGCCATGAACCACCCACCAACCCATACACGCGCGCTCTATTCATGGCGTTGAGGAATCGAGTGGATGCGAAGCTGCATGCATGGGCCAGTCACGCAACCGCCCGTCTCCCCCTAAACAACGAAGGGGACCATTTCTTAGGCCCACCCTCCCGGGCAGCGCCGCACAACCGCATCTATGACCTGCAGTAGTTTCTTACCCGTGCCGCGCTCCCTGGATCTTTGCAAACAAAACAAAAAAAGGTCAGAGGCAGATGAGATGGAAATTTGATGGGATGTGGTGATGACCCATGGACCGGGACGGCTTCAGGGCGTAACGCGCACGCGTTGTTGTTGTTGGCGGCACAATCCTTCTTGGTCAGCCGTGCTGCATCATCGACGTCTCCGCGATGCGACCGGCAAGGCAAGCAATCAGCCATCGCCATACACACCACCCCAGCCTCATGCCGTCAGCTGATAGGATGCGGGGTGTGTACTGTAAAGGATGGGCGGAGCAAATCTTCTTGCTGCACTACTAAAAGATTTTCATTCGTAAAGGTGAGGCTGTTTCATCTTATGTTTTGTGCTGATGGGAAATGGGTGGAGCATGTGAGAAGGGAAGCGAGTGGTGAGGCGGAGAGGACCATCTGGCCGCGTCGCCGACTTGGGCAAAGCCGTCGACGAGGATCCGTGGCTATGTATACACTGCGCAGTCGCCCAGTCAGGCGCGAGGGTCGACCTTGTGTAAGAGCTGGGTATGAGGCTGCTCGCCATTGCTGATGCATGGTGCGCGCTGTAGGAGTGCGAAACATATGGGTAACGTCAGGCTGGCGCGGGAGTTGGGCTTGCATGCGACGGGAGCTGGTGCTGGTGGAAGAAGTGGATAGACAGAGCTGTATTGGGAGTCATCAGGTGATGGTTAGTTATGCGGTGGGCGAAACATTTGATGTAGAGAGATGTGTTGGCTATATTGATGAGGCTGTAGTTGCTTCGTGATCAAGTATACAGCACGACGGTGTAAGCAGCTCATGTGCTGAACATCGGGTCTTGCGCTTTCCACAAGAGACTACGTCGCAACTATGCCACTGGGAGATGCATGCCATGTTGATGGCAGTGTTGAGGTGTAGTTTACGATATTCATTCCGAGCGACCGAACATCCTATCATGGCTGCACGAAGACATGCAAAGACCGAGTGCGAAGACCGAATGCACAAGAATTTTTCAGCATTGCACCGAACTTACCCACGGCAGTTGACCACTTTACCATGCATTCTGATCATCATGCGTCTCGCTGCCGGAGTTCTGCCCTGTAGTCGGACCTAACTGTGGAAAAGGTCGGGAGATTACTGGTGGCCGCTGTGATCTGCAGACCCTCAGCGAGGCTCAGATCAAAAAATGCGTCCATGGTCACGACTAAGCTCAACGCGAGCGGCTGTACTCGTCCAGAAAAGCCATGGAACAACGCGACGGGACCGCAAAAGGTCCGAAGTCCCTGCCGATCCAATCTTCTCGCTGGCTGCTTGCCTACAGAGTTTGGTTCGGTGGTTAGTTGCCGCCGACTAAAGGGTGCTAAGGGTGAGTGTTTCGTTATCCATCTCGATTGCTCACGACCGACGCGTTCAACCAAGAGAGGGTCTCACAAGTGACGCGTTAGACTTCACGCAGCGCCAAAGACCCGGGCCCAGGACGGAGTCTCCAGATTCCGCTCCAGTGAACTATGGTGGAGAACACGGGTGGCTTGAACTCAACGCGTTTCGTGAGACCGGTCGATGAAGGTTCCATTCTGTCGTTATTGCTATTCGGCCGCGGTGCACATCTTGTTGGGACTGACAAATGGGTGGGGTGCGTCGACGAGTAATCTAGAGGAACAGGAGTTCTGGGACGAACTCTAGTTGCTACGGTGCCAGCTCAAGAACAATGTATTCGATGATGTTGGATAACAGGAAGAACATTTCCAGAACGGTTGATCAGACCCCGAACTCTTGCTGTGGATAGCTGCGTGTCTGGTACAGAGCCACAAAACAGGCGTAGGCATGTGAATGCTGATGGGACCCTTGAGATGCGGTTTGTTCGGAAGCGCGATTTCTGCAAAGATCTGACCTCAGCGTGCTGTATCAGAACAAAGTGATGTACAGGGTCTTGCATCACCGGCTGCCCAGTGTGATGACGTCCTGGGCGGGCATCAGCACTGGAGACGCGCAAGCTAACCCAAGCGATCATCAGCTAGCAAACGGCCTGCGCAAACCTTACAAGAAATCGTAAGATGGACTCCACTCGGGGGGCAAACTTGGTGTATCGGAACGGAACGCCCCAGATGTGTAGTTATTGCAATGCAGGATGATACGGCATATGGCCCTTGGGAAGCTTCCGGAGTTGAGTCCTTCCATAGCGACAGCGAAACGTTTGATGCCTGCATGCCTGGAGATCGACCAAGCAACCTTGCAAAGGTCGGACCGACTGTGGGCGGTGCATACTATATTCTGCCATACTGTACGGCACGCTCGACCAATGATGATGTGAATCGCCATGAGGCATGAGGTGGCAAATGGCAGTTTAGCGGCACTTGGTAATCGCCAGAGACTGCCATCCCGGCAGAGCCAAACAAGAGCTGAGTAACACGAGGAAAACGAGGCTGGCATGCTGTCATGTGTCGACTACGAAAATCTTTGAGCGACCAGAGGATCTGGAAGTGACTGGACCTGCGAATGGGTGGATGATCTTCGAGCGCCGTCATTGGCGCCGTCTGTTGTTGCCTCGAGCCGCGGACGCCACGTCGCAGGATCTGTTAGCCATGCTGACTTGTGCGATGGGCACGACAGATCGATTGGACGTTGCCTGCGATCACACAGCTGCCGTTAGAGTTTGAGGGCGCAGGAGGTTGAGATGGCGGGGCAGTTTTAGTTTTGTTAGGTGTCAGAGGTTTAGTGTTATCGATAAGGCTTATCCTGCAAAATCCGTCCCTAGCATTTGGCGGTGAATGTACGACTCTCGTCCACGTCCACTGAAACGCTCGAGCTTTGTGGAGAACGCCTGTCCGGCAACGAGAGCATGCACGATTCCGAATCAGCAGGATCGAGTGCGCGCATTGTCCAGCTTATGGCGGGTCGAACGGATCATAAGCAGACAGCACACGACACTTGGTACCCAGGTAGCTACGGATGGGTACCATTGCAAATTGCACGTTGTTGTGCAGCACGCTCACAACTTACCAAGTCACAAAATATGCGCTTTATGAAAGAGATTGCTAGCGGCTTGTTAAATTACCGCACACGTCGAGCGGCTGAGCTGGCACACTGGCACCCGTGGCCATGTTGGTGGGAACGGTTCCTTCATCTCGAGTACCAACAAAGTTTCTAGCCGTGATATTGACCCGCAACCAGCGCAGAGGAACAATTTCGCTCAGGACATGATCTTCGGTCCATTTCACTCACAGACTCCCGCTCGTAGGTTTAGGCTACGGGAGGCGGACTTGGCTGGTATCAGTGCTCGAGCACGGATGACGCCGAATGAGCAGAAAAAGAATTGAAAGCTGCAGGTGCTTTGCACGGCTATCTCGCTTGCGCTGGGGTCAACAGGGCAATCTGGCACTCATCCCAGCGCCTGCGACTCATATGTGGACGAGATGAGTCGGTTATTCTTTCAACGGGGGGCATGGATACGGGATTAGATACGAGCCGGTAGAACGCTCTTGTTCTCGATCTGGAAGTCTTGGAACATGTTCTCCTCGATAGGAGGTGCGCCATGGATGACTGGTAAACGACAGATGAACAAAAGTTCGCCCCAGGGTATTGCGCAATACGCCACGACATCAACAGCTGAGCGAATAGCCGGTGTGAGTGGAACAGCAAGACAATCTTAGGCGGTGACTGCCAGGTCACACGGCCATGGCTGGATCTAAGCAACACGTAGGTCGAGGGATGACTCGAATGATGATTGGCACAAAAGTACAAAATAATCTCCGCATTAATTGGCTAGGCGGAGCAGTCTCGAAAATTCTGGTGGATACTGAGGGCGCCACTGGCAGGCCCAAAATGTACCATACAAGATTGCCCACGGAGCCGGGCGACAGGGTGTGCTCATAGCGAACGGTTCGGTTAGTCATTCATCGACAAGAAGCAATATGGCGGGCAACCCAATCAAAAGCAGCGTCACAAACAGGGCGAGGTCCGGCGCAACAAGGTTGGCAGACGTGAGGGCACGCTGTGCCCAATCGGGCATCAAGTGCCATGTGTCATCGCCAACGCTCTTTGGGCGGTGCCAATGCTGGAAGCAGCTCGCCCTTGGAGGCTGCAGCAGTGCAGCAACGAACGGCCATGGTCGAAGATTGAAGGACAAAGGACGGTGATCAGAAGCGCCGGAAAACAAAGAGAGGTCCACCAGGTCGAAACCCGAAACGTGACCGCGGGCTGATGACAAGCACTGTGCCGTTGTCTAGACACAACACCGGGTTCAGGCAGACGGGACGAAAGGTCGTCTGGCGGCATGACAGTCAGAGATGCAGAGCAGTGCCGCAGCGTTGCGAGATGGTCGTTTGGAAGGGCTGCATTCGTCATGGGTCCTCGGAGCCAGCGAAGACTATCGAACGCCGCCCGTGCACTGTGCGGCTTTTCGAGACGTCGTAAGCCTGGGCGTGTCTTGGGGAGGCTAAGCAGCGCTAGGCAAGGAACTGCATAGCTGCGTCTGCTTGGGGCGAGGCGCGGTCGTTTGGGAGGCTTGGTGGGCCCGTCTAATCGGCCGGTGACAAGATGCTGAGATCAGGGGGGGGCCGCGCGAGAACAGAGGCTGGGGAGGCAGCGAATGGGAGGGTGCCGCTGGGGGGGGATTTGCCTTTGACATGTGTCCTCTCAGTCTGCGTCTGGGGGGGGCTGACGAGCGCGTGTGGAGCGAGCAGTGAATGGCCACGGTGGAGCGACAATCGAGGCGCCACACACACAGCGCGCGGGTCCGCTTGCACCGTCTGGCACATGGCTCTTCTGCAGCTGTCGCTCTGGTGCCTCGAGGAGGGTGCACTTGTCGCGTCGAGAGCAGGCCTGTGTGTCACCCTCTCGGTGCTGACGGGCGTGTGATTCGCTGCAGGCCACAGGCGCCCGGTGAGCAGCGGAGTCGCAGGCGGCCATGATTCAGGTGAATCAAGGACAGGCCCCGGGCGGTCGGTAGCTGCATGACCGTCTTTGTTGGACACGGGCTAGCGTCCAACTGGGTAAAGACGGCACACACACCTCGCCTCCCTGCGCGCGTTGAGACGGGCTTGCGAGCCAGGGTGGGTTGCGCGAGTGGAACCAGACGTTAGCGTCAGAGAGTGCGTGCCGGCGGCCATGGCACACATCGCTGATGGCCTGCACTCGCGCTGTAGCCCCGTCCTTGTTCGTCATAGCGCCGCTCCTTCCCTATATTTACGAAAAACCGGGGCCTCTCCTCGAGCCAATGGCCACCCGGGCCCTCCCTGCGAAGCCTCTCTTTATCACTGCTGCCCAGCCCAGCCGTCCTCATACACATACATCATATCCCGCCTCATCCTCCACCGCGACCACCACAACATCAACAACCACCACCCTCCTCACACTCCTACTACTACTACTCTACCTCCTCCTCTCTCACACACATTCCTTCTTCAACCACACCCCAAACAGCTTCTTCGCTCTCTGTCAAGCACTCTTCCTATCGACAGCCTCTTGCTCACTCATCCGTCTCCACCTCCAAGTCACCTGACTTGCTGGATCCGGTTACTGCTCTATAATACGTTCTTCTCTTTTCTGACTCTTCCATCCGGGACTGTTTGCTGTTTCCACACGGACCAGGCCAACCTCCATTCTCCGGATTACTCTAACACTGTCCTTGAGGCCTTCATTGGACCTGCGAGGACTTCTTCCCCTTCCTCTTACAATATGTACCCAACACCCCCAGCATCCCCAACCCAAAATGGATTCTGCGCGCCCGAAGACCGTCTAGGTCAGGTTCTCGCTGGTCGACTCCAGTTGACTGGCATCCTTGGTGTAGGAGCTTACGGCGTCGTGTACACAGCTGTAGACATCCAGACCAACATTCCATATGCCGTAAAGGCACTCAACAAGGTCGGTCTTGAGCCTCGCCAGAGGAAGTTCCAGCAGCGGGAGATCCAGCTCCACCACCAGGCCAGCGCTCACCCCAACGTGGTCTCTCTAGTCAAGATCATGGACGCCCCTGACTGCACATACGTTGTCATTGAATACTGCCCAGAAGGTGACTTGTTCTCCAACATCACCGAGCAGGGCAAGTACGTGGGTAACGATGCCATGGCCAAGCGCGCTTTCCTCCAGGTTTTGGATGCCGTGGAATACTGCCACTCTATTGGAATCTACCACCGGGACCTGAAGCCGGAGAACGTGCTCGTCACTGACCAAGGAATGACTTGCAAACTCGCCGACTTTGGACTTGCCACTACCGACCCCGTTACCTCGGACTTTGGATGCGGCTCGACTTTCTACATGTCTCCAGGTAGGTTGATCCATTCTGACTAATCAAGTCACGTGCTAACTCTGGGCAGAATGCCAGACATCCGCACCCAAGGCCTACTCATGCTACGCCTCGGCGCCCAACGATGTTTGGAGTCTGGGAGTCATGCTTGTCAACCTCACATGCGGACGCAACCCATGGAAGCGAGCGTCTTTTGAGGACAGCACCTTTCGCGCCTTCATGAAGGACCCCAAGTTCCTGAGGACCATCCTGCCTGTTTCCTCAGAGCTCGATGCCATCCTCAGGCGCATGTTCGAGTTCAACCCCGCCAACAGGGCAACCATTCCCGAGATTCGCGAGATGATTCTCCGATGCTCGTCTTTCACTGCCACCAAGTCAGCGGTCTCAACGCCCCTGTCTTCTCCTCCCTTCACCCCAGTAGACTACACCCGGGATGCCGCATACAACGCCTACTACCAGGCTTCTGCGGTGCCCCAGTTTGCTCCCCTTCCCGGCTCAGCCTACGCTCCGTCGCCCTTCCAGCACTCTACCTCGTCTGGAAGCTCCAACTCAGACAACGACTCTGTCTTCTCCGCGTGTTCATCTGCCTCATCCGCATCCTCGACGTCTTCGTACCAACACGTTTCCTCTTCCCAGGTTCCTAAATTTTCTTCTCGAGTACCGCAGCCTCAACAACAATACGTTTCTCAACCTCCTGCCAACACGTGGTTCCAGCCATTCATCCAGGCGGCCAACCTCGTCAAGCACGTGTCTTTCCAGCCTTCTATGATGGCTCCGGTTCACGTCTACTAGGCCACTCTTCCTTTCCGGCCCCTTGGATCCTTTTTATTACGATATGCTTCTTCACGATGTGTTTATACAATTTTCGAAAAAGTCACGATGACACGAACAGCGATTGATTTCTCGTTCGGTGTTGGTGCGGTTTGTTTTCCTTGGCGTTATAAAACTAGACCAGGCCGGACAATATTCCGGCTTTGGACTTTTAGAACTATCTGGCTACTACGTTTTAACTTGGGCAGTCGCCTTGATGGCACGGAGTTTGATATTGGTGTGGCAATCAACGGTTATCTGCCACGTATATTAGGAGTGGGGTCAATAGGCATTTCCCGGAGTTGTTCTTGTTGGGTTTTGGACCAATAGAGGTCCATCACCACCACGTTCGTTTGTTCGAATTTCACATCAAGAGATACCAGAGCACTAGCTCAACACTGTATGGTAGTAGGTCCCACAAGTAGGACAGCAACATTTGCACTGCGCAAAGACAAACAAATGAAAAAAACATACATACGGTCGCCACGACGACAGTCGTGAGCAGACTAAGAAAGCCACATCTTCTCATCCCATCACTTGACCTGTCTTTGCTCTGTTGACATTGCCTTAGTCCAGGTTCCTCTCCACGATGTTCACAGCGAATGTGCGCTCCGACCATACCCAACGTTGTCGACCCACTCACACAACGCATCAATCTGCAGCCACCCTGCCGCAGTTCTGCACCCAGCCCAAATCGTGCATAGACTTGCGCAATAGATCAATCTCGTACCCAACCACTGGCCTTGTCACCCCACTCAGGCTCCACGGCCTGGGCATCATCCATATGCATCCGTAGAGTCTCCATCGCGATGAACGCTGTAAGCCTAGAGCGACGAGCAAATCACAGGTCCCACCAAGGCCGATGTGTGCATGGCCATCTGCGTGCTGAGCCTGCAAGTGTGCAGTAGTCTGCTTGACTCGACGGGGACTATCACGCCGGGATTGCGCCCTGCCTCAGTGCCCTAACTGCTAGAGGTCTAAACACATGTGTAAGATTGCTAGGCGCACATCCCAAGGGGAATTATGGGTGGAAGGCTGCGGATATCGGATGCAGGTCGTGGCCGATTGATGACCTGAATGCAGGATCGAGACTCATCTCTGCGGCCTTCTGTCATTCCCTTAGCGCGCATCTTTGTTGGGAAGACTGGAGGCGACCGCCTAAACGGATTCCTCAGGCCACGCGATGTGCGACTAAACTGGAGGCTGGCGATTGCTGTGCTAAGCTACTTGTGGCCCGAGATGGTGTACTGTTGCTATTGACATGCTGTTGGACCTGCGCGGCAAGTCGTCCCAGGACCTGATCCTGCTGGCTATTAGAGGCATACCATTGAAATGACACGCAGGCAGTCGTCAACATGTCTCGGCCATACGAACGCCATCACCATGGTCCTCGTCTCGCTTGCTGGTCGGTCAGCTGGCCCATCAACGAGGGCTGAATCTTCAGTCAACCACCAAACGTCCCTCAGCTTCCGTCGCCCTTGTGTCGTGTCGGCTACCGATGCTTTCCAAGACACATTAGCATGGTCGCGTACAGTGTACATCCGCGTACAGTTGCAGTGAGGCGTCACCGGAAAACCTTGTCGGCACCAATCGCGACACGCATCCAGCCAAGAGAAGGGCACCGTTACAGAGGATTTGCTTTTTGCGGCCGCCAATCCTTCGTCATATGACAAGCATGATGGACATCCGGATTGGAAAAGCAAGGCCCACCGCTACCGAAAGACCTCCCAGCAATCAGCAAATACGTGCTCATCTCTTATGGTGCTGCTGCGCGCGGGTAATGGCGTCGAGTGACGTGCAGAAGGCTGACGGAGCAAACTGGTGTAAGGATGACACTATGCCAAGGACCGCGGCTGTGAGTGTGTGTGGCAATCATCATCACCAGCCCGCGCCGTTCCTTCTGCCGCTAGCCACTTTTCCAGGAAGAAATCCCTCAACTCCATCCTTTTGCATCATCTGCATCCCACCCCCGCGGCCCTCTTGTCAGACAATGTGCAATGTGCATACTTGCAACAGGCTTTTTTTGTTCGTTATTGATCCCGCTGCGCAAATGTGGCGATGCCCGCTCAACGTCTTACCGGAACCAGGTGCAGACTTATTGATGCGACTCAAGTGCCTGTGCCTATTCGCTGGGTGAATTGCATGCATGTATAGGTATGCTAATCTCGTTCCGACCTAGGCGATATCCAGCAGGAAAAAAACGGTCTTTGAAATCTTAGCATTCGATAGGAACAGGTGCCCTGGTCGCTCAGCGGCATCAAACTTTTTTTTTTTTGCTATCAGCTCATATCGGAGCTATATCGACGAAACCGACCCTAGACGACGTTGAAATCTCGCTTCGTTACGGAATGACATCGTCCCTCGGCTTTGCAAGAATTGGTGGCTGTTCGTGAATCACATGGGCGTTGCATGTCACCCGTATACCGTACTTGCATCAACTTCCTTCTTCCGGCTTCCGTACGCACCCCAGAAGCATGCTTTTTTTGCGCGCCACGAAGGCGCCTCGAAGCGTCCTTTTCCTTGGGCGAAACTCGTAGCACCTTGTTCGCTTATCCTATGCGAGGATGCGATGGGCACTATTTGGCGTCGCAGATAGACGAGCGAGCACGGGAAGCCACAGATTGGGAACCGACATCTGGATAGGGATTGCTATCTTAGCTGATGTCAAAGGCTTGCAAGTAAGGAGCGGACCTTGCGCAGTAAGCTTCGTGGCTTATTTGCCTTGTGTCACCGTGTCACGGTAAGCTGGGCCAACTCATCGGGTCTGCCGAGTGACAACCAGCCTTGCGGGTAGCTGTGCTTTTTGGACCTGATGTTCGGAATCCCACTCCTTCCTTCAGCTGGGCACGTCCTTTACGCTGTGATCTTCCCTTTCCCAAGACTGGGGCCATCAAAAGCACATGTGCACCATCATGCGGCTACTTCACGCTACATGCCGACGGTACTTTGATCAGTCATCGCGTTAGACTACCAGAAGCGTTGCTTCACGCTATACACTCGGAACGTACGATCATGAGCGCACTTTTGTCCTCGGACACCGGAGATACATATCCAATGTCACTAAAACTTGCCATGTTCGTCTTCTCCGCACGGTTGCTTCTCTTGGGGCGATCTACAACTTCGTCCGTCACACAAACAACATGCAATGGCGCTACACGGTGACACCGTAACCACCCATGTCTGCCTCATCAGCCACTTGCTAGAAACCTTCCACAACACGATCAGATCGCTGCTCAATACTAGCACGATATCCCCACACATGGTACAGCATAACGCCGCCTCTCGACATGTGCTGGTCCATCCCTCTGCAACGGGACGCTCCTTACTGCAACGAGCACCCTTGACAACCCAGGTAACACAATGATGATCCCCATCTAGCCTGCTGCAGACGGTCGCTCTCTACGAGCGTATCACCACGTTTGAGTTTGCTACATCCGCCACACGAACCATTGGACGTGCCCTTTCGTCCGCAGTCCTGTCTCAGAGACACAAGCGGCTTCCCGTACGCGTACGACCGGTCCGAGAAAAGTGGTCAGAATCCAGTAAGATGTCCCCCCACAGCCAGCAACCTGTACATATGGTTCTGTACGCACAAAGGACAGGCGTGAGACTGACAGCGGGGAGGCGTTCCGATGAGCGCATATGCAACTAGGCGGTCTCCGAAAGTTACTCATGGTCTTTGGCTGCTCAGCCTCTCTGCGCGGCTGTACCATCTCCAACGGTTTGACAGTTCATATCGTGTCTATGCTTTTTCAAGTCTGGCGAAGTTGCTGAAGGAACCAACTTTGAAAGTCGCCCATGTGTTCTTTTTGCTTCTCCAAATAGCAAGGTTTGGTCTTAGGGCACCATATTGCTGGCTACCCACGCGGAGCTGCGCGACCGGACGATCAACCTCTGAGCACAGGGCATTGGGCATACGAAGACATCGTACGAGCACTCTCGTGGCCACTGCCTAGCGCTCCAGAAAACGACTCGTCTTCTTTTCTTTCCAAGGTTCTCTTCACGTCATTCTCAATCCGATCCTACACGCCCAAACCTTGCGCAGAGGTGCATGAACCGGGTAGCGCGAACCAAAGATCGGAACACTATTATCGTCAACTCCGCCTGCCAACCAATACGTTCATAGCCGATGCCTGTCGTCGGGATGACCGCATGGGCGAAGCTCGCATGTATCCGTCCGAAGGTGTTCTACGGATAGGCTTCCTGCGTCTGCAGCGGACAAGGCAGCAGAAGGAAGGTTTGCGCGGAAGCATAGGCAGCAGCCGTCCGAACGCTGGTCGGCAAACCGCGACACCCCCCTAGACTGCTATACTGACCAGATAGTGCGCGTTTCAAAGTAGCTCTGCTAACGCGGGACGAGTGTACACATTGCACAGCGTATACACGCTGAAACAAACCAACTTCTTCAGCCCGTCATCACAACCAAACACCTCCTCCGTACACACGACCTCATGTTCGCGCATCCCAGCACCCCATACAGCTCAAAAGCAAACAATAGGCTCAAAGGCTGAGCCGCTCGCAAAAAGCCTGGATCCGCTTCCTGCACAGGCAGGCATCTTGCATGGGCTCTGTTCGCCCCCGCAAGCACCAGTCATTCAGCGGCCATGCAGCGAGCGCTGTGTCTAGCCGCCTAGGCACCATGCTTTCCGCTCGAGTCTATTGTCACACGACACGATGCGACGCGACGCGACAGCATGCGAGAGGGGTAACTGCGCCGGGGAATTATGTTGCGCTAGGAGCGTTTGGCCAGAGTCGTTCGTGGGGAGGGGGAGGGTGGGTGTTGCGTGACGCTGGTAGTGCGGACAGTTGTCCTCTGTGCTTAGTTGGGTGTGGGGTAGCTAGAAGAAAAAAATGCTGTTCATCGCATGAAATTGAGAGCATGATGAGTATGCATGTAGAACATTTGGTTCTTGGTGGTGGTGATGAGCTGGTGAGAATACGATATCATAAGCTTGAGCCTACTGAACAGTTGTGACCAAAAGCAGATGCAGTCGCCCAAGATCTATCCAATGTCTGAATGATGTATGAAAACACCACTTTGGTGTACTAAAACCCAGCGAAAGTTGGTTAGTTTCCAAACCCAGCTTCAATACCTTCCATCAAGTCCTCGTCCCGATGCTTATCATCTCCATGTGTCTCCTCCTCACCTTCATCTACAACCGTGCTTCTATCACTGTCAACGCCCTCATCGTTCTCTCCAGATTCAGGCGCCGCGTCTTCGCTTTTGATATCCTTCCTGTCCTCGCTCTTCACATTACTCAACGCTTGCTCTGAGGAGTCCACTCCATCCCCGCTCTCACTTCGATTCAACCCCCTCAATTTGAGCGTGAATGTCGGGCGTCGTCTCAGTGGTTTCATCTCGAGCCCTTCATCTTCCTCATCCTCGTTTGCCCTGATCTTGAGCTTGTCAGCATCTTCAATGTGCTCCGTCTTGCTATCACTGACATCCTTCTTTTTACTCGTGGCAACACCACTACTCGCGCCTCCCGGCCCTCCAATGAACTTAAGATCAACAGGATCAAGATACCTATTAATGTGCTTGAACAAACTCGCTCTCCACCCAAGAAGAACCCCAGCAGTCTTGGTGATATGCAAATGAAAATCCGGATTCTTGGTGTACACTTGTCCCCATGTGGTGCTATCAACTGGAACATCGATCTTGTCGTTACCTTCCACACGCAGTAACTCTGGTGCGCCCACGTAAATCACATCTCGGTGTGTCCAGTGTGAAGCCACTGCATCGAAAAAAAGTGTGCGGAGCCCTTTCATCGCACCAATATCGTGGCTGCGGTAGGTGTTTCTAGGAGGTGCGGGAGGAGCGCCGGAGGCACTATCTTCGGTTGTGAGCGTAAGCTGCGGGACGGCGGGATCGTTGCTTGTCGGGGGATTGGAGTTGATGATTGCTACACCTCGTAGGTTCTCTTCGGTGGTATTGACGCAAATGTATGCGATATCACTGGCTCGAATGAACGATTGTTTGGCATCGGATCTCTTTGATTTGGCGAGTGGCAGGAAGAGATTGTATAATTTCCGCATCCCTGCCTCCCAGTACTCATCTGCTTCCAGTTTGGCGGCGAGGAGACAGGCATCTGTGTGGGCTCGTGCACTTCGGTATCCTGTAATATTTGTGTTGACGCTGTAGATGCTCGAGTGCATGAATGAGACGAAATCGGCGAAGGCGTTGGGACTGATTGTTGGCAGTTCGACTTCTGATACTGTGTCGTCTACGGTGATTATGGATCTGAAGATATGGGAGTATCGTGACAACTGTGCTTTGGGCAGGCTCCAGGTTCGTTGGTTGGTTGAATCTGGTCCGACGATGATCTTTATTGTGTCTGGAATGACTGGGACACTTGTGTCTTGTGTGTCGGCGAAATGGGAGACACGTGAGCCTTCAGACTCTGTTCCGGACCTTTTCCTGAACACTGGTACAATTAATGTGTTTCGACGGTCTCTGTTCTTTTGCAGTTCGGCGAAGGTGGAGGATGGAGGCATCGGATCGGTTTGTGCGAGTCTTTGCTCGCCGGTCAATAGCGACGTAAGGCGCGGTATGCAAGAGTCTGTGCAATGTCTGTGAGGTCGCAAGTGTGTAGATATACCTAGGTATGATGGGATACACTGCCGAACAGGTACGAATGACGGGTACAAACGGGCGATCCGTCGCGTGCGTGCTCTGGGTGACTAGCGATAGTGAAAGAGACTTTATAGAAGCTCTGTGGCGTTTAAGAAAGTGAGGGCGTATGTATGCGTTTTGTAAAAAGTGTATGATGATGGCTCTATGAAAGGATGATGCTGTAGAGTATAAGAAAATGCGCAGATTAGCCATGGAGAGAAGAGGTTGTAAGGTGCACGCCGGGCCAGGCAACTGCCCGATATCCATAGTATAGGCAGCGACTGTCTGAGGTGACGTGAAAGCAGAACGCAGTGACGGTATTACAGAGCGAAGACATTGCGAAGGTGTCTAGGCTCAAGTATTGTTTGCAGGTAACCACGACCCAGTCTCATCAAAGCGCACCATTTTCGGAAAAGAATCGAAAGAGAGCCCGCCTATGACTATTGAAATGGTCCGCCGGTCATTACTTTCTAATACTGCAGGTACTTGAATCCCATCTTACCAAGCACGACGATGTCCAAGAACATCATGTTTCTGATGCCACATCCGGCGTCCTGCTACACCCTTAACTCAACCCGTTAACTCAGACTGGCCATGAATATGCGGGATTTAGGGCGATACCGGCTCTTATTCTTACCCACCTACCCATCATGGACTCCCATTTCCACGCATTTGGCAGCAGGTATACCACACCAGACTGCCGCCGACTGTATAAACGAGTATATGGTTTCATTATCACAAACCAAGAGAGCACGGACAATCATGGAATCTATGTGGTGCTGTCAACTGCCACAGGGTACTTCTCCAGACTCTCGTACCACTGAAGCGTGCTCCCTACCAGGAAAGCCCAACTACCCCAAAAGGTACTAAGGGAAGCCTGGTATTGCGCCCAGCTCCTAGTGTCGTACCCAAAAGCCGGACACAAGGTGAAGCCTATACCCCCTACGAGATTCCAAGCTCCGACCCACCAACCGAGAGTCCGGGGAGCCGGTTTCCACCACTTGGATTGTGTCTCGATCATGAACAGGGCGCCGGATATGACGAAACCTATGCCACCAAGGACCTGGGGAGTCCAGTAGAAGATGATGGTAAGCGTCTGCGACATGCGATTATAAATGCCGGGTAGCGCTGTCAGACCCGCGACCCAGAAGATGGTTGCACCGAGCAGCTGGGAGACGGAGGCTATAAATCCGAGATTGTGGATGTAATGGGTTCGCAGTTCTTCGTTCGATGGCCACCATACCCACAAACGCTCTTGGGACGGCAGATCGAACTTTGACTGTGTGGATTGTCGGGTATTGAAGAACATGTGTTTGTTGTGATGGTGTGTGCAATGCGACTTTGACGGCCGCAGTGCTACGCGTTCTTCACCCTCCTCTTGATGCGAAAGAACCCGCTCTACCGCCCACCCGAAGCATCCCGATCTACCCTCGTTCACGGCTTCTGCCAGGAGCAGAAACGACCCTACTTCAAAAACAGTCACTCCAACAAACGCGGTTATGCCCCCACCATATAATTCCTCGTTCTCAAACTCGGAATCCGGCTGCACCAACGGCAGATATACGAAGAAGGCGTTGAATATCCATATCACACTGCCTATGGTGAAGACAAAGGCCACGTCGAATGACACGTCCCATATCGGAAAGTATGTAAGCATACGCCATATGTTGCGTGCAACACTACGCAGGGACGTGGTTGGGCGTGGTGTATCGTGCTTCATCGAAGCAGTGGCCTGGTAATGTTGTATATCCACTGCATGTCGTCCTTTGCGGTCATTTCGTGAAGTCCACTTGTATCGCACATCAGGACGCTGGTCGTGGCGGTAATGCGCTCGCGTAGGGTTGAGGAAGGGTATCGGACCAGTAACGCGATCGTGTTCGAGACTCAGGCCATGGTTGTGTCTCAGAGGCTCACGAGCTGGGTGGAAAGTGTTGTTGCGTCGCGCTTTGCGCGTGTTTGGGCCATCGCGAGTTGTCATATCAGCCTAGACGTCTTCAATTCGCACGAGCGTTGCTGTGTCGTTAGCATTAATCAAGGCATTTTGTATCTCACGAGAAAACCGGCAGAGAGCGACTTTGAACATTGAACCCATGTTCAAACGTGTGGATGTTGTCAGTCTGCGTCATCGCTTCGGAAGGATGTAGCGTTGCAGTTAGTCTGCAGGTAGCTGACACCAGCTACGCTGAGTCAGCCAATGCACTGACCCAAAGACCTCGGGAGCCTGGCATCCTCAAGTTGCGTGTTTGCTTGAGGATGCCACGCTACATGCGCATCATCCGCATAGCTACAATATCCGTATCACCTATCGTTGGTTTTGATTTTTGGGTCTTTTGTGTTGTGTTAAACATTTGCTGGGTTCTCCATAGCCTATACATGGCTTATATAACTGCTTCAGGGCTCGAGGCCGCGCTAATGGAGCAGCTCGAAAATATCACGGATCCAGGTCAGTAGTGCAGCCTGATCAAGTCCCTCCAGTTAGCTAATCCCAAACCAGAGCCCTGTCAGCTTATCAAGCTGGAATCACACATCCCACGCAAGGCGGCTTCACCCGAGTACAATTTTGCTTTCGCCTACAAGAGGCCTGTAAGTAGACAGCATCATACACCACTCAGACCTAATGACACCCAGCGACCTATACCCAAAACTTGGGAATGGATGGGATCTAAAGACTCTACTGGTCTCCTCGATCTGTCACGTGAGTTGAGAGACATGATTTATGGCTTCGTCTGCGACGGCATGAGCCACGACGGATACGGGTGGCGCAAAGAAGGCGAGTGGGCCGACGACGACTGTGTACCCGAAGAGGAGCCCAACGTATTTCAGAACTGCAACATCATGAGGGTATGTCGGCAAGTGCACTGGGAATTTGCGGAAGTTCTCTACGCGCGTCCGCTGCAGCTCACTGGCGTCTCATCCTTCACCAATTTCTCCATTGTTGTGACTGGATCGCACGTCCTTCCGTTGTCAAAGACATACGCACATCTTGTCAAGAGGCTGGCATTTATCCATTCCACCGGCCTTGGTGCCTTCTTCGAGGCAGATGACCCACACGGAGAAGGGCCACGCCCTAGCGCCCAAGCTCTTTTGCTCGATACTATTACAGCGACGAAGAAACTGTTGAAGCTTTTCCCCGCATTACAAGTCGTGCGTATACTTGTCGACGACGAGCCATTAGATAATCTAGATATGTTTCTTGACTCCTTGCTCGGGCGGCCCGAGGGCACAAGAGAAGAGCTGGTCGACAAGACAGAGGAGTTCATCAAGGCAATGGGCCGGAGACTGATGAAGATTCCGCAGCAACTGGAGTTGTTACTCTTAGAAGACGGTGTGCCGATGAATGTGCCTTTGAGCGAGGTCTTTAGGAACATGCAAGCAGCAGAGCTCCACAGGAAAAGACTGAAAGAAACCTCCTGAGAGTGGGCAAGGAACAAGCTAAAGACGGCGACGGTGTAATCACAGTTGATGGACTTGAGATGCAAATGTTGAACATGGCTTTGATGTAAAGTGCTAGTATCAAAACCGAAGACCACGTACACTCCAGGGCGCCGCAAGGTCATCGCTAAACGCCATCGCTGTGCTAATCATACAAGTACAAACAACAACAGGACCAGCCTGATCGTCATGCCGTAAGCAACATCAGTTCACCTTCCGCTGATTCTTCACCTTCTCCCTCTCGGCAATCTTCAGCCCCCTAACCAGCTGCCTTCCCATCATCCTCGAGATCTCCTTGGCATAGTCCTTCATCTTCATGTTGTTTTGCTCGTCCGCGCTCTTCCCTTCGTACTGCTTCTCGCTGTATGGCGGCGGCGCATCCGTAAAGCGCGCGTACTCTGCCTCGATGCGCTGGGCATTCGAGCTGGTTGAGAAGTTTGAATCAGAGCGGTGCGACGAGTGGTCTGACGAGTGCGTTGAAGGCGATGGGAAGGAATGGTAGGATGACGCTCGTGCTTCTGTGGTGTCTTGTGTGTCGATCGCAGAGGGTCTTTGGTGAGCAGCGGCAGCGGCTTTGACGACTGATGATGCTGAGTCGTGGCGGGAGGACATTATGGACGAAGGGGTTTCGCGTTCGTTGACGTTGACTTCAGGGTAGTGGTCCATGATTCGTGTTTCGGTAGTGACTCGATAGAGAGTCGTAGTGGTAGTGTAGGATCTAGCAGTCAGAATGTAGGATGACTTTTAGCGTCCTCGGTGATGAGTATGTTTATTGGCACGGCCAAAAGATGCGATCAAGTCGGTGATGCAGGTCAGGACCTTTAAAAGGTTGCCTACCCACACCACGCACATGATGTACCTGACACAGACCCATGGCAATCCTGCAAGTCATACTAAAGACGTCATTGTAGCGCCATCGTGCAGCCCAGCCACGCTGTGTCTATCGCAGTCCAGGATAGGAAATGATGTGTGGTTCATCGAGAGATCATGCCTCCCAGGCAGAAATGCGGAAATAACTCTGCTAACCTTACAGGCGGGTAGATATGCTCCGCGGCTGCAGAAAGCACTCATGAACCATATCACGACACATGAAAAAGCTAGCGTGGCGATATTGGAGATGAATGTTTCCGGGGAGACGGCGAGGGAGCAAAAAGCGAGGCGCAAGCGAAGCGAAGGATGTGTGGCGTTCAGGATGGATGGGGCCAATGATGTCATTCATCACGATCGGCCGTGCCATGTCGCACAAGAAGACCTGAAGGCTGACGTAGACCTCAAGAGCAGACGAATAATTGGTATATGAACGAGTGGGTATCTTAGTCCTCAAAGCGGACAGTGCGTAGAACGTGACAGAGTGTGAGATGGGTGGATATGACGAACAGCAGGTACTAAACCCAACCACCCTCACACCCTGACCAGACCCCTGACAGCGTTCTTGAGCTTCCCCAGCCCACGTGAACTCTTTTTGATGTCTTTCTGTCGCTCCAACTCCATGTCCGTCGGCGCGTTGAAGTTGCCGCTTATTCTTCGAACCTGTCCCTGCGGATTGTGGTGTGCTGGCGACGGCGAATAGTAATGCTCAGCTGATGAGAATCTCCTCGGACGTCCTGCGTCATCTTCCGAGTATGACGATCTCAGATATGCAGAAATGACAGCCTGTTGAGACAGTTGCCCCTCGTCGGATGATCGTTGCGCATATTGTGGAGTTGATGTCTGGGGTTGGTGCGAGTCTGCGCGCTTGCGGGATGATGACATGGCTGCAGAACGTTGATTTGGGTCCTCGGGTATATCGCTCATCGAGTATCGTGCTGTCTGGAGTTAGAGAAGGGGCTTGTGGAGAGTATAGACATCGCTTACGACCATGTTGGTGCTGAGACCCTTCTCGCTGTTGTTGTCTCTTTTGGTTTTCCATATTCGCACTGGGTTGCGCAAAACAAGCCGTGTCTTAGAAGGATGCGCTGGTCTTTGAAACAGCACGAACTGTTTGAGTAAGTCTGAGGAGCAAGAAGCGCAATGCTTGAATGTAATGTATCAGAGCAACCAGACGAATCTTGCAGAGACCCTACCTCTTCATACTTATCATCATAGCCTCGAGGTACCTTTGCCCAATGCATGCGGTACCATGGTAATACCAAGATCTAACGTCATTGACTCTGTCTCCCAATCAACTTCTCCATGCAGGACACTACAACATCAAACCGTGGATCGAGGACAAGACGGGTAACCGGGCGTTCTAAGCCTCGGGCGTCCCGCATGTTGCCAACTTGGCGGTGATTGATGTCCACTTAAGGTTGCCTTGCATGGCATAGCACTTTGTGGTGTTGGTATCATCCGGAAAGCCATGTTCCGCGGGTGAAACGGGCGTTGAACGACATTACTGGTGGATTGGACGCAGGGCAGACTTAGCGACGCTGCAAGCGATGTATACGAGGAGATCAGCGCAAGGCTGTGAGAGAGATCGCGAGATGGAGGTTTCAACGAGTAAAGTGTTGGACACCTGTATTGATGGGCGATCATGGCGGCATCTGCGCGAAGGGCTGGTTGCAACTGGTTCGGCGAGCGTCATAGAAGAGTAGCGAATGCAGCAGCCAATGAGCGATTCGGCCACCATCAGGATGCATGTGTAGAAGGCTGAACAAATCGCATAGCAGGATGTAGAAAAATGCCAGATTCCCCAATGTGACCGGCATGCGGAGGAACGAGAGATGAACTTCCGGACATTTCGCTGATGAAGTAATATCCAAGGCGCCGATTCCTCCGAAGACCACCTCACGATCTCCATCATCTGACATACAGTCTTTCCCGTCAAGGTGCGATCTTCAAGAGCAAGATCTGTCATTTCGACAAAGAAACATCTCAAACATCGGTTCCGCCCTGATTTGCAGGGGCTCATCTCCCCTTCCTCGCTTCGCATCCTCGTCACTCAGCCCAAAGTGGCAACTAATCCTGCCAGACGGTCCAAAACCCTCTCACCTCCCCTAACCCAACCTGCACTGCCAACCTTTCCCCGCGCACTGCCCAGCACTGCTTTCCTACGCAGCAAAGGATAATCCGCCCACCTGACCTTTCTTCTCGAACGAACAACGTTCATCCTAAACATAGTAACACACGTGCAGCCACCTGGCGATTTGCGAGGCTACATTGGCGATTTGTTTAAGGCCGGCCGAGGCGCAGCAAGCCGTGCGGACAGTCTCGGATGCCTGGCCGCAACGTGTCCCACAGTGGGCCTCCGAGAGATGATGATGAATGTGCGCTGACGCGGTGTTGCTCGACTGCTCGACTGCGACTCAGTCCATGTGGATATTCCGATAAATAGGAGTAGGGTCGCACCATCCGATGGAGGTTTCGACAATTTTTGTTATTACCGGCATCTCAAACATACATCGAATCGAAACTATTGAAAAACTTCAGCATACTGTACATTTTACGCAACATCAATTGGTGTATTGCTTCTTCTCGCGTTCACAAACCAAGAAGGAAAGAGACAGTTGCTTGAAGCAGCAACTTTCAGGTTTTCCGTTCGTACCTGTAGCACCTCCACATTCCACATCCTGCCATCCCGCACCCGGGTCTCCGGCCGAGCAGCGAAAAAAAGCCCTAAACAAGCATTATCCCTAGTCCATTCCAGGGGTCTACGCAACTCTTCCAAGGCATTCATAAGCCTCTAAAAACCACGCCGACTATCCGCAAACCAGTATCGGCGAACCCACTGGGACCCTGGCAACCAAAAGCCCACTTTGTTCCTCACAGCTGTAAACAACAGAAAAACGAGGCTTCTGTTTCCGAGCACGTATAGTACAATAGCATACCCGCAGATCAGTCGTTCGAGCACCTCGTATTCAGCGCGGTACACTACGACCACAAACTCTCGGCTCGACCCACGCTACCCTACCGTACCACCAAACAACGACGATCGACATACAACGGACCTGAAAATGGACGTCACTACTACCATCAACACACAATCGTCGTCGGCGTCGTCGTCGCGGAGTTCATCGCCTCCTACACCCATAACACCTTCGTCGCCTGCGTCGTCGGCAGGCGCATCATACTTCAACGCATCCAACTCGCCACAGATCCCTTACCACATCATCGTCACCTTCGACGGCCAAGTGCGCGAGATGCTGAGGATAGAAAGGCAGGTCGAGTATCCGGTTCCGGAACGCCGATCGCGGAGACCGGCGCCCAGACCGAGATACTACGCGAAGAGTGTGGAGGAGCAGAGACCGGAGGCGAAGAGGGTCGACAGCGGGTTCAGTGGCATGTAAAGAAAAAGGGACAAAGGGCTGGGCTTGGGAAAGGTTGGCGAAAATGGCGTTTTTACGATTTCGATGACTTTTCTTCATGGGTACAATGGTAAAAAAATATTATATCGCGCCTGTCGTCGTTGTTGGCGGGAGGCAGGTATGGAAAGGCGGGATGTGAGGGGACCGTGATCGATGGATCGTGCAGCAGTTGTGTATGCTGATGCAAGGTACATGAGATAACCGGAAAACCTCATATACAGAAAGGGGCCTGCCAAGGCTAGTCATGTGACACTAGAGGCTACCTGAATACTGACAGTAATTGTAAACATAATCGAGAACAATGGATGTTGTACCGTGCTATCCACCAAGTTCCAACAGGATAAAAGTCTTCCTCGTTCGCCACTCTGTTCCTCGATCATTACAATCTTGGCTTCTTGGACGCAATCAAGACAGATCTTAGTGCTGATGGTGCGCATCTCTTGCGCGAGATGTGAACAGGTGGCCGAATACTCTCTGTACACCTTGCAGTTCGAACAACCCATCTCTTCCGACCTTGGCCTGCATCTACCATCCAGATCCAGATCTTATCCAAGACATGCCTGCAACAACTGGGCGATAAAAGGACTCAAAGTCTCCTTGTAAATTCACCAATGCATTGAAGGTATCATGCTTCGATACAAGTGGCCATGTACAATTTCCCATTCATCGCTGTACAATCCGAAGCTATTTACGTTGCTGGTGGAGATTCACATCTCACCATCCCACCCCACTCCATCTCAATCTCATCCTAATTCAAAAGTTATACTCACCATCAAGAAGATTTACACCTCCAACGCCCAACATCGAAGAACGAGGGTATGTGCAAACGCATCGCTGAATCGTCAAAAAGCACCGGTCGAAACCGTCAAAAGTTTCATCCATCCATCCATCCGTCCTTTCCATCTTTTCGTCGTCTCATCCACATGCCCCTCTCGTTTAACATGGCTGAAGGTAGTTCGAAGGCACAAGACCAGGTCGGCCCGTGTTACCCACAGGTTCAGCCTCCCACCACCCATCATCCTGCAACCTAAGCACAGCAAGAATATCTCCCTTCTGGAACCCAAGTTCCTCTGGAATTTGCGCTGCATAAGAGTACATCGCTCGTGCTGCCATAATCCGTTAGCAAAGTCCCCTTTCCAAAAAAAGTTTGAGCCGACTTACAGTAATTCAAAATCAACCTCCCCTGACTATTATAATTCTTCGGCTCAGCCAAACTCTTACTCCGCGCCCTACTCTCCGCCCTCACACTCCCAATCACACTTCCCCCACTCCCACTACTAGCTCCAAATCCAAACTCACTTCCACCGCCCATGTAGGAAGATTGCGGTCGCGCTGTACTAGCAGTACCCGGCCTCACCGAAGAGCCAGATGTCGTAGGGCGCGCCGAAGTAGCAGTTCCAGGACGACCACGCACACTGCCTCCGTATTGACTGCCGCCATAGACACTGCCGTCGCCGCGAATACTACCCGCAGTCGACAAAGCGAGGTCCATGCCAGCGCCGCTGTGAGAACTAGGTGGGCGATCTGAAGCAGCGGAGCTGCGGAAAGCCGGGTTCGGACTTGCGGCTCTGGAAACCGGACCAGGTGCTGCGCGGGACTGGGGTCGGGATTGCGACTGTGCGTAGGCTGGCTGTGGGGGTTGTTGCGGGGGGAGAGGTGATGCAGCTCGTGGTGCTGGGGACGGCGCACCGCGGCTTGGTTGTTGGAAGGAGTTACGTCCTACCGGTGTGCCGTAAGCTTGGGCGGCGGGGGCGGTGGTTGTTTGCGCTCTGGGCCTGCCGCCGGCACTCGACGCGGCATATGGGTTGGGTGATGCGGTGCGACTGAATGAAGCTGCGGGAGGGGCTTGCTGTTGTGTCCTTTGCTGTTGTTGCTGCTGGGGCGGCGGCTGCTGCTGCTGTAGCCTTGATGCTGGCCGTGGTACTTGTTGTTGTGGCTGCGGCTGAGGCTGGGGCTGGGGCTGCTGCTGGGGTCGTGGTGCTGGTTGAGCTACAGACTGTGGTCGTGATATTGGCTGAGCTACAGACTGTGGTCGTGGTATTGGCTGAGCTACAGGCTGTGGTCGTGGTATTGGCTGAGCTACAGGCTGTTGACGAGGCGCAGGTTGTGTTGCTTGTGGTTGCGCCCTCGGTGCTGGTTGTGCCCTTGGTGCTGGCTGCGCAGCCGGGGGTTGCTGTCGTTGCGCAGGCTGATATGTGGAAGGCGAATTAGGCTGTGAGCGATATGAGTTATGAGGCGCCTGTTGTGTGGTATTGACTGTGGGCCGAGGACTGATAGCACGAGGAGGTTGTGCGGGAGAGGCAGTACGTGGCGGTTCTTGCTTTGTGGGACTCCGGCTCGACGATCGGGACGCCTGACCAGTGTTGAACATGTTCACCTTCTGGTTGACGTACATCTGGGTGGTCTTTTGCATTGCACGCGAAGTATGTGCTGGCTTAGGAGCTCCCAATCGGGACATAGCTGGCTGCTCTTGCGGTGGCTGTGCTGGTCGCTGTACTGCTTGCTGTGGTTGCTGTGCTGGTCGTTGCGCCGTTTGTTGCGGTTGCTGCACCGGCCGTTGCGCCGTCTGTTGTGGTTGCTGTACCGGTCGTTGTGCTGTCTGCTCTGGTCGTTGTGCTGTCTGCTCTGGTCGCTGTGCTGGACGTTGTACTGTTTGCTGGCGCGGTTGTTCCCGTGGCTGCTCTTGCGGTGGCTGATCGTATTTTGGTGGAGGCGTGCCTCGCTTTGCAGCAGTCAAGTCTGCTACATTAGAAAGAGGGGTTGGCGCACTGCCTGCCAGCCTCGAGCCGATGCCAGGCGTGCCTGGAGGAGCAGGCGTTGCCAGACCCATGTAACGATCTGCTGTCTGACGTGAACCAGCTTGTTTGCGATCATCTGCCTGACGAACAGACGTCTGTTTAGTGACACCCCTCAATTCCTCCAAGGCTTGCGCAATTGGATCCAGTTCCTCCTGTGGCTCTGGTTCCTGCTCTTCTTGCTTCTTCTTGTCTGGCGTAGCTACGTCGAAAACATTGTTACCGACATTGAGCTGGAAGGTGGCCCGAGGATCAGCTGGCTCCGGACTGGGTGAGGGCGCACGACTTTGTATAGCCCGAGTAGCAGGCACCCTATTAGCGAAGCTCTTGGTGGGGCTGGCATTCTCCTCCGTGTTTCTACGTGGGGACGGCGCCCATGTATTGCGATTGCGATGGCGATTGGCAGGGGTAAGAGCTGTTGGAGTCTCTACCTCGTGTTTGCTCTTTCTCCGTGCGAACGGACTGCTGTTAAAGAAGCCTCTCTTCTTTGCAAACGATTGCTCTTCAGGCCCAGGCGGACTGGGCTCAGCGACTGGAGACTGTGGCATCGGCTTACCAGGAGAAGCAGAGCCACTTGGTGCTTCAATGCTAGAGAATGACGTAGGGTTTGAATATTCGCTCTGTGAATCCTCTCTGCTGGCAGGTCGAACGGGGCTTGGGATTGAGCTGCGATCAGACGGTGCATCAATACGGCAGAACTGTGTCATCCCGTCTGTAGGATAGTCGTTGTGTGGCACCTGGGTTTGTTGATACTGCTGACGAGCTTGTTGCTGTGCCTGAACCAAGCGGGGATCTGGCTGTACTGCGCGTGCGACTTGCGGGGACGGAGGTGCTTGCTGTAGTTCCGGCTGCCTTTGTGGTTCTACGCGCTGTCGTAGAGGTTCGACATGGTGTTGCTGTTCTGGTGGTTCCACGCGCTGTCGTAGGGGTTCGACATGGTGTTGCTGTTCTGGTGGTTCCACATGCTGTCGGGGAGGCTCGATATGGTGTTGCTGTGCTTGTGGTTCGACGTGTTGTCGTAGGGGTTCGATATGGTGTTGTTGTCTCGCTGGCTCAGTGTATTGTCTCAGAGGCTCAATGCGCTCTTGCTGTCTTGGTGGGTCTGTATATTGCCTCAAAGGCTGTACCTGCTGCCTTGGTTGTTCCACGCGTTGTCTCAGTGGCTCAACTTGCTGATATCGCGGATCTGCTTGTTGCGGAGAGTCAGCATGTCGGGAATCAGCGCGTATCCGGGAATCAGCACGCGGCCGGGACTCGGTACGCTGTCGTGTCGATTCTACAGACTGACGACGAGACTCCATGCGTGGCCGAGGAGATTCGTGGCGCTGCCGGGGAGACTCGATGCGCTGTGGTTCGTCCATCAGCGGTGGCGGAGGCTCAACTGGCTGTCGGAACGAGTCTACAGACTGCCGGAATGAGTCTGTAGACTGCCGGAATGAGTCTGTAGACTGCCGGAATGATTCTACAGATTGCCGCGGCATATCTATCGACTGTCTGGGCGACTGTCGGGCTCTGTCGATAGACGTTCGCGGTAGCATGATGTCGTCCGGAGCGAATGGGCGTGTCGACTGTGGAAGGCCCAGCTCTCGTACTAGCGGATTGTTCGGATCATTGTGCGAGGAGAATGTTGAAGGCGCTGGCGAGGAAGCGCGGTAGGATGGATTCAGGGTTCTAGCAAACTGGGCGACGGAGTAATTCTCGTCCTCGGAAGCTATCGATGAGGTTTCGGCGTCTCCCCTGCAGAAGTTGATGAACTTGGGAGGGTCGGGAATCTCCTGGCCTGTGCCAGACTCCTTGATGAAGCCGAAGATGTCCTTTTCTACGTCACAGTCCTCGAGCGACAGGCGCATCTTCTCGCACGAGGCATCGTCGCTGACGCACACTGTGGAGGCAATGTTGGCAAAGTTCCAGAGACTGCTCTTTGTGTAGTCGATGCGCTCCTCTTCGAGATCCTGGAACTTGTCGCAAGCGGCTTTCCAGTCGCGGTTCCACCTGCCGGTGGTTTCCTCGAGCACCTTGACTGCAGCCTCGTATTCGCTGCTCGTGGTCGCCAGGTTGATCTGTGTCTTCTCCAGCTTTGCCTTGTTCTTTCGCTCTTCGTGTCCCATGACCATGTGTGCCTGCGCTAGGAAACCCTTGATCTTGAGACAGTCTTGCTCGTACCGGTCGCGTGCCTTGTTGACCGTCGCTGTCTGCTGCATCTTCAGCTTGAGCAGCTTCTCGATGCCATTCTGGACAATCTTCCTCCGCTCCTTCATTCCTCCGGCGAAGGCGGCGAGCGGCTCTTCCAGCTCCGTCTTCATCTGCTGTGATATGCTCTGGTGGGCCTTGCCCATGGACTCGACTTCGGCTCGGATGACATCGCACGACAGCCGTAGAGTACCCGTCTCGCAGGACCCCAGGGGCTTGCGCGATAGGTTGAGGAGTTTCCGCGAGTATTCTTCTTCGATTGCGGCTCGGGCTGCGTAGAAGTTTTTGAGTTCGTCGTTGGTGACTTTGGCCGCATGCATGCGGTCGAGCATAGGACCGACGCCCGCGTCATCTTTGCCCCAGAAGTTGTTGGCGACTGCATTGTCAGTATGATTGATTGCCAAGTGCCGTATATCTCACATACACGATAGGGAGACCGAAGGCGGCTCCGTCGCCGCTGCACCACCCATGGCGCCTGGTGTTTACTGCTTCAGCGAGGGGGGATTGAGAGGGCTAGCAAAATGGGCGAGAAAGCGAATGCTCGCATGTGCTTTGGGAAAAATAGGGGGGTATCTGATATGCAGTCGAGAAGACTGAGCCAGGTGTTGACGGTAGACCAGGGTGCGTTGGCGGTGTACCAGTGGACAGCTGTGTTGACGGGCAGCAACATCACCATAGCGACGCGAGCGCCGAGGGGCAGCGCTAACCGCAGACTATGACGAACCACTGCCTATGAACCACCACCCCTAATGCGACGTGTTACTGGAGAAGATTGGTTTCTTTTGCCCTGCGTTCCTGAAGCGTCCCTGGTGCATTGCCATAGCCATCGTCATTATGCAAAGAAGCAAGCGCAGCGCAGGGACTTGAGTGTTGAGCAAAGGACGTATTCGGGCATCAGCTGTCGGAGAAATTGGAGCAGTGCAGGAGATACACAGCGCCCGTGTGTATCTGGGCGCTGAATGTCGTTTGCATGGTCCTGGCCAGTCTCTGTCGTCCATGCCATGGTAGGTTGGAGTGGTGCAGTTGGGCCTAGGTAGTTGGCTGCGAAAGGACGCATCGGATTACATCATCAAGGAGGGACTGACTCCAACTGGTCGTCAATCGTACAATGGCAACTCATCAGACACGAGACCATTCGTGAGTCTCAGAAGGTGTCTATGGTGGGAACTGGGTGAGAGAGGGACCAGTCATGAAGATTGAGGTCGAGTGTGGGGTAGGTACAGAGTAAGAGGGAGCCTCATCGCATATTTCTACCTGTCCGTGTCCAGCAGCGCAATATTCGTAGTACGCGCATCACACACGGCTTTCGAGTAGAGAATTTATCATGTACACTGTTTCGATGGAAAGCTGTTTGTGTGGTCCTCCTGTTGCGCAGAGCGTCGTGTCAAACGTGGCAGTGGTGCTCTACCAGCGATGCTGCTGCTAGGTCGTGCCAAGGCCTCGCTCTTCCTGCCTGCATGGCCGACTGAACGTCTGGTTATCACCCGTACCCAAAACCCCATCACGACTCCAAGCACCCCCCCTTCACCCCCACCCGCCACGCGCTGCTCATGGAAAGACTCCTTCGATGAGCCAGCAACACCCCTGGGGCGCCCCGAGACCACACCAAAGCACACGCCTCACGCCCATCTCGACTGCAATTGCCCACCACGAGCAGCGCACGACGACGGCCAACACGCCCTCGCCCGCCACGGCAAACTTCCCCTCGCTGCCGCCCGCGTCTTCATCGCGCCTCGCCCGCAGCCGCCAGTCGTCGGCTGCCTCGTCGACGTCGTCGCCCTTTTCGCCCCAGGCAGGACAGCAGCTCCCCGCCAGCCAGCTGCTGTCCTCGAGAGGGTCGGCCAGGACCATAGCGCCCCAAGCTGCCTCGCACTTGGCTTCCTCCGCCGCAGCCGCTACCAACGGCCACGGCGCACAGTCAAGCAGCGGCGGAGGAGCCTCCAAGCTTGTCCGCGCCTCGCCTTCGCTCTCCGCCTCGAGCACCACGGGCTCGCCCAGCACCGCCACGGCCACGACCAACCCCTCGGGCCCCTCGTCCCAGAGCCTCTCGCGCATTGTCATTGCCCAGGTCTTCCTGCTGCTCAGTCAGGTCGGGCCCCTCAAGGACGACAAGGACCGCGCCAAGTGGGACACGCAAACCGAGCAGATCAGGAAGGTTCGTCTGGCCCTGTTTGCGCGCTTGCCCCAACTCCCCTCACTTACTGACGCGTCCAGCTCGTCGACTCGCACGGCATGGAGGTCTTTTCAAAATACTTCCGCCGCGTGCTGCAGAACAATGCAGCCGCCATCTTCGGCACCGGCGCCCGCAACGCCGACAGCAATGGCAGCTACCAGATCCTCCTCACCGAGGTGCACAAGATACGGAAGGAGCCCGAGCAGGCCGACAAGATTGCAGAGTCGATAAGCTCCAGCGAGGGCGACCTGTTCCGCGACTTTGACCTGCAGACGTTCATATCCCACTTCAAGCTCGACTCGGTAGCAAAGACCATGCTCGCCCTCGCCTGCAGAAAGACAGATCTCCGCACTAAAGGTGGGTATCTCACTCGTCCCAATTGGCTCCCGCCCCTCCATTGACCTGGCGCGCTAACTCCCCCCAGCTGATGCCGTACTGTCCACCGTAGGCGACGACCTGCTCATGGCCGTCGCGCAGCCCACCCAGCCAGAGGACATGAGCCACGAATACCTCGCCGTCCTCGTCGAACGCTTGCTGCAAGATCCGCCACAGGGCTGGGACGAAGAGAAGAAGATGAGCCTTGCGTATGCCGTCCAGATGCGATACCAGCAGACACACCAACAGATCCCCGGCATCGTCGAGTCGAAGCTGATACTCGTCGAGCTCACGGACGGGTCGCGGAACCCTCTGGTCAAGCTGGTGAAACAGGCAGGCCCCCAGGGCACAGCTACCGTCGAGGCATGCAAAGAGGTGCTCGCTTCGGCCGAGACACGCGACATCAGCTACCAGCAAGTTGCCGCAGTGCTCCTCTACCTCGCCCTCTCTACCGGATACAACGCCAAGAACTTTGTCGCCGCGCTACGCGAACACCGGACCGGACAGCGGATAGACTGGCAGGACGTCGTGCTGGCTTTCGACCGGGACCATCTGCGCATCGAGAAGCACCAGTTCCTGGCGATATACAACGCGCTGCTCCCCGTTGCCCAAGACACGGACAAGTTCGACATACAAGCCTTGTGGGGAGGGCAATGGCAGCACGACTTGACGCAATTGTACTTCGTAGTCGCTTTCCTGTCCTCCACACGGCAAGAGCTGGACGTGACGCAGATCCCCAGGTTACGCACCTCTTACTCGCTAAAGATGTTCGAAAACGCGTCCGACGACGCCAAATCCTTCGCAGAGGAAGCAATCAAACACCCCTTTGTCTCGCTCGACGCGACCGCCGCTCTCTTCAACATGATTTTCCAGACATCCGAGACCTACCATACGGCACAGCTGATGGGCATACCCGACTTGGTCATCAATCCACACACAGCCGAGTTCCTTGTAGCGGCAGCGGCAGTCCCAAAGCCGTGGGGTGCATTGCAAGAGCAGGCATTGAAACAGCTGTTTGATCCATACTTCACCAAGCAGCTGCCCATATACAATTTCGTCCTCTACGGTCTATGGAAACACGACTCCCAATGGCTTACAGATCGATTTGTTGACGCCTACAACGCCGACTCAATGACTCTCAGTCTGGTACTTGAGCACGCCGAGACGAACAACTGGTTGGAGCAACTGATTCGCAGTAACACTGACATCAGCTTGGATTTGGCTGCACAAGCGCACGCGCGTGGCAAGTTCGAGCTTGGTACCTGGCTGGAGCAGACGTTCGAGCAGGCTGGACCGCTATTCCGTCGCATTCTGACTAACTTTTTGAGTGCGCGGGCTGCAGAAGAGATGCAACGAGCACGAGACGACCATCAACCTCTCAACCTACCCCTCGCTGTCAAGACGGTATACCCACTGCTCTGGTTTCTTGCACAGTGCGGTCTGCCTGAGCCGGAACTGCTGCCCTTGCAACGGAATTGCATACAGGCGTACCCGCGCTTGATCAACTATGGTGAGGGCGTGGATGACATTATCGACGCCAACGGCCAGAACGGAAACTCGCTTCCGGAAGAGGCCGACAAGAAGATGCAAGAGCATTTCAAGAACATGTACAGCGGCGAAAGTGATGTAAGAGACATCATCTCAGCGCTCAAGAAGTACAAGGAGTCGCGTGATCCCGCGGACCAAGATCTGTTCGCATGCATGATCCACGGCCTTTTCGACGAATACAACTGTTTCGGGGAATATCCTCTAGAAGCCTTAGCTACGACTGCTGTGCTTTTCGGAGGTATCATCAACTTCAACCTCTTGTCCAGAATTGCACTTCAGGTTGCGCTCGCCATGGTTCTAGAAGCTGTTCAGGAATACCGACCTGAAGACAGCATGTACAAGTTCGGCCTCCAAGCTCTTATACACTTCTCAAACCGGCTGCACGAGTGGCCCAACTACTGCGACCAGCTCCTCATTGTTCCTGGACTTCAAGGAACGGAGATTTTTGCTAAGGCTGAAGAAGTTGTAGGCCAGCAAGTCGGCGAAATCAACGGTGACGGTCACAACGGCATAGGATTGACAAACGGCAACGGTGTCGATGATGCCCTTCACCAGGAGCCGGCCATACCCAAGTTCAGCTGCCTCTATGTCGATCCCCCGCTCCGCCCAGAGCTGTACGAGGACCCAGACGAAGACGTTCAGGACAAAGTTCTGTTTGTACTGAACAACGTCTCCGAGCGCAACTTGCGCGATAAGATTAGCGATCTCACCGAAGCCGTCGAAGAGAGGCATCACCAATGGTTCGCAAACTATCTTGTCGAGGAGCGCGCTAAAATGCAGCCTAACTTCCAGCAACTTTACCTCGACATGCTTGACCTCTTCAACGACAAGACCCTATGGGCTGAGGTGCTCCGTGAAACGTACGCGAGCGTCATTCGTATGCTCAATACTGACTCCACCTTGGGTTCTACGGAGCGTGGCCATCTTAAGAATCTGGGCTCTTGGCTTGGTTCCTTAACAATTGCCCGAGACCAGCCGATCAAGTTCCGCAACATTTCGTTCAAAGACTTGCTACACGAGGGTTACGATACTGACCGCCTTCTTCTTGTGATCCCCTTCACTTGCAAGGTGCTTGTACAGGCTGCCAAGTCTTCCATCTTCAGGCCTCCCAATCCTTGGATCATGGAGATGCTAGGAGTCCTCATGGAACTTTACCACTTTGCAGACCTGAAGTTGAACCAGAAGTTCGAGATCGAAGTTCTCTGTAAAGGCCTGGAGCTTGACCACAAGGACATTGAGCCCACAAACAGTATCCGAGGACGACCGCCAACGGATGAAGAGTTCCTCGGATCCATGGTTCCTGAAGGACTGGAAGCGTTTAGTGATCTTTCCATCATGGGCCTGAATCGTGGCGCCCGGGGTCCGAACGAACGATTCTCATCCGCGGCAATCACGGCAGCTCTGCCCGACTTCACCAACCAGCTTCAGTACCCGCCATCGGGAAACAGTGCGGTTCCTCCAGCAGCACTGAAGAAGATTTTCCTTACTGCCGTCAATCAAGCCATCCAGGAGATTATCGCCCCGGTAGTAGAGCGCTCTGTCACTATTGCTGCCATCTCGACATCGCAGTTGATCAACAAGGACTTTGCTATGGAGCCCGACGAGGAGAAGCTTCGCAACGCAGCACACACGGTTGTCAAGGCTCTTTCTGGTGCCTTGGCCCTTGTTACTTGCAAGGAACCATTACGCATGAGTATTCAAAACCACATCCGTGTAACAGCTAGAGACCTCCCCGACCAAGCGCTGCCAGAAGGACATATTATCATGTTTGTCAACGACAATCTTGACCTTGTCTGCAACACGGTTGAGCAGGCTGCTGAAATGTCGTCCCTTGCAGAGATTGACATGCAGATTGAGGAAGCAGTCCGTATTCGCCGAATGTTCCGCAGCTCTCGTCCAAATGAGCCATTCAAGGATGCAAACATCAGCCCTTGGGCATTCTATATCCCTGAACCGTACAAGCAGATGCCTGGTGGTCTAAATCGTGAGCAGCTGGCCATCTACGAAGACTTTGGTAGGCAGTCGCGAGGTGCTCCGCACACGAACAACACGTCCCAAGATGGTGGACGCCAGCTTCCAGACGTCCTCCAAGACCAGTTTGCAGCGGTGCCGAACCTTCCCACTCCAGGTGCTGCACCAGCAGAGCCACGTCAACCAGCACAGCAAGCCCGGCTACAGAGTCTTCAAGCCCCTCATGCACCCTTGACACAACAAGCAAACGGCTATATGGATGCTCCAGGCTTGGAGCGTGGTCAGCGTAGTGTTGAGGATCTTCTCCTCGAACTGAATCGCGCTATCAAGGAGGCGCCGGAGGAACGTATCAGCGAACTTCAGCCTGGTAGCAGCAATGTTCACCAGGTTTTCGACCAGCTCATCACGAGCATCGAGTACGCGGGCCCTAACAAGGAAACCTGGGCTTTCCGCATTGCAGGCCAAGTCACTAACCATCTCTTTTCCGACTCTTTGAGCCGCTTGGAGGTTGAGGTCATGGCGCATCTGCTAAGTCATCTCTGCCAATTGTCCGTCCAGACTTCGCGGCAGGTACTCATGTGGTTGGCGACTCTACACGACGACGATAGAATCTTCAAGTCCACGGTCATGGTCGCTTTGATGGAGGTCAGCCTGATGGATATGCACCGCCTGAACACGACTATTGCCAAGGCCATTCAAGAACGACGCGTCGCTGCAGTAGAGATGCTGTCTAGCTTGATGGAGGAGCTCCTTCTGAACGAACACCCAAGTGCGTTCCGTGCCGACTTCGCCATGTCCATCGACGCTCTCACCACCTGGCTAGCAGAGGACCCATCCTTTGAGCTTGGAAAACGTGTGCTCGGCAACCTACAGGTACCTTCGAATGAGCTGATGCCTACGCCACCAGGATCCGGACACAAGGACCAACTCGAATATGTTTTCGATGAGTGGGTGCATCTCCAGATGGAGACGATTCCAAAGAAAACGGTTGGCGCATTCATCTATCAGCTCCACAAGCAGAAGGTTATGGAAACCCAAGAATCATCCGTTGCATTTATTCGCACCTGCATCGACTCTTCCGTAGCCGCTTACGAACAAGAGCACTCCGCGCCGTTCGGTAACGGTAACGAAGACATTGCGACTGTCAAGATCGATGCACTTGGTCGACTGGTTGTGGACCTTGTCGTCTACCAAGGCGAGCAAGACGGAGCTGTCAAGGAAAGCAAGGCTCGGTACTTGGATCAAATACTTGTCGTAGTCGTGCTCGTTCTCTGCAACCACCACAGCACACGAGGTGATGCCTTCAACCAGAAGGTCTTCTTCAGGTTGTTCTCTGCCATCCTTTTCCACCTCAACGACGCGGTAAAGGAAGAGTCTCTAGCAGACCAGAAGGCCGATATCTTCCTTGCTGTTGCCAGGGCTCTGTTGGTTCTTCAGCCCTCGCACCTTCAGCGGTTCACATTCTCGTGGCTAGCGCTAGTTGCTCATCGCATCTTCGTACCTGCTATGCTGGAAGAGGGTCAAGGAGACAAGCGATGGGAAGTCTATGCTCAGCTTATCGAGACGTTCTTGATCTTCACGGGCAAGCTCATCAAGCCTACTGGAGAGACGGTCATGGCTGAACAGTTCTACCGTGGTGTTCTGCGAGTTCTGCTAGTGATACACCACGACTTCCCTGAGTTCCTGGTCGAGAACCACTTCCGGTTCTGCAACAGCATTCCTATGCACTGCACACAGCTGCGCAATCTCATCGTCAGCGCCTACCCTTCCACCATTCTCGAGATGCCAGATCCGTTCACGGCTGGACTCAAAGCCGACCGACTGGAGCATGACCTCCAAGCACCGGTTATCCGTGCCGATATCGCGCAGGTGCTTTCAGATGCAGGAATCAAGGATGCTCTGGACAGCCTCCTCAAGGGCTCAGAGTTGAAGAACAAGGACGTTGACAAGGTGTGCCAAGCAGTCTATTACGCAGAGCCTCAGCCAGCAGCGTTTGAGCTCGTTTCTACGACAGCGAATCCAGCGTTGATACATGCAATTACTCTGTACATTGGCATCGCGACTCTAGGCACCGGGTCAGCTAGCGTTCCGATCTTTGATGCAGAGAGCCCAGCTACCAAGGTCATCGAGAGGCTTGTCAAAGACTTCCACCCAGAGGCCAGGTTCCATTTCATCAGCGCCATCGCGAACCAGCTCCGCTTCCCAAACACGCATACCCATTTCTACAGCTATACGCTCCTCCACCTCTTCGGACCTCCTAACGACGATTCGCTCGCATTGGAGATCCAAGAGACCATTACTCGCGTGCTATTAGAGCGCTTGCTAGTCCACCGTCCACACCCCTGGGGACTCATTATCACGCTGTTGGAGATTTTGAAGAACCCAACTTACACGTTCTGGGAATTGCCGTTTGTCAAAGCAGCTCCTGAAGTACGTAATCTTCTACTTGCTCTGCTGTCCAACCATACTGACTCGTCTGCTTCTTTTGAAGGTTGAGCGGTTGCTTAATGCACTGTTTACGCATGCACAGGCGAGTCCGCGTCCGCTGGCTTAGGCGGCCGGTGGTAGAAGCTCGGCGTTTTGCGGGAGAGTGTATCTGATGGGCACTAATAACCTTCCTCCGTTGTTTTTGAGGAAGACTTAAGTGGTCGGTCTTCTTCTTCCCTTTTTCCTATGTGGGCATTCGGGTTGCTTCTCAACCTGCTTACGAGTACCACGACTCCTACTGGGCTGGCCGGCAAAAATACATAGGGGTTAATGACACACGTATGTGGATGGGACCCGGGATGAGCATGGGAACGCAGAGGATGACGTTCACGGTTTTTGGTATCGTTTTCTATTTCTGGTCTAATGATACAAAAGCACGGAGTTCTTCGGAATCGTCACTTGGGGGTATTTCTATACCATTCATGGGGATGCTGCGTTACTAGTCATGTTCATTGCTGTCGCGCATTTCTTGTAGAATAAGCATTGCGAGGCGAATACTTTGTACGGGGTGGACGAGGCGCTCAATGCGAGGTTTCTTGCCGTCAAGTGCATACTTTGTAGGATATTATGAATGGTGTTTCCTGCTTCGTCACGTCGCTTTGGTTTCTTGGTCTGTCTGCTTGTGTGAAATATGAATCGGGAAAGTGATGCGATATGAGGACGTGTATTGGGAAGGTGAAATGGTTTTGTACAAGGCAGCTGCTCTTGCCACTGCTCTATCAGTTCTGGGAGGTGCGTTATCGGACGCCTTCATCTGTCAACACAGAATCGCGTTTACGCAAACGCCCGCCACGACGACCAGAAAACAAATGCCTCTTTCACCTCTCCCCACTCATCGTCGCAACAATAGGCCCAGGCCACAACCCTCCCTTTTCCGCTCTCGCCTCTACCCCGTCTTCTCCCTCCTCTCTGCTTCGTCCTGCCCACAATACGGCTGCCGATCTTTTCTCTACCTCTACCTCGGGCGCTCACGCTGGGACCACTTCCGCGTCTGGGTGTTGACTGCTATAACGACACGATGACTTCGCAGCTCGAGACTGACGTACAGCCTTTACCGACTTATCCTGTCGCGTATTTTCTCTGCGATGGCGTTACCGACGCTAAGACTATCAAGGTGAGTTTTATTTTGATTACTGCTTTTGCATTTGTTGGTATAGATGGAGGAAATTTTAGCGACTGGCGTGCGTTGTTGTCAGGTGTACGCCACTACATTCAACAAAACAAAGATCCTTTGGGTTGTCTAGGACCACGACTCTTCACTTTCTCACGTACTCGACAACTCAACCACTCGCTATCCTCGCTATCCTCGCTATCCTCGCTAACACTACAATTTACCCTTCCAGACCGCACTCTCGCTCTCCCGCACACCCAAGCTCCGCAAAGCACGTGTTACAGGCTACCGCCACTCTGTCCGCTCGGGTCACGGGGATAGCACACTAGCATTCGATGCCCGCAACCTCGGTGAGTGGTGTGATGAAGATGTCGTTAAAGGCGTTGTTTTCGAAGCGTTGTCTTTGGAGGAGGAATTGGCGCTGGTCCAGTATGTGGGTGGGGCTGGAGAGATCAAGGCGGTGGAGATTGAGGTTGCTTGCTCGAGTCTGCTGGGTAAGGTGGGCAAGATGATGAAGGTTATGGGCAGGGTCTTTGTGCCGGAGGTAAGTCAAGGATGGAAGGCTGTATGGAGGATCTGTGCTGACAAGTTGTGTTAACTGATAGGGCGATGGAGATACGCTCGTGGGAAGTGCAAGGAGCTTCGTGCATGGAGAGGCAAGGCTAGAGCTGGAGGAGAATGGTACAGTTGTCAGGAATGACAGGTCGGCTGAGGATTCGGCTATGGAGCAAGAGTCTCACAACGGTGGCTTCTCTGATACAGGCTCGATGGCTGTTGCTGACGGACATCCGACACCACGCATCTCACCCTCGATCTCTACACTGCACGACACAGACGTTCCGCACCATTCTCTCGACGAGCTTCCATTGTCCGCCACCTACGAATATCTGGAGCCTTTTGCTCACGAGCATCCAGTCGATCCGAAGATTGAGACCAAGGACTGGGCGGCGACTAGTGAGGTTCCGACTACAGAGTCTAAGGACATCAGGGATACTAAGATCTACAAGGAGCTCATGGAAATGCAGGATTCCAGCAAGGTCAAGGTGGCCGACACTTCAAGCGATGTTGAGACCACAGAGGTTAAGGATATCAAAGATACCAAAGTCTTCAAGGCCGTTATGGAGGCTAAGGTACCTCAGAAGGTCGAGAAGATCGTGGACACTCAAAAGACTGCCGAGACCACTGACAGCGATGAGCCCTCGGATGTGGAGAAGATCAAAGAGATTAACGACATCGACCACGGCAGGAACATCCAGGCTGAATCCGAATACCAGCGGTTTCTTCTAGCAGAACAGAAAAGGTCAAGGACTGTCTCGATGAATGCGTCCATCTCCGGCACCAGCACGACGATCAAAGAAGAAGGAAGCGTGTCAGCGTCCGTAAAACAGCCATGGTCGCCATCCACCCCATGGAGAAAGGAGCATGCCACCGCACCTGTCCGCCCAGCCCTTACAGCAACATCTCCCAGCCAGTCTATGGGCTCCAACACTCGTATGCGGAAGACTAGTGAGAGCATCAAGTCCTTGGTCGGGAAGTTTGAGAATCTGACTCCTCAAAACACCCAGAGCAAGGGTGCTTGATCGATGCGGGAACTTCGTGTGGTATACGATAGCGCCTCTAGATGAGGCTACGTTTTCGACGAAGAAAACATTACATGCGGGTTTGGGTGCTTGGAAAGGTATGTGGTGGACTTTTTGTGTCTGCTAAGCGAGGTGTTTCGGCGCCCTCTTGTACTTTTCCAGTCATATCCTGTGTATAATAGCTTGCTTACCTGCTTGCGTCTTTGCCTTACGACCAGAATACACCGATGCAAAGAAAAAACCTGCTTCCTTCAACTTCCCGTCTTCTCGTCTTCTTCGTACGCTACAACCACACCGTCATCGACTTCTGAACCCTTGGGAGCTGGAAGGTTGTCAAAGCTAATCTATGGGACACAAGTCCACACAGCCTCAGAACCGGGAATAACGCGAATCTCTTGATCGAGTCAAAACCAGAATTCCGTAGAATGTGCTATTGCCATCCGGTTAATACTGCGTGCTGCATCGACCCCACCTTCCTCAACACAGCTAGGCTGTGTAACTTCAGGCAGCCAGTAACCGCGTTGTATTTAATCTGCTTGTCGATCTTGCGACTGTCATCTTCTCTTCTTTTTCTCCTCTTGAATCATTTGGAGTTGCAAGACCAACAAGCAGATCTTGAGTACCATTCGAAGAACTCTGAATCTCAGCCCCTTTTTGCTTACCTCATTCAAGTTACCCCTCCTTTTGACCCACTCGACACCATGCCTACAGTCATCATTAAGCCTGGTGCCACTGTTTTCGTGACGGGCGTCAATGGGCTTATTGGAAGCCATATCGCCGACCAGCTGCTGAAACGAGGATACAATGTTCGCGGTGCAGTCAGAAACGCCCGGAAGCATGGATACTTGACCGAGTACTTCAACGACAAGTACAAAGAAGCGAAATTCGAGTTGGTAGACGTACCGGACATGACTGCCGAGGGATGCTACGACAATTTTGTCAATGGTATGTCGAAGTCAGACTCGTTTTTGATACATCCAGCAAAGCTAAAGTGTCTTGGTCCCTAGGTATCGAAGGATTCATCCACGTCGCGTCACCTATCGGAGGCATCTCAGACGTCAACAAAGCAATCTCAATTGCCACTAACGCAGGCCTGAATGCACTCAAGGCTTGCGCAAAGGTCCCTTCGTGCAAAAGCTTTGTCTTTACCTCCTCGTCCATTGCTGCAACGTTCCCCCACCCCAATGTGGAGTTTTCAATCGACGAAAATACTTACAACGATGAAGCATTGAAGATTCTGGAAAAAGAGCCGGGTAAGCCAGGGTTATTCGCCTACGCAGCCATGAAGACGGAAACCGAGAAGGCACTGATGAGATGGATGGAAGAGAATCAGCCCAATCTCGTACTCAGCCGCATTGTAAGCAGGATTCCTTACTTACCAGAAAGAATGATGCTAATATTGATAAAGTTGCCAAACGCAAACTTTGGCGCTGTCTTGATTCCTGAGCACCAAGGCCTTCCTTCAACCATCGAATGGGCCCACGATGCTTGGAAAGGCATACATTCAAAGAAATGGACGACATATGCTGGCCCACAATGGTACATTCATCCTGTCGACGATGCGCTTCTGCACATCTCCGCATTGATCCACAGCGACGTGAAGACAGAACGTCTTTTCGGTTTCGCAGAGCCGTGGAGCTACAACCGAATGCTGGATATATGGCGAAAGCTTTATCCCGGGAGACAATTCCCGGATAACATTGAGGGCATGGGTGTTGATCGGATGAGCTTGCCGAATGCCAGGGCTGAGGAAGTCATGAGCTGGTTGAAAGGACCAGGGTCGAAATGGGATAGTCTTGAGAAGGGATTGCGGGAGATGACTGAGAACTGGGACTGAAGGAGCTTCCTTCTTTGTATGTTTACCGACTTGGGTAACGCTCAGTTCTTGTCGCTCCATTGGTGGAATACATGGTTTAGCTCGCCACACATGAACCAGCTATCCAACTAGCCGGTGTGTTCCATTGCCATTGTGGAGAGTTTGATAATGTGGAAATAGTGCCGTGGCTGCTGGAATCGTAAGACAGGGATGGCTGCGTGATCCCGCTCTGCCAACATGATCCTAGTTGCAGCAATGTATGCACCGTCTCGTCAGTCAATGCTTCAAGCAGACACCTCACTCCCACGCCAAAGCCCACTCGTCAGCAGGCGTGTATTCCTTTTCCTTCGATTTATGGTGTGAGAATGTCTGCGCGACTTGAAAGATGAGAAATCTCGAAGCGCGGCCGCGGTAAAGCTACGCCGTACCTCAAGCCACCACAACCGCATGACCGCTCAGGGCGCAGGAAAATTAGACCCCTGTCCCCCGCAGGCACAGGCTAAGAAATCCAAGATACGCGGGGGAGGAAAGACGGGGTTGGCGAAAACAAGCCGCCAAGTCGCGGGGTTATTCGTGGAGAAATGCCGCCGACTGTGACCAACGCGAGGCGTTCACTTGGCGACGCATCCCATAGTCTGGGGATTCATCGGTTAAAGATGCGCCAAGTCTGCTACACCACCATCCTCGCGTCGTCACTCGCGGAAAGTACATGGATGGCATTTCTTCCGCTGGCTTGGAGGCGCAGATGCTGGGGTATCTTTGGGGAAGCTATGTCCCTGTGCAGCTACACGAGTATGTGGAAGGAGATGGTAGCAGGATTTCGCGCGGGATCGCATGCGGAAAGTGTGCGTGAGGAGGCTTCTGGACGGACGGAGACCTGGGGGAGAAGTTGGTGTGGGAGATATAAAACCTAGGGCAGCTGCATGCAATGTAAAATACCTCTCCTGCACCACCGCAGTCATCAATTGACCCAGAATCTCGGTCACCAGAGTTCAATTCATCTCACAATCAAAATCCAGTCGTCAAGATGAAGCTCTCTACTTCTGTCATCCTTCCTCTCCTTCCTGCCCTCTCAACAGCGGCAGTGATCCGCCGTCAAAACGGCGATGGGCCACAAGGAGGCGCAGACTCAACCCAGGGAGACCTCGGCGCGCGACCTCTTCCACGTTTTCCATTCCCGGTTACCAAGTTCCCGGTGCCGACTGAGACTGTCGTGCTCAACGAGACCATGTACATCGGTCCTGGTCAGGTCTTTGATGGACAGATGAAGCGATACGAGCGTGTAGAAGGCTCATGCAATGAGCAGGCGGAAGGAACTGATGCTGATGCTGTCTTCAACCTGCTACCCGGATCCACGATCAGGAACGTGGTCATTGGCAAGCACCAGAGTGAGGGCATCCACGCGCTGGGCGATGCATGGGTCGAGAATGGTAAGTCCCTAGATTTGGAATTTTCGTGCTCGCATACTGACGATCCTACGACAGTTTGGTGGGAGGACGTTTGCGAAGATGCTCTTACATCCAAGGGTCTCAACACCCAGCTCCGTGTTATCGGAGGCGGTGCGCGAAGCGCAACCGACAAGATCTTCCAGGACAACTCGCTAGGTGGAAAGCTCAACGTCACCGGCTTCTACGCCGAGACCTTCGGTACCTTCTACCAGTCGTGCGGCAACTGCTTGAACCAAGCGAAGCGCAATGTCACCATCCAGAACGTCATTGCCGTCAACGGTACCCGCATGGGCATAGTAAGAATCCCAAATTACTTCTCTTGTGATGTCGCTTGACTAACACGTTTCCAGATTTCACCCAACTACGGCGATGAGTACCGCATCAAGAACGCTCAGGTCGCAGACGTCGAGCGCTGGGTCGACAAGGAGATTGGAAACAATGTTCAGACTGTTCCATACACTGTCGGTACAGGACCTGATGAGAAGTACGCGCTGTACAACCTCACCCGTGACCACCTTACCGAGTACGAGGGCGAGATTTTGAACCAATACATCCCTGAGAACCCATATGAGTGGCTCGACGAGTTCTGGCCAGAGGGAACCGGTGCTGCGAGGAAGTAGAGCGTTGAAGCTAAGATCGCGATGATATAGTCCATAATGATAGAATCGAATCCTAATGTTTTGTATTCCGAAACTCGCATATCTGCATCGTAAAAAGATCTTTCCGCATGCACACTTACCGTGTTCAGCCGCGTTCGTGCTTGTAGCGTGGCGTACCGGTGAGTAGGGTGGGTGGCAGTTCTGGCAGCTGCATCGTCAGAGGATGATCATCCCAATGGCCACGACTCGGAGATGTTGCGGGATGGTGAGCAATGTGATGGGAGATGCATGAGCGCAGGCCTGCCCAGATGTTGCCCGGCAGATTTAGTCTCAAAGCGGACAAGGGCTGCGAAAGCACAGACACCTCAACATCCGTCCCGCTCAGCCTACGTCCTCCAAACTACTCCCACGTCGCAACGCCATACAAGAAAATCGAATTCCCTACCAGGCAACTACGGGAAGAGCAGCCGATCTGCGCTTGTACACTAATACTCTGCCTGGACAACTACGGGGTTGGCGTTCGATTTTCCCTTGTATGGCGTGCCGCTAAAATGGAGGCATACAACAAGGCTGAGTCTGATATGACGATGCCATTCGATCAGGATATGTCGCTTACGCGCTTACGATCTGTTCTGAAACTCGAGAGTGGCTAGTCACAGCCTCACTCCGCCTGCTTAGTGATTCTCAGCCTCAGGCATGGTACGCCTCCAAATCTTTGAGGTCGGATATAAGTCAGCGCTGTTCCTATCGTCTCTTTTCGCTACGGTCCTAGTCTAGAAAAGTTCCCTTAGAAGTCTGTTATTTCAAAATTGCTCCTACTGCCAAAGCCTCCTACAACCTTCAGCCCCACCACCGCGCCATCAGGCGTTTGGTGCTGGGGGCCTTGCGAACCGTCCGTCAATCGTCACCCTACGCCTTTGAATCTGCGCCACCACTCACACGCCAGTACAATTCTTGGATTCTACATCGCTATCCTGCTACGCAGTCCCGCCATCATCTCAAATCGTCCGGCGAGGACCAATAGTCTTCGCCGTCCACCTTCCTTATCCCACCAACCCCAACATTCTCTTGTCATTTATCGAAATTCAGACTCTTTGTTTCTCCTTATGAAGTCGAGTACGACATCAATCCCATCATTCATGCACCATACTTGCCTCCGAGCACACCTTCGCGTGAGCCGACCGCCAGTACGGAACCGACCAACGATCCTGAAGTCATTCTTGCTCAGGCATACCCTACTAGACCCTCTCTAGCAGGATTGGAGGAACAAGCAACTGGAGCGCAATTAGATCAGCTATCGGAAGAGCCTTCCGACCTCCAACCCGAAGTCGATCTCACGGATCACAGCCTCGTTTCCTCTGCCACGCTTTCAAACGAAGCAGCTATCGACACAGCACCATCGCGACACCAGTCCATCAGTTCTGAAAGCACGCCTATCACAGGCACATGGTCACCTCCTTCAAACGACGGTACCGCGGACACCGAGCCGAGCGAATTCGTACCATCTGTCCAACACGCCAGTTCTAGCGTGCATCAAACCAACTCCGGTGACGCCCTGCGCTTCGTAACGCCATCTTTCGAAGACAACCATACCCGAAACGAGCCCCATCAGTGTGGCTACTGCGACTGTATCTTTAATCGTGCATGTGACTTGAAGTAAGTACATCATTCCAGACAGACCGTAGCGGATGAACTGACAATCTTACTCCAGCACTCATGTCCGTCTCAAACATGAAAGAAGATACCGATGTAACCACCCTGACTGCTTCAGCGCCTTTCACGCGAGCGCAGACCTGGAAAGACACCGCCAAAGCCATCAATCGCTCGCAACCCGCAGTCGCTTCCGATGCCCTAAACCTGGTTGCGGAAAATCTTACCCAAGAAAGGACAACATGCTCAAGCATATGGGCCGCAAGCATAGATGATGCCAGGGCCTATTTTAGTGCAATGTTGAAGTTACGGTATAACGTGCTACGACCTACCATGCCACGACCTACCGTGCTACGGCACACCGCCTCCTACTTCTTTCCAGTCGATGATTTGGCTGGTAATGACGGGCGCTGGTCCACTTTCTACATTGACATTCTCAGAGACGGCAAGGAAGGGACTCCATCTTACATTCGGTGGTCTCCGACGACCATTCGGGCTGCTCGTGGCGCGCTGGCATGCGAAGACAAGGTAACTCCGACGTTTCGTACACCTCTCTATTACGCACCAAGCCAAACACCTATTCTTCCGAGATTCGAGGATGAAGTGATCCCGACTTTCCGTACACCTCCGCCATCCGTCGTGTGTCCAGTACACGGCCGTAGGAGACACGAGGACAAAGTGATTCCGAATTTTCGTGGCTACCTTAACGACTGGCCGAGCGTGCCGATGTGTTTTCGAACCCGGCATAAACTCCATATCTATCGGCGTGGTATTGGCTAAATGCTGCCTCTTCTGGTCCTTGCGCATAAGCCCGACCGAGTCTGGGATGTCACGTAGTCAACGTCGGCATCGTTCAGCACGCCGTTTTCATTTTGTGATCATTGATAAGGAGTTGGTCTTGAATTTCTACATGTCGAAACCCGAAAATCCAGAGGGAAACCCACCAAAAAAAACGTCTGCGCCCAAGGCCTCCGGCCGCCATTCCGTACATGTCTGCTTTTACCCCAACTGTCGTCAGTCCTTACCTCGCGCGCTTTGCTTGCCTGTACCCCCAAAGAGTCTAAAACAATCTTGATAAAAAACCTCGTGTGCCTTTGCTGGAAACGTGATGGATAACGAAATCCCTTTGCATCAACAGACATCATAGTCTAAGCAACCATCGGAAGATACGCACAACTGCATGACGTTAATATTTTCAGAAGAAGATCCTTACAGTATGCACCAATTAAAAGGATAAGCTAATCCCAGCTTTCTTCATGGTACGTCCCGCAGCCACTAGCTTTTTCTTCGCAGTCCTACCCCACCCGAAAATTCTCTGGTACCACATTCCACGTCTCCACCCAACACCGGCAAATCTCTGTTCATTACAAGCCTCCAAAACTTCGTCATTTTCAAATGCTCATTAGCATTATATTGAGATCAAATGCTCAAGTTTTCATCAAGCAACCATAACATGGTTCGGTGAGATGGCCGAGTTGGTTATGGCGCCAGGTTAAGGTTACCTTAACATATTTCCTGGTCACGAAAGTGGCGTGGGTTCGAGTCCCACTCTCATCAGCATTCGTCTGGCATCAGTCAGATACCCCAGGTTCTTTTTTTGCGGTTGGGGGTGAAGGGGGCCAAGGGGCGAAAGGTCACATGATTAGCCATGGCAGGCTAGGCCATATATGGAAGTGCCCCGGTCATCTTATGTACCCTAACACACATAGCTATACACGCGATACGATTGCCATCTTCTCACAGGAGGACATTGCTTCCATTGCACTTGGTACACTTCTTTTTTGTCTCGTATAGATTAGCGACCTAGTGAATACAACCACTAGACTGGAGCATCCTTATACTTGCGAATTCTCTCACTTTGAAAGAACCTGATCGTTCAGATCGTCGAGAATTGAGTAAGCTGTGATACATACTTGTCACGCGACCCATCTTACATCTCCAGCGTACCAATCCTACTGCCCACATTCCCACTATCCCCCCAAACACCATCCCCCACCCTCCTCCTCACCAAAGCCAAAACATCCAGTCTACCCCCTACCTCCTCCAACTTCCTCCCCAGTGTCTTCAGCACCTCAAACTTGGCCGTCGCAACAATATACGCCGCATTCTCCGCATCACCCCTACCACCAACAAGATTCGAAAACGTCGTTGCTGGCTTGAGCAAGGAAGGAAGGACACCCCCGCTTATCGCAGGATCCAATATGACGTCGACACCAGATTTAGGAAAGGCGTTCAAACGAGCATATGTCGGGTCTGTGGGTGGGACGTCAGGCAAGGCAGCGGTTGACCACGAAGACGTGATAAGTGCGCCAACGAGTGTCAAAGCCGCCAGCGCATTCTCCGTCATAGCAATAGTCTCCATGTGGTTTGTGATATCAGCAAACATGTTTGGCTTCTTGCTGTAGAAGAGCGCAGTGAGTATCCTCGCGTACGCTGCTTCCGTCTCTGTGCGCTGAGTATCCTCGCCTATGGCTTCGGTTTGCGGAAACGTGATTTCCTTCTTCGGCGGGCCGTGGAAGACGGCAGCGAGGGCCTTGAGCGCGTCTTGATTGGTGCGTGTGATGGGCATGTCGGTGATGACACAGTCGTCCCAGGCTAGACCTGAAGCGCGGCGCGGGATGAGTGTCGCACGGGGCATTGAGGCGATGATGTTGAGGTCGCTGGCTTCGCACTTGCGAATGTTGCGGTGGACATAGTTCCGGATGATGGGCATCTCCTCGCTTTTCTCAAAGTTCTCAGGGTAGTGCGATGCGTAGTCGCTGATGTACTGTGCTGTCCGGCTGCTCAAGAAAGAATGGTCGAGGCTGGGGTTCTCTGAGGTATGGAAGTCGATGATGCCTCTGTGTACGCCTTCTTCTTTTAAAAAGTCGAGAGCGAGACTTGAGTCGTAGTGTGAGAGATGGGGTTTTGTCTTGACAGTGGTGATGAGTGTGCTGTAGAATTGGAGTAGGGTCATGTGCATGAGCATGTCGTCCTCGGTGTCCACCATCTTCAGGGCAGCGTAGTGAAGCAGACCCTGACCCTCCTTCAAACCGACTTCTTGTTCAACATCGTGACCGTACGTGGACGCTACGGCATTCCAGTCCATAGCGGCAACGCGTGGTAGCCACGACAACAGCCTAGCTTGTGAAATGGTCTTGTCACGCTTGTTCAGGAGTGGGAGAGGTGGTGATGTGAGCTGTTTAAGAGAAGTGTAATGGTAATACAGCGAACTGATGTCTCGATCACTCAACAGGCGCCTCCACATAGGACCAGTGCCGTATGTGTGCAACGAAGACTTGCCATCTATTGACACGGGTTCGTTCTTGGACACCTCCAGCAGTGAGGTAAGAAGGTCTTCGGCTTGGTTCGCAACTCCCGCATCTTGGGTGCACAGCCAGAGACGAACGATGGCCAACATGACGGCTGGTCGATTCGCAAGTGTTTGGGCATCGGTGCTACTTGTGGTGGCCTTGTCGAGCAATGTGAGGATCAGACTGTGGAACGGAGTAGCCTGAAGATCCAAGCCAATCTCAAAGTCGATGTCCTTGATATCGTCGAACCGGTATGGCTCAGCTAACTTGATGATGAAATGAATGAGTGGCGCAGGGTCTTGTTGGAGCTTTGGCAGTAAGGCTGCTATCTGCAGAAAGAGCGGCCTTGTCTCCTTCCATATCTGGCTTCGATACTCTGGCGTGTTGGTGGAGAGCTCGCATCGCTCAAGGAGATCTGTATCAAGTGGAGTGGTCGGATCTTGGTCGACCTTTTGCAGATGCTCTGACAGCTCGGTGAGTGTAGCAGTTGGCGCGGCCATTTTGGACGTTTGTATGTAGCACCTTGAAAGCGGACCTTGGATGAGCTGGGCCGGCAATGTTCAATAGTAACCCTCACAGGGAGCGTGGCGTTTACCGAGGACTGTGAGAAGGTTCTAGGCCGCTCATGTGATTGCGCGTAGAGGTCGAGTGCACGCGTTCCCTGTAGCCTAATGCACGATGCTGGCGTTGCAGTGGTGACTGGAGTTGTTCGACTATGAGACTGTTCGAGGTCGTGTGCCTACTCGGTGATAACCATTCAATCTAGGCCTATGGATGGCTTGATTCTTGTAACTTTGTCGTAACGACTTTGGGTGCTAGTGTCGTGTCCATGCCGTGAGGTGGCGGGGCTTTAGGTTCAAGTTCGCTTCTGGGCCCCACCATCAGCCTCAGTCGTGCTAGCAAAGGCCGCGGTCCCAGCTGTACCGAAATAATTTCTGACTCTCCAACTCTACCCAATCTGCTATTCGACGACACGTGACGGCTGTTTAAATCGTTTCGCCAGACGCACATCAATCTCTCGGTCAACAATAGAAGACAAGCATGCCGGCAGCAAGAGGCGGAAGAGGTGGTGGACGCGGAGGCGCGCGCGGTGCCTTCAATCCGGCTCGAGGAACCGTGACGATTGCCGGAACTGAGCTCAACTGGGATCTGACTGGCCTCGACATCCAGAAGGGCCCTGCCGAGCGCTTTCCAGTGAGCATCTCCCTTTCTTCTGGCGCATGCCCGTCGCCATTGTAGCTGCTGCTGTGCACCTCGTCGCAGTCTTCCGGTAGCATTGCGCATTTCCATGTCATGTTGTCGCAATCGCCATGCTTCACCAGTCGCAGTCGCAGTCGCAGCAGTCTATCAGCACCACGCATCTCAAGCGCGCATCCTTGATTCACCCACTAAGCTATGCACAGGAAGCTCCTCCTCCCCAAGCGCCTCCGCCAACCGACGGTGAAATCGCCATGGTCAAGCACCACCTCGCAGTCCGCGACCGCATCCACGAGGGCCCCTTCTACACCATCCTCAACGACGGCATGAAGAACGGGCTGAAGCGAAAGGCCAACGAGCCTGCACCCACCGAAGCCTCGCTCTTCGACCCCTTCACCGGCAACCAGACATACTCGGCAAAGTACCTCAAAGTGCGGAGGAGACTGCCCAAGTTGGATGCGCGGCCCTACGGTGAGTTGACGTGAACAAAGCCAGAGAGGAAACCTGGCGCTCATTCATGACACAGTCGTCGACCTCTTTCCCGCAGAACTCCGACCAACACTAGACGGCACCCGCGCCGACTCCACCTCGACCAAGAAGCGCAGGACGCTCGGCGTGACCAAAGTAAACGGCCTATCCCAGATCGAACGCCTGATCCAATCAGAACAAGAACGCACAAACGAAGCCGAAGCCCGCGCAGAAGAAGAAGCAGACGACGACGACGCCGAAGACGACGAGGAAATCGACGAGGACAAACCCGATGCCGTTGACGAGGAAGATAACTGGTCCGCGGCGAGTACGGACTCGGAGGAATCAGACGACGATTATAATGCCGAGCAGTACTTTGATAACGGCGAGGATGATGATATCGACGATGCGGATCCGTATGAGAATACGTATGAATAGACCTAGGAAGCGCTGGCGTTTTACTTGAGCATAGCATGGCGTATGGATGGCATATCGCGGTGAACGAGCGAGCGAGCGAGCGAGCATGACAGGCGTTTAGTCAAGTAGATACCCAAATATTCATTTTTATACCAAATTTATATATCATTTATGCATCTCCATGATGACATGGCGTTGAAAGGGACGACCAGCGTCGGAACATCAAAAGGGAAACTGGAGTATGTGTACGGAATATGTGAGGAAACAAACAGACCGAGACGCCTAGAGCATACTGACCTGCCAGATGCCTCCGCTACATTGATAAATGACCAAATTGATGGGACTCTGAAGATGAGGATCAAAGGAAAGGTGTTGTTTTTTCGCTTTGGTGTGTAGGCAAGTTTTAACGTTTTTATGTCTTTATGGCGTTTTAATGTTTCAAGGAATCGATTGGAACGTCGTCGGGATCCAAGTACTCAGCAGGAATGCTTCTTGAGATGCCTTTGTAGATTGTCGTATCGCGTGAAGAACTTGTGACAGCCTGGAGCCTGGCAAGGGAGGCGTTCTTGTTCTCGGTGCGTCTTGGTATGGCGGTTGAGATCTGCTCGAAGGTGGAATGCTTTTGAGCAGTCGTTGATAGCGCACTTGTAGCGTCTTCTGTGTTTTCGGTTGAAGTGGTCGCTTTGGGATCATGTTAGTTATATATGTCACTTGTGGGGTGGGTGGTGTATACGTACTTGAGGTCGCAATGCCGGCTGAAGGTACCTTCGCAGAAGCTACAGACAAGCTCACGTTGTTGATTCGTGCTAGCAAACCCAGGTAGTACCGACTGTTCTGGAGGTGACAAGATGGATGGGGCGTTACTTTCTGGAGTAGTAGGAGTGTTCAAGGTCGAGTACTCGTCAGATGTAGACGAATCGTTATTGTCGAGACTGCTTCCTGAAGCAGCGGGTGTATTCGGGTACGAACAATCGTCCCTTATGCGCACGTGACGTCTGTCATCAAGAACTGGAGGCGGTATTTCGTTGTCGGAAGTGGTGTTGCTCTGAAGATACGGTGCATGTATCACAGGATTTAGGTCCTTTTCGAAAGCGAAGGGGCTGAAACAAGAAACAGAAACAGAGTTGTTGCGAGAGAGTCCAAATCTCGAAAATGACGAAGTGCAGTATGCCGGAAGAGGAATAAAAAGAAGTTGGGGCGAAGACTACGTCGGTCTTCGCCTAAAAGGCTGAGTCGGGAGAGGCACGAAGCCGGAGGAGAGGGCGCGCAACCCTACGCCCAGCGGCGTGGAGGTGAGGGTTTGTGGAGCAGAGGTTCCAAGGACGGTTGTTCAGTACAGATGCTTCTAGGGTGAACTAGGAGTTGGTGATGGTGTTGAGGAAAGAAAGATCGTACACCGAATACAAGACTCCCTTATATGTCACAGCCGTGTCTGGAGGCATAGAACGGGACAAGGCTGAGTCTCGAGCACGGCGCTTGCCGCCAGCACGCATGCGCATGCATGTTGTCTGGTGGCTGCAGTCTGCCCTATCACCATTGTATGCCTCCGCATCCCCCAATGATTATCGCGATACAGTAGGCCTCTACCGCCGAAAAAGCGACTTTACACTATCGTGCCTTCGCATCTTATTGGACAAAGGCTGCTGGAGGCGCAGAGTGGGGTGTCGTGGAGGTCGGAGATGTCGGAGAGTTGGTCGCATGCTAGGCTGGACTACCTCAAGTTCCTGTTAGTTTACGTATATGGCAAACACCTCTCACATGCATAGTCTGATACTGTCATGCTTAACAAGTCGCTTTCCTTATTTTTTCTCTCCTTTCAGTCTAATGAGGGATGCTACACACCATCACTTCAAGCCATACCCTGTTCACATGCCATCCCTTATCCACATCTGCCAAAGATAGTCCAAGTATTACTGCTACTTTTCGTTGCAACAACGCAGCCACTGTCCTTCCAAAAGCTCTCTCTTTATGCAGTCAATATCCCAACTCCAATAACACCAGACGTCCCAAATTTCTCCGATAAAGGATTGTAAACCACATGCTTTAAAAAAAGAACGCTCCCATGTATCCTCTTTCCCCTCGCCACACCAGAAAGCGCCAATCCATCGGATCTTTTTATAAAGGAGTGGAAACAGGAATATGGACAGATGTAAAGGTTGCGCGTCAAAAAAGGAATGAGTTGCCGTTATCGTAACCGCAGTGATGCGTCGAGTCTTGCGTTGTTTTGTATTCGGATTTCCGTATATCGTACATGTGCAGCGAAAGATGCTTCATCTACCAGATACCGAACTGGTAGGAGAAGTACAACAAGGAACCGAGTGTAGTTCCGGTGGTCAGGAGCATAGTTCCGAGTGTCATTTTCTCGGTGAGGGAGAGGGCGCCGTTGCAGTTGGGGCAAGTGTAGCCATCTATCGTCCGTTAGTCTTTACTCCCTGACAAGCAGCAAACAAACGTGGAATACAAAACTTACCCTGAAGCGAGACGTACTCGCGCGGCAAGTACATGCCAAAAGTGAAGCCAGTGAAAGCACCCAGATAACCGGCCCTCGGCGCGGCAGTGGCGCTGAGATCAGAGTCGTAGATGAGCAGCTTGTAGTTCTCAGTCAAGAACGGCGCCTGGCCCTCTGGCGTCTCCCGTGTGTTCCAGAGAACTTCAGTCTCGGTGGCGGACATGTTGACGGAGATGGTGTAGGTAGCTTGGTTGGCGGTGCACGAGGCAAGGACATCGATGGCCGTGGGTGTCACGGAGAGCGAGGTGTAGTTCCATGCAAATGTGACCCAGTCGCCGACCTTGTAGAATTGCGTTCCGGCCAGGGCGTTGGGGGTGACCATTGTGAGGCCTCCGGCGGGTAGTCGGGGGTCGAAGCTGGTGGACCTTGTGGATCTTCCGGTTGTCCTGGAGCCAGAGGGCCTCCTTGAGCCGCTTCCTGTTTCGTCTGCGGAGTTGGAGGCGTTGTCTCCGCTGCTGTTCCTGTCGTTGTTGTTGTCGTTGTTGTTGTCGTTGTTGTTGTTGTTGTCACCGGTTGGGGTCGGGCTTGCGGCGGCGGATGTTCGTGCGGGCCGTGTGCTAGTGGGTGCTTCTGAGGTGTTGTCGTTGTTGTCATTGTTGTTGTTGTCTAGTCATTGCATCAGTACCCAAGTCATCCGATACCAAGCATACTCAACATACTGTTATCCTGGCGTCCAAGAAGCACGTTCTTGACATCGGTCAATCCGGAAATGTTGTCGAATGCGTGCTTTACGTTCATGGCCTGCGTGACGGACGACATGGCCACGACGGCAGCAAGAATCTGAGACGGCCTCATCTTGTCAAGACGATGGCAACCAAAAATATGCTTTCACACTTCAAAGCAACGACGCTCCGAGTAAAAGGTTCCGGAACAGACGCTTGTTTCGGCAGGCGAGAAAATCCTCGTGGAATCGAGGGGATTTGTGCAACTCGGGTAGGTGTCAACAAGGCGGGTCGGGGGCAGTAGAGCGAGAGGCGACGCGACACAAAGGATTACGCAAGCAGGGTATTACAAACACACTCCTCCGTCCGATAAAACGAGCGACTGGCGGAAGGGTGAGAGAGAGAAGAGGCGGCGTGACTTTGAGGTGGTGATGAAGCGATTGATGGTTTTGCTCAACGGCGGATGCGAAAGGAGAGCTGGGCGGGCTGGATAGGGTGGTGGTCGGTGGTCTCAGCGCACTTACGAGCCCAGCGGCGAATGGGCAGGCCAGGGGCGAGCACTAGCGCGAGGGCAATGCATCCCTAAATATAACATGCGAGCTCCGCAACACTTTATCGTTCCGAGGCACCAAATCAATGCCCTCGCTCGTCGTATTCTGCCTTGGTCTATTTTACAAGACTTTTCTCGTACTTTCTCCCTGCACCATGTGGACTCTGGCAGCTTTGCGACAACATGGCAGTTTTGCGACAACACCGTGATGGGCTTGCGTGTCCTCTCATGCAGCATTCAATAGCGCGAGAATGATTTTGGTTTCCCGAGGGATGGCGATCATCGACTTTCCATGGCCAGTCACGTCAGCCCCTCACGCCAGCCTCCTGCAAGCCCGCTGCAAAAACCACATCACCTCATCTTGACCATCATCACAAACATTGCATTTGAACTAATCTTGCCCCAGCTTCTCCTTGAATTCCAATCGGTCCGCTCATTACTCAGTGAAACTGCTGACGGACAAGTCTGGCCAGGGTCCCCTCAGCGGATCGAGCCTCACCAGCAAGGGTCCATTAAAGGAGATCTGTGGGTAGACCGGACGTGCGGCAGATCAACAACGTCGATGCATCTGCTCGTCATTTTGTGAGCGTGTAGGCGACATGCTCATTACTTTTTGAACCTGGAAAAAAGTCGTCGAGACGTGACAACGACCTCATTCGCCATTGTGACTCTGCACAGCCGCGCAATCCAGCCTGCAGCTGCAGCCTTCAGGACTCTACGAGGCAGCACGCCTTGCTTCGCCACACGACATGCTGTCTTATAGAGACTCTGGTGCTGCCGTCAGCTATCTTCTGTTCATTTATACCACATCATCTCCATGCATCGCTAATTGCCAGGTTTCGTGAGGAACCGCCAGACGACACTCCCGGTGTGGTACCATGACTACACAACACCCAAACAATGTCGGTTGGGTCAGCGAGCCGGTAACGCGTGGCACGTCATCACTATTGTATACCTGCATATCCACGACCATCATATGCACGTGGAGCGCACTCCATCTGAATGTGCCCAGGGAAGGCTCCTCAGCCGCATCAGTCCTCTCTATCAAGATCGTTTCGTTTGTATTTGCCATCATCGCGCCTGAATATTTCGTTGCATGCGCTGTCCGCGAATGGTTTGCTGCCCGCAGACTAAGCAAAACCATGGCTGAGATCCTGCCGGTATGTACCTCTAGCATTGCTACGTTAGCGTTACGTATTATGAATCTTTTTCTTTTCTTTTCTTGAATTCGGTACCGGAGCAGGGCAGCTAACTGGACCTGCCAAGGGCGAGCGCAACTGGTCACATGCATTCAGTCACCTTGTGTTGATGGGGGGCGTCAAATTCCGTATATCCTCAACACCGAATGCCTACTCTGAAGCGATACTCTTCGCCCCGGATGTCGTCAGTTATGCCAGGCGAGGCTGGACCCGATTCAAAGAGCTGTCCACCACGACAGTGGAAGACAAGAGCAAGGCCAATGGCTTCAACAAAGCCATAGCTTCCATCCAAATATTATGCTTCTTCTCTCAGCTCATCGGCAGGCTGGCCTCCCACATAGTAGTTTCGCCGTTGGAGTGGTTCACGCTAGCCTATGTCATGTGCGCTTTTGCCATGTATGGATTCTGGTGGCATAAACCGTTTGATGTTCAGACTCCGATCTTGGTATACCCTGATCCGCTTCTATCAGCGGGGAAGACGTCAACACTGGACGTCTGTGTTTTTACGCGGGAGCAGTTTCTAGGGACGCCTCAGATACTACGCGGGACAATGCGGCCTTACTGGACCGACAATCTGTGGACGGAAGAAGAGCATGGTGAGGTGTCCTACCTCTGGCTCTCAAACAATACACCGATGACGATAGGTATGGCTATATCTACAGTGCTCTTTGGAGCCTGCCATCTGCTTGGATGGAACTACCCATTTCCATCTCCTTTCGAGACATACATGTGGAGATGTGCTAGTATTTCATGCGTGTGTATCCCCATGGTCGTTTTAGCTATACAGTGGCGAAGGAACTATCCCACTAGATTACGGAACAGGTTTCAACGAGGCATAGTGGCGGCATTGGTCATGATTTATGTGCCTGTGCGGTTGCTCCTGCTCTTCGAAGTCTTCTTCGCGCTACGATCCGCTCCCCCAGAGATATACAAAGCCGTGCCGTGGGCTCAATACATCCCTCACATATAGCCCCCAAAAAAAAACAGGTGGTCATAGTTATCAAAATTTATTACATCTAAAGGGTATCCGCATATATCCAATCCAACATCTCCTCTATGAAACCAATCATGAAGAATTTTCCAAAAAACAACAACAACAACAACAACAACAACGCTGTAATCAACTTTTCGTTCGTCACCTCCGCCCCTCCCACCACGCCTTATCCTTTTCCCTCCGATGCGGCATAGTCTCCCTAATCTCCGTCTCCCGATCACTCGCAAACTCGACACTGCGCGCCCTACTCCTACTCCTCGGTCGCTCCGCTCTATCCACGCCCGTCTTACTCCGTCTCGGCAACGGCCCGCGATCATCTGCCGGAAACGTACTCCTCGGCGAAAACGTATCCCTCCTGCCCTTCCTGGTCGTCGGACTGGCCAACCCGCCAGCCTTGCTATTGCTAAAATCCGCGCTCAGAGGCCGCGCAGTCTTCCGTTTCGAGCGCGTCGAGGTCGTGGCAGGCGGTTTCTTGATGTAATCGTACGTTGCGGGATCGCGCTTTGCGAGCTCCCTCTCCAGTCTCCAGAGTGGGGCTTCAGGTAACACTTTGACGGCCATGGTGTCTCTCCACTTGATTTTCCAGTAGACTTCTGCATCCCCGGCGCGGGAGTTGTTGGTGCCGTAGTCAACAACCAATTTGTAGCTGTCGGTTAGCGCGCGAGCTTCGTAGAGACCGCGGTCTTGGATGCCAGGGCCTTCGAGGCGGTAGCGCGTGCGGACTGAGGGGTGGATGTATTCGTTTGTTTGGCGGAGGGGGCGGTCTGTTGCACGGCCCGTGAAGGGGTCTACCGAGGTGTATTGACCTGGTTTGCGTTGCTGTCACGATTTAGTACATTTGCTCATATCCACTTCTCGACATGAAAGACTTACTGTACTGCCACCCAGCGCAAAAGCGCCCTTGATCTCGTTGTATATCTTTCCAAAACTCCACGGTCTGATCGCGCCCTCTTCTTTCTTGTAGTACTTCTCGTTCAGATCGTCTTGTTCGAACAAGTATTCAGACCGTAAATCCAGGAAGGGCTCGAGTTGACTCATCATCCACGCAAGACTGATGTTGGCGATTTGCATGTCATCGTAACCGCCGCCGACGTTCGCGTGCGCACCGGGGAACCATACTTGGCGGAGTGTTGTGCGGTTTCCCTCAGGCTTCTCCCAGACAGCAGGTGCAAACGATGTTCGGTTCTCATCCAAAGCGAGCGCTTGGAATGCGTTTTCGATGCAGTTGGAGAGTTTGGTGTCGTAGAAAGTCGTCGCCTTCGACTGCTTCATTTGCAGGCCCAGGCGTTGCAATTTGCCAATACGCGGTATGCCAAGACTACCAACCGTATCCCACACCGCTATGCATTTGATTGGAATATCGAGCCTGGTCAGTCCTCTGCGCTCCAGTTCTTCTGCGTATCGTGGGTCGTCTGCGCTTGGTTTCCGGGGAAAGGGTACGTCTTCGTGTTTTGGACGATAGTCGGGGTTCCGCCGATTTTGAACATCCTCATACACTTCTGGTAGGGTGTTCAGGCCCTTCTTTGTAAGCAGACCAATCTCTCCAATCAAGCCTCCGATGCTACGCGCAGTGAATGCGCCTCTTGAGAAGCCTAGCAGGAAGATCTCGTCTCCGGGGTGATAGTTGTTGGCAAGGAACGAGTAGGCCTCTCGAACATCATCACCAAGGCCCTTGCCTGTGGCGCCCCCAACTAGACGAGAGAGTTTTCCGCCTTCGGTGCCCAGTCCTTGGGAATAGTTGACAATTTGCTGAATACCGTCCTGACTGACTGCCTTGATGGCTCTTGATATCCGGGTAATGTTACTTGGAATGGAGAGAGTCCCGTTCTTGGTTCCATCATCCGAGTTTAGCCAAGTTCCGTCGCAGGCAACTATCAACCTCTTGAACATACCCCTTCCACCACTGAGTCCCGGTGCATCGACCATTGGTTCGCGCATGCTACGCACGCTTCTGCTTCTTGCGCGGGGCCGCTCTACTGGTACATCGATGATGAGCGGTGATTTAGCCCCACTTCGCGGAATATCCACAACGATGGGTGCTGATGTTAGAGGCGCTCTGGTGCTGGGCGCCCGACTTCTGCTCCGCGCTCGAGACAGTGCCACAGACATTCTTTTCTTGAGATTCTTTGCTCTTTCTTGATGTGCCTTGGAAAAGGGTAATTGTTGTTGTGGAGCAGACGCAGTCCAAGTCCAAGGAGAATTAGAGCGAGCTACGTCAATATGGTTGAGCTTTTTGCGCCCGCGGCGAGATTTGGTGACTGGCAATGCGGCTAACCCGGTTGTTGTTTCTCCACGTGTCGACTATCCACTCTGCTGGTGTTGTGTTGCTGGCAGCCTTGGTGCTATGTCCGCGAATGGCGTTTCGTATACCGTTGGGAACGCACCGGAAAGACGCGCTTCGTCTGGTAATGGCTGCACCTCTGTTGGGCAGACGAGTGCGACTGTCGCGGATCCCCAGCCTCCGCTATTCACCGTTTCCAGCTCTTCCGTGTTCCCAACTCTTCAGACTTGATGGGCGGGAGTAAGCGAGGCAGCCGATAAACCTCATCAGCCTCGGGAACCTGCAGCAAGCAGCTTGACGCAGGGCACGAGAAATCGCGAAACGGAGGGGGTCGGATGGTCAATATGATGGGAAAGGAAATGGGGCGGACGTGTCGCGCAGCGCACAGCGCACTCTTACGTCGAGTGGTTGGGCGTCGGCTTCAAAGCTTTGCTGTAGGCTGGGGGTGCCCAAGTCATTGGACTCGCTTACCCAGCCTCTTGTCTGCGAACATGCGATTACCCCTCGGGATTGTTGATTATTACCAGGCGGATGAGAGTGAAACTGCAGTTGTGCAAAGATTCAGTCGTTTTTACCCCGCTGGTGCCCGAGTGTGGGCGTGTCGCATCCAAAGTGAGGCTGCTCTCCAGCACATCGAGCTCGACCGCAACTTGTTCAACAGCGCAGCGCCAAGCTCGAGCTCACTTCCCTTCTGAGACTAGGATGCGCTGCATCGCATGGAACCGCATTGGGCGCAGGTAGCCCTGCCGGTGAAGGCCCAATTTTCCATACTGTTATGCGTTAGGTGCATGCCAGGTGTAGACGTGGGTGCAGGGAAGCGTGCGAGTCGGGCGGTGAGGGAAAATGTACGTGGTGGTAAGGGACACCCGGCCCACCCAGCAAGTCGTCGGCAACATCGAGATTGCCGAAGTCACGGACATTTCCAGAGCTTGTTTTGATGCAAACGTATATTTGCTATGGGGGGATATCAACTGTTTTTCAATTTCATGAACTTTTATCTAGTAGTTCCGTTTCCTTTCAGTTCATTCTTGGTCGCTTTTCTACGCGACGCAACATTCTGGCAAATGTTGACCGACCCCGAGTCGCACATGCGCCGAGTAACAATCCAGCGCCTGATCCCTTGGCGGGTAATCGCACAACTACACTCTACAGTTATCGTACAGAATTCCTTCCTAGACACCCATGATCTCAAGAACTCCATGCGATAAACCAACATCCCTAGAGTGTAAAGTGCAGCGCGAGCGGCAAAATGGAATCCATCTAGGACATACGCTATGACGAAAACGACAAGAGGAGAGAATACAATAGATAGAGGAATAGATGTGAGAGACGTGCCCCAGGAGAATCGTAAATGTCATGGACGCAGAGAAATAGTGACAAAGAGACGGGCGGCTTAGTAGCCGCCGAAAAGATCATCAAGCTCGTCAAGATCAATAAGCTCCGGGCTCTTCATGATCCAGTCGTCGTCGAGCTCAAGTTTTACCGATTTGCGCTTGAGCGACGGTGGAGGCATTTCAATGTGGAGCACCGGTTTCATCGCAGGGCTGCTCTGGAACGTCATAAGATGGTCCATCTGACCAAAGAGTGCTGCCGCCGCCTCCGAGTCCTTGAGTGCAGCGCTCTCTACAGTCTCTTCGACGGAAACGGCGACCTCTTCCATCTTGACGTCGCTGCGTTGTGTCGACTCGGCGGATACGCTAGCAGATCGCTCGCGCTCGGCCTCTTGGCTCATGCGGCGTTGTTGGAGAAACGAGGCCGTCTGGGTGAACTCGCGCTCGTCCTTTTCTAGAGGCGGCGATTGAGCCCGGCGGTTGTGCGAGATGTTTGCAGTCGTGGGTGGATGGCTCTGGTGGGGAAAAGGATCGCTGTTGACGCTGTCGTAGTCGGACAGGTCGAGCTCTGGCGACGGCGACATGCGATCTCTTGACCTCGCATCCATGTCTTCCTCTTCCGAGGTTGCAGACGAGAGCGATGGGGTGACGATGCGTGGTGCCATGGCGGTGGCACTTCCATCAGCTGGGATAGGTTGATGCGGGCAGGTGGAGAGGAAGTAGTAGACACGCTTGGGGTGGGTACCAACGAGCTTCTTGTCGAGCGGACATCTCGACAAAGCTGTCCAATTGCGCTTCAGGTACGTGGCCAAGCGTGACGAGATGATGGCCGCTGGGTTCGCGGAGCTAGAGTACGTCAGCATGAGTAACGAGGCGACTAGCGACGAAGCTTGGATGCTTGGAAGTTTGGTACGTACCTCTCAACGATTGGAATGATGGGCGACAGCACGAGGGCAAGTTCTTTTAGCAAGTGGGGACGGTTGCCTGTCTTCTGGAGCTGTTCGATGACACCAACCACAATTTCATCATCGATGCCTTGGGTGTCAATCTTTGTCGTCGCAGACTCGCCGCCCGGCGACGGTGGCGGGGTGTCTGCCACCCGGCCTGAGCTTTTGGGGCGCTGTGCGTCCAAGCGCAGTGATGAGGGGCGAGGTGGTGATGGTGGCACCGACGAGAGCGAGCCGGAATGTGAGCGTTTCTGTTTCTTCGCGGCGTGCTGACCGTCGCTTGTCGAAGGCGGTGAGCGAGCGGGTCGCGGTGCTCCTGGCAGCTGTATGCCGAGTGACGGCAACGACAGCGACTTCCGGCGGGTGTTGTAAGGCATTGTGAGGGCAGCGACGCAGTCGCAAACGTCGCTCAGGTAGAGGGGGGAGGAGGAAGGGAGTCTTTCCAAGGGGACAAGTGAATTATTGAGGCTGGCAGAGGGTGTGCAGCCAAAAATGCTTTGTTACTGCGAGAATGTCCAGGGTCGTCGATTGGTTCGGTAGGAATGCAATGCAGGCTATACCACCAACGCTGCCGCCGAGTATGCAAGGTAGGGTGCGACGCTTAGATATCTGCACTGCAGCTGATGGCGTTGGAAAAGGGCGCCCGATTACTCTGAGAGAGAGAGAGAGAGAGAGAGAGAGATGTATGTTTGATGGTGTTGAATGCTGAGTGGCACCCGTCCTGTCGCAAATACGCGGCTCGCCTCCTGAAGGCAGTGAAGTACGTAACTCGGCGAAGGCGGCTGGCTGCCTCAAGCTCGACCCAATAACTATTGCAACACAATCAAGTGCAGCTGCAACACGCCACGGTAATCAGGAAGCAGAAACAGGGACAAGCAAGAGGAAACGGAATGGGACAAGACAGTTGATGTCGGGCCCTGATGTAGTTCGAGGGGTGGTTGAAGAAGAGGGGATGCGACGAGGGAAAGAACGGAGGCGTAGTGGAGCACACAATGAAGAAGGAGCGACTAGGCTCCGGTAAGAGACCGTGCGTCTAGGTAGGTTGAATGTATCCAGGGATCGCCTCTTTGGTTATGACAGCATACTACTTTTAGAGCCCGTTTTTGCTTTGTTGGCCAGGGGCTAGAGCCTAACGCTCCTATCAAGATGCCGTGGTTGCCTGCATGTACCACGCGGTACAATCTTCCAAAGCAGATACTCGCCGGACGCCTTTTACGGCAGGGCTTGTCGCCTGCTCCAACGTTTGGTACAGACTTGGCTGTCCTGTCCAATCCCGTCGGCCTGGGAGTCTCGGCTGTCCATGTCTTGCGCATTTCTGCCCGTGTCAAGCTCCGGGCATTGTACGGTCTCAGCTGAGCTCGGAACAGTGAACACCGCACTTGGATCTCTATACATGTGGCCCCGAGCGCGCAACAAGTGGCACATGCTAGACGATGCTTGCCAGGATGCTGCCCTGCCGGTAAAGCTCCGCCAACGACACGAACGTCTCTGGCCCTGAGACGGCTTTCCCGCAAGTGACCTCATGCTCAACATGTCTCGTTGGAGCATCGCGCATCCTTCGCCTCTGCAATTGGGCGGGTCGACACTGCTGTCCCGCAAGCTGACCGCCAGAATATCTTCCGTCCCCCAGGGCAGTCCAACGGCCACGATGCGACTGGACGGACGCCTTCCATGATCTGATGCAGCGTGCATATCATCTCGTTCCAGAGCGGCAACATCCCTGTTCTGAGGTTTCGCCTAGCACACAAAGTGGATTTAGCCTCAACGCTGCAACTGGGATGCCCCAGGGCGGTGAGCACACTTTTCTCGAATTTTTCTTGAGCGGAAGTTTTCCCACTGGCATGCGGCCAACCCTCGGCAACGTTAATACGCGAACGACAAAAAGCCTTCGTCGACGACATGTGGCTTGGCGCTTCTTTGTGTGTTGCTGGCGACATGTCACGACGCACGGAAAAAGCACAATGGATGATGCTGCCGAGCTCGATCTTCTGGCACATCGGTTTCAGCAGCCTCCACTCCGCATTGCGACCACACCCCCAAACATTGCGCACGCGAGTTGCCATCACTTCCGATGGCTGTGCAGGGATCGTGCATATGTCTTTCCCCAACGCGGACTGGCGTACAGAACCAGGTCCGGTCTGCATGTGCAGCACAGCGTCACCTTTTGTGGGGAACTGGAAGGTATGGCGCCGCACTTGTCCTGTGGGCAAACAGATTGACGGATGCGCTACCTATCTTCCCCAGACGAAGTGTGGACTGGATGAGGAAGTTGGCAAGTCGCGAAAGACGGTGAAGATGCATGTTTGTTTGCTTGTTTCCACACTCAACGACATGTCTGTACATGGCCTGCATCTTTATCTGACTCGACGAGCTGCACGCTGGGCATGAATGATTACGACCGTCACTGATGCCTGAGCCCAGCGTGCTCGACGGTACGACATGTCGGGACCCCCGCGCACATGCAAAACCATGGCATGCCCGGACGATAAGACAGAACAAAGTTCGGGCAAACGATGTCGCGTTCCAGAGTGCCGTGACGCGATTCTCCAACTGCCCATGATCCCGACTGCAGATCTCGCTTGACCTTCTGTTGGCTCCCAGGTTACGATGGCCGCGATCTGGAAATTGCCGCTTTGAGCCTTCCCCCTCCATCGTCAACACGCGTAAAGTTGACGTCGTTTCAACAGATCTGGGTTCGCTGATACAACGCCACGACTGGGAGTAGTGAGAGTTTAACTCGCCTTGCCTACAATAGCGGCAAACCTCCGCAATCTCGATGCTCTCAATCTCTCAATGATGGTGAATGTGGGGTAGGTGACACGATGAGTTATCATTCATCTCCACATCGACCACCATGGTTTCTGTGCAACCGGGGATCCGGCTGGTGCAGCAAGCGGTTGCTCACCTGAGGCGGCAGTCTCGGCCATTCTTTGCCGCATGCCCTTCCTCGGCTTCAATTGCAACCACCAGGTCGTGCCGAAGTTGTAGCGTTTCATATCCACGACTTCCAGCCCACTTTCTTCGACAATCTTGCCAATGTCTTTGTTCCACCAGCAGCCGTGTTCGTCGGCATGAGCGGGAGCTGTCTTGTCCAGCATGTTGTTCAGCCACTCGTAATGCGACTTGCCGTGCTCTAGAAGTAGGATCTGGCCATTCTCATTGGTCGACGCCTCTAGGTTCTGGAGCAGCTTCACGGGCTCGTGCGTAGAGCAGAGTCCCATGGTTTGTATCACCGTGTCGTATCCGTCTTGGGCACCGTACGGGGGCGTTATTGGGTCTAAAGCGGACTGGTGCTTGAAGAAGACACGGCTAAAGTACTCCTTGTGCGTGTCGTTCCACTTACGCTTAGCAACGGCCAACATGGGTCCGCTTGAGTCGAGCAGCGTCACCGTCGCGCACTGCTTGGTCTTGTAGTAAGGTATGTTCCTACCCGTGCCCACAGCCACCTCCAACACATGCCCCTTGGCCATGGAAGTAAGCTTCTTGCGCTTCCCAGTCAGGAAGAGCAGCGTCTCAGACATGTCGACCTTCTCGTCATAGCCCTCGGCCTCCTTGTCGAACCGGTCTGTGAGGTCTTCTGGCAAGTCCGTCACGTCACTCTCCTGTGTCAACGATATGTAGAGCATGGTCGCATATGTGCCCATTCCGAAGGCGACCATGCCGACGCCGAACATTGGCCATTGTCTCCATCTCCGCAGTTTTGCCTGATGATGTGCCGACTTCAGTTCCTCGTCCGACAGACGCTGCAGATCCGACAGCGTCGGACGTGCGGCCCATACTCGCTTCAATGCTTGTTCGGGTGTTTGGTTCGCGGGGGCTCGTAGCGGGAGTTCGTTGTCGTGCTGCGCTCGTTGTACGCGTCTGTGTAGCGGTATCGCAGGCTTGGCGGGTATCGCAGGCTTTGCAGGAAAGGATTTCGGGAGCTTCGGTAGCTTTGCCATGGCGATGCAAGCAAATGCAGAGCACGTGAGGAACGAGTGACTGTGAGACGCAATTGGTGACGCTGTCGAGTAACAATTGAAGTCTCAAATCTTTCCATGCGCCGACCCAATCGCCTGGTAGCGTCCAAGCTTCCCTGCCGCCGCCACGAGATATCAACCGTGCCCAGCCGACGCACGCCCTTACGACAACGATATCGGCCCACCAGCGGCACTTGCACGCCCTTCGCGCTCATGTAGGCCGACTTTTCTTCACGTCTTTCCTTTCTTTTGCGCGGTGCTTGCATTTCTATCCGTCTTGACTTTGCGCGCAATGGCTTCTTCTGCATCTTCCGAGATACCCTCATCCATCTTGATCGTTGGCAGCGGCGCATTCGGACTCTCCACTGCTTATTCATTATGTCAAAACCCGCGTTACAACAACACCTCAATTACTGTCATAGACCGTCAGCCTTTTCCTACGCCTGATGGTTCGAGTGTAAGTAGATCCTCCAATCGATTCTGTGTCAACACTTTGCTGTAGAGGAATACACTCGCCAGTGGAATCAATCTGTTCAACCAAGACCAAACGCTCAAGCAAAAGCATACAGATCGACACTTCACGAATCATCCGTCCCGATTACGCTGCCGCACGCTACACCCGTCTCGCAACCATCGCGCAAAACCGCTGGCGAACCGACTTTGCGACCGAACATTACCATGAAGTCGGCCTGTGTGTGACAGCTTGGGGTCCGGAGCAAAAGTATGTTTCCGGGTCACTGGAAAATGTCCGCGCGATCGGAACAGACAAAGTAGAAGTGCTGAACTCGGCCGAAGATATACAAAAAGCATGTGGCTTGGAAGGCAAAGACCCATGGGGCAATGGCAGCACCGGATACGTGAATTGGAGTTCAGGCTGGGCAGATGCCGAGGGCGCGATGATGTGGCTGAGGGAGAAGGTGGAAAAGATGAACAGGGTCGAGTTTGTCACAAAGGCCGTGGAGAAGTTGTTGATTGATCACAAGACCAACACCGTCTCCGGCGTGCGGTTCAACGACTCGAGCGAACTCAAGGCGGACCTGACAATGCTGGCGGCAGGCGCATGGACAGCGTCGCTCATCGATCTTCGAGGCATCTGCAAAGCGACCGGGCAAGCTCTGTGCTACATGCCCATCTCCAAGGAGGAAGAAGCGAAGATGGCTACGCGGCCAACTATCCTGAACCTGTCCCATGGCTTGTTCATGATCCCGCCTTCCAAGGGCCTCCTCAAAGTAGCCCGTCACGGCCACGGCTACCTCAACCCGACCACGATCCCACACCCCGAGTCCGAAGACCCCAACGAGACAATCACCATCTCCCTCCCATACACACACGTCGACGATCCAGCACAGGCAGTTCCAGTCGAAGGCCAACGCCAGTGCCGAGACTTCCTCGCAGCAATCCACCCTTCCCTCGCCGCACCCTCGCGCCCGTTCACCAAATCGAAGATTTGCTGGTACACCGATACTAGGGACGGCGACTTTTTGATCACATACCACCCCAAGTACAAGGGGCTGTTTTTGGCAACGGGTGGCTCGGGACATGGCTTCAAGTTCCTGCCTGTCATTGGTGATAGCATCGTCGAGTGCATAGAAGGCAGGACACCGGAAGACTTCAAGGGCCGCTGGGAGTGGCCGGCTGAGCGGGTACCGGAAGAGCAGTGGGCTGGTGATGGAAGCAGAGGTGGGCCTGTTGGTATGATTTTGGAGGAAGAGATGGCGAAGAGCAGGGGGAAGTTGTAACTGGCCGTGTGCCAAGACACTTCGTATTTATATCAGTGTTCCCAGTTTCGGTTCCGTACTCTCTGCCTCACGGCCAGAATCACTACAGAAATTTCAAAAAAAGAAACGGTCAAGGATTTAGATGTCGGAAGAGTGCGCGCTTCGTCAAAATGCTAAATATAAAAGATCATGGAAACTTTGCGCTATGCCTTATACATTCCAAGGATCGTTGTTTTTGTCACGCGTCCTCCTCCTGGGAAAAGCTTTGTACAAATTCAAAATCTGGTTTTGCATGAGTCGTCACCTTCATTCAAAAACAAGTAGTCATGGTGCATGTGTTGTTCTCTTGTTGCCACTAAAACTACAACACACCATGAACGATAACTAAGAAACGCAAGTATCAATCACTATGGGCGATGCTGCATCAGTAAAGACAATCTCCACGCATGTTCATGTCGATATAAATATCTTCTACTCGCACTCTCTGTATCTCCCTCATATCAAGACGTATTCCCTTTCTCCAAAACGGCTACTACAAAAGCGACATGGTGGTGGATCATTTGCGCTGTTTTCAAAACTACCTAGGTACCTAGCAGAAGGAGTCCATGCGGCCACGGCAGGTCAAGCCATCTATTACTAAAATGGGAGAAACAATGGATTATGTCTTCGTCGCCGAAGATATTGCAGATCAAGTCGAGACCCAATGTTTCCCATCGGTCACGTCCTCTGGAATATAGAACAAAGAGAAACCATGTCCTACCCATGATGTCGCCAAAAGGTCACAATCATCACTATGACTAGAGCGAGGGAGCCCAGTCCAATCATGGTGCCAGGATAGTATCTCTTGCGTGTCTCTATGCATATAAATACCTGCTATTCATACGTAGCATGTTCCTCTCAACACCTGAAATTATTCCCTCTTTTCTAAAACCCACATTGCAACGCTTATGGTGTGGCGAGTTTGCTTCTCCTACATTTAGGCCAAGCCCAAAGATGTGGAAGCTGTAAGCCATACCGGCTATCACCAAAAACCAACACAAACGTGACATATGGCTGTGTCCTGGTGAGCGAACTAAAAAGTTGAGCTAACCAGGATGATGCAAACATTCTGGGCCACGCCTCTGTCAGTGAAAACAGATGATCACCGTGGTATGTCCTTTTTCGCAGACTGGATCGAATCTCAGCTCAAAACTTCTTCATGCTCGTCCGATGACGTCTGCGTCCGCTGTCCAAAAGGCTAAATACTTGACGGCAATGTTCTTCGCCTGTTGCGAACAAGATATCAGATTCCACTGAAGATCGAGTACATATAGTATCCGAATATGAGATGATTGAAGCTGTGTTCAGAAGCCGTTTGTGAAGAAAAAGTATGCATACTGCTCACCATGTGATACGGCTGGTAGTTAAGGTACCATTCTCGGTCGGGTTAAAAAGGAAAGTGGAAGATTTCATGATGATGCCTGCACAACGTAAGATCCGGGGTTATCCTATCTTCATGTTTGAGTAAAAGAGAACTAAACATGGCTCGAAGATATACGCGAACAGATCGATGAGTGTGTCAAAGTTCAAAAGTTTGATTTGGATAAAGTCTACACAAGAATCGAAGATAACGAAAAGCAAAGCCGCTACAAAATCACGTCGCCTATATAGTGCACTCCCTCACAGCTCCGGCACCAGAATCTCTTACTCTAAGCACGGCTGAAGCACTTGGTAACAAGCGCCTGATCAGCCGAACCATTGGGCGTCAATCCAAGGACGTAGCTCTTGTCGAAAGCACCAGCCGACCAGCCAATGTAACCAAGGTAAACATCGCTGTTCTTGTTCAAACTAGCAATAGCAGCGCAAACATCAGTCTCACACGAAGCAGTGTTACCGCCACCGACCTCAGACAGGATAGCCTGGCGCTTGTTGCTGCGAAGCCAGGTCGCAAGGGGAACGAAAGAATCCTCGACGTGGTCGCTGGTGCACTCCGCGTGGGTACCAGAGTTGTCGCTGTCGAGGTAACGGTGTACGTCGAAGATGATCTTGTTGGTCGTGCCGTCGGTGTCCTTGACCTTGAGGAGAGAGGGACCGCTGGCAGTAGGGAAGGTACCTGCGGATGTGTAGTCGGTTCCGGGAACGAGGATCATCTGGGACTTGGCACCTGCCTTGCGGATGGCGTTCACGGCGGCCTGGGCGGAGTCGGCCCAGGTAGACATCGTGAGGTCGTGGGGCTCGTTCATGAGACCGAAAGCGATGTTCTTCTCAGACGCGTACTTGGTCGCGATCTTGGACCAGACATCGGCGAACTGGTCGTTGGTGGGGCCGCCCTGGCCGACGATCTGACCATTCCAACGGGCATAGTTGTGGAGGTCAATGACGCAGACAGCGCCGGTGGCCAAGCAGCCTTGGACGAGCTTGTCGTAGGCTCCAGCGACAGTGGCATCTAGGGCACCACCGAGGGTGTTACCAACTAGGTGCTGCCATCCGACGGGAAGACGGTACATGTTGAGCTTGTCGTCCTTTGTGAAGTGCTGCATCTGAGCAATTCCGTTCGCACCGGGGTCGACGTAGGCTCCACCGCAAGATCCGGATGTGTCGCATCCGAAATCGAAACCAGCAATGTTCATGCCAGCGTACTGGGTCTTTCCGCTAGAAGAGACGGGGGCGGCAGCCACTGTAGCGGCCTTGCTGGTAGCAGCAGCGACTGCTTTGGCGGAAGTCTTGGTTGCAGGCGCTTTGGCAGCAGGAGTCGAGGTTCGTGCCATAGTAACCATCGTAGTCTTAGGAGCAGCAGGGGCCGCGGCTTCTGAGCCAGCGCCAGGAACACACTGAGAGTACCAGTTGTTCTGAGCCTGACAGTGGTAGCCAGATACACATGCAGTGGCACCGGTCCAGCCTTGTCCACCACACTGCGCGTAAGCCGCACCCTGGGCGGCGTAAGCACCACTTGCTGCGAGAGCAGCGAATGCAAAGGAATAGCGAGCCATTGAAACGAAGTTTGAATGAATGATAGACTTGGGTAGGTAAAGAAAGAGTGAGAATGCTGAATAGCACAAATAGAAGCAAAGGATTGAAACTTCACAAATGTGATGGAGAACCAAAAAGACAGCGGGAAAATTGCGCTTTTATCATCTCATGGAAAGGGTACCTGGACAGTACCCAAAGGGTCGTGTCCTTGCGCTTCCAACCCGTTCGAGACCTGGTTCCAGGTCGACGGAATGGCGGCATATTGTCTCCGCATCGTTCCCACCGTTCCATGTTCATTACCGAGATGTTCGGCGGTATTACCGGGGACCGCGGTGGCTGTGAGCAAGATATCACGGAGATGTGTTACTGTGTGGCATCTGGTGCTGTCAGTGCTGACATTGGAAAGCGGCGGCTAGGCCAAGCGAGATGGTAGACCCACTTTTCGGCTTACTGACACGCCGTTTCGAGCCCGTTTGCTTTGTTCAGTGAAACGGCTAGGCTCGCATTTGTGGAGAACGGCGTATGTCTCTTCATTTCGCCAAGATGAGAGGGGGCAGACAAGCTTCAGGATTGGGGAGATCCGAAGCTTGGTATGCTTGTTCCAGGGCGCGTCATCGTGGCGGGAGGCTGTGTCTCGATAGGTCTTTTATCGCACGTTCTAGTTCTAGAACATCGGTCTGCGGTTGTTGTTTTGCTGGGTGGTTGCACATATTGACGTCGCGGGGCTCCGATTGTGAAGTTACGGCAAGTGCAGCCGCGGCTCCAGCAATTTAGCTCTCAAAGGGTTATAGCCGGTGGAAGAAGCTGACGTTGTGTATTCTCTAGTTGTTTTACAAGAGATGGTATTAGTATCGAGTAGACAGCAATGATCTCATCTCGTTACATGTTACGATGAGGCGCGGCAAAAATCAGTGATACACCACGCTACGAATTCTTGCTGCACAAGACGCTACAGCCAAGTACGTTGTTGATAGAGTTATTGCGTGTTGGCGTGGGATTGTTGGTCAGCCAGAGTAGCTTGAACAGCTTGGTGGCTTCTATCGGACACCTTAACATGCTACTTTGGGTAACTCAGCGAAAACTTATCGGAGAAACCTATAGCTATTCGGCGGACCCCAAAAACATTAGATAAGATAAAAGCAACCTTTGCACCGCCTACAGTCTCTAGAAGATCACTAAGAAGATAAGATGAAAGCAATTCACCGCCCAGAATCTCTCAAACTATCAACACCTCAAAAGACTACCACCCAAAAAGATTAGATAGAATGAATTCACTGCCTCAATATTGCCTAATTAGGCCATGATATATAAAAGCATTGATTAATGAGGATATTCACGCAGTAGATTCATTCCATCTCTTTTTTTAGGGTCCGCTGAATGGCGTTTGTGGTCCACTGAAGAAAGAGCCTTTGTGGCTTCCTTCTTAAGTTATAGGTAATAGTGCGACATGGACATTATCGTATGTTGCACGAGGGCTATGGCGCAGACGCGATTCGCTAATTGTTAAGAAGAGCAGAGCGTCAATGACTAAGTGCAACACTATTCAACGATAATGCTTCCGATGTTTTCATCAGGAATGTCCATACGCTCAACCTCTGCCTCCATAATATCATCCACATAACACTCGCCCTGAATACGAAACCTTCCCGGGCCTAAAGGTAGGAGGATCAAGGGCTTCGCGCATCCATATACTGTCACCAAGATATTACCAGGTTGGATGTTCATTGGGCCTAAGCCGAGAAACCCACGTTCTGCAGTCACGAAGAGCCGCCGCCCTCGGATCTTAGATTTCATGGCCGCCATGGCTGCGCTGACTTCACCCCACTCTTTCCTTTCATAGTCGGTTGCGTATCGAAGCTCCGGGCGCTCCTTGTACGGATCGAGCCAGTCTTTGAGTGATTTGCCGTGGAAGATGAGGGAGGAGCTTGCATTGAAAAAGTCCCAGTTCCAGAAGTCTGGATCTATGGGTTTGGGAGGATTTGGTGCAAAACAGCTCAGAAGTCGTTTGAATTCACGCTCGTGTCCAGTGATGTCGGTACTACATGTCAAAGTTCGGTATAGACAGCGTTTGACAGTGTGTTCGTGCATGTATACAGGGTTGGTCTTCGTTTTGGGTTGTGATGGCTGGACGACCCCAACAGCGTAATCAGAGCTCCTTGATGCGATTCTCTTTTGCAATATCGGCTGAATGGCTCCCACCCCGTCAACCACATCAACGAGAGTGACGCCGTGTAGGTGAAGAACTTCTTTGCCATTCTCATCCTCGTAGACACTCGGCAGCATTCGGAGCGTCTGTTCATGCAAATTATCAAACTTATTCAGAGTACCAGCAAACCAGGGTCCATGTATTGGAGTCGCGCGTCGAGACGCCGGACGAATGAAGTTGGGTACCCAAGAAGGCAGCATGAGGTCGTCCTGGCAGCCATCAAGAAGGGCAAAGACCTCCAGCTTGCCCAAACGCAAAAGCTGCTTCGCGAATGCGGTGTAGATTTGTGCCGGCGATTTTGAGTAGTCCAGCACGCGTTTACAAGAGTCCGGGATGCCGTGAATATGTAGCATGCCAAAAACGCGATCCTTGGGATTGAAGCAGTCGGCTTCCATTGCCAACTGTAGCGCTTGGTCCAAAGTTGAGCCCCGAATGGTTTCTCCGCCACCAATGCCAGGAGTGGAGCGAAATTCAAAGTAACTTTTGTCGATCCATGGTAGCCGCTTTCGATGGCTCAAGAACTCCAACTGTGCGATATTAGCTACATGCGACGCTGTGTGCGACTTTGTGTCCACCAACTCCTCCTTGCCTAGTTCGATCATCGTCATGTCTCCAACGATGTCCATAGCGCTATGTAGGAGGATCGCTGCATCGCGAATGTGCCGCCAATGAGTAATACGGCTTCCGCACACAATTGGCATACCGGCTCTCCCCATAGAGAGCTCTTGAATCACCCACAATCGACGCCAATACGGCCTACTGAAGAACTCATGAATCCCGAGGTAAGTTGTGAAGAAGTCTGGGTTCTCGTGCAAGAGGTTATTCCATTCCTGCAATGCGCGTCGGAGGCGGAATGCCGCTGCTTCACGGTGTTGGTGCGCTTTTCTCAAATCGCCACACTCATCCATCTCTTCTAGATGCTCAGTTTGGTAGTACTGACTGATCTGCTCAAGCATGCCAATCGTTCTGTGGACTGCAAGCCTGTTGCTTGACAGTATATAGTCAGGCAACTCTGGGTTCCCATCATCGTTGAAAGTTTGCTCCACATCCGGGCCGATCCACACAACAATGTTTCCTGCACGTTGGTAAATTTCGTGCATAATGAGAATCTGGGCTTGCTTTTCCTTCTCGTTATCCTGGTTGATGGTGATGGCATCAATCCACAGTTTGAGGCCTTGCTTGAATGGCTCCATCGCGCGAAATTCCAACAATGCGGCGTGCAGATTCTTGCGCACCTTAACAACATGGCCGTTGATAATTACATCGAGCTTCTCAGACTCGATGTCAGGGCCCCACGTGTACGATATTGCAACATAATCGTAGAGATTCTGAGCGTGTGGTTTGATCATACTCTTGTTGTCCTCTGCAAGTTTTCCCTTCCCCCTTATACGTCTTAACCAATTTCTAAACCCCTTCCGTGGGGCGACCTCTATTTCTGTGCTCACACTTTCACCCTCGGCTTCATCGTCTTCATCGTCTTCCTGTTTAGTCTTCTCAAATTCGATATACTCCGTGCGGCTATTGCTGAGCAAGTGACGATCGAGTTTGAGCTCTATCAGTCCTTTCGTATTGGTCTCTTCGCGATAAAGGAAGTTCAGTAAGCGAATCTCGCCTCGCGCTGTATCCAGAATGCTATTAGCATCGTAGATAGGAAGCATGGCGGAACAATGAGCCGCTCGGCACGACGAGTTATGGTTGAGTGATATGATGAGTAGGTTAGATGTCGGGTACGAGAGTCATCCGAGGCAGGTGCAATGGGATATTCCACGAGAGTGTAAAGGTCGCTTTTTCGGGCTCCTGGGAGGCCTACTGTGTCGCGATAATCATTGGTTTTGATATTTTCAGGGAGGCTGCAGGACTGAGCAGAATCAACAGTTGTGAAGGGTCTAGAACGCATGGCCAAAGCTAATTTACCATTTCCGGCGCTTTCAGCCGCAGACAACCCATCCATGAATGTGTTGTTGATGTGGTTGCTCGGTTAACCAGACGAAACACCAATGGCCAGCTCACCGGTTCACCAGCACCTAAGGAAAAATGAACGTCATCTTAGTAATTGTGTAAGTGGGTTGGAGGTATAATTGAGACAATGGGTGTATTGTATATGACCTGTGTCTTGTGTTGTGTGTTGGACCGAGATGTCCGTGTCTAGAGCTTAAATACATGCAGTAGTGGACCGATTGGTCAGTGGATTGTCCATGTGACGGATAGGTGTCCTGGGCTTATCCCGGTCTAGCTCTAACGCTGCTCGTGGATTCCACTTACTATCAATGTTGCGTCTCAGCCGCAGTACATAATTTCTAACATTTCCTTTTCCGGCGCAAAGCTAAATGTAAGATTTGCAGGTGGCTTTTACATCACACCACTATGGCCGAGCACGATTTGGGATGATCGCTAATCTAAAGACTCTGTTGGCTGTTGTGATTTCTTTCGAGCCCACCAATCATCATATCGCGCATCGTCCGTCCCATCAATGTGCCCAAGCCCTTGTGGTTACTCAAGCTTCCCTCACTCTTCTTGTATCACTCGTTACCATCATAGTAATCTCAACTTACTACACACAAGTCTTCGCGCATGCAAATTTTCGTACATTCATTACACTCCATCCTCATAAACCTGGATATCTGAGTCGATCGCGAAGGAAAGCACTGCATCAACCGACGTTTTACTATCCTTCCGTGGTACTACAGCACGAACACGTTACTTTCCACTCGACAATAAAGTAGCAACCGACTCACTCTTACAATAAACCAATCGTCACATCGCCCTTGACACGCGCATAGATCTCGACCTGGGCTACATCAGCCCAATTGTCACATCACCCTTGACTCGTGCGTAGAGTTCTACCTCGACTTCAAGATCTAGCTCAATCTTGATCTTAAGTGAACTGTCCTTTTCGCCTTCTTTCTTGGGCCGGTCCGCAATGCGCGATTGGTGAACAGGAACCATGCGACGGCCCTTTCTGGGTTTCGCGATGGCGGCTTCTAGTTCGGAGTCTATGCCGTCGTCGTCAGAGGCTTGGGATGCTTGAGGCGCGGGAGCCTTTTCGATTTCGTTGTTCTTGCTCTGGCCTCCGAGTTTGGAGGGCTTTTTTCTAGGAGTCTGGGGTGCTTCTGTGGTAGTGTTGTTGGTTGCATCGCCGGCTGGGGATCTTGCTACGAATTAGTATGATATCTTGGAGTGGAACAAGGAAACTTGAAGGTAAACATTGTGACTTACTCTGAAGACATGTTGATAGCGCGATCTGACCTTTCAACTGATTCTGGAGAAGCTCTTGTCACTATTCAATACCTAATCAAAGGAAACCGAAGACGTAGATGGCAAACTTGGAATCACACTGAGCTCTTCCTTTAAGCTCTGGATACCTGCTGGATGCCATGACGCAACAACGGCCCTAGACTTCAAGAATCCACTCTGGAACCTGGATGTCTTCCTTATAACCACTCTCAATCAAGTTTCGTTCCCCCAAGAGCAAGGACACCTACCAGGTATAGGATCCTACATTTTCACCATCCGAGCCCCGAGCGCGAAAGCAGGTTTAAATATGGTCAGGTCACAACGCCATCATCTTCGCACAACACCATCAGGGACCCAAGTATCATGGTGCTGGGCATTCTAACTGCCATCGCTGCTTGTCCCGCAATCATAGGCACAACAGAAGCAGTACGTCAAGGCCAAAGACAAAATGCCAGAGAAAAGCATCGGGGCCTGAAGACGAATATCCTCGTCTCCTGTTCGCGAGCCACGAGAAGCGGTCGTGAAATCGATCAATCCGAAGTGGTCCTCAGCGAAAACAAGGTAAAGCGTCCCCTTCCGGACTTGCGACCGACGCTTGTTGGATCTTTCGTCAAACTCCACAGCTAACAAGAAGATGCCAGCTTTATCTCAACGTACCATCAGACGAGTTTCCGGACGGCCATCCCGAAGATCACCCATTTGCAGGCTACTTCCTGCCGTTCCCAGACCAAGACTGGGGACGACAGGGGGAAGGCATGGTATCGACCATATCAGATGATCCGCCACAGCTGAACTGGATCTATGTGGATCGCGACACCTGCGAAGTCAAGCATGGCGACCGAGTTGCTTCGGAGCCTCACATTGTGGGCCCATGGGATGTGACCAAGATGGATCGCAGGGTTACGTTCATGGGCTGGGAGGGATTTATGGCCGTCCAGTATGGACCTGGAGAGTGGGCGCTCTATTTTGATGTCGATGACAACGGGTTGCGGGGCGTGATTGGTGATGACTTCGTAAGGGTGGAGGTTGAGCTAGTACGGAAGGAAAGAAGGCAAAGACGGATGTCGTCTGGCCCGGGAGCCGGTCCTGGGGTTGCGGTCGAAACTCCAAAAAACGATGTTTAGCGTCGTGGCGCTGCAATCCACATGCCGTTCAGCAGGACCTCGGGATTTGGCGTTCTCTTTTTGTTGACTTCGGAGCCGAGCTTGAAAACAATCAGGAGAACTCAGGATATCTGCCCAGCCCCACTCAAGATTCCATTCTGTCTTGTCTGTCAGTCCAGTGCTCTCGACTTTGCACCCCCACAAAAAAAAGAGGAGCGAAGTGCAAAAACATACAACAGCGGGGATTCGCTAGTGGTCACCCACCTAACTACTAATCCGCCGGTATCCTGCTTGTATATGGCTGAGCGGACGGGAAGCCTAATTTTCAGGATCCTATGGTCGTATGTGAAAGAATGATGATATTTTCCTAATATATCTCTAGTAAACAAGCCAGCACTTGGCATTCTAGCTAGTATAGCAAAATAATATCATCCTGCAACATAAACGTCTTAAAATGCCGTGTTGAACTAGAGAGGATAGCGCTGACGGCGATAAGATCAAGAATCATAATCCTAAGTTGCATTCAGCGCTGCTGAACCTCTAGAATCACGCAGTCCAGCCAGCCTTGCAAGCACCAAGACTCCCGAGGTCCTAAGGCACGACCCCAAGCCCAAACCATTACATCGCGTAAGGTGGGTTGTCAGTGGCATTGTATCATTGCTGCCGCTCCACGCTGCAGGATCACACACCCCCGGGTCAACTGACTGACAACACTAGGTATTAGTCACGTTGTCTCTTCGTATTCTCCAAGTCTTATGGCGCCAGACTCGCTTTGTCGAAAGCCTCAATTTGCGATACACGATGAGAAGGCAAATGTTGCTGTGGTGTCCATGCTAACAAGCCCTCAACATACGCCTTTGGCTTTCGCTTGAGAAGTGGAGGCAATTGTGACACATACCATGTTTTGGGCATCCACTGTCTGCCTTGAGCAGCCAACAAAGATGCGAGTCTTGTATGCATTAACATCTTGCACAGTTGCTCTCTTTGCGTGCCACGGTATCGTAGATGAGAACAATCTATTGCAAAGCGGGTTGATTATCGAACAAGAAGCAGAAGAGAATTTGAGTGTTGCCGACCTCGAGAGTGTAACGTGTGAGCATTCTAGAATTGCTTAGCATACTACGAAATGTTAGATCCGTAGCTATCTCTGTAACGGTCTTTTCATGTTGTAATAAAGCATCAAAGTTGCCATTTTTTCTGGTTCACGGGACTATGCGCCTGCTTAGTCTCAGTGGTTCCTCCTGCTCCACGATAACGCTTTCTTCCTCCCGCGTTAATCACCTCGCCTCCTGCTTCATAGTTTGTCTCGTACGCTCTTCCGTTGTTATGAGATTAGGATAGAGAAGGAAGGCGGCCCTCCCTTTATATACAAGTAGCTCGCGCTCCCGCTAAATCTTTCTAACACTCTTCTACTACACAAATTTCTCACATTCGTGCCCAAATTCATCTAATCCTTACTGCAGATTGCCTTCTCATTCATCGCTATCCTCATTATTCGCTTCCACTTCTGTCACTGCGCGCCCAACTTCCACCACACTTTCTCATCGGCCATGGACTCAACGACCACTGTGGACCTCAGCTAGTGCCGAATACTTCCAGGTATGACTTGCTCTTCCGTAGCGAAAGATAGAATCTAACCCAAGAATGTAGGCATCATGTCATCACCGGTCCTCGTCTCGATCCATACTCCTTCCTTCCTCGAAACGTCCCATGCACAAGGGTAGACAGCGTCCCCAAATACTCAACCTACGGCCTGTCTCCAGAACGGTGACAGTGACTGTGGTTCGACTATCAGGATTGCGGTATGCCTGGTGTAAGGGATGTTCTGAGGCAAGGTAGGGACCCCCTGCTCAACCCCGGTGAAGAATAGTGTCATCCTTCCGACAGGAGTCCCTCGACAAGAGGGATACCATTTATGAAGATATATGTGTAGCTAGAGGGGCACTGATGGGGGGTCGGGTCTTTTCTAGTTTTTCCTCCGCACCCTACTCAGTCTTTATGGCTGACAAAGAAAAACTGCAGGGCGACTCAATCTTTGGATTGTTGAGACAATGGTTTGGTGGTCATCACTACTAGTACCATGGTTGAAGTGAGTGGTTGCTGGGCTGTGCAGTCCCAGAGTTGCGGTCCCGTTGACGTGTTGAGGGGGGCCGCGTGCGAGCCTTGGTACGCTCGTCCATGAGATGACTGAGGAGTCATATTTCGGTGTTGCGGCCATGGTTAGAAGTTGGGTCAGGTTCTCGCTGGTTGCTTGAATGGGTACCTAGGTAATCTCCAAATTTGTCAGGTGCAGTGGGTGCATGGATCTTGCTAGCTTGCATACACTTGTCATAGCGAATTGATCCCGTGTTTGTATTCTCAATGCTGGATTAGATGACCGGAAGAGCCGAGTTTACTGTGGTTCGAGATATGACTCCCCTTTGGACCATGGTACGTCGTTGCTGAGGTGAATCCCATTAATGAGCCGCACTTTGGCTCAGAGGAGAGCGGAGGAGCATGGTCCAGAGCCATGCGCTCATGTCGTTACCCATTCACACTACAACCCACGAATCGCAACGCGACATGTGTATTCCGCAGCCCTGCACTATTAAGAGCCTAGGTAGTCCCGGCCCTGTACCGTGCTAACAGAGCAACTCAACAACAGCAAAGCTATAACAAACGATAAGAGCAATTTTCTAAGCTACCTAGGTACAGCAGACAGCGACTCAGATAAGTGATCTGATTTTCAGGATCCTATAGTCGTATGTGAAAGAACAGTGAATTCTTCCTAATATATCTTTGGGTAAGCATACCAGCACTTGGCATTCTAGACTGGCAATATAGCAAAATGGTATCATCCCGTAACATAAACGCCCTGAAATGCCATGTTGAACAATGTGCCGTCTCTTCCCCCCCTCCACTCCTTCCACTATTCTCATCACTCATTCCTACCTCCCGCCGACACCCCTCCCCCTACCAGCCGTATTGTTGTTGCTTGGTGTCCTCCACTCATCCTTCAACACCCATCTCCCCCTCTGCGCACTCCCACTAACCTCCAGCGTAGCAATCAACTTCAGCATCTCCTTAAACTCCTCATTCCTCCCCGGCTGCGCGCGGCAAAAATGATCAAAGTGATCAACCAACATGCGACTAGGAACCACGCCGCCATGCGTAAGCATGAAATCGCGAATCATTTCGAGCATGCGGCGGCCGCGGAAGGTCTGTGGTGTTGCTGGTGCAGTTGGAGTGGAGGCACGGGACGAGCTGGCGGATGTTGTGCCTGGATTGAGGGGGGAAGGGCGACCTTGGCGGGCGGCGAGGTTGTTGAGGATGGATGTTGAAGATGGTGCAGAGCCGCCCCGTCCTCCACCCCGACCGCCACGGCCGCCACGCGTGGATGTCATGCCTCGTGGTGCGTCAGGTCGTCCTGCTTCGCCAAATTGACCAGTCCATGTCGGTGTTCCCGCGGGTACGTTCCTGGCTTCTTGCATGCTCTTCTTGAGTTGTTCGGCTGCGATGGCGGCTTGTCGCTTTGCTTCGCGTTGAATGTAGACTGGGTCAGCCTGGACTTTTCGTTTACGACCGCCGGCTGTGGAATTCATGATTGCGTCGTGTTCGAGGACGGAGTGGACACCAGTCTTGGCGAAGATGGTTGACATTAGACGGGAGTCTGTAGGGGGTTTGTCGTTGGCTGTTGTGCCGTCTTCGTTCGTGGTAGCAGCATCTTCTGTATCGGTTTCGGGAGCTTTGAAAGCTTCAGCTCGCGAGATACCCTTCACTGCGGCGAGGTCCTCTGCTCCTGTAGCATCGTCCGCTGTTGCTGCAGCAGCAGTCTTACCGTCTTCCTCAAACTTGACTTCTGAACCACGGAACAAGTTGCCTGTCTCGGTTTCACCCTCGACGTTTTCGACACCCAGTGTGAATAGATCGTGAAGATCACTCATCTGGAATGATTGTCGCTGTTTGGGGTCCTTTAGCACCTTGTTCGTCAGGAACTGCTTGAAGATCTGACGATGGTAGATCTTCTCTTCGATAGTGCCTGCGGACATGAGACGATATATCTCAACCTCTCGCTTCTGTCCCAGACGCCATGAACGCTCTCGCGCTTGTATGTCGGTGGAAGGATTCCAGTCAGGGTCGTAAATGATGACGCGGTTGGCGCCTGTCAGGTTGACACCGAGACCACCGACCTTTGTTGTGAGCAGGAAGACGTGTAGATCTGGGTCGTTATTGAACTCGTCGACGAGATTCTGTCGATCCTTGATCGGCGTCTCACCATCCATACGACGCCAGTTGATACCGGGTAGCTGACTGACAAACTTCTGCAAGATATCCAGCATGATGCGATGCTGAGCGAAAAGGAGGGTCTTGTGTCCGCCCTTCTTCCACAACGACAACAATTCCTTGACAACCTGCATCTTACCGGATCTGTTCGGGTTGCCATAGTCGTAACCCAGCTTCTTTGATAACGTCTTATGCTCCGTCAGATCAGGATGATTGCAGATCTTGCGCAAAAAGTCGACACCGTATAGCATTTGACGCTTGCCGCTAGCAATTGATTTCATGTCTTCTGAAGCCAGAAACCCTTCGTATGCTTGTCGCTGTTGACGCGTCAACTTGCAAAACAGCACTTGCTCTTTCTTCTGTGGCAGATCAGTCGCAACATCGACCTTGAAGCGCTGCAAAAGGTATGGGCTGATCGCGTCCTTGAGAGTCTCGGCACACTGTACTGCCGTCTCAAACTCCAGGTTCGAAGCGTTCGCGTATCCACCGCGCTTGATCGGAAATTCGAACTGGTTGCGGAAGTTTACCAGAGTGCCTAAGCGCATTGGGAACACAAAGTCGAAGAGCGACCAAAGTTCTGTCAAGTTGTTCTGCATCGGCGTACCAGAGAGAATGATACGGTTCGCAGTGCGTAGCTCCTTGCAATGGATCGTGATGGCAGTATTTGGGTTCCTGATCTTATGGCCTTCATCTAGGATGGCGCATTCCCATTCAGTAGGAATCAAGAACTCAGCGTAGGTCTGCAATCCAGAGTAGGTGGTAACAAGCACATGGCCGTCCCGTTTGACCTTCTCGAGGATCTTCTTGGCAGCTTTTCCGGCGCCGGTCAGGGTGGTATCGTAATCGCCGTAATTCCGAAGCTCGAGCTCTCGTTCCATACGGTCTTCTCGACGGGTGTCCAGCATCCCGCTTCCAGAAGTGTGTAGGATGGAGACTCGTAGTGCAGGCCACCAGCGGTGAAACTCGTTGACCCACTGCTTCATTACGGTCGCTGGACACACAACAATAACCGGCTTGACAAGTTTCTTCGAGTAGTGTAGGCCGGCAACAAAGGCAATGGCTTGAATGGTTTTACCCAGACCCATCTCGTCTCCGATGATACCACCTACATTCTGCGAATATAGTTCCCAGAGCCACTGCACACCGGTCTTCTGATAGTCGAACAAGGCTGGGTAGATATCTCCCGGGATGCGGAATCCACCATCAAACTCAGTGTCAGCTTCAGTGGGATGAGGCTGGTAGCACTCTTCTTCATCGTCCTCGTCTGCAAACGTCTCGCTGCTGTTCGCCTTTGCTTTTCTCCTTGCAGCTGCACGGCTCTTGGACCAAGTCTCTATACGCTTCCGATATACCCGCTCATTGCCATCGTCAACACCTGCTAGATCCTCGACGACAGCTTCTTCTGCGGAAGCAGATTTTGTCTTTTGTACTTTCTTGCCCTTCGCTTTACGTTTGCGACCAGTAGTCTCTTCCGCATATGAGTCGTCTTCACCCATGTCGTCCGAAACCTCATCCGACTCGTCCAACGTCGCAAGCTGGCGATCAGACATACCAGGCTCGAAGGCATCGTCGGAGTCGGGATCGGTGAAGCCAGGTGCTGCGCTTGGTTCGCGCGAACCGAGGGTATCGCTGGCAGGAGTGACCTTCCGCCGCTTCTTGGATCGAGCTGTGGGCTTTGGACTCGGAGCCTCTGAACTAGAATCGACGTCTTGGAAGCCAGGCTTCATCAGGTTGCGGTGTGACACTGGTTCCTTCGCAGTGTCCACCACCATGTCTTCTGCCTCAGCATCCAGCATGACCTCGCCCAGTGTCCCCAAGTCTGGCTGGTTCTGCGCTAGTTTAGAGAAGGGCGTGATCTTTCCTGTGCGAATAAGCCACTCGCCCCGGGTTTCGTTGGGCAACGGCCCTTTTGCGCCTTCTTCAGCCGCCTCATCCACTCCAGGCGCCTTGTGACGGTCGTTGATACGCTGTTGTATCCCGTCCATTTCTTGATCCAGGTTATCGATCTTGTCCCGATATGCCGCAATCTCGCCACGAAGTTTGGCTTTCTGTGTATCCAAAGCTGGTAGAGCCAGACGATTCTTAAGCTTCTGTATCGCAGCTTCCGCGCGCTTTGCTTCGGCTTCGAGCTTTTCTATGCGCTTTTTGTCGTGAGCATCTGCCTGCTCGGTCATCATCTGGTCCGCCTGCCTGCCGATATCACGCTCCAAGTCATCCTGCGCTCGTGTGCCAGTCGTGAGCATCTTGAGGCGTGCCTCCTCGTCGGCATCGGACGGGAGTTCCTCCGCTGAATCAAGTGCACCATCGTGCGCGGTTGTACCAATAGTCTCATCGTGATTCGAGTCGTCGGTGTTGGTGAGAGTGATCTCAGGCATCACCGCAGGCGCAGGGTCGTCGGAGGGCGGCGGCATGGTGGCAGATGTGCACAGTCGGTGCGGAAGACGAAGGCCGTCCTGCTATACTGATGGTTTTCAGGGGAAACTTCTAGGAGTGAATGCGGTGCGCCTCGAAATACGTGGGTGGTGAAAGGTCGTGAGAAGCTGCGCCCAAGGCAACAGCGGCGAGCGGAGAAAGGTGAAGGAAAGGACAAACCCGCTAGAGGATAGAAAAAATCATCACGATACAACAGACGACACGCGACTGAGCTTCAGGGTACAGCGTCGAGAAAAATCGTCGTGGGCGACGAGGGCACGATGATGTTGGACGCCCTCATCATACTTTCACCCCGAGCGATGATATCACTAAACGCGCTAGTGGACGCGTGCGGACAGCCTCCGCGGCATCGCGCCACCACTACTCTGCCCTAGAGGATAGATATCTACGAATGCCTTTCGCGATGGTGTAATCAGAGAACTTTTTGATACTATGTTAATTCAGCTACGCAGTGAGCTTCTACGTTCTATGGGCCCTTCCTGCAGTTGCTAATGGGCCGATTATGGCTTTTCGTCGACGTCATCCGCGAGCCGTGTCTATGATTATCATCCCTCCTCTTTTGATCCCACGTGCTGACTTCGATGAACCGACGTTCGTTTATCACGGTTTGGTCAATGGTTCACCAGCTCGGCCTGCTTTCCCGCCTTCGTTCCTTCGTTCCTTTCGCTTAATGGAACTGTCAGTCGAGGAGCTAGCAAGCGCGATCCTGTGTATCAATCTCCGCCTCATCAGCGACTACTACGCACGGTCTGACTCGCCCTCCTCCATCTTGATGCGACGCGTTGGTTCCTGAACACATGTCTGGGATCTGGAAATGGTGCACCCGAGGTCTTCATCCTGACTAGAGTTTTACTCGCCCAACAGCTTGTCCTATGTTCTCCACATTCGGGCCTTCCAAGTCGACAATGAAGCGGGCGGCTATCAGCCCTATGCAAGTCATGAGTTGGCGTCTTAATGAATAAAGCCAGGTTCATATCGCTTGCGCGCGCTTGAATCCTGCGCTCAAGTCCGTTGGTCTCGACATACCAGGACGACTCAGCTTCATCTCGTGGACGCGGTTAACGGTTTCCCTACGGTGACTCTCCGCGGGCTCGATCTCTCCACGATGCAATCACCTGGGGCATGCAGTAAGTGCTTCTAGGCCAATGTTCTGCCCCGAACTATCGGAGTAGCCGGTAGCTATAAAGTGGACACTCGTTTCAACCCTAGGACATGGATATGGCGCACCCGATAAGAGATGCGATGCGACGCGTCCAGTGCTGTTCTAGCATCCCCATCTCGGCTGGAGTGTGATACATGCACTTGAATAGGAGGTGCTTCAACACACGGATGGCGTGAGTGCACGGAACGTCAACAAAAGAGCTGAGATGAGGCCTAGGCTGCCATCGCTGGGGATTGCCAAATTGGTCACAGGAACAATTGAGTTGGCGGGTTGTCTGAGGCGCAGGCCCAAGCTTCGCTTTGCAGATTTATCCATACATACCCTGTCAGCATATGTGAACGTTGCTGCAGAGATGAATGTCGCGTGGTACGAATGCGGGGAAGCGAGAGGACGATTCGACGAGCCATGCAGCAATCACTCGTATAAGCCGGTATTTGCACCGCTTGTGGTGGTATAATACTGTGTGCTGGGGTGTCCCCCGCGCCATACTGTTCAGCCAGTTCGGGCACCACGACTCATCCCTTGCCCCAAGTCTGGACAGCCTGCGTCCTGACTCGGATCCTTGTGTGGAGCTCCCTCCCGCTGCATGATTGCGTTAGAGAGCGGCATCCGATGCGCGCGATTCGCGTGTGGATATTTACCGTTAGATGTTTGACCGTTAATGCCTGCGGCTTCTCCTTACACATAATCACGAGCATCGCGTCCATGGTTTCTTTTTCCTGTCAACATTCCCTATTGTTCACGTAAATGACTTCGGCGTCGGAAGCCACAGGGCCTCCGCCAATTGCCCCCCATGCTCAGCTTTCTATCGTGCTGGCTTTTGTGCTTACTGCTACGTCGACCGTAGTCGTGGCTCTTAGGTGCGTCAGCCGTTTGCAAGTCTGATCGAACTCTGGACTGACAGCCCAGGTTCTATGCTCGACACTATTATGCTGGGAGGCTCACGTCGTCTGACTGGGTCATGCTTTCGGCCATTGTAAGTGGACGTTCTTTTTCTGAGATACTGTTGCTGACGAGAACCAGATCGCTACATGGTATGAAGACATCCGCGGAGATCAGGTGAGCTGCACTGACTCGATGTTTTCTTACACAGGCTATCAGTGGTAGTACATTGCTACATGATTCATTTCCTTGATTACAGCAGTGTTATCGTAAGTTACTGCTGGCCATCTGAGAGTCCAAGTCTGACATTCGACAGCCTGGCGACTGGGAAACATTCAGGCCAATAATAGTTGGCTCCAATCTCTCAATTTGGCTATACCGAATCAACTTCATCCTCGACCTCTGTCTCATCAAGACATCGATACTACTCTTCTACGACCACATCGCCTCATCGAATAAGCGCTTCCAATACGTCATCCGCGGGCTCCTGGCCATCGTAGTCCTCGGTGGGATATCCCAGATTATCGCGTCCATTCTCATGTGCACGCCAATCACGGACGCATTCTCGTATGATGTATGGTACCGTGCTTTCGTCCTGCACAGATTCGAAGTCAAGTGCTACAACCCAAATCCATTTTGGCTCTTCATCGCGGTCTACAACCTCGCCACGGATGTAATCATCTGGACGCTACCCATACTATTCTTCCTGAATATTGCGACATTGCCGCTGCGACGCCGTCTCGAGCTAATCGCCATCTTCTCCGTCGGCATCATCGCCATCATATCGTCTGCCTTTCGACTCCACACTACCATCCTCTGGCTCTCAAACATCATACAGCAGGGGCTCAGCACACCAGATCTTTTGCTATGGACCCAGGTGGAACAGAATCTCGGCATCATCGCGGCCTCTGTACCCTTTCTCCGACCACTGTTTCGCAAAGCGCTAGGCAAGGCAAGGAGCAGAGAACAGCCAAGCCCTGGTCCGGGACTCCCTTTGGTCGGCAATCCGGCCATGTTCAGGACACCAATTATCCCATCGCCTAGTCCGACGTTCGACAGGTGTAGTCGGGAGTTTAGACCACCGAGGAGTACCCTCGAGCCTATTGAGACTCTTAAAAGTTCGTCGACTTGGGGCTCGGCGATCTGGGACGGGTCGCAAGTGAGGCAGGTGCTTCCTACTTGATCTGGAGGTGATTGATTGGCCGACGAATTTTACCAGGAGTTAGCACTGGGTTCTGGAAGAGCTCCACCGACACAGTATAATCTAGCCACGGGTCGATTTACAACAGGACGGGTGCCTATGAATCTCTGAGAAAGTTCCCGTGATGAGGGTGAGAGCAAAGTTCCGTCATTGACTTTCACGGGAAGCTCAGTGCTCCTCATGGACGGTATTTGCTTGCTTCTCGAGTCTCGCTCAGCTATGTACTCTACATTCGAAAAGCCCTTGCTACCTCGTATCGACAAGGACCACGGGACGACGTTTTCGACTTGCGGATAAACGTTTAGCATTGTAATCACGCGACCAGACTGGCGCCTCTGTGACGACGCCAGTCACGACTGTTACTGACAAACCTCGTCGAGCCAGTCCGAAAGCCTTACTGAGTCATTCAATTGGCCGGCGGGGTGGACATGGCTGGCCAGGCTGCCACACATCTCAGTATTGAAGACAATCGTGGGGCTTGAAGAGATTCATCTCGGGGCGAAAGATGGCATTTGCAGAGATGTACTCGGTCTAGCATAGTACCGCAAAGACATTGGGTTCGATTATGCCGATACCCTGGGAATTGGACTACACCTTACCTCTGGTAGCTGGGTGTAGATTCTGAAGGTGGTGCGCAAGTAGTGCAATTGTGTCACAATTAATTTAACAACCTTATGAAGATGGAGAAGCATGCCAATGGGTTCTTTCAAAAACTTATAATAATTAAGCAATGCCGGTAGGGCTAGCGACCGAGGTTTTTTATTCTGACAGGAGGCGACTTGACATGAGCGGAATGTCGCCATGAGGGTGAGCAACGCAATCCATGCAAACAACTAGCTGCAATGAATAGCTTCAATGACGAGTATTCACGCGCTCATGTCAAGTGCCAACAAGACGGACGTGGCTTAGCAGAGCGTCGTACTCGTGGTGTTGTGATTCGCTGCGGGCCGACCGCGTCATGCTCTCGCCATTAGCTCTGCCGACATGCTCGAAAGCGAACAGTGCGATGCCGCAATTCCAGAACGCGTGCGGCAGACGAGTTTATCAGCACGCGGTGGGCTCACGGTAACACGATCCACATGCTCTCGTAGGGCAAGACTGGCGTGATCTGGATGGATGCCGGGGACGCTGGAGCCGGTGCCGCAAGAAAGCTCATCAAGGCGGTGAAAGACGAAACGGGCATAGACAGGCCAGGGGCACGTTTGTGATTGGCCTGACGTATCTCTCGGCAGGCACTAGTGCATGTCTACCCACGCGTTGGCTTCTCGGAACAGAGTGAACCTTGAGTGGCAAAAGTGGTACCACGCCGATCAGGGCGTCGCCAATCTCCAATTTAATCCGCCTCCTTTGCTGCTGCTTTGCTCTCTCGTTCACTGCAGCACCTCCGCCAATCGCTCCTTCACGTCTCTGCACTCTGCAGTCGTTCCTTCATCCCCTGACCGAGTACTGTCTTTTGTTTTGGTCACGGAAAACAGCCAACATGTACGCCTCCGAAGCGCCCCGAACGCGCAAAAACCCGTGATACTAACAAATGACAGGAACAACGCAACCTCCCTCCTGACGCCCATGGCGCAGGACACGTACTGGAGCACCTTTGAGGAAATCTCCACGTACAATGTGCAGCTCAATTACCTCGAGAAGATGTGGATGGCCTGGTACGCATGGATGGGCAACGACATCCTGGCGACGGGAATCATGTCCTTTGTCATCCACGAGGTCCTCTACTTTGGACGCGCGCTTCCTTGGATCATCATCGATTGCATTCCCTACTTCAACCGCTACAAGCTCCAAGCCGTATGTTTGCTGCTATTCCCAGCCTAGTCGCGGCGAAAGCTAACTTGCCGCAGACCAAAATCCCCGCTGCCTGGGAACAAACACAATGCGCTCTCCTCGTTCTCCTCTCTCACTTCACCGTCGAGCTTCCCCAAATCTGGCTGTTCCACCCCATGTGCCAATACTTTGGTCTCGAGACAACCGTGCCCTTCCCTAGCATCTACAAGATGGCCTACCAGATCGCCATCTTCTTCGTCTTCGAGGACGCATGGCACTACTGGGCCCACCGCGCCATGCACGCCAGCTCCTTCCTCTACAAGAACATTCACAAGATCCACCACCAATACTCTGCTCCCTTTGGCCTGGCTGCTGAATACGCCTCGCCCATTGAGGTCATGGTTCTCGGTTTCGGTACCGTCGGTGTGCCCATTGTCTTCTGCGCCATTACCAAGGACCTCCACATTTTGACCATGTACATTTGGATCGCCCTGCGTGTGTTCCAGGCCATCGACGCACACAGCGGCTACGAGTTCCCATGGAGTCTGCACCACTTCCTGCCCTTCTGGGCTGGCGCCGAGCACCACGATGTCCACCACGAGAAGTTCATTGGTAACTACGCCAGCAGCTTCAGATGGTGGGACTTTGTCCTCGACACCGAGGCCGGTGCTGAGGCCTCCAAGAAGCGACGAGAGCGCAAGCTGGCCGCAGCCAAGGCCAAGAAGGCCATGTAAACGAGTGCTTGCATGTTTACGATTTTCCGAGTTTTGTCGGTTTTAGCCGCATATGCTCGCCGGTGGGAAGATGGTAGAGCCACTTCCGACTGACTTGTACACCTGCTTCGACGCGGAGCCGGTATGAGACATGGCGTTTGGGTTATAGGAAACCGCAGCCATGAATGGTAGCCGCGGCAATAGAGAGCAAAGACCCTGGGTAATGGGTGGCAGAGCGGTGTATGTGAATAGGAGCTGGGTCATTATAGAATATTTACCTAATACTATGACGGTCGTTATGTTGAATGTTATCATTATCTCACCACCTCCAATTCGATCTTCTCTGTGAGTACACATGTACATGCGGGACTATGCATGTTGAGAATCGCATGAGGTGGAAAATATGTCTTGGGTAAACGGTGAAGGAGCTGCGAGGCCGCCCCTGGTGATAGCGCGGAAGGCGTCTTGGCGCGGTGAGGACTGGCGCGCGTCGACATTCCGAGCTCCATCAACTTTCTTTAACCTGTCCAAACCGCGCAATCACCACCACGACACCAAATCGACAGTGCGCGAAACGACGGCATCATGAGCTCCGGGCGCCCTGTTGCCGGTGTCCACCAGGACTACATTGCGAAAATCCGGTATTCGAATGCGCTCCCTCCTCCACCATGTCCGCCAAAGCTGCTCGACATTCCCAACACTGGTCTCTCGAGCGGCCAGTACACATCAGCGGGCTTTGCGTCAAGACTGGCGCGAGACCAGTCGCTGAACATTGAGGCTGATGCTGAGCTGGGAATGCCCATCGATTTGGTCGGTATCCCCAAGGTATTCGACGGCGACGAGTCTGGTAAGAACGAAGCCGTGGCGCAAACGTCTCGCAGCGACTAACGCGCCGCATAGCTATCCAGGCCATGCCTCACCCGCCACCGCTCAGCACCGCAGACCGGGCGCTGATGCGACCACCGAACCAGCTCGGCAAGACGCAGACCAATGCCTCGGGCGCGACCTTCCTGCGACGAACAGAATACGTCACGTCAAGCACAACCGGCGGCTCCAAATTCGAGTCGAGCAACTCGTCCAACACGATGCGCCTGCGACGGAAGCGAAAGCAGGTCGAGACGTCACTCGACGATCCTACAAACATCACCCGACACATCCTCAAGAGCTTCAACATCGCCTACCCAGCCGACGCCTACAACGGCCAAGACAGCGCCGACAACCTGCGAGCCGCAGAATCAACGCCCGAGGAGCGCCTGGCATGGAACAAGCCCAAGCACCCCAGAAACCCCAACCTGACCCTGGTCGACTCGTACCCCCTTCTGCCCGACTGGGACGCCATGCCCGACACGGGCGGCTACATGGTCTTCAAGTTCACAGCGCCGCCCATCAACAACCCGCTCGACCCCTCGTACGACCCGCGTCTCGACGTCGCCCTCCTGCGTCCCGCCGGCCAGACGATCCAAGACCAAGAAAAGTACATGGAAGACCGCGAAGCACACCGCCTGGACCCGACAGTCCCGCCCCCGATCCCGCGCTGGCAATTCGAATACTTTTTGCCTGCAGACAAGAGCAAGGTCCGGGGCATCAAACGCAACTTTACCACGCACGACCCCAACAACGAAGCCGATATCGACTTTGATATTGCAGAGGATGACGAGGGCCAGCCGCGCAAGTGCTTCAAGTACGATAACGTGCGTACGTACGAGACGAGCCAGCAGGTGGGCGATCCGTCGGATACGTATGGCGATGTGGTGGCGCTGGCGCTGCATGATCCGGATAAGCATGAGGGAGAGAGGCTGAGGGATAGCAAGATGCAGCGTGCGGCGTACTTTTACCCCATTACGCAGAGGACGTCGTTGAGGCCGAGACGGCCGGGTAGGATCGATATGACGGAGGAGCAGCCAAAGGTTGATATTATTGAGGCGGCGGGCAAGGAGCCCGAGGGCGAGGCGAGGCTGGGGTATAGGAAGAGGGCTGAGGGGATTGAGTAGGTTCATGGGCGTGGGGGGTGCTTTGAGTACGTATCCCGTCTCTCGATCTTGGGATGCTGCAGCGTTGAGGGTCTAAAAGATTGAAGCTATTTGGTATTCTTCGTCGTCATCATCATCAGCGTCGGCGTTTGTGAGGCCTACGGAGTGTGTAAGAATAGGGTATCGTGGCATATACGGGAATCTATTCGAAAAGACATTTGTTCATTTGGCATTGGTTTGATTTATTCTAGAAAGCTTGTGTGACAGGTCTGTCCTGGGCAAGAACAATCAAACTAACACTTCTAACTCTCGATACCTTCTCTATATTCCGTCTAACGAATGTCATGTCGCATCCTGCGTACGATAGTAACTACTTCTTCTCTCCTCCTAGCAAGTGTGCGCATTTGCTTTCCTCCCCTCGTTTCATACCACTATCCATCGACCGTAACCTTGTCTTAGATGCCTTCGGCCAACACTAGCTGGCACGCGACGATCTACTCCTACTCTCTCAAGTTTGTCTTGCAGCCTGAGTGACCGAGGCGGAAGATCCAATCGCCTCGATAACAATGAGAATATAGGTACAGATGCGGTTGTGTAGAGACTCTTTGTCACTGGCTTGAGTCGATTGCTGACCCTGTTCAATTGTTTCAGCGTGCCTTTCGTCATTGCGTCTCGATTCCGCCTTCATTAGTCCCGATATCTGGTCGAAACATTCAAGCATCCTGGTTTGGTATTCATCACCAGTGACCGTTCTACTGTTCCTGAGGCTGCCCAAATCAACGCCCCTAACATACGCTGGTTCCTGCTCACTAGGCCTCGGGACTGTATAGTTAGTGCGGTAGGGGTAGCGCCTCTTAGGCATGTTGCAGACTACCCAATCAACCGTTCCTCCAAAGCTCAACCCACAGTAGGCCTCTCCGGAGACCGAGAAATGAACTCTACACACTTGTGGACTACCCATGAGTTAGTGTGGCGACGAGACCACGCAGGGCGGGTGGCGAAACGCGTGACCCGCGACGCGAGTTTACTCACGTCGATATCTAAGAAGTGTTTACAGCCCTCCAAGTAACACTCCAGTAACAAGTCGTGAAGAGACGACCACAGTGCAACACCCTCTGTCCTTCTTCCTTCCCCGTGTCGCTCCTGACAACTTCCAACGCCGCCGTTCTGAGAACGAAATGTTTTTTTTTCCAGAGTTGTCGTGTTTGAAGGTTGTCCTACTCGCACTGTCAGCACGAACTTTTGTGCGATGCGGGGCCTCGATCGGTCAGCACGACCGTCGCAACTGGTTGCCCACTATGGGGGCCCATCAAGGGTCCAATCATGGGTACCAACAGTTACCGACTGACTGTTATGAACTAACCTACATTCAGAAGTGCTGCGGCACGTCTTCTAGAATGTTCCAAGGTGTGTTTAGATTGGACACTGCCCTGCGGTCATCTTAGCCAAGGATACATGAAGTGTCTATGGTGGCATCGCACACTGCCCAGGTGTTGTCGTCTGCATAGTATAACGCTCGAACTTCTTCTTTCTCGCAAAACCATATCGAGGCATCTCTCTTGTGATCTACTTTCGCAATCATTCTACATATCCTGTGCTGCGGGGGGAAACGGTTTGTGTCTTGGGCACATTCAATCAGGCTGAATAGATGAGGCACAGCCTTTGCCCAAGCCTCATCGGACCACAACAGCGATGACTGCGACAACGATTCCGACGATCGTGGCAACCCCTACGATGTTTATGAACCACTGTTTTACACCAGATTCAGACAGGACGACAAGACTGGTCGGTTGCTGAGGCCTTGGTGGCAGTGGCTGGTTGTTGTAGGAACTGGCGTGAAACAATGGGTGAGTGTGGGCGCGCTGCGGTAGAACATGTGTAGGTAGTGTAGAGTCGATATTGGTCCGCTGTGGTATTTCGGATTTTGTCGTCAACCAGTTTGGCTGTTGTAGAAGAAGGACACCGCACGGCACTGCGATGCGACACTTAAAGCGTCTGCAATAGCTTAGTCTGACGTACAGTCAATCAGAGTTCAGGACTATACCAATATTAACTACACTACTTACAGTGGCAGAACTCGACTTGTTGTATTATTACCCAATGTTTAGCATTAAACTCCAAAGCAAAACCAAGTGTGTGGGCTCTTGACATGTGTGTCTGTTCGTTCCGTCATGCTGAGTACTTGCGCGGCGTGAGCTTGATATACTTCGACATCTTGTAACACAATGTTGTGGTGAGGTGAGACATCAGATGATGATCGCGGTGAGTCGTCGCTGCTCGCTGCCGGGGCGGTTTACCCATCCCTGATCGCCTCCGCTTTAGCCCGCTGCGGTCGTATTAGTCTACCGACTGACGCAGCTAGACCTCAGTCAACAACAAACTTCCTACGCAGTTCCTCACATGGACACGACCAACTAGATAAAAGTCATGTCTTCGGTTTTATGTGTAAAAGGCTGCAAGCGATTATGCAGTTTTCCAACTTCAATGCACCGGGTGAGTTCTGACATTCGTGAGAACATCTGGCGTGGCGTCTATTATGTTGCAATTCGTCCATCCACATAGAGTTGTAGACTAGACATTACAGATAAGAATGCAAATAATCATTATTAAGCCAGATTCCGCGACTGCTCTACATGCGCCCTTCGTATCTGCGATGGTAGAAGACCTGCGGGTCGTTTAAGTCCCCTGACGTCATTTCACGCCAGCTGAACCCTCACAACAACCGCGTGATTCCGCAGCCGACATCGCAATCGCAACCGCCATTACACACAGAGGTGGTTTGGAAGGGCAGAACAACTATGTTTTATGTCCATCAGGTCAGAGTATGTGCATCGAGTACTCAACTAATATGTCCGTGCCAAACGGGCCACCCGGCGCCCTGACTCAAGCGACGCGACAGTATCGCGAATGATTGACGGATTTATCTCCCGAAGATTCGCATGCCCATCGCCGATTTAAGTCCCATGCTGTCTCCTCTCAACTCTCCTCTTTCTCATCGTCTACTTCTTTTCATCATCTAATTTTTAATCTTAATTTGCGGTCGCTTCAATACGCGTCGCCAATGACTTCAAACATGGCCAGTCGCGATACCTACAAGCCATCCACAGAACCATCCCACCTCGACACATCGGTCAAACTCTACGACAGTCACGAGGTTCCATCCTGGTACGCGCATAACGCCTGGATAACCACTGGCTACCGCCCCGTCACAAAATCAATACCGCTCTGCATCCGCAGCCTATCTTACCTGCACAACGAGACCGTCAACATCTACTCGCATCTTATTCCCGGCATCGTCGTGCTTTTGGCCAGCTACTCTTTTGACCGCTACTTCATTAGTCGCTTCCCCCACGGGACGTGGACCGACGAACTCGTGTTCCGGATCTTCCTAACCACATCTGTGATTTGCTTTGGTACGTCCGCTGCGTATCACACGCTGATATGCCATTCTGAGACGTTCGCTTGTCTCTGGGTGAGATTGGATTATGTAGCAATCATAGTTCAGATCGTAGGGAGTTTTATACCCGGAATCTACTTCGGGTTCTACTGCGAACCGAAGTTGCAGAAGTTATATTGGTCGATGGTATGTATAGGATGATACATGATGATACATACGGTAGCTAAGAGGTTCCTACAGATCGTCACACTGGGAACTTTAACAGCGACTACGGTTGTCAACCCTAGTCTTCATGGTCCGAGATGGAAAACTTTACGCCTGTCGGCTTTTGTCGCTACGGGCTTTTCGGCCTTTGCGCCGATTATCCATGGCGCGCTACTATTCCCTTACAGCCAATTTGACAAGCAAACTGGACTACGGTATTACTACCTTGAAGGAGTTTTGATCATGATGGGTGTTTGGTTCTATGCGGTAAGGCAATCACGTTCATCGCAACCGCATTCTTTTACAATGAAGTGTTGATTGACAAATGTAACAGAATCACTTCCCAGAGTCTTGCAGACCGAAGAGATACGATATTTGGGGTGCATCGCATCAGCTTTTTCACCTCTTCATCGTTCTAAGCGCTATGGCGCATTACCAAGGAGTCATGAGCGCCATGGAGTGGAACTACGTGAACCAGCGCTGTCAGTGGTCGTAAGCACGCTTGTGTTTGACCAAATGTGTTCTCTCGAGCTTTCTCTTATACGCTATTCTTCCGCAACTGCCATCACCATACTTGTTTGCTACCTTTACCTCTCAGCAATGATTACAACGACAACGTCAACAAAAAAGTAAAGATCAATGGACACAGCGAGACTCGAACTCACATGTCCCGCATCACGACCGCCCGGCGACGGAATTATGGCGTATTCTGACCCGGGCCCCCCAGCTCTCAAGTTCTGCGAATTTGATGCCGGGCGGCGCTAAGGCCATTGTGTGCGGGCGCCTTACCATTAGGCCATATGTCCTGGATGTTTCTTGATGAGAGACTTGAGAGATGATATCTTAATGTAGGGTAAAGATAGGTGGAGTAATAGAACATGAGAGATTCGTGTGGGTTGGCAATGTCAAGCGATTTATCCAGCACTTCGTATTAGGAGCGTCGAGGTAATATATTTTGCTCTATTGGCAGGCATGAATCAAAAACTCGCAGCGTATCTGACCAACTGTTGACCGTGTCTCTATCGTTCTACCGTTCCACATCCCTCGCAGACCTAAGCTCCTCCATCAAAAGATCACTCTGAGAATCGTTCTGTATTCTAGTGTTCTTCAATCGTTGCCTAACAACGCCGACTTCAGCCCTGACCCCACTGTCGTCCGTTCTGATTGACACGGCTTGATCAGAAGTACCGTCGATCTTCATTTGCTTCTTGATCTCGGAGTCAGTAGCCAAGTTCGCCTGGCTGAGATATGGCTCAGTAACTGCGCTTATACTTTGGGCGACGGTGTGCCAACTTTCCCAAATCAGCGTATTCTTGGTGCTTTTGATGAACAGCATGAAAACTGTGAAAACGGCGATAGTGTGTGTAGCTGTGGCGATCATGACTATGAGGTACGATCGTGTCGCTCCCGCAGGGCGGTTTACAGGTCGTCCGTTTCCTCCGGGCACCTGCGCTGTAATGAAATCACTGCGCAAGGCGGATGCACTGTTCGGTGTACCATTGGGGACCTTGGTGAAGGCGTATTGCTGATAATCTGCAAGTGCCACACTCATCAGCATGCTTTGCAATGCTTCAGCTGGGGTCCCGCCCTCTTTGAGGATTTCTAAACCAAGTCCTCCAATATCCTTATGGGATCGAGGTTGTGAACTTGTGGCGTCATCCAACAGTGATAAACTTGGCTTCGATCTCGCAAATTCCGGATTGGGCAGGTGCATCATACTTTCGAGCCGACCAAAAGGATAGCTGTGAGGGAATGTTTTTTCTTCAGTATTGTTGGGGATCGACCAGGATTGTGGGTGCAAAGATAAGACATTTCGCTCCTCCAGAGGAAGTACCGATGATCGGAGTAGCTGCTTCCGCACTTTATCGTAACGGTATTGGCTTCGTTCTGTGTCATAAAAGTACGTTGACTCTTCCAGAGGCGCTTGAGAACTCGCCGATACATTGAGAAGCCAGCCGTTGAACACTTGAACACAGAGACTAAAGCTCAACTTCGTGTCCGCAAAGTTGTTTCCATCCGACGAGTCCAAAGTCTGAGCGTCTTGTTTGAGATCGAGCCATTCGTTCCTAGGGTGATAGTGTAGCCCCCGGGTTGTCTCATTAAAGTTTGCAAGTTCTAGAGGTGGGACCTTTGTTCTGTTGTGTACTTGTTGATCCGCAAAGCCTGTGTAGTTGATCAAGAGGAACTGGATTGATGAAGATCGAACGTCCTCTTCGTGTCCAAATGGGAAGGATGTAAGAAGTTCCATACCGAAAGAAGTTGCAAAATTGCAAACAGTAAGATCCCAGGGCGAGGTAAGTTGCACCGAGTCATCAGCAGTCACACCTAGCGCCCGAAAATAATCCCATATAAAATTAGTTGACAGCTGACAACTGAAACGGTATGGCTCCGTGGCTTTGGAATGAGTTTCAGTCTGAAGGATCGGTAGCAGGTCGTCTGAGACTGATATATTTCCGACAATCACGGCGTCGTTTACATCGGTATCGTTAACATACACGCGAGTATTTGTGACATTTGGCCTGACGCATATCGTACGCGCATCGATGACAGCGGCTGGACCTTCGTAAGCTTGTATGAAGGTACGAGATTGAGTATCACTAAAAGGCAAAAGCGCTCTCATCATGAAACCTGTATCCGAGTATCCTCGTGACCCATCAGCAGAGTCGTTTTTGGTATATTCCGCGAAAACAGGCCATGGACGCGGAGCGCTTCGCCAGCCGTCTGCCGGGTTGCTCCTTCTTTGGGGATCGGGAAGAACAAATGCGTAGGGTGTAAGACCACTGTTTAGGTCGTTATTACGCCTGACAACTCCCAAATGATCTTGATATAAACCTACCCTGAAATAAAGCCAGCGTTCACATCAGCCAGCAGGATCGTTGATGTGAACTGAAGGGACACGGTAGTGACCGATATGATGACCGCAAATGCAATAAGCAACCAGTCTTGTCTGTTGCGCCCAAGTCTGGTGTGTGCTAGTAATGCATATGGCGCAGCTGACGAAGACCGCATCATAGAAAGCGGGACGAGATCCGGCAGGGTGACTCCGGCGGTGCTTTCGAGCGCAATGGCGGCAAGCATGGATGATGCAAGACCGGCTTGCACAGTGCTTGATGTTCGAAGCACAACAGCGGCAATAGCGATGGATCTTGTCATCCAACCAGACAGGGCGATATCTTTCCATGTCTCGTTTCCACTTGCGGTGAACCAGAGAAAAGTGATGTAGATGACGAATGCCGCAGTTCCAAATATGCTCAGGACAAGTAGGGTGCAAGGTAACTTGCCAACCCTGCGCGCACTCTGTGTGATATATCGTTAGGTTGCGTGCACACTAGGTGCGTGGTGTACGTACTGTTGTTGGCCGCGCAAGAGATATCCCAGCCTTATGGACAGGAACTGTGAATGTTCGGACACCTTCATCCTTGTACTGCTGCCTAGAGTTAATTGAACCTTCGCTTGCCACTCTGTCGTCCTGATCTTCACGCTGTTGTGTAGAATCGATCGAAGGCTTGCTCGCCGCGCTGACATCCTGGGCTCCATAGAGCTGTATAGAGATGGACGAATTCCTGCTTGTCGTGCGAATATTCTCATCTGTTTGCGGTTGTGCAGGACCGTCTCGGTCTTCGCTGGCCCGTAGAGCATCATATCGTGATGACATACTGTGCGGGGGCACGAACTGGAGTAGCGAGATTGTGAGAAGAGGAAGAAGAGGAGTGACAGTGTGGGCTCAGCCTGCTCTTAGTCTACTGCATCCATAACACGACATGTGCGCCAAGACCGCAAGACGAAGCACTGCAGCGGTTATCTGCAACACAACCACACCCCCGAGGAGTAAAGTCGAACACCCTACTCAGACAGCCAACCGAAAGGCGTTCGAATTTACCCTCCGGGGGCGTAATACTGCGGCAATAATAACCAATTCACTTCTTGGCAGCTGATTGGCGGTACTGGAGATTACCGGTAGTTGAATCCTACAAGCATAACACGCAATCAAGCCATCTTTCCCGCCCCCACACAAAAACCCCCAACACCATACGCCCCTGCCACAATATGCCTGCCACAATCTGTCCGCCACAACATGCCCGCCTACGCCACCATCCTCCTCTTCATCCACTCCCCGAAACCGCCCTCGGCAACACTCTTACTAAACGCAATCCAAAACGCCTGTTTCTCGCTCACAGGACTAGCACACCTCTCCATCATCGCCTTGACATTAATACTCTCCAGTCCCTTGATCGCCATAACCTGCTCCGCCCACTCCAAATCCATGCCACCAAAATCACTTCCACCACCCCGCGAACCGCCAAGCCACTCGTTCTTCATGCGCAGCATAGTGTCGAAATCGCTGGGCAGAATGGGTGTAATGGACTCCCAGCCGTGATCGGGTTTGCCGGAGATGACATTCAGGGTAAGACAGCGCAGGGAAACAGGAGCAGGGATCTCGGTCCCGTCGAGAGCGGATTGCGGTGGTGTGGCAAGGTATTCGAATAGATTTGCCCATTCTGCGCGATCGAATTCTTTGCTGTATGGTAGCGCTTTCTTGGTCACGCTGAGATGGCGTAGGGCAGTACGGCTTCTGGGTGTCAGGTCGGAAAGGAAGGGGACTGCGGCTTCGATGCTGGTGTGGAAGGAGAATGTGTAGGTCGAGTAGAGGATTTTGCTTGCTTCGGCGTGGATTTGGCGGTTGAGAGATAGCAGGGAGGGCACGGTTTGGCGCAGGTGTGATGTGTAGGGGGAGAGGAGGACGCGGTATGTTGTTGGTGTTGTGGTTGTGAGGAAGGGACCTGCAAATTCATTAGCACATCGCCCAGTCTCTAGTACAGATTTCCACTCGGGTTGCTTGCAAACGTACCGGTTCTGGTATGGTATGTACTCCTCCGTCTCCACGTCCTCGGACCTTGCACTCCTGACCATGGATCCATGGTGCGTACGCTCAAGGTACAAGGGCCATTGTTTGTATCTTCGGAGAGGTAGGTGTGGAAGTCGGGAATCAGGTTCGTGACGGAGGTTCCGTTTCCGGTCGAGGGCGTCGTCGATGGCAGGAGTAGGTACTCGTATATCATGAGGCGAATCTCGAAAGGAAGACGGAGTAGTGACGATGCTGAGATAGCGTCGGCTTGGTAGGACGTGGACTCCATGGCAGTATGTGTTTGCCAGGAACGCTGAGTTCTGGCACGATATATATTGTGGGTGTAAGAGGTGAGAAGACGTGTGGAATTGGTCTCCGGATGCTGGGTAATCCTCTCTCTTCTTAAATTACGGTCGTCAGTGCTTCTCACGTCCTGCAATTGACCCGTGTCACTCCAGCTGACTACACGTTGTTCCAAGTCAATCAAGAGAGACACCACGACGTATACGGTTCAGCTCAAAGAGAAAAGATGGAATCAATCAGCGTTCCGTGATGTTGCTTACGAGCGACCGGGACCATCAAGGTATCGCAAAGTCGAAGTTTAGGAAAACAGCGCGTACCCGCCAGAAAATAAATTCCGAAAGCACCATGATGACCCTGACGCATGAGTCGAGGGAACTTTACCTAGCAAAGTAAGACGCCCAAGTGCTATCCCCGTAAACGGTTTAGTCGTGGATCATAGCGACAGTAGTGCCGAGATAGAGGTCTTGAGTGGAATATCGTTCCGAGCATGCTTGGGCGTTATCGCGTCGAGATTGTTAGCGGTGAGCAAACATCGGCCGACGGTGTTGTCTTATTGCGCTGCCTGTGCCCTTCTTGTACGGCCGTACTGTCTTTGTCTTGTATAGAGCATGGATTGCTGTTATGCGAAGATGCGGATCCGAGCAACGACACCCGCCCTGCTGGATAACCTGCAAGAGTACGTACTACAGACCTCTCGCAATATCACGTCGACACGGCATGATATCGCGTCAGGCCCCGATAACGCTGCCCGAGGGCGCCGAGACGGGCTTGCGATCTAGTATAAACACCTGGGCAGTCTTCTATCGGGCCTTTCGGAAACGACTCGGAATACATGCCCCAGGCCCATGTGCGTATGTCATAGCGCGGCTGCTGGTCAAGGAAAAGGGAGAAATTTCTGGGCTAGGCCGCCAGACTTGCGTCAACGTTGCGTGAGCAAGCAGGCAAGAATTGTTCAAAGGAAAGAAGTGGAGGCAGGATCGCCGGATTCTCGGCCAGGAAAAGTACGTACCTGCAGCTCGCTAAAAGACATTTGCCAAGCTTTCAAGCGTAACATGTGAACCACTCGAGTACCTTGCTCGTCACGGCCTCAACAAGCACGCGTTCAAGTATTATCAAAGTCAGGATGGAAGCGCAAAGTTGCTTCATGTTCAATGATATGCATTGCTCAGCTGTAGTAGCAGCTCAACTGTGAACGCCATCGAGCTACCTTGATCTGCTCTTTGCCCCCTTTAGTCCCTAACCATACCCTAACACAGTAGTTTCCTTCTCATAGTACCGGAGAAGGAAAAAAGCCGACTACACGCAAAATCAGACAAACAAGAATCTTTTTGACTTTAACCCTCCCTTGCGGATTTAAACGCCTCGCGACTGAGCACGTAAATAACCAATGGCATGACCTGGACCTAGAAAAAGAGAGGATGCAAGAGGAGAGGAACAAGAGAGAAGAAAGGAGATTGTCATAATACAAAATCTGAGGCCTATCAAGCGTATCATGTAAACATGCTTTTTCGTGCCATCAGTCAACTCAAAACGGACGTGAGAAAGAAAAGAATGACCCCTTGTCGTACAAGCTCGTCATGATGGTATGAATAGGCCATATCCTTCTTAACAACGTGTCAAGTCTCTCAAACGTCTGGACTTTGCAGGAGACGGATTTAGTGCTGGCCGTAGTTTCCGCCCCAGCCTCCGCGGTTGTAGCTACCGCCGTATCCCCCGAACCCGCCGTAGTTGCCATAGCCGCTCTGCTGCTGGTGGCTACCGGAGTTCTGGTGGCCTAGACCACCGAGACCACCGTACTGGCTGTTGCCAAGGTGGTTCGGGTAGTTGCCGTAGCCTTGCTGAGGGTGTTGGGGTCCGCCCTGTCCGGGAGTGCTCTGGTTAGCGGAACCGGGGCGACCGGGCTGAGCACCAAGAGCCGACGGGCTGGGTCCGCCGCTCTTGTAGTCGTTGGAGGGCTTTAGGGCGTCGTCGTTCAGGCCCTGGCTGCCCGACTGTCCATAAGAGGTTTGGTGGAAGTTGCCTGGTCGGGTAAAGGTATCGGGAATAGCACCGAATCCAGCAGCAGCAGAGTTGGCAGTAGCGCTAGGGTTCTGAGATGCTCCAGAAGCTGAGCGACCGTAGTCACCAAAGCCTGCGCCCATACCACTGCCGCGATCATGGAGCGAAGAAGCGCCGAAGCCTCCTGCATTTGCGGGTGAAGCCGAGTGCTGGTCGAACGAAGCTTGGGGAGACATGCCGTAGTGCTGGGGTTGACCGTACATGCCGCCCTTTCCAAACGATCCATAGCCTGCTCCTCCCTGGCCGTAACCACCGAATTGGTTCATGTAGTTAGCGTAGTAGGGGCTGCCGTAGTACGGGTGGTTGTACGGATAGCCTGCACCGTGGCCATGCTGTGCGTGCTGGCCCTGGGCGCCATGTCCCTGGCCTGCCATAGCAGCAGGGTTGGGAGTGTTGTGGCCGCTGTTCTGAGCGTCACCGTAACGGCTCTGAGACTGAAAATGTGGTTAGCACATGATGATAGAAGGATTATGGAAATCTGCATTAGCTACTGTCCTTACTCTGTTCGTATCGTATGCCTTTTCCGCTTCGAGCGACTCATTCAGATGAGACAGTCGAATTCGTTCGGCATAACGATCGTTCATGAGTTTGGCGATCGTACCAGGTTCACTTACCTGTGGGATCTGACTCTGCGAGTAAGCCGAGTCAGTAGGTCCGGAGCCGAATGCGCTGCCAGTACGCTGCTGCGCAGAACCGGCTTCCTGCTGGCTTTGCGCAATGGGCTGACCGTAGCTTCCATAGTAGTTCTGGTATTGCGAGCGTTGCTCGGAAGTAAGGTAGTTGGAGGGGTAGCTGTCTGGGGCGGACGAGAAAGCACCAGGCTGAGACGGGGCCTGGCTTTGACCGGGGTAGTCGTAGTTCTGCGACTGCGAGTGGTTCGATGCTGGGATCTGCTGGCCAAATGGATCGTATGGCTTCTGCGGTGGTGCGGAGGCCTCCGAGTGAATACCTGGCTGGCCATACCTAGCAAACTGGTTGTAGGGCTGGTTGGACTGAGATCCTTGATTCTGCATAGCCTGGGACCCAATGGGGTTCGAGGGAGACTGCTGCAGGCTGGGTTGGTGTTGGGGGACGGGAGGGAGTCCAGGGGCCTGCTTTGGCGTAGGGGCAGTCTCCTGTTGGGGAGCAGCCTCTTGGGATGCTTGGCGGGGAGCGGGAGGGAGGGAAGTCTTGGGCTGCGTAATGGGCGAGTGTTGGGGCGGCTGAGTCCTGGTCTCTGCCTCTTCCCTGTCTTCGTCGACATCAGGATCCGAGCCTTCGCCCAGTCCCATGCTGCCGAACTGGACGGCAGCCCTGTCTACGGCGTGGTTTCCGGGCATGACGACTGCCTCCTGTTGCTCAATCAACCTCCTCTGGAAGCTTGCGCTTCGGTGTGGGGTGCCAGAAGTCGCCTTCAGTGCGGTCGTCTGGAATCCTCCAATGGCGGGGCGGCCAATCGGTGCCTGTGTAGGACCGTTCAATGGGGTCGCTACTGCACTTCCGATATCCTTTGAGCTCGCGACAGTGCTGAAAACTGTCTCGGTTGGGGGTGGATGGGACTCGTCGGGCAGATGCTCCACATTCTCCTGTGTAAGCTGATCTTCAGAGGGTGTGATGTCGACGTCAGGGGCAGCATCGTCCGCACTCTTATCCGGCGTCATCTTGGACGTGTCTTCGGCAGTGATGGGCGGGGTCTCGACAGCTTCGTCTGCCACAGGGGGTATAGGCAGTTCTTCAGCCTGCACGGCGGGCTCTTGGGCAACTTGGTGGGCGGGCGTCTCGTCGGGTTCTGGCGCAGACACTTCGGGGGCTGGGGCAGCGGCAGGCTTTGGTGCTGCCTTGGGAACGGCGGGGACGGGCTTGGGCGCAGCGAACATGCTCGCCCACGTCTTCTTCGCGGCTGTCAGGCCAGCCTCTACAACGGGCTTTATGGCTTCGGGAGTCGCTTCGGGAGCGTGTACAGTTTCGTCGTCCTTGGCGGTCTCCTTGGACTCTTCTAGGACGGTGGGCGTGTCCCACGCAGAGGACTCGGTAGTCGGGACTGATCCAGCAGCCGCTCGAGGACCATTGGCGGCACCTCCACGACCGCCTCGAATTCCGCCGCGACCACGATCAGTGCCTCGTCCGCCACGGCCTCCGCGACCGCTGTCGACACCACGGCGGGCTCCGTCAGGCCGGCCGCGCAGACTGGACGCGCCATCGATGGGCACGACGTTTTCCTTGGCCTTGGAGCGGGACCTGTCCTTTGCTTTCTTTGGGACTTCTGAGAATTGCGAGACAGCGCCTGTAGCGAATTAGCCATGTTTGTACCGGGTGCAGGAATTACGTGATGCAGGCGCAGGGCACGTGGCAGGGTCGCGCTTACCCTCACTGATCTTCTCGATGGTGGTTTGCAGGTCGCCGTCAGATTCTTCGATTGCGAGGACGAGATCGGCGTCGGTCCAGTCGGGGAAGAGCTCCTTGAGTGTGGACAGCTGTGGCTGGTAGCGCTTCTTGAGCTCGCCAAGTTCGCCTTGGTCTGCGGATGTGTCAATGTTGGAGGATGCGCTGTCGCCGTTGGTCTTTCTGGGGCCTCGAGAGCCGTATGACGCCCTGCCGCCGCGGGCAGAGCTCCTGCCTCGCGCAGGCCGAGATGGTGCTTCAGACATTGGATCTGTGTGATGTGAGGGCAAGCCGCGGGGGACTTTGGTGTGCGTGTTTGTGTGGGCGGATTGGGGGGCAGGCGAGGTGATGATGTAGAGGGAGGAGTAAAGTTGGGGAAACAGCTAAAGGGAAGCGACCACGTCGGCTTGGCGCTAGAGCTTCCGATGGCTGAGGGCGCGGCAGAGTCGCGTTGACGGGGGCTGAGACAGGCCGTTGTTTGCGCAGAAGTGAGGTGAGGGCTGAGGGTCAATTGCTCGCCCACCACCTGGAGCGTCCTGTCTCAGCCTGCCATGATGCGCGCGTTAAACCCGTCACGTGCGCATAAGGCGGCACCTTCCCGAACGGCCTGGTCCACCCTCGTCATCCGCCTCACTCCACCCGCCCAGACACCGCCGGCGACGACGACGTCTGACGGCCACACCAACACCAACACACACCACTGCCAACACGACGCCATGCAGTCCTCTGCGGGCAAGCGCGTGCTCAGCACCCTCGCCCACAAGATCCACCCCCAGCTTCCCCTTTCGCCGCGAGAGTCGCAGCAACTGCTCAACCTGCTGACCAACTCCTTCCGCACCCATCTCGACCACGCCCACCCCCTCGCCCCCTCCGAAAGCAACCAGAAGAAACCGACACGAGAGCTGACCCTCAGCAATGGCCGGCGCAACTCCTCTTCCAACCGCCAGACGTCGTCATATGACTCAGCATCTCAGCACATCGACTCCATCTTGAACAACCCTCTTCTCGCCGTGAAGCCTCGTCGGAGAGCATCAGGCTCGGCTGCCATCGACGTCATGAGAGAGCCCATGAACTGGTTCGTCGACGAGATAGCTGCAGGTACCGCCACTCTGCCAAAAGCCGCCGTGTGTCTCGAGGTGCTCGAGAAAACCAAGAACCAACGCCCCTCGAGACTTGAAAACGGAAGATCGCCAGCAGCGGTGCTCGCTGAATGGCTCCAGACCAGCAACCTCGAAAACACAAAGCAGTTCCTTGACATGTCAGTCAAATCTCGGCGCGGCACTATGTTTCTAAACAGACTGGTGGCTCTGCTGCTAGCCGAAGGTGAGACTACAGCACTCTGGCGCTGGTTCATTCGATCAAACGAACGACGCGCAAAAGATACTGGACTGGACATGGCACGGATAGCAGACTTCAGACAACAACTACTGGCCAAGATGGTTGTATTCTCGGCGGACAACAAAGACGTTGTTAGCAGTATGAATGTTTTCATGCAAGCGTTCCGCCTACTCGAGAACGCAGGATACCAAGAAGCTTTATATATGCTGAGACCTGCAGGTGGTCACCTTGTAAACCTGATCATCTACAATCCTGACCATTCAATACCGCCGCCATTATACCAGGAATTCCTGCTGTCATCCACCTACTGGTTTGGAGATTGGAGTCGAGCGGTCCAGTCCATGGTCTCGCTGCACCACCCTACACACCCTAGCGCAAATCCTGGCCTCGAATTCATCCATGACCCTGCTGGCGCTATCAAACACGTAAACGCTTCTCGGGGTCGACGGCATTTCCTGGTTCAACTGTGCCTAGGGGTCGCCCGGCAGCTGATGGAGCAAGAAAACTTCGCGGAAGCGCAGAGCGTTATGGAGTTTACAAAAGAGCACTTTCCCGAAATAGTGTTACCAAAGCAAGCAATCGCGCAGCAGCAAACGGCAGAACAGCAAAGAGTGAGTAGGGAGAGGAGAAATCTGGAACTACTGGACCGTCTGGTCCTCACTTGAACGGCTCTTTATGCATTATTATACCAATTATACGTAACTGCGACGGGATCGCAGTTGTTTTGGGGAGGATGTGCCGTATATACGAATCCTCGTGTGAATAGGCCTCATGGTAGCGCACCGGTGGCCTGGGCGTGCGGGGCGACGCCGTTGCTGGGCAGGCGTCATATCACGCGAACACGGGATCGGCAAACACGATATGCAAAATGTATGCAAACATGAAATAATAAATGTCACGATCTCTCGTGATCGATGCCATTGCTCTGCGAGCTAGTCTAATAAAGCCCTCGGATTGACTTTTTGGTATCGCTAAATAAGAAACAAAAAATTCGAAAACCGAACATGCCGTGTCATCGTGATCTCATTGCCCCGCTCTATGCCTTGAGCTCACCACCGTCGGTCTCCTCTGGCCAGACGTCGTAACCGAAAGTGTCCTTCATGTCGACGAAACGCGTGTGCCGTCCCTTGGCGACCTCCTCGACGGCGTCAAAGTCGGCCTTGCTGAGCTCGGGAATGAGGAAGTTGCTCTCGATGCGCTTGGGCGTAGAACTCTTGGGCAGGACAACGTAGCCACGCTGCAGGCCCCATGCGAGCAGGACCTGGGCGAGGTCGTGGCCGCTTCGCTCGGCAACTTCGTTGAGCTTGGGGTTGGTGCGGACCTTTTCGCCCGTGCTGGGGACTTGGTTCTGGGAGCCGAGGGGCGAGTAGGCGGCGACGAGAATGTCGTTTTCCTGGCAGAAGTTGACGAGGTCCGTGTTGGGCAGGAAGGGGTGGACTTCGATTTGGTTCATCATGGGCTTGACCTTGGCTATCTCGAGCAGCTTCTTCAGCCCGGGGATGGTCCAGTTGGACACTCCGATCGCCTTGGCCCTGCCGGAGTTGTAGATCTCCTCCATGGCGCGCCATGTCGGCTCCGGGTTCTCTGTGAGCTCCTTCTTGATGATGTACTTGCCATCCGCACCCAGCTTGGGTTGGTGGTTGGCATCGGATTCGGCGGCAATGGGCCAGTGGACGAGGAACGCGTCAATGTAGTCGACGCCCATGGCCTTGAGACTGTTTTCAAAACTCCACTTGACCTCCTCGGGCTCGTGCAGGTGGTTCCATACTTTTGTGCAGATGAAAATGTCCTCGCGCTTGACGTTGGGGTTCTCCTTGAGGAAGTCGCGGAGCGCGTCGCCGACTTCGCCTTCGTTTTGGTAGTACCATGCGCAGTCGAGATGGCGGTAGCCTGCCTTGAGCGCGGTGGTTACGGCAGCGTAGGTCTCGCCAGACGAGCCTTCGCTGGCAAAGGTGCCGAATCCGACGGCTGGGACGGTGACGCCATTGGACAGCTTGAAGGTCTTTTGGTTCGCGAGGGGAGCCATGATTGCGGTGTTGTGATTATTGAGATGAGAAGATGGGATGGAGGTTCAAAACGATGAAACCGTGTCAAGTGGTGTTTGGAGAGGGTACAATCAGCGGCAACAGCGCGTGCTGGGACTATTATGGTACATATATCCAGTGCAACCTTGGTCCATGTGAAATTTCTTTCTTCCAGGATTCATCATGGACCATCCCTAGCCATGAAGCTCGCCCGGCCGTGACCTCACACCGAGAGATTCCGATGGCAGAGGCCGTCTCACATGCATCGGTCCCATTGCGAAAAAACTCCATAATAGTCCCATCCAACAGTTTCAAATCGACCCTCTGGTGTTGGCCTTGGTCATCAACAATGACGTCGGTTGTGGATTCAGGGTCCACCGCACGGGCCGAGCGAAGCCAAATTAATTTCTGGCGCGGAAGTTTTGCCGACTTCATCTTCGTCTGCAAGGAAAAAGTGGAACGATGTAGTCCCAGTAGTCGTGCGGCTCTGCCGTTGCCAGCCACTCGTCTAGGCAGATCACTAGCTGCCTTCGCCCTAATTCGGCGACGCGCGGTTGCGTCGCCCCACCCACTGCTCGTCACTACCACATGCTGCTGCAAGTAGCGCCGTGTCCTCTACACATCCTGCTACACTCGTATCAACCATTCCCACATGTCGCATATGCACGCCAACCTCTTTTGACAGGCGGTGTACCCAGCCTTATCTTCCGGCCGCGCTCTGCCTCCGGTCAAATGAGGCTCTGCGCTAAGCTTTGACGGCATCGGCCAGGTGTATACATCGCTGTTTTTAGGTGTTGTGGCGACTCACAGCACTATGCTGCTATCGGCCCCCAGTTTTCGGCGACAATACGGCGGTGACGGTATCCTACACATTCTCTGGTTCTGCAAACTTCTCCACTAGTGCTGCCATGCACGGCCGCTTCCGCATGGTGATGATGTCGCACTGTGGGTACAGAGGTACTTGTTGAATGCTCACAGTGCCAGAACGTGGTTGGTGTGGCCGGCCTGAATCGGGATAGCGAAAACCTCCTGCGAAAGTTTCCAGAAGAGATTGGCGAATGATGATGGCATCTGGGGATACATGGCAGCGACTTCCTCTGACGGGTGATATCGTATATAGACCCTCCCCCAGGACCCTGAGACTGCTCATTCATCATCACACAACTCCACATCGCTTGTCACTCATAGCTTCTGTGAAGCTTGATACTACTACCTTCTTGATTGATACCCCCATTCTTATATCAAACTTCTACTACCATCGCTATCATGTCTCCTTCCGCCCAAGAGAACGAGGTCCCTCTCTCTCAGACCAAGTCCAACACCAAGGCCGAGCTTCCAGTTCCTTTGGAAACCGAAGATGGCACTGAGAACGCTGTCGAAGTACCAGCAACCCGCAGTGCCATAGCTGACACCTCGGCCTACATGCACAACCTCTCTCTCCAGCCTTCCATGAAGGAGAGGAGAGGATCCCGCAACTCCTTCGGTACCTCATTGCCCATCCCCCGTTCCAAGAGGCAATCACGTCTCTCATCCGTCCACTACCCCGATGGCCGCGGTGCTGCCGTTCGCCCTGGCATGCCCCCGATCCAGCCATCTCGCGACATCATCGCTGCTCAGCTTCAGGATCTCGCCGGCGAGAAGGTTCGCGCCGCCAAGGACATGGCTTTCGTCTTCGACATTGACGGTGTCCTTGTCCACGGTGACCGTCTCATCCCCGAGGGTAAGCGTGTCCTCGAGATCCTGAACGGAGACAACGAGCTCGGCATCAAGATCCCCCACATCTTCCTTACCAACGGATCTGGTAAGCCCGAGCAAGCCCGTGTCGAGCAGCTCTCCAAGATCCTCCAGAACCCCATCTCGACCGAGCAGTTCATCCAGTCGCACACTCCCATGCGTGCCTTGGCCGAGTACTACAAGACCGTCCTCGTTGTCGGTGGAGAGGGCTACAAGTGCCGTGAGGTCGCCGAGCAGTACGGCTTCGAAGACATTGTCGTCCCCAACGACATCATCGCCTGGGACCCTACCATCGCCCCTTACCGTGTCTTCACCGAGGAGGAGCGCAAGACCTCCCGTCCTCGCGACTTCAGCAAGACCAACATCGAAGCCATCATGGTCTTCTCTGACAGCCGTGACTACGCCACCGACATCCAGATCATCATGGACCTTCTCCAGTCCGAGAACGGCCGCTTCGGAACCCGTGCTGCGGACCCCGTCTCCCAGCGCATCCCCATCTACTTCTCCCAGGGCGACATGCTGTGCCCTACCGAGCACCCCTTCCCCCGCATGTCCCAGGGCGCCTTCCGCATTGGTCTCGAGGCCATGTACAAGTCGCTCACCGGCGTTGAACTCGAGCGTGTCGTCTACGGCAAGCCCGAACTGGCTACCTACAAGTACGCCGACGAGGTCATTGCTTCCTGGATGGAGACTATCCACAACGACGAGAAGCTGCCCGCCAACATCTACATGATTGGTGACAACCCTGCTTCCGACATCGTGGGTGGTAACATGTATGGCTGGAACACTTGCCTTGTCCGCACTGGTGTCTTCCAGGGTGGTGACAACGACGAAAACAACCCTGCTTCTTTTGGTGTCTTCAAGAACGTCTTCGACGCTGTTACTACGGCTATGAAGAAGGAGCTGGGTGAGGACTTCAAGTTCAACTTTGACGAGAAGATCAACCCTGTTACCGCTGAGGGTGGCTCTTCTGCCATTGCTTAAGTGTGGATGGATAGGATTGGTTCATACCAAGACCTTTCTTTCTCTTTTAGATATGCATTTCCCTGGCGTTTACGGTTTTATATCCTTGCATAGCGAAGCTAGCACCACTTTATAGATTTACGAACTACTTGGGTCTACGGATTCTTGGTCTCTTTTATAGATTACGATGAATTCTAAAAGTCTTCTTCCTCTTTACATTATTGCTTCATCCATCGCCTCTTCATTTTTGATGTGATCCCTCACTCGTCTTTGGTACAATCTTCACACGTGAGGCTTTCTTTTGTCATCACAGAGGGAAGCCGTTCGTCCTTCCAGCCGGCTCATCATGGCTCCATTGAAGCACCGTCGGACACGGAAATTGGATGTAAGAGAGACTTCTTAACAACGCATATCAGCTTGAGCCAATCACAACTTCCAAAATTCTCAACGATCTGAACGAACAGGTTCTCTCAGATGAAAGAATTCGCAAGTAAAAGAATGCCCGGAGCGCTTAGAACTGGTGACTTGCGAGGAGAACAGGGTTGTGCGTTGAGGTATGCGGTTCAATGAAGTATACGATGGGAGGATGAAGGGGTCAAGAGTGTGGCAGAAGAATTCTAGTATGTTTTCGAATAGAGTCAGAAAAGAGGTGGACGAAGAGAAGGACGAGCTGCCAGGTGACTGTTATGGACTTACGCGGTCACCATGCGAAGCATTGCAACAACGGTGAGATATCCAAATACCACGCAAGCATGGGAGCTTTCGGCGTGTAATCGATTACTCAGAACCTTTACTGAATAAAGACCTCTGTAAGCTTGTCCTTTGCGAACAGATTATCGAGGGTCGTCAGATCGTTAGCCAGATCACGAGCCAATCTACCTTCAGTTCGATGGACAGGCCTTATAAGCCCAGGCGTGCTGTTACCATGCTCTACACCATCGATGTGATGGTATACATAGTCCCACTCTAGATGGCCGACACCCATGCGCTTGTAGAGCTGGCTATTGTTGTGGCTAAATGCACTTTCCAAGAAGAGACCCAAGCAGAGCAAACCTTGGTCAGCCAAATGCGTCCCGAGGATCAAGAAGTGCGCTTCCCGTCCGATGACTTCGAATTTGGGGTCCTTGGAATGATGGTGGTCGAGGACAAACCAACCGTCGGGGACATTACATGCCGGTTCGCATACACCAGTAACATTGACATACTCATTCCACGTGGCATGAGGCATCTGGAAAAACCTATGTTCGAGGACCTGGCCAGGACCGTACCTGAGATCGTCCTGCATGTCAAGTCCATATAACGGTACCAATCGTCCGCGAAGAACCAGTTGTCCAGGTCCATTGAGCCACGCAGTTTCCGAAAATCCCTCTCCATCTGAACAAACACGCTCAAAGACGGCTCTTGGCTGAAAATCGGCGTGCCACACGTCAATCGGGTATTGAATTGCACCGTCCCAGAATGCCCAAGACCAGGAAGGCGCCCTGGAATTTTGTGGTGCGGTGATCCCGGAGGTGTTAGGACACCACAAGAGACTTTGACATATACGATCAGCCCAGAGGCCAGCGCACCAGATTTGCTTTGTAATCTTTTGCATCTTGCGAGCCATTCCGGCGATTGCTATCAATTTGTCGCTTTCTCTTGTGAGGTCGCAGCGCGAGTACATTTCGATGACGCAGAGCCATTGCAGCGTCGTCTCTGCAACTTGATGAGGCTTCCCTTGGACCAAAGTAAGCCCCAAACAGCTGCGTAAGTCTTGTAAAGCATGAGGGTAGTACAGCCTGGGCTTGGTGTCATCAGCCGCGTTTTCCCGATCCTTTGGTCCATTCAGCAGCGTTCCATCTTCGCAAAGTAAGCCTTCATGTGACTCCAGATATATCTGACCGCGAGTAAGATGTACAGTTCGCTGAGACAGGAATCTCTCCTGAAAAACCCAGCCCCGTTTGGAGAGATCACTGTTCGTTATGTCATTTCCGGGCTGCGGCGGCAAGCATATCCTGATATTTCCAATTTTGCAGCGGTGTTCCAGTGTTGGAAGTTTTGACAATGTCTCAGTAAGGAAGCCTCCAGCGTCATCTTTTGCGCTGTGTACAGCGAAAGTGACCGCGGCATTGGTAAAAATGTCGCCCATCTTTTGAGACTCTCGATACCAATCGCCAAGGTCGTCTTGTACAATACACAAAGCATCAATCCATAAGTAACGAATCCCAAGCTGAAGGGCGAAGAGTGTGGCGTTGCCGAAATTTCTGGGAAGGTCCCACAGATCGACGCCATCTTGGAGGGTTTGGAGGTTCTTAGAAGTGGCAATCAGATGGCGCGAGGTACCCCATCGATGGCTTAGGGCGGCGTAACGTACTGGGGAGCACGTTGGAGCTTCGCCCATGGAGCAGACTTTTGATAAAGAAATATACTCAATGATTCTGATGCGACTGATATTTTTGATATCTAATAGTCTGGTCGGAAGGGCATCCATATCCATCGCGGCGTCTGCAGGGTGTCTTGCTAGCCACGCTAATGTCATCTCAATCTTTTCGCTTGAGTCCAACCTTGGATCGCGTTCGGTGAGCTTCATAGAATCATTGCAGCTGCGTCTATCTGTTACACGTTAGCGTATTAGAAGAATAAGAAGGGTGGGGCTTCTATACCCGCAGTTGAGAAGACGGGCAGGTATTTATGGACAGCATCCGGCAACGGCTGTGTTTGCTTGCTGTCCCTTTCTATTCGATAGCTCACATGCATCCGCATCTCCAGCTGGTCAATTTGCTGAGATGGGGTTGAATATTGGAGTTTTAGACCAATCTTCAGTTTCACACGGTTCGGGTTATACCCCCACCCGCTGACTCTCACTTGGCGAAGAAGCGCGCTATCTGGGCTTCGGAGGACAGAGAGGAGGAAACCGCAGAACCCGCAACGGTAGTATGGGAAAGTGAGATCTCTCATGCTCATGTCGCTTTCGAGGAAGCCCTGACTGCGCCATATTGTGGTCGGACGGGCGTCTGTACACGTTAAAGTGGTAAAAGACTGGAAACCATCTTCGATCATCTTGCTACACCTGGGACAAAAGTCGCCTGTCATCCCTACCAAGGACTTATTGGAGATGGCCGATCGCGGAGAAAGCTTTGGGAATGTCGTCAAAAATGCTGTCGTTCTCTTCAACGCACCGGAAAGCGACTTGGTGATATCGTCCATTGCGGAAGTGCTCAAATGACATTGAAATTGACATGAAAGAGATGGTTGCCTGGGTTCGATGAGAAACGATGGGGGCTGTCAGGTCGAGATGCATCAAGCAGACCTAGGAAGGCTAAGGCATACATCAGCTGCTGACGCTCAGCCGCGGCGGCACAAATGGCTGCAGTGAAATGAGCTAATCGCGCTTGAGCTTAACATCATTTAAAGGAGGACACCTACGCGTTTTACAAAGTAAAATAATACACAAAGTTATTTAAATGATAAACGTACTAGTAAAAAGATGTAAGTATAACACTATTAACAGACACTATAATAAATCGCGGTAAAGGTGTGTTTCTTAAACACCTAGCTTTACTGTATGCAGCTGTATATATACATAAAGTTATTAGACTACTTGCTGTACTTAATGTGCTTAAGGCTAGTAGTCTTCACTGCAACACAGACATCATGGCTTCTCTACACATTACACCCGTACACGATGCGCTACGTTCCGCCACCGTCGACCCACTCAGGAGAAGAATTGGTCCACTCGTGTTCGAATGATCACCCCCGTTGCTAGGGTCATGCTCCACGTTCCTCTGAGTTATTGCCGCTATCATCACCATCGCAGTAAAGTAAACTACAGACGAGAGTCAAAAGCTCCAGGGTTGCATATCAAGTCTGTACAAGTTAATTCCAAGATCAGACATGCATGTATTCCAACCGTGAAGAAAACAAAATGACAATACAATTCATATATCTAATAACCAGCCAACCAGCCAGCCAGCATGCCTTGCTTCGGGGCCATCAAAAAAGTGTATAATATATATCCATTACTCGCTCTTTACGTACGCCCCACGCCAAGAAAGAAGACGAAGAAGAAGTAGAAGAAGAAAACAACAAGCATCCCAAAGAGAAGGTACGAAAGAAAAAGGGGGCAATGCAAAAAGCGCACTGCCATGCATGCCAGATGACCGGGAATGTAAACCAAGAGAGAGAGAGAGAGAGAGAGAGAGAGAATGTGCTTCAATGTGCTCGATGATGTTTCAAAGGAAAACGCCGCCAGGGGATGCTTCGCTTTCGAGCAGTCCGTATGCAAATCGTCAACATGTGTATGTGTGAGTGAGTGTGTGTGTGTGAGTGTCGATATCGAGCCAGCCCGAAAATATATACTCGTTCCTGAAATGTGTGTTGCTTTCGCCTGTTCTCCTTCATAAACCCCCTCCTAACCCGGTCTCCTAAACGCCTCAACATTGAGCGTAGGCGTCTCGACCTGCCTATTAGTCGGCACACCTTCATTCTTCCTCCTATCAAAGAAGTTCTGGCATTCGTGACTGACAAACGTCCATTCCGCTAGCGCCCGTCCAGCATACGTACTCGACGTAGCCGCCGCACCCATGGGAGGCGCAGCCACCACAGGCTCTGTGTTGATCCCCTTTTGTTGAAGCAGGGATTGGGCGGGGGCCGGCAGTTTGGGGGGCTGGAGACGCATGTTTTGGTAGGTGCCGAAGCGCTTGTCGACCCATTCGAGAGAGAAGCGGAAATTGTAGGTGCGGTGGGTAGAGGGTGGTGGTTGTGTGGGCATGGATACAGGGGCCTCTGCGGCAGCTAGTGCGGTGTTGGCGAGTGCTTCGGTTGTGGACTTGGCTGGGGATGATGTTTTGCTCGAGTTCTCCTTTTCCTTGATGGATGGTGCAGGACTCTTTGCCTTTGCGGTCTGCTTGGAGCTGCCTCCCATGAGACTTCGCAAAATATTCCATTTGCCCTTTCCGGAATCTTCGTCAGGAAAGTCGCTTGAGTCGGCAGATACGGCGGAGGCTGGCCGGATTTCTGCTTCTGGGATGGTGGTGCTGGCCGGAGTTGGCTTTCGTTGGTGAGGGTTTTGGACGACGCCGTCAAACGAAAGGAACGGGCCGCCGTTGGCCACAATAGGATTATCATTACGTATGATGAGGAAACGTCGGCCTGGTGCAGGATTGCATGCTTGGGTCGACGGGTAGATGATCTGCTTACGCTCAGCTTCTTCTTGAAGCCAGAGGTAGTGAGACCAGATGGACCGGAGACGGTCACTCAAAGCTCGTTTTATGGCACTATATCAATGTTAGTATCTGTCATTGTTGCCAAACCATGATACGTACATCTCAACATCGGTCTCATTTCCATCGTAACGCGCAACCCGCCAGCAGATCAGCCGCATGAAGTAAGACCGTACCATAGGGCACCAGTGGTTGAAGCGGCTCTCGAAGAAAGCTGGTTCCAGAAGGAAGTCAAGGCACAATCCGCTCTTTCTCCGCTCGTCCATGCACAGTGTGCACCAGCTGCTGTAGAGGAAGGCGTACAGTTTGATTTCTGTAGCTGTGTTATGACTGGCGGCCATTGCCCTGAAGACGGTAAGCCAGAATGGCCAATCCATTACCGTGTGCTGGTCGCTATCGTGCTGTTCGTAGCGGACCATGATGATGAGAGCCTCTTCGAGAAAGTCGCAGAGAGTGTAACAGGCACTGTTGTCGTAGATGGAGATTTTACGCGCCTGCGCCTGGAGGAGACGAGCAAAACTGTCGGCAAACATGCGCCTGGCAATGTGAAGATGCGAGTTCCGCTCCGAAAGGAAATCCCGTATTAGCATAATAAGTCGATTTTCCTGCATCATTCGTGTAGCGTTTGCGGGTGGGAGGGCGATGTTCGAGGCTGACGCGTCGGGTTCCAAAACATCATCGAACGTGATGTCTGCTGCCCTCGATGGATCCTCCACTGGCTGTTGTGGTGTGGTATTTCTGTTGATTGTCGCATCAAGGTTGACCAATATCTGGGCATGCACCATGATGAGTCCTGGCACGCAGATGCGCTCCGCTTGACTGGGTTCGGCAGGTAGGAAATCGCTGACCAGGATGTGGAAATGCTTGACAAATACATAGAAAAGGTCACTTTCAGCGCCAGACCAGCGCTTGGTCCAGAGTCCATACCAGTCAAGATTCGCCATAGCGAGTGGGGGCAACACAGGCTTGTGCAGCTGGCGCAAGAGCCGGTTGAGCGAGAGCAATTTCAAGGACTGGAGCATGGGAGGGAACGCAGCCACGACTCGGTCCGAGACAGCATCCAGCCGGTCGAGCTTGGAAACACCAGATTCCTCCATCACCCGCTTCATCATGTCGAGCGAAGGACTCCATAGGCGCACCAACACATCGGCAATGCCTGGACAGAAGCAAAAAGCGTATGCGCACGTCTTTCCGCAAAACGTGACCAAGCTAGCTGCAGCGTTCCGTAACGACATCTTCTCTACAACAAAAGCCATCTGAGACTGTAGGTTCTGTGTGAAAATATTTCGAACGTTGTGGTAAACGGATTCGGCGAGGAAGTCGGACTGGCTAGACGAAGCAGAGCCGGTTGTAGATGCGGACAACGACTCTTCGCGCTCTGCAAGAGCGCAGAAAGGAGACGGGTAAAGTCGCCACTCGGGTCTCTCCATTATGGCCGCAATTCCCTCCAGAATGACTGGACGATCTGTGCCAGAAATCGACTGGTTGTTCCGGCCTGCGACAAGTTCCAAGAGGCCGGTCCACCATCCGTTGAGGATGCTGACGCGTCGATCGAGGTCTTCTGGCCGGAGCTTTTGGTTCGAGGGGTGTGCGGTGTATTGGCGGAGAAAGGGGAGGAGGGCGGTGCGGACGACGTTTGCTTTGAGCGAACTGGACTTGGATTGGAATCTGTCATCTGTTAGTTCCTGCTTTGTGATGAAGAAAGGGGAGTCGTGCTTGCGCAGATCCGCGTCGAGGGTCCTGAACGCGGTCCATAGCTCGTCTTTCTTGCGAGGCTCCGCCTTGATACCCTTGAGCTTTTCCGTGGAGACGTTGCGTGGAAGCGGCGGAACGACGTGCGTCGGGCTGACTGGATTGTGGTTTTGCGGGTAGTGGGGAAGCTTTTCTGTCGAGAAGGACTTGGGCACAGAGGGCAAGTTGGAGGCACTGCTCGAATTGGCAAAGAGGCCGCTGAGGCGCTTGTTCTTCTTGTTGAGAGGCGTGGGGGATTGAATGTCTTCCTTGACGGTGTCTCTCGCTTCAGACTCCTCTGGAATGCTGGTTGTGGTTGTGATTGTGGTCGTTGGTGTCTTGCGCTTGTTTGGCTCAGTAGTGGCGGCGGCGGCGGTGGTGGTGGTGGTGGCGGTTGTAGCAGCGGGCTGCTCCTTGTCGGCGGCACTCTTCTTCTTGAGTTTCTTTTCTTTCACCGGCGACGAAGAATCCCGTGGTTGCTCCTTTACGACCCACGACTTCCTCCGCAGATTGGTGAGGGAGCGCGACGGGGAGCCAGCCGGGGGCTCTGCCTGTTGCTTTACAGCATCGGTCCGGCCGCGTTCAGCCTTCTTGTCCGTCTTGCGTTCAGCGGACGGCTCTCTGCTCCTGCTGGAAAAGGGGAGAAATCGCGAAGAGCGACGCGAGACGTTGGTGGGCCTGAGTTGGGGCATTTCCACGCCAGCCATGTCCGGAGCCTCTTCTGACGACGGGCTCGATCCACCAGAGTTGCTCTCAGACGTTCGCTCCTCGCTCTTGCCGGTCTCGACATCGTCTTCGGAGCCTCTGGGGTGTGCTCCCGGCACATCGGTATCGATGTCCTTGACCTGGGGGAAGTACGTGTACGAGGCGGCCTTGGGCAGCTGGGCGCGCTGCGTTTCCTGGGGGGGCTGCGGGCCGACCTCTGACGCGGCTCTACTCCTGCCGCGAATGGCATTTGCCAGGGAGTAGTGGCCACGCGGAGCCGGTGCAACGGCGACGGGCATGGCGACGGGACTTGGTGGACGTAAGCAGACGGGGTGCGGTCGCTGTAAAGGGCCGGCTGTTATTATGTCTTGGTCAATACACTCTGACTTTTAGGAGCTCATGGCGCTGAATTGGGAACGGGTGCGGCGTTGTGCTGGCAGGCGGACCGTTGTGCAGACAGGCAGTGGCAGTCAACGGGCGGAGGTGCAGTCGGTCGAGTTGGGGCCAGAGGACGCGAAGACGTCACAAACGAGGCTGTGGTGCCGGGAGCGAACGGAAGGCCGCTCGTCAAGTGCGGGGAGGGAAAAGTTTGTGTGCGAAAGCGAGTGGGCGTAGTTGGACAAGAGGTAGTAGCGACTGGCAGCAGGCGTCCGGGTTGGAGATTCACCACTTGCTGACGCCGCTGGGGGCAGCTTAGAGCTATTACTTTGACGCTTCGCAGGCGGACGAACTGGGCCTAGCAGGGGTCCCTATGCGCTGCCTTCGCCTGTGCAGATCGCGTCGGAGCGATAATTCTATATTAAAAACGGGCGTATTCTTGGTATCAATTTGCCTTTCGTCTACTGACCCGCGCCGCCGCCGTTTCTTTACCTTTCAACGCTGCATACGAGTTTTAGGTCGCCCGCCATCCACGGCCAGTATGACGCCTTTCGTCACACCAGACAAAGTCCTGCGGCGATCCGGTGCGGTGCCAGCTATGCATCGCACAGCACATGGCCGGGACCAGCTGCGTCTACTGCGCAGTGGGCCCCCCCCCCGGCGAACCAACTTGTTTTTCCCTGACGTGAACTGCGAACACTGCAATCTCTCATGGCTGTAATCTCCTGCCCATGACCTGGGTATATTGCAAACCCCCCCGCCGCTACTTGCCGCCCTCCGTTGCGCTTCCTGACTTCTTTCGTTGATCATGGCAACACGCACGAGGTATGCAATGCTTGGTCCACTACTCGAACGGCCGGTGGACAGGTGCTAGTGCTTCAGGGTAAACCTCTCAACCAAAAAGAAAAAGTCCTTTGTCCGCATCGCACTAACGCGTCGGTATGCAAAGCCGTAGATGCAGATAGGCGACCGTGCTTGCAGCTACTGCGGCAGAGTCCAACCGCGATGCCCCTTCAGCCCCACGCCCATCCTGTGCTTTGTCCGAGGCTCCGAGCATGAGAGCATTATCGGGACGGGACATGCCAGAGAGACAGCCGTGCAGCCCGGCTTATCTGAGGGGCCACGGTCGCTGCAGTCGATGATGCAGGCGCGTGTGCAATGTGTAGCGATCATCACTCCCAGCCGCGTACCATGTGCGCGCGTCTCGGAACGACGTGCATCAGTCGGCCAGAGTGCGACACGTCGTGTGAGTGAGAGAGCGTGAGCCTGGCACGTAAAAGTAACCCAGCCTCCTGCCAGAACCTCATCACGGCCATGGCACCCCGCAAATGCCTCACACATGTTGCCCCCTCTCCTGAAGATTACACCAGATCAACTGCCAAGGTGGCATGCTTGCTTCTCAAAACAAGATGCACATGCACAAAAAGTATACATTTCAACAACTGCAGACCCGTGTCAGTTCCCAGTCTATCGCAACAAAGCACGGATGTTAGACCCTGAGCAGGCTAGTTGTACAACTTCCACGTCTCATGTACTAGTAGATCGCGCCCTGTATCGAGTCAAAAAGAATGCCTGCCCATGAGTAGTTTAGGTTGGGCGCCTCAGGACAAAGGCGCCCAGGAACGGCTGTTTTAGATCAAAGCACTCTCACCCATCTGGACCTTGCGTCGATAGTCACGACTTGAACTGCTCAACATGCCACAGAACCAATCAGTAGTCACTGCTGAGGATGCCCTGCACCCCCACGTTGGTCATATATCACATCACGTGATTTGCGTGTTCCCGGACGTGGTTGAGGTTCAGTCGGGTTCATCGCCCAATGGTATTGGCACAGTCGCTAGTATTTTAATACATGGCCTCCCTCACGCAACAGCCCTCTAGTGAGTGGCTCCAGGGGTGGTAATGCTCTCGTCCTCCTCCTCGAACCAGTCCTCCTGGGGCAGCACAGCGTCGTCCTCGCCCTGGGCGCCCTCAACGTCAACCGCCTGTGTCTCGTATGCCTTGAGCTCGTTCGCAATGTCGGTCTCCTCGGGGGAAGCGGGGGCCTTGGGGACGGTGAACTTTTGGACGTGGCCCTCGGCGTCGCCGGCCTTGACTTCGGGAACCTTGTAGTTCTTGAGCTCGCGGAGGTACAGGTCCTGCACCAGGTCGGCTGGAGTACCAATTGGGTCAGTACAGTCCCGTGACGGAGCGCTTGGGATGAATCACCTGATCGCACGGCCGAGGGAGTGATGAAAGTGCGGCGAGCGACAAAGGCGGGCTGCTGGCGGGCAACGCGGACGAGCGCCTGGCGCTGTGGCGGGTCAGTACGGGGCGAGATTCCAGCAGCAACATAACCGTACCGAGGCCCTGATGGATTGCGCGATCATTGTGTAGGTGTGGTGACGTGGGGAAGCTGGCAATGGAAGCTGCAGTGAAGGTCGATGTTGGGGAAAAACCGTGGACCGCCGCAGCTTGAGCCGCCGACGCAAACAGCCTAGCGCAGCGCAGCGCCAAGGTTAGCAAGCGGCCGCCCGTGGTTCCAACTATAACCTTGCTCCCTCACGTCCTTTTCTCCATTCTGCAGCCCGTCTCATACCACCGCACTCACTCGACCTGCTCCGCCCCAGAAGCAGTCTGCAAGTGTCGTCGGTCGACCGCGCGCAATAGCTAGAACCCAATACAAAATCCGTAGCTGATCCGCCCCTGCTGGAACAATGTCGTACGCTCCCGATGGTCGCCTGCTGTCGCCTGGCGAGGTCTATGAAGCCGCGCCCGCGCCCGTAAAGGACGACGAGTGGCAGGAAGACCTGAACGTTGCCATGATCTGCCCGGACTGCAAGGAGAATCCCCCAAATCTAGTGGAAGAGTTCAGCGCCGGCGACACCATCTGCGGGTCCTGCGGCCGCGTGCTCGCAGAGAGGACTATAGACACGCGCTCCGAGTGGCGCACATTCTCCAACGACGGCAAGTACTTGCCTGCGTGTAGAAAAGCCAAGTGAGACATGTGCTAATGTTGCGCCTCGTATCTAGATCAGGGAAACGATGATCCCTCGCGTATCGGAGACGCCGCGAACCCGCTGCTCCACGGCTCTCAACTCCAGACGGAGATCGGTTTTGGTGACGGTGGTATGAGGGTCCGCGACCTGAGCCGCGCCCATAACAAGAGCAACCACGACAAGATCAACAAGGCTCTGCAGGCCGCGTACGGACAGATCTCGGCGCTCTGTGATTCACAGAACATCAGTCGCCCGACCGCTGAGACAGCCAAGATGCTGTTCAAGATGACTGATGACGCCAAACTGTTCAAGGGAAAATCACAGGACGCTATCATCGCCGGGTGCATCTTCATCGCGTGCAGGAAGCACGACCAGCAGCGTAGTTTCCGCGAAATCTTCAAGATGACCAACGTCAGCAAGAAGGAAGTCGGCCGTACGTTCAAGGTCCTCGAAGCCTTTATACAAAAGTCGCAGAACAGCGGGCCCTCTGTCGCAGGCAACGGTGCCGTCATCGACACGGTCAACCTCCTCAACCAGAAAGGCGGCACCACAGCCACCAGCGCCGCCAGCCTCATGCCCCGTGCCTGCGCCAAACTCGCCCTCGGAACACAGGTACAGATGGTCGCAGAGGAGTGCGCGGACCAGGTCGCTCACTACGGAGTCGCAGCTGGACGTTCGCCGCTGTCCATCGCTGGTGCCTGTCTCTACCTCGTCTCCCATCTCATGGGTCAGCCCAAGTCTCCGAAAGAGATTGGTCTCGCGGTCGAAGTCAGCGACGGAACGATCCGCACGGCATACAAGCTCATGCACATGGAGCAAGACAAGCTCATCAAGGAGGAATGGATCGTAAAGGGCGGTGATCGCTCTAGGATCCCGCAAGCGTAGTTGTTCTCGCAAGTTCAAAGGATCGCATTGGGGATTTTGTGGTGTTTTTTGAAAACTCGTTTATGCATTTACAAGGACGGTGCATTGCACGGTGTTTACAATTAAGGGGGTCGGAATCTTTTTTTTTCTTCTGGTATGGGTTACGGCTTTCGGGGTTTTCCTTAATACGGTTGTGGTATTGTCTTAGTGCATTTTTTTTTCTTGATATTCTCGCAGCCTCACTCAAATTGCTTTGGCAACAACACATGATACCCAATAGATAGGCAGCTATCGAAAAAATTGAAACGGAGTTGGTTTGGAAGGTGCGTCATTGTGTTGATGTGAGAGTGAGTGCTAGTCATGAATTGCTGGTTCTGTGCTGTATGCTCGTAACAATGTTCTGTCCTTTTGATGAATACAAAGACAAAGCAGGAGCCGTGTGCGTGCAATCACGATGCAGTACCGTGGTAGCCATCAGTTCGACTATGGTATGGCGATGAGCTATGACCGACGAGCTACTGAACCTCCGAAATCTACATGCTCCACACGTAAGAGAGGCTCTCAAGTGAGAAGCATCACAAAGAAAAGAAGTGCTCGTAAGACCAGTATACTGATTTCCCATACAGATACTCAGCAAATGACACTTGCTTCTACAGCAGGGCTTGAAGCACCTGGAGCGACTCTCGGAGTTTGGTTGGAGGACCCTGGTGGAGACCCGGTTGACCTTGGGTTACAAGTACACCATCTGGTTACGGCAGCATATCTTAATCTGGCCACTAATGTTGTCTAACGGCTATGCTTGCTCGTCGACCGTGAGTCCATGTCGTCATGAACGTTCTCAGACCTCCACGTATATTACATTGACAAAGGTAAAGGGTCTCCGTCCATGAAAGTAAACGTCTGTGCTGCATTACGAGCATATCTTGCCAAGTACTCCATATGATGCTGTGATGATCGTTATTGGAGCTTCACCCACGATACCACCCCACAGTCTAACCACGGTCGAAGTTTCTTCGTCGTTTTGAGCCGATTGACAAGGCTGCTTCCAGTAACACAGTGTCCTTTCCAACAAATCCCAAGACACTCGCAAATCAAGACGATTTAGGGAAAGTGGTGTATGGTTCTTCCTATAAAACCGTCTCTTGCCTTCCTAGGCTGTGTTCAAACCTCATCAAGCTTTCCTCCAACATACACTCAAGCCTACTATAAGTACCTGCCTGACTCCTTGTCTCAACCTGATTCCCATCTCCATCCAGCACAACCTCTTCCAGAACTGGTTTACCACACACCAACTACCAACCGCACACCACACATCATGAAGCCCATCATGCCCTTCCTCGTCGCCCTCCTAAGTCTCGTCTCCCTCGTCTTCATCCCCGTCGTCTCCGGTTACAACATTGTAAAACTGATAAACCACTGCCCCTACCCCTTTTTCTTCTGGCAAGTCGGTCCCCCCGGCTCCGGCATCGATGGCAGCAACGCCTACATGCAATCTGTTCCCGGCAGCGGCGGCTCGGTCGTCCACGAGATGCTGAATACGGAGGTGCTGGGCGGGGGGCTGAGCCTCAAGATACGGGACCTGGATCAGTATGCCGTGGCACCGGCGGGCATTATCCAGGTCGAGTACCATCTGGAGCCGAGCAAGGGATCCATGTGGTACGATCTCAGCGCTGTGGATTGCGATTTGAGTGCTGGGCCTGAGAATGCCATGTATTGCCGTAAGTTGTCTTGTCTTTCACGATGATGGTGGGCTATGAAGTGGACTGACAGTGTTTGTAGCGCTTATTCAAGGTGGCATCAAGCTTTACGTTCCTGGCGCACGCCAAGACGAATGTCCGACAGCGAGTTGTAACAGCACCGGATGTACCGACGCTTATGAGAGGGAGGGTGGTTATCTGGGTGAGCCGAGCTGGATGTGCAAGGCTGGCGCCGACCTCTTCCTCGAGACGTGTAAGTCGCCGATGCAAGATTCAAACCGACGCTTCTGAACAGAGACTGACGAACAACCACAGGCGTCGAGAAAGCTGGCGAGATGACCTTTTTCGGAAAGGATCCAGAATCTGCCCCCCAAGTCGTTCCTGTTCCTTTCGGTCAACCGCCACCAGCTGCAAGTCAACAAGAGCTCAAGGTCTCTCCCAATGGTCTCTGTAGGTCTTCCATTAAACCCGCTTCACCTGCCTCGTCAACATGTCACTAACAAAAGTCGAACAGGCGGACCCGTTGTCGGTTACACTTGCGCCGGCTCTTAATTTGGCGCCTGCTGCAGTCAGTGGGGATACTGTGGCAGCAGCCCCGAATATTGTTATTCGGGATGCCAAACCGACTTTGGATACTGCGGCTGAGAAAACGAGACGCGCCCTCAATTTGCGAACCCCAGCCTGTTGAGGTATCCTTTGTTGGTACGGTTACCGATATCAGTGTCGTTACCCAGGCTGTACCGCACGGCGACCGAGTTTCTGGCGGAGACAGAAGAAGAGACAGAGATGGTTACGACCGCTGTCATCAGTTCCCTTACTCTCTCGGCAAGGCCACCTGAAAAGTTGTCCAGAAGTCATCCGAGAGGTCACCACCAAATTATCCGAGGAGTTATCTAAGAGGTCGTCAAGCAGATCATGATTGTGTCGTCCAAAAGTTATCCACAAGGTAACCAAGAGGTCGTTAAGCAAGTCAATTATTGAGTTGTCCAAAAGTCATCCGAGACAGAACGCAGCGGCGTATGTGGACATGTGAGGAGGAGCAGCACTTTCAAGAATCTGTTATCCCCGAAGTTGCATGGAAAAACAGGTCTGTAGAATCCTGCCTCGCTCCATGCCATAGCCGACTCAGGCATGTGAGGCCTGGATATCAAAAACGAGGGGGCTACAAGACGAACTGCAATCATGCTATACTCAATTAAGGCATCCGAGGCTCGGGTTATTGGAGGTGTTGGGCGCTTCGTAGCATAGAATCTATTTAGAGTTTTTAGTATGGATAGACGTAATCGAAACTGTCAGTAGAAACTACTGCCTCTTGTGACTACGGCGCAGCTGCGACGAGTGAGAGTGTATTCGTGACCGTGAAGAGAGTAGGCTCTTTGGGCTCAGACTGCAGCTCCAGCTTGGGCGCGCATCGTTGGCAGTGTACTCTACGAGGCTCTCGGGAGTGTAGAATTGCCTTTGCTTCTGCTAGAGGAGGTCTGATTTGTGTGGCAATGGTCATTTGGTTTGTGTTTTGGGTGACGGTTGGACTCTCCGAGGTCGGTACGCGGGATGACTGCGACGGCCTCTGTGTGCTTCGCTGGGGTTGATGTGAATAGCTAGACGCCGAGCGCGTTGTATATAGCCCTAGCAACAAAAAGTTGATGTGCGACTATCGAAGCAGAGAATAAAGCTGCAAAGTTGATGTTGGTGTTGGCGTTGGCGACGCAGACGTGAATGGTCGACGCACTAGCGCGCCGGACCCCTGCTCGCCTAGCTAGCGCACATTGGAAATTTGCCCATCGCCCACGGGCAGACGCTCAAGCTCGCCCTTCGCCCAGCTCGACTCCATCCCCGAACGCCCAACCCAGCTCTTCCGCACACCGCACGAACCGACTCCCGTCGAAATTCACAATCGCACAAAATGGACTCTGCTAAGGCCCCCGTCAACCTCGTCAAGGTCACCCGTGTCCTTGGCCGAACCGGTACGCGAAATTTCCGAATCCCCCCACAAGAAGAAGAAGAAGAAGAAGAAGAAGAAGGAGAAGAGCGACAAGGGCGCAGTCAAGAGACCGTGGAGAATGCATCGTGACTTGAGAGAACGGCAGGCTGACGGATACAATACAGGCTCCCGTGGTGGTGTCACTCAGTGCCGCGTCGAGTTCATGAACGACCAGACCCGTTCCATCATCCGCAACGTCAAGGGCCCAGGTACGCACTCTCCGCCCACCCCGCGCACCCTGCCGAAATACTAACCCATGCACCTACAGTCCGCGAGAACGACATTCTCTGCCTCCTCGAATCCGAGCGTGAGGCCAGGCGTCTGCGATAAGCCCGCAAGCAACTCTCGGGGGACAAGAGGGAAAGCGGCATTTTCTACATTCGGTTACCGGAGTTCTTTGCGAAAGCTATGGGCATCTATACGGACTTCACGAGGATGGACAAAATGATGGCGTAGTGTTTCTTGCTAGCGCTGCGGAAGCGGAGGATGGTGATGAGTTGATCGCGGGAGATACGATTACGACGATATATCAAGAAGTCTGGGTTCTCCCTGAATGAATCGAAAATCTACCAACTCCTATGAGTAGAGGCGTGGATTTGGATGTGACATGTGGCGACTGCTGGCAGACTCGATATGGATGCTGGCGTTCTTGGATGTGGACTGACTTGCTTCTAGACACGCCTCGTGGGCCTTCGATCGGGTTATAGTCTCGAAGACACTCGCGACCTCCGTTCTGCCAATTACCACACCATGCTTTCTTCACTAACCAACTAATAGCCTTGACAAATGAAATATATCTCAGCTCTGTGAACATATACTGATAAATTGTTAGGTCAAACATGTCCAATCATAGCCGTGGTACCTACAGTAGCCCCCGTACACAAGCAACTTTAGTTGGAGATATCCGCTTCTGCTCTTTTTACCACGCTTTTTATCAGGGTGATTACGTCTCATCTTTAATATGAAATACGCCCTCTGCTGCGACCTCGAAAGCACTCTCGGATGCCACTCTCGAATAGCGATACGGGAATCATCGAACGTTGTAACCTCATACAACCATGCATCAGTTTTGCTTTCCACGACTTCTTCGACACACCTTGCACTTAGCGATTTACCGTCCCAAGCTTAACACCGGTCGTACATCGTATTGTCACCTCCATACTCCTTACAGCCGTGATGATGGTTGTCGTCATCGCCAGACTTTACTCGGTACTGAAAGGTTGTGATGTTCTCCTGGCTTGTCTGTCTGTCCTGGAAGCCTTCATGGGAAGTCCAAGACTCGTTTCTCGGCCGATGGTGAACCCTGACTCTATGGTCGCTGCTTGCAGAGGGCTAATTGAGCCCGACCCTCGCTTTTGCGCTTTCTCCTCTCTTTGCCTATACGCGCAACAAACGCTCCATGTTCCACACTATCAACCTCCTGTGCTTTCACTTTACTACCCATTCTCCTAAACACTACCATGGACGACAGCGAGGCTGCACGGAGCCTGTATGAGATATTGGCAAGGTCCTCTCCGAAGTCTCCTGCACCCTCGCCAGCACAGCACGGAAGCAGCATCACGCCTGCCGCATCAGTGCCGACATCTCCAGTGCTTTGTACAGCCAGGCCCACGCCACTGGCGTTGGAATACCCATTCGTCAACGTACCTGGAAGTTCAACACAGGCAACACCCCCAGTAACACCCTCACGGTCACCAAAGTCCATCTTCGGCACAGCCCTCTTTGGTTTCCCCAAATCAGCTCCAGGGATGACACCGTCGCGTTCGCGGAGCAACAGTCATGGTGGAGGCTTGTTCAGTTCCCTTTGGAGTCAGAAGCCATGGGGCAACGGTAAAGATAGAGTTGATGGTGCGAAGGACACCTCCCGCACGCCAAAGCAAAGGCGGTCATTATCATCTTCAAGCTCACCATGCCTTACGGTAGGAGGTTCTTCGAAGGAGCTTTCGGGTTTGGCACCCATCTTTCACTCCGAATCACCTGCTATGATCGCCGATGGAGGTGCATCAACGCCCACTGAAAACGGTGCATCACCACGGCCTTGGGCTAAACGAAATCGGACAATCAGTTGGGCGGATCAACTTCCAATCCGACCAGCACCATCATCGTCAACCGAAGTCGACTTCGGGGGAGCGCAAACAACGCACGGCTCCGCAATCGCACCACTGTTTGCGCGAGAAGACTCTGACAGTGACCCCAGCAGCTCAACGCTTTCTCTCAACTCACCCTTCTCCTCCGACCTCTCCCCCGTCACACAGTCTCTCCCACCTGAAGCCACGATCGCTGGTCAACAAGGCAAGGACACCATGTCAGTCAGTCCCCACGACCTCTTCCCCTTTAAGGGAAAACCCCTCTGGGAGCCTGACGACGAGGAATGGGCCGACATGGATGCGAATCACATCTCTTCCACTTACAAAGCCTCCTTCAGAGACCCGGGACGGGATAGTCCGCGGAAGACGACAGATGCTAGCACACTATCTCGCTTCACCAGCACCATTACATCTCTCCTACCCTCCTCGTCCGCAAAACTCGCCGCAGAAGCCCGTCTGCGCGACGAAGAAGAGCTGAGAGACAAGTTGGACGAACTGGGCAACACATACTACTCAGACCCCGCCGGGGATCTCCACGATACTGTCATGACTTCCACTTTCCTGTCTGGATCTCGATACTTTCACCATGACCAGGCTGGGAGTTCCGCCCGCGTTCCGCATGTCATTAACCTCGAGCGGTATTTCAACACTGAGGATCCGTTAGTTGGAGCTGCGTATCCGCGTCTGTGTAGCGCAGTTGCGACGATACTCAGTCACACGAGCAGAGAGTGTGTAGAAGCTTTTCTCGATCCGCGGGTCGAAGAGTTTGTGTATCGACGGGAGGTTGAAAGGAGCGCTGCTGGAAACATTCTCGTGATTAGAAGGATGGGGAACAAGATTATCGTAAGCCCTCTTCCACGCTTCCTACAAGCACTAAGCAAACTAACGAGAACAACCAGGCCGGCTCCTACCGCAACCAGGGCTTCTCACTATCCTGGACCCTCTACGTGCGCGCATCTTTCAGCGCCACCGGCCTCTGGCACGAAACCTATGCGTCGCCCGTCGCAGGATTTAGTCCGATTAACCACGGAGTACCAATCTGGGATACTTTTGTACCTAGCAACGCGCCCTTTCCTCTTCTCAACACGCTGTCACTCCCGACAATGTCGTCACATATGGGGCCCCTACCTGTTGTGCCGTCGAAATACTCGACTCGGAAGTTACTCTTGGCTAATCCACTGCTTCCGCCTATGCAGATGATGCAGAGATCGAAGGGGGAGGAAAAGGAGGAGGAGGAGGAGGAGGAGGGAGAGGGAGATGAGGGTACTATTGACCCTACGGATGAGAAATTTGTGTTGTACCAGAGTAGGTCGCTGGCAAGGTTCTTTCTAAGGGATATCTGGGTTAGACTCGAAGGGCGGTATGAGTGCAAGGCTACATGGGAGGCTGATGGTGTGGTGAGAGAGGTTCGGCTGAGAAGTGCTCTTGTGGGGTTTGCTGGGGATGGTGACGATGACGGATAAGTATGCAACGTCCCTGTTCAGACTGCAAGAACACCGACATCAGGCAGGGGTCTAGATGTTTCTATGGATAGAAATCATCTGCTTCTTGCCTGCAGCAGGGACTTGAAAAGTCAAGATGGGACAGGGCGAGAATGACATCGTCAACAACAAAGATAATGGGTATTCAGACTCTACAGCAAAGCAAACACGAAACAACCACGCTATGCGACCCTAACATTCCAGATCATACCATGAGCCCCCCTTTTCCTGTATACCATATCACTCCGAGGCACTATCAATAACAAACCCTGCCCTCGTATTCCGTGGCGCTGCTCTCCGCGCTACAGGTACATCATCTTCCTCATCATCCGTATCTACCTCCGCCATCACCGTATCCACAGCCTTCGTCGAGCTACTCACTACTTTCCTCGGCGTATCCGCGTCGCTCCCTGCCGTCGTGGCATTCGCATTCTGACTCGACAGCGGCGTATCCGTCGTCTCCTCTGCATCATCATCATTATCCTCCGTCACAGACACAGCTCGACTACTCTCCACATCCTCCATATCCTCATCATCACCATTATCATCGTCGCTATCCTCAAACAGCGCCTTCTTCTTCTTACTCCTCTTACTCTTCTTCACCGCCACATCCGCCTTCCTCTTCTTGCCCCCACCAACAACAGCAGCAGGCTCCACAGTCCCCAGCACCAAAGACTTCTTAAATACTTTCAGATTCTCCTCACGAATCGCTTGCTCTCGTGCAAAGAACGCCGCGTCCTTTTCCGCATCCCAGTCCTCGTCGTCAGAGTCATGGACGTACATTGTACTCAATGCTTTAGCCTGTTTCTCAATCTCCTTCTTGCGGCGCGCCGCGGCTCGGCGGTCTTGTTCTTCTTCGTCGAGCTCGGTGGGAGTCTTTTGCCGGCGTCGTCGCTTTAAGGTTTTGCGAGGAACGTCTGTGTCTGCGTCACGTGTGGTGGGTCCGCCTTTGGCGTATTCTCCATGATCTTCTTCTTCTTCCAGATCCCGATCTATGCCATCGGAGTCGTCGTCGAACTCGGCCCGGCGGGTAGACCGACGAGCTGCTGTCGCTTTGCTGCGGAGCAAGTCTTCTGGTGCTTTACCGTCCTCGTATGTTGGCGGGTCGAACTCGAACTTGCGGATGAGATCAATGGCTTCTTGTAGTTGTGTTGACGTGAGAGATGAAGGAATGATCCATGCAGCGTCTGGGTCATGATGTTCTCCTAGTCTCTCGAAGCCGACCAAGTTCATAAGTAGTCGTAGTTTGTTATCTTTGAACATGGCTATGCGGCGCTCTTCGGTGTCGTGCTTGATGACTAGGCTCTGTTAGCAGACTTCCTTGTACTAGCAGAGTGGGGCTTACAGATTGATGGCGGCTTCGATGTTTCGGCATCAGTATCGGCCGCTGCTTCACCCTCTGGACGCTCTTCTACGTCCGCCACTAAAGCCTTTTGTGCTTCGGCTGCCTCTTCCCATGCCTTGCGCTCTTCAGCTGCTGATATGAGGACGTCTCGTACCCAGCGGAGGTGGTCCGACTTTGACTGGTTAACAAGAACACCGACAGCGACACCAATCTGATCTGGCAGCTCCATGCCAGGTTTGACTTCCAGCTCTGCTGGCGCTCGCGGCGCTCGGGTGTGTATCTCCTTGTCAAAGCCATGTTCAAGGAAGAAGATGGTTGCAGGGATCTTGCTGAACAACATCTCTACGACCAGCTCTGGTCTCTCCTGTACTCTCTTTACGACCTGTCTAAAAAAGTGTTTAACAAAGTCGTCCCATTCCCTGTATACAGGAGACTCCGGGTCCAGGCCGCCTGGGCCCTTCATCATCTTGTTGAACAGCTGTAGGATGTCCACCCGACACAGTAGAACACCAAGCTCCATCTTGAAAGCGACGCGGTGGAAGAAGCGATGCGCGCGCTTCAGCTGTTCGGTATCAAGATCGCTGTAGTACTTGGTAAATGCCACGAAAGTGTTGACACTGGCTTGGTTGACAAACTTCGCAGCGAATCTTGTGAAATCGAACTTGCGTTCCGAAACCGTCTTTTGTGCTTGTTGAAGGTCTTCAGTCTCGGAAGCGTTGCCTTCTTCCACTCCATCTTCGCCCTGCTTTTCAGCCTTCTTTTTCTTGATCTTTCGAGCTCGTCGCTTCGAGCGGATCTGCATGTCTACGTTCTGCTTCGAGTAGCGCTCGAGCATGCGCAAAAAAACATGGGAAAGCTCGGTGACTGCATCGAGATAGCCAAAGCCCTGATCCTTGTATGACCTTAGAATCATGACTATCCTATCGTGTGTTGACTCTTCGTAGAAGATACGGTTCTGGATGTTCTCAGCAATCTCTTGGTCCTCGTCAAGTGCCGACTCGGACATTTCGTGCACGGTGAGCAGGATCTGGGTAAAGCACTTCAGTCCGGCGTTCAGATCTCGCCATGCCTTTTCGTCCTGACTCTTTTGCATGAAGCGGTTGAGTAGAATGAACGTCTCCTGGTTCATGACCTCGGCTACTAGTCCGTAGCTCTCATCTTCAGCAGACAGAACTTCTGGGCTCTTGGGATCCGCGGCCCGCTCTTTCATTGTCCGCCGCCGTGCGCACTCCGCTCTCAGGAACCACGATACGAGGTAGAAGTACTGTCTGGAATGCCGTGTTTCCACACGTTCCGTCTCGCGTTCGATAGCTTTCCGTAGATGCAGGAATAGAGGGTTGAAAGACGAGTCGAGAAACTCTTCAACAAAGGCTTTGATATGTTTCCGTGCAGAGGATGTCAGCGATACTGGCAGGTCGAATTCCTCCCTTTCCTCGCTACCGTCCTGCTTCCGCCTTCCTTGCCGAGGCTTGTTCCACTTCTTTGTAGCGTCCATCTTGTCCATGCTAGCCTGCGCCTTTCCTAGCACATCTTGCCCAGATATAGTCGTGACCTTTTCGTCGTCCCGCTTCATCCATATCATTGTTCCGAATCGGTTGTGCCGGGTTGGTGCATGTCGAGCGTAGCCTGCGAGCATGGCCTTTTCTTTTTGCATCAACTCCTTGAGCTCGTCTGTGTTTTTGGCATTGAGCTTCTTGTCTTCCATGAACAGTTTCTCAGCATCGATACCCTTGAGGAGGAAGAACAAGATTTCGAGGATGACGACATCTTGCGTGACAAAATCCTCCCCTATGCTTGACGCAATGCTCAGAATGACCTGGAATATGTCCTGTTCATGGAAAGTATCAATCGTCGCAGATCGAGAGACTTCGGCTTCGTCAGTGTCCATGTGTGCATCGCTGGGTGGTGCAAGCATGGCAATATTGCGTATAAAGTACAGCGCGATCCGGATGATGCCTTCGTCTCGTGGGGTTCGTTCGCGCAGGGGCACTGCCATTGACGGAAGCGCAGTCTTGACGGCAGTCTGGAGTATTCTGTCTCGGTCGAATTGCAGGATAGCACGCTTGTATCCAATCTGGGCGAGCCCGATGTAGGGGCCATGTCGATGGTGGTTTACAGTCGCTTCGGTTGGGTCGATTTCGTTGGGCCACGTCAAAGGCACAAGTAGTTCCACTATGGCTGTCAGTACAGTCCAAGTACGTCATCCAGATTTCCATACATGTCGCAACTGCAATCTTGTGTTTCCAGGCGCTTTCCGTTACCGTTGGTGATATTTTGGCAAGTATCTCTAGTAAGTCGCCCTTTACGAGGTTTGCCTCGGCCATGCATCGTGCAACATCACGTCGATTGTACTGCCCGTCGGCGAACTTTAGCCATTTCCGCAGGTCCTTGAGACACAGCAGGGCGTCGTGTCCAAGTGCATACGTGCCATCGTCGCCAATTCCACCGAGCTTTGCGCATATGTCAGTGACGATTGCGTTGGTGAGGCAGAATACGTACAGCGGAAATTAGACTGGAGACGTGGGCGCGCACTTCTGGGTTCACAGTATCCTGCGCCCAATCGTCCAGGGTTGTCTGAGGCATTGTTGTGGTTGATGCTCCGACTGCCCGCTCCGTGTCGCGATAATCCAAAAGACGCGTCGACGCGTAAAGTGGCACATGCGGGACAAACGGCGCAAACCCGCCAAGCCAGGGCTGATCCTTGCACCTTCCCGCCGCCAGTCAACGTCATGCCTCGGTTAGCCCGCGGCGGCTCTCATCGGCCTGGGGAAAGGAAGTTCCTTGTCACATGTTGTGCGTGCAACTCTCACAATTTGCTTGCAGTCTTTCGAGTATACACGCAACATGTTCTCTGTAGCCTCCAAACAGGTCGCACGATGTGCAGTGAGGCAGCAATGCCGTGCCTTCAGCTCCACTCTCTCTGTGGGGGCTGCTGCTGAGGTCAAGAAGCTGGGTGTCATTGGAGCAGGTCAAATGGTGTGCAACAGCCGACTCGATCACACAGGCAAGCCTTTGGGACTGACGTTTTCAGGGCCTCGGAATAGCTCTCGTAGCAGCACAGAAAGCCTCAGTACCAGTCCGGTTGATTGACAACTCCCAAGCCTCAATCGACAAGGGCCTAAAGTTCGCCGACAAGCTTCTCGAAAAGGACGTCGGAAAGGGCAGAATCTCCAAAGATGATGCCGTCGCAACAAGAGAGCGATTGACGTCCAGCACATCCCTCGACGACCTCTCAGACGTCGACTTCGTAATCGAGGCCGTACCAGAGATCCCAGACCTCAAACACAGGATCTTCTCGCAACTCGCACAAATCTGCCCGTCGCACGCTATCCTAGCCACCAACACCTCTTCCATCTCAATCACCAAGATCGCAGCGAGTACCACCACCGACCCAACCGACCTCTCGGCCTCGTCGCGTGTCATCAGCACACACTTTATGAACCCCGTGCCCATCCAAAAAGGCGTGGAAATCATCACCGGCCTCCAGACCTCAGAGGCCACCGTCGAGACCGCAATTGCCTTTTGCGAGAAGATGGGCAAGATTGCTTCCAGGTCCGCCGATAGCCCGGGTTTCCTCGCGAACCGCATTCTCATGCCGTACATCAACGAGGCCGTCATCTGCTTGGAGACGGGCGTAGGTGCCAAGGAGGATATTGACAGTATTATGAAGAACGGCACGAATGTACCAATGGGCCCGCTGCAATTGGCGGATTTCATCGGTATCGACACGTGTTTGGCGATTATGCAGGTGTTGTACCATGATACGGGTGACTCCAAGTATAGGCCTGCGGTGCTGTTGAAGAAGATGGTGGATGCTGGCTGGCTGGGAAAGAAGAGTGGGAAGGGATTTTATGATTATTAGGAAAATGACAGCCTTATGATCAGCAAAAATGACTAGCAACCCGTTTCGCCAAAGCACAACCTGGATGCTCTCGCAGTAACATACCTGACAAGCCATAGCACAGATTACATAAACTAAGCCGGTTACCAAAACTTTAGGAACAATTCATTGCGACGATATAACCCAACAGCCCTCGAGCCACACTACGCGCGACAGACTATAGTCCTCGTAGTCTTTATCTCTATATGATTCTGTATCCATAGCAAGACTCAGTGCTCTCCGCTGCGTCCTCGCTTACGTCACATGCTGAGCACATTACGCGAGCGGACCGGTATTTGTCAAAGAAACACGACCAAGCACTAAGTGAGCATTTCCCATTGGAAAATCTCAGAACAGTGCCATGATAAGGGTATCAGTTTCTACGTTTCCTGTACACACACGCCCCATACCAACATCCAAAACTTCAACACCCCATCCAACAAACGTCGTTAACAGTTACACCCAGAGCCCCCCCCCCCCCCCCCCCCCCCCGTCTATGCCTCGACTCGTATCCTCCCATACAACTTCTTAATCATACAGCGAATCGCGCCTCGAAAACCGACCCGTATTCGCCTTCCTCCGCTTGGGCAAATAGTATAGCTCGCCCTCTTCCTCTTCCTCTTCCTCGTCCTCAAGGTCCTCGTCCTCGAAGTCCTCAACATCAAGGCCTGATGCCATCATGGCCTGGCGTCCCCGATCCACGCGATCCTCCACAGTAGACGAGAAGCATACCCAAGCTAGCCTCACAGCCAGCTCGCTACTCGTGATCTTCCTATTCCGCTGCAAGATCCGGTTCTCAGCCTCGTCGCACTCCGTTTGCTTCCAGCGTGGTATTCTCCTGCTGCCATCTGGGTTCCTGTCAGAGTCTGGGACTGAGAGGGTGGCTAGGAGTCTCTCGACGCGAGTCGATCTTGGGATGTGTGGTCTGATGATGGGTAGATGGGATAGTGATTTAGGATCGTTTGTGGTGGTGTAGTGTCTCATCAATTTCAGGTTGTATGAGCGGTCGATCTCGCTTTGGTTTGGAAAGGGACGCTTGAGTTTGGGTTCCCAGCGCTTCGCGGCGGCTGCTCGTGTCTTGAGGGTCTTTTTTTCCTCTTTGGTGATGAGCTTTTGGGGTATGGCGAGCGAGAGGCAGGACTTTTTGGCTGCTCGGGTAGAGGTGTTTGAACGCATACTTTTGGGTTCTGCTTCCGCTTGTGCGGAAGTGCGTTTGAGTGAGGTAGACATCGCGGTAGCTTTGCTAATGTCGTAGAGGTTGATTTGAGCAAGTTGTGTAGTGGATTTGCTTGAGGACTTGATGAAAGCGGTTTGGAGAGAAGATGTGATGAGTCTAGGAGAGAAATCGATTTGGAGAGGGATATATGCCAGGTAAGTGGAGTATTCACCGTAGCGAGGTGCTGTATTACTGGTACTAGAGTACCAAAGTCACGAGGCCATGGTATTCATAATTGGTGCAGGTGTCTCCAGCGCGTAAAGGAGGTTAGCGCGTGAGGTAAGAGTCTCATCACTGGCGACGGTTCCGAATTCTCCACACAGTTACACCCAATGAAAAGTACTGCTTTGGTAAATAAGCTTCATGGTACTCGAGTTCTCCACATGGGTAACTCGAGGCCTTAGATACGGCGAATACCTTCAGAATCAAGTGTCCATAGCTTCTATGGCTTGAAGCGCTACTGCGAAAGGATGTTACGAAGGTGTAAACCATGATTCAACATCTTGAGCCAGGCCTGGGATATGTAAAGTTCCTAAAAAGTGCACCACCATGCTCTTTTACTCACATCTAAGTGCAATACCACTTTGATTCAGCCCATTCCATCCACTATGATACCATGGCACGTGATAGACGAGCCACTCACGACTCCAACAACCCATATCGTACTTCCACATACGGACAGCAGAAGTCTCTCACCTCTACTCCTCCCCACTCTCCTCACTCTCATCCCTTCCTCTCGCCACCTCGCACCCACAAGGCCAGAGGTGAGATACCGCGTACCCAGGGTACTTCTTTGTGATCTCACCGTACCACCTCTGCCACTGGTCCCAAGTATCCTTCATCTCGGCGTCTATCGATATCCCATTGACCGGGGCTGGGTAGTGTGGGAATTGCTGGTAGAGCAAAATGCGGAACTTGTTATATTCGTTCCACTTGAGCTGGTCGTCTGGTTCGATCTGGTGACCTACACCTGTGAGCCGGTCGGGGTCATCTTGGAAGTCGCCGTTGCGACCGTGGATACCTTTCTTTAGGTATGGGATGGGACTTGTAGGAGACTCTCGACGGGGTTTGGGAGCGTTGTGGGGTACTGAGAGGGAGTTAGCGGGATGTAGTGTGGGCAGCAAGCGTAAGAAATAGCCGAGAAGAGAGTGTGGCCTAATGACTCCGGGAGGTTGCCAGATATTTATCAGATGCTGTGCGATATCTGATAGAACCTTGAAGTCCATCAGGGGGAGGTAAAATAATTCTTCAACTTACCTGTTGTCTCGAAGAGGTATGTCACAGGCCCACGAAACGTCTCATGAGACGTAGCAGTCAAAATACGATCCTCATCATCACCCCGAACTATCATCGAAGAACGGTCGGGATCAGCAGGGTCCATGCCAGTGCTGTTGAAGAAAGCGTCCTGGTCGTATATACCATAGTCTCTGTCGATATACGTGGCTGTTTGCGCGTCTGTTTGCGGAGGCGCTGGTATAATGTCGTCGACTGGCTTGTGGATGGAATGTTTCTTAACCGAATTTCCAGAATTTATAGTAGTCAAGTTTGCTGGTGCGTCACGCTTCCGTAATTTTGCGGGTGGTTGATCGCCAAGTGACCTGTCAGGTGCGCTCCTCTTGCGCTGACTGGATTGACCGAACGCACCATCTCCTTTGGCTGCAGTTGGCGAATAATCTCCTTGATTGTTGGAGGTGGGAGTCCTAGCGGCATGATTACTGGTGTTTAGGCTGGGAGATGTCGCGATAGTGGGTGCTAGAAAGGGAGCGACATTGTCGGACGGCTCAGCTTGTCCTTCGTCATCTGAGACTAAGATGGTAAGTATGTCTGCTCGCAGCGAATGAGGTGGATATGGACTTACAAGACAGTTCCGACTTTGGGTTGCGTCCAAGAGCAAGTGTTTCCTTCTCTTCGATCCAGTTTGCAAGCCTTGGCTTTGATAGTCCCTTGTTCTTTAGCTCTGCCCTCTTATCCGCACCTGCGTACTGCCCAACTATATCGAGTAGCTCATCCGTGTTGTACTTGAGCAGAGTCTTCGACAAGCGAGCGTACGACCTCTTTTTGTTACCGAGGCCGTTTTGGTTGTAGAGCGGAATCTTCAAGCCATTCGCCTCGTAGAACCTGGGTGCGGAAGCCTGCGTCGAAGTGGGAGTTTTAGGCGATGTCGGACTTGCCGGGGTCTTTGACCTTGTCCTCGTTGTTGCAGTGGTAGTCTTCTTCGACCTTGGAGGACTGCTTGCGCTGGCTTCAGTCGCTTTCTTTTTGCCCTTACCTTTGCCCTTGCCTGGAGCGGCCGCAGCCATCGCGCGTGCGGCTTCGTCGGCGTCGATGATATTAGTACGATCCATGTTGTCGCTGACCTTGACGGCAAATTCTGTGAATGAAAGAGTATTTGGAAGAGATACAATGAGAAATTAGCGAAAGCGATAGTGACTGAGAGGCGAAAAGTTCCGTTTGTCTTGGATACTGTTCACAAAGAAGTGAAGGCGCGAGTGTAGCGCGGCAAATTGGACTCCCGCACAATACTCTTTCCCTTTCGAAAGATGCACATTCACGTCGAGTACGCAGACTACTCCTAACCATACTGACGGACAGGTCTTCTGAAGAAATCGCGGCACCATCTGTAACATGGCCGAACCAAGAGGCCTTGTGTAGATTTTCCAAAGACCAAGTGATTGATGCGCACAATGAAACAATAGACCCAGAGGCCAAAGAGACTTACAAAGAGCGCGTGTCAACAATGCAAGGCACTCGATGTACTAAAAAGATGCGGACCTTGCACGCCGCCAACACGACAGCTGTGTACCTAGGTAGTGGTCTCCAGGGCTTCCTGCTCTTTCTTGTCGTGTTGTAAACCATGATGTTGTAGGAAGCAACAGCATTGTGTGAGTAGAAGAGACGATGAGGGGAAATGAAGATGGTGTGTATTTCTGCAAGTATCACGGTACCGGTGTTGTTCTCAGTTATAGTAATCAAGGACATGTTTATGCCGTGTCTCCAGGAAGGACACGATACAGAGTTGTGCTTTGTGCCTAACTGCGTGAATAGATGGATCAATATTCAATGAAGTAGTATGCAGAGCTCGCGTATCAAGACTTTGGAGCGCCAGTGAATGGTGCAATCAAAAGTCGCAATCTGACGTTTGGACGTCTCGCGTTGGAGTGTCCAAGTCGGAAAGAAAGTGCGGCCGGCGTGCCACGTGAGCCGACGCGGAACCGACCGCCGATCTAAGGGAGCCGAGGCATACCCGCCTCCAGCTTTCGGATCGTCATTTCGCGACTCTCCAGCTCCATCACCAACCGACAACCTGCGCGTGCTACCGGCATTGCGAAACGTGTAGTCAAGATGGTGCGCGAGGACATCATACAGTCTGCTGTATCCTGTAAGTCGATGCGTGCCGCGCTCCACGCCACGCGACAAGACTAATCGTTGTCGCCAGTCCTCCAGGATCCGTCGGTTGCCAGCGCGCCCCTTGAGAAGCGCATCGCGTTCCTCCAGTCCAAGAACCTCACGCAGGAAGAGATCGATGTCTCGCTCGCGCGGGCAGCCGAAGACGCCAGCCTGCCTTCATCGCCGCCACCCCAGACATCCGCAGTAGCCAGCAATGCGTACAGACCACCTCCTGCAGCCCCATATGCGAGCTACCCTCCCCAAGGGTACTGGGAACCGCCGCCACCACCGCCAGAGTAAGCCCACGTACCCCGGATCTTCCAAATAGATGCTGACTATGCAGACCGCCGAAACGCGACTGGCGGGACTACTTCATCATGGCGACGGTCATGGGCGGTGTAGGGTACGGTCTATACTTTACGGCAAAACGATACGTCCTACCTCTCATACAACCACCCACGCAACCTCAACTCGAGCAAGACAAGGCCTCTGTCGACGAACAGTTCAAGCGCGCATTCGATCTCCTCGAGCAACTCAACACCGACACATCCGCTCTCAAGGCCTCAGAAGAGGCACGGACACACAGACTCGACGACGCGCTTGGCGAAGTCGAGAGCGTTCTATCAAGCCTAAAGGAGTCATCGAGAAGACAAGGCGACGACAACAGACGTATCGAGGACGACGTCCGAGGCCTGCGCGACTTGATCCCGAAGGCGCTCGACTCCCACAAGGAGGCGACCGACAACAGGCTGAAGGAGCTGTCGACTGAGCTGAAGAGCCTGAAGACCTTGATCGGAAACAGGCTGGGATCCGGCGCAGCACCAGCAGCACCAGCGCGCCCACAGAGCACATCAAGCTTCTACGGTACCAGCACACCCGCTGCCTCGACATCAACACCCCAGCCATCGTCTACCCCTGCGCCCAGCGAGCAGACCAACGGCACAAGCGCGACCGAGAACCAGGCCAGCAGTGCCGCAACACCCGCGCCCAGCTCCATTCCTACTCCTAGCACAGAGAAGCCGCTCCCTGCCTACGGTAGGCCGTCGCCGGGACGCGCCGCTATCCCCGCATGGCAGATGGCTGCCGCGAAGAAGACGGAGGAGGCGAAGAAGGATACTAGTGAGAGCGGAACTGTAGCGGATGCCGGTGCCAGTGCGTAGAACAGTCGCGATTTTGTTGTCTGATAGTCCTTCTGCATGTTTGGCGCGATTATTCTGTATGTGTACTAGGGATAAATTCATGGTTGACTTTGGGATGCAATTCTCGGTACTATCTAGTACGATCTTTCGTTCCTTCTATACGTGACTTGCACTCCCGCCGTTGTCGCGCGTATGCGAAAGAATATTAGTGGAAACAAGCAGCGATGAGAGGTATCGTTGCCCCGTGTTTGAGACCATTCCTTTGCCAGATAAATCTGTTACTCGTTCTTGGCTTAGCTAGCTTGTGCCTCAAGAATAGTTCACACGCCTGATATATCTTTCGTTGTTCTGATGTCTTGCAAGGGCATTGATATCCAGTCAGATCAGGATAAACTTCCGAGGTTGGGCAAGCCAGCTCGGAACGTTCCGAAAATCTTCATGGACAAAAAGAGGAGACTGTTCTAGCCAAACCACATGGCATCCTGTTCCCCTGTTTGGAAACACACGGCAGCGAGCAAAAAGAATGCTGTCAGCGGTGGGATTCGACTAATAAATCCGTTAGTAAGATGCTCGACGTGAGCGATGTGGTGCTGGAACTTACACCCACGCAGGTTGCCCTATGAGAAACCTCTTGAGAGTGCGTCTTCCGAGGAAGACAAGCTTTCGCTTGAGTCACACGCCATAACCACTACCCACTGTTAGCATGTGCGATCTAGATGTTGATACTGGTAACGTACCTCGGCCACGCTGACGGATGGTGATTTGATTCGAAGAATGTCAACATGTTCTTTCATATTCCGAGTGTGCAGGCTCGTCAAGCGCACCCACGAAGTTCGCTCAGCCTTTGAGAAGTGCCCCGCTCACTGTCCCACTTGGAACGGCATCTCGAATGTGAGAGACTGGACTACCCAGGTAATTCTGGCCGTAAGCGATATGTTGGCTACGAAATCGAACAGCGCTGGAGAAACGTTCAGTGCCATTCGCACTCAGTGTTGTGCTCCTCAACCAGCCAGCTTGAATTCGAGCGCCGGAAACACGCTCGTATGCTTCGGATAGCAGAACAGTGGTAACAACAATATGAACTTCATCGATCGAGCAAACTCGCACATACGTGTGCCGCGTGGCCAGATTGCCTCATCCATCCTTCTACACCGTCAGTCGTAACGGCTCCCGGGCCAACGTCGTGATGTCGTGACGTCGCGATCTCGCGTTTCGCGTCCATGCACCCAACCTAACGTCGACCCTGACCCGTCCGTCAATCCAGCCACCGCAAAAAAACAAACTTTCCAGGTCCTCCTCCCTAGCCCGCACCAGCGTCATCGACATCTTACAGAATCCGATACCTCATGCACGATCGATCTCGCCAATCTGCCAGCCCAAACAAAAGGCTCCACACTCCCCTGGCGCTACGCTCGTGTTGACGTCGACTGTCATCCTTTTTTGGTTACGGGGGTGATGCTAGGTTTTGGTTGATGGGGCGTTTTTGTTGTCCCTTGCATGATGGGTGTTTAGATGCCGTGTGTTGCAAAGAGATGGCGCAGCTTCAGGGTGTCGTGTCGCAGTCTGTCCCTGCGTCTCACACAGGTGTATGACACGCCAGGAAAACGCGTGCACAGTCACTTGGTCGTTAAGAGAAGGGATATTGGACAGCCGCTTTAGATCACCTAAGTCTGCTTGCATCACCGCCATTGTATGACGCGGCGACTCTCACATTTACACTAGTCATTGCATCGCACGTTGTCAACATGCAGCCACCAGCTCCCGCCTCTAGTAAGGGATCCCGCTTCCCGGATCGACATGCTTATCCACTTGCAGCACACATCAACCCCATGCTGGTATGGCGCATGGTGGAGGTCAGTATCGGATTCTCGGGTATGCTGTCATAATCGTGATCGTAGCATGGGATCTAGATTGCTGCCCCTACCCCTTGTTCTCTCAACCATCTCGTCGCATCAGAGGCTTGAGAAGACTACATGACGTATCGCTTCTCTGTCTGACAGCAATCCCTACATAAGGAGGTAATCCCATACACCTTGCTCTACATCAACATATCATCAAACCATCTCACCTACTTCCATCGCCATACATCAATACCAACCTCACACCCACCACTCAAAACCATCTCACCAACACTACCACAATGAGCTCCAACGAGAACTACGACGGCCCCGTCGACAACGACTACAAGTCCCGCACCGGCCAGTCTGAGATCCCTGTCCAGGCCGACGAGGCACCCATCGAGGAGACCGAGTACACCAACGGTGGTGACTCTGACCTTCAGCTTGGTACGTATCTGCATTACAAACGGTCGTCACGATCCTAACGTAAGTCAGAGCGCGATGAGAAGGACGCCATTGACGAGAGCAACATTCTCGACGAGCGCACACGTGGTGCTACTAAGCAGTCTGGCACGTACACCGAGCCTGGTGATGAGGAGGGTCTTGGTGCTGCTGCTGATGGTTCTGATGGTACTTCTTCTACACGATAGAGTGTGATACCCTGTATGAGAGGAGGAGGACTTTATAGGGTAGGGTAATGAATTCGATATCCTATTTACTCAAGAGTCTCTATCTGTCCTCGCATTCCACTATTCTTGCCAAATTCGCGAGTGTTTGAGACTTGGACCATTCTCCTCTCTCAAATGCAGCTATTTTCTTTTCAGTCAAACGCGTGTTCGTGCCAATGGAAGGATATATCCTCCATATGCCTTGCCCAAGGTAGAGATACAAGTTCTTCTGCAGTTCATTGTTGTCAGCAGTGTACCGATCTGCATTCTCTTTGATGCTTCCCTTGCGTAGAAATGCCTTTCTACTACAACACCACTGCAAAAGCACGTTTTCCTAATTGAGAACACTCAGTCCATTCACTTTCATCACAAGGCAATAGGCAGGATCGTGGCCTTAGTCCAGCTTCCGTTTGCTCTCGCGTACGCAATCGCTCGCAGATCACTTGATGTAAATAAAGGACTCACAAAATCTGTCTGCGCTACTTCTGCGACTTGCTACTGTTGCTGCTGGTCCAACTCTCATCTATGGTTGTCGCGATACTGTTGTGACACGACATACAACCTCAGCGCCGACGCATACAGTTACTCACTCTAGCGCGCCAAATATGGCAGGACAAGTCAGTGCGAAGACCATCGCCAATGGTAAGTCGAGCGCGGGCATTGAGGTTTTACCATCGCGACTTCCCCATGTGATAAACCACAGAGCAAATATGAGTGCGGATCACTCGAAGCTCACATACTGACCAAACACCAGAGCGCGCAGCTCGTCTCAAAGCTACTGGACAGCGTGTCTACATCTCCGGGCTGAAAGGCCACCACACGCTTGAAACTGGGGTTGCGTATCACTACCGAGGTCACTTCATCTATGCTTTCCCAGCCAGCAACCCCATTGAGCCTGTCCCGTTCTCAACGAAAAAGGGCATTAACATTGTAGGAGTCGTACAGGATCAGGCGCCCATTTATGATCACAAAGACCCAGATCTCATACTTGAACAGGATATTTCCGCTTTGCAGAGGTCTTGTATACACGAGTGGGAATTCCAACAAGCGCAGGAAGAATCCAAGAAGCAAGAGACGCAGAAGGCACTTGAAGCAGAGGAGGCGGCAGAACACAAGGATATTGAGACCGAGACCGTGGCAGGCAGTACAGAGGACATTGACGCTGCTGCCACTCCCAAGGCAAGCGCACAGGAGCCCTTGCCCAGTCAAGCCCCCTCACGCGTCCCGTCCTTCACGACATTGCTGGTTCCCTCACAGGTATCTTCGAACATCGCCTGCCGCCCGTCAACTCACTATGAACCAGTGCGCGACAAACAGAGCTCACTTTCTTCGACCAATGTCCCGCGGATCGGTACTGTCGAAGCTCCACCCGCACAAAACTTTCCATCAACAGCGTACACGCCCCATGACCGCGGTCGCTACCTGGCCTACTCTGCTCCAGGCTCCCGCCACGCGTCCGTAGACAACACACCCTCCGTCTCACGCCCTGTGTCCCCAGCTAACCTTCTTGGTCTCAGTGTACCTAGCGGTCACGGCGGCCAAGGCCATGCTTCCATTCGACCCATAGCGAGTACTTCGCGACTGAACCAACTCCTTGCCGAAGAAGGTTTCCGCCGGTCCATGAGCCTTGCGACAGACGTATCAGAAGACTATGCGCGACGAGGCGGACACCGGCAAGCACGCAACGTGGATCTTGTCGCCAACCTTGCGGTTTCAAAGCGCTGGATGGATTCAGACGATGCTTCCGCGTTTATGGAAACCGTGAGCCGGAGGCCGTCGCCTTCTCGTCTTTCTTCGCGGTCCCGCTCGCGCCCGTTGTCGGGGATGGATACTCTGGGTCCGCGGGGTGACTCAAACTCGCCTGACAAGGACGCGGATGAGGGATTGTATCTCCATGGCCTGGGTCATCCGGACGTGATTCGCGATAACGCGTCTAGGGCTCAGACAAGGCAGTCTAGTCCGTTCCGCGCACCAGGTAACCGGTCAGCCGAGAACGCAGCGTATTTGCGAGAGTTGGCAATGCGGCACTACGATATCCTCCCCGTCGAGCCAGAGACGTCGTCATCGCGGTCACAGACGCCCGTTGACCATCCATCCACCGGTCTATTCGGAAGCCCCGTCGTTGCAACGTCGCTGCACCGCGATGCCTCCGTTCCCGCATTCACGTTTCCAGTTCCTCGACGCACACCCGATACTTCCTCTTTCCCTGCTTTCGACGACGACGACGTTTCGCCTACTAGTTACGTGGGCCACGTTGACAAGACACCGCTGGCTACAGGACGTTCGCGCGCTGGATCGAAGTCAGTACATACTGGTCGTCCACGCGCTGCTTCAAAGGCACTGAATGAAGCGTACAACGCTGCTAATCCGTCGTCGTCGACGCCACGTCCGGTTTTCCCGTTCAGCGTCGTTCCACCTTCCGAGGACGCTGGTACTGAGACAGACAGTACTGCTACCGATGCTCAGAATACTACTTTTACGGCCCGCTGCCCGTTACACTCGGAGTCTTGTAACGGTCAGGATGTGGTACACGAGCATATGACGCAGCGTGCTAGGAACGGTGCTGGGTTCAAGGACTTGTTTCCCATTATTGAGTGTGAGGATGGAAGGGTGATGGTGGACTGGAACAAGTTGATGAACGAGGAGATGGAGAGGCTGAAGGGTGCGTGAGAAGCGGCTGTTTAGAGATGTAGCTGGTTTTCGTGGTATGCATCAAGTATGGGAGAGATGATGGAACGGAGCGGATGTGATGGGAAACGACATTGTACGATACAGACACGCGCGGACAAACTGGATGGGAATGAATATGTCATGAGCGACCTCGTTAGTCTAACACAGAAACGAAGCAATGAAGAGATAAAGACTGAACATTCCCATGCTGAAAAGAAAAAGCGGACACACCTACTGTTATACATGGAAAACTAAATATAACCTGACTCCGCCTCGCCCGTGAACAACCACTCTCATAAACGCGACGCTCCCCTGGGTATCTTTACTGCGTGAAGAACAGATACGATACGCCCTATGACACATCCTAACGCCTCGTCGTAAATCGACGACATGGTTCGGTAAGTTGCGTATCGTACACGAGCCAAGCTTACTCGTCAGCAGCGGCGGCCTTCTTGCGGCCCCTTGACAGCGTTAGTCACAAGCACGATGCTTAACTCACGATCAAGCATACCTCTTCTGCGGAACCTTCTTGGGCTCGGGAGCTTCCTCCTCGTCATCGAGACCCGCATCAGGCTCCGAGTCGAGGTCGGCGACTGCGGCCTTCTTGCCCCGAGCCTTCTTGGGCTTGGGCTTGGGAGCTTCCTTGTCGCTAGCATCATCGGTGTACTGGACCGCCTTCTTAGAACGGCCGCTGGCACGAGGCTTCTTTGCAGGACGAGCGGCCTCTTCGTCGCCGTCTACTTCCTCGACTTCCTTCTTGGTAGCCCGGCCGCGCTTCTTGGGGACAGGAGCAGGAGCTGGGGCTGGGACATCTTCTTCGTCCTGGTCCTCGGCCTTGACCTTTTTAGCCTTGGTGGCGCGCTTCTTGGGAGCTGGTGCGGGGGCCTCGTCGTCGTCCTCGACTTCATCCTTGACCTGGTTCTTCTTGGCCTTGGTTGCGGGCTTCTTCTTGGGAGGAGAAGCAGCGTCCTCGTCATCATCTTCGGCACCCTTCTTTGCCTTCTTCGCCCTAGGCTTCTTGACTCCTGGACGGTTTAACTCGGGATCCTGGTGAGATTAGTAAGTGATTGACTAGCGAACCGTCTGGAGCAATCTGCGAGGACACTCACGCGTGTGCAGTCCTCATCCGGAATGTGGCCGTTCTTGAGCGCGAAATCAACTTTTGCTTGTAACTCGGCGGGTAGCTCGTCGTAGCCATCGACAAGGTCAGTGTCACCCCCGCATGTCTCAATCAGGTTCTCAATCTGCTTAGGCGTGACGCATCCCCTGGGATAATCAGTATGCAGGTGGCCGGGACACGGAACACAACGAAACGTACCAATGGCGGTATTGCCAGCTGGTGTGGTCTTTGATGGTTACCTGGATTGCATAGCGGAACTCGCCTTTCAAGATCTTGGTGCCCGAGCTTTTGCATTCTGTGACTTGACAACCGGCGCGATTGTTGGGAGACACCTCTTTAGCATAGTTAGCACGATTCTGATTAAAGAACAGTGATTTATGTATCATGCGTCCCGAAGCTCATTGGCGGTGACAGTGTTCAGATTCACTCAGGTACTTACCGACGCGATAGACACCCATGACCGCGGCGGTCAGTAGATTGGGAGATTGGTGGGGTTTGGGTTGCTGTGTGTTTTGCGGAAACGCGCAGAAGGAATTGCTTATATGTGCAGACGTGCCAGGCTGCAGCGGGTGAACGTGTTCTGTCTGGTTTCAGCGGTTGGATGTCGCGAAATGTGTGCACACGTCGACGCGTGAGGTCACGCAGGAGGCGCTAGTGGCAGGGCAGCCTTGAGCCCGGGCGGTGATCCCTGCCGGCGAGCTTAGCGCGTCTCGGATGTGGAGAGTGCAGTTCGTCATGATGCTAGTCGGAAAAAGTCACGACATGCCGCTGGCACGAGCATTCACCCTCACCCCTCCCCCGCCACCCTTCAATGAGCGCTGCGCATACGTGTTTTCGCAGCGCCCTCTCCCAGGCTTTCCGTCCCAGCTCGCGTGGAATCGCCGCTCCCTGTTCCGTCGCCGCCTTCCTCGTTCCCGCCCTCGGGAGACCTTTGAAGCGCACCTTCACTTCTGGGAAACGCCGCCCCGCACATGCACAGTCGCAGTCACGTCTGCAGCCACCGGCAGAAGACGAAGAGGATGCGATTACGCTAGTAGTTCCTCCCAGGCCCAGGGAACATATTCAGTCACGCATACAGTATCCACCTCGGGAGGCTCGCGGCCATGTCAAAGCATGGCTCGATGCCATTGAGCCATTCCTTCCACGTCACCTGCGGCAAGCGGCGTCCGACACGCCAGAAAAGCCCTCGACCTCGCTCGACTTCGCCCTGCTCATCACCAAAGCCCAGGATGCTTCCATAGACATCTTTAGCTACCTTGGGGTAGAGGCGGGGAAATGGCAGACAGTACTCTGGATCGTCAAGAAGCTCACCGAGGACGGGAAGCTCTCCAACGATCTGACCACTCAGCTCGAGCAATACTCATACGCTGTAGCTCACGGAGAGGAACACCGCTCTCTGAAAGACCTGACTGAAGGCCCCCTGCGTCTTCAACGGACATATCCAAACCGCAAGTTGCAACGCACACTCGACGTTTTGACATCCAACCCCGATTCGATTCGCTATTCGTATGTAATGGTAAAGCGAGCCCTGGGGCAGTTGTGGAGGAGCCTGGCAAACATGATATTGGTGGCCGCCGAGCAGAGCAGCGGCGAGCAGCACACCATCATGCCGCACGTCCTCGAGACGATTGCCTATCTGCACCATTTGGGCCTGATGCCTGACTCAGTCTACATGTACAAAAATCCCCAGGACAAGCATGCCTTGCAACAGCCTCCCACACTCCACATGCTCTCATCCAAGATCCTAACAGCTCTGTCTGACGCGACCTGGAATGCCCACGAAGCTTCTGTCAAGACTGCCAAGGACCGCGCCAACGCTCAATACTTCCTCGGACACGAGATACCTGGGTCGCGTTACAAGGTCCAGGTTACAGAGGTGGCTCCGGAGCTGTGGCTAGAGCTTGTCCTGTGGTCATGTTTGCACGGTGGCTGGACACTCGACGGTGCTGCCATCCTGGAGCAACTGGCAAACAGAGAGGGAGAACACGCCTGGGCACTCATCAGCTGGCGGGAGATCCTACAAGCGGAGCAGAATAAGACCCCAGCTCCAACCCCAGCTTGGAGCTTGCTTCCAATGAACGGGGAAGCTGCTGCCAGCGCAGAAGACCGCGCACGAACCCGCAGAACTATAAGCAGCGAGATTGTCACAGGCTTCGTTGACGGGCTTGTCAACCATATGCGACTAGGGGTAGGAGCTCGCGGTGCTACTCCAGAAAGTCTGATCGCTTCTATCAAGACCCTGAAAGGCTTCTTAGATAAGAACAACTTAAGCCTCGGTTCTTCAGCTTGGGATTCAATCATGGCCCGACTCATAGACTCTGGCGGTTTCGCTCCCGAGAAGCGACCAGAGCTACTCTTGCGCGTCTTCGAGCTGGCTCCAGGATTTGGTGGTGAGGTCGGCTCTGCAAATGCGCCTGCTTCTGGTAGTACTGAAATACCTTACTTTTTCGAACCCACCACTATACCACTCAGCTTCCTGCATCGGGCGATGCGTGCTTTCATCAGTAATGGAGACCTCCGCGGAGCAATGACCACGCTATCCATGCTCCAACAACACACTGATGACAATAAACAAAAGTCTGTAGCAGAGTTCTTTCAAGTCCTTCAGAGCAGCCCGCAATTACGACCCGACGAACCTTTCACAAGTCGTTTGCCACCAGTCGAATTTCCAGCTTTTGACATCAAGCTCCCCCTGCCTCTCCTTGCGCGACTACTAGATCTAGTTACCGAGTCAAAACTCTATGATCTAGGCCGTTGGCTACTTTTCTCTGACGAATTGGATGGTCCTCTGATAAGTCAAGAGTTACATAGTCATCGTAACATATCCGCATCTGTCGTTCGCTTCGGTACCATAGCGGGAGAGAACAAGCTCGTCTTGGACGTCGTCAAGAAAGCCTCTGCGTGGAACGAGAAACACCAGCAATACCGCATGCCAGCCGAAATTCTCACAGCCTTGCTGTGTGCACAAATCAAACTCCGGCAATGGGATTCTGTTCGAGGCATGCAAGAGTACGTACAAGACACCCCCACCTTCAGACCACGACCCGTTATCATTTCGAGCTTCGTTGCAGAACTCCTCCAAACTTCAATTGGCCCTGAAGAAGTAAAAGTACGCGCTCAGGACTCCTTCACCGGATTGCTCTTCTCATGGGAAGATATGATACTCCGCAACATGCGCGACGAACTCTACTCTGCCTTGGCCATCATGTCGACCGTAGACAGCGAGTGGAAAGCGTACTGCTCCCGCTTCCTCGCCTTCTCCTCTCGTCAAGCAGTCAGTCTCTCCGTCGACGATTTCAACCGCATACTAAGCGGTGTATTCGACGGCTACGGCAGCGCCAAGGGCAAGGCGATGGTCCAAACCTGGTGTCACACGTCAAAAAGACACTTTGAGTCATATCGAGCGCCCGGCGGAGTACCCACTATGCCGCAATATCGCGTCACGAAGAGCATTGATTATGAGGATCGGCCGGAGGATATTGAAGTTAGGCAGGAGTCTGGCGCCACGCTCACGTTGCAAGGACGCATCACTCCGAACCGACAGACGATCTGGGCCGTCATTCGGAAGGTGCAAGTTGAAGTGGAGACTGAGACGAGAAATGGCAAGGAAATGGCAGAGGCCACGCGTGAAGAGAAGCGCGATACGCTCAAGTGGGCTGCAGGGATGCTGCACCTCTTGGGCTATGAGTATGAGGATTACATTTCGGCCCTAGGTGATCTTGCGATGATTGCCAAAGTTGAGGGTCTCTCCGCGCCTAGACATGTCGACGTCGGGAATGAGGAGGGTGCCGAGCGGCACAGCGTTTGAAGTCGGCTTGTCTAGCTTGCATACTGAGATAATGAGGATAGCTTGGGCTGGAACCGACGCACTAGACGCCCGTTTTTTCGGCCACTTGCATATAGTCTACCAGAATCTTGTACATACGGAGTGTCTAGGGAAAAAAGGCTACCGTGGCATGACGGCACTTTGGTAGATGGATCTGCGAAGGAGAGCCAGGCCAAGGCAGTCTGAGCTAGAGAGGCTTACCCTTGTTTGTACGTGTACTTGCGTAATCACGTAATGCTACTTCCAAGAGGTATGGGGGGCCCCTGACCCTTTAACTACCGTGAAGTAGGGGCTAGTCGTTGTAAAGACATGATGCGCGTGATCCAGAAGGCGGTGGCCAGGGCGGTGGAAGTCTCCTTCGTAGGTACCGTACGCGTACTGCAGGAATGTTGGGCGCCCTTTGAAACACATTTTTTCTGCCACTTTCTACCCCAACAAAGTAGGTACGTAGAGAAACCGCGTGATCCAGATTTTCCAAACCCTGAGTGTGTTCGTTGCGTCTAGGCTCCACTGGTACTCCACACGTACCAGGCCAGAAAAGCAAGAGAAGTCAACGGCTCCGCGGCCAGACCGTCCCTTGGTCGTCTTCTGGGTGATCGTCAAGTCGCCAGCGTTGCAACAGACAAAAAGGAAAAAAAAGGGTTATGTAGCCTTTGATAGCGGGCCATCCGAGAGAAAGTTTAGGTGGTGTGTTGCTGCAATGTAGCTGTATTGCCTCCAGGGGTATGGTGAATATTTCGGCCAATGAGAAACCTACCATTCATGTATGTACGTATCCGACGGCCAATGGGGAGCATATGCACATATGACATGTTGAAGATCTCGCATCAGCTCGAGAAACAGACTCGTCCAACCGGCGTACTGTGTGGGCCGGCCCACATATGCACTCCAAGCAAGGTCATGCTCAGCCTCACGAAAAAAAAAGTTGACCCGACCTTCGCAGAGCAAACCGAGCCATTGAGCTTAGGCCAGTTCACAGGCAGTTCCAGCGTGCGTGAAAACCTGGAGTAATGTCCAGTCTCGACATATTTTTAAACAAATGATTTACAAGCGAGTCTGGGTGCGGACACTGCTGCACTGTGACAAGCAGCAGCGGCCCGCAAGTTGCTGTAACTTTACTGTTTGAGGCGCCGGCTACGTTTGCACCTCTTCACCGCTTCTTCGCCTGCGGGCGCCAACGTCAATACAGGCTCAGTGCGTATCGATATGAGATGCGTCTGGAGGGGCACAAATGCCTGGCGACGTCAAGCGTGCATTTGGCAGATCGTGGATCGCATTTTGAGCGACATGGTCTAGCAGGGCACGAGTTTTCGTCTTTTGATGGGGTTTTGCTAAGCCAGAGATTAAAACATGACGATGTAAGGGGAGCCAGGCCAGCGGTAATCTACTCTGCATGCCCTGCTGTTCGTCGCAAGCATGTGCAAACCCGGGGCCAGCGTCTTAGCAGAACCAATAGGCTGAAGCCGTTGCCGTCTACTTAGCCCCGTGTTGCCTCATCGCTGCACGCACTGCGCACGTCCAGGTTAGTTTCAGTGGGGCAGTTCGGCGAGAAACCAAAATTTCCTGATGAGGGGCACGCGACAGGCGCTCGAGGGGAGCAATGGATGGGGGATTGAAGAAGAAATTCCAGGATCCTGTTGCGCTGGGTGTGTACAAGGTCGCGTCTTTGGCTGACCTGCATGCCGCGACATGGCAGTTAATTGGGCGTTGGACATGGAGTCATCGCTGCAGAGAGAACTAACGCGCTTGGACCATGCGATATGTCGCTAGGGCCGAACTAAAAATTAAACATATCCTCTGCCCTCGCCCGCATTCTCTCTCCGCACCAGCCCAAAGACGTCAAAGTCACACGAAAAACATACCAGAAACACACAAACACCACATCACTACACCATTAATCGTCGAGACAATGCCGCAGGCAATCGCTGAGCTCTAAACTCCTGGTGCAGCCCTGCCCACGGGCTGCATCAGCCCGACAGCTCACGGAATTTCAACCTCTACGACGATACCAATACTACGACTGCGTGCAGTATCCTCTGCGCAAACTCGTCTCAACCAATTGGTAGTCGTCCCGCCTGCGCTGCAGCACAACCATCATTGTCATTTCTACCAGCTCAACGCTTGAAGATCGACGAGACACAAAGGGCTCAGCATAGTTCGCCAGCCCTTCCCCTCAGTACACCAAACTTCAGTCGACGAAACGCCGCGAACCCACATCCGACCTAGCACTTCTCTTTCACCATTCCGAGTTAACCCGACTTCACCTGCCACTCCTCTACCACCCCTACCGAGACAAACCTCAAAGACACCTACCATGGCTCACCTCACCCATGCTCGATCGCCCACTCTTGGTGGACACTACCAAGACCATAAACTCACACACGAGACTGCCACCAACACCCGCCGCAGTGACCAGCGCTCTGCCTCTCCAGACACAGTCGGAGGCAGCACACCCCACACCAACGGTCGCAGCGGTGACCAATCCGCTACTGAAGGCGCTGCGGACGAAGATGACGAAGGAGACAGTAGTACTGCCAAAGACAACGAACAAGATGACGACGAGACGGATGCAGACGTGCCGGCCCTGCCCTACAGCTATGCTAGAGGGGGCAAGGGCAAGGGAAAGCGTCCTGCTATCCGCGTCGAGCATGCAGACGACGACGAGTCTCACGCTGAAGAAGATGACAGCATCTCCGAGCTCGTGCCCAACAAGCATCCAGTCAATCAACTACTAATGGGTAACAAGAAGCGCACCTTTAGCAATCTCTCAAGCACCTCAGTCCTCTTCGGCGACGACTCTACAGATCAGGAGTCGTTCCCCAGACGCAAGATGGCTCGCAAACTGAGCAATGCTTCCAGCGTACCGCTGTTAACGTACAAAGAAGACGAAGAACCCCAAGTAAGCTATGAAAACGCTATTGAGAGCGACGATGAAGACTATAGCGGTGTTATGAACATCCCTGACGATGACGAATCCGACATTGAGAAGATGGAGCAAGAAGAAGAGAGCTACATCCTTCAAGAAGAGCAATCAGCTACCAACCTTCTAAATGAGTATCGTGATGCTCGACGACTCAGTCTCGAGAGTTGTTTTAGCGACAACATCTTCGATGTTACCGCCCCACTAGACGATGAGTACATGGCAGGTCTTGCCGACTTTGGCTTCACTCCTTTCTTCGAGCCGGATGCTGTTCCTGCTTCTCCTGTTCCCATGGCCAAGAGAAAGTTCTCTGATGGCTCAGCCAAGCGCGTCCGCTTTGACGACGACGTTCAAGTATCAGATAGTTCCAGTTCGGAATCTTCAGAACTCGACAGCAGTGTCTTCCCTGATCTCTTCTTGGATCAAGATAAGATCCCTCCCAGCTTGCATCAACTTCTTGACATGGACTACGATGATGACAATGGAGACATGGCTTCTCCGCAGTCTGATGCGTCGTTCTGGGACTTTGAGCAGAACGAGTCGCGCATCACTCAAGTTGATGATTCAGACGAGGATGAAGAGTCGTCTGGCGAATCCAGCGGCTACGAGTGTACGGTAGTACCCTATGTTCGCTATTACTCGATGACTAACATTTCTCATCAGCTGACATGGGTGATACCACTGACGAAGAAGACTTTGAAACCGACATACTTCCACGCACGCCCAAGCAGTCTGTTCTACAGCGACCGGCTTCAGCACCAGGCTCACGCGCCGGTACACCCAAGCCATTTCAACGCAGCTCTCGTCCAGTCGGCCGTCAAATCCCGCCAACTCGCGGCATCTTCATTCACGACGAGACTGATCAGGCAATTGCAGTCACTAACAGGGCTACCAAGGCCGTCTCATTCTACCGGCCGCGCACGATGATGATTCCATGGATTCCTTTGACTGATTACCAAAGTAGCACGAGCGGTACCGTCAACAACAGTCCTCGCAACTCCATCGCTCAACTCAACGGCTCCGACAGCGAGAGCAACGAGGTCTTCAACAATGGTCTCAGTACGGATATCATGCTTAGTGGGCTTTTTGGATCAGGTGGGGGCAATGACTTTACGTTTGGAAACGAAAGCATTGGTCCCCCGGAGGCATTTTACCCATTCGTAAGCATATCTTCCAATGGTAACATGGGCCTCATTGACGAAGATGAGTCGGGTTCTTCGAGTGACGAATACGACGACGACCTCAACATCGCCGACTTTATGGACTTTGGCGAGTCGGGAGGAGATACTGATCTAGACGAGGACGACGAGTTTGACGAGACTGACAGGCCAGTGACGCCTGCGACCTCCAACGTGGCACATCATGGCTCCACTCCAGCAGCGCCTGCCACCACCACGCCGCATCGCAAACGCACCACGTCCGATGTCATGCTCGAGCATTTCGACCGTGGCGTCGTGACTGCTTTCCGCAGCAACCAAAACCGGTATCGCGATGTTGCGTCTCTGCCATCGGATCCTGCGGCGCGCGCCTCCGTTTCCCGTCCCGTCCGATCCGGCAAGTCTGCCGAGACTCTCATTACGCCTGTCCGAAGGCGCGTTCGATCAAACAGAGTGGCCAAGTCACCTTTGAAGAAGGACGCGACTATGACCCGCAGCTCACCTCTGTCGGGTGTCACCAACGCCAACTCGCGGTTGCAAAAGTCTGTCCTGGATTCGCCGAAGAAGGGTCCCCCTAAGATGGGAACCTTTTCTTGAGCAAACGACGTTACGATACCTACGGCCTTTTACCTTCTAGCTGTTTCAGCGGCTATGTTGTTATTACGAACTTTTATACGCATTCGCGCATCCTCAAAAAGTTCTTGTTGGATCTTTTTAGATGGTCTGATAAAAGTTGAGCGAGGCATCTGGCTTAGAACTTTTCCTTGCGGCAACGCGGCGGTATCGTTCGGGCTGGTGCAGCCTCAGTCGCGTCTTCACGAGTTTCCTTTGTTAGGGATTGGAGTTTTTTCTTTTTCTTTGGTCTAGTACAATATGTTTTGTGTTTTTGGTATTTGCTGTTCGCCTTCGTCGCTTCGTCTTAAGAGGAGTAGAAGGTGCTTTCGGGATGATACCACGTGTTTTACGAGCTGGGTTCTGCTGCTTCCTCTGGCGTTTTAGGTCTTAACAGTTTTGGCAGACTGTTGACCTGATGGCGTTGAGGTCGATGGATGGATGGCTCACAGACATGGTTGCGTCTTGTTTTGGGTTTTCTTTTGTTGGTCTGTCCGAGGTGTGCGTGTGTGGGTGTATGTGTCTTGTAGGATTATTAGTATCGAGTATGAGATGGTAGTTTTTTTCGCGAAGAATGAAATGTGTTAAACCACTTGATCTTACAGTAGAAACGTGACATGAGAAAAGTTCCGATATGCTCCTGGATCTGCGGTAGCCATCTCACTACATCAGAGGCTCATCGCTCTGTTCCTGCATGATGGCGCAATCATCGTTTTGAGAGTCAGAATGCTGGCACTGGGATGCTGGGATACTTAGCGTGGTGTATATAGTGTCTGTGCTCGCACTACGTCACACTCAGCTCGCTCGCTCCCTGCATGTGAAGATCGCCCGCGCGAGAACATGCCACCACCACCGAAACATGTAACCGGCGGCTACCCCCATACTACCGCCATGGAGGAACTCAAGGATGATTTCCGCGAAGACAGATCAATTCTGAAGATTGCCAAGGTAAGAAAAAGGTCATCCTCTGGCGTGGATCGCTCGACACCACCATGCCATTCACACTCGTCACCAACCCAACACCCCAGCAACACGTGCTCACAACACCTAGGACACGCTCATCCTCCCCCTCCGAATCGCGACATCACCCGCCCTGTTACGAACCTACCTCCGCACCATCCTCCTCTTCATCACCTCGACCATCCTCTTCACCTTCGCCGTCGTCGCATACTCGTCTTTCTACTACAACTACATACCCGTGCGCGGCATCTCCGTACCCGTATACCTGCAATTCGACCATAGCCCCACCATCCTCCCTCCCACAACCACATACCTAGATGACAGCAGCAGCAGCAGCAGCCGTCTCGCAACCAGCAAACCCGCCAAATGGCCATACGGCCTCGCCAACATTCCCGGCCTAGTCGCGCGCCAGAAATACGATGTCGTCGTCGAAATGGTGGTGCCGCGGAGCAAAAACAATTTGCGAGCCGGGAACTGGATGGTTGGGCTCGAGTTCCGGGGCCCGACGGCGATGGGACAGGGCGTCAAGCATCTACTCGGCTGGGACGAGGAGTGGAGCGTTGAAGATCATAGTCAAGGCGGTGTACCGGGTGCGACGGCAGAGAAGGTGGTTACAGAGGGAGCGATGGCCGAGACGCCGACGGTGCTGGCGAGGAGTCGGAGACCGGTGTTGTTGACGTATCGGAGTCGTGTGTTGGAGATGGTGTATAGGGGGTTGAGGGTGCCGCTTTATTTGGTGGGGTGGCATACGGAGTCGGAGGTTGTCGAGGTGGGTATGATGGAGGGGGTGGTGTTTGAGCCTGGGTACCGGAATGTGCCGAGTAGTTTAAGGCTGGAGGTACGGAGTAGGCTTCCGATTGAGGTTTATAAGGCGCGGGTTAGGATTAGTGCGAAGCTGGAGGGGTTTAGGTGGCTGATGTATCGGTATTGGGTTACGAGCGCGGTTGTTGGTATTCTTACCTTTTGGGGTATGGAGATGGGTGTTTTGCTGTTTACGTGGGGGGCTTTTACGCTGCTGTTTGGTGGTAGTTCGACACCAGACCGAGGAAACCAGCAGCAGCAGCAGCAGCAACATCAACAACAGAAGAAGATGAAAAACGAAGCAGGAAGCGAACCGTTTCCTAAACTCGAACGAGCCGACTCCGAACTGGACACGCCCTACAGCGATACCTCGCGTACTTTCCCAACCTTACCTTCTCAGCAACCACTCTCGTATAGCTCGCCGTTGCCCAAATCACCAAAAGAAGAACGTGGGTCCCCGAGGCTGGAAGATATACCGACGCGAGAGGAGATGGAGGCTGATGATGAAGAGGATGATGATTTTGTTCTCCAAGAGCCGGTGCCGAGGGGTGGGGAGAGGGAGGGCGTATTTACGGATTCGGGGATTGGGACCAGTCTTGAGAGTAGTGTGGATAGGGGGTTGGCGAGGCGGAGGAGTGGGAGGTCGAGGGAAAAGGGGGATGGGGGTGGGGGGTAGTTGTCTGTAGGGAATGGGAGGAGAGGGGTCGGAGGAGCGGGCGTGTGGAAGGTTTGGTATGGGAGTAGTAGAGAGGATTATGATGATTGGAGGAAGTTTATTGGTGGGTGGCTGTGCTTGCGGTTTAGTACAAGCATGTCCATTGGGTTAATTGGTTGATGGTGAAGCTACGCTGGTTTCTTCAGGTGCGCGAACTTTATACTAGGGTTCTTTTATTCGTTGCGATTACTCGCTTGTCGTGTACCTGTTCTACTCAGTGGTAGGCATGTCTTCTGCTACGCTCTCAAGCATTGCGACAGAGGCGCAGCTACATGAGGAGTTGTAGTTGGTGAAAAGGCCATACACGTAATGTCAGGAAAGATACTCACATCTTCGTCTCCACGGCAGATGATATTGCGAGCCTCTACGGTCCTTTGACAGGTACGACTACAGTCTACTACCGCACACTCGATTTTGTAGTGGACTTCGGTATCAGAAACATGGTCAGGGATGTAAGACTGCAAGCTCTAGCTAGAATCGCCACTGCCTTCGGCTAGAAAGAGGTGAGTTAGGAGGATCTTTGAGGAGGGAATGGAGAGAATGCATTCGACTCCATCATCTCATACATGGGTAATCTTTAGCTGCTGTATCGATAGCGAGGAGAAATAGGAAGATACTTATGGAGAGCGACTCAATTTTAGATTATCGAGTCGCGTATGTAGGTTGGGAATACAAAGAGAGATAGAGCGTACAAAGAAAAGAGTTCCTTACATTGCTCTCTCGGGGCGACCTATAGAGATGTTTGGTCTAGGGACCTGTATGGCGACGTATGGGATGCAGAGCTTGTGTATAGCTGTGAGATGACACGTATTAGAAACCCTGGTTTTTATCTGAGGGGACTTTTTGGACTTGTAACACTTCAGCATTACAACGACAAGAAGCAATGATTACAGTACTGTTCGGAGGAGGCGAGGTAGACTCGTCATTCATGGTTCCGGGAAATATCTAGAAAGCTGCTGCAACTATATTTCACGGTTACCTGAAGTTGATCTAATGTCGAGGTAAATGTGCGCATAAGAAAAAAAATTGATTTGCAAACATCTACGCGATACTCCGAGAGAACACAAAAACTTCAGCTCAGATGTGAGCTCTTCCAGATGATCCATACAGACACACATTTCCTCAGACCCAATTTTGTAGCCAACTTGGAGAGGACACAGAAGTAGACCTAGACGTATAACAGGTTTCCTGTCCTCGCAGAGAATTGTCAAGTAGAAGAGGATGGCGAGCGGGGAGGTGTTGGTCGCGAGGATGATCAATCTGAGAGAGGCGTGACGTGGCCAACACCACTGGTGCAGTGAAGCTTGGGAATGAAGATGGGTGTAATAGATGAGTGCGATGTTCTCCGGCTTCTGCTTCCTGAGGCTGACAATGTGTAACTTGGGGGCAACGATGGGTGTGAGGGAGAGTTCGGCAAGCGCGAGGTTCAAACGACCCGTATGGGTGGGTGCATGTTGTTCCTGCTGAGCTGGGCGGTCTTGTTCCACGAGAGTTTAGAGCCGCTTTTCAGTCTCCTGGTGGAGGCCTAATTGGCGGTGGTGTAGTTGGCCGGTATGGTATGGGGTATACCATGGTGACCGGGAGGAGGAGGAGAGACACCAACAGCACAGCGAGGCAGCTATATTATTTCCGGCATCAGCAATCTTGAGCTTTTGACAGAGATATCTTCTCCTAGCATCAGGGGGGTTACTCACCTCTTCATTCCCACCGCAGAGAACACGGCAGGCTTCGAGACTGCGTCGGCAGGTGCGACTGCAGTCTACTTGGGCACACTTGACTCTGCTGAAAGAGTCGCCCAAGTCCTCGAAGTGGGGTGCATTGGCCATTAGCCGGGATTTGCCAATGCCTGGGGAGATGTGTTAGTAAGATTGTGATGTTGGAAGAGACTGCGCGTACTGCGGGTGCAGATAACGTGCACTGTACACTCAGTCGCCGAGGTTGTGGCGGCGAAGAGAGTGACGAGAATGGTGGTGATGCGGAGAAGAGACATACCCTTGCAATGGTAAGGTGGTTGCATGCACTCAGCTGCCATGGCTGTGGCGGCGAGGAGGAAGAGGGGGATCATGGTGGTGAGGAACTTCATCATGGTTTTATATGAGGGATGTAGGAGTTGTTGATGGGAAGGAGAACTGGTGTGTTGGTTGTTGAGAAGGAGAACTGATTTGTTGGTTGTGGGAAAGAAGAATGGTGTCTTGAGTGCGTGAAGGTGGAAAGGTGTGTATGTTGAATCGTCCTTTTATATACTTGACCGTACAACTTTTGATTTTCATGCTAGTAGACACCATGTAACTGTTTGGACAGAAAGCTTGGTCAGGAATATACAAAGGCTAATCTCAGGAGCTTCTGTATGGCTGGTGAGATGCTGCTTGTTCAAGACTATGGTCTACCATGGGAATTTGTGTGGATCGAATCATACCTTGGAACCACAGTGGGCAAGCGATAATGATAGTACCAAGAGAATCGTGGTTCTGGACACATATATGAATCATACATGGTCACTGGCTATGGTGGCAATGGTGGTTCGGTAAAAAGATAGTCCCAAGCGAAGGAAATAACAGCAAAGTACCAAACGAAGGAGATAATAGCGAATTACCGTCTATAGATTCCAAGACTAAAACCGGTGCAGTCATGACAATATCCGAAGCTGGTGTATTACCAACGAAAACGTCTATTCGCAAAAAATGCCATGGTATCAGAAACCCTCGGTACCACCCAAACCGAAAAAGGCCACATCCCCAACTCAGAGCATAGGTCTCTCACTAGCAGGATCCTGCCCCCTCCTAAACTTGGCCTCAATCCTGCTCTTCCCCTTCTGCATGTACGTCTCCACCTCCTCATCCGTAATCTTGGTCAACCCACTCTCAACATCCATATCCCTCCTCTCACAAGTCTTCGCCTCAACATACACCCCACTACTCTCCACCTCCTTCCCCCCAACCACATCCCTACAAAACCCACCATACTCTTCAAAATGCACAGCACTAGCCGGATTACTCTCAACCAGCATCCCAAAGCAATGCGGCATCGCTTCAAAATCCCTCCACACAACCCTCACACCCTGCCTCGCACACCGCTGCGCCACAACCGCCCCTTCATCCCTCAACATCTCCTCGCCGACAGAAAAGAACAGCGGCGGCGCATGCTCCCAATCCTTTGCAGCCAGCGGACTCACAAGCGGATGCATCAACGCACTACCCTCACAATACAGATCCGCGCGCGGCGGATCCGCAGGCCACACGCCATCGTCCTTCGGAAACTCGCGGGCATCGGTCTCGCTGGGGGTAGGTAGGTAATCGTACATCGTTCCGTGCTCGACAGACGGCAGACTACGCGTTATATCCAACCACGGCGACGCCAGCGCCAGACCAGCCGGTAACGGGATTGCGACGTCTTTACCATGGAAGCGCACGCTAGGCGTTTGACCAGCGGGCGTGCTGCGATGGATTTGTAAGAGGAGTTGCAGGAGCGCGGTACAACATGTCCCGCCTGCTGAGTCGCCTCCAAAGACGATTTCGCGGGCGGGAATAGGGGCGTGGAAAGACCCTGGTGGTGGAGACAGGAGTGTGAGATAGGCTGTGAAACAGTCTAGTAGCGCGGATGGAAACGGGCCTTGGGGCGAGAGCCGGTACCGCACGGAGAAGACGCGGCCGCCTGTTTCTTTTGCGAGGCGGCCGGTGAGGGCGCGCGACGTCGCGGGGTCGAGGAGGTACATGGCGCCGCCGTGGAAGTAGAGGAGTGTGACTTTACTCTTAGTTTCTTTGACCAGGTTCTCGTATTTTTCTGCGTCGCTCATGGACGGGGGCTCGGGCTCGTCGTCTTTGGCGGCCGCGCGGAAGCCGTTCCATTCTGCTTCTAGAGGCCGCTGGTCGGGCTTTGTCCATTTCTCGTCCCCGGTTCCCATGTCTTCGATGGCTTTGAACATTAGCTGTCGTATGTCGTCTTCTTCTGGTACGTCCTGTTTGACTTTGCTGACCCAGATCTTGCCCTTGACACCGGGGTCTTTGCATGTTAGACGCTGGAGCTTCGAAATGGGCGTTGGCGTTGAGTTGGGGCCCATCATGTCGCGAAGCATGTTGACTGTGAGTTCCGTGCGTAGATCCCATTTCGAGGACGTTGGGGACATGGATATCGAGTGCCATAGTGCAGTCTTTAACAGGAACGGTGTTTTGGGGAGGAGAAACTTGATTAGGGCGGAGGGCGAGGAGTCCATAATTGCGGTGCTCCGCGGGGGAAGTTGCACGAATCGAGTTGGAGGATGGTGAGAATGAGTGTGTGACTGGGATGATGTCGACTGGGAATTACTATCTTGTTTCCTGTGAGTATGTTATAGTCTACAGTGAAGGCTAAAGGAGAGAAGAAAGTCACTTTAGTGGCGGCCAGAGTGTTGACGTCGCCGTCGACGCGCTACACAAGGATGCCTCGGCTCACAGCCTCGAGTCATGCATGAGCTCATGCGAGATATACGGTCCATACGCCCACGTGGATGTCGATCCTTGCAGGAGCGGCAGATGACAGTCGAGATATCTTCAACTCGCGTGTTTACTCTCCAACTCGTAATTGCAGCATAAAAGTTCGCATACCTCAGAATGCAGGTAATACACAGCCAAGGGGTTCAATCATATATAACATTCAAGTGACTACGCGCATAGTAATAATGTGGTGTAATGCGGGTTAGTGGTATCTTTCCATCCATCCATCCATCCATCAATCCTCCATGCCAAAACGCCTGTTCCATTAATTCAATCATCCAAAAAAGGCAATATTGCAAACCATGTCCGAAATCATCAATCTCAGGCATTGGTAGTGAGCGTGCTAGTAAGGCCGCCACATTCTGAGCCGCCCTTGTTTCCGTTGTCGCCCTTTGAGGGTGTGCAAATTCTCGGTATTCGTGAGCGCCCATTTTGCTCGTTCCAACCGCTTCCTCGAGGTCGGCATCGTTCGCTAGTAGACCAGCCAACAACGTCTCGAAAGTCCCCTAACCATCCAATTCGCCCTCTTCGCTGCCTCTTTCCGTCGCATTGCCGTCGCCCGTGCCGTTTGCAGGCGGCTGACTTTGGCTAGTCGACTGTACGCCTTCCATGCCATCCGGTGTGTCGCCAAAATCGATGCCGTCCTCTGGCGTTCTAAGCCCCGCGTACATGGACGGCTCGCCATCTTTGTCTGGCGACTTCTCGTACAGATCTGCCATGAGATTACATGCCCTTCTAATGTCGCGCAGTGAGACATGTTGTATTTCCCACCAGGGCTTCCCGTCATCGTCGCCTAGCTCCACCTCGGCCATGCGCGCGCCAGCATACAAAGATGCTGCGGCGATGGCCCGCGATGTGAACAGGAGACACATCTGTGTGGACGTCGAGTCGGAGAGGAAAGCCCAGGCCGAGTTGCGCAGTTTCTTGTTGTGCTCGACGCCGTAGTACTTCATCATGTCGTACATGGTCTTGTATGGTGATTCCACGTTGAGGTCGAAACATAGAGCCTCGAGCAGGACATCTTCGCTGTATAGGATGGTGTCCCGCCATTTCCAAAAGTCTTTTGTCTGCTCGTCGACGAGCTTGTTGGGGTCTTTGAGCGCGACTCGGACGCACGAGACGACGAGTTCTTTCATTTTGCGGCAGTTTTCTTCGACCTTGGTTGCGAGGAACAGCGCCGTTGCGGCGATTTGCTGTTGGAGTTAGATCTGTCCGAGTCGCGCATATCTACAAAGACGGCTTACATAGTGATGAAGCGGCTTGTACCCCGGCCGTGGCTTCAAGCTCATTCGCATGAGATAGCGATTGAAAAAGACTGCCGCCGTACTGAGGGTGGTCTGTGGTAACTTGAGCATCATGCCCACTTGTAATATGAAGCCAACGCCCTTGCGTCGTAGTGTGCGCTCCTCTTCAGCGGGCATGCCATCGGTTATGGAAGGCGCCAAAAGTAATTCTTCTTCAGTGAAAATCCACTGCATCTCAGCTTCGATGACGGCTGGCGGTAGTGGTCTTGGGGGCTCGCGCTGCGGCGGCATTGCGCTGCTTGTGGTCGATACCATCACCAGCGGTTCTCAGAGTGAGGGCTGCGTTCCGATGCGCGAATGTGATGGTGCAGGTGCCGGATAAAGTAGATGTCCTGGTTCGGCTGTGCTGAATACAGATGCCAAAGGCTGAGTGCGAGCGCGCAATATGCTAATGGGGGCTGTGTACGTGATCGAGGGCTTAGGCTTTGAGCGTGGTCGTGGTCGGCGTGGGAGTTGAGAATAGCAGGAGGTATTGTTCAACGCGCGGACCTTGAAGCTTGGTGCCGGCAGCTGCAAGGGCCAACGGCTCTCTTCCGCGGCGAATGCAGGGATCAGTGCCAAGGTCATGTTCAACACCATGGCGACTGACAGCCACGTCTTCGGCAGACCCAGAACTCGTGTCGCTCCCGAAAGCTTGCACTCTGTCAGATATGCTGGGCATGAAACAAGTTGAGAAGGTTTCAAAAGGCGATCAAACATAGTTCCCAACTGTCAGGGCTCACATGAAACTACTTGCAGATGTCAGTGTGTAAGAGATGTATTGTACCTCGTCCTCTGCTTTGCAGCCGAGAGAACGCCGTTGACCGTTACCAGTCGTGCCATGTAGATTTGCAGGTACAATTAAAATTACATAGGGAGCCGACATGAAATAGAAATGGTTCGAGTTGAGTACCGCCCAGGATCTGAACTTCCGCCCACCAAACGCGCCGTGCAATGCTGAGTGTGCGTCATGCCTAAGAATAGAAGGCTTCAAACGTGTAGATGATGCCGAAGACGAGAAAGGCAATAGCACCACCAAGCGTGACTATGAAATGTTAGCGTTGCATTAGCATGTGTAGGCTGGATATTCTTACCATTGCGCATACTGATCTTTCCGGCAATAGCGCGGCCGCCAATGACCGCACCTGCAGTACACAGCCCGTGACCAACTACAGCGCCGGCAGTGACCCACCAGTAGTCAGAACCAGCAGCCATGGCAACAGTTGCAATCTGACTGCGGTCACCCCACTCTCCGAGGAAAGTCATGACAAACGTCTGTACCCAGGCGGGACTAAGGAGGAGAGAGAAGAGGTTGTTCACAGCGGCCAGAGTACCGCTCAAAGAGCCTCCGCGCGGTGACGGCGACCGATCAGGCGAAGTAGACGGGCTACGTGCGGGGGCAGGGAGTCGCGAGTTGGATCGTGAGCGTCGCACACCAAGACCAGACTCTAGGGCGTAGGGAGAAATGGAGGATTTCCGGCCCTTTTGGTGTCGGGCGAGCTGTTCCTTCTCTTCGAGTTCCTGCTCGACCTCGGCCATTTCCTCGCCCACGCCGTCGTCTGGGCTCATGGCAAGACCCTCCCTTATGAGCTTGACGCCGAATACGAGGAAGAGAGCGGCGGCGGCAAAGTGCGTGAAGCGCTCCGAGAGGAATGCGGGGACGGCGTGGCCCATTACGGCAGAGAGGACGGTCATGACGACGAGAGCGGAGAAGGCGGCAGAGAAGACGAGGAGTCGGGGGTGTCGCATAGCCATGAGGGCTGCAACGAGGAACGTCTTGTCGCCAATCTCGGAAAAGATGATCATGGTGAAGGCGAGTATAAAGGAATGGAAAGGTTGTATGGCGCCGGCGTCAACATCGTCAAGTGTAGAAGAGGGCGTCTTGGGGGGAGTGGTGTCGAGGGGATCCTTGGTAGAAACGGAGCCTGGTATAGGAAGGGGGTTGTCATGGATGGACTCGGGGAGGTCGGTGGGTTTCTGCAGTCTGATTAGTACTGAATCGTCAGCACAAAAGTGTTGCAACTCACCTCGAGTCCGCCGGCACCGAGCGCACGGGTAGTGCTCGCAGTGTCTGCGGCATCTCCGCCCAATTGCTTCTGGTCAGCAGGATGGGGAAGTGCCTCCTTTGGCGACGCGGGAACCATTTCCTTCTTCTCGCCCGTCTTCTCCTCGTGTGCCAACCGCTCCTTGTCCTTTGCCGACACTCCGCCCTCGGTGCCAGTGGTGCCCGTGGCTGGTTTCCGCGCTGGGTCTTGCATGACGCTTTTGTCGCCATCCTTGACATCGTCTACCAGAATAGTTTCCGGAGAAGCGCCAGGCTTCTTCGCCGCTCCCAGATCTTCTACGACATTGGGGGCCTTCTTCCCTTTGTATTTTGGATCGTCGTCCACGTATGGCCCCGCATGCGGCTTGCCGTCGAGCCCGTCGAATGGTGCATCCTTGGTGCCTTTTGCAGGAGCCGTCGGGGCAAGTGAGGCATCGGGCGAGTACGTGGCTTGCGTATAGGCAGGCACGACGGCCCGCGCGGGCAGCCTGTCGTCGGATGTGTCTGCTGCGACAGATGTGGCAAGAACTCGTAGTGCGGGTACGAGGAGAAGCAAAGTGTGCGGCCGTGGCTGTCGTAACCTCATGGTGAATGTGAGCAAAAGGTGAGCAGGGGTGCGGTGCGGTGTCGAGTATCGTCAGCGGCGAAAACGAAGCGCCCAGGAAGAGTCCAAAAGGCGCAGGGAGTGACGAGAATGGAAGAGGTTGTTGTGAAGGGAATGTATGTGTGTTGTCAAATTATTGAACAGAACGGTGTAGAGTTCACACCAGTGTCTGAGCGCAAAAGCAAGTTGAAGACGACTGAGATGCGCGCAAGGGGTGCGTGCAGACAGCCCACGTAATGTGTTCTGGGCTGCGCAACCTCAACGAGTGCTAGTAAGGGGTCTCTCTCCTTTGGTAAGCCTGTGGAGAGGTGCGGAAACATGCTACGAATGCCGTGGTTCCGTCCCAAACCCAAACGCTTCGTATTCACCTCTCGTATGCACTCTGGCCCCTTCTCCGTGCTGAAGGCTGTGGCCCACCAGACGCCGCGAACGGCTAAGGCGATCAAGGCGCATCACGTGAGCGCCCGTCGAGTCGGCATCCTTAGTCAGCCACTATTGCGGAGCACTGGCGTAAACAACGGCGGCACCGCGTGTGCAAGCCGGTTAACTCCATCCGACCGTCAAGACTACGCTGAGTCTGCAAACCGCATCAACACGACTCATAACACACAACGCAAACCACATCGCATGTAATACCAGTCGAAACCACGTGTCCGACAATACGACAATGGACGACCGCAGGAGCGTACGCTCTGCAAGCCGGCGCAAATCACCCACTCCCCAACCACCTTCCAAGACGGCCGCTCCGCAACAATTGGGACGCGCAGCGCGCGCGAGAAGTTTGCGCAGTGCGAGTCGCGACGTCGAAGACTTTGTCGACATCCAGAAACCCGCCCGTCGAAGCGCGCGACAAGCGAGCGTGACTACAAATGACGACAATGATGACAATGGAAACGAGCCGCAAAAGGCGCGCAAGACAAAGCGCAAACCTGCAAAAGAGCTGCTGGGAGGTTAGTAGTCACTTGCGCTCACTTCACCACTCGCGCAAGACCCGTTCCTGGCGAGACAGATTCCCGGGCTAATTCGTGTACACGCGCCAGACCTCACAATCGTTGAGGAAATGGATACCCAGATCGACCTCGAGCAAGACAAAGAAGCCCCAGGTACACCTACGCGCACCGAGACCGAGCCCGAACATGTGTCCTTCCAATCGCCCGGCGCTGCATCCCAAATGTCCGGCACCACTGCGATTTCCTCTTTCAGCATGGTCGAAGCCGAGTTCCTGGAGCCAAGATTCATCCTGAAGCATCTGCGCAAGCTGTGTGACTCTGCTGACGAGTTCTTGGAGCATATTGCGCCTGACAATGGGTCCATGGAAGACGATATGCAGAACATACGGGAGATGCAGAAACCGGGCTCGGCTTATTCGGAGGATTATCTAGACCTCAACGACGAGTTGAATGTACATCTGAAGCACTTCAAGAGCGAGGAACAAAACTACATACACATCAGAGCGCTTCATCGCGCTCTTTTCAAGACGAATGAGGATGGGCCGGCATCACAGAGCGGACTGGACTTGATTTTGTACCTCGCCAATCTACTGGTCTTGGCCAAGCAGATGATCTATTCGAACCGGGATGATAAGAACATTTGGGATGTGCTGCGACAATTGGACAACACTTTTCCCGCCCAATTTATGCAGACCCTCGACTATGGTTTTCAGCCAACAGTAGCAGGCGAGAGTGCGCTATACCAGGAAACATTCCATCTTGCACTGGAATTGCGGACGCAGTTGGTAATACTTGTGCTTCAAAAGTCCGTCGAGAGCCCCGAATTCGATACCGAAGAAACGCTAAAAGAGATTTTCTTTCATCCCTCGTCATCCGATGGTGAATGGTCGATCCGTGGATGGAACTTGCCAGTTTTGGGAGGCGACGACTCACCGTTGCCCGAAGAGCTCGACCACCTGGTTCAAGATCGGGTGCACGAGATCCAAGAGTTTTTCCTTGACGGATCGTCTATTGCCGAACTGGATGAATTGAAGTCAACCTTTCCTTGGGAGCCGACTATCCTTCGCCTTCTAGACTGGGTGCGTCTCCGACGGAGGGAACTCCAAGCTGTCATCGACGATCTTGGAGGACCAACAGCGATTGCGCGGAATGTCAAACAAGCCGTGGAGGGCCCCCAGCCGGTTGTCGTAAAAGATGGACGCGAGTCGTTGCACAAGAAGCGAGCTTCGATAGGGCGCGGCCGACGACGTAGCAGCCGCAAGTTTAATCCAACCGCCAAGGTAGACATGACCGATTTTCTTAGAATGCGATCTAAACAAGGCGATTCAGGCGTGTATCTGGAGCCTGCAGCTTCTGAGCATGATCAAAGAGAAGGTCTCATCCAGCAGCCAATTGAAGGGGTGCAAGTCAGACAGCCGGAAGTGGAAGATCAGCAGCAAGACGACCAGGGAAGCATGACTGAACCCGATACCGATACTCAGCAAGATGGCGAAGAGACCTCTGAAGCAATCGAGAAAGTGCAGGATGAACAGCCGGAGAAGAACGACCACAGGGACGGTACGGAGTGGGAAACATTGGTTGGGAGCCCAGAAAAACAGCCCGAGGAAGAGCACCCCGACAAGCACTTGGAAGAGAAGCAGATCGACCGTCAACCGACGGTTGAAGACGTCGAGGAGCACCAGATAGAAGACTTTGAAGAACCCCAACCCTCAGCTCCACCGCAGAGTCCTGCATCTCTACTCAAGGCTCTCAAGGATTTGCAAAAATCGCAGAAAGAGAACCGCCCAGTATCGATATTCGACCGCCAAACAACAGCACAGCGCATCGAATTCGGCAACGGCTTCGACAGCACACAATCAACGGCCGGCCCGTCGAATACAGCCAAAGGAAAGCAACCCGCAGAACCTTCCTCCCGCAAACGTCGCTACGTTAATATAAGCGACTCAGACTCCGAGGCTTTCGAACCCGAAGACCGCAGCACCCACGCCCCAGGACGTCGCCGCGCGATGCCCTGGGCCAAAAAACAGCGCACACAAGGCCCACCAGAACCTCCCTCTTCCGGCGCACCACCGAGCCACCAACCCCCTCCCCATTCCACACAGCAACAACAAACCCGCCCCTCACACGTACACGAACCCGCCTCCGAGCTCTTCCCTTCCTCCATGGCAGAAGAATCAGACCTTCCACCGTCCTCCACATGGCCCGACCAGCGCAGGCTCGCGAAAGAGAATCGCGTGTACGAGTCCATCCAGCCCCCGAGCGGCGGCGGCGGCGGCGGCGGCCTCAACGCGCGTCACTCCCGCCGAGCATGGTCCGAGGACGAGGAAATGGCTCTGATTGAGTACATGGCCAAGTATGGTGGTAAGTATTCTAAGATACTGCAGTATGATGAGGAAGTAGGGGGGAGGATACTGGAGGGAAGGACGCAGGTTAATTTGAAGGATAAGGTGAGGAATATGGCGCTGCAGATGATACGGTATGTTTTATTTATTTACTCCCCTTTCCCTTCTTGTTTTAGGAGGTGATGGAGGTCGGTTTTGCTAATGGACTATAGATCGGGAGTTGGTCTTAGACGCGGGTTTGAAAATATCGTGCATCCTGGGGAAAAACATGGGAGAGCGCTCGTGGCCGCTGGATGGGAAATGTATCCTGATGGGTCGTGGGAGAAGGTCCGATAGTGTCAGAATGGTCCCCCTGGGAACGGATGTGCTTGGATGTGAAAGGGGGGATGAGAGACACGAAGATGGCGTTTATTTGGTTGATTTATTCTTGATACCCCATGGTGCGTTCCCGCTATATCAGCGGGTTTTATTCTCGATCCGATTTCAATCATACAATTACAATTCTATCCTCCTATCTACCAAAGAAAGCGCATTTGATAGTAAGAATTCAATCACACCCGTTCCCTCCACCTAACCCCCCACTCCCCCTTCGCAAAACTACTCTCTACAACCACGCCCTTCATAACCGCCTCACACTTCCTCTTCTCCGCCTCCTCCGGGACCGTAAATCCAAACGCACACCCGCGCCTCGCAGCCTGGCGTACCTTTTCCCTCTCCTCTGCTTTCCGCTGCCCTTGCCTGCGCTTCAGTTTCATCTCGTCCGTCTCGTGGATGCGTTCGGCCCAGCCCTTTTCGCCGCCGACGCTGCCGTTGACGTCGTTTTGGTCTTGGGGCGGCCGGACTTTGCCGCTGCCGTAGCCGTATTCTATGGTGTCTGGGCCGGGGTCCAGGTCGGTGGATTTTGTTGGTTCGAGGACGATGCCGCCAGAGGCTGAGTGGTCGGAGTCTGAGACTGTGTCTTCGTCGCTGGTGTAGTCTTGGGGTGGTTGTGTTGTTGCTGCTGCAGTTGCAGATGTTGTTGCAATGCTGGAAGCAGGTTGATCAACCATATCCACGCTCTTCCAATCCTCAGGTTTCTCGACCACGAATCTCGCTTTGCGGTTCTTGCGCCGTCCGTATACTTTCTCGGGGTCCTTTTCGCGCTGGAAAACTATCTCTTCTACCGTACTACATTCAACAATGATTCTGTGGTCTCCTTTGATAGTATTCTTGGAAAACTTCTTTTTATGCCCGTTCTTCCCCTTTCCGCCTTTCCCGCCTTTCTCCTCCTCTTCATGCGCGGTATCCGTGTCCGCGCTCTTCTTGACTGGATCTGCGCCTGCATTCTCTTTCAGACTCTCTGGACTCGCGCCGTTGAGGAGCGCGGCGAAGGTAGCTTCAATCTTCCGGTCGATGGGGCCTGGTTTGTTGTTTCGGCATCGCGTGGAGCAGTACTTGACTTCTGTTGCGTTTTGGGTTTTGCGGCGCTCGCTGATGACGCGGCCGCAGCTGTGGCAATAAGGCACTGTGTCGCCAACGGTTAGGTAGAGGGGTGGTGGGGTTACGGCGTGTTTGGAGGGCCGGGACCACGAGTCCATCCACGACATCTTGCTGAAATATCTAGTGGGTCGTTGTGGTAATGATTGGTGTGGTTCTTCCAAGAATAGAATCCGGCTTCGGGGTCGGGTGTGTGTTTTGTAGACGGTGGTGCTTGTGAAGCTGGGGTATTTGGAGGTACGCGCGCACGACGTCATCGGCCTTCACCTGGTACGCGAGTGTATGCAGGTACGAGCTGTGGCTCGCGATGGCGCAAGTGAGGTGAAGCTTGTATCACGTCCATTTTCCTGCTAAGCCTTGAAGTCTTTGATGACGTACTTGAAGTTTCCGTTATGGTGCATGGAGCACGTGGATTCCCAACTAGACGACTAGTGATGGTCCCTGTAGACGTAGCCATTGTGCCCATCTTCAATCTTACCTCAGAATCTACCGAGATATCCAGTTTACTAATATGGACCGACGTTCTGTCAGCCGTCTTCCGCCATGTCCCCAAACTTTCCCAGTCGGTCCTCGGATATACCCCATCGGGCCTCACGCCAATTGCCGAGCTTAAGACTGCACACCATCTCGGTAGCCGAAACGCATCGCAGGATAAACAGCCTCCATTCCGCCGAAAAGCATGGCTCAAGTATATGTTCTTCTTCGGCGCTCCACCCTTTGCCGTTTGGATAGGGGACCCGGAGATTTGCTTAACCTTGGGCTCTATTCTGCGCAGAACTTCAGGTCACGTCTTGCCCAGGGCATAAGGTCCGTTACAAAGCGGACAAATGGAAGCTCCATCGCTATCAGCAGCGACTCCAGTGCCCCTTGCACCCTTCGCACAGTCCCGCCAACACTCTGGCTTCTACGCTCAGCACCGTCGTCCTTTGAGCGTGCGCAATCGCTGCAAGAGGGTGAAGCTGCAGCCAAGACGCAGAACATCAGAATCCATGTCGCCTGCATTGGACCCCGCGACGGGTGAAACCGGCACCAAAGGATCGCGTGCGCATCCTATAGAGACATCGTCGACCCCGGAGCTGGGGCGCCCGAGGCGGACTACTGCGCAAAGCGATATTCAGGACACCATACAACATCCGGGCAACGTGCGCATCAATGTCCAGGGGGCCTTTATCGTAGACGAAGAGCAGCCGGGCACGCCGCAGAGCGAAGACTACGAACACGATCCGCACGACATCAGACTGCCGAACCACACTTCGGTCGTCAGCCATGTCGCCGTCGACGTGAGTATACATGCGTCGTCGTGTGCGATCGCTGGTGGCACGCGACCAATTCCTTGCAGAGTTACAGCATGCTAATTCGTTGCGCGCCCCCGTAGATTGGAGGCTCCCTAGCCAAACTCGTATACTTTTCGCGCGAACCCGGCGACGACTCGATTGGCGGCCGTCTCAACTTTTTCAAGTTTGAGACTGACCGCATAGATGCGTGTATAGAGTTTATGCGCAAGCTGCAGGCCGACCAGAAGCACGACAATGGATCCAAGTCGCCGGATTTGTGTATCATGGCGACTGGTGGTGGTGCATTCAAATACCACGACAAAATAAAGCAAGCGCTTGATGTAGAAGTCATAAGGGAAGACGAGATGGAGTGCTTGATCATAGGTAAGACCATGGTCTTGTCTGCGACCGAGGAATTGGCATGCTGACACCAAGATGTAAAGGCCTCGATTTCTTCATCAACGAAATCCCAAACGAAGTCTTCACCTACAGCGAAGACAGCCCCATGACCTTCATGCCGCACCCTCCCGACCCGCCAAACATCTACCCCTACCTCCTCGTCAATATTGGCTCCGGCGTCTCCATGATCAAAGTCTCGGGACCCCGCCAATACGAGCGCATAGGCGGTACATCGCTAGGAGGCGGAACGCTCTGGGGTCTCTTGTCACTGCTCACCGGCGCCCGCAGCTTCGACGATATGCTGCGGCTAGCAGAGAACGGAGACAATTCGAGCGTCGATTTACTCGTCGGTGACATCTATGGGCAGGCGTACAACAAGATTGGGCTCAAGAGCACACATATTGCGAGTTCATTCGGCAAAGTCTACAAGATGAAGCGCGCGGCGGAGCGGGAAGCGGAAGATGGATGCAACGGCGATCTCAAGCGCCGGGAAGAAGCAGAGCACGTACAGGGCTCTTCGGAATTATCTCATGACCCTGGTTCCTTCCGTCCGGAAGACATGGCGCGATCGCTGCTCTACGCCGTATCGAACAATATCGGCCAGCTGGCGCATCTTCACGCCGAGAAACATGGCTTGCCGAGGATATACTTTGGAGGTTCCTTCATCGGCGGCCACTCACAGACTATGAATACGTTGTCCTATGCTATTCGTTTCTGGTCCAAAGACACGCGGCAAGCGTATTTCCTGAGACACGAGGGTTATCTGGGCGCTGTGGGTGCGTTTTTGAAGAGGCAGCCGAGGAATTGGGGAAGGAGGGAGAGTGCTGCGGGAGGTGCTAGGCCTAGCTCTTCTTCTTAGCTCTTGGCTTCTCTTTTTTCTCAAGTACACCAGCGAGCATATAGAGGCGGGTTTATCATGGTAATATCGTCAATTTTACATTGTTGATTGTTGCTAGCCTGGTGGCGCTGTGCTTGATTGACTGTTTCCTAGATCTCCGCTTACGAAGACGACGAGGACGGCGGCGTATGCTGCTGTTGCTGCAAAAAGTTCTGCTCTCCGCGCAATAGTCAAAAGACCCACGCTGCCAGCGAATAGAGTGGTGAAGGCCGCTATCAATCCCAACCTCCAGTCCGACGACGTTACTTTGTAGAGCACGACGATGGCGCCTATGAGTAGCAGTGCTGCTAAGAAAGTGCTGAACCATGCTACGAAAGAGCTAATGGCCCTATCCGAAGCGTACGCTATGCCGTGGCGCGAACGCTTGCGATCTGGAAAGAGAAACGCCAAGTGCTCTTGCGCGAACGTCGTCAATCGATCCTGGTCCTCTTGAACTCGCAATGCGACTAGATCGTCGATGTCGTCATACAGTCCAGCGCTGTGCCCGCCGAGGGTAGGAAACGGCTCGCCTTTGCCTCCAGTCTGGTTATAGAATTCGGTTTGGAAGGCGCGCAGAACGCTCTTGGATGGTCTTGGGAGTGTGGCTAATGTGCTTTCGAAGAGTAATGCTTCTCGGTATTCCTTCAATGTCTCTCGGATGTCTTTCATCAGTTTCCATCGGTCTTTTTGTTTTGCTTCATCTGCGAGTACCGCCGTTTCAAAGCTTGAGTAGTTGCGTGCGCATTGCTTTGTACTTAGATCTGCTGCAAGATCTTCTTGATCGAATGTGCGTTGTTTGGCCTGAAGGTCTGCAAGTTGACTTTGTAGGTACAATAGGTTTCTTGCCGCGAGCTCGTCGTATCGCTTGAATATGAGAGTTGTTCGGTCGCGATCACTTGCGATGAAGTGTGCAAGAGATGGAAACCCAGAGAGACGATATGTCCGTGATTCAGCATCACTATTGCCAGTAGGCATTTCTGCGTAGGCGGTGCTAGATGAAATTTCTTCGACTTCACCACAACCACGGCACAGCGGTGAGTAAGACGGACCTAGCAAATTAAAACTAAAGCTATACATACAATTAACTGTTCCCTAAAGCTCAACCCAATGATTATCGCGATACAGTAGGCCTCTCCGGAGACTAAAAAGCGAACTCTACACACTCGTGGTGCTAGATAAAAGTATGCAGTCATTTCGGAACTTGCGGCGGGCTGAGCTGGCGTTGCTTGACCGGTCAGTGGTGGCTTGGGCTTTCTGGTGACCCCGCCATTGTATGCACAGCCCAGCTGAATAGCATACTCATCGCTGCCGGTTTCCACCCTCAAGGAAGTTCCTTCAAGGCGTACTGACTACACAATATGGAGTATTTTGACGATGATGACTACACTTGCGCCTCGCCGGGACTCACTCCGTTCCAACCTGATCTAGAGAGTTGCTCACCACTACCATTCACGCCTTTATGGTTACCTCAAGACACTTGCGAGGCGCCTTTGGTAAGTTCCGAGACTATCCCTGTCGGAGCACCACTCATGTCCAGGTAGGATCTCATTCACGTCGAACATAGTGGCAATGGTCAAGAAACACGACAAGAGCTGTATAACGTGTACCACCAACAAGTTCCACCAACTGAATGGGAATTCATGGATAGTCTTTTGCTTCATCAGATGGCCCCTACGGATCCGCAGCTCACACTATCACTTGGTTTGAATGGTCCGCTACTATCCGACAGTGACAGTGACGTCGAGACAGTGTCTGATGACGGGTCCAGGCGGGTCATATCTGACCATTTTCCGGTGAAAACAGTCAAATTGCCTACTGCAATCGCCATGTCAGACGCCTTGTGCCAGACCACTGAATCGCCATTGCGGGCCAATCCAAACGCTCTGATGAGCGCACGTAGGCCAAGGAAAGGTCGCTTGGGTCTACCTATCACGATTCATAAACAAGGCATCCTGGCTACCGTACTAGCGTGCGCAGATACGGGTTCCGATGTCAACATCATATCACATGAAGTCGCGAAAACATTGGGATATTCGGCATACGAGGCGTTACCGGAAAAGAAGCAGTTCGCGCTAGCCAATGGCAAGCTTGTTGAAGCTGTTGGCCGCATTGAGTCAATATGTTCCTTCGGTGTTGAGACTCATTCGCTGGTAACGATGACATGCGCGTTTTACGTCTTGCTCAAAGTTGCAACACCTATCATCATGGGCCTGGGTTTCCTGGAACAAACAAAAACGATGACCGAGCATAGAGAGCGGCTTGTACGCGTCCCAACACCAGCGTTTCAGGCGCTCTCTGTTTGCTCCGTGGACACTCCAAGACGGTTGTTGAATTGCGAGCTGAATCGTAGAGGGACATTAGCGACCCCAGACTCCGGCTCGGAGATCGACTTGATATCACCTTCTTTTGCTGCCGAACGCGGCCTCATGGTATACCCAGGAGAAGAAGCAATACAGCTAGCAGATGGTAGCATAGCGGTTACTTCTGGATATGTCCATGTCGACATAACAGTCACATCGATCAACCAATCAAGACCAGCCGATCACCAGAAGAGCAACATCACAGTCGATCTGTTCTTGCTGGACAGTCTGAACCACGACCTTATTGTGAGCGAAGATTCGTTGGAAGAGCTAAAGGTATTCACCGAGCATCAGAGTGCTCTTATACTTGCGCCCCATGACTCTGGACCTCTAGGAATAAACCGTATCCGGCATCTTGGGGCAATAGATCGCATTGTTTCTTGGATCAAGAGAAAAGTGAAAGGTTCTGGCTCTGGCTCTGACGACGATGGTACGTACATGAGCTGATGTGTAGAGCCACATTGAACATGCCAGCTAATCAATGATGTCACAGCAACCATAGACGCACCGATCGATCCCAAAGCGATCGATCAGCGTGAAAATGATCGCAGAGAGCGCGAAGCAGCTCGGATCGCGATTTTGCCAACTGACAAACAACAAGCTGCTATAGATGCTGAGGTCGCTATGCAACGAGCCTACGAAAGTCGCCTTCGACCTCGACATGTCACACTCAATGACGCTTCGACTTCAAGGAGATTACCGCCTCCGCTCAACTCAGGCCTACTATCCACTCCACATACATCTGACAGGTTCAAATGCGACTATCCAGGTTGTAATGCCGCACCGTTCCAAACGCAATATCTTCTGAAGTACATAAAGCCCAGCATATTTACGATATTAGCTAACAAGAGTAGCATGCATTCCAACCTTCATTCGTCGATTAGGCAATATCGTTGCCCAGTTGCCGATTGTCCAAGAGGCGAGGGTGGAAAAGGGTTCAAGAGAAAGAGTGAGATGTTACTACATTTCCTTGTCCACCAGAGTCCAGGTTTTATCTGTCCATTCTGTCCCGATCGTGAGAACAAGTACCCACGGCCAGATAATCTCTATCGGTACGTTAAGATGGATTTCCATCCTGCTGCGTCGGAAGCTTGTTACTGATTTTCTCGTGCCAGTCATGTACGTGTGCATCATACAGACAAAGACAAAAATGACCCTCGACTTCGACATGTATTGGAACAACGCCCTAAGGGTGGAAGTCGTGGACAAAGAAGCAGAAAAAACAGTGGAAGACCCTGATCAAAACGCTTATGATCAGCATGAATGGATGTACATATTCATGTTCACAAATACCTGCTACCGCAATCGAGAAGCATTTTGTGTTATCAAGGCGAGGGCCGTCTTGTACCAATCAGAGGACCAAGACGTCTATGAAGACCGATTTAAATGAAATGCCACGTTTGCTCCTCGTGGAGAGGTATGCGATTTGAGCAAAACATTCATCAAAGCACAAACCGATGACCGTTGCTATGCGAATCAAATCTCTAGCAGACCCAAATGCAAATTCTCCGTTCTCATGGAGAAGCATGTAGTGAGGCATCTCGTCAGCCTCGTCAGCCTCTTCAGCCTCCCGCAAGCAATGATTATGGCCACCGCCACAAAGCTTGGCTGCATAAAGGCAGAGGCATAACGGAAAGCACACTTCCTGGTTGGTCAGCGATGCGAGCTGGTTCATTGGTCTGCCGAATACCCATCCGGCTCATAGCATGCCTCTCAAACCGCTCTGCATATAAGGCTTGCGCAGCTGCTTTTTCTCCTTGCTCTGCAACCACTTCTACAGCAGCCTTCGGCCGTTTGCCGGAAGGCTCTCAATTTCCCTCCTTTTATCCTTATCGAAGACAAAATCATTCGAATCCGATCTTCTTGCAGTCTTCGCGAAGCCGAGCTTACAGCCATACGACCAATCGTTCCTCAGAGATCAATCCAATAAGTATCGCGATATAGCAGGCCACTCAGAGACCGAAAAGCGACGCTACACCTTCGTGGGAGCTGAGCTCACATATATTAAATATATCACATAGGTTAGATAGGTTACAAACAATGGATACGTTACGTACGTCAGATACGTCTCATTTGTTTAATACGTTGAATGCTGTCACGTGTACAACTGTTTCAGCTTCTATCCCACCAAAATCAAAGGAGCGGATCGAACGATTCTTATCTCCATATACATTCGAGTACCGGGTCAACCCTGTCATACATCGACCCTACTTGCAAGACTCGGAGTGTTTCGCAACCATCAGCCAAGGCTGCGAAGTATCAGGTGGCCATCCTCCCGCTATCAGAGAGAACTCAAGTCTGGATGTTGCTCAGAACATTGGCGTCAACTCTTCTACGCCATCTACACAGCTTACATCACCCAGCGATGCATTTACTGACTGGTTGGATACCCCAACGACTAGTTCCTCGACAAACACGTCACCATTTTCTGCTGTCACAGATTCGTTCACAAAGCGTGAAGGAACAAGGTTCACATGTTGTCATTGTCCGGAAGTTTTCGGTCGCCGCTGCGACTTGAAGTACGTATGTCTTCTTGAAATTGTGGGACGACCAAGCTAAAGATTTAAAAGTAAGCACATCAATCGAATACACAACAAGCGCGCTAAGTGCCCGTATGAGGGCTGTACGCAGAAGCCCTTTGGTTTCGAAGCGGACTTGCAGCGACATATCGCAGCCAAACACAATACCGAAGGGAAGGCTGCGGTTAGGTGTACGATTCATGGTTGCACGGAGGAGTTTTCAAGGAGAGACAACATGCTGAGGCACATGAAGAAGAGGCACCCTGGAATATCGACGTGAGCCAGGAGTAGAGAAACAGCACTAGATATTAACGAATAGTTAAATGAGAAGTGTTTGTTCACGCCAAGTTGCGTTTTTCGCTTACCCAGGACTATGGCTAACTTGCGAGTTACATAAAGCTCGGTATGACAACCCGCGAGCTCATCACCAGATTGAGCTTGTGAATGTACTCAAGCTCACCCTCAACCCCGAGATCATGTTGAATCCAGGCCGTCTGTACCAGTCCTTTGGCTTCCAGTAAGCTGTTGAGATGGGGAGCTTGTGCTAGTCTCGTGAAGAAGTCAAGCATGACCATCCGCTCTTCATCTGTATGAGCCTCGCAGCCAACAATGAATACGGCGAAAGACGGCGGATATATGTTCAATTTGGCGAGTATGCATATTGCACATTTCCTCCAATGGTCTAGCCGTGTTGATTGGCCAGAGAAGTTTATGGACACGCGCTCAAGGTATATCAGGCCTGCTAGTCGGGTTATTTCCAAGCAATAGTACTTGTCATCTTCTCTGTCGGCATCCTTTCGAACGAGATCAACGTCGTTCAGTCGAGACTTAAGGTTGTTTACAGATCTTTGATAGTGAATTGAATGATACAGCGGATCAGATGCGTACAGTCGTGTCTCGAAGACTTCGGCGAGAAGTTGAAGTAAAGGGTGAGCATATGTGGAGATACTCGACATATTCTCCACGGAAGCGTTGCGAGCGATACGATACTGCATCAGACAGGCGTCATCAGTGGCTTTGAAACCAAGCTCGTGTGAGGTTGATCGAATCATGTAGGTGCGCCAATGACGAAAGCTGAAGCGGGTGAATGTGACGAAGTAGTGCAGCCAATTGAGTATAACAGCTGCATCGCTTCCAACAGGATGTGGTTTCTGGTCAACGGTAGGAACAATGTTCCTTGCGCCGCATAAATGGCCTATCCAGTCGCAGTCCAGATCTGTCTATAGTCATGATGGCATCGCATCAGTCTCGTACTATTCTCTCGGGGATGACAACTTACTTCGACTAAGCAAAGAACCAGGCCGGTGGCGATGTGTTCGATGCTGGCATCCGAGTTCAATCCAGGACTTGTGGCGCTTACGAGCGCGTTTATTGCTGCATTTTTGGCACGAGCTGCATGGATCATATCGTGCCCACGGTGACGAGAGGCCAACGCAACTAGGGATAGTAGTAGAGCCATTGACGATATGGAACGCCCTGACAAAGCCATTCGTAACAACAGGCGTCCGACTTCAGTTTTCTCACGGCCTGCAGATGGTAGAATCCCGACAACTACGTCCTCGACTGCGACCAGTCAGCACTGGACCAGCTCTCTTTATGCAAGTAGACTCACAGTACTGTACAAGTTGCGCATCGCTAGCCCCTATCTTCGGTAATACCGAAGCCACGGACTGGGAAAGCCTGGGCAATGCAAGCTGTTCCCTTCTGAAATGTCTACTCTCGACTGAGCAATTGTCAAATTATGCCAGAAAGTAGGCGTCTAGGGTCGTACCTCCACCAATAGTAGCTTTAGCAAGGATGTGGAGACGGATGTCGGTAGACGAGACGTTGATCCAGTGCCCGGATTGATGCCGAATTCCCGTGTGCTGTGACTCCTGATGCCCAGATTCAAGACGCAACTTCTTCTGGTCATTGTTCTTGATCCACGAGAGACGGACGCCATAACCGCCGCATACGCGTTTGGATTTTGCGCACCTGTTGCAAACTGGTACAGCGCGGTCACACGAGACCTTGCGATCTAAGAACGATGTCAGTATCGTGTGTTACACGAGCATCCACGAACCCAGTTCCTACCCTTGCATGTCCAGCAGCCCTTTGTCACACTCTTTGCCGCAGTCATTTCTTCGTGCTCAGCTGAAGGCAGCCTCTTGGGTAAACGCTGCGAGGAGATTGCGATGCATCCTATGAGAAATCGAGAACATGGAGATGCATCAGACAAGCTACTGGACGCACTAGACACGAAGCAGAGTCAGATGTTACCAAAAGCATGTTAATATCGAAAGAGTTGGGAATCCTTCGTGGCAGGAGCCGGTAGGAGATCTCCTGTGATGCGCCCGCCCCGCACCTGCGATACCCAGCGAATCACACCAAATGCCGCTAAGGCCGCGCGTTACCGGAATCGGACGCGAAGCAACTATCTGCGAGGTCTCTGTCAGCCTCAGTCACCGCCAAGCACACAACGCCGCAACCTTCGTCCATTGCGTATTTCTCAAAACAGGATTGTGGTCAAAATCCGCGAGCTTTATACCGTTGATTATGAAGCCAGAGTGGTATACATGCTTTCGCCGCACCAAAACGGGGGAACAGCATGGCTTATGGGGATGATATAAAGAACCTCACCCAGTTTCCGTAGCATAGCATCAATTCACCATCAAACACTGCAATCTCCAAGACGTTACGATATCCAACCCACTTCAGACCTTAAAGCAGCCTTAGCTATCACATCAACATGCCTTCCTACCTCATCACCGGAGCTTCCCGAGGAATCGGCCTTGCATTCCTCGACATCATCTCCAGCGATCCCAACAATGTCGTCATCGGTCTCGTTCGCAACGTGAAAGACACTGAAGCCAAGACTGCATCGTGGAGCAGAAGCAACGTCCACCTCGTCCAAGGCGATCTCACCAACTACGAGTCGCTAAAGAGTGCCGTTGATGCGACGTCCAAAATCACCAACGGAAGTCTCGACTACCTAATCGCAAGCGCAGGGCTTGTGTCTGGTGAATTCGATGGATTTTCGGTTCTGTAAGTCAGCCAGCGTCCAGTTCCAATGCCATGATTTCTAACAATACTAAAGAGGGAGAGACCCAGCCAAGATGGAAGCCAGTCTCAATCAGCTCTTCAGCGTCAACGTCGTCGGCAACATTCACCTCTTCAACCTCTTTATGCCGCTCGTTCTCAAAGGAAATGCCAAGAAAGTCGTGACTATCTCCAGTGGTATGGGTGATGCGGAATTAACACGCAAATACAACATAACCGAGGATGGACCGTATTCAATCAGCAAGGCGGCGGTGAACATGGCCGTCGCGAAGTTCAGTGCTGAGTATGCCAAAGATGGAGTCCTGTTTCTGAGTATATCCCCAGGAGTAGTAGGAACGGGTGTGTACGATGGTCGTAAGTCTTCATCTGTTCAGTGATAACGATGAATGCATAAGCTGACCAAGACTTAGTGTCGGAAGATGATCAGCAGAAGCTTGGGATCATGTCGCAGAAGTTCCTGGATTATTCACCAGACTTCAAGGGTCCTATTACGCCAGAAGAATCAGTCAAGGCTGTACTGAAAGTTGTCGACTCTTGTAGTGTTGCCAACGGAGATGGCGGTGCTTTCGTGTCGCATCTTGGCAAGGGCGAGAAATGGATCTGAGGGAATGAGATGGAAAATCAGGACTACAGGAGAGCAGTAATTTATTGCGTTGTACGTTTGACATTTAATCGTTAGTTCAATATATACATAGAAAGCTATGTTCAAGAGAACAAGAGTACCACCAATATCAGCGATAGAAACCGCACCTCGTTCTCATCATCATCATCTTCCTACAAGCACTTTCCTGGAATGCTCGCTGTCGCGTTCTTGACGAATCCCTGCAAGAATCCGCCACCGCCACACTGCAGACCCTTGACAAAGGCCTTTGCAACGATATCCGCACCAGCTGGGCTAGTGTGGGTGTGATCTTGCGGGAAGATGGCATCGACCTGTGCCTTGCCCATAGTCTTGAAAATGTCCGCCGTGTACGCACCGTGGTCGACGTACATGGCATTACTTCCCAACGCCTTGGCTACGTCCCGCGCATAACCGACGAACCTTCCACCGTCGGTATACACAAAGCTACCAGTCTCCCAGGGGTTGTTCGGTGTCTGACTGCTGACGATGACCTTGGCGCCCTTCGCAATGAGCTTCTTGCCAGCCTCGGTAAGGTAGTAGTTGAATGTGCGGACGGTAACTGCTTGACCGTTGTATGTAGACTGGCATGTCTCGGAGCCAGTACCAGGGCAGACCGAGCGTCCGTTGTCGCCGCTACCGAGGCCGCCGCCGTCGTTGTGACCGAATTCCATAATGACAATGTCGTTTGGCTGCACGAGGTTGACGATCTCGTCGAAGCGGCCCTCTACGGTGTAGGAACGGGAGCTGCGGCCACCGATGGCTTTGTTGACGACTGGGAGGGTGACGGAGTATGGGAAGAAGACGCCCCAGCCTAGTCGCGATGGTTAGTAATGGCCTTTTATTGCGTTGATGCGTAGCAATACGTACCCGTAGTGACACCATTTGCTCTCGCCATTGTCGAGTCTCCTGCAAGGTATACTGTCTGCGCACGCTTCTCAATGGGGCTGCTGGGAGCACCCAAAGCCGTAGCAGCCAGCACGGCTACCGACAAAAGACTTGGAGTATGCATGGCGAAGAGTAATTTGAACTGTTGACCTCAAACTGAGAATTGTGAAGACGATGCAAAGCTGATGAACGGAAATTCAGTGTACAAACACCCTGTCTATATACCTACCCTCCGCCACCTCTGCCCCTAAATTGCGTGCCATCCAGCCGGACGCAAGTAGAGATTCTCCGTGACCACCATCTTACCACAGTATCATAAGCAACGAAGTACTACCGCGATCACCCTGAAACATACCATATGAAGGCTAAGTACCCCAGAATATATTACTAGCACTGCGGGGCCGAGTCCGGATACAGGACCGCTTCCTGCCTAGCTACACACATATGGTACCTCGTGGTACCGAGGCCGGCACTTAGAGCTCATGCAAGCCAGCAAGGTTGGGTCTGGTGTAGATTATTCCGGGGAAATACGAGGGTGAGCAGCTGATCGGGCACGGACGAATTGGGCCCGAAACGTCAGGGGAAGCCGAACACACTTGGCATGGTTGTCATGAGGCTCCGCTGGGTTCCGCTCGTGCGAAAGCTTGTAGATGGTGGGATGCGAGGTGAGTTGTAGTTGTAGATGATGATGCTAAGATGGGTAGATCACCTGGGCATGCATGTCACACATCGCGCTAGCGCTGGGCGGGATATCTCTTTCCGAGCTGCTCGGGCCGCCACCTTGGCGGTACCGGTAGAACCTTTGGTGTTCGGTCCTCGAGCTTCCCTCGCATCTCATCGAGACGTGTTACTCTAGTGGTCGTTCAGGATAACTCATCAGGACGTGTTATAGTAATCTTCCTTTTCCCAAGCCACAGGCTCTAAGCATGCGTCAAACATTTGCTTACGCTCCTTAATCTTGTCTTCTCTACGCCCGAGCTCTGGTCTGGAACGTCATCGATGAAACATGAGCTTGCTCTCTGGTCGCCGGGGCAGGTGCTCTGCCTATTGTACGAGATTGAGCTTCAGACGATGACTCTGCGAGACCTTTATCCGTGGTCTGACTACAGATGTTCTCCGGCAAGTCGCTGTGCTGTTGAACGGTTCTATTCCCATTTAGTACCTCCCGATTCAGCGCTTGTGGAACAAACTATGGAAATCGCTCTAACGTCCTTTCACGATCTGCTTACGAAGAAAACGGGTGTAAGCACACATTCTGTCCGAGGCCGCTCGAGCCGAGACGGGCGTTGGTCTTTCCTTCTCTTCTGGTAAATCCCGTCATTTCCGGTTTCTTACGCTTTTCAATCTTCAATCTTTGAATCTATTCAATGCCGTTCATCTCTCCGTATCATCTCTAGGATTGTACAAGATTCTCGAGATATCGCTAGCAAGCATGCATAGTTCCGGTCGCATTTCAATTCTCACATGCCAGAAATGGTGGTTCCTAAGTGCATCTCACTAAAATTTCTTAGGTTCACTGTAGTATTTTCGTAATATCTCACCGTAGAGAATAGAAAGCATGCACAGTGGTCGCAGCTATCAGCCAGCTAGTCACTGGCGAAAGATCATGAGTACGCCGGCGGCCTGGAGCCAAGAGCATAGGTAGTTGTAGTATTCGGAACCGTTTGCGGTTGCGCTTTCCAGCTGTGTTGTTGTCACTGCGTCTTTTCTTCCCATGACGTCGCGTCTGTATGGAGGGAGCTCCCTCACGCCTTCCATGTTTACTATCTCAAGAACAACACCGCCCACAACGACACCGTGCGGGTAAGTCCTTCTCCTCAACGCACGCCTCGTACCACGCTATAGCCATGCTAACATATCCAGATCGACAGAAATTCGAGCAGATTCGCGCTCACTGGGAGTCCATTCGGTCAGGTGAAGGCGAAGCAGCGGCAATGGTAGGCTGGAGAGAAAAGCCAGCAGCTGACCAGGCGGCGAATGGCGAGCCTCATGAGAATGGCGCTACCAAATTTCGAAGAAAGCTGAGTTATGGCTTCGCATTCATCTCAAACCCTCTCTTGCAGCGGAAGACGACCTCAGGACGTCAGCAGGTGAGTGTACCGTCATTGGCTGTTACCGAGCCCTCTGCGCCCGACATTACTACCGAAGACTCTGTGTGTGAACCTCTACTCTCACCAGTGCTTCCTTTGACGCCACCGAAACGCCTCGATGGCGCATCTGAGCAGCCTGCGACAAGCCCATTCAACAGAACCTTGCCCATGGGCGCCGATGTCGATGTCACACCCAGACCATTACCTCGATCGCGTACACTGAGCTTCATCCCGCTGCCTGTCAGACCAGAGCTTAATTCGTTCGCCGCGGACGTGGAAGGAGCGGTGAAATCACACTCCATCGCGACAATGCCTTGGCCAGAGCCAGATTCAGCACCTTCGAAAATTCCTACGCCTAGCCCACCATCAGTCGAGCGCCGTCGCTCTAACCCACGGGTGCATGTTCATCAACACGTGTCATACCGTGCTTCACAGCAGATCAAACATATTGCAACAGCGCACGCGTTGGCAGCCGCCAACAATGGTACCCCGGTGAAGCATCCATACCAAGTGCGATCACAAACAACGCCGAACCTCGTCAATGACTTCAACCAGTCACAATCGGCGCGGTTCATGGCCCCGAGACGGCCGGGACCTAAGAAGACCGCCACATCTCCAATGGCTCAGAGGCCAGTTCTACAAGAGAATATCCCTACGGACAGGCGCATTACACACAGGCGGTCGCAAATCCAGGAGCGAACACTGAAGAGGGAGTCTTTGGCAGTTCCCGGTACTTTGAACAACAGGAGGTCATTTGGACCAGGGCCACGACTTCCCCAAAGCAGGGAGCCTAGCTTTGCGACCCCACCGACCGTAAGAAAACGGATGAGTTCACAGTTTGCGCAACAAACGCCAGTGACGGTAAAGCGAATACCACCAAAAGAAGAGACAGAGATACACACGCCGGCCTCACCACAGGAACTCAAGGTCACAGCCGTGCAGCCTTACAATCTGGATTCTTCAGCACTAACTCCTGAGACGGCCGATCTAACCAAGTCAGCCCTGCCCAGATCGCATATGGATAGAGACCTACAGAGGAAGACATTGGGTACACCTAATGGTCTGGGTGGTGTGTGGCGATCGTCACGCGCTTTGGCAGTAACGACACATGAGGTGAGCAAACTTCCACGTTCTTATACCTTCCACAACTTTGGAACCCAGAGGGAAGTCACTCCACCAGTGCCCCAAATCCCGGAGCAGTACAGGACAGCTTCTTTCCCGAACTTGATTCAGCCAGTACGGATGGACCAGAAGGACACCATCCAGTCTCGTCACGACCGTGATGTATCAGACACACACTCGTTCGAGTCGATTCCCGAGGAGACCGAGGATGAGGGGAACTATACTCCCAAACATCCGCCATACAACCCCGGAGGAGGGCTTGCATCGTCCATGGAGTCCAGTGGATCTAGTGTCAGCCTTGCAGCGTTTCCCTCAGTGCCAACCACAGCACCAGAGGGTTCGGTAACTACGTCGGGTTCTTCGTCAACCAGACCATGGAGTGTCTCGGAAGAAGGAACGTTTGAAGTTGCTGACATTCAGAAGGTCAAGGACTACATGCCATCGCTTTACTGGGCCGGACGTTTCCAAGCACGATATGACAAGTGGCGCACCGAGGCGATGGACGCCGAACTGAACCCAAACTACCAACCTGACGGCCCCCTGGGACAATGCAAATTGACGCAAGAGAAGCTCGCGGCGTGTTACATACTCGAACAACTGCGCGAGCTATGTACTTCCGATCAAGCAGCAGATAGCCTTTGGGTATGCCGTCACTATCTGGCGCCAGTTTCAATGTCTTCAATGTCGCACTAACTGAACCTAGGAGTTTGAGTACAAGTACCGAAAAGACCACAAGCTTCTCGGCAACCCGGCCGATGTCTCGCTGATGTCATCTCGTAAACAAGAAGAGAATGCGACTTCGGCAGGACCTGTACCTGGGGCTGGAGCCGGAAATGGAGCTGGACCGTTGGGACGGGCTATCAGGAAGCTGACTCCAAGGAAGGCCAGTCTGGTCAACTTGATGAAAGGCAAGGGTTGGAACAAAACCGATGAGGCGAAGGGTGAGGACGTGGCAGAGAGGAATCAGGAGACCGAGTCGGATTGCTCGTGAGGCTAACGGAGACGTTGGAAGGCGGGAAGGATATTACGATGTGGATGATCAAACACCTGTCAACGATGTTACGACGATATGAATCTTCAGAGGCAAACGATGTTACAATACGCGACGACGAGGGTAAATCAGCGAAGCACAAACTAGCGACCGAGCTGGGAGCGCCTGCGAGCAAAAACGTGCACATCCATAGCATATGATTAGGCGTCATGTACAGATAGGACATTCGTACCAAATCCTTGAATCCTTGCTGTACCTAGTCCTTCTTCTCCGGCTTGGGTGAAAGTTCCTCGACGATGTTATTAGGGTCCTTCCAAGCCAACGCCACATATTTGGTGTGACTTCCTCGTGCAAAGACTTCGCCTTTGCTGTTGCTGAAGGCGATAGATGTGAAAGCCAGGGTCTTCCCGACTGCACATGATCAATCAGTAGATCTTTTGGGAGAATATTGATAACGACGGTAGGCTTACATTTATCACACGTCACCTCGGCCTTGATCAAATCCCCAATCTTGCCGCCTGAGGAGAGGTAGGTTACGTTTAGGTCGGTGGAAACACCGGTTGCGAAGAGGCCGCGAGAGGCTACTGCTAGGGAGCCGCCGAGATCGACCATGCTGGCTATGGTGCCGCCGTGGAGGATGTTGAGTCTGTTTGTATGCTCTTTCTGGATGTCGAGCTCAAACTTGACACGTCCTGGGGCTGCCGAGGTTACTCGTAGCTGGGCGTAGGATCAGATTTGAGGCTTCGATATGATAAGCGCATACTCACACCATCTAGTAATCTTGGAAAGGATAGTTTGTTAGTGTTGTGGACATGTTATCTGGGTACGAGAAGTACCTTGGCTCCAGGCCGGAGTTGGCTCGAAAAGATTCCCAGACCTGTTCAATTGCTTAGGATCAACGTGTAATATATCTGAACTACCACGATGATACTCACAGATCTTACAAACTTCAATGCCGGCATGTTTGGTCCTTACTCCTCGATGTGCAAAGAGTGATGTCGTGGTTCCGCTCGGCAGTTAGCTCACGTACCTCGGAAGCTAGACAAGGGTGGAGCGGAATTTGTGGGGTCAGCTTTCCGCTTGCTCGGCGCGTCATCCACGTACTTTGTCTAGTTGCCTTTCTACAACTTCACTTTGCGCAGACCAAACGGCGCGACGCACGCGTCTCTTCCGCCCAAACTCGCGATATTATCTGCTACGAACATGATAATACGGCGGTAGGCCGACAGATTCTTCTCCACATCTCCCCACGATGTCGGCCTCGTCGTCTGCGCAGGCGCTGGAATACCTAGAGGGTCTGCCTATCGCGACGCACAAGAGGCTGTATGAGCAGCCCTCGACTGTGCTGGCAGTGTACCGCTGCATGCTTCCACATCTCGGTGAGCGCGCATGATATATATAAATGTAGGAGTGCTAACGAAATCGCAGCCAAATCCATAGTCATGGCAATGCTCTACAGACCCACGTCCTTCCCCGTCGCCGACCTCGACGCATGGTTCAAGCCATCGGCCCGCAGAGAGAAAGAACAAGCGCTCTTTACCCTCGAACGCCTGCACATTGTCGCCCAAGTAAAACAGGACGACGGCACCATGGCATGGACCATCAGCACGGGCTTCCAGAAGAGCTTGCGAAACGCCCTCGAGGGCTCTGGTACGCACCGCTCGTTTGGCGTCCCAGCAACGAGAGAAGAGAGTGGGGGAAAGCGGTTGAGCGTAGAGTTTCTGGACGAATACTCGAGGTCACAGTGGGAAGGTATACTGTACTATCTGGTTAGCGGTGCGGCTGGACTCAGCAAGGACAGTATCTCGAGAGCGGAGGTCGGCCCTGGGACGAAGAAATTGCTGCATACTGGTGATCTCGTGAGGACGATACATGGCAGTCCGAGGATCACGAAAGATGGTTTCTCGTTTGTGCTGCAAGAGACGAATGCGCAGGTCTGGAGTTTGTTGATTGTGTATCTGAAGATGACGAACGAAGTAAGTATTGAACCTCACCTCACGACGACTGTCCCCTTTGGAACCGGCCGACACCTCAAAATCGATACTAACATCAACACCAAGCTCGGCATGTCCGAAACCGAGGTCTTATCCTTCCTCTTCATGCTCGGCTCCCTCGAACTAGGCCAGGACTACTCCACCTCCACCCTCTCACCCACACAATCCCAAATGCTCGAAGACCTCTCCTCAATGGGCCTCATCTACCGCTCCGACAAGAACGCCCGAACCTTCTACCCAACCCGCCTCGCCACGACCCTAACCTCCGACTCCGGCAGCGCCATGTCCGCCTCTTCCAACGACATTGCGCAAGCCAACCAAGGCAACGCCGGTCCCTCGGCCACCGCAAACAAAGGCTTCATCATCATCGAGACAAACTACCGCCTCTACGCCTACACAAACAGCCTCATCCAAATCGCCATCCTGAGTCTCTTCACAAAACTCCAACACCGCTTCCCCAACCTTGTCTCCGGTAAACTGACCAAAGAATCCGTCCACAAAGCCGTGCAATCGGGAATCACTTCTTCGCAAATCATTTCTTATCTAACCACGTACGCGCATCCGCAGATGCAAAAGACGGTGCCGTATATCCCGCCGACGGTCATGGATCAGATCCGGCTTTGGGAGTATGAGGGGGAGAGAGTGGAGACAACGACGGGGTATTTGATGCGCGAGTTTAATAGTGATGCGGAGTATAGGGACGTGCTGAGTTATGCGAGTGCGTTGGGTGTGTTGGTGTGGCAGAATGATGCGGCGAGGTGCTTTTTTGTGTCGCATGTCGAGCAGATTAGTGCGTATTTGAGGAAGAAGAAGGAGAATCGGGAGAGTGCTAGGGCGGGTAGGTAGGTGGGTGTGGGGGATGGCATGGACATGGGCATAGGCGTTTGGGAGTAGCAGTTACTGGCGCTGGAGGTTCTTGTCGATGGAGTGGCGTCTGGGTTATACGTATGGAGTCGATGTGTTGGTCTTCCTTTGGTAGTGAGTAATGCAACATGACAAGTTCTCATCTAATCTATTCTGATAGTCTTGTAGCGCCTACAGAAAAGAGCGACTGCTGTTATTTATTTCCTCAACCAAACAGGTCAAAACTGCTCTCTTTCGCCTTCACTTCCACGACTATACATAGAGCACATATTATCCTCATTCGTCCACCCCCCTAATTCGAAGCCTAAATGGCTCTCACCCACGAACCCCACTCCCAACCAGACTTCCACACGGCCCATTCACATAAATAGTATTGAGCGAATTCGACTCCGTCAGTTCACTAAAACTAGCGGACTGGGGTTGACCGGCCGGACACGACGAGCCGGTATACAGATTACACTGCTGTCCACTGACGCTATATACAGAAAACTGGCAGTTGGGCGTATCAAAGCACAGAGCGCAGCATTCATACGCGCCCGCGACTGTGGGTACGCTGACGATGCCCTGGCTCTGTGGCGTGAAGTCGAACAGATAGTTTCCGGTGCTTATGCGTGGGCCGAGGGCAAAGTTGTCGCAGGCGGCGAGACGGGTGGCGACGGTTACGGCGGTGACGGCGGTGGCGGTGGTGGTGGTTGTTGCGGTTGAGAGTCTGGTGTTGCGGACTGCGACGGTGGAGGTGGTGGAGAATGTGAGTGTGGTTGATGCTTTGGGTGCGACGATTAAAGTACTGGTTGTGACAGATGTTGACGTAACGGTAGCAGTTGCGGGGGTAAGCGTCGTTGTGACTGTGGGTTTGATGGCGATGATTTCGACAATGTATTCGACCTGGACGCGTTTTGTGCCTGGAGTTGTTTAGCCCCAGATTCTGGGTGATGGTGTCTGGGTTGTGCAAGATCAGAGTGGAGTGACTTACAGGTGACACTGAATGGGTATTTGTAATCAGCACTGCACATTGTCGGGGTGCCTCTTCCTTTGATACGCTGAACTTCTTGTGGGCGTCTCCGTGCATGGCCGATACTCCGCGCTTTTGCAGGCGCTACGTAATTTGTCTTTCCTGAAGAAACCTGGATCGGGATGTAGCCAGCGTCTGTGGGGATTACAGAGGTCGAGGTAGTGGAAATAGTAGTCGTTTCTGTGACGGTGGATGTAGTCACTGACAGGACAGAAGTCGTCTCGATAGTAAGCAAGATTGTTGATGTGGTGCTGCAGAGAGTCAGCATGAGCATGAGCATGTAAAAAGTTCCATCTGAGCTTGCCTGAAAGTGTCGGTGCCACCAGGTTCAGTCAGTGTGGTTACCAAAGTACTAATGACGGTCGAAGTTGAAGTCACAGGACTGGGCGTTACTGTCTGAACTGGCGTCGAATTCTTGTACGTGATGCGGACTTTTGGTATCTTTATTCGAAATGTGACGGTAGACGTCGGGACAGCTCCGTTCCTTGACGTCTTCGTGTAGCCTGTCAAGCATGACTGGCTAGTCACTGTCGTTGCGCCGACTGTATTCGTAAGGGTTCCACGCGCAAATGTCTCAGACGCTGCAATGGCCAGGAGAAACAGAAAGAAACGCATCATCGACGTTGAGATTACACTTTGGAAGCAAGTCAGGAAACCCTGTGGTGGGAGAAAGATGGCGAACCCAGCGACCTTTATGCGCGTGTCCAGGTCTCTTTACTTTGGCTTCGTTACCGTGTATCGAATCTGGTCAGGCAACCAGAATCCAATAATTGCCTCTCAAGCTCCAGCTGGCTACTTTGTGTACTTCAGCCAGCCATTGTTGTCGCTCTTACGGACCGTCGGTAAGCTAAAGGGCAACAGGGCTCAGGGCTCAGGGGCAAACCGCGGAGAGACTAGTTGTATGTGATTCGATCAGGGCGACTTCTCGTTGCTCCTAGTGAACTTACGTATGCTCTGATACTATGCGCGCGAAGTTTATATGCTAAGCTTCTGGTGAACATGGTCGTCGAGGAGCTTTGTCACGTATACTGCTGGCAGTTGGCCACTCATATACCCTATCCTTTCCATCTCCTTTGTACAGAAAACAAAGTTCAAGGTACGGGCCGGTGAGAGAGAGGCGCTACCGACCACCCCGTAGCAGCGCGTTGAACCGACCAAGCAAGCTAGGAATGCGAATAGCGTGGTAAGGCTGCCGCGCCATGTCATCAGTACAGCCGCTACACCAGATCAGGATGTACTACTCATCTATTTCTGCTCACCAAGGCCCTGGGAACTCGATCTCTGGCGTTTCTGGTTGGTCCTAGTTGGAAGTGAGCCTACGCATCGATTTTGTGGCTATACACGCGCAGTTTGAGAGCCTCCTGGGGTCGAGAAAAGAAAAAAGAACTGTTGTCGTTATTACCATTTTGACAGCAAGCGAACGACGCTCATGCGGCGTCATCTCTCAAGTCCAAGGTTGATCCCTTTTACCTTCAAGTTCAGGCCCAAAGAGAGTGTTTATCCATCTAAAGGAGCAAGCGCGCTCAGAATATCACTCCGTCAGGTTACAATACAGTAGCAAGCCCCGTCTACTCGTGATCTCAACTGTGGCTGCACCACCTCACTAGCTGCAGCCCACTACGCTGATCCGAGCCTAAGTAGGGGGTAGGCACCTAGGTAGTCGTCAACGTTTCCCCTCCAGGTAAAGAATACATACGCCAAAAGGTAACGTTTGGCTACGGAAGCGTTTAACCGTCAGTCTTGCGCCAGGCGCTTGGGCTGCAAGGCTGATATGGGCTTCTCGTGGTTATTGGCAGTGTTGGAAGTCCAACGCCACGTCCTAACGAGCTTTACCTCAAAGTGGCTAGTTTGGCATGGCTAGGTGTAGACTCGGTATGACGAGTGTAGAGAATCGGCAGAGGCGTAGATGCGGCGCGCGACGAAGATGACGAGTAGCCGGAAGGGGTAGCAACGAGGTTGGGAGCGTTGTGTGGTGGGATTGTATGCAAATACAGGGGAATCTAGGGGAGCAGTACTTGGTGCAGTTAAAGGTAACATCGCTGTTTACGTGTTAGAGAGAGCGAATCTATATCAAGCCCTACAACCCAGGTACAACAAACTCCAAGCACACCTATTGATAAACACAACAAACACCAACATACTCCATCCCCACAAAACCCAAGATGCGACACCAAAACCCGTGTAAATCAACAGAACCTACCACCCAAACTTCTCAACCTGAACGTCCACATCCCTCCCCTCCCCAATCAACCCTGCAACCGTATTCCTAACATCCCTCACCAACCCATCCGGGCCACTAACCACCACGCCACTACTCCCCTCTTCTTCTTCTTCTTCTTCTTCCTCCACCCACTCCCTCACAATGCCCCCCACATCCGGCCGTCCCGCCAAACTCGTCGGCGGCGGGACCAAAACATCCAACCCCCAATCCTCCAACTCTTTCAACTTCTCCTCTGGGATCCACAATCGATGGTCCGGGGAATGCGTTATCCACAACAACTTGACCTTTCTCCGGATGTTCGAATTCATCTCAGGATCGTCATGAGGTGAAGGGTGTAAGAGTGCGTACAGCAACGGATACGCGACCGCGATGCCAGAGCCACCTGCGACTAGTATGGCGGTTGAAGACGCGAATAGGAGGTCGAGCGCGTGCGATGAGCCGTAGGGCCCGTCGAGGCGGATGCGGAGGTGTGTGGGTGAGGGGAGGGCGTCGCGTGCGTGGCGGAGGAGGGTGTGGGTGAAGCCTGATGGGGCTTGAGGGCGAATGAGGAGGGAGAGCCATGCATGTTTTCTTTCTTGTTGTCCATCATCTCGCGCTGACGACGGGGTGTGTGTTGGGGCGGCGGAGAAGATGGTGAAGGGGTGGGATTGGATGGCGTGTTTGCGGGAGAGACTGGGTACGGAGAGGAAGATGTGTTCGTTTGGGTTCCAGCCTTGTGTCATGTTTTTGGCTAGTAGGAGGGTCCTGGGTATCTTGTTCTTGGTTGAGATGTCCCAGTTTGAGGATAAGAGGAGGGTTTCGTCGTCTTCGAGGATGGTGAGGGTGGCGGGGTGGGTGCTGGATTTCAACCACATGCGGTACACGACGCGGTCGATGATCCAAATCGCGAGTGAGATGCCAACGTACGGCCGCGAAGTATGGTGATGGAACCACAAGAAGACCAGTCCAGCAACCTGGAGCACGACGTGCAGACCTAAAAAGACCTCGTACCACCTCTTCCGGAAGCTCCCCAGACTCGTAAAGTAAATAACCTCATACGCAACCAGCGCGGCCAGACCCAACAGCACAACCCTGTTAAACAAGAATCGTGCGAGCGTGAAGCCCAAATGCCGCAACATACCATACCACACCGCCAGCATACCCAGAAAATGCAAGAACGCTTCCAAACACACTAGCTCGCCCACTCTTCTGTGAAAAATATTCAGACTCTCGTACGAATACCCCGTCAGCATCTTCACCGGCTGGTTCTTTGCCGCGAGCAGATAGAGCAGCGGGAGATTTACGATGAAGATGATGCCGCAGCGATCCGCAAAGACGAAGAGGTACATGAAGGAGAGGGGCATGCGGTAGAAGTTGTAAAAGACGTTTAGTGCTATCCATGCGATGACGAGCAGCGAGACGGCGTTTGTAGGGAGTGTTTTGTGTACGAGCGGGAGGCGCGGGGGTTGGTATTGGAGGAGTGATTTGAGCTTGTAGTATGGCGTCCATAGTCCACGTCTCTTTCGCTGCGGTCGCGGGTGCTGTGGAGCGCGGAGGAGAGGACTCGATTCATCGGCATCGGCATCGACAGAATCTATCTTCTTTGCGGCGGCGGTGGTGGAATCGGGAGGTGTCGCGTTTCCTTCAAGCGTGCTGCTCGAGCTACTCCAGACTTCTTCTTCATCTTCTGCGTGCGCGGCGGTCCTGTCAGCTTGGTTCACGATGCTCTTGCGCCTGTGCAGCAGCACGACCTTTTCCGCCCAGTGCCACGCCGTAAACACTCCCAATACACCCAGCAACACCAGATTGTACGTGTTCAGCAATCGCCGACTGAAGAGTATCCCCTCGACCAGTTTGCGGAACCGCGGGTCTTTGCCAGGGTCCTTGGGATCGACAAGGTCGCCGCCGCCCGCCGCGCGAAAGGCATCGTAGTCGTGTGCGAACCACGGGGTTTCGGTTGATGCCGTTGCTGTCAGAGCGAATCTGATGGCGTCGCGTAGCCACGGGGGTGTCGTGTCCATGGTGTGTGATGGCGTACTACATGCGGGGTGGAAGGTGTTTGGGTGAACAGTGACCGGGCATGGGCGTGGGCGTGTCAGATGGGAATGTTCCAGTTTCCCCACATGAGCGACTCGCGTCATTCATGCACGCGTGCGCGGGTTATCGTGTGGCTGCCGATAAGCTTATCGAGGGGCCGAGGCATGCGCAGCTTTATTTCATAGCATGTATTTTGCAAATGGAAGCTTAAAGTCAAGGTTTACAGTTTTCTAAATGGTGGTATTTGAGGATACCCAAGTAGACAAGAAAGTTGTGTAGTCAACATACTTTTGTGACGATGAAGTCAATTCACCTCCATCTACCAATCGCCCCACCACCAACATCTATTTATTCGTCCACCTTGCCTTTTCCTTTGCCGCAAAAGCCGCCATACCAATCTTCTGATCCTCGCTGCCAAACAGCCCATGGAACACCCTCCTCTCATACTCGACACCCTCGCGGATCCCCAGCTCCTGACTCTTATTCACCACCTCCTTGGCCGCCTTGACCGCAATCTGGCTATACCCCGCAATCTTCTCCGCCGTCGCAATCGCCCCGTCGACACACTCCTCCGCCGTGTCAAACACCTTGCTCACAAGCCCCCACTCGCTCGCCTGCTGCGCGGTAATATTATCGCCCGTGAGAATAATCTCCATGGCCCTCGACTTGCCAATCGCCTTGGTGAGCCGCTGCGAGCCGCCCGCGCCAGGAATAATCCCGAGCTTGATCTCGGGCTGGCCAAACACTGCCTTGGGCCCGGCATACATGATGTCGCCCATCATGGCGAGTTCACAACCGCCGCCCAGCGCGTACCCGTTCACGGCCGTGATGAGCGGCTTCTTGAGGAAGGTGACGAGGTCAGACCAGGATTCGATAAAGTCGTTGCCGTAGGCGGCGCTGAAGCTGAGGTCTTTCATTTCTTTGATGTCGGCGCCGGCTGCGAAAGCTTTTTCGGAGCCGGTGAGGACGATGGCGCCGATGGTCTTGTTGGATTGGAAGTCGCGCAGGGCTTGGTTGATTTCGAGGATGAGGGGCGTGGAGAGGGCGTTGAGGGCTTTGGGGCGGTTGATTTGGACTTGGGGGTGTTGGTTAGATGTAATGTTCTTGGAGAGTATGGAATGGGGACATACTCAGACCAACACCAGGCTTGGCCTCTGAGACAAGCAGATGCTCGAATGACCTCGTCGTCGCATATCCCCTCACGAGTCTGGGTAGACCCGTAGACCGGAACTGCGAAGCCGCTCGCGGTGCTGATCGTAGTGCCTGCATCTTGTGTGTAGTGAATTGAGCTCCGGCATGCGGTCTAGCTCAGACAAGGTATGTTTTTACATCGAAAGAGAGAGCGAGAGTAGGCATGAGCTCAGAAGCTACCGTATGCAAGTGGGTAGTATCGGCACCTCGGCAAATGCCCGTCATCCCACCTTGCGCTAGGGGGGAAGGGAAGCTGTCTGCCTTTGTGCTAGCGCGTTGGGGGGTTCGGTGGCGGCGGCGGCGGCGGCGATCTAAGCCCCAGCCTTGCGACGTCCTTGACATTTTTGACACGAGTCCCTCAACAAGAACGACGTCGCCTCTGCACTCGCCCGCCATCGCCCCCGCGCGCAGACACTCTACCCCCAACACCTCGCCGTCGCCATCGCCATCTCTCCTTCTACGTGAGATAGCGACACCTCACCCCCAGCCATGGACTCCCCAGAACCAGACACCCCTTTCAGCGCCGTCACAGCGCAAACCACAAAATACGGCCGCATCTACCAAACCTACCTCGACAAGTCGACGCCTTACACACCGTACCGCTGGGGCGGCACCGCCACGCTCTTCCTCCTCTTCGGCCTGCGCATCTTCTTCGCCCAGGGCTGGTACATTGTCGCCTACTCGCTCGGCATCTACCTGCTCAACCTCTTCCTCGCCTTCCTCTCCCCCAAATTCGACCCCGCGCTCGAGCAAGATGAGGGCATGGAGGACGGCACGGCTGGTGGTAGTGCGGGTGGATTGCCGACCAAGGAGGATCAAGAGTTTCGTCCGTTTGTGAGGCGGCTGCCTGAATTCAAGTTTTGGTATTCGACGACCAAGGCGATTGCGATTGGCTTCTTTTGCAGCTGGTTTGAGATTTTTAATCTGCCGGTTTTCTGGCCCGTGTTGGTGGTGTACTGGTTGATTCTTTTTGGCTTGACGAGTAAGTCTGAATTGTGAAGGCGTTTCATGATGATTGGACGAGACTAACAGTTTACAGTGCGACGACAGATTCAGCATATGATCAAGTACCGCTACGTCCCTTTTACCGTCGGAAAGACACGGTACTCTGCCAACTAAGTCGCGAGACGACGATCGTCCGGCTACTTTTACTTTGTCGGATAACGGTCGTGAAGTTTGGAGAGAAAGGCTATGATGCAAGGCATGGGCAATATCGGGGCTGCTATGCTATCAGGAGAGGGTGCTGGTGCGATAACGGTTGATGTGTACACGTAGCAGGAAACACGCTAGGATGCTATATCTTTAATACTGAGAAAAAGATAAAACACCACTACACACGCATTCCACAGTTGAACAAATGCGCAAAGAAAGGATTCTAGGTATCTAGCAACACGACTGACTAACATGCGGCGAACGAACAGCTTTCATGTGCAAAAGAAAAGAGAACGACAAACAGCCACCCATGCTATGAGCAACGGCCACAAACAAGACATGGAGTAAACCAAGCCTACTCCATACGCAGAGCGGGACCCTCCAACTTCAACTCCACCAAACTCGTTTTCCTCACCCGCGGCGACCCCGCCTTGACATCCTCATGCGCGATGCCCGCCTCCTTTGTGCATATCCACGTCGACGCATACATATTCACACTGTCAATCCGTTAGCAAAACCATCGCACATCGCACATGCCCGCATCAAAGTGCCGCAAAAAACTCACCGATCAATACAGCTCCCCGGCACCCTAACCGCCACCCTCTTCGCCACAAACCCATTCTCACCAAACACCCTGACATACCACGGCTCCAGCCCCGCGCTCCTCAACAACACCCTCCCCTTGACTTTCAACGCGCGATTCAACGCACGAATCTGTTTCACAGCCTGGTTTCCCTGCGGCGGAAACCAATCCATACTATCCATGACGACAACGATGGTCAGCGTGCCCGGTCTCATTCTACTAATGACTTCCGAGATCTCGTCTGTGTGGATGCGCAGGCCGTTGAAGGCATTGGGTTTGCTGAGCTTGAGATGGGATTTGGGGGATAGGTACGTCGGGTGCGAGGTGGGCGTGTAGTGGCCGAGGAGGGTGAGCAGGTAGTAATGGTTTGAGGTTGAGAGCAGCGTGGTGTTGATGACGGGTTCAAAGGTGTTGAGTACGTATTCGTAGATTGCATTTCCGCTACTGGATTTCAGTGCGTCGTCTGAGGGTTCTTCGTGGAAGGCCATGTAGTCTGCCGCTGAATCATTCTTCGTATGTGACGGTGAAGACGCGGGGACGTCAAAGTCGGCGCTCTTTTTGAAATCCGTCTCGATGACGGCGCGTTGCGCGGGCGGCACGCCGAGGGCTTTCCAGAGCCATTTTTCGTTGCCGAGAATGGCCCAGGTGAGGATTTTGGAGTGCAGCACCGTTTTGATGGAGCGTTGCCAGATTTCTCGCTGTTCGTTGAGGGTTTGTGCGGCGCAGAGTTTGCGCACGTCGGATGTCATGCCGAGGATGTGGAAGAGCCAGGCGGACATGGTGATGGCGTTGCCTGAGCCGCCAGAGTAGTAGAGACCCTTTGACGACGGAGCCGCAAAGACAGACGGGCCATTGTGTAGCCAGAATTGGAACGCTTCGGACGAGAGGTGGGGGCTGAGTTTCTGGATCAGGAGGTTGTGGAAGTCGGGGTGCTTGCCTTCGCCAAAGAGCTTCCAAAAGTCTTGGTAAGAGAGGGCGGTGAAGGCGGCGACTTTGAGTTCGAGAAGGTGGTTTTGGCTGGGGTTGAGGTCGACGGCGTGGACACGGCGGCAGTTCTCGAGACAAAAGGCTAGGATGTTGTCGCCGGCGGAGCCGATGGCAAGGACGACGTCGTTGGACGTGGGTTTGAGAAGGCGCATGTCTGCTACATCGTCTTCCCAGGTGAAGGCGTAGATGTACGAGTTGTTGAAACGGGTGTGCTTGGGGAGGGACGAGTCGTAGTGAATGCGCCAGTGGTGGTTCTGGTACCATGTTGCTGGCAGAGGTAGACTAGACTGGAGGTTTACGACTGCGGATTCGTAGGCTTTTGAGTGTACTTCGACGTCAGTCTGTGTAGCTCCTGTCTGCAGGTCGAGAGCCGTGAGGTACGGCGATTCGGTGGCGGCCGCATCGATTTCGGCAAGCTTCTGCGTAGACGCGCCGTGCTCTTTCGAGCAGCCGAGCCAGATGAAGTAAGGGAGCTTGATGCCAGTGCCGAAGAAGTTGTTGCGAGCGTTGATACTGAGGACTGTGCCAAAGCGGTACTCAAGGTAGTCCTACAAACTGTCAGAATTCGTTCTTGTATCGCGGAGATCGACGTACCCTTCGCGCAGGCTCAAGGTTGACGCGGTCGATTTCAAACCACGTCCGCCAGAATACACGCGAAATCCACATGCAGTGACGATCAATAGCACCGCCCATGTAGTTCCTGCCCATGAAATCGACCTGGTTCTGTACGTAAAAGTCGACAACACCGATAACACCGTTAGGGCTCATCAAGCTATCGATCGAGTCGATGACTGGATAGAACTCGGGTATCATGCTCAGAGCATAGCTCATCGTGACGAGTTCAGCACCGCCGGCGTCTGCGTTCTCGTCGAGGTCGCGGACAGTTTGACCTTGGGAGATGATTTCCTTGCGCTCGTGGGCTTGCGGTTCGTGTTCGTGAAGGCGGAACGCACGCGCATCCTGGCAGATGACCTTGACGTTTGTCCAGCCGAGGCGGGCAAAGCGTTTCCTGGCCATCTCGCACAGTGAAGGCGAGAGGTCGACGACGTCTGCGGTCATCAGCAACGCTCTGCTTGTTGGTTTCAGCCCAACTTACAGACTGCGCGGAAGAAGCTTGCCACTGGTACGAAAGTATTCATTTGCTCAACACTAGGTTCTTGTTAGGTAGTGGATCTTAGGCAGATAGCTGTGCAATTACTTGTGACCAGTTCCTCCACCAATCTACTCTTGTTAGCATATCGACAGCTTGGATTGTTATACCACGTACATCAACCCATACAGGTCGCTGCGAGATCAGATTCGCTTCGGTACGGTGCTTCAGCTGCGCAGCGACCAATCCCAGCATATCCTCACGGCCTCGGAGAAGCTTAAGGCGCGTGGCATCGTAGACATCAGCCTGGGCTTTGTAAAAGCTTTCCTGTTGATTCTGTTAAACAACGTCCAAGTTCCGCCAGTTCTGTCAACCCTACCAAAGCATCCTGCTGGCTTCCAGATCCGTCACCAGTATGCGGCTTCAGAAAGCACCCATAAATGAACTTGAGATATGCTTCAAACGTGCTCGGCGCCTGATCCTTACTCTTTGGCCTCAACGCAAGAGCAAAGACGACAGCAAGAAACACGCCGACAACACACAGCGCAGCCGCAAGTTGGTGGAACGGGTCACGCGGAACAAAAGTCGAAAGGCCCAGCATAGCTGCGACTCTACAACAAGACAGTATGAACCAACAATCGACGAGAGAAAAAGGAGGTAAACACAACAAAGCAAAAAGCAAAACCCCACAACCGCAATGGCGGGGTTATATGAGCAAGAAAGCCATTCCGAGAGAACATGGGGCATCATTCCGACCTCGGGTCGTCATACTGCATGTCCAAGTGATGGTAGGAGACGAGGTCACTCCCCCACCCAACTTGCTGTGAGGCTTCCGGCTTCCTCATCGTCTCAGGACAGCTACCAGCCAATCGAGCCCGGCACATGTTCTGAAGATCTCAACAACGGCGCCTGGTAAACTTTGACAGACACTGTACCATGATACTACGGAACTGCCTCTCGTAGACACACGCCCCGCTAGGTACTGGCGGGCTATGCAGGGTCTGCCCAGAACCGGGCCCTTCTCCAGAATCTCAAAGAGGAACACAAAAGACGGGCAGCCGGCCTATCAAACAAAGCTGTCGTTGCGCGTGGGTGTGAGGTGCCTGGTGTTGAGGTTGGATGGTCAGGATGGTTGAGGTTAGGTGGTGTGGCGCGGGAGCCAATGAGGAGTCGCGAGCGAGGGCGTGCACAATCCACTGACGGGAATGCAGGGACGGGGTCGCGCTATTTCGAGAACGTGTGGGCATGGCGCGACGGGCGAGACATGGCTCGGCCTTGTTTCCTTACATGCAAGTCACTGTCGATTGTCGGGTGCGTCGAGGCGGCGATCCGGAGCATGTCAGCATTGGCGGGCTTTGGGCAATCGTATTAGCTAACATCTGGAGCGCTGGCTATCAATTAACGTTGAGAATTGAGGCCAGGAAGATGTTTGTCCTGAGTTGGGCTTCTGTGCGGATGCCTGAGATGATCATCATAGCATGAAGCAGATGTCAATGAGGCGCAGTCTGCTGGCGTGATGCTCCAGCACGCGGTGAATGTCATCCAGCCATGTCCTGCAAATGTCAGCCTTGATTTAGTCACGTTGTTTACCGCACCTGTTGGTCGTGACTGTTGTGTCTGGAACTGATTCAGTCATGGTTAGTCCTGGTAGAAGTAGGCGGACTGTATGAGGCATCCGACCCAGACACTACACTAGATGACTGCGACCAACCTTGTTATTCGTAATCGTCATTCCCGCCATGGTACTATGCTGAAGGTCTAAGTATTATTACAAGCCTGGCATCCGGCTGCAAGCCACCATCCAACCACACTTAAGCGTAGAAGTTGACCGTGTCCTTCTTCTTAGCCTGCACCTCAGCAATAGCATCGACATAATGCTCGTGGCTAATCTTCTGGTGGCCAGTCCGGAGAGCAATCATACCAGCCTCGACACACACAGCCTTGAGCTGCGCACCACCAAACTCATCCGTACTGCGCGCCAACTCTTGCCAGTTGACACCGTCGTCCACAGTCATCTTCCGCGAGTGGATGCGCATAATCTGTGCGCGGGCCTCCTCGTTGGGCAGCGGGAACTCAATCTTCCTGTCCAAACGTCCAGAACGTAGCAGAGCGGGATCCAAGACGTCGACTCGGTTCGTCGCCGCAAGGACCTTGACACGGTCGTCGGACGCGAAACCGTCCAGCTGGTTCAGCAGCTCCAACATGGTTCGCTGGACTTCTCGGTCTCCGGACTTTTCAGAGTCGAATCGCTTTGTGCCGACGGCATCCAACTCGTCGATGAAGATGATTGAGGGCGCCTTTTCTTTTGCCAGGGCGAAGCAGTCACGGACCAACTTTGCACCGTCGCCTATGAACATCTGCACGAGTTGTGGGCCGGCGAGCTTGAGGAACGTGGCGTCGGTTTGCGCGGCGCAGGCTCGAGCGAGGAGCGTCTTTCCGGTACCAGGAGGGCCGTACATCAGTGCACCTGTGATTGTTAGTTGTAGTCGCGATATGAGCGTAGGGCTACTCACCCTTTGGCGCCTTGATGCCAATCTTCTTGAACCGCTCAGCCTCCTTCATGGGCCAGACTACGGCCTCAACAAGCTCCTCGATCTGCTTGTCCAGACCTCCGACGTCAGTGTACTTCTCAGTCGGCTTCTCGTCGACTTCCATGGCCTTCACACGGCTGTCGTACTCGGCAGGTAGTGTATCGAGCACGAGGTATGAGTCCTTGTTCACACCGATGAGGTCACCAGGCTTGAGCTTCTCGTGGTCGACTAGTCCGATGAGGGGCAAGAAGATGGTCTGTCGCGTAGAGGTCTTGATGACGGCCGACTTGCCGACACGGGTGGCGTCTAGATCGATGTTTGCTCCCTCTTCGGCCGCCTCTTCGGTGACGTCCAGATCGAGAATCTCCACGACGTTTCCGACGAGATAGGGCAGTTGCCTGTGAGACGTAAGTTTGTTGTTTGAACCGCCGCGCGGGGCCGACAGCGGGCACATGGATGTCATACCTGTTGTTCTCAATCTTCTCCAGGTTATCCTTGATCTTCTCGTTCATAGACGCCTTCTCGTGTGTGAGTCGCTGATACTCGCTCTTCATGATGCGCATGTCGTTCTCCAGTAACCGCCTCCGTGCAATAATGTCTCGTGTGCTTGAGTTGAGAATCTCCTCGTCGAGCTGCTCCTCCTCTGGCTCCGCATCCTCCATCTCTGCATCGCCGTCGGCCTTCTTTCCCTGTTTGTCGCCGTCCTTCTTGTCATCGTCCTTCTTCTCCTCCTTCTCGTGGCGCTCAATGTCGTCGAGATCTTCGAGTGTAGACATGGTGGCGGTCTTGTTTGGGTGGGTTTACGCGGATGCGGTGAGGAGAAATGAATAAGCGCGTGCAAGAGTGATTCCGGAGAGTGACGCCGATAGCGAGGTTGTTGTTGTGCGGCGGTGATGTGGAGCTGGAGAGGCAGCTATGGATTACGAAGGCACGCACGGTGAGGCCAGAGCTTAGCCCCGACTGTCTTGGCATCTGTCACGCCGATCCGTCGCGAAACACGTTGCAGCGACGGGTGTATTCACCTCGCGTTTGTCTACACGGGCAGGTGGTTGATAGGTATATTCGATATGTTTAACGGATCAGGGTTCGATGTTGTGCTGCTCTGCAACTGAAGTGTGTGCGGCATCTTGCTCAGGAGTAGTCGCTGCTGCGAACTGAGAGATACCGATACTGATTACCGCCAGGTTTCTATATCACTACAGATCTCAACTTTATTTCTAAGGATGGGGTGACTGTATGGCACGCTGGTGAAGCAGTTTGCTGGCCCCGCAATCAATGCTATTGCGATACAGATCCTACGTGCTTATCCCAAATCAGTCCCGTCATCACGCTTCTGGATCAATTACCTGGATGAATGGGCGGAAGAAGCGGAGGGCAGGGCAGCGCGCGTCTACAAGATGATTGTGTTGCTCGCCGTCGCGGTGCTCCTGCCCACCATCTTGCCCGCCCTCCTTAATAGTAACTCGGGCCCACAACTAGGACCCGCATCATATCCTCGTCCTTGAATCCAACATACAGGAACGATGACATTGAAGTCCCATATTGCATTACTCCCGCTTATACCGTGACAGGATATTACAAAGACTTCTGTAGGTTAGGAATAGCAGAGGAACAAAGTCCGCACGACACAAAGGTGTAAACGGAAGGGCTACAGAGGCAGCTGCAAGGCTAGAAATTAGCATTTTGCTTACCTGGTAGGCAAGCGGACCTGTGGAACAGGTTGGTATGAGGACCAGATCGCTGTTCGTCCTATCAGCCCTTCTATCGCCAGTTGCGATTGAAGAGTGGTTGAGTCTTCTTTGCTTGTGCGATGCACCCTCCTGCGGACTATAATATGGCTCATCTGCATCTCGTTTTGGTTCCATGAAATAGGCGGTGATCAGGTGCTAGTGTTTTGTTGTTTGCAAACATGCTCTGAGTGCTCGCACACTTGGTGTTCGCGATGTGGATGACGTAATAGAAGTCTACCTACCGCTTATTGTCTTCCGGAATGTGGCGGTAGACAGATGCGGACCTGTAGTAAGATAAAAGGTGTGTCTCGAACACCAGCTTACCGAACGGCCGGACAGATGATGGAAGAGACGGTGAGGTAGCTGTTTACCCGCGCTAGCAACAGCAATCAAAACCGTTATATACGATGCAACAGTCAGAATTTTCAACAAATCCGTCTTGGCACCTTGGCCTAATGGTAAGGCGTTGCTTTCCGGTGGCAAAGATTGTGGGTGTAAGTTGCTCCAGCAAGCCTCTATTCGATTCATGTCACTAACATTGTTACAGTCGAGTCCCACAGGTGTCGTCACATTCTTTTTTGCGATTCTTTCGTTCTTGCCCTGTTCAAGCTCTTTCTTTTTGCCCTTTTCAGTGTCTTCGGTTCTAGCTCTTCTTTTCACTATATCATGCTTGCCAAGTATATTGAGGATTAGCACATATCCTGTGTAGCTCCAATGTCCCCAACCGAGACAGTTCGTATTCGAGTTTGTAGCTCGAAAATATGACCAAGGTCACGTGAGATGCCGGAGAGCATACCCATGCTAATTCTACTCCATCTCACCCGTCGTCTGATCTTCTTCACTAGTGCTCGCGAGCCACCACGCTCTTATTGCACTTGGTACTGGTGTGTCCAACCGTGTTTTTTCCAAGCCACAAATTCAACCCCACCTTGTCACATACTCGAAGCTGAACTTCATGTTCTCGGCAAGAGCACTTCGGTGCGCCCAGATTTCAAATGTCGCCCGGCGTACTGCGTTCTACTCACCACAGATAAGGGTCAGTTCTAGCACGTTTTTGAAATTGAACACAACGTTGATTAGACCACCAGACTGCAATTCGTCTGAATTCGTCATCTAGTGCTGGCGCGACTGTAGGTCAAGAGCAGAACACTCAAGTTGACGCACAACCCCCATCGGCCACTACCACGGCCCAAGAGCAGAGCACTCAAGATGTTGCAAATGACGAGTCTCCACAGCTAGACGAGGTTGAACCGATGAAGCCCCTGACACCCAACCTCGACAAGTACCTTGGTGTAGAAGAAGTGAACAAAGCCAAGGAATTAAGCAAGGAGACTCGTCGGCTAAGCTATGAGCTTAACCAGATTTATGGTCGCCAACGCATTCTCAGGAAGTTTGTGAAAGGTCCGTACAAAGTGCGGCTTGGAGCTAAGAAAAACGATTCGTCCCGTCATCCCCAGTTCCGCGAGGACAAGCTCTTTGTCGACGAGACAGAAATTCCGAATATCTGGCTGCGGGATAACTGTCAATGTGGAACTTGTATGCACGAGACGACCAAGCAGCGACTGCTTGACACGTTCTCCATACCCGAGGATATCTCTATGAAATCACACTCTATCGAGGGTGAAGGAGAGGACATTATTTTCAAGATTGTGTGGAGCGACGGCCACGAAAGCAGATACCGGCACTCATTCCTGAGTGACTTACTCGAAGCCCCGGACACCAAAGCCGTTCAGCGCCAAGGACTCATCCCAATCGAACTCTGGGACTCTGCAATCGCCTCGAGCCCACCAGTAGTAAGATGGCACACTGTAAACAGCCAAGGTACCCACAGCGTCTTGAAGAAGCTCCGCAGATACGGATTCTGCTACATTGACGGCACACCGTTCCAAGACCCCATCGACACCAAAAACCTGCTAGAGCGAATTTCCTTTATCCGAGAAACGCATTACGGCGGCTTCTACGACTTCACTGCGGACCTAGCATCAAACGACACGGCATACACCAACATCGCCCTCGAAGCCCACACAGACACGACCTACTTCTCCGAGCCCGCGGGCCTGCAAGCCTTCCACCTGCTCTCGCACACGGGCGGCTCAGGCGGCGCGAGCCTGCTCGTCGATGGCTTCAAAGCTGCAGAAGAGTTGAGCGAAACAGATCGCAAAGCATACGACATCTTGTCCTCGGTCAATGTGCATTCGCACGCAAGTGGCAACGAGGGGATAAGCATACAGCCCTACCGCGGTTTCCCGGTCCTGGAACACGACGATGCGACGGGCGATTTGCTACGCGTCCGTTGGAATTCGTCGGATAGAGCGTCCATTGAGCTCCCGATCGATGAGGTGGAGAAGTGGTATAATGCGGCGCGCAAATTCGATGCTATACTCAAGAAGAGGGAGAATGAGTATTGGGAACAGCTTGTGCCGGGGAGGGTTCTCATCTTTGATAACTGGAGGGTGCTGCATGGGCGGAGTAGTTTTACAGGGAAGCGGAGGATTTGTGGGGCGTACATTAATAGGGATGATTGGATTAGCAAGTTCAAGGTGCTGGAATTCGGCAGCGACGAGGTGTTGGAGGGGTTAGCTACAAATTAGATGTGAAGAAGGGACAAAAGACTTGACAATGTAGAAATACTGTACACTAGACATGTTGTCAGAAGCTAGTAGTAGTAGTGTGCCAAAACGTGCTGTCTGATTCATCAGAACTTATATACACCGTTCCTACCAAAGTCGACCAAGCTTCCTCTACAAACGTCGTGCAGCCCCCTCTACGAACCCCTCGCAGCCCGCTCCTGCTCGAGCTCCAACTCGGCCTGGCGGTAGTACTTTGCCGTGTCGACACCGTGGTAGGGGTGGTTGACAAAGTTTGGCCAGGCAAGCACATGAGCAAATGTGGCCGCGTAACGCGAGTTCCTGTGCGCAACGCCCTGCATGTACTCTGTCATCTCCGTCGTTCCGTACAGCGACTCGCCCTTTTTGACCTTGTCGACCATTTCCCGCATGTCCATTTCGACCTCGCGGCGGTTCTCGCGGGCGCCGTAGAAGCGCACTGTTATCCATATTAGCAATCCGGTGCTATGCGTAGGTCTTAAGAAGGACCTGTGTGCTTGGGAAAGTGACAGGACGTACTGCATGACCGCGAGTAGGCGAACAGAAAGGCTCCCGTGACACCGACGGCGCCGCTCAAGCGCATGACGGGCGCGAAACCGCCTTTGCCGACCATGGAGGGCGAGACCTTTTCCCAGTAGAGCATCAGCCCGGGACTCAGGGCGCCGAGCGCGGCTCCGTAGGCCCAGTCTGAAGGGCGGGTATACCGCATGACTCGCTTAAAGTGTCTTCATCTGGAGTCAGTATGCGCGTGGTTTTGGATATCGCAGAGGGTAATGGGCGTACGGGTCATTATCGATGAGCTGCCATGCATTAGCTACTGCCGTCTGCATGTCAAGCGCAATTGACTCACAGGATACTCTCCAGTGGGGATCTTGTCCGGCACAACAGCCTGGTGTCTGACAGCGGCGTCCTGCGAAGACATGTTGGTGGTTGACTCTGTCGTCGTCGTCTCTAACTGAGGGCGTATGTTCTTGTTCGCGAAGTGAGGTTCCGAACAGGCGGGCGGCAAGTGCCGCATGCGGGCATTGGCCCTTGCCCTACCTTAGTGTGGGCTCGCCCAGAGCTCCGGCGCGACGCCATTGCAACTACTTTTATTTCCTTGGCGCGTCACTCACCCACACCCGCAACGCACCCATTCCTCGGAAACTCCGTCTTTTGCGAGACAACAATGCGCGCGGGCTCCTTTACGTGCGCACGACTACAACCCACCCGACCGCGAACATGGCTATGAAAGTCGACGACATGGAGGATGTCAAGCCAACCGGCCTGACCATGTCCAACGGCGCGTCCGATGCGCCCACCGACTCGTCAAGCATACACGCCCGCCCTACCGTCGCCGACTTGCACGGCGAGAACCATTTTGCGCAGGTGGCGCGCAAGAACTGGCTGGCGGCCAAGAAGACGCCCAAAGTGCGGCCCGAGGTGGTCAAGAAAGAGCTGTGGGACGAGCTGGAGAATGCCGACTTTGCGTATTCGTCGCTCCTGATTCTGGAGAACCTGCAACTCCTGGAGCGATATTTGTGGCCGGGCTTCACAGAGGAGGCGTCGAACTACCATGTCCTGCTCGTGGCGCTCATGGTCAATGTCAAGAGGAGGGAGAATCTGACGTCCTGGGGTGAGTTTGATGGAATCCCTGGTTGTTGATAGTACATGCTAATGGGCGCAGACCACTTTGCTAGCAAGCCCGCCGAGTTCTCCTCCTTCTTCCGCCGCATACTGTCCATGACCGTAGACCCGTCGCAACCGAGCAAGATCCGCACACAGCTGATATCCTTTGTCATTGGCGCCTTCCAGTCGCTCGACAGCGGTCTTGTGCGCAAGGAGTGCGCGCCGCTCGTCGGCATATCGATATGGCACAATCTCCATTCGGACGCCGTGCGCGAGCAGTATTTTGAGGAGCACAGCATGTTGCGCAAGGCATGGAGAGCCGCGTCCAAGCGCGTCGATGCTGGCGACGAAGCGCTGCAGGCCAGGCTGCGGTTCGAGCGGTCGTGGATCTATACGCTTTTGCTCGACTTCATCGACCGGCTATACAACAGCACCACTAGGGACGAAATGAGAGATAACATGACCTACTGCGAGCGCTTCATGGAGCTGCTGGTGGACCTGCAGAGCCAGCTGCCAACAAGGAGATATGTCAATACGCTGCTACGGGACATGAATATGCTGCCGGCTATCCGGTTGTCGCCAATGTACACAGACGAGGACAATGGCCTGTTCAGGGACCTGTTCGACTTGCTCTGCCATTTCACCAACTTTCCCATCGAGGACCAAACAGGGAAGCAACTGTCCAAGCTGGAGTATGATCAGCAGCATTACGACGTTCTGGCAAAGTTGCAGCGGACGGGGTATGCCGCCTTCCAGGAGAAGCTTCAGTTGATGGCGCTGGCAAACTACAGCAGCATTGGAAATCGGGAAGAGTTGGACGGCCATCTGCGCACACTGAGCGATGCTGAGCTCGTCGAGCTTTGCTCTCTCATGGGCCTACGCACAGAGTACCCCGCTACCACGTACCTGGTGCGGGATCGAGCTTTCTACATGGAGACCCTGATTGCGCTTGTCGAACAGCGCCCTACCTTCAAGGACAGCGTTCGTGACATGCCAGTATTGCCGACTGAGAAGGTTCTCTACGAAACCACGTTCTTGCGAAACGAGTCTTACGACGGATCGAGACCGCTCGCTATACCAAAGCTGAACCTCCAGTACCTGACCATGGGCGACTTCTTGTGGAGATCCTTCATCCTGTACCGCGCGGAATCCTTCTACGGTATCCGCAAGGACATGGAGGACGTAGTCAAGCGCGTGAAACCCAAGGGCAAAGGCGTCAACACCAAGTTTGGCGGTGTGTCCAAGATGTCACTGCCCATCATGAAGCCAGCAATCATCGACGTAGCGCCGTCCAAGGTGGGCGAGGAGCACCCCGCGTACGTTCGTGCCGAGATTATATTAGATGTCAGTCGTCTCCAATACCCGGTACGAAGGGACTGGGAACAGCTCAGACCAAACGATGTGGTCTTCCTACTTGCTGTCGAGGGTAAAGACGACGTGCCCATGCGCAACGGTCACCGCGAGGATATCACTACTGGGGAGCAGCTCGGCCTGCACCGGATGAGATGCGCCCAGGTAGTTCAAGTGTTGGATGACAAAGGACGGCCCTTGCGTGAATCAGCCCGTGACGATGGCTTTGGACCTCGTGTACGCCAAAGACGACTCCTCGTCAACGTCGATGCGAAGCAGTACAAGATCGACATGGACCAAACTGCCGAAGGACGGCCCAATGTCTACGAACACATCAACCTCATCGTCCGCCGGAAAGGACGAGAGAACAACTTCCTGCCTATCCTGGAGTCTATCAAGCGCCTGACACTCTCAGACATCCCAGCACCATCTTGGCTCCAAGAAGTGTTTCTAGGATACGGTGATCCTGCATCGGCAACCTACAAGCGCCTGCCTAATCGACTCAACAAGATAGACTTCCGCGACACCTTTCTCGACTGGCAGCACCTGATCGAGTCCATGCCCGGCAAATCCATCGAACCCCAAGAGGAAGCACTGACGTCCTTTGGGCCTCCATACGTCGTGGAATACACCGCTGCATCCGAACCAAAACTCGCACCCCCCAAAGCGTCCAAAAAGCGGCGTCGCAACCAGGTCGAGGTAGCACAGCCTGTGCATGAGTCGCTTCACGTATCCTCGTACAAACCACCGAACATGGGGCCCTACCCCGCCGACGCACCAAAGACGAATGCGGTCAGATTCACGCCCAAACAGATTGAAGCCATCACTTCGGGGACGCAGCCTGGTCTCACGGTCGTGCTCGGACCCCCTGGTACCGGCAAGACGGATGTGGCGACCCAGATTATATCTAATCTATATCACAATTTCCCGGACCAGCGGACGCTGCTCGTTGCGCATAGCAATCAGGCGCTGAACCAGCTGTTCCAGAAGATTGTGGCGCTGGACATTGACGAACGACATTTGTTGCGGCTGGGTCATGGTGAAGAGGATCTGGAAACGGATGTGAGCTACAGCAAGCACGGGCGTGTGGAGTCGTTCCTCGAGAGAGGACAGTACTACCTTTCTGAAGTTGATCGCCTGGCGAAGAACTTTGGTGCGCCTGGTGCTCATGGCAGCTCATGCGAAACTGCAGACTACTTTAACCTTGTGTATGTGAAGCCAGCGTGGACACAGTACTGGGACGCTGTCTCTTCCGGGGACGTGAGCGTCGAGCAGATTGTCACCGAGTTCCCGTTCAAGGACTACTTCTCCAATGCACCACAGCCTCTTTTCCCTCAGGCCGCGGACCGCGAGGAGATTCTCGAGATTGCACGGGGATGTTACCGCCATATCGAGAAGGTCTTTGCCGAGCTGGAAGACATTCGTCCGTTTGAGATTTTACGAAACCCGCGCGATAAAGCAAACTACTTGCTCATCAAAGAGGCTCGTATCATTGCCATGACGTCGACGCACGCCGCGATGCGCAGACAGGAAATCGCCAACTTGGGTTTCCACTACGACAACGTCATCATGGAGGAAGCGGCTCAAATCACCGAGATTGAAAACTTCATCCCGCTCGCGTTACAAAACCCACGGGAGCAGGAGGACGGTGTGAGGGAGCTGCCGCTGCAGCGCATAGTCCTTGTAGGCGACCACTTGCAGAACAGTCCCGTGATCCAGAACCTCGCTTTCCGCCAATACGCAAATCTAGAACAGAGCTTGTTCCAGCGACTGGTGCGACTCGGCGTGCCGACCATCATGCTCGACCAGCAAGGCCGCGCGCGTCCTTCGATAGCAGAACTATACAAGTGGCGCTACCCCGCCCTCACGAACCTCCCTTCCATCCTACAAAACCAGGATTTTACAACCGCGAATCCGGGCTTTAGATACGAGTACCAGTTCATCGACGTGGGCGACTACAAGGGTAAAGGTGAAGACCAGCCGACGCCGCACTGGATGATTAACCTAGGCGAGGCGGAATACGCGGTTGCGTTGTTCATGTACATGCGGTTACTGGGGTATCCGGCGCACAAGATTAGTATTCTGACTACGTATGCGGGACAGCGGTCGTTGATTAATGATGTGCTGGGGCACAAGTGTAAAAATAATCCGTTGTTTGGACGGCCGAGACATGTTAGTACTGTGGATAAGTACCAGGGTGAACAGAACGATTGTAAGTCTCATACCCCCTTCTCGGGTTCTTGAAGAACGAGTAGGTGGAAAGATTGCTAATATGCTTTGTACAGATATCATCCTCTCCCTCGTACGCACCCGCGCCATCGGCTACCTGCGCGACATCCGCCGCCTGACCGTCGCCCTCTCGCGCGCAAGACTCGGTCTCTATGTCCTCGGGCGCCGCACCGTTTTCGAAAGCGTGTTTGAGCTCAAACCAGCGTTTGACATCTTACTCCAGCGGCCTGATAAACTGGCGCTTGTGACTGATGAGATGTTTGGTGAGACCAGTCGGTCGGTTGATCAAGAAGATGTTAGCGGTGCTGCGGTCATGCAGGATGTAGAGCATTTGGGGAAATATGTGTATGAGATGACGAAGGCGAAGGTCGAGGTGCTGAAGGCGAATGGTGGGCAGATGCCGACGAGGGAGGTTACGATGGGGGAGGCGGGTGGGAAGGTTGATGAGGAGGAGGATGAGGAAGAGGATGATAGGCCGGAGAATGTGTTGATTCCGGAAGAGGTACCGGAGGAGTTTGGGGAGGATGAGGATGAGGATTAGGTGGTGGGTTTGAGTGGGGGTGGTGGATTGTAGAGCGATGGGGTGCATTTAAAAGGCGTAATTTGTACATGTAGGTGTTTGCAGAAGTTTTTGGTTTGTTTATGAAGTAGAATGAGGAGGAGGAGGAATGATAAGATCAAGATACCAGGATATTAATGCTGGTAGTGGCATGCACGTTTCTACTCCTTGCTCTTTTTAGGGTGAATAGTATTGTTGTGCAACGTTCTCATGACAGTTCAATTCCCTCTTTCTTATTTTGGATATGGGTGCTTGTAGCGGACGCGGGAAACAGCAGCATGTTCTCTGGTGAAGGGTATTCTAGTCTGTGGGAATTGCACGCTCAGAGGACGACGACGACATTTCCCATCTTTCGTATGCTTTTGAGAAGACACTGGCACGCGCAACACATTCTCTTGTCTTGGTAATCTTTCCAGCGAACAACGAGAAACCATAGGTCCAAGTAGTATTTTCTTCGTGCAGGAAGACGGCATGCAGCAAGTGAATTCGCGTTTTGGATATGAGACACATGGAAGCAGACGCCAGCCAGGCATACCGCGTGATTTTGGCGGAAGACGGAGCGACGCAAGGCAGCATGCAAACCGTATCGTAGTCTTTTGAAGTTTGAGTGGAGAGACTCGAATGAGAATCAATCGTTCCATGCAGGCTATTCCGAAAACCTTTTCATTTCAAATTTGTTGATGGGTTTTCAGATAGAGAAAGAAGAGTGAAAAGCAATTCCAGAGGTGTTTGAATATACACATCTGAGTCGAGTGCTAGCCCAACCCGAAATCGATCATGTTGCGAGGTAGGAAGTTAGAAGGAGCGCAGGAAGACAACATCAGTTGTGTCGCGTACATTTTTGATCTGCGTCCGAAAACAGGAGGGGAGACTTCTTCCCATCCAATTATCCGTGATGCCCTTTTTGGAGAATATAAAGAGTTTGAATGTAGAAGAAGAGTAGAAAGTCGGCTCGTGGATATTTTTATATACGTCCTCAGCCCATGGCTAGCGCGGAAACTCTCATGCAGCAGCAAGTATTGATACTCTTCGCAATGCTAAAGTAGACGCAACAGCTCTCACTCCGGAAACATGGTACGTCGCTGTAGTCCTCTTTTGGACAAATGGCATGATGATCTTGTCTCGTCAGTCGCAACGTCATCAGTTGGTGATTCCACATTTTGAAACCAAAGGAATCTTCTCGAAGCCATACGGACAACCGCATGGGATTTTGGAGAAGGCAGAAGAACACCCGATCATGGCTCCATGGTGTCGTATGTTTTTGGAGGCGAGAGTAGTGATATCAGAATCATGATGGAAGCGACTTGAAATTTAGACGCAGCGTGTTTTGTGCATTATAATTTTGCTTTCCAAAAGCATGGCATGGTGGCAATGAAGTTTTTGAATATGCAGCATGAGTCTGGAATTTCAGATTCAGGATGCCGAGAACTGCCTGTGTGGACGCAGACATAACAGCGTCCAGAACAATTTTGAGGTTCCAGTCCACAAAAGAGGACTGGCATACGTATGAGTCGGAGTCCATTTTAGAAAAATACCGATAGTGTGTGTAGTAAGAGACCAGAATGAACGCTGAGAGAAAACAGCTTTTACGTCCATAACCGCAGTCGGTCGAACTGCTTCCAAAACAACCCGCACACACGTAATCATCGAAAAAACCACCAATTTCACAACGGCAGTAACACCGGTCCGCCGCAACGCATTACCCCACATGCATCCGGATCCGATAACGATAATGCAAGGTGCCCAATGTTCCCTAATGCTTATGGGCTTATGGGCTTATGCCACGCCCAACACTCGGATCCGAAACTAAAAGACGGAGTCTGAAACCGATAAGCGAAAACAGCCGGGTCGATCCCAATGTCCAAGATGGTGGCGTGACTCACGTCATAATCATCACCCTACCAACTCAAAAAACGCGAAGAGGGGACCAAAAAAAAAAGTGTCTAGAGGGCCCCACATTCCTCCCGTCCAAAACTAAAAACTGCCAGCTGAAACAACACCAACCCCACATTGCATCGCCCCGAAGGCCAGGATACGCCTGTTGTTCGCGGTTCTGGAACCAAATAGTCATGCCATTTACAGGTACAAGCTTGCGCAGTTACAAATGTCCCTGTTGTCAAACACACTTGTCAGTTTCCCATTTCACACAACACACAGATAATGCAACCCCAGCATATACCAGACCCAAGCCCCAGGCCCCAGGGATCAACCCAGCGACGGGGGCTCCGGGACAGGAGAAGAGATGGGCAGAGAAACGAAAAATGGGTAGCACGTACCGTTTGATGAGTTCCTGGCACGTCCCCATTTTTTGGAACAGAGTCGGGTCACCAATAATCCGAGCCGCGTTCTTGACCTCGCGGCACGTCTCATCCAACCGCGTGATGACGCGGACAATTGTGCCTTCCATGACATCTGTCAGGTCAGTTATGCGATTGAATGACATGCCCCTCGCCCACTCATACACGACTTCGACCATGCCGAAGCGGGGCTTGCTGACAAAGTCGTTCGAGTCATCTGCCGAGAGGATGACCTGATGCAGGGTTTGGATCTTGTTGACCTTCTCAGAGATCTCAACGATTTTGGCGACTCCCCGTTCCAGATTTGCTGTTAGCGTAGGCTCTATGTCGGTCTTCTCTTGGAAGACAAAGGCCGACAGTAGCGCGACAATCTCCTCCGGTTCGTACTCGGCGAGGACGTTCTCTAACACGAGTTCGGTAAGGACCAGCTCGTCGGCCGAATGGATCTGAAAGCCGTCAGTGAATGGATGGGCCTGGTGGAAAGAGACAGGCATACCTCACAGGCTACCTTGCCCTTGAGCTCCACGCGCGAACCTTCGTCAATAAAGCCGAGATCCTTGAGGACGTGGATGCGCTGTTCGTAGTCAGGGAGTAGCTGTAAATTTTGATCTGACATGAGCTGGCGGAGGGCAAGGATATTCTCCTTGATCAGCCACTGATCATGCTCTTGGGCGAACTGCGACGGTTAGCTGGGGTTGGGGAGGCAGCTAGACGCGAACACGTACGTGTTTCAAGAAGTTCGGACACTTCAGGCACTCTTTGCTAACCGCATTCTGACCCTCCTTCATGCGGGCTTCCGCGAGTTCGCGAAACTTGAGGCTCTTGATCTTGCTGTAGTCGTACTCATCCCAGTCTTCATAGTCCCAAGATCCACACAAGGGCAGGAACTGATCTTGCGCCAGCTTCAACGCATCTGGCGGGTCTGTTAGCGCCGGAATCATACCGTGGCGCACGGACTTACCCTTGGATATCTTCCGACCCAGGTTCTGGACAGACTCAGGAACATCGATGATGGTCTTGGTAAAGCACTCGACATCGTTCAAGGGCACGTAGGCTGCCTTGAGGATCAGATCCTTGGGGTTATTTGGTAGCTTGCGGAACCACTTCGCAAAAGGACCGACATATGGCAACAGGTCGTCCGGCTTGCGATCTTGGTGTTGTGCCACCTCCAAGACTTTGACCGTAGGCTCATTACCTTTGCTTGTACCGTCTTGCATCAGCATACCGGCGGTGCGTTTGTTATCCTAGTTAGGTTAGTAATGACTCGCTTCAGCAGCGGTAATCGGCGACATACCTTTTTATAAACAATTAGTCTATTCTTGGCCAGGGCGCGCCGTCCGATAGGGTTTATGAGTAGACTCAGATGCATTTCGTTGGTAAGTCGCTTGTAGTCTTCGCAAGACTGATGGCAGGCTTCTAGATCGATGTCGCAGATATCACAAGGTTCGCGCTTGATCTTTTCCAGCTCAGCCTCCGAGACCTTAACTTTGCCTTGATGTTCAGGTAGTAGCGCTTGGGTGGCGTTCTCACTGAAACTTCGCTTAATCATCTCTTCAATCTTCAGAGCTTCTACACGTAAAAGGTTGAGCATCATGTTGTACGTCAGACGGAACTGTGACCTGAGCTTAGTAGGCTCACCCAACATCATCTGACGGAGTCTGCCCGCTGGTGGTGCCTCATCTGCTCCGGGCGCACATATGATTACAGTACCGACTGTGTCAAGTCCACGTCGTCCCGCACGACCAGCCATCTGAGTGTACTCGCCAGGGAGCAGGTCGCGAAACTCCCGTCCGTCGTGTTTGCGGAAACCGGAGAACACGACGGTCCTGGTGGGCAAGTTGAGACCCATAGCGAAAGTCTCCGTGGCAAACAGGACCTTGACAAGTGTCTTGGCGAAGAGAATCTCTACGACCTCCTTGACAATGGGCAGCATGCCACCGTGGTGGACAGCAATACCTCGACTGAGCAGCTCTCTCAGCCGCTTAATTTGAGGAAGATCACGGTCTTCCTTGCTCAGCCTAGCTAGCGACTTCTCGATGGTCATGTGTATCGCGCTCTTCTCTGCAGCGTTGCAGTAGTCGATGTTTGAAAGTGCCTCGGCATTCTCCTCGCAGCGCTTCTTGGAGAAGACGAATATGCAAGCCGGCAACAGGTCTTTGCTTCGGAGATGCTGTATAAGGTGGACCCAGATGTTTCGATCTTGCGCGGCTGTTGTTCGGCCTCCACCACGACCGGTCCTGGCGATGTTACCACGGCCCCTGGCCGCCGGTGGTCCCCCGCCTCGAGGCCCACCGCGACCGCCACCTTGTTGGCCTCTTCCACGTTGATTCTGGCCTCCCCGAGCGGGTGGTCCTCCTCGACCACCACCACCTCCTCTGCCAGCTTGGGCGGCGTTCGCGGGGGCTTCTTTGATCTTGTCTTTTCCGGACAAAACATCGTTTGCAGCTTTCCAGCCGTTGTCGATGAATTTCTTATCTGCCGTAACGATCTTGTAGATATCTTTTCCAGCCCACAGATAATGTTCGAGGGGAATGGGACGCTTCGGGGTAGAGATGACGTAGATATCCTTCTTCTTTGTGCGGCCAACCCATGATGCAAACTCGTACGTGTTGGGGACAGTGGCGGATAGGAGGATGAGAGTCACATGCTCTGGCAGCATGATGATTACCTCCTCCCAGACAACACCTCGCTCCAGATCGTTGACGTAGTGTACTTCGTCGAATATGACAAACTCTACATCCCGGATGAGATCCGCTCCCCGGTACAACATACTTCGGAGAATCTCGGTGGTCATAATGAGACAGCTAGCTTCGGGTCTTATCTGCACATCTCCTGTAAGAATGCCGACATCATCGAACGTTTGGCGGAAATCGCGAAACTTTTGGTTGCTTAGAGCTTTGATCGGGGATGTGTAGATGGCTTTGGTCATGTGCTTCGCAGCAAGTGCGATCGCGTACTCTGCAACCACTGTCTTGCCAGCGGACGTGTGTGCGGCTACGAACACTGAATCACCGTTCTCCAGATGGTACACTGCTTCTTTCTGGAAAGTATCGAGCTCAAAGGGCCACTCGCGCGCCATATCCGGAACGAGTTCCTTGAAGTTGGTGATGTCGCGGTCAATGTCAACCATGTGAGCCCACTCTCTTCCACCTTTCCTTGCAGAACTCATAGCAAGCGGGCCGTGAGGAGCCAACGCAGGAAACTCTACTGGTAGCAAAGCGTCAATTTCGTCGTCTCCGGGCTGGTCTTCGTCAGGCTCTTCGCCGTTCGCGGCGGTCTTCTCGGTGGTCTCTTCGTCATCGGCCTCCGTATTCTTGGGGGCTGCACCCGCCTCTGCCAATGTGTCTTCAACCTCTTGCGCAGCCTTGGCATCTGTGGTTGGCTTTTTCTGGAAGTCGAGCCCGCGAGTAAATCCGGGCGGTACCTCGAGCAAGCCTCCTTCAGCACTGAAGTTGATGACTCTGTCAAGGCCGCCAGCCCGTTTTCCATTCGCATCCTCTTGCTGTTGAATCGCCTCATCTTCCATAGCAGCTACCGCTTCTACTCCATCAAGACCGCCAGGCGCGAAAGGAAAGAAGCCGGCTGCTCCACGTACGAACTCGGCCCTGTTGGCAGGCTTCCTGAGAAGAGATGTCGAGTTCTTGGCTGTTGCCGAGTTTGCTGGAACTGTGACTTCTTTGTATCCCGTGACGCGGCCCTCTAGCCCCTCGCGCGTGAACCGGATGATGGTTCGGGTCTGGGTTGGGGCGATCTGGAACAAGCTGCGATAATTGGTGGGCGCATCCCAGCGCTGCTGAAGCTGGTTCAACCACTGCGTGTTGAAAGTCTTTGAGGGCGTCAGGAATTGTTGCTCCAGTTCCTTTTTGATGACATGTTTGGTTTTGCGTTGTCGCTTCGGTGGGCGTTGTTCGCCAGCTATGGAGTCTATGCCATCTTCGTCGAGGCTACTGCTGTGCAGCCGCAGCTTTTCCAACTCTCCCGACAAAGCCTCCATATTCGTGGGGTGAGTACGAATCTGGTAGAGTGTTATGCCTGTGCAGATGCGGGATTGTGGCGCGCCCAGGGAGAAAATGAATGACGTTGTTTGTTTGAGACGCCAAGCCACATCGGGAGGACCCACTTCCCCCGCCATACGCAGACAGCAGGGTGGCAGCATCCGGTGCTTACGTCGTGTGCGATCAACAGTCTCGTACCTGCATACGTATTACGAGGAACATGGATCTTATCACAATCTGAATCGCTCCGAGACATTACGAGACAGCCGAACCCGAGGAACTCTGGTTTGTAGATCTCATCAGCACACGGCCCGCAGATGGAGCATATCAAAGTACGCAAGGGTTGTATTGTAGCCAGTTGCAACGCACACAGTTGGCCATTGGAATGTCGTGAGCTTACGCAATCGCGTTCCCTATGAATGATCCCCCAACGCCGCGCTATGAGTATCCAAAATCAGAATGCTACACTGTGTAGCTGTTCAATCCCACAAGTCGTCCATGTCTGCCATTGCTTCCATCTCGTCCGCAAAAGGGTCGTCTTGTGTGGGCGCCGGCCGTGTTGGGAGTGTCTTTGGTGCGGTGTTGCTAGGTTGCTCGCTTTCAGCCAACAAAGCATCTAATTCGTCGTCATCAGGGTCACCGCTTGCTGCTGGATCCACCGTAGCATCTGCTGAGTTGGATGCAGGGCCCTCCCGTTCTTCCTGCCGGCTCGAATCTTCTTGGCCGCCGTTCTGTACGCCCTCCATCTCCTCAGTATTTTGTTGTGGAGTCTTTTCACGAGCAGCGTCGTCTCCGTCCTCGTCTTGTCCTGTGTTGCGACGTGGTTTGCCTTCATCGATCCAGTCTTTCCGCATCATCTGCATGCGCTTTGTATGTCCGACCTTCTCGATGATGGCTAGGGCGTCTGCGAACTTGGCGCGGGGGTAGAGGTCGTCGAGCCACAGTTGGTACATGTTCAGCATGCGAGCAATGTCGCCATACTGCGAGGGAGTTAGTTTGATATCGCTTGCTCCAGCAGAGTGAACAACCATACCTCGTGACCCTTGCCTTTGAAGCGGAGGCGCTCTTTTGCGATCTTGCGTAGGCGGGGAATGCCGGGATCGGACAGCAGCCTTTGGTCGTCGAGCTTCGGGATAGGGATGCGCTTCTTCGTGACGACAATCTCTTCATCGACACCTAGGGCGCCGGCGCTGTCGCTTTTGTTGTTCTTTCGGTACTGCGGCTGCGCTGGGTTCTCCGTCGACTGAATCGGGTCTTCGGGATTCGTGACATCTTTGAGGATTTCGTCGAGATCGTCGTCAGAGTCGTGAGCGCGCACTTGTAGGCTGGTGTCTGCCATTGTGAATATCGTGGGCCTTGGCAATGGGTATCAAGGGAATCGTGAATTCCAAAGTGTTGAGCGCGACGCGTTCGACGCGTTCAGCCACAAGCACGGACACCACTAGCACTCGCCGCTTGTGGCGCAATTTTAGCTCTGTCAGACAAGGGTCCAGCTCGACTTTCCAAAGCAGCTTCTGTATTCAATCACCGCCTTTTCTACCCAGATATACACTACACCAGCTATCGCCTCGCCGACGCATTCTGCTCTTGCGACTATAGATACGTGTTCTGGAGTTCCCGCTTCGCAACCGTAGTGGTGCTATTTCCTTTGCGCCGACGGGTCGTGAGCTCGTGATCGAAGCCCAACACGCGCCAAATCCCGTAACATGTCGACGTCCAACGTGCTTCCTCCCGACGCGGTAGCTCCAAGATTGGACCATCTATTGCGACGTGCCCGTGACGTCAAGCAAAGTACGGCGATTGATCCTCCCCTCCAGGTTTCTGAACTTGTGCCGGAAAACGAGCCACTTCTCGGTGAAATCGAAGGAGGGAAAGAAGTGCGGACGCTTGCTGTGGAGAGTGCAGCCAAGAGTGTCTTCTATGCCAACCTTGTCAGTTGCTGTGCTGTCGTCCCAACTCCACCATTTGCTTACATGATCAGGGTTCTACCCGGATAGAGGAGCCAGCCTTTGTAACTGTTTGGAATCTACTGGATATTCTGCAGTATTGCGGAGATCGAGGTATGTTGTTCGCCAGCCTGGCCAAGTCTTGACTGACATGACTAGACCTCTGCTCTCCGCAACTCGTCCTACTGCTCATTGAAGAGTTGCTTGACAGCCAGTCAATCTCAGGATGCCGCGTGGTATTCAACTTTCTCGAGTCGCGGCGAGAAACTATCATCGCAGTATGTCGTCCCTTCCGATTTCCTTCGCCATGCTCACCTCGTTCCAGATCAACTCCAAGAACAAGGACCTTGTTATCTTGCGATTATGCAATGAGCTGCTCCGCCGGCTGTCTCGCGCGGAAGATCCAGTCTTCTGTGGGCGTGTCTACATATTCATGTTCCAGAGCTTTCCCTTGGGCGACAAAAGTTCGGTAAACCTGCGGGGAAACTTCCACGTCGAGAACGTAACGACATTCGAGGACTTTCTCAAGGAATCAAAACCAGACGACGACTCTATGCAAATCGATGGTGACGAGTCTGCTCCTACTGCACAGGAAGATTCAAAGTCAGAGGAGCCGGCCGTCCAACCTGGGGACATTGACAAAAGCAAAGATGTGAAACCTACCACGCTTGACACCGAAACTCTCTACCCCGTGTTCTGGTCTCTACAGCACTCCTTCTCAAATCCTCCACGGCTTTTCGAAGAGGACAATTTCAAGCAATTCCAGAAGAGCCTGGAGGCGACGCTAGCCAAGTTCAGGGAGGTGCCGAAAGTCATACAGGCCGGAGATTCAGAGCGAAAGAAAGGACCAAAATCACGCGAAGGCGACGACTACGATGCATTCGCCAACTCCTTTAATCCCAAGTATCTTACGAGCCGTGACCTGTTCAAACTTGAGGTACGCAAGATTGCCACTATCAAACCTGCGCTATGACTGACAATATGCAGCTGAGCGATCTCGCCTTCCAACGGCACATCCTTGTCCAAGCACTGATACTCATCGACTTCCTGTTGACCCTGACCGAGGGGTCCAAGAGCAAGCCATTCTACCAAAATGCGCAGAAAGCGATGCAGTACAATTTCACACTCCGCGAGGAAGATGTAAGTCCCCGTCATTTGCCCCGTTCTCCTGCCTCAGTCACGCTCTCATGCTCGCTTCGCCATCCACGATCATCATCTTCTCGGCTGACCACAAAGCACAGACCGAGTGGGCATTGGGCATCAAGACCGCCATTGCAAATTACCTGCAGGAAGGCCCAGATGGCAAATTCTACTACCGGATGGTGGATACCGTGCTCTCCCGCGACAAAAACTGGGTACGATGGAAGATGGAGAACTGCCAGCCGTTCACGCGAGATAGAGTGCCCCCAGGAGAATTCCAACAGGCCAAAAATGGGGCACTGAAGGCGGTTGTGAGTAAGAAAGCCTCAAAGCCCATGGGGGTACCCAGTACTTTGAACTTTCTCCACAACAACGAAGCGGAGAAGGGTCTCTCTCAGCTACGACAACGTGACAGGTATGTGCTCCGCTCGTCCGACCAAGACGCCATTTCCGGCTCTGACATCAGGTCAGGTTCAATGTGCCAAATGCAGAGTCATATGCAAAAAAGGTCAAGATGACCGACTTGGATCTGGAAATGGCCGACACAGAGGAGGAGAAGCGGCAAGCGGGGGATAAAAAATCTAGCTATGTCTGGCGAGGACTTCGCCTTGCGTCAAAGACGCAGCTAAGCTCCTTTGATAGGATCGAGCATGGCAAAGGGCTGGAGGCTCTTCAGCCGGCCGCCTCTTCCATTGAGGCGACGGGTGTTGACGCTGCACCCACTACTTCGGATGAGCAGGGGGCAATTCCGCAGGACGAGCATCAGAGCGTCGAGGAGCAGCGGCCCGATCAGCGCAGTCAAGTGACTGCGGAACCAGCGGCGTAGTAGCAGTGACAGGGGCAGCTTGTCGCCTGCACCAGCTAGGTGTGAATTGTCCATGGCCCTGAGGCACATGTGAGCTTTTCCTCATGGGTTACCGTGCAGTATGGGGAGCATTGTGGCGCTTTCCCATCCAAGTCATCTATGCAAGCGAAGAGAAGATGGGGTTTCTCGTCCCCGAGCCACTCGCAGCGTATCGATAGATCGGAGGGCCATGCACAGCCTGAGCGACCGTACATCCGGTCGCCAACGGCGCACCTCAATTTGCAACGCCACGCGTGGACGTCGGAAGGCTGGGCTGCGGCGCAAGGCAGGGCTGTGGAGATGAAAGGTTCCACCTGGGTGAATAAAAAGTCTTGACAATATAGCATCGCGTGGGCATGTACACCATTTCCGGGTCTCATTCTGATGTAACGATAACGATAGCGGCGAGGGCTCTGGCTCTGGTCCCTGGTAAGCAGCATCGTCGTCATGCTTCCAGGCCTTTTGACAGGAAATGTCGTGGCCTCAGACGTGCCGTGGTGCGCCGGGGGGGTGGGGCCATGTTCAGGCTCATTCAGTGTGTTGTCAGCACAAAATCCACCTACGTGGGAGATGCTGCATCATTCCGAAATGAAGGGACCTGTACTACCTCACACCACCGTTCAGCGCAGTCCGAGGCTGTTTCCAAGGTTCTCTGCGGTGGGACCACCTCATCGTGTCATGACAAGTTGCGAACCACGGCAAGGACACACAGGCCCAGACTGCTGGCATCGGATCGTAATCATACTCAATGCATTATGTTCACGAGATGGACCGAAGCATGATGAAAAGAGACAGGCATGTTCTGCCGACAGTGGACAGGCACCCATGCGCTCATCAAACCCACAGACGTGTTGCATCCCCCACCAATGACCCGCCAGAACATCCGCGGTCTCGCTATCGCTTGCTCCTGTCATTTCCACAGGCCGTCCTCATCCGCCATCCGGGCGGTCTTGGCGTTGTTTTGGAAATCGACCGCGACGACGCCCTGTTCGGCATTGCGTTTTGGAGATTGCGTAAGGTTGGCGTTTGGGAGGGGAGACTGTGCTTTTGTTCGTTGCGAAACGTGCCAAACACTGGCGGTTACCCGCGTGCTTCACAGCCGGGACAGCAGGAAAAAAAAAAGAAACAACGACAAGAAACCTCCGGCCAGTTCAGGCGAGTGCGAACGGCGCGAGGCGGACACTGTGTACATCATTCGCCCGTCGACACACCACTCACCACGGGCTCAGCGCGCGGTATCGGCTAGAGGTTCATCTGCTTTGGACACGGGCAATGTCGATCACCACGGTACGGCGTAGCATGGGGTGGCTTGCGCATCGCCCAATTTTTCCCTGCAGTGCGGCCAAGAGGACAGCGTCGTTGCAGCCTCGTCTTCGATGGGCCTTTGCGGCGCTCCCAGACAGTTTCAGCGCGCCTGCTTGGACTGCGCTCGCATTTCCAAACACGTTTGCGATAATTCACCGCTGTCACCCAACTACCGACAGCCCGCCAGTGTTGCACACGGTCGCACTACAGCGAGAACAGGCTTCGAGAAACAGCGCCTTTTTCAGCATTTTCCCGGCGCGGGCCGAGCTTTTGGCCGTTAGATCGTTGTCGAGCCCAGCCAGATCTGATGCTCATTGGCGACCCCCCGCTGCCCATTGGCGACGGCGTCATTGCTAGGCGCTCGACTACTCACCACACTTGATCAAGCAGGTGTGTGCAGCAGGCACCACGCAAGCAGCTAGACGCGGTTCCTTGGTTGCCGGCAAGCATCATGGGTCACGGCTGAAGGCGACCAAGGTTCGTTGTTCATGCATCTGAGCGGGCGCGATGGGCGGCTCAAACCACACACGCAAGGCTGATGCAGCGCGTTCCTGACGCATACGCAATTTGCGCACCGTCGCCCATTAACATTTGACCTGACAGCTGCCAGAAGGACGCGCTGGAAAAAGGCGCCGGTCCAGGACGGAAGGGCCCGCCATGGTACCATTTCGTGTGAAAAGTCATGGTTCAACGACAGTAGTAGCATCATGGTCGTCGTCATGGTAGCATCGAGACTGTGTACACACGAGCCCGGCGGCACCAAGTCCGACCTTCACCACCACACCACCACCACCACCACCACATTGTCCGCACACAAATCCACACTAAAAGCAGCATTGACAGCGACACCCCGCAACAAGCCGTGCAAGCGTTGCCGAGCCCTGTAGCATCCCTGTCCGCTCTCGCTGCGGGTTCCTTGGACTTCCCGCATCGCAGCTGGCCAATAATGGCGCCGCCGCCTGCCTCGACGTTCGACTGCGAGACGCCACGGATTAGTCCTTGCTCGTCGGCCATTTTTCTACACGGGCCCTGGTCTATGCATGTGTAGCCTGCAGCCCACCATGTTCACGCACCGCTCGCTCCCCTTCTCTTTCGAGGGGAGGGCACCCTGGCATGCAGCACACCTGATCCAGAGCCCTTTCGATTCGCCCGTTCCCGCACCGTCTTTGCTTCCAAGTAGGCCCACGTCCCGAGCTACCGTATCCCTGTGCCCTGAGACTTTGGGGTCTTGCTAGCCCTCGACGTTAGTCACGCTTCTTGGTCGTGTAACAAGCTGCTTCCAGATCCTCGAAGGATATCATGTTTCCCTAAGAGGCACCGCTGTCCATGCGTAGTCTGACCCTAGTCTCCTCCCACTTGTCTTAACCTCGATTTTATCCGGATCGTCGACAGTAGAGTACCGTCAAGCTTTTCCTGTCTGAATGATCTGATTCCCCTCCCCTACCGCTATCGCTGTTATAGCCTCCGACCGTTCCTGACCCTCTTTACAAAGGCCTACCCACCAGAACCACGCTTTCACTCTTCTGAGCAAGCCGGCCGTTCATCACCTCGCTCTTGTCAAAGCATCAAGCGCCCACTGCCAGCGTCTATCTTTATTTGGCTCGCAGTATCGCCTCCCTGGTAGCTTCTATTTCAAGCTTGAAGTTGCACCAAAACTCCGCGCCCCAATCCTACTCGCGGTGCGACATCATCATTCAGCCTACTCACATACCTGCCATCTGTGGGCTCATCAGCACGATCAGCTCCAACTGTCAGTTCGCAAAACGGTCTTGCGACTCTAACGCGCGCTGAACTCGGCGTCAAAAGCATTGCGACTGCCTTTACTCTTTATCGCTGATCACCCGCGTAAACCCCGCACAGGGACCGGGCGACGATCAACAGTTCACACCCCAAAATCAATCAGATCTTTACTCCTTGCGGAACGTCGTGGTTCGTTTGCAGTTCGCACCAAAACGCCAAAAACGCCAGTGTTGAGGCCTTCTTAGTGACCAAAGCGACTAGGTAAGCAGCGGCCCAGTTTCTGCCCCCCTTCTTCGCTAACAGCGAGGCACAGGAGAGGTATCAGCCACAGAGCTCAGCCTACATCTACACCACTACAACAGTTTCAAAAGCGCCAATGGTCGACGGAAGCTTCCTCGTTCCTTTGTCGCCGCCCAGCTCGCCACACATGTCTGCGTATAGCACGACTTCAGCAGACAACGAGTGGCAATCATCAGAACTCAGAACTCTGGAGCATACCCCACCACATTCAGATAACGACATGGCTATGCTCCAAGCCGAGGTCTCTGGACACAACTTTGACTTGAAGAGGCCGTCAATGCGAACACACAAGAGCTTTCCCTACCTGCTCGACGGAAAGAGCCACCTGAATAGTGGCAGCAACACACCATCTGGACTCGATGAGATCGAACAGCACGACATCCCGAATGTAACCTTTGGCGGCTCTGCTCCTACCAGTCCCATCTCAAGGCTGACGCCACCTTCTACCAACGACGGTGGCAATGCAGAGAAGCGTGAAGAGGAGGACGATGATCTTATCCTCGACGACAAGGACGACTGCGACGAAGACGAAGAGAAGGGTGAAGACCGGCAACCTATGACAGCCGCAGAGATTCGCGCGGCGAAGCGAAAGATGAAGAGGTTCAGGCTTACTCACAACCAAACCCGATTCCTGATGAGCGAGTTTGCTCGTCAAGCACATCCAGACGCGGCTCACCGGGAACGACTCGCTCGCGAGATTCCCGGTCTCAGCCCCCGTCAAGTGCAAGTTTGGTTCCAGAACAGGTATGCCTACCTTCTACCACCAACGCATCGAGTTACTAACACGGTACAGGCGAGCGAAGTTGAAGCGACTAACAAGCGACGACCGTGAGCGCATGATGAGGTCTCGCGCTTTACCAGATGATTTCGACATGGCATCAGCACTTCACTCTCCTTTTGGCAACTCCCATGGTCTCGGCACACCGCTGGCTTCCCCTGCATCTTACAACCCAAGCTTCTCCGAGAACAACATGATGAGGCCGCTGAGCATAGATACCTTGCGACGAGGAACTCTCGACTCGCACATGTCGCCAACTGGCATCAGCCCTGCTTTTGGCGGCTTCACCTTCACACCACCTCAGTCCGCAACCGATGCCATCTCACCCGTCTCAGCTCATGAGGGATCTCCCTTTGGCTTCCATTCCACATCAATCGACACTAGCCCCAGAACGTCCAACCCCTTCTCCATGCCTCTCAACAACCCAACTGCGTATGTCGCGCAGCATAGCATCCCTCGCCTTTCGCTTCACGCCGACAGAATCGCAAGGACGCGTGCAGAGTCTCTGCAGTCGCCTTTGAGGACTAGCATGAGCTATACGGGCTCTCACGACAGCTCCGACAGCCATGACAGCCGGTCCTACTCTAGCTCCATGATGCCGTACGGCATTGGCTACTCTTGTAAGTCTCCTCGCCCACGTGGTTCATCCTCCTATCTTCTAACACTTCCAGACTCCCCAGTACCAGGCTTCGGCACCTCAAGCGGCAACAGAATGCGGTCCTTTTCCAACGGCGTTCCCCGTCGCATCGAGCTGAGCACACACTACGCCCCTCAACGCAACGGGTCGACGCCGCAGACGGCCCACTTCCCCTCCTTCTCAGGCTCACCGCTCGTCACTCCTTCGAGCTACGGCATGCCGCAGATGAGTGCGCCGCACCACATGTCGTCGTTTCCTAACTCGTATCTGCGGAACGACTCGGCGCACAATGACTCGTATTCGGCTGTTGGTTCTGTCCTGGGCGAGGTCATGGAGAATGCCAGCCAGCACAGCGACGACCACCATAACGACCAATATTAAGCAAGCGCGCGATGTCGTTTTTGTTTTCTTGTTTTGTTTTTCGTCTTGATTTGGCCGGTGCGAAGATTATGATCGTTACAGCGCTTTTGTGTCCTTGTCAAACAAAAACGGGTACGGATATATGTTTCGACTGGGTGGATGACACTGCTGCATTCCAATCTTTCTCTCTCTGGCGATACCAGTCTCGCTTTCTCTCTCTCTCTCTCTCTCTCCTACTATACGAACTTCTTTTTTTTTTGGTTTGGTGGTTGTTTCATCACATGGGTTAATCACCACTTCACGGCAACTGGCAGGCGATTATCCTCGTTCTGTTTTCCAAAACCTATCCCCTTTTCACCAAGTTTGGGCTATGGCAGCGCAGTATTGGTATCTACCGTTCTATGTATCATCTTTACAAATAACCCACATACATTCCCTGTGGCAATATCAAATCTTCAATACACACTTGTTCACACACACATACACACTTTGCCTCTGATCCGCATCGCCACTGTTGCCTCCCCAGCCACACCCACATTTTCCCACGACACGGAAAAAATCTCGCCTGCGCAGTGCACATCTCCTACTAAGCAACCGACAAAGAAATCCACATGACCACAGCCGATCACACGTTACCCCACATCTTTTCCAATACAATCGTGCATGGCGGCTACAAACCTCACACCTAACTGTGGATCTACCTTTGTCCTGCATGTGCCTGACTAACATGATTAGCCATGGCCCCGATTGCAAAAAAATAAAATAAACAACAGATGGTGGCGCTAGCAGCGAAACATGGCAGCATCGCCAAGGGCACAAAAAGACCCCACCGTTGAATCGCCATGTGGACTGTTATATCCAAGCGAAGATGTGGCTAGACGGCTTCGTTCAGGCCTAGTCTAAACCGATGTCTGAGGCGATGTCGGAGTTCTTGCTACTTAGCGAATAACAGACTACGGTTGTATATGTGGAGACCCGGTGTTTAGTATTTCAAGGCAACTTGTACAAGCTCATTCTTGCATAAACTGTCGACCGGTCGGCCGGCCGGCCGTACGGTGGTGGTAATAGTGGTGGTGGAACGCGATGTCACGTCAGGGACCGTGTGTCTGTTCTGTTCTGTTCTGTTCTGTTCGCCGTAGTGGTACTTACCCCGAGATTCCGGGCGGCGGAAGAACTGGGGTTGAGAGGAATGACTGGTGGGCGGATTAGATCTAGAACAGTTTGGAAAGTGGATCCTTTCCGATGGAAGGAAGGAAGCGTGTGTGTGTGTGTGCAGGAAGGATGGTTCCCGCGTAGAGCGCGAGCGACAAAAAGCAAACAGACCGAGGCAAGAAGTCATTTTCCCCTAACCAATGGTTGTGTATGTGTGTCACTGTGGTGATGACATGCGTTGCAAGGGCGGATTTTTGTTTTGCTCTTCCCGTTTCTTGTACGGAGTAGAATGATGCTCAACTGCGTAAAAGTCACACACACATACATGTTTAATCTCAAGGTTCAATCCGTTACGTGGTGCCACGCCACACTAGAATCTTCTCTAGTCGAACGCAAAAGAAGCTTTCCACCGCCACCATCATCACCATCACCACCACTTACCATATCCCCCATCCATCCATCCATCCATCCAACCAAGCCGGCCTCCATCCGAACCCGCCACCTCCCGTCGATCCATCCGCCTTCCCTCTCCTCCCTTAATCAAAGTCTCAAACCCGCACATGACCAAAACTCCCATTTATATTGCCATCCCAGCGCTACCCTGCGTCAATGGGTGATGATTCACTGATGAACCAACGAAACACACCACGCGAGTATGTATGAACCCCCCGGAAAAGCCAAAATGGCATCTCCACACTTTGTTTTTACCCCAGACTTTCCTTCTTAACCTGCTTCTTTCTGCATGGTACGTCTGCAGGATGGTGGAGTGCTGCTTGCTTGGCGGAGTAAACGTATAGCCTTGCAGGCTATGTGCATTTAATTTCGGCTTCTGAGGCTCAGGAACCGATGGGGTGACATGGGTTCGTTGTTGTGCATATGTGTGTGTGTGATTGCTTCTAGTGCCGGTCATGGATCATCGTGCTTCTAGGCTACTGTTGTTGCTTTCGGCTCTGTGGTAGCGGAGGGCAAGGGAGGTATAGGCTAGGACAGAGTAGCGTGTGGTGGTGGGGTAGAAAATGGTAAAGTGGTGTGATAAATGACATTGGAGGAGAAGGAGCAAGTGACAAAGACTAGAAAATCGGGTGGCCGTGACTGGTAGCTTTGCATGTCGTGGATGACAGGGAAAGGCATGGCAAGTATGGCTAAATTGCCATGGAAGCACGACGAGTACTACGTACGTGTACTCGCCACTTATCTTCTGGACCAAGACCAAGACCCGTGCTGGGTTCGGGTGATGGGTCCTGACTGCGGGAGGATTTTTATTGTGGGGAGAAGGATGGCGACGTTGTGCGATGGTAGTACGGTAGGGAGGTAAAACGTGTAGAATTCCACAGTGTAGGAAAAATGGCAGCAGGATGCTTGCGCCTATGGCTCCGCGTCATGCGCATGTACGTCCATCGTATGCCCGTGTGCTGATGAAGATCGAGGGCTAGCATTTTGCGGGGAAGTTGCATGGTACGGCTTGGTGTTTGGATAGGCTTCGGTATTCGTCCGGCTGCAGAATACACATGAGCGAACAAAGTATGGAACTATCGCCAAGGATCATGATAGCTTGAACAGGGTGGGAAGCCAAGCCAGTCGGCTACATGATTCAATGGATATGAATGCCCTACATCGGTTGGCGCCCTTGAAAGGCTGGATGGGGCGCTTTCGCTAAGGAACAGAATGCTAGGTGTGGATCTTAACTTTGTTAAAGTTATTAAACGGCTGCTGCTGGCATTGTTAGAGTGAGGAGCCGCGGGTGCTCTGCGTCAGGGCCAGCAAGAACAGATCTTAGGCTTAATCTAGGCTGGGCATGGCCGGGGTAATGGCTACGCGGGCGAATTGGGTGATTCAGACAACGCCTTCTTCCAAGCGGTGTCCTTCGAGAAGACCATGGTACATGGTTCAGCGGCCATGTCGTGTAAATGTGCAAAGGATACGCTGCAGCTGTGCTGGGTACGGGAGATTGAGCGTGTGATCTGGGATGATCGGTCGCTCCATGTGTGCGATGAGGCTCGCCGTGCATGGCTTCGCTGGCGGTGTGATAGGCGCTGTCTAGAGACGTTCCTAGCAGGTTGTATCGTGGATCAAGCTCGCTAGCTTCGGCCAGTTATCGACAAGGGCCCGGACATGTTACTCCAGACGAAAAGGCAGGTTACCGCCAGGATCCGCGACTCAGGGCGGACCACACCGAAGCACAAGCGAGAAGCCACCTGGGAACCTTGAATGACAACGCAAACCGGCGCTGAAGTCATCGCAGCTCACGCATGGGGCAAAGCCGCCGCAATGCGGTGCGCCATTCCGACAGAACCCTCGAGGGCTACCGTTCACGGTCGACCTCCTGCGGAGCGCATCAGGTGCAGGACGAGCGTTGGCTAGCGCACCCTGTCGCTGCTTTTGTGCCAGACGCCCTCCACCTCGCTCCGCATTCCTTTCACAAACGTCCTCGCATCTGGGCTAACCGCTGAGCTTACCGGAGTGGACCTTAGGCAAAGGCGCTACCGATTTTATTGTCCGCCAGCTCGGTGGTGTGGTCCAAGGTACACATGAATCGCGCCATGACGGACGCGAAGGAGTCCGGAACGACGTGCCTGAAGATGAGTAAGGGTACTGCGACTACCTGTCATCCCGGCTGAATACCCGCTGGTTCGACAGGAACTTTTTAGCCATTACGACATGCGGAGAAGGGTCAGGGCGTACAATAGCCCAGACACCCTATTGGCACTCCAAGAGCCGAGCGGGATCGTGGAGAAGGATGAGGTGAAGGATGCTGGGTTTTCGGGGTCAGAGGGTCAGACGTGCGTCGCGGTGTTGCTGTTCGTGGTTCTGAGCTCCGCATGTGCGATTGGCTGTGAGGACGTCAGGACCGCTTTCTTGATCCGGCGCGGAGTGAATTGCCAGTGTGGGAAGCGATTGGTGGAAGAGGCATATCACGTGTCGGTTGCATTGCCAGGCTGCCGCCTCGGACGCCAGCAGGGATGCAATGTCTTGTGGTAGCGCTGGTCCGATGATGTAAAGATACGTACCTAGTCGGCGCCTCGGTCGAGAAGCGAAATGCAGTAAGGTATTGAAAAGGGCTGATGCGCATGACGGGCGTGAGCGGTTGGGCACACTTGCTTCGCGCGACAAGTTCGCTCGTGGTGGTGGGCCAGGCTGTCGCTGTCGCGCCTTGGAGCGAGGACGATGCATACCAGAAGAAGCAAAGGGCGGGACGGGATGATGCAGACGAACAAAGACGGCAAGGCAGCAAAGCACGACCTTCCGAATTTCTTCTGCCACCTGCATCGCTATCTCCACACGCACATGCCAACTTCCTCATCTGCAGCCACGCCCGGTACTTGTCGCAAAAGCAAAGCTCCACCTCCACGGGCAGCTTGATGCGATGTCGATTTTGACTCGAACTCAATCTCATGTCGTCAACGCCAAAGGATTGTGAGGCGCTTTTAGTGCCCGAGGATGGTTCCTCAGCCGTCATGCACCTGCGCTGATACGGCGCAGGGCGATCCTCGAAGGATACGAGCAAGAGCCATGGCCATCAGCCATCGGACGACGGCAGGCTTGCGCCATCGACCAAACCTTCTGACGCGCCTGTGTTCTGCATTCCGGGGCACCGGAGCGCCATCACGAGAAGCGTACACTGGCGCAGAGTTTAAAGGCTGAGCCTGCCCCCAAGCCTGCATCCTTAAGGGGGGCAGAAGCGTTCAAAGAGGAGGGCCTGCGCACAGCCGGCGGCTTTTCTAAACAGGAAAATCAGAGTGGCACTTCGCCGAGGTCCCCATGTGGGTGTGGCTGACGGTGAGAGGTGGAAGTTTTTGGATCCCGCTGCTGGTTCAAAGTTTGTGCACGATGTGGCCGTGTGCGGTGTGTTGATGCGAAATTTCCTTTCCTTTCCCCTTCATCTCCCCCACACACCCCAGAATGCGAATGCGCATACTCCGGAAACCCGAAATTATCATGGCGCGGATGCGATTGATGGAAATGCCGATGGAAGAGGCCGAGGTAACTCAGTTGGCGCATGGATGGCTATCCCCGTCTGTCGCAGCACGCAGCACAGCAGAGGCCGACGTCATGCTCCATGCTGCATTGAAATGCGCACATGAAGTTCAAACCTGAAGTCTGAGGCGGCTGTCAATTCGCGACTTGGTAACGTTGTACTGAACCGCCGACGCACTGTCATCGGTACCTGGCGGCATTGCGGCTCGTTGCATTACACCCGCAACAGGGTTTCAACATCGGTCGTGTCCGTTCCTTTTGTTACCACGACGTTCCTTCTGCTCTGCTGCCGGCGCACGCAAAACCGCCGGCTGTGCGCTGCTAATGCTACGCGGCGTTACAGGAAGGATCCCGGCCGCTGAAGGAGCCGCGTCGCCGTGTCACCGTTTTGTTTGGAGCATGAATGGTGGATGATTGCGGTGCCTGCTGCCTGCATAGGATGGAGGATGTGGCTGTAGTCTAGGCGATGCAGAGGCGGTAAGTAGGCGGCCTGAAACAGTCATATTGTCGGCCTTTGCGAGCGGTCTGTCTATAGTCAATTAACAGATGACTGTACGGCTTACTCAAGGTTTGGTCGCATCACGTTGCGATGTCTCTGTTCGCTGCTATTACTGCATTTGCTCTGGGCCAACCTGACGTTCGTCTCCTAGTTCCTACGCTGTCCATTGTTGCAAGGGAAAATGAACCGTTCGCTTACTTGATAATAGTTCCTTGGCCGTGATTGTCGCCACTGTGTAGGTTCACTGGTAACAGGCCTTCTACGCCGGCAGTGATCGCTGCTAGATTGTAGCCATGTGGCCCCGCTCCTCATCGTAGCCTGAGGTTCAGCCTACTATACCTCCCGTGTTACTTCAAAGTGCGCGAATCGATTTACTCCAACAAAAGACAGCAAGCTGTATACTCTTTTCAGGATACCTCAGGTCGTAAGAGACATGGTAGCATTTGGCCTGAACAACACCCTCACAACTCCATGAACGTGCTGTCAGCGGTAGACCACTCCATATCGAGCGTCTCTCTTGTCTACTTTTATGCTTACGGTACTAGAAGCAGTTGAATCCGCAGATCCGGAACTATATCTGCGTCTCCATGGAGAGATCTCATTGTCTCACCATCTCATCTCGTCGCATTGCATCCACCGTCGTCACGTGTTCACCGTATCAACTATTTGCCATTCACTAGCCACTACATCTGCACGTCCTGCAGCAAGAGCGAGTTAGATGCCGCTCATACTCTCGCATCCAGCCTACACCCATACTGCATATGAATACCTAGGTAACCTTTCGGATGAGAATTCGCGAGTCCTGGATGCTTGCTGGTGCATGTCTTTGGCGGGGCAATCCCCGCCTTTGACAAAGCTGTCGACGCATCGCCCAGTCAACGGGACAGCGTCCGTGTCGAGCTCGAGGCGCTTGCTGGAGTCAATCGGGCCTTGTAGTCATCATGGAGGTGCACCGAGTGGTCTGATCCATTCTTATCGATTGTGGCGATGATACTCGAAAATCTCACATGACAATGGAGTTAAGGCGGAGATGCCTTTCACGTGAGAGACGGTCGCCGTCATTGTGCATAGACGCGCATCAAGACGTCAGTGGGTTTACATTTTTTCTGCGATCGGCGCAAGAGGGGTGATGCGGTTAGATATTGTATGGATGGCAAGGCTCGTGCAGTACTGTGGTACTAGGTCCGCTGTGTCTGTGGTTTCTTTGTTACGCCCACGACTGCGCTTCATTGTGCGACTGGGTGTACCGCAAGAGACACAGGGCTGAGCTATAGCCGTGGGAATAAGACGCCGTTTACCTGGTCCGGTTGTGCGAGTAGGAACAGGGCGTTGGGCATTCGGCAGATGTTCTCGTCCACCAGATGGTGGGGTTTGCTCAGAGTATGGATTGCATCTGCTGCTGCCGTCCAGCCCAGCGCAAGGCACCCCGCGTAGGGCATTGCCTACGCTGTGTGCCAACAGCCACAGCGAGCTAGCTGGAGTCACGACGAGGTCACTCGGGCAAAGCGCAGCATTGCGTGGCTTGTCCCGCTTACTGTCTATGTGATGACGGGCTCAAGTCTTAGATGTGGTAAGGCAGCGTGGGCGGCCCCTCGCTCTTGCCTCGTGTATCCGAGCAAGTCACGACAACGCAGGCAGCAACCGCAGTTTGTGCGCGCCCGCGAATAAATCAATCGTAAAGAACTGACCCGTGGCTCTGAGCAAGCAGCGTCGCCAAACAAGCCACTGCGAATCGGCGTGGCAATCCAGGTGTTGGGACTGCGCTTCAAGGACTCTCGGCTAGGCCAGCATCCTTGTTGCGGCTTAGTCTGGCACTCAAACAATTTTCGAAAGAGCCCAACCGCCGTCCCTCCACACACCCGTCTCTCCACTGCGAGAACATCCCATCACGACACACGCAGCGGACTCAGTGATCTTCACACGAGCCGCCCGTCGATTTCACGAATTTATTCGGCGAAATCCCCCGCTTCCGAATCCGGAACCTGTTCAGAGACTCCTTGATTGAAGCGCTCGGACAGCCCTCAACGCCCTTCCTAAAGGAGTTGACCTCTTGCCTTCCCTTCGTCACCGCCGACGACTCTCTTTTCTGCATCCCCCCCCGAGTCGCTGCCCCCAGCAACTCATTAATTCCGCAGAGTTTGCCCCTCGCTCGGATCTGGGATTCCAGCGATACCAACGTCATCCGCCCTCAGCTAGGTAGCGACTACTGCGCAGCCTGCCGACCGCCTTCCCTCGTCCACACGTCGCCTCACCCACCACCGAGTCCATGAGTAATCCCGCCGCGAACTCGCAAACCCCGCCCATCGCCGCTTCCTCGTCTACGACCGCGAACAACTCCTCTACAGGATCGTCCGCCACCGTGGCCGCCGGTTCGGCTCAACCCACTGCCCGCAGCTCCTACGCCAACGCGACCAAGCCCACGATCGTGTCTAGCGCAGCGCCGCCCGTGGCAGTGGGAGGTCCGCAGAGCGCGCACCATGGCAAGAGCTCCTCTGTATCCCCGGTGAATGGCAACGGCGCCATCAAGCCTGCTATTCCCGCCATGCCCACGATTGTGAGCGGCGGCCCCAACGGCAGCGCCCACGAGCGCAAGTCGTCCGTCCAGATCAAGCAGACCCCGCCTGTTGCGACGGCCGGTGGCCCGCCCTCTGGCATCAAGTTCGGCTCGCTCGCTGGCTCCCCCGCGCCTGCCCACGCCTTGCCTGTAGTTCAGGGAAGCCTGAACCCGGCGCAGGTCCAGAACCCGCGCGTTGCCTCGCCTGCTCATTCACCTTCACCCATCCCCACGCCCATTTCGGGAGGCCCCAAGCCGGACGGACTGCCTACTCGACCAAACTTGGTCTTTGGTGGCCAGGGCGGTGAAAGCACTGAGCCCAACGTGAGTTTGCGCCCTCTCTGCTCTTATCTTCCTCGCATTTCTCCTCAGTCACTAACTCTGCCACAGGCGCGCCCTGCTATTCCCCCTCAACCCAACTCTCACTCCCTCCCGCAAGCCCAGCACCTGCGCCGTGAGTCGTCCCAGTCTGCACACAGCGACATGAGCAACGCAAACATGGGTCGCGGAGGCTCGTTTGCTAACCGAGGCGGTCGCGGTGGATACGGCCAGGGTCACTTCAACCCACAAATGGCAAACTACTCGCCCCAGCCACACCGTGCCATGCCTCAGATGGGTCGCGGTGGTCAGGCCCCGCCGTTCCACCCCCAGGGCCAGATGCCGCAGCGCTCTCCCTTTACTCAGAACCGCAGCCCCGCCATCACCCCCGCTACGATGCACCAGCAGCAGCATCTTGCCAATCCTGGTATGCCCTTCTACCCGGGACAGCAGTATCCTCCACAGGTTCGTATTCCCTCTACCGCTCAAATTATTTTTGTGTCTCCTACGTCACGCAAGTCGGTTTTATCAGCAGACTTTGGTCCAGCCCTAAACGAGACACCTTCCTACCCAAGGTTCCTCGGATCTGGCGACCAGTCTCGCGCAAGCCTTTTCTATAATATGCGTTCATCATCTCCATTCCCCAATCATCTCGAATTATCTCTAACAAATATGTCACAACAGGCCATGTACGGCGGCATGCCTCAACCAGGCCTAGATCCCTACAACAACTTTTACCCCCAGAACTACGGACTGCAGCAGTCCATACACTACCCAGGTGTACCTGCTAGCCCTGGTCGTGGCTACCCTCCCCAGATGCAGTCCCCCTACGGAGTTGCTCCCTACGGCCATCAGCCACAGGCTCAGAGCATGTCACGCACTCCTTCCAACATGTCGGAGCGCCCGTCATCTGCTGTTCCTCAGCCCTCCACACCGGCCATGACCAACGTTAACCACATCTCGCACACACACACCCCTAGCATGACGTCGGCAAGCCCGGCGCCCAGCTCCACCTTCGAGCGCCCGAAGCGAGCAAGCAAGGCTATCACAATCAAGACTGTTGATGGTGAAATTCTCGACTTCAAGCCCAAGGGTGCATCACCAGCCCCGCCCGCTGTGGCATCTTCGGTACCTGCAGCTCCCCGATCTCCCGCTATAGCTGCCACGCCAACTCCGCCGCGCGCACCAAGCGCCACCGACGCTACAAAGGCCGATGGCGAATCCAAAAAGGCCGAGTTCGTCAAGCAGTTCCAGGAGAAACTCCGTCTCCAAGAAGAGGCCGAGAAGAAGGCTAGGGAAGCGTCCGAAGAACAGGCCAAGGCCGAAGCCAACGCAAAGCTTGCTGCTAAGGAGGAGGCTGAGGCGAAAGCCGCTGCTGAGGCCAAGGAGAAGGAAGACGCTGAGGCTGCCAAGAAGGCTGAGACTGACGCGGCCGAGAAGAAGCGCCTCGAAGATGAAGAGATGGAGCGCATGATTGCTGAGATGGAAGAGGAGGAGAAGAAGCGCGAGGAGGACGAGAAGCGCTATGCTGAAGAGAAGAAGAAGAAGGCCGAGGCTGAAAAGGCCAACGCTGCCGAGAAGGTCAAGCAGGAAGAGGAGCGTCTGCGCAAGCTTGAGCGTGAAGCCGAAGAGGCTGAAGCTGCTCGCGCAGCAGAGACGCCCGAGCAAAAGGCCGAGCGCGAGGCCAAGGACAAGGCTCTCTTCGCAGGCCTGAAGAAGAACACCATGTTCGGTCCTGGTGCTTCTCAGACCGAAGAGGCGAACCCAGTTGAGGCTGCTGCTCCTGTCGTCGCACCTGCACCATCCAAGACACCCACTGGTACCAAGCCCAAGCCAGCCGCTCTCAAGCTCGAGACCAATAAGTCTGTTGAGCCCGCGCAGCCAACTGCTGGTATGCAGGCGCTCAAGACTGCACGTTTCCTCGAGGTTCGTGCTGAGGTCCAGTACCCTCAGGGTGTTTCAAGCCCCAACCCTGCTCTCAACAACAGCAACAGGAGCAAGGGACGTCAGTACGACAAGGACTTCCTCCTGCAATTCCAGGATGTCTTCAAGGAGAAGCCTTCGGTTGACTGGGACATGAAACTCAAGGAGACTGTCGGCGACGAGCCTCAATCAGCTCGCGGCCCCCCGTCTGCTCGTGTTGGTTCCATGGGTCCCCGTCAAGGGTCTCGCGGAGGTGCTGCCGGTGGCGGCATGGGCAATTTCGGAGCACCTGGTTCATTCCCGCCAGGAGGGCGTACACTCCCGCCAGGTACGACATCCGAAGAGCGCTTCAAGCAAGCCCAATCTGGACGTGGCTCCTCTATGACGAACCCCCTTGCTCATGTCGTTCTAGGTGGAGGTCGTGGTGGTTTCCCTATGGGTGGTGCTCCTTCCATGGGACGCAACAACTCCTACCAGAGCGCCCACCGCGTACCCGATTCTCCTCGCGTTGGCAGCTCTCGTGGCAAGGGTGCCGGCGGCAGCCACCGCGGTCGCGGCAACAACAACAACGGCCAGGATGCCAAGGCTATGCCACTGACCGCCGGTCAGGAAGTCAAGGCTCTTCAACGTTCGCAGACTGGTTGGGTACCTACGTCGCTCACTCAGCCTGCTGCTGTGCAGGCTCAAATGAGCGCAGGCCACCTGGCTCCCGATATGGTACAGCGCAAGGTCAAGGCTGCTCTCAACAAGATGACACCTGACAAGTTCGACAAGATCTCCGATCAAATTCTCGAGATTGCTGGACAGTCCAAGGACGAGACCGATGGGCGCACCCTTCGCCAGGTCATTCAGCTCACCTTCGAGAAGGCTTGCGACGAGTCTCACTGGTCTTCCATGTACGCCAAGTTCTGTAGCCGCATGTTGCAGACTATGAGCACCGAGATCAAGGACGAGAATGTCCGCGACAAGCACGGCAACCCGGTTGTTGGTGGTGCTCTCTTCCGTAAATACCTCCTGAACCGTTGTCAGGAGGAGTTCGAGCGTGGTTGGGAGGTCAACCTACCCGAGGCGCCAGAAGGCGAGAAGGAGGCCAAGCTTCTGTCAGACGAATACTACATCGCCGCTGCCGCCAAGCGCAAGGGTCTTGGTCTCATCCAGTTCATCGGAGAGCTGTACAAGCTGGGCATGTTGACCCTCCGCATCATGCACGAGTGTGTGCTCAAGCTTCTCGATTTTGAGGGTCTTCCCGACGAGGCTGCTATTGAGTCTTTGGTCAAGCTGCTCCGCACTGTCGGTGCCACGATGGAGTCAGCCGAGGCCGGTCCTAAGATGATCAACATGTACTTTGAGCGCATCGAGAAGGTCATGAACATGGAGGGTCTTCCGTCGCGTATGCACTTCATGTTGCTCGACACCGTCGACATGCGCAAGTCTGGCTGGAAGTCCAAGGACATCCTCAAGGGTCCCAAGACCATTGCGGAGATTCATCAAGAAGCCATGGCGGCCCAGCAGGCCGCCGAGATGGAGCGCACACGATCAAACCAGCGCGGTGGTGGTGGCCGTCTTCCCATGGGTCGCGGCGACGCTCGCTCGTTCTCAGGTGGTGGCATGCAGCCTCCTCCCGACACTGGCAGCCGTGTACAGATGGACGACCTCCGCAAGCTCTCCAAGGGTGCTTCTGGACGCAACCTTAACAACCAGTCTCTTGGCCCCTCCATGCTTGGTAGCCGCAGCGGTAGTGGCCGTCGCGGTCTCGGCCCTGGCATGATGGGTGGTCGTGAAGACTCCAACGCCTCCTCGCGCACCGGCACACCACCCGTCAAGAAGGAGGAGACTGCTCATGCAAACGCTTTCAGGTAAGCTTCCACCCGTCGTACCCTTCAAGGTTCTCACTAACAACCATCGCAGTGCACTAGCAGCTCTCGGCAATGAAGATGCCGGCGAGGCTGGCTCTACATCCAACGCGGCAGATGAATCTGCAGCCGAGACGGAGGCCAAGCCTTCGGAGTGATTACCTCTTCTTCCAACCATTCGAGCGCGTGACGGTTCTTATACCCATAGACCACCACCGCACGCGGTAATCTAATCGATCGCCTGTTTCTTCGTTGCCATAGAAAGGGGGTTGCATCACAGCGCGCAGTCCTTGTTTGCATGCATTTCGGACGCCCGGGGTTTTCATCAAAAGTTTCCTTGTTGTCACTGTGCGTGCGCATGTTTTCATGTTTTTCACGGACCATGATGGCGGCGTTCTGGGACGTGCTTTGCAAGATGGATGGATGAGGGACGGCCCTGCACCACTGACGCTTTTTACGAGCGCTATGGGTGGTTCTTTTGGGCAGGATTGAGTTATACCTCTTGACCTCGGTTCGTTCATCACCTTTCTTCTACGCTGCTAGGGTAGGGATGGACAAAAGATGGATAGAGAGGAGTTTACCTTTTGTCCACCTGTGGAGGGTTTTTTTGCCTCTAATCCCGCACTTTTTTCTCTCTTCATGTTATCCTTTTCTTCTTCTTTTGCAATCTTTCAGAGAATGCGGTAGTTTTGTAGTGATCGCATATGACGGTGTCCGCCCATGACAGCAGAAACACTTACTTGCTTAGGCAATGTCGGTTGTTGCTCAGGCATATGGCACACGTTTTGCTGCGAGAAAGAGTACGCAAAAAAGATGATGCTCAGGCGGCGTGAAAAACGGTTTGATGTATCGGATGATGATGGTAAAAATCATTGCGGACTCTTTTTTGGTTTGCGAGTATCGATCTAGATAGAATGACATGTGCTAAAAAAAAACGGGTGGTGTACGTTTGCTGTGAGTGATTTTAATTGTCGTGATGTTGTTTGTGATACTGTATTGTGGATCTTGGAAGAGAACTAGGTTGCGGTAGTGCGGAAGACACATGCCGCTGCCGCTGCCAATGATGCGATGTGATGTAAACATGCCGATCCTTGCTGCGAAGTGTGTTGCTAACGGCAGCAGGCAGGAGGCGTTGCGCGTCAACGGGTGGGTTAGAGAGGGGGGGTTGGTGGGTGTGCAGGGATCATGGGAGGGCGAAGAGCCGGTTACGTCATAAGGACAGAGTAGCGGAGGGACAGACGTATATGTAAAGCTCGAGTGAGGGTTGCGTGCTGAGGATTTACACTGCATTTGCATTCCGGATCTTTATACGACTGTTGATTCGAGTATACGACTACTATTCGTAACAGGAACGACACACGCACACGCACACGCACACGCACACATTGAATCAAATCAACCATGTCCGACCAGAACAATCAACAAAAGGGCTTCTTTGGCACCGCTGCGAGTGGCCTTGGTATGTTGTCGTCTTACCTTTCTTTCGCATTCACTCTCTTCCTGTCAAACGCCGTTATACCGGAAGCTGTAAGAGGAAATGGACTAACAGTACCTACAGGAAACACCCTCGGCGCAGCAACAAACACCGTCGGAAAGGGCGTCCAAGGCGTGACTGACGCTACTGGTAACGTCGTTGCTGCAGGCGGTAAAGGACTTGGTAAGGAATAGGAACTTGTTTCTGATGTGAGGGATGCTGCTGCTAATGATGAGGATAGGCGATGCGGTGACGGGTGTTACTCAGGGTGTTGGGGAGACGACGAAAGGTAAGTGGGAATACGGAATTATGGGTGAGATAGGGGAGTGGGCTAACGAAATGTAGCGGCTGGTGGCTTTGTGGGCGATACGACGAAGGCGGGGGGTAGGAGTGTGGGGGGTGGGCAGAAGGATGGGAATCATAGTGGTGGGCAGTAGGGGGTGGGGATAATGTTGTGTCGTGATGAGATTGCGGGGAAGTGATAGTCGATGAAAAGTTATGAGGATGCCGAAGTGCTATCGAGAAATGGCAGGATTTGGTCAACAGGGTGTTTTCGATATGTGATGATAGTGGGTGGAAGCTTACAGATTGGCTCGGCGTATCAAGTGTTGCGCGTTACCGGACTGACCGTTTGCACTAGCTTGTACGCCTCGTCCATGGTATAAAAGCGGGCTTTCTTCCTCCTCGGTCTGTCTTCTCATCACACACTATCTTCACGAAAAACTTGTTCCAAAAAAACCTGTCTCCACGCACATGCCTGGGCGTGTTCGGAAAAGACATTACAACCAATCATGGATTTTGCGCCTGCATCGAGATCAGCGGAGACGCATGCAATGGAGTACCTCTCGGAAGTCACATGCGAAAACGACATGTTCAAAACTGGAAGAAGATTGGGTCATGTTGTCGGAAGTCATTGCAAAACTGTCTATGCGGACTGCTGGCCACTGAAATTTCGCAACATCGGCAGAAAATCGCCAGATCCATGACAGCATAGATCTGTTCTCCACCACTATTCTTATTAGCCACGATGCAGTATATCTCAAAAGCACTTTGAAGCTCACCTATGGTGCAAGAAGAACTCGTCCAGCATACACCATGGGCGACGAAGCTTGATCGGTTTCACATCTCCTCTTAATAGCTCACCCTGGTATAAATATCTCACCTCCTTTGGCCCACTATTCACTTTATCATCCATTGCCTTCTGGCCTTTTCCCAAAAAAGTGGGAAGTAATCATCATGGAGTCTTCCTTTCTCCGCCTTCTCAAACATAAATTCGGGCTCTGCATGTTCTCGGCTGCCGCGAGATCTTCCGAAAAGCTGAAAGACATACCCATAGGAGCTTCGGTGTTTCGAAAGCTATACCATAGGAGTGAATGTTTGTTTCGGATCCTGTACAAAAACACAGCTGTGAGATCATTTGGGTGGCTTTTTTCGACCTGTTCTTGTCCAAAGTTTTGTTTTTGGAATCTAAAAACCAATCCGAGGCAAACATGTGTTAGGCAAAACTTTTGCCATCTGTTATGGTATCAAAATCCAGAAAAAACAGTAATATGTGTCGGCCTTGTCTGTTTCAAAGGAATCGAACAGCTATCAACACATGTCGCTTTTGTGTGTCAGAAAACGACCATGTACATATCTTCACCGTAAAATTTAATTCTTTGTATTCAACACTGTTACACGAGGCTGTTGGATTGTTCGCAGAGCAATGTGTCTCACACAACGGATTATACGACAACAGCTTTCGCCCAAAGAACACAGAAGCAGACGAACCACATACAATCCCAATGTTTCCTTTTTGGTGGGTGGATTCTAGAAGTTGTGTTGTTGAAGTTACAGCATAGAAGAGGTGTTTTATGTGCAAGAGATGTAACGATACTAGCTTTCGTACTAGTCTGCTAAAGGATCGACATTTGGTAGTCCTGCAGTGTCCTTCGGCAAAGCCAAACTGTAAAATACGAGAAACAGTACCGCCCATATCTTCATATTTCTGGACCAAGTGGATTTTAAAACGCATGAAAAAACATGACGCTAAACTTGTGTAGTTTTTGAGCGCGGGTTTTCAACATAACATCGTGTTCTCGACATTTTTGGAGTATACGTACTCAGCAGCGACCTACAGTGTCTTTTCGGTTGATTGGAAAGTACATCTAAGTTGGCCACCTTAATCCTGAAGTTCGGGCGCACTCAATACTTTATAATAAACGTTGTTGCATGATATTAAAGAAGACATAGAAGCCCGGAGCCTTGTTAATACTACCTTTTCTGAACCCAAGAAGTCGATCACATGTGTGCAGCTGGCAGAATACCTCCACTCGCCATGCATTCTATCATAACGGTTATCTAACACTATCCCAATATTGCGACACCTTATTCCAAGCATTCATGATACTTTCCATGGCTGGCATGTTAGTTTGGGCTATGGAAAATAATCACTCAGTGAAGCTGTCTAGTGCCGTGATGAATAGAGAAGTAACCTATATCGAGCACTTTATCCTTCGCAGTGAGGCGGTTTGGTAGAATGAAATGTATTAAGCATAGCATGAAGTATGTTATATTAAACCCCTGAAGCCCACAGTGTCCATGATCTTTTCTCCACCTGCTGTACCATCCCCTTGTTGACCTCTGAAATGCCGACAAGTACCCTTGGTTGCCTTGCAGTCGCTTTCATTGTGAGAGATTGGGTGTATGTAAGTCTATAGAAGAAATGACCAGCCTCGCAGTTTACTGAGGAAATGTCACACCATGCACTTACGTGTTCAGTAGATCTAGCACTTGTGGCGGCCCACGTACTTGCCAAGAGTGATGCATTCATCTGGATACCATCCTGTACTGCATTTGCAATAGCCGAAAGCGACACCTCCAGCGAAGTTTGTGCATTGAAGAGCGCATCGGTTTCCTGGGTCGCCATTGGTTCCTGCTCTGCCGCAAGAGGCATAGCCCGAAGCGCAGAACCTGTCCTTGAACCGGGTGTTCTGGTCACCAGCTCCCTCCTGGGGCGATCTTGCATCGATGGGCAGATCCGAAGGTGCTCGCACGGAGAGAGGCTCAGCTGGACCGGCGGCAGCGAAGCCAGCGAGAGTGCCAACGGCGGCGATGAGGGTGAGGAACTTCATTGTTGTTGATGGTAAAAAGCGTGTGTGGAAATAAAGGATTGTGGATATGTAATGACTGAGTGATATCTGTTTTGGAGAGGAGATGGTAGGTCTTTTATATCAGTTCAGGTCGATTCTTCCTACCGCCTCGCCCTACCCCAGGCAGTGAAAGGGGTCGAGATACAAGAGACAAGCGTGTAGAACTTGATCTAGCATCCTTGGAGCCACGGCGGACCGAAACTAGAGTCATTGATGACCAGAGCAGATGCCCAACTAGTACCGTCGGATGAACAGCTTTGAGCAGGGATTATGGTAAATGATCTCATATGTTACGAGATCTCGAGGATCTGGCCAAGTGCATCTTAGTTAGCGCGCTCAAGTCTTTGTGTCTCGATATGAGGGAGCACCGTTTGGTGCTGTAATGGAATCTGAGTCTGCCAGTTTTGCCCGCAACTAACACCTATAGGTGGTAATGAAGGACACTTGGTTAGCGGAGAAGATCTAAGCTACGTTAGCTAGCTAATTTACGCATCTATCTAAGTGCTGTGTAGTCAGGCTCATCGAATATAGATGTGATCTTCCTAATTACAATGGGTAGCGACGTTAAGCCATGAGCGAATACGGCCGTACCTGGTAGGGCTATCATTTCTTCTCTATTATCGGCCCGCAGAGTACGACTGGCTGTAAAGACTGACAGGTCGTCTTACAATCTCGTCCGCTCGGCCTTAAAGAACTACAAGTATCTTAGCCACAGCTAGTAGGTGGCAGTCGTGATTGCATGGCTTGCACGCAGTGATATTGATGCTACCTGGTTAGATGCGGTATGAGAGCATGGGGAGTTGAAACGAGGTGGACTTGTAATCGAGTTAATCGATACCTAGTTTCTAGTTCATAATAGGTACGCTCGATTGTACTGCACTATTCTTAATAATTCTCTAAAGTTCTACTTTAATTTTCGCTAGCTAGTCTACTTTAGGCCACTAACTAGCTACTTTTAGTAATTAGCGGGGTACCTTATTACTTATTTACTTCTAATACTATAGTTATTGCCTACCCGCCTACTAACCTATTAACTATATTTTATTTTTAGCTATATAGTACCTATAAGGTACTTATTATCTTATAGTAGTATAATTTAAGTTTTTAAAAATATTTCTTTTACTTAAATATTATATTTTAAGCCTTAAGAGCTTACTTAAGAGCTATAATTACTACTATTTCTATATATCTCTTAGCTTATTAGGTTAACGTAAAGGCTTTTAGTTATTATTAGTAGTAGCTATTATAGACTAGCCTCTTATAAAGTATTTATAAAGTATAAGATAGAAATTATATTACTTAAGGAGTAGTGTTTAGGTCTTCTCTCTTTTATATATATTTATATTATAGCCTTACGTAAGAAGGCTAGGTAAAGCCTAGTCTTTTATATACCCCTTAATATACTCTTTTTATATTCTTTTATAGTATTATATTAGTATTATATTAAGTCTATTATATATCTATATAAGGTGCTACGTAAGAAAGATTTTAACCCTTTCTATTAAAGTAGTAGTATAGTATTATATATAGTATACGCCTATATTAGGTATAGTACGTATATATATAAGATATAAAGTAAGAAAAATTTTCTATACTTATTATACTTAAATCTATTACCCTTCTATCTCTTATTAATCTATATATTAGGAAAAGTTAAGTTATATACTTTATATTCCTAAAGATATACTTAGAGGTAGTATAAGTTACTAGTAATAAGCTAAGCTTATACTATAATAAATAGTTTTATACTATCTATAACTAGTATACCTATACTAGTTACTATTATTACTTAAGTTACTAGTATTCCTTTACTTAAATATTATCTTCTTAACTTATATATATTAGTAAACTATTATAAGTAAGTAAAGTATAGTAGCTTTTCCTACTATAATATATATTATATAGTAGTATTTTAAAATATACTATACTATTATATATAGTATAACTACTAGTAGAGTAAAGGTTTAATAAAGTATATATATTACTATATAAATCTTATACTATCTACTATACTTCCTTACTATACTTAATTATTATTTACTATCTCCTTAATTATATATTAGTAGCCTATTAATTTAATATATAATATCTATACCTACTTAAAAGTTAACCTTATTATTAACTATATTATATTTATTATTACTATCCTCTTTTATTACTAAAATTAGATTCTATACTACTATCTTAAATAGCTAGCGCTATAGGATACTAACCTTAACCTTATATTTAAGGTTATATAATATATAGCTATAATATACTTATATAAGTTATCTAATTTAGTATATATAGAAAAGGGCTTAGTTTTATTTTACTTATTAGTCCTATAGTTCTATCTTAATAAAGTAACTTACTTTAATAAATATAATTAACTTTATATATACTATAGATATTACTATAATATATAAACTATTATTATACTACTACTTATTTAGTTATTCTACTCTTACGTTATCTAATATACTACTTAAGAAGATAGTTATATTATAGTTTTTATACTTTTTCTTTAGGGTAAGGTAGGTAATAAGCTAAGTAATAAGTTTATATTATATAATAATAATCTTAGTAGTAAGGGTTTAAGGCTAGTTTCTAGTAGGTTAATTACTATACTTTAAGTTTAGGTGTATTAATCCTATTACCTTATCTATAATCTTAAAAAGAGCCTTTAGTTTAGTACTATCCTTAGTAACTTCTCTTAACTTATAATAAATTTATATATTACTTAAGTCTCTAAGTTAAGAGCTAGCTATATTACTTAAAAGGTATATTATACTTATTTTAAAGTTTACCTTAAGTAGTTTACCTTTAAGTTTTATAAGGTATAAGTATATTAATACTATAATTATATTAGATTAGGTTAGCTTAAGTAGATTCTTACTAGAACTATATTTATTAAGAGTATTACTAATAGTTTCTTTTTATATCTTATTTATATATAGATATATATAAACTTAAAAGCTACTAAGTAATAAAGAAATCTTTAAACTTTAAGAGTTATTAGTAGCTAGTATATAGTATAGTATAAATATTATAAGAATATTTATACTCTTTACTAATAAGTCTTTTATCTTCTTATTATTAAGTATTTTATTAGTATTTTTTATTTTAGTATCTCTATTATTCCTTATCTAAGCCTTACTTATAAGTATACCTCTTAGCTTACTATTTCCTTTTATACCTCTCCTTATAGCGCTAATATCTATAAAGTTAGTATTATACTAGCTTAGTTTTATTTTCTTATTAACTATTCTCTAAGTTACTTAGTTATTAATACTAAAGAATACTTTAGTAATAAATATAAGGGTCTTACTAAGTCTATTTTATATTAGTATACTAAATAATACTAATACCTTCTACTAATAACCCTAGTTATAGTTATATATACTATTATAGAATATAGCTATCTTTATATACTTACTTTTAGTATTATAAAATTTATTAAAGATTAAATAACTTTATACTATTACTCTACTAGTAGTTAATAAGGGCTTATTCTTTATAATATCTTTATTACTTATAGTAACTATATATATTACTATAATATTTACTATTCTTAAAAGAATAAAAGTATAAGTTTCTATTAACCTCTTACTAGCTAAAATAACTAGTTAACTTAATATAAGTAATAGTTTATTAAAGGTTACTTAAAGATAGTTTATATAATTATTAACTAGTTCTTATTCTACTTTATTAGTATACTTTTAAATATTACTATATCTAAAAAATCTTCTTATTTATTAGCTTAATATTAAACTCCTCTAACTTAGCTAAAATATTAATTATAATTCTTACTTTAACTATCTCTTTTATAGTAAGGGGTTTTATCCCCTTAACTAGTTCTCTAGCTTATAATATAAAGTATAATAATAGTTTATTTATACTTTTATACTACTTAGACTTAAGAAAACTTATATATTATACCTCCTTTAGCTAAGTATTAATAGCCCTACCTAATATAGTAATAATAGTAAGTACTACTTATAAGTATATATTATAGAAGGCTAATACTAAGTAATATAAGTAGATAAATAGGTATTTACTTTATAATAAGTATACTATAAAGGTATTAGTATTATTAATATTAAGTAATAAATATTAATCTAAGTACTATATAATATTATTATATATCTAAAAGTAAATAAACTTAATAATAACTATACTTAGTATTACTTTAAGCTTCTTAACACTTATTATATTCTTAAAAATCTTTTTATTATTCTCTAATAACTTTATCTTATATAACTAAAAAACTTTAGTTAATTAGTATAAGAACTACTTATACTCTAAACTTTATATAGTAAGAAGTTTTATCTTCCTACTAGTCTTAAAGGTTCCTTTAGGAAAGCTAAAGAATACTTTAATCTTAAGCTATTCTTTTTTATTATATTACTTTATAGTTATAGCCTTCTTAATAGATATCTTATCTTATACCTTATATATTAAGTTAGTATAAGTAAAAATAGTACTTTATAATTTATTTATTTTCTACGTAAGTATAGGGGTATTATTAAAAAGAACTTTAAAAAAAATAAAAAGTAGCTATCCCTTTACTTATTAGTTATAAAAGTTAATAAAAAGATAAAGTAATAATATAGTTTAAATATAAGACTAATTAGTATTTTATAGTAGTAAAGCTTTAATATTTATATATAAAAACTAAAGTTAAAAAAGTTTACTAAAAGTAACTAAAAAGATACTTATTAAACCTTAAGAGGCCTAATAAGGATTACTAGCTATTAGCTAGTAATATAATTATAATATATTATAAAGAAGAGAGAAGATATAGTATATTTACTATAACTAAAAGAGAGTTATATAAAACCTAGCTACTTCTAACCTATATACTAATACTAACTTATAAGCTTTAATACTATATATAATTATTTTATACTATATATAATTATTTTATACTATATATAACTATACTATATATAATATACTTCCTCTTTATCCTTATTTAAGAGATTATTTAGCCTAGCCTAAAAACCTTAGCTAAATAAGTACTAATTAATATATTTATAAGTATATAATATACTTACTTTATATATACTTAGGAGCTACTTAGAGTAGTCTTTAATAAGTTAGATAAGTAATTACCTAAGTTCTACTACCTTTTATAAACTAAGATAGTAGAGAATATTAATATTATTAATACTTTTAATATTAGTAATATTTAGGTAGAGGAGATATATTATAAAGTAATAAGAAGGATCTCTCCTTAATATAGGCTATATAGTAAGAGATAATTAAGTAACTACGTTAGAAGGTAATAATTAGTATAAGGTACTAATAATATAATAGATATCCTACTAAGAGGAGCTATCTTACTAAGGATAAGATAGTAAATTAAGAAGAGATATTAACTATTATAACTATCTTATAGAAGGATATAACTAATAGGATAGTAGTAATAGTAGTAGATAAGGTAATAAGAATATAAGAATAGAAAGGTTTTATTATTATACTTATTATAGTTAACTTAAATAGTTTATCTCTTATATAGATTATTAACTAGTTATTCTATTTTTTATAGAATTAGTATTATTTATCCTTTAGTTATAATAATAACTCTTTTCTACTTAATTATTCTATATATTACCTTATAGACTACTACTTTAGTCTATCTTACCTTAGTATAAACTAAGCTTAGAGAAGTATAGCTAAACCCTATATAATAAGATAGTAAAGAAAAGTAGAATATAGTTACTAAAAAATATAGAGGAGGTAGTCTATAAAGCCTAAATTAATAATCTTAGTAATAGTAAGGTCTTTATAGTTAATTATCTTACTATCTTAGTACTAAGAAAGAAGTTAAGCTAAGAGACTAAGGCCTAGCTATAATAGTAAATAAGTAATATTAGGAAGGTAATAAAGGATTAATATCTTAGGCTTAAGGAGAGGGAATTTAAAAGAATACTATAAGGATAAGAGAATAAGGTATAGATAGTACTAGTACTAATATTCTTCTAACTAAAGCTAATTATTAAATAGTAGTAGCTATACTATAAGTAGCTAGTTAGTTATTCTTAAAAAGAGGTAGTAATAAAGGTAGTAGTAGTAGTATATAAGTATTAAAGTATATAAAGATACTAATATCTTAGTATTAAGGTATTATCTTTAGTATAGCTAAGTAACTATAAAGGTATAAGTATTATATAATAGTATTTAAGCTATATAAAGAGTAGAGAAGTATTATTATACTAGATTTATATAAAGGGGAAAAAAAAGTAGAAAAGCTATATATTATATATTATCTTCTTAGATATATTAGTTTTTTATTTAAAAGTTCCCCCCCTATATAGTAATAGCCTCCTACTAGATATATCTAAGGGAGTAAGTAAAGAAGTATACTATAACTAATTACTTTATAAACTAGTATAAACCTCCCTTTCCTAGAGTTATAATCTTATTATAACTCTCCTATCTATAGGTATAAGTACTATTATATTAAACGTTAAAAGGAAAATAAAAGAAAGAGTAAGAAGAAAGGATAAAAGTTAGTTAAAAATATAAGAAATAAAGATATAAAAGTATTATAAAAAAGATTTAAGTATTAGATAGTATTTAGTATTATTCTAATACTTATAATAATAGAATTTAGGTTATAGAGTTACTACTTAGATTCTATACTTACTTTTTCTTAGATAGTCCCTAACTCTTATTTTACTTACTATAATATAATATAGGAGTAAGAGTAAGAGGAATAGTAATATCTATAGCTATAAATATACTTAAATAAGAATATATAGTACTATTAGTATTTATAAGTAATATAATAGATATAACTTCTAATTCTATAAAATATTAAAGCTTATCTAGTTCTAGAGTAAGTTTATTAACTAAATATAATATTATATTTATTTAGCTAATATCCTTATCTTAGTTTAACTAGTTCTTCCTTCTAAGTAGGTATTATCCTTTATTAGTAAAGAAAGAGTAATTAAGGATATTCTACTCTAGGATTATAGTAAAGGCTTCTTTCTTTAGTTATTACTAGATTACTTAGAGCTCCTTTACTATCTTAAATACTTACTATTACTCCTTTATAATATATATAATTTACTAGTCTTTACTTATATTTATAATCTTCTTAAACTCTAGTTAGATAAGTTTATTATCCTAAGATAGTTATATAATTAAGGCCTTCTAGATAGAGTTACTAAATAGGATATATAAGTCTACTAGGAAAGCTTACCTAATACTACTAAATTTATTAAGATAACTAGAAAGGGTATATAGAAGTACTATAAGGTTCTAATATAAGTTATAAATCTTATTATAAATACTTATAGCTAGTACTTCTATAATTCCTTTATAAACTATAATAAACTATAGTAGAATAGTATACTACTCTTTTATAGCTAGACTAGTTAAACTATATAGTAGTAGTAAAGATATAATATAAATATTTCTTTTCTTATATATAACCTTCTTTTATTAGATATTTAGGTACTTAGATAAGATTACTTAAGGCTAATCCTTTTTATTAATCTAACCCTTAATATATCTAGTAGAAGACTAAATACTAGCCTCTATATACTAGTATATATATTCTAGAACTATCTTATAGAATTCTTTTAGTATTTTAGTATAATTCTATTTATCTTTATTATTAAAAGAGACTAAGCCTTATAGTATATCTTATTTAGTTCTATTACTACTTACTTATTTTAAGTTAAGATCTATATACTTAAAAGTAGTCTTATCTCTTATAATTATATACTTAGTATAGTAGGGGTATAAGATTAGAGTATATTTACTTTATAATAAAGTATAGAGTATTTAATATCCTAAGTTAGTATAAACTACTTACTAGATTAATAAATAGTATATATTATAAAGCTACCCTAGGTTCTCTTTACTATTAATATAGTAAAGATAGTAGTAGTATATACTAAAGCTATAATTAATAATCTTTACTATCTCTTTATCCTTAAATAAGTAATTATACTAATTAGTAATAGTATTACTACTCTTTTAAAAGTTATTATAAAAGCTCTTAAGATTAAGTTTTATTTATATTATATTTTATTTAAAGTTACTAGTAACCCTATTATTAGGAAGATACTAGTAGCTAAGTATATTATCTTTTTAGTAATTCTTATAGTAGTAGCTAATAAAAAGAATTAAAGTAACTAAATTACTTTAGATAATATCTTACTAATTATATAGGTAGTATAATTAATATAGTACTTTATTAAGTATAGCTCTTATTATTACTTACTTAAATAGACTTATTACTATTACTATAGTATACTTATATAAAAAGTATACTTAGTTATATTTTAGTAATATATTACCCCCTTATTAATCTTATAATACTATTCCTTAATAACTATATATTACTCTAAATCCTTAATAACGCCTTTCTTCTAGTACACCTTCTTAACTAATACTAAGAAAATAAAAGCTTTATTTATATATTTATAATAATTAGCTAAGATCTATAATACTTACTCCTTTATATCTAGTTCTTTATTATTATATTCTTCTTCTCTAAGGATAGCGTTAATAGTATTTATACTTTATTAGTATATAGAGTTAGGTTTTAGTACTTAAGAACTCCTTCTAAGTACTAGTAAAGATAGCTTTATAGTATTTAAGATATCTTTCTTACTTATAGCTTTAATTATATTAGCCTTCTTTTATACTACCTTCTTTCTAGCTTCTAGTTCTCTAGATTCTTATATTTTAACTAATTTATTAACTCCTAGTATCTTAGCTTCTAGAGTAGCTTTACTAAGAGAGTAAATTTTTAATTTAATTTAAAAGGATAAGTCTTTAGTATCTTCTCTAATACCTTAAATCTAACTAGCCTTATAGTTAATAGGAATAGCTAAATAGTAAATAAAGTATATCTTAAGTTTTTTTAATATTAGGTCCTTCTTATAGTTTAATAATAATTTATAGTATATTACTAGTACTTTAGTACTAGGAACTATTTCTTATAAGTAGTAGTTAAATACTTATCTCTAGAAAGGTAGCTTCTACTCTAGTTATATATTAGGCCTAGTTTTCTTTATATTATAAGTAAGGTTATCCTTATTTATTTTATATATATTAAACTTAGTTTATAAATTATCTATATCTTTATAGTTTAGTAGGTAAGACTTATTTTTATCTAAAGTATTATCTTTTATAAATTAGTATATAGTCTTAAGCTTAGTTTTTAGTATTACTAAGTCTTATCTATTTATATATTAATTATTAGAATAGTTCTTAGTCTAGATATATATAATAGTAATCTAGTTAAGGAAGAGTATAGTATCTTTTAGTCTTAGATACCTAAGTATAAAAGCTATATTTATTATAGTTTAGAAGGTAAGTATTATATACTACTTTTTAGTATAGAAGTAGTTCTCTACTAAGCTTAGTTCTAGCTTCTTTATAGTCTCTATAGTATTAATTATCTTATTCTTATATTAATTTTTTATACTAAAGGTTTCTTTAATAAGTAGATAATTCTCTATAAAGGCTTAGTATTATAGTAGAGTTCTTTATATCTAAAGCTCTATTAGGAATAAGTACTTAATATAAGTTATATTATATTATATATATAGGTCTAATATCTTATCTAGTTTAGTATATATCTAATAGCTTTTTAGGCTATTCCCTTAGCTATTACGTATCTATTACTAATACTAGATCTAATTTACCTTTAGACTTAGTTCCTCTACTATATCTCTTCTTTACTTAAGAAGAAAGCCTCCTCTTCTTCTTATAACTCTAATAAGTATTTATATATAAGCTAATATATCTACTTATTCTCTTCTAAGTTCTATCCTTCTTTACTCTTATCTCTCCTCTAGATTTCTTTATATAATTACCTTTTAGGTTCCTATAATTTATTATCTTACCTAGCTCTTATAACTTTTATATCTTAGCCTATTATTCCTTACTAGTTCTTTCCTAGCGCTACCTATTCCTCTATTTATTTCTTAGAGTTCCTTTTCTTCCTTATCCTTTTATAAGTTATTAAAACTTATAAATAGAGTAAAGGCTTATATTCTAATCCTTATCTAAAGACCCTTTAGTACTACTTTATAGTAGTATTTATATTCTACTTCTTATATTCTAATTAAATATTTAGTCTTCTTCTCTATACTCTTTATAATACTTATACTATATTCTCTAACTCTTTATTAAACTTATTATACTACCTTACTTTTTACTAAACCTTAGTTATTAGGTACTATATTTATTTACCTAAAGGTCCTTTAGGTCCTTAGTAATACTTTTACTAATAATAATACTATTACTAATTTCTTTTTTATTACTTTACTTTTCTACTACTACTACTTACTATCTTCTCTCTTCTTTATCCCCTATTATGCTATTATCTTCTTTATTATATTTAGCTTTACTTTTATTAATAAGCTTACCTTACTTACTATACCTATTTATAAATCTCTACCTCCTTTACTTATAAGTAATACTACTACTAATACTATTAATCTTAGTACTCTTACGTTTAAGGGCGTTTTAGCCTTAGTTAAATAACCTTTTCTAGCTATATCTCTACTAGTGCCTCTAGCGCCTAGTAGTCCTACTAAGGTTAATAAGTATCTTAGTATTAAGTATTTACCTTCTATATCTTTATTATTAGCTCTACTATCTACGCCTTAAGTAGTTTATACCTAGTCTAAAGGTTATTTAGCTTTAGAATTTAGCTCCTTTAATCTTATACTTTACTACTACTACTACTATTATCTTATATCCTTTTACCTTTCTACTACTTCTTTATAATTACCTTTTAGCTCTCTTAGTAATTTTACTATTAACGCTCTTCTTTAAGATAGTAATAAGGAGATAGTTAATATAACTTATTCTATATCTAAGACTAAGCTAATTACTCCTTAAATATTAGCTCTAGTATAGCTAGACTTTAGTAAAGCTACTAAGGTGTTACCTACTAAGTAACTAGCTCTAAGTAGCTAAGGTTTAGTAAGTATTCTACTCTTTAACTATCTTAATACTAATTTAGGCTATACTTTTATTATTAAGTTCTATAAGTCTTACCTTTTACTTCCTTTATCTTACTAAATATTCTTTTAAAATACCTTTCTTATAGTTTAAGAGTATAGCTACTACTTTATTAATTTTAAATTCTTACTTAAGTTCTAAATACTCTTATAGAAGCTTAAAGTAGCTAAGGAAGGCCTTAAGCCTATACTTTCTATCTTTACTATTAATCTTAATTACTTTACTTCCTTATTTATTATTAACTAAACTATAGTAATTTATCTTTAGCCTACCTATAAAACTATTAGTATATATTTCTACTTTTATAAGAAGATAGTATATATTATTATTAACTTAGATATTAAAGCGCTCTTATTATACTATTATTAAGGTACTTACTAGCTAAAGGTAATTAATTCTAAGGACCCTTCTACTTCTTACTATAGTTAGTATAATCTTAGGTCTTATACTAAGGTTTATCCTTATTACGTTATTATATATATTAATTCTAGGCTATATAAGAATAGTATTTATATTAACTATCTCTAAGCTTAAGAGATATCTACTTATTCCTTTTATTATAAGTTACTAATAGTTATTTAGATACGCGCTTCCTTATTTTTTAAGCTTACTACTAATTTTACTTTATAAGAACTAAACTTATTTATTATAGTATTACTTTTAGTAGTATAGCTTACTCTCTTAAGACTTTTAATATCCTTAATCCTAATTCTCTTATTCTACTTACTTATACTAAGGCTAGTAAAGCTCTAAATACTACTAAGAGGCCTCTTTATACTAAGTTATCTATTACTTAAGCTAATAAGAAGGCTATTAATAAGTTTAGTCTCTACCTTATTTAGAGTACTAAGGGTAAGGCTAGTAACTTTAACCTTTCTTTTAGTAATATTAATAATAAGTCTAAAGAGGAATTAGAGGCTAGTACTAAAGAAGATATTCCTTCTACTTAAGCTTTCTATTACTTATATTATCTTACTCTTAGACTATTATCCTTTACTATATATCTTCTTATACGCTATATCTAACTTTATTTATTAGGAGATAAAAGATTAGCTATAGGTTCTAGTAGGTTAGTCTAGTACTAGCTATAACTAAGCGCTATTTAGTTTATACTATTAATATTTTTACTTTTTTTAATATTACTAAGTTCTTATTATATTCTAGATTCTTCTCTTACTCTTAGTTCTAAAGTTAGTGTTAGTATTTTATCTCTTAATACTAACTTTTAGTACTACTATATAGAACTTATTAATATTACTAATTATTATTTAGCTCTATAGTTATAGTCTCCTAGTATTCTAAGCTTATCTAATATATATTTAGCCTTATTCTTCCTATCTTTATAACTTACTTTTATAACTCTTTTCTATTTTTAGCTTCCTATACTTCCCTCTCTTACTTAAGAAGAAGGACTTATCTTCTTTAATCTACTTATCTAAAGACTATTTAGTATCTATTTCTAATTCTATATATACTAGGATTTAGCCTTTTTATTCTTCTTTCCTTCTACTTTTATCTACTAGAGAGCTACTTATAGTTTAGGGTTATATCCCTTTACTAACTATATTAAAGTAGAGCTTTCTTATATTCTTACCTTAGCCTTTACCTTCTTAGTCTATTCTCTATATTCTTAAGTTCTTCTTAAGTTATTTAAGTCTAATTCTCTTAATTCTACTACTTCTCTAAGTCTATTAGTAAGCTTTACTTCTTAACTAGTAGCTATTCTTTCTTTTATCCTTTAGTCCTTAGTCTCTACTTATACTAATAAGCCTTTAGATACTCTTTTTATTCCTTTACTATATATATTTTTCTTTAGGATACTCTACTATTCCTTTTTTAGTATATAGTTAGTATCTATATACTTACTATTCCTCTAGCCTAGTAGGCTTTTCCCTATATTCTATATTACTAGCTAGTTATATTTATAGTATAAGTCTATTACTATAGCTAATAAGCTCTTAGGTAGTTACTTAATACTAAATTTTTTTATAATACTTTTTTATTCTTACTTCTTTATTCTACTACGCTTTTATTCTTCTTACTTATACCCTCTTCTCTTTTTTAGTTATTTACTTACCTCTTCTTACTCCTACCTTACTATCTTATATACTTTTCCTAAGATATCCCTTTTTACTTCTCTTACTAGTAGTAAGAAGCTATCTAAAGGTTATTTATACTTAAGTTTACTTATTTATAGTACTAGTATTATTTATTATAACTTTATATCTACTTACTATTAGGGAGTATCTCTTTAACTCTTTAGTACTTTATATCTACTTCCTCTTACTTTTACTAAATATCTTACTACTACGCTTAAGGCTATCTTTACTAAGTTTAAAGGCTACTTAGTTTCTAAACTTAACTACTTTTAAACTATATACTCTTACTCTTACTATATTTTCTCTTAGCTTAAGGATACCCCTACTACCTCTATATTACTTAATATTAATACTACTAATACTACTACTATTTCTACTCTATAAGATAATAATAATTTAGAGGTTAAAAATACTACTAGTTCTAAGTCTAAGACTATAGTAATAGCTAATTAAATAGCTAGCTTAGATAATAGTAATATTATTAAAGTTATAAATAAAGCTACTTATAACTAAGTAGTAACTAGCTACTTTAGTAACTAAGTTACTAAGCTCTAAGTAAAGCCTCTTTATCCTTTATTCTCCTCTATAATAGAAAGGTTTAGTAAGTAAATACTTTTCTCTAGTTTATCCTTTCTAAATATTCTTCTAATATCTAGTTATTATAGTTATAGATTTATAAGACTTACCTATAATATACTCTTAGCTTAATAACTTACTAGTTAAGGTTTTATAACTTTACTACTATAAGATCTTTCCTAGTCTAGTTCTTACTTATACTACTCTTAATACCTTTAATTCTTACTCCTTAATTCTTTACTAGATAGCTAATTAGCTTAATTTTTAGAAAGAGGGTATTACTATTAGTATATTTTTTATATTAGATAGGAATTAAAAGTACTTTATTTTTAACTCTCTTCTTATTACTATCCTATACTACTATTTAGCTTATAGTACTTTTAACTATAACTCTACTTATAGTAATAACACGCTATTTAATAGTGCTAATAAGATATATAGTAACTATAAGAAAGGTTAGACCTACTTATTTAATACTTATTATACTACTTTACTTAATAGGTTTTTCTTCCTATATAGTACTTATACTAACTACTATATAACTAGTACTAAGGTAACTTATTCTATAATACGTAAGTTACTAATTACTACTTAGATATAAGGTTCTTTATAGCTAAATATAGTACTAACTAAACCTTTAGGCTAGTCTAAGATATATAGCTTTATCCTACTACTTACTATACTTACTACCCTCTTAGTTCCTTCTCCTTTATTCTAGCTCTCTTCTTATACTATATACCTAACTACCCTTATTCTAAACCTACTAAATACTCTTTAGTTATATATAGATAGTAGCGCTATCTAAGGTAAAGTTAGTTCTAAGGATATAGCCCTTAGTAACTCTAAGTATAATCTTAAGAAGCGCTTCTAGCTTATTAATTTAAGTAATACTTTAAAGGGTATTACTTATACTACTTATAATACTACCCTAAAGTATCTTTAAGAAGCTATAGCTAAGATTAAGAAGATTCTACTTAAGTTTAGCTCTAAGTTACTTACTAAGTTTATACTTAAGATACTATTACCTTATAAGATATCTTCCTCTAAGAAGTGTAAGATACCTTCTTCTAAGAAGAAGAAAGTAACTTATAAGGTTATACTTCTTCCTAAGGCTTCCTTTATAACTAAATACTATTTAACTTATAGGTGTAGTATTCCTACTCTTATTTAAGAAACCTAAGACCTTATTAATAATATCTTTTCTATAAGTAACTCTAAGAGTAACGTTTATATAAATTCTAGTATTAATAAAGATAATAAAGATAAAGATTTTAATAAATCTCTTTCTAAGAAGCCTAAGTATAAGTTATAAGAAGTTATTTATATTACTTTCTATATTTTATATTAGGGATTACTTTATTATTAAGCGTTTTTAGTATCTAATACTTATCTAATAGCCTTTCTATAGAATTTACTTTTTACTTTTAGTATTCTTCCTCCTTTATATATTATTATAACTACTTACCTTCCTCTCTTAGCCTTTTTACCTTTTATACTTATAAAATAGTAATAGTCCTTACCTTTATTACTAAGGCTATATTTCTACTACTATTAGGGGTAGGCTATTCTAAAAAGAATAACTAATAGTCCTTTAGGTTAAACTTAGGTAGCCTCTTTAGCTTTACTATAACTACTTACTTTACTTTTAATTCTACTTATTCTATATCCTACTATTCTATAAGGTTAGTCTTAATTACCTCTTATAGTTATTATAGCTACTTACTTTATTACTAACTAGTAATTAGACCCTTTCTACTACCTAGTATATTCTACTTATATAGCTAATCTAAACTTAAGTTATTATCCTCTATACTTAAAGAGTTATTCTCTTCTTCCTTTGGTAGTATCTTTATTTACTTAAGTTCTAGTTAGCTCTTAGTATTATTAATCTCTTCTAGGTCTACTATTATTTACTAGTAAAAGACTTTTAGGTAGTTACCTAGGGTATAGCTCTAGAATACTATACTATCTAGCTCTTCTAACTAATACTAACCTTTATTATAAGTACTATAAATTTAAAATAGTTCTTTCTACTTAAGGAAGAACTTAGTAACTATAAATTAATCCTTATTATAAAATAAATCCTAAAGTAGAACTAAGTTACTTATAGTTAACTTAGTAAGCTAAAAAACTTTTATATTATTAAAGTAGTCTTTATTCTTATAGCGTAGCTAGACTATTTAATTAATAGCTTCCTTAAGTCTTTTATTCTTTTAATTAAATTATCTAGCTCTTAATATAAGTAGTATAAACGTATCCTAAATATCCTTCTATAGTAAAGTCTACTATATAGGAATTAATATCTTAATAGGGAGTATATACTACTATCTTAATACTAAGTATACTAAGGTTTTACTTATTAAGTATTTAATAGTTATATAATCTACTTAGAGGATATTCTATAAGTTATATACTTAGTTACCCTAAAGCTTCTTTAGGGCTATAATAATTAGTATATATTTTTATTTAATAAGTCCTTAACCCTAAGGATAATATATACTAGATATAACTTTATTAATCCCTTATTATACTTAGATATCCTTAACTAGTCCCTTATTTTCTAATCTTCTATTTACTATTATCTTTATTAGTAGCCTCTATCTATAAAATACGTTATACTAAAGGAACTTTAGTATACTACTAAAGTTATTCTTTACTAGCGCTTTAGCTTTAACTTATTAAGATATATAGTTATAAGCTACTATTAGGAACTTCTTACTATTATACCTAAGTAGTATATATACTACGTTAATTATAATCTATCTAAATAGGATATTTAGTAGTTCTATAGGCTAAAGCTCTTCTTATACTATAGCTAATACGTATAATTAGTACTTAAGATAAGACTAGATATACTTCTTAACTTATTTATACTATCTTTTCTAATAGTAGTACACCTAAACTTTTTACTAAGTACCCTCCTTACTATAGTACTTAGCCTTATTATATAATACTTTAATAATTTCTAGTTATTAGACTAAGTTATTAACTACCTTTCTAAGTAGCCTTCTACCTATTAAGAGTATAAATAGGTAACGTTCTTATACTATTATACTTAAGGCCTTCTTCTTAAACTTCTAGAATTTAGTAGCTAAAAAGTGCTTAGGCCTCTTATAGAATTAGATCTAAGTAGCTATAGTTTAAGACTCTTTATTATAGTTATCTTCTAATAGCTTATTATTAAAGGATAAGTTAGCTCTATAAATACTATACTAAAGTATAGGCGCCTTATTAATTAAGAGCTAAATAGTATTTAGGTAAGTATTAATAAAGTCCTTTATATCCTCCTCTAGCTTATCTAGTAGCTCTTAGCTATCTAGTTCTAGTTTCTTTAATAGTATATTAGTAACTACGTTCTTCTTCCTTATAATATAGATAATATTAAACTCCTATATATTAAGGAGTATTAGCTAGTAAGTAATAAGTACTTTAGGAAAGTTAGTTACGCTTTATTATAACTAAGTAATTAATATCTTTATATCTATTTCTATAATAAAGTATACTCTATAAAGGTATAAGTAAAACTTCCTTAGTACTAGTAATAGTACCTTATATTTATATTTACTTAAGTCTTAGTTTTACTTTATTATTAACTATTCCCTACTCTTAAATTATATAAGGTACTAATAACTATTTAGATTAACTTATATAAGTACTACTCCTTACTCTTTCTTACTACTATTATAGGTAAGTATAATTTAGCGTAAGGGTTTACTATAGTCTATTAAGACTAATACTAAGGCGCTTATAAAGGCTTACTTAAGATATTCTATACCTTACTTTTTAATAGTTATCTAAATAAATAGCGCGTTCTTATATAGTAATATAAATAATAAGGTAGTAATAATTATAAATCTAAGTACTTATATATAATAGTATATATATATACTAATAAATATTTAGACCTCCTTAGCGTTATAGTAATCTAGTAAGTTAAGGATTTTATTAACTTTCTTCTTATCTAAGTATTATTTATTCTTATTAATATAGTAGCCTACTATAATTATAAATAGGTAGTAGAAATTAGATTTATAGCCTAAGATAGTTATACCTACGCGCTCTATATCTACTAATACTTTATTAATATTTAAAAGGTATTTAGCTATAAACTATTAGATACTTAGTTCTACTTCCTTATTATTATACTTAGTCTTTAGTCCCTTAATATAAACGTTATCTAGGTATAGTATATAGTAATTAGGGATATAGTCTCTATAGATCTTTATTATAACTTAGATAAATTCTACTAGTAAGTTTATTATTCTTATAAGAAAGGTATATTACCTTACTAACTCTAAGGGAGTAGAAAAAGCTATTATATCCCTTAAGTCCTTATAGAGTTTAACTTAGTTATACCCTAAGAAGAAGTCTAATAGACTTATAATAACGTACTCTATAAACTCTTCTAAAAACTTATTAGGATTAGGTAAAAGGTTTATATCCTAAATAGTTACTTTATTAAGCTTCTAGGTATTATAAATTAACTAGTATCTTTTATCTTTCTTAGCTATAAAGAACTAAGGATTATAGTACTAGCTTTTATAAAGCTTTAGGGTTCCTTAATTAATATAATTTTAAATTATATTAATAATAACCTACTAAAGCTTCCTTAGGACTAAGAATTAGTCTACTCTTTACGCTTAGTATAGCACTATATTAATAATAACTAGTAGGATAATATCTTTACTAACTTATCCTAACTCCTTAAAGTCCTATACTAGAGCGCCTTTATAGTAATATAGTACCTTTATAAGTATTTCTTATTCCCTTAGCTAAAGCTTAGGGGATATTTTTATTTCTAAAATATATTTAAGTTTAATTCTAGTCCCTCTAAAGATTAGAGTATACTATAGTTTAAAGTATTTCTTAAAGGGAGCTATTTTACTATTAGCGTTAAGGGTTTATTTTATAGTAGCTCTTTCTTTCTAGTTTAGCCTACCTTTAATATCTTATACTAGTTAGCCTAAGTTATTAATAGGTTCTACTTTAATACCTTTTTATTTATATACTCTTTTAATTTAAATATTATTTAGCCTTATTTCTAAAAAGGGTTAATTAAGTAAGGTAAGTACTACTATTATTACTTCTATTAGTAGTAGCTATCCTTAATCTACTTATACTAAGTTTTCTTCTTAAAATACTACTTTTATTTTCTTTATTATATCCTTAGCTTTTACTTATTATACTAGTATATCTAGCACGTTATCTAATTACTATTTATACCCTTCTATTACTACTATATAAATACCTTCTCTATCTCTTATTATAATACTACTATTAGCTCCTTTATTAATAGAATTACTATTTACTTATAATAAATAATTCCTCTTCTTTTTTCTACTCCTCTTTCTTAGCTTATACTTACTTACTAGCTATATCCCTATCTAAATACTTATCCCCTCCTCTTTATCTACTATCTATACCTTAACTAATCTAACTAATCTAACTATCTTAGATACTATATCCTTTACTAGCTCTTTAGTTAATTCCTAAAGTAGCGCGCTAACTACTATACTCTTATAGCTTTTCCTACTATAAGTCTTATATAGAGGCTTAGCTTAGAGAGCTTATTACTTTATATATATATAAACTAGGTGTTATATTAGCTATCTTTACTAAAGATATAATAGTATATTAGAGTATTTATTATATACTTAATACGTACCTAAGCGTTTATTAGAAATAGGTTACCTAGTATAATTAGGTTAGTATAAGTCTTTACTATAAAGAAGCTAGTTCTTACTTTAATCTAACTAATAACTATAAGTACTCCTTATATAATACTAATAAAGTGTACTATACTACTATTAACTATAACTATATATATATTCTTTATACTACTTAGTAGAGAGGTTATTAGTAGTATAACTTATTCTACTACTTCCCTTTTTATAGTATTAAGCTCTACCCCTAAGTTAAGGAGGGCTAAGAATAAGCTATTATAAATATTAATAAGAACCTTTAGGTAGTTTTATTAAAGATACTTTATACTTATTAGATAGTTATAGGCCTTCTAAACTATCTTTAAGTTATTATCTTCTTCTTCTTTTATATTATAGTTATTCTTAGTATTAGTAATAATACTTTACTAGATATAACTAATCTTTAAGTTAGTTTAATATTCTACCTTAAGTCCTTAGTAGTTAGTTACTTATCCCTCTTATACTTCTACTAAGATATAGTCTAGTAAGGTACTTAAGGTAATTATACTAATACTCTTTTAGGTATAGCCTCTTTACTAATCTTCTTTAGTAGGGGCCTCTTTATTATTTATTATAACTATACTAATATTAAACTTCTTTAGTTCTTTTATAGTATAGTTTATACTAAAGAGACTTTTATAAACTTCTATTATATTACTAAAGAGAGTACTAATCTAGAGTAGTATTATTATAGTAAGGATACTCTTAATAACTAAATATATATTAGGTTTTAGTTTATTAATAATCTTATACTTCCTTAGGGCTAACTTATTACTTATATAGTCCTTTAGGCCTATACCTATCTATTATAACTTAGTAGTATCTATATCTTAGTCTATAAGCTTATTATTATTAAACTAAACTATCTTTTCTAGTTTAATAATTTTTAAAAGGCTCTTAGACTTATTCTTATATCTTTTTAAATATAAAATATACTTATTACTTAGTCTTTATAAGATAGTCTTCTATTAAGGCTTCTAGACTTTAGACTAGTTATAGCTTATATAGTTTCTCCTTTCTAAGGGTATTCTTACTATTATAGTAGATACTATTATAGTATTATTATACTTACTACCTAAACTTATACTAAGTTTAAAGTCTAATTTATCTTTAGTAAAGATACTAGATAACTACTAAAACTAATTAACTTTATATTCTTAGAGCCCTTTAGCTAAGTCTAAGACTAGTTATACTAATATAGTATTATTTTCTACTACTACTAGTACTAGTTTCTTCTTAAAAGGTATAGTTATTATTAGTAAGTTAATATCTTATTTAAGCTATCTTTACTTAATCTATACTAAGATAACTTTAGCTTAGAGGCGCTATCTTAACTACGTAACTCTACCTTATAGGTTATCCTTAGTACCTTAGTATAGAGTAGATTTATTATCTATATAGACTTAGCCCTTATTAATAAAAGCTCTAAAAGTAAAGTAGTTATTCTTTTAGTAGTTAGGTTTATTATATACTTAATAATTTATTACTATATTAAAAGCCTAAGCTTAGTTATACTAAGGTACTTAGCTTTAGTAGCTTTAAGAGTTATTACTATAAGATTAGATATTATAAGATTAGTTCCTATAAGTCTAAGTACCTTTTTATTAATACTTACTATACTATTAGAGTTAATACTAACCTACTAGCTATAGCTTCTTAGTTTCTTAACTACTTACTAAGTAGTTCTAGTTTATCCTATTATAGACTCTATATTTTACTTCTATATAAACCCCTAAGTTACTTATAAGTTTAGTTTCTTAGTATATCTATTATAGTTTCTATAGTTTAAGCTCTAGGCTAGCCTAATTAATCTTTAGGTTTAGTATTTTATTAATTAACTTATCTACTTCTATATTAGTAGGGGCCTTTCTAGGAGGTAACTAAGTTAGTTAATAGTACTAATTATCTTCTTTAATAAAGATTACTAACTTTAGGGCTTAGAATACTTATATAAGGATATTAGATAGGTTATAGCTTACTATAAGTAAGTACTAAATAGCTATTAGCTTAGGTAAGGTAAACTTTACTTTAAGGGTAATTTCCTTAATTACCTCTAATAAGTTAAGTATATATACTTCTTCTTCTACCTTAAAGTAAGTAGTTAGGTAGTTACTAATCTTCTTATAGCTAAACTCTTAGGGGGTATTAGTTCTAAAGCTAAATCTCTTAAGTACTTTAGTTACTTATCTAAGTAGTAATCCCTTAACTAAGTAGAAACCTTAGTATTCTTTATTAATAGTTATAGCTTTAATATAACGCTTACTATAAATCTAAAACTCTTATAGGTATTCCTTAATATTTAGATTAAACCTTACTTAATACTAAGGAAGTTAATATTTAAAGTATTTAGCTTATACTTCCTACTAACTTTTATTATTACTCCTAAATAACTTCCTAAGCGCTTCTCTAAAGTCTTTCTATAACTTATTAATTAGCGCTATATTATAGGTATTAGAAGCTTAAATAATAGTTTATTACTTTAGTTTATAGTAAGCTAAAAGCCTATTAACTATAGCTTTATTACTAAACTTATAATACTTAGATATATCTTTAAAGTATTCTAGGAATATAGTAATATTAGTACTATTAAAGACTAGTACTATTTTAGCTAAGTATAGTAAGAGTTATATAGCTACTATTAGGTCTTAGCTTCTTAACTACTAGAGTAAGGCTACTATTATCTAAAGGACTTTTACTATATTACTACTAATAAGTTATATAAGTAGGACTTCTAAGGAAATAGAATATCTTAGCGTTATTACTAGTATATTTAGTAAATTTACTAGAGTTATTATACTATTAGCTAGAACTTCTAGTTTCTTTATTCTAGTAATAAGAGTAGACTAATCTATATTCTAGCTTCTAGTTAGTAGTTTAGTAATAGATTAAGTTCTTTTACTTATCTTATTCTTTATTTATTAGTTCTTACTTATTTACGTAACGTATATAATAAGTATAGTAAGTAGTACTATAAAGAGTATTATAATAGAGTATAGTAGTATTTAAGGTTAACTAATTACTTCTTCCTATAACTAATAGTCCTTTAGTAAGAAAGACTTTACTCTTTCTTTTATATACTTTAAAATCTCCTTTATAACTTTAGTAATATTTATATTACCTTAACTACTATTCCTTAGCTAGCTTATTATCTTAATCCCTTTAGTTTATACTCTTCTTAAGTATTTACATAGTTATAGTTTAACTATTATCTTTAGTAGGTATCTTAGTATCCTTCTAGTATAACTATAGCTCTCTTTTTAGAAGTTTACTATACTCCCCTTTATTCTTAGTTAATCTCTTATTATATATTACTTTATTATAGTTTTATTAAATTTCTTACTTTTAAAAGCTCTTTAGTCTACTATTCCTTTATTATTTCTTATAATACTTATTCTTACCTATTTATTTTAATTATAGTAATTTATTACTATCTAAGGGCTATAGAATATAGTATTCTATAAAGCTTAATAGAATATATTTTTATACTTATTTATAAAGTAGTACGTAACCTTCTTAAGGCTAAAAGGTTATATAGTTAAGTTCTAATTAGTTACTATATATTATAAGGTTCTTTATATCTAAAGCTCTATTAGGAATAAGTACTTAATATAAGTTATATTATATTATATATATAAGTTTAATATCTTATCTAGTTTAGTATATATCTAATAGCCTTTTAAGCTATTCCTTTACCTATTATATATCTATTACTAATACTAGATCTAATCTACCTTTAGACCTAGTTCCTCTACTATAGTATTTATTATATTTATCTATTAGTCTAGGAAAGTTCTTATATATCTTTACTACTTTAAGTATAGAGTTATAGAATAGTTTAAGAGCTAAAGAGCTATTATAAAACTAAATATCTAGGATAACTTACTACTATTATAGAGGTTTATTTTCGAACTAGTTAATAAGGCTATATACTAGATTTTAAATATCTAATAAAGCTTTTTTTACTATATTAATTACTTCCTATCTAGCTAGTACTAGTTACTAAGTTAAAGTTATAATATATATTTCTTTATTAAGTAGTATAGATAAGTCTTTTATTCTAAGAATACTAAAGTTAGCTAATAAACTTAAAGTTTATAAAGGTAGTACTTATAGTTATTATAAAGGTATAGTAGCTTATCTTTTACTTTTATCTTTCTTCTTTAGAGGTATCTTCTACTAGACCTTTAGTAGAGTAAGTACTTTCTTAGTAGTAACTAGAACTAGCTCTTATAAAGGAACCCTTACTAAACTAACTTATACTATAGAACTAATACTCTTAGAAGTACTTAGGAAGTTATATTAGTATATTACTTTATACGCTAGTATACTAGGGCGTAATAGAGTATTAAGAGTATAATACTCTTATTAAGTATTATATAAGTATCTTTAAAGGATTATATATAGTTAAAGTAAGTAGTATAAAGAAAGTAAGTATAGAAGAGGAAGAAAGAGACTTAGAGCTTAAGGCTTAAAGGTATTACTTTTATCTACCTTATAGTAGTATTATAGTAGCTCCTATTATTAGTATTACCTAGGTAGCTATATAAGTAAGTAAAATAGTAAGTATAAGTAAAGGTATATAGTAATATTTATTTATATATAAAGGGGTACTTTATAATTATATTCTTCTTTAATAAAAACTAATAGCTAATTATTAAGGGCTATAAGTTAGCTTATTACTAAGGCTATAGATTCTAGGTTTATAACTCTAGTAGTTACTTTTAAATAAAAGAAGAGAAGTTTCTTCTTCTTATATCTATAGTAATATATAGCTAGCTCTACTATATTAACTAATTTTTAGTTAGGTTTTAGTAGCTAAGATATAGAATCTAAGTAATAGCTCTTATACTTAGATTCTATACTAAATTAGTATAAGAGTATAATTAATAGTAATAATATAGTATATATAAGTACTCCTCCTCCCCTTCCTAAAAAAAAATAGACTATCCCTTAGTCTATTTAAATATAGAGGAGTTATTAGAGTTAGAATTAGAATTTCTCTAGTCTTATATATAAGCTTAGTATTCTTCTTTTATTAGACGCTTAGTAATAACTACTCTTAGAACTATCTTTATATTATTCTATTATATAAAAGGAGTCTTTAATAGTACTTAGAGCTAAAGTAGTAAGTCTTCTAAGTTTAATATTACTAGAATATCTAGTATATAGCTAATATTTTCTTAGTAATCTAAGTCCTAGAGCTTTATATTACCTTTATCTTCTTTTATAATATTATCTTAAATATATTAATAGAAGAGTTTTAATCTTTTACTTAGTATAGTATTATAGTAGAGAAACTAGGTCTAAAGGTAGATTAGATCTAGTATTAGTAATAAATATATAATAGGTAAGGGAATAGCCTAAAAGGCTATTAGATATATACTAAACTAGATAAGATATTAAACTTATATATATAATATAATATAACTTATATTAAGTACCTATTCCTAATAGAGCTTTAGATATAAAGAACCCTACTATATATAGTAACTAATTAGAACTTAACTATATAACCTTTTAGCCTTAAGAAGGTTACGTGCTACTTTATAAATAAGTATAAAAATATATTCTATTAAGCTTTATAGAACGCTATATTCTATAGCCCTTAGATAGTAATAAATTACTATAATTAAAATAAATAGGTAAGAATAAGTATTATAAGAAATAATAAAGGAATAGTAAACTAAAGAGCTTTTAAAAGTAAGAAATTTAATAAAACTATAATAAAGTAATATATAATAAGAGATTAACTAAGAATAAAGGGGAGTATAGTAAACCTCTAAAAAGAGAGCTATAGTTATACTAAAAGGATACTAAGATACCTACTAAAGATAATAGTTAAACTATAACTACGTAAATACTTAAGAAGAGTATAAACTAAAAGGATTAAGATAATAAGCTAGCTAAGGAATAGTAGTTAAGGTAATATAAATATTACTAAAGTTATAAAGGAGATTTTAGAGTATATAAAAGAAAGAGTAAAGTCTTTCTTACTAAAGGACTATTAGTTATAGGAAGAAGTAATTAGTTAACCTTAAATACTACTATACTCTATTATAATACTCTTTATAGTACTACTTACTATACTTATTATATACGTTACGTAAATAAGTAAGAACTAATAAATAAAGAATAAGATAAGTAAAAGAACTTAATCTATTACTAAACTACTAACTAGAAGCTAGAATATAGATTAGTCTACTCTTATTACTAGAATAAAGAAACTAGAAGTTCTAGCTAATAGTATAATAACTCTAGTAAATTTACTAAATATACTAGTAATAATACTAAGATATTCTATTTCCTTAAAAGTCCTACTTATATAACTTATTAGTAGTAATATAGTAAAGGTCCTTTAGATAATAGTAGCCTTACTCTAGTAGCTAAGAAGCTAAGACCTAATAGTAGTTATATAACTCCTACTATACTTAGCTAAAATAGTACTAGTCTTTAATAGTACTAATATTACTATATTCCTAGAATACTTTAAAGATATATCTAAGTATTATAGGTTTAGTAATAAAGCTATAGTTAATAGGCTTTTAGCTTACTATAAACTAAAGTAATAAACTATTATTTAAGCTTCTAATACCTATAATATAGCGCTAATTAATAAGTTATAAAAAGACTTTAGAGAAGCGCTTAGGAAGTTATTTAGGAGTAATAATAAAAGTTAGTAGGAAGTATAAGCTAAATACTTTAAATATTAACTTCCTTAGTATTAAGTAAGGTTTAATCTAAATATTAAGGAATACCTATAGGAGTTTTAGATTTATAGTAAGCGTTATATTAAAGCTATAACTATTAATAAAGAATACTAAGGTTTCTACTTAGTTAAGGGATTACTACTTAGATAAGTAACTAAAGTACTTAAGAGATTTAGCTTTAGAACTAATACCCCCTAAGAGTTTAGCTATAAGAAGATTAGTAACTACCTAACTACTTACTTTAAGGTAGAAGAAGAAGTATATATACTTAACTTATTAGAAGTAATTAAGGAAATTACCCCTAAAGTAAAGTTTACCTTACCTAAGCTAATAGCTATTTAGTACTTACTTATAGTAAGCTATAACCTATCTAATATCCTTATATAAGTATTCTAAGCCCTAAAGTTAGTAATCTTTATTAAAGAAGATAATTAGTACTATTAACTAACTTAGTTACCTCCTAGAAAGGCCCCTACTAATATAGAAGTAGATAAGTTAATTAATAAAATACTAAACCTAAAGATTAATTAGGCTAGCCTAGAGCTTAAACTATAGAAACTATAATAGATATACTAAGAAACTAAACTTATAAGTAACTTAGGGGTTTATATAGAAGTAAAATATAGAGTCTATAATAGGATAAACTAGAACTACTTAGTAAGTAGTTAAGAAACTAAGAAGCTATAGCTAGTAGGTTAGTATTAACTCTAATAGTATAGTAAGTATTAATAAAAAGGTACTTAGACTTATAGGAACTAATCTTATAATATCTAATCTTATAGTAATAACTCTTAAAGCTACTAAAGCTAAGTACCTTAGTATAACTAAGCTTAGGCTTTTAATATAGTAATAAATTATTAAGTATATAATAAACCTAACTACTAAAAGAATAACTACTTTACTTTTAGAGCTTTTATTAATAAGGGCTAAGTCTATATAGATAATAAATCTACTCTATACTAAGGTACTAAGGATAACCTATAAGGTAGAGTTACGTAGTTAAGATAGCGCCTCTAAGCTAAAGTTATCTTAGTATAAATTAAGTAAAGATAGCTTAAATAAGATATTAACTTACTAATAATAACTATACCTTTTAAGAAGAAACTAGTACTAGTAGTAGTAGAAAATAATACTATATTAGTATAACTAGTCTTAGACTTAGCTAAAGGGCTCTAAGAATATAAAGTTAATTAGTTTTAGTAGTTATTTAGTATCTTTACTAAAGATAAATTAGACTTTAAACCTAGTATAAGTTTAGGTAGTAAGTATAATAATACTATAATAGTATCTACTATAATAGTAAGAACGCCCTTAGAAAGGAGAAACTATATAAGCTATAACTAGTCTAAAGTCTAAAAGCCTTAATAGAAGACTATCTTATAGAGACTAAGTAATAAGTATATTTTATATTTAAAAAGATATAAGAATAAGTCTAAGAGCCTTTTAAAAATTATTAAACTAGAAAAGATAGTTTAGTTTAATAATAATAAGCTTATAAACTAAGATATAGATACTACTAAGTTATAATAGATAGGTATAGGCCTAAAGGACTATATAAGTAATAAGTTAGCCCTAAGGAAGTATAAGATTATTAATAAACTAAAACCTAATATATATTTAGTTATTAAGAGTATCCTTACTATAATAATACTACTCTAGATTAGTACTCTCTTTAGTAATATAATAGAAGTTTATAAGAGTCTCTTTAGTATAAACTATACTATAAAAGAACTAAAGAAGTTTAATATTAGTATAGTTATAATAAATAATAAAGAGGCCCCTACTAAAGAAGATTAGTAAAGAGGCTATACCTAAAAGAGTATTAGTATAATTACCTTAAGTACCTTACTAGACTATATCTTAGTAGAAGTATAAGAGGGATAAGTAACTAACTACTAAGGACTTAAGGTAGAATATTAAACTAACTTAAAGATTAGTTATATCTAGTAAAGTATTATTACTAATACTAAGAATAACTATAATATAAAAGAAGAAGAAGATAATAACTTAAAGATAGTTTAGAAGGCCTATAACTATCTAATAAGTATAAAGTATCTTTAATAAAACTACCTAAAGGTTCTTATTAATATTTATAATAGCTTATTCTTAGCCCTCCTTAACTTAGGGGTAGAGCTTAATACTATAAAAAGGGAGGTAGTAGAATAAGTTATACTACTAATAACCTCTCTACTAAGTAGTATAAAGAATATATATATAGTTATAGTTAATAGTAGTATAGTACACTTTATTAGTATTATATAGAGAGTACTTATAGTTATTAATTAGATTAAAGTAAGAACTAGCTTCTTTATAGTAAAGACTTATACTAACCTAATTATACTAGGTAACTTATTTCTAATAAACGCTTAGGTACGTATTAAGTATATAATAAATACTCTAATATACTATTATATCTTTAGTAAAGATAGCTAATATAACACCTAGTTTATATATATATAAAGTAATAAGCTCTCTAAGCTAAGCCTCTATATAAGACTTATAGTAGGAAAAGCTATAAGAGTATAGTAGTTAGCGCGCTACTCTAGGAATTAACTAAAAAGCTAGTAAAGGATATAGTATCTAAGATAATTAGATTAGTTAGATTAGTTAAGGTATAGATAGTAGATAAAGAGGAGGGGATAAGTATTTAGATAGGGATATAGCTAGTAAGTAAGTATAAGCTAAGAAAGAGGAGTAGAAAAAAGAAGAAGAATTATTTATTATAGGTAAATAGTAATTCTATTAATAAAGGAGCTAATAGTAGTATTATAATAAGAGATAGAGAAGGTATTTATATAGTAGTAATAGAGGGGTATAAATAGTAATTAGATAACGTGCTAGATATACTAGTATAATAAGTAAAAGCTAAGGATATAATAAAGAAAATAGAAGTAGTATTTTAAGAAGAAAACTTAGTATAAGTAGATTAAGGATAGCTACTACTAATAGAAGTAATAATAGTAGTACTTACCTTACTTAATTAGCCCTTTTTAGAAATAAGGCTAAATAATATTTAAATTAAAAGAGTATATAAATAAAAAGGTATTAAAGTAGAACCTATTAATAACTTAGGCTAACTAGTATAAGATATTAAAGGTAGGCTAAACTAGAAAGAAAGAGCTACTATAAAATAAACCCTTAACGCTAATAGTAAAATAGCTCCCTTTAAGAAATACTTTAAACTATAGTATACTCTAATCCTTAGAGGGACTAGAATTAAACTTAAATATATTTTAGAAATAAAAATATCCCCTAAGCTTTAGCTAAGGGAATAAGAAATACTTATAAAGGTACTATATTACTATAAAGGCGCTCTAGTATAGGACTTTAAGGAGTTAGGATAAGTTAGTAAAGATATTATCCTACTAGTTATTATTAATATAGTACTATACTAAGCGTAAAGAGTAGACTAATTCCTAGTCCTAAGGAAGCTTTAGTAGGTTATTATTAATATAATTTAAAATTATATTAATTAAGGAACCCTAAAGCTTTATAAAAGCTAGTACTATAATCCTTAGTTCCTTATAGCTAAGAAAGATAAAAGATACTAGTTAATTTATAATACCTAGAAGCTTAATAAAGTAACTATTTAGGATATAAACCTTTTACCTAATCCTAATAAGTTTTTAGAAGAGTTTATAGAGTATGTTATTATAAGTCTATTAGACTTCTTCTTAGGGTATAACTAAGTTAAACTCTATAAGGACTTAAGGGATATAATAGCTTTTTCTACTCCCTTAGAGTTAGTAAGGTAATATACCTTTCTTATAAGAATAATAAACTTACTAGTAGAATTTATCTAAGTTATAATAAAGATCTATAGAGACTATATCCCTAATTACTATATACTATACCTAGATAACGTTTATATTAAGGGACTAAAGACTAAGTATAATAATAAGGAAGTAGAACTAAGTATCTAATAGTTTATAGCTAAATACCTTTTAAATATTAATAAAGTATTAGTAGATATAGAGCGCGTAGGTATAACTATCTTAGGCTATAAATCTAATTTCTACTACCTATTTATAATTATAGTAGGCTACTATATTAATAAGAATAAATAATACTTAGATAAGAAGAAAGTTAATAAAATCCTTAACTTACTAGATTACTATAACGCTAAGGAGGTCTAAATATTTATTAGTATATATATATACTATTATATATAAGTACTTAGATTTATAATTATTACTACCTTATTATTTATATTACTATATAAGAACGCGCTATTTATTTAGATAACTATTAAAAAGTAAGGTATAGAATATCTTAAGTAAGCCTTTATAAGCGCCTTAGTATTAGTCTTAATAGACTATAGTAAACCCTTACGCTAAATTATACTTACCTATAATAGTAGTAAGAAAGAGTAAGGAGTAGTACTTATATAAGTTAATCTAAATAGTTATTAGTACCTTATATAATTTAAGAGTAGGGAATAGTTAATAATAAAGTAAAACTAAGACTTAAGTAAATATAAATATAAGGTACTATTACTAGTACTAAGGAAGTTTTACTTATACCTTTATAGAGTATACTTTATTATAGAAATAGATATAAAGATATTAATTACTTAGTTATAATAAAGCGTAACTAACTTTCCTAAAGTACTTATTACTTACTAGCTAATACTCCTTAATATATAAGAGTTTAATATTATCTATATTATAGGGAAGAAGAACGTAGTTACTAATATACTATTAAAGAAACTAGAACTAGATAGCTAAGAGCTACTAGATAAGCTAGAGGAGGATATAAAGGACTTTATTAATACTTACCTAAATACTATTTAGCTCTTAATTAATAAGGCGCCTATACTTTAGTATAGTATTTATAGAGCTAACTTATCCTTTAATAATAAGCTATTAGAAGATAACTATAATAAGGAGTCTTAAACTATAGCTACTTAGATCTAATTCTATAAGAGGCCTAAGTACTTTTTAGCTACTAAATTCTAGAAGTTTAAGAAGAAGGCCTTAAGTATAATAGTATAAGAACGTTACTTATTTATACTCTTAATAGGTAGAAGGCTACTTAGAAAGGTAGTTAATAACCTAGTCTAATAACTAGAAATTATTAAAGTATTATATAATAAGGCTAAGTACTATAGTAAGGAGGGTACTTAGTAAAAAGTTTAGGTGTACTACTATTAGAAAAGATAGTATAAATAAGTTAAGAAGTATATCTAGTCTTATCTTAAGTACTAATTATACGTATTAGCTATAGTATAAGAAGAGCTTTAGCCTATAGAACTACTAAATATCCTATTTAGATAGATTATAATTAATGTAGTATATATACTACTTAGGTATAATAGTAAAAAGTTCCTAATAGTAGCCTATAACTATATATCTTAATAAGTTAAAGCTAAAGCGCTAGTAAAGAATAACTTTAGTAGTATACTAAAGTTCCTTTAGTATAACGTATTTTATAGATAGAGGCTACTAATAAAGATAATAGTAAATAGAAGATTAGAAAATAAGGGACTAGTTAAGGATATCTAAGTATAATAAGGGATTAATAAAGTTATATCTAGTATATATTATCCTTAGGGTTAAGGACTTATTAAATAAAAATATATACTAATTATTATAGCCCTAAAGAAGCTTTAGGGTAACTAAGTATATAACTTATAGAATATCCTCTAAGTAGATTATATAACTATTAAATACTTAATAAGTAAAACCTTAGTATACTTAGTATTAAGATAGTAGTATATACTCCCTATTAAGATATTAATTCCTATATAGTAGACTTTACTATAGAAAGATATTTAGGATATGTTTATACTACTTATATTAAGAGCTAGATAATTTAATTAAAAGAATAAAAGACTTAAGGAAGCTATTAATTAAATAGTCTAGCTACGCTATAAGAATAAAGACTACTTTAATAATATAAAAGTTTTTTAGCTTACTAAGTTAGCTATAAGTAACTTAGTTCTACTTTAGGATTTATTCTATAATAAGGATTAATTTATAGTTACTAAGTTCTTCCTTAAGTAGAAAGAACTATTTTAAATTTATAGTACTTATAATAAAGGTTAGTATTAGTTAGAAGAGCTAGATAGTATAGTATTCTAGAGCTATACCCTAGGTAACTACCTAAAAGTCTTTTACTAGTAAATAATAGTAGACCTAGAAGAGATTAATAATACTAAGAGCTAACTAGAACTTAAGTAAATAGAGATACTACCTAAGGAAGAAGAGAATAACTCTTTAAGTATAGAGGATAATAACTTAAGTTTAGATTAGCTATATAAGTAGAATATACTAGGTAGTAGAAAGGGTCTAATTACTAGTTAGTAATAAAGTAAGTAGCTATAATAACTATAAGAGGTAATTAAGACTAACCTTATAGAATAGTAGGATATAGAATAAGTAGAATTAAAAGTAAAGTAAGTAGTTATAGTAAAGCTAAAGAGGCTACCTAAGTTTAACCTAAAGGACTATTAGTTATTCTTTTTAGAATAGCCTACCCCTAATAGTAGTAGAAATATAGCCTTAGTAATAAAGGTAAGGACTATTACTATTTTATAAGTATAAAAGGTAAAAGGGCTAGGGGAGGAAGGTAAGTAGTTATAATAATATATAAAGGAGGAAGAATACTAAAAGTAAAAAGTAAATTCTATAGAAAGGCTATTAGATAAGTATTAGATACTAAAAACACTTAATAATAAAGTAATCCTTAATATAAAATATAGAAAGTAATATAAATAACTTCTTATAAGTTATACTTAGGCTTCTTAGAAAGAGACTTATTAAAATCTTTATCTTTATTATCTTTATTAATACTAGAATTTATATAAACGTTACTCTTAGAGTTACTTATAGAAAAGATATTATTAATAAGGTCCTAGGTTTCTTAAATAAGAGTAGGAATACTACACCTATAAGTTAAATAGTATTTAGTTATAAAGGAAGCCTTAGGAAGAAGTATAACCTTATAAGTTACTTTCTTCTTCTTAGAAGAAGGTATCTTACACTTCTTAGAGGAAGATATCTTATAAGGTAATAGTATCTTAAGTATAAACTTAGTAAGTAACTTAGAGCTAAACTTAAGTAGAATCTTCTTAATCTTAGCTATAGCTTCTTAAAGATACTTTAGGGTAGTATTATAAGTAGTATAAGTAATACCCTTTAAAGTATTACTTAAATTAATAAGCTAGAAGCGCTTCTTAAGATTATACTTAGAGTTACTAAGGGCTATATCCTTAGAACTAACTTTACCTTAGATAGCGCTACTATCTATATATAACTAAAGAGTATTTAGTAGGTTTAGAATAAGGGTAGTTAGGTATATAGTATAAGAAGAGAGCTAGAATAAAGGAGAAGGAACTAAGAGGGTAGTAGGTATAGTAAGTAGTAGGATAAAGCTATATATCTTAGACTAGCCTAAAGGTTTAGTTAGTACTATATTTAGCTATAAAGAACCTTATATCTAAGTAGTAATTAGTAACTTACGTATTATAGAATAAGTTACCTTAGTACTAGTTATATAGTAGTTAGTATAAGTACTATATAGGAAGAAAAACCTATTAAGTAAAGTAGTATAATAAGTATTAAATAAGTAGGTCTAACCTTTCTTATAGTTACTATATATCTTATTAGCGCTATTAAATAGCGTGTTATTACTATAAGTAGAGTTATAGTTAAAAGTACTATAAGCTAAATAGTAGTATAGGATAGTAATAAGAAGAGAGTTAAAAATAAAGTACTTTTAATTCCTATCTAATATAAAAAATATACTAATAGTAATACCCTCTTTCTAAAAATTAAGCTAATTAGCTATCTAGTAAAGAATTAAGGAGTAAGAATTAAAGGTATTAAGAGTAGTATAAGTAAGAACTAGACTAGGAAAGATCTTATAGTAGTAAAGTTATAAAACCTTAACTAGTAAGTTATTAAGCTAAGAGTATATTATAGGTAAGTCTTATAAATCTATAACTATAATAACTAGATATTAGAAGAATATTTAGAAAGGATAAACTAGAGAAAAGTATTTACTTACTAAACCTTTCTATTATAGAGGAGAATAAAGGATAAAGAGGCTTTACTTAGAGCTTAGTAACTTAGTTACTAAAGTAGCTAGTTACTACTTAGTTATAAGTAGCTTTATTTATAACTTTAATAATATTACTATTATCTAAGCTAGCTATTTAATTAGCTATTACTATAGTCTTAGACTTAGAACTAGTAGTATTTTTAACCTCTAAATTATTATTATCTTATAGAGTAGAAATAGTAGTAGTATTAGTAGTATTAATATTAAGTAATATAGAGGTAGTAGGGGTATCCTTAAGCTAAGAGAAAATATAGTAAGAGTAAGAGTATATAGTTTAAAAGTAGTTAAGTTTAGAAACTAAGTAGCCTTTAAACTTAGTAAAGATAGCCTTAAGCGTAGTAGTAAGATATTTAGTAAAAGTAAGAGGAAGTAGATATAAAGTACTAAAGAGTTAAAGAGATACTCCCTAATAGTAAGTAGATATAAAGTTATAATAAATAATACTAGTACTATAAATAAGTAAACTTAAGTATAAATAACCTTTAGATAGCTTCTTACTACTAGTAAGAGAAGTAAAAAGGGATATCTTAGGAAAAGTATATAAGATAGTAAGGTAGGAGTAAGAAGAGGTAAGTAAATAACTAAAAAAGAGAAGAGGGTATAAGTAAGAAGAATAAAAGCGTAGTAGAATAAAGAAGTAAGAATAAAAAAGTATTATAAAAAAATTTAGTATTAAGTAACTACCTAAGAGCTTATTAGCTATAGTAATAGACTTATACTATAAATATAACTAGCTAGTAATATAGAATATAGGGAAAAGCCTACTAGGCTAGAGGAATAGTAAGTATATAGATACTAACTATATACTAAAAAAGGAATAGTAGAGTATCCTAAAGAAAAATATATATAGTAAAGGAATAAAAAGAGTATCTAAAGGCTTATTAGTATAAGTAGAGACTAAGGACTAAAGGATAAAAGAAAGAATAGCTACTAGTTAAGAAGTAAAGCTTACTAATAGACTTAGAGAAGTAGTAGAATTAAGAGAATTAGACTTAAATAACTTAAGAAGAACTTAAGAATATAGAGAATAGACTAAGAAGGTAAAGGCTAAGGTAAGAATATAAGAAAGCTCTACTTTAATATAGTTAGTAAAGGGATATAACCCTAAACTATAAGTAGCTCTCTAGTAGATAAAAGTAGAAGGAAAGAAGAATAAAAAGGCTAAATCCTAGTATATATAGAATTAGAAATAGATACTAAATAGTCTTTAGATAAGTAGATTAAAGAAGATAAGTCCTTCTTCTTAAGTAAGAGAGGGAAGTATAGGAAGCTAAAAATAGAAAAGAGTTATAAAAGTAAGTTATAAAGATAGGAAGAATAAGGCTAAATATATATTAGATAAGCTTAGAATACTAGGAGACTATAACTATAGAGCTAAATAATAATTAGTAATATTAATAAGTTCTATATAGTAGTACTAAAAGTTAGTATTAAGAGATAAAATACTAACGCTAACTTTAGAACTAAGAGTAAGAAAAGAATTTAGAATATAATAAGAACTTAGTAATATTAAAAAAAGTAAAAATATTAATAGTATAAACTAAATAGCGCTTAGTTATAGCTAGTACTAGACTAACCTACTAGAACCTATAGCTAATCTTTTATCTCTTAATAAATAAAGTTAGATATAGCGTATAAGAAGATATATAGTAAAGGATAATAGTCTAAGAGTAAGATAATATAAGTAATAGAAAGCTTAAGTAGAAGGAATATCTTCTTTAGTACTAGCCTCTAATTCCTCTTTAGACTTATTATTAATATTACTAAAAGAAAGGTTAAAGTTACTAACCTTACCCTTAGTACTCTAAATAAGGTAGAGACTAAACTTATTAATAGCCTTCTTATTAGCTTAAGTAATAGATAACTTAGTATAAAGAGGCTTCTTAGTAGTATTTAGAGCTTTACTAGCCTTAGTATAAGTAAGTAGAATAAGAGAATTAGGATTAAGGATATTAAAAGTCTTAAGAGAGTAAGCTATACTACTAAAAGTAATACTATAATAAATAAGTTTAGTTCTTATAAAGTAAAATTAGTAGTAAGCTTAAAAAATAAAGAAGCGCGTATCTAAATAACTATTAGTAACTTATAATAAAAGGAATAAGTAGATATCTCTTAAGCTTAGAGATAGTTAATATAGATACTATTCTTATATAGCTTAGAATTAATATATATAATAACGTAATAAGGATAAACCTTAGTATAAGACCTAAGATTATACTAACTATAGTAAGAAGTAGAAGGGTCCTTAGAATTAATTACTTTTAGCTAGTAAGTACCTTAATAATAGTATAATAGGAGCGCTTTAATATCTAAGTTAATAATAATATATACTATCTTCTTATAAAGGTAGAAATATATACTAATAGTTTTATAGGTAGGCTAAAGATAAATTACTATAGTTTAGTTAATAGTAAATAAGGAAGTAAAGTAATTAAGATTAATAGTAAAGATAGAAAGTATAGGCTTAAGGCCTTCCTTAGCTACTTTAAGCTTCTATAAGAGTATTTAGAACTTAAGTAAGAATTTAAAGTTAATAAAGTAGTAGCTATACTCTTAAACTATAAGAAAGGTATTTTAAAAAAATATTTAGTAAGATAAAAGAAGTAAAAGGTAGGACTTATAAAACTTAATAATAAAAGTATAGCCTAAATTAGTATTAAGATAGTTAAAGAGTAGAATACCTACTAAACCTTAGCTACTTAGAGCTAGTTACTTAGTAAGTAATACCTTAGTAGCTTTACTAAAGTTTAGCTATACTAGAGCTAGTATTTAAGGAGTAATTAGCTTAGTTTTAGATATAAAATAAGTTATATTAACTATCTCCTTATTACTATCTTAAAGAAGAGTGTTAATAGTAGAATTACTAAGAGAGCTAAGAGGTAATTATAAAGAAGTAGTAGAAGAGTAAGAGGATATAAGATAATAGTAGTAGTAGTAGTAAAGTATAAGATTAAAGGAGCTAAATTCTAAAGCTAAATAACTTTTAAACTAAGCGTAAACTACTTAAGGCGTAAATAGTAAAGCTAATAATAAAGATATAGAAGGTAGATACTTAATACTAAGATACCTATTAACCTTAGTAAGACTACTAGGCGCTAGAGGTGCTAGTAGAGATATAGCTAAAGAGAGTTATTTAACTAAAGCTAAAACGCCCTTAGATGTAAGAGCGCTAAGATTAATAGTATTAGTAGTAGTATTACTTATAGGTAAGGGAGGTAGAGATTTATAAGTAAGTATAGTAAGTAAGGTAGGCTTATTAATAAGAGTAAAGCTAAATATAATAAAGAAGATAATTATAAAGGTCTACCTTAGTAGTCCTAAGAGTAAGTTCTTAGGAATAAGTAAGTATAATAGATAGGGGGGTATAATAGTATAATTAGAAGATTAATATAATATTATAAAAGTTATATAAGAATAAAGTATAATCCTTAGATTAAATACTAAAGTCTAATATAAAGATTAAGTTAAATATACTAAGCTATAAAGGTTTAGTATCTAAGCTATATACTTAATAAGTATTATAGTTATCCTATAAGTCCTATATTATCTTATATATAGTATATTATAGGACTTAGTAAGATATTATAAGACGTATATAACTTATCTTATAAAGGCTTTCTACTAAGACTATAGGATTATATATCTACTATAAAGTAGCGTTATCTATTAGTATATAAAGGCCTACCCTTTATTTAAGTTATCTAAGGTCTTTTCCTACTACTATCTTTTATATATAGTTAGTGTCCTTCTCTCCTTAGGTTTATAATAATAATAGTGTAATAAGGGATAAAGAAGAAAGAAGATAGTAAGTAGTAGTAGTAGAAAAGTAAAGTAATAAAGAAGGAATTAGTAATAGTATTATTATTAGTAAAAGTATTACTAAGGACCTAAAGGACCTTTAGGTAAATAGATATAGTACCTAATAACTAAGGTTTAGTAAAAAGTAAGGTAGTATAATAAGTTTAATAAAGAGTTAGAGAATATAGTATAAGTATTATAAAGAGTATAGAGAAGAAGACTAAATATTTAATTAGAATATAAGGATTAGAATATAAGCCCTTACTCTATTTATAAGTTTTAATAACTTATAAGAAGATAAAGAAGAGGAGGAACTCTAGGAAAAGGATAGAGGAATAGGTAGTACTAGGAAAGAACTAGTAAGGAATAATAGGCTAAGATATAAAAGTTATAAAAGCTAAGTAAGATAATAAATTATAGGAACCTAAAAGGTAATTATATAAGGAAATCTAGAAGAGAGATAAGAGTAAAGAAGGATAGAACTTAGAGGAGAATAGGTAGATATATTAGCTTACGTATAAATACTTATTAGAGTTATAAGAAGAAGAGGAAGCCTTCTTCTTAAGTAAGGGAGAGATATAGTAAAGGAACTAAGTCTAAAGGTAGATTAGATCTAGTATTAGTAATAGATATATAATAGCTAAGGGAATAGCCTAAAAGGCTATTAGATATATACTAAACTAGATAAGATATTAGACTTATATATATAATATAATATAACTTATATTAAGTATCTATTCTTAATAGAGCTTTAGATATAAAGAACCCTCCTATAGTATATAGAAAGGTAGTACTATTAAGGTCTTCTAAGTAGTAAGTACTTTAGTTAAGCTTAGCCTCTTATACCTTATATAGTCTTAGCTATTTAGTATTAAGTTTATAATCTCTAGATATATTAATTTCTTAAATAGAGTTCTAGAGTAAGATAAAGTCTTTAGGTAAGATATCTTCTTATTAAATCTCTTTAGTATTATCTTAGTATTCTTTTTTAATAGTATATATTTAATTTATATAAGATATAGCCTCTTTAGTAAACTAATCCTAAAGGTTAAGTTATATAGTATAAATTATAAGTAACTATACTTAGTCTTTAACTTAATAGAATAGTAAAGTGTACTATATTAGTAGTACTAGTTTAATAAGGAGAACTAGGTTCTACTTAGTAAATAACTAATAAAGAGAATAACTAGTCTATTCCTAAATTAAGATCTTATTTATAAGAAGTATAGTTAGAAGGTTCTTTACTTATATACTAAGAAGTTTTATAAGGGTATTTATTATAGGCTTATATCCTTTTTTAATTTCTCTTATAGCTTATAAGTTATATATAAATAATTATATTTAGTTAATTTTATAGGTCTTTACTAAATAGTTAATTACTTTAGTAAAGTCTAGTCTACTATCTACTATAAGTTTCTTAGTAATACTTTATTAATATATAATATCTTTATAAATAAATTTAGTAATAGTTTTAGACTAATTATTTAATAGTATATAAGCTTCTAGCTATTTACTTAAGTAATCCCTTATAATTACTAAATACTTCTTTCTAAAGTATTATAGTATATAGACTACGTTAATAGTAATAGTTTCTTAGATAGTAAAACTATACCTATTTATAAGTATATCTACTATCCTCTTAGATAAATAAAGTTAATAATTAAGGTATATTATAAGGTACTTTTATATATATTTATATATCCTATTCTACTAATATTATTATATAAGTATTAAGTATATAGTATTAACTCCTTAGTATCTAATCTATTAATATATAGTCTAGATAGTAGTAGTTTAGAGGTCTAGGTTATCTACTACTCTCCTAATTATAATATTATATAATATCTTCTTAAATAAGATACTATCCTATATAAAGAAGTTTATAGCTCTCTTCTTCTATACTTATTATTCTTATTAAGTTATATTTCTTAGTATCTTTAGGTTTAGTAAGAACTATATATATTATTCTAAAGTATTAGAGAACTTTTACTAAAGAAGCCTACCTTCTTATATTTATTATAATATTATATTAATATTACTAATTATATAATTAATAAATTCTTTAAAATTATCTTTAGGCTCTTTTAGTAGTTCCTAACCCTTTAGTTTAGGATACTAAGAGAGTATATTTACTACTATATTTATTTTACTAAGAATATATTTAATATTAAAGTCCTAAAGTATAATAGTAGAAATCTATTTATTTATTACTAAACTTAGGTTATTTATAGAAGACCTATTAAGTTAGGTAATAAAAGTTATTATATTAGTTTTAATAGTAAAGTAGACTCTATATAAGTAAGTTTAAAACTTCTTTAATACTTAGAGTACTACTTTATATTCTAGTTTAGTAAAGTACTATATATATTCTTTTATAGACTATAAAGTACTCTTAAAATAAACTAAGTAATATTTCCTATCTTCTTTAATTTATTTAATATATACTCCTACTCTATCTTAGCTAGTATTAGTTATAAGAAAGATCTTTATAGTAAGTATATTTAAATAATCTAAATTAGCTAGTACTAGTATAAAGAGAATATAGTACTTTAAGGTATATATAGCCTTATCTTATTCCTTTTACTATATAAACTCTATATTATCTTAAAGGAGATAGAATAATAGCTTTACTACTATAGTAAAGTAGAGGACCTAAATCTAATAGTAGATATAAATACTAATAAAAGATTAAACCTTTATATAGTTTTTATATAGTTACTAGTTTAAAATCTTATTAACCTTCTTAGTATTAAGATATTAACTATTTAAACTTACTTTATATCTAACTACTTCTAATTATTTTATAAGAAAGTAGTATTTCTTACTATTTATAGTACTTCTAGCTTATTTAATATTTATAAGTACTTAATATAGCTATTAAATATATTCTAAAATATATTATTTTATACTTAGGAATAATTATTCTTCTTTATAATTTATCTTAAGTTCTTTAGAAGTAATATTATTAATAAATAGTATAGTTTCTAGCTAATAATCCTTAAGAATCTTTATTATTATTTTCTAAAAGACTATAACTAAGTTAGTAGTACCTATAACTATAGTATAAGATTAAATAAGACTTATTAGTATTTAAAAAGCTATTATATCTTAGCTATCTAAGTAAAGGGTAATTTAGTTATAGCTTAAGAATAAGTTTATAAGAGATATAATTATTATAAACCTAAGGAGGGAAGGACGCTAACTATATATAAAGGATAGTAGTAGGAAGAGACCCTAGATAACCTAGATAAAGGGTAGGCCTTTATATACTAATAGATAACGCTACCCTATAGTAGGTACGTAATCCTATAGTCTTAGTAGAAAGCTTTTATAGGATAAATTACGTACGTCCTATAATATCTTACTAAGTCCTATTATATACTACGTATAGGATAATATAGGACTTATAGGATAACTATAATACTTATTAAGTATATAGCTTAGGCACTAAACCCCTATAGCTTAGTATATTTAACTTTATATAAGACTCTAGTATTTAATCTAAAGATTATACTTTATTCTTATATAACCTTATAATACTATATTAATCTTCTAATTATACTATTATACTAACCTTATCTATTGCACTTACTTATTCCTAAGAACTAACTCTTAGGACTACTAAGGTAGACCTTTATACTTTAAATACTCTTAAGATAAGTAATACTATAATAGATACCCCTACTAATTCCTAGATTAGAGGAAGTTACGTTTATAGTAATAAGCTAGATACTTACTATAGTAACTAAAGTAAGCTTAAAGCCTAGCTACTCTAGGTAAATAGATACTTCTATCTTAATAATAAAATTAAAGAAGCTAATAAGGTTATTTAGGCCTCTACCTTCTTTTAAGGAGATATAGAGAAATAGGCTAATCTTATTATCTAATACTATATAGATAATTCTATTACTAATAGAGTTAATAAAGAACTTATTAAGGATTAGGATATATTTAAAACTAAGATATAAGAAGTATTCTTACTATTTAAAGAATCTATAATCACTAAGTAGAAGATTTAGAAGTTATAATAAACTTACTTTACTACTAACTATATAACTAAATTCTAGTAGTACTAGATAGTTATTAAATAGGATAATAATACTTTAATATAGATATACTAATAAGGTCTTAAACTAACTATATATAAGGAACTAATAAGGAGTAGATTTAGCCTTAATATACTTAATAAACTTATAGCTAAAGCTATTTAAGTAGATAATAAACTCTATAAGCTAGTACTAGAGGAATAACTCTTTACTTAAGGGAATTACGTAACCTATAATATAAACGCTTAATAGTAATAACTATTTTAATATTTATACCCTAATTAGGGATATTAGTAAAGCTACGTACCTTAGATCCTAAGCTAATATAGGACTAATAGGCCTAAGCTTATATACTTAGATAATATTAATAAAGGACCTAGAAAGCTAAAGTTTCTATATAATAAAGGTAATAAGAAGAAGTTTACTTATTATACCTATAGTAAAGAAGGTTATATAAAATAGGACTACTAAAGCTAAGGTAAGGTAACTTAATAGATTAATATTATTTACTATATAGTACCTAATAATAACTTAGAGGAAAAATAGAACGTAATTACTTAACTTATAATAATTAAGGTTAAGGGAGAAAACTAAGACTTTATTAAGGGACTTAATAACCTAATAATTACTAAACTAGAAGATACCTCTTTAGATAATAATTCTAACTTAGAACTTTATAAAGATATAGAGGTAGTTAAGATTAACTAAACTAAGTTTAGATATATAGCTATATTCTAAGCTAGGAACTAACTAGTAATACTATATATACTAGAAGAATAGCTAAAGACTTTAGTATCTTAGATTAACTAGCTACTTTAATACCTTAATAAACTACTTATTAAGTATACTTATAAAATACTAGATATTATAGTAGCTATATAATAAGACTTTTACTATCTCTTATAAAAAGTAGAGTAAGATAAGGAGAACCTTTTAATAAAGATAGTAAAGTTCTTACCTACGCCTAATAAGCTAGAATAGATTAATAAGGTAATTAAGGCTAAAGTTAAATATAATAGCTTAGGTAAAAAAGTTAATATCCTACTAAGGTAGCTTAGTAAGCCTAAGGTTACCTTTAATTATACTTAGGATAACTTTTATAGCTAGTTTAAGAAATATAGCTAGTACCTAGACTTATATAAAGAAGCTAGTATAAGAGGCTTTAACCCTAAGGCTCTCTTCTAATAGGAAGTAGAAGCTAAGGTATTATAGGAAGAACCTATATACTAACTCTTAAAGGAAGAATAATAATTATTCTATAAAGAAGTTAAATAATATAGTAGCCCTTATATAGTACTAATAATAGAATAGGAATAAGACTCTTATAGCTTTTAGAAGAAAGATTTAACCCTAGAATAATAATAGAAGCGTAATAACGCTTAAAGGAAATATAATACTAATATATACTATTAGCTTAACTTAAGGAACCCCTTATATAATAAAATAAGTTAGATAGTATATCTATATAACTTATATATAATTTATTACTTAGATAAAGTAGGCTTAGGATTCTTTCTACGTAAGTTTATAGGAATACTAATATACGTTTTCTAATAGTATAACTATCTAAAGGATATATATATAATCTATCTATAGGATAAAAGATATAGCTTATACTTCTATAGATATAATAATCTATAAGAGACCCTATAGATATATATAATATAGTAGATAACTATAGAGGATAGAACCTATATATAAGAGTATAACTAGCCCTTATAGTATACGTACCTTAATATTAAATATAAATAATATATTATTATAAAATAGTTCTATAAATATAGCTAGTAGTCTTTTTTAGATAGGCGCCTAATACACCTAGAACTACTAAGGAGATTAATAGTATAAACTCCTTAATACTCCTTAAGCTTACTATATAGCTTAATAGATATTAAATATAAGTATTAGTAGATTTAGGATCTTAAGTAAGCTATATTTCTACTTAAGTAGTATCTTTAGCTAGACTAAAGCTACTAAAGAAAGATAATAGCTATATACTATACGTTACTAATAGTTAGCCTATACTAGGTAAGACTAAGATTACCTATAAGGTTACTAGAGTAATACTTAGTATCTAAGATTACTAAGAGAAGATAAACTTAGACGTCTTTAGACTAGCTACTTATAATATTATATTAGGACTTCCTTAGTTATAAGAATATAACTTACGTATTAACTAGAAGTTAAAGACGTTCTTATTTAAGTACTATAGAATAGACGTAACTATAAGCTAGCCTACGCACCTAATAACTATAGTAGTAGATAAGAGGAAGATTAATAATATTACTAGAAAAAAGTAAACCTCGTATAAGAATAGCCTTAAGAAATAAGGGTTTAACTTAATAGATATTAGAAGGGTACCCTTAGATTAATAAGTTAGAGTTTTAGAAAAATATATAACTTTAGATATCCTAAAAGAGTATAAAGAATTTTAGTACCTCTTTATAGAAGTAGTAGATAGTAAAGCCTTACTAAAGTACTAACCTTAGGACTATAAGATTATCTTAGAAGAAGGGAAAACTCTACCCTTTAGGCTAATATATTAACTATTAGAGGTAGAACTTAAGATACTAAGAGAAAAGCTAAACTAAGACTTAAAGAAAGGCTATATAAGACCTTTTATATTACTAGTAGGATTCCTAATACTCTTTATACTAAAGAAGAAAGGACTACTAAGGATATACGTAGACTATTATAAGCTTAATAATATTATAGTAAAGAATTAATACCTACTACTAAATATTATAGAACTTTAGGATTAATTATCTTAAGCTAAGGTCTTTACAGCACTAAACCTATAAGATAGATACTACCTTATTAGGATTAAGAAAGGTAAAGAATAGAAGATAGTATTCTATATAAGATATAGATACTATAAATATACTATTATACTATTTAGGCTTATAAACGCCCTAGTAATATTTTAGGAACTTATTAATAATATATTAAGAGTATACTTAGATATATTTATTATTATATATCTAGATAATATTCTTATCTACTTTAAAAATATTAAAGACTACGTTAAATATATCTATATAGTACTAAGGTACTTAGAGAAGTTTAACTTCTAACTAAAGCTAGAAAAGTATAAGTTCTATAAGAATAAGGTTACCTTCTTAGGATATATAGTAGGAGCTAATAGAGTATAAATAAGTAAAGATAAGATTAAGATAGTTAAGGAATAGCTATAACCTAAGATAGTTAAAGATATATAGTCCTTCTTAGGATTTCTAAACTTTAACTAATAGTTTATTAAAGACTTCTCTAAGATTACTATCCCTTTAACTAGACTTATAAGGAAAGATATACCTTTTAAGTAAAGTAAGGAAGCTAAAAATACCTTCTAGATACTTAAGAAAGTAAGTATTAAACTACTTTACTTTTATATATTTATAGTAGGATATAAACTATGCTTTAAAATAGATATATTAGACCTCGTACTAAGAGGATACGCTAGTATATATACTAATAGGAAATAGTACCTTATTACCTATTACTCCTATAAGTTTATAGTAGCTAAAGAAAATTATAATATTTATAATAAGGAACTACTAGCTATTATAGTATACCTTAAGTATTAGAGAGTATACGCTAAAAGCTATTTAGAACTTATAATATTTATAAATTATAAGAACTTAGTTAACTTTATAATAACTAAAGTACTTAACTAATAATAGGTAAGATAGTTAGAAGAACTAAGATAGTATAAGTTTAAGATTATATATATACTAGGAAAGGATAATAGTAGAGTAGATACTCTTAGCTACTAATATAATATTATAAGAACTAAGTTAATTACTAATTCTATATTACTTAAGATTAATAAAGATAGATTACTAAGACCTACTAAAATACTAAACTAGATTATAAAGATTACTAGTAAAGTACTAAAAGAATTATAAGAAGTAATTATTAGATAATACTATAATAACCCTATATATAGTTACCTTAGTATTATATAAATAATAGAACTTATTAAGTAAAATTATAAGTTTCTAAATATAAAGGATAAGATTACTACCTTTATTACTAAGTACGTAAACTATTAGAAGAATAAGTATAGTACCTATATACCTTATAAAGAAATATAAGTAATAGAACTACTTAATATACTATAGTTAGATATCTTTATAAACTTTATTATAAGCTTACTAGTCTTAAGAGACCTTATTACTAAAGTATCTTATAACGTAATTCTTATAGTAGTAAATAGATTTACTAAGTAAGTAGAGTATATTACTTTTAGAAAAGATTATATAGTAGTATAGCTTATATATATTATCTATAATAGAATTATTTAATATTATAGTATACTAAAATCTATTATTAGTAATAGAGATAAGCTCTTTATATTAAACTTTTAGATAATATTACTTACTATAATTAGAACTAAGAAGAAGCTATTAATAGCTTATTATCTATAGATAGATAGATAAATAGAATAAATAAACTATACTATAAAAGCCTACCTATAGACCTATATTAACTATTAGTAAGATAACTAGGTATTATTACTACTTATAGTATAGATAGTATATAATAATAAGCTTTTAGAGTCTATAGGATAGACTTTATTCTACGCGAATTATAGGAGATACCTAAATCTCTTTATATAAATATTTCTTAGTTAGAAGATAGAAGTAGCTATTACTATAGCTAATAAGCTAAAGATAGTATATAAGTAACTTAAATAAGTACTTAAGAAGGCTTAACGCTAAAGTATTTCTTATATTAATAAGAAATAAAAAATAGCACCTTAGCTAAAGAAAGGGGATAAAGTTTATTTACTTATAAAGAATCTCTACACTAAGCGACTAAGTAAAGGGCTTAATAACGTTAAGGTTAGACTATTTTTAATTCTAGACTAGAAGGGACTAGTTATTTATATACTTAACCTTTTAGCTAATATAAAAATCTACTTATAATTCTATATTAATATATTAGAACTAGTAGACCTAAGAATACTACTCTAGAAAACCTTTTATTTTAAAATAGAAGAAGATAATATCTTTAAAGTTAAGAAAATTCTTATATACTATAATAGTAATAATAGCACTAAATACCTAGTTAAATAGTTAGGCTATCTAAGTAGTAAAAGTATATAGGAACTAGATATAAACTTTATAAACTACTAACTACACCTTTAAGATTACTACTTAACTTAGTAAGTAAGTTATTAAAAGTAAGATTACCTTTAAGATAGGTTAGAGAGAAAGCACCTTAATCTAACGCTAGAGTACCTAGTATTAGGCTACCTTCTAAGGTTATAACTTTATAATTAATACTCTCTATAGCCTCTAAAGCCTTAACCTTATCTATAAACTTTCTTAACTCCTCTATTAACTTTTATTTATAACGTACTAATAACTTTTATTATTTCTATAGCTAATCCTTTTTTATATAAGCTACTAGTAACACCTTAAGCGTAGCTAACTCTACTATATCTACTTTAGACTCCTATTATTCTAGCTAAGCTAGCTCTTAATCTAACTTTAAATAGTTTAGAAGAGGGACCTCTACTAGAATATAATTCTTTATTCTATTTCTATAATAATTCCTATACTCTTTCTTTAATAATAATATTTAACACTCTAAGTTATACTTTACGTAGTATTTATAGGATACTATAGCTAAAATACTAATACTATTTATATAATTACTTATAGCGTAATAATAAGTAGTACTATAAGAAACTATTAGTCTAGATTTATAAGAATATAAATAAAAGAAGGGGAGGATAGTATTATAAACCTAAGGAGGGAAGGACGCTAACTATATATAAAGGATAGTAGTAGGAAGAGACTCTAGATAACCTAGATAAAGGGTAGGCCTTTATATACTAATAGATAACGCTACCTTATAGTAGGTATATAATCCTATAGTTTTAGTAGAAAGCCTTTATAAGATAAATTATATACGTCCTATAATATCTTACTAAGTCCTATAGTATACTATATATAAGATAACGTAGGACTTATAGGATAACTATAATACTTATTAAGTATATAGCTTAGGTATTAAACCTTTATAGCTTAGTATATTTAACTTTATATAAGACTCTAGTATTTAATCTAAGGATTATACTTTATTCTTATATAACTTTTATAATATTATATTAATCTTCTAATTATACTATTATACCCCCTTATCTATTATACTTACTTATTCCTAAGAACTAACTCTTAGGACTACTAAGGTAGACCTTTATAATAATCTTATAACTAGTAAAGCTTTTAGAAAACTTATTAGTAGTAAGTAGAAGATTAGCGTCTTAGATAGTAATACTATTAAGCTTTTATATATTACTAATCTAGTATACCCCTTTATCCTTCTTAGGGACTAAATATTATAAATTATAATACTAATTATTATATCTTTCTTATATACCCTAATTTAGATAGGTATTAACTATAGCTATAACTTTTAGTTTAAGTACTCTTAGAACTATAAAGCTATATATCTACTAAGCCTTATATAGTATAGTTCTAATTTTATAAAGTAAGTAAATATTTAGATAAATCTTTCTAGCCTCTTTAAATTACTATAATAGGGCGCCTTCTTAATTATAGAGTATCTTAATTATTATATTATATTCTTATACTATAAGTTACTTACTAATATATAAGTTAGTAATCCTTTTAGGTATTAAATAAGTTCTTCTTAGAAATATAGTATAGTATCTTTTAAATAAATAGTTATAAGGACCTAGATTAGAATTCTAAATATTAATATATAAGTGTTAGTATTTTATTACTCTCTCTTTCTAGTCCTTATATCTAGGTTCTATTAGTACTTCCTATCTTAGAATATCTATAGGCTAAACTTTCTTATTTACTATCTTATATATTATATATAAGTTATTTTATTACTAGACTTAAAGAAAGTATATCTAGTATATTTATTAGTAATTTAGTTTATATATAATTAAGAACTAGTTAAGTTCCTATAGCTTTATAAAATCTTTAGTATTACTTATAACTATTATAAAGTTCTAGTTTATCTATTATATCTACTTATATATATCTTCCTTAGTAAAGAGTATACTATATTCTCTTAACTTAGTAGTAGGATCTATCTATATTAATTCTTAGATATATTTTACTCTAGTAATTATAGAAGAACGTAGTATATCCTCTATAAGGGTATTAACTATAGTAATAATAGGGGCCTTAGTATTTAGTAAGTATAATTCTTTATTAATTATACTTACTACTTATTTTCTTAGTCTTCTTTATCCTTATTTAGTATTATTTAAGATAGGTAATATAGTATAGGGTTAGATACTATAAATATAGTATTCTTAGAGCTATCTTCTAAGATTATCTTATATATAACCCTCCTAAATATATTATATTATATAGTTATCTTTATATAAGCGTACTATAGCCCCCCTAGTATTACTAATTATATAATATTAGTAAATATATAGAAGTTAGTAGCTATTATAACTACGCTAATTTAGATAAGTATATTAAATACTATTCTAATAAAAGGATTATAAGTACTATTTACTAAGGTTACTCCTTATAGTAAGTTACTAAGCTTATATTATATAATTCTATATAGTATTTTTATAGCTTAGGCTATACTAAGATATAAGATATTTATCTAAGCTCTTATATTAATTAAGTACTTTATAGAGTTATTATTAACTATTACTTAATATTCTAGTAAGTTAGTTTATATATAGGCTTATCTATTCCTTCTATAAATACTATATACTAATTTAGTAAGGAGAGCGTTAAGCTCTCTAATCTATATATCTCCTCTTCTAGTTACCTTATATCTAGTCTATATACTATAGTTATAAAGATTAAGCGTATTATATTTTATATTATTATCTAATATTATATTATAGAGATAAGGTTCTTATAGTATATTATAGATATTAGGGTTAGATTTAATATTAGCTAGCTAATTAGCTAGCGTAGTAGAATCTAAGTAGCTTCTAAAGAACTTAGATTCTATATTTAACCTAACTTCTAGTATACTAATACTTCCCTTACCTTTAATAATATTAATATCTTTATTTAAAAGGTTATATAATTAGTTTTTTAAGCTATCTTAGCTAATAAGATCTATAATAGTAATACCTCTTACTTCCTAGTTAAGTAGAGCTATTAGGACGTAGTTAAGGTTTATATAAAGTAATTCTTATAACCTTTTATTAAGTAATATATCTATAAACTTTATAACTTTCTTTTTATATCCTTACTATAGGTGTTTTAGATCTATAAATATATTATCTTTAATAGCTACTAAATAAAGTAGCTTAATAATAAAAAATAAGTTTTCCTCTTACTATATTTTCTAAAGCTTATATATAGTATCTATTAGTTAAGAGTTTAGAATAGGAGTACTAAAGACTATAGAGGTACTTTCTTATAGTTCTTTTATAATATTACGTTTCTTATTATTCTTAGCTAGTCTTCTTTACTTATAGATTTCTTTACTCTTTATACTATTTAAGTCTTATACTCCTATACCTTATATTAGCTTAGGGTATATTATAATATTAGTTTTAGTAAGGTTTATAAGAGTAGTTTCTTCTTTACCTAAGATAATATTCTTAGAGTTAATCTTATTTAGTTAATATTTTATATTACTTAGAGAGGGGTTAAATAATTAGTTATAGAACTATTAGAACTAAAGTAATATATTAAGTTTCTCCTTAATCCTTTCCTAAGAGGAAGTAATATTAGATATTATTATAAAGTTTCTTAGTTTACTACTTCTTATAGCTAGTTATAAGTCTTTACCTAAGAACTTCTTAAGAATAATACTTAAAGCTAGTTAGTTAAGGATATTATTAGTAATATTAAAGTAATCTCTAATCTTAGCCTTAAGCTATTAGAGAATAAAGTTAAAAGGAATAGTACTTAGAATTTCTCTAAGTCTTATATATAAAGAGCTAAAATAGTAAGTCTTTTATTAAGTATTTAAGTCTTAGTTAAAGCTAATCTATCCTATCTTCTTTAAGTAATTATATAAGTTATAGTTTTTAACTTAATATCTAAGCTTATTATATATATTATATATATTATAATACTCTCTACTACTATAGTTAGTAGTATCCTAGTTTAGAGCTATATTCTTAGGTATAGTAGTAATAAAAGTACTATTATTCCTTTCCTTAAGAAGCTTAGCTAATATAGCTTTAGTAATAAAGTATATATAATTACTTAGTTTCTTTAGTATCCTAGATATATCTAGATAGGCTATTAGTATATCTACTATAGCTAGTTTAACTTTTATATCTCTTAAAGACTTAATTAAATCTTTAACTTTTATATCTATATTATTTAGAGTAGAAAGAGTAGTAACTACTTTCTTAACTTTAGATATAGCTTCCCTTATACTTTCTAAAGTAAAGGTTACTTTCTTATTAAATAATATAATATATTATATCTTTATATTAATATTACTTCTTTCTTAGTAATATATTTTATTTAGACTATATATCTTCTTATAGTAGGCCTTTAAGAAGGTATATATCTATTCCTTATTATAAGTAAACTAGTTATCCCTAGTAGGAGTATTAGTTATATAGTATATAGTAGCTTCTTTATCTAATCTTAGTAGTCTTTTAAAGAATAAAATACTAACCTTTACCTTAGGTAGCTATTTATTATCTATATAAGTATTAGCTATAAAAGAAAAATAAGTATAGTACTTAGTAAGACCTAGCTAATCTTAGAGGTATAAGTATATATATACTTATAAATAAGATTACTTACTTATTATAATAGTAGTATCTTCTTCTTACTACTATTCTTTTATACTTAACTAAAGCTACTTCTAGTCTTTAAAAGAATAACTAAGTAGTTATTTTAGTATATAAAAGATAGTTTAATTAGTATTAGATAAGTAGTCTAAAAGGATAGAAACCTTTATATTATTAGGGATATTTCTATTATATACCTATTAGTTAAAGTCTTTAAGGAACTTAGTTATATCTCTTCTTATAAAGACTAATATAGTATATTTAGGTTAGGCTATAAATACTATAAGATTACTAGTAGTAGATATAATATCTTTACTAGTACTAGTTATTATTAATAAAGCTTCTAAGGTAGCTTTTAAAGGGTTTTCTAATATTTATAAAGAAAGTAGTTACTATTCTAAACTCTCTTATTATTAAATAGCCTTCTAGCTCTTCTTTAAGTTATATAATATAGAAGAACTTATAAATTAGTCCTTCTTAAACTAAGTTATATTAATATAAATAAATAATTAATATATCTAAATAATAGATATATTTAAGTAATAAATATATACTTTAGTAATTTAAGTAGTATAACTAGTATATACCTCTTATATTTACTACTAACTATCTCTTTTAATTACTTCTCTAGTATATCTATAAGTACTAGTTAGGTTACCCTTTAAGTCTATTAGATTAGTATTTTCTATCTAATATAATATTTAAAAGGGGTTACTATTTAGTTTATTAAATTAGTATTTATTTCTAATATTACTAGTATATTCTTAAGTATTATACTTATCTTATATATAAGAGATATTAGTCTAAGGGGTTATCTAATAGTAAAATACTATATTACTCTTTATAGTATTATTTAATATATCTAGTTATAATAAGGTCTTAGCTATCTCTTTATAAGATAACTATTAGTATTAGCTATATATTAGAATTACTTCTCTACTAAGTTAAATAGTATCTTTATAGGCTTTACTTTTTATATAAGTATTAAAGTATATAAAGATACTTATATCTTAGTATTAAGGTATTATCTTTAGTATAGCTAAGTAACTATAAAGGTATAAGTATTATATAATAGTATTTAAGCTATATAAAGAGTAGAGAAGTATTATTATACTAGATTTTTATAAAGGGGAAAGAAAAGTTAAAAAGCTATATATTATATATTATCTTCTAAGATATATTAGTTTTTTATTCTAAGGCTCCTCTTACTCTTCTATATAGTAATAGCCTCTTACTAGCTATATAAGAGAGTGTATAAAGAAGTATACTATAACTAATTACTTTATATACTAGTATAATAGTAGTAGTATATATATATATTAAGAGTATAAGAAGAATAACTATATATAAAAGTACGAAGTATAAGACTATAGCTAAGGTATTAAACTTTACTAAATAATATACTACTTAGCTAAATACCCTCTTTACTAGTAAGAACTAAATTTATAGTAACTAGTTAGTTATAAGCTTATACTCTATAAATTAAATACTTTAGGACTAAGTTATAATATAAATAATAAGTTAAGGTAAAGAATATACTATCTTACCTAAATTATATAAATTTTAGAATTTATTTAATAAAGAAAAAGCTAGTATTTTACTACTATACTATAGTACCTTTAACTACTATATTAGGCTAACCCTTAATAAAGATAGTTATATACTAAACTTACTTTAGGGCTTACTCTATAGTATACTAAAGAAATACTTCTTAGAGATTTAGAAGTAACTTACTAACTTTATAGATAAGGAATAAATCTAAGCCTCCTCCTCTTTAGTAAAAGCCTTAGTACTCTTTATTAATATCTATAAAAGTATATCTATAAAAGTAACTTTTTCTAAAGGTACTAAAAGCTATAACTCTTATAACTTACGTAACTTCTATAACTAAAAAGTAAAATTTTTATTTTTTTATCTTTATTTAAGTATTAAAAGCTATAACTTACGTAACTTATACTACTTATACTACTAGATAAGATTAAACTACTAGCTAAGGTAGCCTTACTAGAGAAGAAGTATATTATTTTCTAATTAGGACTAGTGCTTACTAATAAGAAATCTATTTTTATAATAAGTTTTAAATTAAAAATTAAGAATAAAAGATTTTTTTTTTTTATCTATATATTAAATACTAATACTATTACTATAAATAGTAGTATAGAAAACCTATATATTAGAGTAATTATAGTACTAATACTATTAGTTTTCTAGCTTATCTAATCCTTTCTTTTAAAATCTTTAGATTAACCTTTAAATAACTAGCTTATACGCTAAGGTACTAAAGTAAGTAGGGGTCTAAAAAACTAAGAAAAGCTTACTAATCCTTACCTATTTTCGCTTAGGCTCTAGCTAGCTAGTATAATAACAAATTTAATTTTTTTTAAATTAAAACTATTAAAAGTATATATTCTTACCCTTAGACTTACTAAATTAGGGAATATTACATTATCCTATTATTATTAAGACTATTATCTAGAGGATAGCGTACTTAGATTATTAATATCTATTTTCCTTCTAGAGTTATATCTTTTTTAAATAAAAAGATTTTCTAATCTAGCTACTCTAGTAACTTTAGTAACTCTAGTAACCTACTAGCTAATTATTATTAAAACTTTTTAAGTAAGGTAACTTTAGTAACTTTTATAAAATTATAAATTATATAAATTACTAGTAATTAGCTAGCTACTCTCTCTTCCTACCTCTTATCCTTTTTTCCTAACGAAGTTACCCCCCTATATAGTATAACTTAGTAGATAGGCTTATTAAGTATATTATAGAGCTTTTAAAGTTTTTACTTATTACCTTATATATCCCCCTTACTCTAGCTTAGAACTTAAGTAAACTTTAGGAAGTAATTAGTAAAGGATTCTTATTATCCTTAATATAAGCTATCTAGTACTACCTATATCTTTTCCTAACTATAGATATCTTTATAGTAAAATTAAAAGTATTTTATAAAGTTATTTAAGTTAAAGTCCTTATTAGGGCTACTATATTTATAAGTAAAAGCTACCTTATATTAAACCTAAGTACTAAGGTTTATCTAAATAAATATATACTAGTCCCTAAGGTCTTTAATAAACTTTATATTAGTAATTAGTTTATATAATATAGTTAGGGCCTAAGCCCTAAATACTAACTTATTACTATTAAATAGTTCTCCTAAGGGGAGTAGTTTATACTATATTAGTATAAGGTAAGGGGAAGGTAAGGGTTATTAGGAGGTTATATTATATTAAGATTAATAAGCTTTAGTTATATATAGCTTATTAACCTCCTAAGTAAGGTTATAGATTAGGATACTTAGTACTACTAATAAATAGTTATCTTATTCTATTCTCTTACTTAGGGTATTCTTATTACTACTAGTATTATAACTTATACTAAAGTCGCCTTAGGGGTTTAGGTTATTTATTCTAAAGGTAGAATAGAGGTTAGAAGGATATATAGTAGAAGTAATATAATTATTATAAACTAGCCTCTTATAAAGTATTTATAAAGTATAGAATAAAAATTATATTACTTAAGGAGTAGTATCTAAGTCTTCTCTCCCTTATATATATCTATATTATAGCCTTACGTAAGAAAGCTAGGTAAAGCTTAGTCCTTTATAGTAGCTAGCTAAAGTGTTACCTTAACTTACTTAGAGTATAGTCTTAGTATAGTCTTATATAGTTAATTAATACTAACCTATTATCTATCTTAGGTAGTAAGTCTATAATATCTTATATTTCTTTTTTTACCTTTTTAGCTTTATCTCTAGGTAGTAGTAGCTAAGGTATAATATTAGGAGTATTAGGCTTACTTATAAGTATTAGTATTAGCTTTAAAGTAACTATTATAGATTTAGAGTTATATATAAAGAAGTAATTATAGTAATAGTAGCTTTATATACTTAGGTAGTAAAGTATTAATATTATAATAACTATAGTACTACGCTAAGAACTATAGTATAGTAGTAACTTAGATAAACCTAGTAACTAAAGTAATATAATTAACTATTCCCTAAAGCTTAACTCTAATAATTATTGTAATATAGTAGGCCTCCTAGGAGCCCGAAAAGCGACCTCTACACTCTTAATTGTACTGCGCTGTAGTGAGTCGGTCAAAAGCTCAGATGCCAAGGTCGCCTAGGCAAGCTAAACCCACTAGGGTTAAGTAGGCATATTGTCACTCCGCACTAAGGTCCGATTCTAGCCCCTGGCTTGCCGCCCCAACTTCCTCTACCATACTGATCATCGCAAAGGATATGAGTACGCAGTCATCTTTTAGTATAACCACAACTTAAGCTACACGAGGAGCAGCTTATTCCTCGGACAATTGCCGATCTGTCGTCGTCACTTCGCTGCCGCCCCTGCGAGTGCGCGGCTTCCATGTTGTCCCGACGGACCTAATCTGGCCATCTCAGCACTGTGGCGTAGTCAGCGCGTTGTCTCGAAGAAGAATCTCGGAACGAAATTCAGCACAAAAGGAATCGCGCCAGATTCCAGTTTCCGAATACGATATTGCTGACAGTATCGTCCGCCTCAAGGCAGGGCTGCACACTACCATTCGACCTGGGCTTGTTTACCAAATCTCCGCATTGCCCTTCCGACATATCACGATGAATAGCATAGGGAAGATCTGCAGAACCCGCAGAAGATGAGAGTGTCCCGGAAGCTCTGCAGATGCCACTAAAGAAGAGGACGAAGGATCGGGAGTTTGAGCGGACCTTGCTGTTGGAGGTGGCCGGCGCGCTCTTGCAATGCCCAAAGAAGGCAGTATCGCGAAAGGTTTACACTGTGAACCGAATGCGAGAGTAAATCCAATATTTAGTCAGCGTTGATAATCCCGCTATAGCCAACGCTCGCTAGGTGTTCGCTACGACCACCACGTTGAGCTGATGGCTACTCCCCACCCGGGACGACGGTGACCAAATTTGATAGTAAAGGGTATTCGATACGCCATCAATAAAGTGTCTTGGGTATCCTGTATTGAAGAGATGCTTGATCCACTCTCGCTTGCCTCCGCACGTCTCAAACCCGACATAGAGTGCAGAAGTACTATTATCCTTATACTTACGAATTCTGTTATTTTAAGAGAACCTATTTATTTAGATTATTAAGAATTAAGAAAGTTATAATTAGCTTAAGTTAATACGCGTCTTTATAAAACTATAAGGTAGAAGTAGATATATATTATAATCTATACTTAGAAGAAGATAGGGGTTAGTATAATACCTTTAGAGGATTAAGTAGTATAATTAAAGAATTATAGTATAGCTACTAAATCCTAATTATATAACTACTTAGTAGTAAGTAGAATACGCTAGTTTAGTTATAATACTTAGTAATAAATAAGACTAGTTAGCTAATAACTAAAGCTAAATACTATATTACTTATTAGTAAGTACTTATACTTAGTAATAAGTATAATACTATAACTCTTTTTTAGTATATAGTCTAGGTACTTAACCTCTTTAGCTTAATATATTTAACTTTATATTTTATTTTAAAAATAGTACTTTACTCTTAAAGTCTCTTATAATACTATATTAGTCTTTTAATTATACTATTATACTAACCTTATTTATTATACTTACTTATTCCTAAAAACTAACCTTAGGTTATCTAAAGATAGCTTTTATAAAAGGCCTCTAGGACGTTCTTAGAAGTATAGAGGAGCTATAGGTAAGGTAGAAAAGCCTAAAAAAGGTGCCCTTTATTAATAGGAATAAGGCTTTAGTTAGGTTAGAGATAGTTAAAGAGCTTAGATAAGTACGCATTTAATAGGGGCTTAAATATTACTACATCTAATAGCTAGAGACTGTAGTTTAGAGGTGGGGTGGCTTAAAACGCGTACGGTCACGATTGTTTCGCCGTCCTTATCGCTCTACCTTTTGGCATAGAAGCCGACAGACGTTCGCTACATAGAGAGTAGGGCAGGGGGTAGGGTAGGGTCTCTATTTGTGAAGTACAACCACAGTACCAATTTCTAATCTCTCTGCGATAGGTAAACTCCCCCACCATAGACAATTAACACAATCTACAATCGACCGAGCTTAAACTCTCTGCTGAGAGAACTCTATACAACGATATGTAGTTTGCAGCCCCCGACCGCTAGTAATCCTCAAAAAAAAAACATTGCTCAGCAACCACAAATTCGACTACAGGGATAACCGGGTTGGGCAAGACCTCGCTATAGATGAGAAATTAGCAGTATACTTTCTACTGCACGACTAGCCCGTGCTATCCAAATACGGGAGAGACTGCTTACAGGTTCACAATCGGCAATACAGATTTGACAGGTCTGACGCTTATCCACGCCAGCTGAGTTTCCATTCGGAGACTCGACACTTGGGAAGGCTGTGGCAACACCTAGAAGTACAGCACAGATTAAAAAGAGCTTCATGATTAAGTTTAGTGGTAGTGATAAGCAATAAAGAAGTTGGTTGATGTATAAGAGGGAGAAGTGTACTGTTGAGATTGCTGTTAGATCAGGAAATGAGACAGCTGATATAGTTATTGTCTGATTACCAATAGTTACGGTCCACAACGGACATTGCTCCTCATTGCTCGGCTGTCTGTATTCAGCAATTCCCAAGCCAGACGTCCGCTTTCGCCGGATCGTGCCTCTAGTCAAGATGTCGGCCTCTCGTCGATATTACGCTCGGCTATACCGTGCCGGAGGGTCATGTGCCTCGGACGGCTACATGCCTAATCCGCCCCACCAGAGCTACGACAACGAGGAGGCTGTAGGGCCGGCGGTGTGTTCATTAACTAAATAAACCGGCCCCCTTGCTTGATTGGTGAACGAGATGCCATGAATTTACCTGGTTGGTTGATATTTCGATCTACTATTCATACTAACCCACAGGAGCATACCAGTTCGAGGAAGGTGTTTTCTATAGCAGTGACAATAATATACCACTTCCTACTACTAGATAGCGGCCGCTTTGTAGTAAATAGTCTGGTGTCGAGTACAACGCGATCTACGCCATGTATCACAAAGTTAGATTACTTCGAGACATGACGCTTACAAACATTGTCCGGTGCTACTCAAGGTCTGAACTTCGTCTCCATATGCCATGAAGTCGGGCCGACGTGCAAGTATTCGGATGCAAGCCATACCGGCATCTAAGCTACCTAAACATCCCTACCGTGTCCGTGCGTTCGATGATTATAGCCGTTCGATGAACACCCCCTATAACCTAATATTTTTAATAAAACGAAGCTGTAGAGCTACTAAAAGTTATAATAAAATTATATAAAGCTAGGATTATACTATATATAGCTTTATAAAAGTTTTAGCTTATTTAAAATATTTTTTAGGAGGCTAGATTAGTTAGGAGTAGTAACTACGTAATAGGGTTAGTAATATAGTAGTTATAGCTACTATATAAGATAGAGTAACCTTAATATATTTTTAATACTTTATAGATAGCTTATAAGGTTATAAAGCTTTATACTTACCCTTTTAGGCTAATTATATAGCTTTCTTAGCGTTATAAAGTACTTTCTAATACTATTTTTTAGCTATCTTATCTTCTTACTACTACCTCTTAACCTCCTAAAGTCTTTTATACTTAATACGCTTCTCTTAATATACCTAAAGCTTATAAAGTTATAATTACTCTATTACTTACGCCCTCTTAGCTTTTTAAAGTTATAGTTATATAGCTTATTATTATTATAATACCTTATTATCTTAAGCTTATTAATACGTCTTAGTAACTAGAAAATAGTTTCTCTATAGTAATCCTTAGAGTTATTAAGTTATAGAGTATACCTTTTAGTTTCTCTCTTCTTTTTAATAGCTAAGGACTCCCTAAAGCCTTTAATTTCTCTATAAAGGATACTATTTTAGGCTTTAATATAATATAAACTTTATTAAAGCTTTTTAATATCTTTATCTCTTTAATCTTTAATTAAATAATATATTATAAACTCTAATTTAAGCTAGTCCTTAGTACCAAGTACTAAAGTTAAGCTTTTATCTAAATCTAATACCTCTTTATAATCTTTTAGAGTATAACCTTAAGGTTAGGTAAGTATATACCTATTACTTTAAAAGACTTTTTAATTACTAAAAGTTTAAAAGTATTACTCTAAGCCCTCTAAAAGAGTAAGAAGAAGTCTCTTTTTACTATATTAAGTAACCCCTAGCTACTATAGAGGTATACTATTAACTAGTTTATATAGGCACTTAAAAGGGGTTTAAATATCTTAATATTAAGGGGTTAAAGTGTATAAGCTATATAAGGTAGAAATATAGCTAATAAGATATTATTATTATTATAATAATTAATAAAATCTATAGTTATATAAGATCTATAGTTATATAAGATCTATAGCTATTAAGGAGTAGTAATTAGTACCCTATTAAAGTATATTATTTAGTCTCTTACTTAAAAACCTCTTTTAACTAAGCTAATCCTATATTATTATTACTCTAGCTAGAGAGAGATAAGGTAAAAAAAACTAAGTATTTTCCTAAATTAATAGCGTCTATCTAGGTTAATTAAACTACCCTATTAGCTACCTTATAGATAAGAGATAAACTTAAAACTAAGCTATCTAAATAAATATAAGCTAGTACTATTATCTACTTAGTTAAGCTATCTTAAAGCGCTTAAGTAATCTCTTTTTAGCTATATAACGCCTTATTAAAGATATATTTTATTCTCCTAAGTATCCTAAGTTAAAACCCCTTCTTATCTATATTAAATATATAAGTAGGTTATACTTAATACTCCTCTATCTTTTAATATAAAAGCTTAAAATATAAGTAGTATTTATCCCCTAAATTAGTATTATAGCGTAATTAATCTATTCCCTAAGTATACTAAGAAATAAGATAGTTATTATTTTAGTTAATAAACTATATAACTTAGGTTTCTAAGACCTCTTTTCTAGCTAAAAAACTTATAAATCTCTTTATTATAGTCCTTATAGAGGGTATATAACGCTTAGTAAGTATTTTAATATATTATATAAGCTTAGATTTATATTATAGATATAGGGATAGCTTATATAAGCTATAGTATTTAGTTTTACCCTAGTATCTTTAAGTAAGCGTAACGTAGTTAATATTATACTTTTTAGTAACTTATTAGTATAAGAAATATTCTCGTAGATTATATAATTTAATTTCTATAATTACTTCTTAAATTAGATCTATATTAGTAGAGTTATAACACGTTAAAGTGTTAATATTATTATAGTAGGGGTATTTATTAAACAGCTATAATTATCAAACGTACAGACATAGTAGTTCACGAACGTCCTAATTTTAACGCGTTTTTTAACTCTACTACTAATTTGCGTTAAGCACCTGTTTCTAATTGAGACGATATAGAATACGCTACTACATTAAGTTACGCTCTCTAGGAACACCCACTCCTAAAATTCCTTCGTGACGATTACAATAACAAAGCCTTACAAATTTATTTGAAAGCCAAAATGCGAGCTGTTGCGGAAAATTTCCGGCATTGGCTGTCTACTCGGTCCGATTTTCGGTATGATCTTGGCGTTCAACATCAACTGGGTAAGTAGAAGTACAACGCGGATGCTGAAAATACCGAATGACAAATCCCACGAGCATTCCGTGTGACAAACGTCCTGATGAGGAGAGCTCGCACTATTGTTTGCAGGGATATCCGGATGTGTAGAGCGGTGGTATCAGGGGAGTGTTCTGTGCATTGTGTTGGCTCTAGCATCCTGGCCCAGTCATTTGCAGCATTCTTATGGCTTGATTGCTAGCGCAAATCATGTTCACAAGACAACTGCTATGCTGCCTCATAGGATTATGGGAACAGACCAGGATAGCTTTAGGATCGGTTCCTGTGAGAACTAGCGCCGGAATCCATTCATAGGTCAGTCATTGAAGAGGCTGAGTGTCTTCTTACGTACACTCTGGCGGACAAGTTCTGTCGGGCGAAAAGGCTACCCCGCATGCTATGATGATAAATGTTAACGCTAGAGCTTATATAAAATAGGCATTATCTGCAAAGAGACCATCTACTTATATCACCACACTGTTTTTCTTAACATCAGACCTGAAAGGTATCGGAAATCTTTACACGAAGTGTCTCAAGATGCGCAACACAATCTCTGCCTTCTCAGCTCTTGGGCTCGCTGCTAGTTCGGTAGCATCATTCTTGCCTTATAACGTCACCTCTTTCACAAAAGAATATGCAGCCAATCCTAACGGGACCGCCAACCCCGGTTTTCAGTCAGACCCTTTCACCAACCTCGACGATGTGAAGGTCTCCAACTACAACTCCACCTCTTACGACTGGTGGTACTTCGATGCCGTCTCTCCTACTAGCGGCCAGTATTTGACTGTTCTCTTCTGGGTCCAGGGAAGCTTCGATGCTTTCCCCTCTGGCGGCGGCGCCACCGCCCTGCCAGTTCACGTCCAAGGCCGCCACGCGAACGGCACTGTGTTCTATAATCACGACGCTGCCGCTGAGAGCGCCGATGTGTGGAGCATCAAGGGGCTCCAGGGTGCCAGTGGCGAATGGCACAATTCTGGTTTCGCATTCTACTCGGATAACATCGATCAATACAGGCTCGTAATCGATTCAGAACTACTTGGCATGCGTGGCGAAATCAAGTTCACTTCTACTAGCCAAGCGCACTGGCCCTGCCGCGATATTAACCAGGGTTCATGGGACGAGGAACAGAACTCAGCAGAGATTGTTCCGGGTGTGGGCTGGGCCAACGCTGTCCCCAGCGCCATTACCGAGAGCGATATAGTACTCAAAAATCCAGATGGTACTGTGGTTGAATTCAAGTGGACGGGTGGCATTGGCTACCACGACAAGAACTGGGGAACCTCGCCCTTCCAGAACACACACGACGTCTGGTACTGGGGTCATGCTACCGTGGGAAAGTACGACATTGTATGGTTCGACGTCGCCATGGGCGACCAAGAATAGGTGAGCTCCTATGTTTCGGTCGAGGGTGAAGTCGTCGCTGCTACCTGTATTCCAAACTCTATCAAAGTTCGACCTTATATCAACGGTACCGAGGCCGACTTTCCTCCTGAGCGTAATGCTCCCCTTCCTCACGAGTATCACATCACGATTGGGCTCCCTGACAGTGAGCACCCGCTTGAAGTTACAGCCCCTAACGATATGGTTGCTTTGGAATTAGGCAGTTTCTACGCTCGGTGGATTAGTTACAACGTCACTGCCACTATGAATGGGGAACTCGTCGGCACTGGTCACGGCTTGTGGGAGCAGTTCAACAACAAAAGTCGCTAGGTGTCACGACTACTCTGCTCTCCTATCTATTGAGCTAGCACACGGATATATCTTGAGGCTAGACTAGGGACTTACAGGCTACATATAACTTGTCTGCTAGGCCTATACCCTACTAAATACTATTGTTACTACTCTAAGAACGAGACTATAGACTTACATAGAAGAGCTAGAAACAAGACTTTACAATAGAATACAAGAGAAGCCTATATAACTTATTTACATTCTCTAAATTGTAGTAGGAGCTGGATGTTATGGCATTATATCATAATCTTACTAGTAGAGGATCAATTGGAAACTCTCAGAATTGGAAACGCACGTTTGCGGTATAGCAACAGCGAATCATCTGTACCATGTCAACTCGCAATACTCACATATACCAGCAAAGTCTTTTATCAATTCAGCCAGACCTTGTGTCTGGACGAACCATGTTGGGAACCCGCTAAGGGATCTAGCGTTGTGTCATCGGCGAACAATCCGATCAGGGATATCGGGTACTATCTAGAACAACATCTGGAGATTGCCTTCGAAATCTACAAGGAATACTTTGCAACTCCGCCTGCAGACCGCAGCAAGATCGAAACCAAAGATGGTGTCTATCGGGCTTTATTGCGCGCATGAAAACACTTGAAGAATCTTTATTAACAGATCTCGAGGACATTCTCGACCATATCGACAAGCCTAGCAAGAAACATACGGATGAACGGGAAACCCGCAACGCGATCGCCACTGCGCGTCACTTAGCCGAGTTCAGAGAGCGACCCTTCCAGTATCCATATCTCAAGCGTGCTATCAGCGTAGGGAGTCGATTCAGCAAGTACCTGGAAGATCTGAGAATGAACTATACGGACAATATGATTAAGCAGGGTAGCGGGATCAGGTTTTCTTACACGGCAGCGCCGGCTGGACTTGAGTGAGGCATCAATATAGTTCCAACGATTGCGAATAGATCAAGCTGGCGATCAACGTCACAAGAAATACAGTAACAGCAAGCCTAAAAGTAAAATTGACCAACTTTTGAACAACCCTTGTTCTTCCTGTTTGCTGGTGTCGGTGACAAGCCGCTAATCAGCGACTAGTCACTCGCGACTAACCTCGACATGCCGACTGACGACGATACTATCCTTGTTGTTGTTCAAAAACCGATCGTTCTTCTCCAAGATCTCCTTCTGGCTCTCACTATCGCTAAACACGCTGTTCTTACGACCACCGCGAACCTGAAAGGAAGGGGAGTGTGGATCCTTGTTGTCGGCGATGGTGCCAAGCTCGAGTTCGTGGTCGAATGGTTTGTAGCGATGCGAACGACCATCGTCGCCGCTGATTCCCTGCGGTGTACCTCCGGAGTGAGGTTGCTGAGAACTGCCTGAACCGAGGTGCAGGATGCGCTGGAAGAGTGGGCGGAGAGTAGCGATGTTACCAACGAGCATGCCGAGAGCTGGCTCGGCATAGCCCCAGATGAGGATGTTCGCGAGGCCATAAAGATAGTCATGGCTGCTTGTCAGACCAACGGTGTACTTTAGGCGGACCAGACCCGAGATGGATGTGCTAAAGGGTTGTTAGCGATGAACGATAGCCAGTATCACGGTTGTCATACAAGATACCCAAGCCTAGAATGCCAGCAACAGAGATCTTGGTGTTTCTGTTCATCTGCACGTTCCACAAAAGAGCGATTGGCATGAGTGCTGTTGCCCAATCGGTAAAAATGTTGACCGAGGTGCAGAAATAGTAAACGTTCTGCAAATAGACCGATGGCTCGCAGTGTGTTCCTTCCGCCATGAGATCAGCTCTCCAGGCGGCCCTAGACATTGGAGATTAGCGTTAGGTATGTGGCTTTGCATGGCTTTGTACTCACTCAACGGGGTGGCACTGGAAGATGATGTAAAGAATGGCTGCCAGGTTCGTGGCTGCGCAAAGACCCATAATAGCGTAGTTGATGTAGATGAAGACCATCCTTCTTCCAGCTATCCGGTTCAGCATGAAGGCAATGCTCAGCTTGATGAAGATGATTGACGTGCAGTAAAAGATTTGGTAGAAGAAGAACCAAAAGTACGCCTTCTCTACATATTTCTGGTTGCCAGGCCGAGTGAAAGTGATGTCTTTGGAGCCGATGCCGTAGTAAGAGCCGATAGTCGTGACGATGGTGAGAGTAAGGAGAGGTACCTGAGACGAGTGAGCGGGAAAATGCTCACGAACGAGAAAGGTGAATACATACACATCCGACTGCCATTATCCAGTCCTCAAGAGCCCAGCTCCGATTGTTGATTCGGACATATGTGCGCATTCCCATCGTGATGAAGGCCAGCAGTCCTGTCGTGAGGACAGTTGCCGTGAGGTTGGGGCCAAGATCCTTTTCTGCAGTCAGCTCCAGGTAGATGCTTCTAGTCGTAGCTTATCTTACCTCATGCAGCACCATAGTGATAGTCTCTCAGCGATCAACGTGAGTGTTGCGTTTTAATGCGTGGGATTTGATACTCAAATGACCCACAACGTTGGATGGAAGTGAAGTGAGAGTTCTCTCAGAGTTACTGGCGCCTCAGGAGACTCAATGCAAACGGCTGGGTCTAAACATCTAAAGGGGTGGAACGCTTTACATTCGCTGCCTGGGTCGTGATCGTCCCAGAAATCCCCGGCGCCCCATTCACCCGCATAGATCCGCATCCTGATGATCGGCGTGCTGAGAAAAGATCATGCAACGCGTCTCCACCATCATGACTTGTCTTAGAGCCCCTGATACTTGGTATCACTTCTTATCGTTTTCGGCTTCGTGCATGGCCATGGATGCTGTCACACCTCGGCGGTCCACCCGACATGACAGATCGCGCGTTGGGATGAAGTTCGTGTACGACTGCGCGCACTTCTGGCCAACCTTATCAATGCAAACACGATATGTCGGGTGAAGAGAGCGGTGCCGATGGAGACGTCAATGAAGTTCCGATCTCTGGGGAGATTTGACGTTCTGCACCTATCTCAGGTGAGCGAAAAGAGCAGGGTCCGCAATCCTACGCTAATTCGGATGGAGATAGGATCATCCAATTCCTCCTCGCAAACGCTCACAATGGGCTTCGCTTGGGACGTTCCGCAACGTTAACGACCACTACCGATATCCCCGTTGCTAATGTGCCAACGCTTGTGAAACATGGATGTACCGGGACATATCCCGGTGCGATAGGAAGAAGACACGCAGAGGCGAGTATCGCAGCCTGATTGCGGGGCCTCTTACTCCCAAAGCCTCGCATAAGTTGTCGCTATCGTCTGGACTCTGTATTATCTCTGATCGACATTCTCTCCGTACAACACTCTACCATATCGCTCGTATCTTTTTTGATCCTGCAAGGCCGAATCGCAACCACACCAACAATGTCCGACCTGAGCAAGCTCCCAAAAGACTTCTATGTCACGTCCATGCAGTTCACCAAACGCACGCACCAAGACGCGTACCCCGCGATCGATCCTAGCAGCCCAGAGCATAGCCTGGCCGGAAAGGTCGCAATTATCACAGGAGCTTCGCGTGGTATTGGAGCCATGGTATGTTGAAACACTATTCACCGAGCGCATCCCCTTCCTTGACGACGTGATGTCATACTAGCGCGTGCTAAGACTTGGTGTCTCAGGCAATGGTACCGGCCTTTGTGAAGGCTGGCGTGAAGGGTGTTGTACTGCTCGCCTCGAATGCCGAAAAGCTTGCAGCAACCGAACAATCCGTCAAGGCGTCCAACCCCAGCATCGAAACGCTGACATACGCTCTCGATATTTCTGAAACAAAAGCCGTTGAGGCTGCCTTCGAAGCGATTCGGCACAAATTCGGTCATGCGGATGTCCTGATCAACGCCGCCGGTGCCATGACAGGAGACGGACCGAAGCTGCACGACACCGACCCCGATCAGTGGTGGAGGAACTTTGTAAGACCCAATTCGTTCCTTGTCCCACAACTAGCCGAGTCGAATTCGGATGAACTGACACCTCCGTCGTAGGAGATCAACGGAAAGGGCAACTATCTGCTCATCCGCTCGTTCCTGCGTTTATTGCCGAGCCCCGACACACCTGCCACGATTGTCAACGTAAGCTCATGGCAGGCGTTCTTCACAGTTCCGCCGCTCGGCGCATATTTCATGTCGAAATACATTCTAGATGCCTTGGCTACGTACGTCGCTGCCGAGTACCCAAATGTTACCGCAGTGTCGATGCACCCGGGTCTGGTCGCTACGGATATGCTGCGCGAGCCCTTCCGGTCGCTCTTCAATCAAGATAGTCCGGAGCTTGTCGGTGGTACCGCCGTTTGGCTGTGTCAAGAGAAGGCGAAGTTCCTCAGCGGACGCTTCATCGCTGCAAACTGGGATGTGGAGGATCTGCTTAGTCGCAAGGACGAGATCGTGAAGGACGACCTGCTGAAGCTGACGCTCAAAGGCGAGTTTGGGGTATGAGTGTCGCGAGTTGACTAGTTTCCGGAATGTTCGCCAATGTTATGTTGTGATTTGACTGTCTCGGCAGCGCTCTTAGCTAAGCGGACATGAAAAAAGAATGTGTTCTTGTCTCTTCTTGACCATTCGTACCAACTCGCTTACTTCCCCAGAAGCTCTCGCTCGATACTGCATGGTTTGAATACTCTGTTTCCTGTATATCCGATGTAGATACCGACGATGCAGTAGTGGTCTGCCCTTACCATCACCATTGGAAGTGTGTGAAATGAACCCCAACTCTCTACTATTATGACATATCGCAATCGATCAACACTGATCCTGCATATAGAAGTCTGGGTTCGCGATGCGATGAGGTGGTGAGGGTATTGACGGCTGGAGGCACATTAACGCGGGGTAGGAGATGGCAGACGACGCTAACCCCGCACATGCCTCCGCTAACAATGGCCTCTGATCACTAATACCTTTATGGATCATACATCTAGTGGTACAGGAGCATTCTGTCATCCAGACCAGTCCTACATGATGACTTGTGCGCGCGCAAGACTGGTAGAAAAGAAAGTTTGAGATCAAAATCATTTGGGCACGTTGACATCATTGCCCATCATTTGCGCAAGACATCCATATTTCATACGTTCTTTGTAGATGACGTTCCACGTAAATGATGATAGGTGGCATCGCACATGGGTTACCTCATGTAGGAAGAGCCGATGCGATGAGATTAAACGTTGATGTGGTCATAGTCCAGCTAAGTTCGCAGGCTTGCCAGACAGACCCGGATTCACATACATCATATCCGAACCCAAGTCGCCATATCCCTACCGCCACAAAAGTGTTTCGCGACGTGATCCATCCTCGTGGCAACCGATTCGAAAGTGCGCCTACAGAAGCCGCACCAGCAGGAGTTAGGTTCATGAGCCGATAAATCAACCTCTTTCAACCATTCATGAGGAACGGTGAAGTTCTTCCTGACTGAGACGGATTCGCCTGCGAGGTGGATTTGCAAGACGTGCTGCTTGAGAAGGTCCTTCCGGAAAAAGGTACGCTCGACAGTACACTTTTCCGCACAAGGTGCGATTGCATGTTTGGTTAGATGATGGCTCGATTCCATCGCTTCCGAGCAAAAGACACAAACAGAACGCGTCTTGAATGCTTCCGTCAGCATGCAAATCCACTGCCGGTCACTGTAGCCATGCACGCCAGCCTCATGCCTCTTCCAGTCGGATGCGTTCTTGAACGATTCGTAACATCCAATCACAGTACAGAGAAACCGGTTCCCAGGCTTGCCGAGACGAGGGTATGCGGTATGTGTCGGCATCGTGTCGGACATGTTCTCCACCACGCCGACTTGATGTGTATGAGCGCGAACCCTCCGGCCCTTCCGTTTTGGCGTTGTAGTGTTTCTAGGGGCGGAAATTGAGCGCATTGTTTGATAAGCTGAATCTGTTCTGAAGTCTTGATATAGCTCGGTCGCGACATTGGGGGTACTCTCTGGAGTAAGATCGTCTGCGTCGAAAGGAGAAGGCCCTTGGCTGCTATCATTCATGTTCATCGCAGGAAGCGAGATGGAACTGAAAGGCGACATATCGTCTGCGCAGGTTATCGAGATTGATTGCACGTCGTCTAGACATGCAGATGTGGCGTCGCGTGGTTGGCTACAAGTACCATTTCCACCATTTCCTTCGTGAGCATGGCCATCGAACACTGTATGTATTGTAAGCGAAGGCTCTGAAGCCAGACTGGGATAATAAACTTACAATGTTTCTCCCGGGTGCGGAGATTGCTCAAACAGTTGTTGAGTTGACGCTCAGTGTAACCCGTCGCCGCAACTAGCTCTGACTTCTCGGCTGGTGTAGGATACGGCCAAGACGCGTGAAGTGAAAGCCAGTCACGGACAATTTGCGGGCGTCTCTGACGTTCAGTGAGTTTGGAATGAGTGTAACCCAGAGCGGACTGTGACGGTAGAGGTTGTGAAAGCTCGTTTGGACGTCCAATAGTGTGCGACAAGGAATAGTCTTGATCCTGTATCAAGGTGTCGAAGCTAATGTCATCTCCGTTCAGGTATCCAGTCGTATCTTGGACTGTAAAGACGTTTTGCGTTGAGCAAAGGTTTGTCAAATCTCCATCATCTTCCACATTTCCGTCGTGTCCGCAGTCAAACAGAGACCGAAATGACTGTACATTCAGACCCGAAACACCAAAATCTTGATCTTTGGTTACATCATCAAAATCGAGGTAATCACTGTGATGCAGCCCCCAAGTCAAGCCGCCGGAACAGTTTTCGAAATGTGTAGTAGCGCCATCCGCATCGAAGGAGCTGTCAATAGAGAAGTCTAGATCGCCGACGTTGCGATCAGGAAAGTTCCATTCGTCCGCGCCTTGAGAAACTTGGTTCCAAGGGTGGCTAGTAAAAAGTCTTGTCAACACAGTATGTATTATTTCTCGATGTCAAACTGCGAACAACAGTCACGCGACAAAGCGCGTGCCGACAAGCTCCGATCTTAAGAACACGGGCATAGTAGGCGGAATATTGGAGCAGGCCATACCTTTCCTCATGACAAGACCTGTCGGACGTATGGCTGGATAGCCTTCGTGGAACGAGTGCAAAGTCCTGATGCAGGTGCTGTCAGTTGAGGGCGTGAAGTAAATAAGAACGCAACAGGTCAACGATGCGCTGCCACGTCGCACCAATGATTTGCCAGTAGAGGTGGGGCTTAACTTACTACGGTGCACCTGTCAGTCATCGGAGGGGACGGGGCCATAGCTCACCCGCTAAACCTTTTCTGGTCGATGCAAGCACAATATTGAACACAACACAACGACGAACGTCCAGGAAATGATTTCAAAAGTGGGGAAAAGGTAGCAGAGTCTCAGAAGAGCTCGAGAGCTTATTTTCAACCTTAAAGGTGAGTTCTAAGGCGTCGCAAGTGGAATCTCACAAATAACTTGGTCATGTTCGATGATGGAGGCATCCAATCAGGAATCAGTCCGTTTGGGGAGGTGAAGTTAGTCATGCAGGAACTCGATGTCGGTCTCGAAGACAAGGCACCAAAGCTTTTGCCCAATCAGCCTCGTCCCTTACCGGCGATCCACCCAAAACTCCACGAAAGTGTTGCGTCGCTTTTCGGTCGCCGGGGGGCCTAGTGTATCGCGATAATCATTGGGTTGAGCTGTGGGGAATCCACCTAGAACTCGATGCGAAGAACAACTATACCGTCTATTACCCCCAACCTTGCTGCAAATCGGCTTGACCAAACGCAAAACATGTCATATGTGGCAATGCAGGTAATCATGTCTCTTAGCATTCTGTGCTAGAGGATTTGCCGTTCGGATTCAGGTGCCAGCCCCGCGCATCAGCTTCGCACATTACTTCGCGAACATCTCACTTGACGTGTGCCTCGCAAATCACACCCACCTCAGATTCCTTTCCGCATTTCTCATTCATGCTTTTCTGACATAACTCACAATCTGATGTCCGAACGAGTTTGACTATTGGTCTCAAACGCAAACACCAGTCAGAAGAATTTGGACCAAAACATGGCATCTCCAGAATGGTATCAAATCTTTCCTTGGCCGAAATGATTACACTTTCATATGTGCAAGCCATCTGGCATTCTTTTGCTGACTTCTCTAAACCTCAAAAGCTTGCAAGATAATAAGCCGCCTTCCCGTCGCGTTCTTGCGCTTCAGGCAGTTGATGAGTGTAAGCAAAGTCACGATATGGCGGCTGGGCATGATTTCGCGGGTAGTACGCAAAAGTGATACATGGAGCCTTTAGATTCGAGGCACAAGGGCGCCGATAGCGACTTTATTTTGTTGTAGCGGTCCCAATATGAGCATATCGACTGTATAACTCCTATGTACGCCGTCGCCCTAGTTGCAGTGAGTGAAAGATAGCGTATTAATGAAAGTAGTCCAAAGAGATCTCACGTGGCCATGGCGATAGAAGCATCCAGCCTCGAAACCCATGTACTGATCTGAGACCCGTCCCGAAAGTGTTGCGCAACGTGATCCATCCTCGCAGCTGTAGTCTCAAGGGAACATTTGCAGAAGCCACACCAGAGACCATCTAGATTTGGCGGAAAGCCATCTTCAGTCTCTGACCACATATCTGGAGGCTCAAACCCTCTCTTGGTGTAGTCGTTCGCAGTGCGCAGATGCGCCCCTAGGACGTGCTGCTTGAGACCATCCTTGCGATCAAATTCCCGCGCGCTCTTGTCTTTCTCCAAACAGGAGTGAATATTGTGTTGGTAGAAATGGCTCATATCATGGACAGTGTCAGAGCAGAAGATGCACTTCATACCAGGCGTGATAGCGGCGTCATTGAGCAGGCAAAACCAACGAATGCTACCGAAGTGATGAGTTCCGACTTCGGGTCGTTTCCATGAGTATGCGTCCTTGGAAGGGATTCGCTGGCAGACTGTACAGTGGTATCGGTTGGTGGTATTGCTACTGCCATCACTGCAAACATCCGGTGGAGTCATTGTTGACCCTTTGCCGATGGTAGGAGAAGGCCTTGACATATAGCGTCTCTTGCCCTTACGCCTTGAGACGGTAGTGTCAAGCGAGCCAAGATGACAAGAGGCACTAGGAGCCTCGACGTTGGCGCCTGACTCATTACACAGTTCATCGAGTACTGGTAAAAATCAGTTTTGAGCGGCACCGAGCATCCCTAATACTGACCTTGTCTATCACGCTTTCTAAGATTGGTCAAACGGCGATTCAACTGCAGCATCGTCATGCCGGCAGCAGCTGCAAGCTCCACCTTCTGTTCGGTTGTAGGATATGGATTGAAAGGGTGGGCAAGAAGCCAGCGCCTTGCAGGGTCCATGCGCCCATGAGGAAGAGTCCTTTTTGACTCTTTGGACGATTCGCATATGATGGAGGAAGGCGAATGTTGGTGAATGGAAGTGAGCGAGGACTCGTCTCTACGCCCTGAACTTAGTGGTGGAGGAATTGGGATCGGATATGTGGTAGCGTCGGCGTTATTACACCAGTTCACTACAGCGTTCAGGTCTCCATAATCAAGCGAAGATGGTATCAACTCAAGGTCTGAGAGTGCTACATGTCCAGGTATGGTAGGTCGAAGAGGCTCTTGGGGCCAGGGTGGCTCGCTTAGTTGTTCTATGGAGGGGTTTGCGAACGTGTCGCTAATACCGGACTCGCCGGTATAGGGAGGTTCATATTCAGCTTCAGTCCAAAGCCATGGCGCTCGAGCATGCTGTGGAAAGTGAGGAGTGTCGCTGAATACTGGCGGTGCTTGGTCGCAAGGATTGTAGCTGCGTCGTCGTCAACATGTCGCCCCGGTAGCTTGCAAGCCCTGGAGGCCAGGCGGCCCAAGGACCATGACGTCATGGAGCGCTACATCTTTGCGCTCCAAAATAGCGATGCGATCGGAAGCAGGGTACTTACCATGAGGTGGTAGATCCGCTCGTTGTTGTTGTCGAGACGTAGTCACCGGAGCTATGTAGCAAGGCTGTTCGACTAAAATTGGCAGACACGGCGATCGGAGGGCCATCTGCCGCCGGCGCGCCTTCTCGATTTGGGTTCATGCTTCACGTGGGTCGGACCTCCACACGAAGATGCAACCACGTAACTCAATTGAAACAAGCTGAAAAAGTTTTGATAGTGAGAGGTATACTATTCCATCGACCTGACAGTACTTCAGCCTTCAGAGATGAGTTTCAAGGCGCGAGCGTCTTTTGGTCATGTATCATTTTGAGCAAGACGTCCGTTGGGCGATCAGTAACCGCCCAATCGGGATGAAGTCTGTTTTTGCGTGCATCATCGCTTAGCCACAGGCAGGTGAGCCACCGGAGCCCCCGTAGGCCTCCGTCAGCCACAGTCCGTGAGGGTCACGTGATGTAGATACACATCATCTCTCAAAGAGGGTCAATAGCTTCTCAAGGATTTGTCTCAAGACAACATTATACTAATATCTTCTTGCCTCTCACAGTCGCACATGTACAAGCAGTGCGGTCCTCGACTAAGATCGCAGCGTTAGGTACTCTTCAACGCAGGTCACCCGATATCAAAAGAAGCACAGTACAAAACACATCATCATATTCTTCTCATATATGTACAATAAATCCAAGGCCATCACAGCATCTTGCGACACCCTAACGCTCTGCAGCAGCCAAGATAACATTCACCGTCTTTTCGTTGCAACTCTCACAGGAGCGACGCGTAGAAAGACGTCATCGATAGCTACATGTCGAATTCGAACGAAACATTCGAGAGCTTACCGTCAGAGACGATCGAGCTATAGATAGTGCAAGTACAGAGAAAGTTGACATGCTGCATGCGGCCTGGGCTGGATCAGACGAGATCATGGTAGAGCAAGCGGAAGCTAAAACGACGGGGGCACCTTCGCTCGACAAGATAGTCGTCATTCCAATGAGTATCTCGATACAGTAGGCGCTTACCAGGAGGGTGAAAAGTGACTCTTCACTCTCGCACTGCGATTACGTCAATACAGTGTCCCTGAACTCCTGTCTCAATTCTTTGATGTACTATACGTCTCTTTGTAAAAGCCTCTTTGCGTATAGAACATATAGGTTTTAGGAATTATGAGTTCGTCAATCTTGTTTGCACTCCATACTCGCGTTCGATCAACCACGATGAAACAGATGAAAAAAAAAGAAACTGATTACTTCAAAGACGCCCCTGTTTCAATCGAGGTGCGGCTACCCGCTGTAGCCCCAGAGGTCTATAACCCCGCTGGAGCCATCTGGGTATAATATATCGGCGCGAGTAAACATTTAGAATTGGTACTGCGTTGTTCCTAATGCGCGTATCTGAAGCCACTACTTGATGTTATTATTCGGAATGCAATAGCCGTATAAGCGCCTATTCTTGCCAGTTATTTTACAAGAGAGAGCTACTACAGACCAACCTCGAACGCTACCATACTTATCCGTCTCATCTTTTCCCCGCGTTGTTGGAGTCTCCTCTATATTGACTAGAATACAGGATTCTTGAGGTTCGCAGAATCCGGTATCGGCTGAAGGCAGGTCCAGTGCTCCTGGAACACCCCGTCTTTGTAGTGCATAGGCTCGATAGCCTGGAGGCCGGGATATCCAGGGTAGCGAGTGATATGCATGTGAGGAATCACATACTCTCCGTCGACAAAGATGCGTTTGTAGTCGATACGCGCAACACCAGGGGCGTCTGGATCGCGACCATTCTTGATCTCTTCTGCCCGCATGTGTTTGGCAAAGTCGATGATGGATTCTGCACCGGATCCAACGGATTGATCGTGTTGCTTGTAATCTTTTGCAATAAGTTTGCGCACCTCGTCAAATTCGTAGTACTTGAAGGCGAGGAGGAAAAGCTCGATAAGCTTCGTGGCCGCAGCAATCTGGTTCGCGTCGTGCGTGTGCAGATGGCTGATGCGCTTGTAGGTTTCCGCGGCCTCAGCACGGATTTTGGTAAGGTCGTAGCCCATGATGGAGAATGAATATCAGCGAAGTTGTGATGTTGTGATGTTTCTGTGAAGGTGAATTCTGCTGTCTCTTATACCGCGAAGCTTTGTACGTGCCGACCTGAGCCGCTCATCTGGCAAGATTGAGTTTCTTAGTGTGCAACACAGCGAATCCCTTTGGTTGTACGAGTTGGCTGGTACGAGATGTCCGCTTTGATCGAACAACAACCCAACACCATTCCGCCTCACCCACACAGAGCGTACAGTTTCGTCCGGTTCTGCTTACAGAGACGTGTGCAATAGATGCCGTAATAGATCTGTCGTCAGCGAATAGTGGAGTCCACCATGGGATTAAGTTGCTTAGTGCCCGCGCGGCAAGGAATCCGGTAAATCTCCAATACGCGGGGAGAGCGGAGCTGCACTGAGACGTCCTTTGATCACAAACAGCATGACTGACTGCGTTTGGCGATGAAACATCTATCGCCCTTTGCTTCACTTTCGTGCTGTTTCGCCTAGAGTCCAGGAGGTATCAAAGCCGGTTGTATGATTGAGAGAACAGCGTAGTCCGAGACCGGAAGCCTAGTTATCACCCCTAAAGACTCGAGAAACCTCGAGTTTTGGTGCAGATGCTGATTGACCATGCCGGTCAGTATCAGCGGTGACGAAATGTTAACATAATCTGTCCGACGCTACAGTACTGCCCTCCGGGAGTCGTCCATGACATTCTCAGCTTCGGCCGAACTTGCTGCTGTCATGAGTGTCGAACATATAAGTTGCAGTCACTTCATCGTCAATGAACATACACAATCATCTACTTATCAATCATGGCTCTTTCAAGTGGGCCAATCACTGGCGCTCACGACCCAACACCCTACGGACTCGTGGGAAAATGGACCAAAACGCTACAGAAACCTTTTGCTAGCTTTCCTAGTCGCTTTGAAGGCGAGATCGCAGACCTGGTGGTGTTTGGACAGATACCAAAGGAAATCAATGGCACATTCTACCGCATCATGGTCGACCCTTTCTACCCTAGGGACGACGATGTTCCAGTCGAAGGGGATGGCATCGTCTCCGCCTTCCGTATACATGAAGGTCATGTAGACATGAAGATCAAATATGTCGAGACCGAACGCCTCAGGCTTGAGAGGAAAGCTCAAGAGCGTCTGTTCGGATTATATCGCAATCCTTTCACCCACCATCCCTGCGTGCGGGCAGCGGTTGACTCCACAGCCAATACGAACCTCGTGTACTGGGCTGGCAGACTTGTTGCTCTCAAGGAATCCGCGCTTCCATATCAAATCGATCCTGACACTCTGGACACACTTGGCTACGACCCTTTCAACTCCCCATCGGAGGCCAAAACCTTCAGCGCACATCCTAAAGTCGATCCTTTTACAAATGAACTCGTTGTATTCGGATACGAAGCAAAAGGTCTGGGCACACTAGATATCGTCACCTATTCCATTGACGCACAAGGATCATTGAAAGACATCCAATGGGTCTCTTCTCCCTGGCTTGCCTTTATCCACGACTGTGCAATCACCAAGAATTTCCTTATCCTCGTCCTGTGGCCTTTCGAAGGCGATGTCGAACGCATGAAGGCTGGAAAGCACCATTGGACGTACAAGTACGACCGCCCAGCCACCTTCATCGTCATCCCACGGCGCAGCGCCCAAGTGCCACCCGGCTGGAACCCTGGCGAGTACAGGGTATACCACTGGGAGAACTGCGTTGCTATGCACACGGCCGGGGCCTGGGAGAGTGAGGACGGAAAGCTACATCTAGAATCATCGCGCGTCTTGTACAACGTCTTTCCTTGCTTCGAGCCGGAAGAAGGACCGCCATCGCCACGGGGTCCACCACGAGCAGATTTTGTGCGATGGACAATCGATCCAGCACAACCTTCTGGAACCAAGATAGCTGATCCTCACGTTCTATTGGATGTGCCTTCAGAATTCCCACGTATCGACGAACGCTTTTCGACTCATCAGTACGAGTGGGTGTTTGTGCCTGTGATCCTTCCACAGACGCCGGGTGTCATCGTGCCTATCCACCTCAATGGATTAGCTATGCTCAACACCAAGAGCGGAGAGACTTGTTACTTCAACCCAGGCGAGAATTGTGCAGTGCAAGAGCCTGTATTTATTCCGCGTTCAGAAACAGCACCTGAAGGTGATGGCTGGGTGTTGGTCATGGTCGAGAGGAAGACTGATAATGTGAACGAGCTTGTGCTTTTGGATACGCGTTCTTTTGCTAAGCCAGTTGCTGTTATTCGCATGCCGTTCCGGTTGATGAGTCAGGTGCATGGTAATTGGGTGGAAAGCTCTCAAATCGGCGAGCGTCCTCATTTTTCGCGCATGTAGAGAGACGTTGAAGTGAGCGGAAGAAGCATTGTTAAGTCTGAAAAGCAGGTCGCCTTGGGTTCTAGGAATAGTAAAAGTACGTAGTATCAAAACTCTTCTATTTTAGGCAACTTGCGAACCGTGAGTTTCACAACACCTACGCTAGGTCTACGTTACTACCTAGTTACTCTTCTTTTAGTAGGTTGTTGCTATGTACTAAACTTTTTGATATAACAAACTTGCTAGTGACAAGACGTAAGCACCACGCTGTTGAATGACACTGTATCTCACCGCGGTGTATTTGTTTCCTCAATACTTGCTTCACTGCATGCAGCTGTATAGAGAAGGAGTACATCTCGTCTCACGTTCAATCACTAGCCAGGCAAACCAAGAATCGTAGCTCGATAATCAGCATCATATTCTTCCCACGATGAACTCAATACGTCGTTATATACACCATCTACGCCTCCGCAGCAGCCGCCAAAATAACATCCGCCGCCTTCTCCGCAACCATGTACGTCGACATAGCCGTGAACGTACCCGGAATCCTTGGGAAAACCGACGCATCCACGACCCTCAAACCCGCCGTCCCACGAACCTCAAAGTTGCTGTTAAGCACCGCCATCTTATCGTCATCAGCGCCAATGGGGCAAGTAGACGACGCATGGTGTCCCCACGCCGTATCCTTTGCGTACTGCGCAATCTTCTCGGGCGTATCCGCGTCCGCGCCTGGCAGCACCTCGTCGATAGGGACGAGCTGGCGCTTGAACGAGTCGCGGGCGAGGTTGACCGCTTCGGTCAGCGCCGTGAGATCTTTGTCAAAGTCGCCGGCGCCGGTGTCGAAGTAGTTGTATACGATATCCGGCATATCGAGCGGGTCTGCGGAAGCGAGTTTGACTGTTCCGGCGTTGTTGCGGGGATGAGCTTTCAGGATCGCCCAGGTGAACCAGTCGTGTTCGGCCGTGGCGTTGTATGCGTAGTTGGGGAAGTAGCCGCGGAAGTTGACGGGCCCGCCAAAGGCAAAGATGTCGTATTCGTCGCGCTCGGAGGCGCTGGACTTGTAGAACATTGTTGCGCCGAGACCGGGAGAGGCGTAGATGCCGCGGTTGCCGAGGATGCTCGTTTCCCACCGGTCCATGCATGCGTCAGGCTGGCTGTTGCCAAACGTGCAGCCGTCGAGGGCAGAAAAGTCGGATGGCGCTTTGCCTTGGACGTTGATCTCGTAGTGGTCTTGGAGGTTGGTTCCGACACCGGGGAGATCGACGACGACTGGGATATCAAACTGTGCGAGTTCGTCTGCGGGGCCGACGCCGCTCAGCTTGAGGAGCTGCGGCGAGTTGTAGGTTCCGCCTGCAACGATGACTTCTTTGGAGGCAGTCGCGGAACCGGCCTCGCCCTTGGCGCCGGTGGACTTGGGGCTGGCTTTGTAGAGGTATTGGCCGTCGAGGAACTCGACACCGGTAGCACGGGGAGGAGTGGCGTCTTCGTCGAACGTGATCTTGGTCACGTGGCAGTTGAGTCTGACGTCGAGAGGGTACTTCTTGCTGCCATCGTCGGCCTTGGCGTCGCGTACAGCGAGGACGAACTCGCGGGAGCCGGTGCGCTTGCCGTCGGTGGTGGACAGCGGGATCTGGTAGAGAGCGGGCTGCTTGTCACGGCTCTCGGTGTCAGCGTTGGCATCGCCGGCGATCAGAGTGCCCAGGTTGACAATAGCGTTGGTAGCGTTGCTGAGGGCGAACGCGGCACCGCCGACTAGGCTGAGGAGCTGGGGGTCAGAGGTGACAATGTCGATGGGCGCGTATGAGGTTCCGAGCCAGCCATCGTAGCCGTGGCCTTCTTGGCCGGGGAGCAGGTATTGGTTGTTCTCGAGCCTCTCGAAGTACTTGCGCATGTTGTCTGCGGACCACGACTCGTCGCCGGTAATGGTGGCAACGTTGTCAAAGTCGGACCGGTGGGGGTAGACGGCGATGAGGGCGTTGTGCGCTGTGCAGCCACCTAGAGTACCAGTTCGGGGATATAGGGTACCCTTCATGGTGGAGCCAGCTGGTGGGTTGAGACCAGTGTACTCGCCGCCATCGGGAGTCTCGTATGTGGTCTTGTAGTCGCGGGCTTGCCTCTCCTCGTCGGCGTAGTGCTTGACGAAGAAGTTCCAGCTCAGGTTGGCGTCTTCCGAGGACCTTGCGCTGAAAGCGGGAACGGTGTAGTTGGAGTTTGCGCCTTGGTCGTCACCAGCCTCAATGAGAAGCGTCTTGTGACCGGCGAGGGCAAGGCGGGCGGCCAGAGGCTACAATGTGTAAGCAGCCATATTATCAATTCCAGTATTATATAACTTACACCACCACCTGCTCCGGAACCGACGACTACATATTCGTAGCCAGTAAGATCGACAGCCCTCGCAAGGATAGGAAAGGCAGCGACAAGGCCGATGAAACGAGGGAAGAACATGGTGATTAGGTATTACTATGCTTTCCAGGGTAGGTACTTTAAAGAAAGAATGCGACAGAGGCTGTAAGTTTGCCTGCTTGAACCCATAATGGTGCAGTCTCGCCCATCTTTATAACTCCCCGCTTCCTCATCAGTCGATGGCACAGGGCGGCTTTCTCCTGGAATAGGGGATGTCTACCGGTAGTGGCCTACGATGCCGAAGGACCTCGACCTCGGACAATACCCATTGGAAGACGGTTACCAAACAGGTGGTGTTCAGTAGTTGCGGTGGTTGATCCTTTCTCGGTCTGGAAAGTAATGCTTTGAATCGGTCCGGTGTGTAGATCATATGGGGCGCTCATGGATACCCTGTAGTTAGCAATTTGCGCCACGGGAGAGAATCGTCGAACTCTGAACGACTATGGCGGCGGTCCGTACCTGACTACCTGTGTTAGCTGAAGGCTTCGAAAGGTGTTGCTTTTGGTCTTTCGGTATTGAAAGTCCACTCGAAATCGACCCTTGGAAAGAGAGCCTTCTTCGACAAGCTGCAGGTGTTCTGCCATCCCTCCCAGACATGGATCTTGTGGCAACATACATCCGCGGAGAGTGCACCGCCTTCCGCATTCTGATTCCGCACCGACCTCAGAATCCAGTCTATTCCAAGTCTTTCTTCCCAGGTCCCTCAATTCCAATTTTCCTCAGTCAGGGGAACAACTCTCACCCTGGTCTTGTTTCAATACCCAATTGCCGGACGTTCCTCCCGCTTCGGAAGGGACCTCCACGGCTACAACGGATGTGGAGTAAAACGGGCCAGGGACAAACGCGCGCCAGCACCTGATGCAGATTAGCGTCTACGTGCATTGAAAACCCTCCGCACCCGGTCAATGCTTGGGGAGACTATTCTACGAATTAGGCGTCCAGCATACGATTATCGCAAAGAACGGGATATTGGGGATAGACGTGGATATCTGTAGATTGCCGACCTCATCGCCGAGGAAAGAACGAATGACGGGGTATACCACGTGGTGTGGTAGTTGTAGCACTCTGCCGCAAGGAACCGACTTTTCTCTCTTTGGACTGAGGCCAAAAGTAAAAACTGACTCAACTACTCCACCCATACCGAAAAAAAATGCTCGCCATGCGAACGCCATGCCATGTTGAATTCGGCATTCGGGACCAACTCCACAACACCCATTTTCCTAGGCTGCTTCCGCTCGCTCCAGTCGCATGCGTTAAGGCGTACGTTCCAGCGTGATCCCGCGCGGTAGCTGCGCCTCATCCGCCAACTCTCCTATCCGTTACCAGGCCATCCCTACTCGCTCGACTCTACGGTTGCCCGGGCCACACGGCGTCGGCGATGCTCCTCACGAGCTGCAACTTCTTCCTCATATCCTCGTAGCCAAGATCATTGCCCTCGGCGTGTGACGCGAACCCGCACTGCGGGCTGACGCAGCACTGCTGCAGCGCGTCTTCATGGGATTGGCCGGTGCCCTTGGCGATCCAGTCAGCGGCCTGGTGCACCCTGGCGATCATGTCATCCTTGTCCTCGAGCTTCGGGAACTTTGATGTGATGACACCGAGGACGACGTTCTTGTCCTTGGGAAGGTGCTCTAGCGGCTCGAAACCTCCGGCGCGCGGGGTGTCGTATTCGAGGTAGTATGTGTCTACGTTCAGGTCCTGTTGGGGTCAGTATGGAGGGAACGTAGTTGTGAGAGTGCGATCTGCGTACCTGGAACAGCTTCTTTGCGATGTTGTCGTATGCGCCCTCTGAGAAATGGCGGCTGCCGACGTAGTTGCCGCGGCACAAGTGGATGCCGAGATGCATGTCGTCGGGACGCACGAAGCACTTGTTGTAGAACTTGACATACGCATCCAGCATCTCATCAGCAGTCTTGTCATTCGTCGTGTCGGCCTTCCAGCCTGCAAGCATATCTTCCGAGCAGAAGTAGGCCAGATTCGGGTCGTCAATCTGAATGTTCCTGATGCCCTGTGCGTGGAGAATCTTCAGCTCCTCCTGGTACGCCTTTGCGACATCCTCAAAGTACTCCTCGTCGTTTGCGTAGACATCCTTGGGGTACGCTCTTCCGTTCATGTAGCGGAAGTGGTACCACGATGGCGAAATCAGCGTGATCTTGATGTTCTTCCACTCGCTTTCGGGCAACAGGCTCTTCATCAGATCGACTTCGCGCTGGTTGCTCGATGTGCCGGGGTGCTTGATCTTGTCGACGCAGACGGTCACATGGTTGGGCACCTGTTTCGCTTCCAGGAAGGACTTTGTATCCGGCGCATACGCGCGGAACATGTCCACGCTGTAGCCCTTTAGAACGCCCAGTTGGAGTTCCTTCATGCCATGCAGTGTTTCGAAAAAGGTACCCCAGAACATGTGCCTGCATGGACGATCAGTCTCGACTCGGACTAGCAGCATGCGCCCGCCTTACCTGGTGTATTCTCCGCTCGACACAACCTTGAGACCGCAATCTTGCTGAAACTTGACTACCTCTGCGACAGTCTTGTCCTCTAGAGGAATGAGGTCCTCTGGCTTCGCTTTGCCCGACGCGACATCATAGCGCTTCTGCACCAGCTCCTGGGGACGCAGCAACGAGCCGACATGCTCAGCGCGGAACGGGGGGCTTCTCTTGAGGGACGACGACATGTTCAATATGATAGTATGAATAACTCAGACAAAGAGTATGAGACGGGAATGAAGCAATTGGCAGGAAAGAAAACTTTGCCCCTCATCTTGTCCACTTGCCCCGCAACCACGGCCGCTCATTAAGGACCGCTGGACCCTTCATCAACACCGAAAGACCCATGTTCGGGCGCCGGAGTGCTAGTAAGCGAGGCTTGGTATATGGAGCGTCGACGGGATTGGAAGAGCGGCTGAAGGTGGCGGGTAGACGATGTGGGATGCAGCTCGAGCTATGGTGGGGCCTTTGATCGATAAGAGGAGCGCCACCCGATGTCGACGCCGAGAGCCATGTGGTCATGGAAGCTGGCGTCTTTAGGTGCCGCTTGCATGATGCACCTTCTTACCACAATCACATACTCTCGGATACGCGCATATGGTTCTTAAGTTTGTTGCAGAGAAAAGGGAATATCGCGGATACGTTCTGTCTGGGTACTTTGAGGCGCGAGGCGTGTGCGGAGGCAGACCTCGACAAAGCTGAACATCATGAAGATCTGGCTGTGCTGCGGAGTGTACTGGGAAGTCCACAGTCCCTTTGGCAAACCAAGGCGACCTGAATCTGCAGACCAGCAATTATTCGCAGTGCCACGCGAGGGCGACACGAAGACACAGTATGCCCCACCAAAGGTGTCGCATCGATGAGAATGACGCAATGCGCTGGGGAACGCAGCATCATCGAGCCGCGGACATGACCACGAAAAGGAACAGCTTCGTAAGCGACGGCGGCAGTTACAACGGCGAAAGAGAGTAAATTCCGAGTTTCGGGGAAGCACTACCCCGCGCTAGGTGGGATGGCGATAGCTACATATATGCTGTCATTGCCTCCGTGGCTGCAAGTCCAGTCTCTGACCTGAAAGAAACACTTACTCAACGCCTTTAATCGAAAAACGAGCAAAATGACGCGAGTTCTACTCACAGGAGGAAGCGGCTTCATCGCCGCGCACACACTCGACATCCTTCTGGACCACGGACACAGCGTGGTGACGACGGTGCGCACGCAGGAGAAGGCGGACAAGATCAAGGAGTCGTACAAGAGTGCAGTCGACAAGGGCCAATTGAGTTTCGCGATTGTGCCAGATATTGCACAGCCAGATGCTTTTGAAAAGGCAGTCATCTCAGACCCTCCGTTCGAGGCGGTACTCCACACTGCCAGTCCGTTCCATTTCAATGTTACGGACGTACAAAAGGTGAGTACACTTGGAGCCTTGAAGCAGGCGAATCCGCTGACAAGGTACAGGATCTGATTGACCCTGCTGTCATCGGAACAACTGGCATCTTGAAGTCGATCAAGAAAAGCGCGGTATGTTGAAATTACGAGGCACTCCCATTTGCATGCTGATAGATTATGTAGCCTTCCGTCAAGAGGGTTGTCATCACATCCTCGTTCGCCGCCATCGTCAACGGCAGCAAAGGCTTCTGGCCGGGACACTCGTACTCCGAGGACGACTGGAACCCGATCACGCAGGACGAGGCGCAGGAGAACCCGATGATGGGATACCGAGCGAGCAAGACGTTTGCCGAGAACGCGGCATGGGAGTTTGTCAAGAACGAGAAGCCCAACTTCTCCATCTCCACCATCAACCCGCCGATGGTGTTTGGGCTAATTGTAAGTTGCGAAAGACACGTTTGGGGACACTCGCTGACAGAAGACAGGTGCACGCCCTGGACAGTCTCGAGAACATGAACACGTCAAACCAGCGCATCCTGGCCGCCGCACAAGGTAAATTCAAGGACGAAATCCCGCCCAGCGGTGTCCATCTGTGGGTGGATGTTCGCGACGTCGCAGAGGCACACGTAGCTGCAATGGAGAAGCCAGACGCTGCCGACAAGCGCTTCTTTGTCACGGCGGGCTACTTTTCCAACAAGGAGCTGTGCCAGATCATCAAGAAGAACTTTCCCGAGTTCAAGGACCTGCCGAGCGACGACACGCCCGGCGGCGACTACCCAGAGGGCACGCCTGAGAAGGGCTTGTATGGATACAACAACAAGCGCTCTATTGACATTCTGGGCCTCAAGTACAAGACTTTCGAGCAGTCCATTGTCGACTCTGTCAAGTCGTTCCAGAAGAAGGGGTTGTAGAGGCCACGCATGTTCTTTGAGGGCAGACGCAGGGTATTGGTACGATTCGATTCGCTATGATACTATCTAGGCGGCGCGCTTGATGAGCGCATAAGCATGTGGCATGCATGGTGGTCTGGAAGACGAAATGTCAGCATTTAGAAATGTAGAATGATAGAGAAGACAGAGTGTAGACGAGCAATCAGCCTGTTGAGCTTGAATTATTTTGGACTTCACCGTGGTTTACGAAGCCACTCGGAAGTTATCGTTTGTGTTGATCATCATGTTGCAGGAGACGGAGACGGACACGGGCGGAGACTGCTTACCTGTAGAACATGAGCACGACGCTGGCCACTCCAAGCTGCATCAAGCCTGGTGATGGCGGGCGATGGCGCTCTGGAGAAGAAGAGCACACGCAGACAGCTTGGAAGAAAATGACAGCTCTCGGGCCAAGGTCGGGCCGAGCTCGTAGCAGGACTAGCGCGCGCCCCACCAACGAAGCCCATCGATGGCGGGCAGTGACAGCAAAAGCCCAAACACTTTCTCGACATTTCCACGTCACATCGTCATATCCCCGTCGCGTAGCCGTCCACCCACCCCGCAACCAACTTCAACCTCGCTCAGAGACTCCCCGTCGAGGAATCGCAGAGATGTGTAAGTTGTCCATGCCTACCCCACCACCGCCGCCTCGATGCGCGTGCGGCGGGAGCGTCCAGCTTCGCATCGTGATCGCAAGGCCGTATTAGGAGATGCAGCACTCGCAGCAGCCGCCTACGATATCATTGCCATGTCGCGACCCATATACGCACTCGGGACTAACACATCTCCGCAGCCGACTTCAACGCCATTGCCCGTATGTACCCGCCGCGCACAACCCCGCCTCCATGTCCTCCTTGCACGCTCCACCAGCCAGCCCGCGACCGCGACTGACCCACGCTCCAGAGCAGTTCGTGCAGTTCTACTACAAGACGTTTGACGAGAACCGCGCTGGTCTCGCCTCCCTCTACGTACGCGACTCTGAGTAGAAACAGCAGCAGTTGGCTGACAAATGACTACAGAAGGAGACTTCTATGCTCACCTTTGAGCAGCAACCAACTCAGGGTTCGGCCGCCATTGTAGAGAAGCTCCAGGTAACCGTGACTCTTTGATATGCGACGGGCCTGGGCTGATGCAAGGAAAGAACCTGCCATTCCAGCAGATACAACATCGCACCGACACCGTCGACGCTCAGCCTTCTGCTGACGATGGTATTCTCGTCCTCGTGACCGGTGCGCTTCTGGTCAGTCCATCGCTTGTACCACACTCGGTCTCGTTCTAACGCCAATTAGCTTGTCGGCGAGGAAAAGCCCATGAGCTTCACCCAGGCTTTCCAGCTCAAGAACGCTGATGGCGGCTGGTATGTACTCAACGACGTGTTCCGTCTCGTATACCCCGCTGCATAGATACTCTCTTTGTCTCGGCTTCGCTTCATGGCGGTGGTAAAAGGTGCACATGGAGAGCTGTGAGGTCTTTGCGACTTTGGCACGAGTGATGCAGGGTTCTTTTTACGAGTTTTGAGCATGTTGGCGAAGGAATTGGAGGTGCGGATGCGGACGCGGATGCGACTGTGGCCGAGTGCGTCACGGAGTCGCCTTGAGGAAGGTAGTTACTCACGAGTTCTACATGATGAGGTCTAGAAGCTCAAATCATTTGGAAAATTGACATTGCGCTTTTCTCACAATATCTCCGCGCAACCCCACGTTGTGGTTCATGTCGTGCATATGCACCCAGCGCGCCTTTTCCACGTTGCATGCGGGTTTGTTTTCCGGGCTGCCCACTGCTGCTGCGCGGAAGAGAGCTTTGCCGCTGTTTCTCCGCCCCGCGCTCACTTGCCGAAGTGCACAGCTTCCACGCTTTCCGAAAGGAATCTGGACCTTGGCTTAACTTTCCACGACCATGGCTTCGTTGTTTGGTAATCGTCTGGGTGGTTTGTTCTTTGCTCGTCCCTACCTCACTTTCCGTCTCCTGTTTGATTGATACCCTCGCATTCGACTTTTTGAGCGTTGCCCTCATACGACACAATGGCGTTTATACAAAAGGGCCTCAAGAACATTCTCACCAAGAATCCCCACGACGTCGTCTTTCTCTCCGCGCTCCGCACGCCAGTCACAAGAGCGAAAAAGGGTGGCTTGCGCGATGCATATGACCACGAGCTCCTCGGCGCCGTACGTCAACTACACCCCAAACACAACATGCCCAGTTACTAAAACCTTCGCCCACAGGTCCTCGCCGCCACACTCAACAAATTCCCTACCCTCGACCCCGCAAAAATAGACGATATATGCATCGGCACCGTGCTCGCCGAACTCGGCGGCTCAAAAGCAGGCCGCATGGCCGCGAACCACGTCGGCGTACCGACGAGCACATCGTTTAGCACCGTGAACCGCGCGTGCGCATCGGGCCTCAGCGCTATAACGTCGATCGCGAATTCCATTGCTGTCGGGCAGATCGACGTTGGTATCGCGGGCGGCATGGAGAGCATGACGCGGAACTATGGGAGTCGTGCTATTCCGACGGAGCTGTGGCCTGAGATGAAAGATAGCCCGGTCAAGGACGCGAGGGAGTGTGTGATGAGTATGGGGATTACGTCGGAGAATGTGGCGAGCAGGTATGGAGTTAGTCGCGCGGATCAGGATGCGTTTGCGGCGCAAAGCCAGCAGCGTGCTGCGAAGGCGCAAGCAGAGGGCAAGTTTGTGTCGGAGATTGTAGGCGTGGAAACGCGCTGGGTGGAGCCAGAGGTGCCGGAGAGCGTCAAGAGGGTTACGGTGAATAAAGATGATGGGATTAGACCGGGCACGACGGTGGAAAAGCTGGCGGGTATGAAACCGGCGTTTAGTAAGGATGGTACGAGTACGGCCGGGAATTCGTCGCAGGTTTCTGATGGTGCGTCCGCGGCGCTGATGATGCGGAGATCTACGGCGACGGCGCTGGGTCTTGGATCGGAAATCATTGGGAAGTGGGCTGGTACGCAGGTCGTGGGGTGTGCGCCGGATGAGATGGGCGTTGGGCCTGCGATTGCGATACCGAAGTTGCTTGCGTATACGGGGTTGAGCACCGAGGATGTCGATTTATGGGAGATTAACGAGGCGTTTGCGAGTCAGGCGGTGTATTGTGTGAGGAAGTTGGGACTGGAAGGTAGGATGGACAGGGTGAATCCGAATGGAGGGGCAATTGCGTTGGGACATCCGTTGGGGGCGACGAGTGGGCGGATGCTGGCGACGTTGTTGGCGGAGATGGGGAGGAGTGGGGAGAGGGTGGGTGTGCTGAGTAAGTGTATTGGGACGGGCATGGGGATGGCGAGTTTGATTGTGAGGGAGTAGGGGAAGTAGTGTATGAATTGACAAAATTAAGTTTATTGGTTGCTTGCTATGGGGTTGCGTGGACACTGGGTATCGGATTTAACAAGTTCAAACGCCGTATATCCCACACTATCTGGTGCTGTCTTTTAGCTCTTAAGTCTTTTACGCCTTGGTTTTCTTGCTCTTCTTTTTCGATCGTTCTGCTAGGATTTCGTCGAGGAAACTCTTTGGCTTCGTTCGTGCTTTCTTGGGGGCTGGCTGTGTGGCTTTTTCTTCCGCTTCTTCGTCGTCTTCTTGAGCTTCCACGACTAACTTCTCATTCGACACCCCCTCTTCTTCCTTCACCGCACCGCTTCCTAACCTCTTCGCCCTCGTCTCTTCATCTTCGTCGTCGCTGTCCACTTTCTTCACGTGCTGCTTCTGTTTCTTTCCCTGCCGTTTGGACTTGAACGTGGCAGCCCGCCCCTCGTCGTCATCATCTGACTCTTCCTTCTTCGCCGCCTGCTTCCTGTACTGCTGTGCTTTGGCGGCTGCATTGGGCCTCGCAGCTTCCTGCTTGGCATTAATATGGGCCTTTGCCTTCTTCTTCCCGATGAGCTGCTGGAGAAGTTTGTCGTCCGAGGTGACTATCCTGCGGGTGAAGCTGCCGTCTTCAATGTCCTTGGGGAGGATGCCGCCAAGACCGATTCTGCGGGATGGAGTTAGGCCACATTTCAAGTCATGGAACGTGAAGATGCCATGGTATTACCTGTCGTGAGCGTAGTTTTGTTTCAGGTCTTGGTCATCGTCGTCATCTTGTGACTTGGTAGCATCGTTTGCGGTGTCCCAATCAGGCCGCGACCCGTACAGCGACGCCAAGAGCTTCTGTCCCTTTGCCTCGAGCAGACTTATGCGGTTTGCGATGACGTCGCCGTTGCTGGTTCTTTTAGACATGTCGTTGCGACTATGCGGAGCGCGACATGGGCCAAGTTGGGCCTGACATGGACTGGAAACCGTTGACGTTCCCGGCCGCGATATTTTTGAGGACCCGGTTCATTCTCGGCGCGCTAGCAGACGTCCGCAACAGCCCTGTGAAGCAACCACGACCAGCTTGCTAGCACTCGAGCTTTACCCCCCTCTCATCCCACCCCTCGATATATCCCGACGTGTGTCTGCCGCCCAGACATCATGTACAACTTTGCCCGCGCCCGGCCGCTGGCTCGCGCTGTTCGCGCTGCTGCCGTACGTATGCACACGGGCCTGCTCCGCCCGCAGAGCTGCAAAAGCCTCTTACGCAGCGTGCACTCCCAATGAAGGCCATGTGCTAACACGGCGCCAGGAGACACCATTGATGCGCTCCCAGCAACGGAGAGGGCTCGCCATCCACGAATACAGGTCCGCGGCCCTGCTCGAGTCGGTACGCAGATAGTCCAGATATTCGCCAAATTCGCACCATGGGCCAGACGTCTAATGAGGTTTTCTAGTATGGCATCGGCGTGCCCAAGGGTGGTGTCGCTACCAGCGGCGCCGAGGCTGAGAAGATTGCCAAGGACATTGGTATGCGACGAGCAGCGTAGAATGCACGTATTCCGGACTAATGCGCGCAGGCGGAGAGGACGCTGTCATCAAGGCCCAAGTGCTCGCCGGAGGCCGTGGAAAGGGCACCTTTGACAACGGCTTCAAGGGCGGAGTCCGGGTCGTCTACTCGTATGCTACTCCACGACTGCACCGCGGCCATCCTCTAACACAGCATGCAGGCCCCGCGAAGCCGCCATCCTCGCCGAGCAGATGATCGGCCACAAGCTCATCACCAAGCAAACGGGAGCCGCCGGCCGGCTCTGCAACTCCGTCTTCATTGTCGACCGCAAGTTTGCGCGCCGCGAGTTCTACCTCGCCATCCTCATGGACCGCGCGTCGCAGGGCCCCGTCATCGTCGCTTCGTCGCAGGGAGGCATGGACATTGAGACCGTCGCCAAGGAGCACCCCGAGGCCATCATCACCACCCCGATCGACATCCACAAGGGCGTCACCGACGACATTGCCCGCAACATTGCGACCGAGCTCGGCTTCTCGGAGCAGTGCATCGAGGACGCCAAGGACACCATCCAGAAGCTGTACAAGGTCTTCATGGAGAAGGACGCTACCCAGATCGAAATCAACCCGCTGTCCGAGACTACCGACCACCAGGTCCTCGCCATGGACGCCAAGCTCAACTTTGACGACAATGCTGATTTCCGCCAAAAGGAGGTGTTCGAGTGGCGCGACGTGACGCAGGAGGATCCCGAGGAAGTCAAGGCCGCCAAGGTCGGACTCAACTTCATCAAGCTCGACGGCGACATTGGCTGCCTTGTCAACGGCGCCGGTCTCGCCATGGCCACCATGGACATTATCAAGCTCAACGGCGGCGCGCCAGCCAACTTCTTGGACGTTGGCGGTGGTGCTACGCCCGAGGCCATCAGGCAGGCGTTTGACCTGATTACGAGCGATCCCAAGGTCACGGCGATTTTTGTCAACATCTTTGGTGGTATTGTCCGCTGCGATGCTATTGCAAAGGGCCTGATTCAGGTGGTGAATGAGATGAATCTCAAGACGCCAGTTATTGCTAGGTTACAGGGTACGAACATGGAGGCGGCTCACAAGCTTGTAAGTTCCACCTTCCTTGTCACTACTGGATGCATGGATAAAAAACAAAGATGTGGTGTGCTGACGTATGTCTTCTAGCTCAACGACTCGGGTCTCAAGATCTTTTCTATTGATGACTTGCAGGCTGCGGCGGAGAAGTCGGTGCAGTTCTCAAAGGTTGTCAAGATGGCGAGGGATATTGATGTTGGTGTCGAGTTTACGCTTGGTATTTAGGCTCTCGTACACACAACCTCGTCCTCTCTTGTAGAATACATGGCGAATGAGCGGATGCATATCCGTGGGCTCTACTTGTCGTGGCAGTACCGAGTGACTGATATACTCGAATGTTTAGAGAATGTATTGGTTTGTGATACCTGCTATCGGGTCTTCGTAAGTGAAAGTTGCAGTTTTTGTCCATCACGAGGTCATGGGTGATGGTGGAGATGGATGGATGATGGGCGAGTAATAGGTGAATGGTTTACGCGCGCACCTTCCTTGGACCGCCTCGGCTGTGCACAGACGTCGTTCCAACCATCACTGTCCGATACGTCGCTGTCTCTCCAATACTACATTCCTCTTCCCCGCCTTTTTGTTTAACACGCAAGAGTACAGTGATGGCGCTAGCATCATTGTTGAGAGTTGTTGGTAAGAGATGCCTGAGCAACAAAGCACACGCGCCAATCTCTCAACACTCGCGCGCACTCACGATCACGTATCAAGGTATCAGGTCCAGGTTGCGCAGAACGCATGGAGTGCAGAAACTTATATTTTCCAGGCGAGAAGATCAATCGAGAAGAACTGTTCAATTACTCGAGCGGGCATTTCATTGCCAATGAGAATAAAGCTCGAGCGCGAAGATATGCCAAGTTCGACATAGACCGACTTTGCGCTATGGCGGCAGCGTTTGGTGAACAGCATTCACCAGTATGTGCGATCGAGAAGATGGAAGGCGGGTTTAACAAAGCACTCCTGTTGCGAAAAGAAGATGGTAGCGAGATCATCGCAAAGATACCCATGACTGTCGCTGGACCACCAAAATATACAACGGCGTCAGAGGTGGCCGTCCTCCAATATTGTAAGACTCCAAGAATCTGCGAAAGTTCGGACTCACACCTAACTATATTACTTTCGACAGTACGCAGCAATACTAAAGTCCCCATACCCAGAGTACTAGCTTGGGATAATGATCCTTCGAATCCAGTAGGTGCTGAGTACATCATCATGGAAAAGGCTCCTGGTGTCCAGTTGTACAAAGTATGGGGTAATATGAATGACTGGCAGAAATTGCGCATTATGACGCAATTGACCGAATTCGAGGGCCGAATAGCAAAGATCCGCCTTCCAGCGTACGGAAGCCTCTACCTCACGAAGTCCATGGCGGAAAGCGACAAGTACGTCGCTCTAGATCGAGATATGGATCCATATGGAAGATTCTGCATAGGTCCGTCTTGCGAGCGAGGATGGCATGCACCAGATCATCCTGCGATATCATATCCTCACCCTCACCAGGGGCCGTGTACGTAAGATTCCGTGTTATCCATTCACTAGCTAACTCTTCTCCGCAGGGCCCGATCTGTCTTCTTTTGGCATAGCTCTCGTCGAACGAGAGCTCTCATTACTTCAAAAGCGCTCGTCTGCCCAAACACTTGGTGTACCGCGAGGATCTCTCAGTGACGAGATCACTGTCCTGGATATGGCGAAAGAGGTCATGTCCAGACTCCACGAACGCACACTCATCGGAAAGGTTTCCGAGCCTGTCTTGTGGCATACAGACCTTCATATGGGTAACATCTATGTGTCTGAACAGAACCCTGAGAAAATAGTATCCATCATCGACTGGCAGTTCGTCGTAGCCTCACCGCTGTTCTTGCAAGCACGATTTCCAGAGCTTCTCACAATCAAGGACGACTATGTCCTCGGTACCATGGAACTTCCGACATTACCGCCCAACTTTGACGAGTTGGATGCAGAAGATAAGGAAGCGACTCAGCACAACGTGAAGCATGCTCAGCTTGCAAAGATATACGAGATCAACAGCAAGGCCAAGAACATACGGGGTTGGAAAGCTTTACAGATACCGTTATTTCTCCGAGAGCTCTTCACACGCTGTGCAGAAGCTTCAGAAGAGGGTGTGATACCAATTCGTGCATGTCTCATCGAGTATGCGGCGAATTGGGAAGAGATTGGCTTTGAAGGCGAATGTCCGATCAGCTTCAGCGAGGAGGAGCTGAAGAGACATGAGCAGCAATTTGACGAGTACAGTAGATATCACGAGGTACACAAGTGGGTGAGGGAGCTGCTCCAGACAGATTCTGATGGTTGGCTGATGCCAATGATGGATGTCGAAGAGGCGCGAAAGATCAATGAAGCGCTATTGGAGGAGTTTGTGCGCAGGTCTGAGCAGTTCAATATGACGCCAGAGCGGATGCGGGAGATTTGGCCGTATCAGGAGCGTTCGTCATGATACCAGGGCGACGGAAGTGCTACGCACTGTTGCTGACGACTGCTCTGTTTATTCGACCTTGGCCAGTGGGGATCGATTTCTTAAAAAGATGCCAGGGCCTTTAGGGGTTCTATCGTCAACCTTGTAAATCATGTGCAATGACACATCTGCATGGTGTCTTGCAGGACTGGGAGAGAAGGACTGTATCTCGCCCATAACCAATACCCAGCTCACTCTAGTTATGTACAATACATGGATTTTCATTGATCTGTTGACTACCGACTGCTCCTGAAAGCTGACTCATCTGAAATTGTGACCATGGAAGATGAGTAGCCCATTCTAGCATCTCGCCTCATATAACTCTTTCCTTCGGGTTACGACATAATGTTTTTGAAGATAGCCTGGGAGGCATGGGCGAGGGTAGGATGACCGGCGTGCTGGCCGATCTATCGCAGGTACACAACTTGGCCGCCTGTGGGAGAGAATTGTAAAAGATATAATTAGTAATAGCCCTGTATTATGCGAGAGCTGTGGGTTAGATATAGCTCTATCGCACTAAGGGCGTCTAACCTAGGTAGACAAAGCTTACAAGTGTTCGTAGGCTTTGATGAAATATGTACTGCCTGAAAATATGTGCAAAAGAATGAAAAGAGTATTGACACTGAGAAACAGCCCCGCCCAACCATATTCGTTGACATCCGGTCGACTTCATGCACTTCTTGATAGGTCTAGTCATACCCACCATGCACGAACATTCCAGATCATTTTTTTTATGACTCTGGTGGACGTTCATTCTCTGAACTTGGCTGACGCAGACCTTGCGGCAAGCGCAGGAATCTTGCCGATTCCAGCACCGTTGGGAACCCTAGAAGTAATAGCAGAAGCAGCAACAGCACTCGCGATGCCCAAGCCCTTGTACTCGCTGAAGAACGAAGTGTCCTTCTTGCTTGTCAAAGTGCTAGCGGTAGTCGTAGTGCCCTGGAAAAGGTTGACCTGGCAAGCTCTTCCAAGGGCAGTGCTGCACAGCTTGTTGGTGTTGGCATCTGGGGAACCAAACAGCCTGCCGCGGTAGTCGGCGACAACATTTTGAACGTTGTTGAAGACGTTGCCCTCAAAGATGCCGCGGGCGCCGGTATCACCGCCTTCGAGCAGGTGGCCCTTGACATCGAACCAAACGTTGTTTACGGCGTGAAGGAGCGTCTTGCCGCTGAGGGCTGGACCGCGGCCAGCGGTCTTGGTGATGTAGTTGTTCTTCATGGTGATGGTGTCGCCGGTGCCGACCATCTCGAAAACCCAGTAGTGGTAGCCGTCGCAGCCAGTGGAGAAGTCGGAGGCGCCGTTGATGAAGTTGCTAGAGAGGGTGATGCGGGTGCTGGGTGTGAAACCGAAGACGTAGTGTTGGCGTCCGGGGCGCGCGGTCTGGCGTCATGTCAGCAGTTATACGTTGCAATATGGGTAGGGAGACTTGCAGTAACATGGTCAATCCAGATGAGATCAGCGCCGGCAAAGGAGAGAGCATCTCCACCCCAGACATACTTGTGGTTCAAGTCGCTGACTTGAATGTTCTGGACGATTACGTTCTTGCCGGCGAACGAGAGACCCTTTCCCTTGATGATGCCCTTGGATCCAATACCCAGAATGGTCTTGTTGGAACCCACTTTGATGGGGTTCTTCGCAGCCTTGTAGTAGGTGACAGTCTCCTTCACCTCACCGACAGCGCAGGTGTCCAACAAGATACGCTGGCACTTTGCTCCAGTTCCCCAGGATGCGCCTGCTCCTATCAGTATACCGTATGCGCGTTAACAGCATGTGGACGTACAAGCAGTTCCAGTGACTGTGCCCTCGGAAGTGGTGTAATCAAAAGTTTTGTCAAGCACGATGACACGCGCAGTGGCGTCAGTCAACCATTGTGTGAGCTGGGCAATGTCCTTTGGGTACTGCGGCGTGGCATTTCCGCCGCCTGTGACGCCGGCTGCGAAACCTTCAGCCTTGCCAGCAACACCGACTGCGCTTGCCACGTGCGCCAAGCCGGCAAGAGCAGCGATAGCCAAGAACTTCATGGCGAATGCAAAATCAGATCGGAAGCGACAGTCGTAGAAGAAGAAGAAAAAGTAAGGAGTGTAAGAGTTGGGTGTGTGTGTGACGCCTCTCACATTCTGAGCATTCTTTATACTATATCTCAAGGACGCCACCAGGGCAAACGACCATGTGTGGATTCATGAATGTGTCCTCATCCGGGATAGTTGCACTGTATGTCAAAATCCTGACGAACGATCGTTGCTTGAAAGTGCTAGTGCAGCCAATGGTTAAAGCAGACGGAGATGATTTACGATCTCATGATTCCCATCTCGGGCGTTCAGGCATATTCCGAAACGGTGGCGCCCCTATAGATGAATCCGCCTTCTCGGAATTAAATGTGGATATCTTTGACCCAAAATATCAGTGTCACATGCTGAAAGTGGTGGAAATATCCTAGGCGGAACCAGTCGTTGGTGGATACAAGATGCGGCCTTTTCCGGATTAGAAATGTATCCGTGCGCTAGTCCCATATGGGCTAGGGCTGATCTGGACAGGAACGCTTTTGGGCGACGTCAAACCGGAGACCTGCTCTATAGAGAAATGACATCTCCGACAGGGCTATGCCCTCCTTACAAGCCCCGCTTCTACCGTTCCAAAGTCCATCTACACAGGATCTGGGCTACCGCCTCCAATCCTTACATAGTAGTCTGTCCAACGTTTTTGGTTTGTTTTGCCGAGGCCCCGCCTGACGCCCCGCATCGTACAGGCGCAAAAGGAAGCATCCTCCCGGAATCCCGAGTGGCACCAGAACCGCCGGTCGGAGCTTCAACTGCAACATAGAGACCTACATCGCAGAGGAGATGCCACCACCTCAGAAGCCGAAGGCCGGATGAAAGGTGATTGCAGACCCGATCGGTTGCCGTCTCCATATCGCGGTCTGCCCTATATAATGCCTGCGGCCATGGACCATAGAAAATACCAGCTCCTACCGTATTATGTAGACTGACCAAGATGAGCCCCAAAGACTCCCTCGTCCAAGCTCTATAACCAGAAGATGCTGCGTACCCTGGATTCAATCCACAAACTGTTGTAGATGACGAACTCAATCTCCAGATTGACTACGACACGACTATCGTGCTCAGGGACGGTACGAAAATCTACGCAGATGTGTATAAGCCATCGAAGCTCTCGAAATACCCTACGATTCTTGTTTGGACACCATATGGGAAGCACGTGAATCCTTTTCACTGATGGAACAACCTGACGGGATGTGGAGTGCCGACGAATATTCTGTCAAAGTACGTCGCTTTCGAGACACCAGACCCTGGATTCTGGTGCGAAAATGGATACGCTGTCGTCATCGTAGATCCAGTGGGCAGGAACTCAAGAGTGGAGTCAGGGCAACGTTGGTATGACTGGCGTGTCCTATCTTGCCTGGTCTCAGTGGCGCGTCGCAGCTCTCAATCCTCCACATCTCAAGGCAATCAATCCAAATGAAGGCGTCACGGATTTCTATCGGCAGCTTACATACCACGGCGGTATCAATTCCCCTTTTATCAAAGGAATCATTGAGACCCAATGGGGCTATGGAAGAAACCAGATCGAGGACCTTACTAGATTGACAGACGCACACCCACTCTTCGATGATTACTGGAAGAGCAAGAACCCGGATCTGTCTGCGATCAAAGTCCCGGCATATGTTGTTGCTAGCTGGGGTGACTTCGGACTGCACACTCGAGGAACGCTTGAGGGGTTCAAGAAAATCAGTGCATCCGAGAAATGGCTGCGTGTTCACGGCAGGCGCAAGTTTCCATCATTCTACGAAGACCAGGAGCGTCAGCGACAATTTTTTGATAAATTCTTGAAGGGCTTGGATAGTGAAGTCGATACCTGGCCAAAGGTCAACCTCGAGATTCGTGAACGGTATTACATTGGTAACTACCGAGCGGAACAGGAGTGGCCGCTTGCTCGGACGAAGTACACAAAGCTGTTTCTGGACTCTGAAAAGCAAATTATGAAGCTGGAATCCTCCCCAACGTCACACAAAGCCAAATACGATGTTAGCAACGCCCCTGGGCCGACCGAAAAACTAGAATTCGATTACGTCTTGCCCGTCGATACCGAGCTTACAGGCCACTTCAAGCTCAGGCTCTGGGTCGAAGCTCAAGGCAACGATGACATGGACATATTCGTTGAAATCGACAAGATTGATCGGACAGGGGACAAAGTTCACTTTCCATGGAGAACACTATCGGCGGATGGGCCAGTTGCCGGTGGATGGCTCCGTGTCTCCCACCGCGAGTTGGACGAGGAGCTGACAACGCCTCATCAGCCTGTCCACAAGCATACTCGTGAGCTGAAGCTGAAGCCTAGTGAAATTGTTCCTGTCGATATCGAGATCTGGCCAGCTAGTGTGTTATTCCGGAAGTGGGAAAGGACTCGTCTTACGCTCAAGGGGAGCGATCCCCACCCAGGACATAACCCGGATTTCACTCATCCTGGCACATTGAACACGGGAACACATATAGTCCATACTGGCGGCTCCTATGATTCCCATCTTCTCGTACCAGAGGTTCCTGTATAGATCTCTATACCTCTATCCACCGAGTCGTTGTACAGCTTAGCAATCTACTTCGTAGCCTAGTAGAGTAGACACTTTCAGACCGGCCTTATCTTATGATCTCACCTATTTTTTTTTGGATTTCCTATACTCTAGAAACATTATACACGATATGAGGTGCAAACCCTACTTTTGCGGCTATTGCTTTCTAGGCTTTCTGCGTACATATTCACGACAAGTTTTCAGCTAAGAATACTTCAGCCTGATTGGTAAGAAGACAGACTGTGTCTCCAGAGACTACAGAAAGAGCAGGCTGATCTAAGCTCTACACCCGATGATAGACACCAGTCGTGTTGGAAGGGCCGCAACTACTATGCCAATCCATATCAGATCATGAGTATTCAGTGCTACATAGTCTATGAAATATGTATCCCCTAGCTAGAAGATCTAGGAAGAGATGGAATGAGTCTGCTCGAAAGAAGCATCCTCCCCCACCAGTATTCGGTACGAAACTCTCGCATATTGTTTCGCCTGCTCCGACTTCCCCCACAACCCCAGTTGCTCCAAAGCCGACCGTGTATGCAAGAAGACTTCCACTAGATGATCCACTACTTGACCCCATTTCAAGATCACTAAAGCTTCCGGGGTACGGTCGAGCCCCGTCACGACGAAACCCAGACTCTGTAGAGTCTTCCTGGCCGACTCCAAGCCCTTCGTCAGATCAGGCATTCCCATGTATATTCGTGTCAACAGCAACTGTGGGTCCCACAGCAAGAGTCGAGGAACTTCTTCCGCCGGGCGGGCGTAGGTGTCGTTCAGCGCCTTGAGTAAACGTTCAAACTTGACCGGCATATCTTGACGCTTCAATCCAGACTTGCAGAGACTATCCAATTGGCCGAAGAGATTCTTTCTCTTGGTTAGTTCCGAGGACTTGGTGGCTTTGATATCTTCGCAGAGTGCGCACTTGCAGACGAAACCCCAGTTCTTGAACTTTGGTTCGGCCTTTGGGGGATAGACACCATCTGGGGCTTCGTATGGAAACATCAGTTCCGTACCAGCATCAAGGTCCTTGGCCGCGCGAACTATCATCATGTCTCCGATGAAAGAGCGACGAACATTACCGAGGCAGTTATGGTTGATGTACGAGGCTTTGATCCAAATGCCACAGGAGTGGAAGTTGGAATTCTTCTTCGAGAAGGTGTTAGATGTGACCTCGTTATAACTCTTCAGCGATGTGAGTGGGCAACCGAATACATTGAGAGACATTGTTCGTTCGACAAGGAACCTGAGAAACTGTAGCGTCAGTCTACCACGTTTGCTATTCCTTCGCATAACAGGGCGCACTTACGTGTCGATCACAGGTTGGCCATCAACAGACTTGATATCGACAGCTTTGTAATCCCCATGATAAAGGTCAGTGAATTCAGGAGCAATCGAGGGGTTCTTGAAAAGCTTCTGCGTGATCAACTGGATGAGATCCGCCTGGCCTCCCATAAAACCCTTGTTCGTCTCGACGTTCATCAAGAGAGTGAGATTTGCATTGCCTTTCTGCTCGTCGTCAACGTGTGCATGACTAAAAGCTTTCTCACACAACACTAGATCCCCGGCTTTCATGGGTTTTGTTGCAAACAAGCCGCGACCTTTTCCGTTCACTTTCCGAACTTCGACTGGTCCGATGTAAGTAGCGTGATCCAGATGAGGGGGGCTGTGCTTCTTTGCCTCGGCGGAGAGAAGCTTGAAGTCGAATTGTCCAGTTCTGGCCTCGTCGCAGCGACGTTTGGCGCGCACCAGCGCAGCTGTTGCTTCATTTTTGGATGGAAAGAGTGTGCATAGCAGCTCGAGCACGTCGCGGCAGCTCTCATATCGTCTGAGATGGTATAGAGCCTCCGCTGCACGAAACAGTGCCTTCTCCGAGGGTTCTTTACCGAAGTCTGGGAAGCCTGTGTCGGACAACGCAGCGTCATATTGTTTAGTCTTGAGATATGCCAGCGCTCTGTTCCGCTTAATCAAGTCGATTTCGTTGGGCGTTGCCGGATGCACCAAGGCATCCGAATACCTGTTACATGTGTCAGCAGAGCTACGGGCTGACTGTAGGTACCACTCACTTCTCGATTGCCTGCCAGTACTCTCCTTTCCCTACATGACTATTGCCTTCAAGCTTCAAGGTGTTTGCAGACTTTCCGACCTCTAGCGACCGCCGCTGCCATGAACGTGGTATTCTGGTATTGTGACTCGTCAAGAACACAATGTCCGAAAGATGATCTACTCGCAAACTGTAGTCTCCAGACGCTGTGATTTTGAAGAAGGGCTCCTTTACTAGGAGGACTATGCCTTTGTCGACAACACTGGTCGCTGGGCGGCTGACTTCATCTCCCTGCTGGTAGAGCTGCAGCATTGCGACGTCTCCGTATTCATCTTCCACCAAGACTAGGATCCCTGTCATACGATTTGGCGGCGTGATTACTCGTAAGAGAAGATATCTTCCACGGTGATGAGTCTCAAGCCTCAGATCTTCGATCTTGATAGGTTCGAGGTTTTCGAGGGAGGTAGTGCAAGGCGGATACGCTGGTGGAACGAATGACGAGCTTATGTTTCGTGTGTCTTTCCTTCCAGTACGTTGTGCGGTGGCCATTGACGCCATCATGAACTCCAACAACATTATGTCTCTTCCTTTGCGATCATGCGGACGCTGACCATGTCTCTTTTTAGCGTTTTGCAGAATGCGCATATTCTGCTGCATGACCTGCGTGTACTCATCGAGATCTTTGCATACATCCATGGTGATGAGAGATAGCGTAGAGTGGGTGTGAACACAGGGCGATGGTGCTTACGCTGTCTGGAGATCGGACTCTAGATAACTGTTTGTCGAAAATCAGATTGCTGATGTTTGCGATAGCTTCCAATCGGGGGTTTGTTTTTGTTCGATTGGAGTCCCAATTGCGGAAGTCGGGAACGACTCTACTACTTCGTATTATCGCAGTACCAGCGGATGAGTTGAATGGTGATCGAGGGAAAATAACCAAAGTTCATTATTGGGGACGTTCACCCATCTTTACATCAAGATTCGCCCCTAGGTAACAGGATTTCATTGGCTGAGAGCGTAACACGTAGACTTTTACCACGCCACATATGCACATGAACAAACGGGATTGAATGCGACCCCAACCAGATATCTCGGGCGGATATGCACAGTGCAAGTTCCGGTCGGGACACCGAACGCATGCTGATCGTGATAGCTGATTGGACTGTTTTTGCCTACAAACCCGCCTCGCTTGTTCAGTAATGCACTGTCTAATTGTCATGCAGCGAGTGGACAACAATCCGCCTCTCCAACATCACCCCACCTGAAGATGACACATCGCTACTCGACCGTCCGCACGTTGATCTTATGCCTCGACTATGGGCTCAGGCTGCAGTACCGGCTGCAGTCGTGGCTTCGGCTTAGCGTTGTTAATTGGTGCATCTCTTGGAGTGTATTGGGAGCCCTCAGGCGGTGGGGCGTGGCTCCTCACGGCAAGGACTCCGGACTCTTCTCTTCGCGTGGCGGAAACGTCCGATTCACGCCATAAAGTGTGATATGTCTTCTCCACTGCTTCTTTCCCGCCAGGTATATGCCTAGTACCCTCATTTTCAGGTGACCATTCCCCAAGAAAGATATATTAACTCGTATCTCAGCATTTCCAGCACCTTGGTAGTTCTGGAGAATGCCTATGAGAGGTATCAGGTCCAATGACGCCAGTTTCGGAAGGTTGAGAGGTATGTGCCAATCGTTCTCGAGGCCGTCAAGAGAGAGTGCCGCGTTAGCTTCCGTTGAAGAGAGCACGGAGTCGATTTCAGGGTCTCCAATGACCAGATTGCCTGTTTTCCATTGTCGAAAGTGGACATGTGTCTTTCCTTGGTGGTCGGCATCGCGAAGATCCGGGAGGTTGGGAGAAAAAAGATCCCATTTCGCCCTGCACATTGCCCGCTTGTGATTCCTCTTCACGCGCAAGTCTGATCGCTAGATGTCTATGCGCCTTCTCAACGCGTCTTTCATTCTCCTCTTCTAACCTCATCGCTGTTTTGTAACCATCATCATCAGTCTCGAAGTCGTCAAGGTCCGATGCGTCGGAATCGGACTCGTCAGACTCCCCATCGCTAGTATCAGTCCCGGCAAAAGAATCGAACATGGTTATTAACGCTGTTCTGGCTTCATAGGGCATTTCTTTACGTGGAATGAACTTCTCATTTTCGAGCGCGACTCTCTTCGCGGTGGCCGCGTTGCGACCAGCTATCTCTTCATCGGCTGCCTTACGTTTGGTGGCTAGTCACGTCAACTCGGCGAAGCACAGGGTATTCGCATAGAGGGCGCACCTTTCTTGGGCGGCATCGCGACGCATGGGTGTCGAAACGCGTAGGACGAGCGAGGGTCACGTCCATCCCTATCGCGCTCGTCGATCATCGGTGATTACGTCATCCCGTCTAAACCTAAATGCGCATTCCATGATGAGACATACCGTGGAATAACATACATTGGAAGACAAACACAATCAAAATTCACAGCACAATATCGTTGAGCATCTAGCATGTTCACGGTCAATAAATGCAAGCTAACGCCACGCTTTTCTTATCAGATTCGGTGTCATTACCGCCTTTATCTGATCTCGGAAGTTCAAACCTTCCGGGAACCGAGGGTCCGAGCATGTCAAATCAATGTCTTGACCTCCAGCTCGGCTCCGAAATCCACTTCACTCCACTCGGCTCAAAATTCCCGAGATGTACCTCAGGACATACTGGGCTTGGTTTCATTTATCTGGCTACATCTACTAGCATAACTTGATTACTGATTCTCTCCGTTGATTTTGTAATGGTCAAATTTTGGCTAGTCCCCACTAGTGGGTGTGAAGCTGTTGTATATGTTTGAAACAAGGTGAAAAGATCGACATGTCGGAACTTCTTCGGTCGTCGGTGCAAGAACACTTTATAAACAGCTCCACCATCCATCTCAGAGCATTGAGTCGCTGTGCCACACCTTCTATCTGGTCCCGAGATCTCATATCACCGATTCCCGGAAGTTCTTATCATGCCAAACCAAAAACAGACTCGGGTTCTTATAGCGGGTGGCAGCGTTGCTGGTCTCACCCTGGCCAACATTCTCGAAAAGCTCGGAATAGACTACCTAGTCTTGGAGAAGTATGCAAACATTGCTCCTGATCTAGGCGCCAGTATTGGCATACTTCCTAGTGGCCTTCGTATCTTCGATCAGTTTGGCTGCTTTGACCATGTCAAGGCTTTGATCGAGGGTGTGGATTGTGGTAAGCTGTTGGCTCAGAGGGATGACAACGGCAAGATTATATTGCAGTTTGAGGAAGCTAATGAATGCATATCCGAGCGGTAAGCTGCAGACATCTGCATGACTCATTATTTCAATGCTAATGCAGACAGTCTTGGATACTCGCCTATCTTCGTGGATCGTCAGATGATAGTTCAGGTTCTATATAACAACCTACCTGATAAGTCAAAGGTACTCACCAACAAAGGAGTCAGTGAGATTAGGCAGTCTACTGGCATGATTGAGGTTGTCACCGCAGACGGGAACACGTTCCACGGTGATATACTTGTTGGCGCCGATGGCATACACAGTACAGTGCGTAAGGAGATGTGGAGACTAGCAGATCAAGAGATGCCCGGATATATTCCTGCTAGCGATCGATCGATACCAACAGAATACTGTTGCATCTTCGGAATATCGCGGCCGACAGACAGGTTCCCGAAATGTTCTACGCAAAACGTACTAGGCCGAAAATGCTCATATCTTGTCATAGCCGGACCAGGGCACCGAGTCTACTGGTTTCTGTTCAAGCGACTTCCAGAAACAGTGTATGGCAAGATTCCGCGCTACACCAAGGACCAGGAGGACGCGCTGGTAGCGGAGCATGCGTCCGATCGTATCACAGACACGTTGACGTTTGGTGAACTTTATGCATTACGCAAGACGTCGACCTTACAAGCCCTTCCGGAGGTGGTCTTCAAGAAGTGGCACTACAACCGTATTATGACCATCGGGGATGCCGCCCACAAAGTGAGTCCAGCTGATGCGAAGAAGGATCAGCAGACTTACACGTCTCACAGTTCAACCCCATTAGCGGCCACGGCGGAAACAGCGCGATCGAAGACGCTGCTGTCCTTGCCGACAAGCTCCACGCCCTCTTCAACCAAAAAGACGCAAGTATCACCGACGCAGACTTTGTCAAGGCCTTTAAGGAAACTCAAAACGTCCGTTTTGGCCGTGCAAATGGGCTCTTGGAAGACTCCCACGACCACCAAAGTCTACAGGCCATGGACACTATAACATCAAAGCTCAAAGCAAGATACGTCATGCCTCTGTACCGTGCAGAGAAGATGGTCGACGTACTTTGTAGCAGCCAACGTGGAGCTGCCCATATCAAAGCGCTGCCGCTGCCAGAGCGGCCGCACAGCGAGCTTTGGGATGACGAAAAGGAAGTCAACTTGGTTGACTGGAAACGTGTGGGCTATGTGTTATCTGCAACTGTAGCTGCTTTGGCGGTCTTTTCAACTCAAACTCAATGGCTTCCTTTCGCTTCGATGAGGAGGATATTGTTAAGTCCATAGTCGGCAGTACAGATCTATGGGACCGATTAAAACTTCGACATTCGTCATCAGAGCTGGATGAAATATGTATGAGAGAATATTGGATAAGGTCCGATTTTTGACAAACATGATCAAGCTTGTGTTATTCATGATATTAACAAGACACGATGGTTGGCTGAAATGACGACACCGTACGTTTATGAGACGGTATCGTCTCCACTGAAGCATGTCATGCCGCCCAGACACCATCGAAAGCGTTCTCCCCCGACGTTGAAGGCTAATTCTTTGGGCACACGGCACAATATAGAACCAGCTCAGGGGGTACATCTTGTATGTGGAAGATGCGGCTAGAAAATAGTGAGCAGTCTACCTACCTATGGGAAGATGCCACAACGATCAGCTAGTGGGGTGAAATCTTGTCAAGCATCTCCCAAATTATCCACTCGGCTGAGGCTAGGCAGATCGTAAGTCACGACCCAGCACGAATAGTGAGTGTCACTAGCCTTTCGCATGATTTCCAGTCTGCGTTCTTGCAAACTGACCCACAGAACGACACGCACTGAATGCTCGTTTTCGCATGCGATGAAATCTGCTCATCCATGGCCAAGTACTTCTCCAAGAAACGGTTCTGCAGATTGATAATATCTTACGTAATGCAGGCATTAGGTAGGGTACCAATTCCACAAAGACCATGCTTCGTGCACCAAGCGACTCAAAGCGGGGCATCCGGCGAACATGATACTAATAATAGCTTACTGTCCCACGGATCCCGAACGTTCCGGCGATGATATACACGGTTAGCTGCTTACATGCATAGCGGCCGCGACGTTATAACATTTCGCTATTTTGGACAACTGCACGCGCGCATACTACCTGAAGAAGAGGATGAGATAACTCCATTCGAAGAAAGACCAGATAAGCCAGTCAACGCAGAGCACATGTGGCACTACCTGTATTCGAGAAGTCATGACGGGGATGACGTCCACAAGACATTCTTCGTGGAGCAGAACCGAAGCTGGAGGCCTACCAGGAATACCTCCAAGCCCAAGGTCAACAAGCGGGCTGGAAATGGATGGACACATGCTCACAAGCTCATACCATCGTATCACCGATTTGTGGAAAGAGAAAAGAACAGGCCGAACGAGCAGACGAGATGTATGCAACTAGGTGAATAGTAACTAGCTTCTCATCTCTGTCGAGCCGCGCTTCATGGGCGACTGGAATGATTTGTGTGCTCCCAGCCAACCCCGCGATTCGGGTGGGTTAGGTCGATTGCTAGGGCATAGTCAGTCAGTTGTAACTTTCGGACGAATCCTCATATGTATCTCATGACGGATATCAACCAAAGAACTAGCGCCAAGATATCAGCTGTGCTACTAGTCTGCTCAATACGAGCAACAAGGAGATCGAGACGGAATGTCTTGTCAAGGCCTCGTCACCCTGTAATGTGGAGGTTTCAATCCGTCGGGTACGGCAAGCAAGAGAAAGTTTATAAGCTGTGGAGATATCTCACTACTAACCCTAGCAGATGTCTGTGAAAATTCCAACGTGACAAGCATCAGCACCATACCTGTCGTTCAGAGGACTTCCTTGCCTCAGAACGAAGAGTTTCTGAATCAAAAGTAAGGTAAGTAGTTGTTGAAAGGCTTCGTGCAAAGTGTAAAGATTTCGCTCAGTGGAATACTGTGCCTGCCGAGGTCGGGAAGAAGATTAGAAGAGCAAAGCGCGATATCTCCCTATTCGTAGACGGGGCGGAGTGGTCCTGACTAGCGTTAAAACGGGAGGGACCTACTAGTATATTCAATACGTCTGCCGTGTCTCGTGTCAGCACTACGCACGCTGCCAAGAAAGTTATAGTTGTGTTACTTGGAAAGGTAATAACTAGGCTTGATAGAGCACTATTTAGTACGTCGTAGGTAGTAAGCAGTAAGCAGTCAGCTCTGCAAACTCAAAAAACAAAAGGCCGAACTTCAAGCTAGCATAACAACTACTACGAGAATAATTCGACTTTGGAACAGCACTATTGACTTGGAAAGACCTCGGGACAGTTTGCCAGTGACAAAGAGATGAGAATTACTCGAATATAAATATACGGCGTGAGCACCTCTTTTCGCAACTCACAATCTATCAGTATCAAGTTCACTACAATCATCCCTTACAACGACACTTCTTGCTACATCTTTAAGACCCCTAGGTCGAACATCTGAAAAACTCAACATGTTCCTCTTTACTACGGCTGTTTGGTTTTGGATGATGCTTGCGACGGTATTCCAGCCGTCTACAGCTCTTCCCTCCTCATCTCTTGTCGCTCGACAAGGCTCGTGCATGTCTCTTTTCCGACCTGTTGATGTCAACCCGGCCCACACCGGTAGACAAGAAATCACGCAAGTTCTCCGTGCTGGACACGCCCCGGATGCTTTCTTCCCAAACACCGAAATCGAAGTCAACATCCTAGCCACAACCTGGCCTCAAAACAACCTTGCGACCTTTACCGTAAGGAACGAGGGTGTGCTTGACCAGGTCTTTTGGGTCGAAGGCCACCTAGAAGGGCCAGCTGCGAACCATCCCAACGTCGTCCTCTCGGAGTCGTTTGAAGTAAGGGCTGGTCAAGTCGAGAACCGTTGCCTTCATCTTCCGGCCGGTCATCGATGGTATATACGTGCAACCCGTGGTACTAGCTAAGAAGTGGAAGGTGGAGGGTGGAGGGCGAATTTGGACGTTGAGAGTTGGAGGTTGAGTTGGAGGGTGGAGGTTGAGGGTGGAAGATGTAGGGCGGAGAGTAGAAATTGTATAGTTGAACTAAGGGGGCCAAAGCGAGGAAAGGAGGTACAAGGGAAGACATAAAACACCGGGCGTAGAAAAGCTTTAGTATGCGCAAAGATAGATGAGAACGAATCGTCGTACTAAACAAAATGTCCTTGAATGATATTTGTATCCGAGATACAACTGTACTGGAATTCGCGACCCAAGAGTCACGCATGAGATCGTACGAGGACATGTAAACAAGCAAGGGCGAAAGAAAAAGAAACACGGTTCGTTTTGTAGGTTTCTGCCTGAAGAAGAGAATGTTCATACGCAAGCATACTGCCTGATCAAAACGGTCGTGCCATCGAATCCGCTGTTTTCCAAACATAATGTCCATCTGGCGAAGGATAACGAGGTCTTGGAAGTATGAATTGCACGTAGCAGGACTAGAGCATTGCGTGCGCATCGCTAATAGAATTATTGACAAAGCAGAAAGAGACCTTGTGGTCCTGGTATCTATCCAAGAATGCTGCGTGCACTTCTCTATCCCAAACACGACTTTTTCGCTTCTTTCGCAAGGCCATGCTACGCTCGCACAGCCAACGTCCCATCGAAGCACAAAGAACAAGGAGTCTATAACTCTCCCTCTTCGAAAAACTCAAAGAAATTCGTCTCAATATGCCATACCACCCTCTTCCCATCTCCTCACCTCGCAAAATAATCCCTCGCCCCATCTCTACTCGGGCTATACGGCGTATACTGCTCCTGCCCCCTATGCTCCCCACTCGCACTCCCCATCCCCATGGGCGCCGCCCCCGACACCAACCTCCCTTGATCACTACTATTCCCACCCATCTCATAAAACGGGCTCGCACCATCTCTTGAATCCACGGCCCTCAAATCCAGACTCGGACTCGGACTATAATCCCTCAGCGCACTCGGCGTCTGATGGTAGCCCTGCGGATACAAGACACCGGGGACTTCTCCGTTGTTGTTGCTGTTGTTAAACGTGCGCTGAGAGTCTTGGCTAGACGAACGACCTCGATCACTGCCGCGGCCCCAGTGACTACTACCACCCGGACTATCCGGTCGGCCCCCAGCCCCACCCGTCGTACTTCCGCCATACACCGACCCCTCGCCCCCATGCTCATCGCTAAACTCCGGTCTATTCTTAAAATTCTCAAAATCCATATTCGACTCTGAGACAAACTCAAACGGCGCCGGTGCCGTTGTCGCCGCAGGCTTACCCGGATGCTCTTTGCTCATGCGCTTCATATAAATATCGCTAAACGCCGCGCTATCACCCACATCGCCGTCGAGCCGGCCACGGTAGATTTCCGCGAGGAGGTGTTTACTCTTCTCGTGCACCATTGGCACCGTCAATTTCTGGTACAGCGCTGGGTGACCAAAGCGCACAGCGACACGGTCTCTGCGGCGTGACTCTTTATCAATGGGCGTGGGTGCTTCTGTGCCTTTAGTCCGGGTACCCTGGGTGTAGTACTTGAGCGAGTGGTCAAACGTGTTTTTGCAATAGAACTTGAAGGCGATGAGGCCGAGGGGTAGAGGCGCCATGGCAGCCAGCATGTTCCATTTGGAGTCGTAGCCGCGGGCGACGACCAGGAGGGCGACGATGCAGTTTGACAGGAACGTGCCGACGAGCATGCGGTTGAAGAGGACGCGCCAGAAAGCGCCGCCGGATTCGTTTTTGGTGCAGAAGACGTACCTATCCCACCATCGTTAGCAACCTGTATCTTCGTGGGTATATGCTGAAGAAGACCTACATCAACAAATACTTCTTCATCCAGCTATCCAACGTAAAATAGATAGCAACAATAACCAACGTAATCGGCTGCAACGGCGCAAAGCACAACGCCACCGTCGAGTAAAACAAAAAATAATTGTAATAACTCGCATAATCAAACGGCGGCGGCGCCGTTCTCGAAATCAGCTCCCGTGGCGTCGGATTCAGAAACTTGCGCGAAAAACTGCCCCATGCGAGATTGACCGCTTGCGCGAGATCAATGGCAGCGCCCAGATTGCGCTGCACGAGCCACGTGACCCAAAACGGACTGACTTCACACAGCGTGCGCATCGTCGTGTCGAAAAAGGCAATGGACCGCAAGATGTCCATAAACGGGACGTGTTGCTCCGCCGCGAGATTGACAATCATGACAATCATGCCAAACACCGCGCTGAAGAGCGAGAAGACGAAGAGGTTGTTAAAGACAAAAAAAGCGTATAATTGCGCCGTGACATGTCGTTCCCGACTCGTCTTGGTCTGGTCCCCCGCTTTGATACTCAGTCGCCGGAAAATAATGGGCAGGAAGTAGTAGAAGAGCGACGTCAGAGCCGGCGCAGCGAGACCCTGTACCACGGCCCAGAAATCGGCGTGCTTGGCGAGTTCGACCTGGAAGTCTGGCCACACGAAGCCGAGATTGCTGAGCTTGGAGAGGAACACGGCGATGAGGGCGTTGGGGATAAAGTACAGCAGTGTGAGCAGCGTGATCCAGAAGTTGTTGACGATGCGCCTCCAGCGCCGCGTTTTGGGGTCGAGGGTTAAGTTTTTCCAGATGATGTCTTTGGGCTTGGGGGCAAGACGCACCGTGGTGCCTTTGACGTGTTTGCTGCGGGCGGCGAAGGCGACCATGTGTGCCGAGTCGATGGTCTCGTAGCTGGCGAATCCGTACGACAGAGCATCGCGCTTGTCGATGGTCTCGCGGACTTGTTTGATGTTGGTTTCCAGGCGCTGGATGCGTGCTGTCAAGTAATCGATTGCATCCACTTTCTGCGATCGGTCGGTGTACTCTGGGTCCTTCTTTGAGGGGGTACAAAGGGGTCGTTCGGCGGGGAGCTTGTTCGGGTTCTTTAGGTATTCCGCGAGCACCGTTTCCAGTTCCATGACGGCTTCTTCGTGCGCTTCGATGAGGTCCGGGAGGTCCTTTACATTGCGCCCAATGGACGCGCGCGGCACCTCGGGCGTCGTCTTCAAGCTATCCGTAATCTCGACAATACCCTGGTCGCTCCGAAAGCTGCGGTTGATATCCGTAATCATCAGCGTGCGTGCATACAGACTGTTCTGGTAGTCCGGGTGCTCGAGGTACTGGCGTCTCAGCCGGTGCACCGCACGGTACATCCACCACAGGAAGCCGCACACGATAATGTCGATGATGTATGCCAGCACGACAAACGCCCAGAAGACGCGACCAAACAGATCCCTGGGCGTCATCAGGAAGATGATCTTGCCCGACATGTCTCCGTCAAAGTTCTTTTGGAATTCCACCGACTTTATTACGTTGACGGGGACGATGATGGCGCAGCCGACGATGGCGAGGACAACAAACATGTTTCTGCACATGCGCGAGAAGCGCAGGAAGATGGTCGCATCGAGCCCAATCTTCTCGACATACTCGGGTTCGTTCGTCTTGAAGACGGGATGGTACCACGCAAACAGCGACTTGTCCAGAGGCGGCGGGCGGTGCTTCTCGTCGGTGTGTCGGAGGCGGGGCGCGTACACAATGGTATTAAAAGGACGTAGTACAAGGAAGAGGACGAAGATGGCGGCGGTGATGCCAAAGGATGTGCCGATAGCGATAAGGACTGAATCTTGGGATACCTGGGGTGGTCAGATGTGCATGCAATGGCTTGGGGTTGGAAGTACCGAGGCGCCTAGTGGATTGTCCGACATTAATTGCTCAAACTTTTGCTCTATGCTCAGGTCCCGCCGGAGCAGCATGTTCGGTGGTGAGGCGGCCATGGCGAGTGCGGCGCAGTGGAGGTGTGTAATGAGCGTTGTGAATGGGTGGGTGTGCACGTCAGCGAGTGTTCGTATCGAGGGTCGATCTTGCGTCAGACAGCTCAGCGCATGTCTCCGAGCGATGATGCTGCTCTTCCGCACCGCTCTATCGTAAAGTGCGCTGGTGGTCGTATCCGGCTGGTTCCTCTTTCAGTGTCGACAAACAAAGAAAACGTGGGGGGTATATGCGCCAAGTAGAACGAGTGTATGTACAGAGTAAAGAAAGCCAAGAGTCAGTCAAGCAGTGGTAACAGCAACAGCAACGGTAGTGAGAGAGAACACGAGCCGTCGTCGCGTCCCTCAAAGTGAAAGCGGATAGCGCAGGTGCAAAGGGAAAAGGGCCGTTGATCCCTGTCAGGTCCAGAGGGAAAACCGCCAAGGGTTCGCTTGCCGGCGAGTCGTCATGGCGTCTCAGGCACGTGCTCTGATTCGCTGCCTCGACGCGCCGTTCACGCGGCTCTGGCAGCGCTGGGGGGTTGGATTTTATTTTTGGCGTCTGGGCCTGGCCACACGCCATGCGAGCTGTTGGGAAGGGAAATGAAAAGAGGACATGATCGCCCCTTAGCACTTGGAGGGGTTTGGTTTGCGGAGAGCATCAGCGTGGAAACTTGTTGCGCACTGCTCCGCTCTCGACATGCATCTGGTTGTTCAACTTTATGGACCAAAACTCGATGAGTTGTGTGGCGGTGCAGGCGCCTCTTCGGATGAGGCTGCCCACTTGCCCGTTTCAAATATGCATGTTTCGGCGCATACGAGATGGGCCACGTTCATGCTTGAGATTCGTGGGCGACGTGGAGTTTGATTGGCAGAGCTGGATTGAAGGACCGGTGCCCTGTCAGTGTTGATACTGGTCGAGGAGAGTGGGTGATGAGGGTCAGAATACCGTTCAGCTGCAATTACTTCGAGACGAGTCAGTCGGGTATTTGGCTAATGATATCATCTCGACTGCGAGATCTTGCAGTAGAAACCCATGAAAATGTCGATTAACAAGAAGCTGGGTTTCACGGGTGCACTTGTCACCCTGATGTATTGTGCTGGTATCCGTCGTTGCTTTTCCTTGTAATCGTAGCACACATCACCACGTATATCTTTGAAGTTAGACCACGTATATCTCTCTAGAGTCGGTTCCACGTAGGCAGTAAAGTAGGCGTGTGATAATTCCAACGCAAGTATGCTACCCACATGCAGTTTACATCTCGAGCTGTAATCACGATATCGTCAAGTCACCTTGCTTAATCGTATGTGCCTGTATCGTCTGATGCTATTCGCGAATCAACACCAAAGCCACTCATCCAAGACTCCCATCACCATAATTCCTACTCTCAAAGAGTCCACAGACATCGTCATAATTCTAGACAAGCACAGCACTCCAAGAATACTCTTTGTACTCCCAACATCTCCCAACGGCATTTCTAATTTCTACTTCTCCCAGATTCATTTTCCATTCCCCATTTTCCCATACACATCCCCAAGCCTCACCCCCTACTTGCCCCCCGCACTCTCCACAAGTCCCGCCACCTTCCTCGCCAAATCCTCCGCCTCAGCCTTCGTCTCCGCCTCGGCATACACCCTCACCGCATCCTCGGTGCCACTCGCGCGCGCAAAACTCCTCCCTTGTCTCACCTTCTGCACCTCCCTATCAATCAACGCCTGCAACCCCTCCGGACTCGTCAACCTCCTCTCCGCATCCGTCGTCTTAAACACCGTACGATCCTTGACCGACACTTTCAACAGGCGGTTAGGCAGATCATTGTACGTCGACAGCCACTCCTGGGGCCCCCAGCGCTTATGCGCGAGGACCACTTCGACGAGCAAGAAATCCGAGAGCGCGTCGCCGACGGCTTGGTTGATGAGCTCGATGCACGCACGCAGCACGTCTAGTGCTTCCTTTTCGCCGGGGTTCCGTGGCTCATGGCTCGCAATCGTGGCCAACGTGTCCTGCGAGAAGATGACGGTGCCATGTCCATTTGCCTCGAAATAAACACCAATATCCATCTTCTCCGCCGCATGATGCAGATACTTGACGCCCGTCGGCGTACACTCGACTTTCAGCTTCAGATTCTCTTCCACGTACTTTGTCGCCGCGCCGTTTGCGTACGCGGTTTGCACGACGCCGATTTTGAGGCTGTGGGCGAGGTTCGCGGCGCGCACGAGGTCGCCGAGGAAAGAGGCGACGAGCGTGGCGATGCGGTCGCCGTCGAGGAGGCGGAAAACGTTCTTTTCGTCTTTGAAGTAGTAGACCACGCGGTCGGCGTCGCCGTCAAGAGAGCAGCAGCGGTCGCCGGGGCCGGCTTTGGACGAGGGAGGGGCGCGTTGGTTGGTTTTGACGTAGTCTGCGCCGCACTATGAAATCCATCAGCAAACACACTCCTTCTTCTTCTTCCACAGAGAAGATATCGGTGGGAGAGGGGGAAGAAGAAGAAGAAGGGGGACTTACATCAACATTCAAGCTCTCCGGCTTAATCACATTATCATTAATAACCGCAATCTCCAATCCACCCTCCTCCTTCCCCGGCAAATACTTGACCAACTTATTCACCGCCGGCCCCCCAACGCCATTCGCGCAATCCACCGTCAACCCCCCCTGCGGCACTTTCCCCATCAACGCCGTCTTGAATGCCTTCCCAAACTTCTCATAGTACCCCTTCTCCGTCGGCTCGCCGTACGCATCCTTGGTGCCTTCGGTGTTCAGACACCGCACCATGTAGTGCAGCTGCGGCGTCGTCAGGAACCCATAGTCCTTTGTCTCGGCGCCCGCGCTGTCGAGACCGTCTTTCAGACACTCGAGGAGGCGTGAGCCGGAGGCGCGAGTGTCGCGCGCGACGACGACGCGGGCAGGCGTGTTGTCGAGATCGATTTTGTGCTGTGCGGCGATTTCGGCGTAGTATTTTGATACATCGGCGGGAGTGGCCTGGTTGGCCATTTTGGTGCTGAGGACTTCCCAGTCTTCTTGGAGCATGTTGCCCTGGTGCACGCGGGGTTAGCCATGGTCCAATACTTTTCTTCTTTGCCATCATATCGTCCGAGGAAGGTAGGAAGAGAGAGGGAGAGGGAGAAAGGAAAGGGAGGGACGTACCATCGGCTCAACAAGCTTCACGCCATTATCCTGCGGCGGATTATGCGAAGCCGTAATCATAACACCAATCCATTTCCCCTTCAGCGACCTTGACCTCAGCGCCGCAATCAGACCAGCACGTGTAAGCACCGAGTCGAGCACCTCTGCTTTCGTACGAAACCCCGCTGTACCATACGTGTACACGATACCCTCGGGCGCAGGATGTTTTTGCGCAGCGTCAGCGATGGGGTCAGACATTGTGGAGTGCTGTTGAGTATGCTTGAACAAGAAAACGTAACGGGTCGTAGAACAGTTGTGACGGTGAATTGGTAAACAGAAAAGATGAGAATGCGTCCTGTATTTCTATAGCTAGCTGAGCTGAGAGCTGAAGCTATGAGGCTCTTTCTCCTCTTGACCCCGCCGTCCTTGCACGCTAGCAGGGATAATGCATGCAGGGCTGCATGCCCTGTTGGCCAAGCTGCGTGCCTGACTAACACATTTTCACTCTCCATCTCTCATATCCTATTCTTAGGTCTTGTATCCTCATCGCTCTCCACTCACTCACCCAGAGCATACAATCTACTCGTCTTGACGCCTCTCAAACACGGCATAATAATACCCTCTACCAATTTTTCTCCATATTCCTTTTCCATGCCGTGCCATGCCATGCCATGTCACAGCAATAGCGGGGTCCCGTCTCACCCACGCAACTGGGTTTACCAACCAACCAACTAAGCGGAGAGCTTGACCGCTCCTCTCTCATCCCATGTCGTTGTCAAACATGCGACGAGCAACCACGTTTCCGGCGGTGATAGAGTTTGGAAGTATATCCGCTGCTACCCGTTAAACGTAGAAGAATCTAGCATACGAATTACATTCCTTCTTGCGCAACTATCTCGTCGCGTCCCTGCACGATGTAAGCTAGTAATTATAGCCACCACTGAGACAACATACAAAAAGTATCTACAAAAACAACGTCGTTTTTAAGAATTCACATCAAGTCAGCAGTCCAAACACACATCATGACACTCGAACCAACTCAATTACCTCTCCTTGCAAAAAATGAGACAAGGGGAAGACCAGACTATTTGAAAGTGAAGCCCCGTCACTCAAGACATGACCCAGAAGAACCCTGTTGCGTGCCAGAATATGAAAAAAAGAGGTGTCAGCACACCACCAACAAGTTTTACTCGGTTCCAACAGCTTCTCCATCACCAAGAAGACAGAAAACCAGGCAGGCGCTCAGAAGAGAGAGTCACATCCTCCCCAAGCAACCCAGCTCAACCACCACCTCCTCCTTTCACTCAATCAAAACCCCTGCGCCCCCAGCCCAGGAAACCTGCCCCCAAACCCCCCCGCAAGCACACTATGCCCGGGCACCGGACTCCCAATCTCGCCCAACCCGACCGGCGCCGGCGCATTCCCCAGCGCACCCTCTGTGAACCTAATCCCACTCAGCTGGCCATTCTCCGTTTCTCTATACTCGAGGGTACCGCCACCATTCGTATGCGTGACGTCCAAAATATCACACGCTTCCCTCATCTCGTCCATGGACACGGGCACAGGATCCAGCGCGCCGCGTGCTGCGTCGACCTGTCTGTGGATTTCGGCTGCATCGACGTAGCCATCTGTGTCTGCGGCGCGGGGGCCGAGTGTTTTGCATGCAGCGCAGATGGTCCGGCGGAGCCAGACGATGCGGTGTTCGTTTGCGTGGCGCTCCATGCCCCGTGCGGTACCGTTGCCTCCGTTCAGAGAAAAGGGCGAGGTGAACATGTTGGATGTGGGCGAGTTGCCCCAGTTACCAGCACCGTTGCTCGCAGGACCTGGGTGGAAACCGCCGAGCGGAGGCGTGCCCCAGATACTACCACCGCCCACGCCTGGTGCACCAAACGACCCATATTGGCTGCCGGGGATATCCGCGAATCCAAAGGAAGGCGCGCGCACGGAACCGTGTTGTTGCATGCTCGGGCGTCGGTTCTCAGGCAGCTCGGGTATATCGTCGTCGTCGTCCAGCAAGGCTTTGCTGCCGAGGTGGTTCGCGAGCTCATCTACGTCGCTCCCGGTTTGCTGACCGTCTTCCTTTACACTGCTTGGACGCTTGATAGGTGTGGGTCGTTGAATGGGCTGCGCTGACGGCCCCGTAATAGGGCTCTCATTCGACAGTCTCTCAAACGATCCACTTCCCTGTCTGGAATGTGTCGGCATGCCCATTGAAAACGCGGTCGGCATCGGGGCGGTGAAGCCAGGGGGTGCTGGGAACCCCGGTGGTCCATCCATTGGAAAACCACCACGGCCGATGGGAAGGGCCCCTGGTGTGTGCATGCCTGGTGGTGGGAAGCCACGGAAAGTCTGGGGCGCGGGCTGGGGGTAAAACGGCATGTTTGGACGGGGGCCCATCATGCCGGGCATCATGGAAGTATGGCCCGGGAAGCCATTTAGGCCCGGCGGCAGACTGCCCATTGCGAGTCCTGGTGGCCCTTGCATGCCCGGTGGTGGTCCCATAGGAGGCATCGGAGAAGTCGGCTGGCCATGCAGATTAGACATGCCTTGCTGTGGGATTGGTGCTTTGGTCAAGATGGACCTTGGTATTGACGGGTTCGGCAGCTGAGAGTTGGGGGATGTTGACTTGCTCGCTCCCAGTGTAGCGTGAGGCGTCTTGGGAGATGAACTGTGGGAGGTTTGGTGTGATGTCTGGCGTGGCCGGTTCGGTGTTGGGGCCTTTGGTACAGCAGGCGTAACAAGCGGCGAGGGCATTCCAGCAGACGAGTTCTGCTTCAGCAGCTGGGGAGGCACCGCGACTGCTGGCTGTGACGACTTCTTCGCACCAGCAATAGCATTGTGCGCAGCAGCGGCGGCGGCTTGGTCCTCTTTGGCCGTGCGGTTCTTGTCGACCTTGAGTTTTTCCCTGCGCTCCTTTTCCTCCTGTGCCTTCTTCTCCTTGGCCTCCTTCTCTTTCGCTTCTCGCTCTTCACGTTCCTTGCGTTTCGCCTCGTCTTTGGCCTTTTTCTCGAGTGCTTTCTGTTCCCGTGCTTTCCTCTCGGCTTCCTGCTGGCGCTCGCGTTCTTCCTGCTGTCGCTTCAGACGCTCGGCCTCCTTGCGCTGCTTCTCTTCCTCTTGCGCTTTGCGTTCGGCCTCCTTCTTCTTCCGCTGCTCTTCGCGCTTCTTGCGCTGTTCCTCGAGTCGCTTCTCTTCTGCCGCCTTGGCCTCGGCCTCTTTGGCTGCGCGTTCGGCTTCCTTCTTTGCTTCCTGCTCCGCCTTCAGTTGCCTCTGCTTGTCCTTTTTCTCCTTTCGCTTCTGGGCCTCCTTTGCTTTCTTGGCCTCTTTTGCGTCTTTCCGCACGTCCTCTTCTGCTAGTTCTTCGAGTAACTTTTGCTGTCTTTCCGCGGCCACCTTTTCTCGATACGCCTGGAGCACTCTCTGCTCAAACATGCGCGCTGCAAAGATCTGGAACATGCGTCGGCCCTCCTCCATGCGTTGCTCCTCGGTCATGGCGCCCTGGCGGGGTTAGTTGCAGACAGACACGCCAACTTCAGATACGCACTTCCTCGTCCTCTTCGTCCTCCTCGTAGTCGTCGTCGTCGTACTCTTCCTCGTCCTCGCCCTCGTCGTCGTAGTCGTCTTCGTCGGGCGGCGGGGCGCTGTGACTGTGACCGCTGTAGGAGCGATGCTGGGCACCTGGATGCGCCTGGACCTGGGCGTCTTCTTCTCGTTGCATTCTACGCTCGGCGAGCTGCTCCATCATCTCGATGAACTTTTTCCCGTCGTTCTTGAGCAAATCGTCAGCAACGGTAAGTATGCCACCTAGACGGATGAATCAGCATGCTCCCAGGAGGGGTCTAGGAAAATGCATACCTTTGACCTGCAGACTGCTGCCAAACTGGAGAAAGTCGGAGGGCTCTGGCGGCAGACTGGGCTCGCCGGAGCTGTAGTCGCCCTCGGACGAGATCTCGCTGTCGTATTCCGAGTCGTCGTCGTCTTCCTCGCCCGAGTCGTACTCTTCGCCGTCGTCGTCGTCGTCGTAAGTGCCGGGGGGAGGGTGGGGGTGGGAGTTGAGCATGGGGCGCGGGTGATGGGGAGCACTGGACGCATAACCATAATTAGCCTCGGGAATGAAACGACCGACGTCTTGCTGGTGGTGGGCGTACTGCTCGAGTTCCTCATAGTAGGCATCATATAGCACCTCGAGCTCCTCCTCGATGGCGGTGCGCTTGCGCCCGCAGACGGTGCAGCTGCACGAGTGCTTCTGCTGCTCCTTCATCTTGCGCAGCACCGCCTCCTTTTCAATCTTGACGAGCGACTTGCGCTCGTCCTCGCCGAGGGACAGCCAGAAGTCGCGTATGCGGTCGCGCTCGTCCTGCATGGTCGTGTTCCATATGCGGTCCTGTCTGGAGCCGGAACGCGCAACCGAGCGGGCGGGCGACATGGCGTGGGCGGGTGCGGGGCTGAGGCGTGAGGCGACGTGCTGCGTGTAGTCGAGGGGCGGCGGCGGCGCGGAGGGCGCCTTCTTCTTCCGTCTCGACTTTTTGTTTGTGCTGCCTCGCACGGGCACGTGGTTGTAGGCTGGCTGGTAGTCGCCGTTTGTGCCGTACGCGTGCTCGTAGTCGTCGTCCGAGTAGTAGTCGCCCTCGTCGTAGGCCCGCTCGTCCAGCTCGGGGTCGGCGTGCTGCTGCTGGCCGGGGCGAGGAGCAGCAGCAGCAGCAGCAGCAGCATGGCCAGACGACACGCCGTTTCTCGCAGGCGCTGGCGGCTCCTGAGCGGCTCTCTTGGCGGCCTCCTTCTCCCGTCGCTTCTGCTTCTTGCGGTTCACGGCCGTCGGGGTGGGATCGTGCGTCGCGGTGCCGCTGGACGCCATGGTTGCCGGCGTCGGCCCGCGGGTGCCCTGGGCCATGTCTGGGGATGGCGTGGCCGAGCTGTGCTGGCAGACGTGTTAGAGGGCCGTCTCGCAGTCTCGTGGGCGACGTGTCCGGTGTTGGCGCGGGCAGACTAGCGAACAGCCACTCGTCCGGGGCAGCAAAAGTGAGACAAGGGAGGGAGAGAGGGAGGGAGGAGCACAGTGGAGGAGGGGCCGGGCACGCACACGACGGGCGGCAGTATGCGATTTCCTGGGGGGGTTCAGCGTCGCTGCAGCGGCTCGCGCTCTCGTGTGTTTGGGCGTCGTGTGGTCGGGGGCGGCGTCTTGGTTAGCACATGCCGGAGCGTGGGAGCGTCTTGTTGATGGTCGACGGTCGACGGTCGACGGCCCATTGTGGTACCGACGTTGCGATTCGCACCTGCCGCAAGTGCCACGTCTTGGCACCCCCAGCAGCCTTCTGGAACCCGGCAGAGAGGCTGTGCAGGGTGACGGCCATTCGTGTCTCTCTCAACACGCTCCCACACCACTCACCACCCACACCGCACTCGGTCCCCCGTCCAGCCCTCGGCTGCTCTAGCTCGTGCATGTCTCCGCCGTGATCGTCCCCAAGCTTCATTATTAAAACGCCCCCCCGTCACCAAGACACTTTACACATCACACATCACACACGCCCATCCCCCCGTCGTCGCAACACACAACCGCGACACTACCACAACACTACCACAACACTCACCACAACCACTCACTGCTCCGCCTGCCGGTCGTCTGTCGCTTCACTCTGCGCCTGCCCTCCGCCCCACCATTGACCTCTTTTGGCTCCCGTCGGCGTCCTGATACCCGTCGCATCGACGCATCGCCCATCGACGCCATTCACCACTCGCTCCCATCACAGCGCTAGCCCCTCGGACACGCCACCCCAAAACACTCCCCCGCCTCCATTACACTCGCAACCTCGCGCGGACTAGGCTACTTGGCTGTATCCTGCCACCCGCGCACCACCGCACCCTCGACACCCACGCCGAACGCGCGCCCACCGGCCCAACAACACCCAGCACTTCACAACACCCCGCCCACTGCGGTATTTTGCCCTCGCAATGGCACAGCAACAGCAGAATGGCGAGCCTGTAATGCGCAGGTACGTTTAAACTTCACTTTTGGACCCTGGTCAAACTTCACTTCTTCCATGTCGATCTTTCATCATCACCGTTGTCCTTGTCCGAGTGCGCGCATTGCTTTTTCAACTCTATTCATCCCGCCCGCGTCTGTTTCGACGACATGACCTGTATCTCTCCGTCCTCTCCCCGTCAAACTCTGCATGTACGTTGCAGGAGAATATTCCCGACTGCAGCACCATGCGAGCTGAGGCACCCCGGCTTTTGCGCCATAGCTTGCATTGGCGCGCCCGGTCCGACGACACGTCCGACTAAAAATAGGCCACCCTACAGGCTCCCCATGTCCACTTTTTTATCGACTCGCGCTCAATTCTTTCTCCTTGCGGTCATCCAGTACATGCATACCCTCTCTGCTCGCTTTCGGCCATTCGGTCACGCCGACACCGTCACACCATGGCGCTCATACGTTATGCGACACCCGAACACTATGCTGATCCTGTGCCTATAGGAAGCTCGTCATCATCGGCGACGGTGCCTGCGGAAAGACTAGTCTTCTGAGCGTCTTTACTCTGGGTTACTTTCCGACTGTACGTCCACGTGACTCAAATAATGGTACCTTCTAACTCCTACAGCGCTACGTCCCCACCGTCTTTGAAAACTACGTCACCGACTGCAGAGTAGACGGCAAATCCGTGCAACTCGCCCTCTGGGACACGGCCGGCCAAGAAGACTACGAGCGCCTGCGTCCCCTCGCCTACTCCAAAGCCCACGTCATCCTCATCGGCTTCAGCGTCGATAGCCCGGATTCCTTGGACAACGTCAAACACAAGTGGGCCGAAGAGGCGCGCGAGCGCTGCCCCACTGTGCCGATTATTCTTGTTGCGCTGAAAAAGGATCTCAGGGATGATCCGCTCGCGCAGGAGGAGATGAGGAAGAAGAGCTTGAGGTTTACGACGACGAAGCAGGGCGCCGATATGAAGGAGATGATTGGTGCGAGGAAGTATTTGGAATGTAGTAGTTTGACGGGCGATGGCGTGGATGATGTGTTTGAGGCGGCGACGAGGGCCGCGTTGTTGAGCGTGGATAAGAAGGAGAATCCGGGGTGTGGGTGTGTTGTTCTTTGAGTTGGACTGCTGGATTGGATTGGAGTGTAGTGGACACGAGAGGAGTGTTCGCTTTCTTTCTGGCATCTTGGTCGTTTTCTTTTTTTTTCTTTTTTTTCTTGCGCTTCCTCTTCTTCTGACATCACATCACATCACTGCATTGGGCGGAGTAAAAACATCATGGAGTTGGCGATATGTTTTGGGGGCGAGGGGCGTCAATTTCGATTCTTGTTTTCTTTTCATCTTTTTGAGCGTACGGCATTGTACTCCTCTTTTTTTGCAGTCGGTAGAGTGTACTGGGCTTTGTTGTGTAGCATCAGGTTGATGGCTTAGGCTCTAGCTAGAAGTATGTGCGAACATGTTGCGAAGAGTTGTGGTTCCTTGCCTTTTTTTTTGCGATATTTGGCTAATGATGTGATGAAGAGATCTGACATTGTCATTCACTCTTTTCTTAGTCTTTTCGTGTTGTTATGTACAAGGGGGCGGTGTGTGGGTCTGGGGCGTAGATGTAGAATAGCGAGATGACAAAGTCTGTTTAACGGTAATTTATAGCTAAGCTGTTAGAGATTTGTTCCTACTCATAAGTGTACCGTCATGAACACGTTTTGTCGTTTAAACAACCAAGTTTTCCCTTTTTGGCCAGCATACATGCTTTCTCGATACATGAGCCTCTAGACCACAAATTCCCGTGTTCTATAACAATCCATACACAAATATTTACACCTCCCCTCAACCCTCAATCCCCATCTAATTCCTAACCCACTCATGATTCCACCCCTCCCTCCCCGGAAAATCCGTAACAACCCTCCCATACTCCACCGGCACACTCCCCCACACCCCCCTCTTCAACATCGCACTGCGATACAACCTGCCCACCTCCCTACCCTTAACCCCCAGCCTCGACGCATCCGCGCCCTGCCCACCAGCCTCCTCTTCAGACACAAGATTGCCGTTACTGTCCATGAGCCGCAGGTGCTCGCACGCACTCCGCATAGCCATGTATTGGCGCTCCAGCTCGCGTTCCTGTGCCCAGCGCCGTTTGCGTAGGAAGAGCAGCCACGCGCGGTGGATGGTCCAGTGGCGGAGGGAGCGGGTGCGGGAGAAGTGGAGGGGGCGGGGGGTGAGGGGGTGGGAGAGGTGGTAGCGGATGTTTGCTGGGGGGATGTGTTAGTTTCTGCTTTGGTCTTATTGGTTGAGTCGGTGGGAGGGGGAAGATGGGGAGAGGAGAGACGTACTTATCCTCGGATCATTTCCTGGACCCTTTTTTGTGCGTTTCTGGAGGGAGGGCGTGGTGGAGAATGGTGCGTGTTGGGTTTGCGGGCGTGACGGGTGTATCTGGTTTGCGGTTCGTTGCAAGAAGGTTGTTGGTTGTGATGGCGATGGTGCTTTGTAGGGTCGGAAGACCGGGCGGAAGATGGAGAGGTTCATGGTTGTGGGGGGTATGTGTGAGGCGCAATGGCGGCGGCGGTGGTTGCGGTGGTGGTGAGGATGGTCGGAGTGGAAATTCGCGATGCGCGGAGAGACCCTGGTTCGCCAAGAGGAGCTAGTGGAGTTGGAGGACATGCATGGCGGCGGACATTACTGTGCAACGACAAAAGGCGTCGTGCATCTTATTTTATTGCTGCTGGGAGACTAACCATACACTCTTGCTGCGTGTTGACGGTGAACACATTGGTCGATGACGATGGTCTCGCCTCCCGCTTCTCTCGAGTTATCGAACGTCGGCGTCGTGTTGAGCACCTGTGGCCGGAGCTTCCCAGGAACATTGGAACCATTTCCCATCGCTCATTGCAAATCTAGGAAATGAGAAACTTATCGAACCAGAAGAATGGGGCGTTGTCGCGCGCACATTTAGAGCTGCTTTCACCGACACATACCTACGATGCTTCCCGCGAGCGCGAACTCTCTAGTGACACCGATCGAGTCGCTCGCGAATATGCGGACTGCATGCCGCTCAAGCGATGCGGTATCGCCTTGAAAGGAGTCGCGTATGATTACGACTGACATAGCTTCGTGACTGGGATCACAGAGCTCGCACTTGGTTACTACATGCAACGTCCACTACATTGCATTGTGGTAAAAAATACCCAAGTTTCGTATGCTTCAAAACCTTGGTCCACGGCATGAATCCTATGTACCAACTACATGATATGTTAGTCATGGTTCGCCTCTGCTGCAGTCATCTGGAAGTATTGGACGATTGGGATTCTCGCTCCACCACTAAGAACCGTGGTACCAATACAACCCCAGAACCAATAACCCACCCACAACCTCTCGAATTATGGAATATACGGGATTTGAGTCATCGCGAATTTGAGAAAGTAGCATATAAGGCACAGGATTCTCCCGTTGTCTCTCAGGCATCTTCGAGTACTCCAAAGCTACTACAACTACAACCCTACAGCTTAAAGTTTACAATTACCTCCGACCCACCACAAAATAACATCCAAAACCAACGTACCCACCAACCCTCTCCAACCTCCACAACCATGAGGTACTCCCCCCTCCTCGCCACTGCCCTGGCCCTCCTCTTCCCCACTGTAAGTCGCCTCACTCCACCTACACCCCCTTGCACATCCAACTAACTCCACACAGGCTCTCGCCACCGACCAGAAATCCGGTCGTGACTGCAACGTGATTACCGACGGCGCAAAGCGCTGTGCACATCACATGGGTTACATCGAGATCTGTGAAGGAGGTAATTGGCGGTTCTATGAGGACTGTGTTGGCGGTGACTATTGTGGTGATTTGCACGGGCTAGGGAATAATGTCAAGTGTATTTCTAATGAGGCTGAGTTGGGGCCTAGCGATGGACCGGAGCCTTATCAGTAATTTTTACAGGAAATGGGTTAGATGTGGGGACGTGGATCGGCTGGGGATGAGTATAGATTGAGGAGGTGGAGATACGTTTTGGTTTCAAAGGAGATAGGTGGCTTTGTGATAGTTAGCGACTAGACTCCCCTGATTGGTCTTGCAATTTTGAATATGGTCTTGTTGAGAGTACACGTATGCCATGTAACCAGTATGAACGAACCCGTCTTGATATTGTTATCACCTGTCTATCTGTCCGCTTTGTGCATCCTGGGCGTTCTACAGGATCTTCCGTATGCAGGTAACCTTGAGCATGGTATAATTCGTTCATGCCTATTTTTTAGGTACTGGAGCATTGTGAGCTATGACCAATGGAAGGCACTAGGTACTCTTGCTCCATACACGAGACGAGCTTTTGACTAAGAAAAACCGACATGTCGAGCTACATGTGTAATTATGACATGTACAGTTGAGTAAGCGTCATTGCGAAGTGAGAAGACAGGGTCATTTATCAACAAGAACCATCGATACGAATTTCCTCTAATTGCGCAGCGAGGACTTTCTAATCCTGAGCCACTTCTACCTCTTGCAACGTATACTGTACACGTATGCAACTTTTTCAAAGTTGGATAGGAACATTAGCAAGTATAAAACCCTCACTTGTCAATCTAGTGCTCATCATCTCTTCATCTCTCAGATACCACATACTCTCCAAGATCGCATCGATCCAACTCACAATCCCAACCACCACAACACTTCTCAAACCAACCCCTTACCATACCTAAGCTCCCACAATGCAGCTAACTGCTTGCCTCTCCGCCGCTATCGCAGTTCTCATGATGAGCCTGCCTACGGTAAGTTCCAACACATCCCTATCCTCCACCTTCCATCCCCATTCTGAACACACACTAATCGCTACTCCTACACCCAGACCCTCGCACACCCCAACCCCTTTCCCTACAAGCCACAGGGACCCAGGTGCAGTTACAATGAGGAAGGCATTTACGGCTGCTTTGGAAAACCCCTCGGAAAGGTCTGGAAGTACCCCGAGTCCGACGACTCACCTTCGAACCACGAGACTCCCCCTCATCACTAAGTGGCTGTCGCGCTGCCACTGGGCCCGCTTTGGGTTACTGATGTGCGAATATGGGATATGGATATGGGATATGCGGTTGTGCACGCCAACCAACCGCTAAGCATGGAGATGTGGAGTCTCCATGGATGGAGTGTGTAGCTGTATGTTGATAGTTTATCAATATATCGTGACGCTCGTACTTGACATCACGTTATTGATGGTGATTTGTTGGTTTCATGGTTAAGTGACACTGAATTTGACTTTCGTCGATAATGACCTTAGAATGTGTGGGTGTTGTTCGCCTTCCAGCACCTAAATTTTCCACATTTAAACGATGTTGAATTTTTCGAAGAAGACTGCATGTGTCGAGGGTACAGACGTCCTTCTTCCTCTATCTACTACGGAATCTCTACAGCTACACCAGCATCCCATAGTAAATACCTTCCAAGCACAGTCCTTGTCGAACGCCAACAAACTCAAATCATCCTGGCACTCTCCCCACTATCCTAATTCTTCTAGCCATCACTGTACCTACAATCAAAAACATGTTCAGAAGTGAAGCTTGTGTATGAGATGGTCCAAGACCCCCTAGTAATGTGAATGAATGATTGGTTTGCCTGCTTTCTGGTTCCGTGAATAATCTAGTTGTATTACAATTCACTTTGAAGCGACGCCAGTGATTCACTCTCTCCTCTTCACATGCAGGTAGGTCACTATAACCTTTTCTAGAAAGTATATAAACCCCAAGTCGCTGCCCTCGTTCTCCTCTCTCTCTCTCTCTACCACCCCAACTCCATCACCACACCAGCATCTCCACCAACAAAATACTTCCCGACTACCCAAAGAACAGCACGAACAACACCACACAATGCGTTTTCTCACCTCCCTCCTCCCCACCATCCTAACTCTCCTCACCCTCACAAATCCCGCCCTCGCTACCGACACTACAAAAGAATGCAAAGGGAGCGAGAGGCGATGCTCACCAGCCCACGACAACACTGTCCAGCAGTGCAAGAACGGGAAATGGGAGTGGATTGAAACATGCCATGATGTCGCTGTACCAGTCGTTTGCGACACCGGGTTTTGCCGGAAACACTTTCCGCCTGTGCCTCCAGCTAATACAAATCACGCGTTTGTCGCTTGAAGATAGCAGGGGGGGGGGGATGGACTGACGACGGGGATGAGTATCGATCAGGAGCATCGAGAACGATTTGGAGTGAGGGGCTATGAGGAGGAGAGATGGCGAGATGAACATATTGGGCGTGACATTCACAAACATTTACATGGCTAGTTATCTAGTGAAATCCATGAGAGCAATGAAAGCACATTCCTAGACATCTTCTTAATTACTGCTTTGACGTCAAGGCCGTATCTTGTTCAATGTACCTCACCCCACTACTACACCTTCCGCCTCACCAGCCCCCTAAAGAAATCAAAACTATTCCCATCACTCTGAATCTGTATAATCTTGCCCGTCCCCCGCCCATCCACCTCGCGCACCTCTTCCGCAAGCAGCAACCCCCAATCCCGCGTGATCCCCTTGATCCTCGCCCTACACCCGCTCTGCACACCCTGCTGATCTTCCAGCGTCACGAGCTGATCGGTATGCAGCCAGTTCGCGTAGTAGTACGATTCCATGTCGCGATTGAATCCTTCCTGGCAGAAGGTCGAGTAGAGTGTCTGTTGGGGGTACAGTCAGTATGTTATACATCCCACGCCACGTTCGCCATGTGTGATGCCTTACCTCGAAGTGCGCCAGGATACTTGCTAGCAGCTTCTCTGGCGTAAAGTCCTTGAGCGGCGGGTTGGTCGCCTTGGTGAGCTGCTTTAGACTCGTTGTTGGTAGCGCGTTGCTCAGGTTCAGCCCGATGCCTGAGACGACGTCGTACGTGGATCCGGAGTAACTGCTGTTGACCAGGATACCACCAATTTTGACGACAGGGTTGGCGCTAGAGCCAGGGAGTTGTGCGTAGATGTCGTTTGGCCACTTGAGTTTGACAGGGATCTTTTCGTAACCAGGGGCATAGTTCTGTGCGGGTACAACGTTAGTTCTTACCAATATCGTTTTCTTGCGTTGCAAAAGAGTCAAATAAAAAGTCTCACCTTGATCCCCTGCACAATAGCCAAAGCAGCAAGATACTGCACAAACACCACCGGCGCACTCTGACTCAACGCAAAAGAATGATGCAACACCGTACTAAACATGAGAGCCCCCGGCGGCGCAATCCACACATTATTCCCACGCCCGCGGCCCGCAATTTGCGTCGTCGCCGTAATCGTAAAGCCATTGGGCAAGTTGCGGAGTAGCGACGGATTCTTTTCGAGGAGCGTGTTGGTCGAGGTTACGACTTCGCCGTAGATGAGGTGTTTGCCAAACGACGCGTCTGGGTTGCGGAGCTTGGTGTGGTAGTGGTGCAAGTTTGCGTAAAAGGCGTCGTGATGGAATGGTGTTTCTTGGGATGATGGGAGAGCCTTTTCGTGGGGGACAATGGCCTTGATAATCTTGGTGTAGTCGACGATTTCGTCGGGCGAGGTCGTGGCCGTGTACTCGATGCACTCGTGAATCTCCTCTTCCGGGGTCTTGGGCTTTTTCTGCTTGCTGGCGTCTTCCTTCTCTTGGGCTTGCTCTTCACCGCCCTCGTCGCTATTCTTCGTCACCGAAGCAAGTGTAGGTAGTTTCTCTGACATGGCACTGACAGCCCTCTTCAGCTCCTTTACACTCCACGCCGTACCCTCCTTCTCAATTCGGAACACGTCGTTCTCGCCCTTGATATACTCATCTCCGTCCATTACAGTGATGATTTCACTCCACGTAGCAACAAGGTCAGAGACGTCTGCCAGGTTATGAGCGGTGAGGTGCAGGCGGGAGAGGGACGGTACCGCTTGTTCCTGCTCGTTGACCTGCAAACCGAGTTTTCCGAGGATCAAGCGCATGAAAGCAAGTCGCGTCGCGTCCGTGGCCGCGATATCCGCAATGACCGTGGCATAAGACGGTAGACTGGGTATCTTGCTGAGATTCTGCGGTGCGAATCTACACCATGTTAGCGAGCGAGAGTATCAAGAGGTCACATCTGGACCTACTCTGGATGCGGTCCAGTAACTACCGCATGCCCCTCACCCACCTTGCGATACACAACCGCCGCCTTCCCCTGTCCAGACTCGACATGTAAATCCTCGACATAACTCGCCAGCACCTGCACCCCCCTACTCTCCATCATCTCCGCATCAACAAACACGCCACCCCCATTATAATAACTCTTGAACCTCTCCGCCACCCCCTCCGCCACATCCCCAAACCCCTCCTTCTCAATCCTAATCTCAGCCGCCCTCGCCCCAGCCTCACTCGCATACCTAAACCCCTCAAACGCCAGCCCCCTACACACGCCCGGAAAGAACCCCAACTCCCTCTCCCCTTCCACCCTCATCTGCGGATCATCAAGCTCAAACTCACACCGCGCACTCCCATAATATCCACCCGCACAGAACCCCAGATACGCACCCCCGGCATTCACATACCTACTGATGCGCCGGTTCCCAGCGCCGTTCAGCGTCCGGCAGTAGCCGAGATCGGCTCCGCCAGGGAACACGAGGAGGGCACAGGTACTAGGCCAGGGCTCTTTGAGCAGCGTGTCGCTGCTGATGGGGATCACGGCGTAGGCGGGTGAGAGGAGGCGGCGCAGGGTGTAGGTGCAGTGGCGGACGGATTCGGTTGTGCTTCCGTTTCCTGTTGCGGGGTGGGGAAAGATTAATAAGGGTAGTGGAGGAGGTGCGCGGTTAGGCGCGTACCGGAGTAGACCAGGACGTTCATTTTCTTCGTTGCCATTGTGTGTGTGTGTGTGTGTGTGTGATTTTTTTGTTTGTGAGATATGGCAATGATCTGGTGAGGAAGATGCTGGTGATGACGGTGTTGATGGGAACTGGTTGCAGCGATGCGGACCGAGGTTGTGCCGATCGTGCTTCAAGTACCTACCTAAACTCTCTCTCTCTCTTGCAAAAGACCCTGACTGAGCAAGTTTCCAACTCCTTTTTTACTTTTTCGCACACTTACACAGACACAATATCCGTCTCTCTCCTCACCAATGTCCAACGAAGACAAAGCCCGCGCCGCAGCCGCGCAACTACTAATCGACGACGAACCCGACGACTGGTGCGTTACCGTCTTACCTCCCCAACCTTGTTTCAATCGCGCGAAAGAAGCGGAGATCCGGGGGGTGGTAGAAGCGAAAAAGGGAGCTGCAATAACGTCTGTAGATCCAATTGGATTGGAAGCTAATGCGACAACCAAAATCAGGGACAAGCGAATCTTCAGCACCGGGTGCGCCGACGAAAACGCAAAACTGACCGATTGCTACTACGAGAAAAAAGACTGGCGGGCGTGCAAGCAAGAGGTACGTCGAGTCTCTTTATTTTACTATTACCATTACTATATCCATTGCTTCTGGCTTCTAGACCGCTCCTCGGCACAAAGAGCCCGAGAAAAGAAAGCCTTTAAAGTCTCACGAACCATTCATTTCACATTCTCTAACCAACGTGTCTATTTAGATGGAAATCTTCCGCCAATGCTGGCAGCGACACGGCAACGATAAGCGGACTGCGTCCAAAAACGCGTCGTAAAGGTACTGGCAGGATACAAGAAAAACATCCCAGATTATATTGCGCAGCACAATGCGATTGTAAAAGATTCAAGGTTTTATGTATTTTTTTTAGCAATGAGAATGGAGAGAGAGTGATGTATGTATGCATGTATGACTAGGATCGACCCAGGAGACGAATCCCAAAGATGGCAGGAGACTCGCACCAGAAACCCATTGTGATGTCCCATTATTCCATGACCCGTTTGCATGCCATGTCATGCCATGCCGTTCCCACGTTTCTATCAGCCCATCGAGTCCTCACGACTATGCTGTCTCACATGCCGTGTATCCCCTGCTCAAGTCCCATTACCCCAGCCATCACACCATCTCACCCTCATTCCACACCCTATTCCTACTTCCTCTCATAAATCGGCGGCACAACCTGCGGATGAAACGGCGTCGTCGCCTTATCCGCCTTCTCCCTATCAAACCGCCACACGCCATTCGTCTGGCCCTCATTAACCCCCTCACCCACCTTCTTCGCCAACGTCTCCAGCACCGGATCCTCCTTTCTCGAAAAAAACTTGCGTTCCCACTCCCTGCCCTCCTCCTTCTCCTGCGCCCTCATCTCGCGCTGCCTCGTCTCTATAATCGTCTTCTCCGACGACGTCAAGTCCATGTTACCGCTGTTAATCGCATCGCTAACTTTCTTCCACGCGCGCCTCGTTTCAAAATCATCCTGGTTCTCAATATCCGCGACGGTCAGCGGAGTCGTCTTCATGGTTTTGTGATCAAATGTGTCGACGACGGCTTTGGTCTTTGCGTCTCGAATCTGGAAGGCGTCGGTCCACTGGCCGTCCGCTTTGTAAATGACGTCTTTCTCTTTGCCTTCGGGGTACAGGACGGCTGTGAAACTGTTCTTTTTGCCGGACACCCAGCCCTTGCCGCTGTAGTCGATGCGCGCGGTGTAGCCGCTGGAGGACTGGATGTAGGTGCTGCTGTTGAGCTCGACGTAGGGCGAGCCGGTGATGAGGCCTTCGATGTGCAGGGCGGGGAGGGTGATGAGGTAGGTTTCGTTGAAGGCGTCGAGGTGGAGCATTGCGTGGCCGATTTGCTGGGGCGCGGTGTGTTAATGGTGTACCACGGATGGAGTTTGGGTGAGTCTTACCTTGACGTTGATGGTCGTCTTGAACGACGCCTTTTGCGCATTGTATCCTTCCAGGCGCACGCCATGCTGGTCGTTCCAAATAGAGTAGGCCGTAACAGGTGGATGATGACTACGCGCATCGCATTAGCTGCCACACTCCACACCATTCACTCCAGTTGTACATACCTAACCTGCTCACTCACAAGCTCCGTCTTCCCCACCCCATCCTCCCACCTCCCCAAGAAAAGCTCTCCCAAAAACGGATTCAACGGCTTCTTCTCGCTGCCCAGCTTCTCAGACCGACTCGCATACTGTTGTTTCAGGGTGCTCAGAAACCATTTCAGAACCAGCATCGCCCGCTTCGCAGCATCTTGCTCTGCAGCCGGCGCAACGAAAACGGACGGGTGCTCGGTCCAGTAAGACGAGAATTCTGTCAGGGACTTGGTGGATAGGATGAAGGCGGGGGCGGTCATGGTGGAGAGGTCGCCGTTGAAGGAGGCGATGGACTGGGGATGGGTGTTAGTTGAGAGCTATGCTGGGGATAGGGGTGCGCTGGAGAGGCACGAGGAGGCGCCTGGGTACTGCGCGAGTGATAGAGTACTCTCCCTGAGCATGTCGTACAGCTACGTACCTTGAGGAAGCTCGACCACGAGCCCTTTGCCTGGGGTGGCACGGCGGAACCTTCTTTCTCAGCCATGATGGCGACGTGCACGTGAAGCTGTAGGTATTCGTGTTTCGAAAAAAAAAAATACAAAGAAGCCTCTCACAGCAATCAATGCGCGTGTGTAGGGTGTGAAAGGCGGGGGTTGTTGAGGTCTAGGTAAAGTCGAGTGGGGATCGGTATTGTTATGGGGTGGAGCTCGGAGGCATGTTTAGATTGGGAAATGACGTCGCCGAGCTAGTGCCGCTAAGCCACACACGCGCAACACACTTTCAAAGGGTCATGACATATTGCCACATTAGTGTCATCATTACTACCATTGTTTCGTGGAGAGTAACTTTGTTTTTGCTACTGATACTCGTCGTATGCTCGTGTACAAGTCGTCTAAACATGCTAATTACATCGTCGCGTTCCAACCTGCAGTCACGCGCTTACGTCTTGACATCGGGCTCGGTGCGGCCAATGTACTCCTGGAGCTTCAGGAGGTCAGTCGCCAGCTTGACGTTGTCCTTGAGGTAGTCCTGCGCGTCCATGTCGTATGTCGACTCGTCGCTCGTGTGCTTCTCAATGTAGAGACGGATCGTGGCGCCGCTGCTGCCTGTGCCAGACAGACGAACCACGATGCGGCTTCCGTCGTCAAACTTGACAAAGATGCCCTGGTTCTTGCTGACGCTGCCATCCAGGTCAGTGTAGGAGAAGTCGTCTGCCTCGACAACCTTGCGGCCTGCGACGGTCGAGCCGATGAACTCGTCCTTCTTGGTGGTGATGAGCTCCTTCATGTGGCTCGTGACCTTGTTTGCGCCCTCGGTCTCGCAGCCCTCGTAGTCGTAGCGGGTGAAGAATGTGCGGCCGTAGGTCTTCCAGAAGTCCTTTTGGATCGAGGCAATGCTGGGTGTGGTGCCCGCCTGCTGTCCGACACCGGCCAGGATGTTTAGCCAGGCAACGACCGCCCACAGACCGTCCTTCTCGCGGATGTGGTTGCTGCCTGTGCCGAAACTCTCCTCGCCGCAAATGTTCATCTTGTCCGAGTCGAAGAGACCGCAGAAGAACTTCCAGCCAGTGGGCACCTCGTAGCACTCGACGCCCTTCTTCTTGGCCACCAGGTCAATCGCGCCAGAAGTCGGCATGCTGCGGGCGAGGCCGTAGATGCCCTGCTTCTTAAAGTATGGGATGAGCTCGGCGTGGTGTGCGATGATGGCCAAGCTGTCACCGGGCGAGACAAACGAGTTTGCGCCGTAGATCATGTTTCGGTCACCGTCGCCATCGCTGGCAGCGCCAAAGTGGATTCCGTTCTTGTCGACGGCGTCGACCAGCGACTTGGCGTAGACGAGGTTGGGGTCTGGGTGGTGGCCGCCAAAGTCTGGCTTGGGGACGCAGTTTTGTGTGCTGTTGGGGATGCCGAGCTCCTTCTCGAAGATGTCGACGCCGTACGAGCCCGTGACACCGCTCAGGCCGTCGAAGAGGACCTTGAAGTCGGAATGTTGCTTGAGGAACGACTTGATGAGGTCAAAGTCGAAGATGTCCTTGAGCATCTTGAGGTAGTCCTCGGTCGAGTGGACAATCTCCACCTCGAGGCTTCCATATGTCTGTGTGCCGATTGTGCTCAGGTCGATGTCGGGGATGTCGGCGATCTTGTACGAGGAAAGTGTCTTTGAGGTTTCGTAGATCTTGTTGGTGACGCTCTCGGGAGCGGGGGCGCCGTTGGACAGGTTGTACTTCATGCCAAAGTCCTCGTCGGGGCCTGGACGTGTTAGGTGAGGGCACGAGTGTGCGTATCATGGGCAACTTACCACCGGGGTTGTGGCTGGCAGTGAGGAGGATGCCGCCAGTCGCCTTGCGTATCCGGATGAGGTGGCTGGCGGCCGGTGTGCTCATGATTCCATTCTGGCCGATCAACAGCTTCTTGACGCCATAGGCAGCGCTCATCTTGGCGATGGTCTGCGTCACCTCTGGGTTCCAGTAGCGGCCATCACCGCCGACGACGAGGAAGGCGCCCTCGACGCCTTCGGGGATGGACTGGAGGATGCTGGCAACAAACGACTCGGAGTAGTGCTCCTGCTGGAAGACCTTGACCTTCTTGCGGAGACCAGAACTGCAGCAATCCAAGTCAGCTACCATGCCTCGACGCCATAGCTCCATCACCCCTCCCAAGCTCATATGCACGCATTGTACTTACGTTCCGGGCTTCTGGTCCTGGAAAGGCTTCAATTCGACGGTGCGGACGCCCATGTTGATGGTGTGTGTACTTGGTCTGCTGTGGAGGGAGATTGAAGCAATTGCAGAGTGCAGAGAGGTGGCAGCAGGGGCAACTTTTGAGCTGCTGGAGGGGCCCGCCCAGCTTCCCCCCCCCCCCCCCCCCACTACGCGGGATGACGCCCGCGCTAGCTCATCAACGGGCAAGCACAACGCCACGCTGGCCCTCCTCTCAGGTTTTTTCCCTCGTCCACCGTCCCAACAGTCGCTAGTCCTGCATTCCAGGCCGAGACGCTGCACACCACCTGAGACTGACCACTCCCCGCCTCGCTTCGCCCCAGACCCGTGGCGGGGGTATCCTGGCTGTGTGTGCATACTACTGTACATTTCTCTTCTGCTGCGACGACTACATACTCCATCTTCTCAACATTTGTCTACCCGTCTTCTTCTCCGGAACCCGCCACCTCAACCGTCTCTAGACAAAAAATGGGTATCCAGGGCCTCGCTAGGCGTCTCGAGCCCTACGCCACGCGCTTTTCCTCTGCGCAGCTCGACGGCTACTCGGCCGTGGTAGACGGCCCTGCGCTCGCCTACTACGCTCACAAACTGGCTCTCGCTTCGCCTGCTAGCGCGTCGAGAATACCGTCTTATGCCGACATTGTTGCTGCAGCAATCACCTGGCTGGCCGAGCTGGAGACGAGCAACATCAAGGTGTGAGTAGACCACTGTTGCTTTTCGCACGGAACCACAACGGCAAGCCAATAAGGTGCGCACATATGTTCTTCACTTCACCGCTACTAGTAGCAGGCGTCTCAAACTTTTCCCATATCGCAATGTCCATGTGTGAGTTATTGCTTTGTGCTTGACCGTTGAATGCACAATATGCGGGTGCTGAGTCATGTTCCTGCCGTCCACTGCTGATCGCACCTTCTCAGGTCGGCCATCTACTTTGATGGAGCCCTCCCTATATCAAAGCGCGCGGAGCGCTTGTCCAGGACCGAGGCCAACAACAGACGGGTGCAGCAGTTCCGCAACAACTATGCGACCGTCTCGTGTCCTGTTCCGACGTACCTAGGCTCCATATCATATGCCTTTCTCGCACCTGCACTCCAGGAAGCGCTGCTGGATTCACCGTTTTCGTCCAAGACAAAGACTGTGCCTGGAGAAGCAGATGACTGGTGTGCGTTGCATGCAAAGGAGAATGCAAGGTGCATTATATTTACGAGCGACACGGATCTTGTCCTGTATGACTACAGCTTCGACACACTCGTCGTGTTCCTCCACGATGCGGATGTGGTCACCGGTATCAAAGCCTACTCGCCCGACGAGATTAGCAGGCAGTTGCAGCTCAAGAGCTTGGTGACGTTTGCCTATGCTCTCCTTGACGGCCCGCAAGATAGTTCGAAGCTGCTCGCCCATACAGCCCAGGGAGTAGATCAGGCCTCGGCGCCTTATATCGCGTTCGCCAGGCGCTACGTTGCAAACGCTCTGAGCTCCAGTGCGACGCCAAAGCTACCCATGTTGGATGTCCGGATATCAGAATACGTTCACCAAGTACTCAACGGCCTCGACGACCCATCCGTGTACATGCCACTACTAGTCGAAGACCCCAACCAAGCGTCCGCATGGAACGTAGGCCACGATATCCGTACCCTCGCCTACTCTCTGCTCACCCAAAAACCAAACACAATCGTCCACGAGCACCGGCGCAAAGCCCAAGGTATAAGCGTCCAGCAGATTTCCACATATGCCTCCACGGACCTCGTCTCTCCAGCCGCCCATCTAGAGCAACAAATACGTTCCTTGAAAGCATGGGTAGCCACGAAGACAGAGATTATCAAACCAGACCTTTTATGGCCGTTATTTGGACTCGGCTTCGTCCTCGCAGAACTCAACCAGCCACCGCCTATCCCCCTCGTGCAGCGCGTTCTCTTCCGCGGGTACGATAATAGCTGGGCGTTTGTACATCTCACCGCTCGCCTCCACGCAGCCATCTATTCGCTCCGCATGTTGCACCAGATGGTACACGTATGGCTCTCTCTGCATCCCTGTATTCCCACGTATTCGACGGAAAAGAGTAAACTACATACTATTCTATCTTGTTTAGCGCGCCTTATGCAGGGGTTTCCGGCGATAACGCGGGTTTTTGGGGTGCCGGGGGAGGCGAAGGTGGAGGGAGAGGGGCACGAGAGGGTGAGGGGGTTGGTGGAGGAGATTTATGCGGCGAATGGGGTGGAGGTGAAGAGGGAGGAGGGGAGTGGGAGTAGTAAGAAGAAGAAGAAGCAGGTGAGGGAGCAGGAGAGGAAGAGGAGGAAGGCTGAGATGAGGTGGGTTGGGCAGGGAAGAGGGGGTGGGGGTGGGTTTGCGGTGTTGGGGGATGGGTAGGGTATCGTTGTAGTTGTGGGTTGTCTTGTTCTAGGTGAATCTGTTTGTGCGGATTGTTGGGAAGTAAGGAAGTTGTGCTCTCTTGGAGCTCAATGTATGATATTTAGTTTGGTTGGTGGGTACGATGGCTATGGCATGGCAGCAACAGTTGGGTATGGTTTTTGATGAGGAAACAAGCTTTTTCGACATGAGGACACACCGCAGATGCCAGTTTCCACTCCTTCCACACTGTAACTTTGGCGCTGCTACAAATATTATAAATGGCTGCGACCAGTGCTACCCAAGAAATCCAACCAGTGTTGTGTACCCGCTATCCAGTGCTGAACGCTTGCCTCGCTCGCCAATTCATCTAGATTCTTCACCTGTACCAGTGACTGATCGGCTGTCTCAGCCCTACCCAGATGCCGCAAGGCGTCGCAAATAGACAGGACTATGACCCGAGTCATACGACCATTCGTCATGGGGTACTGTCCAATGATCTTCAACGCTGCGTTCCAACACTGAAAAGCATCCTCAAACTTTGATTCCACGTGGCAAATCTTGGCCAATACGATCTGGAGCCGCAGACTCTCGAACCTGAGTTTGGGGCGGGACTCGACACTTGTACAGAGCGCTCTCGCCTCTTCGAACCGATGCTGCGCAAAGAGTGCCTCCGCCAACGACAGCTCTAAAGACGCTTGGCCGGTCGCTGGACTGCAGCTCTGTTGACGCCGCTTGAGCTCGTTACGCAGGGAACCTTCCGCAGCAAAAGGGTCGTTGAGCTCGCGCAGCGTATCCGCAAAGTCACAAATGAGATCGCGCAGATCTTCGTCGAAAAAGCTGCCGCCACGATGCTCGGTCAGCTCTACTGCTTTGCGCAGATGGCGCAGTGATTCGTCGAAACGGCCTACGAAGCGCAGTACGCGTCCGAGTAGCATGTGCTGCCAGACTATTACTGTTTCTTCCATTCGGGACGGCGGATCCATAGGATGCCACTGCTCTAGGGCGGCCTGGGCGTCTGACATGGACTCGGTCTGCATGTGGTTGAGGGCCTGCTGGATGTTTGTCCGTCCGAGTGTCGCGTGCATTCTCCTATTCAGCGCATGCGTGAGGCTTCCAGGGGCTGGATTGCGAATGGAATCGACGGCTTCATCCATCTTGCCAGCAAGTCGGGCCAGTAGACATTGTGCTTGTGCAGCAGACGATTCGAGATATAGATCAGGGATGTTGCGCGCGACGAGCTGCGATTGGCTGATTGCGAAACGTTTCCAGTCCAGCTTGGAGAAGCGAGACGCCTCGAGAAGAGTGGATGCGAGGTCGATTCTGGTACTGGTAGACAGGTAGGTGAAGTCACCCTCGAATGCGCTCGTTGTGTGGCGGAGGTGAGGGAGGAACGACAAAACGTTGGGAACACTGGTTTGTATTAGAGTGGTTGTTCTGAGTTTGCGTGCGCCTGACTTACGGAAGTTCAAGGTATTTCCAAGGGATTGCTCTGTAGGTAAGAAGGATAGCTTGGTGTCTCCAGAAGTCAACGAGCTGCGGTGGTAAGGCACCGCGAACGAGCCGTGCAAGTTCTTGGTTCAGTGAATAGGCTTTGACAGATGTCGAAACAACCGACTGCGACTCAAGATCGCGGATGACGTCGCTGAGTCTCGAATCGTCGGAGAGCAAGCTTTGCAGGTCTGGAAACAGACCGCTTTCAGTAGCTTCTACCTCGCAAATCTCGCCGTCCTGCGTCCATCGGTTGCGAGGTTTCGCTCCACGAGAGAGAAGATCCAGAGACACCTCTTCTGTAGGGGAGAAGAACGACAGCAGTGCTGCAACGATGTGAGCGTCCACGTTGGAAACGTTGCTCAGTTGGGGAACTGAGTCGGCTATGACTGTTGCGCTTTCAGTATAAGGAGACTGCGCACCATGCAGCGTATGCAGTCGTTTGTGGCAGGAAATTGTTTGATTACGTAGGACCCACGGCCGTGAGGTGAATCTGTACGTCTCGTCGATGAAGGGCCGCTCTCCTGAGCGTTGTCAGCAGTTGAATGGCCAGACACCAAATGACTTTCGTACGGTGGACCTCATGAATGACTCTGTTGGCGCTTGGAGTAAGCCTTTTAGCTTGATTGTAGATATCCGTGTTCGCGTGGAGCTCTGCAAGTGCAGAGAAAGCCAATTTGAGTTTAGCTTTCTCCCAGCTATAGGCCGATGAGCCGAGGAGTTGTACAAACGCCTGACGAGACTCACACGGAAGGGGATGAGAGCAAGCCAAGGAGTCCAGTGAGTTGCTCCGCTTCAGCATTGACAATGGATGCAAAGTGCTGTATGATTTCCAGCCACCGTTTCCCGACAAAAAGCATTCGGGTAACCTTCGCTTCGATGCCTTGAACCGTTGGAAGTTCATCTTGGAGCTCACGCACAATATGCTCCACGGATGTATGAGACAGATGTTGCTTCGCGAATGCCAGACAGTAGATGCGCCGATTTGCAGAATGGAATGTAATTGTCTTTTCGGTCAGCTCTGCAGCAAGGAAAATCCTTACGCTAGCACCGCCGTGCTGGTGTTGACAGAGTGCGTCAAGGCTCGAGATGACAGATGCAGTGTCGCAAACAGAATACGTGCTGACAAGGTGGCGGATGGTTTGCTGATTCTGATCGTAGCAGGGGCGAGGCAACGATTCCGTGGGACCGAAACTGGTACTCAGCACTGCATTAGTTCCTTGCTGTTCAGACTGTGTAGAAAACTGCTGCGAACTCTTCTTTCTCTTTCTTGTTGTCTGAGCTTCGGGGGTTATGGCGCCGGGAGATTTGCGAGGCGCGACCTGGAACAAGCGAGGTGCCTCGGACCAAGCTGTCCGTAGTATCGCAATCTGAAGCATTTCTGTAAGCAATCATCGCGGCACATGAGGTGTCTGTAGTACCTCGTCCTGACTGATCTCGTCGTACTTCGCGCCGACAAGTTTGTTACAGAAACACGCCATCTTTCGCGCACAACAATGGTCAATCGATCAAGCTTAAAGAGTTCGCGGGGAATACGCCAAGCCACGGCAGGCTTGCCCCGCCTCCTGATAACGCGCCGCTAGTCCTATGGCGGAGGTCATCTTTTGCGTCGCAAAACCTTTGCCCTGACAGGGTGTAGCGTCATAACAAACTCGATACCCAGTTCTGTGCCGCATTCTCGCTGACCAGTCGTGCGGTGCTTCCTTGACTGGCATGATGAGATATCGCTACGCGAGCTATATCTCGCCCGGAGCAGTCGCGACATGGAAATCGCAGACGGGCCGTGCTCGGTCAGCAAATGCATCAGAGTAAATCCCGTTGCTCTGTCGCACAGTCGTTGCCATCGTTGTCTCATTTTATCCATTAGCCCGTACAGCCCTACGTAGTTCACTGTCTGAAAGCTACAGTAACCCGCTAGCACGTGTTGGTTCCCAGTTTCGCCTAGCGTAAAGACTAGCTCTCGGGCTCCCCAACGCGATAAGCCACCAACTCAAGTCCCCTCACGACTCATTCTAGCTTCTTCTCTGGCCAACGTGGGTTTCCGTAATACTATCGCATCCTCAATCTTCTACTTGGGTTGCTTCTCAAGAGCCGAAAACAAGCGTGAACAAGATGAACAGACAAGCCTCGTGTGGCGGCCATGGGACACTGGAAATCTTGCGTGTAACAGAACTTCTCAACCAAAGCAGCATCCCATGCTGTGTCGTCGGTGTGTCAGCGCTGATGTTTTACGGTGTGCCGCGTGTGCGAGACGTAAGAAGACCCGAGAGCAGAATAACATCAATATTGACAATGATACAGAAGTGGGAGATCTGTCTACCAGATGAGGATATGAAAGAAGCTATTAACGCTCTGGAACAGCGGCCTGAATACGTTCGAATGACAGAGACGCAGCAGAATCAGCCCATGTCCCTCGCGCACATGTACGCCTGGTTCGAGGGACAGGCGACGAATTATCAATTTTGTTTGGTGCCCTCCTCTCACGCAAGAGTAGACGTGCGCAAGATTGAGGCATGGCGAAGTGCGAATGGAGTCCCGTACGCGCCACTTGACAGATTGGTGCAGAGCTACCTGGACATGAATGACATGGTGTCGTTGTGCGACATTGTCGACGGAGCAGATCTAAGCTACGAGTGGGGACAGAAAAACCTAGATCTGGACGGCACGACGGACGTAGCTTGGGCGCAGCGAATGAACGCTGAGTTGATGGGAGGTGAGGGCAAGTTCGACCCTTGTCTGATTGGCAGCGCGTTCCCATCGGCTTGGGTTCAGATTGATTCCCTTTGGAGGAAGGCAACAAGAGGGAAGCAGGCGAGGCTGAAACAGATGATGTTGCCTCATGAGTTGTTTTCGACGCGTTATAAGCTCAGGAGTTCTCCTGATGAGCCATGGAGAGAAAAGTGCGACGCATGCTAGAGGACGTGATCTTTCTGAGATCTGGACAGATACTCCCTGCTAGCATCGCCACGACACATTTCCTTGCTTTTGACATTCTGTACCGCCAGTTCCATATGAGTTACCTACACAAATGCTAGGAGGGCTCCTCTCTTTTGTTCATAACACTCTTGAGCTTTAGGATGTCTAAATCGAGCATTGTTACGCAAGCCACACGGACCGGGTTCGCTCTGTCTTAAGATATGATCCCGTGTGACATAGCTTGGTCTTGCAGATCGCCCCCTTGCGAGAAGAGTACCTAGGTACTCTAAGCTGAAACCGCTGCGAATATGGTTTACCCTGCCGGATACAGACTAAAGAATCAGAGCTAGGGGAATCTGGAAGGGACTACAGCCGCGGGACTACAAGACAGTGATGCATCGAGTGTGCAGCTGTAGCCGACGACTACACATGAGCCAGACAGATAGGGATAGGACACCAAACGAACACAGCAGTATTGCGCAGCATTGTGTTCTACGCAACCTAGACTCTTCCTGCACTGTAGAGAGTTATGCAATACTTCCCTGTCGGACTCCATGCGGGACACTTAGGGACAGGATATTGGCACGCGAGCTATATGTTGCCTCACGTCAACCAAAGTTGCACCCGCAGCTGGCGAGCGACATGATGTGGGATGAGGCGTCAGCATGCCGTTGATAGCTGCCAACTCAGCGTGCAGCCATCTCGGCCTCAACGCCTCGATAAACCATGTTTGTTCAACAACGGTCGGTATTATCTCTTTTCATGTGACACAGGCATGAACGGGTACGCCACAGCAGATAAGGAGCCTGATTACTCTTGTAGGGTATTCAATCACCGCCAAGCTGCCCTCTGTCATGATTAGCCCGCGAGAAATCACATGACCGATTGGTTTTCTGAGAGCTCAGGGGCTCTGCGAGAGCATAAATAGTGGCATCTAGTACTCGAAGAACTACGAACTACCTCCAGTACGTTCATCTGGCATTAAATACGCCTATCAGTCCTTTAAGGAAGCATGGCGGAAGTGTATGACACGACCCGATTCGGCGAGCTCTACCACACTTCGCGTCAACCTACCTCTGACCATCTACTTCTTGCGGCGACCCATGTTGCTAAAGTCTGTCATGATGCCAACCTACCTTACGCTTTTATGGGAGGCTGGACTGTTCGACTTCGGGGAGGCAGTCGACAAACACAAGATGTTGATATCACTGTTTTGACCACCATGGACACCTTCAAGGAGGTGATGTTACAACGGGCCCGGTAAGTCCCATACTCACAGCCGCCGTCAAAAGGTTCTGCCCAGAATACTACCGGCCTTGGCCATCGTTGGTAAGATACGCCCCATGCTGAACAGCGAATAGCATCTGCTTTCCCCAAGTACATGGTCAGACATCCGTGACCCTATTTGTCTACACTGGCAAATCTTACGACGAAAATCACGCAACTGTAACAGATCTCGCTGTGCAGGTCGATGTCATCATGAGTGGTAAGTGTCCAACATTATCAGTATGGTCGTTACTGATACCTAGTCTAGGAAACCTCAACAGCCCTGCCCAAATCGACGACAGCACGACGGAGTTATTGACGTTACCAAACGGCGCTGGTGCTCGAGTAGTCAAGGTCTTCTATCTCTTGCGGGGCAAATTTGATGCCTTCATGAACCGTGGTGATGATAACACAAACGACTATCAGGATCTATTCTTTCTGATCACCAAGTATCCTGCTCATGCAGCTCATTACAAGAGTCAGTTTAGTGCAGAGTATCGATCGGCCTTCGTCACCAAATATGCGGAGCTGAATTCTGGAAACACAGAGTTCATCAAATGGTTGGAGAACATCCTTGGAGTTGAAGCAAAAAAGGAAAGCAAGGCGGAGGATGAGAGAAGAGAGCAGTCTGAAGAAGATACTCCATGGGTTTGGTACGCGGAACATGGGCGATATGGGAGGTGGATCAATAAAACGTTTCAGTGGGCGCCTAACTCGTAGGCGTTTCGCAGAAGACATGCCTCGAGACCCTACCATGAGTTGGGCTATATGATTTTCAGTCATGTGCACCTTTATAGTCATCTCGTTCAGATAGTCCGACCGTTTAGAATCGCGAGTTTTTTCACAACGTTCATCAGTCCCTACTACAAAACGCACACAGACTTGAGCGGAAGTGATCCGCCGCTTGTGACTATGAACTCATTTTCTGACAAGGTGCTTGCCTGTTCAATTTTCAGCCCTGCACGACCCTCTTAAAGAGCTTGTTTTTATTCAAGATCCGGTAAGCTGTATCTGGCATCAAGTGTGGTGGGGTGAGCGGCTGTTCTACTTATTGCTCTCACCCTTGACAGCTTTGCAATGATGGTCAGGGTCGCACGCATAGACGCCGAGATTGCAAGAAATATCACGCCATCGCAGGCCAAACTTTGTCATGAAGCTAAACTGCGTTACCCATGGTGTCGGACAATAGCCTGAGCGTATCATGGCCCATGAATCGAACGGCCTAGGATGCGCGCAACGCAGTTTTGACACCAAAAGCCTCAACACTATAACACGGTCATAATAACTGTGATATACAGAAAGATTTTGGAAAAGTTGATCGTGTAATCTTTACTAGACAAAAGCGCAAGTGGGGAAGATACTATTGCTGTTATAACGTATCGCGCAAAACGCCAGCCTTCGAAAGACGTGCCTCGTGATATGTTCCTCCAACTGTGTACATATTGCTTCCCAGAATGAAGTATATCTGGAGCGATCCGGCATCACTGCCTCCATTATAGCACCAGAATCCTACCAACACTCGAGGATGAACAGACCCACTGACTCATGGGGTTCCCATCATCTCTAGCCCAAAGTGACATGGGCAAAGGAAAGAAAGCAAGCTTGATCGCTCCGTCCGCCGTCCGAATGAGACGTGCACACAAACGCTTACTATGGATGCAGTGATTGCATGCCGTCGTCAGACCGATACGCACACGAGCATACTTGGCCCTCCCAATGATCGCCTCATTCACGCAGCACCCACTAGCAAGTCCCTTCTCCTGCTGCCTTAAGAATCCGCCCCACGCTTGGATGTGAGGTTCGGTAGATAATTAGTCCTGATCAAATCTGCTTGCCAAACACGAATCCTCTGGACTTTCGTACGAGCCAAATAAGAAGTCGATGTAGTCGCCGAGGGCCTTGTTCCAGCGAAAGGCATTGGATGGGAGGAACGGTCATATCGGCGATGATCTGCTCAGTCTGGCACCGCAGCGAGGCTGCTACAACGGGGATGGTGGGGCCAAGTTGTGGTTGCGCGACGCATGTAGCCGCCTGGCTTGCTGAAGGAGAATCTGCTGAAGGAGAATATGGTGTTGTGGGAGACACAGTGTCTCCTGAATAGCCCGCAATGACATCCAGGACGACGGAGGCGATATCTTCTAGACCACCTCGTGCGAACTCGCAAACCATGATGTTCTTCACAAGAGCCACGAAGTCCTCGTCATTGAGAGTTTGCAATAATGCGTGGCGAGCGCCGGCGAGTTGCGAGTTGCCTGATAGCGCTAGCAGAGCTTTCAGGTAGGAATCGATTGTCGACATGGCTGGCGATTTGGGTGCGATAGATGACTGAATGTAGGAAGCGGAGCAGAAGAAGTAGCTGTTGGTGCCTGCTCAATGCGACGCCACAGAGTCGCTGTAGGAAGTATGTGCACAAGAGATGCGCGAATGGAAGAGGCGACGCTGTGAAGAGAATATTATTAATTATCACTCCCAAACTCTATCCCATTGACTTCCGCCCCATCACGAACCCAGAACCCCATCTCTGTGAATTGCTTCTCAACGCGAAGCTGAGGCGGGAGTGGAAGAATTACCTTCTCCGTCTCGTGATGGTTGATCCTGAGCATCACGAGACACAGACGCCGAGTGTCGATACAAAAGTCGCAAGCGGTCCAAACGTCTCCACGAGAATGCACGCGCGTGCTCGGCCCACGTTTCCGCCTAATGGTAAAGTCGCCCAGACAATGACTAGTCACCCCAAAATTCCGTGCTTGGTACAATATCATGTCGCCGTACCGCTCGATAATCTTTCGCCCTTGTAAAAAGTCGGCGCCAATCTTCCGCCGGGTCTGGACTAGGAGCTCGAATGGCATTACGGGAAGCGGATCTGGCCCGTCGCTGTTGTCGCTTGTTGGCAGCGTCTCCTTTGGCACAAAAAACCCCAATTTGTCCTTTGTGGAGAACCCAGTATGGGCTGGATCCATGCCGATATCATTCCAAGTCTGTTGATTTTCTGAAATCCATGGTGTGGAATCGAGGAGAAGAAGATTTTCTGGGACACTAGGGCCGAAGAGAATGCATCCAGGTGGTGTCGAGCTTACAGACCAGGGCGATTCGAGTTTTTGAAGCACGGCAACATTGTCGTATGAATCTTCGTAATTCTTTGTGCGCCTGAAGGTTGTGTCAAAAGCCTCCCAGATTCCCGGATCCCGTTTGATACAGTTCTCGGGTGTCGTTGATGCTGTTGGTGACGAATGCGCCGATGATCCCGATTCTTCGACTCTCACTGTATGAACATATTAGTGTCCTATCGTTGCAGTGCGTGATGCGACTCATCCGTACATTTCTCAAGATTTACTTTGACATCGCCTGCACGATCAATGGTTGATTCATGTGCAATACCCCCTTCCTGCGCGATTACGTCCAGGACGACCACCAGAATCTTTTCCAGTCCTTCTCTTGCAAACCCGCGCCTTGTACCGAGACTGATGACATGGGCTAGATCTTCATCGGTCAAGCTGCGTATCTTGGTGCTGCGGATTTCGCGTTGCGCCCAGTGCCTGGAAAGCGAAAGCAATTCCCCTAGATTTGCATCAACATCCGCGCTCGGTGGTATCGTCTGTGTCGGCATCGTGCACATTTTGAGATCTGATTGTAACTCTCGAAAGTGTTGTCGCGATGACAGCTGTGAGATGCGCCACGCTAGGCTGTAATACGGAAGGGGTTGAAGACGGTTGGCTGAAGCCGAAACTTTCCTTGACCGGGTATGCTTACCTCTTTCAATTTATTTCTTTTGCATCGGTGTAGAGGATCAGTGTTTTCGGAGATGAAGATATGCCGAACGCGCGAACGACGTGCCTACGGACGTTAGCTGGGTCTAGCACGGGGAGTTCCTTTCAAGACCCCACTTTTCTACATGAGGCGCAGTGATTTTGGGAGCTGTGAGTGGCTGGCGATCATGAGCCACTGACAGACATGTGCCAACGAGTGTTCTAGACCATTTGATTCAGTTTGCGCACGGAGGACCTCCATAAGGAACCACGTTTCACACGAACCGTTTCATCCTCGCTGCTGTAATGCAGACTTTTCTACGTTGGCAGACCAGAACCTATCGCAAGCCTCGTGGAAATAACATACCTGCCCCACCATCTGGGTGGCTAAAAGGCTGCTAAGCTACGACCCCAGTGGCGCTCGAAGTCTATGCACATAACAACAAGCGTGTCCACTTGACGAGTACTCTGCATGTCGGTATTCTTCTGTTAGGTAGAGAGGAAGCGCGGATGACTGCCAAGGCCGTTGGGCATAAGTGGATTACCCCGCCAACTTCCACATTCGGAGCCGGGGTGGCTGAAGCTCCCACTGTCTGAATCTGGATAGGATCCAGGCCATGAGATCGGCTGCTGACATCGCTTCAACTCGTCGCTTACGTTGGAACATTGAGATTGATCGGGACAAGGGGCAACACCGACCGACCGCCCAGACCGATGGTGGATAGGTATGGTGAGCAAAGGTCAATGCGGTGGGTAGAGCCGGGAAAAGTGTCTCTACGGTCAAGGAAGAGAATAGACGCAGCCTAAAAGTTCGCCATCCGAGCAAAGGTTTCCGAAACGGGCGCGGCAATCAAAACCAGATCAGGGAAGCCATAGAGACGGGGCCAGCACCGGGAGGCTGCGGCGGTTTTACAGGCCAATCACAAACCTCTCGCGAAAATACCACCTGTACTACGGGTCGCGCAGACTAACAAACTGCCTCCGTATGAATTTCTGTCGCACGAGGCATGCGCAACAACAGTACCACGCCGATATTTACACACTTTTGGAGCATTAACTGTGAAGCAAAAAGGAATCGCAAATAAGTGCTGAGGCTGTAAGGCATCCACGGTTTACCCCGCCACCACCAATCCAACTTACACACACCTAGGAATGCTTACCGCATAAACCTGTCTGCATCTAATCAGCAGCCTAATGACATCATTCCTTCTCCCTCTACTTAACTTCGTGGTCGCCTCTGGTCTCTAATAGACACTCGGAGACTTATACTGGCTCATTTTTCAAGGCTTCCACAGAGAGTTTCAAACGCCAGTCACTTTTATAATGGAAGTGCTCTCTGCTATTTCTCTTGTTAGCAACATCGTACAATTCATAGACTTCTTCCTCAAGGCTACCGCTTACAAAGACATCAAAGAGGTTGACGCGCATATCTCCGGATCCTTCGATGAGATTGTTGAAGTAGCTGCAAGATTGCGCGATGCGATTGAGAAAGGCGAAGCCGTTGAGTCTGCTATCGAACATCTTTCACAACTTGCGCTAGACTGCACGAGCCTTGCAGACGAATGGGTCAAGTTTCAGAGGAAATGCGAGAGTTCTGGGTCGATCGAGCATCATTTCCGTCGATTGCGGATGAAATCGGAACTTGAGAAATTTCGAAGTCAGGCGAAGAAGTTGCGTGATCGTATACAAGTAGTCCTTCTCGATCAGGTCTTGTAAGTCACTCTAATCAACCCTCATTGGATACACATCTGCGACAGCAACTTGTCTGGAGCTATTTGACACCTTTCAGGAAACAACAGACCACACTTGAGCACTCTTTCCGTATACTTCAAGACGTTGAGCTTGAGCAGAAAGCGCAACAGCTTGCCGATAAGGTCACCAATCTCCAACAAGCAAAGAGTGCTGATACTTCAACAAGCCAAAGCTTTTTGGACACTCTTGTCGAACAACTCAATCTTGACTGCGAAATAAAGGATATCGTGAAAAAGAAAGATTACGAAGCGGTCACCGTGTTACCATTGATGTGGGCTGAACCTCTCGTTCCGTACCCAGAGCCTGAACTGTCCGAGCATAAGGCAGAACTGAAGCAGATTAAGCATAAGAAAGAACTGGCGGAGATCGAGCAAGAGTTGGTGGACATAGGATCTGTGTTCAGGACCCGCTTCGGTTACAGCGTCAAAGAAATCTTCAAAATCCCCGACGACCAAGAGGAAGCTGAAAGCCTTCTTCAGAACGAGATACACGAACTCGTCAAGCAGCATGGGAAGAAAGGATCGCTTCTGATCGTCATATATGGCGGGCATGGGGCGGATACTCGATCTGTGAAGAATCGCGGTGATGATAACAGCATTTGGGCCGCGTAAGTCTGTTTCGCTTCCATTATTTGCACGTTTACTAAGCGACCGTCTAGCAGCACATCCGCGTACGGCGCTCAGGTGAACTGGGCCGCTATTCAGACCAATCTGGAAATAGCCAAAGCCGATTGCCTCCTCATCTTGGACTGCTGTTTCTCCGGAACTGCCATGACTCGCGGAAAGACAAGAACCATCAACGAGATCCTCGCGGCATGTGTTCGCGAGCATCCGAGCTACAGCGGGGCCCGCAATTATACCAAGCTGTTGACAAGGAGACTGGAGAGAATCAGCTTACCTTGTAGAGTATCACAGCTGCATGACATGATGCACTCTGCTTCAATTGCCAAAACCAGCAATGAAGATGGACAGATTCACCAAGGATTGTATGCGACACCGGATCATGGTTGGGCCGGAAACAGCCAAAGACAATCAATCCGTCTACACAAACTCACCAGCGAACCGTCAGATATCTCCATGGCAGATGCATCCTCGTCCAGGGTACGTTACTGTGATGATTCCTTCGTCCTAGAGTTGGGTCAGTGCAAAAGCATCAGTATGATGCTTCGTGCTCTTAGCATAAAGTACAGTGCTATTTTGTGTTGCATAGGATTGAATAGTAGAGCTGATTTACCCCGTATAGGCTCTCATCGCCGAGACCTCTATCCGGGAAAGCATGTTTATTGAAGTAGTACTAGAACCTTCCAAAGATGTAAAGACCGCAATATCAGACTGGAAAGAATTCCTCCGGACATCACCACTGCCTGCCGGAGTTAAGGACATAATCTTTCACAACAAAGCAAGTTTGCATACGAAGACTACACAGGAAAACGAAGAAGTATTGTAGTAGGAAGGAGCGTGTATTTTGCCAGGTATTAGGCATGGGTTACCCTACTGAACCGTTATTTTCACTTAATAAGAAATTTCAGGATCTACGTTAGACCAGGAATAGTTATGCGACGCGCGAACGGCTACTTACTGCTAACGAAGGCAAGAATCACTTGTCGCATTGGATCACTTGACGTTGGCTTTGATGCAATCGTGCGGTGACTTTCGTATACAAATTTCGTAATTCAAACATGCTAGCACGGTGATTCGCTTATGATATATGCGTACATCGAAACACTGTATTCTACCCACTTATCTATGGCCTATTGAGAACAGTGCCCTCCCCTCGGAAAGTCCAGATGTTGTGAACGCCAGGTTTCTCATCGACATTATGAGTTGCGTCCTTGACCACGCCTTTGTCCTCTTCCTTGAGGTCGAAATTCTTCGTCACGTCTTCTTTATTGTGTATCAAACAGTGTATCTTATCATCACCTCGAGTGTTGATCGGCTTGTAGTCCGGGTCGTCGTGTAGCCTCTTCAGCAGCGAATCGTGCAGAAGCGCTCCGTAGGGAATATCTCGCCCCGATGCCTTGTTCAATGGCTTGTGAGTATATTCCCACTTGTATGAAGAAGCCGGCTTGTTCCATCGCAGTTCCCAACGGCTAAATGGCAGCCATTCTGGTTCAATTTTGTTAGCGATAGGCTGTCGTCGAAGAGTGTAGAGGTGCACTTACCCATAAAGTTCCATAGCATGACTTTGAACAGCGAGGCTCCACCTCCAACTGATAGTGTGTCGTGCATAGCGCTACTGTACGCTTCGGTCAAGTTATCTAAGAAGTGGTACTTGAAACCGTCCCTCCTCTTGCTCCATTTGATCGCCGACTTTGAACCTTCTGGCTCTAGCATCTCCAGTTCGCGGATCATCCACGCCAGGGGCACATCGCTCATCTGATAAGGATCCAGTTCTCGAAGATTGTTATTGGGTTTCTTGTCCGTCAAAGACCTGAAAACTCTTCGCCACCAGCTGGCCTTGGGATTCGCCTTGGGATTGTCCTTGTTGTTATCAGGGGCGGGCCATCCGCCACCAATGTCGCCATGATTGCCCGGGAACCAAACTTCCTTGACACTTTCCTTCAATGTGTTAGGGTGCTGTTTGTCTTGATGAAGCAAAGCCGCTTTGAACTTGACACGATGCTCATCAGCAGCGACGGCGTGGCGGATGTGGTGAGCAGTTCCGACAACATCGACAGCTTTGGGAGCTGTGCCAAAGGGGACGTCTAGTACTGCGACACTACTGACACAATCGAAGAGGCCGAGGAAATGCACTTTGATGGGCTTATCGGTAGCTCCTTCTAAACGGCAGAATGTTGCCGTGAAAGCATCGAGCTTGTACTTCTTGAGTTGCTGCTCATCGACTTCCGTGTTTGGGGGGAGAAGAGGCTGAGCTTCCCCGTTGGTAGCTGTTGTTTTCGTTGCTCCAGTCGCCGTAGAAGGATCTTGCGTCTTCTGCGCGGGCCTCTCTAGCTTTCCCTGCTCGTATTGCTGATACAGATCGTATGCGAAAGGGACCATTTCCTCGTTACCTTCGGAAAGTAGGCCGACCGTGGATATCATGCGTGCAAGAAAGCGAGCAGTGAAAGCGCCTCTCGAGAAACCGAACATGTAGATCTTGTCGCCCTCTTTGTAGTATCGCATGATGAATCGATAGCCGGCGATTACATGAGCGTCAAATGTTGTTGCAAAACCGCTGTCGATAGTTCTCGAGATCGTTGATTTGATGCTGCCAAAGAAAGCCTTGTTGATTGGTCCTCCGTCAACGCTGTATGTGCCAATGCCGGCTGTGTAGTGTAACATTTAGCAAAGTCCTTATTGCTGGAGATTTGCAGGTTGCTTACTTTGGTAGTAGTGGTACTGGTTAGGGTCCTTCCTGTCAAACTTGTCATACAGCTTGACTATGTTGGTATCAGAGGTGTTCCCCTCGAACTTGTTCCCGGTGCCATCGAAACAGAGAATGAGCTTCCTTGGGACATGCGTGCAATCCTCAGGCGCTTCGTCAACCGAATGAGGCATCATGATGGGCAACGTGGTATTAAACTGGTAGCAAGGAGGGTATCAGAGAACTGGGAAAATGACGTCCAGCTCTAAGCAGATGGAGATATATATATCGCAGTGTCGAATACGATCCACACACCCCCAAGTGGCAGAAGAGCTGAGAAGTGCCGAGCCAGAAGTGGTGTGAAGGACCGCCGCTGCGATTGCGGCCCCACGTTTTAGACTACATTCTCGACAAAGCTGAGGGTGTGATACTGAATCAGGCGGCATGACACGGCTAACTGACCCATCCCAGTGCAGAGACAGCGGACACTATCGACGCACTGCTTCAAGGCGGTCCTGGCCAAAAGTAAATTCAGCCAGGGAGCTGAGCGCTAGACTGTGGCTGGCGAGCACACCGCGCTTGTGGCTGGCCACTATCCTGGATTGGCACCATCATATGCGGTAAATCCCCCGTGGTTGGTGCAATGCGATCTAGCTGCGTGAGGCTGAGTGCGCTGCCAGCAAAAGCACGCCGTGAAAAAGAATGGCTAAAGCTGAGGTCTGCATCGGAGAGAACGGTAGAGTATTGCTTTCTTAGCGTAGATAAGGCGGGCTGAGGCCTGTCGCGCTTACCGGCATAGTTCGCGCTACAGACTCCTGGGTTAGCGAAGTCGCCAGGTCTGGATGGGATGGTTTCACAAAGGTCCAGGTGGTGTACGTGGGTTGAAGTACAAGAGAATAAGTAACGATTCAGGCGCCTCGTCAGGAGATGAACAGCGCGACCGGGGCCAAGCCGCCAATACCGCTAGCGCTTCGGAGCGTTCCGAATCCGAGCAGATCATTCAGAACCAAAACCGTCCCAAACATATTCCAACCTTACGCTCAAAATATTCATTTAATATACCCACTCTCCATCTCTCATCTCTCTAGCAGGACTTCTTCAACTCTCCACAACTACCAGCCCAGGTTTGGCTGCGCCACAAAGTCATACACGAAGACCTGCTCGAGCAATGGATCCGTCTCGTTCTTCTAGCATGTCAGCTCAACTCCATTTGTCACGTGATTGAACCACGTACCTTCAGTTTATCATGTCCAGGATCGAGATCGAACTTCTGTCTTGATGCTTCGTCCTAATCATCGTTAGCGCTCGCGCTTCATCTTGACCCTTGCATCTCGCTCGCATCCCCCACCATGCCATACGATCGCACGCACGATCCACTCTACCTTCTACACTCTACACCTAGGCTCCTACATACCTTGAACTTCACAACAAACCCCAAATCCCAGACGCTCTCCCGCTTTACATTCGTCAGATTCAACGGCGTGTTCAACGGTCTACCTCCTACTGGTGCTTCGACCAGCAGTTCAGGATGCTCGGCGTAAAGTGCAAGGAAGGCAGACGCGCGATCGCCTTTCTGTTCAGCGGTGACATTAGGGTGGAAGCGAAAAGTCGCAATGCGTGTTACTGGGTTGTTTGCCGTGGAGTTTGATGCGGATGATTGTGATTGAGGGGGTGGGTTTGACGTGGCCATGGTCGTGGTGCAGATGGTTGGAAAAAGGCTCAGGAGGACAGCGAGGAGAGAGACAGAAAGACGCATGGCCGAGTCAGGTGGAAGATGCTGTTCTGCCTGCCTAGCTACATGGGACTGTAAAAGAGGGATGAAGTATGCATGTAGTGTTGATGGTGACCGCGTATTGGTGCGCTAACGCGACGCGCATGCGGAACTTGAAGGAAATGGGCGGAGAGCCGAGAGCAACACTGGCGACAACACACAATCACGGTGAAGAAGGTGCGCGACTTTGACAACAATTCTATCGTTTAGAACATCCTACTCGAAGCCATGCAATCTAACGGACGCAAATCTAAGTAAGGGTATAGCACAAGATGACAAAAGCAAAACCGAATAAACAACTAACCATGCATCCGACCAGATGTCCAGGTGAACAACAATCTCGAAGCGTCATATCGGCTTCGTTGTCGTGTCGTTAGACGACCGTATCGCCTGGGATATCCAATGGGTGTTGGTGTGGTGCTGTCTTGTCTTCAGAGTCCTTTGGGCAACCATCCATCCCAACCGCCGGCTACGGAGTTGCTTTGAGCCACACTAGCCCACCTGCACCATGGAATAACCCATTAGACATTGTCTACAGGCCATGACGTTCCAGCGCAGTCCTCCGGTCACGCCCGTGACCGCCACGCTTCGTCTCCTTGCTCCTCGTTTCACGCTGCTTCTCAACCACTGGCTTCGACAAAACCTTCTTCCTACGGCCACCGTTATACTCTTCTTCTTCTTCACCATCGCTCTCATTCTGGCCTCCAACGTCTTTGCGACCGCGCTTTCGGCCAGACTGGAGGACTGGAGGTTGCGCGAGAGCATCTTCCGCAGTAGATTTTGGCGCCTTTGGCGCTTGCGTAGCAGTAGTTGTAGACGTGGGTTTAGGCTTGTCAGCCAACCTCGCAGAGCGGCGAGGGTTAATCTCTACGGGATCGGCCTTCTTTGGGGCCTTCAGTGCCTTCTTCTTGCGCCCTGCCACTGATGGATTGGACGGTTGGAGAAGGTCCTTCGGATCAATATCTTGCGTCATCGTTGGAACCTGAGACTTGGTCAAGGCGTCCTGAGATTGGCTCAAGAAAGTAGTGTCAGGTGTATCTTGCTGCTCTTGTGCGTGTTCAAAAGAAGACTGAGACACCGAAGGACTGGAGGATTGGGTTGAGTTCTGGGTGTCGGGAATGACTACGGCTGCGGTATCCTCCGTAATTGTAATGGTAAGAATGGGAGAGTGAGGCGAGGCGTTTTTGACACCGGCAAGACCCATGCCGATGTCAACGTCGTGGCTCGCCTGGATTCGGTCCATCTTCTCGTCTCCTGCAATGACGTCGGTCTGCTCAGGGTTCGTCATCACTGTCTCCACCGAAGCCAATGTACCTTCCGGCTGACGCCCACCTGCAGCGACCTTCTTGGCCTCCGTTTTCACAGTCTTCAGGGCGGGATTGACATTTGAAGTCTGGGAATGGACCGAATCCCTGCTCCCAAAAGTGGGACAACCATTCTTGTTGACGTCAACGGGCTCCTTTTTGACGAGGGCATCGGCGCGCTTCTTCATATCCGCTGGCTTGCTGTATGCAGACTGATCCACGTTGGGGAGCATCTGTGAGAAAGCCAGGCAGGTGTTGGGGAAATAAAATGACGACGTTGTGTCTTCTGGGGGGTGTTCGAAAGCGGTCCTCTTGGAGGGCAGTCGAGCAGTGAGGTAGGTGTTGGTCTTCTTCTTTGACGCTCTTGCTCTCGCGGCTCCTGAAATCTTGTCTTCGGATGCAATGTCGATACCCGAGACTAACGACTTGTGGACGTTGGGCGTTGGACCGAAGTGATTATGCGAGACGGTCAAAGGCTTGTCGCGCGACTCTACTCTGTGTTTTGCCGCTTCCACGATTGCTAGGGCTTCGTCTTCGTCTTCAGCTCCGTCTTCGCTCTCGGGCGCGCTATCCGGGTACTTGCCTCTGTGGTCCACAAAAGACTCATGCAAATTTCGCGGAGGGCCGAAATGCCCAAACAGGGATTGTGGAAGGCCCTGAGTGTTGCGATCGGACTTGGCTATGCGCTTCGATGTCGTGGACCGCTTCACTATACGCGTTGGACCCTGTGCCTTGATTTTCCGAAGGCGGGCGCTCTGCGCCATGTTGATGACGCGATCGGGGTCATTGCGATCGTGTCGTATCAGAGTGGGCTCTAGCTTTGCCATCAAACAGTCTTCAAGTTTGTCGACGCAGCGAGAAGATAGAACGATGCGCTCTTTCTTGAGGATATCGGTAATGTCGTCCAAGAGCGCCATGCGGTCTTTCTTGAGGACGTATACTGCGCGAAATTAGTAAAAGAGGGGAAGGATCTGGAAGCGAGGATCTGTGGGCTTACCTGTGACAGGAGCCATCTTTTGACGAGACATGTTGGTCGAAGACATGTAGCGGAGATACCGATGTCGATACACTCGGGTAAATATATTGAGTCGGCTGCTTCAATATCGATTAGAACAGAATGTAGCGATTTGAATTCTGTCGGGGTCGGTACGGATGTTGAGCGCTTGTCGGGGGCTATGAACCGCAGTGTAGGTGTTTGATAGCCGTATGTAAAACGAAAAAAGTTACTAGGAAGACTATGCGGGGTAAGAATGATTCGAGCACTTTCCCGATCTAGTTTGATGACGTAATGTGTAGTGCGTGAAGGACTGAGATGTGGTGTTTCACTGGGCTGTACATTCTCGGTGCGACGAACGCCCGCGGGGAGATTGTACAGCAGTGTTATTCGGCGCTAGTATGATCAAAGAACTTACTGACTGGTTCATTGGTTAGAAAGAGGTGGCCAGGTTTTGTCGCGAGTGGCGCTGCTCCTGGTAGACCTTACACGGGCGGCTGTTCCAAAGACGTAGCCATTTCAACCAAGCCACACCGGTAGAGAGGCTCTGCCTAGGCATCTAAACAGGCACAGATAAATGTGGTCCGCCTCTCTTCTTTATCTCCACTGCCATAAATCTCGACATCTTCCAAGAAAGAGAGATATGATCATGCTGCGTGGGGATCTGCCACTTATGAACGACTTCCCCAACGCTGATTTCCTCACACACATGCACCGATATTTAAACTTTTATAAGAATGAAAGAGGCTTCTAGAAGACGGCGAAGAAACAACAGGTAAAAGTAGATACAACGGCGTAGTGTAAACATGGGAAGTGTATATTCAACATCTATCAGACGCCCCCTCGAATGTGTGATGGAACATAATTCCATCATTAAATCACGGTGCTACTGCAGTGCAGACCCCAGTTTCCCGATCGTCTCGCAGAGCATCTTGTTTATCCTCTCTGCACTCTCAGGCGTGATGATGTGTTCATTACCCCTGACCAGAATCTTAAGCCCGTCTTCCAGCGGGAAAGACACCACAGTGAGAATGCAAGGCACCGAATCAGGATTCTGAAACCAATGGAGCCTAGCAGTCGTGTCTTCAAAATCGAACTCGGGATGTTCGTTCAGGTTCTGGTGCTGGAACACAGAGTCATACTCCGTATTGGCTGGCCAGTCTGTGGATGTGCGGACTATCTCATCGAATCCCAATGAATCGGCTTCCCCTTGTGCGATGTACTGTTCTTGAAGCGAACGTACCAGTTCAGGTGCAGTTGTCGTTGGATGCACCCGTGCTCGAACTGGAATGATATTTAGGCAAGGGCCGACAATCTTGCTGATATCCGGGATATTAGCATTGCGACCAGAGACCATGTATCCATAGACGACATCTTGTTCTCCGGTGATCTGTGAGAGAACCTGTGCCCAAGCAGCACTGACGACCGAAGCCAAAGTCAGACCAGTCGGAACATGTGGCATGCCGATGTTATTTTCTGTCTGTATCTCCATTGGAGTCATGCCACGTCGAATTCTCGGACCGAGTAACGGTGTGATTTTGGTTATCCGCGAACCTTGGAGGACCTTGCGCCAGTGCAGAGCTGAGACTGATGTTCTGCCCCGGGTATATGCCAGATACTTCGAATGGACATGCACAGGTTCTACGGGTTTTCCAAAGTAGAACGCTAAAAGTGTTTTGACGAATGATGGGAAACACACCCCGTCGTACTGGGCATGCGTAATGCGGATCGCCAGAAGGTGTTCATTGTGGGCGCCTCGTAACAGCATAAAAGCAGTAGCCAACTCCAGAGGATCCGTGGTCCGACTGTCCTCCAAGCAGACAGTGTCAGCTGCTTTCCCAATAGGCATATCAAGATGATACTCCCTGAAAGGAACGTGTGGGTTGCGAAGGACAGCTTGCCAAAGTACTCCGTCAACATATACGAATCTGGTTCGGAGTATGGAGAAGTGTTCAACAAGAGCGGTGACGCTGCGCCGGAGTCGCAACGCGTCAACGCGGGTCCCTAGATTGAGGTAGAAATAATTGAAAGCCAGGGGATGATCGTTGACACCTCGGGAGACGAAGAGATTTTGCATCCATGTGGTTGGGAGGATGTCGATAATATCGTTTCGATCCACATTAGAGGTGTGTGCGGGTATGGCATGGAGAAGGTAGTCATTTTAGGCTGTCGAGAGCAGGGAGAACGGTTGAATCGGCTTTTGTTCAACTGCATGTTGAGAAAACTGAGCAACAGTGGCCAAGTGGACGAGCTTAGGGTGCTGGAAGATGTTTGCGATCGTGAGGTGAATGTTTTCCTCGCGCGCTGCGGCGACAATCTTCATAGCAGCAATCGAGTCCCCGCCCAGCTGAAAGAAGCTGTCTTCTAGTCCAATACGACTAGGGTCGATTCCAAGTACTCGCGATAGTATCTGCTGCAGTTTGAACTCTGCAGAGCTTAGTTCTCGTTGCAGGCTTTCCTGGCTAACTCCTTTGTGCGTTCTTGTTCTTCGAATGACAGCTTTCCGATCGACCTTACCATTCTGGTTGATCGGGAGTTAATTCAAAACTTGAATTGATTGTGGAACCATGTAAGAAGGTAGCTGAAATTTGACGAGTTCATCCAGCTGCTGTTGGACGTCCTTGACCAGTTGCTGTCGCATTGGCTTGTTGCTCAACGTCCGCCGTCGACGTAGGGCATGATCGGTTGGGAATGAAAACATCAATCCTGCCTGGTCACTCCCACCATTGATTTGACGAGGGTAGAATATCGCGTCGAGGCCACCATGCTGTGAGTATTGTCTGTTCCAACTGATCTTCACTTGGCAGCCTGCTGCTTTGGCCATATCGTCCAGGTCAACGGCAGAAAGGCTTGGTACCCCCTCAGCTTGTTGATCAACCAGAGAAGTCCAATTCATGTGGACCGGTTTTCTAGCCTTTTCGTTGTCCAGTGAACCCAGAAGGCATTTCCCAAAAAGGGTTTTGCTGTTGGGGATATTGCTTATGGCCAAAGGACGTGTGCTTGCAACATCCTTGATGCGCTGCTGGAGAGAGTCACGGTTGAGATTCTCTTCCTGGAAATCAATCCACTCATCGTCTGGGATAGTCTGGAGCCCTCCACATGGCGGTTTCCAGGATCGAGAGTAAACGACTGCCGTATAGCGGTAAGAGCTAAGCTCGTTGGTCGCTCTCATTCTCTTGGGTTGGATCTCCACATGCTGGACCAGATCAGGAAGCCGATGTGTCAGTGAAGTAAAGAAGCCAGGATCGACCAAAAGCTCTTGTTCAATCTGTTCCATATCCTCAACCAGTCGTCGAAGGTCCTCTTGACTGGCCTTCTCTCCAGCCATGAAGAGCGCTCTGGATGCATAGAATTCCCGGCGGAGAGCATGAGAGCGAATGTCCCCAAAGAATAAAGTTTTGACCCCGTTCACCTTGAGTAAATCCCGTACCACGTTGAACAGATACCCTTGGCTTGGAAAGTACTGGACCACGGAGTTCAGGACGACCAAATCGGCCTGGAGCGGCCGCTCCACCTTGCTGATGTCGGCCGCTGTAGCCTTGTACATCTCCACTTTGTTGGAAAGTGAGGAGATTGACCTGGCTGTGCCCGTAATGAAATCGACTGCCTTTCTCGACGGCTCAAATCCGGTATAGTGTTTTAAGCTATCTCCAAGGTTGAACAGGATCATGCCAGATCCTGATCCAATCTCAAGAACGTTTCCCAATCGCCCGCCAACCTTGTCGTGAATCGAATTGATCGTCTCGTCCAACCACTCCTTCATCTCGCTCTTGTCGATTTCGGTACCATCGTACATCGACGTCCAGCCGATGAAATCTTGCCCGACTGTCCCAGACTGAATACCGTCGATTGGAGCATATGTCTCCGTGTCGAAGCGGTGCTCCCACGCGTTGACATGCTGGATCTGGTTGTCATCGCTGTTCTGCCCGCTAGGCATATCAAACTCTTCTTTGAGCGTGATATAACCAGACAGTCGTTGTTGTTTGTCTTGTCGTTGGTCTGTTACAACAACGGCGTCGCGCACCAAGTTGTGCCCGCGAATGACGGCTTCGATCTCTCCTAGCTCAACACGGTTGCCCCGGATCTTTACTTGCCCATCGATGCGGCCAAAGAATTCCATTTGCCCATCTTGGGGTCTCTGGCGAACGTAGTCTCCAGTACGATAGGCGCGCATTGTTTGGTTTCCGATTGGGACTGTCACAAAACGGTCAACATCGCGGTTAGGGTCAGTATAACCTCTCGCAACGCCATCTCCAGTAACAACGAGCTCTCCGACAACACCAAGTGGCACCAGATTCTGTTCTGGATCCATCACGTATGCTCCTGAGTTACTGATAGATCGTCCAATAGGCACACCATTGACACATTTCTCATCCTCAGAAAGAATGTACAGTGTGCTCATGACCGAGTTCTCAGTAGGGCCATATGCATTGGCAACGATCTTGTTCCTCACGAGATTACGTGCCCTGAAGACGTCGTCTGTGTCGGCTTTGTCTCCTGCTACAAGTAGGGTATCCAAGTTGCCCACTGTGTCCGGAGATTCGGCTAGGATGTAGTTCAGCAGAGCAGGTGTGATGAAGGCGATCCGGATCTGGTATTCTCTAAAAGCGCGTGCTAGGGCGTCCTGGTCCAGCACAGTTGTCGCATCGATGCAAGCCAGAGTGCCCCCGTTCAGGAGACAGGTGTAGATCTCCCACGAGGATCCATCAAAAGCGAGATTCGCCATATGAGCCATCGCCCCAGATGACTTGAAATGCTCCATCTGGTCATGTTGCGCTAGGCGTACTATGCCACGATGTTCGACCATGACTCCTTTAGGCTGACCAGTAGAACCAGATGTAAAGAGAATATAAGCGAGACTAGTCGCAGTAGGTCTAAGAGCAGGATCCAGTTCGGTGCTTGTGAACTCAGTATCCTCGTCTGCGTCCAAGATGTCCACAATGTGAGCAAACTCAACATCCTTGAGCGCAGTGCCTGGCAGCCGGATGTTTGGGCCAACCAACACCATCTTGTTGCCCTCAATGGTCGAGAAGATGGCTTCCATTCGCTTTTCGGGTGCCCTGGAATCGAATGGTAGGTAGGCCAAGCCAGCTTTGAGAATACCAATAAAAGCAACAATTGCTTCACAACAACGATGTGCCAGAACACCAACTGCTGTTTCTGGCGCGAATGACTTCACCGCCAGGAATTTCGCAAGCTTTTCTGATTGTGAATCCAGCTCGGCGTAGGTCAACTCTTTCAGTGTATCCTTGACAGCCACTCTTGAAGGTTGCATAGCGGCTTGCTGACGGAAGACGTCGACAATGCTCGAATCCCTGGAGTAAGCTGTTTGATTCATGCGGAGGAGTCCCATTTGGTCAAGCTGGGTGTAAGCGTGATCGGTCATGAGTGGCACAACGGCAATCTGTGTCTCTGGCCTGGCGAGACAGTTCTCGAGGATGCTGGTAAAGACAGACGCCAGCGAACGTATACTCTCAGGAACAAACAGCTCTTTCGAGAAATATATGTAGCCTTGTAGACTGTTACGCTCCTGGAAGAAATGAAACTCGAGATCGAAACGCGAGGTAGCCAAGCCTTCCATGACTTCAGTCTCGAGATCCTCAAGTGTGAGCTTCCCTATGTCTTGTTGCGAGTGGAAAGCGAAGGCGACCTGCGCGAGAGGGTTACGGGAAGGATCTCTGTCCCCTTGCAAAGCAGAGACAATTCTCTCGAAAGGTACATCCTGGTTCGCAAGCGAATCTACTACTATCTTGTATGCCTGTTGCAGTAGCTCTTCGAAGGTCTCATCCTGGATCTTCATGCGGATGCACTGGATGTTGACGAAAAATCCGATTAGGTCTGAAACTTCCGAACGGCTTCTGTTCGCGTTAGGGACGGCGATAGTTGCATCATCTTGGTTAGTCAAACGATAGTGTGTGGCCCTAAAGACAACGAGGAGGACGACGAATGGAGTCATCCCACGTTCCCTGGCAAAGTTTTGCAGCCTGTCGTAGAGCTGGTCACTGATGTTGAGTGTCTGTGTGCCAGCTCTACCAGAGAGGGTCGTCGGTCGAGGTTTATCATAGAGGAATTCTGCTGGCCGACTTCCGTCTAACTGATTGATCCAGTAGTCCAGCTGCCGTTGATGCTCCTGAGCCTGCTCTGGCAGTCGCTGCCAGACAGAGAAGTCCCGGTATTGGATGGGTAAAGGCGGTAAGCAGGAGTCGAGATCTTCATTGCGGATCGCGGCAGCGTACAGAACGCTCAACTCTTTCTCCAGAACGTCTACCGACCAGCCATCTGAAACGATATGATGCATGACGATCGAGAGCACATGAGAACGTTCGTTTATCCGGAAGATGGTAGTCCTCCAGCCAGGCTCACGTCGTAGATCAAATGGTGTCTTCTGATCTTGTTCGAGGGCCTCTAGCAGAATCTCTTCTTCATCTGAGCCGATGTCTATGACATTGAGTTCATTTCCTTCATGGAACGGATGGACTTCCTGTAGACTCTCGACGTTGTTGTTGGAGAATGTTGTCCTCAGCGTTTCATGACGGCGCTCTATCGCCTGCAACGCAGCCTGAAGCGCGGGTAGTTGAAGTGGACCTCTGATGCGAACTGCCAGATGCATGAGGTACCAATCCAGTCCTGGGTGCAGTTGTTCTAGGAACCAGAGTCGGCCTTGTGCAAAGGATTGAACGACAGGTCCCTGATGATTGATCTTGGCGATAGTACTCTGACTTGAAGTGGAGGCGTGGACCAATCGGTTTGCTAGTTGGCCAAGTCGCTGCGCCTGGAAAACATCCTGCACAGAACACGTCAGACCAGCATTGCGCACCTCACTCACGAGCTTCATAGCCGCAATGGAGTCGCCACCCAGTCGGAAAAAGCTGTCATCCAGTCCGATAGAGCTAGCATCGATCTTGAGCACCCGCGCCCATAGCCTTTGTAGCGCCAGCTCTTGCTCTGTGGACGGTGCTCGTTTGGGGCTTTCGTTCTCCTGTGTACGTAGCTGGGCTAGCTGCTCGATCGAAAAAGAGCCTCCGATCTCGCGTAGCCGCCTTCTGTCCAGTTTACCAGCAGTTGATATCGGGAATTCGTTCAGTGCAAAGTAAACCCCAGGCACCATGTATCCGGGAAGTCGCTGAGATAGCTTGTCGTCTATTCCGGCTGGATGTACGACATAAGCTCCGGAGTCCGCATCAGACATCTTGCCATTGAGCAACTCTGGATTTGCCTTCAGGAATGCTGCAATGATCGGCTTTCCTCCTCTTGGCGATATGAGCTCAACCGCCATCTCTTTAATGTCCGGGACATGTTGGTAGAGACAATGTTCAATCTCAGCAAGCTCAATGCGTTGGCCCCGCACTTTGACCTGACCATCTTTGCGGCCTACATAGACCAGATCGCCATCTGCAGTACAGTAGACCAGGTCGCCTGTCTTGTACAGTCTGCCTCGGCGCCCACTGAAGGCTTCGCAGCCTCGAAGCAGCCAGGGAGGATCATTGACAAAAGCAGTTTCTGTCTTCTTCGCATCCTCTAGGTAGCCGCGTGCTAGGTTGGGTCCCTCAACCAACAGCTCCCCAACTGCGCCTAGCGGTGCTAGTCTGTTGTGGTCATCAGGATGAGTCACCCAGGCGACCGACGCAATTGGCTTTCCAATGGGTACTGGATCAATCCCTTGCATATCGGGATTTGTGACACAGGAGACGCAACATTCAGTGGGTCCATAGGCATTGATCAGTCGTACGCGGCCACTCCAGGTATTGTAGTCTGAAGCGCTGACCTGCTCTCCGCCGAGAACCAATGTCTTTAGCGATACAATCCTTTGGGGGTCTAGGATCCTCGCAACAGCTGGAGTCAACAGTGCCCATGTTGCCTTCATGGAATTGATGGTGTCGATGAGATTGTCGCGGCGCTGACTCTCTGAGGGAATGCATATACATGCACCATGAAGCAGTGCTGTGATAATTTCCAAGATGCAGGCATCGAAGGTATAGGCAGCGAATTGAAGAACCCGCGTATCTTCCGTAATACCTAACGCTGGTCCTTGACACAAGCAACTGGTGGAAACGGCCTTATGCTCCAGTTGAACACCCTTTGGTACACCGGTGCTACCCGATGTAAAGATGACATACGCAGTGTTGCCTGGCTGCACCGCAGTCCGAGTGTCGTAGGGCTTAGTCGATAACTGGTCGATAAAGTCTCCGCTGATTTCCACGACAGTTGGAATACTTTCAGACCAGAGCTTGGAGTACTGAACCGATGTGAGCACTATGTTGGCCTTAGTTTGCTTGAAAATTTCTCGATGTCGAGAAATTGGATGGCCCGGGTCTAGCGGAGCAAAGGCGCCTCCTGCTTTTAGCACAGCCATCGTGGCTACGACCATCCACATTGATTTTTCGAAGCAAAGAGGCACAATGGACTCTGCTTTGACACCAATGCTAACCAGATAGTTCGCTAGCCGCGACGATCGTTCGTCGAGCTCCTTGTACGTCATCACACCGTCCCAGGCACAAATTGCATCCGCTTCAGGCCGTGATTGTACTTGGTCCAAGTAGACATCATGGACACAGCGCTCGATAGTTGGTGGTAGCCTCTTATTCTACTTCCATAGCTGTTGTTCATCGCTCGGCGTCATCGTTTCAACATCTATGACTCTTGTACTGGGGTCACCTCGGGCTAGCTGCTGCATGACGAAGCTTAGCTGGCCTAGCATCTTCTCAACCTGCCACTGTTCGACCAACCGCGCATCGAAACTGGCCGTGATTTTGACACCGTCTTCAGCCAGCTTAGCCTGCACCATCAACGCATACGTCGTGAAGTCCTGCAGACCTGAGCCGTATTCCCACGTTCCAAACGCGTCGTCTGATTGGAAAGCATCATCTGCAGGCTGCACTATCAGAAGCGTCTGGAAACTGCACGCGCGTTCGGTGTCTGGTCCTAGCTTGGCAATCCGTTGTAGGCCCGTTTGCTCGAACGAAATCATCTCAGTTGCCTGTTTCTGTACTGTTTCGAGAAATCCCAGTACAGTCGCGTCTCTCTGCACACGTATCCGTACCGGCACTGTTGCAATAACAGGGCCCACTAAGGACTCTATGCCAGTCATCGGCGCGTTTCGACCAGTGACTGTTGCCCCAAACACAACGTCGTCTGAGCTGGTATAGCCGCTCGCAACGATTGCCCAAGCGGCGCGGACAAGTGTTGAGATTGTAGTGTTTGAGGTTCTTTTGGGAAGTGGTGGGCATTGGTACTCCGCCGTTGCATCTGCGATTGGCTGTTGCACCTCAGGCAGTAGTGGCGGAAAAACGTTCGCCTCGCAGTCGCTGAGCGTGGTCCGCCAATATGCTGCCAGAGCGTCCTGATCCATCTGGCCGAGGTACTTGATGAAGTTGTTAAAACCAAGCTGCTTTGCTGGTTCTGCGCCGTTGTATGCTGTTTGTACAGCACTCAAAATGTGGTTCAGCGCCCAGCCATCATATATCGCGTGGTGAATTGTCCAGACGAACCACCTCTTCTCTCTGTGATTGTCCCGAACTAAGGCGTACCGTGCAAGCGGCTCGCCAAGCTGCATAGATGACAACTTGTCTTGAGCTAGGTAAGTAGCCAGGTCGTCTGCCTCTGCCCATTCGAGTTTGTCCGCTATGACAGCCTGCAAAAGACCAAGTGTCTCATGTATCACGATTCTCGTTCGCAATATCTGCAATGACTGGACTGCCTTCTCCCATGCGATTCGGAAGGCTGCCTCATCTACATCTGGTCGCAACTCCAGCACGGTCTGCATGATGTAATCGCCAGGCCGTTTCACAGTCAGCGACATCAAGCCTTCCTGAAGCGGCGAGCACGGGTAGATATCCTCAACCAGACCCCTATCGACGTTACACTTGGTGGCTACCTCGTGGTGTATTTTCGTTGCATCAACCTTGGGATCCAGGAGAGAGAATGGGACGATGTCGTCGCTGGGTACGTGAACATACTCCTGCGCTACAGCGGCCAATTGGATGAGTTTGGGATATTGAAAGACCTTTGCGACGGTGAGTCGGATGTCATCGTCTCGAGTCACAGCAACCAGCTTCATGGCTGCAATTGAGTCTCCGCCCAGCTGGAAAAAGCTATCGTCGAGACTGATTCGGTCCGGATTGATGTGAAGGACACGCGCCATTAGTTGCTGAATCTTCACTTCTGCCCCGGTAAGCTCTCTCTGGAATTCTTGGCCTTTGGCTGTCTGAGTCTGAGTTCTCTGCGTGAGAGCGCTCCGGTCCACCTTGCCGTTCTGGTTGGTTGGCATAACGTCTAGGAACGTAACTGTTTGGGGAACCATATAAGCAGGCAGCTGATCCTCAAGCATCTCCTGGAGCTGTTGTTGGATTCTCTGTAGGGTTTGTTGCCGTAGCGGCGTGCTACCCAGACTGTGTAGGGGTCGTTCTGCATGGTCTGTAGGAAAATGGAACAATACCCTGTTCTCCCCTTCACGCGGCTGGTATCGATGGAATATGGCGTCAAGACCACCGCGCTGCGAGTGCTGCCTGTTCCAGCTGACTTCAACGCGGCAGTTGGCTTCGTCCGCCAACTCATATAGGTCAGTAGCAGACAAAGACGACAAGCACTGTGCCTGACTATGTGCTGTTAAGCGCCAGTCTTGAGTATCAGGCAACTCTGTCACTGCATCGTCTATCGATTCGACCATGCACCGGCTCAAAATTGTCTTACTATACGGGATGTTGCTCACAGCGATGGTCGATAAGCTGGAATGACTCTGCAATTTCGCCAAGAGAGACTGGCGATCTAGCTTCTGCTCCGTAAAGTCGATCCAGTCGTCGTGTTCCACGTGTCGAATCACTCGCTCTTGCTTTTGCCCATTTCGCGGCTTGGCATGGATGACAGCGGCATAGCGGTAGCAACTCAGCTCATTCGTTGCCTTCATCTTCTTGGGAAGGATTTCGACATGCTCTACTAGGTCGGGAAGGCGCTGCGGCAAAGCAGTGAAAAAGGCTGGGTCCACCAGGAGCTCTCTTTCGACTCGCTCCATGTCAGCGATTATGCGACGAACTTCAGCCTTGTCTGCATCGTCGCCAACCATGAACATTGCCCGGGTTGCAAGAAACTCTCGATGGAGCGCGTAGGACCGCACATCGCCGAAAAAGATGGTAGAAACGCTCTTTAGTTCAAGCAGCTGTTGCGTGGTCTTGTAAAGATACTCCACGCTTGGAAAGTACTGAACGACCGAGTTGATCGCTACGAGACTTGCATCGATAGGCTTTAGCCGATCAAGGTCCCCTGCTGTAGCCTTGTAGACTCTGACCTTGTCTGCAAACGTGGGTATCGATCTGGCTGTGTGTTTGACGAATTCCACAGCTTTTCGAGATGGATCCAGTCCGACATAGCTTTCCAGACCATCGCCCAGGTTGAAAAGAATCATACCTGTCCCTGTGCCTACCTCGAGGACCTTGCCAGGTGGATGACCGTTGAGCATTGTGTTGATTGTGTCGTCCAGCCACTCGTTCATCTCTGCTATGTCGATCGCGCTGCCGTCGTACATAGAAGTCCATCCGATGAAGTCTCGTCCAATAGCTTCAGGTAGGACTTGAGAGATGGGCGTGTAGACTTTGGAATCAAACTGGTCTTCCCACACATCGACATGCTGTGATTCGTCGCTGTCGGTTGGCTCTTCGTCAATCAGTTCGTCGCCCTCGTAGACCGTGACAAAAGCAGCTAGTCGAGCAGTCTCATGTGCATCTTGCTGCTGCTGTACCACAGCTACAGCATCTCGTACAGACCTATGGCTGCGGAGAACGTGCTCAACCTCGCCCAGCTCGATGCGATGTCCTCGAATTTTGACCTGTCCATCCATACGGCCGAAGATCTCTAGCTGGCCGTCTGTAGGACGGTACCGCACAAGGTCACCTGTACGGTAAGCCCTCACGGTCTCACCCTCGATCTGAATCGTTATAAAGCGATTGATGTTGCGCTCGGGATCGGTGTATCCACGTGCCAGGCCGTCACCTGTGACTACAAGCTCTCCAACGACCCCGAGGGGAACAAGCTGCTGCTTCGAATCCATGACGTAGGCGCCTGTGTTCTTGAAAGCACGACCGATCGGCGGGCCATTTGGGTATTGCTCGTGTTTCGACAGCAAATAAGATGTGTCGAAAGTCGTGTCTTCGGTCGGCCCATAGGCGTTGATAATCTTGCATGTGCTGAGTGTTTTCATAGAAATGATATCGTTTGCTCGAGTGGCTTCACCTCCAACGCAAAGCATATCGAGATTAGCGAAGATCGCAGGCAATTGCTGAACGTAGGTCCTGAAGAGAGACGGTGTCATGACCGCCATACTGACATGTTCTCGACGGAACGTTCGTAGCACAGCCTCTGGATCCAACACTGTCATTCTGTCGATGCACACCAACGTCCCGCCCTGAAGGAGTGCACCATATATCTCCAACGTAGAGACATCAAATGCCAAGTTTGTGAGGTGTGCCATTACTGGTGGAGCTGGCAGATACTGCATAAAGTTATTGTCCCTTACTAGGTGCACGATACAGCGATGTTCAATCATGACACCCTTGGGTTGACCGGTTGACCCTGACGTGAACATGACATAGGCAAGGCTATCGGCAGAAGGCTTGGCGATATCCTGAGAGGCGGACACATTGTCCACCTGCTCGTTCAAAGCTTCTGCGATGCGCACGAATCTGACATCACTGAGCTTCACATCGGGAGGGTGTACGTCAGCCCCCAAAAAGACAACTTTCTGGCCTGAGAGCGAGGAAAGAATTTTACTCATGCGTTTGGCTGGGACCTTGAGATCGAACGGTAGATACGCTAGCCCCGCCTTCAAGATAGCCAAAATTGCAACGATAGCCTGGCAGCTTCGGCCTGCAAATAGGCCGACCAGCGTCTCCGGAGCGAGCGATTGTTTGGCTAACCACTGAGCCAGAGTGTTAGACTCCTCGTCCAGCTGCGCATAGGTCATTGATATTGATGCGTCTTTCACAGCAATCCTGGACGGACAGATGGACGCTCGCTGGCGGAACAGATCGACTACGCTCGACTCGCGTGAGTTGGCCGTCTTTTCCACTTGAATCAGACCCATGCTGTCGAGCTTGGAGTAGTTGGCTTCGCGTAATAACGGTAAGGAGGCAATCGCAACTGTCGGCTCTCGCAGGCACTCTTCAAGAACTATATGGAAAACTGAGAGCATGTTTTCGATAGTATCTGGCGAATAAAGGTCGGTGGAATAGACAACCTCACCCTTCAGGCTGTGTTCCTGCTGGGAAAAGTGGAACTCAAGATCAAACCTCGACTTTGGTGCATTGTCGAGAGTCTCTGTTTCCAGTCCCTCTAGTGATAGTTGGCCCAAGTTGCGCTGGGAATGCAAGGCAAAGATCATCTGCACAATGGGATGGCGAGACAAATCCCTGGTGTTTTTGAGCTTGGATACAATGCTCTCAAATGGAACGTCTGCGTTGGCAAGGGAAGCGATCGTTGCACCATGGACTTGCTGAACGAGCTTCTCAAACGATTCGTCCTCGTCTATTGTAGTCCGAAGGCACTGCAGGTTGACAAAGAAGCCGATCATGTCTTTCAGCTCCCACCGATCCCGATTGGCGTTCACAGTGCCGATAGTTGCATCCTTTTGGCCAGTGAGGCGGAATTGAGTAGCTCTGAAGGCTGCCAACAGCACCATGAACTTGGTGACGCCTTGCGCTTTGCAGAACTGTAGCAGCTGACTGTACAGCGGGCCGTCAATATTGAACGTATGCTTGGCAGCCTGTCCAGATAACGCAGCTGGTCGTACTTTGTCGCAAAGCAACTCAGCCGGTCTGCTGCTATTCAGCAAATTGAACCAATAATTGAGCTGACTCTGGTGCTTGTCAATCTGGACCTGCTGTCTCTGCCACACAGAAAAGTCTCGATACTGAATTGGCAGAGGTTGGACGTGGGTAAGAGCGTCCTGGCCCCGTGTTGCGGCTGAGTAGAACGCTCCCAATTCGCGAGTAAGCAGATCAGTAGACCAACCATCGGAAGTAATGTGGTGCATGATGATAGACAAAACGTGCTCTTTGTTGCTGATACGGTAGAGTGACACTCGCCAACCAGCCTCGGTGCGCAGATTAAAGGGAGTTATCTGGTCCCCGTGCACTGCGTCTGAGAGACTTTGTTCGTCTACATCAATGACGCTGAGCTCCTTGGGATGGTACGGGTGGACGAGCTGCATGCTCATGTCTCCAATGGTCTCAAAGGTCGTCCGAAGGGTCTCATGGCGCTTCTCGATCGCATTCAGCGCAGCTTGCAGCGCTGCCAGCTGCAGCGGGCCCTTGATACGCACAACGACCGGCATGAGGTACCAGGTAAGACCAGGGTACAGGTCTTCCAAGAACCACATCCGACCTTGTGCGAATGATTGTGCAACAGGCCCGTCATGGTCAACACGAGGAATGGTGGTATCGACATCAGACGCGTCGTCTGGATTGGTCGCTGCAGAGCTCAACTGATCGAGCGTGGGGTTGCGGAAGACGACTGCCACACTGATCTGTATACCCAATCTGCGCGCTTCGCCCACCAGCTTCATAGCTGCTATTGAATCGCCGCCCAGGCTGAAGAAGCTGTCATCCATACCAACTAGGCTAGCGTCAATGCCAAGGACCCGCGCCCAAAGACCATGCAGTGTCTTCTCCCTCTCAGTCTCGGGTTGGCGCTTTGGATCATCGCCGCGCGTTCGTAGCTTGGCTAGTTGCTGTGCAGAGAATGAGGAACCGATTCTACGCAGCTTCTGCCGGTCTACTTTGGCGGATGTCGTCAATGGAAGTTCCGCTATGGCAAAGTATACCTCAGGCACCATATCCCTTGGTATACGTTGGACCAATAGCTCATTCACATGCGTAGGGAAGATGACTTGCATTCCCAAGTCATTTCCAGAAGTCTGATGGACGGGTGCACGGTGTGACTCTTCGTTTAGCTGCACGAATGCTGCCACCATTGCTTTGCCTTGATCTCCTGATGGTACGATGACCTCGGCCGTGACCTGTTTGATGCCTGGCATACATTGATTGAGGTGATGCTCGATCTCGCCCAGCTCGATCCGTTGACCGCGCACCTTGGTCTGGCTGTCCTTGCGACCCGCGTAAACCAGGTTCCCGTCTGCATCGTAGTACACCAGATCACCGGTTTTGTATAGTCTCCCCGGTCGTCCAGTACGGCCATCGTCATTGTTGCCGTGCGTCAGCCAGAGAGGGTCGTGAATGAAGACGGCGTCGGTTTTTGCAGTGTCGTTGAGGTAACCGCGGGCTAAGACCGGCCCCTCGATCAGGAGCTCGCCAATCGAACCAAAGGGGACTAGCTTGTTGTGGTCATCCTGGTCGACGACCCAACTTAAAGAAGCCATCGACGTGCCGATCGTCCCCGACCGGAATTCTCGACCGGTATTGCAGTACGAAGTGCACCAAATACTACACTCCGTCGGGCCATACACGTTCACCTTCACGACATCGTCACCCCATCTCTTCCAATCGGCATCGTCCACGCGCTCCCCTCCAAGGACGATCACTTTCAGCGAGGGAACCGTGCTGGGGTCTAGCAGACGCGCGACGGTCGGCGTCAGTTGCGCCCAGTTGACACGGCTGTTGTTGGTTACCTCCGACAAAGCGCCACGGCGATCGTCATCAGACGGGACACAAACACAACCGCCGAATATCAACACCGTAAAAATCTCAGCGATACAGATATCAAACGTATAAGCCGCGAACTGGAGCGCCCGGGTGTCAGGCCCGAGTCGCATCGCCTTGCCATGGGCCAAGCAGCTTGTAGCGATTGCGCGATGCTCCAGGACGACGCCTTTTGGAACGCCAGTACTGCCCGAGGTGAACATGACATAGACGGCATTTGATGGCCCGGCCTTGAAACGGAACTCGGCTTGGCATGGTGCCTGGTCAACAAACGTGCTGTCGATTGCGAGAACCTGCACGGTCGCACGTGGCCAGAGAGCGGCGTATTGCTTGGAAGTAAGGACCAGCTTGGCGTTGGTCTGCTCGAAGATCTGCTCGTGGCGGGCGCTAGGATGCATTGGGTCTAGTGGCACAAATGCGGCACCTGCCTTCAGAACGGCCAACATCGCTACCACTGCCCAGATCGACTTCTCAAAGCACAGTGGTACCATTACCTCAGGCCCAATGCCTTGACTGGCGAGATAGCCTGCCAGTCGTGTTGACTGCTGGTCCAACTGCTTGTAGGTCATCTCGCCATCCCATGCGTGTACGGCGCACGCATCCGGTCGAGCTTTGACTTGCTCTTCAAACAGGCTGTGGACGCAGCGATTGACCACTGGCGGAGTTTCGCGGTTTCTCTCCCATGTCTTCTCGACACCGAGTCCGTTGACGTCAGACAGTAGCATTTCCGGCATGTTTGATTTTGTGGAATGGCTTGTTGGCTATTGTTGGACTAAGGTTTGTGCAGAAGAAATTGACTTGAAAGATGTAGAAGCTGTTAATCCTAGTGTATACGAATGTGCGATTTGTCCTCTCGCAACCTCGTGTCATTTTATCTATGTCAGTCGAGATGCTCGCGAGTATCGCTTCACAGATCGAGACTAGTACATCTGTACGGCCAAGATCGAACAAGAACGTAGCCACTGGACGAGCCCCGACGCTTACTCGATCTATCGTTCGGCGACGATGGCCGAATCCCAACGCGCTCATCGTGCTTGTCTCAATTTAAATCCCCGTTGAGCAAAGAGGATACTATTCGGACCATACCGTGTCAGCAAGCGTTACGCGTTCAACCGAGAAAGTACCACGAAGCCTCTCGATCTCGTCGGATATCCCACGTAGGCAGTCCTGCGACATGAGACGCTCGTATTGTGGATACGCGGAGGACGAAGCGGTGAAAGCTATGGACCAACATGCTCACGACTGCTTTCTCATTGGAGGAGTAAGTTGAAGCTACTCGGCTTTCACAGTCTCACCATGTCATGCAACTCTTCGTCATACATATTTGATGACCGCTGCCTCAAAGTAGCGCTGCTCGAAGCGATCTCGGGATGCCGTGTTTGGATCTTGGAGACAGTTTCTTTGCGGGCCTACCGTAGCGCGCGGCGGGTGGTTCGTTTTCAGGAAATCTGCCATGTTACCTCTAGCACAGTCTCTACGTCGATTAGACAAGCAAAACTAAGATTTACGCGCTACGAAAGGTTAATATGGCGATTTTTTCATCATCCAGCACTCCCCTGCGATGTGCGGCTTACCCGCAGCTGGCACTCCTCGAACAACTGATAAACGGCTGAATTCAAGAGTTTATCATTGTATCTCGGACGCTCGGCTTCTTATTTTCCGAAAGGCCTCCGCTTGAACCGACGACAATGGCAGATATCCTAATGTCACCATCTTCCCCGCTACTGACGCACGGATGGGGTTCCTTCACACTACTCCCACCCCAGCGGCTCAACGGGTCCCATTTTTTCGGGCCGTACGGGTGGCGTTGCTCCGTCTGACCCGGGCGCGATTACGATGTCCCACGGAGACCAGGAATCAGGAATGCGCATCGCGGGTCAGACGCGGGACCTCAGCCGGCGCAACTGCGGACGACACGACCACTCATGCAGTCAGACGAAACGGCGGCACCGCTCCGATGCAAGATTCGGCTGTAAACAAGCTTGCCGAGCTCATCTATTGCCGTCTGCTGAGGTTTCATACCGTGGAGATTGCCGAGTCGACATGGATGGCTTGCATGGCGACACGTATGTGTCCTTCTTTCGAACACAACTCCTCATCTTAGCCTCGTACATTCGGGGCGCGATGATGACCACTAGGCCGGTACTTCCGAGCCAATAGGGTTTGCGGGATACTTGTTATCTGGTACTCTCAAGATTGGATGGACTATTCTGAAGACATGTGAACTCCGCATCGTGTCTGGAAGCGCTTGGGACATAAGTGAGCTGTGCCCTAGGTGACTTTGTGGTATCTTGTAGTTTGAACACGACGATTGTTCTGATTCTTGGGTATACCCACACACTTCAACATCCTTGTACTTGTGGTTTCTCTTCTTTCGAGAGAGCTTGTTCTTTCGGGTCGTTGGGATTCACGACACCTCAGAAATGGAACCTGAATCTCTTTACTCGAGGGCGATCGAGTTGATGCTTCGTAGCTTTGCCTTGCTGCGACAAATCCCAATATCGGTAGTGCTTGCTGCTCTCATCCTTGCGGCTTACATTTATGTACCGCGTTTGAGATTCAAGTCGCAGATGGCAAAGTTTCCACTCTACCTAGCGCATCTCAGCAGCGCGGAGCGGCGAGCAAAGTTTTTGGCTGGAGCAAAGGCACTCTACAAGGATGGCGACCAGAAGGTATTTCACTCATGAACAATGCCTTGTCCCACCTAACACGCTCCTAGTTTAGAGGTTTGGCGTATAGGATGCAGACGTTGGACGGTAATCGACATGTCTGCCAGTGCTACAACTGTTCATGCTAAGTCCTTGTAGAGGAGCAAATCGTCCTTCCTCTCTCCGCGTTGTCTGAACTGCGGAAAGTACCCGAAGAGGAGCTGTCCTTTTACGACATGTTTTCCAAAGTATGAAATCTGTGCGACACGAGTGGCGCAGTTGCTCACGCGCATCCAGGGCCTAGAGGAAACCTACACCTACGTCGACATTAGATTTCTCCCCGAGGTTGTCGACACCATCAAGAGAGATCTCACTCCCAAGCTGAGTAAGCAGGAACACCGCTGCCAGTATGTGTATGTATGCTAACAGCAGCAGCGAACATCACCTCGAAAATCTGTGACGAAGTCGACGCAGCACTAGACACGCACCTCCCCTCGCACGACCAATGGACAGAAATCAACGTATCCCAAACCGCCCTGGACATCATCGCCAAAGTCTCTGCCCACCTCTTCATTGGCGGCGACGTCGCCTCCGACCCGGGTTACCTCGACTGCACAAAGAACTTTACCGTGCATCTCGGCGAAGCCACGCGCGCCATCAAAGTCACACGCGCATGGCTCAGACCTCTGCTCGCTCCCCGCCTCCCGGAAGTCAAGCGTCTCCTCGCGACGAGAAAGAAGCTGAGAAGCTACGTAAAACGCGTCATGGAAGAGCGCGAGGAAGCAAAGGCCAAGGACAAGAACTGGGTTCCGCCAGAGGACATGATGCAATGGCTTCTTGACCGCTCGGACGCGCGGAACGATACGTTGGAGGACTGTACGGCGGCACAGGTCTTGCTCATACTCGGGACGATTAATGCGTCGATGCAGACGCTGATTGCCATGTTGCATACGCTCGCCGTGACGCCAGAGTATGTTGAGCCGCTGCGCGAAGAGGTTCGGAATACGGTGAATGCCGACGGCTCGATTCCAGTCAGTGCGATGAAGGAGTTTGGAAAGATAGACAGTTACTTCAAGGAGGTTGGCATGCATTTCCCGGTCATTATCGGTATGTAACTTCCTTCTTTGCTTGACCTACCTTCCCAAGCTAAACAAGACTTGTAACAGAACCGTACTTCCGCCGTGTCCGCAGGGGCTACACGCTATCAAATGGACAGTACCTGCCCCCCGGCGCCGCCATTGTGATTGCGAACCCGCTCATCACAACAAACTCGCAGTACGACAGCTTCGACGGCTTCCGACACTACAAGCTGCGCGAGACGAGCGCGCAAAAGGATAAGCCGAATCATCGGTGGCTGATTGCGAATGAGACTGAGTTCCGGTGGGGCTATGACAACCATGTCTGTCCTGGTAGGTTCTATGCGCATAATCTGCTCAAGATCATCTTTGCGCGACTGGTGGAGAGGTACGATATCAAGATGCCGGGGGGTGAGACGGCATTGGAGAATAGGTATGCGATGGTGGAGCATGGGAATGTGGTCATGGAGCCGAGAGACAAGCCTCTTTTGATTAGGAGGGTCAAAGGCGGGAGGAAAGTGGACGAGGCTTGAACGAAAACGGGAGTGGAGGAAAGGTATTCACGAAGAGCGCATGATGTTATGAGGGCGGGGATGGAGGTTGGAAGGCGCGCAGCTTTATTTGCTATATACATGTGCTGCGATATCTTCGTTACCGCAGCGGCAATGACTTGTCTTCCACGACCTCACTCGTGTCCTTCACCGGCACTGCCTCCGGACTCGCGGCGGGCGTCAGCCACGCTGGAGCATCGTCCCGTGCCGTCTTCACCGCATCCTTCTTCCTCTTATTCACGAACCCCGGATCCGGACTCGACCACGCGTAGCCAAAGCCGTCACCAAGCACCTCCTGCACCCCCTCGGCCAGGATCTGCACAGCCCTCTTCCGATTGATACTCCACTCCCAAGCGCGATACCAGCGCCCAGCCTGCACAGCGATCTCCTTGCCGCCTTCCAAACCATCCAGAATCGAGCGCCAGACCAGCATCGTCTTCTCCAGCTCCGGAGCGCGCGACACGCCAATGACGCTGACACCCAGCTTGGAGCCCCCAACATCGTCAATCGACTCGTGTTTCCACGCCACGCCGGACGCAGGATCGCCGCGCGACCCGCACACCGCGCCAGCCGCGATCCACGTCTCGAGCGCGAAGCGGATAGCAATGACTTCGATGCGCTCCCCGTAGTCGTCACAGAAGTCACTCGCCCTGCGCACAGCTTCGCGCAGCGACGACGGCGCGGGGTGAAAGTCACCGAGCGCACCAACCGGCACACCCTCACGACGCAGCAGCCCCATACCCAGGATCGACGCATTCGGCACAACATCGACGCCCGCGTTCTTGAGACGCAGAATCCCGCGCGGGCCGGCGAGCGTCTGGTTCTGCAGCGTGAAATTGGCATACGACTGCACTGCATCGAGCGGCTCGCCCGTCTCGCGCAGGACCAGCTCCGCCATGTCGCCGAGCACATCGAGCGGGTACCCCGAGATACCAACGTACCGTACCACGCCCTCCTCGTCTCTGAGGCGCCGCAGCTCGCGGACCGCATCGAGCACCTCTTCCGCACTCACGAATTCGACATCGTGGCAGTACACGAGGTCCAGGTACTCCGTGTTCAGCCGCTCCAGACTTCGGTGCACGCTATCCCGCACCCACTCTTTGCTGTAGTCGAACTCGGCGCTTGCTATCCGCCCGACTTTTGTCAGCACCATGTACGAGTTGCGCGGGAACGTCTCGCGCACAAAGGGCGTCGCGAGCGCATCGCCGAGTAATTGCTCCGACGGCCCGTAGTACGGCGACGTGTCGAAGGCGCGGATGCCGTGGGTGAGGGCCGATGTCACGAGGCCGGTCGTGTCGAGCGCGAAGGGGTCGCTGTTGTACTGGTGGTTGAAGGTGGCGGTGCCGAAGACGAGGGGGGGCAGGATCGAGGAGAGTGGGGTTCGTCGCCCGTTGGGGGCGCATGTGTAGGGGATGGGCTTCTGGCGCGTGGGGAGCGGAGTGGAAGTGGACGCGAGTTCGATGGGCGTTGTCGCCATGGCTGCGGTTGTTTCGAAATGCGATTGACACGCGCTGATTTCTGTCGCGTTGTTGTTGCGATGTTGCGATGTTTGTAGTGGGGGTTGTCGCTTTGCGGCGGGACGATGCAAGCGAATCGCGCAATGCTGCGATCAATGAACGAGCGGGCGAGGAAGGGGTATCAAATAGTTTATCTGGCGTGTGAGTCCAGAGGTGCAAAAAAAAGGGAACAAGAATCACGCCGACGACGGATCAACGCCCTTCTTGTTAGCCCTGCGCATGCCTCGCGCCCCGAATCCGTAAAATCTATGCCTTCACCACACGCCGTTTTGGTCCCGCTTAGGCCCATTCCGCGATTGCAGGAACACATGGACTAGCGATGGACATGCATGACGCCATCTGCGCCTGGATTCTGGAACGTGTTTGCTGCTGCTGGCGCGACGGTGATTGGCTGAGATGGGCGTGTCGAGGACATGATTCATGCGGTGTTTAGGAATCAAAAAAGGGTCCTGGCGAACGCAGACCCTGCCTCGGACCGCTAATCGTGTCTGGCGCCGAACGTCGGGCGCGCATCTCAACACAAGGGCACGGCCAACCTGCTCCCCACACGCTGGGAGAGGGGACATGTTTACTAGATTGTTGCGTTGGGCATCTCCATCTCGACTTCCGGCGAGCTCAACGACGGTGATGGCAAGGCAGCTAGCGCAAAGGGTTTTCGTGAAAAGTCGGGCCGCGAACCTCCACAAACCTCCACAAAATGGTGCAAGCATGTGACAGGGATGAACATCGCGGACTTCCGTTCGTAGCCATTGAGTCGCTGCCTCGTGGTTGCGCAAGCCTGTGATCGATTCCTCTTACACTCGTCATGTTACTGACGTGCTGATCTTAGAGAGCATCCATCTCAATTAAGCTTCACCCCCACCGCAGCCGTCCGCGACTGCCTAATCATCCTCTTATACTCCTCAATCTGCGCAATCCCAACCATAACCAGCTCCTCCACGCTCTGCTCCTCCAGCCCCTCTCTCCAAACACTAATCCTCCCATGCATCTGCGTCCGATCAATCTCCGCAACCATAACCAACCCCGTCTGATCCCTCAGCTCCCACGACGCCGCGCCCGCTACTTCCATCCCCGTCGCCTTCCACCGCAGCTCACCGAGCCCACCGCTCCCGTTGAACACACGCTTCGCAGTACTGATTTCGATCCGGTGGTTCCGCAGCGGGAAGTCGATGGTGTAGTTGAAAGTGTGCAAGTCTATGAGCGCAATTTCTTGCGAGTTGGACGGGGTCGTGACGGTGCATTTGCTGCCCCAGATTCCTCCCATCATGGCCTTGCGCGATACGTCGTAGCGCGGCGTGGGCGAGCCTGGCGCCGTCAAGATGCGATGGTGCTCTGCGAGCGCGGAGTAGTCGAGTGAGAGATGGGGGTGCGATGAGGTGCGGATCGGGTCTGGGAGTGGTGGGTCGGCGCGCACGATCAACTTTTCCATCCACGAGGGTGCCATGGTGATTCTGGAGGGATCGTGGGCTAGGGTTGGCAGAAGATGTTGCTCACGATGACGCTGATGCTTTGCTTCTGGCGATGCGAGACGTTGGAAGAACAAGAAGACAAGCTGAAGTACTTGTACATCGTCACGACGAGCTATTCGCGTTTTATACGGCGCTCAGCCCCAGCTACTGACTCAAACGCTGTCGTTTCTCACGATAGGCGTCCAGCGGTATCAAGGGTGTTGCGGCGACTTCCTGGGTCCAAGAGGGCTGAAGTGGCCAGTGCTCGGACCTGTGGCGCAGCTCGGCGACATGTCTTGTACCCCGAAGGAACTCGAGCGGTAGTCGGCCATGTTGCACAAGCGGTGAGTGGAGTTCCTGTCGTCTTCGTCGCCGACGTTGTGTGCTTCAGCCATCATGCTGCGAACAGGTACGTATCCGCCCCGCCGTAATCTGATGTCTAAACCCTTCAAATTCTCTCACAAAATCTCTCGGGGCTTGGTGGCACTTGGTGGCTGAGATGTGTACTTCAGCCGGCGGTTTCGCGGTGCTTTTTTGCAACGGGCAAGGTCGTGTTCGACGGAGCCAAGGCGGAGGCGCGCGCGAACATGGGAAGTTCCTTGGTCCCCAAGCTCGAGTTATTTTGTATGACTATCAGAATGTAAGTGGTAAACGACTACCATGCAAAGTGCATCTGGAAGCGCCAAAGTGCGCATGAAGGATAGGACAGGGATAAAGAATGTTGTCATCGAGGCTGGCGACGAAGAGGTTACGGTGGAAGATTGGGAAAAAAGCGGTTGCGGGATGTTTGGAAGACTGTTCTAACCATGTAAGGCAGCCCAAAAGACTTCCAGAACGAGGAGTGAGGTAAAGACTTCCTTGATGATTACGTGCTGGCGGACCTGGCATGATAATCTTTCTGACGGAGCTGTGCTGCCAGCGCATCAAAGCCATTGGTCGCATGGCTGTAAGCTCTGTCTTCGTAATCAGAGCCCCACAAAACTGCACGTGATAGCGGGGTATCCAATACTCATCTTCATGGTCTGCTTGACCATGTCTGCTTCGAGGTGCAGAGACACCATTCCACCGTATCAGACCATGCTGTATGCCATAGTGCCGTCTGTACACTCCTGCCTTCCACATTCATGTCTGCGTTACCTGTGTTGTGCAGCACACACATTGCTGCCCCGCTTTCGCTCTGGGTCGCCGACAACAACCGCGTTCGACCAACATTGATCAAGCCTCGCATCCGTTCCGAAAAGGCCACTATGAAAGAGCCCACCTTCTGGGTCTCGTCAATTCGCGGAGAATCTATGCATCCTGGGAAAGAGCGCGAATTTTCTCTATTCGCCATGGACTAGCGCTTAGAGTACGGCACCGGTGTAACTCAAATGACGGGACATGCAATGGATGAACCGTCATAGAACGCATGTCGACTCTTAGGGATCAAGCCTGCAATCTCGAACCGAAGCGATGAGCCATTCCAAGTCTCGTGTAGGCCTCTTCTTCCTACCTATTGTTGAGAAAAACACTTTCCGAGCACAGACACTATGCAACACCGCAGGAAGCATGTTTAGGCGAACTGTGCCATTATTTAGCTACCAGGAGAATATTGCAGTGGCAATTAGAGTCTAGTGCTAATATCCTAAGCGCTGTGTGCTCGGCTCTCAAATGACCCTGCTGTCTGAGCCTACGCGAGTTCTAACCTCAAACTTCTTCCTCCAGATCTGTCTCTACGAGGACTTAGCACTCTACCAGCGTCCACGCTCTGCTCAAACAAATAAGCCTTTCTGTATCCATGCTATCAACCACATCGTCTAAACAGCTTCAACATGCTTGCGGATTTTGTCACATAGGTTTGCGGCCGGTTGTCTGGAAACCGACCCCACTTAGCTGCGCCGCAAAGTAGCATAAACCACTTTGTACATACGAAGGAGGTGATATGTACTGAGGCAGACCTAATCACGAAGACTGGCCTAGTGCTATTGAATGAATGCATACCAGCTCCTTCGTACCCCCAAAAGACTAGTCTACAAGCAAGATGACCTGGTCGAAGGCCTCGGCATGCCAAACGGTTCAGCTGGGTGCGGAGTAACGGCACGCGTTCGAGTACGAGCGATTATATATAAAGACCAGCTCTTCTTCGTCATGGACAGATCTCCTCTATCCTCACCTATTCTACGAGCGCGCAGCAAGACCTTGATACTATCTACCGTTCTTACAAGTTATGATCAAGTACCTGAACAGGTAAGTTCTATAAATCCACTCTAAGTGCAGTCCACGCCATACAAGTGTTTTCCATCCTCCTTCTGATTGCTGACCTGACACCAAGACAACTACAAATATGGTCACCTACAACGCCGTCCTCACCGCAATCCTTGGCTTCAGCATCTTCGCCGCGCCAGGAGTCGCTGCTCCCACAGCCCTCGCGGCGCCTGCGCCTGCGCCTGTAGCTGCCGCTGCAGCAGCTGGACAACGTCTCGGCGGCATCGACATGACCCGGGCGTGCAGGGATCAAGTGAATGTGTACATTGACGCCATTCAAGCTGTTCGGGTAGGAAACACATGCAACGACTGGCAATGTGTTCTTGGCTTTCCTGGCTCTTACAGTATAGATACACCTGCTGCATGCACGAGGCAGTATGGTCCCGGTGTGTATGCTTGGTGTTCTGGTGGGTGGGATAAGTGGTCTTGCTATAGGGCGTAAATGGGAAGGGAACAGATTGTATGCTATCAGATGCCGTAAAAGCTCGGAAACAACAATGATATTCTGAAAAATGGCTGTCATAACGGAATTACTCGTTCAAAGTTTCCGTCAATCATTCATAGCGGTCCTCGCGAGCGGCACTGATTAGCTTTCAGTTGTCTTCAGGTCCTACGGTGTAAAAGAACTGAAGCTGTCTTTATGCTATGCTCACCACATCTTACTCACCTCGTTTTCTACATGCGACACATTAGGCGTTCAATACTTGCTTTTGATGCTTCGTTTCGCTTAATGCACATTCTCTTCGCAGGTCCTTTCAAGCTTCAACGGTGCAGCATATTTTCACAACGTATGGGCTATATAATTCGTCTTATACCCTTGAATACTACTAGGCTGGCCCTGAGCTATATAATCGTAACATCGGCTGGTTCTACCTCATGAAACCACGTGGCAGCCACGATGTAGAAAATTCCGCTGCTTTGGAAACTACAGTCATCGCCACTTCTCTCAAGAAGAATACCTTCTTCTTCTGACAAACACAAGCACCACCGTCGCTTGTGCTCTTCGCCCGCAAGATCAAACATAGCGATAGCGACAGTCATAGGATCAGCCGTTCTCTCCGGCGCTTCAAAGAGAACTCTATGTTCTTTGAGTTTGGCGTATGAAAATTGCCAGTTTGGTTTGGTTGGGAGATCGCAAACATGCACATCAGAGCGGTGCACTTCGCGGATGTATCCATGAATTTGTATGCGACAGGCTTTTTCATATTTCAAGGTTGCAAGTGTCCAATCATCTGGTGGAGTCCAGATGATTGGTGGCTGTAGGTTGACATCTCAGAGAGATGCTTGACCTAGCTCCTCTGACCTGCTCTTTTGTCTTGAAAGGCTTGTTCGCCTGGAATATGGGACCCCGAAGTGCAAGCCATGACCATGACGGCGCACGTTTGATACTTATACCCACATGCTCTCCGTCAACAGCGACCGGCCGTTCCAAAGGCTGTTTTGAGTGTGGCCCAAAGACTAGCTGGCGACTTCGCCACAGAAGTGCGCGCTCCATGTCCGCTTCCCACAAGCCCGCCAGGTATCTGCAATTCAAGGCCTCGTGAAACCTTGATGCCACGCCAGCCAATGCTGCAAAATTATCCGTCGGCTGATACACGTCGCGGTAAGAGTACTGTTGCGTTAGCTCATACCAGCGGGCCAGAATCTCTTCTTGGGAAAACCCCTGGCCGGCTAGTGGAGAAGAGAGGTCGTAGCGTCCACCATTGGCCCACTGGTAACGTATAAGACTCCCATCTTCATACCAAGAGACATTGCGACACTTGAAGCTTAGCTGCTGTATACCGTAAACGATCATGCGCCGGCTCAGGACAGACTCTTGAAAGCACCAGGCGCGCTCATCGACGGGTCCGGAGTGAGTTGATCTGTTAAGTGTCAGGAAGCACTTCCCAAAGTCTTGAATACGGCAGTCTTGGAGCTGAGGCCGATGGTATGGGGGTGCCTGAGGTTGAAGCAATGGCTCGTGAATGAGGTCAAAGAAGCCTGTTGTACTGTCGTCACTCCGTCCAGCCACGATCGTAAGCTCGGCATTAGAGTATACGTCAGCGATCTTGAGCGCTTCGGCTTTCCAATCTTCCGGGTTTTCTTGGATAATGCACAGAGCGTCGATCCAAAGATAGCGGTATCTAAGCTCGCGTGTGATGAGGAGAGCTTCCTGGTGCGATCGCGTCATCAAATGCTCGGGAATGTAATCCTGGTAAGGTTTTAGAGTCTCTTTTTTAAGCTTCACGTTGTGACGGATCCCAAGGCCCCAAGAGTACGAGAGTGCGAGGTAACGGTCAAGCTGATCTTTGCTGATCTTGAGCCTTATCCTGCCTTGCGCTTCGGGATCTTCTAGATCGATAATGCGGGTTGGCATATGCTGAGGGGACGTGCCGCCACAACGGTCGTGATGAGTCTGGCATTCCTTGAGCCACTGGAAAGATATTGTTTTGCGTAGATCGGGATTGTGTGATCTTGTAGTCAACCTCCCCGATAAGAACTTGGGGGCAAATGTACCTGCATGCTAATGGTTAGCTTCGTACACGAAGAGCTATTACGTTTGTGCTCAATCAAGACTAGCGCTCTTTGTCCCGTTCCTGGACGCCGCATGATCTGCGAGGGAATTCTACTCGGGCGGTGATCTGAGTAACGCGACACGGCCCGGCGATACGGTGCCGCGATGGTACGGAGCGACGTGAATCACACCCAACTTGGAGTAAGGCCACATAGACAAACCTACCTGGTTTTGCATACACCGATACTGTCCCATGCACGCGAGAGGATGTGAGTTCGCCAGAAGATACCAATATAGTTGCTGCTTCTTCCCTCTGCGAGGGCTCCGGTCCTGCGCCCATGCCCAAGTCTTGCAGAAATCCTTGCAGAAATATCGTTGTGTGCCGTACATGAATTGGATCGCCTTGTCTTCCGTCTAGGTATGCCTGAATGCTATCTTTATGAGAGGAGTTCCTTAGACACTCCCAGAGTGGTACACATAGAATGCATGCTTTGGATTGTGCGCATGTCTTGAGCTCTGACAGGCTGTCGTGATGCCGATGAGAAATTCCGCGAAGGTTTTCGATGTGCAAATCGTGACAATGATCGCATGTGAGGTTCATTGTTACTTGCGCGTTATTTGGTTCCCTCAGAACAGCAAGATATTCACATGTGTAAAATACCTAGGCACCCATGAGAAAATCAACGATGTTAACAGCTGCCAGCAAACACCCAGGCTGTGCACTACCGCCACAATGGGATCACCGATTGGTGTGCATGAACTCCAAAACCCCAGCCAATCGGGTATAACCTACCAAGCCTCAGCCTGCATGTAGATGACAATTCAGGTGCCTCGAAAGTTGGTGAACGGCTGACAAGCACCCCTGCTCGACGGAATGGCCATGCATTCTGTCGTCAGAATTGCTGCACACGACTTACACCGAGCCACCTTGCAGGCTTGTCGCAGTATAAAACCCACGTGTAAGCAGCCAACAATATCGTGTGATCGCAAAAGGCTTCATTCTCGAAGTTGATCGGATTGAAATAGACATGATTGAATCTGAATGTCAGGGAGGTAATCCCACCTTTCGTCGGCCAATAAGACCAAGCGGGCCACATGACTGGGAGGCATGGCGCCAGAAAATCGCCTGGTATTACATTCAGGAGGACTACACCCTAGACGAGCTTCAATCAGCAATGCTCCGCGAACATGGATTCTATGCGACGTGAGTACTTCGTTCTGTATTCCGTTAGCCATTCACCGATGTTGACGTCGCCATTCAGTAGGCGACAGTACTGCATTAGGCTGAAGCAATGAAATCTACGGAAAAATCTGGCAGCATCGGAAAAAGAGCAGATCATTGACAAGATCGTTGCTGCAAGACTCTTGGGCTACTCAATCACAGATGTGACATACGGAGGTCGCCAGAAAGACCTGGATCTGTTGTTGAACCACTTCCAATCTCAACCGCCGTCTTCAGATCTTAGTTCTATCGCAGAACAAGTTCAGAGACTCCACGAAGTAAACTCGAAGCGGAGCTCAACAAGATCGGCTCCTGCAAATATGTCAACCGACTGGATTCAGATCATCTACCAGGACAGCGACAGTCCCGTAACGGGCCCGTTGAAGCCAGACTCCAGTCGCAATGATTGGGCAATGGTATTGAATAGCCTGACTGCGAATCCCACGCATGTCCAGTTCAAAGCCACTGGAAAAGACCCCGATGCAAAACGTAAGGTTCCGGCCCTTCCATATGCGCCCACACGTGGTCTGGAGAGAATCATCAGCCTATCTCAAAATTACATTTTTGGAACTTTGGAGAGCAGGATGAAGGACATGCCAGCTCAGGCTCATGCAGCGCACCCGTTGCCTCGGTTCCCGAATTCAGAGAGTGCAGCCTTGCGTAATTTTTGGGTGGATGTGAAGAACGCCATGTACATGGCGAAGAAGCATGAAGGGGTACTGACGTTCAAGTTTGCTTCCCGTGCGTGTGCAGCCATTCAAGCTCCATCAAACGTGGAAATAGAGTTGGGAACTCCGAAAGATGTATTGGCTACGTTGTCGCCAACGAATGCCAATGCATGTCCGCCTCTCAGAGACCGTCTGCTGCACTATATGTCAGAAATGTTAGGCATACGCTTCGGCGTGCAGCACCCACTGGTGCTTCTATGCGGCGAGCTCAGGAGGGAAACTGCCAATCAGGAAATCTACGAGACGGCCCTCCAGTTTGCCATAGAGCTCATGGGAACTGCGCAGGGCACCCAGCCATCCGATGCCCTTGCCTTCCGCCGAGAGCTCGTGAGGCTTCTTCGTCGCTCAGGCAATCTGTGTCGAGCGGAAGAACTCTGCATTGAGCAAGAGTCATATTGCGTCCGGGAATTTGGCATCGACGCCCTCTTGACTAGGCGCGCAACTAGCGACCGTGTTCACGTGCTCATGGCTAAGAAAGAGCTGGCGCAAGCGATGGCGATTTGCGAAGACCTCGTTGAGCGAAGTCGCTTGCATCTAGCACGAGACTTTCCAGATGAGCTTGCTGTTTACGCTCTGGAGGATCTTGCGGAGCTTTGTGAGCTGCACGATTCTCCTCGAAGATCCTTGCTCTTACTTCAAGAGGCCCATCCTGGTGCTGTGCGCTTGTGGGGCGCAGAAGCGTCCGCGACGGAGTACATTCTATCGAAGATCCAGGTAGCGAGTAAATTGTAGTGGGTTGCACTGCCACGAACGATTCGCGGTGTTGGAAGCTGAGGTAGGATTTAGGTCTGACTCGATCATAATCAAACATTCGTATTACTGACGAAGAACAGAATCCAACCACGACGTGTGCCCCATGAGCGTAGTTGAGCGCAAGTTCTGATGTTATGATTAATTGACAATGACAGCTATGCGAATGTAACTCGTATAAATATCTCGTGCATTTAATATTTCCTTCCAATGCTTGGTTTCACCCAATGCGCTCCCTGTTCGCAGGTCCTTTCGAAGCTTTGAGTTTGTATTTTCGTGACATTCCCAACCGCTGATGTACTTCCTATCCTCTGAATCATGATGGCCATTTGGCTGTTTCGCATTTCCGATGTACAATGCCCTCGCGTAATAGCAATGCTTCCCATGCCAGGTGTACTGCATACAGTCGTCGTGTCGAAAACACCCAGCTCTGCAAGCGTCAAGGGTCGTGTGGACTGTGGAATTATCAGGCAGCTGAAAGCCTGCGTCGAACGCTGCATCCCAGTTCTCGCGCTCGGAGAAGTTGCCGTGAAATGAGAAGAGTAGGTCACGGTAGAGCACGGGGTGCTCGCTGTCTGACCGTCGTCCATTCTCCCAAGACCAAAGGCTTTTGTAGATGGCTGGGTCGGTTTTGTGGAGACTGATAACAGGTTCGCACCAGTAGTCTTTGCCAAATGGAACATTTTCGAGCCGATGAGGGCTGAACATTGGCCATAGACCACTGATGCTTATGCCGGCTTTGTCATGCAGAGCCCATCCCAGTATACTGTCGCCGCAGCAATCCGCTCTAATGTCTTCCATGTATTCGACAGCGAGCCGGGGACCCTTGAGGCCGATGCTATTACGCGGACGATTGGCCAGTCGGTGCGCAGCTGTCGCAGAGAGTATGAAACCGGCGCCTCCGTATGCGAACCACACCTGTTCTTCTCTCTCAGGGCTCAATTGAGATTGGTACTTTCTTCCTGGTGATGGCGCACCGAAGTAATAAGGCACTGAGCTGTTGTAGTTCTCTAGAAGGCGGAAGACGTTGTCCCAGAACATGTACGTGTCGCTTTCAAGAAACACGTACCACTCGGCCGCGTTGTTGTGCTCAATCGCCTTTTCCACCTCCGGTAGAAACTTGTACTTGTCAACCACCCACCCTTCATGACCTTGTTGCAGCTTCGTGCCCTCTTAGCTTGCGTTCCTTTGCGCCTCGTAGACGGCATAGTCCTCAGGCTTCAAGTACGTGTTTGGCGGCAAATCTGCGAGAGCGTCGATAGCTTGATGGTCGCGGCCGTAGGTATGATTTCCGTCGGAAACGATGAGGATGTTGGAGATGCACCTGATGACCGTGGAGAGCTGGGCATCAGTGCGCGACGCATCATCTGCTGCCCCGGTCTTTAGGACGACCTGGATCTTCGAGAGAAGCTGCACTGGAAAGAGAGCACATTCGTCAGTCGCGCTGCCATGCCAGTCAACGCCTTCCCTCGCTTTGAACTGCGTCTTTGTGTCCCATGTCCAGAAGTCGGGGCCACTTTCAGTGTGTGATTCCGAGTCATGCGCTGTTGATACGAAAGGCTGGGGATGGAAAGCTTGTTTCCCTAGGATATCGCTTGGTAAGGTTTCGACGTAAGTCTAGTTGAAGAGGACAAAGATATTAACACAGATGGCTAGGCCAACGAAGGCAAACAGCAAACGAAGCCATTTGCGAGAGCTCCAGGGGATTTTTGGCGAACAGCCGATTTTGCGCATGTTCAGTAAGCCGTTGGAACCTCGAAAGACGCGACGCGAGCCTGCTAACATGTTGGATGTGGGCGTAAGTGTGACGTTGGGGTGTTACGTCATGTTCAGTCGTCGCGCTGGTTCCGAAGAACGCGTCCAGCAAGAAGGCGAGTGTCGGTCAACAAGCGCAGTGTAAACGGACGTCTGAGAGGATGGCAGCATGCAACAGCTTGTTTGGGAGACTGTTGACTGCGGGACAAAGAAAACATAGGCGCGCTTCCTGCCGGGTGGCTGCCTTACGTGACGCCCCTTGCAGCAAAACCGCGCCACAAGGCAATTAGCGAGGATTCTCCATCCTCTTTGGCTAAGTATGCCGTTACCCGCACTGATGATCTAATCTGTGGAGCCGAGAAGTTGCACATGAACAGCCCGGGTGAAGACCGACTTGATCGGAGGAATACGCTGTTGCCTAGGGGATGTCGCGACAGCCACGGAGATTGTGCTTTGATGTGCGATGTGATCGTTTGACGACCAACTTAACAACAACTAGAAAGTATATTTCTTTAGAAAGGTGCGATGATCTGCGGCAAAACAATATCAACGAACAACAAAATGGTAGCGTTTCGTCGCGTTCCTTGTTGACCGTGGTCGGTAGACCCCCGACAATTGGAGAAGCGGAACAAGTTCCATTTCAAGCTAGCGCCAGTGATCGTCACGTGCACGGGTGGTGGGGCCGATTTGCTGTGGAGCCCCCGTCTTACAACTCTCCAACACCGCCCAGCACAACATCAAGAGTCAGTAACGGCAAGTTTGACATTTGCGTATAAATGCGCTGAGGCTTGCTTTCGTCGCCGAAAAGCTGTTAGACGCTCACGACTCTTCATGTCTCCCATATCTTCGAGTGCAGTATACCGACGACAGATGGCCACATCGCCACATTACCTCTGCATCTTTTGATCGAAACTCACGACGAGAAGCATTATCGCCGAGCCGTTCGCAAACCGATGACGATTGAGACGATGACAAGCATGAACGAATCGATCGACCGCCCCAGAGTTTCAGACACGACTACTATGCCAACAGCCGCGTAGGACCGTCGCGATACCAAGGCGCATACCTCCGCGAGTCGCGTCGCACTCAATACATCGCTTCTAGAGGAAACAATTTGCATGTATCGGCTACGGTTTTGCTTGATTTGACAAATATGGTTGCGTGACATGATCACACGGTCAAGACGCGACTGAGATCAAAGCTCAGGCAAATCGAGGCGCGATACACAGAGAGATGTGCACGGCAATAACGCGTTTGGACGAGCACACATGAGCTTGATGAAGTCATTTCTAGTGGACACCGATTGCGAGAGAATCGTCTCGGAAAAGTCTCCACTTTCGACGAACCTTCTACTCGTTCTGGCGGTGGACTTGCCGCACGAACGCGTGTACGCAGCTTGCTCTACCGTTGTTGTGACCCATGCGGCTTTTATTTTGACCCATCAATTTCGTAGAGCACGCAGCTTTTGTTTGACGTTGCCCTTCACATGGCCCTGCTCTCGCTGCTCACTGTGATTGTTAGTCGGTCGGTTGTATTTACGGGACTACAGGCGAGGGGAATGCCTACTGCCGTTCTTGGGTGAAGCTATACTCGGTATCGCTTGACCCATGCTACATGAGGCTAGCATCAGTCGATGTGACGCCACGTGCAGTAAGACGGACAAGCCTTTCGCTGTCATGATACACCAACATCTTATCCTTGTTGACAATGGTGCACATAGCGGCGATCGTACCTACTTGCGCGCCGACGACTTTCTTGACCTCGTTTCTCCAATGAATGTCACACTGCCGCACCGCATACGCCCTCGTGCCTGGGCGCTACGGTAGCCTTACCTCTCGACTTTCCGTCTGAGTGCCCCGGGTGCATCATGATAGCAGCTGAACGCCACTCCACATTTGGTGTTGGCAAAGAAAATCCACATGTTTCGATGCTGCCGGAAGTGTGTTAGCATGGTTGCTTATCGTAGCTGAACTGTAGTCATGTGTCTAGAGGGCTTGGTGGGGCATCTTCCCAACCCCGCACTTCTCAATCCACCAGAGTAGGCAACCGATGACTAGAGCTCACACTGCGATTCCTCCTCATTGCTTGACTCTAGGTTGTTTTGAACTCGTTACAACTCGCTATCTATTCATCTTCGTCACAGTAGCTGGGTCCCTTGCCACAACACAGGTCAATCCGTAGACCACACGGCCTTGCCGAGATAATATCGGCGCATCAATGAGCTGGTACCTACTTCTGGTTAACGCTATATACGGCACTGGATACCTTCAAGACACGAAGTGAGCGCACTACTCGAAGCGTTCAAAGTTCAGCCTTCCATCTTCCTATACCTCAGCTCGATTGATGAGATATCAGCCACATCAGCTTACAGTATCGCTGCCTTCATCCTTGCGAGGATCTTCAATAGGGAGCACTCAAGCTTGATACTTAGTGTCGCACTGTTCAGAAACAACCACGGGTTACTCCGCTTGCGGGGGTTATTTCCGCCATAGAACACCAAGAACAGCCCGTCCATGGCTTCATGCGGAGTTCCTTACGCTGGCACGTCGATTTCAAAGAAGAAAGTTCTGGAAGACCGTGGTGAAGGATCGAAGCAACGCTCAGGACATGCGATCGCGCGAAACATAGGGCGTAAAATTGTGCAAGGCGTAAAGAACCCGATCGAACGAAGGGTTCAAGAATTGAAAGAGAATCTTGCGCGGCTGAGATTTGACTCGGATGTGGTGTGTAAAGACCTATGCGAATCTTGCTCTAGGCTACCGTGGGCTGAAATTTATGCCATGCGAGATGAGGAGCGTCCGAGGTCATTTCGCATGGCAAGGTTACCAGTAGCATCGCGATTTGGTGCCTGTCCAAGCTGTCGAATACTTGCTTTCAACCTACCAAGCCTCGATGTGCTCTATTTTAGGGTGGTCGGTACAGGTTACCTTCAATTCAGAGACAAAGACGACAAGTACTGGTTAGAATCCTCGCTCGTGATCTGGCACGATTTACGCAAAGTGGACGGGTTATTCGTCGGTGTCTCGCCTGTCGTCGATCATGGAGGATACGTCAATGCTTCAGAAGTGAAGGAGAGAATTCAGGAATGCGTATCCAATCACAAGCAATGTAGACCACAGCCATGCGATACGTTGAGGGATTTGAAAGTGCTCGATTGCTTCGAGAGGTCCCTCGTCTTGGCTCCAGAGAACTGTCAATTCGTCGCACTCTCCTATGTTTGGGGTCGACCTACAGAGCAAACAGACGCAGTTGGCGGACCAAAATTTCCAGAACTCCCAGATGTACTCCCTCGGACCGTACAAGATAGTATTGAAGCCACTAAGATGCTTGGGTACCGATATTTATGGGTGGATAGATACGTATGTCATCCGTGTATGAGTTGGTAGACAAAAGCTAATCATGCAGTGTATCGACCAACATAACCCTGATGATCAGAAATGTCAAATTGGTCAAATGGGTACCATTTACTCTTCAGCCCAAGTTACCATCATCGCAGCGGCTGGGAAAGATGCTATGTTTGGTCTAGCAGGAATAAGCAGGAGGTTCTGCTATCATGAATTTTGTTCTGTCACCAAGGACCTAAATCTGCTCAACGCCACCCGGTCGGTCACGGAATCTGTCTCAGCATCCAATTGGTACTCTCGAGCCTGGACGCTGCAAGAAGGTTACCTCTCGAGGAGGAGACTGTTTCTTGTAGAACACGGGTTGAAGTACATCTGCGACGAAGACCTGCTAAACGAAAACTTGGATGGCGTATCGATCACAATGGAACTTACTGCCTCGCTACCAAGTAAGATGGATCCTTGGGATCGTGCAAATCACATGATGCGCCAATTCGCGGGACGAAGTCTGACATACGAAGAAGACGCTCTCAATGCTATCATCGGTGCGCTTGGAACTCTTGAGGGTGTCGATCATACACAGGGTGTAACCATTCAGCGGTCGAACTCTTCCGGTGCATCAAGTGTAAACATGGCTTTGAACTGGTATCATGATCCACCGTGTTCCCGGCGCAAAGAGTTTCCAAGTTGGTCGCCCCTTGGCTGGAAAGGCCAAATTGACTATCTCGATTTCCAGACACGGATCTCATCCGGCTGCTCGCTCGATATTTGGCATGACGGAGCATTCAGACATGTTGCCAACGTTGTTGGGAAATTGTTGGAAGGCCATCACACGCATAAGCCATCACAGGAGAAGTTCCTTCAACTGAAGACCACTATAGTGATGCTAGATTTCGAATATCTCCATCATGAGCCTGGTATACTCGACGGATTCTATGTCAAAGTTCCGTACGCACCCGAGCTTGATCTGTTTGTTCTGCCGTTTTGGGATGCCGAAGATATTGCAGATATGCAGGAAGACAGCGTACAGCTCCCTTGCGCCATTGTCGTGCGGCGCAGGACACTCACTCAGAAAATTTGGAGATGCGAGCAAGAGTCACAGATACTTATCATGCGACAGTCGGGCAAACATTATGAGCGCGTTGGGTGTTTCAACCTGCATTGGTCTCATCACAATATCTATGCCCGGAGTAAGCAGGGCCAGATCTTCCCCTTGGACTTCACGTACGGTAATCCGCTTCTTGAATACGGCGACGGTACCTTCTGGAAGGAGAATGGCGAAGAACGCACGTTTCTTCTCGGTTAGCTCGACTATGGAACTCTGCGCGAAGCCTCAGTCTACCTTGGAGATCGGAGCGTACAGAGACATGTAATCGAACCAAGTTTCTTATTTCTCTCTACGAGGAGATGTAGGAACTCGAAGATCGAACTGGTGTACATTCATGCTAGAGACTGAGATCGTAAAAGGACAGCATGGAGATATGGACATTTCTGATCGTCATCTTTACCTAGCTTCGGCTGACCTTTACTCCCGGTTCGTCACTTGCAAATCATAGTTCAACGAATTGCAACGAATTGCACTGGGTGTCTGACGCGATTGGTTTGCCGTTGAACGCAATCTTCAGATGCCCCTCCCAAGTGCCCCCATGGCCCATCTTGAAGCAAGCTGAGTCGTAGCCGTTGTCATGCATCCACTCGAGCTGACGCTCAACAGCGTTTCTAATCGTCTTGGTCTCCGATGTTGTGTCGCATTTAGGGCCCGAGGTTGTTGCGTAGTATTGCCATACAGCGCCGTCGACATTTCCAGAGATCACTGAGCAGCTGTTTACCTCGGACTGGCCTTTGATGTATACCGCGAAATAGTTGGCGAGGGAAAGAATAGCGAGCGTAGCTGTTGCGCCTTGAGAAACGAAGGCGGCTGCAGTTTCGATATCTCGGCGAGCCTCCAAAGGGGCAGCGACATCTCCCACGGGTGTGTAGCTAGAACCCTCAGATTAGCGAATTGCGATAACCAATATGGTTCATCGGGATATCAACAACATACTCTCCGCGACCAACGTGTCGCTTTTCAGGGATACCAATAGCGAAAGCCTCGGCAGTTCCGAGCACGTAGAGGATGTGGGCTAGCTGGAAGCGCATGGTGAAAGAGTCAACAGTATTGGACGAATAATCTCAACGACGAGTTCGGACTGTTTCGTGATTCCTGGATAGGCTGAACCTGTGAGCTGAATAGATAATGTCTATTGAAACGCATGGATTGTTTAAATATGTGGATGAAACGAACAAAGGAGTTACATCACGCGTACGGCCTACCTCCTCTTTTCGGCGAGTTTGAAGCTCATGACGACGTTTCTGCCTCGTTGATCTGAGCTCGACAAGGCCTCCCAATGCTCTAATGGCCATGAGGAAGGATAAAAAGGGGAGGTTGTGGTCGGCGACGTAAATCTATGCGGTAGAGATGCATCAGTGGAGCGGGGGTAACAAAGGCCGGATGCCAAAAGGATGATAATTGAACATGATAGGCGGTGCCAGTCTAAATTAAGCGCCAGCCGCAAAATTTATGCTGATCTTCGAGATATCGGTCCAAGACTCGGAGAGTCGGTCGGAGCAAAAGCATGGTTGTGTACGGGCCGAACACGGAACGCCTTACATACACAGCCCCGTGCAGCTGTTCGGACCCGCGAAGAATGGACGCCGAAGCTATGATTTTGTAAACGATTGACCCGGAAGCGGTTGTTTCGAAAATGGCAGCATTTCGACAGGACAGAATTACCGGAAGAAGTGTGGATTCCGTCAGATAACCTAGGTACTTCGGCCCTTTGAACAGACTACCTAGGTAAAGATTGGACGCCTAGTGAACGGCGAGGTAGAACAACATTGCTCATAGAGTAGACAGGTCGTTACAGGAAGAGCGCCCTACGCAGACAAACTATTGCCCGAACATGCGCAAGGAGCATAGATTGAATTTTACGCATGATCTAACTAGATATAACGTTATTCTCAAGTTCATAGGTATGCTGGGGGCGGTTTACTTACTTGAGTTACAAGCTGATTCCATCTTTCAAGCATGATGCTCTCCTGTTGTGATTCTTAGACGTGAAATCCGACCGATCATCCCTTCAGGCGCGCCATCAAAGAAGGCAGTTGATCAGCATGGTCTCAGGCGTTCTTTCATTCAACTCGTGCTCAGCTGAGGGCCACTTAGTAGCGAGAACGACTCAACATATGAGCGCATATATAGCTAGCATAGTACGCCTACTTGGGTTCAACATCTCCATCGCTCAACAATTATCTTCCTACAACCTACAACAGTCCGACTCACGCACCGTTCGACAGACTATCATGCGTCTCTCAACAATCGCCGCTACCACTTTATGCCTCAGCTACAATGCATTGGCTATCTCTCTACCAAAGCGAGAAGCGCTGCCGGTCTTAAGCGAGACATCCCACACTAGGTATGCCGGAGACATCCCTCACTCTGGGCTCTGGTGCATTGGAGTTGCATACTACCCAGGTATTCATTGTTTACCTGCTGACCCCTGCTATAGCAAGAATCTTGAAAAGCGACTTAGTATCGAAGAACAGGTAGCCATTCTCGGTGCAGGCTCCATGATTGCGCTCAACGTAAATGCTATTGCTACCTACGTTTCGAACTTGATGAAGCAACAAAGCGAAGCGAACACCTGTGGTGTGATATCTGGTCGACTTGACGGGTATGTCCTGCCTTCTGTCAAGTACCATTTCTAGCAACGCCTGTTGTCGCGAAGAATTTTTGATCCTCTTCTACAGGCTATGATGGGTGCTAACGTATCACTCTAGGGTTAACTATCAGTACCATGCCGCGACAACAGGCAAGAACTGCGACACTACAGCCGAAACGAAGACGATGAATGATGCTGTCACTCGAGCATTGGACTTTATGCAAACCAACAACATTAATCAAGCCTGCTTCAACATGCAGCATGGCGGCACGTGGACGGGGTTGCTGCAGTTGGCGGGCGGAGATAGGCAGATCATCAACGGCAAATGCGACAGCGTGACGTACACTTTGACTGTCACGTAGATAGAGTTGATACGAGAACTCAGAGCATTTGTTAATCTGAAAAACCAATGCACGACCTGCTTTCGCTGCTTTCGCATTACTCACTGTCAGGGCAGTGTTTGACCGCCTCAACCGAAAGTGTGAAGATGATGTCACTCGACCATTCCTGACAGATCTGACTTCCAGGCGTGTCGACCATGTATCGCTGAATCCTCCGCAATTCTAATCTGTCGCATCAGTTCTGCTCGTTTCATCTTATATGCAAGGGGGATCTGATGCGTTGGGCGATGCGCTTCCGACGTTGGACTTTCGATGTCGTGCTGGACGACGGTCACGTGGTAGAGCATTCACCACGGCATTCAACGCCGACATATTGTATCGGCATCGCAGGCTTGGTACGAAGCCTTTGTATGGCTACCATCAAGCTGCGATGGGTTGGTTCGGTACCGGATCCCTTCTACCGAGCCTCCACATATGACCCAACACAGTGAGCGTTCTCAATACGTCTTCCTGAAATTTGGTCCACCGACCATGGTCCAGGGTCCACCACGAATTTCATAAATCCTTCTTAGCAAGCGTTCTTCTACCGTTTGCTTGAACTCTCACCACGCTCTTCGTAGTATCCCAGTCGCAAACCGGATCGTGACACTCTCTTCAGCGTTCGCACCACCTTACAAACACCAAACGCGCACACAGTATCCTGCGAGGCCATTCATCATCTCTTCTCTACATCAACGAGCGCAACTGCCATCTCGACCATCTCTCTTCCTTACACCTAGCATCTTCCTTCCAGACCGCGAACTCCCTCGTCCACATCTGGATTTTACTTGCGCGCCCGAGAACCGGACAACCATAGCAGCCACCATGTCAGACAAGAAGTCACGCTTGCACAATGGCGCAGGCGGTAACATTCCTGGTGGAATAGACAAGAGCACCTCAGGAGGCCGCCCACGCCAACAGAAGGACCAGCCACAGGCGGCGACGTCGTCGTCCATCGACGAATATCACAGCGCCAATAGCTTACTTGACGATGAAGACGCATCCATGCCTGGACCGTTCTTGAGCGATTCACAACTCGCCGACTTCCATGAAGCGCTGGCAGACTCAGAGCGACGGTCCGGTCTTGCACGAAAGCGCGCACAGAGTACGCAAGCAGAGCAAGAGCGACAACGCCGCTCCCTCCAACCGCGCATAAAAACCACACCCAACACAACCATTCCTTCGTCCATCTCCAGAAACGAAGACAGATCCACCGCACCACCCGCCACCTCTCCCTCCTCCCCACTATCTCCCACCAGCAGCGAGGACTGGGAAAACCTTCTCGAACCCACATCAACCACGCCGCTCCAGTCTACACCCCCATTTCCAGGTACACAGTACCCTCTTTGATCAACGTGCCAAGAGCTTATACACTGACACTGTGTGCGTACAGGAACCTGGTCTGCCGCTCTCCACGACACCACCGCCGCGCTCACACAAGTCTCTTACGCATCGCGTTCCTTTGGCGCTGCGCTGACAAAATCCGGTATCGGAAAAGCATCGCGCAGCGTCGGCACCGCGGCTCTATCGTCGACGAACCAAGCCGCGCTGGCCGCGGCGAGTTGGGGTATCAAGAAGACTGGTATGCAACACCGCACTCTTGCACGGAAATCTGTTGCACTTTGCTAACCGTTGTGCGATCTGCGGATTTAGGGATAATGCCAAACGAACTTCCGAGAACGGTGGCGAGGTGGATTACAGAGAAGGAGGGTCAGGATCGCAGGAGAAGGCGCGTTGAAGAGCGGAGGCGGAGAAGAGGTGGGTTTGGATATGAACACGCGTTGAAAACGAGTTTTCGGGATGAGCAGGGTGAGTTTGGTGTAGTGCTGCATGAGATGGACAATAGGGGAGAGTTCAAGGGGCGGGGTCCGCTTGACATGCGAGAGGCTGCGAGGAGCCGGGAAACGGAGATGGACGGTCGAGCGGGAGACACGATACCGGAGTGTGAGCGTGGAGAGTACGAAGAGAGCGCTGATGAAGCAGAGCAAGGAGATGGCTTGATCAGACTGTTTGAGTATGACGACGAGGACGATTATCTATAAATGAAGAGACATGCAGGTACATTGAGGGCGAGGATGTTAGACGCGAGATACCCCTGACCAAGGAAAGGAGTCTTGCGTGTGATGTGCCAGCGAATCTTTGAAGTGTGGGGAAGGATACTAGAGCGGGCGCTTGCATGCAACCAGCAACCAAGCATGGCGATCATGGTGGGGAACCGGGGTGCCGAACGCAACGTCTCTTACAACATCCTGTATCCATGTGCAAACTTCACTGCGATAGTCTAATGAACAGCTAGACCATAAGTATCCAAACGCTTCAACATGTTTCGCTCATCACCAGCAGCTCACTCAGCTCCATTCAATCACACTAATGTCCAGATCGCACAGCTGCAAGGGTATCTATTCCATTTGGTACTAATTGTGTCGCATCGGGACACATCGCTCATGCGCATCACTCATCATATACATGAAATTTACATCTAAATCTTACCCACGCCATGCCCATCTAGTGGTGACATATACTCACAACCCCACACGACTCGTCTACAACCTCTCCTTCTGCAGACCCTTCCATCCCCATTCTTGGGCGATGAGCTCCGCCGCACGCTCACCAATGCCCAAGACGGTCAACATGGGGTTGATGGTCGGCATCTCCGGGAAGCATCCCGCATCCGCGATTCGGACGCCCTTGAGACCCCGGATCTTAAGTTCGGGATCCACGACCGCCATTTCGTCCTTGGTGACGTCACCCATCTTGGTTGTACCAGCGGGGTGGTATACGGTATGTGCGACGCGACGACCGTACTCGGACAGCTCCTCGTCGGTGTTGACGTTTGGTCCTGGAGCGACTTCGCGCTTGATCCAGTTGGAGAAGGGTGCTTGCTTGGCGATTTCACGAGCGGCTTTGAGACCGGCGACGATGGTGGCGGCGTCGTAGCCTTCGGGGTCGGTGAAGTAGCGGAAGTCGAGCGCGGGCTTGACGTTGGGGTCGGACGAGGTGAGGTAGATGCGGCCGCGGGAGCGGGGGCGGGGGATGTTGGGAGTCATGCAGAAGGCGTCGATGGGGGAGTCGTAGCCCATGCTGATGGACACGTTAGTTTCTCAGCGCGAAGACATTTGGGGTTTGCAGAGGACTTACCGAGTGGTGTTGAGGCAGAAGGGGATCTGGTAGCAGTGCATCATGATATCAGCAATGTCGCCGTCATCACCAGCCGCATTGGGCACCTCGCGGCGGAGGAAGATACCAGCGTCAGAGTCCATGGTGGTCTGGTTGGCGGGTACGGGCTTGTTGAGCTCCCAGAGGATGATGCTCTCGGGGTGGTCAAGCAGGTTCTCACCAACACCGGGGATGTCTTTTACGACGGGGATGCCGAGCTCGGAGAGTTGTTGCTTGGGGCCAAGACCAGAGAGGAGCATCAGGCGGGGGGTATCGACGGCGCCGGCGCAGAGGATGGTCTCGCACTTGGGGTTGAGAGTACGCTTCTCGCCGGACTGGAAGGTGACGTCGATGCCGGTGACCTTGTCGCCCTGGACGTTGACCTTGCTGACCCACGCGTTGGTGAGGACAGTCAGGTTATCGCGCCTCTCCTCACCGCGGAGGATAGGGTGGATGTAGGCAACACTAGCACTGCTTCGGCGGCCGTCGTCGGGGTTGTATGAGACGGAGAAGAAACCGACCGAGGGCTTGAGCGCGCCCTTGGTCTTGATCTCCTGGTTGAAGTCGTGGATCACAGGAATGTCCATGGCGGTTGAGCACGAGTCAATCCAGTCGAGGCAGAGCTGGTTCCTGTGCTTCTCGTGTACGGGCTGAACGGTGTTGCGCAGGTTGTCAAGCACACGCATAAAAGTCTTGAAGCTCCAGCCCTTGCAGCCTTGGGCTTCCCACCGCTTGCAGTCGTACTCGAACGGCCTGAAGGAGATGAGGGTGTTGTGTGATGAGCAGCCACCAAGGACCTTTGCACGCGAGTGACGGATGTGAGAGTTGCCGTTGGGCTGTTCGGTGGTGCCGTAGTCGTAGTCGAGCTCGCCTCCGAGAAGGTTGAGCCAGTCCTTGAGCAGCAATACACGGTCGTCCATGAAGTCGCTTGGGCCGGCCTCGATCAAGAGGACCTTCTTGTTGGGCAAGTACTCGGTAAGTCGCGAGGCAATGACACAGCCAGCTGTGCCTCCTCCAACAATAACAAAGTCATACTCGGCATCCTTGGGGATGGACGTCACAGTCTCGAAAGCCATTGTGTAGGTGCGTATGGGTGTTGTGGCTTGGGGTGGTGGCGAGGAGATGATGGAGAATACAACTCTGCTGGAGAAGCGAGTTTTCACGTCAGAGGCAAGCTTATATATCTGTACCAGACTATGGCTCAGGGAAAGATGTCGTCTGAGCGGGCCGGGGTTCGCGATCGGGCGCTCGGGAGAAGGCCGGACCAGCAAAAAGTTGAGCTGTACGGGAGGCTGGTGTACAGGATGAGAGTCGTGTAGCTGCTGCAGGATATGTCGTTGGCCTTCCAGATAAGAATGTGCTAAATAGGGCCGTTTGCGGATGGACCAGGCGCTTGCACGTGCTCAAACGACGTCAGCGACGTTGCGGGAGTGCAGCGGAGGAAAGAATAGCGAGGAGCCAAGCTGCGGTTGCACGACAAGCTGTAAGCGGGGTACGGGTGTGGTAGTCCGATTGAGCTGTTCTATAAGCTTGATGCTGCGACGGCAACAATATCATCTCAGTTGCGAACTTGCGTTCAGTGAGGAAGTGAGAGAAGAAAAAAAGGCGTCGCGAAAGGCTCGGATGATGCGATGGCCGCGTTTGCGCTAGTGCGACCCCGCTGGGCTGCAGGTTCCGAGCAGGCGCGCCCTGTCAGTTCTTGCCGCACCTTCCCCGATGTTCGGGCGGTGAGAGCGGCAGCCATCGGACCACATTTTTTATGCCAGACACGGCCATGGACAAGAAAGAGGGCGTTTCCGCGTCAAAGCGAAGCAGTCGTGTGTGTACAGCTTCGACCGTATCTGCTCCAAAATCCTGATTACATCCTGGCTCTTATCAGCTGAGGCATCTTGTTGGTGACGCTCCAAGGGATTGCAGACCCGTGATAGGCAATTGAGGCGCAACCGCTGCATCCAAGCTCCCCCACCGCTATCGCTGTAGACAGATGTTAGTCGACGTTACATAACCGCGCCAATCTCTGAGCCCTTGGCTGACAGCCGGCAGACTAAACAGTGCATAAGGCTGCTACCGGTGCATGTCGCCCATCGTGACCAGACTCTTGCAACACCCCATCCCATTGCGCCAACAAGCCACCCTCACCATGTCCCTCCCATATGCGCCGCGATGCGCCTACTACGACGGCAAGCTCCAGTCGGCCTCGTCCACCTCGACCTTCCAGTCCATCGATCCCGCGACCGCGCAGCCCGTCGCAGACATCCACACCACCTCAGACGCCGCCATCGACGCCGCCATTGCCTCGGCACAACGAGCCTTCCCCTCGTGGTCGTCAACACCGCCCATCGAGCGCGCGCGCGTCCTCCAACGCGCCGCCTCCATCCTACGCACGCGCAATGACCAACTCGCCCGCATCGAAACCAGCGACACAGGCAAGCCCTTCTCCGAGACGTCGACTGTCGACGTGGTGACGGGCGCCGATGTGCTCGAATACTTTGCGAATCTCGTCGGCGGCGGCGGCATGAACGGCGAGACGGCACAGCTGCGACCCGACGCGTGGGTATACACGACCAAGAACGCGCTGGGCGTATGTGCGGGAATCGGCGCGTGGAACTACCCCATTCAGATTGCGCTGTGGAAGTCGGCGCCGTGTCTGGCGGCGGGCAACTGCATGGTCTACAAGCCCTCCGAGTTCACGCCACTGCACTCGACGGTCCTCGCCGATGTCTACGCCGAAGCTGGTGTGCCGCCCGGTGTCTTCAATGTCGTCCAGGGCGGTGGCCAGGTCGGCGCATACCTCACCAAGCACCCGGGCATCGCCAAAGTCAGCTTCACAGGCCAAGTCTCGACAGGCAAGAAGGTCGCAGGCAGCGCATCGGGCGGGATGAAGTACGTGACCATGGAGCTCGGCGGCAAGTCGGCCTGCATCATCCTCCCCGACGCCGACATAGACCAGGCAGTCGACGGCGCCATGCTCGCCAACTTCTTCTCCACGGGCCAAGTCTGCACAAACGGAACCCGCGTCTTCATCCCAGAGAGCATCAAATCCGAGTTTGAGAAGCGGTTGCTTGAGAAGATGCAATACATCCGCCCCGGCGGCCTGCACGACCCAACCACAAACTTCGGCCCCTTGGTATCGAAGCCACACCACGACAAGGTAATCCAATACATCAAGCACGGCCGCGACAACGACAAAGCAACCCTCCTCTGTGGCGGCCCGGAAACACCGTCCTGGGTCTCTTCGCATAGCGACAAGTCTTACCAAAACGGATACTGGGTCCAGCCCACCGTCTTCACAGACTGCACCGACGACATGAAGATTGTGCGCGAGGAGATTTTCGGTCCCGTCATGTCCATACTCACTTACAAGACTGTCGAGGAAGTTGTGCAACGCGCAAATGCGACAGACGTGGGTCTGGCGGCGGGCGTCTTCACAAAAGATATCAATCTCGCGCACAAGGTCATTGCGCAACTTGAAGCTGGTATCACATGGGTCAACACTTGGGGCGAGAGTCCGGCGGAAATGAGTGTCGGTGGGTGGAAGCAGAGCGGTGTGGGCGTGGAAAATGGCAAGAAGGGCCTGGAAGCTTGGGTACGGAATAAGAGTACGCTCGTGGAAATGGGAGGGACGGTGCCGACTGTCTTTGCCAAGTTGTAATCGCATGGAATGGGTAATCAAGTACCGGAGCTCTCTCCGCCAGGTACGGCAGCGCTATGGAAACGTTTTATGAAATTCTGTCTCTGGTGGTCCTCGCTGCTTCCCCGTTTCGAAGTAGTCGAAACGTACCGTTGGGTTCAGATAAATATACACATTTACTACATGGACCCCTGGGCTACTCTGTGGACACGTGTAATGCATAAGGTTGGTTGCGCCGAAGTATCAACGAAAGTGTATTCCTTTAATAGAACTAGCTTTGTGGCTACCACCGTTGAAGCATATTTCTCACAGCGGCAGAGTAATTAGAGCTAACCAGAATCATCAAAGGGCCTACAACATAAGCGCTTGCTGAAGCTTTACTACCTGTCTAGAACACTTACTTGACATTTGGCATCAATTTCGAAATTCATGCGGCAGCTGTCAGAACGTTACCTAGGCTGCCCTGCATCACTTTGCCATGCATCCAAAAAGGTATCCATAATCAGTAACCTACCAATCATAGTACAAAATAGTACACAATGTCAACAGGGTCTAGACAAGAGGGCCAGATGCACCAGTTCGGGCCGTGTTTAATTCATAATCATTTCCTTATACGACGCATTCTGACGCTTATCTTCGTTGACTCCGAAGGCGAGTACATTGTAACTCGACAGATCAACGCTACCTGATGACCAGGGTGGTATCGGCTCTGTATTACGCTGAGCCTCCTTTTCCGCCTGCTTCCGCCTAATTGCCCTATCTGTGCTTGTTATTTCTATATCGAGAAGCCTCGCCGGAAGCTGAAATGAATATAAAGGTCTCCGGAAGTGCCCTCACATTCATGCCCACAAACTGATATATACTTTTAATTCCAGTTAAACTCTATCAACGTCACAGAATGCGTTTATCCGCCATCATCGTCTTGCTTGCCTCTACCATGGCTGTGGCTCAATCATGCAACGCGATACTCGAACGTTAGTACTCTCATCTTTAGTGATTGAATCGAGAACTAAATGGACTACAGGTTCTTGCACTAAGGATAGTAACTGCGCATCAAACCGATGCCGTGAGCAATACTACATCCAAGATTTTATGCAGGCTTTGCTGATAATAAATAGGTGGTGGAAAATGCGTTGCCTGTCGTTCTGTAGGAGCGCCAGGCATACCACTTGGACGTAAGTTCAACCCATAGTCTTCTAAGTTCTCGGACTGCGCCCTTTGGAATCCAGAAAGTACATGCTAGGTACCGGCAAGCGGCTAACACTCTACAGAAGAATGTCCAGGTATATCTCCTGATGGTGATGCTTGCTGTAGCAGCTTTTGTAGAAGTAAGAAAGGTTTTATCGCTCAACTACCGTGACTCTTACTAATGGATATTCTGTAGGGGATGACACATCTTCGACCGGCTTCAGATGCCAGGGAAGATTTTGTGGGTAGTATAGTGCTGTACAGAGAAAAAGAGCTGCAAAGAAAGTTTAGCGATGCTCGTGTCGCAAGTTAGCTGCTTTTGCGGTACACTCTCCTCCGCAGGACATGTACATACCACAAAGGCAAATGGATTCTTGGTGACCCTTACACGGGCGGCATATGGCATCTCACCTGTATATAGAAGGGACTGTCTGATCGACGAGAGCACATGGAACGTTTAATTATCATCCGCGTATCTGTTACTTATCCCCACGTACTATCAATCGACTTTGAGCTTGAGAGTCTAGCAGCGAAAGGCGCATCCCTCCAGGTCCCGATTGCCCTGGCTGTCGTTGCGCAAACTTTATACAATGCAGGATCATCTGTATGTCACCGTAGCAAGACTCACTTCCTGAAAGTGAAGCTAAGCCGCTCCAAGCCTGAGCTTGATTTCGTCGATCACGCCTTTCCCTTGCAGCGAGAGAGGAGAATCTTCCAAACTACCCTGAGATGGTGCGCGCGTGATCAGGGATTGACCACTGGGACTATAAAGGATCGCTGTCGAGATCCCGGGATCAAAAGAGGCACGGGGAGACGAGAGATAGGGAGTGTCAGAGGGTATAAATGAGGGGAGGCTGTGCTTGATGTCCAGGTTACGTCGCATATGGCAACCTGGTCTGCAGCTCAGAAGCTCTTTTCGGTTCCTAGACGGCGCACTGAGTTGCCTGCGCATCCATGCCGTAAGGTTTCTGCTGCAAAAGCTTACGATGCACACACTCGCCATGTGTGCACGCAGGGCATATATCTCCTCGGAACGTACCTACGAACTGACTTCGCGAAGTTGTAGATGGGGAGGATACTGATGGAGCGGTATCTATAGCATCACAGCGACTAGAAACAATGCGAGCGGGGACTGTCTCATGCATAGTACGTCACAATACTTCATTGAAATACTTGTGAAATGGCCACACTCGTGTTCCGCAACATCTTTCTCCGCATTGCGACCTTCTACATACATCCCTCCCGCACTTGTCATGTCTTCCGTGGTGCAACTTGGTCGTCACGATCAAGATCGCGACCAGGGCGTTCTCCACATACTTCCATCACTGCCAGTGCAACTTCATCTTGGGTTCTACTACCATTAGTTTGTTTTTCTCCAGAAAAGCTCTACCATGCGTTTTCATTCTTACCAGGATACATCTGCGGAGGCAAAGAACGGAGTTCACTCCCCTCGCCAGGTACGCAACCAATCGACCACCCTTGGTTCAAGTTAGCCGCTCTTGTTCTCGCCACAAATATCAAATCACGCAAACTGAACATACCAAGCGATTTCAACGCCTTGGGAGACGACTCATCCCCTTCAAACTCGCACCGCTGCACCATGCTGGGATCGGGGACCCAGTACACAGGCAGCGCCATATACGCACGAGGCTCGATTCGGTGACGGCCAAAGAACATGGCGTTGACTCCACCGGCTTTGCGCAGCAAGCCATCATGGAACTCGAAGATGGCCGCGTCGGCACGGTTTCCCGTCTTCGCGGGGATGCGGTCGTAAGAGGCCGAGTCGTCGTCAATGGACCCAGGGTTGACGACGAATTGGCCATCGAATTCGATGAGGAACATGCGAGGGAAGTTTTGGTTACTCATGTTGGTCTTGTGAGGAGGATTGGTTTCTGGAAAGAATAAGAAGTAAGCGTTTGGGGGTTAGGGTTAGGGTTAGGGTTAGGGTTAGGGTTAGGGTTAGGGTTAGGGTTAGGGTTAGGGTTAGGGTTAGG